>JAPQWN010000001.1:95033903-97926403 GCA_028538565.1 Umbellularia californica
CTAATTACCCTAACGTGGGAGTGAGGCAGCTCCTATCTCACCTTTTCCCTGTTGAAGTGTTGATACATGATGTCTGTGTTGAGAGATAACTAGGGATTAATTTGTAACCGTCTGGTAATTATGGGTTCAATCGTTATTATGAGTATAAGGTTGTCACAAATTAGAATTAGATTAAATTTGTGTAATTGTAGAACAGTAATTATGTGATCACGGTTTTCCTATTATGATGTAATTAGGTTTCCTAGTTTAGGTTAATATCTTTGGTTGTACTCTATAAATAGCTATTGGCTGTTCTCAATAAAATATACAAAGAATTTTGTCGAGACGTAGTTCCGAAATTTCAACTGTATGAGTTCCCCAAAGATTTATGCAGTATCCTTCTTGTCTGAAATTGACTGATTGCAGACAAGAGCTTTGTTCAGATCAGGTTATACACAGGTGTGTGCAGGCTAATAGTGCCTCATATAGGTCATTGAATGACCATTATTTGATTCTTCTATTCAGTCAAGTTGACAATTTACCATATGATCACAACTTATCCCAAGGCCTGTCATATGATTGATTGGAGTGCAGAATGATCACAAGTAATTGCTATGCCTACAATCAGTTGTATTGAATTATCACTGTAATAAAATCCCAGCCACCCATAGATATGGTTTCCTCATTGGTAGTAACATCTCAAGTGCTAGGACTGTTCTTATTCAGTCCCAATCAGGTTGTTGTAGCTATGAACAGACCAGTCCAAGTTTGAAGTGGGCCAAACACTGTTTAATTGCAAGAGAATAAGTGAAGTTATGGAAAAAGAAGATAAACTAGTTGCTGAATTTCTTTCTTCTGCCAGAATAGACACCTTGGATTTTAGAAATATGACTGCTCCATAACATATGATAACCATGATTTGCATATTAGAAAACAGAAACAATTATTATAAAACATACCTCACAACGAAAACATTATAAAACATAGGATGAAGGAAATGAAATTCATAAAGACCTTGATCCATTTTGAGTCGTGGTTTCAGCCGAGTGGCGTAGATCCATTTTAATTGGATGATGCCAACCATTAAAGCTGCCTGCTACCTCAACATTTTCACCAGTCCCCCAGTAATCTATCCGAACCTATTATAATCACGTACATAGATTATGAACTATGAAAATTATGAACCTATCAAATTTATAAGCTATATGATGATACTTGCCAGGGTTTAATAGAGCAGCACCCAAGATGATAATTAAAATTTAAATAGTTCAAATAACAAGCTTGAGTTTATACTAAGTGCATCTACAACATAACCCACATTCCAATTGAGACCACTCACTGAAAATTTCAGAAAGGAGGAAATATTACTGTGGTGTGCAAGCAAGCATACAAGAAAATTTCAAATGATAAATCAAGTGGCTATCCACTCCTAACATCAAGGGCCTGCTTTTGGCCATTCAGAAGGTTCTCTGTTGGGTTCATTTGCAGCTGGAGGATGGGGCCATAAAATCCCCTTTTTTTCCCTCATGGCTTTTCAGCAACTACAACCCTTTAAAATCTGCATGTTCTAGGAAGGCACACCCAAAAGTGTATAAATATTGAAAATGGGGCCAAAGGCAAAAGGGCCCAAAAACAAGCGAAACACTGCCTAAAGGGTGAAACCTTGACACTACTTGTGTCAGTTCCTTGAACTGCCATCATGAGTCAAGGGTTCCAGTCAAATCCAGATTTTCCGGATCTGTCTTATCTCAGGCAGTTTACACTCATCACATCCGAAACTCTAATATTTAGTGAGAAAGGAATGAATTGAGGACTCTGTGACTTCCTTAGAAAGCATCTTCACCGTCTCTCTCGGTAAATGATCTCCTTGAACATCACATAAAAGCGACCATTTTGATTTCAGTTATAAAAGGAGCGCCCGAGACAAGTCTTTTTCAAGAGTAAGAGAGAATAGTTTAGTTGAACATAGGTAGATCAAATAATCTCCTCGTGTTAATATCAATACTGTTACAAAGTATATATCATGAAATACAAGGGCCTTTCACCACCCTAACCCATTTATGTTAAATAACTAAATATTTTTTTAATGAATATAGAACTACATAAGTTAATACAGTCTAAAGTCTTAAACTATCGTTCTCTATCCATATCACATATCATCACCATCGCTGTCATCATCTTAGCCTCATCCATAAATCCAAGGTTAAATTGAAGAGTTCTAGTATTTAGCAAGAAGGAAAAAGTTTCCAGCTTGCCTATCAAAATAAATAAATAAAGGTTGCCATCTTATATAACCATGTATTACTACATTATGGCTATCTCTCTGCATGCAAATCACCATCATCTTCTGCCCATCAAAAGATATAAATATGTCATCATCCCATAGCTGTCATTGCCAGAGTAGTTATAACTCATCCCATTAGGGTTGGATTCAAGAATTTTTACTGTTTAATAAGAGAAAGAAAAAAAAAATTTGCCATATTCAAGAATTTTACTGTTTAATAAGAGAAATAAAAAAAAAATGCCATATTATATTCTATCTAAGGTGCAAGAGTGAAGAAAGTTGGTCTCTGTGTGGCCACACACTTGTACAAAGATAATGCCTTTTTATTGTTCACGATACTGAGCAAAAATTTAGACCATGGATACTGGATATACAAATGACCATCCAACTGAAGGGCCGCACACACACACAAAGCAGAGTTCAAAAAAAAAAAGCAGACTCAGACCTAAGTTTCAACAAGGGCCAAGTCGAGTTGGTGCAACTGGTCAAGTCACCGAGTCGGGGGTCGAGTCACATGTTGTTGTTTCTTTTTTTTTTTCATTTTCCCTTTTTTCATCCTAAATACTTTAGAGGAAAGAGTGTTTATTTTTTTTTTGGGGGACAAAGAAATGAGTTGAGAGAGAGTGAAAGTGGGTTTCTGTCACAAAATAGAAAGGAGTTGATGGAGAGAAAGAAAGGGCTTAAGAAAAATTGGCAAGATCTGGGTTTGGGCTCTTTTTCTATTACAGGAAGAAGAAGAAGCTTCTGCTTGCTGTTGTTTAAAGCCTTTCTTTAAAGCTCATTCCTGCAGCAAGAAGAGAAAATCCTCTTGTTTATTTGCTGAAGAATGAAATATTTTCAAGCCTTTCCTTAAATTTTCCCTGTAAGGGTTTTGAGAAGAGGATTTGTGCATGTGATTGTTTGGATGGTTGTTTTGGTGATTTTGCAGGAGGTGGGAATGTGGCAAACTGGAAACATGGGTTTGGATGTGGATTTTGCAAGGTACTTGAGCTGCAACTCGGCCGCCGACTCCCTTTTGACCCTACCCGTTCACGTCAGAGTGCGAGTCAAGTAGAGTAGGATGTGGGCAAGTTTTTAAACCAGAGAGAGAGAGAGAGAGAGAGAGAGAGAGGTGGATGTAGCACAGAGATGACCTATGGAGCATAATGTTAACCAATCAAGAAGCAATATATGCACAAAATGGATGTAGCACTGATAAAAATGTTGAAGTGGATGTGTGACAAAAATAGCAAGGATAAACTTAGAAATGAGCTGTAACGCCCTACCTTACATGCATGCATGATATTATTCGCTTTGGCCCATGGGCCTCACGGTTTTGTTTCTGATGGGCCTTAACTCATCAAAACGCCTCATGCAAGGTAAGGGTGTAAGCTCTACATATAATCCCATTCACTTTCCTTGCTATAGTCGATGTGGAACTCCGGGGCGTCACATGAGCGCTTTCGAGAGTATTTACATCAATAGGGGATAAAATTAGAGAAACGTTTGAGATGGCTTGGGCATGTCCAACATAGGCCGACAACGGCGCCGGTAAGGAAAATTTTGGCTATGAAGGTGATGCAAAGAAAGACCTCATGCCACATGTGTAGGGCCCAAGTAGATTTAGGGATCTTCCTATTTTATTTAATTGTCATTAGTTACTAATTTTACTTAATGAGTTGTAATTAGGATAAGATTCTAGTTTGATTAGTTTCCTAGTTTAATTAGGTTTCTTAGGCCCTAAGATTTGTTTTTCCTATTTATAAGGCATTGTAGAGAATAGATTTTCATAGTTGATTAATGAAAATTGGGTTTTCCCGTTGAGGTGAGTCGTCTCTGCGGAGACTTATTGTGTTGGTAGACATGTGCTTCGGTACCCATTGTGCTTCGGCACTTCCCACACAAGCCCTAACCCTTAGGGCCTGTATCAGTTTGGAGCTCCGGTGCAAGGTACACCGTCATTCCTATTTCTCTCTCTCTATATATATATATTTATATTTTTTTTATTTCTTTTTTGTCTTCGGGGTTAGGGTTCGGGTTGGTACAAGGATGGGGTTTGGATCGGGTGGAATAGGGTTCAACGGATTGGGGAATTAGGGTTGAGATTGGGGATGTGGGTTTGGGTTCGACGGGATTTCGGCTGGGGTGGAGATTTGTAGAGATGGGTTTCGGATGGGTTTTTTTTTCTCTCAAAAGGAACAAAGGGGGGTTTTCTCACTTTGGGATGGGTTTGGGCCAGCAATGGTTTTCGGTTTTGGTTTTGGAAGGGAATGATGGGTTAAAGGCGGAGGAGATGTAGGGGAAAGAGGGGTTCTCGAGTTAGGACTGCGGATGGGATTAGGGAGATAAGGTTTTTCTTTTATTGCGAGGGGCAAGTCCTGGTTATGGTGATGAGATGATGAATCAGCAGTGGTGGGAGATGGATTTTTTTTTAGGGGATGGAGATGGACGGAAATGTGGATGAATTTAGATGAGGTCGATCGATCGAGGGATCATTCAGCTCCAATACCAACTGATGCAGGCCCTAGGGGTTAGGGCTTGCATGGGAACTGGGAAGTGCCAAAGCATGTGTTCGAAGACACAATAGGTCTCCGCAGAGACGATGATAAAGAGGACATACCTCAACGGGAAAACCCAATTTTCATTAATCAACTCTAAAAATCTATTCTCTATAATGCCATATAAATAGAAAAGGCAAATCCTAGGGCCTAAGAAACCTAATTAAACTAAGAAAATAATCAAACTAGAATCTTATCCTAATTACAACTCATTAAATAAAATTAGCAACTCATAACAATTAAATAAAATAGAAAGATCCCTAAATCTAATTGGGCTCTACACATGTGGCCTGAGGTCTCTCTCTCCATCAAAAGGTTGATAGCCCACCAAGGGGAAGGCGTAGGCCAAAGAGGGGCGTGGATAAAGATAGTAAAAATAGATCTGAAGTACAATTTATGAGGATTGGGCTCAAGATAGGTAGGAATGGAGAAACAGAATTCGTGTAGCCGACCCCAACATAGTTGGGAGTAGGCTTTGATGATGATGATGATGAGAGAACATGTATGAAAATATTACCATAAGCAGAAGCTCAAACGGTCTTCACAAATGATAGGTCAACCAAATGAGACACCAGCATAAAACAGGACAGATTCCGAGGCAAAAGCAAAAATGTTACCTCCTTTAGTCCCGAAAGGCTTTCCTCAGCTGCATGAAGTTCTGCATCTTTTATTGAAAGAATTCTTTGTGCATTTCCAATCTCAATGTTAGCTTTTTCTTGTATACTGGATAAAGCAAGCTGTGGGGAACACCAAAACATATAACCTCAAAATCAGTTTTATGTGCCCTATGTAATTTGAGTCATGCAAGAAGTCATGGAAAACTACAAATTACAAATCCATTCCAATAAATAAATAAAGCAGTTTGATGCTGCTAGGACAAAAGCTGAGGCAGAATAGAGGGTTATGGGCTCAAACTGCCTATGAGATAATGTGGTTGCAATCATTTCTTGATAAGCTTGATATCCCTCGCTCAAAAATGTGTCAAGACCATACATGTACTAAGACAATCGAGTGGAGAGATGGTACGTGATGTTGGGATCAAATCAGAGTGTGGTGGATGAGCTCATCTATCTCACCAACTTGTGTTCTGATGATATCTCTTTTGTCGTAAGTGTTGTTAGCCAGTTTCTGCATTCTCCAAGAACTGGTCATTTAAGTGTTATGCAACATATTCTAAGATATTACCAATAAAATAAAATAAAATAAAAAAACATATTCTAAGATATCAAAAGAATCTCCAGGCAGAAGAATTCTTCGTTCTTATCATGGGCACCTGAAGACAACTGACCTTTACAGATGCAGACTACGCTAGGTCCAAGTTGGATAGAAAATCCACTGCTAGCTATTGCATTTTGGTAGGTGGTAATATAGTGCCTTAGAAGAGTCAGAAGCAACAGGAGTTGCAAGATCTAGTACAGACACAGAGTGAGTCTTAATACCATATTACATCTCATGGTGCTTATGAGTTGTTTTTGGTTGAAGACTCGTTAGTGATGATGTAGCCCAACTGGGTTTTCCCAAAATTGGCTTTTGGATCATGGGCCAGATCTAAAAAGAGACCGAGAACAACAAATCAAGAAAAATTATCTATCCCATATTTTGAAGTGCTCGAAAAACCAAACGTGGAGATACTTTGCATGGGTAAGTTTTTATGATGTAAAGTGTTTGTCTCGAATCTCGAATATAAACAATTTAATGGATGAAAACAGTCATTGTTCAGTTATAGAAAATAGAGGTAAAGGATTTCCCATTTGATAGTTCCAGACAAATAGATCAACATCGACCTTCAAGCAATGATAATAACCACTTCCCAAAACGAAACATGGTCACATTACATGGGAATATATTTGAGAAAAGACAATTGATAAGTGTTTAACATGGAAGTCATCAGTACAAAGATATTGTATCAAACCATGATGGGAATAGAATGTGTACCTTCTCTTTCTTAATCTGTTGTTTTAGGTGAGATAACTCAGACTCCTTTTCGCGCTAAGGATAAAAAAAATTAAAAAAAAAAAAAGAAGAAAAAAAAAGAAAAAAATTAATTACTATACAACTAAGAGCAATATATATCATGCATGAGCATAAATTAACACATAACAAGACGAAAGAACCACAAAAGATGGTACCAGCATTGCTTTCAGACGATCAATTTCAATTTGATTGTCTCTTTTGTCTGCCTACTAAATAGAAGAGAGAAGGGGGGGAACACATTGCATTAGGAAAAGAACCATTTAGTGAGAAATGAAAATGGAGTATTTAAAGACAACTCATCACCTGATCAACCAAATCATTATCAAATTTCACACTGTTGAAACTGTCAGATGTCAAAACATTATCCCTACAAATCATTTGAAATAACACAATGATGGTGGTAAGATAATGATAGTCTAATCTTATCATGTTATAAAAAGCTAAACTTGTGGTAAAAGCATACATAAAAACCTCTCACATGTCCCATTAATAAAATATTACTGTTACTGATCCACACACACACAGAGAGAGAGAGACAGAGAGAGAGAGAGAGAGTTAAACTTGGGGTATCTAATTTTCAAATGCTATGTTAGCCAAATCCACGTAGTGCAGCATGAATAAGGCTTACATCTGAAAGATAAAAAAAATTACAAGAAATAGCAAGTATCAACAACATGCAATGCAAATAATAACAAGAAGCGGTGTCAGACAATTAAAACGCCATCCCAATATATATATACACACACACACACATACATATATATACATATATATATATATATGTATATGTATATATGTATATGTATATATACATATAGGCGCTAGTAGGATAAGCTAACCTTCAACTTAGGAAAGCCCTGCTCATACATATGGGGCCAGCTCTCCTAAGCTGAAGCTTAGCTTATCCTAAGCCGAAACGATGCTGGTCTCACAAATCAAAGTCGATTATCGTTATTTTTTGCATGATGATCGTCTCTAAAATCAAGATAAATCCCATTAGAATTGGATTTTTCAGTTCCATCATCTCAATATATATATGTATGTATATATATGTATATATGTATGTATATATATGTAGGGGGATCTTCATATGCATCTATCCCTCACCAAAAATGGTGAGGGACACCCATTTTGGGGTTATTTCAAGTACAAGAGGGAGGTACAAAGTACCCCTCTTGTACCACTCTTGTACTTGAAACACCCCCACAAGGGGTGTCCCTCACCATTTTTGGTGAGGGATAGATGCACATGAATGTTCCCTATATATGTATATTTGTATATATACATATACATGACCATGCATCTCAATATCCTCCACCGACTTTACTACATCAAATGAGCACTAAAGTAACAAAAATGGAAGATGGATGTATGATAATAATGAGGAAAGATTGAATAAAGAATGGGTGCTTTCCAAAGCATTGGGTGTAACATCAATAGGTGAAAAATTAAGAAGACTCATTTCAGATGGTTTGGAGTAGTAGCATGATTCATGCCAGCAAAACTGCCTAGCCAACAAGAGTAAACAATTACATGCAAAAACCATTCGCAATACTACAACAATAACAGCCGCTCGAATTTTAAAACTAAACCGTAACCGTTATAATTCCTTTGTAGAATTAATGAGTGAAACAGGACTCAAACAATTACTTTTCTTAAGATTTTTAGAACCCAAAAAACGAATTCCATAATTGGAAAAGCTCTTGGGCCACAAACTCTACTATAAAACATCTCATCCACCAAATTGACCAACCTGTAAGATGTGTGTACTTTCACAGGAAGAGCAACCTCCTCGGAAGTCTTGAAACCTGCATGTGAGTTTGAATCAGCATTACTTCCAATAGTCTCAGACACTAAATTTTGGATGGGTCCTGTCGATTCAACAACATGCACCCACATATCTTCGATTTCTACAACACCTGCAGGAAAGCTAAATAAAATTCATTGGAAAAACCATTAGCCAGAAGTTCATGACACAGAATGAACACCACGAAACTGACATCTAGCCCATGTCAATAGTTGCTTTAATATTGATAATGAGGATCTATATGAGTAAAGTTGTCATCTAGCCAGCCCCTCCATTTCAATTCTAAAGTCATATTTCCATTTCATACTAAAGCCAGATTGCATGTCCAATTTTCTTGGTGAAACTTGCATGATGTCCAAAAATAAATGTTTTATTCAATCTAGTTTTAGTAACAATTTGATGCCGCATTTTCTTCGCTTCATTCTAATGTGTAGAGTGTAGGCTGCACCATTTATGGCTTTAGTTATTTAGTTTCATTTACCTATGATGCAGAGGAAGTGTGTCTAGTTTTTTAACCATTCCACTTGAGTTCATAATCATTTTACTACTAAAATCTAAGCAATGTGCAGTGATTAATGGAGAGTACCTTTCTTTTGCTTTATTATCTCTTTTGTAGGGTGAGGGAATTGGCTTACAAACTTCTTATCCTCATATGCCAAAGCAAAATAGAGTTGATGAAAGGAAGAATCACTATCTCTTAGAGATAACCTATTTTTGGTAATGGGTACATTTGTCCCAAGAGTTATTGGCTTTATGTTGTATTGACTGCGTCTTACCTTGTTACTTGGTTACCGACTTTGCTATATATATATGTGTGTGTGTGTGTGTGTGTGTGTACACACACATACATACATGCATATATATGGGGAGATGCTCCTATGAGAGCATCTCTCACCTTGCTATGAGAGATAAAGTGGGGGGCCTTCACACTTAAGTTGTTGGCATTGGATATGGATGTGAGGGCCCCCACCTTATCTCTCATAGTATGATGAGAGATGCTCTCATAGGAGCATCTCCCATATATATATATATATATATGGCCCTCACCTTATCTCTCATAGTATGGTGAGAGATGCTCTCATAGGAGCATCTCCCATATATATATATATATATATATCAACACCTAATCATGTGTGTATGCGATGTTCACAATTTCAATCCACAAAAGAATATGCTTAAAGAAGTGCCATTAGTTGACACATTTTTTTGTCTCAAAAAGGCTATGAATGCTTTGATCCAATAACAAAAGATGTTATGATTCAATGGCTGTTTAATTCTTCAAAGATGTCCAATATTAAACTGATGATGGCAAAGGTCATTCATATCTCTACAAAGAACCAAAGAGTGGTGCTATGCCTGTTGAGAGATGGGGTGTGCTTTTCTGTAAATTCAGAAAGTCAGGAATAAAATCGAAAAAAAAAAAAAAAAACTTGAGGGGCTTTTTTGTAAATATGAAAAAGGTAATCATATAAGAGCATAGAGGTGATTGCCCAACCTAGGTTCCTCCCTTTCCTTTTCTTACATTTTCTCCCAATTTTTGGGTTTCTTTCTTTCTTCTCCTTGTTCTCCTCCTCCTTTTTTTTTTTTTTAATTATGTAAGTTCATAACCTGGATTTCGTGTTGGTCTCAGAGCTTCTTAGGCAAGGAAACTCATCAAGGAGTTACAGAAGCTGTAATCTGCAGTTTTCTGGGATAAACTTTAAACCCGTCTAGGGCTGACATCAGTCCACATGTGCTGCCACCAGCACCTGGCTACAGCAATTTTGGGGCTGGTTCGCACAGTAGTGTGCAGATCTGAAGAGAGTGAATCAGGACACTAGTTACAGCAAGTTTGGGCTGGTCTGCACAGTAATTTGCTATTTCAAGGAAAGCAGTGTTTTGAAGTTCTTCTTGGATTTTCCACAGAAGTGGGGCTGACAGTTTCTCCCTGTCGTCATTCCAAAAAAAAAATCTCCCTGTTTTATGGTGCTTATGATCAGGGAAGACTAGAAAGGTTATGTGCAATAGTTACACAGTCATTCAGGTCAGTTAATTGTGTGTTCAAGCGATCTGAGCGTCAATTCTAAGAAAATAGTCTTTTTCATTCCCATTTCACCAGGGAGAATTTCCTCTGTGGCCCTAACTTCCCAGCTGCAGATCTTCACCTGGACGAGACCCTGAATCAAGTAACTTGGTAAGGTTTGAAACTGGCCAGCCTGTGCAAACACCCAAACTCTTCTGCCTTATTATGTTGGGTGAGTATTCACCCCTGTACTTAAGGAGTTGACTAAGGGTATTAGTGGATTGTTTTTATGGATCAGTGGTGTCTAGATGGATGTCTAGATTTTAAAGAAGAAGAAAAACCTGAATGCTACAGTGTACCAAGTTATTAGATGGTAAAATCAGTTTTCAGAGAGTTTTCTATAACCAATTTATTTAGTAGGGTGCCCTTTTTATTTCCATGGTGTCATTTGATCAGTTGTTTCAAAACAGATTAGACAAGACTGTGCTGGCAGCTTTTTTTTTAACTGTTGTGATGGGACTGTTTAAGGCCTGTAACTTTTCCATCATAATTGATTTGTTAATATTTTGTGCGATTATGGAATCCAAATCAAGGGGGGAAGGGACACTTAAGGCTACTGGCTACACATACTGGATCAACATCTGCTCCATTTGGTAATTCCACTGCACACAAGATATCTACCATTTCAAATTTGCACAAGCTTTTATTGGATAATTAATTCAAGGGCTATGAATCACATGACAAGTCTGCATTTAGAATTCAAGTCTTTTTTTTAATGTTATTTAGAATCCAAGACTTGCAGGAGCTCAATTCACACAATTGTTTGTGTTGATGATGAAAATTATGCCCACGTAATCGGTGAAGGTTGAGTTTATGTTTCCGCAAAATGTTTCAAGAGACAGATTTGTTCGCTCACATTTTGTACCAAACGCCCTAAATATCACTAATCAAGGGAATTCTAATTAGATTGATTAGGAACTAATTAGCTAAATGAAGACCACTAATCAATTTATTGTAATATAAATATCCAATACACTTACCATATATTTAACTGACTTCAATATGAACTGGACCTCTCTCAAAAAAAAGGAAGCTGTAATTCTTGCAGAGCTCTCTCTTTCTGTACCTTTGTTTTTCATTATCTTGCTTAACTTATCAAACCAAACCAAACCAAACCAAACCAAGCCTTTTTCCACTAGGTGGGGTCGGCTATATGGATTTGACGACGCCAATCAAATCTGTTTAGGGCCATGTCCTCCGTTAGATCCATGTAGGCAAGGTCATGTTTAATAGTTTCTTTCCAACTTCTCTTGGGTCTCCCTCTCCCTCTCCTACTCCTGGCAATCTCTATGCCTTCACACCTTTTAACAGGTGCTTCCATTGGACGCCTTCTAACATGGCCAAACCATCTTAGTCGATTTTCTCTCATTTTATCTCCAATCGGTGCTATTCCTACTTTGCCCCTAATCTCCTCATTCCTAATCCTATCTCTCCTTGTGATCCCGCACATCCATCTTAGCATTCTCATCTCCGCAACTTCCATCTTCTTAACATGATTATGCTTTACTGCCCAACACTCTGATCCATATAACAATGCTTAACATGATTTGCTTAACTTATCAAAATAAGAAGAAAATATGGAAAATAGTTTCATACAATACTAACTACTTTATTTAGCCCATGCTTAATACCCACCTTAATTGAAGGGATTCTTAGCATTACTTTAATTTCTAGTATATGACATAATTGGGAATTTGTACCATCTGACAACCAAGCACACTATAGATTTTATTTTCCCTTAATTTCCTCTCTTGTTCAGCTCATCTTGATAAATGCTAAAATGTATAGTTTTAAATGCATCTTCCTGTGACCAACCAGACAAAATAATAATAATAATAATAATGATAATAATAATCCCAACATCTTAGCAAAATCAAAAAGATTGCAAGCAATGAATACAATAATGACATAATTTGAAAACTTTATAAACTCACCTTCAACTGTTTCCAACTCCCCATTTTTAATGAAAGCTGCTGCCCTTTTGTGCAAGGATGAACTGATTGAAGATTCATGTGTTTCAGTTGTTTTGAGATCTGAATTAATAGGCACAACACCATTTGTATCGGGAAAGCAATTTTCCACCATGGCAGCTTTGCATGATGAGGACGGGTCGACCACCAAGTCAGTTTTTCTTTTGCCCAGAGCTTCTACAAACGTATGAGGCTATCAAGAACTATAAAGCTATAAAAAAATAAAAATAAACATAAAAAAAAGGTTGAAGCCAATATAAGTGCAAACAAAGAAGACCTGATGAGTAATTTCCACAACTATTGCTGGTATCCTGATTTTCATCATTATTTCCCACTACAACGGCCTCTTGTTTTGTTATGTTCGTGAGAAGTTCTGCAAGCAGTTTATAACCTCGCCGCCTAACAATGTTTGCAAGGTCCTTCCTGGAATAATTGTAAGAGGAAAGGCTCGAATCAGATCAATCTTTTCTACGAGACAAAAAAATGTAGATTTATATGTTCTAAAACATGCACGACGTGAAATTTCAATATTGAGAACATATCAATCCTAAAAATGGATGACATACGAACTTCATCGCCAAATGAAATGCCTAGAAATGCTCCACCTTAATAAAACCGAATGCAGTGTTATCTTTGGCACTTGTTGGGAATCATAATTGCAACATAATAGTCCTTGATGGACTTCGCATCATTTGTTATTTATTTAACTAAAGAAACACATATCCTTCAGACTGCACAAACAGGAAGCATGCCTAGGTGGAACATTCCGACAAATTATTGGGAGAATGTATGTCCGAGTGGGTCCATTTTTATGTCACTGATCAAATGGTTAAAATCATTCCATTGTTACGTTCTCCCATGGCACATTCTTCGGAGGGCATAGCACGGAAATGGTGCAGACCTTGAACTCTCATGCACATGTGCACACAGATCCATTGAATTATTGCATCATGCACATGTAAGATATCCCCAGTAATAAGACAGAACAACTAGTAAGAGTAGGCAAAAACAAGAAACACAGAAACCTTCCATGTTGGCAAAGCTCCTTCATCGAAGGCACATGATTCTCTGGGAGGCCAGCCACTGAATTGAATTCGCGCAGTTCATTGCAAAGCTCTGCATTGCTTTTTGCAGTCCTTGTTGCCTTCAATTGCTCACTACCACCCCTGAACAAACCCAAAACATTACTGGTACAAGAAGAAACAAATAGGTGGTCTCTAAAGTAAGCAGTGCCCTGCCATAGGAAATCAAACAGACCCCAGAGCAGATACTTTCTGACATAGAAAACCTGAAACCCATTTTGGGTTTGCACATGGACACTTAGTGGGTTGGTCAGAAGCTGTCTTTCCCACCATTTAGTTCATTGATGGAACTTATACAGCAGCAAATACCAAAAATCCAAAGGGCACGTTTGTGTAAATGGAGACAAATTCCTATGAATTCCAAGAAATGCATTCCTAGAAATAATCCTTCACACCCCCACCCCTCTTTCACAACTTTAACAACCTTTTCTAGAGAAAACCTTTTCTTTAGAAACCCATTTCCTATAAACTGAATTCCATGCAAACAAACAGGCCCTGCATGTTTCTTGGTAAATGAGGAGCAACGTTGCTCAACCTACCGCTTCCTTTCAACATATGACAACAACCAAGAAAGATAAAATAAGCATGGAAGATTGGAAGGAGAAGTTGAAAACCTGGATTTCTTGCCAGAACAATCGATTGTAAGCATCTTGAAAGGCGGAAAGCAGTGCGTTTCTTCCCATTTGAGGATTTGGGTTCCAGTGAAAAAAGAGCGGAATTTGTCTAAAGAATATGAGAAGGTTTGCAGGTGAGATAAGGCCATTGCCCTAGAGTTGGTGAGGAGAGATTTGGGGGGGATGGTGATGTTAGGGCATTGAGTTAGCAGGGGATGATGGGATGTTATTGTTTTGGTTGTTGTGGACAAGACAAGCAACAGAGATAACCACTGAATGTTCTTGGTGGTGGCATTGAGAACTGAGCTTTCTTCACTCTGTTTTTTTATCTTTTTTCATTGTTGCTATTGTTTGAAATGTTTTTAATTAAGACCCTATGCTTATTGTTATTTTAAAATACCTCCAACACACTGTTAGGATACAGCTGGTGGGGCCCGCATAGATGTATTTCACGGGTCATTTGATTGTTCTCATTTACGTATGTACTTGAATCACATATGTTTTGATTACGCATAAATCATGTATGTTTTGTGCGAATCCAATTCACGTGCATAAAACTCATATATAAACGTACTTAAGTCAACTAAAAAAAAACCTTCATTGCACATCTCAATATAAATGCCGTTTCTTTGTCAAAATTCCAATAATTCATATATGGGAGAACTTCAAATTCTCCAAAAGTTACCCCTTTTAGGTAAAATTACAAATCCCTCTTTTTTATGGAAGATTTGAAATCCCAACAAATGGTATAGATAGTGAAATTTCAATAATTTTAAAATGTATTTTTGGTGGTTGGAATTTAAAATTCTAATAAAAGAAATTCAGCATTTGAGATGCCCGGGGACACGATGTCATATCATGTCCAAAAACCCCCAACCTCCCAAATTCTAGTAATAAATTTCGGTAAAGAAACAGGCCCAAGTGTGAATCCGATTCACATGCTGTTATTACTACGCGCACTACAGTGTCATGGACGTTCATGAATGCATTACTATGTTTTTTAACTTTTTTAATTTGTGTGGCCCCCAAAACCATAATCTACATCGATAATTATCTTCAAAAGGCTAAATAAGGCTCTGACATCAAATTTCAGCCATTGGTTCGTCTTATATTGTGATAAATATAGGGAAAACAAACAGTCAGATTTGCATCATGGGCTTTTATGGCCCCCTTTTCAATATTTAAATGGCTAATTAGCTTCAAAACGTCAGGAACGACTAGAGAGTCAGTTTCAAATCACGATTCCACATGAGTCGTGAGAAAATTTTGCAAAAAAAACATTGTAACCGTTTATGCCCCCTTCTCCACCCGACGTGATGAACTCTGTAGATTGCCCCGTCCGGTTTTTTTTTTTTTTTTTACATTTCGGTGGGCCTCTATTTCACGAAAGATCTTAACCGTCTATCCTCCTTAGAATATCCAAAATGGATAAAGTAGCAATTTTTAGTCGTTTATCAACCCTTAATTGTAAGGTTTAATTTATGAAAAACTTCAAACCACTAGATCTATGATTTGCAATTATGTGGGCCCCCTTTTCGAGATTTAAACCATCCACTAGCTTTAAAAGGTCTTGGGCAAAGGGCTAAATTTGAGGTCATGATCCATCATGGATTGAGAGATTTTTGTGAAAAAAAAGAAGAAGAAGAAAAAACACATGGCCATTAGATGTACTTTAAAAACACATGTGCAGATAAGTGAAATTGCCAGGCAATGGAATCTAAATCTCACGTTTGGCTTTTGCACGTGTAATGATTCGCATGTAAGTCATTTACTCATGTGATTCATTTTCACACAAAACAAAATGACTCCTTGTAGTGCTTTTTGAGAGAGAAAAGGAGCAAAATTATATCTATAGGAGTCTGAAACAATAATAGCATGGGATTTTCAATTCTCGCTGCTCATAAAAGCGGGACTACCTACATTAAAGGCTTCGACTAAATTCATGCATGCTCACCACGTACGGGGTCCTCCATTTAAAAGTCGAGTGGGAAGAATAAGGGGTTTTAAGAAGTGTGTTATCATTATTTTCTATTATTATTATTATTTTTGAGTTAAGAGAAAGTAAAAGGGCTGGAGCTTGAGCGACACTACTTATTCGTATACTCGTTGTTAGGAGACAACGGGAAGAGACATCGATAGATGGAATAAAGAAAAGGGACATATCAACGTTTCCTCTTCCCTCCAAAGCCCAAGACTTTCTAGGAGCTTCGTCGATCGAATTCCACGGGACACGGAGTTCTGCGGTTGTAGGTGGCACTCGAAGAGGATGAGCCAGTCTCCGGCACTGCTGGTTGGCATGGAAATAGCCCGTGAAATGGGGATCTCTCGTCTCTAAGTCCAGGGAGGTGAGGAAGAAATTATTAAAAACACTCCATTTTCTATTGATATTTTAGGGCCCATTTGGCATTGTATCACCAGGTGTTCATGCATTTACATGGGCCGAGTAAGCGCGTTTGATAAGGTTTTTTTGTCGTTTCCAAATTTTGTTGATACGAAATGGTTCAGAATCCGCACCTTGTGGACATGGGATTTGTGAAACGATACATGATGTTTTTCTTTTTGCATAACTATCTAGAACTCCTCAGGGTTTCAAAATTTGCCTTTTTAAACTTTTTTCCGTCATGGCTGCACATTGCCACATGTAAGGAAAGCTAACAAGCATCAACACATTGTCTACAAATCTCCCTCCTCATCCCTCATCTCCTTCCCTCTCCCATTTTAGCCGCAATCGTTATGGCCATCCTCTCTCCTCCCCTTGCCCAGTCATTCTCTCTCTATCTGCCCAACCAAAGTCCTTTTGATTTTTCCTCTCTCCCCCACTCGCCAAATGTTCTCTCTCTTAACCAAGGCCCAAATCCATCCCTCCTCTCCCTCTTTTTTTTTACCATCCAATTGGACCAATGATTAGGATGGATTGACTTGGTCTTATAGCAATGAAACCTCAGACAAAACAATCAAATGGGATGTACCCTTACTATAACAAAAAATCAATATCCAACCAGCATAACTCCTACTCTATGCCCAGGGCCATCATCTAATCACTATAACTCATCTAAATCTATTGTCGTCTAAATTTAAAAGTAGGTCATTTCTCTATTTTATTGCTTCCGCTTTCCTTTTACCCCGGCCTCTCTCTCCCATGCGCGCACACATTTTCATAATATTTCCTTTATCCTTTATGCCTGTGGCCTTCAGTTGAGGAGATAAGTGACGTACTCCTAACGTTCGGTATATTTACATGCCATATTCCTAATGCAACACTATAATTTTATGCTCAATAGACTTACATTTCTTCCCGGTTCACGCTCTATAAGCAATTTTTAATTTTTTTTTGTATTTTTGTTTCTACGTGAAAAAGCGCCACACTAAATCACTTAAAAATCCATGAAAAAAATATTCCCTATTTCCACAAAATGCGAGAAAAGTGTAAACTCACAGGTAAGACTTAGAGGCATTTGAGGCCTCTTTTCGAGGCATTAGGGTTGTCTTTCACATTTTTTCTTTCTATTTTTTGATGTAAAAGATATTTTCCAAGCAAAAACATACACAAAAATACAAACCTAAAAAAACAAGCCGACAGCAGCCGTTACATTTTGGGAGGCTATATATATGTCAGTTAGGGTCTGGAAACTGCAATTCACATCCATCGTGTCTCATTTCCATCTCCGATTTCGTCTCTCGCAGACGTTTCAGGTGCGTTTTCTTCTCTTACTTTCCACATGTTCGTCTTCTTTTTTCTTTCTCCTTCCATTCTCATTCAAATCTACTACATCTCTCCACTCCAAAATCCAATCTTGGCAACTTATCTACATTTCCTCGATCTCTTCCACTCCCAAAATCCAATCTCAGTCCATCATTATCACAATCAGCGTTTTGTTTAGCTCGCATCAAACCCTAATCTCTATTTCTTTTGTTTGTTTTGGTTTCTCTTGAACACTTTCTCAGTCCCATCACACGATCAGGATGTGAATGGTTATTATTGATCTAAAGATGTGTTTTACTTCAAGATGGATTCCAGATTGGCCTTGGACGAGCTCGATTGTGATTGATTGAAAGATCGTATTTTTGATGATTAATGCAATGTTGGATGTCCGATTTCTAAATGAAAGCATTTATGTTGAACATGAATACTTGCTTTTAGGGTTTATGGTATTCCATTTGTTGCATGTTTGTTGTAATATCAGGGGAGGTGAGCGGAGCAGCTGATTTATTGGCTAAACAACCCATTGATAGATCACCCATTTACTGCAATACGCAGTCTCTATCTCTCTCTCTCTCTTCATGGTTTTTGCTATTTTGCTATTTTTCTCCTTTTCATTGTTGGCATAGGGCTCATATACAAACACTTTATTTGTTTGTATTGTCTATCTCTTTCTTAATGAATATTGGATCAGCTCACTAGTGATTGATCAAATGAATCTCATTGATGATGATTATCATGGCTAGCTTTGATACTACGAAGTTGGATGTCCAATTTCCAAATTAAAGATTTCCTAGTGCATGAATGCTTGTTTATAGGTTGTATGGTCTTCAATATGTTGAATGTTTGCCGTACTATTAGGGAGGTGCGCGGAGCAGCTTATTTGTTGGCTAAGCAACCCATTAATAGATTATACATTTCTTTCGGATACTTATTGTAGCCTGCCATTTTTTTTTTTTTTTTTTGCTATTTTCTCCTTTGCAGTGTAGGTATAGTGCTCTTATGTGAATACTTTCTTTGTTTGTACATTTTATTTTCTCCATCACTTTATTAATAAATATTGGATCAGCTCATCCGTGATTGATGGAAAGAATATTATTGTCAATTTATCACGGCTAGCTTTGATAATACCATGTTGGATGTCAGCTTTCCAAATCAAGGCATTTATGTAGAGTGTGAATAGTTATTGTTTTAGGTTGTTTAAACTCCATTAAGATGCGTTTTTGTCGTATGGGGGTGGGGGGGTTGGCAAAAAGTTGCATTGATAAGTCATTTCGGACGCTTATTGTAATATGTTTTTTTTTTTTTTTTTGTTTTTGATGGTTTCTATTTTCTCCTTTTCATTTCTGGTATGGTACTTTTGTGTGTATACTTTCTAAGTTGTATGTTTCACTCCCTCCCTCCCCCCCTCTCTCTATTATTGGATATAGGTCGGATCAGCTCTCTTGTGATAGATAAAAAAATATTATATTTAATTTATCATGGTTAGCTTCGATAATACTAGAAACTTTCCAAATTAAAGCATTTTTGTAAAGCATGAATGCTTGTTTATGGGTTGTATAGTCTTCAATACGAAGCATGCTTGTTTATTGTTAGGTAGGTAAATGAAGTGCAGATTTGTTGGCTTAACAAGGCATTGATAGATCATCCATTTATTCATGACATTTATTGTAATATGCTATCTTTTTTTTTTTTTTTTTTGTTTCTTATAGTTTTTGCTGATTTTGCTATTTTCTCCTTTCCATTGCTGGTATATGCTCTTATATGAACACTTTCTAAGTTTGCACCTTTCACTCCCTCTCTTTATTAATGGATGAATGTGTTGTTGATGAATATCAATTTATCATGGCTAGCTTTGATAATACCATGTTGGATGTCAACTTTCCAAATCAAATCATTTAGGTGTAGTATGAATACTTGTTTCTATGTTTTATTGCCTTAGTATGATACATGTTTGTCATAGCGTTGGGGAGGTAGCAAAGCACGAATTTGTTGGCTAAACAGTACATTGATAGATTGTCCTTATACTAACGCTTCATACTTCCACATTCTCTGTTAATGGACATTTCATTATTATCGATAAAAAGTATTTTATGGGAATAGTGAAGATGCAAAGGTGGTTGCCTTGATATTTTGGTTGTCTCCTGTGAAATTGCATGCATTAATATATTTATGAGTATTGAGAGGTTTTAGTATATAGTCCGAGATGGTGAGAAATTTCTCTGAGTGATTTCCTTGGGTTACTGTTCGAGCTAGCCTTCCGATAAACATTTGGTTTCAATGGACTCAACTGCTGTTGCTAGTGATTAATGTTGAAAACCAGCGGCATTCAGTATTTTTGCGCATGCAGTCCCCTCATCCATAGTTAGTAATATACAAAGCCTCATCTTTTGCAAGACAAAAATCTTACGTTTTGAATAAAACAATATTAAAAGTTATGTCAGAATTTATTTTTTTCTGGACTATCACTTTGTGATAACTAACCATCCAAGTTGTCGTCATTATTGGATGTCTTCTTGCCGCTAACAGATGGTCCATTTAATTTCATAGCTAGAGTTAATGCATCTTTCTTCCTTTCAAAAAAAAAAAAGTTAATACATCTTTCTAGACCTTCATCCTGTTGGCCTCATTGCAGTTTGCTCATCCCCCTCTAGAATAGCTAGATTATTCTATCTATTCAGTATATTTGAAATAAACGAAGTACTGACCAGCTGAATAGATTATCCCTCATCATGATTTAGATTGGTCACAACCCTTTGAGTTAAATATATTTGTTAATTATCTTTTGTAGTTTCTGGGAAGTTTGTGGGGTGAAGAGTCCATATCAATTGACAAAGTATGTCAATAAGGGATTAATTTTTTTATTCTTACCTACATTCTTATTTATTTTGAATTTAGCAAATATAAATTAATTAATCAGCGACTACAAGCTATATTAATATAATTTATATCTATAATTGTCTTATCCTTTTCATTTTCATTTTTTTTTGGTCTTATCCTGTTTCTTACTTGTCTCGATCATATGAGGGTGAAAGCTCGGTGATTTTCCAAAAGTTGCTAGGAACATCCATCATCTATGGTTGGGGCCTTTAGATCATGTACTGATATATGTGTTAAATGTGAATTTTGTTCTGTGAAAACTGGTTTTCATTAATAGAGTTAGCGCTGAATGTGATCCATGGGAGTATATTTTAAACTGGAATTAAATGATTCAGTTCACTGTTTTGCATATGATGCACATTATTTTTTAATTTACATCATGATCCTTTTTTATTTTTTTTTTCTAGTATCTTTATATTTTTAGATTGTAATATTCTAAATTTATTTTGTATGTTTGCTTCTAAAAACTTTGCATTACCATTCAAAGTTTTTTTTTTTATGTAATTATATATATTATGTCTTGATAATATCACTGTTTGAGATGTTTTACACAACGGCTAGACTTGCTACCACTTGCTCATTTTTTTTTTTTCGGGCACTAAAACAATAAAGGTATGTTCCATATTCTGTGATAACTTTCTGTGAGAGTGAAATGCGTTACCTCTTGCTCCATGAAATGAGCTTCAATAGATTGGGATAGTTCCAGAGCAATAGTATCAAATTGCATGCCTTTCCTGTGTTAGTCTATCCAAGTTGTTGTGTCTGTATAGTGATTTGTAGAAACTTACACTCCTGCACTCAGTCCCAATGACACAGTCGAGGGAAGCCATATCCCGGCCGATTATGGACCCAAATCACCAAAATAAATAGCAATCCTACCTAATGGCAAGGAAAAGTAGTAGATTCGCTTACTGATTAGCATTCCAATAATCCAATCCACTGTTCATCTTCAATCAAATGGGAAATCACTCAAACCAAGGAGAAGGAAAGGAAAAGTGTTCATAACAACTTTATTGAATTTACACAAGAACATCCAAGACTGGGTCGGACGTCCCTTTACATGGACTTAAATATTTTTGCGACTGAAAATAACCCTAAAACCTAAAACTAATCCCAACCATTGATGAAGAGCCCATTATGACAAAATCCTTATAACTATGAATCCTAATACTGCTTGAAAGAAGGAAACAAAATAAGAAAGAAAAGATTCAAAGTCAAGGGAAGACGTGCGCAATTTCGTAGTTTTCTTGGTCCCTCTTGCTATCCTTATCTTAATTCGGCCTTAGCCGTAACCATCTCTTACATTAAAGGGATTTTGTACAACTCAAATGTGGAAGGAAAACAAAATAAAAGAACCAGAAACTTCTTTGGAAATTGTGCTCCTCTTCGACGTCTCCTTTTGTAGCACAGATGGGCCCCACTTGCTTGAGATACGCCACTAATCAAATCCCAATTTAAGAATTCCTTAACTGGAAACTACAACAAACACTAAACATCCTAATTAAAATTTATTATTGTGACCCCTCAAGTAATTTAGATTTTACCATAAAAAAAGATTTGTTTTGTCAAAACTGTTTTTGACCCACCTTGACTGTCCAAATTTTGATTTTGCTCAATTTATTTTTATTGGACCCTTGGTAAGGGGGATCGAAAGGTCTTGTGATCGATCAAACTGATCCAAATATTCAAAGGCTTGCTCAATCACATGATCCAATGGATCTAGGACATACGCTCCTCTGTCACCTAATTAACAGAGACTACTTTAAGCCACCTGTAAATGTGCATCTGCCCAAAAAAGCCATCATCCTGATTAATTCAATCCAATCTAATTTGGCTTCTGGACAGGCTTATCCAGTTGCCAAAGGAGTACCTGCAAAAACCATTATTGTTGCTTTTATAATCAGAGGTCATGTCAGGTAATTAAAAACAGATAATCAGGGTAAAACAGATGGTGTTATCATCCAAGCAAGAGAGTTGAATCTTGTGGAGACTAATAGAAATAATACTATTGGATTGCTAGATCAATCTATTGGAAACACTAACTAGGTTGATCAAGTGTTGCAGGAGGAAGATGAGCTACCGCTACCACCTCTTTCATATTGGGATCTAGTTATATTGAAGTTACCCTCCTACAAACTAAGGTTAGGACCATCTTGAAGCAATGTGATGCAGCTCTAGTAAGATTATCCAACACTCATGGATTATCTGGCTCATTGACTGAAGTTATTGACCATTCACAACCATTTTCCAAATTTCGTCAAGTATAGGGGATAAAATGTACCGAGTTCCTCTCTTATCTGTCTTTATTTTGACACATCCAAAGCAATGATCAAACCTCCTGATTACCTGATAGCCTCTTTATCCAACCATGGTGTTCTACTACGAGGAAAAATAGATCTAATCAAACAGCATCATTTTTGGTTTCTTGGAAAAGGACGACATTAGATTTTACTGTTTTTTTTTTTACGATTCCTTTTTTTTTTTTTTTTCTTTCTTTTTTTTTTGTAACGGAGGGTGTCCCAGCGCTTTGGGCCGGACTAATCCCTACAGGCTAGTAGTAGTTGGGTAAATCCCTTGTGGCCTCAGTGTGGTAGCGCTGTTTCGAACCCTCAACCTTCGGGAGAAAACTGTAGTCCTAGGCCAACTGATTTGCCCCTCGGGGTTATTTTCACGACTCCTTTAATAATTACATTTTTAGTTAAAGCTCCCAAATCCTGTAACAGTCAAAGAAACTGTCTCATTAACTGCTACGGCCGATTCCTTATAATCAACATCTCCGTCATTATTAAATGAGGAAACCGAATCGATTAACTTCATTATGTTTTTGCTTTTGTGATTTTTCTCCACCCAACTTCAATTGGGAATTTACACTGTCTTTGAACATTTGTCTCACTCCCATCATAATTTTTATTGCCACCTCCTATTGTACCAGAGTTTCCTAATATCTCCCCAATCTCAAAATTCTTGTCCTGTCGGTACCATGGTTTTAAAATTCGACCAGGTTCTGAGTCGAATTGGATATGGCAGGTGCTGATTCGAGTCATCCACGAGTCACCTACTTGGCTGAGTCCTATAGTTTGTGGGCTCTGAACACACTTATTTTCTAGCTTTTCTATTGAAAAAAAGTTGTGGGAGGCTCTTATGGCATTTTGCACTGCTTCTAGAAAATCAAATCCACTTTTTATTTATTTTTATTTTTATTATAATAAATCCAAGCAATTGAAGATTGGGTACTATTCAACCGATAGTGAAATATAAATGCGAGAGCCTATAACAACTTAAATACATTATTAATGGATGAAATAGAGCAAATCTTAAAATCCTAGATTCATAAAACTATATTCTATTTTTAGGTTATTTTACTATTTTTCATATTTAAAAGAAAATATTATTGGGCCTAGGGGTGTGGCTCTGCCTGACTTGGTTGAGTCCCATTCTACTCAGCAGAGCAACTTGTACTGTGGTTGACCAAGTCCCCTATGTACTCCTATTTTTAAAGCCTTGTCCCCTACTCTAATGTACTGGCCTTTATTTTGGGACAACAATAGCATTTGATTCTTCATTTGCTCTCCTCTTTTAGCTTATCTTCTTCTTCGTTTTCTCCTGCAGCATTTTATTATTCCAGATAGTCTCTCCATTAGTCTGATCTAATAATCCAAAAGGATCAGATCTGTGAGCCTCCACAAGATCCATCTCTCCTGCTTAGATAGTATTTCTACCTGTTTTATCCTGATTAGTTTTTTTTTTTTAATTAGATTCCCTTGATTTTCGGCACATCCGTCTCCCATGTTAGCATCATCAATAGACACATCATCATCTTCTTCTATCAGACAAGTTTGCCACCTGTTATGATTGGTTGGCTCTACATCATTATTCATTGTTACCTTGCATTTATCAATTTCTACCTTAAATTATAAATTTCAATCAAGAATTTAACCTCGTCAATTTCTAGTACCAGAATTTTGGGCATCTTGTGGCAAATGTCCCAAGATATTCAATGATTTCTTTTCCAGTGCATGATGCTTTGGTAATGAAGATTACTAAATCTAAACAGGCACCTAATGGGCTAAAACACTTTCTTGACCACACATGTACAGGGATTTTGAATAATTTCACCCAGATAGGTTGTATGACAGGTTCCAAAACTTCTATAAATCTAGCTGTTATTCAGGCATCCAAGAAAGGTCTTCCTCCATATATAATTTGTTGTCAGTCTTCCGCAGATGAAGGGGCAGTCCACATCTACACCCTGCTTAATCTTTTGACTTTAAGTTGAATCTAAACTGATGTTGTATCTAATTTCTTGCTTCTTTCTTTCTCTGAATAGCAGCAAGTATTCCGAGAAATGTGCTGTCACTTCTGTTTTAAAAGCTGAAGAGAAAAATAGGATGGTTATATGATTTTCCAGTTTCCTGGGTTGCTTACTCCAAACATCTTCATCACCAAAATGCTTTCTAGATTGTACAGCTGAAGCATTTTTGGCGATGATCCACATTTATTTGGCTTTTTATAGCAGACCGAACAACTGTTAAGATTAACCTCCATTGATAGTTTTGTGGAAGATGGAATAATTATTTTTTCGTACTAATTTTGATGCAGGAGCATTAACCCAATAATTATGGGTCCATTCATTAGTAGTAGCCCAGGCCCAAATATACAAACCCAGTCAAAGAGCCTAAATCGATCCATCATATTCAGAGGGCCTATGAATTCAACTATGGACGTTATAAAAAGAGAGCCATCATCTAGTTTTATTTGAAAAACCATTTAACTCTTGTCTAGTTACTTCCAGAAGCCATTTGTTACCTATTTCAACGTGTAAGCCCTTTTCTTACCTATTTAACTGAGGGGGTTATCCTTGAAAAGTTTCAGTTATTTTTGGAATTTAAATTACCACTCTTAACTTGGGATAACCAGGTCTTCTTGGGGCCTATTTTCTTTTTCTTAGTTGTATTTATAGTTGCAATTCTCTTCCTTCACCTGCACCAATTTTCTCTTCTCTGATTGGCAATTTGAACATTTATCCTTATATCACCCTTCCATCCAATTTTTCTACTACTATATTAGCAGCTCATTCTCTCTTGAATTTAACAATGCAAGACCCTCTTTCTCCTTGTGACTATGTAATGGAATATGGACTTAAAAATTTTTACCCACTTCGCTGAAAATTGTGTGAATGTACTTGGTAAGTAATGACAGATTACTCTCAAAGAAGTACCAAGGCCTTCCTCAGCCATGCTTCGGCCAGACCTTCCCTTTTAATGGAAGTTACTGAACTATGAACATATTCATTTTCTTCATGATTTTTTTTTTTGAAAGGATGACTTTATTTATCCAAGTTAAGAGTGGTAATTCTAAATTCGGGTGTGAACCTGAAGAGACAAGTACATATTACGGATTGGTAACAATAAGCAAATTAGGTTCGGATACTCCCTCTTTCACTAGACAGTCCGCTTCGTAGTTGGCATCACACTTGATTAGATGGAATGAAAATTTTACTTTGTTGGAGTTCTCTACCACCTCTTCCACGATGTTTGCCAGGTACCAAGGAGCGGAGGATAGTTGAGATGCCTATTTTCTTCATGAATTTTCACCAGTAGAAAGAATCAATGATTCTCAATGTTAGTTCTCAGCATCTCAGAATAAGTGGGATGGCAAGCCTCCTCTCTATCATGATCCATAGAATACCGCCCTTAAACACTAGTCACATCTTCAACCTCCTCAGTTCGTTATATCTGATACCTGATTTTTTGTTTTTGTTTTTTGTTTTTTGTTTTTTGTTTTTTTTTTGGGTAATCTGGATGAACTCAGACAGTGATGGATTGGTTTTATCATGTGTTTTCCCCCATCTTTCTTATGCTGTTGTCATTTCAGTGGCCTTTTCATACATACATCTGCTTCACCTAAGGACATCGTGTTATTTTTTCTTTCTTTTTAACCATGAGACTAATAAGAAGTTAATGTTTGTGTTTGTTTTGAAGGAAATGAGTAGTTTGGCTGAAAGACTTCGAAATAGGGCAGAGCGGAAGCCTTTGTATAATGACAATGAATCGGATGAAGATTTGGATTTGCTGCATGGAGGGTCTCGGTCTGCCGAGACAAAGCCTGAAAGAATAACAAGAGCTGATGCAGTATGTTGTGTTTCCTATCATCCATCATATATTGCTTTAAAGTTCATATAAAATATGTTATAATCCATTTTTAAATCTTCATAATGAATCTAATTGTGCTTCGTCATAGTGGAATTTGTGATCGCGATAAATGCACTTTGTGCAACTTTTTATATGTTTATAAACTTATTTAACCTTTTCAATAGCTTTAGCTTCTTGCAAATCTTTTGTTTAAGATGCTTGAGATTTTCTAGGAACAAGGTGCCCTTTGCTCCTCCCCGCCTGTAAATGTGCACTTTCCTTCGATTTTAATTGGTAGGCCTGGACTATCACCTCTATAATTTATATATAAGCATGATATTTGACTCAGAACTGTCCAAGTAAATAGGCTAAGTCAGGATTTGTGCGTCAAGTGCTAAGAACGTGTCGCTTTTCATGCCAAGTCGACCATCAACTAAATGCTTTCACATAAACTTTGCTGACTTATGTATTGATTTTGCTTCTTCTTCTTGTCTGGGTGGTCATTGCTGCAAATTTAAATGCTCTATTAAAAAAACTCTAGCATTCATCTAGATTACAGATTTTCTCTGGTGTTCTTTTCGTCAAGGGGATGGAGTATTTAGTGACAACTAGATTTTATTGCATGCAAAGGAGATTTATGAAAGATTCACTCTTGGTGCAGGAGACATATACCTGAATTAACACAAGGAATACAACAACATGCAAATAAAACTCAATTGCAATAAAGGACAAAGCTATAGAATTAGCTTCTCTCAAGATGTGACAAAGCTAGAGTTGCGAGGTGTTTCAACTTGCAAAGAATGAAAATCTCATTAAAGTAGAAGTGGATGTAACGACCCACCCCTACACGCATGCATGATATTGTTCGCTTTAGCCCACGGGCCTCACGGTTTTTGTATCTGATGGGCCTCAACCCATCAAAAGGCCTCATGCAAGTAAGGGTGTAAGGTCTACATATAATCCCATTCACTTTCATCTCTATAGTTGATGTGGGACTCCGAGACGTCACATTCCACCCCCTTTAGGGTTGCACGTCCCTGTGTAGTAGCCTGCCAGCCCTCTTGGCCCGCCCACATGGAAACCCGCCCACTTGCACCAGGCCACGGTAAGGACCCACACTCGAACTAGTCGAGAGTCGGCTCTGATACCATTTGTAACGCCTTACCCTTACACGCATGCATGATATTGTCCGCTTTGGCCCACGGGCCCCATGGTTTTGTTTCTGATAGGCCTTAACCCATCAAAAGGCCTCATACTAAGTCACATGGTGTCCTCCATGTATTAGCCCAGTATTTGGGTAGCCTCATAAGCAATGTGGGAGTGTGGCCCTGTGGGATCTTACAGTGGAGCTTCCACGGATGCTGCCCTTCGAGAAATTTAGGACAGTGGCATTTGAGGAGTTGCTTTTGACAACTGATGGCTCCGCATAACCATTTTGAAGTCATCAATAGCTCCCTGATTTACAACGTGTCTGCCTTGTTAAGAGTCCCTCCGCGAAACCTACTAGGCATGCTTCATTCATACTTATTGAAAAGAGCACCACCCATGAATAACAGTCTTGGTTTGGTAGTTGGTATCACCAACCTTCACACATTGAACTCAAACATGCCCGTGGAGGATGGATTTTATATGTTTTATCTTGTTGAAAAGCCCCACGAAACTAACATTTTCCCTATCCTTTTTCCTTGTTGAAAGCATGTTCCCTGACTTGAAAGAATTCATTCAGTTTTAACCCATTTACTGATCCTTAGCTTGATGTCATGAGGAACATCTTCCTTAGCTTTGGTTCCATAGTTGGAAGTTCTTTTGTATTCTCCTTGCAATGGATCACAAAATAGCTGCAAAAGCTAATCTCCGAAATGTTTTCTCCCTAAAACGAAGCAGACAATAGCTCCATGCTGACAAGAATCTTCCAGAATATACTTCTTCTTCCTATTTTATTTTATTTTTATTTTTAAATAATCTCCCATGGAATATGAGACCACTACTTGACATCAAACTCTTTAAAAGGAGAGGATCGATTCCAAGAACAATACCAATGCAAGAAAAGGTGGTCAATTGTCTCATCTTTTCACACAGAAGACAATCTGAAACATTGAAGGAAGAAACACCTCTTGGTCTCAAGTTGTCGACTATTAGCACTTTTCTTGCAGTGATTGTTTTACAAAAATCCTCCACCTTAGGTGTTGTTAGGCCAACTCACCAAGAAAATCATGTGCATTCTAATCGAAAGTGGGAACACAAGCCTTTGGGAAGACTTGCTTGACCAAGAAACTTCTTTGATGCAGATCAACCTCAGGCCACATGTGTAGGGCCCAAGTAGATTTAGGAGTTTTTCTTTTTATTTAATTGTTATTAGTTACTATTTTTATTTGATGAGTTGTACTGAGGATTAATTTTCTTATTTATTTGGTTTCCTATATTAATTAGGTTTCTTAGGGCTTAAGGTATGTTTAACTATTTATATGGTATTGGAGAGAATTATTTTTTAGAGAGTTGATTAATGAAAGTTGGGTTTTCCCCATTGAAGTGCGTTCTCGTTTGCGGAGACTTATTGTGTCTTCGGACACGTGCTTTGGCACCCATTGTACTTTGAGCACTTCCATGCAAGCCTTAACTCTAGGGCTTGCATCAATTGGTATCAGAGCGAAAATCCACATCGCTCCGATCCGTCTCCGGTCACTGATCGGAGCCTATCCATCGTTCGTCACCATCTATCCACCCATCCTCTCTCCCAAAACCGGAAATCCCATCGTCAGAACCCTACCAATACCCAAATCGAGCTCCCCTTTACCTGTATCGCAATCCCCTGCCCTTACCGAAACCCATTCCATAATCCAACCTCCACAATAGAACCCTCCCGCAGTCCATCCATTCCTTCCCCAGTCCATCCCAACCCTTCCAGAACACAACCCAAACAAAAAAAAAAAAAAAAAAAAAAAAATCAAGTGGCCCTTCTCATCCTCTTCTCGCTAACCGACAACCCAGAAAGCCCCAACCTCTTAGGCCGAAACTCATTCCACCTTCGCCCAACCCACTTTGACATCTCAGAACGCCTAGCACATTCAATCGAAACCATACCTCCCCTATTTCCCAGAAGCCCCCTGCCCAAACTCCATCATCATCACCATACCCTCGTGTCTCAATCCACATCAACTAGAACCCGAACCCAGAGAACCCTTTCCTTTCCCTTTTCTTTTTTCCAATCCAGAATCCCAACGCAAAAAAAGAAAAGAAAAAGGAAGGAAAAGAAGACGACGAAGAATAAGACATCGCAGAAGGGGGAGAATGTTCGGTGCACCAGCGTCAAGCCGTCAACCGGCCGCTATTTGTTGACTGCAGCGTCACTAGCGCCATCGCCACCCTTTTTCTTTTTCTTTTTCTTTTTGACACTCAGAACGAGACAGCAAAAGACGAGGCAACATAAGACACGTGCCAGACACCTCCATTCTTTGGGCCTGATTTTTCGATTCGGATCAGTTGGGTTAGTTCGACCCAATAGTTGCAACCAAAGAAAAATACAGAGTTGTGTTGGCATAATCCTGATCAGAATAATCTGATCAATGACAGTTTTGACCAAATCGACGGTTGTGAATTCTTTTCACGATATCGGCCTCATCCACCATCCGATTTCCGATCCATCTTCGCCAGCATATTTGTAGTGAGCAGATCTACACGCCAGGTTTGTCATTCTTTCATCCACAATGAAACTTCGTGCAACGACCCTGAATCCGGGGACATTCGAATTCCGTGCTGAGATTCATAAGCATCACACACATAGGTTAAATCAAAAGATCACATAAAGATTCAGGCACTTATCATCTTAAACCAACTTGTATTAAAAATCCAAATTTAATAAACAAATATAACATTGATCAATAAAAATAAAAAAATTGCAATGTCTTCCAAATAAAATAATCTAAACAATCTATTAAATCTAATTCCTCTTCGTTTAGGTGGCTTTGACGCTCAAGTACGCATCCCAAAGTTTATCTTTCGGTCATCACGGTTTTCCTAAGTCTCTTAAGTTTTGGTTACCTGGATTGGGGCAAATCCACATAATATGAGTACAACTAAGTGAATAGATATATTCTAATCTATTTGTGCATTTAAACATATACTTAGATAAGATTACACAACAAATTAAAGTAACATCCAAAGTCAAACCAAGGTTGGAATCGGGTCAAACAAACGACAACCTTCTAGCCACCTGAGAGCACCAGCCCAAAGTTCATGTTCCACAAAGATATCACATGTACATAGAGTTCTCAAAATTCATTCCTGCACATCTCAAAATCATTCTTTTCTGTCCCAAACAAAATCGACCACCAAGGTCCAAAACCATCGACCACTAAGGTTCAAAATAAAACCGACCACCAAAGTCCAAAACTAGCAACCACAAAATCGACCTTTCCCAAAAAGGTCCAACATCAACAATCTTCACAAAATCGGCCATACATGCTCGTGGTCTAGGGGTGTCCAAAAGTTCATCCAAGCAAACAAAGTCATCGTATCTCAGTATTCCAAATCAAATAGCAAATATATGTCTCATCAAAAATATGATATTTAGCATGCCCTCAACATTAGTAATGGGCAAATTCCATAATCAACTCCTTCTCAAATTAGGTGGATTTAATCTGCCCCAGTCCAAATCAAAATTGGTGTACGAGATGAGAGAGGTCAATTACATAACTCACCCTTTACAGTTTTGAGGGAAAATATTCAATTACCAAATTAACCACAACATATACATATACAAACCACACAATCTACCATGTGAGATCCCCAAATAACAAAGATATAAGCATATTAATCCACATACATATTTCAAGTCACCATATATTCAAATAACAGTGTCCAAAATACAGATTTGACAAATCAAGAACTAAAGGAAACCATTCAAACAATTTACAAATAATAACAATGAATAACAAGCCTTGTTTGCAATTTCAGAAAACTTAGGATCCCATTACAATTTATATAAGACAGTAGAGTCTAATGGTAATTTTAGTAGAGTTACAAAGGTAAAACACAGGTTCAACAAATTCCCAACATGGTCTCATGCTTCTCATATTGAATGCAACTGGATAGTGGGTCCCACTCTATTGTATACACAAGGGATTTGATCCTAAGAGGGTCTGAGTAAAAATACTAAACCAGCGGGGATAGTTTGCAATCTTTGTGTCACGACTCACGACCCAAATTTCGGGGCCTTGTCGGATATCCGGATCATGATTAGTTAGCAATATTCACCGTGCATTCATCAAATAAGTTTCACAAGGAATTAGGCATTTAATTCAAAATATAAGTCCAATTATAAATATCAATGATCTCTGTTTTAATCAAACTTATTATGTCCTGACTCAAAATCTCAAATCAATAATATGTTTAAAACATTAAATAACTTTTCCTAAACAAGGACTAATGATTTCATCAACTATTTAAACTTTTCTTGTTCTCTCCCTTCAGCCATGCATGCCGAAATCTACGTGCTGATCGTCATTCCACTCTAGCCCACCTGCAATATGATTACCTGAAGGGGCAACACAACATCAGTATACTGGTGAATGAATTTTCCTAATTACACAAGCCGCATACAACATAATATCACATAATCAACAAATCTAAATCAATAGATCAATTATCATTAAAATTACATCCATATACAAATTTGTGCCCATGCACATTACCATGTCTGAAAGGTGTATCGTATACATGTATATCAGCCACTCTGACCTTGTCTCATCAGACACGTCTACTAAGGACCAGTCAACACAATGGCCATTCACGTCCACTAAGGACCAGCCAACACAATGGCCATCAATCATCCGGACACAAGTCCAACATCCCAAATCTGGAATCCAATACACAATAACTCATCATCATAGAGCAACCAGATTCCATTATTATTTACACAATAACAGTGTGGATCCAACCCTTATACACTTCACTGACTGATGCCCCACTCCTAATCATAATTGTTATTGAGTGGTATAGGGGTGACCCACACTAGAAAATAAACACATCATTCACTAATCACAGTCCAACCAATTGATTGAAATCTAATTAATTGATCACAATCCATATAATTACATTACAGTACACATAACCCTTGATCCACCTAGGTAGAAAGGTTGAGGTGTAAATATCTGCAAAATCCTGGGTAGTTTCCTTTAACAAGTTCCACCCATATACATACATATGATGAGAAGTATAATATCTTATGCCTGAACACAATGGTATAACATCCAGTGGGTCCTACTGATCTAATGCATGATTAGGCATGCTCCGTAGGGTCGCCCAGGGCTGCACATGACTATAGATGGTTCAGATTTGACATCCTATTAGTTATACTGGGTCCCACAGCCCCAACAGTTACATAAAAAATCCCTAATTAGATCCCACACTGGCCAGATCTGAATAGTTTAGATGATGGGGTAGATGGGGACCACTCCACGTGGGACCATCACCAAGTAGGTCGTCCTTGGGCCCTCTTCAAGATGTGGGGTATCGATCAAGGATCAAGTGGGCTCAGTGGTCTCACAACTCTTGTCGTCACAACTGGGTTTTTCTCCACAATTCACGTCTGGGATTTTGATGACTATTGCATATGTCATGGATGGGGCCCACTATGCAGGAGTCGTCCATCACTATGGTCGACCATGAGTCCCCTACAGGATGTGGGGTTTTGATCTCTGATCAGGTCAAGCAGTGGGTCCCGGTGAAGATGTCGACCGACTGTCCTGTTTCTCCTTTAACCATGCCTCAGACACAGTTGTTATGGATGGTGGGCTCAACGGGCCCAATCTCCATGGGACCAGAACTGTTTGGGTTGTCCATGGGTCCACCTCAGGATCCATAGACCAGATCCTCGATCAAGTGGGCCAGGTGGCCCCACTATTCCTAAACGTAAGTCTTCATCTATGCTCTGTTTCAGGATTTTTGCATATACAGCCATTAATTTAACAATCAGAAGATATGAATGGACTGATAATCACTATATCACTGGAATGAACCCATCCAAAGTGATTTCATGAGTTTCTGGCCTCCAATTATGATTCACTGCAAATCAATATTTTCCTTTACTATCTCTATGCATAGCAACATTACATAACCATCACGAAACAAGGTTTATCAATCATCTACTATATTGTTCAGGGATAACTAGGAAGATTCACTCACCTTTTGTACGCGATTGTTGCCTTTGCAATATGTGGACACAAATAGGACATTAGTCAGCCTTCCTCTCCTTCTCCTACATTGCAGCCCACAAAGCTCTCTCTCATAATTTCTCCATAGGAAGAAGAATAGGACACCCTCATAATGGTCGTTGGTTTGCTTATATATATACACAGTAGAGTCCTATTTCTATTCTTATACTTCCTCTTCCTCTTTCTAATTAGAGCTGTCATACAACTCCTACCCTTTCTAAAACTCTTCTCGTGAGTTTCTTTCTAATTCAGAAATAGATTAAACAAGTAAGGGTCCTACCTGGGCCAAACTAATCCTGGCCCAGGTAACCCAAGATATTACACTTTGCAAGTTAAATCTAGGTTGAAATCATCTAAACAGAACTCGGCTTTTGGGAGAACAAGGGTTTACGTCTGGAACGCTTGTGTGCTAGTTGGATAGTGGGCCCCACTGGTCCAAACCTAAGATGGACCTAACACCAAGGTCGCCCATCAGTCCCCTACCCATTGCATGGACCTGATCTCTGATCAAGTGGGCCAGGGGGGTCCCACTAGGGCATGTCAACATTCAGCCCAAAAACTTGCAACTGCCGCCTCTCTTCCCTCAAGGCAACTGGATGAGGGCCCAGATGGGACCCACTCCACATGGGTCCACTACCCTAGGGGTCGCCCATGGGTCCCCCTTCGGATCCCTGGAGGGCCTGGACCAAATCTCTCATCAAGTGGGCCATATGGTCCCACAACACCTATCAACAGAATCTGTTCCTGACGATTTGGAAGTGCAGAATTCAATTTCCTGCCTTGGATCCCCATCGGATTCTCTTTCTTTCTGTAAGAAGCATTATATAGGGATTACCTTAACCAAAAGAATTCAATCATCATGCCTAACCAAGAAAGCTAATCATTCATTATTTAAAACATGGCCTGTTTGTGTCGAGAGTGTCTTACAAATATCTGAAATTGTGATCTATTATGCAACAATCCAATTTCTTATCACAAAGTAATGCCAGAGAAGTGCTGGCAAACAAGGTGTAATTGTAAAGCAATGCAATCCATACAACCATCGACTCATTCATCTTCATAATGTAATTTCATCAAGACACGTATATGGGGAATTCTACTCACCATAAAATAGAGGAAAATACACAAGAACAAGGCCAGAAATTGAGAACCATACAATTAGATCAGAATCTCTACTCACCTGTTATGGCTTGATGGAAAAGAAAGTAGAAAAGAGAGAGAGAATAGCTCGAGAGAGGCTTGGGGTCGATCAATATATAAAAGCTAGAAGTTAGAAACCTTCCCAAAGTCCTTTTCCTAATTTTATTATTTCCTTCTTACATGCCAATCCTATTCCTAACAATACTAGGAGTCTATGATATAACCAACACAAGTCCCACTCGAATTTCTCCATCAAACTATGGGTCCCAATAATTCTAAGTAAAATCAAGATAATTAAATATTAAATATCAGAAAATAATCTAGCTCTTATACTGGGCCCAGGTTATTACACTTCGTTATGCCACAACCTTCAACATATTCAAAGATTCAACTATGCAAATAAATATGGCTCGTGATATTTTGAAAATGAAGTCTATTTTTGGTCCTTTCTTGATTTGAAATAAGGAGAATTATCTGTTCTTGACTATGGTGATATGTTTGCATGGCTCCAAGACAAGTGTGGATTAGAAGATGATGAGGAACATGATTTAATCAATTTTGTAAGAGGCTTGAGACCGAATATAGTGGAGAGTATGAATGATTGTACGATTGTTCATGAGGCATATTGGGAAGCAATTCGTGTGGAATACATGCTTAAATGGTCTCCTTTGGGAAAAGTTGTGCCTCACGACAAAAAGTCTCGATCATCGCAATTAACAACTCATGTTGAAGAATCAATGGTAGAGGACTTACAGTCTGCTGAATGGCTAGAGCAACACATCGAATGTTCAAATTTGAAGTTGGATTTGAATTTTCCCTTATGGGTAATGGTGGCCAAAATACATGAGCAACAAAGGAAAAGACACCCACTGTTGAGATTTCCCACATTGACTTCATCTTTGGAGATAAATGGCGGATTATCAGCGATTGTGAGTTTATGGTGCAAATTCATCAATTGAAAGCCTCCAATGGTTCAATAGCGCATCTGTTCCAATTATGGCAATCAACATTAGTTATACATGAAGCTGTGCCTAGAAGTTGTAGATCGACCAACGAATCGGAAGTTCGTAGATTGATCTTTGATCTAGGTGGACATTTTCTGAATTCGAGGTCAAGTTCTTTTCAAGTAGGGGAGAATGATGCAGATCGGCCTCAGGCCACGTGTAGGGCCCAAGTAGATTTAGGAGTTTTTCTATTTATTTAGTTGTTATTAGTTAGTAGTTTTATTTGATGAGTTGTATTTAGGATTAGTTTTCTTATTTATTTGGTTTCCTATTTTAATTAGGTTCCTAGGGCTTAAGTTATGTTTTCCTATTTATATGGTATTGTAGAGAATTATTTTTCAGAGAGTTGATTAATGAAAGTTGGGTTTTCCTCATTGAGGTACGTTGTCGTTTACCGTCTCTGCGGAGATTTATTGTGTCTTTAGACACGTGCTTCGGTACCCATTGTGCTTTGAGCACTTCCATGTAAGCCTTAACCCTAGGGCTTACATCTTTCTTGATGGAGAATGTTTCCAATTTTCTCACATTTGTACACCCCGAAACTTAGGGTCATTGGAATTCATGGTGTTATCATGATAACAAGTATGGGTCGAATCATTGCAGCAGAATGTCATTCACATCATAGAACAGAGCATATGCATTCTTATTTAATTGAAACCAATTAAATAAAAGTAAAGTTCCAATCCAATCCATAAATTAAAGCCGTTGTCTGAAATCATGTATTCAAAATTAACTGTCTAAAATAATCTAAGAATTAATTTTAATGAACTGGATGACTCGCAAATCTCTAAAATCTCCAAGCGCTCATAGACAATTTGCGTAGCTTATCCCTCAGTTTCCCATAGACGTGTCCCTGTCATCTACATTAGCATCTACCTCGAGATCTGAAATACAGGCTAGTGAAACTAACCCTCGGTAGATAACCAGTTTACTCAACTACAACATTTTAGAGTCAATGAATATCAAATATACAGGTAGCAATTATTTATGACAAAGAACACTAATTCATAGATCAAATCATGCATGTCTGACTCAATTCGAGAAATCAGGGTTTTCAATAGCAGTTTAGAACCATGAATTCAAACATCTTAGATACTTCTCGTTCTAGTTTATTAGGTACGGTTAACCCGTACTGCATGTTCTAGTTCTTTCAATTATTGGGCGACCTCAGTGCGAGTGCCAAGTGTATGGTTCATCCTAGCAAATGAGAATGGCAGCGCAATTGGTAGTCTCAACTTCCCAGCACCCCATTAAATTTCAGTGCGACTAGTAGTACCGGCTTCTCAATGCCCAATTCTATTTGATAGTGCCTTTAATAACAGATATAAGTTCCGTTTTCGATTGACACAGTACCAGAATTGAGCCTGACTCTTGGTCACAAACATTTCATCAATTGATTTTCTTAGCCACAAAGGAACCCTTGTACTAAATTCTTATTGGATTAAGGATGTGTCTCACCTAAACTGGAATCATTTCAATTCTTGGAATAAACCTTTCGAATTAAAAAAATAATCTTGAAATGATCCGGTTATGGATTATACAAGTTTCGGACAAGTTGGGGTTAAAACCATAAAGAATAGGGATCACGGAGGACCATCAATGCTTATTGCTCTATTTTTTTAACTTCAATAATGATCCTGAATAATATTGGGAACGGTCTAGGATTATCCAATTCATAAGAGGATCATCTAAACTGATGTCAACATATGATCATAAAGATAAAACAAGGGACATAGAGGAACTAGGCCTTAAATCAATATCACACACAATAGTCCATAGAAAACCAAGTATTGAAGCTTCTATATGGTTCGGACAGCCTTATTGTCATTCCCACAATTGCAAGATACAGAGAACGAGAGTTTGGAAAATTACTTTGTATTGTTGTGTGTTCTCTTGGAGAACCAACCACCAATATATAGAATTATACATGCTACAATTAAGGGCCTTACAAAGGAAACTATGAAATTACAGCAATCACTAATCTAGTTTTAGGAAACCAATCAATTTCTAAATATGTACAGCTATCTTAATATTTGACCAAATCAATCCACGTAAGATGAAGCTTTGCTGGACTGGACTGACTGATGGGCCTTGGACTCCTTCATGGGCCAAACTTAACACCCCCCCTCAAATTGATGCGGGAGAATCAACGAGCATCAATTTGCCAACCAAGAATTGATGGCGTGGTCGGGGAAGACCTTTAGTGAGGATATTTGCAATTTGAAGTTCAGAGGAGATATGTGGAAGGCTGATGACATCACGTTTAAGTTCATCACGGATGAAGTGACAATCAACCTCGATGTGTTTGGTGCGTTCATGAAAAATCGGATTTTCAGTAATCCTAATTGCACTGGTATTATCGGCATAGAGGGGGGTAGCGCCTTCTGCAGGAAAACCAATGTCAGAGAGTAGACCTCGGAGCCAAAGAATTTCGGAGCACGCAGCAGACATAGCGCGGTACTCAGCCTCGGTAGAAGATTTAGAAACTTTGTCATGTTTCTTGCATTTTCAGGAAATCAGACTATCACCAAAAAACATGCACCATCCTGTCGTCGATCTGCGAGTATCGGGACAACCAGCCCAATCAGCATCTGAATAAGCTCGGAGAGAGAGGATTGTTGGATGGAAAAAACAACCCGCGAGTCGGTGTGCGAATAAGGTACCGAATGATGCGACGAACAGCAGCCATATGAAGATGACGATGAGCAGTCATGAACTGACTCATGAGATTGACCGCAAATGAGATATCAGGACGGGTGATCGTGAGGTAGATCAAACTCCCCACTAACTGGCGATATGCGATAGGATCGGGAAGAAGGTCACCCTCCTCTTTACTGAGTTTGACATTCAGTTCGATTGGCGTATCGACTGGAGCAGAAGCAGTAAGGCCAGCCAAGTCAATGAGATCCACCGTGTATTTGTGCTGATTGAGAACTATACCAGTAGGGGATTGATGAACTTCAAGACCGAGGAAATAGTATAAGGGGCCGAGATCCTTCATTTGAAATGTCTGATGAAGAGAGGCTTGAAGTTCATGAATCATTTGTGCATTGGGACCAGTAATGACAATGTCATCAACGTAGACCAGGAGAACAGTAATTCCAGAAGGAGCATGATGTAAGAACATAGAAAGATCATACGGGCTCGGATGAAAACCCAAGTGAAGAAGAGCATCTTGAAATTTCTCAAACCATGCGCGAGGTGCTTGCTTCACACCATAAAGAGAGCTACGGAGCTTAGCAACCATGCCCAGCCCAGAGGATGACCCTGGAGGCAAACGCATATAAACGTATTCTTTGAGATCACCATGAAGAAACGCATTTTTGACATCCATTTGATAGAGAGGCCAGGACTGAGATGCAGCAACAGCAAGGATTATGCGTACGGTGGTCATCTTAGCGATGAGAGCAAACGTTTCATCATAATCAATACCATATTCCTGCCGATTTCCGAGAGCAACAAGGGGCGCCTTATAGTGATCAAGAGTGCCATCTGGTTTTAACTTGAGAGAAAAGATCCACTTGCAGCCAATAGTTTTGACACCCATAGGAGAGGGGACAATGTCCCATGTGTGACTTTTCTCTAAAGCCTCCAACTCATCTTGCATAGCCTGGTTCCAACATTTGTCCTGCACAGCCTGAGAATAGGATCGGGGAAGGGAAGAGGAGGACAAAGTGGCCATTAAGGAAGTATGGGAGAACCCATAGCGGTCAGGTGGAACCGAAATGCGTGATGAGCGACACAAAGTAGGAAGTCCAGAAGAACTAATTGCTGGAGGTGGACCAGATGCTGGAGGAAGATCAGGAGGGGAACCCCTGGGAGGCGCGTCTGGATTCCGTCTGTGGTACACAAAGTTAGGATTAAAACGAACAACGGAAGTGTTGTTAGAGAAACCAGGTAAAGACACTAAAGAGGAGTCAGGAGGGTCAAGATGTTGTTGAAAAAAATACTGTTGTTAAAAAAAAACAACGTTCCGAGAGGATCGTAGCAAAGGTACCCTTTCTGGAAGGGGGCATAACCTAAAAACACACACTTAGCTGATTGTGCAGTTAATTTGGTTCGCTCAGAAGGAGGCAAGTGCACAAAGCAAACGGAGCCGAAAACATGAAGATCATCATAAGAGGGAAATGTCTGGTACAATCGGTAAAATGGGCTCTGATTTTGAAGAGAGGCAGAATGCAGACGATTGATGAGATGAGCAGCCGTAGCCAGTGCCTCAACCCAAAATCGGGTAGGAACGGAGGATTCTATAAGGAGGGAGCGAGTGACATCGAGCAGATGTCGATTTTTCCGTTCAGCAACTCCATTCTGCTGGGGAGTATAGGGACAGGTTCGCTGAGAAATAATGCCTTTGTGTTGCAAAAACTTTTGAAAATCAGAGGACACATTCTGCGCCTGAATCAGATTGCAAGATTTTGATGCAGGTGGAAAATTGATTCTCAACATAAGCTAAATTTTTTTTAAAAACAGTGAAAACATCAGATTTGGAATGCAGAAAGTAAATCCATGTGAAACGACTGAAATCATCAATAAAAGTCACAAAATATTTGTAGTGAGCATGAGAAAGAGCTGGAGCAATTCCCCATACATCGCTATGAACTAAATCAAAACACCTAGTGCTGTGTGAAGTGGAAATAGGAAAAGGAAGAGTTTAGCTTTTTGCCATTTTACAAGTAGCACAATCAAAAGGGACACAAGAAGATAAGCCAATAAATTTATTTAATAAATCAGAATTTAACATAAGGGACAAAGTCTTGGAATTAGGGTGTCCAAGTCTTTTATGCCACAATTGGCAGTTATCTCTAATAGAGAAACAAAACACATCATTGCAACTCTAGTCCTAGGAATTTGAAAAAAATCCAGCGGAAATAGGTGTCCACACTTAGGTCCCCTCGCGATCTCCTTCCCAGACATCTGGTCCTGCACAACACAACCAGAAGAGAAAAAGAGATGTTACAATTATTTTCAACAAGTTGCCCAACTGACAATAGATTAGAAGTTAAATTGGGACAAAGGAAGGCATTTTTCAAGGGGATGGGGCCAGGAATGTCTCCAAGAGCAGTAATGGGAACAGTACCTCCGTTGGCAGTTTGTATTTGAAGATTACCATTGTATTTTTTCACATTGGAGAGAGGATTCCGGGAATATGTCATATGATTAGATGCCTCGGAATCAAGAAACCAAGTAGAAGATAGAGGCGAGGTACCTGAGAGACCGAAAGCAGAAACGGCATTGGCAATCATTTGCTGAACCAATTCAGGAGTTAGAGAGGATGAGGGCCCAGGCCGTGAGGATGCAAAGGTAGGAGCATGCATATCTGAAGAAGCAACATAAGCATGCGGAGTCGGAGACTGAGTCTGATATAGCGGAGCCTGATACTGTGGAGCCTGATACTGTGGTGCCGGACGTTGTGGGAGGCGGCGACATTCAGAGATGATATATCCCAGCTTTTTACAGTAGCTACATACTTTCTGTTTGCATTGAGATGCAAGATGCCTAAATTTTTGACAACTGTAGCATTGTGTTTGCTCAAGTCACGAGATGAAGGCTGAGAAGCTTTATTTGCTGAAAACGCGACTGAATAGGTCTCAGTCTTTTGTTGAGCCAGATGGGCTGAGGTCGATATGCGTTGTTCCTCTCGTAAGAGTTCATTGAGGCAGACATCCAAGGATGGTAAAGGCGTCCGATTCATGAGGGCAGATCGAATACTTTCATATTCATTCCGTAATTTCATCAAAAATTGATCCCGCTGACTAGAGGCCTGAAGATCGCGTATTACGATCAGAACATCGGCAGCCACATCTGCATACTTAATACTATCATATTCTGACCAAAGGGTTCGGAATCCTGAATAGTAGTCTTGGATTGACAAGTTCCCCTGTGCATATTCAGCAATCGCACATTCAAGATGGAATTGACGTGCGGAGTTATCTTGATGGTACACTTGCTTCAGATACCCCCACATGTCTTTAGAAGTGGGATAAGGTTTAAGGTTCATTATCAGATGGGGCTCCATTGAACCCAGTATCCAAGTTTTTATTTTTGCATCTTTAGTAAGCCAAGTGGATATCTTCTTCTCATCTTCCGTGGGTTTAGGATCAGATCCAGAAATATAGCCCCACAATTCCTTAGCTTCAAGGTAAATCTGGAACTGAAACGACCAAGCGGGGTAATTTTTTCCCGTGAATCGGATCAAGGTAACCTCAGATTTTTCCATTGTTAATTAAGATTGTCCAAAAAAATTGAGTGAAACAGTGAACAAACAGTAGAAGATCGAGCAAATAGAGAAGTGATGAAGTCACAAAGTGGATCTGACCAACCAGTGATCACAGAACACAAAACAGGCAAAAAACACCCCAGACGTCCTTAAAAAAAGGCACTGATCCTTGACGTGGGCCCCACTAGTAGATCTGAACAAAGATCAGATCACTGATCTGAGGAACCACAATAATCTGGCTTCTAATGGAAGAAGAATGATCCAATTCTATCACAGATCCAAGATTCTGGACGGTCTAGATGAAACCAATATTAAAAATCTGGAAAAACTCTAGAATAGGTAAATCACCAACCTGGAAGTGCTGAAAAAATCTGAAAAAATCTCAAATATTCCTAGACAATCCAGGCGACCAAGACTGGACAGATCTCTGATGATGATTTGATGATCAGAGGTGGGCCACCATGAACAGGATAATGCTGCAACGTCTGGATTCCTTGAAACAGATTTCTGATCTGTCGATCTTCACAAGAGAGATCAATTCCTCTCTATCCTTAATGCCTTAATGCTATATAAGATCATAAGACAAGATTTTCTTGAACAAGGCTCTGATACCATGTCATTCCCACAATTGCAAGATACAGAGAACGAGAGTTTGGAAAATTACTTTGTATTGTTGTGTGTTCTCTTGGAGAACCAACCACCAATATATAGAATTATACATGCCACAATTAAGGGCCTTACAAAGGAAACTATGAAATTACAGCAATCACTAATCTAGTTTTAGGAAAGCAATCAATTTCTAAATATGTACAGCTATCTTAATATTTGACCAAATCAATCCACGTAAGATGAAGCTTTGCTGGACTGGACTGACTGATGGGCCTTGGACTCCTTCATGGGCCAAACTTAACACTTTTTTTCCTTGCTTTATCATAGTTTAAGGTTTGGTTATCCTGCACAGTCCATGAATGTGGTCTGCCAATGTATCAGGGCATGCTCATGTGGTTAATTAAAGAGAGCAGTCTCTAGTTAGGGTTTAGAATCCATCAACAGTCCCCATTTAGATTTCACAGACCCAAAACAGTCCACATACATTGCCCTGTCAATATATAAAACCCATATCTAATAACTGTTTAATTACAGTCCCTGTTTTGGCCTTGATTAGGTTCGGCCAACACAGAGCATCTAAGTCCATTCACTGTTCATCAAGATATGTATCCCATAAATGCTGTACCACTTGATTTTGATGAAGTATTTGTACTTTGGATTAACACTATGACAAAGAAGATAAAAAACTCAATAAAGGATCAACTTCTAGCGTGAAACTGTTAGAGCTAAGATCAGACATTACTTAAAGTGGCTAGATGATAAAAAAAAATGAAGATAAAACTAGGGATTTCAATCATAAGAACAGAACTTACATGCTGTACATGCCGTTACTGATACACTTGACTAAAAGGCTAGAGAATGGAAGACTCAATGTTTATATATGACATCACCATAACCTAAAACCCATCGGCCCACATAATACGTAGGAAGAGGAAGGTTCGACTCATGGATTTTTATGCCCATATTACACAGCCATGAAGGATTACCACAATTATGGTTCAGCCATCATGGTGTTCCCATGTCCTTTTCCATCAAAATCATGAAATTACTTATCCCATTGTCATTCGTGAACTTTGTGAATTAAGGGATGATGAATTCAATGTCTAGGCAATTGGGGCATGGAAAAGGAATAAAAGATAAATGCAAAGGTGCTTGGTTACCTACCTAAAGATTTTAAAATGCAAAAGGCCAATGAATAAGATATTGTATCTGCTGCCCTAGACCCCGGTCAAACCACCTTTCCCCTTTTTCCTTCTCTTCCTCTCCCATTCTCACTATCCGTTTCAGCCGTGTGTCATCTTGGAGTTGAATGGGTGTGTGGGTTCTTCATAATGTTGAATTGGCAACTTCCATGCAAACTCTCTTTATTTCTAACTTTCCCACACTAACTAGGAGTCTTATTACTATTGTTGGAGTACATTATGGGTTGGTTGCTTCACTCCATTAGGTCCCTCAAGGGGTCCCGCACTCTAAACACATTGGTCCTACACAACTAATACTCCATGCTTGCCCGACCGCCACTATGCAATGTATTTTTTTTTAATTAATTCAATTACTTTATGCTCAAAGACTAAATGGTGGAACTTGAAAGGTGATAAGCAACTAACATTTAGGGATAGAGTACTAGAGGAAGACGTTTGGGCGATAAATGAGAGTGCAAATAATATGTGGGATAAGGTAGCAGAGTGTATTAGGAGGATAGGGAAAGAAGTCTTAGGAGAATCCAAAGGGGGTGCTCCGGCACAGAAGGAGGCATGGTGGTGGAGCAAGGCCGTTCAAGACAAGATAAGAGTTAAAAGAGAGAGTTTTAAAACTTGGCAAAATGATCGAAATGCAGCAAATTTGGAAAAGTATAAAGAAGCAAAAAGAGAAACCAAAAAGGCAGTTAGTGAGGCCAAGGCAAAGGCATTTGAGGAGCTATATAGGCGACTTGACACTAAGGAAGGCGAAAGAGAGATATTCAAGCTTGCTAAAGCCAGAGATAGGCGGACCAAGGACTTAAACCAAGTTAAATGCATTAAGGATGAGGATGAAAAGGTATTAGTAAAGGACGATGAGATAAAGGAGCGTTGGAAGAGTTACTTCTACAAGTTATTTAACGAAAGCAGTAGTAGTGACATACAATTGGGACAGCTTACCATTTCTAGGGAAGAATCGAATCATATGTTCTATAGGAGAATCAGTAGGGAAGAAGTTAAAGAAGTATTGAAAATGATGAAGAATGGGAAAGCGGTTGGGCCAGATGGTATCCCTATTGAGGTCTGGAGGTGCTTGGGGGAGAATGGCATAAATTGGTTGACAAAACTTTTTAATGTAGTGCTAAAGAGCAAGAAGATGCCTGATGCATGGAGGAAAAGTATTCTTATACCCATATACAAGAACAAAGGGGATATTCAGAACTGTGCGAACTACCGCGGGATTAAATTGATGAGCCATACGATGAAATTATGGGAGAGAGTTATTGAGAGAAGACTAAGAAGAACAACAAACATTTCAGATAATCAATTTGGTTTCATGCCTGGGAGATCAACCATGGAGGCTATCTTTCTCCTGAGGAGGTTAATGGAACAGTATAGAGAAGGCCAGAGAGATTTACATATGGTGTTCATTGACTTGGAGAAGGCCTATGACCGGGTTCCTAGGGAGATTCTATGGGGAGTACTGGAAAAGAAAAGAGTGTGTGTCGCATATATTGAGGCGATAAAGGATATGTATGATAGAGCCGTGACATCTATAAGGACGACTGGTGGAGAGACTAAGGAGTTTCCTATCACGATTGGTCTACACCAAGGCTCAGCGTTAAGCCCGTACTTGTTTGCCCTAGTTATTGATGAGATTACAAGACATATTCAGGATGAGGTGCCGTGGTGTATGCTATTTGCAGATGACATTGTTTTAGTAGATGAGACGAGAGAAGGAGTGAATGCTAAGCTAGAAGTATGGCGGAACACGTTAGAGACAAAAGGGTTTAGGCTAAGTCGATGCAAGACGGAATATATGGAGTGCAAGTTTAGCCAAAGTAGGACACTTAGTAACATAGAAGTAAGTTTAGGCACACAAAAGATTGTAGAGAAAGAAAACTTTAGGTACCTTGGATCGATGGTGCAACAGGATGGAGGGATTGATACTGATGTAAGTCACAGGATTCAGGCCGGGTGGACCAAATGGAGGAGTGCTTCGGGGGTCTTGTGTGATCGGAAAGTCCCCCTCGGGGTTAAAGGAAAGTATTATAAGGTGGCGGTAAGACCAGCATTGTTATATGGATCAGAGTGTTGGGCAGTAAAGCATAATCATGTTAAGAAGATGGAAGTTGCGGAGATGAGAATGCTAAGATGGATGTGCGGGATCACAAGGAGAGATAGGATTAGGAATGAGGAGATTAGGGGCAAAGTAGGAATAGCACCGATTGGAGATAAAATGAGAGAAAATCGACTAAGATGGTTTGGCCATGTTAGAAGGCGTCCAATGGAAGCACCTGTTAAAAGGTGTGAAGGCATAGAGATTGCCAGGAGTAGGAGAGGGAGAGGGAGACCCAAGAGAAGTTGGAAAGAAACTATTAAACATGACCTTGCTTACATGGATCTAACGGAGGACATGGCCCTAAACAAATTTGATTGGCGTCGTCAAATCCATATAGCCGACCCCACCTAGTGGGAAAAGGCTTGGTTTGGTTTGGTTTGGTTCAATTACTTTATGCATGATTAGCTAGGTTAGGAAACTTACAAGTGGAGCCTACCAATCCTAATTAGCATACAACTTATTGAAAATTACAATTAAGCCAAAACAATTAGTAAATTTCAATTAAGCTCTCAATTAAGGTATAATTTTCACAACAATTATGAATACTCAATGTGTGGCATATTATAATGCATGAATTAACGTAAGTGCCCTTACCTTATCAATTTGGGAATGAAGTACAATTAAACCCTAGCAATTAAATATAAATTAAATATCTCTAGGTTCGGGTCCTTACAACATTTGTGCTATCCTTGCAAGTAAAAGCTTTGGTTAGGAGATACTATGGGCCCCGTTTGGCATCATTCTTGTGCTGTTCCATGTTCTATACGGTGATTTGGTTGTGTTGAGACTGCGGTGCAGAATTTGTTGGCAACATTATGTCTAACTGTAATGCTGAGAATATGTTGTATATAACTTGTTTGGTAACATGCTGACAATTTTGTTCAAAGAAACAGAATCAACAAAATCATACTTGGCAATGCTGTTGAATTTGAATCTATTATAAATATTCATGAATCCATCTTATACATTAAAATGTGTAAAAATTAATTTGTTAAGAATATTCACACATCTGTCATACAATAACTTTGCATGTGCAAATAATTAATCGTGCTAGTAAAGCCAACATGAATCACTGTCCCGAATCCTGATACACCATGACGCATACAGAGTGCATCTGTAATTTCATCTTGCACGTGTGCCATCTTCTACCTTTCTTTTGCCATTCCTATTTCTAAGGGTCTAATGGGCTAATGTCACCATTAGTTTCACCGTTATTGTCACCACTCATCAATTATAGACCCCTCATCTTGGAAGTGAATAAAACACCTATGTCTTGGCATTTCCATCTTTGTAAAGTTGTGGTGGGTGTATGTGCAATCACGATTTGCTTGTGTCTGTGTAAAGAATCACTGACATGAGCTTTAGAATTAGAAATTTTGCCTTAAAAATGCCAAAGCAACGCTCAGTGACATTTTGTAACAAGAGTGATAATAATTGGACAACGCTTTCTTCCTTGTACGCCATTGTCCATATTCCTTATAGTGTGGTAATCTGTATTGCTTCCCTTCATAAGGCACAAGATAACCTAGCATACTATTGTAGCTAGAGTTGACAACATAATATTTACCTGCAACGACAATTTTTATTATTATTCTAAAAGCAATACTTATATATGTAGATATTTCCATCACATAAGACCTACTTGTTGGAGGGTGGGAAAAATGCAATTCTGGGTTAGTTATAACTTAAAACGAAAACCCGATCTTCATCTGCTGTTACTTTCCGGTTGGACATGTAGATTGCATGTCAAAAGAACATGCACATATTACATTTTTTGTACCTGAAACCGTTCTGCCTTGATAAGGAATTTAATCCTTTGTAGGGACTTACATAGTCACATGTGCGCCATTAATGGCCCCCACACAGTTGTTTAATATGCAAAAAAAAAGAATGAGTATAATTATTAGAAGCAAAATATTCCATTTAATAAAAAGATGAGTTGCATGTAACGTTTTTCTTTAAATGAAGGATAAGAAGATTGAGATTTCTAGTGGTGTCCCTGCAAATGATGGTGTTGTAATAATTTCCTTTCCAAGATTTACTATAGCCTTGCTTGAATGTTTGAATCGTTCCACTTTCATTTTGTTCCTGACACTGGCCAATGGCCATGAAAAACAATGCTATTTGCTCCTTTCATTGGTAAAAACTCGAATCTTTTAGGAGGTCTCTCTACCTTTCAATGCGTTACATATTGCTACAGAACACGTGCTTCTCCATACAAAATAGATTGTACCATCTGTCTAGATGTCTGGATTTGACTTCATTCATAATTCTTGCTTTAGTTTCACTTTTATCTCTTATTGCTTGTCTATATATGTGTGAATGGTATTTAGCAATCATTTTATTTTTTATCTGTAACAGAAAAACTTCATTAAAGAGAAAGAAGGAACAACTTAGAAAAATCAATGTTGACCAATCAGCGAAAAGTCAAAACATTGAAATTTTCCTCATCGGAGTTCATCCCATACCTACATTGATCCATTGAACCTTAACAAAGCATACCCATGGTATGTATCAAAATAAGTCAAGTGACACTTTATAAATAAAACAAATTCCACTTTGAACTTTGACATAACTCTATCAAATCCTCAAACTAAATTCAAATACAATTTCATTTCATTTAATACCTTTTTTGATAATGTAACAACACTCTACAAGTAATGCTCTAATTCAGAAGGATTCATCAATGGTTTTTTTATGCCCAAAGACAAATGTTCTTTCCAAACATGGTGGAAACCAATAACTTTAAATGCCTGTAAGTAGATTTCTCCACTTTCATCTGGTATGGTGGATAGTAATGCACCTTTTCAAAATAAAATAAAATGGTGGAACGGGCCATCTCTCTCATCACTATTGCTCGAGTTTGCAACCTTGTTTTCTTAGTATTGCATGATATTTGTGCAAGCTTGATAAAAAAGAACTCGTCCCCTTTAAACTTGGTTTATGACTAGGAGTCCTAGATCGAGCCCGAGTCTGTCAACAACATTAGCGTCATCATCATGGTCTACTGCCAAATCTTGATCTTGTTTAGTTTGACTTTTGACTTGTGCACCCTTGTTCTCCTCATGAGTACCCACCACTTGTTGGGTTGACGCTTCAAAATTAAAATTCTCAACCCTTGCTGTGGTATCACATATACAATCTCGAGTATGTTTAACAAACTTTAACCTTTGGACCTAAATTGCTTCGCATTTTTATTGCTTTCTAGAGTTTGAGTGTCCAACATGTGTTAGGAGTAGTTTGTAATAAAATTTGAATACATTGGCTGATTGATAATACTTCTGAGTTCTGATGACTGACAATTAAAAATTAAATATAGTACCTATTATGTACTCATCCTAGACATAATCTGATGTTGTGACAGTCTTCATTTTGGGTTTTCAACCAAAACCTGTTGAAATGTCATGTAGTTTCTTGAACTGCCTAACGCCATCCTCATCTTATTGAATTTGTTTTTAAATTGTTGCTTCTCATATTTTTTTTTTCTTTTATAAAATTTGTTCACTATTTCACTCCAGGCCTTGTTTGTGAAAGTCGTGGTTGGCCTGTTAGCTTTCTTGACCTGGTCAATCATGAGTCCTACTAGGATTTTTTTTCATATGGTTAATCATGAGTCCTACCAGGATTTTTTTTCTTCTTTTATATGTGCTTTCAATTTAACAGGATTTACTTAGTCACCTGTAAAAACATTTTTATCATAAATTTTCCCTTAAATTTTGGTTCCTATACCGAATTATTTGTAAGCTTTATATTTCTTTCTTTACTTTTCCTTTTGCAGAAAAATGATGCATGTCAAGCTTGCGGCGAAAGTGAGAATCTTCTTTGTTGTGAAACATGCAATTACGCATATCACGCCAAGTGTTTACTTCCGCCTTTAAAAGTAGCTCCTCGTGATGATTGGAGGTGTCCTGAATGTGTATGATACTAGCCTACTGATTGGATTCTCTTCCTTTTTAACTTTTTTCGCAATTAGATATTAAACAGAATTGGTGGCTGAACCTCTTCCTCTTCCAGGTGAGCCCCCTGAATGACATTGACAAGATTTTGGACTGTGAAATGAGACCTACTGGAGTTGATGCGAATGAAGCCTCAAAGCTGGGCTCAAATCAAAAATATGTTAAACAATATCTTGTCAAATGGAAGGGATTATCTTATCTGCACTGCACATGGTAGTTAGTTGCATTTAATATCTTATTTTTTTCCTTGCTGATATCTTTCTCATCTATCATATTAATCTAATATTGGAATTGTGCTGGCTATTTTGTCCCATTTTTCATTTGTTAAAGAAGTTTGTTTTTCTCCATAAATTTTTTGAAGAAGTATTTTCAATTGGGTCATGTTCTTGGCTCTGTTAGTTATACAAGTGAGGTGATTTAAACATTTTCATCATAAGCCAGTGTTCATATGCTATGCATTAGTATGGGTGAGATACTAACGAAAAGTGTCTATTAATTTAACTATGTCCGATTTTGCCCTACTTAACAAGGACTTTTGCTTCTAGCTCATCGTATATGAGCAACCAATTTGAAAGCAAGGGACATTTGACTGTTGAAATGCATATCGGATGGGCCCCACCAGTTAAAAACCATTTTTTACTGAGGATGGGCCCACCAATTTCATAGCTGGGTGAATAGAATAGTATCATATATATTTTGTACTTAATTTCATTATCTATTTATAGCTTGCTAACTGTGTGTCTTTGCATTTTTCTGCTAGAATTATTTGTTTATATTTTCTCCCAACTTAAAAACTCTAATCTTGATGGGACATTTGATTGTTAAATGCACATAGGATGGAAGGACCTAACCCTGACTTTATTGTTTCATATGATATTTGTGTTGAGTTTCGCATTGGTGATAAATTATTAAATTGGTTAAATGTGCCTGGCACGGACATACATTGGGATCCAATTAGTCAATTAAACAAATTAAAACAAATTTAATTTGCGAAGTCGATAGGTCTTGCTAAAATATTTTCATAAAATAATTGATAACGATCAAGTGGGGCTCATGTGGGGCCCATGTGGGGCCCACTACCTTTACAAGTCAATTTACAAAAACTAATCATGTTAAGAAATCATTAGACATAATGGAAGATTAGATTTAGTAAAGATTAAAATTTTAGAAATTCCTTAAATTAACACTAGCTCCCCTGACTTCCTGAAATAAATACTTGGGCATGGCCCCGCCTTGGATTTCACGCCTATTACTAGGTCCCATTAGAAACCAGCAAGGGTTATTTAAAAAAAAAAAAAAAAGAATGGTGTGTGGCTAAGACATCTCTTTGCACATTGCATGGAGAGAGAGAGAGAGAGAGAGAGAGAGAGAGAGAGAGAGAGGTCTTGTGCAGCGGGTCAAAGCTCAAAATAGGCAAGCAGAGTAATCTCTTCACAATAACATCTGATCTATAACCCTTTTAAGTTTAAAATACCATGATGTTCTGTGTCTTTTATTGAATCCACGAAGAAATCTTGTTTTTTTAAGTTGTTGGTTCTAGATTTAATCCTATATTGTTCTAGTGCTTAAACCCATGATTTCATGATGTTCTGTGTCTTTTATTGAATCCACAAAGAAATCTTGTTGTATTTTTAAGTTGTTGGTTCTAGATTTAATCCTATGTTGTTCTAGTGCTTAAACCCATGATTTCAAACACATTGTGAGGTGTTTTATTCACTTATATCTGTATGTTCTAACTCTCATGAGTTCTTTGATTTCGTTTTTGGTAATATTACAATTTATTGAGTTAGCACACTTGGATTCCACCCCTAAACCATGAAAAAACTATTGATCTCTGGCCCAAATCCATCAGGCCGTGGGCTATGGTGAGGGATTAGTGGGCTGTGGTGAGGGATTAATGGGCTGCATGACATGGGTTTTGAAAGCCCATGGAATTAGGGTTTGATTCATGTAGTGTGGGTTTGAATCTAAGGGGCTGGTGTGAAATTTTCGATCACATTCTTAGGGCTTTTATGTAATTGTTTGTCATAGTGAATGTGTGATTTATTATCATGAATTTAGGTGATCTAAATATATCCTAAGTTCTATACATGTGTCGTTCTATGTAGGAAATGAGTTGCACGCATGTTAGTTGAATTGTGCCAATGATAGCTTCCCTTGAATCCATGATCAAATCATGCTAGAGAAAATAAAGTTTTTTGTTGGTTCTACTCTACATGAATCTATTTGTTAAATAATGATTGAAATGGGTTTTAATTTGGGGTTTTATGCGAAAATCTCATGGTATTCTTGATTGGGTTTCAGATTTGGGGTTCTATAAAAAAGTATGAATCACATCAATGGATCAAAAGGAATGATGTTCATCCTTTCAAATGTGTAAGAGCACGTGAAAAGAGGGCTAAACCCTCAAGGCCGTGACATGTAGCCTATCTTATAAGGGTCAGCCAACATGGATTTTACCACCCATGTCCATATTTGGGGGTAACCATGCCATGGGCCTTGATTCTTGATGTATAGGGCCTTATATATATTTTTTGCTTTTTTAAAAACAAAAAAAAAAAAAAATCACACCTGTTGATTTCTATAATGGGACCTAGTGATGGGTGTGAAATTGAAGGCCCGGGCACTTATTTCATCAAGTCTAGAAGATGGCTTTAATTTAGGGCTTTTCTAAAATTTAATCGTTTATAAATGTACTCTTCCATTATGTCTAATGGTTTCTTAACATGATTTGTTTTGTAAACTGGCTTGTCAAGGTGGCTAACTAGCCAATTAACTGCTCGTGCAATATTAGTGGTTCCCACATGGGCCCCACTCAATTCTTTTCAATTATTTGACAAAAATATTCAAGCTGAACCTATAGACTTAGCAAAATAAATTCCTTTTAATTAGTTTAATTGACTAATTGTGTCTCGAGATATGTCCATACCAAGCATATTTAAATCAATTTAATAATTTATTACCAACTGTGATGTACGGATACTTAAAAATGAGCAACATATTGTGTCGTCTTGTATCCAATACTTAACTTCTTATGTGTAAAATCCGTGTCCATGCTATGTCCATGGCGTGTTCGAGTTATATCCATGCTGTATCTAAGCATCATAGATTACCAATGCAATACTTGGCACAAATATCATATGAAACAATAAAGTTGGGGTTGAGGGCCTCACCAGTTCAAAACAATGTCACTGAAGGTGTGCCCGCCAATTTCGTAGCTGGGTGAACATAAAAGTGTCATATATATATTGTGCTTAATTTCGTTATCTATTTTACAACCTTTCTAAATGTGTATTTGTGCCTTTCTGCTATACTTGGTTGTTTCTATTTTCACAGCTTTAACTTAAATACTCTAATCTTGATGGCCTTCTAACATTCTGTATCTTTTATTTTCATTTACCCTCACTGCTGTTTACAGGATACCAGAGAAGGAATTTTTAAAAGCGTACAGGGCAAATCCACGTTTAAGGACTAAAGTAAGGAATTTTCATCGCCAGGTGGATGCTATTAGCAATTCTGAAGATGACTGGATTGCAATTCGATCTGAATGGACAACTGTTGATCGAATTATTGCAACCAGGTTAGACCCTCGGTCTGTCCGATTCAGGTTTTTTAATATTAGGGCTTGGTACTATTGATTGTGAAGCGACAGTGCTATTCCATAAAGTTTATTTTCTTTTTGACTGGGGTGCTACTCTGCAAAGTTATTCATTCAAATCATCTTGGTGCATTCTTAAGTGCATTTATTTTTTGTCCATTACCAGGCATGGAAAATTTTGTCTACATCATAGCTTGGTTTGTTTTGTCCAGCTTGGGATGACGATCCTGAGTGCTTATATATTTATATTAATGTCATGATAAAATTAGGTTCCATGGGTACATTGCATTGTACTGCAGCTTTAGCATTTCAAGGTTGTACCTTTCATGAAGTGTTTTTCTCGATCATCTGATCTGCTTCAACTGTGGTGTCACGACCCAACTCATCCATTATAAGACCTAACTCATCCAGTATAATATTGTCCGCTTTGGGCCACGGGCCCTAGCTTAACCCGCACGACTTTGTTTCTTAGTCAGAGGCGCTAGCTTAACTCAAAACGCGTTATACTAGATAAGGAGAGCCCACACATATAGCTCAGTCTTTGGACACTCACATGAGCAATGTGGGACTTTACAATCCCCCACCCTCAGAGGAGGCTCTGATACCATTTGTCATGCCCCATCCTACACGCATGCATGATATTGTCCGCTTTGGCCCACAGGCTTCATGATTTTGTTTCTGATGGGCATCAACTCATCAAAAGGCCTCATGCATGGTAAGGGTGTAAGCCTACATATAATCTCATTCACTTTCCTCTCTATAGTCGATGTGGGACTCCGGGGCGTCACATTTTACCCCCGTTAGGGCTGCACATCCCTGTGCAGTAGCCTGCCAGCCCTCTTGGCTCGCCTACATGGAAACCTGCCCACTTGCACCAGACCATGGCGGGGACCCACACTTGTACTAGTCGAGAGTCGGCTTTGATACCATTTGTCACGCCCAACTCATCTAGTATAATATTGTCCTCTTTGGGCCAGAGGCCCTAGCTTAACCCGCATAGCTCTGTTTCTGAGTCAGAGGCCCTAGCTTAACTCAAAACACGTTATACTAGATAAGAAGAGCCTGCACATATAGCCCAATCTTTGGACACTCACATGAGCGATGTGGGGCTTTACATGTGGTTTGCTGATTTTGATATTTGCTTTCCAAAGGACAGCCAAATGAGTCAGTGAGCATGTTGCTATTTCAATGTTGCACCTTATGCTTGAAGGACCATCCATGAGGCAATTGAATGCTATCCCAATTATAAGCAATGTCAACTTTGCTATGGAATAGAGCCCACTACTGACAACTAGCTTTGATAATGATGAAAAGGATGCAAAATGAGAGAGAAATTGGATAGTGGTGAGAGATCTATCATCTATGCCTTCGGTCTCAGTCTTATTCATTTGTCAAGAGCGAGGATTGGAAGGAGAAATGGAAGAATAGAGGCTGGGTTCGATATCATGGGAAAAGATATAGAAGAATCAAGAAAGAGAAATGGGAAGATTTGATCTCTGTCTTCGTGAACAATATGCCGGAAAACATTGTGGTAGAGTGGAGGAAGTTCTATGTGTCCATGTGAAGGTTCTGGATAAATTTTGTTCCTGTGTCTTGTATAAGTTGAATAAAAGGGTGTATTGGCTTCCATAGGTTTTTAGATTACAATAATGAAGGCTGTGGATGCTCATGCCCTAAATGGAAGGTTTAATCTTAGTCTTTGTGGACAACATTTAAAAAAAAAAAAAAAAAAACCCCACTATTACAGTCTGGTTGACGGAAGTTTTCTTTAGCCATGGGAAGTTTATGGATACTTTGTCTCCTGTATTCAGCAGGAGTGGAAGAGAAGGAAATTTTGGCTTCCGTAGGTTTTTAAATAGACATGCAACAATGAAGGCTGTGGATGCCTTGAATCGAAGTAGCATTTGTGGGAGAAGATTAGTAGTCAAATTAGCTTCGTATAGTTGGTCACACTTCGCAGAGAAGGATGACCTTTTAGGTGGAAGGAAGGTAGAGAGCAGGCCTTTCCCCAATAGGCATGTTGACTCACCTTGAACTTTGTATGGTTGGTCCTTCCCATGTGTACACAAGTAGAATGGCATGTGTACTCACCTCGAAGTGATACACTATAGTGGTGTGCAGTTCTGGATTTGATTTTTCCTTTTTTTTTTCTTTAAGAAGAGAGTTGCATTCACGCACTCGCTCCCTCCAGGTGGGCGTTGGTGTCACTAACTGGCGGAGCTACAGCCTGGGACTGATTTTAGGTTGGCTGTGGTCAATCAAATTAATAGTTAGTTGTTCCGACTATCCTGAAATAATAGAACCATGACGTTAGTTAAAAATCTGAGAGATTTTGGTAACATGAAGAGAAAACATCTTATTACTTTCATAGTTTAGATGTGCAACTTGGGTTAGAAATAGCTTGCCTTTACATTTGTCTTTCACACATCTTCTCATTCCTGGGCACCCCATCTATGGGATACACGATTCAAAAGTTTTACATGCATTTGACTATTTTATTAGTACTTTTTGGTGTTTTTGATATGTAGCATTTGTGATGCATTTTCTTCCTACCATGTCCCTGGATTACTTCTGTTCTTTTGATCTTTGATGGTTATCTCTGACTATTTTATTAGTACTTTTTGGTGTTTTTGATATGTAGAATTTGTGATGCATTTTCTTCCTACCGAGTCACTGGATTACTTCTATTCTTTTCATCTTTGATGGTTATCTCTGAGAAATCTTTTCGAGTAAATGCCTGTGAAATTTTAACAGGAAGACTGATGGTGAGCGTGAGTATCTTGTAAAATGGAAAGAGCTTCCTTATGATGAATGTTACTGGGAGCTTGGGAGTGATATTTCCGCGTTCCAACTTCAGATTGAAAGGTTTAATCAAATTCAGTCTAGGGCTCACAAATCTTCTGTTAAGAAGAAGAGCTTTGATTATGACGTGAAAGAATCGAAAACCAAGCAAAAGGAATTTCAACAGTATGAGCATAGCCCGGAATTTCTTTCTGGAGGTATGGTTTTTTTTTTTTTTTTAAAGAGGCTTGAAGATTGCTGACAAGAAATAACACCCAATTCTTTCATTCTACTTTCTGAAATCTTGTTATGATATTTATTTATTTCCCCTTCACATCCCCTTTACATACTAACATTTCCTTTTCCATTGTGCTCTAGGGACATTACATCCCTATCAACTTGAAGGGCTGAACTTTTTAAGATTTGCTTGGTCTAAGCATACACATGTGATTCTTGCAGATGAAATGGGTCTTGGTTAGTTTCAGATTTTAATGCAAATTGCAAAATATCTCGTTACTTCTACAGGTTCCTATTGTTAGAGTATCTAATGTCTGATGCTTATTGTTTCTATGCAGGTAAAACCATACAGAGTATTGCTTTTCTTGCATCTCATTTTGAAGAGAACCTCTCTCCACATTTAGTTGTGGCTCCTCTTTCCACATTGCGAAATTGGGAACGTGAATTTGCAACCTGGGCACCTCAAATGAATGTTGTATGTCTCAAGAAGTTCCATTTTAATTATTTTTGTTGTTTCAGACGAATGTTATTCTGAATAAATGCAATTTTGTCTAGGTGTTATACGTTGGCTCGGCACAAGCTCGTGCTGTCATAAGGGAATATGAATTTTACTATCCTCTTATCAAATCCAAGAAGCACAAGAAAAAGAAAATCTTACCAGCTAAAGAAAGCAAACAAAAGAGGATAAAGTTTGATGTCCTCTTAACATCGTATGAAATGATCAACATGGATACATCATCTTTGAAATCAATGAAATGGCAGTGCATGGTATGTTCTATAGTCTGTCATTGATATTTTACTTTGCAGATCTGACCACTTTGATGTCGACATCTATTTATATGTAGATTGTTGATGAGGGACATCGCCTTAAGAACAAAGATTCGAAGCTGTTCATGTCATTGAAGGATTTTTCAACAAAACATCGTGTGCTTTTAACTGGAACTCCGCTTCAGGTTGGTTTGCTTTTGAACTACATTACATATTCATTAATCTCTATTTGGTGGTTTATTTGTTGTTGCCTGTGATTACACAAATTCCAAAAACTGAAAAAAAGAAAAAGAAAAGGCACAAGCACCCTAGTTGACGACATTCTTTTTTTTTTTTTAATATTCGATGTTTATTTCTTTTATCTGTTTATTCTATGGGTGGGTCATGTGCATGTGTGGATGTGGTGTATGTGGTGAGTCTTGGCATGATTTGAATTCAGTTGACACATTTTGAGGTGAGCTAAATAACTAGCATGGATGGTTAGCAGTCGTTTGGCTATCGGTTTGCAGTTAGTGCTGATCTTCTTGCCAACATGGAAACTAGAGTTTGTGTCAAATAATCTGTTCATTGGACTATATGGATTTTTCCTAGTTGTAAACATATGTTTGGGTAGAACTCAAAATTGTGCAGGAATTGTTCCTTCACATGACAAGTTCAGAAACCAACCCCTTCCAGAACCTATCGATTCAATGATCATTAGATCTTGTTTAGATCCATATATTTACAACTGATGCCCCTTCATTCACATAGTAAATCATTTTTATATCTTTAAATCTTGCAAGATTTTGTCTCGCCAAGTTATCTAAAATTCTTCTTCCTCCTCTCTCTCCTTGGGAACTTACTGCAACTCATTTTATCCTCCTAATCTGGATATGGTCTTGTTGAAAAATCTAAATAGTGGCTGCTTTCTTTTCCTTTTTAAAAGAATAACTTGGATGAGTTATTCATGCTAATGGCTATTTTATTTTCCTTGTTTTTCTTTTTCAGAATAACTTGGATGAGTTATTCATGCTAATGCATTTTCTTGATGCTGGAAAGGTCAGTGTTTCTGCAACTTGCATTGTGTCTCATTGTTTAAAGTTGTCTTGGATCTTTTGTTGTACATTATTGCCAGGATTTATTTAAATATTTACTAATAATGGGGTTTTACTTTCTTAAAATCTGTTAGTTTTCAAGCTTGGAGGAGTTTCAGCAGGAGTTCAAAGATATCAGTCAAGAGGAGCAGATTGCAAGGCTTCATAAAATGCTGGCACCCCACCTTCTTCGAAGTATGCTTTTCAGTCACTAATGATACTGTGACCTGTCTTCATTTTTATTATGTTTAGTGACTACCTGCATTTAGCATCAATTACCAATAATGACATGCTCATTATTGATATAACACAAATTTCGGAAATTGGTCTCATTCAACCACATATATTAAATATCTGGATTACACTTTCACTGAGAACTATAACTTAGCATATTCTAATCTCTTATGTAAATGCAATTTATTTATAGTTCTGTGCATCAAAATAGTTTCAAGAATTGCTCCAATATGCATTTAGGATCTCTTGACCAACCTTGCATTTATCTTTATTTTTCACAATGGTTTCAGAGTTCTTTCTAGGTACTCTTAGTGGCTCACAATTTAACATACTATGCAATGTAGACCGATCTGAATTCTGAAAAGAACCTACTTCTTTTGAGCTTGTGTATGTATAACTTTGTAGCTTAATACCTTATGAGTTTATTATTTTTAATGGTGTACCTTATATGTGGTATCAAGTGTCGTTCTTTAACACATTTGTGCGCTCAGCTGGATTTTTTTTTTTTTTTTTCATTTTACAGAGTCCTACAATGTAGAATCACCTATTTTTCAATTAGAAAAATTTATTGTTGCTTATGTATTATATACAAGAGTACATAGATGGGCGAACCCTGTTCAGTAACAAAGAAAGTCGCACTAAAAGTGAGGAATGAGAGGACAAGTCCCCTCTCTAGCTTAAAAAATAAAAAAATAAAACAAAATAAAACAAAGTCAAACACCTAAAATATTAACATGAATCTTGAGTGATGAATGCATTAAGAACTACCGCCAGTTGAGTTAAATGATCTGCCTCCCCATTTTCTCTAAGGACAATTCCATTCGAAATTTCAAGCCTTGAATCTTCTCTAGCACATCCCCTACCTACCTCTTTGGGGCTAGAGAGAGTCTTCCATGGCAGTTGCATTGGCGACACTAGTGGAGTCTCATGTGGCTTGGTCTTATGCATTTCCTTTTCTTTTCTTTTTTTTTACTACATAAATTTCTTGTGAAAGAGCACTTATTGTTTGTTTAAATAAATACACAGCTGATAAACTCATCGCACCTTTTTTTTTTTGCAGTTTTCTGTTAAGTAGTAGTTGTAATGGACTAGTAATCTAATAGTGTTAACAATTTATGTAACTTGTAGATCGAATTTAACAGTGTCAAGCAAAAAACTTATTTCTAACCTTTTATATATTTAGTTAATTATTTTTTGCATTTGTAGGAGTTAAGAAGGATGTCATGAAGGATCTTCCACCGAAGAAGGAATTAATTTTACGTGTTGAGCTAAGTAGTTTGCAGAAAGAATACTATAAGGCTATCCTAACACGTAATTATCAAATACTAGCTCGTCGTGGTGGGCCTCAGGTAGGTTACCATACTTATATTGTGTTAGTCTTAATTTGTTTTTCTACAATAATGGTAAAGATATCCATAAGTTATTTTCCTTGATTCAGATTTCACTTATCAATGTGGTAATGGAGCTACGCAAGCTTTGTTGTCATGCTTACATGCTGGAAGGTGTGGAGCCAGAGATCGAGAATGCAAAAGAAGCTTATAGGTTTGCGTAGTAGATTTGTTCTTGTGACTTTTTGGTTATTTATTTTCCTTTAGATGTTGATTTGATGTCTATTGCATTTTAAGAAGGAAATGTAGGGTTCTTTACAGAAAATTTAGAGTATACTGTGCCTCTCATTTCATACGTGTAGACCCTTGATTTGTTGATGATCCTGCCTTTCAGATGTGATTGGTTTCAAAAAAGATGATGATATTTGAGACATGATTCAAGGAGTTTTTTTGATCGGTGACGAAAACTTTATTAATTAGAAAAAACAGAACTACAAGGGTATAAGAGCAATATACCCCAGTAACCCACCAACTAAAGCAAAGAGAACCGCCAAACCAAACTACCCAAAGAAACAAAACATTACATAGATAAACCCACCCAAGAGAAGATCTATCCACCCCTTGTTTAGCCAACGTGTTTGCCATACTAGTGGCATACCTCATGACAAGAGGAGACAACGAAAGAGGAGGAAAGTTTCTTAATCTCATTGAAGTGAAATTGGAACTTCCAAGGACTAGAATCATGCTCAAAAGCCAACCCACCCCATTTGAAGAATCACTTTCCACCAATAAAGGACAATGGAAAGAAGCTGAGAAGATGCGAAGAGCTTCCAAAATAGCTATCACTTCCGCCTCATTGGAATTTCTAATCCCTACACTTTTAGAGAACATAAGCAACACCGTTATCATTATGAAGCACCCCACCAATACCCATAGGCCCCAGCTTGCCTCTTGTTGCACCATCCCATCGTTGTGAAAATCATTTTCGTCTTGGATGAAATTTCCAGGAAATTTTGTTTCAGGCTCCATCTTGAGACGAAACACCCCCCTTTAACTTTACGGTGACTTTTTTGGCCAAATTCGACCGGAATTATGCATCTCGGTCGGTTTCAGACTTTCAGTCGATTTAGGCCAATACTAGCCAAAATGGAAATTTCGGCCAAAATCCTCCCATATGCTTTAGGAAAAAAGGGGAAAAAACCCCAAACCCTTTTAGCTGTTGTATTTGAACAAACAAAAGAAAAATGGAAAAAGAAAAAGAGGAGGACGAGGAAGCGGAAGAGGGAGAGGAGGCGAGGAGCCCTAACCTTGCTTCGAGCTGGAGTTACTGCTGCTTCTGCTTCTGCTCATACTTCCTGCTACTGCTGCTTCCCGAATCCAGGCTCTCTTGCTCCTTTTTTTTCTTCTTCTTTGTTCTGCTTCAGCTAGGATTTTTCCCTTCTTTTATCTTCAATTCTTCATCTTCTTAAGTTAATCTTCATCTTCTCACTTTCCCTCGTAGGATTAGGGTTTCTTGGTTTCTCCTCTTTTCGCTTAAATGAAGATGACGTAAGCTTTTATCTTTTTACCTCTTGCCAAATGAATGGCCCACCTATTTGTAGTAATTAAAATATCTGAGAGAGAGATGTGCAATGTTAGCTACTGTCGGGTCATATATCACATGGGCTTCATAGTCCACTTGCTTTAGTCCACATGCTCTTACCTTTAGTTGGTGCATGTGTCATTGTGGAAGATTTTGGGCTCCACCATTTGGCCTGTCCTTTAAAAATCCAAGCCATTTTAAAAAAATGTCTCATTCATACATGGCCCTACCTAAAAGTTTCATATGAAATAACATTGTATTATTGATTTAGAAATATAATTTAAATGTACAATTTATATCATATTTAAAAGTTAAATATCTTTTTTATATTTTCTACATCTATATATATATAATTTTTTTATTTTTTATTCTTCCAAAATAGATATTCAAAATGTTCCACCGAAATTTACCGAATTGGCTGAAAATTTTCATGAGGAGTCTTGACCAAAACGGCATCCGAAACGAAATTAACAACCATGCACCATCCACATTAAATTTCAACCATCTATCATTCAGGAGGGATCCAAATAATGGACTTCTTCACCTGAGGCGCACCACACCCCGTGCAAGCTTCCCAATTATGAAACAAATTTGACACTTTGAGATTGCTAAAATCCTTTCTTACCAAAAGCCCACTTGGCAATAGAAAACTTAACCTTGGAAATAAAATCCTCCAAAGCAGTAGGGTTTCTAAAAATTCCCTTATTTCTTTCCTTCCAAACTATACAAAGGATGACAAAGGGAATGAAACACCACAGCACCAACCGACATCTGCGAAAAGGCGCATAAACCCACGCCTCCGCCAAGCTTGACAAGGTACCTGGGACGCACCATGAAAGCCCACACAAGTTGATGAAATAGGGCCAAATATAGGAGGTGACCTCGCAATGAAGAAAGAGACGGTCTTTAGATTCCCTTTGTTTTATGGTGGAGTTATCACATTAATGCCCTGTATCATGAAACCCAGGTTCCAGCATGTGGAAAGGGAAGGGAAGCAAACTCTAAATTAAGATATGGAGCAACAGTCTCTTTGCTTGTAATAATGAGTCTATTTTGCATATTCAGTGTTACTGTGCGCCTTAAAAGGTTGGAAAAGAGTTATTGGCCTTCTTTGTTTGTTCTTATGTGTTTTTATTTTATTTTTTTATTTTTTTAAAGTTCTTATATATATGTAGTTAGTTTACAATTTCATTTTTGAAACCTATTCGTGATATCTGTACTGATGTTTTCTTTTGGTTGCAATTCTTTTGGCAGACATCTTTTGGACTCTTCAGGGAAATTGCATTTGTTGGACAAGTTGATGGGGAAACTTAAGGAGCAAGGGCATAGAGTTCTCATATATACACAGTTTCAACACATGTTGGACCTATTAGAAGATTATCTAAGCTATAAGGTATGGCTAAAAATCACTAACCCATATGCAAGAATTAGATGACTGTTGAAAAAGGGTGCTGAATCCTTTGGAGTCGTTTTCCTTCTGCACATTTTATAGGAAAATGGATTTTACATTTGCATATGCAAATGGTATAAATGTAAAACACATTACCATGTTTGTCAAAATCACCATTTTCACGAGTATATGAGCACATCCAATAGTTTTAGATGTATTTGGATTTTTTGGACATTTTTTGCAAGTTTCTCAAAATCTATGGACACTTAAGGAATCAAATTATGATGCGGATCAATTTACATTAATTGATGAAGAATAAGAAAATTGATTATTTAATGCATTGGATGGTTGTGATTGAGCAGGCGGAACCCGGACACACTTATAAGGAGCCAAAGGATCGATTGGGCATCAAACCCCAATATTTAATAAAATTCAATGTCTGGGTCTGTTTCAAGAAAATAGAAAGTGCAGGGAGGTTTTATGCACATTGCAGAGTTTTCTGCATTGACAGTTCATCCAACAGGGCTGTTTTTGTGCTGTTATTAAATGGGCCTAAGTGAGCTTAAATCCAAAGAGAACCCACATTATAGTGCTCCTGAGCGGTCATAATTTTGGTCGTGAGCCCTTGCCCTCACTTGTGCCGTTTCCCATCACCAATTGATTTTGGGATAAGTGGTAGCTCAATGGGGTGTAAGGTCCTACCAGTGGTATCAGAGGCTGGTAGGTCGGGTGTTTAAGTTGCGGGACACGCGTTTTGCGAGTTGTGCAGTGGTGAGTCGCGGTGGGTGTGCCGCTGAGGGTGGGATTGTTGAGGTCAATGTCCACCCTCGCTCCTGAGCGGTCATAATTGTGGTCGAGCCCTCGCCCTTACCATAAAACCATTGTTGTGCCGTTTTCCATCACTAAGTGGTTTTGGGATAAGTTGTAGCTCAATGGGGTGTAAGATCCTACAAAGAGCCGTCTCAATCCATTAGCATCCACACAAATACAAAAGAAGAGGGAAAATAACAAATGAAGCACTGTAGCTTTCTTCTTATTCTATTACTTTTGCAAAACATAAGCTGTAGACAATATCAATATCAGAACTGGAGTTCTACTGTCAACATTACCATTATATATATAGTGAAAGAAAACTCTAAAAACCCTAGTAAACCTTCTAGAATAGAAGTCCTAATCAAAGTTGCTAAATAAAAAATTACAAGATTTGCTAAAACAGAAATAGAAGAACTAATGATTCAGTTCTTCATGGCCGTCCCAGGCCATCTCGTCGATATCTGATCTGGGCCCCATCTGAGCCATGTTTTCTTAAAGCAGACTTCATGCCCTGATTATTATCCTCTGGGTGATTGAGCCCCAACTGGATTGGGTCAGTTTTGACCCACCAAACTCGGATCCAAAACTTTTTTACATGAATGCAAGTTCCTGTTATGAGCTTTCTGGAAAATTGCGAAACAGCCCAACATTCACTGTTTTACTTAAGCATTCACTGTAAAACTGATTTTCCTCCATATTTGGGACTGTTCGAAGCCCAACTCTCTATCAAAATTTGTCAGGAATGCAGACCCTCTTAGGATGCTTAAACTGCTTCAAGTAAGCTTCTGCAACTTCAAATTCATAATCTAAAATGAATTCTGCATCATCGAACCCACAACCTCTCTATATGTTCCAATCAGTACCACTGCCTGGCTACAGTGCCATGTGTAACATTTTACCACCTATTCAGATATGCAAATGAGAGGCTGGAAATGCTCTCATTTACACTCCATTTACTCATCACATGAGCACAAACAATCTCGATGATGCGTGACCATTATGCATGTGCATCGTTTACATATGAAATTGAGCACAACAAAAGACCCCTTCCTGGGATCTAAGGTTTTGTGAGGAAGAAGAATAAAGAAGGATTTATGAGGAAAAGAGGGAGGAGAGTTTATTTTAGTCAAAGGACTAACACTTACATTGAATATTAATAAATCTTAATATTGAGTTCTGCACGACATCATTCAAACAAGTAAGTAGATAAACAAACAAACAAATAGACCTCTGCATGACTGCACAGGTTTAATAATCCTGCGGGGTAATGAACCGGATGGGGACATTCCTAAAGATTTCCCTGGAAGTTGCAATTTGATTATGGTGTATTGTATCCAAGAGATTTCTATAGATTATGATGTACGAAGACCAACAGATATCCATAGATTGTAATTTGATTGTACTTAGATGGTAACAGCCAAAATTGGAGCCCCTAGTTTGATTCAGTCAAGGATCCTGGTCCAGGTCCAACTTGCAAACACATGAGAACCAAGGAGTTGCATTGTTTTTCACTTCTAAGACCTGGCAACATGCACATGGCACAATGCTTTTTGAAATTCACATAAAACTAAAAGACCGCCAATAAAATGTTGGTCAATGGTTTTAAATACGTGTTTACAATAGACAGAAGCCGTTGAATGGATCCAGGACATAAGTCAATGCTAAAATGGAAAATAGATGTTTCAGTGACAATTCACAGAAAAAAGAAGAAGAAGAAAAAAAGGTTCTATTATAGAATGTTGTAACTCAATCAATGATAAAAGACTTGCATATAACTATGGCTTGAGTGTAAATAAAATAAAGCAAATTAAATTAAAGAGTGCAAAAGGCTCTCAAAGTTGGCAGCTCTTGCTGTTGCAAACTTGAGGTTTCAAGTTATGTCCATGTCATCAACATCAGACCATACCTTCTCCGGAAAAAAAAAAGGAAGAAAAGAATAAAACTGTGCGAAGTGCTGGTCATTGAAGCCACATGATCCAAACGGCTGGTCCAAATAGTTTCCATGTCTGATACATGTGGACCTTGTTCATCAAGTAGTTCCATATCCACTCATCTTCTGTATGAAAGGGCATTGGGCCCCTTGGCATGATCCAAATGGTCCAATAACACTTTGGCTAGTGCTTCCATATGCTCTGGCTGGTCCCATCTGGTGTTGCTAGCTGGTCCACGGTCATATTTGATAACTACTGGGCCACTATCCATCTAGTTGAAGCCTGAAGTGTTGATTATGAGGGTTGTTAGTGCATCGTAATAGGGTCTCTGTTGCTATTCTTTTGGATATGTAACTACCGTATGTTTTTTTTTTTTTCTCTTTCATGAGGCTGGCATAGCATTGCTTGTTGTTTTTTCTTCTTTTTTGGTTCAATAAAATTTTTACAGTTATAAAAAAAAAAGGATGCTTTCCTACCATGTTGAGTACAAAGAAGAGGTCCCTTATTTAGCAGTTTTGAGGAATAAGGAACATACGAAGGATAGGGCGAGTAGTATTCATGCTAGTTAAAAGACTTCTTATAAACTAAAATCTCCCTAAAATCCCATAGATTTATTATATCAGGGGTTTTCTTAATCACTAGGTATTATTATGCTTCTTTTCCCCTTCAATTCGATATGAATTATACCCCAGATTCTAAGATTTCAACAATGTTTTTTAGGACTGTACGAAAACATGTAGTCAAACATGTAGAGACTACTTATTATCCACAACAATAATGAAAGTATTAACTAATCCAGAGTTCATGCTGCCCATACTGTGTTCCCCACTATAAATGGGTGCATGGTATAAAGTATAAACCCGAACTCACATTGATTGTTTCACCCTAGTCTATCTGTGAAAAGGAAGGTTAAAATGATGACCATTTTTTGTTTGAATACTATACGTAGGAATTGTGTACATAGGAATTCATGCCATGAATAGTTAAAAATGAAGGTCAAGAGTGAATAAATAGAAGGGCCATCAAATAACCTTCCTTTCAATGGAAATTGAATCAAGGGTAGATGGGAAATGAATACGCAGCCATCACTCTGGTAATACAAATCCTAGGAAAGTCAAGGGGTCCCATCTACTTCGCCGCCATATATTCTTCATCCCTCACCTCATATCGTTCACACCTCACCTCTTTAATAAACCTTCACTGGTGCTCATTCGATCATGAATTCCTACGCAATCCCATGCAAAGAAACAGACCCTTAGGTCATTTTATTCAGTGTATTTTTGGGTTTTGCTCCATGAACAAATAAGTACTAATTTTTAGGATGTGAAAATGCTAAGCATACGAAGACATATTTGAAACGAAGTGATGAAGGGAGGTCATTGGCAGTTGTTGAGATAGAGTTGAAAGGAGATTTTCTTGGAAGGTTAAAAAGTGATCCTTTCCAAAACTTCCCTATTCATCTCTCTTCTTCCAAAATTACCATTTTCTTCTCCTTGTTTGATAAATTAAAGTGAGAAGTAATACACAATAGTGGGCTCTGTATGTTGAAAAGCTGAACTGCTCAAAAGCACGTACTTGTCTTTTGTAGGATAAGTTTTACTCTAATATAAGTTGGCCCCACTGTAAGATTGAGCTTGTATAAAACACACAACTAAAGTATAAAAATTCCAATTTTTGGGCACTAATGAGTCAAAAATATAGTTAGGGAATGTTTGTTCCTTTATCCTTGTACGATTATTTCTTGTGCTCAATGCTAATGAGTGGTCTGATTTTCATATAAAAATACAAGTATATATTTGTCAATTTTATGTAATTCGTGCATGCATTAGCTTAGATGGAAGAATAATTATTGATGAATTTAAATAGGTGAGATTAGAAAATTTAAGAAAATCACTTCAAAGTCAGGATTTTAACGAAAGTGAGCTCTATAAAATTGAGAACTTAGATTTTTTTCTAATATTTGGGGCCATTTAGTTGAGGTATGTGATCTATATAAAACCAAGGGGAATGGGTAGGCCTAAGAGGACGTGGATGGAAGTAGTAAAGATAGATATGAAGAAGTTTAACTTATTTGAGGATTTGGCTCAAGATGAATCAGAGTGGAGAAACAAAATTTGCCTTTGATGATGATGATGATGTGATCTAAATAAAAATCAAGTTTGCTTTTGAATGTAAAATAAGTTTGGATCTAAGTAAGACTCAGGTTTAAGTATGTGATTATGATTGACCCATGAGGCATCCTGGTTATAAAAAAAATTGACCCCTGAGGCATCCCATTGTAAGAGAAAATTTTATTTTTTATTTTGTTTCAAATGAAAAGTGTAAAAGCTGTTTTTTAAGCATTTTATACTTTTATATAACATTGCCTTCTCAGTTAATAGAAATTTGGGCTCCACGATTTCAATGATTTGGATTGAAAATGGACTATACCATGTTTACGTATCCAACATAGTGGGCCTGATATATGAAACATGAATTTTCATATGTTTTTATATAAAGCTCAATCTTACAGCGGGGGAGTAAAATTTGAGCACTTCAAATTTAAATATGCAGGGCCCACTGTGGAGTTCCACTTTTTTCACTTTGATGAGAGAGAGAGAGAGAGAGAGAGAGAGAGAGAGAGAGAGAGAGAGAGAGAGATATTGGAAATTGATTCCTTCTAGTATACTGAGAAATTAACTCTAACTTTACATCGTAAACAATGAACCGATGAGCGATGACCAATCAAAAATTTTTGTTCCTTCGTTTCAAATATATTTTCATCTTGCTAGCATTATTTGTTTAGGATGTCTTATATTGTTGGATCGGGTGGGATATCTGGATGTCTTTTTCTTTATGCTAGTAGAGAGCCTTTCTAAAGCTGTCGTTATCAACTGTTTTACGTTGTATATCTGGCTCATTGTTTGTGCTCACGTTGTTTTTCCACCTCTTTGTAAGCAATGGAGTTATGAACGGGTCGATGGCAAGGTCAGTGGAGTTGAGAGACAAATCCGCATAGATCGGTTCAATGCCAAAAATTCGACCAGATTTTGTTTCCTGCTATCAACCAGAGCTGGAGGGTTAGGCATAAATCTTGCAACTGCAGATACAGTTATCATATATGACAGGTAAATATATTGTTATTTTAAATTGATACATTCAGTGGTTATCACTTGTGTGTTTTTTTCCTACAAATGTTTAGAGTTCTGCATGGGTGGCCCTCACTGTCCATGTGTTATGCAGTGACTGGAACCCACATGCTGATTTACAAGCAATGGCTAGGGCTCATCGACTTGGGCAGACAAATAAGGTTTGACTTAATCCAATTTGTGTACAATCTGACAAGGTGATATTGGTAGCTGTTGATGTTTTGAGGAAAAATATTTTGTTCATTCCTGATCACATGTTGCAGGTAATGATTTATAGACTTATAACCAGAGGAACCATTGAAGAAAGAATGATGCAGCTGACAAAGAAGAAAATGATTTTAGAACACTTGGTTGTGGGGCGATTGAAGGCTCAAACGATTAATCAGGTATAATTTCTGGCTTCTGATGCCTAAACGCTTACAAAAGGATACCATGTTTCTGCAAGTAAAGGTTTATCTAACAGGATTCCAATCATATTATCTGTGGTCCTAATGCCTTATTACTGTCTTGTGCCTGGGAGCAACATTGCCTTGTGTGAGATGAGTACCTGACTCAGTCTATTGAGGTTTGTTGTGAAAGAAAGGAGGATGGAGAATGGAGAGAAAGAGATGGTCTATCAGGGTGATAGACATCTATTATGGTTCTCTCCTTGTGCATTCCTTGATTATAGACAAAACGGGTTTTTTTGGACACTAATTGAAATCATGAACCTAATTACACTCTATCAAAGACTAAGCCTAATTCAATCAATCAAATATTAAAAAGCGATAATCATCTAGTATGGTACTCCTTTATGCTATGCCAATACAAGTTTCATCTTAGGATAATGACCGTTCAACAGGCCTTAAACCTGACAATTGCCCTAGAACTGTCGGAAAAAATGTAATTACCGCAGAACTGTTCGTCTATAGAATATCTCACATTGTGATATCCTAGGGATGTAGGATATCGTATTATGTGATATCCTATGGTCAAAGATTACCCCTTCCCTGAGATCCAGATCCAGAATGATTAGATTCACATATTAAAAATTTATGTAGTTTTAAGGGCCTAAATAGCTTGGGTTATACTCACAGTTGAGAGTCTACATAGCTTTAATCATCTATCATTTAACATTCCCATTGGTATATTTAAAAAAAAAATCGATTCTTTTGATCTTATTATACTAATGCACTCAACATCTTATTTCGGATCTGGCTGTTTTGAATTTGGATCCAGATCCATAACCAGATCTATAAAGATGGATCTGGGTCCAGACTCATTATGGTTCCGCTGTGGACCCGACCTGTTTGCATCCCTAACAAAGACTGTCTTCAGACCAAAAGTTGCCTTTGTCACGCCCCCAAATTCAGAATCCCTAAACCACATGGACCATCCAATCTGAGGGCGTGGACAGCTAGGATCTTAGTTCGCCGTGAGGTCCAATTTAAAACTTTCTAACACATTTAAATTAGAACATTTAAGCAAAAGCATATATAGAAAGTTCAACAGAAGCAGTAGTAATCATCGCGGAAGTAATTTAACCATAGATCAAATATAGGCATCAAGCATCATATAGCAAACATAGGGTACAAGTCCAACTATCAATTTCAGTTTCAATATCAAAGAGTTCATTATAGTTTACAAGACAACTACAAAACCACAACTACAATTGGCCTTCCAACCATGTGTCACCCTCAATCCGCTAAGTGATCGGCTACATCACCAGTGCCCCACTCGAATTCTGTTGTCGTCGGTGTCTTAACGACCGTCTCACCCTCCTGGAGATCGACAAACTTCTCACCTATAGCACCAAGGTTAAAAGAGAATGAGATCTAAAAGCTCTTGCAAGAACAATATACAAAACATTGGATGAATGAATCAAAATAGAGTAAGACAATTGTTGACACCAAAAAAGTCATCAACAATCAACATGATCAATAGAGTAACAATGGAAAGGTAACGAGGCAGATCATGCAATATAGATACAAAGTGTTGAGTCAAAGTGAATAGATCAACCTACTATCAATTCATCCATTTAATCAAAAGGCACATCCACACAGGCTAGTACCATGGGAAATTATGATGCTGCCCTCCCGTACTACAGGAGTTGTGGCCGGGATGCACGGGATGATAGCCCAGCCAAAGCAAAGTTTATAGGAATAGCCAGCCAAAGTTTGGTACCGCGCAAAGTGCAAGTGTCAAAGTGTGGTACCCAGTGGTGTACGTCCACCTCAAAGAATCCCATCTTGATGGCAAAGAGAATTAGCCCCGACCATAGGTGATCAGCCCATGGAGAGACTCTTCAACCGAGTGGATGTCAATGCCCGATACAAAGCAACCTACACAAAGGCAATGTCTGGCTAGGCTCCCCTTGCGTGAGCAAGGTTTACAAATCCAAACAATAGGGTTCCATCCATTTAACCATCACCACTCCCATGCCATGATACCGGACCCATCAAAGTTATCCATTCCATAACAATAATCCATCCATCAACATCAAACAATCTATCCATTACAAAACAATCCATCAAGGTATGTCCGTTAATTCCAACTGTCATTATCATGCCAAGTTTCCATTCAAGTATCCCAATCCATAAGGCCATTGAATAGCCCGCCTAGCCTCATACACGGGTAATCCATCTCCATCAATACAAACCAGGTCTCCTCTAGGTAAACCATAGATCATCTTCATTATCCATCCTTAGTTATCCATCATACAACCACACATAAGGAATAGAGATAAAATGAAATACGAAGCAATATATATATATATATATATATATATATATATATATAAAGATCCATCCATCATGCCAACCTACGTCAATGGCGACCCCTTCAGGTATGCATACTTAATCATCCAACATAGTGGCCAAATCGAGTTTAGGATGTCCGATAATTCATACTTGGTGCCCTGATGGTATTTAACATCCCAAGACCTCTGATGGACCACCCTCTTGGCTTAACTCCACCTTCCATACCCTACTTTGAGTAACCGGTGAGTGGATGCTAAGCTCCACCATCCACACACCTTAGAGTCTAATTACAAGCCATTAGATAGGTTTTAGGGTCCCAAAAGTGAAAGGATGAAAATATACATGGAATATAAGGGTTTCATGGTTGACTGTGGATGTACTACGGTGAGCTTTACGGGTTGCTGTGGGATGACCTATGGCTCACCGTAAGGTCTCTGATGTGTATTTTGGCCCGTTTTCAGCTCTTTGGAAAAGCTAGCAGTAGTACATCTACGGTGAGCTTTCTGGGACTCCACAGTTGATCGTGAAACAATTCACAATCGGTCGTGGGTTCCCATAGCTCAAACCCTGGGATTTGAAATCCTATCAAAACCATCTCAGTTCTCCTCCAATTCAATCCAAACACCTTAGATACATTTACCTCCATCTAAAACACCATAATTCAACCTCAAAACACATGTAATTAGGGCTTTTCATTATCAATTGGATTTCCAATTAATTAAAAGAGTTTCTACAATAGGAAAGAGCTTAGATCATGGGGTTTTCTATAGAATTCAATGGAAATCAATGTCATTCATCATAGGAATCATCAAGAACACACATGCATACTATGAATTACATATATTACACTTGCATTGACCAAAGCTAAGGTAATCTCCTCTATCGAAGCTCTCCAAAGCCCAAGAAAGCCCAAATCCCTACAAAAACCTCAAGAATTTAAGATCTACCACTCTTAGACTCAGACCCAAGAGAGAATCTTGTATTACGGCTAGAATTCAAGAGAAGAAAGGAAGCCTAGAGATGGGTTTAGGGTTTGAAACTTACCTTGAATGAGAGATAAGAGAGAGATGTAGATGGAGTCTGTAGATCTAGGAGAGAAGGGCTAGAATCCTTGCAATTCAATGGCCTTCAATGAGAAATCTCCTAGGGTTTTAGATCCTCACTTTGGCTTGGGGAAGAAGGAAAGAGGGTGAGGGAAGAGAGAGAGAAATGAGAGGGAATTGAGTGAAATGTCATTGAGGAACGGGAAGGGTTAGTTATATAGGTTTGCAACGAGTGGGAAAATCACTAAAATGCCCTCACTTGAAGTGTTGTGCAATGAAGGAACCTCAAGGGTAAGCTTGGAAAACTAAGGGAAACGGCGCAATTCCTCCCAAGGACCCTTGGTCAACCTAACCCACACACAAGGGCCTAGCGTCATACACTTTCTAAAATTACAAAACACCCTCTACCCTAACCTAACATTACAAATAACCCCAAAACTTCCAAATAACCCCAAAATAAGCCTAAAACACCCTTAACTCACCAAGTCAAGAATATAACCCCTCTAATAACCCCCAAAAATCATACAAGCACCTATAATTAACATAAAGAAAGCTGAGAGGAGAGAGGACGGGGTGGGGTGGGGTGGGGTGGGGGACGGGACTTGAAACCTTTTGCAATTGACACACCATCCCCTTTTTCCCTTGAGGACCTGTTTGGTAATTTGCATAGTAAATTGAAGAAAGTCAAATCAAGAGAGTATAAAAGGAGAGGGGGTTAAAAATGTGTTAGTCTCCTTTATGGGACACTTGAAAGAAATTCTCAGTCGAGTTGTGCTAATTTTTGGATTAATTAATGTTGGCTGTCAAATAGTCTCCTCATTAGCACAACTCAGACTGAGAAAGCTATCAATTACTGTTTGCTCAGGGTTTTTCTTTTTTAAAAAGTGATTAGTTTTTTTTTTTTAGTGTCACATCAATAAAGTTTTACAAAACCTGTGTATAGACGTTTACGGTTATTATAAAGTTTTTTCTTCTCAATGTCATCAAAATGTTGACATTAAAGCACATTTGATCTTTTAGGAAGAATTGGATGACATCATAAGGTATGGATCGAAGGAACTATTTGCTGATGATAGTGATGAAGCTGGGAAGGCTCGCCAAATACACTATGATGATGCTGCGATTGATAGGTGAACTTTGTATCACTCTTTATGTTTTTGGCTTTTGAACTTTGGAGTTTGTGAACAATCATGGTAGTTTTATCTTGAAATTATTATTTTTTCTTTGAAAGAGGTAGCTGATTTTATGATACAATGTTTTCCCTTGACAGATTACTTGACCGTGATCAAATAGAAAATGAAGAGGCTTCCTTGGATGATGAGGAAGATGATAGCTTTCTAAAGGCCTTTAAGGTGTTGTGCTCACTGATAGTATTTTTCTTTCTTTTTTCTCTCCCTTTTTCAGTTCTACTTATTCACTGTTGGATTAGGTTGGTTTGAAGCGTAACATAGGCTGATACGATATGTATTGGCCAATAAATCAGTCTTATGAGTCAAGATTGTGCTGCATCGAGCAATTTGTCACTGTTCATAGGCATATAGGAGCCCCAATACAATGCGTAACAGTTGTAAATCAGGCGTATCGGCCAATTTATTGAACTTGTTGGCTGGTACAATGATATTTACGGATGCCCCTTCTAAAGCCAAAAACCTCTCCCCCTGTGATTGCATGAGGTAACTTTTTTACCTCCACATTGGAACCCCATGATAAATCCGACTGTCTCACACTCAATAATTCCCCATGAATTGGCACTTGACTAATTTGACACAAATTTAAATTTTACTCACCATTTGATTAAATTTCATAAAAAAAAAACCTTTAGAAACCTTTAACGTTGAGTTCCATAAATCTATGGTTGTGATGATCTGATTGAGATGATTTTATGCCCAAAATCATACCAATAATGAGAACTTTCCATCATGTTATCCTCCCATGATTGGCATCAAAGTGGGTCCCACAAGGGGCTTAAAGTTGTACCTCATGCAATTTGTGAGAGGTGCCTGTAAAGGAAGTATAGTGAGGGGGAGTTAGGCCTTGTACACCAAGAAAATTGACAGAAGATACCTTTACATTGAAGAATCAAAGCCGTTACACCACCCATAGCTTGAGGGCTTTCCTTTTAAGTTGAGAAAAACTCTTAATTTGGGCAAAAATTTTCAGGTTGTTTTCTTTTGTTTTGGGTAGGGATCTCAAAATTACTTGCAATGCATGTTTGGAGCATAGATTTTTTGTTGATACGTGCATTAGGGTATTTGCATGAAATAACTTTTCTTTTTTCATTACCTCTTAAATTTTCTGTTAACCAACAAGGCATTTTGGTATTTTATAATTTTTTTAAGATTTATTGTGGCAAAATCCTTGTTTCATCCCTCATGTCTCTAGGTTGAAGCCAGCTAGAGCATAGATTTTTGTTGGTACCGTATATGCATTAAGGCATTTGCATGAACTGACTTTCCGTTTTCCATTGCCTCTCAAATTTTCAGTAAACAAAAGGGCATTTTGGCATGTTTTATGAGTTTTTATTTTTTAAAGCTTGCTATGGGAAAATCCTTGTTTCAGCCCTCATTTCTCTAGTACAGCTTAAGGTTGAAGCCAGCAAGAGCTTCTTCTTTCTAATGCCCAAATTCTAATTAAAAGCCTTCTTCTTCTTTCGTCTTTTTTTCCCTCTACCTTTCATTTCTCTTGTCGTTTTTCTCTCTTCATCTCTCTCTCTCTCTCTCTCTAACTCTCTCTCTCTCTCTATTATCAGTAACGTATGATGGAACCATAACTTTAAGGCTGAAATGGCAAGCACCTTCTATTGTGCCACATGTCCTTGTCCTTTCCTTTTGTTTTTCTTTCTTTTTTCCATTTTTTTCCCTTTTTCCTGACCATCCGGCCATGTGGCTCTCAAGAGCCCATGGATTTTGCTAGGGAAAGATGGATTCTCTGAGTCCATTTTTATTAATACAATTGTGAGTTACTACTCCTTTGAAAATTGAAATCCAAATGCTGCAGGACAGACCCGTGGTCCCCATGGGTCGACCTGCCAATGGGGCCCAGCCTATTCATTTTATGTTATTTTTATGTTAGTTAGAGTTGCTTTAATGTATTTTGTGGTTTATTTATGTCTTTTAAATCCAGAAGTTTTATTTTTGGCCATCAATGTGTTTGGGCGGTCCATATTCGCTTAGGGTTATGTTTTCCCTTATATAATCTTTGTAGTGCCTCCTTGCCCAGACAATGAGTGATGAATGAAAATTTTCTTGAGTGCTTTTGAGTTTCCTGGAGTCATCTCTCTTCCTTGCCCGTGATGGAGAGTTTGGTGTGAGGCCAATTCTCAGGCGAAAGTTCGACCTACACCCTCCACCCTCCATCTCTACCTGCCCCGCAACTGGTACTTTGCTCCGCATCGTTTGGCATCAGAACCGAAAATCGATCCATTCGGATTTGAAATTGGCTTCATCAGGTAATCTGTTTCCCTTTCCTTTTCCTTGATGTTGTTTCAGTCTCCGTTGCCCGCTTTTTACAATCCAACACCATCCCGACACAAAAACCATGTTCCGAACAAAACCCTCCACCAGTCCCATAACAAACAAACCAATTCCATTCACAGCCACCTTTCAGAAAATCAACCTAGATCCGGAACCCAATCCACATTACCTATCCTTTCCTAATCTTCATAACAAAACCGCTTTCTCCATTAAACCCCATTCGATTGAATCCAATCTTCAATCGAAATCCTTAAAACCCAAATCTCATCAGTCAATCAACACCAATAGCCCAAAACCTGCTAGCCGAACATTAGAAACCCAATCCCTTCTGCAGAGTGCCAAAACACTACAAATCACAACTGGCCACTGTCCACTCTAAATTACATAACTGAACCCCAACCCAGAACCCCTCATCCCTCCAATTGAACCCATTTTCCACCGAGCCCATGTACCTTATTCCGATCTCATCTCCATCCCTACTACCCGAAGTCCCATCTCCACCAATCCTTGAAAACCCTAAAGAACTAAAACCCAGAACCCATCCTCAACCTCTAACGTCCATAAACCGAAACTGAGAAACAGAGAGAGAGAGAGGGCAGAGATAGAAAAGAGAACAGAGAAAGTTAAAAAAAAAAAAACCTAATATATATATACACACACATTATGGGTGTGTTTGGCATCGTGCCATTTGGATGTTCCCATGTTCCCACGAGATAAGGGTGTAGAAAACATGTTTGGTATGTGTAAATGACTATTCCGAATTTTGTTCTCATGGGAAGGAATCTCAAAATTTTAACTCACAAGCATAAGAAAGTTGGAACAAAAAAACTTTGTTTTTTTTAAGAAACAACTTGCTGGCACAATTGGTTCTTTCTTATCTCTTACCTTTTAAAGAATATCATTTGAAGATCCTAAATCCTCTCACTTATCCTAAATATAGGCCCCATGTTCACAATCCCAAAGGAGGTGGCTCCATTTTATAATTCCTAGAGGTGGGTCACATGGTCACAATTACAAAAGGTGGGCTTCTATTATAATTCTATAATGGTGAGACCACATTATAAATCGTTTATAAAGGTAGGCATCATGTTGTGATTTCTCTAGGTGGGTCCCGTGTCCACAATCACATATTAATGGTGGCCACATGTTTGGATTTATAAATGTGGGTACTACATTGTAATTTTTCAAAGGTGGGTCCCATGTTCACAATTAACAAAAAGTATGGCCCCACATTTTAATAATGGCCCCATGTTCGGATTTCTAAATGTGGGTACCACTTTGTAATTTTTTAAAGGTGGGTCCCGTGTTCACAATTAACAAAAAGTATGGCCCCATATTATAATTTCTAGAAAGGTGGGCCAACATTATAGATTTTATAAATGTACTACCCCTATGTTCTAATTTTTAAAGGTGGGCACCACTTGCTAATTTCTAAAGGTGAGCCCTGTGTCTACAATTACAAAAAATGTGGCTCCACTTTGTAATTAATAAATATGGGTCATATAGTCTCGTTTACAAAAGGTGGACCCACATTGTAAATCCTATGAATGTGAGCCCATATTCTAATTTCTAAAAGTGGATCCCATATTTACATTTACAAAAAGTTGGCCCACATTATAATTCCTATAAAGGTGAGCCCACATTATAAATCCAATGGATGTGGGTTCCATGTTCTAATTTTTAAAGGCGGGTACCAAGTTGAAACTTCTACAGGTGGGCCCCATTTATGATAATAATAGTATTGCACACAATAAAAGGTGGGGTCCCACATTGTAAATCCTATGTTTGCTCCTTGAAGCAAAACATTTATAATGTTATCAAACAAGTTCCGTATGGCCTATTTTTAGTAGAGTAATTTAATATAATGTTGCCAAACAAGTCACGCAGAGTCCGCAGAGTATAGACTCGGCACAACCTGATCTCAGCACAACCTAATCCGAGCATAAATTTGGGAACAACATGAGAACGATGCCAAACAAGCCCATACTGGCTTACCTGCACCGAAGATCATAGTTGCCGCCGCCTCTGCTTGCTGCATCACCACCGCTACTGTGCCACTACTCTTTTCCACCACCATCGACCAAGCAGCAAGAGCCAGCCATCATTGACGAGTAGCAGCAGTGCCCCATCGCCCTCCCTCTACTCTGGTTGAAGCAAGCAGCCGAGCAGTTACAACGTCCATCATCGTGCTCGCCTCAAGCCACGACTGTCGTCTTCCACGTCGTTCCGCCATTGGAGCCTTCATTTTCCCCCATTGCATTGAGCCAGCAAGCACATAGAGGGAAAAGCAATGAACTCATACCCTTTTCATCTCTTTTGGGTACAAAGACTGAGAAGCAGGTCTAATAGAACCGGGTTTGGTCAGGGGGACTGATGCTAATCCAACCCAATTCAACAACCTCATGGTCCAACCCAGCTCTATTCTTAGCCCTAGTGTTTTGGGCCAAGTTCAGGCTCGTGCCAGATTTGGTTTGTAGGGATCTGATCAATGCATCAGATCTAATCCATAGCAGGCCAACCTTACCTGTTAGCAGCACAACCTAAGTCAACTCAGGTTCGACCCAAAAGGAAAAAAAGCTGAGCAAAGCAATTGAACTCTTTTCGATAGAGTAGAACAACCAGAACAACATAGCGCAGGAACAAGTGTGGACCTCAAATTCAGACAAATTTCAACTGTGGATCTTCAATTAATGACATATTGGCCATCCGAGCTCCATTTGACGGTTTGTCTTCATCTGCGAACTCCAATAAATGAGATCTACACATCTGATTATTCAATTTTTTTTAAGAGCATTAAATTTGACATATCTTTGCATCCAAGTCAAAATGGAATTGCCAGCCATTATGGAATTGCAACTTCTTGAAATCAACAAAAGGCTTAAAACTTAAAAGAATGACATGCAATAAAAAATGGAGGATGGTATTATGCGAATTAAGATTTCTTTGAGCAGTATCTTAATTTGACACGAGGAAAATTGTTCGTCGAAGAATATGCCTATGAATTTGAAGAATATGTGCAAATGGCCGGTATTTAAGAATGGAAGCATCACTTCATTCGAGTGCGCTTCAATGCAAAATCCAGTCACCAAAAGAAGCAGCGTGTCTAGTCTCATTTGAATTGGAAGAAAAGATCAAATCAAGCCTCCAGGCCTTGTGAAGAAAACGAAGATCGATCGGCAAACCGAGAATTCATACGTTGGATTTTCGATCTTGGAGGACATCTACAAAACTCGCGGTCGAGTTCTCTCCAAGAAAGGGAGAGTAGATGCAGGATAGACCCGTTGTCCCCATGGGTCGACCTCCCAATGGGCACAACCCATTCATTTTATGCTATTTTTTTAATGTTATTTAGAGTTACTTTAATTTATTTTGTGGTTTATGTCTTTGAAATTCAGATGATTTAATCTTGGCCATCAATGTGTTTGGATGGTCCAAATTAGCTTAGGGTTATGTTTTCCCTTATATAATCATCATAGTGCCTCCTTGGCTAGATAGTGAAAGTTGAATGAAAATTTTCTTGAAAGCTTTTGGGTTTTCCAGAGTTCTCTCTCTTCCTCGCCCGTGATGGTGAGTTCAGTGATTCCAGTTTTCAAGCGAAAGCCTGACCTCCACTCTCCATCTCTAGTCCCTCCATCTCTACCCGCTTGGCATCTGGTTCCACACTCTACATCACCAAACTATTCATTGTCACTACCCAATGTGTTTCAATTAAGGAAAATGTACTCCAATTAGAGTTATGGCCATTGTTTGAATGGAGTATATTGTGCGGGTGGGACTTAAATTCTTAGATTTAGTAGAGTAAATTATATATAGAGCTCATTTGTTATTTTCACTTTCTAATATCTTTCATGTTTCTCTTTATATATTACGTTTGTATTTAGAGTCGATAGGTGATAAAGTAAGAGTGGTTGACTCGTTTAAGATGGTTTGAACATGTTCTGCGTAGGCCAACAATGGCTTTAGTGAGGAAAAGTTTCTCTATGCAGGTTGATGGCCTTCTAAGAATAGGGGGTAAGCCGAAGAGGATATGGATGGAAATAGTGGGGATAAGTCTAAAGAAGTGCAACCTATCAATGGATTTGGCCCAGGATCGGCTGGAATGTAGAAACAAATTTCATGTAGTTGACCCCAACATAGTTAGGAGGAGGCGTTGATGATGAATTGATGATGATGATGTTATATATATATGTTTTAATTGTTTATATTTTTCAATACGGAACTCAAAATGAAACACAAAATTAGCTAAAATGTTTCATTTTGGGGGAAAATTGAGATGTTGATAACAATGTTAATCACTTAGATAGTCAATCCTCTGGCAATGGTAATAATTATAAGAATTTAAAATTCCTCTCATTTATGGATTTAAAAGTTGCAATATGCCCGAACATAAAAGCAAAAGAAAAGTAAAATGTCAATATCAGATACTACTATCTAGAATTCTAAATTGAAGAATGGTCAATTCACAGATACAGGACTATGAAAACCAAACCAGCAACAAAATGAATATTATATATAATTGCAAAGCAACTCAACCAGGTCTACTTCATCAACTACTTAGGAAATCTCTCTGAATCCCCAATAAAAGAAAGAGAGATTATGAGAGAAGGGGGCTAGACAACGAGTCTGTAGACAAACAGAGAAAGGGTTCAGGCAGTCCGGGGGTGTGGGGGAGAGAGGTCTTGTGGTGTGGGTGGGGGGAAAGAGAAAGGGGCAGGTGTTCCTATGGGCTGTAGCAAAGGGTCGTCGGTTTGTTGGGAAGGACAGATTGTGGGGTGGGGCGAGAGAGTTGTATGTCTAAGTTTGGTGACCTTGGGGAGAGAGAGATGCAGAGCTTCCTAGGAGCAAAGAAGGCGACGGTTTCATAGAGCGGAGAAGATAACAATGTCGACGGAGTGGAGAGGGCAATGATGTTGACGGAGAGGAAATCGACAGCGGTGGAGATGGCGGAGATCTTGTAGGGTTTTCTTCTCTTTTTTTTCCTCCTCTCTTATATCGATTTGGAGATTATGGGTTTCGTTGACATCAACGAATGAGGGCAAAAAAGGGAAAAACAAAAGAGGATTTGGGTTGGAGGCCCTCCTTTGATATTATAGATGTTTTGGGTCCTCAGTTGTAGTTCCAATTTTTAAAGGGACTTCTATCGTAAATGTCTCTAAAAAAAATGAATATTGAATCCTATCCAACCTTTACCAAACAAGTGATGGGTCGTGTAAGAGTTAGATCCTTCTTTAGGTTTAGTTTTTAAAATATTATAATATTAAAGCTCATTTGATGATATAGGACAGACTTGTGGTCCCCCATGGGTCGACCTACCAATGGGCCCAGTCCATCTACTTCGACCAAGCTCTTTGGGCCTAGCCCATCTATTTTCATGTTTTAGTTCATTAGGGTTTTTTATTTTATGCTATTTTTTGGTTCATGTCGGATGTATTAATCCTAGCCATCAATGTGTTTAGATGGTCCAGATTAGTTTTAGGTTTTATTATTTTCCTATATAAGTGATGTAAAACCTCTTGGCTTAGTAAGTTGGTGATTAATGAAAGTTTCTCGAGTGATTTTGGATCTTTCCAAGTTGTCTCTTCTTCCTCGCCCGTGATGGGGAGTTCGGCGTGAGGCCTAGATTTTTAGGCTTTCGCCTAACCTATCCCTTCCACCCTCCATCTATGGTCTCTCCATTTCTACCTGCCCCACGCCTGGTACCCCACTCCGCATCAATTGGTATCAGAGCCGAAGATCGATCCACCCGGTTTCGTTCATCGGTTATACTATCATTCCCCAGTTTCAATCATTGGAAATCCCTCATCCACATTACCATCACCATTCGGCACTATTAGAACCCAGACCCCTTAATCCTAATCATCCCCAAACCCCTAAACCCTAGTCTCTCAACACATGAAACTATCAGTCCCAGATCCCCGATCCCGAATTCCTCTCAGCATGAATCAACCCACTCCATCCCCAAATTGACCAACCCTAGTCCTAGCTGATCCATCCCGATTACCAGAAACCCCTAATCCCTGCACCACCACATCCCACCCACCTTGCCCAACCACCGAACCATCTCTGCCATAAACCCTAAAACTAGATTCTCCGAATCCCCTAACCGATACCAAACCCAATGCCCAAACACCCTTTTCCTTTCTCTCCACATTAACTGAACACCACTAGAACCCTTAAAACCCAATCATCATCAAAGCCCCATCATCCACACAGAAAAACCTAAAATTTGAACCCACCCATTCTAGACCAAAAGAAAATAGAAGAGAGAGAGAGAGAGCAGCATAGAAAGAAAAAAAAGAGAAGGAAGGTGAGAGAGAGAGGATCAGAGCAGGGACAAAAAGAAGAGCAGAGAAAGAAATAGAAGAAAGAAGCTGCGTACCTACACTGAAGATAACATCGCCCTCCTCCTTTGCCTTCGGCGTCACCATCACTACCTTGCCTCGCCATCGCTAGCCTCCATCTCTCTGACATATGGTTGTTGCCATTGTCAAAGCCCCCCCCCCCCGTTGAAAAGGCCGGAACAGAAAAACGAAGAAAAAGGAGTTCCAGCTCTCTTTTCTCTCTTGGGCACAAAGACAGAGGCACACACACATGCCTACATTACACTCGTGGTTCCCATTGAACTCAACTCTTTGTGTTGGGGTAGAAAGCTAAAGTAAGTTAATGTGGTCAAGTTTGACCTAACTTACCAAAATTGAAGCCCAATTCAGCAGCATATTCAGAAATAGTGTTGACGATTTGACGTAATGGCAATGTGCGGGACCGGCTACATAAACAGATAGGCCTGTATTCATTGGCTCTCTTCAGTGCCACAACAGAGCCCATTTTCTAGGCTCGTGCTTGGGTCAAGTCGATACCTCAGCCCAGGCGCACTAGTGGTCACAAGGATCGGATTCATTGCTAACAACAAAATTGCGACAACAAGTCCTAGTGTCTGACTGAGCTTAAAAGAAGGGCTCAGATTTGTTTGGTAAATTCTGGACCCATTTGAACATTGTCATCAATCCGTCTTCACTTGCATATTCCGGGCAATAAGGTCTTTACATCTGGTCATTCTGATTTTAATTTTGAAGAGCGTTAAAATTTTCTGTCTTTGCATCAAGTTAATATGGAATTGTCAGCCAAGATGGAATTGCAACTTCTTGAAATCAATAGAGGGCTTAAAGAAACCAACAAAGAGCTTAAAGAAATCAACAAAAGGGTTAAAAGGATGACATATGGAATCAGATATGGGGAAAGGTATTATGCAAATAAAGACTGCTTTGAGTAGTATCTTAATTTGACACAAGGAAAATTGTTCGGCGACGAATATGCCAATGAATTTGAAAAGCTACATTATTTATGTGAATTGGGAGATTCATTTAATTTCAATCACTTTCTCAATGGTTTGCGACCAAGCATATTGAAGAATATGAAAAAGGAATGCAAGGATATGTATGAAGTATTTTGGGTAGCAATCCGTGTTGAGCACTTGATTAAATGCTATCGCCTCCGAAAAGCTAAGATGCAAGAAGAAAAATCTTTGCAAACCACAGAAGCCTTTGTTGTGGAACCAATTGTGGAGAATGCCAAGGCTGATGTCGTGGAGGAAAAGCAGGAAAAAAATGATTCCACAATAACTTCAGATGAAGTAACAGACAACACTACTCCAACTAATTGTATTTCAGATGAATTGGAAGAAGAGGAACTTGAGCCTCAACCTTGTAGCAGAGCTGATCAAAAGACGCAAGAAGTTAACAAAGGAGATTAAGTCATTGAGGTACCACATATTGATTTCGTCTGCGGAGATTGACCATTACTACTAGAGGATTCATAGCAGATGGTACAAATCCAAAATTCGAAGCATCTAATGGTTGGGTCTCACATCCAAGCAAATTTTCATTTTCAACAACATCAATGCCTCCCTTCTCCTCCTCCTAAGTGGAAGACAAGAATGAAGTTAAGAAGGTTGTATCAAGCGTCTAAACCATTTAAAGAGTATGAAGGTCAAGAGAAACATTGAGGATTCATACGCTTGACATTCGATCGTGGAGGACTAGTATAGAACTCCTGGTCGAGTTCTCTCCAAGAAGGGGAGAGTTGATGCAAGACAGATCCATGGTCCCCCATGGGTCGACCTGCTAATGGGCCTAGTCCATCTACCTCGACCAAGCTCTTTGGGCCCATTCCATCTACCTCGACCAAGCTCTTTGGGCCTAGCCCGTCTATTTTCATGTTTTAGCTCATTAGGGTTTTACTTTATGCTATTTTTTGGTTCATGTTGGATGTTTTAATCTTGGCCATGAATGTGTTTGGATGGTCAAGATTAGTTTTAGGTTATATGATTTTCCTATATAAGTGATGTAAAGCCTCTTGGCTTAGTAAGTTGAAGATTAATGAATGTTTCTCGAGTGATTTTGGGTCTTCCCAAGTTGTGGGCTCTTGAAGGAGGATGTGGGCTCCATTGCCAGTCAAAATTTAATTATAGTACTTTCCTTTGCTGTGCAATGATCTACCCGATTCCTAGAGTAACACTTCAACTAAATAGCATAATTTTAAGAATGGGTGGGCACTACAGTGGATGACTATAACTTACGTGTTTTACAGACTTGTTTTTACTGTATATCAAGGCATGCAATCCTCACAAAGGTGGCTTTCACCATCCTCTAGAAGGGATAATAGGTTATCTTTTACCTTTTTTTTTGAGGAATGAAGTTTAGATATGTTCTCTCTAGAAAGGGTCCTTAGCCCCTTTAGCACATTGATCCACTTAACAGATCTTTGTATCTCATGGTTTCAGCATCTTATCAACTTCTCTCTGAAGGAGATGCAACAGTTTCTAGTATGTTGTGGCCGAGAATGTGTATGTCCTTATCAAATTAGTATAAACCTTTGAAGGGGAAATCCCATCTAACATCTATCTGAACTTTATTCTATTGCGTGTTTCTTTATTTCATTTATGATTCTTTTGTGTATTGAGCATGCTCTGCATTGACAGTAAAAGAAGAAAATTGGCTAGGGTTATACATTCTTATTTTGGAGAGTGTGTATGCCCATGCTGGGGGTTGCCATGTCAATAAGGTCCCGCCAAAGCAGGGTCCTGGGAGGGTCGAGACTAGAGACAGACCTAACCTTTGGCAATTTTGCGCAAAGTAGCCTCTCGCAGGTCTCGAACCTACACTATCACGCATAGCACCTGAGACTTTTACAGGCTTGCCATGTTAATATCTTGGAATATTAAATCCTGGCCCCATATTTAGGTTTTTATTATTATCAAGGATCAATTATTTCTTCTCCTGTATAACTATATGTGTGGGTGTGCATGCTTGGGTGCATATAATAGGAACTCGATTTAACTTTAGTGACCTCTGTCATCTTTATTTCTTTCTTTCTGGGGTGTAAGAGGAATGTATTGACAGAGAAATTTTTTTTTTTTTTTTAATGGTATTGACAGAGAATTAATGCTGACTTTTTGTCCTTGATTTAATCTTTTTAGATTTTTTCATGAATACTCAAATTAACGACATGTATCTTGTAGGTGGCAAATTTTGAGTACATAGACAAAGTGGATGATCATGCAGCTGCAGTAGAGGAAGCAAAGAGACAATCTATTGCAAATAAAGATAATGCCACTAATTCAGAAAGAACAAGTTACTGGGAAGATTTGTTGAAGGAGAGGTATGAAGTGCATCAAAGTGAAGAATTTGCGGCCTTGGGTAAGCGAAAGAGAAGCCGAAAACAGGTATTTCCCAATGCTCCTTTATCACTTAAATAGATAATTTTAGTCAGCTATTCTATAATAGCTGTGTATGTCAAATAAACTCCCCAATCTATTGCTGTGATTAACTACTACTTCTTTAAACCTTATTTCTTTATTGAGAATCCTTTACTTCTGTTTTGCATTTCACTTTCTTAATGTAACTCTATATATTATCTGAATTATGTGTCTAGTTCATTAACTTTATCTTCTTGTTTATTTGTGCCATTAAATCATTATTTATATGCTTTGTCCTATTATAATATGATTGTACCTGTACATTATCATCTTGTTTTCCTTGTCATGTTTAATTAAATTTGTTTGTGTTCTTGGTTTTATTCAGATTGCATCCACTGAGGAAGATGACCTTGCTGGTTTAGAAGATGTGAGCTCAGATGATGAAGAAGATAACAATGAGGCTGAATGGATTGATAGTGAAATGATTTCATCAGGAAATGTCTCAGGGAGGAAGGGCTCAAAGAAGAAAAGTCGTGGTATTTCTGTGTCCTATAACATTATAACCTAAAATTTTAGCAAGGTTTTTGGTTTACACATTCTGTCAATCAAATCTAGTCAAAACTTCGCAATGAATGTATTGCAGATGCACTTCCTCTGATGGAAGGTGAAGGGAAGTCCTTCAAAGTTCTTGGATTCAATCAAAACCAAAGGGCTACTTTTGTCCAGATATTGATGAGGTTTATGAGTTGTACCTGTATCCTTTCCTTTTGTTGATCATTTGGAAATATCTCATGACCTTATTATTTAGTTTCTATCTCTTTAGGCTGTAAGTAGGTTCATCAGAATTATTTGGTATTATTTAGCATTCCACCCTTTCTGTGCAATTTGTAGCATAATGGAGTCCTATTGCCCTTACATTGCAGGTATGGGTTAGGGGATTTTGACTGGAGAGAATTTATTCCTCGTTTGAAGCAGAAAACCTCTGAAGAAATCCACGAGTATGATCTATAATCCTAAATAAAGATAATTATTTTTTCAATGTGAATTTATGCAGCTTGTAACCTTGTAATGTCTTCCCTTAAAGCAGTTAGTATGCTCAACAGTTCATTTGTACTATTTGGTGGTTGTCGCTATCCCATTTGATTCGTTTAGTAGGGTCCATTTTCAGCCATCCACCCACTAAATAACACTCCACCCACCCACTAAATAACACTCTGTTCTGCTGTCTTCCAAAATAACTTATACTTTTAAGTTCTAATATAATTAGTCTCTTATGGTAAAATTATTAAAAAAAACTCTGATTTCATGATAGAGTGTTTGATAAACATACAAATAAGAGCTTATCAGAGGGGCATTTCTCTGTCATTTCCTAAAAGTTATTGGCCCATGGGTCTCACCTTTAGGAATTATAACATAGGCCTACCGCCTACCCACCTTCTATGATTGTGAAAATGAGGCCCATCCACATGGGCCCACCTTTAGGAATTGTTGTACATTAGGCCATCCTTTAGAAATTATATGGGACTCTAGGAATTAGAACATGGCCCCCTCTCTTACAGGAAATACATCATGGGGGCCACGATGGTTCAAAATAGCGTGCGGCCACAATATCGGCCATAGTGGTTGAGGTCGCTACACTATTTTGAAAATAGCGGTGCTATAGTCTATTAGTAGAGCCAAGTAGTTTTAATGTAAAACATTGTTTTTTCTTATTTTTTTTTCTCTCCTCAATAGCTTTTCCTAAAGTTGTCTCTACCCTTATATGATTCCAAACCGCTCAAAAAACATAAGATTGGCTGTTACACAAGGTTTGAATTCTTTTGACCATTTAAGAAATTCACAACGCTACACCGCTATATATCACCGCAACCACTACGTATCACTCACTATTTTAGGGCTTACAATGTGGGCCCACCTACAATAGGGACCCACATAGGTATTGCTACGCATGGAACCTACCTTTAGGAATTACAACATGGGGCCCACTTTTATAGGAATTACAATGTAGGACCCACTATTTGTGTCATTTGAGAATTTTTTGGGGTCATTTTCATCCGAAAGACTTATATTTTGTATTGTCCACGTCCTTCCGCTTTTGCTAAAAAAACTCTACAGATAGCTTTTATTTTTAGAGGCAAAACCTCTAATATATAAATAAGCTCTAATAATAGAAACTACAACTAGAGGTTTACCAAATGTTCTAATAAGCTCTAAATTGTAAAATGGGAGCTTATTTATAAAGTTTATAAATGGCCCCTTACTTAAGGGTGAATTTGATCAGATTCATGGGGCTTGATTTGGAAAACAACGATAGGGTTTTGATTTTCTGAGGTTTCATAGAAATTTGGGAATGGGTGGGGATGTTTTGATTGGTGATGGTGAATGAAGGTAGGGCATGCCTTGTGGAACCCGTTTATTGTAAAATGGTGGCTGATTTTAGAGTGCAGAGGGGTTGGATCTGTTAAATGAAAAACCTTACTCTGACAGGCTTCTCAATTTTAATGAGAAAAAGGAGAGATGGATTTGTTAAATAAAAAACCTTTGAAGGGCTGTTCAGTATTCATGAGAAAAAAAGGGGTGAGTATATTATTTTGAGCCGGTTGAATGGACTATGATGGGTTGTATGGTGCTAATTTGGCCCATTTAGTGGATAACGGATGGATACATTAAGTGCATTGGGTTAACTTGGAGCACTTTTATGTAACACTGTTTTTTATGGGAACAACGCAGAGTTTGTTTTTTTTTTTCACCCTTTTCCATGGTTGTCCCTTTTTCGTGGTTTCGTGTGGTTCAACTTCTACAAGGAAAAGTTGAAAAAATCAACTAAGTTTTGTGAAGGAAGTGGAAATGCATTTCCATGGAATGTGAAATACTGAAGTCTGTAGAGCACCTTTTCTGAGGTGTTGCACAAATGTTCTCTTAATGAAAATAAAAAACCTAGTTATATGAGGTTTCAATTTGAAAATTTCAAGAGAGAAAAGGCGCATCCTTGTTTTGCCTCTTTGATTGCTTGTAACAACCTTAGGCTTGGTTAACAAGCCCTGTGATATTAATCCATAACTTTGTGGCTATATTGAAAGTGTTCCATGCCAAAAAGTAAAAAAGAATTAATGGTAATGGATAACTTTGCTAAAAAAATAGAAAGTTTATTCAATGAAAAGATGCTACCCAAATAATGGGTATAAAGTATTATACCAAGCACAACATCACAAAATAGAAGAACAAAAAATAAAGGAGAAACTCTATCAGCCCTTGTTTTGCCAAAGCATCTACCATAAGATTTTCCAATCTAAGCACATGACAAAAATCCAACTGAAGTTTAGATGTGATGCAGGAGCGAATGGCCTAGATTGATCTTGTGACCACTGGGCCCTCGATTTCTTGGATCAATTTGATTGGTCATTAGGTCTTTTGACCCACCTCAATTGGGGCCCAATCAAGATGGTCAGACGATAACTTGGATGGTCGAGATGGGCTTAAAATGGGCCCAAAATTAAATACTTAATTGTTTTGATTGCTTTAAGTCGTTTCTCTTCCTTATGGGTTTGATTTCTAGTTCTTATGTGACTAGAAGTCTTATGTCTTAGGAATTAGTTTTAGCGCTTAGATGACTGGCCGGAATTGTTTCTAGGGTTTTTCTAGCAAAAGCATATAAGATGATAACAGCTGACTGATGTAAAGGATTAAGGAATTCTTGTATACTTTCAGAAACTTTTCGATAAAGTTGATTTATTTTATATTATTTCCTTGGATTGAGTACCTTCTCCAGTGGATTCTGGATTTCAGCATCAATCTGGTGATTAAGGTTAGTGTTGATTAATTATTGAGTTACTTTATTCTAATTTGATGGAATCTCTGAATGTTGGGTTTTGGGGAGTTAACCGTCAGTCAAATTTCTAGTGGGGACTGCGATAAATTGATTTCCATTAACTGTCTCTCAGAATCTTTTAATTGGAGAGCCACATTCTTTCCATATCATTGTGGCCTTTATGAATTGGGATGAGATGGATGATTGACGTTGGTCATAATCACAGTGGTTTTATGTTCTTAATCCACTGAAGTTTGTCTCTTCTGCTCTCCATACAGCAAGTACATGCAATGAGGGTTGTGCTCTTCACTGGCATATCATTGGTTGAGTTATATTTTCATTTGTCGTCTTTGTTTTGCTTCCTTTTCGAGTCAATCTAGTAATAAATTGGTTTTACTGTGAAACTTAACTTGCAAACATTGCAGAAAAGTGTATCATATGTATCACGGTATTAAAAACCAGCTTTCTCAGTCTGACTTGGATTTGTTGTCTTATACTTGGTGTTGACCTTGCTGGTAATAACTATTGAGTTAAAACCGTGGGACCATTGTAGGAAGAATTGATGTTATTTTTTCTTAAACCATTTTCAGATAGTTTAATTCATAGTTACTTAAATGTGGTCTTTTTGATATTCGATTGTGTGTTACTCTAGGTATGGACATCTTTTCCTGACTCATATTGCTGAAGAAATAACAGCCTCACCGTCCTTTTTAGGTATTTACATTTATAAATTCTAGAATCTGTAATTTTTTCTTGCTTTCCGTTCTTTTTCCTTTTGTGTGTGTGTGTGTTTTTGAAAGGTGGGGGATGTTCTTTTTTCTTTTTTTCCCTTATTGCTAAGCTTTTCATTTTCTTATTTCTGTTTTATAGATGGCGTGCCAAAAGAAGGACTACGAATTCCAGATGTACTTGTACGAATTGCAGTTTTGCACTTGATTAGAGAGAAGGTATGCTTTGATTTGTCACCTAATAAAATGTTATCGAGTGTCTTGCTGTCATCATATGGGTCAGAAGGCAAACCTCTCTTGCTGTAGTTCTTTCTTCTTCCTTACTCTTCATCCTCTTTCCTTAATATTCTGTTGTGTGTATGGAGAATCCTCTCCTTAGCTCAAGCAGATGGGTTATTCCATCTGCTCACATGTGTGGGGCCCATTGATGGGTCATTTGACTTGACCACACACACATACCCCCTCTGAACTTCACATGGACCATGGATTTGGATATATTTGAATGGACTGGACTGTTGGATCGACTGCACACCCCATTCAAATGGATACTTTGCGTTCATTTTATTCTTACTGCAAATGGTATTCTATTAGTGTTTATGTGGATATATGTGGATATTAATGGTAGGTCTGTTTGAACATGGCTGTCAATCCACCATTAAGCTATATATGAGTCTCTTTTTTGTCAATTTGTTGTTATCAGGAGTGAACCCACGTAGAGTATGACAGATTCACGATGGAAAGAGTTTTGAATACTTCTTGAGAATGTATTATTTCTGTGTCTCTTTCTCTAGAGATTATACATCAATATATAGGTATTTACATTCTAATTACATCAATCAGAAGTCTAAACATAGAAGGCAACTAATTACAGCAATTGTTATTCTAAGCAAAGAAGGCTGATTACAGATGGGCTTTGGGCCTTTGATTACAGATGGGCTTTGGGCCTATTTAACACCCCCCCTCAAATTGATGCGGGAGGATCAACAAGCATCAATTTGTCAACCAAGAACTGATGGCGTGGTCGAGGAAGCCCTTTGGTGAGAATATCAGCAATTTGAAGTTCAGTGGAGACATGTGGGAGACTGATGACATCACGTTTAAGCTCATCACGTATGAAGTGACAATCAACCTCGATGTGTTTAGTGCGTTCATGAAAAATCGGATTTTCAATAATCCGAATTGCACTTGTATTATCTGCATAGAGTGGGGTAGCTCCAGCTGCTGGAAAACCAATGTCAGAGAGCAGACCGCGGAGCCAAAGAATTTCGGAGCATGCAGCAGACATGGCGTGGTACTCAGCCTCCGTAGAAGATTTGGAAACTTTTTCATGCTTCTTGCATTTCCAGGAAATAAGACTATCACCCAAAAACATATACACCAACCAGTCGTTGACCTGCGAGTATCCGGACAACCAGCCCAATCAGCATCTGAATAAACTTTGAGAGATAGAGAATTGTTGGATGGAAAAAACAGCCCACAAGCCGGTGTGCGAATAAGGTACCGAATGATGCTGCGAACAGCAGCCAAATGAAGATGACGAGGAGCAGTCATGAACTGACTCATCAGGTTGACCGCATAAGAGATATCAGGACGAGTGTTAGTGAGGTAGATTAGGCTACCAACTAACTGGCGATATGCAGTAGGATCGGAAAGAAGATCTCCCTCCTCTCGACTGAGTTTGACATTCAGTTCGATTGGCGTATCAACTGGAGCTGAAGCAGTAAGGCTAGCAAAGTCAATGAGATCAACAGTGTATTTGTGCTGATTGAGAACTATGCCTTTAGCCGATTGATGAACCTCAAGATCGAGGAAATAGTGAAGGGGGCCGAGATCCTTCATGTGAAATGTCGCACTAAAAGAGGCTTGGAGCTCTTGAATCATGGGTGCATTAGGACCAGTATTGACGATATCATCAACATAGACAAGTACTACAGTGATCCCGGAAGGCGCATGATGTAAAAATAGAGAAGGATCATACAGACTTGGATGAAAATCCAAGCGTAGAAGAGTAGCCTGAAATTTCTCAAACCATGCGCGAGGTGCTTGTTTCAAACCATAGAGGGAGTGACGAAGTTTGGCAACCATACCTTTCCCAGATGAGCATCCCTGAGGCAAACGCATATAAACATCTTCTTTGAGATCACCATGGAGAAACGCATTTTTGACATCTATTTGATAGAAAGGCCAAGACTGAGATGCAGGAATAGCAAGAGTAGTGCGGACGGTGGTCATCTTGGCAACCGGAGCAAAAGTCTCATCATAATCAATGCTATATTCCTGCCGATTTCCAAGAGTGACAAGACGCGCCTTATATCGATCTAAAGATCCATCAGATTTTAGCTTGAGAGAAAATACCCACTTACAGCCAATAGGTTTGACACCCACAGGAGATGGGACAATATCCCACGTATGATTTTGCGCTAACGCATCCAATTCCTCTTGCATAGCCTTGTTCCAACATGGGTCCTGCACAGCCTGAGAATAGGATTGGGGAATGGAAGAGGAAGATAAAATGGCCATTAAGGAAGTATGGGAGAACCCATAACAGGTTGGTGGTATCGAAAGCCGAGTGGAGCGACGCAGTGAAGGATGTCCGGATGGATCAACTGCCGGTGTTGGATCAGATGCCGGAGGAAGATCAGGAGGGGGATCCCTGGTAGGCGTTGTGCTGTTCCGTCTGTGATACACAAAGTTAGGATTAAAACGAACAACTAACGGGTCGTCAGAAAAACCAGGTAATGACACAAAAGAGGAGTCAGGAGGATCAATGTGTTTTTGAAAAAAATACTGATGTTCAAAGAAAACGACATTCTTAGAGGTACGGACACGACGAATGTGAGGATCATAACAAAGGAACCTTTTCTGGAAGGGTGCATAACCTAAAAACACACACTGAGTTGATTGTGCCGTGAGTTTTGTCCTCTCAGAAGGAGGCAAGTGCACAAAACAAGTGGAGCCAAAAACATGAAGATCCGCATAGGATGGAACGGTTTTATACAAACGGTAATATGGGCTTTGATTCTCAATGGAGGGTGATGGCATGCGATTGATAAGATGAGCTGCTGTAGTCAGTGCCTCAACCCAAAAACGAGTAGGAACTGATGAGTCCAGAAGAAGGGAACGAGTGACATCAAGGAGATGCCGATTTTTCCTTTCAGCGATTCCATTCTGCTGGGGAGTATAAGGACAAGATCTTTGAGAAATAATGCCTTTTTGTTGCAAAAACCGTTGAAAAGAAGAGGACATATATTCCCCGCCAGAATCAGAGCGCAAGATTTTAATGCAGGTGGAAAATTGATTTTCAACATAAGCCAAAAAGAATTGAAAAACACTGAAAACATCAGATTTTGAATGTAGAAAGTAGACCCATGTAAACCGACTGAAATCATCAATAAAAGTCACAAAATATTTATAATGAGCCTGGGAAAGAGCTGGAGCAATTCCCCATACATCACTATGAACTAAATCAAAACACTTAGAGGTGTGTGAAGTGGAATGAGGAAACGGAAGAGTTTTGCTCTTCCTCATTTTACAAGTAGCACAATCAAAAGGCACGCAAGACGATAAACCAAGAGATTTATTTAATAAACCAGATTTTAACATAAGGGACAAAGCCTTTGAATTTGGATGTCTGAGTCTATTATGCCACAATCAGCAATTATCTCTAAGAGAAAAACAAAACACATTATTGTCAAGTTGATTCCTAGAAATTGTAGAAAAATCCAGCGGAAACAAGCGTCCACACTTAGGCCCCCTCGCGATCTCCTTCCCGGACATCTGGTCCTGCACAACACAACCAGAAGAAGAGAAAGAGATGTTACAATTATTTTCAACAAGTTGTCCTACTGATAATAGGTTGAAAGTTAAATTAGGACAAAGGTAAACATTTTTCAATGGGATGGGACTAGGGATATCACCGACAGCAGTAATGGGAACATGTCCACCGGCAGCAGTTTGTATTTGAAGATGGCCATTGTAACTTGTCATAGTGGAGAAAGGGGTGGGGGAATTTGTCATATGATTAGATGCCCCGGAATCAATGAACTAAGTAGAAGATGAAGGTGACTTACCTGAGAGACCAAAGGCAGAGAGGGTATTGATAATTATTGGTTGAACTAATTCAGGAGTGAGAGATGATGAGGGCCCAGGCTGTGAGGCAGATGGAGGAGCAGGCATAACGGAGGAAGCCACATATGCGTGTGGAGTGTGAGACTGTGAAGTCGGATACTGCTGAGCCAGATATTGTGGAGTCTGATACTGTGTTGACGGACGTGGTGGACGGCGGCGACATTCAGAGATGATATGTCCCGACTTTTTACAGTAACTGCAGACTTTCTGTTTGCACTGAGATGCAAGGTGCCCAAATTTCTGACAACTGTAGCATTGGGTTTTGCTCAAATCTCGAGGCGGAGGCTGCGAAGTTTTATTGGCCGAGAAAGCAACTGAATAGGTATCAGTCTTCTGTTGAGCAATATGAGCCGAGGTCATAAGGCGCTGTTCTTCGCGTAAGAGCTCATTCAAGCAGACATCTAATGAAGGGAGTGGCGTCCGATTCATCAGAGCAGATCGGACACTTTCAAATTCATTCCGCAGTTTCATCAAAAATTGATCTCGCTGACTAGAGGCCTGAAGGTCTTGAATAACTGTCAACACATTGTCAGCCACATCCGCATACTTAATACTATCGTATTCCGACCAGAGTGTACGGAAACCTGAATAGTAGTCTTATACGGACAAATTCCCTTGTGTATATTCAGCAATTGCACATTCAAGATGGAATTGTCTGGCAGAGTTATCTTGATGATATATTTTCTTCAAATACCCCCACATGGCTTTCGAAGTGGGGTAAGGCTTGAGATTCATTATCAGATGTGGCTCAACGGATCCCAGAATCCAGGATTTGATTTTGGCATCTTTAGTATACCAAGAGGAGATTTTCTTCTCATCCTCAGTGGGTTTAGGGTCCGTGCCAGAATGTCACGACCCGGGCCCGAGATCGGGTAACCCCGAGCCGTGAGCCCATACTTACTCCCGTAAATCTCGAATTAACCGAAGTTAAAACGAAACCCACAAGGGATAACATTCACAATAACCTGTCAATTACACAATTCTGCGGAAACAATTTCACTTAACAATATCAATCAAGATGTACATGTATACAAAATAACGTCCCTTATACATGTATCAAATCCAACATTTACTTTTCCAATAGTGCATGTCCAAAATATTGTGCAGTGACCATAATTACATTCCAAAATGATTATACAAAAAGAATAGCTTCACAAAATGTTTCTCAAAACAAATATTCCTTCTCGCACTCGGATGCCCGTATCAAACAGTATCACGGCCATTCCACTCGATCAATCCTCCTGGAGGAACCGGAGCGGTCTCCTCCGCTCCCACCGGGGGCGCTGCTGCACCGGCATGGGCAATCTGGCCTGTAATGCCATCAATAACACTAATGAACACGACGGTTCAACAATGTATAAACAATTCTCACAATATCATGTTAGTCCATAAGTCAAACTTAATCAATCTATTAGTAACAGTTCCAATTCTAAATAAGTGTAGAAAGTTCCTACAATAACAATATACAACTATAAAAGTCAATCTTGTGGACACGATATGGATGGTCACTACAATAGCAGTCATTGTCATTTCATTCATTTCATTTACCATCTTCCCACAAAGGAAGGATTTATCATTACCATCTTCCCTCAAAGGAAGGATTCATCTCCCAATTGGAAGGCATCGATCAATACCCATAGATACGATCGGAATTTAGTGGGACTTACTAGTGTCCGGGCCAGGGACAACTAGCATCACCACAGAGCTCCGGAACGCCCCCAAATACCATCTACTGCAGTAGGATTAGACATTTGTCTCATTTATTCATTTAATGAACTCATTTAGAGTCCTAGTACAATTGCTAGGTAGTGCCAGACTCCAAGGTCCACATTTCTCAGTGAACGATCCAATCCTAGATTCGATTCAATTCAATTCAATGATTCTCTTCATAGTAAGAGAAGAGAAGGATAATAATTCCAATCACATTAGATTGGGATACATTGTTACAATAGGAATTGCTGGACAATTATGATTCTATTTAATTCTTTCTTAAATCTAAACTACCATGTAGATATAGCCAACGGTACTAAATGCACGTGTTATTCTTGATGAACATCACATTTATATTTAGTGTGTGCATTATAATCCCCGTGGTTACCATCCATGGAGTTTAGACCACAACTTATTAACCATGAAGTCCTTCCTTCATTATCCTTAATTCTCAATCATTTCGCTTTACTCCACGATTAGTCTTCGAACTAATATAGGGAGCATTATACTCACAAGGAGTGCTACAAATTTTCGTAAAATCCAAAACTCACTGGACTCAAACTGAGTCCCCCGATCGATCGGACCGTTAGGTCCGATCGATTGGAAAAATTTTCGCTTACGATTTCATGTTTGGGCCAGTATCAGGTTCGCTCGAGCGGATCCAAGTTCGCTCGAGCGGACCCAAACAGAACCTTCATCGCACGAGCGCACCTAAAGTTCGCTCGAGCGGACACTTTTTTCGCGTCAGGCAGTAACTGGTTCGCTCGAGCGAACTGTCCAGAACTCCATTTCTGGAATCCGAACATTCACTCTTCTTTTCATCCATTTCAACCACCATTTGCATATGCATTAAAGAATCTCATATCCCTTCTTCATTCATCATTTAATACACAAATAACACTTCTATCCTATCATTAATGCATCAAGAAATCCATAAAGCTCAAACAAATCCATAAATCTCCATTTCTAACAATAGGGTTTGAGAACCCATCTTTGTAACTCAAAGAAAACTTGGATACTAGCATGTTCAATCATAAAGAAGCATTTATACTTGCCTTTCAAGCCTATTAGCAAGAAATCCCTTGATAGCTTGACTTTGAGACAAAAACCCCCAAATGAAAACCCTCTTCAAGCCTATTTCCATGGAAACATCAAAACACAAACCCTATGAGCTAAATGGGCAAGCAATCACTCCTAAGCACCTAATAGAACTTGAGAATCCCATAAAATACTCAAACACTTAGTTGTAGTGTGGTTAGGGAATCCTTGAGCTTCTCCTCCAAACTTTAACACTTCAAATAGAAAGCAAGTACAAGAAGAAGATGAAGATGGAGATGGAGTTGCTCCAACTTCAACCCAAGCCACTAACAATCCTTGTCACTTGATGAGGAATGAGGGAGAAGAAGAGAAATGAGGTCTAGGGTTTCTCTTCAATGGAAATGGGGTGGAAAATGAACTCAAGGGAGCCCCTTTTTAGTCTTATAAGAGACATTTTGCATTTGAGCCCCCATTATCAAGACTATTCATATCTTGAGTCGAATGAAGGGTCACTCGACCAAATCCTTGTCAAATGACTTCGAGTCTATTATGAAAGTTAACGTACTCGTCGAGATATACGCGTTGGTATCAAGAGTTTCCGTATTTGACAAAATACGTATAAATCCGTATTTACGAAAAAGGTCTTGTTTTCTTAGTTTGAGTCTAAAATCATTCAATTCACTTAATACCCATCATTATCATTTCATTAGGCTTAATTCAATCATTCGAGACTAATCTCATCGAGTTAGGTCATTAACCATCATTAGCCTAATTAGACTTGATTATTTAGCATTAATTGCAATTAATTAGAGTTAATCTTGATTAACTTGGGACGGGGTCTTACACAGAAACAAATTCCCATAATTCCTTTGCTTTTAGATATATTTGAAATTGGAAAGACCAGGTAGGGTAATTCTGTCCAGTGAACTTAATCAAAGTGACCTCAGATTTCTCCATCTCAATGTTAGATTGAAAAAAATTGGATGGAAACAGTAATCAAAGCAAGTAACAGTGGGATGAAAAACTGTTTGTGAGTGCAGAAGGTTACTAGATCAGTAAGCCTTAGGATTCTATAATTCCCAGAAGTATCAGACGAACCTTAGGAAAAGATTTCTGAGTGTCTGACGGATCTGTGGTGGGCCAGAGGTGATCTGAGTGCCAGAATTAGCCCAGGCGACCTGAAATTCTGCACGGGATCTGGTCTGGTGGCCCACAGATGGATTGATGATGGGATCAGATCACATGGGAAGAAGGAGAAGCCTTTTTCGTGTCCTCTGAACCAAATCTCACCCAAATCAGATGAGAATCCAAGAAACTGGACGGTGGAGATGAAAACTGGTGCAAGATTTCGGAAACCCAGAAAAATAGACAAAAGTCCTACCTCGAGGCAGCCAAAAATTCTGAATAAATCTCAAGAATGTCAAGAATAATCAGTCGATCATCACAGATAGTGTTGGTGAAGGTGTCTTGATCATCGCAGGTGGGCCCCTGATTTGTTGGAGAGAATACGCCTGACAAACAGTGTTTGCCCTTCCTCCTGGTTGGCTGAGAATTTCTAGAAATAGAGATCAGTTGCTGTGGTAATCTCTATTGAGTTGCTTAGATGCAGATGCCGTAGCATGGAGAAGCAGAAGAAAAAGATGCAGCAGTAGACCAAGTTGCTGTCTCTGATACCATGACAGATTCACGATGGAAAGAGTTTTGAATACTTCTTGAGAATGTATTATTTCTGTGTCTCTTTCTCTAGAGATTATACATCAATATATAGGTATTTACATTCTAATTACATCAATCAGAAGTCTAAACATAAAAGGCAACTAATTACAGCAATTGTTATTCTAAGTAAAGAAGGCTGATTACAGATGGGCTTTGGGCCTATTTAACAGAGTAACCCTGGGGCGGCCCCCCTAGTCAGATTTGAAAATGGCCCATGAGGGGCTCTACATTCAAAGCCTATCACGCCCCACCCTTGAGTCCGCATAAGATAAGAGAAGAAAAAACCCAAATCGAAGAAAACCCTCCCATTGAAAACCTCTTGTCTTCACCTCCGCTTCCAGACTCCAGCCTCCATCCCCTCCGATCATAGTGCTCTCTTGATCACGCAAGTTTTTCTTTCTCTCTGGATCTCCCTCTTGGGAAGTCTCACATCCCACACCGCCTAAGTAATTGGCTTGACATGTCTTAATAGACCTGTATGGGCCTTCCACCTATTAGCTTAAGCTTTTGGGTTGGTATGTGGTTTCTTTCATGGTATCAGAGCGGGTTCCAATACTGTCGTTCTCGTGTAGCCTACCACACGTGAGGGGGTGTTGGTTAAGTAAAGCCCCACATCCCGCATTGCCTAAGTAATGCCTTTGGCAAGGCTTCATATATATCTGTTTGGGCCTTCCACCTATGAGCTTAAGCTTTTGAGTCGGTATATGGTTTCTTACATGTATCATAGCCAGAGGTATCGAGTTCGAAACCACGCAGGGAAAAAATGACCCATGCCACATTGTCTGTTTGTGCGGGAGCAAGTGCGCAGGGCAAGAAGGCCCCATGCCCGCATCATAGTCTTGTGCGGGAGTGTTCTTTAGATCCAGGCGGGATCTGATGGGGGGTGTTAAGTAGTTGTTTGTGCAGTTTCCTATCACCAATTGATTTTGGGATTACTGGCTAGCAACTCTGTCATAGTATTAGAGCGGGTTCCGATCACGTTGTTCTTGTGTAGCCCATGTGACACGCCCGTCCATAAAATTTATTGGGCCTGCACGTGAGGGGGAGTGTTCGAAAGTCCCACATCCCACATTACCTAAGTAATAGGCTTTACATGTTTTAATATACCTATATGGGCCTTCCACCTATCAGCTTAAGGTTTTGGGTTGGTATATGGTTTCTTACACTCCTATCTTCTCTCTCTTTTCTCCATTGCTTCTCTCTTACTTTTCCTCTTTTGCACAACAGACTGCATACACCCCATCGGACATTAAAGAGAGAACTCCCAATCTCCCATCACATAGAAACAACAAAACTCCCAACATATAGAAACAACAAAATCATAAAGGGCGAGCCCCGTGGCCCACATGCATTGGTGATGAGAATCATCCAAAGGCTGAGTCTTACTCCTATAGTTGATATACCCTTGGCTGGCCATCATTTTCCCATCAGAAATATGAGAAATGGAATTATATGTGAACAATGTGTCCAAGATTCTTTTGTTTTAGCAGTTTATGAATCCAGACGCTGAGATCTTTATAGGAAGAGGCATTTTGTGAATGGATTATTGATGGAGGGCCCCACTTCTAAATCAAAGATGGAAGCAATTTGGTGATTCTGCAAATCTTAGAATTTGAGAAAATATTTGGGTATGGATATGTGGTGGGAAAATGACATGTGGTGGATGCATATGGTGAAAATCTACCTGATCTAAGGCTTGACATGTCTTAATATATAGCTGTATGGGCCTTCCAGCTATCAGCTTAAGGTTATGGGTTGGTATATGGTTTCTTACACTCCCATCTTCTCTCTCTTCTCCGTTCCTTCTCTCTTACTTTTCCTCTTTTGCACAACAGACTGCATACACCCACCCCATCGAGCATTAAAGAGAGAACTCCCAATCTCCCATCACATAGAAACAACAAAGTCATAAAGGGCGAGCCCCGTGGCCCACATGCATTGGTGATGAGAATCATCTAAAGGCCAAGTCCTGCACCTATAGTTGATATACCCTTGGCTGGCCATCATTTTCCCATAAGAAATATGAGAAATGGAATTATATGTGAACAATGTGTCTAAGATTCTTTTGTTTTAGCAGTTTATGAATCTAGACGATGAGATCTTTAGGGGAAGAGGCATTTTGTGAATGGATTATTGATGGAGGTCCCCACTTTTGAATCAAAGAGGGAAGCAATTTGGTGCTCCTGCAAAGCTCAGAATTTGAGAAAGTATTTGGGTATGGATATGTGGTGGGAAAATGACATGTGGTGGATGAATATGGTGAAAATCTACCTGATCTAAGGCTTGACATGTCTTAATATAGCTGTATGGGCCTTCCAGCTATCAGCTTATGGTTATGGGTTGGTATATGGTTTCTTACACTCCCATCTTCTCTCTCTCTTCTCAGTTCCTTCTCTCTTACTTTTCCTCTTTTGCACAACAGACTGCATACACCCCATCGAACATTAAAAAGAGAATTCCCAATCTCCCATCACATAGAAACAACAAAATCATAAAGGGCGAGCCATGTGGCCCACATGCATTGGTTCATCTAAAGGCCGAGTCTTGCACCTATAGTTGATATACCCTTTGCTGGCCATCATTTTCCCATCAGAAATATGAGAAATGGAATTATATGTGAACAATGTGTCCAAGATTCTTTTGTTTTAGCAATTTATGAATCCAGACGCTGAGATCTTTATAGGAAGAGGCATTTTGTGAATGGATTATTGATGGAGGGCCCCACTTTTGAATCAAAGTGGGAAGCAATTTGGTGCTCCTGCAAAGCTCAGAATCCGAGAATTTTCTACACTTGGGCGCTCAGAATTTGAGAATTTTCTGCACTTGGGTGTATTTGGGTATGGATATGTGGTGGGAAAATGACGTGGTGGGTGAATATGGTGAAAATCTTCCTGATCTAAGTCTTGTATGGCTAACTTTTTTTTTTCTTAATCGATTTTATCGGATAACTGGTATATTTATTTACACTAACTTGTAGAAAATTTAATTTAATTGGATTGATGTTAGTTGTAAGATTGAAAATGTGTGAAGTATAGAGGTGCCTGTTTTCTTATACATGTTCTACTTTTTTTTTGCTCACGAGGGTGTCCGGCCTCTTTGAGAACTGACTATTACCCCGGGCACGTGAAGTCCTTGCCTACCCCATGCATTGGGTAAAGGGAGAGAGCACGAGTTCAAAACTGCAACTTCCGGTTCCTGAGCCGTGGTCCTAGCCAACTGCGCTACCCCTTGGGGTTATACATGATCTACTCTTAATGGGTGTTATAGAGCTTATTTGGTAGTGAGATTTAGGTCAGTGTACAGATGTGCACATGTGAATTGGCACTTCATAAACTACCATTGAACATATCTTTTGCCCCACTCGAAAAAAAAAAATACTGGGTCCATCACTGGTTGTTGTTATTGGTGGTATAGTTTGTTCAACATGTTCTCATGCACAGCTAATGTGGGATAAGTATAACATTTTTTCCTGTCTCTTTATGTCGGTTCATATATAGCGCCTTTTCCTAGTAATCTATGTCAGAAAACATTAAATGTCTATAAGAAGCCTTGTTCTAAACATCCAATTAATGTTCAATCTTCTTGGGCGTGAATTTAGTGGGTTTTACTGTTATTTGATTCTTTGGTGTACCATGCGTTGTCAAGTACCTTTTTGTCTAATGTTTGGTTATTATCTTTTAGTAGTTTAATTAATGAACAAAGTCTTGCCTATTGGAAAACAGGTGCTGCTTATCATGTTTCTGAAAGGTCATTCTAAAATCATGATAGATATGGATACTGTGAAAGCAATTTTATCCCCATTGGCATAGTCATCTCTTTAAATGTTTTTCTTTTTATCTCAGTATGTTGTCTTCTTATAGGGAACAATTGGAATCAGAAATATCTTCTAGTTTTATTTAGTAAACCTTTATAAATTGTATTCTATGTGTTATAAAAAAAAAAATAATTGTATTCTATGCTGTATATAGATATTCATTACCAACTCATGTAGCTGAATTGTGGTGGAATGATATAGGTCCAGCTTCATTCAGAAAAGCCTGGAACTCCTCTTTTTGCAGAAGATATTTTATCACGCCTTCCAGCATTGAGGAGTGGGAGAGTTTGGAAGGAGCAGCATGATATATCATTACTAAGAGCTGTATTAAAGTAAGCAAGCATTAATTTCAGTTCTACTGATATCATTATTTTTTATGCTTTAAACTTGACATATATTTTCAAAATGAATAATGGTGTATTGTACAAGGATATGCATGAATATGCATAGATGCAGTTTTTCCCCTTTTTAACATGAGAAGACTCAGGTGTATTTTTTTTTTTTTTTTTTTTTTTTTTGTTCTTTATTTGAAATATCCGCTATTGGTTTTTAGTGGAACTTGGAAGTGGGTGGAACTGTGGAAGTTATATACTGCCTCTTTGTGCCTCCCCAAACATACCACCTTTTAACCAAGGGGTAAAAGCAACCCTGTATCTGACCAACCTGAGGTTTAGGGTGCATAGAAAAACACCTTAATGTTGGTGCCAGCCGCCAACTGGACGTTGTTTCTTCTTTTCCTTCTATTTTCTCTTTATTTTTTCTGATGGGTTTATCAATCGGTGTTATCAATTATTTTCTCATGTTTCTTTACAAGCATTGATGTTAATTGTCCCTTCACATGAATTTTTATTCCCTATAATCCTTTGTTGATTACTTGCCGCCTCTGAATTTAGGCATGGTTACGCAAGATGGCAAGCAATTCTTGAAGATAAGGATCTGGGCTTCCAGGATATTATACGTCAAGAACAAAACCTCCCATCTATAAATAGTCCTGTTGCTGGAAGTGTTCAAATGCATGACGTTCCAATTGCCCCCTATGTCGATTCAAAACATGCTAATGAAAGCCAGTTAAGAGGACCTGCTGGTGCAAGTGATTCTAGTTCTGTGCCTGATGTTGCACAAGGTGCGACGGAAGTTGCGAGAGGAAACAATACGTATCAAGATCCTTCGATGTTGTATCATTTCAGAGAAGTTCAGAGAAGAATGGTTGAGTTCATCAAAAAGAGGGTACTTCTCCTGGAGAAGGCAATCAATGCAGAATGCCACAAAGAATTCTATGTAAGTCTATCTGGCTTCAGATGTTATTTCTCAATGCCTAGTATGTCCTACAAATGGAAATTCTGCCATCTTTTTTTGCAGTAACTCTAATATTTAAAATTATGCCATTATGTTTGCATACTGTGCTTCTCTTCATTCTGTGTTTTCATTTCTTAGAGTCTCTCTCGTAGATTTTTAATAATTGAGTCTTCATTTATAATCCCGTTTCCATTCTATTGTTAATAAGATTCCGCCTATGGAGCAAAATGTTGGCCAATCAAGAAGCAACGTATGTACACAATGGATGTAGTAGATATTAGAATGTTGAGGTGGATGTGTGGTAAAACTAGAAAGGATAAAATTAGAAACGAGTGCTTACGAGAGCATTTTGGGGTAGAACAATAGGAGATAAAATTAGAGAAATCCGTTTGAGATGGTTTGGGCATATCCCACGTAAGCCGGCAACGGCACCGGTAGGGAAAGGTTTGGCTATGAAGGTTGATGGCCCACCAAGGGGAAGGGGTAGGCCAAAGAGGATGTAGATGGAGGTAGTAAAAATAGATATGAAGAAGTGTTACTTATTTGAGGATTTGGCTCAAGATAGATCACGATGGAGAAACATAATTCGTGTAGACGACTCCAACATAGTTGAGACAAGGCTTTGATGATGAAGATTATGATTCCACTCCAGAAAATGCATGGTTTGTTTATTTGCTGAATTTATTGAATTATGATTATTTCTAAGTGATCAAGACTGTTGATCAGATGGTTTCCACATTAGTTGAAGTATGCTATCAATATCATTGATTAGAAGGTCATAATCCTTTTAACTTTGGGCTTTCCTGGACTGGACTGTTGCATTCTCTTTTCAATATTCTACTTGTGTGCTGACAATTGAAGCATTAGGATTTTCCACTCATGAAGATTTGTTAGCAGCCTCCTTTTGTGTGAACAGTATTCTGCCTTCCAAACAATTGGACCACATACTGAAATGTAGTGGGAAACAAACCATGAGATACCACAATCTATACATTTTATGCATATGTAGATAGTTATTGTAATTCCCATTTCATTATAGTGATTTTTTCGACTTTTATTCCAATGGTGGGAACAATAGTGATGTAGATGGCCCATCTAAATCTTGATCCAATGAATGAAAGTGGCTAAGAGGTTGGTGGGTGCCTAAGTCATCTTGTTTAGGAGAAACTACTAGTTCTAAGAATATGTGACTATTTTTTTTTTTTTTTTTGTTAATTATTGTTTCAGATTTTTCATTTTAGAGTGTTAGGGCCCCACATTTGTGAATCAATAGTTAGCCCTTAAATGTAAGATGAAGATTTGTTCAATTTCCAAATAATGCTTAGGTCATGCACAAGCTATCTCTTATTAAGAGTAAGTTCAATCTCCAAACATGGAAAAATGAGGAAGGGAGAAAGTGATGATGTTAATGAGGGGTCAGAAATGAAAATGGCAACAAGGCTTATGAAGTTACTGTAGAAGGTGGCTGCTGTTAGAAGAGAGAGGAAGGTATGATGAGATTTTCCATGACTGATTGCATGTTTCTACAAGTTGAACAAACCCATGCTGTTGACACAAGCCATATGGATAGCTCAGCACCGCAAAAACTTCCCTTTCAGCCTGCTATCAGGGATAGATCCGAGCGTAGGAAGAAAAAACTAAGAGTGGTGGTCTGGGTGGGTGGGTGGGTGGGGAGGGAGGGAGGGAGGGAGGGAGGGAGGGAGTTCCGCAATGGAAATTTAAGTAAAGAAATCTAAAGGATTAAAGAAGTTAGAAAAGATTGGTGTTTTATAGGAGGAGAAATACTTTGGACAGAACCATGACTGGTCATCCAATCCTACTCATGACCCTACGCCTTACACTTTTGAAATTACAAAAAAAACCCTTCTCGCCAAAGTTTTTCATAACTTCAAATATGTCCATAATTACTAGAAAATCACCGATGAGTCCCTAGCTGCTTCTCAGGACTAAAGTTCACAATCTGCAACACTGTTGAACCATTATGCAACTTGACTCCATATGCTCAATAACATAAATTTCAGTCTCTCATACTGTTTTTATGAACTTCACTAATATATGATTCACAGCATATCCAAAGAAGCCATAATGTACGACATTACCAACAACTTTTTACTGTCCCTCCTAGTGTTCGGTTAGGTTTTTTCACAAAACCTGCTCACTCTCATAAGAAACTACGCATTAATACTCACATAATAAACTGGAATCACACCTTATGGATGAACACTCATCCACAATTCACCAATTACTTGGATTTACAATGCTAAACAATTGTGGGGTACTTAACCCCTGATTTGAACACCCTCATACCTAGTTTTAATTAACTTGGCGTGCAATGAAAACAACCCCCTTTGGGTCACAAGATTAGGCCTTCAGGTACACTTAAAACACCTTGCAAGTTCCCATGTGGAAGAACACTATAATTAACAAGATAAACATGTTGGATGAGTATAGAAATCTCATTTAAAACTTAATAACTCTTATTTTGAATCAGTGAATGCTAACCTAATTTACTCCATCACATACAGAAGAACTAAATCAGCACCAAGCTATGCAAATCAGCGCCCCACTTTTGTATATAGTTTCTTGAAGATCTTTCTTGCTCTAGGAGTGCTCTCAATAATATATTTTCTTCGTTGCCTATCAAAAAAAAAAACTCCAATATCCCAAAATCTGAAGCACTGTGCTTTTTGAGAACTGACAGCAACTTGGATATCTTACAGAATAATTGGCTAATGCCCAATGATCTCCACACAAAACCTAAAGAAAGGCACTTATGTTGATTTAGACGACCCTTAGTCCCTTACCACCACTAGATCTAATATTCTCCACAGATGAACTACAAAAACAGCAATACTTCTGTTTTACTATTCCCTCAAGCAGAAATAAGACCACCACTGCAACACTGCTAGTTTTTGGACTCTGCATAGCAGATCTAGGATTAACTTGTAACAGCACTAGCAAAACTTGGAAAAACACCTTTCAGGGGCTGGCTAAAGATGAAATCAGCCTCGAACTGCATTCCCACTCCCCATTTAGCAATCAAGCCGGAAAACTTTCAGAAAATACAGCAGTGCCCCATTCATATTTTCTCCATATCCAGAGAAACAAACTACACTAAAGCTGAGCTCTAAAATTCTTCTTCCCCTTAATTGAACTTGGCTTGAAAAACCAAATCTGATTTTTTTTCCCTGCAATTTTCGGGTATAAGGTTAATGTTGTGTTTTATGGGCGATTTAGGATTATAAATGGTGTGGATTCAATGGGAAGATATTGGAGATTCAGAGTTATGAGTTGGAGACATTTTGGACTTATTTTTCAGGGTTTCAGTAGGTTTTAGAGACTGTTCTGTATGGGTTTACGAAAGATGACGATGTTGATTGGTCCATCCTGTTGGCCTCAGTGCTGATGGGCTGACCTTTGACCCTGTCAACGGACCAGTGGACCCTCTAACCCCCAAGTCCGCATAGGGTCTAGTCCCTTGGCATCAATCCTAGGTCTCTTTGTAGACTTCAGTCAAGGCTATTATGGTGTCCTTCAAGCATGGTTTGAAATTCCACTTGACACGAAGTTGACTTGGTGCCGGCCGGTAACAATACAAAATTGGATTGGGTTGGTAAAGGATCCTTGAAGTGACTAAGTCCACATTAATTTGGTCAAGTCAAAATGGCACAAGACTGGCACGATTGGTAAGAACTAGAACAGGACGGGTCGCAACGCGACTCACGCCACATTATACAGTCATACATATATATGAATTCATGTCTCTCTCTCTCTCTCTCAATTAAACTTTGAAGCAGGAGGGACGAGTATCAGTGTTTCACCCAAATCCAAATCTCTGTGCTCATCATAATTTAGTATAGCGGTGATCAATGCTACAAGGGAGTATCAGTATAAAATGATGGAGCTGGAGAGTAGTTTGATAGTTTTGTCTTTTATACATGGTATTCCCCTAATTTTTAAATTGAGGAGCAAAGATTATGGTACTGATAATGAAAACAGTTTGAGCTAGCAAACACAATGTTGCATTGAAGAATAGGTTGCCTCCACAGCTCTGTGCCCCTACCCCTCAATGATTATTTTGTTTGTTATTTTTATATTACTTTCTTGTGTCAAGTTATAATTACAGCCTTATCCCATCAATTGGGATCCACTAAGAGAGTTCTAATCTGAAACACTTTGGATACCCCCAAAAAAAAAAAAAAAAATTCCAAAAGATTAATTGACTTACTAAGAAACTGGAACTACAATGCGAACTAGAACGCATCAGGCTCTGTATGTGTTATTGCAGCCTCATGGCTGGTTCACAGAGCCACAATCTGTGAATATTCTAGTCTAAATTACAATATTATTATTCCAGTAAGTTCACAGAGCCACAATCTGTGAATATTCTAGTCTAAATTACAATATTATTATTCCATGGTACTGGAAATGAAACTACACAATGTGACAGTCGTCTGCATGAGTATGTTTGACATCTTTCTACAAACAACTACCATTACCGTCTGTTCAGCTCCTTCAGTTTTTTCATAATGTGTTTGTTATTGCAGAAGGAAATGAATATAAATGTACATACCACTAAACCAGAATCAGAACCAATGGTTGTGGATGTACCAGGTCCAGATTCTCTAGAGGCAAATATGCAATCTTCTGCACCGTTACCTTCTCTCGACCCGATTGGTAAGTGATTTTATTTTTAAGATGTTTATGTGACTTTTGTGACCAAGTATATGAGAAATCTTAACTATTCATAGTTTGCTAAGTAAATTTTTTCGCATTGTTCTGCTTCCCTTGTTCTTTTGCCTTACTGGATTCCATTATAGACTTATGGAATAATTTGGCTTATATCGACATAGGGAATCAATAAGCTGCATTTGCCTGGTTTGAATTTGCTGGGTTTGTAGGCCAGTCCCCCCAGTGAATCCATTTAGGAAGGCCACAGAATTATGAATGATTCTCTCTCTCACACACATACCAAGTTCTTCATGATGAACCGCTCAAATTGTTAATCCTTTAGTTTATTGGATGAGCACTGATCTTTGATATGAAGTTGCAGACGGCATAAAGATTTTATGCAGTAACTTTTAGAATCTTATTATAATATCATTTGCAGCTATGGAAGAAGTTTCGGCAGCTGCCTGTGATGACAAACCGGAAAGGTTGGAATTAGCCCAGCTTTATAATGAGGTAGATGCAACTGTTCGTTGTCATGTCCATGCACAAACATTCATTTTATTACTTAACTTTCATTTATTTTCCTGCCTCTCAGATGTGCAAATTTATAGACGATAACAGCAATGACACTGGCAAGGCATCAATAGGCAGCAAGTCAGACCTTCTCCCACTGGAAGCTATTTATGAGAACATGAATCGGGTTCTTGCTGTTAGACAGCAGATCTCCAATGATGTTATGGATGTTGATATTGCATCAGGCAGTGGTGGCCATGATTCGAGGCCTGGGCCAGAAGCTGAAACATTTTTGAAGGATCCTAATGTAGGTTTAGATAAGGAAATCCCAGAAGCACCACAAAGTCCGTCAGTACATTCTGATAGTAATAAACAGACATTCTGATAGTAGTAGATAGCCATGCTTAGTTCCTGCTTCTGCTGATTCATTAAACTTTCATGCAGAACTGACTAATTCACCAAATGGAGCACTGGATGTAGAAATGGAAGCAGCTACAGGAGATGCTAAAGTGGCACAGAATGTAGGCGCAGAGCTATTGTCACCCAGTGTCATTATTTTGGATGATTAGTATGATTACTAATAATCTGGTATCTCCATTAATAATGGGTTTTTCTTTCCCTGTCCAATTAACATTGAGCTAAGTTTTGGGGTCTCAGCAGTGTTGTAACCTATAAGTATTGAACTTGCAATGCAAGTTTATATGTTCTTGTTTGTCTCTTAATTATTGATGAATCCAGTTTCCTAGAGCAGAGGCCACTGAATTTGGCAGTTTCCATAGAATCTTCTTCTTTCCTGCCATTAACGCTATAGGATTGTTCAAAAGCTCAAATGCAAAATTATGCATGTGGTTTGAGCTATTCTGGCTGCTATCCACTTAAATTCCCTAAATAAAACAACGAATGGAAGCTGGATGAAAATCCATTTAGTCCATTGTTCATATAAAAAAGACCCTCTTGGCAAGAAAGCCTTTGACAAGTGGAAATCCGTAATACCACTTACACATCGACTGAATTTTTAGTCTGCTGCTTCCTTCTCTCTTGGAACTGTTTAAAGGAGTAAAAGGGAAGAATGGGAGATTTTGTGACAGAAGAGGGTAATTTTGGATTTAGAGAGAACAGTAGAGAAGTGCAGAAAACAGTCCACAGTACAAAAATCAAGCATTCTTCTATGTCATTTTCAGAATTGCCGGCAGCGTTGTGATTGACTGGTGGGCTGCATCTGGAAGCATGGAAATCATTGCAGGTCCTGTTTTTAGGGCCTCAAAGTTGTCCGGGTCGTAGCCAGTTGGTAAAGTCAAATGGTTCCATTATTTGCATGCATTATGAATTGATGGATGGATGAACATGGTTTAAATGGATCAAAATGAGCGGGAGTGCTAATTCGAGTGATAAGGTTTAGATTCATCACAGAGTGAGCCCAGCAGTCTAGTTCAGGCCACCTATTGAAATTATTCTTGTTAAGTATAAGGTCCACTTTTTTACAATAACAGTAAGGACCACTTCAAATTATATTTCTTGTCCCTTTTGTTACTTAGCTGGTTAGGGACATCAAAACTCTCTTTGTAGGGGTGAAAGCCTGCAAGTTCAAATCCTTTTGGGGAAATAAAATGAATATGAATGAATGGAATTATATTTGTTGTACATAAAGAAGAAAGGGTAAGGTATGCTAAAACCAATTTAAGTAGTAGGGTAGGATGTCTGGGCCTTGTGGCCTGCAGCATTTAGCCTGAGCCAATACATAACTCTGCAGCTTTAAGTCCCACCTGACCTAAAAAGCAGGGCCATGATCAGCCCAAATCGGATTGTGCCCAGGCAATTGAAAAGCTGGTCCAGCCCATGTACAAGTCGGATTCTGAGTCAGCTTGATGATAGGAATGTAACCAGTTTTTTGAAGTTTGGAAACTCTACCTTGGCTGAAAGCTATCAGTTTGGGACCCCAAAATCTTTAACAGTTTGACAAAAGAAATTGATATGTTATGATGAAAAATGAAACTGTGGATATGATCATCCAAATTCAGATTCATCTCATCAGGATAATTACTGCTGCAACCCCAGAAGATACGATTTGAGTAGTTTCTACTTAGGATTGATTTGTAATCTCAATATTCCACTATTGTGGTTGTGACAAGACTATCTATATCATCAAACTTCTCTCTATTTCTGAACATGGTAAACACATTTAACATCTATAAAATTTTAAAGACACAAAGCAGCAGCATACTTTCTGCTATGTCAACTTATTCCAGGCACAAATACAGCACAAAAGAGAAGCCTTTGCACACCAAATTAAAGGCTCTCCTCCCCTCATGAGTAAAACAAAGCTTTTAATCTAGACTGCTAAAACAGGTCTAACCAAAGAAACAAATCTTTAGCTTGTGTACATTTTGATGGGGTTGGGCTTGGCAGCAGTGTTGACAAGCATGTCATAGGTGAAGAGACCAAAGGTAACTTCCTCAGCGCATGTGGATGGTTTCACATTGGGGCAGGAAATGATGGTAGATGCATCCTTATCGAAGCAGACGTAGATTTGGTAGAACTGTGATTCATCCCACATGTTCCTGTTGCACTCGATTGCCACTGAAACTCCCAAACTTTTCTTGATCACTTTCTTAATGTACTCTACATTGTAGAAATTCTCACCAGATGGTAAAATACCTACATTCACACAACAATACACTTGATTGTCAGTAAGAACTCAATTTGGGTCTATGTTCTTCATTTAATTTTGGGTCAGGTCAGATCTTCAAAATTAGATTTGGGTATGGATTGAGGGCTCCTGTACCTTCACCTTTGTTGGATTCAAGTCAGGGTCAGTAATTTGTGTCCGGGTCATGGTACACTATAGGCCCAATTCAAACCCAACTTGTCTTCATTCATAATTATCAAAATCCTTTAATATATGCCCATGACAAGATGTCTCTTTATGTAAACACTCGAAATTGAAATCGACCCATCTTAATTTCCATGGAAAATGTGTAGGCTTAATGCATACTTAAGGTTGGAAGGCCTGCGGAGGATATATATGGTATTGGTAGGATATTCTACATAATAGGTTGGTTGAGAAGTTTAGCACGAAATAAGTTACAAAATTAGGATATTTTGATTGTGTTAAGATAGATTTGTTAGGATCTTAGCATTGAACCTGATAAAAAGTGATTATTTCTCCAATTTTATTTTGTTGTACTATGGTTTTTTTTTTTTTTTTTGCTATCGGAGGGTTTCCAACCCTTTGGGTTGGATTAATCCCTCCGAGCCATAGGAAAGCCGGATAAACTCCCCTGTAGCCCCAGTGTGGTAATGCAGTTTCGAACCTATAACCTCCGGATGCAAACCGTGGTCCTAGGCCAATTAAGCTACCCCTTGGGGTTATTGGTTGTACTATGTAAATAAGCTTCTTAATTCAAAATATAATATAATTTGATTGACATGTCCTAAAATTTTACTAGTGTAGCTATGTTACATGAAAAAGAACTAAGAGAAGAGGATTTGCTCCTCTTCTCTGTTTTGTCATGAAGGGCTTATTCTTTTCTAAAGTAGTGTTTTTTTTTATGCCTGCCTAAACTTCTCTATTACTCAGTTCATCCTGAGTAATTAAGAAAGAAGATCTTACCATTCTTTTTTAATATAGAGAGCAAATCCAGCTTTTCCCTGAGCTCAAGGGCAGTCTTGAACTAATCATGTTCACTAAGACCTGAACAGACCCCACTTGTCTTCCATGAATTCTTCCAGTCGGAGTGGGGATTGGTGCTTGGACATCTGATGTTGGTCCAGTATGCATACAAATCTACAAATCATCGGTCAGGTCTGCGAGCTGCACCCACAAAGCAAACACCAAAACCACTTGAGCTCAAACAAGGTTGCTACTACTTACTACTAGTAATCATTGAATGAATGAAGAAGCTTCTGTAACTGAGAATTAAACGCCTACAACTATAATAAGCGAAGCGAAGATTAAGGCATTAGTTATTAATTGATTTCATTTAAGTGATATGAATAAGAAAATGACCTCTTTAACATAGAAGTTACTCTGCTTGCACTCTGCGGCGACATCTCCAGTGGCGCTGTTGCCGGTCTGCAGTCCGGTGATGAAGAAGTCCAGTGCTGGTTTGCCTGTGGTTGGAAGGCAACAACCTGCGGCGCTTTGGAAGCAGTAGGAAGCCGGCCACTGCAATCATATAAAACAATGAAATCATTCATTTCATCATCAACCATTTGTTAATTAATAGACAACTCAGTTTAATTTGTAGTTGTTAACATAAATTCTACAAAACAGAGCTTATGCTCCTCTTGGAAACAAGATGGGGGTGGACTTGGAGGTGGTGAGAGTGAGAATTGCAAACAACTACCTGCAAATTGCAATCTCTACACTATACTAGAAGCAGCAATATCGGTGATGGTAGTGTAGAATGGGATGGAGAATTTGGTGTTGAGGTGATTATTATTTTGCCAATTGGCTTAGCCTTTTGTCGTAGAGTAACCCAAAAGTATGCAACAGAAGATGAATGACAGTGCAATGTGGGAAGAAAAATCACCATGAGGACAAGAGAGTAGTAATCAAAGTCTTTGATTGCCTGGGCCTGTGAGCAAGAGCACAAGAAGACGACAAGAGCTGCTGGAATGGTCTTGGGAGCAGCCATTATTTCTGAGGGGAAAGGAAGTATTGGTGATGAAAGGAGAGGCTTGTAGGATTAGAATCCATGTTGTTTTCCTTTTATATTTATACACCCAAATTGGGTCCCACCTTATGTTTTAATATATAGGTTTTAATGCTAGAACTTTTTAATTTAGTAAAATGGACTTCAAGGACTGAAATTCACCAAAAGTCTAGTTCAGATCAATGAGAAATTAAGGAAAGTGCTAATAAAAGATTGATTAACTTCTGTTATGTGTGAAGGGATTGAATTGGTGTTTGAGACGCCAAGAAAGAGGTGTCAGGGAGAATTTGGCTTAAAAATTATGTACTGAACTAGCAATGTCATTTTTTTTTTTTACCAGTTATGCTGGTTTTATAACCCAATCACTCTCCCATCTAACCTTTTTGAATAATTGGGTTCTAACCTTTTTGAATAATTGGAGCGCAGTGGTAGTAATTAAATGTAGAGTTGCAACAATCTGCAATGTGAGACCCCAATAGTTTGTAGTCAGTTGATTAAAAGCTCGTGGTGTGTTGCATGTGGCAGAAGAACTGGTCCTGATTGGTGGGGTCCACTTCTGATGTGGGTGTCCATTGCCGCACTGCCACATTTCATTGCCTAATGCTCTTTTTATTTTTTTCAGGCTAAGTTGGACCAGATTAGAAGTGAAATCTTAAATTAGAAGACCCACGGATCGATCCATGAACATTTGTGTGATACTAAAGTGCCAACACCACTCAATCTTGATTGTGCTGGCGACTGCCTACATATCGTCGGTTGGGAAGTAACACAATGGAACTAAGTACGGATTGACCAAACACAATGGAACTAGTTTCAATTTTGATTGATGAACCAATAGACTATTGAATCAATACCACACAAAAATGAAGGGTCATATCAAATTGCACCAGCCACATGTTGGAGGTTCTTCTTGAGTAATAAAAGATGTTCAGATTATCAAAAGAGTTGGGTACATAGATGAAGTGGGCCGCACAAGGTCATCGATGGCGGACTTATCAGTTGGACTTTGGTCATTTATTTTTTCAATTTAGGTAAACCCCACCACAAGACATAAAATCAGCAGTTGATGATATGATTATTGCGGCACTCAGCAGCCAGAACTTTAGCACGTGGGAGTCAAAGGCATGAAATCGCGTGGGATCCGTGGCTACACAGCATAGGCTCCAGGTCTTCATCCATTATTGTTCAGGAAAAAGAAAGGATTGTTTTCTTTTGATAGTTTCTTTGTCAGTGCCTACTAAAAGTACCAAATGTTTTCCTTTCTTTCATGATTGTAATCTAGTCAGTACCAGTCCTTGGGTGCTCAATAGCAATGGACACTTAAACAAAGGAGAAGGGTGGGACCCAATTGGGCTCTATAAAAGGCTGCTGCTGGGTCTGCACTCTTATCCCAGAAAAGCTTTCTTTCATTATCATCAGTTATTACTTGCAGTCCCTCAGATATAATGGCTCCTCCTAAGGCCATCTCAGCAGCTTTTGTAGCCTTCTTGTGCTTGTGTTCACAGGCCCTTGCAACTAAATACTTTGATTATTACTCTCTTGTGCTTATGGTAATTTTTCTCTTCTTCCTACACTCTAAAGCCCATTCATTAGTTTGTGAACTTTGATTTAAAGCCCATTTGCCCACTTGGTTTTGATTTCTTAGAAGTTGAAGAGTGAAGGATATAACGTGGAGATAATAGATACCGCCCTACTTACCACATGATTTGATTTAAATCGGTTTACAGCCGAATATTATTGAAAATATTTGACGGCCATTTAAGGATCTTTACCTTTACTTCAATTCTTGCACCTTTGATAGATTCCTAGAAATTTAATACGAACCAAAAAAAATAGGCCCATAGAGGACAATTGGGCAAGGATACTAAGTTCATAGAAATTGCTCTTCCGAGCAGCAGCATACTGTTCATATGCAGTCCACCTTTATGCATGTCCACAATCGGGCTAGGGGGATGAAAAGCTTATGTCATGGATTCAGGTCATGCCGTCATGCAAAAGACATGGCTCTGTCATATTTTCCTAACCCCTGATTTGATAGTGTCAAAGTTTAACAACTAAATATTCTTTTTGAGGTCCATTCAATTCAACAGTGAGTGAAGGTCAGATGATTGTCAAATTAAGTCTGGTGCAACTCACTATGGGTAGGATAAACTAATCAAAGTTGGGCCCATATAAGCCGTACCTCATATGAACAGTACCTGGTCTGCTCTTTGATCATCAAAAGTGCCTACAGTAGCATAGGGTATCCAACAAAATCTGATAGCCTAAGACAGTTATTAAGCACATTCAACTCTTGGCCCCTTGGTTCTTTGTTAATCAAAGAGATGTTGAGTTGTTTTCAAGAGAGCAGAAGTGTTCTGTGGAATTTCTGTTAACAACTATAAATCAACTGATTTCATTTTATGTGCAGTGGCCCGCATCATTTTGCTTCCATAGCAGTGCAGGGTGTTGCCTTCCGACGACAGGCAAACCAGCACTGGACTTCTTTGTTACAGGACTTCAGACCCGAAACAGCACCACTGGAGAAGTTGTCACCAGGTGCAAGCAGAGTCACTTCAATGTTAACGCGGTCAGTTTCTTTTCTTTCTTTTCTTTTTTTATGAAGAGGAACCAGGCCCCCTACGGTTAATCATTGGTAAAATCACAGATACATAACACCACCCACTAGCACTAAGGCCCCAAACGGTTCAAAGCGGGGGACCTCAAGCTCATTGCCGGACTTCCTAACCAAACCAAACCAAACCAAACCAAGCCTTTTCCCACTAGGTGGGGTCGGCTATATGGATTTGATGACGCCAATCAAATATGTTTAGGGCCATGTCCTCCGTTAGATCCATGTAGGCAAGGTCATGTTTAATAGTTTCTTTCCAACTTCTCTTGGGTCTCCCTCTCCCTCTCCTACTCCTGGCAATCTCTATGCCTTCACACCTTTTAACAGGTGCTTCCATTGGACGCCTTCTAACATGGCCAAACCATCTTAGTCGATTTTCTCTCATTTTATCTCCAATCGGTGCTATTCCTACTTTGCCCCGAATCTCCTCATTCCTAATCCTATCTCTCCTTGTGATCCCGCACATCCATCTTAGCATTCTCATCTCCGCAACTTCCATCTTCTTAACATGATTATGCTTTATTGTCCAACACTCTGATCCATATAACAATGCTGGTCTTACCGCCACCTTATAATACTTTCCTTTAACCCTGAGGGGGACTTTCCGATCACACAAGACCCCCGAAGCACTCCTCCATTTGGTCCACTTGGCCTGAATCCTGTGACTTACATCAGTATCAATCCCTCCATCCTGTTGCACCATCGATCAAAGGTACCTAAAGTTTTCTTTCTCTACAATCTTTTGTGTGCCTAAACTTACTTCTATGTTACCAAGTGTCATACTTTGGCTAAACTTGCACTCCATATATTCCGTATTGCATCGGCTTAGCCTAAACCCTTTTGTCTCTAATGTTTTCCGCCATACTTCTAGCTTAGCATTCACTCATTCTCTCGTCTCATCTACTAAAACAATGTCATCTGCAAATAGCATACACCACGGCACCTCATCCTGAATATGTCTTGTAATCTCATCGATAACTAGGGCAAACAAGTACGGGCTTAACGCTGAGCCTTGGTGTAGACCAATCGTGATAGGAAACTCTTTAGTCTCTCCGCCAGTCGTCCTTATAGATGTCACGGCTCTATCATACATATCCTTTATTGCCTCAATATATGCAATACACACTCTTTTCTTTTCCAGTACTCCCCATAGAATCTCCCTAGGAACCCGGTCATAGGCCTTCTCCAAGTCAATGAACACCATATGTAAATCTCTCTGGCCTTCTCTATACTGTTCCATTAACCTCCTCAGGAGAAAGATAGCCTCCATGGTTGATCTCCCAGGCATGAAACCAAATTGATTCTCTGAAACGTTTGTTGTTCTTCTTAGTCTTCTCTCAATAACTCTCTCCCATAATTTCATCGTATGGCTCATCAATTTAATCCCGCGGTAGTTCGCACAGTTCTGAATATCTCCTTTGTTCTTGTATATGGGTATAAGAATACTTTTCCTCCATGCATCAGGCATCTTCTTGCTCTTTAGCACTACATTAAAAAGTTTTATCAACCAACTTATGCCATTCTCCCCCAAGCACCTCCAGACCTCAATAGGGATACCATCCGGCCCAACCGCTTTCCCATTCTTCATCATTTTCAATACTTCTATAACTTCTTCCCTACTGATTCTCCTATAGAACATATGATTCGATTCTTCCCTAGAAATGATAAGCTGTCCCAATTGTATGTCACTACTATTGCTTTCGTTAAATAACTTGTAGAAGTAGCTCTTCCAACGCTCCTTTATCTCATCGTCTTTTACTAATACCTTTTCATCCTCATCCTTAATGCATTTAACATGGTTTAAGTCCTTAGTCCGCCTATCTCTGGCTTTAGCAAGCTTGAATATCTCTCTTTCGCATTCCTTAGTGTCAAGTCGCCTAAATAGCTCCTCAAATGCCTTTGCCTAGGCCTCAATAACTGCCTTTTTGGTTTCTCTTTTTGCTTCTTTATACTTTTCCAAGTTTGCTGCATTTCGATCCTTTTGCCAAGTTTTAAAGCTCTCTCTTTTAACTCTTATCTTGTCTTGAACGGCCTTGCTCCACCACCATGCCTCCTTCTGTGTCGGAGCACCCCCTTTGGATTCTCCTAAGACTTCTTTCCCTACCCTCATAATACACTCTGCTACCTTATCCCACATACTATTTGCACTCTCATTTATCGCCCAAACGTCTTCCTCTAGTACTCTATCCCTAAATGCTAGTTGCTTATCACCTTTCAAGTTCCAGCATTTAGTCTTTGAGCATCTATACAACTTCTTTTTTGTAGTCTACCTTTGTAGCTGCACATCTATGATCAACAACCTATGTTGGGAAGTCAAGCTCTCCCCCGGTATCACCTTGCAATCTTTACAAGCTAAGCGGTCTCTTTTCCTAGTTAAGAAGAAGTCAATCTGTGTCCTTGAGGAGCCACTCTTATAAGTCACCAAATGCTCCTCTCTCTTCCTAAAAAAGGTGTTAGTCACCATGAGATCATAAGCCACTGAAAAGTCCAAAATATCCTTCCCTTCTTCATTTCTATTACCGTATCCAAGTCCCCCATGTACTCCTATATATCCATCTACGTCGCGTCCTACATGGCCATTCAAATCTCCTCCTATGAAGACCATCTCGCCTTGGGGTATCTCTAGTAGCACTCCTTCCAAGTCTTCCCAAAACTTCTCCTTATGTCCATCTCCTAAGCCCACCTGGGGGGCATAAGCACTAATTACGTTCACTATCTCTTCCCCTAACACTAACTTAATTGCAATAATCCTATCTCCACAGCGCTTTACATTAACTATATCTTCCTTTAAGTCCTTGCTTACTACTATGCCAACCCCATTCCTCGCTCTATTAAGTACCGTATACCATAACTTATACCCAATCCTCTCGATCTCTTTAGCTTTCTGTCCCACCCACCTTGTCTCTTGTAAACAAGCAATTGCGATTCGTCTTCTTTCCATTGTATCCACCACTTCCATAAGTTTCCCAGTTAGGCTCCCAATGTTCCAAGTACCTAATCTCAGCCTTCTATTTTGGGCTAGTTTCCTTACCCCCCGCACTCGTCCAATAAAGTGTGGGGACCCTTGCCTATTTAGCACTGCACCCGGGCGTCGATGCAGCGGTCCTTACTCACTTATCACTGTACTCGGACTATACAGCGCGTCGCTAAGTAGGGGACGCCCCAACGAAATATCATTAGGTCTCAAATCTATAAAGAAATCCGACTGAGTATTGTGCTGGCTGTCGGCTACCTAACGCACAACCCTCCTCCTTTGTCCGGGCTTGGGACCGGCTATGTCAAGGATACCCCAACATAGACGGAGTTTTTACATAGGCGGAGTTTTTACATAGCCGGACTTCCTAACCACTCGAACAATTTAAGTGTGGGTCACCAATGCTACTAATTAACACACCTCTTATGAATTTCACAGCAATAGGCTTTTAAAAAGCTTCGTTCATTCAATGATTAGTAGTACTAAAAGACTTGTTTGAGCTCAGGTAGTTATGTTGTTTGCTTCTGTGATGCAGCTTGCTGACCTTATTGATGATTTGTATGCATACTGGAGCACCATTAAGTGCCCAAGCACCAATGCGCTCCCCAACTGGAAGAATTCATGGAAGACAAGTGGAGTTTGTTCAGGTCTTAGCGAACACGATTACTTTAAGACTGCCCTTGAGCTTAGGAAAAAGCTCAATTTGCTCTCCATATTCAAGAAGAATGGTATGATACTTTTTCTCAATTATAATAAGAAGAATTTAGAGAGGTAGGAAGGCAGAAAAGGCATTAATTTAGTAAAGAACAAGTCCATAACGACAAAAAACCAGAGAAGGAACAAGTCCTTCAATTCATTTTTCCATCCACCTCTATCTACAACTCCAGCGTCCCTAAAAAAAAAAAGCAATGCTTTCCAAAAGAAAACTCTCCTGTGTGTCTACACAAAGTGAAGAAGAAAATGGGGTAATATAACCTTCAACTTTCTTTACATACACATGTGAGTCAAACTTGCGCCTAAAGTCTCCATATGTCTTCTGGGTTTCTTACTTCTTTACTTGAATCAAAGCTCAATAGCCAAATTAATGGGCCTGCACATGAGGATGCGCCCAAAAGACCCAACACAGGTCTTCTAAACTAAGCTAAAGTATGAATTATAACTGCACATTTACCCTAGAAATCAAAATGGGTAAATTTCAATTGCAAGTGTTTACATGAAGAAAATCTTAGCCACAAGGCATAGATGATTGGCTTGTGATAAGTGTGGATGAAAACAAGTTTTCTTGGGGATTGGTTCCTGGACCCAAATTACTGAAAGGGAACCTTGACCCACACTATGACCCAACTGAAATGCAAGATAAATGAACTATTTTATACCCTATCTACCAGGATCCTAACCCAAACTCAAATGCAGGGTCGAGACACATAACTGAATTAACACCCAATTGAGACCTTAGTGATTACAAACTCATGCTGTTCCTATCTAATGCATTGTTGTGCTACTGTAGGTATTGTGCCATCTGGTGAGAATTTCTACAATGTAGAGTACATTAAGAAAGTGATCAAGAAAACTCTGGGAGTTTCGGTCGCCATTGAGTGCAACAAGAACAAGTGGGATGAATCACAGTTCTACCAGATCTACATCTGCTTTGATAAGGATGCGTCTACCATCATTTCCTGCCCCCATGTAAAGGCTTCCACTTGTGCTAAAGAAGTTACCTTTGGTCTCTTCACCTATGATATGCTTGTCAACAATGGTGCCAAGCGCCAAACTATCAGAACCTACACAAGCTAAGAAGTGTCTCTTAAGTTAAGAGTTGTTTTAAGAGTCTCTATTCAAGGCTTCTGTACTAGTAAGGGAAGGAGAGCTATCAGAATGTACACCAGCTAAGAAGTGTCTCTTTAGTTAGAGTTGTTTTAAGAGTCTACGTTTAAGGCCTCTGTTATACTGGTGAGAGGAGAGCCTGGATGTGGTGTGCTGAGGCTTGTCTTTCGTTATGTATTGGTGTCGTGAATAAGAAAAACAGAAGTGACTCTCTGCATATTGTTTGTATCTTTGATATTTGAGAAATGTTAATGGGGGATTGTGGTTTGGTAGCATCTCTTTCTAATTGTTTTTAGTTGAATATTTCCATCAGATGTGACCCACATGACCACCTTTGGTACCCAATAGCCTATCTCACTACTAGAACTATGCCAATTTTCTGGTAAGAGCAGGCTTGATTTTGGTTGTTTTGGACCAAGTTTACAGTAAAGATAATATTCCATCTTGTATTAGGGCCCACATAAACCATATTCAGAACGAAATACTTAGGTAGCCAAATCTGAATATTCAAGAGTATTTGGAACCAAATAACCAATGTTTGCAAACCACTGCACAGCGGTCTTGCCATGTTCCTCAATGTGAGGTAGAAACTGTCAAGATATCAGCCAATTGCTCAAATTGCAAAATAATCATAACAACGGAAAATAAGTTGTCACCGGGGGATGGGAAGATTCAAAACAGTGACATTTCTGTCAGCTTGAATGGGAGTTTTGCTTACATGACATGGAAGCATACCAAAATTTCATAGCCTCGCCGTCTTGGGGTGGGCAATGCTTGTCAGAAAGGTGAAGAAACAAGCCATGAACAGAAGACTCCAAACATCCAAGGAACGATAAGGGTGCTTATGGATGAGACTTTCTATATGATTCTGAATACCTGTCCTTGAAGTTCAACCTTGTTTTGTCAGCCCACTACAATAAATGACGCAATTATCTGATTAAGAGAAAACACAATGCAGTCAAACTGCTAATTTAGCAATATTTGACTCGACTTCCAAATACAAACACTTGTGTGTGGCGTGTTGCTCTACAAATCTGTGACAAGTCCACCTTATGCTTGTCATTTTTTGGAATGCACTACCTCAGTGGCAACAGGGACACCTTTTAGGAGTACAAGCACGATCAACATGGGTTTCAATCCATACTCCCGCCTTTGATAAAGGAGGGTATTTCATACTTTTGCACCAATAAGCAACATAGAATCTAACCTTATCCTTAAACCATCTAGCATTCCTGTCACTCCAAAGAAGCTAAATAATGGCCAAAAAGTTGATCCTCCACATAATTCTTCCCCTTCCCAATCTCACCACCATACCCCATGCATCGAACAAATGGCAAATAGACTGAGGGAGAACCCAACTACTACCAACCATCCCAAAACTGATGTCTTAAAACACCCAAGGCACCTTACAATTAAGAAGAATATGGTCAACACATTCTACGTCCGCTAAACAGGAGAGAACAAGAAATAAAAATAAAAATCATGTGCTTCTGGAGGTTATCCACAGTGAGAATGCCACCTAAGCCAATCATCCAAATGCCATCATACATGGAATAGATTTGATATTCCGAATGGTGGCAACCGCTGAGGGATGGGACTCACCCCTGGAAATCTCTCGGTATAAGGTATAGGCACTTTTTATGCGGAGGATCTCCTCTACGTTAAAAATCAGTAGAAATGCTGATTTCTTAATGAACCTATTTAGAGATGCCTCATCACATCTAATTTTAAAATCTCATGGATAACACTACCAATCATCTATATATTCCAGTGGATGTACTTGAGATATCTAACATTGCAACATTTCTTTGACACCAAAATTATACAAGCTGCAAAAAAAAAAAAAAACAAGAAGAAGAAGAAGCATTACTTGTGTCCAATCACGCTCCAGATAAAAACCAACCCTTAGAAATTTAGAAAAAGAATGTCCCTTGATTCAACCAATATCATTTTCAACAGCATCATGCAGTTCCAGAAAATGACTCTACATGACTCAGGACTCCATACAGCTTTAGCCATTTGACTCATGAATCATGATTTCAACCTCTTGCTGTTTTCCCTATCTTTTAACTTCATTTTGTGTACACTTGAAAGAATTCTTCCTGCTTTTTTTATCCAAACAATGCTCTATTTATTCACTGCCACTGTAACTTCCAAGCCCAAGCTCTTCCAACAATTGATTATTCCAGAAGGAAACTCACATGAACTTGCTAAAACAGATACAGGCATGGTGTGCAGCTTATTGGCCAGCAAACTGCATTATGCATTTTTTTTTAAATTCTGGAAAATATCACATTTCATATTTTCGGCATTTCAATTGGGATACTAGAACGCAACAGATTGAAGCTTTCAAGCTAAGTTTCAAGAAGAATTAAGTGACCATATTTAGAAAGAAACACCAAATTGAAGGATACCCATGTCTCTGTTCACTCACATTTGCATTAGTCAGCCCTTCCAACCTCTCCAGAACTTCATCTCCTATCCTCTGCTTCATGGGTTGTGACAGCTTTGCCAACATTTCTTCTCTAAAAAAATTCCTCTTTGATTTCCTTCATCTTTTTTAAAAATAGACAGCAACTAAAATGAAACTACATCTTTAAATAGAGAACAAGAAAAAGAATGTCCCCAAATGAGACTATCAACAATAGCATGTAGAAGAAAAAAAATCAATAAAAAATAACTAAACTTGAGATCTGGATCTTACCAATCTAATAACCTCCACTGGTTGTGATGCTCACCAGATGCCAATGGCTTCTCACATTTTCCTAATTTGGTTGCTACTATATAAACAGCTGCAATATTAGAACCAATTTAAGCAGAAAAAAACACAATGAAAAAATTTGTGGAAATCAGAAAAAGGGTTCTGCATAAAATTGAATCCAAGTATGAAAAAAGAAAAAAAAAAAGTAAAAAAAAAAAAGAAGAATAGAATAGGCTCCAGATAGATGATGTCTAAGAACTTGACAAAACAAGGTGCTAATAAGCAGCTATTGCCTAGAAGAATGAAGGCTTTCCTGCTTTTTAACAAAACACTCTCTTTTGTTTGTCCTTAATTCATTCTAAACAATAAAGCATTATGTGGGAGTGTTGATTGGAGAGGATGAAAAACTCAAAAGCATAAAGATCAAGCTTAAATATGGGCTTTGTGTTTTATGTCACCAAACAATCAGAATCAACAAAAGGATTCTTCAAAATCACAAGTTTACTTAAACAGCTGCACTAGAAGGAAAACTTTAGAGTGGAACCCATTAAACCAGAACAATCATAGAAGAAACATACACACTAAACTGACTACAGTATAATGATACAGACAGATTTAAAGGCAAATAACAGATACAGTGTACGGTATACACTTATTGTGCAGAAAATAGAAACTCTTCCAAGCCATGCAATGAATTCCTATGTTTGTAATTCCGTGCAAATAAACAAAGTTATTTCATGACTTCAACTTATTTCAATCGACTCACTATAAAAAAAAAATCCATTCCATGAATTCAATATATTTCCATTTTGAGTTCGGCGCTGGTGAGGTTGGAGTGATCATGCGTGGACCATTTACAGTCCGTCACATTACCGAATGCGGACCCACTCATGGAATCTGGTTCTTTAAAATTCTATACAAACAATTAAGCCCTTTCCATAAAACGTAAAATGCAACACTCAAATGTGGGCCCAACTTTATAAATTAAGAAAAGAATTGTGGCCCCACCTGGACACATGCTGCTTCCACCTGGACACATAGCTGCTTGAGTGTTCATCAATTCATAAGTATCATGCATTCCATAGATGGGTCTCTCTTGATCAAATGAAAATTAGGAAAAAAATTGTGGCCTTTTTTCATAAATTCCAAGATATGGAATAAATTGAGAATATCTCTATGTGGATCCCTGGTAGTACCCATAAGATGCCAAAGCTGCACATGGAACCGTTGCATGGAATTTCATGGTGTTTGCCAAGGGCTTTGAGTGAATTGATAGAGGCTTGGAGGTTGGGTCCTTTTAAAGGGGTGGGCTTAATCTTATGGAGGTTGATTCCTTTCTCTATTCTTTGGTCGATTTGGAAGGAAAGAAACAATAGAATCTTCAATGGCAAGTCAAAGGACAGAGAGGATATTGTTTTTATGATTGTTCTCAAAATAGCTAAATGGGCAAGTATCAAAAAAGAGTTAGAGCACTTGACCTTGGATAATATCTTAAGTAATTGGGAAGCTTGCTTAGGAAGCAGATATGTTAAGAAGAAACATTTAGTCACTTGGTCTCCCCCTCCTCCTAATGTTCTTAAATTTAATGTTGATGGTGCGGCAAGAGGAAAACCAGGTCCTGCAGGTATAGGTGGCATCTTGAGGAATTACAAGGGAGAGGTATTGTTTATGTTCTCAAAGTATATAGGTATCAAAGATTCTAATGAAGCGGAAGTGTTAGCTATATTGGAAGCTCTAAGGATATGTGTCTCAAATAATTTTCATAGCATAGTGGTGGAAAGTGATTCCTTAAATGCGATTTCTTGGATGTCTTGTTTGGAGAAGGGTCCATGGAAATTTCAATTTCTTTTCAATGAAATCAAGACTTTATCATCATCTTTGAATGTTGAGTTTCATCGTGTGCTTCGGTCGGGGAATGGCATGGCGGATGCTTTGGCTAAGTTGGGGGTTGAAAGAGAGATAGCTTTGCTTGCTCCTTTGTAATTTGTTGTTTTGTGTTGGTATTTAGCTCTAATACCTTCGCATGTTTTTTCTTTCCATCTTTATTGTACTTTTCTTAAGTTTTTAATATATTGTTACCGTTACCGATAAAAAAAAAAAAAAAAAAAAAAAAAACAGTTGGGGAAACCGGAGTTTCACTGGGAATTCTAAAATTTTAATCGCATGTTGAGTTTGAAATTACTTGAGTCTCTATCCATTTGAAAAATGTGAAAAATCTTGTAATAAGAATTCCAAAAACCAGAACTCCCATGTAACTGAAATCCAATCCACATCAGGAATTCTAATTACGAAAATATCAACATGCACTCTTAATAAGAGAGGCTGACGAGAGTCATGGTGCAATTACTCGAATCGGATAAATCATGTCGGTTGAAGGAATGGGTTCTCAACCCAAATCCAAACCATTTATTAATCACTATATTCCATCAAAATTTTTAATTTTGATAATAATTTGAAGATACCAAGATGATGCCACAACATTTAGCTAGAAACAGTGACTTTTAGTGTTTTGGATTTCTACTGTGGGGCCCACTGATAGATTTATAACAGAATTGGTACCCATTCTAGATGAACGGTTTGGATCATATGAGGGACTATCAATTGCTACTTCACATAATAACCCTGAAATGGCTTTATCCTGAGCCATCTCAAGTGTATTCCATTTATTCATCATATCCCAAGAAGGAGAAGAAGCAGAAGAAGAAGAAGAAGAAGTTGAAAGAAGAGGATGGCCTCATTTCAACCCCGTTTGTTTTCTTCTTTGTTTGGGGATCGTCTCATCCACTCAAAACAAGGACGACCCCTTTACACCATATTTAACTACAACGGAGGTATGTGTGTGCTTCAGTCCTTTCTCATTGTATCTCTTCTCTCTCCATTGGGTCAGTGATTTTAGGCCATTTCTATGCATTACTGCTTTTGAAATCAAGAAAGAAGAAGGAAAAATGCAATCTTGGGTTGGCTTCTTCTCCCTCCACCATAGTTAATGTACCCAAGTTAAGTGATTTTAATCCACTTCTTTTGAAATCAAGAAAGAAGAAGGAAAAATGCTATCTTGGGTTGGATTCTTCTCCCTCCACCATAGTTAATGTACCCAAGTTAAGTGATTTTAATCCACTTCTTTTGAAATCAAGAAAGAAGAAGGAAAAATGCAATCTTGGGTTGGCTTCTCCATCCAGCATAGTTAATGTACCCAAGTGATTTTAAGCCATTTCCATGCGTTACTTCTTTTGAAATCAAGAAAGAAAGAAGGAAAAATGCAGTCTTGGGGTTGGCTTCTTCCCCTCCACCATAGTTAATGTACCCAAGTTAACTGGTATGGTTTCATTGACACAAAAACACAAACAGATAGAAGGCATCTTCTAGTATTGAAAAATCAAGCTTCTTATCGTACAGAATCCCAATTGGGTTTTGAGAAATTCGGTTGTGGCTTTCTTAGAAAGTATTTTTTGGACATTAAAATCTCGCTATCATTCTCACTTAAGATTCTTGTGGTTGATGATTATGATATATATTTTTTACTTAAGCTGAAGTCATTACAATCAGAGAGGAGTGCACCAAGAACAGAGTGCTGTGTAGGCTGTAAGAGATTGGAATCCGCTTACCCAACGGATTTCTTGAGTTTTTGAGTTTACTTGTGCATGAGGCAAAGAACTTGTGCAGTACCAGCTGATGGCAGCTAATGTGCAATTCTCCATTGGTAATGCCCAACTTTGCTTGATTCAACCTGTTCCAATCAGACACATGTATATTTATAGGCAATGCCCCAAATTTCGCTCCAATTGCATTGATATGTAATATAATTGGACTGCGATGTGTGGATTATAAGTTTAATTTTACCAGACATGACCAGTCCAACGGTGTATTTTAAATGGATTAAGTTAAAATTTGATGGAGATATGAAATGAGTGGGTTAGATAAAGCAAAGGTAGGCCCCATCCGTGAAAATCATATATTAGCTTGCTGGTGGCAGCATAGGATTCTTTCTTGACAAAGAGGTATGAAATTTTTCAAAACTCTGTCCAAACTCCCCTCTAGCCTATAAGATGTGCAGAAAGAAGTTCCCAACCCCAATGAAGATTGGAACCTTCTGCTAAGGAGATTTAGATTTAAGTAGATGATATCTACAATAGTTGTTGAATTTGTGCATATTCCAAGAGAATGGGACATTGGTGGAAAATGGAGTTTCTTAAACTGAGCTAGTGAATGGAAGTATGTTGTCATTTTGCTTTTGTTGATTTTGTTGTTTTTTTTTCTCAAGGTAGCCTATTTGCTTGATAGTCTTTCTGTTTGTAGAGTTTTATTTAATATAGTACTTCAATGTTACTTCTAAAAAAATACAAATAAAAATTTGATATGCTTCATCTGAGCCATGCTGTTTTCTCTGCTTCGGAGAGATGTGCTCATGATTGTTTGCATCAGGTGCCTGGATATTGACATGTTTCTAGTATGTAGTAGGCTGTGCAAAGTATTTGAATATGCATGTTTCTCTGCGTACAGGAACTAAGCATGTCTCAATGCAGCTGTCAAGGTCATTTTCTGGATTAACTGATTTCTTATTTAATAAAAGGTATGCTTTTCAGCTGTCTTGGCTAGTTCTTCCTCTTTTACATTTCTCTTATTTCCTATAGTCATTTCATGTTTCTGACAATTTTCTATATTCGTTTTTCATTTCCTTTTGTGAGACTGGTACAGAACATCTTTCCTGCTATGTTTGAGAATTTTGTACATTTTTTAGATGCTTATCATATATAGAACAGTTATTCGAGTAGTTTCTACTGGAACACGTTCTGATTGTTTTGAATGGAGTTTTATTTTTTTTAGAACTAAAATGATTTCTTTGATATCTATGCAATTCTTTTGAGGCGGTTGGATAATTTTTCTTGTTAGTGTCTACGGTGTGTAAATGATGCTATACACTTTGTAATGTTTTGATCAGATTAATTTTATGTTAGGAGATGTGTGACATTTTTAATATACTTTGGTCACCGACTTCTTTCTAAAAGAACCTTGTGCATTTTCTTATCTCAAGTAATTGTTTCTTGTTTCAAATAGATCATCTAAATATTTAATCTATATGTTTTTTATGTTTGCGTTATGATATTTGGTTGTCTGTTTACTTATTTACTCATGTTGAAATATTCACAGGAATGAAGATGATTCATCAAAAAATAAAAGAAAACCCCTAAAACCAGGAAAAGTATCCCCTCGTTTACCTGTTCCAGATCATATATTAAAGCCTCCATATGTTAATTCAAGACAGCCACCTGGAATTGCTAGTGGACCTGAACTTCATGATGAGAAGGGAATTGAATGCATGAGAGCATCAGGAAGGCTTGCAGCACAGGTTTTAGAATATGCTGGGACTTTGGTTAATGTGAGTCGATTTGTGTCGCCTATTACTTGAGTATATGACATGTTTTTAGCATGTAATTGATTATTTGCCTCTCTGAAGATTATCTGATGTACATCTAGCCATAAGCCACTAAAAAAAAATGCATCTTACCCTATGAAATTCCCATTGGCTCATCACTGCAAATGCACATTGGAACAGTTTGCCTATTGGTCTTTCAAAATATTTAAATCAATGTGATTTTGCTGCATCTTGTCACACCATAAACCTTTTGCTTGTCTTAACCAACACTTAGCTCAAGAGTATGAACTTTATTGTGCTGAAAATGAAAACTATCAGTCTCTAGATAAAAAAAAAAAAAAAACCATTTTGGATAAGAGAGGATACAACCCCCAATACAGAATAAGAATAAAATAATGTAGGAGATACAATTCACTTGATCTGAATTCCTATTATTTCTTTCATTGACAGCCAGGTATTAAGACAGATGATATTGACAAGGCAGTTCATCAAATGATAATAGATAATGGAGCATATCCTTCACCTCTTGGCTATGGTGGCTTTCCAAAGAGTGTTTGTACATCAGTCAATGAGTGCATTTGTCATGGGATACCAGACTCCCGTGCACTTGAGGTCTATTGTCAACAAATAAATTTCTTTCTTTCTTTATTTATTTATTTTTGTGTGTGGTTGTATGATCTACAAGTGATTTAAGTTTAATTAGAATGATGTGATTCACAGGACGGGGACATAATCAATATTGATGTTACTGTTTATCTGAATGTAAGTTATTCTATTTCCTATAGTAATTGACCTTTGGACATAGAATTGAAAGAAGGATTTCTTTATTTAAGGAACATTTCCATTTATTTATTTATCTAGAACCATAAAACTAATAATAGAGAAATTTCAAAAAAAATTCTTAGATTTAAATTTTGGTGGTACTCTTAGTTCCTGTCAGTTTTTCAATGATGCATTATTTTCTGATGCTTTTTTGTGTGCTTATATACTTCTTACCAATTAATTTTTCATCCGCATCTGCTATATAAATATACATAATTTGTTTCCTTTTTTATTTTTAAGTTATTGCAAAGTTCTAACATGAAGAGATTTATTATATAGGGTTATCATGGTGATACATCAACAACCTTCTTTTGTGGCAATGTTGATGAAGAAGCTAAGACTCTAGTTGAGGTAAAAATTTGCATGAACTTTTATAATAAAGAAGTCATTGTTACCTTAGCGGGTTCTTTTCTCCTTGATGAAAAAGGCATATTCTCTTAGTTCTGGTTTAGTTTGTTGCAACAACACTATCATTTTTGCTCTGTATAAATGATAACATTTATGGTTCTCAATTGATAAACCACATTTTTCTTCTGATCAAAATAAAAAAATGAAAAGGATAGGCATCACATTTTAAGTAACATTCTTACACATTCATTTAGAAGATTTTTTGTAGAAGAACTCTCTTATCCATTTTTATGATAGCATTTTTAAGAATTGACTGCTCATATGAATATTTGAGGAATTTCTATCCCTTTTAATGCCACCTGTTGTAGAAGTTGCTTATGTAATCCCTTTGGTGTCCACAGTTATGCAACAGCATGTAATGCATATTTAACAAAACTGGGCTGTCATTTTATTTATTTATTTTTGTCTGTTCATTATTTCCTTTACTTTCTATGTGAATAAATGTTGATATATCTTCCTATGCCTTATGAAGTATGAACTATGAAGCATGGATACTTCAAAATGGGCAACATATCATGTCACATCGTATCCCATACTTCACTTTTTATGTGTAAAATCTGTGTCCATGTCATGTTCTTGTCGCATCTATCTCGTACCTGGGCATCTGGCGTATGAACCCTCCTGCTCTTTTTTTTTGAAAATGAGGATACTGATAAATTGGATATTACTTTTGCCATGGGTAGCTTTCAGCCTAAGCTTCGGCCTTGCGGCTCTGTTTTACCTTTTTCTTGTCTTTGGTTTTGCACCTTATATTTCTATTCTTTTTATAATTTTCTCTCCTTTGGAAAGGTAAGCTGATGCGGACATGCAACCTTGTGGTTGCAAAATGAGTATCTTCCAGCTGTTCTAGGGGCTCTTATAAAAAGGTTCGATACCACTGTTTTATGGAAATACCACCTTTTCAAAAATTACATGTCACCACCAGAATTGTTTCTTTTTACAAATAACCATCTATATTAATCTGAAAAAACTCAGTTAAACACCTTGACAATCAGTCAATGTTAGATTTTTGACCAACTGACAAAATCCCCTTTATTTTGACTTAAAAGAACAAAATTCCCTTGGATCAAACCTGGTTTGGATTTGAATCCGGGGTGATAAGGCGAGGAGATCATTTAACCTGAGCCAATTTAACCAGGATTAATACCATCAGTTTAATTCAATTCATATTAGATTTAAGAAAAAATTCATTATTTTACAGGAAATACATTGGATTTGACAGGTTGAAAACTGGCCTTTGACTGCCAGTTAATGGGTCAAGACTTGTCAAATTAATAAAGGTGGACAAGAGCATGTGGCACAGTGGAAGGTGCTTACTATTGCAACCTTGAGGTTGTGAGTTCCAGTCATGTTATTGTTACCAATTAAAAAAAAGTGGTTATTTGCAAACATAATAAAGCGGGCATAATTCCTGTAAAATAGAATTGGTTATTCTGAAATCCCCTTTTTTATAACCTCAAGATACTTTCTGTTCTGTTATTTTAAAAAAAAAAAAAAAATTTCTGTTCTCTCCATGTGTGTCCATCCAACTGTCTGTCTCTATCTCTAGAATTTTGTTTGCACTATATTCTAAAGTAGCCGCTAGATGTTCTAATCAAATTCTCCCTACAACTTTCTAAGTTCCTTCCTCATGAATCTTGACCCAACCATCAGTTTGATTTTAAGTGGGACTACTATCTATATAGTGATGATGATGTTGAGAATGTTCTGTGTTCAATATCCTTTTAGTGCGTCTTGGAGCACATCTTCTTTCGCCTCTAGAATTTTCATTTCAAAAGGATTATTATTTTGTTGGTACTATCCATCTTTTTTCCCTTTTTCTTTCATGATGTTCTTTTTTTGTGAAATGTGGTTTACCCTGTACTATATTATAAATGAATAATGCTTTTGTTTGTGCTTTCATTTTAATTATCTCGAGACTCTGACAGCAATGGTGATCGAGACTCTATGTTAGCTTTTGATGGTTTTATTTTTACCTTTTCCACTTTTTTATATTATTTATAATGACGATGTATTGGTTCTCACAATTGGTTGTTTTAGCATTATTTATCAGATTCAGCTAGTTGTAAATTATAACATGGGCATTAACACCATCATGGTCAAAGCTGTATTCTATCTATCTAGGATTGTATACTTGAATTCTACATCTTCACTCATCCTTATAGTCGAAGTTACCATCACTCCACTGTCTAACTTGTTACGTCAAACTACTTCACGACAAGTTTTTATTGTCACTTTCTGTCTCCTATTACCTTGTACTTTTTCGGTAAAAACAGTACCTTGTACTTGAAACACCCAAGATCTCCAAAATCAGAAATAGAGAGCAAAAGGCCCTTAAGCATGATCACCCAAGAAGTAACTTTGACGGTTTCACCTGAGCCTTATGTACTGATAATTAGTTCTAATATTTTTTTTTTTGTTACTCTGAACATATCTTGGTATACACTTCTCGGTCACATGTACCTTGTCCTGCCATTTCTTTGTTGTGTAACATTCTGTTCCATAATCCAACATACAAATTTAAGAAGTTACTATTAATTGCCCATTGAACTGTTTTCTGGAGTCTTTCAATTGTGTGGTGCTTTCCTTATTGTCACTTACAACTTGGTGTACATGATCATTCCTTTTATTATCACTCTGCATGCAACAAAATCAGGATTATGGTTTCTGCATTCTAGGTAACCAGAGAATGCCTATACAAGGCAATATCGATATGTGCACCAGGAGTAGAGTTCAACAGAATAGGCAAAACAATACAGTATGTCATTTTCTATAATCTTTGTGCTTGCATGCTTGTCTTTTTCTTTGCTTTGTGTATTCCATTCTGCTTCCATTATCAATGATATAGGTATTAGGCACCACTGCTTGTTCAATTGTCAATGGTATTATGACACACACTTGTACCACCCATTCCTTCTATTGGTTCATATAATCTTTTTTGTTTGGTTTGCAGTTAAAGATCAGTTAGAATAATTAATTTCGGTAGTAACAAAATTCTTATATCTAAATAATTAATTTCAGTAGCAACAAAATTCTTATATCTAAAAAACCAATGACAGGAAAAGTTATTGGATAAATGAATGATACATGTACATTATCAATAGAAAAGGTGGGTGTTCCTTTTTTTTTTTCCTGAAATAGTAACTGTTTTATTCAGAGAGAATAGAAGTGCCAAGACTAGGAAGCCCCAAGGGCTCAAACCACACCTCACAAAAAGCGCCTAAAGCACAAAATTCAATGAAAAAAAGAAGAAAGTGAATCCCACCCACTCATGCCGACACCTCCAAAGATCAGATAGGTCATGGAACTCTTCTGTAGAAATAACCCCAGGTTTATGACTATGAGATTTCTATGGTTTTGTTTTTCCTTCGTAGCGAAAGTGGGATTACAGAGAGGGAGAGATGTGTGATTTGAATAAGCATTTGGAGACTAGAGCCCGCGCAATAGAAACCCTAGAAATTTCTCTTTGCGGTGGAGAATGTATGAGATTGGCTAAAAAGAGTTTTTGCTGCCACGGAAGCTATGGAAAAGAAAATGCAATAGAGGTATGGTATGGTATGGTTTTGATAAACTTATATAGGAAATGAAAACGCAGCATTGACTGTGGGAGATCGTATTGACCACATTGTGGCGGTCTTATGTTTTGTCGCCACGTGGATGCTTCTTTTAAACAGTGTTGGTTAGGATTTTAGCCCTTTTTTCCCTTGTCCTGTTTCCATTTTATTACTTTTCTCCATTTTAATGGGAAATTTTGGTGAAATAAAGTTACGATCAATGGAAGAGGGAGGGTTATTTCTACAGAAGAGTAATTATGAAATTGATTATGTACATTCAATATTTTGTCTTTTCTGTTTTGATCATTAGCTACAGGTTACTTAAAACATAAAAGGAATGATGAATCATTTGTAGGAGCTTTTTGTATTTTGCCGATAGATCAACACTCCAAGGCTCTAAAAAATACCCACCTAGTGTGGGGCCCACCTTGATGCATGAAAACTGCGGTAGGCATGGCAATGGAAAGGTTTGGACGTGGATTAGGGAAGTACAAAATATTAGGTCAACCGAGGGATCCCAGCCCTTGATTTTAGGTCTTCCAATTTTAATGGCCGTGTCATGCCATGCCAACGTATTGTGATAAAATCCAACTGTGATTAATGTTCTGACCGATGTGAAATTAGGAGTAGTGCCAACTCATGGGAGCTTGGTGTGTGTGAAAGGATTGGGTTGACTAAAAGGTGGGACCCCTATATGAAAACCCAACAGGGAGCACCAAAAAAGTGGGTTATCTAGGAGAATTACCTTGCTGATATGAAGTTTTGGAGGAAGTTATTCGGTAGGAAACTGTAGTTTTCTGAGTTGATTTATTTATTGATTGTATAATGCTATTGTGAAAATGCAAAATGCTGATGCCTTTAAAACCTTAAACTTTGAGGGCCAAAGATCAAGGGTTCAAGATGATATGATGGGGCTGATTTTTTGTACAGCGTTAGGTGTCAATGAAACATTTCTACCCTCTCCATCAACCTTGATTGTCATGCATCCATGTGAGCCCTTCAGCCAGGTTTGCACCTAATTTAGGTGCAAATGTTGATCTTCAAATCATTGCCCTTTCTAGCAGATGATCGTCCTTAGAGGGTGATATTCTGCTAGGATGGTTGCTCAGTTTGACAGTCCATAAAAGAAATACTGTAACTTCTTTTCAAATGTTTTCATGAAGTGATCATGCAGATAAGTTTCGCTATGGTGTAGTTCAACAATTTGTTGGCCATGGGGTGGGACGAGTTTTTCATGCTGATCCAGTTATTCTTCATTACAGTAAGTTTCCAGCACTCAAATGTGGCTGCTTTTGTATTGGTTCATGGATCCATTCCATGTTTGCGTCATTATTTGTGCTTTCTTTAGTTCTTTTTTGCACCATAGCATACCTCCTTTTCGTTTCCCCCTAGAACTAACTGTAATTTGGAAAAAATATAGTTAGATAAAGTGGTAACAATCATTTAAAAGAGAATAAATGAAGTCGTAACAATTGGTTTCACTGCGGGATTTAATAGTGGGTTATAATGTCTCCTAATCCTAAGGTTGCCCATTTGATGGTTTTTCATATACTGATATAACCGAGAGACATTACTGATTTAATGTCAATATTGGGTGACAAACTTCACAAAACGATTTTTGCATATAATAAAAAGAAATGGGAAAACATCCTTGTATGGTGACATTGATCTGCAGCTACATTTATTGACCAGATGTTTTCCATTTCGAATAGTTCTCATTGACTAGGAACTTTGATTGATGGAACTGAGTGGACGATTCATCAGAAAAATTTCCCTTTATTTTGAATATGTGATTCTCAACTTGTTGTTCATAGTTCTTGTTAACTCCCTCGGAATTGTATAGCCCTTAAATGAGATGAAGGTTTCATGACCTGCAAAGAAAATGATATTTAGTTTTTAACTGTGAAAAAAAAGAAGAAGAAAAAATGTCCACTTGGTATCCAGTTGAATTTCATTTTGGATGTTAGAATGGTTGCATTTGGTTTGTATTACCTATTGGTATGAATATTTATATGCTTCCCCACTTCTTGTTTGCCCTCATTTTCATTTACCATTTCTACACAAATCTATGCACATTACATTTAACATGCTCTTATAGGCAAGATTTGATGGTTTACATGTTTATATGAAGATTAAACCACTTTGCATTACTTTGTTCTTCTGCATGTTTTTTCAACTTGTAGAAGTTCCCATTTTCAAAATGGAACATCAATTTTAATGCTGTTCACCATATTTATTTTTTAATATCAATTTTCTTGGTCTTTTATTTTTTATAATGATTTTGTTTCATTCAGCTTTACATTTACTCTTGTTCTTTATCATAGGAAACAATGATGACGGCCGCATGCTGTTGGGCCAAACTTTCACTATTGGTAAATTGTCATCTGAATAAATTTACATTCACTTTAGTTTGTGAAACTCCATGTCTTAATTTAGTTTTTAATTTTTTTTAAGGTTATATTCTTCCTGTCCTTCAATACAGGAAATTCTACCTGCTATATGTCAGTTTTAAGATAACATCAACTTTCCAGTGGACCTGAACCTGGACCTAAATTAAAACTAGGTCCAAATGTTGGACCAAACCCAGTTTTTTATCTCGGGCCCTTCAGCTATTTGGGAACACATTTTAATTTCTACAAATCAAGTCTATGAAGCATTAATTTCATATGGCTGTTTAACCTTCCCATTCACAAACAAACAAATTTTGACCTTGGATCACCATTCTTGCAAGTTCAGACCTCTTAAATATTTCTCAAAAAGGTTCATGGATGAATTGTGGTGCTTGAGTATTCCACAAAACCACAACATTCATCTTTGTTAGTCTTAGATTAACTTACACTATACTGTCCATTATTGATGTTTTTTTTTTTTTTCTTGCAACGCAACACTAGCTATATCATAACAATCACCAACATGCAATCCAAAACACAACACCATTAAGTTGAAACTATGACACTATGGAGCAACCTGCACAACCCTACTCTCCAATACCCTAACCCCACAACATCACCACCATTTCTACTGTGAGTACAAGATGCACAATGCAACTGTTACTGTTAATGAGAGGCCAAAAGCACCGAAATCATGATACCCAATGCAAACCACTGCATATCAATACCTACCCACCCTAGTAAGAACTTTCATCCAGCACCAGGTTCACTCTTTTGAGTCAACGTGATGCCAATAGGTACCTAAATGAGTCAAGGCCCAGTCTAAGTTACTGGGCCCTGTTTTATTTGCTCAAGGATGAGTCGGGGCCCACTCATCCGGAACCAACAAATACATGACAAGTTGTTCGTTTCAGACACTGAACAGACACTTAAGTTATTTTTTTCTTCATTTTGTACCCTATTGGAGTTTTAGATCCAATAAATCTATCATGACCGAGTTTCGGGCCTTGGAAATTAATGGCTATAAACCCCTTGATCTTAGATCCAACAGTGAAGCCAGTCCGGGTGGGTGAAACCAAGTCCAATGGCCTTATGGGTGCTATTTCTTAAGTGTGTGTGGGCATAGTCCATAGGGTGGAGTGGGGAGCTATCACAAGGGGCCCAAGAGTGGACTCTCTCTCTCTCTCTCTCTCTCTCTCTCTCAAGAATTTGACTCACTTGAATCATTGTACTCTGGTAAAATTCATATTATGATGATTCCATCTCCATTATGATTGCTGATGAATCACATATTTTTCTAACCTCACATCATTTATCTGTGCAGAACCAATGCTCACAATTGGTAGCATTAATCCCATCATGTGGGCAGATAACTGGACAGTCGTCACAGAAGATAGGAGTTTGTCTGCACAATTTGAGCATACATTAGTGATTACTGAAACTGGGGCTGAGATATTAACCCAAAGCTAAAAGATTGTATGAGTGCCCGAGCAGAGCTTGGGTTGATGATCCCCCTGATTTAACTTCAAGATCACTTGATTCTTTCTTCTAGCCATCAATATATTACACATGCGATATGCGTCAAGGGACGTAGAAAGCATTGTAACATCTCTGCAACTTCAGTGCTCTGAGCTGGTGGTGTTTAGAAAGATAATGCTGCCATGTCAACAGATAAGGCTAAAGTGTCCAGAGTCCCTCTGCACCGAAGCTGGACTTGGTTTATCTCCATTATTTTCTTCTTGGAGTTACCTGTGCTTATGTTTCTGGTCACTATTCAGACAAGGGAGTGGTCTTAATAATGTTAATTTTTTCCTTGAATTGTATCGACTTTGCAGTATTATCAGCAAATTTAGTAATCAAAATTTTTTTTTCTCATGACCACCTTTTCCTTCACTCAAAGACCATAAAATTTTCCCCACTTAATGCTTTTCTCTATTAGAAGTGTGGGTTGCTGTCCATGGATCTCTTATAATGCTTTGGCAGTGATTGCTACAGTGATATAAGTACATCGAATCTTTCTAGAATCTGGATGACAAATTATGATTTCAAATAGGTAAATGCACCTTTTAAAAAGGAAAGAAGAAGAATAAGAAGAAGAAAAGAGCAGACATTATGAAAGCACTGCTTTGTACCTCTGGTTATATTGATTGATTCCATTAAATCTGTTTCTTGTGTCTTAAAAAAAAAATGCTTGGGGTATGAATGCAAGAGGTGATTCAGTTGTTGGGAGGATCTATTGTGGAATCAAGGATTTGCAAAGTGGGAGTATTGGAGGCCCCTTATCTGATGTGGCCCATGATATTCAATAGCCTGCATTGTGGCCCACCTATCATAGGGTGTGGCTGTGTGGATAGTGAACAAGTGGATGGTGATCCCGCCATGGATCTCTCAGCCTGCATTCTTAAAAGTTACTCATATGAGGGATGGGAGCAACATGATGCCAGCTGCTTATTGTATTGTGTTTAGGATGTCAATGGATTGGATTCATGCTGACTTACCTGGGCCAGAGTCTAAACCTGATAAAGAATGGAGGGTCCGGATCCTAAGCAGACCATAGAACCCAAGCACCCAGGTACGAGCCCACCCCATAAGAATAATAGGAGGCTCAAGGCATGAGTCCATGGAAGGCCCATTTTTATTAAAACAGCTCTCTTTACACTGATCTAAAGTATGTACTTAGAAACAAATTGCCCACAAAAAAATAAATACCCAAGCTTGTGTAGGTTCTTGCCAAAGTTTACTCCAACAAGAGTAAGAGTCGCCTTTGAGCCCGCCATTATGGGTCACACTGTAAAGCATAAGTAAATCAACAAGAGTGTGGTGTGGGCCTAATAACCCCTATTGGATTGAAATTAAAGCAGTTGATGGGTCCTTGTAATGTGTGAAGTGGGCCTTGATCCATTGTGGATCAAGAAGGTTCAAAAAAAAAAAAAAAAAAAAAGGTTCAGTAAGTCTGTCAGACAACCATGTTATCACCCCAGCCAGTTTTCACTGGCTGAGAACGATCCTCTACTGCTGTAAGATCCAGCTATTTGGATCACAGCCATTAATCACGCTCTGATCACATGGTCACTAATCATCAACCAGACTTGAATGCCTGTCTCCTTAGCACTTAAGGATACAGATGTACGAGCCTATAGAACAGATCCTGTTCAAGTAAGGTCGTGCTGGTATTACTTACTGTAACATCTTATAAAGCAATCCAACAGAATAGAAACTAGCAATGTGGGATTATGAAGCTTCAGCTCAAAATCTGTTTAGGCTTCTATGAACTATCCTATTACAAGGCCCAAAATCCTTCTATATACACAGTTTGGTACCCACTCATCATCAGGTGGTCCACCATTCATTCCCCCTTTGACCAAAGGAACCATGGAAAATTGAACGTTTAATGAGGTTCAGGAGTCAGGAGTCAGGACTCAGGACCCTTCTTTACACACTCTAGCCAGCATGTGAGAAGCAAATGTGCAGATGCTTGAAGTGCGGGTTTAATAATTATCTGGTGATCTAGACCGTTGACATGGCTCACTCCATCATGAATAGAGGGTCCAGATTGAAAGGTGAGCCATCAATTCAATCATTAGGCTTTCTGTTCCTTCATTCTTCCCTAGAATGAAACAATCAAATGGATGCTTTGAGCTTCTAAAAGGTCAGAAGCATTTTCCTACAATTGGCTTCTCATAAGCTACTTTTCTAAACCAAATTTATTTTAGTAAAAATATATTTTTTGATTAACATAAATTTCAGGAATGTTTTTTTTTTTTTTTTTTAACACATTCAAGGTTATCTGGCTGGTTATGATTTTAGATTTGCAATGGAATCTCATAATATGAGTATCCGAAGTATTCAATTCAGACAGAATAAAGTGAGTTTGGAATCTAATTTAGGCTCCAATACTAAATTGCATTCGGATTTGAAACCTATTTTAAAATCCAGTAAGAATTCGGATCCGATTTTCGGATCCAAGTATGTTCCAACCCGTGGACCCATTTGCAACCCTCAATTTGATATAAAAAAAGGTGCTTTTAGAAAATTAAAACTCAATAAAAAGGTGACAACCCTCAAATTAGCAGGCCCATAAGATTTTCATCTAATGCTGGTCCTCCGACTTTAGAAACACAAGCCCTCATTTTACAGGCCTAATGTTAATGTTAATACAGCCCATGGGTTTGGGACCTAGGATCAAGTTTGTGTTAAATATCATATGTTAGGCATGACTGGACTTTAAGGATAAGTGGCCCGGCCCATTCAGTTATTGATATGATTAGACATGAGTACTTCATGAGACTAAAAGTAACATACAACCGAACTCGGCTGGGTTTGGGCTGCCCAGCCCATGAGTGCCCCTAATGTTGACACAACCATAAATACTTGCCAAAAAGATGTTATCATGGTGGACAACTGATCATCACTCATCTTATGAAAAATATTATGGTGGGAGGGCCCAATCTAGATAATGGTAAAACCATAGTGTGTTGCATCCTGGTTGAGCCTACCATCTTATGATGAAATTGTTTGTGCTGGGCAAACCCTTTTTAAGAAGTAGTAATAACAAGGAGCCCAACCTCCACTGATGTATTCTTGATTGGGTCCAACATCATTTTGTCAGTTTTGGCTATCCCCCTTTTTTTTTTTTTTTTTATTTTTATAACACAGGTACCTACTTTTTAGCCCTTGGAGTGAGAAAAATTCCTGTGGTCCAAAAAGGAAGTCGATTTAAATTCTCCTGTGGCCCAAATATAGTAGTGCAATTGTGAACCCCCAACATCTTTTTGTCAATTTTGGCGATCCTTCTTTTTTTGATAATGCAGGTTCCTACTTCTTAGCCCTTTTAACCAGAATAATTCATACGGGTCCAGAAAGGAAGTCGAGTAAAATTTTTCTGTAGCCCCAATATAATAGTGCACTTTCGAACCTATAATCTCCATAAATAGATCGTGGTCCTAATTCAATTGAGTCACACCCCCTGGGATTAAGTGAGGACACCTTGATTACACCACTTTGGCACACATGAGGCCATCATGATTATTGGGCCCATGCACACAACACACACCTCCCGCAGCTAAAACCCCACAAAGTCTCAAGCCCTCCCGAAACTAAACCCCTCAAAGTCTCAACCCTCGTTCCTTCTCCTTCCTCAAACCGAGAGACCCTACCCTTCCTCCTTCTCCCCTGCTTATCCTGCGCACCCCCTGCTTATCGTGCGCATCTTCAATGGCATCTTCGAAGCTCGTTGCCCTCGTCTCTCCTCCTCTCAATGACGATCTCGACGTTGTCGTCCCCACCATCGTTTGTTTTTAGGGTCTTTTTTTTTTCCCGCGGGACGAAGATACACATGCACATCAGAAATTCAAGCCCTAGCGAGCCTCAGACGCCCTTTTCGCCTTCATGGGTTTAGAATTTAGGGTTTAGGGTTTAAGATCTGGTGCTTTCTCGCCTTCTTGGGAGCTCCTCAAAACGCCATTTGGCTGTTTCAATCTTCTAAGCCATGGATCCGAAAGACGGAGACGATGATGAGTTTGGGTTCTCCAGGAATTACTTTTTGGCGAAGGAAATCGGCGGATCCGTAAAGAAATCCTCCCACAAGCTATCCGACATCAATCTGGTCGATGAAGAGGTTGCTCTCTCTCTCTCTCTCTCTCTCTCTCTCTCTCTCTCTCTCGTATTATCATTTCGTCGGTTCGAAGAATTTGTAAATGTGATGAAATTGCAAAAACTTTCAACGTCAATAAGATCTACATATGTTTTGTGGGTGATAGGAATTGAGAGAAGCAACAGCTGGAATTGCAAGCAAACATGAGAAAGAGATGGCATCTTTGCTCAACAGCTATAAGAATTTATATTCCAAGTGGCTTCTTGAGCTGAGGTCTGTACTCTGCTCTTGCCATCTAATTGTGTTTCTTGATTTTGAATTCTGCTTACCTTCGTATGAAACTCTATAAATAGATTGAAGATTTTGTTGCAAGGCATCTAAAAGGTTTCTTGATTAGTTTGAGTAATAAAATAGGAGGTTTTGAGTTCCATCAAATGACCCAATCGAGCGATCTAACCATTGTATTTATTTTTTTGGAGTGGATTGTTACACAAATCCAAGGGTTGTTGGATATCATGATTTCTTGTATATGTAGTCTGCAAATTCCAATCTTTCAGTTCTTTCTGGTATGCATCATTCATATGGTCTTCTTCGCTTTGGAGCTCTATGTAATTAGAAATGCTTATTGTCATATGTAGTAATTGTTATTGATTCTATTTTTTGTTTTCCCAATGGATGATAGCTTACGGCCTCGGCGCATAATTGTGTTTTCCTAATAAAAAAAATATTTTGAATACCACATTACTTGTACCGGAACAGACCTGAAATGAATTTAGCTGTAGACTTCTCTCATCTGCTTATGTCCTTATATACATTTGTTATTGACTTGTTCTTTTACATCATGATACAGGTGTGGCTTTAGCCTTTTAATGTATGGCTTTGGCTCAAAGAAGGCCTTGCTTGAAGATTTTGCTTCAACAGCATTGACCGAGTTCAGTGTAGTTGTCATCAATGGCTATCTTCAACCAATCAACATAAAACATGTATATCTACTTCTGATTTTTGCATTGCACTCTATATTTGTCAATGATTGTTGAACTCTTCTGTTTTACTTTTGATTATACCCTTATTTTGCCCAAACTAAGATGTTTGATGTCAATTCTATTATGTCTTGTGTATGGCCGTGCATTCATAAATGCGAGCATCATTGCTTATTTAGTCTATTGAGTCATTTGTTTATTTGTTTTTGAAATATTGACAAATTGTTTCTACTTTAGAATAATTCATTTTTCGGAGTCCTTATTGCAGTTATGCAATGTAGATCATGGATTGGGACTCTTTTCAGCTAATGAGTAGGTTTGCATTCGCAGTCATTCAGTTACATTTGTTTGAATATCTAGCAAACAGATATTGACATGTTAGAACTATGATTGCTAATTTTTTTTCAACCAACCGAAGGAGGCCTTACTGTTAACAACCACCATGAGGCTATAAGATGTCGACACAAACCAAAAAAAAAAAAAGGAAAGAAAATTTTGTGGTGTGCCTTATTTATTAAACAAGAGCGAACTTTCATCCTTTCCTGCTTCTAACGTAATGTTCCGTTTGTAGGCTGTGATCGCTATAGCTGAAGTTCTATGGGATCAGTTAAAAGAAAAACGTAGAACTCCTAACAAAATCCAGCAGCCTTTTAATTCACAATCCATGGAAGATCTTCTTTCATTCTTGGATGGACCAAATGCAAAAGAGAGTGATTGTTTCATCTATATGGTTGTCCACAATATTGATGGACCTGGTTTGCGGGATAGTGAGTCACAACAGTATCTTGCACGAATTGCTAGTTGTTCCCAAGTTCGACTGGTTGCATCCATAGACCATGTCAATGCACCTCTATGTAAGTACTTTACTGTCTTATTACTGATATTATGATCGTTTGTCAATGTTTATCACATCTAGAATTTTTTTGTTTTGTTTTTGTTTTTGTTTTTTCCTTTAACACAGCTGAAGGAAACTACTCCAAATCAAATCTTAAACTAATCCAACTTTAAGGACATGTCCGCACACAACAGTTTTCAGGGAAATTTATTTTGACAAAATATAGAACCCAGAAGCCTAATGTTTCATGCTGCAATACATGAAATACTGAAACTTCCAACAGAAGAATCTTACTCATCAGAATGGGGATTGTAGACATGAGTTTTTTTATTGGAATAACCTATTTATTACATTAGCAATGAAAAGAATGATAGTGAAACAAATAAATAAAATCATACCATGGTAGATGGTGGAAAAAGGCATTTGACTCCTCAATATGTTTGTCATAAACAGTCAAATATTCTTGTATACAACTACAAACTACCAAAATCCGAAAACAACATGAAAACAATGTACGCCACCCAAAAGAAAAATTGAAAAGAAAGATTAAACAAAAAAATCAAAGCAATGTACATCACGTACTAAATAAAAATTGAAATGAAAGATTAAACAAAAGAAGCACTCCCAGTCATAACACTAGTCAGACTTAATCCAACCCTAATCAAGCTATCAATTAGTTCCTCAATTTAAATTCACAATCAATGACATAATCCCAACCAATCCGAACTCGAATTGAACTCTCAAGAATAGCTTATCAAAGCCCTGAATGGTTACCAGATTGGCACACTGACAAGAGATAATGGATACAACAGCCATTACTGCACTCGACAATCATAAAATACAGTCACTGGAGAAAGAAAAGAAAGGAGAGAGTATTCAGTGAAACTCAACTAGCAGCGAACCAAATCAAAAGGGGGAAAGGAAAAGATTGAATGAAAATCGGAAGTAAGGTTGAAAACTGAATTACAAAACTAAAACCGTAGGTACTGGATAACTTTCTGGGAGCAGGGCACCCAGAACCAATCTTGGAGGTTGATAGGCCAAGGTCTAACCCATCACGCCATGGCAGACATGCTTTGATAGACTTGATTTAGTGCATGAGGATGGTGCTGACCATGAGCTTCCAACAACTCACTTCATAGTGGTCATTCAATCCTCCAAGGTCCTATGCAAATAGGTCAGATTTGCCTTTTCACCTTTGGTGGTCAAGCATGGGAGAGAAGACGAGACAGTGGAAGCGGAGGAGACCATGTAGTCAGTGTGGAATCAAGAGGAGCTAAAATTAGTAAATGGGATTTTGGAAGTAAAAGAATCATTTCTCGTCTCCAAATCCACCAGAGGCAGTGGAGAAGAGAGTAGCAGGCATTTATGTAAGTTGACTTTGTAATGAAGGGTTTACTTATCATTAGTTGGTGTAATAGGACAATGGAGAATCTTAAAAAAAATCCAGAAAGGACCCAAATGAGTGCTTAAATTTTGCTTGTAACTTTATTTTGGTTCAGGCCATCTAATTCCTGATTCCTGTATTATATAATTTTGCTTAGATCTTTTTATTCATTTATTCTCATGGTGAGAAATTTGTGGTTTGGTTCTAGTATGGGATAAGAAGATGGTTCACACTCAATTTAACTGGTGCTGGTACCATGTCCCAACCTTTGCACCTTACAAGGTGGAAGGGGTCTTCTTCCCTTTGATCCTTGCAAACAGCGGCACTGCTCAAAGTGCAAAGACAGCTATAATTGTCCTGCAGAGCTTGACGCCGAATGCACAGAGTTTGTTCAAAGTCCTTGCCGAATATCAAATCGCTCATTCCGATGAAGAAGGCATGTATTGTTGCAACAGCTGATGCTTTTATGCTGTTTTATCAGTTTATCAGGCATTGCTGAGTGCTGACTTTGTGTTTCTTTTGTTTTTGCATGACCTTATCATTCTCAGGGCTGCCTATGAATAAGTTATATATGATGTGCCGTGAACGCTTTCTGGTCAGCAGCCAAGTGACACTGAATTCCCATTTGACAGAGTTCAAAGATCACGAACTGGTTAAGACCAGGAGGAGTGCTGATGGCCAGGATTGCTTCTACATACCTCTCACATCTGAAGCACTAGAAAAGCTGTTACAAGAGCTTGGTTGAATGATAACAATTCAACAGTTCAGAATGATTTGTGCGGTAAGTGTGTTTCACAGAATCTTGATTTGGTTCTTTATTGATTGTAATAGTATGCAGAGGAGTACGGTGAAAATCTGTAGGCCTGTTTTTTCGCATAGAATGCATAGTAATAGATGTTCAAATGGGTTTCATGGAAGGATTATTAAAGAGTTGAGAGTTGAAGGATATGAGGTTAGGGTATGAGGGGTGAAGAATATATATTGTAGCAATGTAGATAAGGCATTGCCTTTCCTAAAAGTTGAATTAGTAGGGTAATGGCTGTATTCATTTCCCATCTTCCCTTGATTTAATTTCCATTAAAGTGGAGTTATTTGATGGTCATCTTCATACACCTTCAATTCATCTTTTTTAACCCCTTACATAAATACAAAATCTTAGAATTCCAAGTGATTCAATTTCATGAAACAAACTGGCCCTTTAAGTTCCATTACCTCAGAAAATGTATTTCGAACCTGGTTGCAGGAAACCATATTTTTTTGCCTTTGTTATAAAAATTATTAGATAAAAAAAGGAGCAAGGATTATATCATGCATCAAAAATACAATTAGTAGAACTACCCCAAGTAGGGTTGCTAGTTGCTAGTTGCAATTGGTAAGGCCAAGGGCATGGGCCTAAGAATCTTTCTAGATGAGAAGAGGTTAAGAGTACTATTTGCAGTTCAAATTTGTTTTAGGGAGAAGATAAGCGTTCCTTGCTAGAAGAGAAATTATGTAGAGAAAACAAGGGGAGAAACTGTTCAATACAAGATTTAAACCGGAACAGTTTTCTACACCTTTCTCATCCATGCAGACCTCAATGATCAGGAATGGGCCTGGCCTTTACTAATTAATAAGCTGGGCTTGGCTAACTAATTGTAACTCTATACAAACATGAGCATTACACCAGCCCATTAATGTCAACCTGAAATTCAGCCATAGAAGGCTTGAGTTTGGCCTGGCCCAACCCTCTTGCAACATTGGCAAGGGGATCCAAGAGACCCAAAGTAAGAGCTGTTTGATTTCTGACCTGTACTTGGAGAAAAAGAAAAGATTGCTTTGGGAACTTTGAGGCCTGCAACAGTGAGCATGGGGGCATAGCTGCATAGATGAGCATTGAGTTCCTCTTTCTGCCATTCATTGTAGGGCATAAGATCAATATTGAGTACCTCCTCCTGCCACCCATCAAAGAACAGGGGATGCCTACCTTAACCTTAAATTTGTATAATTTCCGTTTCACATAAAATCTTACATTGTTTTATTACATTTTTATTTATAATTTTTAAACATCGACGCCTCATAGAATTTTTAATGCTACATCAATTCTTAAAACTAATTATATATTTAAAATGTTGACCTCTATCTATACTATTAACTAAGTTTTATTTATATACATGTCTGTGCTTTAAGCATGGTTGTTCAGGGTAGTTAATAAATGGTTTCCGAAAGGGTTTTGTCTAATAATGCAGTTTGACCTGCCAACCCAACCTTTATTAGACTCAGCCCAACAAACTGCACTTTGACCACCAGCCCAACTATCAATTATGGGTTCGGCTTGACTCTTGTTAAAACTCGGTTAACATTTTCAACCCGATTAGTAAATGATTACACAGTGCTCAACCTACACCCAAAACCAACCTAGAGCCATTTCTAATCCTCAAATATTTTTCCTAGTTACTGGACTCAGTTCATGACAAACGTTTCTATGGAAGGAAGGCATGACGGCGTTTCACTATGGAACCTTCACTGTGATGGTTTCTTGATTTTATTTTATTTTTTGGTTTTTTTGTCAAGATCCCTTTTTTTTTTTTTTTACGGGCACTCTAAATGACGCCGTCATGTCTCTTACCAGCTGAGTTACAGCTTGGAATGAGCCATCTCCGCATCTAATCTTTTGAGCGAGAAGAGAAGAGAGGAAATAGGGAAGACACAATGAAAAAGAAATCACTTGATACTCATATATTGTGTTTTACTAAATTAAATTACAGTCACCAATATTTATAGAAAAGTAAAGGCAAACTTGCTGAACAAGAGTACTAGCCTAAATAGGAAATATAACCATAAAAAAAATCTAATCAAATAAGCATGTCTAATTAAATAAGAAAAGCAATATAATTTTAATCTAATGAGCATTGCCAGCACAATTTCTTCCAGTCCCTGTGCTGAGTTAGCAATTTCATTTTCACCAACATTGGATGAGACCTATCTATCTAATCATTAAATGGGCATATTTACTGGAAAAAAAAAACTGGACTTATTAGTGGTGTCCCCCCACATGGTTGGCTGGTTATTGTAATAGGACATTCTTGTAATGACAACTTCCAAGAATATTTCATAAATGGAAACATAAATATCTAGGTGTTTGACAAGGGAAGGAAGACATGTTGTTAGATGTGTTGATTCAAATGATTGGTAGTAAGCATGCTTTGGCTTTTTTAATGTTTTCCAATTCACTTGGAATGGAAGCTTGTGAATGTGCTGTCAGCCAGCTTTGCAGTTTAGAAGTTTAAACTCTTAAGGAAGCTTTAAAGTTTTAGTTTAATTTTGGAACAATGACCCTTGCCAGGAAGGAAAGAAAAGGACATCGAAAAAGACAGACATTAACATGACAGAAGATGCTTGTTCTTGACAGGGTCTGAGGTGTAAAGAAATTTGGGTCCTTTTCAGGGCAGAATTCAAACAGGATTCAATGCACATACCCTTTAATGGATTAGTGGGGCTCAAACTGAAAAATCTAATCAGGTCAGAATCATTGTCACCCTTAGTATTTATTTGTGTCAAACTTAACTTCAACTTGAGCTGAGACTAATGACAAATTCATCAACACATGATTCGACAGTTTTCAACTATGTGCTCTGTGAATGTCTAATTTGACGGTGGATTCGTTGCTGATTTACATCAGTGGTAAATCCATCTGAACTAGGTGCTGCTGAAGTTCTACTTCTTGAAGTAATGTTTGGCAAACTCTCTTAGTTGGGTATGGACTTGTACTTTCTCACTTGTGCTAATTTTAATAAGTTATTTATATTCTGAACCATTTGATAGGTAAATCTATTTTAAACAATTTATATTTATGCACGAGGGGCTTAGAGTTGGCAATTTAAAAATAATGACTGGAGTGTAATTTGAAAATTATATTTGATCTTTTACATTCAATATTTGGACTAGCAAATTGTGTGATATGAAATATTTTTTCTTATTCTAGTACTTTTTTTGTACGTATAAATTTATTGTTTTAAATTAATTAACATGAATGCATGTAAATAGATGTATTATGTTATTTAAAAAAAGCATGACTCTCCAGAGTCTCCGCGTTGACTCTATCAATGTTTTTTTTTTTTTTTTTGTATTGGACGAGTCGACTCTGAGTTATGGGTTTTCTAACTTTGGTAGAAGTGGCCCGACCTTGGACCAAAAATGTTTGCAGAAGTGACTGATAAACTACAAAGCACAGCGGGTTTAAAATCTCTTTCCATGTGAGTAAGAGAGGGAGAGAGATTTCTATATATAAAATGTTTCACGATATAATTTACACAAAAGAAAAATGCCATAGTTCACATCATTATCAAATAAGGAATCTTGTACACAAATCATTGACGATCTCTTAACCTTTACAAATAAAGGAGTCTTGGACCCAATGATCAACCTGTTGCATTGCTTATTGAGTCAAGTCAATGCATCATACCCACATCCTACACAGTCCTTGAGAATCATGCCAAAGATTTCTTTAATCTTTTATAGTTTTTATTGACTCGACTTTCAACCCAATTTATTTGTTTTTTCTTTTTTCGATTAACCATACTAAGTTAATTCATGCACTCTACCGAATCACCCATGTCCATAACCAGTTGAATTACAACCGAGGGACAGCCAAATTAAGAACATCCTTCCCTCCCATGCCCTTTCTCCACTTCTCATTCTCTGTAAATATTCAAGGATCAATATGGGATTTTTTCATTTTTGCATCCTACACCCCCAGGGCCCCACCTACCTAAGAATCCATCAGACCCATCTGACTCCTTTCCACCTCCAAATGAAATGTAGTTCTTGTAGGGTTCATATTTAGAGAAGATGTCCGCAATTGCATTGAGAAGGATTGATGTCAAATCAAGGAAAAAGATGCAGGTATGTTTGAAATGAGTCGAATTAAAATAAATAAAAATAAAAATAAAAAAACAAAGAGCCAAATTGAGTTTGGGTATCTACAGGTTAAAGCTCAACCTGCATTCAATCATTTTTTAAGATAATCATTGAACCCAAAGGCGGAACTAGGATTTTCACTTTGGTGGTGCTACGATGGTCAAGTGAAGACGTTAAGTGATAAAATTGGATCTTTATACGATATTATCTAAGGGGTTTTTCAAATCACGTGGGTGCCACCGCACAATACTTGGGTCCACCACTGAGTGAACCACACCCTTCCACCTGATGCGGGTCAACCTAACTCAACCCGCATCCACCATGGGGCAAGCCATTTAACTGGAACAGACCGACCCAACCTGTAGAGGCCCGCCTTAAGTGCGTCTAACATTAGATGCATTTTAGGCGTGCATGCTGTAATCAGGCCTAAACTAGAGACCCAATTTTATTCTAGCTTTTGGACATGTGGGTCGGCTCTAACCCGGTCCAAGTAAAGGTGGTTTATTATGAAACGCGGTAGGATTTAGCGTTTATAGAATTAGAATTCATGAAAAGCAAGAATTCCTACTTTAAAAGGGTTTTCAAAATTTTTTACCACATTACAAATCCGATGAATGTGGTCCTATGTTCGACTTTATAAAAGTGGGTACACATTGTAATTTTTTGAAAGTAGGTTATGTGTTCACAATTAACAAAAAAGATGGTCCCACAGTATTATTCATATAAAGGTGGGCTCACATTAGAAATCCTATGAATGTGCTTCCTCTATGTTCTAATTTCTAAAGGAAGCGTCACATTTTAATTTCTAAAGGTTGGTCTTATGTCCACAATCACAAAAAATGTTGCTCCACTTTGTAATTCATAAATGTGTGTCACATGATCACGATTACAAAAAGTGGACCCACATTGTAAATCTTATTTATGTGGGCCATATATTTTAATTTCTAAAGGTGAGTCTCATATTTGCATTTACAAAAAAGGTGGCCCACATTATAATTTCTATAAAAGTGGGCCCACATTGTAAATCCTATGAATAAGGCTCCATGTTCTGATTTTTAAAGGTGAGTACCACGTTGTAATTTCTATAGGTGGGTCCCATGTATAATAATAATAGAGACAGAGTTATGCAAACAACAAAAGATGGGTCCAACATTGTAAATTCTATGTCTGCTCCTTGGAGCAAAACTTTTATAATGTTATCAAATAAGTTCCGTACAACATATTCTTAATAGATTAATTTAATATAATGTTGCCAATTAAGTTATGTAGAATATGGTATCGGCACAACTCAGTCTCAACACAATTTGATTCGAGCACAAAATTAAAAACAACACAAAAACAATGCCAGACGGTCCTCACAACCCTAAGAGCCCGACCCACATTCAACTTCCTTGACTGGTTTTGTTTTGTATAGACCCCCCTAAGGTTTTTATGATTTGTAAATAGGCCTCTGTGGTTTTAAAATTTATAAATAGGTCCCTATATTTTCATTTCAATACCTTTCATGTCCCCGAAATCAATATTTCTAATGAGAGCCACGAGATTTATGTTGAACTTCTATAAAAATGACAACTTTACCTTTACATCATTTGATCAAAAATAAATATATTATTATTTACAAGAATATCATTATTTTATCCTAAGTCCCAACTGTCTCTCTTAATAATTCTTTAATATAAATGAAGCCTAATCATATATTTTGAAACTTTCATCAATCTAACGGTAAGTCGTGTATGGATTGGATCAATTATAACTAACTATAAGCACAGACTTTGATTGTCATTATGATCAATTTCTATGTAATGAAATAAGCCTTATATGGATAAAAATAAATTCATGTACGATTATTCTCTTTCACTAAATATAATTATTAATGTTATAAGTTTAAGAAAGAAAATGAGTCAAAGCCTTTTAATTTATGTATATAGGGATAAAGAGATAGGCAAAAGTGTTATTTCACTATAAAAACTTTTGGTTGTTGGAAGGCTATTGATTTTGGAAACACGAATGGTATTAAAATGAATAAGAAGGGGCCTATTTATAAATATTAAAATTATAGGGGCCCTATTTACAAATCCTACAAACCCTGAGCGGGGTATATGCAAAAAGCTGTTTCATGATTCCAAATCCAATGTGTGTTATAATACAACACGGCTCCTGCCTCTTTATTCACCAAATTGCCCTTTCCCTTCTCCTCTCTCCTCCCCAAAACAGACGAGAGAGAGAGAGAGAGAGCTGTTGGAAAAAAAGCCATCTCAAACCCTAATTCTTCTTCCCACAGATAAGACTAGAATACAAAAACCCTAACCCTAGACAATCCAATCTGCCATGTTCGGCTGGAACATCGCCAAATCGGCGGAGGCGATGCTCTCGCGATCCGTAATCAGACGCCTCTGCAAATTCCTCTTGAAGAAGAAATTGGGAGAATTCATCTGTGGCGACATCGACCTCGATCAGCTCGATGTACAGCTGGGAGAAGGCACCATCCAGCTCAAGGACCTGGCGCTCAACGTCGATTATCTCAACCAGAAGGTGCTTTTTTTTTTTTTTTTTCGTTTGGTCTTCTTTGCTTTTCCTGTTATGGGGTTTGAGTTTTTGGTTTCTAGGGTTTGTTTTACTTGGGTGGAGTGTTTGGGTGTTGGGGAATTGGAGATTGGTTCATGGAATTATTGGGTTTTGTGTTTTGTGTGGTGCTTGTTTCGAAAAGCTGCTTCATTTAGGCGTGATGATGGTGGGAAACTGGATATAAGAGCAATTAACGGTTTTGGGCTTGTGTATGTTGTAGGACTCTACTTCTTAGTTTGAATTTGAACTGCGAAGGGGTTTTGACGTCTTCTGCTCCCAATACTGCATTTTAGTCCGCTGTATTTGCCCTTTGGCTGATCATTCCAGCATTTGAACTGCAGAAGAGTCAGAAATTCCAGCGGGTGTGTGGATTTGCAGGGCTCTAAATCCCAACAGTAGACCACTTGGGAATCTGGTAGTGTCCATATTTGATACACAAATACATTAAACTTTTGAAATGCGGACTGAGCTTTACATCCGAATTTGAGAACCATTTGCACGGCCCAACTGGATGTGTGTCAGTATGAGGTAGATAGGATTGGAAGGCCTTACGGGGATTTTTTTGTTGGCAAAAGAAGCATGATAAGATAATTAAACCATCTATTTAAGGTCCCAAAGCTGAATGATTTTTATTTTTTTATTTAGTTTTTTGGCACAAACATGGCTTTGAAACTTTGGGGCTGGAAATATTGGAGCTACGATGCCCCGGGCACGATAAGGATACACCATTGACATGGCAGGGACAGATTTTATGCACAAAATTGAGAAGCATGGGCTGTTAAAACAATGAAGGGCCAATTATCAAAATAAATAAATAAATAAATGATGAAGCACCAGGCACATGCAATCATACATTATGAAGGTATTTTCCATTTTGAAGTAACTGAGTATCATAGTAGATGATACAATCATAAAAAAAAAATATTCCGATTACGCCAGCTATCTCTCTTCAATAGGTAGTGTGATTGGAATAGTATCTTATGAGGCACATGATCGTTCTGATTTGTTTTCTACTTTTTTGCTCTATGTTAATCTCATAAGGTTCTCTGTCTAGTTTTATTTTATGTTTTTACTGGGGTCCCAAAGATTTCCTTCTGACACAATCCTAGTTAAACATGGCTGTATGCCATCTTAATGAATCTCCATTCGAGTTCTTATGCTGAGAATTGGTTTGTCATGTTCCAATAGATTTGATGACTATTGTCTAACTTCTGTGTTACTAGATCTGAGACTAAAATCTAATACATTTACCTTATATTCCAGTTGCATGCAGCCCCAGTTGTTGTAAAGGAAGGATCTATTGGTTCCCTTTTAGTCAAAATTCCTTGGAAGCTAGCAAATTGTCAAATTGAAGTGGATGGACTTGAACTTGTGCTCGCTCCTTGTAGGGGAAGAAATGTACCAGAAGAAAGGGATAATGTCACATCATGTCAAGATGGCAAACAATCTGTCATTAATGGTTTAGAAAAGGTTGAGAGTGCAACTGCTTGTGGCAGTAGTGGATCGCTTTCTCTGGAAATTCATGAAGGAGTTAAGACAATTGCAAAGATGGTTAAATGGTTGCTTACGAGCTTCCATGTAAAAATAAAGAAATTAATTGTTGCTTTTGAACCTTGGCTAGAGAATGATAGGGAGAGAGACAAGTCTCTTAGGACATTGGTTCTCTGTATCTCGGAAGCAGAATATGGAACATGCGTTTCTGAAGACACCAGCTCACTTTCTGTTTCAGTAGCTGACAGCTTCCTTGGGATGAGTAGATTAACAAACTTTATAAAGTTCCAAGGGGCAGTAATTGAACTCCTCCAAATGGACATTGTTGATAATCAATTATCAGTTCCAACTGCTTCAGGAGCAACATTCACTGATAATCATGATGAAAGCAAATCTTCAGGTACAAGAACTCCAGTTTTGACTGGAGAAGTTGGTGGGTTTTCAGGGAATTTGAAGCTAAGTATACCTTGGAAAAATGGGTCTTTAGACATTAACAAGGTGGATGCAGATGTTCATATTGATCCTCTTAAATTTAAGCTTCAGCCAAGCACAATAAACTGGATCATTTGCTCATGGGAGTGTCTCAAAGATGTAGGTGTGGACAGGAGGGGTGATATGCAACACAAGACTGCTGAATCTGTTTGTCGTAATTTTTCATCATGCTACCTGTCTTTTAGTCAGGGTTCTGCATTGACAGCTACAAGTAGAGTGATACCAAGCAGTGAAAAACTTTCACATGGATCATGTTCTCTAAGCAGTCATGCTCTCGAAACAGATTATTTGCTGCAGGGAGCACATGTTATTGCTGACTGGGTGCCATTATCCAATAACAGATGCCAGAAAGATGGAGTTGAACCTGAGCCAGATTATGGGGCAAGGTTTGTTTATCTGCATATAATATTGTCTTAAATTCCACAATTTTCACTGGAGTTCTGTTTTAAGTTTTAACTCTTCCTATGGTAATGTTACTGGACCACAGGAGAACCATGAGCTGGCATCCTTTACTGATGCAGTACTAACCCTTGTATAATAACAAACTGTTTCTATTTACTTTTTTTAAATTAAGAATCACAGTGCATATTTGTTGAAGCAACCTCATACCTACTTGCTTATGGTTTCTGTCATTTGCTCATCTTAAACCTCCTCCTAACTTTTCATGACCTGTACCACATCCCTCACCAGCACTGATAAGATCATTGCAAGTTCTGTTCCTGTTGTTTTTGTTTCGGATTGCATCTGTGAGGACTTTAGGATGATTCCTTTGACATTTTGTATCATATGGCCTTCACACATTCAATGAAATATAGTTTGAACTCTTATGAATGTCCTAGTAGTATTTACATTTTAATGTTTGAATACTGTTGAGTATGCCTATATCAGAAGAAGTTTCCATTATGTGCAGTATTTTGAACTGTAAATTTATTTTGCAGCATTGATCAATTTTTTGAGTGCTTTGATGGAATGAGGAGCTCACATGCTGCAGCTTTAGGACACAGTGGCATATGGAACTGGACTTGTTCTGTTTTCAGTGCAATAACAGCTGCATCCAGCCTTGCTGCTGGGTCTCTGCACATTTCCCCAGGCAAGTTTTGTAATCCAGTGTTCATTCTAGAAACTTCAAATATCCAAAGTTCCTTTACTTTCAGTATGGTTTTTCTTGTTAATTATACTGTTCTGCTATGTGAATAAAATGGATAAAGCCATGTGATCTGCTGTGTATGTGTGTTACATCATCTTTGAATTATGTATTCATGGGAGCACCGGTCATTTATAACATGGTTTTTCTGGTTGATTCGTGTATCTTGCTTTTACAGAGCAACATCATGTGGAAACGATCTTAAGGGCAACTGTTGCTGGGATATCTGTAATTCTTTCTTTCCATGATGAAAACCTGGGTCAGTCGCATGATTCTCAGGGTGGTGATGGTAATATTGATTGCCTTGATGGAACTGAAAATGAGAGTTGCTTAACCAGCGATGTGGTTATTTCCAGCACTGGCTCTGCTGTTCCTGTCTATTCTTGCCTGAGTTCTGAGCAGTCTACTGAAGTTAATTCTGCTAGAGTACATTATCTGGAAACAATGTGCCAAGAGCTAGTTCTTAGTTTGCAGGTAATAATTGTGACTGCTGATTTTTGTTTTGTTTTTTTTTTTCCCTTTTTTTTTTTTTTGGCTTATCATATCATATTCATATGTACTATTTGATTGGCTACATGCTTAAAGTATCATTCACCTTATTGGTTCTAAAACTAATCTCAGACTTCTGTCAAGGTCAACAGGTCTGCCATAAAAGTATCAAGGTTGAAGCAGTAATAAAGCATATCGAGGTCGATGATTGCTTCACTAATGGAAACATTGCTGGGGATTTTGGCTTCTCAGGTTGCGAGCAGAGTGTTCACAACCAGATGATCTTGTTTCAACGTTTGCAGGCAGATGTTCAAGGTGCTCTGCCTCCATTTTCTTTTTCTGTCCAAGATGCTAATGCAGAGGAAATGATATTCAACCCTTTTCATCATGAGCATATGAATGGTAACTTGTGGGAAGCCAATCAGAGAGCTTCCTGTCACGGTGATCTGGTGAAGGTTAAATTGCTGAAATCTGTTGGTATACGGGATTGCCAATTGGCTGTCAGTTCCACTTACATCAATAACAAATCAGGTGCATCAACATCTTTTTCTTTGGATCTACCTCCGTTCATCTTGTGGGTCGACTTTAGTTTGGTAAATTTGTTATTCGATCTCTCGAAGAAAGTGGGAACTTCATTAGATATGAACAATGCTAAGAAAGATTCTGTATCTGTTGGTCTTGGAGGGAGGCATGACTCTTCACGTCATGGAGACTTAAAAAGTGGCACTTGCACATATATTAAGGATGTTACTCCAAGAGGAAGCGTACGTGGAAATATTTTCCTGCCACGCACTAGGATTATATTATGTTTTCCTTTTGAAGATCATGGTGACTCCAGGCACTGCTCTTCCTGGGATGAGTTTGTTTGCCTTGATTTCTCTCCATCTTTGATCCCGAAAAATGTTAGAGATGCTTCGCCACTTCCAAACGTGAGCTTTCAGAAGGGATATTTTGATTCTCCTTCCAATTCTATCAGTTTGAATTTTGGAGACCTTAACATCTACTTAATTTCTTCTGCTCGTGGATGTGATGGGGGAACCGGTTCTATTTCCAGCCACCAGACTTTTTCTGCTTCGAAAATTTTCTCTGCTACCAGAGGAGCAGATGGTTGTCATTCTGTCATGAGTATGTCTTGGCAGGGTGGTCCTGTTACAGGCTCATGGATTGCAACTAAAGCTCGGGTCATGGTTACCTCACAAGAGTCAAGAAACAGAAAAAAAGTGTCAGGAAAAGGTAACGAGTTTGCATCTGTAACAACAGCGGAACATCTAGTGGAACCAGATTCTTGTGTACAACAAGAGATGATTCTGAGCTCTGCCTTTGTCCTGCATGTCCGTTTTTCTCTTGTTTGGATCAATCTTGGCAGATTTGAGTATGAACTTCTCCAATCTCTTCTGAGTCAGCTCTCAGATGGTTTTAAGAAAGAGCATGGTTCTGTCAGCGATGGCAGTTCATCTCAAGTGTCAGTACTTATAGATTGTGATGTTGTAGATCTTTCAATTAAAATCGAGAAGGGCACTGATGTTAACTTCTCATTACAAAAGGAACTTTCAGGTTCATGGGACAGCCTGCGATTGCTGATTGAGAAGTTTGAGTTGTTATCTGTTTCAAATATTGGTGGCATTAACAGTGCCAATTTTTTTTGGGTAAGTCATGATGAAGGGGAGTTGTGGGGCTACTTCGACAAGGTCAGTGATGATGCTTCCGCAGCATTTAAAGAATACCTCCTGATATCCTGTAGGAACTCCACCATACGGCGGGGTGATGGTGAAGGTACAAATGCATTATCTTCTGGTTCCGCGGGTAGTGTTATCATGCACCTGTTGGATCCCCAGTCATTCCAAAGTTTCACATCCATAACTGTGAGATGCGGTACAATAGTTGCCCCAGGTGGTCGTATGGATTGGGTGAATGAGATATGCAACTTCTTTAGTTTGCCTTCTAGTGAAAATGAACAAGCAAGCACCAGTAGCATGCAAAATGGGCTTCCTGCAGATCATGCGTCTTTTGTAGCATCATTCTGCCTTGACTTGGTGGATATTGCTTTGAGTTATGAACCTTACATGAAAAATCCTATTGTCAATGATGGAGATTGGGATTCTGAGGGCAGAACTTCTGATAAACCTGTTGAAGAATCTGGTGAACAGCCTGTGCCATGTCTGTTAGCTGCATCATCATTGAATCTTTCTAATCGAACTGTGTCAAGTCTTCCTTCCAATGACTACAACATAAGACTACATGATCTTGGGCTTCTTCTTTGTCCATCTGGCTCAGAAAAAAATAAGGGCATCTACAGTGTAGATTATCTTCGCAGGAATGGTTATGTTAAAGTTGCTTCAGAGGCACTTGTGGAAGCTGTTCTTAGAACTAACAGTAACAATGGCTTGCTATGGGAGTTGGAGTGTTCTGAGTCTCATGTCAATATTGATACATGCTGCGACACCACTGCTGGTCTTATCCATTTGGCCGCTCAACTTCAGCAGCTCTTTGCGCCTGATATGAAGGAATCCATTGTACATTTGCAGAATAGGTGGAATAACATCCAGCAGACATATGGTCATGGTAGTGCAGATGCTACTAGTACCCGTGAAAGTTCTTCCTTTGCAAGTATTAATGGGCAAACCTGTCATAGAGATGTTGACCACAGATTTGTAGGGGTTGGCCTAATGGATGGGGTACTTGAGGATGCATTTTACATGAATAGAAATCAGAATAGTCTGTCTAATTCTGGTGAATCGCAGTCTCATACTACACTTGATGTAGGTCTGCATGGTGATGCTTATAGCTTGGACATCAACACTCCAACAGCTCCTGATGTTTTCCCTGGAAATGTTTCCTTAAGCAGTTCGATGCCTGGATTAGGTTTTGAAAATATTCAGATTCCATCATCTCTACAGAAATCCTTCTACCCAGATGTCGTGGAAGGCTTTTATGTACCTGAGCTGTGTCCACCACAAGCATCATCAAATGACTATTCACCCAGTGAAGTAGATCTTAAACTCAAATCTAAGAATGTAGATAATTTGGATATGGAATGTGGAAATAGTAGATGGTATGAGGACAATTCTTTGAGAATAATAGACGATCATGTCTCAAATGTGAGTCACCATCCTGCAGAGAGACAAATATCTGAAGGCAGCAAGTTTCCTTCAGTCAATTCTATGACCCATGATGATTCTTGCAAGCCATGTGGAAGGGTAATCCTTAAGAATATTGATGTGAAATGGCAAATGTATGCTGGATTGGACTGGCCTAACTTGAGGAAAAATGTTCCGCACACTATGAGTACTTGTGGAAGGGATGCTACTGTATGTCTAGAGCTTACATTATCCAGGATGAAAATGCAATATGACATGTTTCCTGATGGGGAAATATACGTGTCCAGGCTTTCACTCTCAGTCCAGGATTTTCATCTTTATGACAACAGCAAGGATGCCCCTTGGAAGAAGGTATCCTCACAATATTCTAAACTTATCAATTGACTTTTCTATTCAACTACTATGCTACCCTCATATGCGCAACAAATCTTTAGAAAAAGCTCATTTGGTTTCTCTTGAAGGTTTTGGGTTATTATCAATCAAAAAAGCATCCCCGAGAATCCAGTACAAAAGCATTCAAATTGGACTTGGAAGCTGTCAGGCCAGACCCATTTACTCCTCTTGAAGAGTACAGGTAACATTGAACATGTTTTTTCTAAACAGCTCAATCCACTGTATTTGAAGTTGATGTGAACAGTGGCCTCCAGTTTATTAATTGGTCTATATGGCTAAATTTGAAACCAATCTCTCTTCAGGCTACGTCTTGCGTTTCTTCCTATACGACTGCATCTTGATCAAAGCCAGCTCGATTTTCTCATTGGCTTCTTTACTCGCAAAGAATCATCCAATGAGCAGTCTCCCGACATTTCTAATGATTTGGGTGGGTCGGGAGTGTCACTGGAAAGGAGTTGTAGTTTTGCCGGGCAAACTATTGCTCAGGAGGCATTACTTCCCTTTTTTCAGGCAAGTCTCTCATCTTCCCTTTATGGCGTGGCTCTCTATTGGATTGTTTTTTAGGTCTCTAGAATCACTACCTGATCCCATATTTTAGGTTGTACATCCATATTGAGCCATAGTTTGTTAAATGCTTGTATGCGTTTATTCTCCATTTTTTATGTGTTTTTAATTTTTATTTTTAAAAATGCATATATACCCAATGCAAGAGGTTGGACCATCGACAAATTTCACTCTAGTAGGAGTTAGGCCCATTTTGGATTGATCACTTATAAAACACATGAATAAAATATTAAGAAATATATGTGTTTAATTGTGGGCAATTTGACTGTGGGTTCAATTTGGAAGGTATGTAGTGCTGTTTCAGCTTCTGGTTTACGGAGCTGTTGGATAGTGGTTTGTTGTCAGTCCATTGTCTTCTTGAGCTATTCTCATGGGTTTCCACTAAGTTTCAATATTATATCAAATTTTGATGGGAATATTTGAGGAAAATGTGGTGAGAAAGAATAGGAGGTATTGGTCAATATTACACGGATTTCTTTTTGGAATTATTTAGGGCCTCTGAAGTTGGATGCATCTTATACTGAGGCCAAGGTGATGGTAATGCTTGTGGGGTGCGGAGAACTTGACAAGTTCAGTATTGGAGGGTGTTATTCTGCTTTCCTTGGTTTATGATGACTTGGATTGGGAGATTCATTAATTAGCTAGGGAGGGTCTGATTGTTTTCACTTCCATTACATGTGATGGAAATCTTGAGCCTGATAGGTTGCTGAGTTGGGGTTTTCAGAGGCCTTACATGCCTTTTGATGTTTGATGTCCAGCAGCTTATATATCTCTTGTATTCTTTTTGCATTTTGTAATAAGATCTTGACACTACCTTTTCATATCAAGAGAAATTTTGGTGAAGCAGTGGGATAAATAAATTGAAGTTGATATTTTTCTAAGCACGTTATATTTGTAATTGGTCAGATGAAATATATTGATTTCCCTCTTCATTTTTTTTAAATTTCTGAACCAGAAAATTGACATTTGGCCTGCTATTGTGAGGGTGGACTATAATCCTCGTCATTTTGACCTAACAGCATTACGGGGAGGAAACTATGGAGAGCTTCTCAACCTAGTTCCATTGAAGGTAAATTCTGCTCATTTTGTGGTTGTTTATGACCTATTATCCCTTAATACAATCTATCATCACTGGTTAAAAAAAAAAAAAACTCATTTGCAGTTGTGACTATCATAGGTGCTCTTTTTCCACATTCCTAAATTCTGATAATTTCAGTTGTCTTGATTATTTAGAAGTTTGTGGGTTTTTAATTTGCTTTATCTTTTTGAAATCTAATTGAGTGGTACTATTCATATTTTTCCTCTTGGTATTGGAGGCAAATCTGTTTGTTGTGTTGGCATGCATCATTTTTCTTGATCTGATTTGATGGGAATTTGTTTCCCTTTAATTTGGCGCGTGTGTTTTGATTGGTAACAATAAATTGTATTCAATGAAAGGAAATTAAAAAATAGAAAAGAATTACAACAAAAAATGGCTAACATCCTTGTACCAAAATGCTAACTCACAATTACAGAATAAAGGCAACTAAAGAAACAATCTTCTCAACCGCTTGCTTTCCCAATAAATTAGCCAGATAATTAAGCCAAACCGACCCACTTGAGAACAGGTCACTTGAAGGGAGGAGGATAACTGTTTATTTGAACCAATTTTGCTTCTGACAAGCTACAACCCTATTGCCTGTTAATCTCTTTCTCTTGGACATCGACTTTAGTTAGCATGATGGTATGCTCTGTTTTCAACCTCTATAATATTGCTGCTATACTAAAATGAATGTTAATATTAAAAAAAATAAAAAATGCTGCTATATGTATGATGAATGCCGGTAGTGCTTAGTTGGCCGACTGCTAGAAATGGAGGTTTTGATTGCACTTGATGAGTTTTCTGCAGGAAATTGAATTAGAGCTCAAACATGTCCATGCAGTTGGTGTCTATGGCTGGAGTAATGTCTGTGAAACCGTAATAGGGGAGTGGTTGGAAGACATTTCACATAATCAGGTTTTGGGCCATTACTTTCTCTCTTGAAAGAAAAATGATCGTTACTGGATACATTTATGCATTATAGTGTATTAATGTTCGTCATTTTTTGGATTATAGGTTCATAAATTACTGAAAGGGCTTCCTCCTATTCGGTCATTGGTTGCAGTGGGTTCAGGTGCTGCCAAACTCGTTTCTTTGCCAGTTAAGAACTACAGGAAAGATCACAGGTTGCTCAAGGGGGTGCAAAGAGGTACAGTATGACTTGCATTATGTTTTGGTGATCTCGTCTTGCGAACAAAAATTTATTTCCTTATCTGCTGTATCTTCTCCAGGAATTGTATGCTTTGTACACTACACACACCAATTTGATTTTCCTTTTTTGCCTCTGCTATGATTTCAATAACCAATGCTATCCAAGTGGGCAATATTAACATGAATATTTGTTTACCAGGTGCAATTGCATTTGTTAGAAGTGTTTCACTTGAAACTGTGGGACTTGGGTTACATCTGGCAGCTGGAGCTCATGACATCCTACACCAAACAGAATGTATTCTTGCTAATGTTCCACCTTCTGTACCTGGGTCTGTAAGAAGCAAAGCAACGACAAATGTACGAACTAATCAGCCTAAAGATGTGCAACAAGGGATCCAACAGGTGTTCATTTCTAGTGCACTTAATTTGTTGTAGTTACTGACATGTTTTTCTCTGTGCATGGATGCTAAACTATTTTATCTGTTTGGGTCAAACTTGGGATATATATTAATCTGTAACTGAAAAATATATTTAAAAAAGGATAGAGAACCATCCAAAAAGTATACACCTTCCCAATGAGGAAAGAGAAGAAAGGTATAAAAGGATTATACCAACAGCCAAACCAAAGAAAGATGACAACACAACAACTAAAAGACAGGCTCCAAATCTAAAGACCTATCAACCCTATACACACACAACATTTGAAAATACGTTTTATTTTATTTTATTGATAACAATAATTCTATCCAAAGTAGTTTGTTTTGTTTTTATTGCACAACTGTTCTTATATTGGATAAGCAACTGAGTATACTTGTATAAAAGACAGCCTCCAAATCTGAAGGCCTATTTAACCACACACACACACACACACACACACACACACACACACACTCACACACACATATATATATATATATATATATAGAATAATATTCACCGTTTGGGGGTGTCCCTCACCAAAAATGGTGAGGGATAGATGCACTTGAAGATCCCCCATATATATATATGGGGGGTCTTCATATGCATCCATCCCTCACCATTTTTGGTGAGGGACACCCCAAAAAGGGGAGTTTCAAGTACAAAAGTGTACTTTTGTACCTCACATCAAGTACACTTTTGTACTTGAAACTTCCCCTTTTGGGGTGTCCCTCACCAAAAATGGTGAGGGATAGATGCATATGAATATTACCCTATATATATATATATATATATATATATATGGGCCAGCTCTCCTAAGCTCAAGTGTGTGGTGGGACTCACCTGGGGACCCACATGGGGATTGGGGATTTTGTGGGGGGGGGGGGGGGGTCTCAAGGACTCCCTGTGATTCTCCTCTATGGAAAAAATCAGCCTCAACTGTGGTTTCTATCATCTCCATATGGGCCCAAAAGTTTAATGGTGAATAGTCCATTTGGATCGATACATAGTCGATCCAATAGTTCAGTAAATTCGAATCTAACTGAAAGTTGGTGGACATGTGCAATTTAGGGAGGGTCATGTGTTTGGTCCATTTGAATGGACCAAAGGTGGGCCCCATAATAATGAGCTTACGAAATTTTATCCTAAGCTCGAGCTTAGGAGAGCCTTGCTCATATATATATATATCATCATCATCATCATCATCATAGCCTTGTCCCAACTATGTTGGGATAGGCTACACGAATTCTGTTTCTTCATTCTAATCTATCTTCAGCCAAATTCGCAGATAAGTTTACTTCTTCATATCAATTTTTACTACCTCCATCCATGTCCCCTTTGGCCTACCCTTTCCTCTTGGTTGGTCCTTAACCTTCATGGCCTAAGGTCAAATGCTAATGCAAAGTCCAAGATAGAGTCTCCTAACACATTCTTTTCTCCAAATCCTTGTCCTACATGCACTCTCTCATATCCTCTATTATCCTTTCCTACATGCCCATTTAAGTCCCCTCCTAGGAAAATCTTTTCACTAGTTGGAATTTCTCATAGTTGGCATCTATCTCTTCCCAAAATTGGCTTTGGGACACTTTCATCTAATCCTGCTTGGGGAGCATATGCACTAATGATATGAATTATGTCTTCCTTTAAAACTAGTTTAATTACTATAATTCTATCACCCAATCTCTTTACCCCTACAATTTTCTCTTTCAAATCCTTATCTACAAGACTACAACTATACTCACTCCATTTCTTGTGTCGTTCTTTCCTACATAAAAAAGTTTATAACCATCAACGAGCTCTTTAGCTTTCTCCCCCTTCCACTTTGTCTCTTGTAGACAGGCTACACTAACTCTTTTGCTTTTCATTACGTCGACTGACTCCATGCTTTTGCTTGTCAAGGTTCCTATATTCCAAGTAGCAAGTTGAATCTTCCTCTTCTTCTACTACTGTAACTTCTTTAGCAGCACTCGTCCATAATGCTACGGTAGCCCTTGCCCACTTTTCCACTGCAATCGGGTGACGCTGCAATGTGTCGCTTAAAGCGGGGAACGCCCTAGCAATTAGCATGATCTCGGAATGTTGTAATCTCAAAATTTATGTTAGGATTGTGACAAAATTTTATACTGGCTGTCAACTTACCTAACACAACCCTCGTCCTTTACCCGGGCTTGGGACCAGCAGTAAAAAAAACTAGCGGAGTTAACCCTTATATATATATATATTAAATTCATAACAATAATTCTATCCAAAGTTGTTTGGTTTTGTTTTTATTGCACAAATGTTCTTATATTGGGTAAGCAACTGAGTATACTTGTATTGGGATGGGATTAATATGAATGCAATCATAAGGATGGATCTGGGACCCTTTTTGTTGTGCTATTTCTTACACAACCGGTACTCAAATGACCATAAACAACACATTGAAGGGACTTCTTTCACAAAAAGGCACACGAATCTGTGTTTCCAGTCAGCGCCATCTTTTACCTGAATATGAACATCCTTAACCGTAGAAGGGACAAAACCACCGTATGATGTATCCCACATTCGAATCTTTCCACTTTGAAACCGAATGATGTGCAATGATGGTGAGAGGATGAATGTAGTAAAAATGGTAAATGTAAACTTCATGCCTATCATTACAAAAGATCTCACCTTTGTTCTTAATGTTCCAAAAGAACCATTAAATGTCACCCCTCCCCAACACAACCCCCAAAACACAATCACGGGCAATGTAATGCTTACCAGAAGCATCCCTACAATGTTGCACATCACTTTGATGGATAGGTTTTGAAGACCCAAAACAAGATTTAGGACTCATTTGTGCAGGAATTGCACAAGAGGAAATCACGTTTCCTCTTCCCCATGGGAGACCAATCTCCCAGGTTGGAATGCAGGATCCTTGGAAGCGAGAGAAAAAAAAGAAGGCTTTTTACTCTTTTCATCGAAGATAATGTTGCACCGAACACGGTGACCTGGAAAAGGCCGAAAAACTGGCGCCTTTCCCACTCTAAATCCACAGCATATGCGTTGCGCAAACACATCCTTAGATATCAATACAATCATTGTGGAAGTACATTGTCATTATGTGATATGAAATATATTTAAACAATATGGATCAAATTCTACCTATTTTTGATTGGTCAAGTTCCACCTGTTTTAGTATTGCATTATGGATTTTGAATTTCTTTTTTTAAAATATCTGTTAGTAGTGTCTACAGACCATTTCGCATAAACAGTTTCATTTCATTCTTCTATTCTGGTGGGCAGGCATATGAGAGTATCAGTGACGGCCTTGGTAGAACAGCTTCTTCTCTAGTTGGGAATCCTATTAAGACATATCAGCGAGGTGCGGGTGTGGGTTCTGCTTTGGCCAGTGCAGCCCGTGCAGCTCCTGCCGCTGCTATAGCTCCTGCCTCTGCAACTGCTCGTGCCGTACACTGTGCTCTTCTCGGAGTAAGAAACAGGTTATCAAACCACATTCCAGAATCTCATCTTTACCACAGTGTGAAACTGTTTGGAAGCAGACATCCCTTAACGTTAGTATTTTCTCATCTGCAGCCTTGATCCTGAACACAAGAAAGAATCCATGGAAAAATATTTGGGCTCCACACATGCTCAAGATCACAGGAAATGGTACTGCCTTTGATTTCATAGTTAATTGCTTTTATCTTTTAACCATCTAGAGTTCTCTATCATTTCACATTTCTTCCACTGTTTTCTCTGGCACAGACTCGAATTATGAGTTGGTTTGTTGTGGTGCTTGTTGCAGCAGCCTGTGATATTGTAAGTGGAGACTCTACCGAACAGATGGATGTTTGTTCATAATGCCCCCTTTACACCCTTTTTGCACATTTAATTGACATTGAGATTCTGATGTTGGTTCAATTGTTGGTGCAGGTGTACATACAGATATTTGAGCAGATTCTTTACACGTCGGAATAAGATGGGCGAGTGCCTGTACAGAATGTAAATAGCAATCTTGCTCATCCTTGTTTCGGTTTCAGAGGCTTGTCCTTCCAATGATATGACAAGCTCATATAATCTATGTATGTATGTATATTGATAGGTAATCTATATGGTGGGTTATACGCAGCAGTTGCTCTGCCAATCAATTTTTTCCCTAGATTATTGTGTTTTCCTTTGTTTCAAATCAATTTCTTGTAAACCACTATGCTATTTGTGGACAGTGTTGCATGATGCAGATTTCATTTGAAGATGTATTTAAAGTCAAGCATGCATACATAATGTAAATAGCAATCTTGCAACGATAACGGACCTCCCTGACCTTGAACCAACTGCTAACCTATCCTGCTTCTCACCTACCTAACCTGACTTTAAATGAATCCACATTATATATGGGTCGGTCACCTGACTTGCAGTTACAATAAGGTAGGTTTGTGTCGAACTGTCTAACCCCCTTATATTTTTACTTAGTATTTATAACAACTAAATCGTATTGCATTAATTATATTAACATATTACAATATTATATGAATAATACTGAGAATTTTACCTAAAAAATCCCCAGGGTCTCTGTGGATAAAAGAAAGGACCCAAAATGTACGTATCAACTGCATTTTTGCTAGGGGATTTTTTTTTGTTTCTTGTATTTTTGCATAGAGGTGATTTCTCTGCTCTCCAGCATGCACAGAGTGGGGATGTTCTCACTCGGTTCTTCTTCTTCATCCACTTCTATCATCAACCTCTGCCCGCACAACATTTTCCTTCAAGATATGGTGACGTCAATGGTCGCGGGCTTCAATGTGGGCGAGAGCTTGTCACTGAAAGCACCTCATTCTCACATATAGCCTTTTCAAAATATCATTTTTTCTCATTCCTCTCTTCCCCACAACCTAAGCAAATCCAACTGAACCATTAATCTTTTCCGGCCAAACGAATGAAACGTCACCCTCATCTCTCACATAACTCACAGCTCTCTCTTTTTCTCGACCCTATCTTTTTTCTTTGTTTCATTTTTTTTCCTTCTTGTTCTTTATTCTCTTCTATTCTTGCTCTCTGCAACCTACATTCCTCATTATCTTTTTCTCACCTCCTTGCACAAACATTCCCCATCTCCAATCTACCTCTACCGTCATCATCATCTCATTCCCTCTGCATTTTCCTTTTCCACCAATCCAACACACGTCACTTAAACTATCCCATTTCTCTAAATGAGGCCCATCTCTTTTATCTCTTTTTCGCCATGATCACCACCATTTTACCTCTTATCACCAGGCTATATATATATATATATATATATATATCTTGAATCTGGCATTGGTAGTGATATCCCTACTTAGCGGTAAAGAATAAGAAGAAATAAGTAGTGATATCCCCGCTTGTGTATCATCACCTCTTGGAAAAAGAAAGAAAGAAAGAAAGAGAGGGCCCCTGGGGACCACTATCGTGGATGCATATGTTTTGGGTCTTATTTGGTCTATAGTAAACCTAAGGGCTTTTTTTTTTTTTGGGTAAAATCCTCAATAATATTTGATATAATTCTCCTATAATTAAAGTTATCTTATTCTTATTGGTTAATCAGGCTTAGGTCTTTCTAAGTTAAAATGGACTTGGCTCAGACTTATGCCAAAGCCTGACTTCTGCCAAGCATCTACAACTGTAGTCTTTATGTGAGCGGGTCAATCCTATTCGTTGATCAGCATCGGGTTTGAAGGGTCTTATCATGTAACTTAATGTTCTTAAGGTCCAAGCCAGGCCCAAGCCCAAGCCCGGGCTGGCCCGAATGCATAAGTGCTAGTAGGAAAGATAGTGCTGGAACTCAAAGCACTTGTAATCTTATAAATGCACACATCTGAAATGAAAGCAAACCCTTTTTCTAAACTTAAATCTCGCCCGGTCCGGGCTCAAGTTTCATGTTTTTGGGCCAGCTACTTATGTTCTGATCGGGCCTTGGCTAGGCTTGGGCTTATAGTTTAGAAGCCAGGCTGGGACATTCCTAAACCTGGCCTATCAACATGTGAATCTTGAAGGTTTTTTTTTTGGGTAGAAGTGGCAAGGATTGATCCCTGTTGCTTTTTTTTGCTTTTTTGCTTTTTTTTGATAACGCAGGGTTCCCAGCCCTTTGGGCCAGAATAATCCCTACGGGCCTAGGAGAGAAAGCCGGGTAAAATTCCCCTGTAGCCCCAGTGTGGTAGTGCAGTTTCGAACCCACAACCTCCGGGTGCAAACCGTGGTCGTTGAGGATTTTCACACTTGTGTTGGCATGACAATTTTTCTGTGCAAATGGCATTATTTATTCATCATTTTTGTACCTTACTTGCGCATTACATGCATAATCCAGCGCAAACAAACACCCCCTAATTCTCTGCACTATGGGCTCTCCATAGTCACGACTGGCTTAGACCCTAGATGCGAGAAATTTTCCTTGAGGGCCACTATTTTTGTAAAAAATGATTGGGGAGAGAGCATATGTAAAAAAAATCCATGCATTTTCAAAAAATGTTGGGGGTTTTGACCCACACCATGCACATTTGGAAATATATTCACCCCATTGTGTTAAACATGCTGAACCAGAACCAGCCTTTTGATTATATTATACAGTCTCACACCAGACCCCATTAAACAATCATGGCTGGAAAGTTAAGGCCAGGTTGGCCTCCATACCTACAAATTGAGTCCAAATCCACCCAATACAGGCTAGGCACGTTGGGTCAATCTCATGCTAGGCTCAGCCCATGAGCACCCTATGACTTGGTAGATGCGACACAAAAGAAAGCTAGGGCATGTCATGGATTCCATAAAAACAAACCTAAGTAGGGCCATATCAGATTTAATCCCACGAGTTAGCTCAGTTGGCGTAGGACTATAGTTTGCACCTAAAAATTGTAGATTCAAAACTGCACTACTACACTGCCACACCGACCAAGAGAGTTTACTCGACCTTCCTCTAAACCCGACGGATTAGTCCACCTTAGGGATTGTGAACCCTTCAATAACAAGGCAAAAGAAAAAAAAAAAAGGTCATATCAGATTTTTTTGAAAAACATGGCCCGTCAACGTGGGCCAGACAGTGATTAGTGACTGGTTCCCAAAACTTAAAACAAAAATTAGGGCACCGATGGATCTCATTCGCGGGAAACAGAGAAGAAAGAAACAAGGAAGAGGAGAAGAGAGAAGAGGGCACCGATACCGATCCTCTGCAAATTGCCCCCAAAATCTGCAAAAGGTAAACGTCTTCTTCTCTGACCGAAATCTTCCATCTTCATCTCCACCCTCGGAACTCACCCAGTTCACTATCCTCACCTCCAAAAACTAATTACTTATCCAATGCTCACATCTATGTGTGTGAGCAAGATTTAATTGAATCGGCTTGAAGGATTTTATGGTGTTTGAAGCGTTCCAGATGGTTTGGCTAAATGGGTTTTTTTTTTCCCCTTCCTAATCTGCATTTTTGGCTGAGTTTTATTTTGGTTTGTAGGGATTGCCCAATTCTTGATTGTTTAAATTATTATGAAAGGTTTTCTGAGGATTCTTGTTTGGTACTGATTCTGATTTGGGATCTGAAGTGCTTGGTTGTTGCAATTGATTGATATTTTTTTTTTTGGTTGTTTAGGGCTGAATTGCAAATGTTATTTTTTTGTACTGTGTTTGGTTTGGATTCATTTGGTTGCTTATTTTTACATTTTGTTTTCCTCTTTCTTCTGAATGGGAATTGTGTGGAGTGCTTACGAAATACCGAGGTGATCTCCGACCGCGGCACCAAAATACCAATTAGGGGTCACTCCGGCCTGATTTATTCCAATTCGGCAAGAGTGCCAGCTGTCACCAAGTTGGAGTTGGATTCGGTCTGACTACCGACCTCGTTCATAACAGGCTCTGTCCTGAGCGCCTCGGTACAAATGACCGACCTCCTGCATCCCCTGATCTCGGTAATTCCCATCTCGGTCCACTTGACCGAGATGGATGTCCGTCTTAATCTCCATTTATGAGATGGGACGGCTACATGGTAGTAGAGCCCCCGTGACAGAAGGTGGCCAAGTACTGATAAGGGACCTTCCCTATCACTTCCACATTTATGTGAGGGGGTTGAGGGGACGTCCGATGGGACAAGTATCCTCACCTACCATCTTAGGAGTAGGCTGATGGGACAAGTATCCTCACCTACCTCCACTATAGAACCTTCTATTCTCTCCTACATATACCTGCATGGGAGCCCCAGAAGAGGTAAGCAATATACAGTCTACATCCTGTTTATTTCACCCACATCTTCTCCACTTCACCCTAGTTCAGTGACTGCACTAACTCAGGCGTCGGAGTGCCTTTGGCTGACAGCAGCCTTGGGCCCTGACTGTTCTTTCTTCCCTTTTTTCAGGATTCAGGCTGTCAGTGACTTCTCCGACCAGCTAAACAGGATTTTCCTAACCCCCTTCATCACTTAAACTAAGTCCGTAATAATTTAGGCACTTACGGGAATGCTTATGGATAAGATCATTGCTCTTTGTGTTTGATTTTGATTAGTTACTCGGTTTTGGCTTTTATCTACTTTATTCACTGCTTTCTTTAGCTTAAACCAAAGAGGTGTCTAGGAAAGAAAATGGACTGTTTGGTTCTCTTTTTGTTATTTTTGTTCTATTGAATACATTCTATCGGTGGCTTATGTAGGCTCCGGTGCTTTAATCTAAACACATCTATGAAACGTGTTTATAGAAAATTAAGATGCAGCTCAAATTTCACTTCAATCAGAGAAATACTCTTCATGAAATTAATCAATATAAGAAAATAATAAATTCACAGTTTTCATTAGTTATCTATTCGTTGCTATTTGATGAGAAGATGAGTTTTGAGTTAATTAAATGGCATGTTTGTTTGTTCCATATTGGTTTCGTAAAGCTTCACAATAAAGTGAGGTCTAATGGAAGTATGTTAAAGGGGTGCCAGGTGAAGGACATTAGGAAGATATATAGATTAGAGCATCACTTTCCTATGATTTAATTTACTATGATAATCGTTATGTAATCATTTTTCAACAAGCGGAAGGCTATTTGAGGGCCATTTGTACATCATTACCTTTACTTTTTAAATTTAGCCCCTTTGAGTACAAGATATTGTTTGAATTCCAAATTCAATACCTAGCAAACCAATGGCCAAAAATGCGTTTTACAATTGGAATTAACTTTTACATAGAGGCTTTCAAAGTCATACTATGCTGGATTTGGATGCAATTGGGAGTTCTTTCAATGGTTTTTTATTTTATTTTATTTTGTAAAGAAGTATTGTAATGCTGTTTTCATTTGAATACATGTGGTTAGAAATTAGAATGAAAACATTACTGGTTGACAGAATGTGACTCACATTGATAGATGGACTGACTTTCTTTCATTAGAGAAGTTGAAGTATATAAAACAATGGAAACACTTGGGAAACTAAGCTATCGAATGACAAAAAAAAGAATGTGAACTTGAGGGACTAATAACTGAGTTTCCTTCAAGATGGATTTGGAAGTGCTTCAGGTATTATCGGCATCATGTTGAAATCAGGTTTATTCTTTTCTATCCGGTCTAGGAAATTCTCGCACTTGATCTTTTCCCTGGGTTTTTCTTTTTGTGGGAGTTACTTGGGTGGATGGACATGGTTGTGAACAGAGTTAATTGGGCCTATCATTTTATTTTAGTTTGCACTGTACAACAGGGTTTTTATTTATTGTTTTTTTGAATGAATGGGTTGAGTTGAATTAGCCAATTGAAGCTTTTTTTAAATTCCCAATAAGGGCACTTTTGGGTACCATCCTTGCTAGAGAGAGGAATCCTCTATTTAGAGTATTCCTTTGTTCCCCTAGAATCATGCTATCTTCAATGAGGATTTCTAAGGACGTTTGGCAAACATGGTGGAATCCTACCATCTACACTATATGTCATTCTACAGTTCCATTTTTTTTTTTTTTTGCAAATTCCCACAATCCATGATGAATCAAGACCCAAAAATTTCACCCCTAGCCGTTTTTGGCAATGAACGGTTCAGATTGCTCAAATGGGGCCCAAGGAATTAAATTTTTTCGGCTTCTAGAGTTTGGACTCTTTCGAAAATTTCTCAAAATCCATGATGAGTACATGGCTGAAATTTGATCCCGTGGCTATTTTTTGGCATTTTTGGAGATGATGAACGGTTCGGATCATTATTTAGGGGCACATAGGAATAATTGTTTTAAGGTGTTTTGGCATTATGCTTTCCTCACTCACACCAAATCAGCGCTACAACTAAATGTGGCTTTTCCTTAATAGCGAGGAATCCTCAGGGAGGAGGGTATCCAAACGTGCCCTAAGGGGTTCTGAATTCTGCTCTTGTTGCTTTCTAGGAATCATTATCCTATTTCTTGATGTCATTCATCTATAGGAATTACGCTAGATGCCTACAGGGTCATGTATCTAATGTCCAAAATCAGAGAGGCGTTATACGAACATAAAGGTAATTGATTACATTCCTTGGCTTAGGCAACTATTAGAAAATGAAGAAAATAGTTATCTCGAAAAGGCTTGCTGATGGACCAAACGTTAAATCAAAGTAATTGGGCTGGATTACCATGACTTTAAAGTAATAGTATTCAATTGTGATTGGGTGCGTATAGAAAGCATAAACAATCACAAAGTTGAACCAGAAATGAACTTGGTATATGTCAATTGAAGAAGAGGTTACAGAGAAATACAAAAGAAATGGATGAGCTGTTTATTCTTGCCTCTCAAACAACTCAAGTTTTTCAGGTATTGTCGGCATCATGTTGAAATCAGGTTTATTCTTTTCTATCCGGTCTAGGAAATTCTCGCACTTGATCTTTTCCCTGGGTTTTTCTTTTTGTGGGAGTTACTTGGGTGGATGCACATGGTTGTGAACAGAGTTAATTGGGCGTATCATTTTATTTTAGTTTGCACTGTACAACAGGGTTTTTATTTATTGTTTTTTTGAATGAATGGGTTGAGTTGAATTAGCCAATTGAAGCTTTTTTTAAAGTCCCAATAAGGGCACTTTTGGGTACCATCCTTGCTAGAGAGAGGAATCCTCTATTTAGAGTATTCCTTTGTTCCCCTAGAATCATGCTATCTTCAATGAGGATTTCTAAGGACGTTTGGCAAACACAGTGGAATCCTACCATCTACACTATATGTCATTCTACAGTTCCATTTTTTTTTTTTTTTTTTGCAAATTCCCACAATCAATGATGAATCAAGACCCAAAATTTCACCCCTAGCCGTTTTTGGCAATGAACGGTTCAGATTGCTCAAATGGGGCCCAAGGGAATTAAATTTTTTCGGCTTCTAGAGTTTGGACTCTTTCGAAAATATCTCAAAATCCATGATGAGTACATGGCTGAGATTTGATCCCGTGGCTATTTTTTGGCATTTTTGGAGATGATGAACGGTTCGGATCATTATTTAGGGGCACATAGGAATAATTGTTTTAAGGTGTTTTGGCATTATGCTTTCCTCGCTCACACCAAATCAGTGCTACTACTAAATGTGGCTTTTCCTTAATAGCGAGGAATCCTCGGGGAGGAGGGTATCCAAACGTGCCCTAAGGGGTTCTGAATTCTGCTCTTGTTGCGTTCTAGGAATCATTATCCTATTTCTTGATGTCATTCATCTATAGGAATTACACTAGATGCCTACAGGGTCATGTATCTAATGTTCAAAATCAGAGAGGCGTTATACGAACATAAAGGTAATTGATTACATTCCTTGGCTTAGGCAACTATTAGAAAATGAAGAAAATAGTTATCTCGAAAAGGCTTGCTGATGGACCAAACGTTAAATCAAAGTAATTGGGCTGGATTACCATGACTTTAAAGTAATAGTATTCAATTGTGATTGGGTGCGTATAGAAAGCATAAACAATCACAAAGTTGAACCAGAAACGAACTTGGTATATGTCAATTGAGGAAGAGGTTACAGAGAAATACAAAAGAAATGGATGAGCTGTTTATTCTTGCCTCTCAAACAACTCAAGTTTTTCTATTGCAAAGATCAAAGTCGGTGTACGGATGATTGACGTGGTGTGTTGGATTGAACCAGGACGTGGATTATTGTGAAGATCCATTAGTCTTTGAAGCAAGGATGAATGAAAATGCATTAATGGCAGCATTACAAGATGATATCGTAGAGGGTGATATCATTGGTGATGATGAAGATTAGCCTTAGCATTTCAGGTGGGTCATATAATGTCAACAACTGTTTTATATTCATGTATTGATCATATTGTGCATATCATTCATATGCAGATTTCTGGGCATATCCATTGTATATCTTCCTCTCTTGTATTTGCAGATTGTCTATGATTGCATATTCATTGATTGAGGTTCTTCCTTTCTTTTTACAGGCGTTCTATTTGCATGCATGACATGAAATTTTAATATTTGTGGTTGCAGGAAATATGTCACAGAGCTCTTCCTCTTCGGCATCTGCTTGTACACTTCCAGGGTGCATTTTCTGTGATAGTATGTATTGTGAATGACCATTATTTTCATTTATTTAATATTTCTTATTAAAGTTTTGCTAAAATTAGCCTATTTTGCTACAGGTTACCTTATCCCTTTCACTTTTGGCCCAAATGGCCAACTTATATGGCCTAATTCATCAAACTTGTGCACGTTGATAGAGCAATTTGTGAAGACACACGTGGCGCCCACGTTTCCCAGCTGGAATGACGTGCCGGATGCACTGAAGGACCAAGTTTGGCAGATTGTTAGTGTAAGTGCTTTTACATTCGTCACTTTTAATTATACATAGTAATTTAATGTGGTACGTGCATGGCTTAACTTTTAATTTGTGTTCTCCGCAGAACATGTATACAGTTTCAGCATCCCACAAACAGTGGGTATTGAGGAAAGCCAATGCCACTTGGAAAAACTGGAAGTCATCCCTCCGCCGTAATGTCTATGACAAATATCTCACAGATGCGGAGAGGAGAGCTCATGTCCCCCCATATGTCAGACAAGAAGATTGGGAGATATTTGTGGACATGTGCTCGACGCCAGAGGTCCAGGCTTCCAGGGAGATGGGTCGGACGGCTAAGTCCGCATTGAGGAGCCCTCACACCTCGAGAAGAAAGGGACAAGAGGGACAAGCTGGTGTGGCGGAGGAGTTGGTAAGTTCAATTTTTGCATAAGATTTCACTTTCACATCATTTTTATAAATAATCTAACTTTTCTAGCATTTTTTTTTTTTTTTTTATTTACAGAGACAACAAAATTTATATGAGGAGGCCAGTTGCACGTACATCTGGATAGCTACTCATACTAGGAAGGGCGGATTGCTTTCAAGCCAGCAACTGGTGAGAACTTTTTCATTTAAATGCATTTTATGTCATTCAGTATGTTGTAAAAAAATCATGCAGAATGGATATGACTTTATTGTTTCATTCATCTATGATATTTTTGTGGTTCATGTATGAATTTGACTTATTGAAATGATATGGTTGAGTATGAAATCCATTTGTAGTTCAGGTGGGCAGCAGGGTATTTATACGAAGTGTTTAGTTATTTACAGCTATCCAACAGGTTGTAAAAGAAGAAGAAGAAGAAGAAATGCTCTTCTGATGTCGGAATTTTCATGAAAATTCTGTTGAATTTTTCCTTATAACCATTTCTGTCAAATACTACCAAATGCTTGCCCTAATGTATATGTATTTCTTATTCATCATTCATTTTATAGGATGCCATTAATAGGATTTATGTAGCTGACAACTTCGTTGCACAAAGAGATCTGAAAAATGACGCGGTTGCAATGGTATCATTCATTTAGTTTTTTTTTGTTGATCAAGTCTTTATATGTCAATATCATTTTGTAAGAAACTATTGACCTTACTTATTTATTTATTATTTTTTGCATAGGTCTCTGGTTGTGATAGTCAAGGACGTGTTTGCAACATGGGTATGGGTGTTCCGAAGATCGCGACCCATCATTTTGCTCCTAATGGGAGAGCTTTGACAGAGGAGCAGGCATCCCATACAGACTTTCAGACACAGGTGACGCAGTTGAGGGCAACCATTAATGGCCTACGGAGGGAACTAGAGGAGCTTAAACAATCTCTTTATCAAGGTGGGACTTAGATGCAGTCTTTTGGCCATCATGGGAGTGGTTTTCAGGTACAATATTTATTTTCCATAAACACTAGATTCCTATAAGTAAATAAAGGGGCCAGCTCTCCTAAGTGTAGCTTAGCTTATCCTAAGTTGAAACAGGGCTGGTCCCACAAAATCAAAGTCGATTATGCTGTTTTTTGCATAATGATCGTTTCCAAAATCAAGATAAATCCAATCAGAATTGGATTTTTCAGTTCCATCATACAAAAAACAGATATAATCAAGTTTGATTTGTGGGACCAGCACTATTTCAGCTTAGGATAAGCTAAGATGCAGCTTAAGAGAGCCCTGCTTGTAAATAAATATTTGGATGAATGAAATACTAACACAATGTGTTCCTAATAATGTTCTAGTAGGTTTTCCGCATCAAGATGTGCGAACAGACCACAGACCACAAATGAGTCCGCGTAGGTACGTCCATGTATGTTAGTGTTACCCATGGAAGAGTGATGGACAATCGCCTCAGTATTCTGGGATGCTATTAAGATCCTCGTGGATGAGGTCCTCCAGGAGACGTGGAGAGCATATAGAGTTGCTTGGCTGAGAAATGACTTTTGGGGATCAAACTTTGGGCGGCGTCATTGATTGGCCAAAATTTAGGATTGTATTATAGTTTTGTTTCAGACTTTGGATTTCAACTTTAGTTAAAACAATGTTGTATGTAAATGACTTCATTTTAACAATTTTGTTTCATTTGTGAATTTAATTATTAAATGGATATATGATTATATTTGTTTGATTACTGATTGTATGAATTCTCTAAAAAAAAAAAAAAACAACGGCTCAAGGGCATCATTTAATTTTAAAAAGCTGTATCAAAATAACTTTAAAAAAATGATATATATATTTATAACTCTTTGCCGAAGGCTATTGGCCATTGATTTTTTAAAATTGACTCCAATATTAATGATGGCCCCATCTATTGGGTTTTTTTTTTTTTTTTTTTTTCCAATTAGAGACGTCGTTTTATAGAGCTTTATTATGTTATAGTGTTTATCAAATCAAATAAGGTTACATTTATTCGAATCAAATTAAATGCTTGGGAATTTTAAGAAAGGTATTCCTATTAAAGTTTCTACACTTGAATAAACAAAGGTGAACATCCATAAATGATCATCAAATAATATCCCTTACGATGGAAAATGAATCAGGCAAAAAGGAAAAAGAATACACAACTGTCCCCTCGTAATCAAATCCTAAAAAAATCAAGGTCGACCCTATACATCCCCGCTTTATATCCTCATTCCCCTCCTTGTAAATATTCATTCATTGGAATCATTTTACCATGAATTCATAGGAATTTAATTCCATGAAAAGGGCCATAATTCTGTTAAAAAGGTTAACAATCAGTTAACCTCTTAACCTTATTCAAATAGAATTCCACATGTGAAGCACAAACGTAAATTGGTGACATTTCAGCGTTTTGAGATGGAAAAATCAAGCCTTTGATCTGGTCAGCTGTCAGTCTGTCACCATCTATAACAGGAAAAAACAAGTATATTCCCATCTTCCTTATCAGCATTCTCCTGCAACTTGAACAGAACCTACAGAAAAATTACACACAAGACATCAATGACAGGCATGCAACTTCTCCTATTTGCGTTTTTTAACATTTATAAGAAGACTTCTCCCGAGTACCCGTTCATACTAAGACTTGGTCCATCTATTTGGGTCGTCTCATCACCCATGTTTGTCATTGCCTCGATCCCACACATACACCTTCCTTTGAATCTTCCAATTTTAAAACGAAAAATGGTTCCTAGAAAATTAGAAGTCTCTTTGTCTAAACCCATGTGTGTCATTGACTCGATCCCGCACATACAGCTTCCTTTGAACCTACCAATATTTGAAAGATCAATGGTGTCTAGAAGCATTGAAATTTCTTTGCCTTTTGGTCAGTAATCAATGGTATGGAAGATTTGGCACAATTAAGTATCAGCTAATAATCATTACCCCAGAAAACAAAGACCCTTTGCAGCTATTCTTAATTCATTACTGCATAAGAGAATCATTTGCTATCTCTCAGCCTCTTTGTTCAATCAAATTGGATATGTATCCAACTCCATCGGCTCCAGTGGATGGTCTCCCACTACCTACATATGCTCCCCCAAGCGCGCCCTTTCAACCTGGAATTGGTGCAGGTTCACGCAGGTGGTCAACAGGTCTTTGCAATTGCTGCAATGAACCCTCAAATTGTAAGAACAGTCACCGGTTGGTTCATCTTCTGTGAGTGTAATTGAATGTTACGATTTAGTTAGCACATGCTTGCTTTCATGAACGCTCAGGGACCTCTGTATACTTCATATTGAATTCCTAGGAATTCATAGTAGAGTGGGGCGTTCCAAAAATATATATGTACGAAGATTAAAGAGACGTGGAATGGAAGACTGAGTTGAGATGGAGATGGCAGTAGTACCCTCACTTTTTTAGGATTTGATTCACGGGGGTGACGGCTGGGTAATCATTCCTACCAAAGGAGGGAATATTTTGATAGCCCGTTATAGATCTTTGCCTTTACTGCTTTTAGCCCTTCGGATAAAAAAAAATTGCCCAACTTCTAACAACTTTATTGTTTGTGAAACCACTGAACTTTTGAGATCTCATTTAACGGTTATAGTCATCCATGCTGAATTTGTTCTACTACTAATCATGTTAATGATCTTCCAATCCCACGAAACATCGTGATGGTGGGCATCAAGGCGAGCCCCTCACAAGGATATGCATCAAACCTTCTAGCCTCTTTGACAAAAAGGAATTTCTTCAAAACCCTCAGAATTCAACATCTATTATTAAACAGACCTTTACTAATAATCACATATGATCAAAATTTGATTTTTCTAACTTCGACTTCATTGTATGTGAAAGGTTTTATCACCTGCTGTTGCCCATGCATCACATTTGGACAGATTGCAGCGATAGTGAATAGAGGCGCCCTGCGTAAGGCTTTTTGAATATTTCTTCACATGCAATTTTAAGTCATTAATTCTACATATCTTTCTTAATCAAATGAAGTTACCATTGTGGAATTTGTAGCTTGTGCGGCTAGCGGTGCTCTGTACCTCCTGTTGAGTTTTACAGGCTTTGCTTGCTTGTACTCATGCTGCTATCGTTCGAGATTGAGGGCGCAATATGACTTGGAGGAGAGCCCTTGTGCGGACTGCCTAGTTCACTGCTGTTGTGAGGCTTGTGCCTTGTGCCAAGAATACAGAGAGCTCAAGAACCGCGGTTTCGACATGGGAATCGGTATGGTTCCCTCCATATTTCATGTCTTTGTTAGCTTTCCAGACATTATAATTTTCACTGTGGATGAATCTCTAGTCTGATTTCAATTTAGGTCTGATTTTAGTTTAGAACTAAATTCTTTTCTGATCTGGTCACCATCATCAACTTCATTCCTCTAGCCATACCAATTAACAAGGAGAAATATTACATAAGAAGTCTTCAAACCATAAGGTACTATGTTTTGCACATTTTCTTTCAATCCAAACTGGATGAGGCAAAAGATAGAGGAAATTGTGGACTCTATTTGTTGTCTTCACCTTTTCTCCTTATGCATGCACAGTTTTTGCCACCTTTTTCTCTTCATCCACTTGATAGAAAAGAAGGTAGGATTTGTTATGATAGTAATGTTTCAATCGGATTAAGTTAGATTCAGTTTATGATATGATTAGGTTATCTTGCATATCTTAAGATTTGGTTAGAGTTTCTTGTTTAGGTTAATGATCTTCTTTGTACTATGTAAATAGCTATGTTAATTTCGATGGAAAATAATCCAGTCAAGTTACGAAAATGTAGTAGCTGAAGTCTTATTAGGATGTGAGAGCCATGGCCGACTTCAATCCTTCAATCAAGCTGGCCATAGTCCTGGCTCCTTCCACTTCTGCAATAATCACTGCACCAGTTTTGTTCTCTAATCCTTGTCCCTCTCTGCTTTTCTCACTTCATAGCATAATTTTCTTTTCCAAATAAAAATTCCACTTCCTAAAATTGTCTACAAGCCGTTCTCATACATTCAATCATTCAAGTCTTATGATTTTATCATTTCTTTTATGCAATCCTCTTCAACAATAGCTGTTTCTTCAAGCCCCATGATCTTAAGTCATATGCTTCTTATACTTTGTGAACCTCTTCCAAACCTAGCTAATCATTTGACAACTCGAAGGCCCGGCTCAGATACTTGGAGGTTGGCCCCCTACTCTTGGTTTATGGTAAATCTAATCACTGACTCTGTTTACTTATAATTTATTCTAGTGGCGAGCAAAGCAATTGTCAGTTCTTTATAACTCATGATCCGGACTCATAAACCTTTGTTTATGCATAGAGTGATTTACCTACACTTGACTTATGAAGATTCATATGCCCCTCAAATTGATATTAAAGCTTTTCATGATTTTCAAATGACAAATTGTCCAGAATCTCGATCTTCCTCAATTACCTTTTTTTTTTGTTTGCACAAACTTGGTCACCTTGGATCAATCCATTCTCTTCACATACTCGTACTCCCTATGAATTAGAAATGGTTTTGATTTGACGCTACAAGGAGCCATATCCTCAACATTTGAATTTAATCACAAGAAATTTGTACTAATTATGTACGTCAGTGAACCAACTTGGATTTATGATAGGAAGGTCTAATGCAAGATCCATTTTCCTACTAAGAGAACCGGTGAAAAGTTTAAAAATAAAAGGAAAAATTCACATCAAGATTTTCATCAACCTAGAGAATGAGTGTGAAAGGGTGTCAAGGCAATTAATTTAGAGGACATTAAAAGAATTCCAAACACTATTTTTTTTTTGGAAACAGAATTCCAAACACTATTGAAACATTGAAATCATACATATTTAAAGGGGCATGGCAACAATTTGAGTGAGAACTCTGTGAGGGTTATGACTGAGTTCCATATTGGAGTTTGGTTCGCACCAACGGCTCAATCCCTTAAAAGATATTCAAGATGAAGACTGTGGTGTATAATGTTAACAGATGGTGAGGTACTAATTTTCTAGGAAAGTAAGATAGCGATTAATTAAAACTTTGGAGAAAGGTGTTTGAGTCAAATGAATTGAGAATTTTTTAAGGTAGAAAAATGAAGTGAGAATGAGGATCATAGGCAGAATACATGAGCGAAGTTTAGTGGATTCGAAATTAACAGAGCTGAGATGGTTAAAAGTGAAAATAACATGATACAAAAGTGCGACAGATTTAGAAATCTAGGATCATTTACGGAACAAAACTGAGGGTTTGAGTTAGATTGAATTAGATATAACAAATAAGCTCTGTATAGTGAAAATTAAGTGATGACAAGCCAGTGAAATATTATGTGATTGTCATGTACCACATTAAATATAAGGCCTTGCACATGAAAGATGGATATATAGAATCACAGTATGTATTATGGGTATGTGCATAAAAGACTAGGAGGCAGGTATTTTAAGATAAATTGAAGGATTAGGATTATTACTTGTTTCAGACTCTTGTAGAAGGGGAGACCAACTAAGAAATTGGGTGAAATGGTGAGGAAAGACATGTATATGTGTGGAGTTATACAGAGCATGAATGATAGGGTCAAGTGGAGGAGCAGAACACCCGAACGGCTGAACATGACCCAAATAGGAGTGTTCATGCAATAAAGTACAAGGTGGGCCACATTGAGAGTACAAAGATGGGCCCCACTGAAAGGAGTTTTGTAGTCAACCACATATATACATTTATGCATATATATATATATATATGTGTATGTATGTATAGCATCAATACATATCCACGTGGACCAACTGAAGATGCCAGAACATTGTTTTCTCAAAAAACTCCCACCTCATTTGGAGACAATCTGTTTGCTTGAAAATCAAGGAAATGTGGGGATGGATAGCTTATGATGTGAATAAGGGGTATTCCCAATATTAGTTTGATCAAATAATCTAAACCACAAGATAAATTGCCTCGCAGTAAATGATTTTATACAGTGGAAATTATTTATCTTCATGGTTTTATACAGTGACAATTATATATCTTCAACTCCTATTATAATGGTCAAAGCAGTGTCAAATTGGGTTTGATGTAAAATCTCATGGTAAGGTGTGTGAAAGGAAATGGATTGATCCTAGGTGGGCCACCTCTTCAAAAGGGTTTACATAATGTACTGTTTGATCTTGCTCTCCCGTATTAGAACCTATATATACTTTGTTCTCTATGTACAGTTACATGTACAATTACAATAATCAAACATACACCATGGTGCTGATTTCACATAAACTCAAGTTTCAGATACAATACAACAATGATACATCTCTTATCTAGCATATTTGCGTTCACAGAAAATCTTTAGTAAACTAATGACTTGACTAAAGCTAACATTTATCATTGGTAACTCTAAATCGTGTCCAGTTTTTCTAATATAAATTGGCAATAAAAAAACACTCCTTTCAAATCCATCACTAACACAATCAATTTTTCATGTGAAGGTTGGGAAGCAAACATGGAGAGGAGAAATGGTGGTGTTGCCTGTACACCACCATCAATGGTTGGAGGCATGAAGAGATAGGTGTTGGGTCAAATTTGATTGAGCAATTGCATGTACAATATTGTCTTGAACTGCCGCACATAATAGGCCTATTATAAGTGAGTACTCTTATGGGTGTTTGTTACTTTGATTACATGACTTCAAAATAAAGCATTGTGCTATCTTGGTATGATCTCTTTGATAGTTGTATGTTGTAATTCTGAATTGGTGTAATGATGGCCAACCCTATGTTGTATAATCTGGAGGTTGGATAGCTCGCCTTTTATTTCTAATGCATAGGATTGTATGGATGGTGGACATTAGGCTGAGGAATATGGATACAAATTAGTGTTATCTTTATTGATTTTGTTGATCAGATCAAATCCAGCCATCTATAGTAGGATCTAGCCTTGACCGGCTTCTTCTCTTTGCACAAAAAAATTATTAGAGAATGTCATACCCCCACTCACACATGATTCGCATGCTTTCAGGTGGGCCCCACAGCATGGGCTTTTATAAGCTTAAAACTTGGCCTTTTCTCATAAGAGTTCACCTCCCTGCATCACAATTGGAGGGAGGCACGACAATGAAAAGGTTTGGATGTGGATCACAGAAAACAAGATATGAGGCTAATCAAATAATCTTAGCCCTTAGTTTCAGGTCCTAAAATCTTAATTGTGGTTTATCATGCAAATTTATCCAACAAAATCAAACTGTGGTTAATGTTTGGAACAGTGTAAACTTATAGTTTAAGATTTGCCACAATAAACATATCTAGTTGCAGGCTGCACAGATATCCCATCTAGATGACTTCCTTACTAATCCCTATATAAAGGCAAGAACCAGGGTCTAGGGTGTTAATAACCAGTAACACCAAAAGGTTGAGCTTTTGGTGATTCTGATTATCAACATGGTATCAGAGCGAGCAGTCACGGGTTTGAAACTTCTTAGCAACTTGAGGCATGGGCTAGTTAGTCATCATCTTCCTGGACGATGGTGAGCCCCCAATGCTTCTGCGCGTAATCGATGACCCCCTTCACCTCCAAATCACTGTTGATGATGCCGTCACCATTGATGTCTGCTGCAGCCATTGCCTGTTTTGTTTTCCAGCTGGAAATAAACTTCATGCCAATGCTCTTCAGGGCCCCTTCCAGCTCTGTTCTACTTATCACCCCATCTCCACTGGTGTCCATGCCATCAAGCCACTCCCAGAATTCATCCACTGTCATTTTCTTCCCAGGTTTCGTATAGTGTACGGTCTCATTGTCTTTCGTCTGAACACGAAACTTGCGAGAGCTCATTGTAAGAGACAAAAAAACCGGAGAGAGAAAAAAAAAGAGAGAAGGGATGGATTTCTAGGCTGGTTGTAAGGATGGCTTGAGAGGGCTTTATTTATAGAGGAAATTGAGAGAACACAAAAAAGAGGAAGGTAGTTGATGCTTCTTTTTAATGAAATCTTTCGTTACCATTTCAAAAAAAAAAAAATGGAGGAAATTGAGAGGGTAATAAACAAACATCATCATCGTCATCATTATCATTATTATGATTATTTGAAGTGTGGCCATGTGATATGTTTGTGGGTACACTGGTCACACTAGATGCATCATGCAATGAGGGTCTTTACGATAAGAAATGAAGGTAGTTGACCACCTGATTCAACATGTTTGACAATCACCTTTGCTAGATGGAAGCCACTCATAGTACATATTACTTTTATGGGTGGAAATAGAACAAGGATAGACAGAAAAGTTTCCTTAGGGTTGTTGATGTCAAAATTTTGCCCAAACAGAAGATGCTGATGGAAATTGGTCCATGCCCATTAAATCACCATGATTCAGTAACCTGAGTCACTAAAACTCCTCCACTCACTCTCCACGAAAATTGATTCAAATCTAATTCAAAAGAGGATAAGGGAAGTATGGAAACTGTCCCACATTCAAACACGATCTGTGTAATAGGCAGTTGCTGACTTTTGAAACACAAAGTAAAATTTACCACTTTTGGTCTACTCACTACCATTTATTGTTCAGTAGAGCACAGCTTTTATTATCATGAAAGCTTTCATAAAGTCATTACTTGAAGATTATCATTAGTACCATACGTTATAGACTGAACACATATGATAATCCATGTACGTAGACCACATCCTCATCACTCTACAAGCAGTATAGTAACTAGGATGATAAATAAGTGGACATGGTCCATGTCTTAATACTCTTAATCCTCAGAGATGGTGAGACCCCAATGCTTCTGCGCATACAGAATAAGCTGCTGGAGCTCCTCGTCGGTGTCAATGACGGTGTTGTCATTGAAATCGGCTGCAGCCATGGCCTTCTTAGCTTTCCAATTGGTGAACCAGACGCCGAGGCTCTTGACTGCCTTCTGCAGCTCGGGCTTGCTTATGATGCCGTCGTCATTCCGGTCCATGTGTTCGAGCCAATTGGAGAATTCCGATACGCTCATCTTGGAACCGGACTTGAGGCTGGGGAAGGACCTATTCGCCCTCTTCATGGTGTTCTCCGGGCACCGGCATCGATCAACCTCCATAATTGCAGGCTTCAAAGTATAGCAAATAGAGTAAACACCACACAAGGTAAAGATGAAAGAGAGGTACCTCCATTGGCCTATTTATAACTGGTGCCTCTCTATTATTCTTCTCTTTAGTGGAAGCATTTTTCTTCTTTTTCAGAAAGTCATGAAAATGAGTTCAACAAGCGATCTTTATTCGAGTTTAGATTCTTCTCAACACGACACCATCAGTTGTAGAGTATTCTAGGTGTTTAGATTCTCTAATGCCTAAAATAGTGACATAAACGGGTCGGTTTCCGTTCGAGTCCATAGTGGACCTGGAATCAGAACCATTAATAAGCAGGTGGAACCGGTTTTTTGGTTCCAGAACAAGAACTGCTAATAAGAAATGGAACCAGAACTAGATATGAGACGGGTTTGAGTCCCGGTCTAAGTAAAGAATATTATGGAAAAAACCTAATTTTTAGGAAAAATTATAAAAAATTGAAGTAATATATCGGATCTCAAGGTCCACAGGTCAGAACTAAGGTGGAATCGGACCCAGACCCCTTTAGGTAACGGGTCCAAAAGAAAAGGACCCAAACTCGGACCCATTTACTTATGGGGGCCTAAGTAAGGATCCAAACTCGCTTTTGAACGGATCGAAACCTTCGTAGAATCGGAGACCCATTTACATTCCTAGCCTAGAAGAAGAGAAATCCAATCTTCAGGTATGTGCATTCTTTTGTTATAGTAGTTAGACCGTTCGAAACCAAGTCTCTCCTTGTATATTTGACTCTTGGGGTGAAATTTTACTGTGATAGGAAATGATTTTTTTCTTTGTTGTAGAACACTGGGGCTAGTTAGTTTGCATAAAGTATATAGGAACTGAATGCATAAGGAAAGTGGTTAAAAATTAAGATATAAAGTGAATATGAAAAACCGAGCATTGATTAAACTCTCCTTCAATGGAAAGTGAATCGATGAAGTTGAGAATTGAATGCCCATCCATCCTCCATCACCCTAGTAATCCATAGCCTTCGAAGTCAGTGTTTCACCCATAGTGTAACCTTACATCCTCTGCCCTTCACCTCATCTCATAAGTCATTCACACCTCACCTCAATAATAATCCTTTGGTGGAGCTCATTTAACTATGAATTAGTTATAAGTAATCCATTCTTATGTATTATAACATAACGCAATCTGGCAAGTCCTGTTTAAAATCTTGGCTTAAATCTGGTGCAATGGGGACTGCATGGTTTGGAATTTATTCATGGCGGTGAAATTTCTGGACCTTCACGTCTTCTCTCTAATTGGTAGGCCCGGGCTATTTAGAAATGCTTGAAAGGACGTCCTGCAGCAAAGGGTAGGGTGTTAAGGGTCCCGAGACTCTTTATTCCACCTTATCAGCAAAGTTAGCATCTTTCACAGCCGTCCAACACCGGTGAAAAGATGTGATGATAAGATTAATAACAAGGAAGGTGATGACTAGAGATGATCTTCTATTGAAAAAGTGGGCATCATGTACCTAGTCAATCCATGAAGGCGTGGGGAAGATGATCAAGGCAATTCATCAGGTTGTGGCCCAATGTGAACATCCTTGCAAAATGGCCAGCCAAGTCTTTTGTTTGGGCAGCCGAAAAGACCAGTTCATATAGCATATTAATTAGCATTGACTTCTGGTTCTTCCTTCCTTATTAAGGATGCTAATGAACCGAGCTTGAAGTTGAGCTCCAATCATGCATCCAAAGCGGCTTAGGTTAATTAAACCAGGTCAAGCTTTTCATTACACTGTCTTTTGATGATTAGCAAACGCCCAAGTGGGTCCTATGTAGTGGCAAATTAAAGAGGTTGTTAGAAAAGAGTAGAAACCAGGAACTCTCGATATCGCGTACAGATCACTGCGGAAATAACTATAGATAATATGATAAAAAATCATATCTATGAGATTTCTCTGATTTGATCTCGGTCTTACAACAACCCGAAAATCTCAAGATCTTCTACTATATTCCTATATGCTTGAACTCGCACCAGGGAGTGGATATCTTCTGCGAATTCTCCTTTGCTCTCCAAAACGAGATTTCTCTTGTTTTTCTTATGTGTAACCTAGAGAGCAGTGGCGCATATTTATAGGCTACAATAGGGGCCTTAAGAAGAGGATAGGCTTTTTATGGAAACAGGAAACCCTAATTCGACCCAAATTAGAATTCTAGTTCCATAAATTACAATTCAGTCCACTAAAGAATTATAATTGCAATCTTGTCCTTATTCTCAAAATAATATTTCGAGTTTCTTGTTATTAAATGCTTATTAATCTCCCCACGTTAAGATTTCAAATATCCATCGATTACTTTATAATTCCTTGAGACCTTACACTTAACTTATTTAATATGTCGGACACAAAGTCCACTTGCAGGGTTTGACATAATCAAAACTTAAAAGCTTCATTAAGGCGATATCATCAATCCCTATTATGGGACGTGGATTCCGTCAATAAATTAATATGTACCATACACGTAGTGTAGTCATCCAATTTACTGAGATTATTTGCCCATAAAAGATCTCATTTCTTCGTAAATCAAAATGCCAAACACTAAATGTATGTGTCTATTATTTATGTCGGGATTAAGAGTACAAGCACTTATAATAACCATTTGGATGTAATCATCTTATATAGTCAGTATGAAGACAATAAACCCAAAAACGGTCATATTCAATACACACAAAACGTAATAGCATAATGAGTCGAAACTATACCGTTTCCCTCAGCCAAGACAAGTCTGCTGAAACATTATGCTACAATAATACCAATGGTGTGTCCAAATCCATGTAGATTGTGAACAACAACTTATATTCTATAAAAATCGATAAATAAGTCTTCCGTGTGTAAGTAGAACTCTACAAAGTAACTTGTCTACTTTTTAGAATAAAAGACACTCACGTGCATAATAATTAACAATGCAACCATTTGCCCATACAAAATCTCAGTTAGATGAGAAGACAAAATATACTAAAAATGAATCAGTCAAAGACAAATACATAAAAGTATGTTTTTAGTATAAATTCCCAACAGAAGCATCTCCCACAAATAAAATGGTGAAGGTTGGATGCAGATAAGGAGATTATGAGATATCAAGCTGATTAAATATGGATCCTAAGTCATCAAAGTCTGATGGTTAATTATACACCATGCAACTTTCATTTTTTGATAAGCTTCAGTGAATAATGTCTGGAACATAATAAAGTTTGGGCGTTTGGGGTTGTGCTAATTCTAGGGAAACTCTTGTGTGAAAGGATTTGGATAGATTGAGGGTAGGTCCTCCCAAGTGTGAAGACTCAAAAAGAGGTGCCTCCCAAGTGTGAAGACTCAAAAAGAGGTGCTCAAAATAATGGGTTCTCAATAGAATCACAATTTATAGAGCTGACCGGAGGTCCAGTTTAAGCCAAGCCCCCAATGAGCCAAGCTGAACAGGCTCTAGCTCCAGCTTTAGATTGTGAGCTAATAAAGTTTGCTCAAGCTAGGCTCTGATTAGGACGTTAGCCGCGCTAAAGATCGAGCCCAGTTGAGCCAAGCCAAACTGGCTCAGCTCATTGTCATCCTATTTCTAACCGTCCATTTTTTGACTCCTGACATGGAGCGTGCCGGATCAGTTGTTGGAACCTAGATATCTAATGTAGGTCCCACTTGATGAATGGCCAAAGTGTGATGAAAATGTTGGAGCATCAGATAGCACTGTCAGGCTCAGCTGGCCATAACTATGGACCATAAAAAGCACTTTCGGTGCATCAGATAACACTTTCAGCTGGCGATAACTATAGGGACAATAAAAATCATTTTCGGTGCAAGCTTCAAAGGGCCTGCAGGCTCTTCAACTTGAAGGAATCCATTCCAAATCCTCTCTGATATCTTGCATAGAATTTTTGTGTGGGGTGCCAATTACACATAGAGTTTACTACAAACTTCCCCTAAAAGTTGCCCTCCAACTTAAATTGGAATGGCCCGAATTTCACTTCAATCGGTGTCGGGACAACCATAACATTAATGGCCTCTTTTTTTTTAATAGAATGCGTAGAAATTGAACATATTTTGAATTTCTCCCATTATATTGTTAAACACTTTGGGTCAGTTTGTTTGCGGAGGATTAGTCCGGTTATGTAAAGGTAAAGTAAAATTTTATAGTAGAAAGAAAAAAAAATTAAATTAGTTCTCTCCTCTAATCACATTGAAGATGAGTACTTTATGTTCCAATTTGTGGCTCTCATTAGACCAACTAACATATGTTTTAGGGTGTAATAGTCCAAATTCCTTCAAGTTCCCTTGAATTGTTTGTTCCTGTTTTTCTTCTTGCTCCCTTTGCCCTTCTCAATATCATTTTGTAAGCCTTCTCAAACCCTAAATCAAAAGAGGCAAGAATCAGCAACCATGTGAGGGTACTTGTCTAAACTGAAGAAGCGAATTTAATTACTCACATTATGCGCAGTCCTCTTTTGGATTTTAGCATTTGAGGAACATCTCCCTCAAATTTGTTGTTTTGTAGGAACCTGTAAAGCAGACAAGGAAAGAGTAAGACCCATACATGTTATTTAAGTGGGGTAGCTACTTCTATCAAGTGGACTGGCTCAGATAGTGCAATGGCTGGGTCTGGGTCACCCATAAGTCTTCCATACCAAAGGACCTGAGCCAGGCCAAATATTCCTCTGAAATTCTAATCCGGTATCACTGGATTTGGGCTGTGTTGGGCCTTACAGGATGGACCCAGACTCAGTTTAGGGCCTAAGATCAAGCCCAGGTCTAGGCTCATTAATGGGGAGCCGTAGTGGACTGAGTCAACTCGGAAACTCTGCCATATTTAAATAAAGGCAAAACTCGACTCGAATATACATTAAAAAGTTAAGAACATAAACAATCTCTTATATTTTCTTGTTTTTTGGTCGAGTCTTGGCCCAATAAACTGACAATGAGTCCTTGGTTATCTACTAACCCAACTAACTCAGGCCGAGTTTTACCGAGTCCAGCCGAGTTTTAGACCTGTGGCTGGGATTAGATGAAATGAATACAGTGACTTACAGCTCTCGGAGGCTGTCGAGCCGCACCAACGTCATGGGGATCTTTCCACTCAACTCGTTGTTCTCCAAATGCCTTCAATACATAAACCGAAACAGACAAAAAGTTGGGTTAGTAGAAGATAAACTAACATGGTATGGCAGTTTAAGAAGTAAAAGGGAGGGATTGGAAGAAGCTTACAGAGAAGCCAAGTACTTTAAAGGGCTCAGATTTGGAATAGAACCTGAGAGTTTGTTATCACCTAGCCAACTGTGCCAACCACATGGAGAAGATAGTCATGATGATTATGATCAAAAGTTAAATTCGAGTTAAGCATGTTTAGGTTCTTCATGGGCTTGGACCTGGATTTTGAAACCCGCAAAAAATTTGGATTGAGCCTTGTTTGGAACTTCAAACATGAGTTCAACCCACATCGGACTCAGGTGGATCGCGTAAGATTTGTTTGTCTAAACGTGTGACAATTAAGTAAGATTTCACACACACACACAAAAAAAAAAAAAAAAAGCCTCTGTTTCAGCTAATGAAAGTGTGACACATGTCATCAATGGTATACTTATCCATTCTTTCTCTTAAATATTCTCCCAAAACTGTGCATATTTAAATTATTAGCTAATAGATAGGGGCAAAAACTCCCCTTTTGAGATAGGGGAGTTTTTGAGAAGTTCCCATTAAGTAATTAACTATATATAGATTCGGTAACCTTGATCAATCAGGAAATCAAGTCTAGTTTATGTATAGTTTCTAAATGGTAGTGTATGTACTGTGTTTTAGCATACATATGCATAAGTTTAAATATAGCTTTATTACTTGGGTAGGACTCGGATACCCAAATCCCATCCACACAAACCCAAATTCCATGCATATAAAAACTCCAAGTGGGAGCCCAAACCTGATCCTGAACAAGTCTGACCCAAACTCTCTTTTTGATTGGGTTTGGTTGTATGCTGTTTTGGATTTGATCAAACCCGACAACTCTACTACCAAATCCGCATTTAAAATAGAGCATGCTGTCCCCGGGTGCATATAAAAAATCAAAGTGGGAGCCCAAAACCGAAACTCAACGAGTCCGACCCAAGTTTTTCTCTTTGGCTGGTTATGGTTAAGGATGTAAATGGATATCCGATTCTCCGATTACCAGAAAGTTCTGACCTGCAAAAAACTGGGTATAGAACCTTTTTTTGTTCCGATTCATAAACGGGTCCGGGTCTGAAACCTAATTTAGGTTCCAATTGATAAACGGGTCCGGTTCCAGGTCCATATAGGTTCCAACCTGTGGACCCAGGACGCCGCATTTGAGTTTTTGATATTGCAATTTGTACTTTAAAACCAACTCTTTTTGGGCATTTTTAAGTATAATACTGGATGTTGTAGACTTGATGCACTGATATAAGTTGAAAGATATATGGGTTTTCTTATCGAAATCGAGTTTGGAACCAACAAAATAGGTTCCGATTCAAAACCGGAATCGGAACCGTTATTTAAAAACGGATCTGGATCCACTATGGTTCCAATCCGGAACCGTCCCATTTGCAACCCTAGCTATGGTTATATGTCGTTCAGGTTTGATCAAACCTGACAACTTCACTACTAAACCCACACTTAATAGGAACAGAGTGTTAGATATAATATGGTTTGCAATACAGAGCGCATCCCTAATTTGATTAAATCTTTCTTGGATTCCCATTATTAGACATGTGGTCACGGGGACCACTTACGTCTAACACAGAGCGCGTTGAGGTGGGCCACCCATTTAACCCAATCCATTGCCATCCCAACAATATGGGTGAGGCTCGAGTCGGTGTGCTCAGTTTTCATTAGAGTGAGTTTCAGGTTCGGATTTACCGCATGCAATTAAGTTAGCACCTGCCCACGCTGCATTCCCTAACCATGAACATAGAAAGGCCTGTTTATTATTTCAAAGTAAGAACACTAACATGTCAGTGACGGCAGTCAGATTGGCTATGCTTGGGGACAGTGTTCCAGAAACGCCAATGCCTGTTAGGTTCCTGCACTAGATATCATTCTTTTCAGGTGATATTCTTATAATGAAGCAAATAAAAAAGAAGTGCACACTATGCAGTAAACTCACATGGAGACTACTCGGACATTTTTTCCATGAGAGCACACAAGTCCTGTCCATGAATGGCGGGGAGGAAGGCAGGGATCTCCAGTCCAGTCCGCAGGCCTGTTCTTGAAGCTTTTTGCTATATCTTCCATTGAAACCGCTGTACAAGAAAGCACCCATGTGAATCAAATTGTGGGAGGATCAACCTATGTTTAATCTACCACCCTCACTCCCCCTTGATCGGCACGCACCCCAATTTGATTATGTTTAATAATGATCTGATTATGTTAAATTTTTGGGCTTCACTAAATCATGAGCATGCTTATGCCTTTACGTTTCTGTTTACTCCATAATTGGCATGCGTCCAAGTAGGCCTCACTCACAAAAATATAAAAAGTAATCCCAATGCCTCGTATCCTTCTCTTTGACTAGGAACCTGACCTGACCAGAGTTGACATTTCTGCCTTGATTAGTAAATGAGTTGGGGTAGTTGAATCCACACTTCTATTTAACCTACCAAGCTGATCCAATCCAACTAATTGCAGTATGAATCACCAACCCGATGTGAACAGTATTTAGTACTTAAGGGTTCAAGTTGGCCCTTTAAACTTGTGGGTTGAATTCTAGATCAGGTTGAGACCAAACATGTTACCCATAGTGGTCAACCTGACTATATCTTCTTCCCTATTGCCACCCATAGCAATGATGGTGGAATGCATTGACATGGTGAGGGAGTGTGGCCCAGTGGATCCAGCACAACCACAAAAATCAAGGTTTATTAGATGTAAAACTCAATCTTAGTAGACACTACTAGCAGTACAGTCAAAGGTAATGTAAGTGGTGAATCAAGAATGTCCAATGAGGCCAAATTTTACATATAGATAATCCATCAACTTTCTTTTGTATGGTGTGCCCACTAAGTCAAACTTGCATGCCGCCATCATGGTGGTATTCCACTAGCATTTTTCTTGTAGAAAAGCACCACAGAGGTTAAAGGTACTGTCCAAAATTTGATTTTCTTGGGACATTGCTATCCTAGAATTTGATTTTTCATGAAAGGAGAGAGATCATTTGATGCCCAAACTTTTATCTTAATTTAAGTTCTTACAGTTCCAACCCCTTTATCGTTGGAATATGTTTCTCCTTTTGATGTGTTGACATGAATAATCAATTTATTAGATTACCAAGTGTCAATACTTAACTTGGTCATGAACCGTTAGGATTAGGACATGATTGAGTTCCTATGATTTCCATAGAATGCATTTGTGTTGAAATGGGTCATCAAATGACTTTTTGTTTGATAGAAAATGATCACACTCATCTTCCCAGTCAATTAAATCCCAATAAAGTGATCGTCCCATCTTGTAGACTCTTCACCACTCACTTCTTGAATACTCAGTTTGATTAAATCTAATCTGTTAATGACCTTCTAGGAAACAATTTGAAGTAGGCAATCTTAACCTCATCATCCATTTGCCTCCTTGGTATTGAATTCATAAAATATATAGAATCGGTGACATCACTTCTTTGGGATTTAATTTAGTAAGATGATGGGTGCGTATAATCATTTATCATTGAAGGAGAGATTAGTTGATAGCCTCCTGCTGATCTTCCCATATAATGCTTCACTTTCTAGCCCCTTCAATGGACAAGCATTGCCTAGAACTCCTAGGAATTCAATACCAATTAAACAAACAACCCCAAGATAAATATATACCATCGCGGGCGAGCGTCCGTCCCCCAAGTGGCACTATCTGAAGTATCTCTCCAGCGTTAATGACAGGTCCCACAGGCGACGCTTCATCGGGCGTAAGCACAATCTCCGTTTGGCCGGCAAGAGGCCACTGTGTCCCGAAGACGGCCACGCCAGAGGTGGAGACGTTGAGGTTCTTGTAGAAGCTCTTCCCATCGACAGTAACACTGAACACTCTCCAAGTGTAGGGGCTGGGGTTGCGGTTGTCCTGAAAGTAGAGAGCAATGTAGTAGCTGGCGCTGGGGAGGTAGATGGCTGGCCACTTGATTTGCAGTTGCTTGCCTCTGCTTTGGGTGAGAGCAGTCTCGAATGCCCTCGCCGGTGGGAGGTTCCAGAAATCTGTTGCTGTTATATTGGAATGGGAGGTGACCGCCATGTTCACGTTGTCTGAGTAGGGTGACCAGTACCGGTTGAAAGGATCATCTGGATAGCTAGTTTCAAATTTCTCCTTGTTAGTCCCCAGGTTCCAATCTGGGCCTGGACCTATTTTCTTCCCATCTCATGGAATGGTCGGCCCACCATCTTTGAGATGAACCTAGCCCCTAACCCGAATTTCATTCGAGTAAAAATTTGAACCCAAATCCAAACCAAATGGACATGAACATAGCAACCCAACATAAATTATACAGCCCCAGTACCAGATTTTCCACTAATTTAGGATTTGGTTGACGCTTTTATTTCTCATCTGGGTTCAGTGATATATGTCCAAACCAGTTAATTAATCTATAGGTTTGATTTGGGTTCAATCAATACTTGCTATATCTTTTGAAAGTGGTGAAGCTGACCTAGTAATTTACGAGTTCGTGTTGACCCTTTTTACTTGCAGGTGGGGCCTTAAATTTACATTTTCAACCTGATTAGTAAATGGTCCTGGTTGTCCTTGCCTAACCCAACTGTTGCCACCAATGCATTCTCCTCATCCTTAATGAACCCTAGCAATGAACCCAGGGATTAAGGGCCATGCTTAATACCCGCATATCGAAGTGGATGATCTTATATACTCGGGTTTTAAGACTGGGTTAAGTTGGGTCTGGGTCTTCATGGACCCAACACATTCACATCCCTTGCTGCCCCTCACAATGTGGAAGCAACCAGGTACTTGTGATTTGTGAACACCATAGATAGTATTCTTGTCCATTTGATGATCTACAAAACAGAATTTAAATTTTGGTACCTCATGATCTCCCCCTCAAAACCGAATCGGCCCCTGGCGACAGTGCTAAGTGCATATTTGGTGAAGTCAGTGGAGTTATACATTGAATTCTCCATGAACACTACCTCCAGAGCAGAGATAAAAGGGTTAGCCTTGGTTTGCTTATTTCGCGCTAGGCACACACTCAGCTTCCTCCCCATAGCTGCAACTGCAATCTCATAGAAAGAAGTGAGACCCTTGGAGTAAGTCTCCGATGTGTTGACTGTGCTCCACTTGCTCCCATCGATGATCTGGTCGAACACCGGCGGCTCCTTGCCGCCGTCGTAAGCTCCATAGTAATATGTTGTTCGGACAATGTATTTCGCTCCTTTGGTCACAGGTATTACGTAGCAGTACTTTCGTGCCTTCTCATCGGAGAAGAACCTTAGAGAGGAGAGAAAGGGTACCAAGCCTGGTGTCTTGAGTGTAGTCTTGTTGCCGACGGTGATGAAGCCTTCGTCGGCCATCCATTTCACGCCTCCCTCATTGAGTTCCTCCGATGCACCGCAGTTGATGTGGATATCTTCAAAGTTGAATTATGTCCATGAATTCCAAGAGAGCATAGACAAGAGATGAAAGAAAGGAATGCTAGCTAATATAATTTTCTATCATTTTTTTTCCCTATCATTTTGTGTTGCAAATAGTAAACGTATGGTTTCATGACATGAAAAAAAAAAGTGTCTTATTGCCTGAAGCATTCATGTTTTAGAACCATATGTGCATTTTTCTGTAGTTTTCTCATAACCAAATGGAAATAAAATGCATGAAAAACCTATTAAAACAAGAAAACCAAAAGAAAGAAGAGAGGGTAAAAAAGTGTTCTTGTTTGATGGGGTTTCTTGGGAAATACCTGTAGGGGGAGGAAGGGAATGGATGGAGATGGGGATGCTAACAAGCCATAGGAGAAAGATGGAGAGAGACATCATATGAGAAGAGCAAAGAGAGCATCCAGAAAAGAGGGGATAGGAACCCATGAAATGGATTTAACTATCTTCTTGCCTGCAAGATTGCATGGAAGAGGTAGAACCAACTGCAGAAGATGTTACTGACCGTTAGAAAGGTGGTTTAAAAGGTAGTTTTTAAAGGAGGGCAAAGGACCACACAAAAGACATTGACCAAGTCAAAACCTGTTTGGAAAGGATTAAGTATGAAGTATGAACTATTAGGGCCATGATTTTCCTGCTCTCCTTTTTTTAAATTCTTATGGGCTCAATAATTCATCTCCTAATAATGTCCATTTGTTTGTTTGTTTGCTCAATATTGAATTTTTAGGAATTCTAAGACATGTCCCGTCAAATTCTACGAGGGCCAGCTTCTTTACTAGAATTTAAAGAACTCTTATTTGGCAAGTGGAATTTTTGAATCCTCCTTTTTACTTGAGCATCCAAAAATTAAAAAAAAAAAAAAAAAAAAAAGAAGCAAAGAGTTTGGAATTCCAGAAAGTCATTTAGGAAATTCTAGTAAAGAAACGTAGCATTTGCAAATTCCACTGACAAGCTATCACATCATGTCCTATCAGCATGCCCTACGTTGTGATCAATTAACTTTCCCTTTGAAGGAAATCATTACTATCCATTACCTTAGTAAATCAAATCCTAGGAAAGTGAGTGCTCTATTTCTTTAGTATAGCCCACTTTCGGGTGAGTTCTTAGGAATTCAATATGAAGATAGCAAATGGGCCCAACCACTATTATTGAACCTGTAAGCCTTCATTCAATGGTTAGTATTATTTGATGCTGCGAATATTCTACTCATTCACAGTCCATTATGACTTTTGAGGCCTGCCAATTCCCATTGACTTGCATGCTTCTAAGTGACTGTTGATGTAATCTCATGAAAACTATTTAGTACAATAATTAATGTCAATGCTTGTGCTTCCCGTTGTAAAATGTGATTTGGTAATCAAAACAGAGCAATAATGTGTAATCTTGGGCCCCCACAGAATCAAGGGTGATGGTGGAATTTGTAGTGGATCTACCATTCAAGTGAAGTATGTCCCCTTTAAACTACTATCCACCTTTGGGTTCTCATGGCCAAAGGCTTGAGAAACAGTACACTTACAAAGCCTCAAAATGGTAAGCCACTATTTTCAATGGTGGACAGCTCAAAGGTAAGTAGTAGTTCTAAACCTGAACTATTTCTGAAAATTGCACTGTTAAAATAAAATATTGAACTTCAAAACCTTTAAAGGAAGTGGTGCTTAAGCTGCAACATGGGCCAGCCTAATCTTCTAATGAATCTCAAAGGTAGTAGTAGTTCAAAACCTGAACTACTTCTGAAAATTGCACTGTTAAATAAAATATTGAACTTCAAAACCTTTAAACTGGTGCTTAAGCTGCAACATGGGTGCAGCCTAATCTTCTAATGAATCATTTATTTATTTTGTTTATAGTTTGTTTGCATCCATGAAGTATTGGATAAAAGTCAAACCCACAATAATATGTCAGAATGTAAAGGACATTCCCCTCACGAAATTCAAATGGATTTTTGATAACTTGTTTACAGAATATAAGGTCTGTAGTCTGTTTCTAACTATGATCTAAGTTTTTTGCAAGCCTTAGGCATGCTGAAGCTTCGGAACGACTATGATGAGGCTGTTACAAACACGAAAACAGATTCACATATTGGATGGGACCAAACAATCTATATAGAGAACAGAAATTAGCTACAGAGAGATCAACCCCATCTAGATCACACCTGCATGATTCGAGGGCTAGGAGGGATAGGATGTGTTAGTTTTATTATTGATTTAAACAAGGACACCCTGATCAAAGAACTAGACAATGGACAGTCTAAGATCTCCTAAAGCTTCTTCCTTAGGTTTCCCACCATGATCTTTCTCTAATTCTCTCCACAATCTCTCTCAATTGTCTACTTAGAATGAATTGAATATATACTCAAACCAAACAAAGTAGAAGAAATAATACAATATAGCAAAGACCCGACCACAAATGCATTTCATATGTTATAAGTAGATACAACAATGAAGACCCAGCTCCTAAAGTCATTTAAGAACCAGAGCCAGCAAGTGTCTGAATTGCAGTTCTATGCCACGGATCAGAAAGGTGCTGTACAAGGTTGTCAATAGGACCAACATGAGTCACAGATGCTTGCACGAAGATGCCAAGCATGGCAACCATTGCCAGCCGTCCTGTAATAGAAAATTCAACCCAAATATCAAGACATATTTCTATAACATCACTGAAAAGATATCAACAAAGAGGAGTTAGACGAACCATTCTTGATTTCTTTGAGTTTCCAATCATGGGCGCTACTGATATCTTTTGCCAAACCAAGAGGATTGAGAAGTGGACCACCAGGGTATCTGTTATTAGCACACATTAATACAGGTAAGAATCCCACAAGGAGTCATCTTCAACTTTTGGAATATCACGACTGAGGGACACATCAATGCTTCTTGAGTAGATTAATCTGGACTTACCCAGGCTCCAAACCTTCTAGTGAAGCTTCTATCCCAAAGAAGGTCCCTTCTTGGGCTTGGGATCCAGGACTCAGGAAATCCATATACCTTTTTGTTTCTACAAATCTGAAAAGGAAGCACAGAACCAAAAGATAACTATTACTAGATAAAATACCCAAATACTTCAGTAGCCAATGTATCGTGTCATATCGTATACCTTTTATGTATAAAATATGTGTCCATGTCATATCCATGGTGCGCCCCGGTTGTATCCATGTTGTATCTAGGCATCATAGATCACAAGGACAGGAGTGTAGATGCAAGGTACATAGTTTTACTATAACATGTCATAAGTCACTGTTTCTATAGGATCATGACAGCTTTAGAACTGGAAATTAGAATGTCAAATGCAACGATCAAAGGCAACTGTAGTGGGATCTTGTCCTAGTCACCAATTATGAGGATGCTTTATTGCAAGTGCCCAATGTCAGTTTATGTACCGTATAAGTGAAAAACTTGTGGACATAAGAAGGTTGCACGGCATGAATGCTATGTTCGAAGTGTAATAATTACTATTTCTTTTGAGACACATGCATGTTTTAGTCTGACTAGGGCGAGTAATTCCATCTGGCAAGAAAAGAAAATAATGTGTAATAGATATTACTATTAGATGAAGAGGCAAACAAGAGTCCTATGTAAACCTTACCCCATCAAAATGAGCTGAACAATAAAAAGTGTCTCTGTGCTAGCAAAATACTTTCCGGCACCTGCTTCGTACCAAACAGGTATATTGCTGATTCCAGTAACACGAAGTAACTGCAACCAGTTGCAAAATGTAAAAGATGAAAAATTACAGAGTGAGCTCCGAATCTAACATTTCAAGAATATACATCAAAACAGTTCAACATTTTGCTGAAATCAAACATTTGACAAGGTATAGTAGTAGAAGCAAAGGGATGAGAAGCTCCGAACCAAACATTTTAAGAAGATTTCTATCAGCAAGAGAGATAACCCAGCATTAAAAACAAGGAATTGGTTGTACATTCACTTCCTGTCTCTTTAACGTGTACTTAGGGACAAGAAGTGCAGCCAGAAATTATAGTTGACATGCAAGTTAAGGGTAACATGTGAACTGAAAATATAACTGAACAGTGGGCACAGGCACAACATGATTCATTTAAATCTGCACCTCAACAAAACCTATAATCTTGACATCCATTTAGAAGTTTTCTGACATGTCAGTTACAGATAGCACAAGAAATCAAGTGTCTACCTGAGGAACGAAAGAACAGTTCATCTACAAGATTATTATTTCGTTCTAGAAAATAGTCAAACTATCACTAATCATCTCAACAATCTAATTATGCTTCAGAGTGTGTATGTGCATTATAGTTCTTTCAATCTATATGGATCTCTTCTGACATTATTTATGGGAAAGTACCATGAAACTCAATGATGTATTGTGTATACATGCAAAAATAATGTCCATCAAGGTAAAGAGAAAGAAAACGAAGCGAAACTTAAATCTCATTGTAACCACCACAATAAGGCCCTTCTCTTCACTCGTGCTTTGGCACAAATCTCGTCTACCAATTTTGGAGCAATTTTTACAATTTCTTTCTGTTGTGTTATGTTAACCTAGTTTCACATTCCTTCATATCATTGTAAGAACTTGAAAGGCATGCTTGTATCCTTTTTAGAAAATCTATATTCATCTAAAGGCATGTATGGTATAACCAAAGATCACAGACACATGCATGCAAATGAGGTAATGTGTAGCAGTCCACTACTTACAAAGAGAGGAGCAATCAGATTGACATCTGTAATAGAACTCTGCAAAACTGGAAGAATTACAGCGGGCAGTTTTTCAGAAGGAAAAAGGAAAACAATACACAAACACACATAGTTGATGCATTTCTAACCATGTCAGGGTGGGCATACTAACATGTTTAGTTAGCTTATAACACAGCAAAAATTCACACATCAAAGAATTTATTTTAAGTCCACACTAAGCCCTCTTTAAAAAAGCTAGTCTCACCTGAAAGAAAAGATACCTATATACGCCCCAGTGCCACACATTTTTAAGTAACATTTAGTTGATGACTAAGTAACTGAGTGAAGGGGACAAACTAGTATCTTACATTCCTTCTGAACATGAAATTAAGAATAGATATTCCATGAAATTCAGATGATTGCCCAACAGGACCAAGTCTACTCACGTCGGTAAGAAGAATTCCTGCTACACCTGCCATTGCGAAACGGCAATGCACTAGCTCTGCCTGCACATACCATTTTAAACTTTTTGGATCTTCTCCAAGTCCCAGAGGGTCAAACCCAAAATCTCCTGCGAGACTACACCAAACAACCTCAATTAGTAACCCCAAAGCCATAAATGAAACCATCAGCACAAGTACAAACCGGATGAAAAGCTCCTGTCAACTGAAAACCTTAAAAATGGAATCTCATTGCCCCAAAACATAAGGGCATTTACGAGCTCAGATGAAACCATGATTAGAAATCAGTGTTTCAAAAAAAAAAAAAATTCCAAACGAACCAACCTTCCAACAAATAATGTACCATGGAACCAAAGTATGGAGAAAGAAAGCATGTAGCTATTGCAAACAAATACATAGCCACAAATTCTGTGAGTGGCTGAAGCATCATCAAGGAGAAAATACCTTTATTTTCTTTAACCATCTGCTGCTTTGGAAATGGAATAGCAGTGCATAGATTGAACTGCTGTCTAAGGATGTGTAGAGGTCCTAGTGGAATGAATATTTTGATTTGAATTGAGAAGTACTGTAGGATCTTACACCCCATTGAGCTACCACTTATCCTAAAACCAATTGGTGATAGCAAATGGCACAACAAGTACAATTCACATAGTCAATGGTGATCATGATGAGAATCTGTTTTACTTGCATTTTTGGGCCACCGTGAGATCCCTGAACTTCATTGTGACATAGGATGACTCAAATAGATCCAAAGTCATTGCAATCAAAGAGAAGGTAAATTATTTAAAAGTTTGTTTTAAGGATTCCTTCTAGTACTGGAGGCAGGTTCATTCAATGCTAGCGAGCTCTATAAGATGGGCACAAGGCAGTACCTGAAATGTTATGGATATGATAATGTAATCCAATTTTCTTTGACCATAGACTATGATGGACGCCTATCCATCCAATCAACCAAAATATACAATCTTCTTGCGATTTGGGCGCATTAAACAGCCACTTAATGCAAACATCGGTAACCATTTTGTTTATTAGATCTGGTAATGGCAATTGCATGAATTGCCTCACATGGGTTTTTAACTTGGTGAATTTTTCAGCCTTGTCTCAAAGTGCATGTAATATTAGCTAAGTTTGATATGAATTGCATTTGTATCTGGCCAAATTATAATCAGATAGGTAGATAGACAGACAGACAAATCAAGGATCAGCTGGTTTGATCAATGCAATCGCGTCATTAAACTCTCATCATCATCATAACCTTATCCCATGTACTAATTCACTAGTACCCAAGAGAAGAACCAATCAAAAGTGTTGAGACCAACACATGATAGCACGTTTACAGGGTTATAAAAAAGATGAAAACACAGTCAGACCCTTTTAACTCTGTCCTTAAAACCAAAGCATCTATTAACTGTATAAACTGAATTCTACACATTTCCAGGTTCCATGCAATCTCCAACACCAATGGGTTTTATAGCACATTCCACCAATTACCCATTCCAATCCATCCCAACCGTTTGTTGGCATATGAGGTGTGTGACCCAGAGTGGGCCCACGCAATCTTAAACTACTTTGTTAGTAGATATCGATATTTTCTCGGATCTTTGACCCCCACTTTGGAGACCCATTTCACCAGTGTGTGTGGGTATCCAGATTGTTATGGACAGCTTATATATCAACCTCTGATCACAACATTACTGCAATGGAGAGAGAGAGAGAGAGAGAGAGAGAGAGAGAGACTGACGTGCCATCAAGGTGGGGAGGTGGGTCGAGCCCAGGAAGCCATGTGGGGCGTTGTGGTTGAGCCATGGAACGACAGGGCAGTGGGCTGGGTGCTGCAGGGAAGAAGGTGTGGTGCTTTCGTAGAGGAGGAGAAGATGATGAGAAAGGAAAGGGAGTGGAAGAGCGAGCAAGAGCAAAGCTTCCCATTGCGACGGCCATCTACAGCTCGATGAAACAAACTCACACCAGTCACCAGTCACCAGTGGACAGACCGTGCAATCTCTGCCTCCCCTTATCTGCTTCTTTGGAAAGATCATGGATGTTAATGGGCCGGATTTGATGAGGCTGAGGCTGGACCCGAACTGGCCTTGACTAATGGGTGTTCATGGACCAGGACAAGCCACCACAGAAGCTCAATTCAATTCACTGCGTGATGTCGTTTGAGTAGTTTGACCCAAAGTCATTTAAATGCAGGTAAAAAGATCTTTACTAAAGGGCCCGTTTGGCACTACTAGCCCGTTCGGCTCATTTGACCCGTTTGACCCAAATTCAATTTATGCTCGTTTGGCACTTTACTAATACAATCAAATTTAAGTCAGGTCTCTATTTTCAGAGAAGATGTCAAATCAAATGCACTTTATAAAAAAACTCCCTATGTCTTTTTTATATAAAAAGTCAAAAAGTAATTACCTTTATCCACTAAAATATAAAAAAATTCCACTTTTTCTTACAAAAAGTCAAAAAAGTATTCATAACAAACAATTAAAAATTCCACTTTACTTGACTTGATTATATTAATAGAGTTACCAAACTGTACCACCCCTTTCTTTGACTCAAACATAATTTCTAAATCGATGGGTCTATCTTAAATAACCAGATAAAGCTAAAATTTATAGATGTTTAGATAAAAGGATTTGGATTATAGATGTTGGGATTAAAGGATTGACACATTATCTCTCTCTCTCTCTCTCTCTCTCTCTAAATAGAATACTTTACAAGGCCTACCTTACACAAGTGGTGAGTACTTTGGATTGATTTCTGGTTATTTATGTGGAAGTGTGGATTTCATAAATCTCTTGTCACACTTTGAAAATCTTAAGCTGAACGTGCTTTTATTACAAAACTTTAACCTAATTATGAGACTGCTCTACTTTAAAATTGACCGTATAATGGAAAAAAAAAATAACACGATTTTATGCATTAATCAACCGTAAATAAAAAATAAAAAAGTGATGACAACTCAATGCCACTCTTTTCACGTCCATGGGCTCTCCTTTTCACTTGGGTGACTTCTCTTTTTACTTTTATGGGCTCTTATCCTCGCGGTATAGATATTATTTTATCACGTGTATAGGTATCAAAGTTTGTATTGATCATAGATGGGCCCATTGTTTACATTTGAAATGGATTTAGATAAACCATCAGTAGTTCCAGTTAAAAAAAAAAACTATAAAAAATAAATAAATAATAATAATAATAAAAAGAACCCGCCAGTTTCGTTAGTCGGTTGAAACCAAGAGCACCTGAAAAATTCAAATCCCCAATTCTTTGCTTTCATCGAAAGGAAACCTAGAATCCAAAGCAAGATAAAAACCCGAATTTGCTGCGTACGATCAACGCCAACAAGCCCTAACCGTGTAATCCAGCCTTCAAATTCAAACCATACCTTCCTCTTTCTCATCCCCCAAACCCTAATTTCCTCTCTCTCTCTCTCTCTCTCTCTCTCTCTCAATACCGAGCATTTACAGCAAATGGGCACTTCTCAGAGTCGAGAGGACGCCAAACTCTCCGATTCCGAAGAAGAAGAGGACCAAGAAGAAGAAACCCAAGACGAAGAAGACGAAGAAAGCGAGAATTCAGAACAAGGAAAGCACAAGCATCGCAGATCTGTAGACGAAGTAGAAGCCAAGCTCAAATCCCTCAAGCTCAAATACCAAACCCCAGCCATCAACAACCCCGTCAAGCTCTATCTCCACATCGGTGGCAACGCCCCAAATGCCAAATGGATCGTTTCAGACAAGCTCACCTCCTATTCCTTCATCAAAACCTCCCAATTCGACCCCCACGCCGAGTCCGACGACGAAGAAGAAGCACCCCAGACCGCCCCTTGGGCACTCAAGGTCGGCTCCAAGGTGCGCGCCCGTGTGGACACATCGCTGCAGCTGAAGATGTTCGCAGACGGCCGCAGGATCGACTTTGTCGCCCATGGCGTCTGGGCCTTGAAGTTCTTCTCCGACCACGATTACCGTAGGTTTGTGACCCAGTTCCAGAACTGTTTGTTTGAGAATCTATACGGTTTAGAAGCCACTGATGAGAACAAGGCGAAGGTTTATGGAAAGGATTTCATTGGGTGGGCGAAGCCTGAGGAGGCGGATGATTCGATTTGGGAAGACGCCGAGGATGTATCAGAGAAGAGCCCGGCATCGACGGCGGCCCCGGTTAGAGCGAGTCAGGACCTGATGGAGGAGTTTGAAGAGGCTGCTGGTGGTGGAGGAATTCAGAGTCTTGCATTGGGCGCTTTGGATTACAGTTTTCTTGTGGGGGACTCGGGAATTCAAGTGATGAAGAATTTTAGTCATGGGGTTCATGGGAAAGGCGTTTGTGTGAAGTATGACAGCGGGCGATCTCGAGGAAGTTCGAGTATTGGGCATTCGACACCCAACAAGGCTCTCTTGATGCGCGCTGAGACGAACATGCTCTTGATGAGCCCTGCAAATGAGGGGAAGCCTCACTCCACAGGGCTTCACCAGCTCGACATCGAAACGGGAAAGATTGTAACAGAGTGGCGGTTTGAGAAGGATGGAACAGACATTACCATGAGGGACATAACCAATGACGGTAAAGGCTCACAGTTGGATCCTTCTGAGTCCACCTTCTTGGGTCTAGATGATAACAGGCTGTGCCGGTGGGATATGCGTGATAGGAAGGGTATGGTTCAGAAGCTGGCTGGTGTGGAGACACCAGTTTTGAACTGGACACAGGGTCATCAGTTCTCAAAAGGGACGAATTTCCAGTGTTTCGCAACGACAGGTGATGGGTCGATTGTCGTTGGGTCACTTGATGGGAAGATTCGCTTGTATTCAAACACCTCCATGAGAGTAGCAAAGACTGCATTTCCAGGGCTTGGTTCACCAATCACCCATGTTGATGTCACATATGATGGGAAGTGGATTTTGGGTACTACAGATACATATCTGATCCTTATCTGCACTCTGTTCACGGACAAAGATGGGAAGACAAAGACTGGGTTCGGTGGTCGAATGGGTCATAGGATTGCTGCTCCAAGGCTGTTGAAGCTCACTCCTTTGGATTCACATTTGGCTGGGGTGGATAATACGTTCCATGGAGGGCAGTTTTCCTGGGTAAGTTCACATCTGTTCTTTTCTTCATGTGTAGGCAATTCTATATTCATCTGATAATGATTTTACCTACTTTGTTCATCTGTCATTGGTTAAAGAAGTTATTGTCAGGAAAAATTCGGTGCAGTCTGAAGATCTTTGTATAGCATCTATGCTTTTTTTTTTAATCTATTTCTTTCTTGCTGCTGCTTAATATATTGATGGTGGCCATCTCTTCTTTTTGATATTGAGTACTGGCATAGGTGGAGTGCTTTGTATTTTAGGTGTATTATTAAAGTATGACTGCTTTCTTTTCATTCCACTATTAGAGTTTCTGTTAGTTGTCAAGTGATAGCTTTTGTTTTGGTGTGAGTGCTATTTTTTGGCTCTGTATGTGTTTCCACCTCCTCCTAGTCCCATCGTCCCCACCTCCCCCTCCCCCTCCCCCTCCCCCCCCCCCCCCCCCCCACCCCCACATCATATATATATGTATGTAGAAATGATGTCCAATGGCTGGTTTGGTTGGGTGTGGGTTCTCCCCCATTTCATCTTTGAGCTTTTTGAGGTGTAGAATTTGGAATTGGGTCAGTTCAGGGAACAATTATATTGAGTTCTTTTCCCGCAATCCTATGGATTATTTGGAAAGAGAGAAACTCGTGTTGCTTTGAAGACAAAGCTTCGAACTTGGAGGCTGTGATAGATAATCTGAAATTTGTAGTTGGCTCTTGTGTGTCGATTCTCCCTCAGTTCCATGGCATTTCTATTGATATGATTGTGCACAATTGGAGAGAAGTGGCTTCTTTGTGATTGGGGTTTCGTGTTTCTTGGGGCTTTAAGTATGGTGGCTTTCTTTTCATTCCACTGTTAGAATTTCCGTTGATTGTCAAGTGATAGCTTTTGTTTTGGTGTGACTTGTCGGTGCTAGTTTTTCGGTTGTGTATGCGTTTACTCTTTTTTATTTCTTTTCTTTTCTTTTCTTCTTACTTTGTTTTTTGCATGGTTCTTCTTGAACCTGAATGATCCTTTTTAAATGATAGTGAGCCTTCACCCTGTTGGCCTGAAACCAGTCTCTGTCTGTGGATACATTGTCTGTTCTCATTTTGACATAAATTGTTGGCCAGCCGACCTGTGGCAGCCCTGAAGCTTGATCCTTCACAGAATGCAGCATTATCTTCCACTCGATGCTGCCAAGCACCTGTCATTATACCTCAAAAGTTTGAGAGACAATCCCTAAAAGAAAGGTTAAGATCTGATGGATGGCTTTAATGGAATATAGAAATTAATGGAATATAGAAAAGCCTGGCATCTAACAGCAAGCTATGCTATACCTTTTTGCCCAATAGCTGTGCCCGTCTTCCTCCCACCTTAGTCATCACTCTGACTTCGTTGCTGCTACTCAGCATTAATGACAATTGTGACCCGTTCACCTAAGCCATTCTGAAACCCACAATTCACTGACGTTGCTGCCATGCTTACCACCATCCATCACTAAGTCCTACCCACCTCTCTGCTCCACCAAAAGCCTGCCTTATGCTATAAGTGGTCAGTTCCTGTATTCATCATATTCTCATCATCCAAGGGCTTTTCATTGCATATGCGCTATTTGAAGTCCTTGCCAGTATAAAAACCATGGACGTATGGAAGAAATTGGGTACTGATACTCGTGATTCTATGTTACTTGTACCTGCCCAGTGTATCCATGTTGGACCTATGCACACTTGTATTGGTATTTGATTCTGCGCTGGCACTCTTGGCATGCAAGTTTAGCATATTCTACTATACTAAGTCCATTATGTCAAACATTTCTATTAGTTTTCTTACTTTCCAACATGAAAGATGTTAGAAAGGGATGTAAGCATCGATCAATTTAGAAAAGTTATAAAGCGCAAAATTAATATTATCAATAAAAACTTAATATGAAATATGAAAATATGATGTTGTGGATAGGATAATCATACATGTACTTGTATCCTGCATTTCCTTTATCTGTTTCTGTATCTGTATCAGTATCTGGGGATCGTAGAATGTGTTGTAGATTTGACTGGATCACCTACTGATCAACAATCTAAGGGAATCACCTGTGATCAATCCAAGCCCCGAGACTCGCTACCCCATGAATTGGCGCACACCTCAATTTGAGGATCATCAGACCTTTACTCAGTTTTAGATTGAACTAAAAGAATCTAACTTAAGAAACCATGAAACTTGAGGCACTTAAATCAAGGATCAGGCCGATCTGATCAGTTTTTTCCCCAAAAATGTGATCCACAATGAGACCATTTCAGCACCCTATTTCCCCATTATTGGCATGCATCCAAGTGGTCCCACGAGAGGCTGAGATTTTAGCTTATAATAACCCTGAGATTCCTCTCAGTGGTTAAAAATTACCATGAGAGGTATGTCTAGTTGCAACTGCAACCCTGGCAAGGTGTTGGACTTTTCAATGATTGTTTGATGAAGGAATGGCAATTCTCAATCAAAATAACAAATTGAACCGTCAAGATTCTGCACTAACCTGTTGCAAATATGTCTCTATCTATTGTGTTGTGATGCAACCTGCAACCATCCAATGGCCAGGAAGAACAGGCGGCAATCATCAAAGGCAGGAAGCTCAAAGTAGCAGGAGAGAGCGAATTCTTCAGGCCACACACCTAGATTTCTCATTTGAACCAAAGCTACGCCCACAATCCTCCCACAGAAGATCACCACTGAAACTCTTGCACAGAAAGTTGCGGCCAACAAATATTAAATTTCATAAATTTCTCCCCTTGGCCAACTGGCCTATGACGTATTTAAAGGACTTATTAAAACAAAATAACCGAAAATCTGATCACTACCCTTGCTTCAAGGCCATCAATCTCAGCCTTTAATTGAATAGTGAAGATCTATTAAACTAGGTGCCCATTCTACTTAAAACAAATAGACAACTAAAGAAAGGTTATTAAACAGAATAGAAGAGCACTCTATCTTCAGAAGGAGAGGTGTTTAAGGATATCCCTTTTGGATTCTAAACTTGTGGAAGTTAAAGTAGGTCCCAAGTGGTCTCCACTGCCCGACTGAATAGCAAGGCACACTAGTGGTGTGTATGCATGAGGAACACATAATATAACTCTTATCCCTGAGATTCACAGTTCTCTTGGAATCATTTTAGGTGTGTAATGTATCTGTATCTCTTAGATTCAATTGCTACTCCCTCAATATAGAGGTTTCTAGAGGGAAATGAGTCCATCCAATCATCTCATTCTCTGCAACTCCTGTGTCTTTCTTTTTTTTTGAGTTTGCATAAGGTGCTTAATCTCGGTGTAGAAGAGTTTTGGATTAGGCTTGAGGATTGTTGAGCTGATCCTAGATAATCTGAGTTTGGTCCAGCCTGATACCATTTTGCATCGACTAATTATTGGTTGCCTTGTCCCAGTAACTTGTAAGTAAAATTTTAGTGACAGTGGTTATTATAAGGGTGGCTTTAGAGTTATTTCTGTCTACATTGTGTCCATGTGCTTCCGGGTTTCATTTTTTTCTTCTTATTTCTTTCTTTCTTTTTTACTTTTCTTCCTTTTTTTTTTTTTTTTTCCCAACTTGCACTCCCATGCACTTCACACTGTGTCCTATCCAGTTGAGAAACAGCCGAGGACAGATTCCAGTTTTAAAAGAAGGGCAGCCAATGCATGAGGCTCCCACAAGCAGGGTCTGGGGACAAATTTCAGTTTCTTTTATATTATTCTCAATATGTTCTCAGTTTCTCTGTTATATTGAAAATTCTTGATGAAAACATTTTGATTGAAGATGTATAGCGAAAAAACATTCAATATCTGTATCATTTTCCACTGAGATTTTCTGTCTGTGCATCACTCAAGTATTAACACAATGCTTGTAGCATGTGGTTTCTTTACTGATGCAAATGCCACTGAACCTTGTTTTCTGTTATTTCTCCTGTGAACATCTAACTTAATCTGTGTTATCATCGATCACTACTGTTTTTGCTGCACAACCGGCCAGCATTATTAAGGGAATTCTCTTTGTTTTTTTAGTTATTTTTTCTTCATTGATTGCTCAAGAAGTATACATGATGCCCTTTATTTTATTTTTCTTAATCAAATCTGTTTAAGAAGTATGCTTGATAGTTTCTACTACATTTTCTTGGTAGTCCAGAGTTTTGGCTGTTCCACTTTTCTATTAATAGTCAGCTATGATAAGCAATGCTGCTTTCACACTTGCAATCTGGGTTTTTCCTGTAAAGTATACATATTTAGTTGATCTTCATTTGTTGAATATTGAATATTAATCTGACGACTTGTTCTTGCATAAATGACAACAATAGGTAACTGAAAATGGGAAACAGGAACGCCACCTTGTTGCAACAGTTGGCAAGTTCAGTATTATATGGAATTTTCAGCAGGTGAAGAACAGTGGCCATGAGTGCTATCGGAATCAAGAAGGCCTGAAGAGCTGCTACTGTTACAAGATTGTGTTGAAGGATGAATCAATTGTTGATAGCCGCTTCATGCACGAAAAGTATGCAGTCACTGATTCTCCTGAGGCTCCTTTGGTGGTTGCGACACCAATGAAAGTTAGCTCTTTCAGTATATCAAGAAAGCGGTAGCTAGCAGGCTTCCATTCAAATGTAAGATAGCCTGATGCTAGGAATAGAAGTTGTGTGTGTTTCATCATGATTTGCTTCTGTTTTGGTGTTTGGACTCTATCAAGGGTTGAAATGGGTGTTTATATAGGTTGGGGTTTGATGTGAGATAAGTGTCTGCACTTTGCAGTATCTGCTGCATTCCAGTTTCTAATAAATGAATTAAGTTTGATTTAAACATTTTTTTGTATTATTCTATCTATCCACTATTTCTGTTATTTAAAGATTGTTATATATTTTGCAGAAAAGTGGATAATTTCCAGAGAACAATGTTCAGAACTTTCCATCTTTGAATGTCAAAATTTTCCCATTCAGAATCGGATACTTGAATAACCGAGAAATGATCCCATGTAGTATGAATTGATTTCTTTTCCATATTTTTACCATCCATTTAAATTCATATAGATTAGATGGCTAGCAATGTCTAATAGTGGCAGTTTTGGTTAATTGTTGATCCATGACTGATCAAATTCTTTATGGTCCAAGCAGTTGGCCCATCAACATGGCAAGTATCCTAATTGCCGGTGCCTTTGGCGCACAAGTGGGCGTGGCCAAGAGGATCATTGTGGTGCCACCCATACAAGATTTGGTCCAATCTGGGCAGTTTTAGCCACTGGGTCTGTTAAAATTATTGAACGATTGGTCCCAGTCCAGGACCATTTTAATTGTATTCCTACTACAGGAAGTTCAAACAGACCCGGTACTTACAGGGTTTGAGTTGACACTTTTGACTCGCTCAATAAATGGTCCGAGTTTGCGTCGTGTCGTGTCTATTTTTAATGTCAATTCCGCCAACCTGACCCAGCCTTGACCCAACCAGATAAACACTTCCCTGCCAACTCAACTGAACGTAACCTGTTAATTGTAGGTTCGGGTTGACACTATCACTTTCAGATGAGTTTCTGTTTAACATTGCAACTCGATTGATAAATAGGTCAGGTTTGGGTTAGCCGTTAGCCCATACACATTATGCAATGCTGAACTCAATTAAATTTGACGATTGTCATCCTAGCCCAATGTCCATTTGTAGATTGGATTTGTTGAGGAACTCTGCCAATCATCGATCTTTTATATGGTGGGATGAGAGACCTTATGAAATGCCAGGTGGTCTATATTGAATAAAGATATATGAAAGATTTAACTACACTTTTGATATTGTGATAAAGATGAAATTTCTTTCATATCAATGCAAATCAAATGGAGAAAATTAAAGAGAACAATGACAATATTTGAATATATTACTTGTCATTCTTGAAATTCTATATATAAAAATTTATTCGAAAAGAGAAAAAGGTGCAGTAAACTTATAGACTACATGCAAATCAATATTGTGATATATAAAGAAGAAGGTTGTTCAAATTAATGACAATCAATTATCTATTGCTGAAACATTCAAATAAAGGTGGATGGATCGATCAGAATCTCATGGACTATTTGCATATCCGAGCTGCATGGCATCATCTATATCGAATCTCCTGCATTTTGAGTCGAAGAAGTTGGTGCATGAGTGTCAAAAGTCAAAACTGTTGAACAGTTCAACTGCAAGAGCGTCAGATTTAGAAGCTTTAGTCTTGCGCTCATATATCCTACAAATTACAAACCCATCCATCTGAAAAAGAGAAAAACAATAGCTAGCATTAGTAATTTACCTACATCCTACAACATTAGGAATTCATAGTACATGAATTTTTCTAGAACTTAGTATATTGAACATCAAGATGGACGGACCCGTCGACATTTATAAAGGAATAAAATTTATTAGGATGATGAGAGGGTGATCAATTACTAATAAAAGGAGATCAGATCAGTTGGCAGTTCCTTTTCGATCTTCGCCTTTAATCTACAAGCTTTAACCCCTTAGATATAAAAGTCATTGCTTAATAGCCTTTGGTTAGCATTAGTAATTTACGTACATCCTACAACATTAGGAATTCATAGTACATGAATTTTTCTAAAACTTAGTATATTGAACATCAAGATGAACGGACCCGTCGACATTTATAAAGGAATAAAATTTATTAGGATGATGAGAGGGTGATCAGTTACTAATAAAATTAAGGAGATCAGATCAGTTGGTAGTTCCTTTTCGATCTTCGCCTTTAATCTATAAGCTTTAACCCCTTAGATATAAAAGTCATTGCTTAATAACCTTAGGGGGTTCAATCATAATTAAACATATACACAATGTATATAAGATGTGATAAGTATGTAATTGGTAAGCAAAGCAATCTTTATAGATTTTTCCTTATTCTCACCTTCATGCTTTCCTTGCCTGCTGAGCCATCATTCTTCTCAATCCTGTATTCATGCATTTGCCAGTGTGTTTTTTGGTGATTCTCTTTGTAGTAGAAAACTAATTTCTTTTTATATCCTATAATCGATGATTCATCCATGCCTTTAATCACTTGTTCTACGCTTGTGGCCTTCCAGAAACCATCGCCTGCTGTGCGAGATGGCCGACTTCCATGGAAGTACTTCCTCTCTCTGGTTGTAAAGAAATACAACTCGTTTCCCAGAGCATAATTGAAATCTTCTGCAAATATATCATAATAATCATGAGATAAAGAATAATGACAAGAGTAATATATATTTGCATAGGTGTAAGAGTGGAAAGACTCTACTCGACTTGAGCAGGAATGAGGTGAGCTCCATGAGTAGGGCCTCTTATTAAGAAGGTTTTTTTTTAATAGAAAAAAAAAAGGACACTTTAACCTCAGAAAGGCTCCTATATTTTGTGTTGAACTAAAATATCCTTTGACTAACGACCAAATTGTGCAAATAAATAAATAAATAAATATAATTAACTCATCCCCCAATTTTCTATTTTTGAGCGATTTATCTGACAAAAATTCAAACGACATCCCTTCGAGTCAATTGATAAAAAGGTGATTTTTCCGTAAAACTTTGAAGACTTAAAACTGAAAGTTAGAATTATATGAATGGATTGATATTACATAACTTTGTGATTCACGTCCTAGTTTTTCCATTGTCATGCCTCCCTTGGCCTTCATGCATCTGGACTATGCCCCATTAAAAATATTTTTACTTAGTAATTAATATTTTCTAAGCTTAAATACAAAGTATTTTGGTCTTTTATCCATTAAAGCTAATAGTCATATATATGTTACATTGTCATCATGGGCTTTTTGTGAAAAATGCAAAAGACAGGGGTGGTTTTTTGAGGTTGTCTTAAAATACAGGGACCTTAAGAAAGGGCATGCAGTTTGCTTCTAGGTGAAATTTCTTACATTACTTTAGTCTTTATATCTTTTGATATTTTGTTTGCATCTGAAATATTGTCTCAAGAATCCATAAATTGTTCGAATTCAAATCTTTAATTCTCATTCAAAATTTAATAATGAGATGGCGAAACTAAACATTATTTATGATAGTCCCCAACTTTGGCTCAGTTGGTTAAGGATGTGGGCGCGTGAGACTGTTAATAGAGAGTGTGAATTCAAATTTCCATTGGAGCAAGAAAAAAAAAAAGAAGGGGTTTGACATATTAGTCCTCCTTAAACTTGATCTTTCCGATTTTATGATCAACTTAAACTTGATTTTTCTGATTTTATGACCAAAACTTGGATAACGTCACTAGAGTTGTTTGACTTTGGTCAACTTTTTTTTAAACTTTTTGTGACATATCCTATGATATCTTGGGATAGTCCCATGATATCATAGGATTTTTCAGTTTAGGTATCATGCACTTTATGCAACCATCAAGCAAATCAGTTTTTATAAAAAAAAATGATAGAAAAATATTATGTGGAAAGTAAATATACTTCTGGTTACCAACTCTCAGGTTCTATCATTTGATAAAAAATTCTAAGACGCTGTATGAAAGAACATGACCTCACGGAACAATACTGTATGAAAGAACATGACCTCACGGAACAATCTCATTATATCATCGGATTTATTCGTTTACCTGACATGCAATGTTCCCATTATATAATTGGATCTGGGGCAAAAAGATTTAAAAAAAAAATGTTGACCGGAGTTGACATTATTTGAATTTCAGTCATAAAATTAAAAAAATCAAATTTAAATATGACTTATGTCAAAACCCCTATAAATCAGTATATCTGATCTTGCATAACGTTTTAGTCTATATATGAAATCATGTTCTTGAACATGGTGTAGATCAAGAATATCAAATATGGCCCATCTAAGAGAAAAACCAAAAGAATAAAACAGCAAACCGCATTTACAAGTATATATAAAAGTGTGTATAAAAATATAAAGAGAGAAGAACTGAACATAAAGAAATTAGAGAATAGAATTAAAATAAATTAATGAAGAAAATAGTGTTCTTGAACATGGGGTAGAACAAGAATATCAAAGATAGTTGCATCCATTAAAAAATTGAAAGAAAAGTAGGAAAAAGAAAATAACAACAAACCGTATATACAAGTATATACACAACCGCGCGCGCGCAGAGAGAGAGAAGAACTGAGCATAAAGAAATCGTTCAAAGAAGGACGGAAGAAGGTTTTTTTTTTTTATAACGCACGGTTCCCAGCCCTTTGGGCCAGAATAATCCCTACGGGCCTAGTAGAGAATGCCGGGTAAAATTCTCCTGTAGCCCTAGTGTGGCAGTGCAGTTTCGAACCCACAGCCTCCGGGTGCAAACTGTGATCCTAGGCTAACTGAGCTACCCATCGGGGTTCAAAAGAAGTAAAGATGAAGAAATCGTGTTCTTGAACATGATAGAACAAGAATGTCAGAAGACTATATATCTGATCTTGCATAGCGTTTATGAGCTATGAAATCTTGTTCTTGAAAATGTGGTAGAACAAGAATATCAAATACGTTACATCCATATATGCAAAAAAACGAAAGGAAAGAAGGAAACTGAAAGGAACAATGAACTGTATATACAAAAAGAAATCATTCAGTGAAAGAGATCAGAACAAACAATAAAGAAATCAACGAAAGAAAGGAGAGACATACGTGGAAGTTGGTCTGGATTGTATGCATAGACATTGCATTCCTTGATTTGATTGCTTGGAAGCACTAGCCCGTAGTTCTTGAGCAACAGGTAATGGATTAGTTCTTCATCAGTCGGACAGAAACGAAAGCCTAATGGAATGTATGGGTCTTCCATCATTGTTCTTGAAGTGACTCTGAAGGAAAAATAAATCAAAGGTGATGAAGAACTTACCGAGAGAGAGAAAGAGATTGATTGAATTGACCCACCTGAGAATGAGATACCTCCTTATATAATAAAACAAGCTAATTGAAATAAAAAGTCGCCCTGCATGAGGATGCATAGTCCTGTTACAAGAGAAAGTTGTCCAAATATCAGAGATTTGTAATAACAATCAAGTGGGCCACCTGGAACCCTTGAAGAAGAGGTTAATGATTGATCATCTGATGGTGCACCCATCTCATAAATTGAAACTTGGCGCAGACTAGTTTGGATTCCAGATATGGGTCCCATTGATAAGAATTCTAACTTCCGAGTCTATCGCTCATCAAACTCCTGGTTCAGATGTTCCACTGACTTCACTCCTTTCCCTTGTGGGACTTTATTCTTTTACACATGCAGTCATCCTAGCCGCTCATTTTGTTGCCCTGGCAGATGATATTTAAAAAAAAAAATATCCAATCCAGTCTGACTCAAACTGCTAGTTTTAGTTTTGGGATCGGCTGTTCATGGACAGGGTCAGGCCAGGTCAAAGTTAGTCCATGACTGCCAATTCAGTTATTGGGACTAATATTTGGGCATGGTTCCAGTCCAAAGACTTTATATGGCCAGGCCTGGGCTAGGCCAGACTATTGAGCATTTGTAGGCTCAACTAAGCCCATGGACCTAAAAACAGAACCAAATCCAGCATAGTGGGGGCTGAATTTGGCCTCGCCCAGCTCATGAGCAATTGAGCACACCTAGACCTCTACCCCAAAAAACAAAAAAAAAGTTGAGCACACCCAAATTTATCATTGCTCCTGGACTTACATCTTCTGGGAGTTCTCTCTCTCTCTCTCTCTCTCTCTCTCTCTCTCTAAAGTTTATGAGACCATATTCTTCCCCTAACTCAATAGCGAAGATTGTCAATTTCACCTGAGTTTTAGGATATGCTTTCTATTTATAAGCTTGCATTATCTATTTATTTAAGTGGGCACTCTAGAAGCATATATAGACTTTGTCCACATATGCCTCTTTTTTAGGAACACCTGTTTTATTGTGGCCCACAAGATCTCACTTAGATTGATTAATTTGAAAACAAATGAATAAAAATATTATAAAAACTCAAAGATGTTGAAATAGAAAAAAAACAATCTCACAGGTGATCCCACTGAAAAACCTCAATGAATTATCTTATAAAGTGAGGGTACAGCTGTTTTAGGGTGCTGCTATTTCTCTAGCAATATTGTATAGTTCAGTTCTAAGTAAACATGCATGTATTGAAAGTTTTAGAAGTGCGACTTGTATAATAATTTGCAGTACTTTGTGTTATATTTAGCCTCAGGTAGCTGTTCTCAGCATGACTGCATGTCTTGGTATATGTATTGTATGTGAATTTTATTTTCTCTCTTTGTTATCAATGACATTCTCTCTTGATAAAAACTAATAGAAACTGCAAATATTCACCTAAGAGCAGAGCATTACTGTTCATATGCAGTTCAGCTGTACAAGTGCCACTAAGGCCCCACCACCTTTGATCAATCTACCCACTTGGTACTCACTGACCATCATTTTCTCCTCTTTCGGAATTTACTAAAAAAATCTAAAAGTTTTTCTGCAAAATCGCATCAAATTCAGTTAATTTTTCTGGTACGTAGATTCTATTGTAGAGCATACAAGCATTTCTCCTCTAGACAATTTTTTCGAAAAAAAGTGGTCACACAAACATACCCTAATATTATTGGTTGCTCGGTTGGATGGCAAGCTATCCAAGGATCAATCCTTGGGCGTGCCACTCTTGCCACATGTGTAGGCTATCTTGGGTCCTAAGCCCCTTGACTGGGATACCAAATTAGAAAAAAACTTTTCATTAGTCCATTGTTGGATTGAACTTTTAAAAGATAAAATTTTGTGGGAGGGCCTTTTTTGTGCACCATCTAAGGGTTTTTTTTCCTGTAAAATCCTCAATATTTTATTTTAAGCTTGAGCTTAAGATGGACCTTTTTCTGCCTAGTAGAAAAATAAAGTATAAGCCAGAAATTCACCAAAAAAAAAAAAAAACCAACATTTCCTCACGTGTGATTTGTGGATGTTAGTCAACCTGTCAAAATCACCGTTTGGTGATCCTCTGCACTTCTACAGAGGCTGAGTGAGGAAGCCAAGTAGTCTGGAAACAGATCGCCAGTTCCCTCCAAACAGAGGAGCCCGGTTTGGACGAATTAGGGTCGCCACATGTGGGGGCGGAGGAAAGAGAAAATCAAGTTCTCTTTTCTCTGCCCCCGCACATGTCACCCCCCGATTCATCCAAACAAGGCTCGAAACAGGGGATCCAGATCCAAGTAGTCTCTCCACCTAGCAGCTACTGTGAGATTCTTTCTGATCATTGGATATTTTTTTCATGGTTATTTAGATATCTCCTTCAATCACTATCCGTTTTAGGCCCTACTCAATATATTTGATCCCACTGGATAGAGCAATATTTCTGCCACCATTTTCAGTGCCAGAGCTACCACTTGTCCAGTAATTTTAGCCAAACTCTAATAGCCTTTTAATTATGAGAAATTCTCAAAAATCTCTCCTTTTAAATATGTGCCCGACTAATTTTTAGGACATGGAGTCCATCTTAAGCCAATCCAAACTTTTCACACGCACTACTTGCTTGCCATTGAATTAAAATTCTTAATAATTTAATAAAGTCGAATTTATTTTAAGTGACTTAGATTTTTAATATATATGAAGACTTGATAGAGTTTCTACGCATTCATGACGGAAGCCTCCCCTGCTCTCATTTGGTCGTTTCAAAGGTGATCACGTCGGTACTGAAATCATTGGTAAGGCAGAAGAATAAAAAAGATTATCTGCTCCTAAGCCACATGATACACGACCAATCATTCAGGATAATTTCCACCTACACGCGGAACTCTTACCTTTTATGTGTGGGCCAACTGCGGGTCCCACTTAAAATTGCTATTCATAAAAAAAAAAAGAAAAAAAAAAAACACCAGGGGGTTATGAAGGCCACATGATGGATTACTGTAGGGAAAAACTCAGCCTCAGGGATGTTCTTTGCCTTGAAATTCTATGGCCTCAAGTTTTAACAAATTTTATAATTATATGAACATGTAGGATTCAGATTTCAATTCAAAGGTGAGTGTGCGTTAGATGATTGTCAAATTGGGTTCATAAAGTTATCGTAATTGCAATGGAATTATTGTATCATTTTCTTTTAGATATGATCAATCTGACGGTATATATTATTGTAATTACAGTGGAGTTTTCTTTAATATAGGATCGTGATTTCTAGCCGTTAGAATTTCAACAATGATGAATTTAAAGGATTTTATGGGAAAAAATCCGGGATTTGGTCATTCCTCGCCAAAGGTCCCCACAGATTGTGCAGCACAAATGGGGTCCATCAAGACTTCTTCCATTTTTATTTTATTTTTTTTAAATGCTAAGGGGAGTCTGACAAGAGCAACGCCAAAGTCGCTTTGCACGATTTTCTTAAAGCATATAACTCCCTTTGTTTCTTCTTCATCTTATTTCTTCCTCTTTTTTCTTCCAATCAGCGTGGAAAAAAAATATCACAGGCTTCATATATATAAAGATTACTACTAACCGACACACAGTTTCTTTCTTTCTTCTTTTCATATTCTCAAGATCTATCTTGAAAAGTGAAAGAGACGGGAAAAAATGGTAGACATAACATGGAACAACTGATACAGCGATCCACTATGAAAGGTCCAAACATAACCTAACTACGACGTGCTCCAATTGCAGCCATCAAATCCAATACTAACAGCTATTCCTATTTCTTTCTTTTTTATGATTCTATCTATCAATAAGACCATCCTTTTCTCTTTCTTTGTTGCATGAGAAGAAAAAGGAAATAAATAACAATAAGAAATGGTTGGCTTTTGAATTATATAGGGGAAATTCATGAATTGCCAGGGCTGCCTATAGGAGTAAAGTTTGATCGAGCAACCAAGAGATTCTGAGATATTTGGACAGAAAGGTGAGAGGTGATAATCATCATCTCCCTACACTTAAGGATGATGGAAGTATATTGTGTCGTTGGATGAGGGAGAAATTAAGTGGGGGATATGGATAAATAGGAAGGAGACGAGAAAAAAGAATTCGCTAAGAGCGACGCTAGCGTCGCACAAAAAAAAAAGTGGCTGGAATACCGAGTTTGTACTGCATAATTTGTAGGGACCCTTCGCGAGGAATTACCAAATTTTGAAAAAAAAAATTACAACCTTGGACTAGAAAATTTTATGCTTTGCTTTCACAGCAAGCACTTCACTTGTCCTCTTCACTCCTTTGAAAACTAATTTGCAAAATAAAAAAGGAAAGAAGAAGAAAAGGAAGAAAGCAACGTGACATATGAGCAACGTGTTTGGCCCCGCAGTGGACAAGGTGCTTTATTGATTAAGTTGGAATCCCGTTATCATTAATCAAACAAACCATAAAAGGGGTTAGGAGTTATCTGCCCCTAAAACCGCATGTGATTCATGATAAACCCATTTTTAGGTCAAATTCAAAGTAACAAACAATATGAAAAGCAAAGCTTTCATAACATAAAATCCGTTTAAAGTAAGATACACGGCAGGTTGTGGGCTCACACCGAACTGAATATTAAAAAAAAAAAAAAAATGGTTTTAAAGTATGGGTTCCTTAAAAATCCAGTTTATTTGTCTATCGTCTATTCTGATCCTTTAGCCTTTCTTGTATTTACTTGTCAACTCGCGTGTGCCCTAATTGAAAAAGAGTTTGATCCTTTGTGGGTCCCACCTAAATGAGAAAGATAAATTACTTAGCATTCATTTCCCTCTTATATGAGTCCTTGTCTAATTTCAATTTTCAATTTTCAATTCGAGTTGGTCCCATCATCTTATTAATCACTTGAATTTACTTTTTTCAAAGTGTTCTGGATTTTTAGCAAGTAATTAAGCTGTTAATGACTCTTCGGCTTTCCCATGAGTTAGATTTGAACTAATTTTAAAAACATAGATAGGCATGTTATTCTTGCGGAAGCATTATAGTTAAATTAGATTTTAAAACCAACTCGGCAATTCTTATTGGAATAATATTTGGGGACATCCCATATATGAGTAGTATCCTCATTTTAATTGAACTAGGTGGGCTCCCAAGAGAAGTTCTACTTCTTCCAGTCAAAAGAGGCATTGTCAGCAGTAGGTTAAGAGTGAGATCAATCTAACATTTGACATAACTTTGATTGAATTAAAGGTTCTCCCAAAGAATAAAACAAGGTGTGACAACATGTTAAAGAGTAATTATTGGTCCCACTCAGGAATCCAGACTCATTCCTCTGTACTTCCTTTCTGTCAGACTAGATTCATGGACTCAATTGACCCAAGTAAAGACAGGGTCTCCTATATCCATTTCATTCCATGAACTATTTTGTACATCACTCAATTATTTCTAAAAGACCCAAAACAAGCTAGAAGCTTCTACACTCAATACAATACCTGTGCCCCTAGTGCATGTAGAGAGAAAGGGAGTTTTATTGGCTGCTATATGGAGGTGGTGGGAACTGGACAGAATCATTCAAAATCCAATCTACAAAATCATCTCCTCCAACTCCAACACCATCCCACAAATCGTTCTCTTGCTTTTCTTCATCCTTTCCTTCATATTTAGCTGAAGCAATACTCACTTGAGGTTCCTCTTCCTGCTGCTGCTGTTGATGCTGCTGCTCCTCCTCCTCCTTCTCCTGCTCCTGCTGCTTCTCTTCATCTTTTAATGGCTGCTCAGGGAAACCAAAATTGAGCTTCGCGCGAGCCCCACGAAACTCTATTGCAGCCCTATCATACGCCCTCGCAGCATCCTCGGCGGTCTCGAACGTCCCCAACCACACCCTTGCTGCCTTCCTTGGGTCTCTGATCTCCGCAGCCCATTTCCCCCACGGCCTCTGCCTCACGCCTCTGTACTTCTTCATTGCAGTCCTCTTCTTGCTGTTCTTCACTTTCTTCTTCTCGTTCTCTCCGAAGAAATGACACCCCAGACAGCCTTCAATCCCGCACGACTCGCAGGTTTTACTACTCGTCTCCATGCAAATGGCAGAGGAAGAAGCCTCTGCACTCCAATCTGAGAACTGGGGTGGTGAGAACTCAGTATTTTCTGTGGCAGTGTTGCCTGAGATTACCCGTTTCAGTGCTGAGACCATGATCGAGATTTCTTGGGATCTTGTCATTTTGCAACCCGGGAGCGTTTGGGTGCTTGTTTTATGATCTTGTGGCTGTTGTTGCTGTTGTTGTTGTTGTTGTTGAGGTGATTTTGACATGGATTGGTTTTGAATGAGAATGGGATGATGAGAGGTTGAGTTGAATTTATATAGAGGAAGAGAATAGAATAGAATAGAAGAGAAGAGAAGAGAAGAGAGATCCACGGTTTATACGCGAATTTGAATTGAATTTGTTTTGTTTCTGTTGTTGGGTTATAATATTTTTGTATGTTGATTTAGCACATGGAGCTCGTGCCGCAACCAGCTGGAATTTGGAAGCGTGGGACTTTACTTTTCAGATGTGCTTTGGATTGGAATTTAGATGACGTCATCTGGTTCGTGTGGAAACGACAGCATGAATCTTCCCTTTGACTTTGACTGACCATTGTAGGAGTTGAGGCTGTCAGTTTGACATCCTCCTCCCACGTGTCACCTTCATTGGTCCAAAAGAGGGGTTCAGGATTCAAGTTGGCACCGGCTACAGTCATTCAGGCTTTGACTCGTAGAAATGTTGACTTAAACAAGTCAAAGGAGGCAATCCATTGAGAATCTGTGCAGCTCAAAATTAATGTCTTTATTCACACTTTGAGATTCGCCATTAGATAAAATTTGTGTTTGTTGAATATGCATAAAATTTGGTTCATCACGTCTTTATTCATAGTGTCAATTTATTGTGGTACCAACTTTTATTGGAACAAACTATGAGGATATGCCATACGATGGAAGGCTTTGAGCCTGACAATTGGAAGAAATCTGGTGTTTTAAAGGCCCTGAAGTCTGAAAATTGACATACCTGTGTGTTTTTGTTTTGAATCTGAAAAGCTAATGGAACTCACATGCTCTACAACATGCCCTCTATTGAAAAAGAAATAGAGTGGTTTTTTCCCTCCATTTTAACATAAACTAGAAACAGCGCCCCGTGTTTAGTCCGGGGCAAAAAATGAGATATTAAAATTTTAATTTATAAAATATAGAAATTAATTATAAACATATAAAAATATATTCATATATATTTATATAAAAACAATCAACACATCTTCAATCATAAATACAGGTGTTATCTTCACATAGGCTAATGGTCATTTCAATCCCTCCGCACAAATTTCTTTTCTACCGCTTTGAAGTAGCACCAATACCACTTTAGAATGATCAAACTGTTTTTTAGCTCTAGATTTTTTAAAAAAAAATGTATAAACATCTTAACTTTAAAAGCCATAAATCATGAGACTTTAAAACCACAGACTAGTGTTATTTGATCCTAGGAATAATTGGCCCACTTTGGATCAATGTATATATCTCTTAATTATAAGTCCATGTGGGCCCATGGAAGTGTAATTATAGTGAGGCAAACCTAGGGTCATTTGTCTATATAATCATATCAGGAAATGATGCATATAAGATTCAATAAAAAAAAACTTCAACTTCAAAACATTTTTATCACAAGCCCATCCATGAGGTGGTACACCAGAAGGCCGAGTCACAAGCCCATCTATGAGGTGGTCTACCAGAAGGTCGGGTCTGACTTTCGTTCACGTGTGACAATCTCTAAATAGAATAAAACTTTATTTGAAAACTAAAAGAAAATGACATTTTTAATGAAAAATTTATCATTGTGAATTGTTGAAAGGTGGGCCCCAAATATTAAAATAAAAGGATGACAATCTTAAGAGGATGGAAGATATATAGATGGTGTTGAGAGAGAGAGAGAGAGAGAATAATCTATAATCCATATTGACCTAGAAAACTAATATCTATGCATAATCCATGAGTGGGTCCAACTGCAAAAATAAGCTAAATGTGCAAGGACCACTAATTGATTTACATCCATTAAGAAACCAGACAACGGCCAATAAGCTTGCCTCCCTCATCAGTGGAGCCCATTCTTAAAAAAAAGGGGTTAAGAGAAGGCCATTGGGATATCATCCAATACTGGAGTTCAATCTTGAAATATATTTAATACTCACTGGCCAGATCCATCCATTTAGGGAAAAAACTGAAAGGGGAGTAAAGGAGCAACAGTTTGGATTTCATTCATATTTAACATAAGACTACAAAACATATATAACACGAGACCCATTGATGATTGAAGATCTAAGGAAAAGAAAACAAACTGACTGCAAATATTTACTTATAATTTGGATAATATATAACAAGAAATAGAACTCAAATTTAAACGTTCATAAAAATCTCTTATTAGGAGAGGTTTAGGAGAGAAATAGTAGCCCTCTTTGAAAAAGAATACTTTTTAGGGATGATGTGGTGCCCTCGCATTCCAGAAAGACCTTTTAGGGATAAGTTAACACCCCTTACGACCCACCTCCTTATTATGCTGTGCTAAGGACGCAATCCATTGTTACCATAACTACTGGAAACGGAGCTTTTAAGTGACTGAGACCTACCAACGTGTCATATCTGGTCAAACTGGTTTAAGTTGACATGTGTTATTGATAGGTTCAAGTTCAACTCGCATTCCACCATCACCAAGTATTCAATGTCGGTCGACCTCAATCTCACCCAATCCAACTGCAGAAGTTTGGCCCAAGCCCGATCCATTTCAAGTATTAAGATTTTTTTTTATAGTTTAGTTGTATGAAAAAAAAATAGCAAAGTATAGAAATATTAACAAAAAGTCTACTTGTCCCGGGGATCTTGTCCCGGGATTGGCCCGACTCCACATGGAGGGGCATTTTAGTCATTTGTGGAGTCGGGCCAGTCCCGGGATAAGATCCGGGGAATGACCAAAATGCCCTTTCATGTGGAGTCGGGCCAGTCCCGGGACAAGATCCCCTGGACAAGTAGCATGGCTCAAATATTAAACCACCAAACTATTTAAATTGATTCAAATATGCGGGTCAATCCTATCTGGACCCACTCTAACCGAACCAGTTTCACCACGGTTGGATTCATCTGACCTATGACCAGCTGCTTAGGTCACGGTCTCAAAAAATTATAAAAGCCATACCATGATAAAGAAGTATCTATTTTTTCTTTTTCATGTTGGGCCCGACAAGAAGTATCTATTTTTTTTTCATGTTGGGCCCCAAAAATTCTAGCCGCATGCCTCATGAAATGCCATCTACCAATCAACGGCCAGGATTTCTTCCCTAGCAGAGAGGTGGTTTCGACCTGGTCTTCTGAGCCAATTGCCATGACAAAGACATGTCGGTATGTTGTTGTGGGCTACAGGGGCCCAAAAGCTGCCATGTCATGAAAGGTAACATTATCCGCGCCGAAACGCCGAAAGTTGGTGTGGGAAAGGTCGTCTGTTATTCAAGCCCATGCTTTTGAGCTTGACCTATGACTAAGTATTGCACTTTGCATCTAAGTGTGGCAGGACCTTCTTTTATAGAGGCCGACATGGCTTTACCTTTCTCTAAAATGTATTCGTGAGTTTAAATCATGATAATTATTATTCAAACAATTGATTTTCCATATAAAACCTAATTTAAAGGAAAAGTCTTTTCTTATTTTTACAATTAATTACATCGTGTTTGGATTTGAATCCGATTCTACTCATACACTTTTTTTTTGTTTGTAGGGTTGAGCAAGATGAAATAAAGTTCAGCGTCAAATTAAGATTAAAAAAAAAAGTGAAAGGTATTAATAGTAGAAGCACAAAATGAAAAAAAAAAAAAAAAAGTTTCAGTTACACAATGTGAAAAAAAATATTCTCAAAAGGTACAAAATGAAAAGAGTATGCACTCTTAAAATACACAAAATAACGAAAAAAATACTTTTAATTTCAATTTATTCTATTTTTTTTTTCAATATTTGACTATTAAGATTATTTTATTTTACTCCTCCCGACAAACAAATAGGCCCAATATCCAATAGATCCTAGCTCATAGGGTGCAGTATATCTGATGTGGCTATAAGAGTAAGGACGAGAATTCATTAATATTTTGGTATACTGAGGCCAACTAGTTTGACTCGATTTATGGTACGAGGTCGGTTTGTCTTGGGTCAGCAGGTTCCACTTTTAATTGGGTTTTGTCTTTTATTGATGTAGCTTTCAAAATTCCATTTGTATAAAGCTCATGAACCCTTTGGATGAGGAGTATTTGGAATTTGGAATGCGTTCGTCAGAGATATTATTAAAGTCAATTTGAAACTATGAATTACTCTCTTCTCTTTTATAAATAGAGAAGTTTTTCTCAATAAAATAACTATTATGAATCTATGAAAAATGGTCTTTTGAGTTATCCTATGCGCCCGGTGCAGGAGATGGGACCCACCTAATGGTCTATCCAACTGGACCACACACACGCCCCATGGGTTTTGCATCCATCCAAATTGATCGGGCCATTGGATTGACTGCATGCCCATTCAAATGGACTGTAAACTGTTAAACTTTTGGGACCAGATTAGTCCTTGGTATTCATAAGTAAAAAAATGTAATTAGCTTACGACTTGATTGTGTGATTAAAATTTAATCGGCACCAATGTTTAAAATTAGAAAATAAAAGGTAATGGTTTTATTAAAAAAAAAAACATATATTATTTGAAGAAAGAAGATGCAAGAAGAGAATGACTCTATCATGAGACTTTCTTTCATGCAACATAGAAAGAGAAAAAAAAAATGCCATATAAGAGACTCAGGATGAAGGAGAGTCCAGGGTGTTAGGAGTTCCTTTGAATTTTAATTGATTAGATAGGGAGTCTCACTTCTCAAAACTAAATTAGAAAAACAAACAATATTATATTGCTAAGCTCAAGGAATTCGGATCAGATATATAGGACAGTCATATAATTGAGAAGATAATGTCAAAATTGAGAGTACAATTGAGCAATCAATTGCGAAACAAAACCTCGACTTTGAAGTCAAATGGACCTCACTCAATATATATTAATTAGTAGAGATTAATTGTAAAGAAGAATAATTATCTTGAGTGATTTGGATTTAGAGAAGAGATTGAGTGATGAAATGATATTTGGATGCAAATGAATTAGTTCATAGAACTTATCGAACTCAAATTCCGAATTAGACGAATTGAAGAAAAAGTGAATCAAATAAACCTATTGCAATGAGTTTAATTTCTGATTAAGCTGTCTCGAATTACGAATTGCAAAGTCAATAGCGACTACAAACTAGTTAACTATGTCCCCAGCTAAGCATCATGGTCATTTTCTCAATTTCCCAATTTTGATTTATTCTCTTCTCTTGTATAAATTGAGAAGTTTTTCTTAATAAAAAGCTAAGATGAATTTATTCAGAACTGTAATCTTGAGTCTTCACATTCACAACTCATTTGAATCACCAGCCAAATTGACGAAGGGTCACAATCCACTTAGTGAAGGGTCACCAAATCCTCTATATCTAAGTCTGAGATGCTAGTCATTGATGGGTTCACTGTGGCTGTAAACTTGGGACTTTGGGATACAAAGCAGGCGGCATTGGATCCAACCATGTTGAATTCTGCTCATTTTGATTAGGAATGCGATCCTCTTGCAACAGTTGAAGAATCTTTTCCAATCCTTTCTCTACCCTATATTACTATACTCAAAAAGGATCATAATTCTTGTTTGGTGAACTCACTCCCTCTCCCATCAATGTCTATAAGCCCAAATTCGGGCCCGTTTGGTAACTCTACTAATTGAGTCAAGTGAAGTAAAGTTGATTTTGAAGAAAGAATAAAATATAAGTGGGTTATGATGGTATTTTCTTTTTAGTTGTTTGTTATGGAATATTTTTGACTTTGTATGGAAAAGTGGAGTATTTTTGTCTTTTAGTGAGTAAATGTAGTTGCTTTTTGACTTTTTTGGAAAAAGATGGAGGGAATTTTGGTAAAAGGTGTTTTTGATGGGATGTTTAAATTGACTTAACTTTACTTGACTTTATAAGTAAATTTACCAAACGGTAGGCTTTTCTCCTCAACACAAGCGGTGTGAGGACCCTCCCCAAAACAATCTTCCATTGCCCTTGTCTCCGACGCTTCGTCCAGGAAAGCTAGGAGAGGCAAATTTAAGGGACCAGCTGGTGCTTCAGGTCCTACTACAAGGAATTTAAGAGGTTGTCATCCACCTCGGCTTCCAAGAGACCTTCATGATATCTCGGTTCAAGGTTATGGATTCCCTCGACCTCCAGGTTACAGCTTTCCTTTGCCTTAAGGTCACTACTAGTAAATCCTGAAGACAGGTCTTGTTCTGCTGCTTTTTTGTTTCTTCTTACGTAGTCAATTCTTCTTTAGCTGAAAGGGCATTTTCTTGTTGAGTCCTCAATTGTTCTGCTTTTTTGGGGGGTGGTTCTCCTTGCCATATTCTCTTTTGCTTTTTATACAATTTACCTTAAAGCAAAAAAAAAAAAAAAAAAAAAAAAAGGAACTTTTTCAAACTTAAAGAGATAAGAGACATGGAGTGTGTTATCACTTTTTTTTTTATCAAATGATCATTATTACTATTATACCAACTCTTATTAGGGTAAAATTTGCAGATTGCACCATAAATAGGCTGGGAGTTTCTTTGAGTGCCTTGGATTTGTAATAGTATGGTAGAGTTCCACTCCTTCAACTTATAATTTCCCTAGGACAATTGTCTTTTATACATGGGATAGAAAAATAAGTTTTACACGTGTAAATGCGAAGCATACAAATGTTATATATGTGATTCAAATCACCATTTTCACATGATCAAATGAGTACATCCAACAATTTTAGATGGGTTTGGTTTTTTTTATGTTTTTAATCCACGAAGATTTAAAATATGAAACTGCACGATGATTATCATTAATACTTTGATAGGTCCATCCGTTTGGAAGTGTCTGAAGTTTTCTTTACTAATTTGATCAAAACCAAGAATCGCCATGTAATCAAAAAGTGCCTTGCAAGGTGATCATCATCATCTATGGTATACGGATGCCTAAATCATGTGCCTGCTTTCTGGTCTATCCCATTGCAACTGATCATGATGATATCACTACAATTTCATCACCCAATTCCATAGCATGATATGGTGGCTCACCTGTAGTCACCGAACAAATCCAATCTCTCAATCAAATCCAACATGTACCAAAATTACAATGGGCACCAACCTACACTGAAAAAACCGGCATTAACACAGGCTTATAGGTCCCAATAATAAGATCTTTATTAGATTTAAAGAAGTAGTAATCCCCTACAGAAGTTGAAATTAGAATTTCAAACCAACAGCTTGGGAAGCAAGTAAACTTATAACTACTAGCTCAAAGGCGTCGAGGCACAATGCGTGCCTTCAGAGGAGTCTTCATCCTAAGAACAAATGTGAGATCCTCACTCATATCAGGAAGTTCCCCCTCAACTGCACTACCCCATTCAAAACGATTCACCAAATTAGCCAGGATGAGAGCCACATGAACCTTTGCCAGCTCCATCCCTGCGCAGACTCGCCTTCCCGCCCCAAATGGAAGGAAAGACCTCTCCATTGCTCTCTCCAGACCATTGCCAACACCTCCATTTCCATGCACACGTTTCGAATTTGCCAGGAATCTCTCTGGCATGAATCTATTCGGGTCGCGCCAAACACTCCCATCTCGGAGCACTGCATAAAGGTTTACTAGAACAGATGTTCCCTCAAGGACCCTCATCCCCATCAATGTGCTATCCTTCACTGCCTTGTGTGGCACTGCCAATGGTGCTATAGGCTTCAATCTCATTGATTCCTTCACTACAGCATGAAGATACTGCAACTTACTCACTGCCTCAACAGTGATAGTATCCCTTCCTCCTTGGCTGATCTCTTCATAGAGCTTGTGTTGGGTTTCCTTGTCATGTATTAAGAAGCCAAGCGCCCAAGCAGTCGCCATCGAAGTGCTGTCCACCCCAAGCAAGAACAGCTCGAACACGCTGAAGATCACCACCTGTTCGGGCAAGTCCTGCGAGAGGAGGAAGTGCAAGTAGCAATTCGTGCTAGGCGACTCGGATTTTCGCTGGCGGGCGATGTAGGGTAGTACTAGATCCTCAATTTTGCGCTTCACTTGGTATGTCTGTTCGGAAGGGAGCTTGAATCCAGGTATGTATTGGGTGAATTCGAAGACATCGACTAGGCCTGCGAAGCCAGTCAGCCTAATTGTGTCCTCCACTGCAGAATCCATGCCTTGGACAAACACCTCATCGTCGAATTCGGAGCCAAAACAGAGCCGCCCGACGAGCTTCACAGTTGTTCTACGGAGCTGGATTAGTGGCTTCACGACTCCATTGTTATTGCAGGCTTCCTCCCAGAGGCTCTGGGCCATGCTCTCAATATCGTTCTCTTGAAATTGAACTTGGGCTGAGATGTTGGAGGGATTGAGGGCAGAGTTCTGAAGCCCCTTGCGAAGGGCATGCCAGTAAGGGCCAGCGTCAGAGGTGGCAAGCGTTTGCCAATCTGCTGTGACAAATCTTGACATGTAAGGGAGAGTTCGTGCAGCGTACTCTTGGGCCTTGCTGACTAGCACCTCCCATGCTAGCTCGTGATCGCTAACGATGATAGTCGGGTGCTGGCTCCCAATCCAGATGGTCATGATCCTGCCATATTCTTGAGCCAGGCTAGCCAATGTGACATGGAGCAAGTTACCTCCTTTGTAGAGCTGGTGCAGGTTGCCAATTATTGGTAGGCTCCGGGGTCCGACCGGCCATACCATCGTCTTCGAACCCTTTGATCGAAGTCTCCGCCGGGCGTTTTCAAGTGCAAAAACTACTGCCATGGCCATGGCAACTATGATGATCCACAGACCTTCCATCTACTTCACCTCACTCTTTATCTTTTTTTCTTCTATTTCTCAACTCACTTCCTTGAAGCCTATGTGATTTAGCCTTAACCTTATATACTAGGGAAGGGATGGGTTGGTGGTGATTCTTTTCTTTGGATTCTTCATGGAAACCAAAATACTAATAGGCTTTTTAAGGTGCCAACGTTTGGCCATTTGCATTGGATAGTTACTTGCATAAGAATAACCTATACAACAAACAGATTAGAGCATCATGTCTTCATGAGGCTGAAAGTTGCAGGACTACTTTTCTTGTCTTTGTTATATGGATCCGGATCCTCTGCCGATTCCATAGCAAGAGGCATCCTACTGCTTTTTTTAAAATGGAGGTGGATCCACTTAGTGGAATCGGACTCTCCCGTGTAGCCCACCTTAAAATCTAGACCGTTCAAAGTGAAAGCCCTCCCTTGTATAAGTTACACATCTAACCAGAGTTCATAAAATTATAAGACAAATCATATGACCATAATGCCTATTTATCACATCCTGGAACTGATTATTTGTACAATTCTTATGTATAAAAGGGACTGTTTCCATGGGTTAGTGGGTGGTTCTATGTATCCATGGGTTTACCAATGATCATCCGAAGGGGGTCGGCGGGTTCCCATGCTATCAAAAGAAAAAGAAAGGGACTGTTTCCAATTACGGAAGTCAGCCATTTGCTTCAATTTGATTTTGGCCATTCTACAGTTTTGACCTCCTATTAATATCATCCATTAAGAGGATCAGTATCATTTCCACGTGGAAAACGACCTTCTAAGATGAAGCCAACTGATTTAGAAATCAGTTCATTCATTTGAATTTGACCTTTTTAAGTCTCAAATGCCTTTCTACATACCTCTTTATTTTCTCTCTCTCATTAAACTCCTAAATGGTTGTAACTCTCCTCTTCACTGATATCAAAAGACCTCCTGTAATTTTCCCAGGTCATTTGCATCTAGATCCGCCACTGCTTAGATGGTAATGGTGATGGTTGGTCTTTTGATATCCATGTTAAACACTTCAATGGTCACCCTTCGGATGATATGAAATGGGCCATCTTAGCCTTCATTTGGCTCCTTTCGTCTTTTTTGGTTTCTTTTGCTGTGGTTGTTCCTATTCGCAAGTACGTGCTTAAAGCAGCTTAGTATTTAATGTGTCATCACATTGAATTAAGCATATGAAACTTTGGTTCCTCAGTCCCTGTTCAATGCAAGTATTTTCTTACATTTATTTGTCTCACTCTCATTTCTTCTTCTTCGTACTCAAACGCATTTAGAATTTATCGAAGTATATATGTTTTTTTCAGCCATTAAATCACATGCTTAGACGTGACACGGTGACAGTGATGCTTTTTAGACTTTTGATATCCATGTAAGACTCTTCATTGGCTATCCTTCGACTAATATGAAATGGCCCTGATTTCAGCCAATTCAAGCACATTTCCATTACTCATAGATGTCTACAAACTCATAATTATGAAATTTTATATTCAATGCACTTGTGTCACTAATAGGTGCTGTATTTTACTTCTTATTTTACTCATTTTAATAATGCTTTTTTTTTTCAAACTCTAGCGATTGGTCGGTACAAATTTTGTCAATTCTTTTTCTTTAAGATAATCTTATATCCTTTGTTCCTTCTGTTATTAATAGGTATCAAATTCTTGATTGTCTCACATTTTGATTTCCTAACCTGCTTAATACATCTAATTTTTAAGATAAGATTTTTTTTTCCTTTTAGCATGGGCCTCCTTTGCTGGTCTTACCATGATACCTACTCTAATAGAGTAAAATTAGAGAAACCCATGTATGATAAAGAAAGGAAATTTATTTTAAATAGTTAGAATTACTTGTATGTGGGCCCCACTGTTGATCTCCGGCGAGGGCCAGTTTGGCAACTCTACTAATAGAGTCAAGTGAAGTAAAGTTGATTTCGAAGAAAAAATAAAATATAAGTGGGTTACGATTGTATTTTATTTTTAGTTGTTTGTTATAAAATCTTTTTTACTTTCTGTATGGGAAAGTAGAGTTTTTTTGTGTTTAGTAATTAAAGGTAACTGCTTTTTTACTTTTTTTGAAAAAGATGGAGGGAGTTTTGAATAAAAATATATGACATCTTGTTTGAAAAATGAAGATTTTACTGCTATATTAATAAAGTGCCAAACTAGCCCAGTAGTTATGAATAAGAGACCGTAGGTGGGGGGAGGGGATAGATTTTTTTTTTTTTTTAAGGGGATAGATGTTTTCTTGGATCCGGATCCCCTCTTTGGAACAAATTAGGGAGTACCATATGGGAAGAGGGATTTTTTTTCGAAAAAATAAAATATTTTTATTAGTGACAGGACGTGACATCTCTCCGGATGTGGCACCCCCTAATTGGCCCAAACAGGTGAAAGGGATCCCCTATCCTGTTTGGACCACTCCGGGGGTGACACATGGGGGGAGACATGTCATTATCAATAACATCCGATCTCTTCCACATGAAAAAAAGAAAAAAAAAAAAAAAATTATCCTTCCCATCTGGCACCCCCTCAGGGTTTCCCCGTTTGGTCCCTTTACCCCAAACGGGAGATCCATTTCCGTGTTTTCCTCCGTCCTGGCCTCGAAGATATCGGCTGGACTTCTGACGTGGCGAAATTCTGACATATCCGACACGTGTAAAATCGTGCCACGTGTACACGTCTGTCGTTGGCCGTTCTTCTGCCTGTTTGCCCTTTCTGTCGTTGAGTTTCAACAAGGAGAAGAAGAACAGAGGAAAGTGGATACTATTCACTGAGAGGGGCGCTTGGGCTACGATTTCTTCTTGAATCTTGAAAGAAATGGATGGAGATCTGCAACCCAGAAAACAAAAAATGGAGGTGTTGCGAGTTGAAGATGAACTTGGGATCGGATCAAGATCGAAGTCACCATGCATGACTGGATTCGAAGACAATTCAGCGGACGCACAAGAGAAAGAAAAACCGGTAATGTGTTGGTTTCCGTGGATTTTTGTTTTCTGGGTCTCTTAGCTCTTGATTTTTTATGAAATGGGTTGAATCAAATTTGGGTGGGGGTGAATAGTTGATTTGAAGAAGGTAATATGAGTATATGACCATGAAACTAGTGAAAAAAGACAACTTTTTTTCAAGAAGCTTCAATCTGGGTTATTCGGTTATGGTTTATAATGTTGTAATTCTCTAATATCAAGGGCCTGTTTGGATCCTCGGAATTCGTTTACTATGCATTCAGATTTGTGGGGACTCTAATTGATTGTAACTCTGTTTCTATTAATGGCTGTAGCATAGTGAGAACAAAGAGAATGTATAGTTGCATGTGATTCAGGTACTTCAATTGAAAGAACTGCTGTTTATGTGTTATTGCAGATCCAAACAGCCCCAAGGGTTCTCCTTATTTTCAATATAGTTCCTCTGGGGACCGATTCTTTGTTTCTGCCTTTCCATCGTGCTCTTTTTTAAGGTCCCATTTTTGCCTACTTGATATTGAGTTCCTAGGATTTTGATACTATTATGTGTTCTGAGGAAGTAGTACTAAATATGTTAGTGGTGAAGTTTGAAATGTGGAAATGTACTAGGGTAATGGCTGTGTCCAGTTTTTTTTTTTTGGATTGTGATGAGGTTAGCAGATGGAGATGTAAGGGAGTCAAGGGACTGTGGAGGTCCAGCGTTCGAGATCAGTAATGACTGATATGGGCTGTAAATCAGGCAGTAATTTGGCTTGTTATCTGCTTACAAGTTAGGTGACATTTCGTATAGTTTGGCTGTTGAATAGGGTAGTTTGGTTGCTCGTTTGACTGCAAAGTTTGGATAGAGTTGAGACAGGATCTGGGACGGGTTAGGGAAGGATTTAGGATGAGATTTGTGCTCTCACTTCTTAGAAAGAGTTTGGTAGAATTCAGGTTACGGTGATGTCGAGGGATAGTGATTGGAGATGACTTTATAGGAGTTTGTTCTATTATAGCACCGAAGTTCAAAAACAATGAATATGTTAAATATGTCATTACCATATGGAGAAGAATGAAAATTGATAGTTTGAAAGTAAGGATTAGGGTTTAATTTGGTGAGTCCAAACTATTGCATGTTCTTTTTCTTTTCTTTTTTTTGTTTCTTTTGAGTTTTAACGAAATTCTGATGTCTCGCCAATGAAATTTGTATTAACTTGATTTTTTGCTCGTAGCCAATCATCTGAGGATTTGGCCCAGGATAGACTAGAATGGCGAAATCGAATTAATATAGCTTACCCAACATAGTTGGAACAAGAATTTGATGATGACGAGCCATTCATCATGTGCAAGATCTAGGCCATTCATATATGGAGCTTTAAATGAATTCAAAAACCACCTACATGCACCTGAGATTGAAGATGACAGGATGGCCATCTCAGCTTTTTGGCTTGTTCTAACTTGATCTTCAACTTTGGCTTTGATTCTTTACCTCTCTACAATCCCTTCGGGTGCAGACCTTAAGTGAAATACATAATTGGTCGAATAGGGAAGAATAAAACTTTATATTAGCCTAAATGAAACTCATAAACAATCAAGTAGATCGAGCTTGGCCCCGTTCAATTTCACAAGTGACCTATCCAAACTAGGGAAAATTACCCCGAAGGGGTCCAGTTCCATAACTTTCTTAACCAAAGTTCGGAACTTTCTTTTAGCGTGATTACTTGACGTGAAAACCTAACCTTCCAAAAAGAAAAAAGAAGTTAAAACGATGACCATAATAGCAAGGTGGGAATTGGTTGTTAAAATTTGCGTTGGTTTGGGACACCTACATGCATGTAGCATCAACATGCTAAGTTGTAGATTGTTTGATGTTTTCCAGACGTTGGATTTGAGAGATTTGGGTTTCTTAAAATATGGATATCAATTTCAGCTTTTCAAAACCTAAATCAAAACCATCATTCAGGAGGAAAAAATAAAGAAAAAGAAAAACCTAAATCAAAACCCAAATTTTGAAAATCCCAAATCCCAGATTCTAATCATCATCTATTGATTCAGGCTTCTTCATTTAACCGGTATGTTTTTCATGTTGTGGGGAATCTAAGATTTGCAAAACCATCTAACTTTTCCAGTTTGTTGTAATTGCCGGTCCCAAGGCCAGTTAAAGGAGTGTTGCATCATATAGGTTGACAGCCGGCGTAAAACTTTTGCGACAACTACAGCAGATGAAACAGAATTAATGTAACTTGACCCCAACATAGTTAGGACAAGGGTATGATAACGATGATGATATATATGGGTGAGACTCTTGTGTGGATATATCTCATGAGAGACATCATGCAAACTCCCCTTTTTTAAGCATTTCAAAAAGTTCAAGGGGAGCCTAAGCTGTGATGGTTGGATTTAGGCTTTCAAACAGTTCAACAGGATGTGTCTGCTCAGGACTTTTGTGCAAGAACTTGAACATCTCATGGGCTTTTGAAAACTTTGGGATTTAAAAGTGTGGTTTTTTTTTTTTTTAGGAAAAAAAAGAGCCAAAGGGGTATTTACAAAGGAAATATCCATCTTTCAATTAATAACCGGTAAAGTATTTCCTTATATTTTGGATATTTACAAAGGAAATATCTATCTTTCAAGTAATAACCAGTAAAATGTTTCTTTATTTTGTGGATACACATTGTATAGAAAAAAAATCGATGACCTTCATGGTGGAATCTCAACAGAGCGTTCAAATGTCCACAGAATGGACAAATGAGAAGCACATTTTGTATCTCAATTCCATAGAAGCATCGTTTGTTACAAAAATGCACAGCCATGAGTATCATATGACGGAGTTGCGCAGTTGGCGGCTAAGAAAGCAAAAAATGCTTCAACCTTACCTCATATCATCGACTGGAAATGCCCATTTCCCTTCCGGCCAGGTCTGAGAAGAAATCCGTTCTTGTCCGTTCAATCTACTTCCTGCTTTGGAAAACCACTGTCCATGTTTTCTACTAAACATTATGTCACCTTTTTGCAGTTTAAGGTTTGGAGAAGGGGATGCTGGGAGAAAATTAACTTTAGAAAGGCTCGGGCTCAATTAAACATAGAAAATGAGTCTCGTCTTTTTTCAAATCCATGGATCAAGCATTTTATGCAATCTTCCAATGACAAAGAGCTGGCAGATGTACAATTATCCAGTTCACAAGGAGGCAGTGTGCTCCCTAGTGAAGCAATCCACACACAAAGGAGGAAGTGCAGAACACTGAACTGTGAACTGGCAATGAGTTCAGATCATCCTTTATCTCATCACTCTGACAAACATGATCAGGATTTTGATGATAGCAATGCAGGTAGCTTTCAACTTCAATCTAGTGGAGTGAGGTTGTCAGTGAAATACAATCTTCCTTTTTCGTGTTGTTAGTTGGTTTAGGGCCTATTTGGATACATGCAGGATTAAATATTATAGATTTATATATTTCCAGATTATATTAGTACGGGAGATATTAGGGTAATATTAAAATATTGTAGCATTGTGTCTATTTGGGAGTTTCTTAAGAAAATCACAGATTCTTAGTTGTAACTGTTTGGCAAGGTTTCAAAATATACCTATTTCATTGACCCTTAAACATCAAATTAAATCAACTAGTTTCTTTAATCTCCTTAATAAGAGGCTTTTGGCTGAGACTTAGGTACATTATTTCAAAATACAGAACTCCTTGCTCTTGCACCATTTCAGGCCTGCTTAGATACATTTCGAACATAATATTTACATACTTTAAATCTTAGGTGATAGATTAATTCAAAATGGGCAAAGAGTGTCTTGAATATATTTGACAAACTTCACGAAATTTACCCTTTACAAAGTGCACAGAACCAATCTTAGCCTCCACTCAGCCATCGATATCTGTGCATTTAATCATAGGAAGATTTTTACTTATGAGCATACCGTAAATTGTGCTTATGTGGTCTAGCTCGTGTGGCCCACTTGGATGCATTCCTATCACTGGGGTTAGTATGGATTAAAAGGTCTCTTTATAGATAAGGTTCATTCAAGAAATCACGCCCACTAGATTATCGTGGCCCTTGATATAACAACCTCAAATTTTAATGGTTTTTTAACCATAGATTTTTCTTAGATTCAATCCAATGGTAAGAGAGGTTCGATGAGTATAAAATTGGGCATGGTTCCAGATCATGAGGGATAAGAGTGTGAAAGAAGTTTCACTGATCAAAGATAGGCCCAAGTGGGCCCCATAGTGATGAACTGCACATGCAGTCTACTCATAGGAAAAATTCTCAGCAATCATATCTCAATTAGCAACTGTCTCCACATTGCAAACAGCTTCATTATTATCAACAAATAGTGCCTCAAACATTTCCATCAAAGAAACCTGCCCATTCAATTGTCAGGCATCAAACTCAGCCACCATTTCTAGATTTACAATTGACAAATGATTCCTTTCCCTTCCTAGATTTACAATTGACAAATGATTCCTTTCCCATTGACTTTGCATGCATCTCTTTTACAACAATACCTATGTGTATATCAACATCATTTTCAACACCTCCACCCTTAACTACCTAAAGACATCATCCTTGTATCCATATTTGCAAATTTCTATGTAAATCATGAGACAACCCATTAAATCATTCTTCTCTAGTAGCCCGCCATTCAGCCCCTTGATCCTCATGATAAACTATCACAGCCCACCGCAGCAAGACCAAATCCAACCCACAGCGACCTGCCTTAGTGTAAGTATACGCGCATAAAAAAATAACTTCAATCTTTCTTTGATTAGAGTAATAATAATGCTTTTCAATCAGGCTGGGACCAGTTTTGAATATTCAGCTCTTCTCTAGCAGAACCATAGCAAATTGTCCCCCTCTCAACCCCAAGATATCCACACCACCATGCTTTCTGCTTATCAGTCAGACTCATTGAAATCCACTAACCCACACATCTTGCCACCCATCTCTTCAATCGCACTAGCAACCCCAATTGATTTACCCATCATTACAACTACTCCCATTCCATTAATGCAGCAACCCACCAAAGCAACTGACACCATTCCAGATTATTGCTTATTGCCAAAAATCACCTTGCATCTCTCCGCTATTCTCATGTCTTTGTTTTCCTCCATTAGAGGGATTCTTTTTTCTATCAAGGGGGAATAGGGCTCTTTGGAATATCAAAATAAAGAAAAAGGGCGGAGTTGTCTCTCTCTTTTATCCGAGACAGTTGGACAAGATCGTCTCTGGAGATCATAAGGGATGATCACTGACAGAGATGATTGGAATCATCTTTTTCGAAGAGAGGATGGGGAATTGTGCAGAGTATTACTGTTCTTCTCATTCAGAAAGGTTCACCTGTGAAATGAAAGATAATTTCATAAGAGAATATACAAGTGTCCCTTGAAACAGGAAACATGTACTTTTTTGTACTTTTCTTTTCTTTTATTTTCCAACATGCCATTTGCATAGTGCTAGAATATTGGAGATAAATTCTCCAACCTGTTACTTTCTTGATTCCAGTTTTGTTTGCATTTGAAAAAACCCATCATTGCGTCTCTTTCATTTTAACAATGGCGCATATGATGTGTAAGAGTTAGTAAGCCTAATATGTGACAGCAGCTCACATTTTGTTTTAAATGATTATACATAAACATTAGATAACAAATCAATATGATGGAAATCAATGCTTTAGGTTGTTGATTTGTTATGAACATGTTTTGACATTTCTGCATCTTTCATCAAAGTAATATGGATAACGAGTGTATATGTATAATCGTATTCTATTGCATCAAAAGAAAAAGGATGAATTAAGTATGGTGAAAAGAGAATATCTGTTCTGTGTAATATGAAGTACCCACTGGGCTTGGCAGACTCATCTGGACTGCCCAGCCCCATTAGGTCCATTCTACTCATCTCTTTTTCTTTCTTTTTTTCTTTTTTTTTTTTTTTTGGTAACACGGTATTAGATATTCAGTTAATGGAACACTAAAACCAGTACAACCCTCACATGGCTCATTCCTTGGACTTCACTAGGGAGAAACAGTCTGGATTCTCCTTGTGCTGTGCACAGGTAATTCTCTGCACACAGCTATTTAAATCAATACCAGGGCAATATTCTTAAGTCCAAATAAGTCAAAAATAATGTCCTATCACTGCATTATCATTGACCAAATTTTATTCCAACTAAGTTTGGAGCACCATTAGATAGATCAAGAGTAGATCATATGAATAAAATACAAAAAATAAAGGGAGTGAATAACATGTAGATCACATTCTTTACACATGATCAATCTAATGGTGCATCCTACTTCAGTTGGAATGAAAATTAGCCAAGTGGGCAATACAGGGTGAACATTAAAAGGTGGGCCCTTTCAGAAATTTAAATGGCACCATAAATAGGACACAGATTCAAAGGAAAAATGCCATATCACATGCCTTATCATATTGTGCTAACACATGATACCTGTAATCACCCCCATTTATATTTATATTTCCATACCAATCTCCCCTACAAAGATCTTAAATGTATTATAACCGTATTGCATTGCACTAAGGGAAAACCGAAAATGTCAATTAATCAAGTACAGCGAATAGCAGAGAAAAATATGTTTTAGTTCTCTCCATTAATATTTGGATTGCTCCTTATTTGGCATTTCATCTTGACATGGTTCCAGTATAAAGTTGTGTAAAAGTATTTCCCGGGAAGTGACATGGTTTTCTTTCTTATCTTCAAATGACCACTACATGGTTTTTACACTAAAGCAACAAACTGAACTGTCTTACTTCCAAATTTCTTTTAAGTAAGAAAATAGATGATAACTGATTAAAAAAATAATAATTCAGTAATTCAGTAAAATGGGTTTTGAACTTCAAAGGAGTCACATCTATTGCAATGAAACAGTGAAAGAGAATGATTTCAAGATTCCCAAAACTAATTGAGAAAACCCCAAAAGATATTTTCTGTTATTAACAGAAGGCTGCAAAGGAGTGGGTTCTTTTTAGTGTTAGAACAATTTCTCTCACAAAAGCAACTGTTACTGTTTGTTGTGCTTCTTCCACCTCCCTATATTCATATTTAAGGTCCTATAGTTCAGTATCTGCACTGTTAAGGTCCAATAATCATTTAGATTGATGTTCTTAACTCTTTAAAGTCTCTTCTGATAATGACCACACCACCCATCCAGTCTTCTCTCGTTCACAGTGATTGTGGATGGATAGTGGTTTTCTGATAGTTCTTCATGTTCATTCAACCATGAATCAGGGTTGCCTATGTAGCTTAGTCCATCCATGGCAAAGGCATCAGCCAATGCAGTAAATTACTGAACCATGGGGCCACTTTAATGGACTGCATGATGAATGCAGATATTCCCTGTTGATCGAACAAAGAAGTAGGGTTATAATGAATATGATGGTGATAGACTGATAGTACAATACAGAAGCAGATAAGTATTTGTGCTTGCTTCATGTGAAATTTATATCAAATTATTCTTGAGTACTAAATAATTTGGTTCTTTTTCAGAGTTTTCAGATCAGAATTTTGTAGATGAAGATGGTCTAAAAGGGGAACAGTTAATCAATTCATGCATTGAAAAGATGGTGAATATCACAGGGGTTGATGTTTCAATTAAAGATTAAGTAACGTATGCATCTCTTTCCTTTCACCGCAGCACATGTTCTATGGACACTGCATTCTGATGTTCAATTTTTCATGCAGGTGTAGGAAATTATCCACCGCGTCAAATGTTCTTTTGCAGGTTAGTTTCAGCGATTCTCCTATAGCAGCTACTTCTAGTGAAGATGACACCTCCTGATAAAGAAAGTCAGTGATTGTAGAAGCGGGCAATCAGGGAAAACCGATGACTCTGTACCCAGGGGTTTCCACTTTCCAGTGACCAATAGATTTTTTTAGTCAGTAACGGTATAGAAATCATATTGTCCAGTGATCAGTAGATGAAGTCGGGACTATTGAAAACATTACCAAAAATTGAAAGGAGATGACATGGAAAGCACCAGTGGTAGAAAATTTGCATTTGTTATCCAAAGTGAAATGATCCTCTGGATTGAGACTGAGGGACAAAAACGCAAGCTGGAGTTAAATGGTGAGAGAAGGTTTGCACTGAAACTGAGACACCAAAACTGCATGCCAGAATCAAATACTGAGAGTTTTAAAATCATAGTTTGATTTCAATAATCTCACAGGGAGAGATTTGCAATGGGTAACCTCCAAGTTCCTGGGCTAATTACTACTATGTTTATGTTTTCTTGAGTTTCTTTGGTTTCTGTAATATTTCAACTTACTCTTTTTACCATGTTAAGATCTCCAGATGTTATGTTTGCTTGGGTGTCTATGGTTTGTGTCATATTTCATCCTACTTTCTACCATGTTAAGATACCCAGAGATGTGGATTCTTGTGCTGTTTAGATATCCAGAGATGTGGAGTGTTGTGCTGTTAAGATATCCAGAGATGTGGTTTCTGTCATTTTACCATACTCTTTTCACCTGTGGGAATCCCTTTTGTGGATGTTGCTGGATTTTTCATCCACCGCATTCAAAAAAGCAAGACCGCTGAATTAAAGGCAGAGACTGAAAATCCCGCACCAGTGAAAATTCCCCATTAGAATATTATCTTTCCAGTCTCGAGATGTTTGTTCTAAGAGAACACGGGCCCCTCTGATGAGCACATTAGCCCGTGCTATTTTTATAGCTCACTTCCTTGTGGGGCCCGCTTAGGATGGGAGCAGGGTATCAAAATGAGTGCACACTTGATCCAACGGCTAGTCCATTCGGATGGGTGCCAAATCTAGGATCAGTGACTATCAGAGGGGGCACTATTTATGGTCCACTCGAATGGATCATAAGGTGGGCCTCAATAGATATTTGTGTGTGGTGAGCTCATGTGCTCGGTAGAGGATTTTTTTTTTTTTTTTTTTGTTATTGTTTTTACTTGTCTCTCAAGTATTTCACTTTTTCCCCTGAATAGATTGTAGTAAATATAGAAATAATACCCCTTTTTCTTCAGCCCAAAGAACCATAGCTAATAGCTAGATAATCATTTAGATGGATATTTACACATAGTGGTGGACTCAGGATCTTCGTTTGATGGGGGCTGATGATGGCTATAAAGTAAATTTCATCATTATTTTTTCATTTGAGGGGAGCTATGGCTTATTTTTTTATGGAGGCATGGCCTTTTCCCCCATTCTTCGGCGGACGTTCCAGTATATGGATGTCCATAGTCATCATGCCGGTAGGCACCCTTCGATGGATGAGAATGTCCGGATGTTCCCGTCGGTGAAGATTTTGCGGGATCCCATTGTTGTATTAAGAAACATTTGGTAGGTTGATAAAAACTTGACCCCAAGGGGTTGGCCAAGTGGTCAGGACCACAGTTCCTCCCTCTTTCGAAGCTAGAGGCCTTAGTATCGACCCCCGATTCCCCCTTCTTCAGGAATCAAAGGTTGAGTCCACTAGTGCTACCACCTTGGGGCCACAGGGGTGTTTACCCGGCTTCCCTCTGGGTTCGGAGGGATTAGTCCAGCCCAAATGATTGGGAACCCTCCGATAGCAGGAAAAAAAAAACAAAAAAAGTTGATAAAAACTTAAATGTGCTAAGCTAAGCATGAAGATGGTCATAGAAACTTTTCACAACATTGGGCAACAGCCAACAGAGGAGCAAGACACACACACAAAAATGCAAAGGAGCATGTAAAGGGACAAATATAGGTGAAGAAGGTTTGGCACAAATTAAGGTTGGCTTCTCAGAGAGTCTGGGTACTAGGACAGATAAATATGAAAAAGAGGATGAGGAACTTAAAACTGCCTGAAAAAGAATGAGAAGATTGTGTCAGCTTGGAGTAAATGACAGGATTACAAGCTTACAATGGTCACACTAATTTACAAGCTTACAAGCACCATGGATCTCTTCATCTTCTTTGAAGAGACATCTACCAAAAGCAGCTCATTTTGTTCATGTCTGCAAAATCTACACTACTAGGGCAATTCACACAATTCTTACTTGAAACCCATCATTATTGAAAGATCAATCAGAAGCAATTGACAGTGAAAAATCATACATCAAAAAACAAAAGGTTAAATAGAATTTATTTTTATAATGGCATTAATGGTTGGATTCATCGGATATATGTGTAAACAAACGGACCCTAATTTTAATTAGTAACTCTTTTAGCTTCGACCATTTTTATGCATTTTAAACCCTTTTTTTCTTATAATTATAATTAAACTGCTTTTGTTATGCATAATATGTTCTTTCAGTTTTTAGTCTAACATTTTTAAAAGCTTGTATCCTCTAGAATCTCTTCTTTATCATTTTATAGCATGAGCATTTTCATGTTTACAAGTCTTTTTCAGCTTCTAAGTTGATAAAACAAATAGAGAATTTCTAATTGAAATGAAACTTCCAACTTTGAGATATTTCTATAAGCATTTTGTATAAAAATGACAATAGACGGAAAAATCTTGAGAATGCGTCGATTTTTTTTTTTTTTTTATTGAGACTAATTTTCCCAAAAATGCTGAAATTCACATTTTATTTTATCCACTTACCAATGGACTTTCTGTTAATTATCAAAAATATATATATACTGATATTCTACTTAGGTTAAATAAATGAAACTTCAAAAACATACACACCAAAGTGGCTGTAGTTTAGTGGTTAGAATTCCACGTTGTGGCCGTGGAGACCTGGGCTCGAATCCCAGCAGCCACATTTTTTACATCTTTTTAATTTTTTCTTCCTTCTTGGTTTTTTTTTTTTGAAGTCTGAACCCTCTCACCTTCTAACCTTCTAGGGCCCAAGTATTTACGGTAACAAAAGTCACCTTCAATTGCAGGCCCTATACATGTTTTGTTATTTTCTCTTTCGTTTGATCTAGACCTTTCATCTAATGGGCCGGCCGCAGGATGGCGCACTATGCCCAATCACATTTTTCGGGTCCAACAAGAATAACCCAGTATGATAAACCAGACTCATCAGAGGTCTACAGCCTACTCCAATTGAAGGTGCAACTCAGGCAAGTGCAAGTATCTTTGAACCAAAACCCAACCGGACTCTACTCGATCAAATTGTAAGCGCACCCGAACCTGACCCAAATAGTAAATTCTTTACTTGAGTGCAATTTGGGCTGAGTATGTTGACTTGGGTCAGTTTGCTGTACAAACATTTGGGTTGCTATCTTTTAGAAGAGGGATTATGTTTGGCTCGGCCCAAGCTGCACCTGTGGGACCATACAGAACCTTTTTTTTTTTAATTGTCCAAGCATAGCAAAGGCCACATTCCACATAATTATGAGGGTCAAGTATTGGAGGGCTATGATCTCCCAGCAAAAATTTAGTTTCATGGGACATTTCATTGTGATGGTGTGGCTCATTAGGTCAAGGATCAGGATCACCAAACTCTGGGCCCAGTAAATTGGGCTCCTCCTAAATTTCACAATTTTAGTCCTTGATAGGTTACATTGCTTTGAGTTCTCATTAATTAAATGCCAAATAAATAAAATGGATCTAACATAAAGGAAAGAAAAAAAAAATGTCGCGTGATTTCCTTCGCAACATGCCATTAGGATTTTGTAGCACTTTGTTTAGGCTGTGAGAGGCGAGAAGCCCTCTCATGAAAGAGCTAACATTTTTAATATGTATGTGCAGTGTGTGAGCAAAGTTTAATGCTAACATTGATGGTGAAAACTGAAAACCATGAAGAGCATGGAGGATGAAAATTTTATGGGAGATAGGTATATATTTATTCTCAAAACCAACCGTATCTAATCATATATAGCCTAGCCATTTCATGCCAAATAGTCACTATATGTGTCAATGGGTGTGAACATCCAAAAATTGAGACCCTACTAATTTTCACCACTCCTAGGCCCTAGCCATTGGGAAGGAACATCCATGTACAGGCGTTCTGATGGGGAAAAATTCTCTGCCATTTCATCTCTCATTTCACATATCATAAGAAATTGGATGGGGCCAATGAAAACACAAACCGAGCTTCAGCTGGAGCATATCCAGCTAGCTATGGTGAGCTGACTGATGACCTGCATGCACTGACCTGAACTATGATCTCAAATTTTAAGGGCTTGAGCATTTTGGAATTCCACCAAAATGAAAAGAAGGTGGAATTCCTGAATTCCTGAAAGCCAATTGGGACTCATCATGTGTTGGAATTCATAAATTCTTGTCAAAAAACAAGGAATTTGGAAATGCCAAGGAAACATGATGTCACATCATGTCTCAAAAACTCCAACCACTAAAATTCTAGTAAGGAATTCTAGTAAAGAAACAAGGCCTTAGTCTCGTCAATTTTAACTTGGAAAACATTTGTTTTGTCTCATGGAAGGCAAAACACAACTTGGCAGCTAAACTCACATTTTCCATGCTGCAATGCATGCGCAGTATGGAAATAAAATGACAACACCATCCCCTATCAAAACTGGTCTATCCCACCAATACCAATACCAATCAAAATCCGTTATTTTTCCATCACATTTTCCCCATTCTTCTCCTTTCCTGTTTCAATCTTCTTTCATTCTCACACCCCACCCCTTTAAAATAGGATCCATAGAAACAAACCAGACAGACAGAACGCCTCTCTCTCTCTCTCTCTCTCTCTTCCAAAACCAAATGGATTTCATAGCAGGAGAAGAGATCCAACACTTGTCCCTACTATCAATCGTCCAGCATTCAATAGCAATCCCAAAATCATCTCCCAAGACCTTCTTCCTCATCACCCTCCTCCTCATACTCCCACTCTCTCTTTTCATCTTACTTGATTCCTCTGCCATATATTATCTTGTAGACAAACACTATCGCGGTCACTCCACCACTCCCAGCTCTCAACAAATTTACTTCACCGTCACCATCCTCTCCCAGTCCATCCATCTCCTTCTCCTTTTCATTTTTTCCCTCCTCTCCACCGCCGGCACCGTCTACACCATCGCCTCCCTCTACACCTTCAACGTCGCCACCTTCTCCACCACCATCTCCGCGCTCCCCCACATCTTCCCTCGCATCTTCATCTCCTTCCTCTGGGTATTCCTCCTCGTCTTCGTCATCAATGTCGTCTTCTACTCTATAGCTATCATCACCATAGTTGCAATCCTTGAAACCCACCATTATTTCTACCTCTTCACGCTCTTCATCGTCGTCCTCCTGTTCTTGGTGGCGCACCTCTGGGTGACAGTAGTGTGGCAAATCACAACGACGGTGTCAGTATTGGAGCCGGTCTATGGGCGAGAAGCGATGAAGAAGAGCTGGATGTTGCTCAAAGGGAAGAGATGGACTGCGTTGATTCTTGTGATGGGGTACCTAGTCCTTTCTCAGTGGATCTCTCGGGCGTTTGATAGAGTGGTGATGTATGGAGGAGGGATCATTGGAATTGAGATGTGGGTGAGGGTCTTGGTGGGTGTGGTTTCACTGCTTCTCATGGTGGTTGTGAATCTCTTGTGGCTGTTGGTGCAAAGTGTTTTTTACTATGTGTGCAAGAGCTTTCATCATGAGAGTGTTGAGAAGAACGCATTGCAGGATGTGCTTCAAGGGTATGTTAGGCTAGATGCAATGGCTGGTGGTGATGTTTATGGGGGGTAAAGAGTTGTTTTCCTCTCTTTACCATGGGAAGGAAACGGTTGAAATCGATTTGAACATTTTGTAAAAACGAATTCAAGTTGGGTGTTTATACGTTGTTCCATTTACTGTTACTACTGTCAAGCACTCTCTATTTCGGGTATCTCATTTCAAGTCCCTAATCTAGTAGTAATGAATGTGAATGAGATCAAAACAAAGCAACAGCAGCAATACCAGCTCTTCTCAAATCAGACCAACATGACCCATCTTCCCTAGATCTCTATGGTTCCATGATTAGAGGACGTAGAACAGGCCAAGGGTTCGAGGAGGGTCATCAATCAAATCAGACAAACGTAACCTAATGCACCTTTAATGCAAGTGGGGAACAATGGTGAGTTACGAGGAGCTCAATTCAATTGTGGGCTTCAGGAATCAAAAGTCGGTTTGCTTTGGGTCCCGTCAACTTTCTTCTGATGGGTTGGCCACACCACCATGTTGAACAATAGAAAATCAATACAAGATTGCAAAAGCATGGAATTTTATTTTAATTTTGAATTCCTTGATAATTGAATGGTGTGTTTCTTAGTTGTTTCATTTCATCTAAAAACATGATGATGGATGATTGGATATCATGATATCTTAGTAAGTCATTTAATGGTGTACCAATCGTTGAACCCACGACCTTTCAAGGATGCTTCTAATCATGACACCATAGTTACAAGAAGGATTGATATAAGCAATATATAATCAATCTTAGAAGTTACTTGGGCCATGATATATATAAGCAGATCATCTACGTCAGTAATACTAGTGGTTTCATTTAGCTTTTAACTTCCTCGAGATTTTAGAGGAGCCTTATGACATCAACTCGGCCTAAAAAAACTGTTCGATGGAGCTAATTTATTGCAGAACCTACTGCAGCTCAGTAGATATTTTAAACTAAATGACAGACTGGCATCAATTGAGAATTTGTTCTAATTTTCCTTGCAACCAACCGCATCGTTGTTTGGTGTGACTCACTTTCCTTGCTGAAAAAGGGTAAAAAAATATAACTGATTTTTCTCGATAGAATGAATTTTGATTTTCCTTGCAAAAAATAAAATTAGAAGACATAATCCCTCTTCCCCATGGAAAGAACCGCAAAAAATAATAAAAAATAAAAAAATAAAAAATTTTAATTTAATTTAATTTAAAAAAAAAAAGAGGAGAAAAATCAGACCCTCCCTTGCTCTGGTCGTTCCACAACAGTGGCACCAACTTCTGTCATTCCGTCTAATTAAAAGACAAATAATAGGACAAGGTATGCACCATACACACAACATGAAATTTATTTTCACACATCTCCCATGGATGCGAGGGCTCGCAACAGAGGACATCCATTCAAGTTTTTTCTTTTTTTTTTTTTTTTTCCATTCTTATATTAAGGTCTAATTTAGCTGATCCCTAGGTCTTTAAGTTGAAAGTAATACGAATAACTCAATAGCGCGACAAATAATAATAATACACGTCAACCAGTGATTTATAAAAACATCCTCACACAAACCAAGGAATTTGGTGAGTGACAAGTCCTACATTTACCATGCAATCATAGCAATAAATCTAGTAAATCATGTGCAAGGGTAAGAGTAAGACAGCCTAAATGTCAAATAGCAGAGCCCGTATACTGTGAGTGTTTACCCCACAATGGCCGTGAGTGGACTGCACTGTGGGGCAGCCCCATTTATGTGGGACTGCTGTCCCATCCAAGGCACGGGCTGGTCCACGGTAACTTGGTAAACCGTGATTAATCCACTCACGGTCACCGTGGGTCAAAACCCTCGAGAGGATCCCGATTCCAAATGGCAAGATTGCTCCTTTGTTCAAAAGAAAACACTTCAACCAGTCGAGAGGATCCCAATTCCAAATGGCAAGATTGCTCCTTTGTTCAAAAGAAAACACTTCAACCAGACAAGTTTTATAACACCTAATCACGCGAGCAGTTCATGTCCACTGCAGTTAATTAAGGGAGCACTCTGGCAAAAATTAGAAAATGTTCTATATTGGCCCCAACAACTTCATCTAGTTGAAATGGAGACAAAATACCAGGAGTCAATAAAAAATAAAAAATAAAACACTATTTCCATTTCTGCAACGTGTTTTCCACCACAGCAGTTTACCCGCAAGCAGAAAGAATAGTTGTTTTTCTTAAGAAAACACTTCGAGCTTGTTAACTGATCCTATATAAACATATAATGAGTTGCTTCTTAAGTTGTATATAACATCCATAGAATCATGTCCAAGACAATAAAAAAGGAAAAAAAAAAAAAGAGTCAAATCACTAAATAAAAACCAAATTCCTAAAATGTCAAGTATTAAGAGTAGTTCAACCACAATTTGAGTGAGTTTTATAAATCCAGGAGCATGTGAAACAGGGCATCAGAACTTCAATATGGCCTATACCTCCAGTCCATTCAAGATAATAAATCCAGGAGCCTGTGAAACACAGCATTAGAAATTCAATATGGCCTATACCTCATGTCCATTCGAGAAGACCTGCCACCACTGCCACCCGTGTACCCTCCCCACTGTAGATAGAACCCAGAAGAAATTCATTCAAACACATGCCACACTGTTGAAATAAAAAGAGATTTTCATAAATGCTCACTTATAAGCAGAGATATACTCACATCATCAAAATCCATGCTCCCATAAAATCTGCCATAGCTACTACTACGCATAGGACCATATCCTCCATATGCTGCTTCTGCAGACTCCATGTAACTTGTGCTTGGACCAGCATCATCCAGTGGGGCAGCTGAATCGATGGCAACCTGCACACGAGATCAAATACAAATGAAGTCTATAAAGGAAGAATGTAAAACAAAGTTTACTCTCATGTAAGGGTACAAGTATAATATATTTATTAAAAATTTGAAAGTATTTTACATCAATTTTTGCTACCAAGGACTCCCGTCTTTATTTCGGACAGACTTAGAATCATTTCCTCACCGGACAATTTATACGATATGCTTATGAAGGACCCATTTGTTTGCATGGAATACATAGGAATTCATGACATAAGTTGTCAAAAATGAAGATCAAAGGTGAATTTACAAAAATTGACCATCAAATAACCTCCCCTTTAATGGAAAGTGAATCAGAGAAAGATGGAAATGAATATCCATCCATCACCCTAGTAATTCAAATTCTAGGAAAGTCAAGGTCCCATCTACATTGCTACCTTATATCCTTCACCCCTCAGTTCATATCATTCACACTTCACCTCTTTAATCCTTTGGCGGAGCCATTAATCATGATTTGCTATGTATTCAATTGCAAACAAATAGGCCCTAAACTGTCTAGTACAATGCAAAGCAATGATTTATGAACCCGCCGCTGAAAATGCTGTAATCTCGAGTCTGGGTCATCTGCTTATGGGCAAATCAGCAAGTTTGTCGGTCATGTGATGGAAACTCTATTTAGTGAATCTAAATGCACAACACAATACAAACACATGCAAAGTAACCCATTACTCATTTTATTTCAACCCACTCCTCTTTAACTTCATTGCGTAATCTGACACTTACTCCACTCTTACTCTATTCCTCTCGCAAACAAACAGGCCCTGGATGAGCTACTGAACCTTTCAGTAGAATGATGCTTATTACTTTTGATGTCACATGCACATAGCTAGAAGGATTGAGAAGGAAGATTCTACAGGAATTTTGTTAAGTGATTGTGATGATAACTGAAAATAAAACTTGGTTGAGAGGAGACAAGTTTTCAAACCAATGAAAGATGAAAGATTTGGCATTCAGTCTTAACGTTGGTAATACTTTTTTATTGGGGAATGACTATGGAAACTGGAGGTTGGAGAGCCAAGACACAGCAGTGTCCACCCATGAATCATGATGCTTTCTGGGTTTTCATACACCACATAGAAACTCTCTTCCAGCTTATTGTAACTAATACAAAATATCATAGAAGTAACATGTAATAAAAGGATCCTATTTCCCTGGTTCCAGTTAAAATGTCATAGTAAAGTATTTCCAGCGAACTACCAATAAATGGATTTTCTTTTTCTGAGACAATACCAGAAATGGACATTATACTAGGATCCATTCCAGACTACAGGAAAGAACAAAATTACACATCCACCAGAGAAGAAATTGAGAAATGGCAGTTGCTAGGTATTTTAGATGTAAAAGCTGCAAGCGGAGATACTAGCTACTGTCACAAAATACAATACATGAAGATACTAATATGCATTTCAATAGACATATACAATCAGCTATGTTCATAACAAAGATAAAGGAAAATCCAATACCTGCTGTCCAAGAATTTCATGAGGTCTCCGAGATACACGATCTGCCACACCATCTTCAGCAAAAGTTACAAACCCAAAGCCCCTGTGGCCTGTTTTCTTCGGATCCTGGTTTAATGAAGAAACCCATGTCCCAATCAGCTGCCATAAGGAGAATCATTTGCACAGAAAAAGTTCCAACAATGCCAATATTTACCTTAGGAACATAGACATCTAAGATACGCCCAAATTTTGCAAAATACTGGCGTAGATCTTCAGCACTAGCCTCCTGCGGAAGCCTCCCTACAAATATCTTTTTCCCCACTCCACGAACTGTGTCTGCAGGTCCTACATCATGAATAGTGGCAATGAAACTAGTTTCCATTTGAGAAACAAAAAATGAGTAATAGCCATGAAATTGGTTACTCTTACATCATGAATAGTGGCAATGAAACTAGTTTGCATTTGAGAAACGAATACTGTATTTAATATCCATGAATCGATTAACTTACTTCCATAAAACGTTGGATGATCATATAATGTTGGGGCACCTAGTGCCCCATACCTAGTTGCTGCTGAAATATAAGCATTATAAGCACCATAACCTCCCTGCATTACTCTGCTCGAACGCCTAAAATCTTCTTCCTGTCAGCACCAAGACTAGGCTTAGCGACTAAGCTGAGAACGGGTCGAACAATGTTATAGCATAATCATCAGCTCACTTAGAAACAATACAACTTTCCAAATCCATAATCAAGGATTTGTTTCTGGTTTTAAAAGAAAAAAGAAAAATAGGCTAGTAACAAGGGAATCTGTAGTGGTGTTGGTATGTTGCCTTTGGTGTTGCTCGATCGACAACTACTGTAGAACCTTCCAATTCATGAGTTTCCGCCATCAATGTGTCCACAGAATCTGCAGCATTTAGAAGAAAAATCAAGACCACAAAGAAGGGGAAAAAAAACACTACAACTTCAATTTCAGGCATTGAAACTTTGAAAGGCTTTGAAGGGCGAGATCACCAAATATAGATTGGCTTGGCATAACCAAAGATCTGACACAATAGGGGGTTCAAAATCTGACTTGCAATTGCAGCCCCTAAGATTATGTATATTGGGTAGATCTATTAAAATCAGGTGTCTAAATCCTAGAATGTCAATCTAACCCAACAATAGATGGGGAAACAAGCATGTAATAGAAGTCATAATACCATGAAATAAACATAGAAATTACTTGAAAGGTATTCTATTTCGTAAGACCATTAGAACCTCATTAAATTCTATTACTGTTTTACAAACTCCAACGTGTTTCTTTTACAAACTTAAAAAGACGTTAAGTATCCATTAATCTTAAACTCATCACCCGCACTCTACTCTAATTGAAACCACTAATAGGCTAAAATAAACGTTCAGTATCCTCTATGTCTAAATAAAAATAAAAACAAAAAATCTCAAGCAAATTTAATTCACATTTTTGTTTAATAAAACTGCAACACATGCTATGAAGAGATAGCCACAAGCAGATAAGATTACCTTGTTTGGCATCAGCTGTGGAACAAGCCTCTTTTTCTTTTTGTATCCGCAGCAAAAAAGTAAAAGCTAAAGACATTGTGGGATCATCTAATGCATCTCATATTCGTTCTATCACAGTAAGAAGGCTCCATATTCAAACATTTCCCCATAAATTATGATACCTGGATACTTGAACATGCCTAGCACACCTGTGCCAGACCAATACGATACTCATAGTGGTACTCAATACTGAGCAGATACTTCTCAATATATCCTACCAGATTGATACAACACTCATATTGGTGCCCAAACTGCATCGACAAATCTAACATATCCTACCTTCCAAGTCCAATATTTCATGTTTTTTTTATTTATTTCTTTTACTTTTCTTACTTTTCAACATAAAAATTGTTACCAAGGAATGAGAATAATAATGATTTCATTAATTCAGAAATGTTCTACAGAAAAAATTAGGACAGACATATTTTTACATCCATGTCCGATCAGGGCATCATAGCATCTAGCTTCAAAGATTTGAATCACCCTCAACAACTCAACACTTCTGTGATACTCGCTGAAAAGTCTCTTTTTTTCATCTCTACTAATTCTTTCTTTCTTTATTAATGAATAGCAAGAAGACACTAATTTCTTTGGTTAAAGAGTATGAAGCCCAATTTAGCACTAAGAAGTCTACTCTAGTACTTGGTGCAAACTTTCTTTCATGACCGGCAGCAGCATCCCATTCCCCTCCCCAACCCCCATCCAAAAAATATAATAATAAAGACATAAAAGAAACATGGTGTCTCCAACTTTGTTACATGGATTCTTTGAAAGTTGAGAAGCATCACGTCTATGCAGATTTATCAACACATAAGGATTTGCGCCTACCCATGTTGGGAATGAACACTTGGAAAAAAAATGTGAACAAAGAAGCATCACGAAGGAAGGTGTACACTGTTGCAAGCAAGAGGTAACAGATATTGCTTATCCAAAAAATGAAAAAATCGATGCCCCAAGGCCATGCATATGATCCTTTAGCGCCTTTCTGCGACCTATCAATACCCACATCATCTCGTGTTATTGTTTTATTTCAAACCAAAGAAAGACCACAAACGGACAATGTCCACGACACACCAACCTTCCCTCCATCTTAACACTTGGATTAACTGGATCATACAGCCCAGCATCACTCATTGCACACTTAACAAGCCACAAATGAAACTCCAATCAAAATGTTACCCATGTATCTGTGGTTGGCTTTCTAACTTCAACTCCACTAGCCTACTCAATTCTATACTGACACGTCGCTTCTTTAACAAACCAAAAAAGAAATTCCAAACTTCTAATGCAAAAGAGATATAAATAAACAAATGTTGGACCAACTCACTAGCAACTTAACAGAAAATCGACCAATTTAAGATCATCTCGTCATTCCAACTGTTTAGGGAACGATCTTATACTAAAAACTCCATCCCTAGTGACCATCCAACAAAAAGTTAGGTACATGTGGCAGTCCCAAAATATTGCATGTAAAATCCAGATTATTCCTTGAGGTGATCCCCAAATACACCATATAAGTTCAGATCATGCCTTACAATTGATACACCTAAACTGGCCAGATTGAACAGTGCAATCTTCCAAAGTTTGTGTGTTCCAAAAACTATTTGACCTCTTCGGCCTTCGCTGCTTAATTGATGCAGAAACTTGTTACACCACAAATGATCAGTTATACTCACCATTTCCTTATCATTAAGATTTCTTCAAACGAGGTTCCCACTGACACATCATTCAGCCTCCTGATCAATTGAAGAATTATGCAAGAAGGCATACTTTTAAACCACTAACTCGTAAATATCAGCAAAACAAGCTACCAAGCAATTCCAACAACAGATATCCTCTAAGAAGTATGTTGCTCCCCACAAATACTCTCATGTTGTGAGTCTTATCCTTGAGATAGTTGTCCATGCCCTTGAAACACAACCTTCACAAGGAATCTTTTTACCAACGTGCCCACTCAATATGGTCACCCATCAGCATCTTATTCATAGTGGGCTCTCCTTCACAGGTAACTCCATCAGCCATCCAACGGATCCAATGGTACCAACACTGTGGCATTTTGACATTGCTTGATTCCTAAAATGGGCCTTCCAAGGGTCATATCTCTACTGCATCAAGGTGTAAGATGTCATCTATCAGGACGAGAGAAAATTTTGCCTCTTAACACACAAATGAAGGGTAGAGATCATGTAGATTGCCCACTTTAAAATTTTGAGCTTTAAAGATATTCCTCCTAGAATAACAAAATAACCAGTAGTTCAAAACTAAAGATGCCACAATATTATAGCAGCGCAGATTGTATAATTCTTAATAATAAAAAAAATCATCAATAGTTTCTCACAAAACTCTCCTAAGATAAGACCAATGTCTTATCATCTAAATAGCAAATGCACAAGAATGGATTAAAAAGTTTTGTGATGGTTTGGATCCATTTAATCTAACTCCTTATGGGAGCATCTCATTAATCATCCCTTAAAGATGGTCCCTTCCAGGGGTGGGACGAGAGGCGGCAGGGGGTGACCATGGCCCCCCCAGAAATTTGGAAAACCCCCTATTGTTCAGGAAAAAAATTATTTTCTCACTCAAAACATTTGAAAAACCCTCCAATGTTATAGAAAAAAAAAAAACACTAGAGGCCCCTCCAAGACAAATTTCCTGGTTCAGCCCCTGGTCCCTTCAACGAGAGTCAGCATTGTTTCAGACCCTCCTATGCCCCAATTATTTATGACCCATTCCATTGTCCTAATTTACATTGTTGTTAAAATCTTAGAATTTGTATTCCAAATCCTACGATTCATAATGAATTCTATGGAAAAAGATTTGTATCTGTACAACCAATCCAAATGACAAATAATTCACAGGATTCAGGTATACATTCTTTTTTTTAATAGGAACTTTCAGATTCCGGTATAAGTCTTACAGTTCAGCACTTGATTTACTGAATCTAACAATTTCACGTGATTCATCTTTAAAAGAACAGCCACAACCGAATAGCTAATATTACTAATTTTTTACTTTTTATTTTTATTAATGTTTCAATTTTTTAAGAGGTTATTTAGTGATTCACAGAAACTCTTAAAAATACTACAGAATAATCTCGTGGGTTTTTGGAGGTTTTATAGATATAAAAGGAATAGCTATAATGTTTTTGCTGCATGTATGGCTTTGATCCTACATTTTTTTTTTTTTATTGTGTTTCTTTTTCCCAATTTTTTCTTCATTAATTGCTTCTTCCACTTCAGGAAACAACACAGCCTAGCCATGTAAAGTTGATGACAGGTTTTTTTAATGTAAAAAAACAGCAACTTGTGTGGGTTCCTTAGTAGCATTGGTATCATAGGCAAATTTTAACTATTCACACATTATTTATGATCTATGAAGCCCAGATACCACATGGATACTACAGGGACATGCCATGGATACGGCAGGACATGGATTTTACACAAAGTTGAAGTATCAGATACCATATGACACAATACATTGCCTATTTTGGAGTATCCAGGTATCATAGTTTGTTATATATCGATGAAGTTTTTCATATGATTGTATCATAGTTTATATGTGAATGTCTGATGGACTACGAATAACAAATCCTCCAAATTGTTTGACTCAACAAATCCTTAAACAATTTATTACATGATTTAAATTTTGAAGCAATGCGACTTCAAACTATTTCTCCACCACACATGCCTCAAATTGTAATGGTTCCAAATCTGGATGAGAGTGGGAATCAGATATCTGCTCCGCCAAAAAATAAAACAAATAAAATAAAATAAAATAAAGTTACTTACAAAACTAAATGTTCAAGTCTACTTAGATAGAAACTAGCATTTGACAACCACCCCAGTTAGATAGAATAGGGTAATAACAAATAATGAATAACACTCCTTACTAGAAATAGATGAATCAAATGTACATAAATCATCAAAATATTTAAACTCAGGTAGATGGAATATGGTAATAACAAACGATGAATGCTATTTCTTACAAGAAAGAGATGGAACAAACGTACATAAATCACCAAAATATATTGGGTAACATCAGAATAGTTCAATCATCACATGATAGATCATTACATGGTAGATCGTTGTGTAAAAAACTCTCCCTTGGGGTCATTGATCTCCTACCTTCATCGAAAACTAATATCCGTGTCTGACGCTCGATCTTATTTTCTATTAATTAACATTTATATACTACCAAAAAAATCCAACTAAAAGCAACAAACTCTCTCCTGTACTATTGCTAAATTCAAACAGCATTAAGAATCAAGCTTACCTATCAGGAAAGTTAAAGATTAGGAGCTCCATTTGAAGAAGGTTTCCACATCCCTCTATAGATGAACATCCTTTATGCAGATCAGGAGCTTAAAAGATCAAAGAGGGGGCAGACCCACAACCTAGCCATGGACCAGGCCAAAAACCATAGATGAAGTCCAGGTCCACAACTAGCCATTATTCTATTTATAACTTACTCACAGTAAAGCTGAAATTATATTTTTTAAAAAGTCATGACGACATGAGAAGTCCTGTTTAAGTTACAAGTTGCTCTACTTGTGATTAGAAATACTTTGCTTTACTTGTGATTAGAAATACTTCAGTGAGAGGCTGGTTGAAAAGGAACTTTTTTTATTAAAACAGAACAGAAAAAGGATCGTCAAAGCAAATGCAAACCAAATACGCAAAAAAATACTAACACAAATTTGATGTGCTCTAACCTGAACTCGAAAAAGTGATAAACCCAATTCCGCGATGCCCTTTTGAGCCTTGCTCCTAAAAGTCATGGAGAATAATTAAATTATAGCAATTGAACTGTTCATTAAGAATGTTGGTTAAATATAGTCATGTTACCAATGTGATAAAGCAACAAATCTAAAATACAAGAAAGCAAATCCAATCTCACCTTTGGCATGTACAAATCTACTATCTCGCCGTACGTCTCGAAATAACTGAAAACAATTCCAGCAAGCCAATAGATAAGCAGAGTTGTTACTTTAGTTTATTTAAGGAGCAAATCCAAACAAGCCTCCCTCCCTCCCTCTTGGCCTTACCTTTGGAACATTTCTTCTGTCACTGTCCGCGGAATTTTGGCAACAAATATTCGGTTAACTTTCCTCGAGGAGGGTGCTCTCATCTCTTCCTGAGGAGAAAATAGAAAGTGATACAGTTAAACCTATTCAGTAGAAACACACACATATAGGGAGACTATTTTTCTCTCACAAACAGACTACACACTATTCATTTATAGAAGCATGCCAAATTGCCAATCATCAGGATAAGGGTCAGAAAGTCCTTTTTTAAGTCTTTTTGAGATTTTTATCCAATGGTGAGTTGTAGGATGGATGTGTCAAATTGAGTATGGTGAGTTCATGGACAGGCAGTGAGCATAAGGAGGGCAGATGGATAAAAGGTGGGACCATGTGAGCCCCATAGAACCAGAAAACAGATGAACAATAAGTGATACCCTCTTTGGTGAATATCTATAAGCATATAAACAAATATATACATATTTATGAGAGAGAGAGAGAGAGAGAGAGAGAGAGAGAGAGAGAGAATATATGAAAGATGAGTTCAGAAAATAAGGTAGAAAGAGGAGGAGAGAAGAGGTGCGGGTGGCAGGAAAGGAAATCTCAATAAGATAGGGTAGACCACAAAGGACAGAAGGACAACACTAATAATAAAAAATCCTTTAACCATCAACTACCTTCGGTGTTGCAACCTTCACTTCCAGCATGCGGCCACCAAGAACATGCTCACCTTCAAGTGCATTCTGTAAACCAATATATATCATTATGATAAGAAACTAGAAATAGAGATAAACTTAATGAAAAAATTGCCTCAAAAGATAAAACGCAAATGTAAAATACATTTTTATATTAACTCCCATTCACCTCACATTTAAAAAAAAAAATCAGATCCAGTAGCAGTTTCACACCAACAGTTTTCAGATGGTATCATGATTTAAAAGAGGTGTACTAGCATGAATTATGTTGTGCACCTTATAAATTATAGTCAATAACTTTGATCATTACTAAATACAATATTATAAACTTTCAAATTGATCTGCCAGCGGTAAAACTGAGAGCACATGGAAAAGAGAACACCTAAACTGCATGCATACTAATAGTAGTATATCCGATTTACTGTACGGATCTTACTAGTATAGCATTTCTTTCAATCTTACTGTCTTCAGAAGCAAAGAGGACGGATTGTTGTTCCCCTATTTTGTCTTTTAGAAAAAATGGTTCAAAGGATACAATCAAGCCTCCCAATGCACTCAACAGATATGATTAGTCAATGAAAATGTTTAAATCACTCTATAAAGTCAATGAGGGCCTTGAATGTCAGTGAGGGCCTAGAACACCTCTTCGTTTTTCTTTGAAAAGGAAAGACATGTGGACAACAGAAAATCTTTTATTGTAGTGCATGGATCATCACTCTCCATCTTCCCGTTTCTCCGTTGCAGTTTTTCTTTGGTGATCTCTCTCATGGATTCTTTGCAACTGCAATGAAAGCCTTATAATTCAATCCTCAATTTGGTAACAGAGAGTTTGTGAGGCAGACCAGGACACGAGAAATGGATAACAGAACTGTTGACAGTTTTCCAAGTTAGGAACTGTAGTTAGCCAATGCTTCAAGATCTATGGTTAGGAACTGTTATCAATTTTCTAGGTGATCTCACAAGCCATCTGATGTTTGCTGTCATTGGCAATCTGTGATGACCTGATAAATTATCTGTTATAGTTTAACACGATGTTGATTCAGAAAAGCATTTTTTAGTGATGGGTTTCGGCGGTTTGCTAATGGAAATCAAAATATAGAAAGAAAACCTTACCACCACAGATCATTAGACTAACAAGATTTTCATGGTGGTCCCGCTGTTTTTTTTTTTTTTTCCTTAACTCACTTTATGGGTTCAACATGATCAAGGCTAATTATACACTTTGTGCCTTAATTATTTCAATGACCTTTGCATCCTATATAACAACTAGCAGTTAGATTGATAATCTCTTATCAAGTGATACAAACCAAGGATAAAAATAGCGGTTGCAGCGGGCACAGTATCCAGCAGTCCAAACACTATGTAGCGGGCAATACGTAGCGGTAACAGCGATACATAGAGGTGGTGTGAATAAAAAAAGGATAAAAATAATTTTGAAAATATATCCAAAAATTCAGAATTTTAAAAAAAATGCTAGAATTTGATGCTTTTTTCCTAAAGTAACTAAGACAAGTGGATGTAGCAGTTCCTGCACTACATAGAAGTTTCATATCGCCGAATGATAATAAAATAATAGTATTACTGTATTTTTTCACATGTATTCATGTTGGTTAGCTATACTAAGTTAGAAACTATTACGCATTTATAGATTCCTAATTCAAATAAGCAATTTAGCACAATTGTACATAACAAATAGTATATAAATTATAAAGTAATCCTTACTTAAAGTTTAAAGTTCAAAAAAATTATTTTAAAGTTCAAACCAAATAATAAATTAACTTTCATCAAAACAAAGTACAGTTGAGAAAAGAATGCCTCTACTAACACCAAAGGGCATGTCTGATCAGATATACCAAGAGGAGCCCTTGAGAGGAACTCTAAGCGTCGGCTTCAATTTGAAGCGATCTCTTTTTTTTCCTTTTAAGCATAGAAGAGTAGAAGAGTTGTGTAGAAATATTGTTTGGACAGAAGAAGAGAAGAAAGAAGCCCTACTATGTGTTATAAAAAATAATGGAAAGTAGCTGCTAGTCTCACTCTATAGTGGTCCGTAGCAGCCCCATAGTGGTTGCGACGGCCGCTATGGATGAGAGAGGCACTAAATAGCATTTAGTGTCTCAGGCTATCGCTATTTTGATCCATGATGCAAATAGGCACCCCTGGAATCCCATGTTAGCAATAGCTATTAAAAAAAAGTAAAAACAAATTATTATTGTATAAAGATAAAATTTTATTGCGTAACGAAAAGAAACAAAACAGGACTCAGGCACAACTTGCCAGCTCAAACAAAAACTCCAAAAAAGAGAAGTAAAAACAAACTAATAGATAGAAACTTTAAATACGACAATGATGCTTGCAGCATAGAAAATTTTACCATGGAAATCAAGTTCCCATGTCCCTTCATTCCAATTATTTAATTGTTTAGGAAAAAATATTATTATTGCTGCATCTTAAAATATTTCTTAATGCTACAGATAGCCAAAGATAAAAGAATAGGCTGCAAAGGGTGCATCCAACCACGCAAACAAACCCCCCCTCCTCTCCAAAAGGGTACATATCGGTTGCAGCCACCAGCAATACACTTAGGTTTGTCCCATGAATCTAAAATGATTTCAAAATAATTCAAAAAAAAAATTCCCAAAAAATCAGACTCCTAGAAAATGTTAAATTCTGGTGTCAATCTCAAGGGTAACTAAAATAAATATGTATATTGGACCCTTGGTTGTATAAATGTCTTGTATCTCAGTTATGTTTTAAAATAATGATATCAATGTATTGTTCACCCATTATTAATGTTTCTTGTTGCTCAATTTGTTAAAGTTAAAACCTAAGAAAACCATAACGGTTAAACAGTTGAATAAAAATCTGATAACTTTTTAGCATTTACCACGTGGCAGGCAGGATCACAACATCATCAATCATGTACCATGTACTACGTAAGTACACCGTATACTAGCACTTATTTCGTCCATCAGATATTATAAAGGTGATGTGATCAAAGGCATCTTGATGAATTCCATTATGCATAATTGAAAGGAAGTGGCTTTTTCTCATCCTCACTATACATGGCTATCTCCTCTAGATGGGGCTCTCCCGCTCCAGATCCACTAAAGCTTAATGCTACTGGTAATCCTACTTTGACAAGTTTGGGGGGTGTTATTCACGATGAGGAAGGAACCATCCTTCTTTCCTATTCAAGTCCAGCTGATTTCTGCTCATCAACAAAGCTGAATTGTCCAGCTGCCTTCACAAAGCTTCTTGTCTTAATCCTCAGCAGTTATATGTCAACTGGGACTCCTATTGTGTCATGCAATGGGCAGCTCAGTCTTATAAACCTCCCTTGAACCTTGCGGATATCATTGAAGAGGTGGTCCAGCTATATGGGGATTTGAACATCTCCTTCCAGCATATTAAGCACTCAGCCAATGCAGAGCAAATCAACTTGCCAAAGAGGGTGTTCTTAAACATGTGGTGATCATTTCAATTCCATGTTAACTTTTATTTAGTTCTTTTTGGGTTTGTTGCCCACGTGTTTTTGGGGCTTAGCTCCATTCGTTTTTTTGGTTTGGTTGCTCTCCCCCTGGTTTTTGGGGTTTTTTTTGCCTTCAGTATATATCTCTTATACTGCACACTTCCTTTTGAGCAATGAATAGAGTGTCCATTTTCAAAGAAAAAAGGTGTTTAGGACCACACATAAATGCTGATTTTTGCATATATTTGATTCGCCATGGATCTATTTAGCATCTTATAGATTAGCATGACTACAAACAGCACTCTTATGTCTGATTAACTCTTGATATACATAAACCTCCACGTCCATATACCAAATATACTCTTTTCACCCATCTTAATTGCAATTTGTTGGTTAACTTTATTATAAAAAATAATAAAAAGAGCTTCATCTTGAAGACCGCTCGCTTCACAATAAAAATAAAATGAAGCTCTCATCTAAGGCTGGTCACTCGTGTATGCATTGCTTCTAGTCATAGTTGTCAAATCCGTTCCGTTCCGAACGGAATTGGACGGAATGTTCCGGAATTGACATTGGGCGGAACGGAATGGCCCCCTAAAAGTTTCCGGTCCGTTCCGGTTGTTCCGGATCCAATTCCGGTTCCAATTCCACCCCATTCCGGCCAAGATTTTATACTTCCATTCGTATGAAATGAAAACTAGAAAATGGTCAATTGTAGAGTGCATTTTAATTTCAGTGATGTAAGTATGCACCTTGAGTATTATTTTAGCATTCAACTATTTTTTTCCAATTTTAGGTATTCTTTAATATATTTTTTTTCCATTTTTCAATCACACCTTTCTGGAATGAAATGCTGGAATTAACCGGAATGCCGAAACGTTCCACTACAGAGTCAAATCAGAATGGAATTGACAACTATGCTTCTAGTTAAAAAGGATGGTAAATATCCATCTGCAACACTTCACTTGCGGGCAAAAAACTGTCAATGGAACACGACAAAAGCCAATTGTAATAAGAAATTTTTTACTAGAAATCAAAAGTTCCAATTGTTTAAAACTCTCATTCATTAGTTTTCCATGCTTTTGACACTGGACACCTTAATGCTCAAAAGGATTCTATTACTGATAAGGAAATAAAATAGTAAACAACATCTTTAAAAAATGTTACCTTCGCATCCTCGGCAGATGAGAATGTTACGTAACCAAAACCACGAGAACGACCAGTGGACCGCTCCTAGGATTGTTCAAATTCAATTCAGAAAGTTAACGTGTGTCAATAGCACAATGCCAAACAAAAGAGAGTGCATATTCAATTCAAAAAGTTAAAAACTGCTAGTGGAAATACTGAACATTGGAGAATGCAATCCAACCAAGATTTCTGTAAGATGAAATAGTCATATACAAGGAAACTCCAACACCACCATGATAAAGGGAGAAACTCCACAAATTCTGGCACAAAGTAATTTGAACATCATTAATGTTAAGTCATGTGTTTACAATATAAGTACTTCGCAATATAAGTACTTCGCAATGTAAAAGAGAGAGAAATCCCTTTACAGATGGGTCACTTTTGAGGTAAGGGTATTAGTCTTTCTTCCTCCCAAAAGAAGCTAAAAACAGTTCTCTTCTGGATTATCTAGAAGGGCTTCTAAAAATCCTCTCTCATTTATCTTGCTCAATCTTGCGATTTACATCCACGATTGAGTCAGATTGTTCGGCATTTGCAAGTCTAACTACTACATTTACTTATCGCTTGCAACGGATTCTGAGCTTGGCAGCTGCGAGTGTGTATCAATAACTACGTAATCTGAGAAGGAGCCACATTAACAACATAACAACAATGAAATTAAGGGTCCACATGGAAGCACCCTGCAATTAACCATCATTTTGCCAATAGATTCAAACCGATTAATATCGGTGTTACATCAAACACGCCCTAAATTAATTATATCAAACAGAACACACACACACACACACACACAAAAAAAACACAAAAAAAAAACCCTCTAATTATCTACTGAAGCTAACCTTCATCACAATAGCATCTTCCAATTCCCCAAACTTGCTCATATACTGTCTCAATGCGTCCGTATCCACATCCCATGGAATGCCAAGAACCTGTCTCAAACACATGCAAATCCAATAAATTGGACAACAAAATCATAAAGAAAAAGTGGGCAATTACCAAAAGAAAAAAAAAAGAGGAGGGGGTAATAGAGAAACAAACCACGAGCTTTTTGTCCATGGCGAAGATCCGAAAAGGGCTGACTGAACAAAAGGAAGAGCAAGGAAGCGACCCTCTCACCTTCTTTCACAAAAATGACACTCTCCCTCTCTTTCCCTCTCCCTTATACGTAATACCTCTCCCTCTCGGCTCTCTCACACACAACCAAAGGCCCTGCACATAAGCACACCTCTTTCTCACACACACACACAACTTGCAACCACAGATAGTGAGATAGATAGAAGAAGAAGAAGAAGAAGAATGTAATCCAAGAGAATAGAATAGAAGAAGAAGAAGAAAAAAAAAACCCATCAATCTCAATTGTAAAGGCCTTTCCTTTGCTTTTGTATTGTATTTTGGGCATATGAGGTGTTCGACAAAAGGTCGATACGAGAAAGGGGAAGAAGAAAGGAGACATTGGAATTGCAGACACGCTCACTGACCTTAACCCTCGCAATCAAACCCTACCTAGCAGCTCGTTCGCTCGCTCTCTCGCTCGGATACCTCTCGCACGACGCTCTGCCTCGGGATTCTCTGTCCGCCTCGACCTACCTCTTCTGGCTCTGGATCTTCTCTTCCCCCTTTGCCCTTTATACAAAAACCTAGATGCTGCCTACACCTTTCCTTCCTTCCTCCCAATTTTTATTTTAGGGTTATCCACTCGAACCACCTAAATGGGTCACGGTCTCGCTCTGGGTTTGGGTCCGGGTTGATGTACGCGAGCCAGATTCGAGCTAAAACCATATTGGACCCGGATCTGAATCCGTATTTAAATGAAGGATCCGGTCAGACTTAGGGCGTGTTTCGATGTGTGGTGAAGTAAGGTGAGGTGAGGTAAAGCCTCTATTATCCAGACAAGAAAAGACAATGAGTCATATCAAAAGTGCACAATTTCAAAATTCCCTTCATCTTTTTAAAAAAAAATCAAAAAAAAATCTTCTTTTTCCACTAAAAGACAAAAAAAAGCTCTACTTTTCTATACAAAAAGTCAAAAAAATTCAATACCAAACAACTAAAAACAAAACACCATCATAACATCTTATATTTTATTCTCTCTTGATTTGATGTTTCACCTCACCATACTTCAATTCACCATACATCCAAACAGGCCCTTCGGAACTAGTTTTCGATAAGAGAACCTAAATCTGGTTTCAATATTGGTTTCAACCAGAAGACTTGTTTCAATATCAGTTCCTACTTTTTTTCTGCTTAAAATAAATATATCATTTAACTTATAACATTGCATCAAGTCTCTATGTCCAATATTAGAAATATAAATGTCCAACTAAAGTTGATTTGAGCTACAATTTATAAAGATAAAAACTCGTATGTCAGGTCCTCCTAAGTCCGTGGATTGGGAGCTGTATGGATCTGAAATCGGACATGTTTATCAATTGAAACATAAAACTGGTTTTAAACCCACCTTTTTACATTTGGAACCTTGGGATATTCAAATAATTTGATATCCATTTGCATCCCTATAAATAGATTACAGGTTCTGATTTTATTCTAAAAGGAGCAATTTTGCATGGGACAAGTCTGTGTAGTTGTATTTCCATGAAAAAGGCAAGGAAAAACAAAAACCCTTTATTATTATTATTATTATTATTTTATATAATAAAAGAGAGCAGGTAAATTCGCGAGAGGGCGACACGTGGTGGCAAGGGACTTTCTTGGAGAGAGACACGTGGCGGATCCTCATACTTTTTGCAATACAACATTTTGGATGACCCTTCTAATTTAATTTCACCACCTAAAATATCTCAATACAAATTTAAAATATTATTGAAATAAGATACTTATCCATTTCCTAAAACATAACATGCAATAATAACTTATCTTTATTTCCAATATTCTTTATTTCCAAACTCACAATTTACGGGGTCCACTTTTTTTTATACCAATACAATAAGAACTTTTTTTATACTAGAGCGCATGCCACTTTCATATGTTATATTCTAATACTTATTTCTCTTTATTTTCCTTTCAATAATATTTAATTCTTTAGACATCATATGCTTTAAATTTTCTTGATCCAACAATTTTTTCTTTTTACTTGTTGGTGCCATACCTCAAACCCATGACCTAATGGTCTAAACCATAAGTTCCAACCATCTTGACAAAGCAGAGATTGACACTTAATCCAACTATTATTAATAGTATCTTCCATACAAAAGGTCGGTCTGATAACAGGATTTGGTTGCATACAATTTTTATGGGCATGAAATTTGTATGGATTGGTTTCTGTCAAATGATCAGTTTGAATAATGGGTCCAAATCAGATTTTTATTCTGAATAAAGAGACGTATTGTTATCAAGTTCAATCTCATCCACTCAAGCACTCACTAACTAGCTCATCCATCCTTTCATATATATCGTATTACATGGCTGGCCATCTTCAATTACATGGTGGGCCAACTCTCGCCACATTTACATGGTGTGTGAATATTGTGGGGCTTGAAAATTATTTGGATTAGCCATGAACCCATCCAATGGATGGAATTTGTCCTATTGATTGTACATTAATGTTATTATTTGGGTCCACTGTCAAATGATCATTTTGATCAATTTCAACAGTGGTTCCAAATCAAACTTTTATTTTGAATTTGGTTAGTTTCAGCATGGGTGGCTGTTGATCATCAATCACGTGGTGGGCCCACTCTCACCACATTTTATATGGTGTGATTTAAGAGTATGACATGAGTTCAACTATTTTGGAAATTCAAATTTAAAGATACCTTAGGGCCCGTTTGAATACATGTAGAATATAATATTTTCATATTTAAATAGTTGCAGAATCAAATGTTATAGAATATAATAGTTCAATATTATACTATTGCAACATTGTTGTTGTTTGACATTTTTTTTTTTAAATACAACAGATTTTAAATTGAGCAGTTTGGCAGTTGCTAAAGATTATAATATATGCTAAAACAAAGTCATCACAAATTTAGAGTCGTCAAAGTTCTTAACAAAAGAAATCAAGATGATAATTGCAATTCCTAAATAAACCCTAAAATCTCTCTCTTCCCTCTTGGTAATTGCAATTCCCTTCTGTCGTTTTATTCCCACCAACGGATGTTCATGATCTGTCCATTTTTTTTAGTATCAATAGTCATGTCTAAGGCTAATGGCCTAGATGGAGGTAAAGTCGCCGCCCCTAATGCAAAAGATAAGAAGGCCGGAGAAGGAGGCATTTTCTAAGACAACTCGGAGATGGTGCACCTAATATCACAAACCTTATGTGCTGATCGGATTCATCTTGCAAGACTTCTTCATTCAACTTGGTGTTATCAGGTTTATATTTGGGAGAAATGACCGAGAAATCTCTGATCGAGTTGAAGGATGATGCATGATTTTATTTTATTTTTCATTTAATTGTATATTTCGTGGTTGTTTTAAATCCTTACACATGAAATTATATATATATATATATATATATATATATATATATATATATATATGGATTTTCTCCCTTTCTTCATTTTGACATTTTTTTAAAATTTCTTTTTATCAGGCCTTGATCCATTTATTGTAACTGTCATGGGAGGTCCTTAGCTCATATTTCGTTTTCTTTCTTTCAATACATTTCACCCTTATTGGGAGAAAAAAGGCATATCATCTTTAGCTTAGGTATACTTTTGTATCTTAATTTGAATTCAACTAAATGTGCGTACCATGAAACTAGAGATGTCAAGAAAGGTGGACTATACATTAATTTGAGGAATGCTCCATGTTTGTATTTGTGATTGATGATATGATCACCGACTGTTGAATCTTTCTTTTTCTTTCGATATAAATATACATCAATATAATTATATATTTGTGATTAATTTTGATTTCTTATAAATTTATTTAAGTTCTTTTTTCTTTTTGGCGCAGGCTGTTGTTGCTATTTTTTTTTTAAGGAAGAGCATAAAAATGAGATTGATTCTTAATGATTTCGTGGAAAAAAGTATTTACCACGTGGGATGAAAATAGGAAAGAAATATTCCCCCAAAGAAAAGTGGAAGTTTGCAAAAGAGGGGCTCCACATGTACAACACAAATGTGCCCACATATTTCAAAAAAGGCAATTTCGCTCAATGAAAAAGTGCTAATGGAAAACCTGAGGTATCGATTACCCGTAGTTGCTTTTTTTTTTCTTACAATCATGAGTATATTGATCCATATAATCAAATAAAAGGTAAGGTGAATGGAGGCAACTAAGTTAAAAGAATTAATGTAGTAGTTTGCAAAAAATCTTCTTGTAAAATAAAATATCCTATTTAATGTTTTCCATTTAGGCTTGTAGCTCAAATGGCGCGGCAGACCACTCACTCTACATGTGAGAGACACGAAGACGGATACCCAGTATCTCCATTTCATGATAAAAGAGCAGTTTTGTTCTTCATTAGAATTGATAGGGGTGTAAAAGAAAATCGAAAAATCGTTCAACCAAATGGACTCTGAAATGCAGTTAATAACTGTATTTTACAGTTGGGTTACAGCTAAAATTATTAAAATCGGAAAACGCACGGTTCTGTTACGGTGTCAGATTAACTCTCGGTTATTAACCGAACGGAACTGTGAAGTATGGTTCAGTTAACCAGCATACGGTTAACCTTATCGTTATACTAATATAAAAAATAAATAGCCTAAATGAAATATGTATATAGTTCTTAACCGTTAACCGTATTGACAAAACAATTTTTAACGGTTTTTTTGGATACGGTTTGGTTATGGTGTTTAAAGGTTAACCGCAGTTCGGGTTTCAATGGTTTTTTTGTTTACGGTTTCCAAAACTAAAAATCATAATTCACGGTTCGGTTAACGATTTTTTCAAAATAAACGGTGAACCGAACCCTTAGACCCTTAGGGATTGATGTTTATCATCTTAAAAAAGCTTTGAAGTATATGATTTTGTTGACTTTTATAAAACTTCCCTTTTATGAAAAAATGATTACTTAGCTTCTACATAAATCAAGGTTCATGCAATCTAGATAACCTAATAAATTAATACATAAATTGACTAATGACATTTGCTCTAGTTAATTTCTATAACCAATTATGGGTATATGGATATGTATAAAACTAAATATATGATACATTGAATGGAGGAAGGAATTGATACCCTGCATCTCCATTTTCTATAGAGAGCATTTTTGTTGTCCATTAAGATTGAGATTTATTATCTTTAATAATGCTTTCAAGTATAAGATTTTGTTGACTTTTATAAGATTTCCATTTTATTAAAAATGGTTACTTAGTTTACACATGAACTCTGAGTTCATGCATTCTATATAATTAGGGAGCAATTATATTGATTAGTGACAGTTGTTTTATTATTTTCTTTATGACCAATTATGGAATATAGATTTTTTTGGGCTTTTATAAGGTTCATTTCTATTTAAAAAACAATTACTTTGTTTATACACAAAAAGAAAGTTCATGCATTATGGCTAACTTGGAGAATTAATTAGTGACAGCTGTTTTATTATTTTTGTAATCACCAACTATGACATAGATTTTCATTGACTTTTCATTGACTTTTATATATAAGGTTCCTTTTTATTAAAAGACAATTACCTTGTTTATATAAAAAAAAAAGTTCATGCATTATGGATAACCTAGAGAATTAATTAGTGACAATCTTTTTATTTTGGTAACATTTGTGGCATATAGATTTTCATTGACTTTTGTAAGATTCGTTTTTATTAAAAGATAATTACCTTGTTCATACACAAAACAAAGTTCATTCATCATGGATAACCTAGAGAATTAATTAGTGACAATCTTTTTTTGTGACCAATTTACGGCATATAGATGTATTTAGCTAAATACAAGGTAAAGTGAACAGAGTATAAGAGACAACCAAGTTTAGGAATTAGAGAAGGATTTTGTAAAAACTTATGTTTATATGATAAAATTCCCTATATAAGTTTGCTTTAAGTGAGAATATAGCTCAAATGGTAAAATGGTAGAGTACTTGCTTGGCATCTAAAGCGCACAAAATTTTCACCTACTGACGTCTGCATGTGATATCGTGCAATTTAATCATGAGCCATTATTCAATCTAAATTAAGATTTATGTTCACGGCTAACATATGACACAGATGTCCACAAGTTAGAAAATTTATCTACAAAGCACATTATATATAAGATTCTCATTGAGAATTTGACATGAATGGGTGCTAAATTTGCATGTTTAAATTAAAGCCTACAAAACTTGATCAAGTGTCAAAAAATTACTTTAGAGCTAGTTCACCAGAATACTAAGAATGAAAGGTGTATATTGATCACAAGCATGCCCCAAGTGAGCCCCGCAAAAGAGTCGGCATGTAGGGCACTGAACATAGCATCCGTCAGAAATGATGGAATCCATGAAGAAAGGCAAGGGTCACATATGAACAAAACATTTGAATTCAAATTAAAAGACAAACTACCACAAATGATGGCCGAGAATCGGAGAATTCAAGGTTGTTTGGGTAATTCTTGAATTGAAGTGAATGTTCAAATTAAGAGACATGAAAAGACGAGGGGCTAAATAAAATAAAAAAAAGTCTACATTTCAAATTTTACCTTCTCAGTTTTTTGTCATTTTGCGGTATTAGAAGGTATATTTTTTTCTTTTTTAGGGGGTGTTTTGTCATCTAGTGGAGTGAGAGAATAAAACTTCGAATTTTTTTTTTTAAATAAAAGAAGAGTTGATTTCCGAATTCGGTACTTTCTTATATAACACGTTTTATCTTCTTGTCTCTTAAAGTGAACCTTCACTTTAATTCACGTTACAAGTTTATTATCCAAACGCCATTGCTAATTGATGCATCTCCTCATCCGTGACTAATGGAAAGGCTATTGAAATTAGTACTGTTGTTTTAAGGAATTCAAATATCTTCGGGTAATTTAATAAGAGAGGGAATGCGCTACAAATCAACTCAAATATCAATCTATGGAATGTTCCGCCACGAAGAAAGCAAAGAAGTAAATTATACACCAAGAAGAAAATTCACATGCAATTCAACTCCATGAAAATCTATTTATCCAACCAATGATCAAAATGATGCTGTCATCTACAATTATTCGATTCAAAATTATGGAAACCTAACATACAAAATGAACAAGAGCAATAATAAAGAACAGAGAAAACTATGGAAGCCTGAATCTACAATATGGGCAACAATTGCTCTTTCTGAGCCAATTGACAATGCACTGCCCATGAAAAAAATGAAGACAAGGCATTTGGTAGACTTTGGTATCCTCCACAAACTCCTCGAGGCAGATGGCACAATCGTATTTGGAGTTGTGATGCATCTCTTTCTTGAATACTTTAGTCCTCAATGCCATCATGATTTCATAGTCAGTAGCCGGAACTGCCCCAAAGCCTTGTGTCTGCCCATTCAAACTCTCCCACTCTTCCCCTGCGGATGTCTCTTGGAGAGGCCAGTATTCATATGTATTTGTCTCAAGCAAAAAGTAGACGCTAGAACTGCATCCTGTCTTCAGGGCATTCTGCGCAGCAGCATACACTTCCGGTGCTATGTCTTTAATCCATTCTTGAGCGGATACGCTCGGAATATGAGAAAGCGTGTCGAGAACAAACTTTTCTGATCCTTCTTGGGATAAAAGATGGCAGATACAAGCGGAGAAATCGAAGATTGAGTCAGGCATATCTCTTTCGTGTAGGTAAAATCCGTCTTCTCCTTCGTGGGTTGATGGGACAAGCCATCCTTTCATCTCTTTCACTGTGTATATTACTGTAACTCTGATTTGATCCTGGCACATACTCATTGTAGCCTTGGGAAAGGAGAAGTGAGTTGATACAAGGAGATTTGGTTTAGTTTGCTTGAAGAAAAGGAATAAAAACAAGTGGGAAGAAGAAGAAGATGTAGAAATGGAAGAAGTGGTTTGAGAAATAATCTGAGCAGGTTGGGTTTTCTCACCTCTTAATGCTCAAAATGGCTCCCTTCCTCCACCTTGTTGATGTTATGTATGACGAGCTGCTGATGTGCGTCCCACTTTGCATCCGTTTGATGGCCAAGGATAAGATGCGGCCCACCTGGCGCAGCCGTTTGATCGCTCTCTCAAAACCCATCTCTCTTTCCCAGAATGAAGAGGTATTGAAAAGGAAATTTAAAATCAAACCCCACCTATGTGTTACAGGCGGGCAGGCCGAGGTAATCCCTTATCCTACCTTTACATATGCGGGCCGGGCCTAAACAAGTAAAAGCCTCAACTTTTACAATGGGCCTATAATTTGTCGGCCCTTATCCTACCCTCAAGGGCTAGGGCCGCGCTAGGGTTGGGTTAGGGCCAAAAGAAAGGAATTTCTTTTCTTTAAAAGAGTATGCCACTATCGACTTCCAACTTTATGCTAACCCTCTATCTTTGTCCGGGCTAAGGACCAATTATATATGTAATGCAAAAGACAATATGGCGGATTTAAAAAAATATATTGAAAGGCTAGCGGTGGGATAAAATAATTTCTATAATGTAAAACATAAAGCATATAACAATAATTCTACATTTAAAACAAATACCAATAGTTCTTTATTTAATTATTCAATCTACTCTTAGAATATCTAAAAGATCAGCTAATGTATTATCATCATTGTGTTGCTGCGAACATATCCAATCTTGTGCATAAATTAAGACTTCTATAGTCTCGGATTTTAAATAACTCCTATATTAGTCAAGTACTCTTCCTCATGTATTAAATGTCGATTCAAAAGCAACAGTAAAAACTGAAATTGCTAAAATGTCACGAGTCATTCTTGAAATAACTGGACATTTTGTTGAATTGACTCCCCACCAATCCAATATATTGAAATATATAGGTTTATCCGTTGGCTCATCCAAATAGCAATCTAATTCAGAATTTTCCTCTAAAACAATTGTCTAAGTCATTTGTTCCTCAAACATTAAAAAATCATCTTCAAACTTAGTAACTTTTTTTATTTTTTTGCTAAATTAACTTTATCCACATTTGTCAAATGTCGTGGTAGGTATATCATAAATCACACAATGCTCTTAGTATGGCCATTTCAAATACTTTATTATATTGCACTCAACATTTATAAAAAAAAAGTTATTCATTTTTTAAGCCATATTTCTACAAAAGATATCTACACCATCTAACTTTTGTACTAATAAACTACATATTCTAATCACTTATAGTAAAAATAAATTAATAGATGGTACTTTCTTCCTTAAAATTTTAAAGTAGCTACATAAAAACTCTTCAAAATTTTACATATTTAATCAACTGAGGACCAGGTTGGATAAGTCAAGCCCTAGCTCGGCCCTAAAGATTGTGGGCTTTTTTTATTACTACCCTACCTTCGGGCTTTAGGACAAAAAAAGAAGCCCTCGCTTTGAGGGCTTTTGCGGGCCGAGCCCCCTCATCAAAGGGTTGGATGGACAGCCCTAGTTACAGGTGTGACCGACCCGTCTGGAATGTGGGTCAGATTATTCTCGGGTCGGGTCAGGTCGGATTTTGCAACCTCTAGGTCGGATTAGTCAAATTGGATTTGGCTCTACCCTTATTATAGTTTTTTGTTTGTCAGATTTGGCAATAGGAAATCCTATTGCACGTGCAGGCAATAGGAGATTCTATGTATTTAGGCATCTAGTGTGCACGTGCAGGCAGAGAATCTAGCAGCTGGGACCTTGGCTAAATAGGAAATCACAGAAATTCAATGCATTTAGGTCTCTTACTTTTAAGTTTTCACTGTGGCTTTCTTTGTTTCCATTCAGTATAGTACTCAACCAGCTTTAGCTGCAGTACTCTGCTATTTATTTCAGATATTCATTCAAGTGAAAACCATCCATCTCATCTTGGCCTGTTTATTTGCAAGAGTTCTTGAGAATCCTTGTTGGGAGATTTTATGAATTTCCCAAATTCTATTCCCCACTTTGTTCAAGTGCAATGTAGTATTTTGATAAAATTGGAAATCGAAGAATTCTATAAGCCAAAAGTGACATGTCATGGACTGATCTTATGAAATACCTCCAACTTAAACAAGTGTTAGGTGCGGTCCACCCTACTTTATGACCCACCTGGCTCGCCTATGATCAACTCATCCCCACTCATGCGAATTGTGACAAGCCTAAATTTAACATTCATCTAACCATAATTGACTGTTGCATTGAAATCTAAAAGGGTCGATTTACAATTTGTTAAATTTCAAAAGGCTAGCTTAGATTCTGTTTTAAATGAAAATTATTGAGATGTGCTTTCACCCTGTTGTAAGTTTCTTTTTGAAACAAGGATCTTATCCTGGAACCAGAAATCAATTCCTCTAGTGAGATTTTCACCATAAATATTTGACTCATCATGATGTAGGAGTCCTTGATAACTTTTAGAATAACCAGATCAATGTGGTGATACTGAGTGTCTGGAATGATTCACTAGCCATTGTTCACTTATGCATCTCCTCATCTGTAAATAATATCAGCTCTCACCCCAGCAGAAAACCAGATCAATGTGGTGATACTGAGTGTCTGGAATGATTCACTAGCCATTGTTCACTTATGCATCTCCTCATCTGTAACTAATATCAGCTCTCACCCCAGCAGAAAACCACTGATAGAAGTTCCAATGGAAGGAAGCAGAGGATGTCTTTCTAAGGGTATTGAGTTTCTTGCTGATGTTTTAAGAAATTCAAATCTCTTTCGGTAATTAGTAACTGTCAACTTCAATCTGTGTGAACTACAAGTCAGCTCAAATGTCTTGAGGAATGAGAGCAGCAACTGTGGCAGAATGGGATCATAAGTTGCTTGTCTTCCAAATATCTATCCTTAAACCAGCAAAATACAAAAAAATTATGTTTCTTAGAAGAAACTATTTATAAAAAAAATAAAGGATCTTAGAAGGTTATCATGTATAAGTATGCTGACTTCATGAGTTTATTAGGAGATCCACATAAAGCACTTTATTAACTGAATAAAAGAACTTAAAAATGGTCGTCGAGAAAAGTAACTATGCACAAGGATTAGCACGATTATTTAATTAAATGAATATTACTTGGTTAGATTTGAGGCAAACTTGAAAACATCAATTGACTTGTAAATTTCAAATGTTGCAGTTCACTTAAAAGTGTTGTTTCTTGGGACTTTGGGCCAATATGGAGCCTTGGATTCTCTTTTCTTTGAAATAAGATTGAAGGATTGCAAACTATTATGAACATTTCCTTTCTTATTATAATATGGGCAACAAGCTCTTTGGCTGACAGTGTAATGCTTTTGCCAATGAAGGGCTCAATAGGATGAAGCTATATTTTGATTTTTGACTTCAACTATGCACTGGCATGATTAGTCATGCATTCTATATGACAATACTTTTCTTGAACTAATATTAGTTGCAACTAAACCATCCATCCTTAAAACAATTGATAAAAAACAAGGCCCATTAAACCTGCATATATAATTGTTCCCAACCATGGCAAATGAAAGCCAATTCAGTCATGCTTGAACTATAAAGAGTTTCAAACAAAATGCCATGAATGCCAGTATTGTTAGGACTTAAACAGAGTCCAGTTGCTGCACATAACAGCCCCATGTACAGTCACAAAATTTGGCTTGAAAAGGGACATTGGAATAGAAGCTTCCGCAAGCATTGGCATCATTCAATTAGAGCTCGGATTGATTGAAACTCACAATAACATGAAATATAGTGTAAATTCCTAGCTAAGGATAACTACATGCCCTCGCCTAATCCCAAATTAATGGAAGTAGAAACTCTGTAATTGGTGTAACAGAAGAGGTGTAATTGCAAAAGACAGGTGTGTTGAAGCCTTCTGCGAAGCAAGGTGTGGGAGCAGGCTTCTTCACCTACCAATTAAATATTCTTTTTATTAAAAAAATAGATATTGAATTAATTAAAAATCATAGAAAAGATAAGAAATTCCTAGAAACAGTTCTTCAATATCAAGAACAAATCATCAATACAATTCAATATTTCATTTGATTATAAGGTTATTTGTTTTGTAATAACAGATACAGTATATACACTTGATTCTTTCAGGAATGAACAACTAAAACATTACTAAAATTCAAAGTAAAAGGCAGGTAAAAAGAAGTACTAAACAATAAAAAAAATTTGGTTTATATAACTCTTAGAAGGATCTGTTCATCAAAACACAAGGCAGAGAAACCGTAAAGTAACAAGCAAAAACCTTTGTCTTCTTTTTTGACAATCCATTTGCATGCCCGAAATGGATCTTTGAACCATGGTGATTCCTTGGTAGGGCCCTCCCCCTACACAAATCTCACCAATCCATCCTACACAATGCTATTTTCCAACCAAAGGTAGGATGTGTGCCAGTTTAATAGAGACAGGTACTAAAACATCCCCCCCCACCCCACCCCCACGTTACTATCAAATACTCCAAAACATGAATGGATGAGGTCTAACCTAGTGTTCCTTGACTACCATGTGGTAAATGTAAACAATATGATCGATACAGACATTGCGACACTAACATGTGGATCATTCTTCTCTGCCACAACACCATAGTAGTAAAATGGTGATCCCTTGTTGGAATAATGCTTAATTAGGCACAGAAATCCATAGAGAGAAAAATTATTCAGTACATGAAAAAGCTATATATACATATATATATATATATATATATATAAATGAGGGCTGCTGCAAATGATGGTTCTAACGGTAGCAGAAAGGAAGATGGAAAACTCTCAGACTCTTGTTATTATTCTGTCTAGATGATTCTACTAATTCAATTTGTTTAAAGAAAACAATCTGACTTATATCACAAACAGAAGTAGAATAATTAAAAAAACCACATACAAAGATAGCATGTTCAAAATGCCTCTGTTTTCCATTGTTGCTTTGCTGCAAACTATGTCATGAAAGCTTTTGTTTGACCTTTCCATCACATTATCCTCATGTGATTGGCAAGCATCCAAGTGCAATCCACAAGGGGCATAATTTTTACCTCTCACCCAAATGTACTGAACTGTTTGAAGAATCAAATCATGTTCCACAAGATATTATAATCAACTATATATCATTCTGGCATTTGTATCAGAGATGTGTGTGTTGTCCCTTCCAAGTGTGCACATGCTTGCCTAAGCAATTTACGCACAGCCTTGTGGGGCCCCACTTGGGGCCACGTTAATTCATTGGAAGGTGAGTATCCGAAGATTTAGACGTGACTAGCCTATATGCAAAATTTCATGTCCATTGTATCATCCCAACCCCTTGATAAGTGGTCCTCTAGTTCAAAAGTTTTAGAAGGTATCTTGCTTTCTTTCTTTCTTTTTTATTTTATTTTTGGTTTTTTTTTAACCCAATGATCAAATCCCATTTGGATCAGTGTTAAAAACGTGGAATCAACGATATTCAGGGGGGTGGTAGTGTTATCCCATTCAAATTGATCAAATGAGGCCTTTTCAGGTGGGACTTGCCCATCTAAGCTATTTGTGCACAAGCTCACCTGAAAATATCTGTATATAAATATATTTTTTTTTCAGATTAAAACTGTTTGGATAGTCTTATGTACATACACTATATAATTTAAGCCATCTAGCCCACCATCAGGTTAACCCCAAATCCTCCTATTTCATGCCATCTCCCTTGCAAATTTCCACAAGCCTAAATATGACATTCATCTAATCTTACTATCAATATTAAAATCTAAAAAGATGATGCCAAATTTGTTGAATTTCCAAACAAAATATTGTAACATGGAAACTCTGTTTTTAATGAAAAAAAAAAAGGGTTTAGATGTGCTTTCGCCCACTTCCCAGTTTGAAAAGTTAATCCCTGTAACACAAGATATCTTATGTTATGGAACGAGAAATCGATATTCATCATAATGTAGAAGTCCTGCATAACATAAAGATTATTCAATGTGGTAACACTGAGTGTTTTGAGTGGTTCATTATCCATTTTTAACCATGCATCTCCTCATCAGTAACTATCATCCAATCCCATCAGAAATAGAGAAGATCCTCCGATTAAAGTTTGACGCAAGGAAGCAGAGGATGTCTTCTAAGGGTATTGTGATTCTTGCTGATATTTTATGGAATTCAAATCTCTTTGGGTAATTAGAGCTGTCAATTCAGGCATATTACATAAAAAAGAATGAGACAATTCAAGTTGAGAGAAAGAATAGAAAGAAAGAAACATCCAAGATAAATTGCAAAGGAGAGAGAAAATACACACAAGTTGAATATGGGTGGGGGAAAGCATGGTATAAGAAAACCGGAGAAGAAAATGAACACAAAATTCAACTTTTTTTTTTTGAATGTTACAGAAAATTCAACTTAACAATGCCTTAATGAATATGAATATCTATCTATATCCAACTCAAAAACCAAGATCATGGTGTTGTTTACAATTGTTCCTATACATAAAACAACAAAAAAAGAAGAAAGAAAAATCAAGATTTGGGTTGAAGCCTATATCTACAAATCGGGCAGCAATTGCTCTCTTTGAGCCACTTCACAATGCATGGTCCATGAAAACTATGACGACAAGGCAACTGGTTTACTTGGCTTTCATCAACAAACTCTTCGAGACAGATTGGACAATCGTCGTATCCGGTCTCCATGTCTTTCTTGAATATTCTAGCCTCCAATCCCTTTGTGATTTGATCATCTGTGGCCGGAACTGCCCCAAAGCCTCCTGCCTGCTCATTCAAATTCTCCCACTCTCCCCCACGCAACCAGTACTCATCTGTAGCAATCTTAATCTCTTGGTAAACATTCCAGTTGCAGCGTCTTTCCAATGCAATCCGCGCTGCAGAATTCACTTCTTGTGCCAATGTCGTCCTCAAGTGTTGCACCATTGCACTTGGAACAACACGCAGTAGAGAGAGAGTGTTGATAACAAACCATTCTGACCCATGTAAGGATAGAAGATTGCAAGTGCAAGTTGAGAAATCAACATGAGAGTAGCAAATCTCTCTTCGGAATACATCAGAATCAGTAGCTCCTCCATTGACAGATGGGTCGATCCATTTCCATGTTTTTATCTCCTCCACCTTGTATTTGATTGTGACTTTGATTTCTTCCTCCTGTGCATGCATCCTCATTGCTGCCTGAGATGCCGGGTCGAGAGTGCAGTGGTGAGTAGAACCCATAAGTTTTCTCGAAGAATAAAACAACGAGAAGATGAAGAACAAGTGCAAGAAAGAATGATATAAGCTGGGTTGAGAAAAGAACAGGAAGAGTCTGAAATGAAAAACGTATGAAAGTGCCGTGAAATCTCAGTTAGAAGGCATTTTATAAGGAGAGTACTAGGGTCCCTCCCTTGGACTTTCTAAAACTAGGTCCCTATACTTTCTAAAAAGAGTGTCCGAATCTAGCTAGACTTTCCACAAAATTTGAATCTGAAACTTTCTAAAAAATTTGGACTTCTACCATGGAAAATTCAGTTGGTTACTAATTTAAGGGGAAGCCTAGTGTGTATTGCTTTTATAAAGTTTAGCTCATGGGACCCACTTTGATGTTTTTTTTTTTTTTGGTGGTGGGGCTTGTATAGAAGGGTGAATGGAAAAAATTGACCTTGTAGGGTTGGCTTTAGACCTTTATTTAATAGAGTTAAGTGGTCTTTTGGCTGTAAATTTCTTCGAGATTCGATCAATGGTGGATTAATATTTGATGAGGGTGAAATTAGACCTAGTGTCAGATAAGGGGGGTGAAAGCGTGAAAGGTCTTGCACTGATGAAAACTATTGGTTTGATTGTGAGATTTCAACAGCTAGGTTTGAATTAGCTTAAACCAAAGTTACAATAATTACATTGATGAATTATTATATCATTCTCTCTTAGATAAGCAAAGATGATTGTTTTGTGAAATAAAAATGTTGAGTTTTTTGAAAATATAGTCTTTAGAATGATACACCACATTTGATTAGTAATGACAAGTGGGAAAATAAAGTTCCAACCGTCAGAAATTAGCAACAACGACAACAACAACAAATAAAAAAAAAAAAAATACACCACATAAAATCCAAGGAAAGACGTAACTTTATCATTCAGAAACTTCTCGTCTCACTCCAAATTATGTAACCTCATGGATATAAAAAAAATCAAGAAAACATTTAAGGAAAAAAAGTTTAAACTCTTAAAAAATGAAACAACTAAAATATTTTAGAAATCATTAGAAGAGTGATTTGTAAATGATGTTAATTTCTTTTTTTTAATGAAAATGCCGTTATTTTGATATGATCCAATTGATAAGTAAAATCAATAATATTCCATATTGAAAGAGTCTTACGTAAAGAAATGAATATAAAAATTGATGCACACAATGCACTATAGCCTATCTTCAACTTAAGATTATGTTCACTGTAATTCCATAATTTTACATTTTTTTCCTAACTAGGTAGGGTATGTAACCTAGACCCCTTTTTATTCCATGACTTCATATCGAAATACCTTGTATTTACCAACTATTATCATGTTAGTAGCTATACAATAACCATATGGGTTTCCCAAGTGATAAAGCATGAGTTCAAAATCGCAATCTCCAAGTGATGAAGGCGTGAGTTCAAAATCGTAATCTTTGATTATAATCCATAACCCTAGCCAACCTTACTGCCCTTGCGGTCAAAAATTTTAAAACTTTACTTTAACCAAAATTATACTCCTTTACTAAACCAGTTACTCCTCCACATTTGCGAGATTCTGTGCCGGTAAAACATTCAAATATGCACTTTTAGCATCTTCCTTTCCTTCTCTTTTTAGAACCCCATCCCCACCACCTTTCATCCTATCAACTTCACACATGTCGTTGGTTTTCATCCATCCCAACTTCTTTAAATCTCTCTCAAAACCCTCGTTTTACAATCCATGTCGTCCATCGAACCCCATTTCCTTACCTTCATCTCAATCCAATCTTCATCCCAATCCCAATCGCATCACCATCTCTCTCCCAAAAGCCTCTCCAAAACCCTTAAAGCAAGACCCCTCCTTTTCTTTCTCCTCCTCTTTTAAGATCCTCCTCCTCCTCCTTCCCTCTCTCATCTTTTATGCAGTCATTGTCTCTCTTCGTCTCCTCCCACCCAATTTCTCCCAGCGATGGCGCCGCCTCCTCGCCCACTCCCAAGAGGCGGAGGCCAATGTGGCCCATCTTCCTTCTCATCTATGGCAAGCTGTCGTCGCCTGCGAGGATAATCGCTTTTTCCGCCATTTTGGAATAGACCCCATTGGCGTCTCTCGCGCCATTCTCCTGTTCCCGGACGGCGGAGGCGGCAGCACCATCACCCAGCAGGTAAATTCCTCAATGCAGATGTAAGATTTTAGAGATTTCACCTGAATAATCTTGCATTTATTTGAGAATTACACAGACCCATTCATCGAGTAGAGTAACATAAATTTAGTCAAGTTATGATGATGATGAGACTGTCTCTCTGTCTAATTTAATCACACTAATCACAATGTTAGTGATAATGTTTTAATATTATTAAAAAATCGCAACTTTTCTAATTTGTATTCTGAATCGGGCGGATTTCATGAAATGTCCCTGACTTGAAGAACCCAATACTTTGATGCCTGGTATAGCCTGCAAAACATGGTTGAAAAGAATAAACCAGAAGGTAATAGATGGCTAGGATAGTTGAATCTTGTGTTGTTTGCCCGAACCCGCTGTTGTGTTGGCCGTCTGGGTCACTGAAACAAGTGCGTGCCCACATGTATGAATTGGTGATACTGATTCCCTAGTGCTACCCTGTGTTATTATAATAACTATTTTGTTATATTAAGAGAAATGATCAGGTCAATAGTGTAGAGGCCATGCTGCATCTATGGTGGATGGGGTCGGGTAGGAGGCATTCCATGGATTACATAAGCCTATATTTCAATTTGATTCTGTGAGCGTATAACCATTACATTGAGAATATGTAACATGAACCATGTTGTTATAGGCAGCTAACTTGAAGGACCCTCAGGAGTCATGAGAAACTAGTGAATTGTAACCATTGAATTTAGTGTGATTTTTCAACCATGTGTGTAATCTATGGATATCCTTTCTGTCCAACCATTAAGCATCCATGTGGGCTGAAGTGGGCCCCAAAAAATGGGTTGTTCACTTGTACTACAAATAGTAGCACAACCAGTTGGATTTTGATTGTTTCTCCTGTGTATGTATCTATATATCGACTACCACAATTTTCATCCTTAATAAATGAGTGGGTCCCACCTTGAATCCAACCTGCTTACAAAACCACCCATCTTAGCATTGGTTCTAGCAAATTTCACTCCATTTAGAGTGGGGTGTACTGTGAGAGTTTCAATGAATGGCGCTCCATGGTCGGTCCCTTCCAAGTTGGAGTGAAATTTGGCCAGTACTAGGGGTGGAAAGGCTGCAGTTTTGACTTAAGCAGGTGAGCTTCTCTCAATGTTGAGGGGGTAGAAGCACATTAATATAATAGAACTGCAGTGGACTAGATTGGATTCCGACCCATAATAAAATGGCAAATGGTATGCTATGACACATTGACGCTGGTCTTACTCTTAGTAGTACTAGTCACAACTCACAAGATCTTGACATTGAGAATAATGGTCGGAATATGTATGGATCACAGCTAAAAACGAAAGATGACAACTATTGGACAATGCTAACCATCTGACTATAGGCCTGTTTTACTTATTGAATGTGGACTGTATTTCTCATTGCATAGTTCTTTCTTTTTTTTTTTTTTCTGTTGATTCTATATGGCAGCTTGTGAAGAATGTGTTCTTAAAACATGAGCGAAAATTTTCAAGAAAGGTTATTGAAATGGTGCTAGCACTGTTGCTGGAGAGGAAATTGTCAAAATGGAAGATTCTATGCTCATATCTCAGTAAGGTAATTCCATCATTATCATCGTCGTCATTGTCTTCATCATCATCATCTCCAACAAATTATCCTGATTCCATCAATCTGTGCTCAGCTTAATAAACTATGAAAGAACTCTTGAAATATACATATAGCTTTTTCATTGTTTATTACACTGAACAGCAACTTTATTTTTTTTTATCTGTAAATTTGGAAACAACTCATCGATTAGTTTTCCTTTTATGAGCTTTTCGATGAGTTGCCTTATTAGTCTTGCTTTGGGTGCATTAGTATTTTTGAAATATATGATTTTTGTATCTAATACAATCTTAACTATAATGAACTTACCGTTCTTTCTCTTAACCTCTACAATTTTCTCCTTAGATATCCATCAACTACAATGATTATCCCATTTTCAAAGTTACATTTTCTTGAATAAAGAAGCTTAAAGCCTTGCCAACTTCCAAAGCTTTCTCCTCTTTCAACTTCCATCTCTTGTTGATAAGCTACAATTATTTGCTTTTCAAACTTGTTTTAAAATATGATGATTTTCAACTTAAGCTCTTTCTTATGGTCTGCTTTCTTAATTTGCACCTTTCGTTTTCTTTGCATGATTTGGGACGTCTTGCTAATTTCTAGCTTTATAGTTGTGGTGAAACTGCCAGTTAACTAGGCTCTTCAATAAGATATTGAGGACGAAGAAAATGCAGGATGGATGAAGAAGTATTGTAGTGCCTATTTACAAGAACAAAGGATATACAAAGTTGCACCAATTATTGTAGGATTAAACTTATGAGTCACACTATGAAACTGAGAGAGAGAGAGAGAGAGAGAGAGAGAGAGAGAGAGAGAGAGAGAGAGAGAGAGAGAGTAATTGGGTAGAGACTTAAATAAAAGACCAAGATATCTGCAAATCAATTTGGGTTCATTCCAAGGTGTCCAGCTATGGAAGTTGTCTTCTTACTTAGACAGTTAATAGAAAAACAAAAGAGGAAAAATCTTCACATGGTCTTCATCGATCTAGCAAAAGTCTACAATAGGGTATCTAGAGATTTGATTTGGTAGGATTTAGTATTCAAAGAGGTTATATTGACATCATTAATGACATATGAGGGAGTGGTTACAAGCGTGAGAACTACCTGTGGAGAGATATGTAAGTTTCCAATGACCATAGGTTTGCATCAGGGGTCAATTTTAAGCCCTTATCTCTTTACACTAATTATGGATGAAATAACTCCTCATATTCAATAGGAGGTACCTTAGTGTACGTTGTTTGCAGATAGAATGTATTGGGGGATGAATTGAGAGGTAGAGTGACTACAGAACTTGAGAGAAGGCGAGAGGCTTTATATTCCAAAGGCTTTAAATTAAGTCATACAAAGATGGAATGTACGAATTGCAATTTCAATGGGGATGTTCAAAGAGATGTAACTCCTATGAGAACCCAAGTGGCACCACAAAGAGAGTCCTTCCAATACCTTGGCTCTATAATTAGTACTAATGGGGAGATTAAGGATGTTGAGCATGGGATAAGAGCTGGCCAATTATGAAAAAGAAAAAAAACATGTGAAAAATGAGTGTAGCGGAGATGACAATGTTAAGATAGATGTGTGATAAATTAGGAAAGATAGAATCGGAAATGAGTGTATTTGAGAGAATTTAGAGGTAGCATCAATAAGTGATAAAAAAAGAGAAACTTGTTTGAGATGGTTTGGACCTGTCTAACATACGCTAACAATGGCACTGGTAAGGAAAAGTTTCTCTATGTAGCTTAATGGCCCCTCAAGGAAATGGGGGTGTGACCTAAGAGATCATGGATGTAGGTAGTAAGGATAACTTTGAAGAAGTGCAACCTATATGAGGATTTCGCCTACGATAGACTGGAATGGTAGAGCAAAGTCCATGTAGCTGACCCAACATAGTTGGGACAAGGCTTTGATGATGGTGATGAAACTTGTGCCGAAACTATATTAAGTCTATTAGAGTCCTTATCCAACCCTTGTTCAGTTGACACTACAGCCGGGTTTTGTTGCAGTGTGTTGCCTCGGGTACACTAGCATTAGGTGTGTATATTCATTTTTCATATTGCATGTATACAAGAAGAGGTACAGCCCCTAATGTAGTGTGGCCGGTTTTTATAGCTAATTTCCAATCTGACATGACCCTCCTTTTTCCTAGCTTAGCACTGGCATGTGTCAGAGGATAATGGTAAAATAATAGTGCTGATTAGTAATGCTAAAAGGTTATCCTATCAACTCTATTGCACAAACATCTAAAAACAAGTACAATTTATAGTCATCGATACCTATCAAACCCCTATGAAAATGTATTAGTAATCTAGTAATGATTTCAGTGTTCTGCAATTTCATTGCTTGAGTAGAAACAACAACTTTGATACTGATGTGTATTGCATGACTTTATTGTTAGATTCTTCTTAGAGGATCCTTTCTTTGTGGAAATCTAACAGAGAAATATGGTAATGCTACAGATATACTGGGGGCATGGAGTGTATGGAATCGAGGCAGCTTCTGCCTTTTACTTTGGGAAACCGCCTTCCGTTCTTACCTTAGCAGAATCTGCGATGCTAGCTGGGATAATACCTGCACCTGAGCTCCGTTCCCCTTTTAGGGAACCAAGCAGGTTTGTGAGCTTGCTTTTTGTCTAGTTTTGGTCCTTAATATTTCCAATTCACTTGTCACAGTAATGCATTCAACTTTTTACGATCTTCATGAGCGACAGATTTTCAATTTAGCCTTATCTGTTACCATGATTTTGAACCTTGCCAAAGCTGAAACGACTCTGCACCTGGATTGATATCGTTGGCTTCCAGCGTACATTTCCAGCTTCAGTCTGTTTCAGCTGTTATGTCCATTTTGACAATCACACGTATAACTTTGTCTAAACATTGTTCAGTCACTAAAGTATCAGACAAATCCATGTCTCAGTGATGATAAAACTTAAATTCTATTATTATGTTATTATTATTTTGTTGCAATGAGAGTTTTTTCTCCATACTGTCTGTTCCAGTCACTACAGCTTGATTGTCAACTCAATAACATGTTTCTGTTTGGTGTGTGTCACACTTAGAAACTAATGTTGTTGAACCTTTTCTGTCACTCCATTTAGCTGGGACTCTATCTAGCATGCTGGACTGCTTAACATCTTACTTTTTGTTTTTTAAAGAGGGAAGATCTCCCAAGCTAAAGCATTGAGGAAAATGGTGGGAGCGGGGTTGCTTGATATTGATTTAGCTATGTTGCTTCTGAAACAACCTCTATGTTTATGCGTTGTTGATCCAAAACCTGAAGACAGGCCATCTTGCTCACAACAGTTAAAATCTGAGGTATGTTAGTACTCTGTGTGCATTATAGACATATTATGAGAATCTGATTTGACTATTTAGGAGTGCATTAAATTTTAATGTATTAAAAAAATATTAATATATTCAGTTATATGCTGCTGTGCAATCAATTACTTCATGCTTACTGAATACTTGCAAGTTGATCAGTAACTTGTTTATATACTCTTACCATAATGCTTGTATTGGATGTGATTGATAACTTGGGTCCTAATAACAGCCTTGTCCTGTTTGTTGTCAATGGTCATTTAAGAACCTCAATGTTGTTAAGCTTCCTTATAATTGCCAAGTCCTGTTACAAATCACTACACATTTTGTTCATTCTTGACCAGCAAGCAAACATTCTTGGCAAAATCAGCTCTAAGAGAACAATTTTCTAACAAATTTCAGTTATCGGCTTGCCATAGTCTTTCCTCCCATCATTTTTTGCATTCTCTCGATAATCCATGATGATCATACCTCAAATTCGGCGGCTTTTGAAATTGTCATGACAGAAACAATAATTTATAGTTCTACCCACTTACCCTTTTGTGTGCATCTACATAAGTCGTAAGAAGTTATTCTGTGTGTGTATGTGTATATGCCAAAGTGATGGTAAGGCAGCTGCTTGTGCTAACAGCCTAACACACTCATGGTTGAGTGGTGTTGACAGCTTAGTATCACTCCGCATGGTCAGGGATCGATCCTGGGGTCTCTAAGTGTAAAGCATCACTCCTGACCAGTAGCCTAACTTAGCGCGCATGCACACACCTATCTAATTAATTTACTAAAGAAAAATTAAATTCGCTAACTTTAATGTGAGGCAGAATTGGATATTTAGGAACTTTCGTTCTTCTCTTTTTGCAAGAACTTTCACTATTATTGTTTTAGGAGACAAACTCTCTCAAGATTTACCAAAATAATATCTCCATGTATATGAGGGAGAGGGTTTTTTCATTTTGTTTTACTTAATTTTCTAATCCATTTTTCTGTTTTTCTTTGGAAACCTAAAAATTAGATTTTTTTTTAGGAGTTCAATTTTTATGCACTTAAGTTCTTCTCTTTCTTTGAGTTTCCTCACTATTTATTAGTAAAATAATTCTTTTTAGGGTTTTTTTTATCATAGAAGTAAAAAATGTTTTGTAATTTTTTTTATCATAGAAGTAATGAATGTTTTGTAATTTTTATATTATTTTGATTTATTATCTTGATTTGTCTGGGGATATTCTCTCATGGTGGTCTGTCTTTGTGGTTACTTACCATAGTAGCTGTTCTTTTTTTTTGGATCGATAACAGATAATGTAACTTGAACACATAATACTGAGCACCTTCCATTGTGCCATGAGCTCATTGTCTATAGTGGCTATTCTTTGGGCTCTTTGGACCTGAAGAAACAATCACATGCTTGAAAGTAAGTATGATCCATGGAGAGTGTGGTGGGTATGGTTAGGGGTGAAAATCTGGGCGGGCGGCCCAAGCCCAGCATGGGCCCGGCACGAAAAAACCGTGCTTGGGCCCGTTGACTTGGTCAACTGGGCCGTCCCGGCCCGGCAGTCCCACTGGGCCGTGCTGGGCCAGGGTTGCCAGGCCCGAGGCCCGGCCCGGTTAAAATCCGTGCCGGGCTGGGCCAGTGCCCCAAAGCCCGCGGGCGGCCCGACACGGCATGAGGCACGGCTGGGCCCGGCCCAGGCACGGCCCGCAGAGAGCCCAACGGCTCATTTTTTTTTAAATTGCACCCCCCCACTCAAAAAAGGGTCAAATGGGTTTTTTTTTTTTTACATTTTTAACCCCTCCAGTAGCTATAAATGGTCAAATGGGGGGGGGGGGGGGGGTGTGAGTGTTATTATTTCAAGGAAATACAATTTATTTGATGTATTTTTTCAAAATATCATTAGTGTTATTATACTTGTTATTTTTCTTAATTTCTTTATTTTAATGAAATTGGTCCAAGTCTCCAAGACCAAAAGTGAAGAATCTAACTGTCTAAGTCTTTAAGACTAAAAGAACCTAAAAAAAAAAAAAAATTTAAAAAAAAGAGGGGGGGGGGGTGGATATATGTGGGCCGCCCCCGGGCTGCACGGCCCGGGCCCGACTAGGGCCCGGCCCAGCACGGCACGACCAAAGTCGGGCCCTGGGCCGTGTTGGGCTGACCCCAGAGCCCTTGGGCCAGGCACGGCACGGCCCGCTTAATTACATGGGCCGTGCCAGCCCAGCCCTGGCCCGGGCCGGGCCCATCTTCAGTGGGCCGTGCCGGTCCTTGGCTTCACATGGTTATGAGTTAAGCATCAACAGAGAAGGAATTTAAATGTGTTTCTGCTATAATTGATGGCGATGTCTGACTAATTGTTTTTTGCTTCTATTATCCTTCCTTTAGTTGGTTGACTCTTTCTTCTTCTTCTTCTTCTTCTTTTTTTTTTGTGTGTGTGTGTTTGGGGGGGCGGGTTTGCCTTGTTATAAACTGCCAATGGCTTGCAAATGATTGGCAGAACTGCAGTTCTTTTTCTTTCTCTCAGAAGTGGTTGTGGGGGTGGGGGGTTGTGTTTTGTGGTTGTTTTGCCTTGTTATAAACTGTCTGCAGTTCTTTTTCTCTCTCAGAACTGGTTCATTATTATTGTACTGCATTCATTGGAGGAATGGATTGCCGAGACTTTATTTAAATGAGGTTGTATAAAAAATAGGCACTGCATAAACAATATGGATTGCATGATTTGCACATCGGTTGCTACTTCTGTACCCAACATCATAGAATAGCTTGAGAAATATGGTGGTTCTGTTTTGCAGGAAGTGGAGGGCAATGCTGAACAAAGAGGCAAGATCTCAGCTGCAACAGAAATTTGGGACTGGGAGAAGGCAAGCGCAGTATGGGAAGCAAGAGAATATATGGAGAAATGGGCACAAAGAATTCGGATAAGAGATGCATTGTTCATCCCAATCAAAACAAGAAATGTTGCATTCTTATCTTTTCGGAAATTAAATTAATTCTTTTGCTAGAAAAGAAACTTAAACAAAAAAGAAAGAAAAAAGCACAGATCCAATTCCTTTGCTAGAAACCAATAAAAAGGCTCATTCATTGCTTGGTCCTCTTTCTGTGTAAATTATAGTCTTGAGTCATGCGAAATTGTTATGGGTGCTTGTGATGTGAGTAACATAATTGAATTCCAGTTATGATAAAATTACAGGCAGCATAAAGAACCAACCAAACAGTAATAAGTTTTGTCTGCTTATAATGACCCAACAAATTGAACAAATATATGCAACTAATAAATGGTTAAACTGGATAAGTCGACCTCCATTGTAGTAAATATTATTATTGACCATGTATATTTTGACTTGTGATCATGAGGATTTTATGTGATTGAATAAGGATCTTCTAAATCACAGCCAGCTGTGTCTCAGGTGTTCTCCAACCAGAGACTATTCTCCATAAATAGGGGTGTACTCAGTACTCTAACCTAGCCAGGTTGAACTAGTCTTTGAGGAAACTTGAACTTGGCCTGAATTTTTAAAGCAACAACCTGAACCTGCTGCAACGACTACGCCAGGTGAGCCACATCTCAAGGACTATACTAGGTGGGCCACATCTCAACCACGACCATTAAACAGCAAGCCAAGTGGGCCACACATGATTAGGAGCTTCAAGAGGTGAGGAAACCCTACCGGCTGATATCTCTAATCCCGATAAAATAAGGGGATTTTACCCCAAAAAACACTTTAGGGGGCCACTATACCGAAAAGGTCACTTTAAGAATACTCTTTAAATGTATTTTAGCTTATTTTATTACAGCATTGTTTAGATGATAACTCGCGATTAAAAAGAATAATGCTCCCTTATATATTATAAAACCTATGTTCTTCACACGTAATTAAGTTAAATGATAATTTCTTGTTTTATCTTATTTTGTTGATGAGGGTATCCCTATGGTATTTGACTCGATAGGCGGCTAATCCCCCGGGCACACACAAGACCAAAACACAAATGCACCAGTTAAATCCCCGCGCGGGGGGTGGGGGGCGGGCACGTGGATAAATTATTAATTAAATATAATTGACCATAGCGGGCATGTGGATAAATGATTAATTAAATATAATTGACCATAGGCATAATATAACATAAGTTTATGTGTAGATAATTCCCATGCAAACTCACACGCTTATATTGGTCAATTCAATTGAACCACAGTTTGAATGAATTAGTTGAAATAAATTAGAACAGACTATATAATAGCAAGGTTCTGTCATGCATATTAAATAGGAATAAATAAATACATAAACTGGACCCACTAGGTGGCCCACATGTTGTGAAAGGTCCACAACATGTGTTGCACGGTCAACCATAAGTTTGACCAAGCTCCCATGACAATTAAACTAAAGATTAATTAAGGTTAGTTCTGGAAAAGGAAAGAAAATAGAAACTAATTAATATTTTAATTCAATCATGATGATTATGGGGTATTTAAGACTAAAAATGGGTTATCTAACATGACTAAGTAAGGTACCAAATATTTAGGAGACAACTGACCACCATTAACGGATTACAATAGGTGGGCCCCACTGTGAAGTTCGGTCTCTCTCTCTCTCTCCACTCTCTAAAATGCAAAAGTAAATATAGTAATTAAGTAGCTGAAATTTCAACAGCAAACAAGTGGTTAGCCAGTAACCGTTTTTCAAAATTACATGAACCTTGTTTTGGAAAGTCTGATTAGAATCGAACTCTCTTCATACGTACTTTTGCATTCCCCTTACAAATATCAACAATAAGAGGATGGATTTCATAACAGCTTTCTTCTTTCCTTTTGTCTTTTCTTCTTCAACCCACCATCTTCTTCTTCCTGTTAATGTGTCAAGTGTTTCTTTCTTCAAGAAAACTTCATGGGATCCACTCACAACGTCAGTATTGTAAGACCCCACCCCGAGTTAATCAAGATTAACTCTAATTAATTGAAGTTAATACTAATTAATCACGTTTAATGAGGCTAATGATGGCTAATGACTAAGCTCGATGAGATTAGTCTCAAATGATTGAATTAAGCTTAATGAAATGATAATGAAGGGGATTGAATGGATTTAATGAGATTTTAGACTCAAACTAAGAGAACAAGGCCTTTTCCCGTAAATACGGATTTATACGTATTTTGTCGAATACGGAAACTCTTGATACCCACACGTGTATCTCGACGAGTACGTTAACTTTCATAATAGGCTCGAAGTCATCCGACGAGTATTGACTCAAGTGAGCCTCCATTTGACTTGAATTGAAAATAAGAAAGAAAGAGAGGGTTTAGTTGCAAAAAGGTCTTATAAGAGATAAGATGAACTCTTTTGAGTTCATTCTCTTCCATTTTCCATTGCATTGAAGAGGAAACCCTAGACACCCTTGGTTTTCTCCCTTCTCCCATCCTTCTTCATCAAGAGAGAGTGAGAGATTGGAGTGTCTCAAGCAAGTTTTGAAGAAACATTACCTTCTTCATCACCCTCCTTGGCTTGTCTTCCATTTTGGAGTGTTGAAGCTTGAGGAAGAGCTCAAGACCTCTTGAACTTGGATCTACAAGTAAGTAGATAACCTTGTCTTAGGATTCTCCAAGCCTATTGAGTATTTTGGAGTAGTGTTTAGAACAAATAACTTATAGGGTTGTGTCTTTCATATTTTTATGGAAATAGGGTTTGGATTTGGGGATTTCTCATCTTAAAGTCAAGCTATCAAGGGATTTCTTGCTAATAGGCTTTAAGAGGCAAGTATAAATGTTCATTTATGATTCAAATGCTAATCTATAAGTTTCCTTGAGTTATTAGAGATGGGTTCTCAAAACCCCCTTTTCTTTCTTATGAAATGGAGATTAGGTTGAATGTGATTTGTATGGTTTTATGATGTGTTAATGATGGAATAGAAGTGCTAAATGTGTATTAAATGATGAATGAGGGGAGGATTGAAGATCCTTAAATGTGTATGCAAAGGGTGGTTGAAAGGAATGAATGAAGGAGTGAAGTTCGGAGTTCCAGAAATGGAGTTCTGGACAGTTCGCTCGAGCGAACCAGTTATTGTCTGACGCGAAAAAGTGACCGCACGAGCGAACTTTAGGTGCGCTCGTGCGATGAATGTTCTGTTTGGGTCCGCTCGAGCGAACTTGGATCCGCTCGAGCGAACATGATACTGGCCCAAACATGAAATTGTAAGCAAAGTGGATTTTGATATTGTGGGTGGAAAATTTTTGGGGGCTAAATGCACATATTAAATGAAAATGTGATGTCCATCGAAAATAACACGTGCATTTAGTTACTAATAATTACACCTAGAAATTGTCTAAATTTGGGATAGAGACAAGTAGGACCGTGAACGATTAATGATTCATTTAATTCCCTTGAGTCTATAATGACTGAATACACTGAACCACCGAACAATGAATGAATACACCGAACCACCGATCAATGAATGAATACACTGAACCACTGACCAATGAATAAATGCAATGAATAATGATTAATCCTGCTGCAGCAGATGATTGGGGTGTTCCGGAGCTCCGTGGTGATGCCAGTGATCCCTGATCAAGACACTGGTAGATCCCACACATATAGACTGAAAAGTCAATGAATTGATAAGCCATGTAAGGAAAACTGAAATAATATGGAAGTCTCGGTCATGAATGGTTCGCCCTTCCGCCTTGTGCTTCATTAAATTGATTAAATGAAAGTGAAATAAGCCAGGCCATGAACGGTTTGCCCTTCCGCCTCGCGCTTAAGTTTCTTCCGTTGGAAGACACGAAATGAAACGAAATGACACGAAATAAATGAAATGAACGGAACAATAGTAATACTATTGTATTTGTAAATTGAGCCATTGAGTATCAATGGGCTACACTGTACATGATATTGCATTAATCCAGATGTAAGAGTCTAGAGTTGTTATATTGATAATGGACAAGTTTAGCATGTGTTATCATAAATGTGTTTATAAATTGTTGAACCGTCGTGTTCATAGTGTTATTGATGGCATTACAGGCCCAGTTGCCCCTCCCGGTCTTGCAGAGGCCGCGTCGCGTGCGGAGGAGGCCCATCCGATACTCCAGGAGGTTTAGCCGAGTGGGCGTAGCTCGGAGGGCGTTGATTTTAATGTTTTGAGATTATTTTGGGAATTCATTGATAGATACTTTTATATATCATTTTGAAATGTAATTAGATGTCCCCTGCATTGTATTGTGTATATGCAGTGGTGGACTTCATTGGATTATATTTTGTATATGGGGACTTTACTTGTAATGTAAAGTCAATTATTGTCAATGTACGTATATGTTTCCGCAAAAATGTACATTTGACAGGTATGTATGTTAGATCCCTGGTGAGTCTTCGTCTTAACTTCGGTTAATTCGAGATTTACGGGAGTAAGTATGATGACATCGCGATCCGGGTTAGGCTCCGATTAGTCCGATCTCGGGCCCGGGTCGTGACAAGTATTCACTTGTCATCTCACACAGCAATGGCGATGCAAGGACCAGAGGAAGAAATAAAAGTAAGAGTAAGATATCATGTGAAAGAGAGAAAAACATGGACTGTTCCTTTTGTGCATGGGGAAGCTATCAGTTCTGTGGTACTGGAAAGAGTGGTTTCCAATTCACAGGTGGATTTCTCCCCTTCTATCAACAATCTTTTGTACCCCGAGGCGTCGGCAAGCTTTGTTCTCCACACTCTTTCTCTAATGGATAATATTCCAAGAGTATCTGTACGAGATTTGACGACACCCATAGCAAAACATGCGTTTAATAAAGCACGGAATGCTTTAGAAAGAGGCTGCAATACTTTGTTGCTTACTTTTACAATGGAGATTATAGAAGAACAATCGCTGCCAGATAGAGGAGAGTTGGAGAATTTGAATGAGCAAACAGGCATTGGGGTAGTTCCGGCTACAGACGATGAAATCGCAGCATTGAAGACTAACATATTCAAGAAAGTGGAGAACAAGTACTTGGATTGTAACATCTGTCTTGAGGAGTTTGTCGAGGATACCCAAGTCAAGCAGATGCCTTGTCTCCATGTTTTCCATGGGCCATGTATCTTGGAGTGGCTCAAACTGAGCAATTCTTGCCCAATCTGTAGATCTAGTCTTCAACATGTGTCTTGATTTCATCATTTTGAATTTTGAGTTGGATCTATAGCTATTGATTGAGTTGAATTGTATGTTCCTTTTCTCCTTGAATGTACTTCTCCCTGCTTTCTTGGTGGCAAACCCCACCAAATTGATATTGAGTTTGCTTGTAGTGCATTCCTCTTTCATCTAATGTGTGTGTGTTCTCTTTCCTTTCCAATTTATCACAACAATTAGACAGAAGTGCCTTCTTTCTGTGATCAAACTAATAATCTCGGATGTTGCTTTTCTCCCACTCGAATTGTCTCAATATCTCTCTGTAATTAATGCTTGGATTGAGAGTTAAATTACCCAGAAGTCCAGTTCAAACTATCCAAACTACCCAGAAGAAATTTGACTTAACACACCAGTAAGAATCTCAAAGCCCTTACAACATCACCAAGAATAACACCCTACATTTCAAATCCCAGACAAGTCGAATTCCCATCTAAATTCCTACCTTGTATCCATCATCTCTCACCTTTTTAATAATCTCAAAGATAGAACTTATTTAGTTCACCCCCCATCCCCCCGCGCGTCTGAATTACCGGCATTGACATGGGTAACCTTAAATTACTCAAAGATTTTTACATTACTAAAAATAGTGAACTTTTGAAACATTATGCTGAAATTTTCACTGGGGGAATAGATTTCTGGTTGCAACACCAAATCTTTGTTTATAAAAGAAAACTTGGAGGAAGTTAAAACCGCATCTCAAAAATTTTCATTTAAAAAGCATAGTTTGCGATGCCATTTTGAAATTAGACATTTGAAATCAATCCTTCTAATTCAATAAAAAGGTGAGGGATGGTTAGAATGTTAAATTTGGGCTTGTTGCAATTCAATGGATATAATGTGTGTGTGGTGGGGGTAAATAAGATGGACCCACATAAGATGATATGGATGGCTTTTATTTAAATATTTCAATCCAATGGTGAGTGTAGTTAGATGAATGCCAAATTTGATGAAGTTTATATAGTTGTACATCTATTATTATTTCTAAAATTATATTTTTTTAAATAATATTTTATGTTTAAAAATTATAGAAAAACCTAAAAATTTTTAGGTTTGGGATTTAAATCCCAAAACATTCCAGTAGCTCAGCTGAGAACACACTCCGGGACAGCATTTGACTCCGAGTTCAAGACCCTACACTTTCATTGTTCCCTCTCCTCATCAGCTGAGGGAGTACAATTGGCCACGTGGCTTGTGCTCCTCTTAGAAACTCCTCCTATAAAGACTTCATACTCCCTCTGTGGATGTTGCCCAAGTCAAAATTGAAATCCCATAGAATTGAATAGGGTCTTGGAACATGTCTCACATGTCTAAATTTGTCGCTCTATCTAAAGATAACCCTACATATGAAAAGCTTTGTTGGTGAAAAAAAGAAAAGAAAAGAAAACATCGTGGCAACACATCTCTCCCTCTTCTTTCAAAACCTCTTCATGCTGTTTGTCGATCGAGCTCTTCATCGTTAGTCCCTAGATATTGTGTAGATTACTTGATCTTCATCTACCAAACATATCTAATATAATCCTTCGTAATCACTCTATACTTAAATTAATCTCCAAATCCTAATTCCAAACCATGAACCCCCAAATTCCAATCCAAACTTTAAGCCTTGAATCACCAAATCCGAGCATATCTTCAAAAATCCAAAGATGACCAAATCCATTCCCATTATCACGTCTTCTTACCCCCACTTTGATTTGAAGATGGAATTCCACTCTCATTATCCAAAGGCTAGAGGCTTTGAGAATATAAAATAGGAAAGGATGGGTGTCCTCAAAATGTTGTTGTGTTTAGTTTTTCTCACACACCCTCTCACCTTGAATTTACACTAACCTCCATTGCGCAATGATTTTGACATTAATATATATTAAAGCCAAGGGTTTTGGCTTTAATTTTGGCCGCCAGTTATAATTTTGACTTACAGTTATCCTTCTTCATTAAAATATTTCACATTCTCTCAGTGTAACTATCTACTCATATCCTTATCTTATCAAACCACCCACTACTCTCCTCTATTTCTTCTTTTTTTTTTTTTTGTTAAGTCTCTTGCTCCACCCTATCTATTCTTCTCCCTTTCTGCCCAGCTTTTTATTTACATCTATGCAACTTACTTAATGGATGGAAAGAGGTACACCAAATAACCTTTTTAATGTACATGAATTTTTATTTTATAATGCGGCCATGCTGAGTATGTGGTTGAGCTAGTCTAAATTTAACGAAACATGATAATTAACGTGAGTTTGAGTATTTAAAATCAAGGTTAGAATCATTTTTTAATCTATCTAATGCCTTTTAGTACTTCTTATTAACATCCTAGCCTCTTCATTGCCCAATCTTCAATGACTTAATGCATCTAGTTGAGTTCTACCAATTAAAAATCTTCTAAAGAAAAACGTATAGGTGCTATTTGGAGATGTAAAAAAGTCCATCAAAGTCTATTAATTTTTTTTTTTAAATGTTAAGTCTAGTAAAACTTTGGCCTTGCCTAAATGAAAATCTTGGGTCCGCCGTTGCTAATAAGGTATGCATTGAAAACCCAAATTGCCCAAAATCATTATTCCAACTTATACAAACGTCAAGAAATAACTCATCCAATTAATGTCAAATTAATCACAATTCACAACCCGAAGTCCAAGACATTCATTTTACATGTGATAAATCAAAAGTTCAAAGAAATATAATTGGCCTATAATTCTTCTAGATAACAAGTTAAATTAGAAGGATGATTTAGATTTCCTATGTGGGGCCCATTGACTCCTATATCGAACCTCTAACTAGAAAAGAGGGTGAGTGTATGGATTCACAAAAAAATAAGAAAAAAACTAAAGTAAGGCTATAAGTTCTTGCCTCATTTAAAAATAAAATTAAAAAATAATAAAAACACAAGTTTCAAACTTTTTGAATTAGTCTCTAACTTTTTCAGTAAGTCTTCAATTAAGGACATCCAACCATTTAAAGGTATTTATAAGGACATTCCCTCAATTTTTTTAAAACACCCAAATTACCCTTCATTTAAAGCTACGACATTGTTCTGATAGTCACTACATGCAACTAATTGATGTTGGGGAACTGGTTGTCCTTGATCACTGTAAAAACACCGATGCAAAAAAGGAGGAGAATACACATAAGATATTATTTAAATAAAGTGTAATTTGGATAGTTTAAAAAAACCGAGGAAAAAATTAGCTGGAAAATAGCTTTAATTAGATGGATTCCTTATTCCAAAACTTTTTGGAAAACTTAGGGGGATGTTTAAAATTCATATCCTTTATTGAAATAAGGGAAAAACTCAAGTCCTTATTTAAAGATTTTCCAAAATAAAGGTATCCTCGTAGAGATGTTTTTGCAAGAAACCGAAAGCAGTCCTTCTCCTCCTCCTCTTTCTCCACAGAGAAGGAGAGAGAGAGAGAGATGGAAAGCAGCTTTCGTGTTTCGCACTACCTGCGGTTCCATGACCCGCGCATTTTCTCGAGATTTCAGGTTTCCCGCTGCCGCAAAATCTTTCCCAAGCCCCTTTCCACCACCAGACAGAAGAAGAAGCAGCTCCTCCTGCATAATACAATCACCTCCAGAGGAATCCCCCTGCAGGATTCAGTTTCCTGCAGGTCCTTCCAGGTCTTGATTCTCTCTCTCTCTCTATATATATATACACTCTCTTTTCTCCCTATTTTTGCTCTCGATTTGCATGTTCCATTGGGTATTCAGAATCATATATTGCTTTGCTTTGCTGTTGAGATAGATTTGGTATTGTATTCAGACTTCAGATTCTATTGTGTTTTGCTCCTAGGGTATCTGTGAAAATTTCTCTGTGTTGGGATTGGTTGAAATTGTGGGGCCCACATTTGGGGACAACCCAAGTGAGGGTCTGGACTTTCTCATCCATTTCCATGGATGGAAGGGAGGCTGGGGGTGTGGGGAGACAGACCCAACCTGTTCAGTGGGGCCCACCTTTGATGGGTGGGGAGTGGATTTTAGGCTTTAGCTGCCGAACCTTATCATCTCCATGTTCTTCTTTCTTCTTCTTCTTCTTCATTAGAATCTCTTTTCCTACGAAGTCCCTGAATAAAAACATGATTTTGCTTAACAGACGCCCATTCAATGTAATGTGTTGGCGGCTTTGAAGATGGTCAACCGTTAAAAGGGGTTTGATTTTATGGAAGATACTTAATCCTTTGGATGTTGTACTAATTTCAACTAAACAAGTTTGGAATTAACTGAAGAATCTCCCTATAGTTCTGGCATTGCCAGTTAGAAGAATCACTTCCAAAAACTCAAAAGTTGGACGCTTTGTGAGAGTGGTTACTTTACTAATAAAAATGTAGCTTAAAAATCATACAAGTGAAGACCAACTTATGACCGAGAAGTTAATAGTTGTCTTGAATAGAAGAATTTGGGTCCTGGAGCAAAGTGAACTGCTAATAAAGAGGGATACCTTATACCAGTTATATGAGGAATTTGGGTACCAAGAAAATGGTGGATGCATGGTAAAACTAGGAAGGATATAATCAAAAATGAGTATTTTAGAGCATTTAGATTTTAGGGCCAGCATCAATAGGTGATAAAATAGGATAAACTCGTTTGAGATGGTTTGGACATGTCCAACGCAGGCTAACAATGGCGCCAGTGAGGAAAAGTTTTTCTATGCAGGTTGATGGCCCGCCAACTAAAGTGGACATGGATAGAAGTAGTAATAATACATTCCTTTCCAAGGATTTGACTTATGATAGATCGGAATGGAGAAACGGAATTCATGTAGCCGATTGCAATATAGTTGGGACAAGGCTTTGATGATGATGACTACACTTTTTTTTTTTGTCGGTTGGTAAAAATCCTCAAAATAGTAGATGTTAAAAATGTCTGAATTACAAAGTCGTAGTTTCTTTTGATGGGTCTTTACGTACTTCAGTCATAGAACCTGCTAAGGGTTCCCCAAAACAAGGCTATGCCTTTACTATCTTGCCACGTGAGTAGTAAGCAAGTGATGTTTCTTAACTTTTTCTCCCATATGTGAATGAAATATGAGATGGACAAGTTTTATAAGCTGTCTCAAACCCCCAAACTTGTGTTGTGAGAACGATCTCCTTCCAACTGTTCTGCGTGCTCTATGACTATTATTATTGTTTTGATGGGTTTTCTTGTTGATACAAATAATACAATTCTTATTATCTGTCAAAAAAGAAATATTTCATAGTTAGAAATATATCTCTCTCCTAAGTGGAAAAAATATATTTAATATTAGAACCTCAGATTCCAAGAGCCACTTGGCAATACCCTCCCTCCTTTAATATTAATGCTTATCCACCTTCATATTTATATTAACATTGAATAATTTCTCTTATTTCAAATTCAACAGGAAAATGAACAGGTACTTCCTTGTGAAGGATCATCCCCTGTGACAGGTTTGAACTGATGCTTTTCTTCCATTTGAGCGTTTCTATATTTGTCTTAGCTCCTTTGTTTAAATGAGAATGTATACTTAAATTTATTAGAGATATAACAGCATTGTGTACTTTAAAAATTTGCAATTTGTCAAGCGATCTACAAGTCAACACTTCATTTTCATCTGCCTTCCTATGTTAGTACTTAACATGTATTAATTAGTTTATCTGCTTGAAATTTGGTAGAATGCTCTAAACTAGAGGAGTTCTTTCTTTTCATTTATGTGATTGTATATAATTTCTTACTCTTGCATGATTCCATTTTGTAGAAGAAACAACCTTTCATGCAACAACTAAGGTCCATTACGCAGGATTTGAATATTGGCCCCAATTTTATAAGCCCTTCTGACTGGGTCACTATAAACTAAAATAACCTTGATATTCTTTAGCAATTTTAACTAGGGATGAAAATGGGTCCCCGAATATTCGATGGATGCGGTTTGGGTCCACTGTATGGACTCATAAAATTCAGATCTGGAACCAGCACCAATATTTTCATACCTGAGGATCTGGTACCTGGTGCGGTGGTGCCACAACCTTATATTATGCAAGTATAGTGGGTGATAATCAGGTAAGCAACATGCTTATCTAAGCTTGGTAATCACCTCTGTATAGGATGGCCCCTAGATGCGTGACAATCATGGGAGGGTAGGGAGCATGGAAAGGTATTGCTGTAGTTTTGGTGAAAAATGAGCCTAATCAAACTCTTATGGTTGGAGTTAATTGGCGTCAAAGTTGATGGTTTACAAGTTTCATTTTTGCTAAAACTCAATTAAGTGGTGCATATTGGTCATTTGGGTGTGGAGGGGTTGGGGAAGTGGCATATGTTGGCCCAAAGGGAGATACCTTGATCAAACTTGAAAATATATTATGTAAGTATTTGGGTCCTGTCATATTTGGATACTTGTATATGTCTAGTATACCTGTATCCAAATGCTAAGATACTAATACTGGTACTCAGTAATGCATATGATACAGTTTTGATGTATCCTATTTTTTAAATTCCATTATACCATAAAGTTCTGTTAGTCTTCTTATTTCTCAACAAGACATGTCAGGAAGGACTTTAAGTAGCCGTCATTTCACTAAGTTAGAAATGTACTATATGTGAAAACTACAATTGTTACTATGAAATATGAAATTTCATGTTATTGATAGGTGAGCTATATCCGCATCGGCATCCTGGACTTTGGAAGGTGTAGAATTGTAACTCCAATCTCTGTGTCTGTGTCTGTACCAGTAACTGTGTTTTTGGGCATCATGGTTGGTGATTAATTTGGGTCTCTGTTAGGCCCTTTGTCTGGGTTTGGGGCTGGATTCAGTTTTGAGTCTTTAATTTAAATTTGAGCATGGTTTTGGGCACTCTATGGAACCCAACCCAAAGCCAACCCATTTTCACTCCTAATTACAATATCAAAATCAAGCCAACTTGAATGACGTTGCCACACCTATTTGAGTTGTATTATCTATTTTTGAGAGGGAGTACACTAAATATATTTTAATATTGATCTCAATGATGTGAGATCTGCTTGTTAATAACAAATCTTTGGAATGACTAGATCCAACCCAGTGCTAACTAATTGAGAGTCTGTTCCAACCCAAAAAAAAGGATGAAGCCGAAGAAGAAAAGAAAAGAAAAAGGAACCAATTGAGAGTCTGTCCCCATTTAAGCTTAGCTGGATCATTGTTTGCTAAAACAATCCCATTCTAATTGGACAAACAGCATATTAGATCAATTACATAAGTCTTGCTTTTGTATTAGGGTATTAGACATCTCCATATGTTCTGTAAATCTGGTAGTGAGGAATTCATCGAAACTATTTGTGTATCCATATGTAAAGATGGGTGAACCTTGTGTAGGTTTAAACTGAAAAAAAAAAAACAAAAAAAGAAAGAAAGAAAAAACCCTGGCGTACTTTCTGAAATCTGAATAGCTCACCGTCCCACCCATCTTTATCATTTAATTGATTAAAACCGTCACTAAGTCACACCCCACTTATGAGTGGCTCCCACTCATACCCTGTGAGTGGGCATTCATCCCAATTTGGCAATGGTCATATCATTATCCCGTACTGGATTTTAATGCAACTTCACCCTTACCATTTGCCTCAACTACTTCTTGAAGTGAATCTATGATGCCAAGATACAAGATGAATACGGCAAGGATGATCTATGAAAAAGCCATAGACATGGATTTAACACATGAAAAATGAAGTATCAGATATGATAAAATACGTTGCCTATTTAGATCTTTCTGGATATCATATATGTGAACAATATGTCATGACCTTTATCTCTAAGCTTTAAGTTGAAGAATATATTTTTCTGTTTTTCCATGAAGACCAAGAAACATCAGTCAAAGTTAAACAAACAGCATGGCTTCTTTGACAGATGGTGAGAGATGCCTTGCATCCAAAAGATACTGAAAGTCCAGTACCGTTTCTTTTATACCCAAGAAGTCCCAGAAACTGCAGCAAATTAAGTTGTTCCATTAGACAAGCAAATGGCCGGACAGTTGCCTCTACTACCTTGCAGTTTATTCCTGTACTTAAAATTCATATCTTTAGGTCTTTTAGTTTCCTGGTTGTCAAAGTTCTACCCAGGCCTATCACCCAATAAAATTTGGGTATCACATGGTTTTCACTTTCACCAATACAGTTTAGTGCATGCTGATGTTTTCTTCCAAAATCTTTTGGTAGAGTTTGTCCTTATTTCAAAATATTCAATGGTTAATTTGCTTAATAGGAGGCATAGTAGCTTTGGGAAAGTTCGAAGCACTTCACATTGGTCATCGTGAACTTGCAATACAAGCTTCAAAGGCTGGAACACCTTTTCTCTTGTCATTCAAAGGAATGGCGGAAGTTTTTGGTTGGGAACAAAGGTATAGATCTCCTGATCTTCCATATAAATGATGTTTTCTCTTGCTGTTGTTTATTCAAATTGCCTTTTAACTTGACATTTGTTGGAAAAGCAGTTTATTATGTCACCCTAGGTTACTTTCTTTTTCTACTCATATCTGTTGCTGCTCACTCATGATTTTATTGATTCTTATAATTCTCATAGGGCCTAACCATTCACAAAAAAAAAGAAAAAAGTTCAAAGGGTTAATTGTTGTACATTAACAAAATCAAATGGCATTTTGTGATGATTGATGAGAGAGTTTTATGCTGCAGTTGTTGTAACACAATTGCAAAATGATGAGATATGGGACTTTGAATCTCCTATTCTATAGTGGGACTAGTTTCCCTTATTCAGCAGGTGGTGCAAGGAACTTTCCATGTAATATCCAAGAGTCCATTTAGGGGTAAAATCTTTGTGCTTATTTTAATGAATGTTTTGATCTTTGAATTCATTTAGTGAGACCCCCTTTTATTTTATTTTATTTTATATTATGTTAGACCCATTAATGGCATGCCTTAAGTTTTCCTTTGGATTGGGTTTTTAATTTCTAGACATTAGTGGGACCTAAGTTTTAATTAAATTGGGTTATAAATAAATGGGGACCTAAGTAAGAGCCATATTTTTATGTTGGTAGGACTTAATTAATAAGGGGAATAGATGGGATCCAAGATATTTGCTTGAGACACCTTGGGCCTTTTTGTTTGCATCAGGGGTCAAATGAAATAAAACTACGTAAAAAGTAGGAGGAAGGGGTTGAAGGTAAAGGCACCAAATGACAAAAAGCTACCCTAAAAAGGCATTAAATGACAAAAAAAGGTACTCTTAAAAGGCACTAAATGACAGATAAGGGATGAGAGAATTTTTGTCTTTTAGCGCTTTTACTCTCAACTCCCTCTTCTCTCTCTTTCTTTTGATTTGACTATTAATTTTATTTCATTTCACTCCTCATGCAAACAAAGAGGCCTAAGTCACATGAGAAGGGACCCACTCTTTTAGTAAGGAGGAGTGCACGAGTTTCATGTCCCAAAAAGGATTTGTGCAAGACTTCTTTAAGGCATCCGAAACGAAATTAGAAAGTGGAGTTTGAAATTAGAAGTGGAGTTCGAATAGGAAGTGGAGAATTCAACCATAGACCATAAATACACGTCGCCACACGAAGAACCTCCATTCGATCTTCCCTCTCTAGTCTCTACTCTCCTCTTCCATTCTTTAGCAAATCTCAACCAAAGAACCTTAACCCTAAAGGTGAACTTGAAGGAGAAGTGAACCAGCTGTTGGAGCTTTGATTTATGTCTTTTAGTCATCCTCACATTGCCAAAGCATCTACTAGTATTTCGCTTCTAGATTTGTGTTGTTTTGTGGAGATCTAGGTTTGGATGATTGTTATTAATGATTTGAGGGAGAATGGAGGTGAATGCAAAAACCCCTTTGATTGAATGGGATTTGGTTTCAAAACACAATGGCCGATTGTTGTACATAAGGATTTGATGTTGGCCGGCTATTGTGTCTGCGGATTTGGGGTTTGATGATAGTCGAACACTCTACATGGGGTTTAGACATGATCGGATCCCTATGGGAGGGGTTTGGACATGACAATTTGCATAAGACCCTATTTTTTTATGTTTATGTTGTACTGTTGATGTTTTATACAACTTTAGGATGATTGGTAAATATAGGATGAACATGATCTCTAAGTAACGGACTATGAATGAATTATATGTGATGAGTTTGGCTCTTTTATCAAATCTGACGGATGGAATATTGGGAATGGCCAAACCCCAACATGAACCAATCCAGGTTATGAAGGGGCTGGTTGAACGTGATAGAAGTGACATTCAGCAATTTTTTTGCGACCTGGCTTGCTGGATTTAGAAGATTATTCTATGTTTCTACTATAATGATGCCGGTAAGTGTTGATGTGTGAACAAGATCTGAGTCCTTCAAGAGCTAGGGCCAATTACATGTGTATATCTGATATGGAATAAAAAGCATGCTCAATCACATACAGACCATTACTGAACTCCTGAGGGGAGAATGGTTTTGGCCGAATTCTCTTATTAGTGTTCTGGTTGTGGTTTCTCATTGAACTATCACTGGCTTGCTGTATTTCAGTTATGTATTATTAGTGAATGATATATGACTTGTTCCTTGTTTAATGATTTCCATTCAAATATTATAAGCATACTTAGTATATAAGGGACAGTTAAGAGATTCCTTGGATATTGTGGTTATGGCAATGGATTATGTATATGTGACATGACCTATGAATGTGTCTATGATGCTTATTGCACATGACACGGGATCTGTGGGCCCGGATTCCGGGTCGTGACATTCCATACCTCTTCTATCACCACCACCACCACCACCACCGAATCCATATTCATCTATTTGGGGTTGGTTTTCTGTGCTACTCCATTTATGGTCTCTATTGATTTCCCCCTTTTCCAAGTTTCTCAAATTTTTAATCTTCAAAACATGGTACATGGACTTTTTATGGTCTTTTGTGTATGTGCTTAAACTATCTTGAGTGACCATTCTTTCATATCCTCTTTTATAGTGAGTAATTTCCGATGTTTAACAGGTGGTGGACTCTTGCAAGGCACGGTTATCTTTTCTGTTCTCTTTAACCTAATGCTGAATTAGGCATATTGTTTCTTAAACAGAAACCACGTTGCTCAGTTTTACAACTATTAGAGTTTTTTGAATTTAATGCACATTAAATCTCTATCTCTCTCTCTCCCCCTCATATTTGGTTCTTAACATTAACACTTAGATTTTGATTATCAACATTGCGGAGTTGCTCTAGTTAACAGTGTAAACGAGGCATGTTTGGGTTGGACCTAAGTTGTACCTGGATCAATTTTGAATCTAAGGCCCATGAGCAAAATCTAAACTCGAATCCTGTAAAAGAAGAAGATCAAACATGGGGAAATATTTGTGATGATTAACTGATGTGCTCAACATCTCCTTTTAGAATCTAATTTTCACCAATATGGTTGTAATGAAATTATTATATCTAAGTACAAAATAATCTTCACGCTATTTATGTAAGACACAAAATAATCTCTTAACAAAATCTTGAACTGGTCTTGATTACAATAGTGATGTCAAGGGGAGCCCTTAGTATTGTACCTTTCTTCTTTTGCATGGATCTCATGATGCATCATATCCCGAGGTGGAGTGACTTCACATCACACCAAAGTTGCTTTAGGCTATTAGCTCTGTTACTTGGAAGATGATACAAATATAAGCTGCTATGCCCAGATAAGTCATGGATATGGCAGGGGCATGCCATGATGTGCTGAAGTTACTCGATCATAAACCACTTCCGAAACGAACCTATATTGAAGAAGAAAGTAGATAAAAAGCCTACCGTTGTAAGTCAGAAGGTTGAATTTGCAGTTTTTATGGATGTTTTCTTGGAAGGCTCTCAAACAGCCACAAAAATTTGTTGAAATTCATAACTGATATGGATTCATATAATTTATGGGCTCGTACACGTAGCCGTCAGCCTAGACTGTATGGTTGAAGACATTAGCGGTTAAATTGGAATTTTGTATGGGTGTTTTCTTGGTAGGATCTGATGGGGCTGATTTTTCCCATGAGCCTTAAAAGAGACCTTTTCTATCCATCCCATCCCGAATCATAGGAATGCATCCAAGTGAACCCCACAAGCTGAACCATATACACAAAGCATGCAGTCTGCTTGTAGGTGAAGTCTTCCCATCCAACAGTTACTCACTGTTGGATTGAAATCCTAAAAATAATGATTCCTTAGTTCTAAAACCATTGAACTTGGGGGCGTGGATCAAGGGGTTAGGATGATCTAATAGAGTTGAGATTTTGCACATATGTAGGTCCCTTCCATTTATTTTTTTTCCCACCTCTCCATTGGTTTGGCTGCAGGTGGACCCCACAAGGGGGTCCTCATACCCAATTTTATGCTCATCAAAAGTTTTCTAACCGATTGAATCTAAAAAAAAAAAAAATCTATGGTTAAAAGACCATGAAAATTTATTGCATTTAAATCAAGGGCTATGATAATATGATGGGGCTGATTTTTAACATGACCCTTGTCCATAAATAGGCCTTTCTATCTATGTTACCTGCAATGATAGAAATGCATCCCAAGTGGCCCAATGAGTTGGACTGCATATCACAATGATATAATATTTATAAAAATAAACATTCTCTGAGGAATTGTCTTTCTGCTGGATGGTTCTTTTTTTCCTTTTCTTTTCATCTGCAACACCCTTTTAGAACAATTTTTGTGAGCATGGGTTGGAGGCTTAGAGGCTAGAACCAGTGGGTTTCATGTGTCCCATGATATAATAAGGTAGGATGGGGTGTATTCATTAAAGGTTGTCAAAATAATCATTTTGATCGTCCTTTTTTGCTAAAAAACATTCCAAATGATGGCAGATGCCAACTCAATTTCTGTCCATTGATTGGGTATTTGTGGTTGCAAGAAAAATTTAGGGGGTTCTCTTGGATAGAAATTAAAACAAAGGCGTATCTATGGTAGCCAGAAAATGTAGGGCGTTCTAAGCAAAAAGCCCTTTTGACCGAGAGGGGCAGATGTTTCCTTCTCATGCCCTCTAACATACTCTCCTATTATTTTGGTGTATAATAAATTTCTACTTAAGCATTGGAATTTTATTTTAGATGAAACAATTTATCGAAATATGTGGCTTGAATCCCTTCACAGGTCTCCTATAGTTGCAAAATGTGACCGGAAGCGGGTTCTTTCCTCATGGGCTCCTTACTGTGGTAATGTAGTCCCAGTTGAATTCCATCTTGAATTTTCGCAGGTCAGACATCTTTCCCCTCGACAGTTCGTTGAGAGATTATCCAAAGAGCTCAAAGTAAGTGGAGTTGTGGCAGGTATTCTTTTTCTCCTTCCTGAAATTCCTTCTTTTGTTATGAGCAATCATATGATATGCACTGAATGCTCAGATCTTGAGTTCATTAGAATTATTTCTGACATGGCTACTTTGTTGCTCATATGATCTTGAGTTCATAAGAATTTTATCTGATGCAGCTTCTTTGTTGCTTATATTTAGCATCATGAGTTCTTGTGGCAGGTGAGAACTATAGGTTTGGATATAAAGCTGCAGGGGATGCATCTGAATTGGTGAGGCTATGCAAGGAGCACGGATTGGGTGCTTACATTGTGACCTCTGTCATGGACAAACACCAGTGCCTGCCAGACAGACCAAGTGAAGGAGACAATCCCAGGGAGAGAGGTCAGGTATCTTCAACTCGTGTGCGTCATGCTCTTGCAGAGGGTGATATGAAATACGTGTCAGAACTTTTAGGGCGGAAGTACCGTCTAGTGTTGGCCATGAACGGAGGATGTGTTGGCATAGAGAAGAGGATGTCAGCTCCCAAGTCATGTATGTTGAATCAGCAGCCCAGAGAAGGTTTGTATGAGAACTGTACTCTATTGATTGATGAGGTGCTTGTAGGTCCATGCAGAACGATCATTGATGCAACCCACATCCATATTGAATTAAGTTGTGAAGATGCTCAGGTGTGGGCACCCTTTTGGGATTCTCAGCTTATAGGCATTGAGTTTGGTTATTTGGGGGAAGCTTGAGTCCGATGGATATATGTGCATCACTCCTCACCAAGCTGATAGCTGCATTGTCTGTTACCATAGAAACAGGGCCACCTCAACTACCGGTAACATGTCAATTAATTTATCCATTTTTCTTCCTCTTGTGGAATTTGATAGCATATTGTAGTGGCTGTCTACCTGCAATTTGTTTCACTAAAAAATATCAGCATTAATGCTGATGCTCCTTTCCATACTCATTTTCTGGTCAACAAGATTCACCAGAAAAACTAGGCAAAACATTAGTAGAAATTTGGTTGGGGATTCCCTGAGGACCCAGAAGACTGAGCCATTGAGAGTCCAACTAATAATGAGTCTGACTTCCAACTTTAATGGGGCTCTCAAAGTCTTCCTTGATTGAAAGATCATATTTCCTTGATTGTGGAATTATTGATAGATGGTTGAAAGGATAACAGATTGTTTAAAGAAATTGAAAAGTCAATTAACAGATGTCTTGATCTTCCAATTCTCTTAAAACGTTTCAATTAAGACTTGGTGTCTAAATTTTAGTTCTTGTGTCTGTATCTTAGAATTATTTTTAATAGAGTGCTTTTTCAATTTGTCCATATCTAATGATCCACTTGTTCCTTCTATAAGATGTATATGTATCTTTTTAAATCCCTTTGTACACTTCCTTTTCTTCATAATGCACGTAAATCTCTCTGAATTTTCCTAGTTTGATAGTTTCTACATTTTTGTGGTCTCACATCAAATCTTTCAAAACTTCCATTTTCTATGTGGGAGTTGGTATCAAGTGGAGATGGCCAAGGTGCAAACCCGGGGTTGTGATTTCTGGCTACACACCACCTCTGACAAGGAATTATGCAACTACATCAATGAGCCATACTGCCAGAGGCTATATATGTTTGTATACAAATTATTGAATACTATAATGTAACTAGCGTCCCTTCTCAGTTTACACATTTGGGCCTATTTTTTTTTATTAATCCATTCTTCCAAAAACATTTACACCTTTCGAATTGACATTAGTACTAGTTTGACATTGATCTATGCAATAGTCACCACTGGGTTTATCATAGTAGATTTGTATTATATGTAGTTATTAAGTTTCAAATAGCTAAAATCAAGGGCTGGGATCATTTGATTAGACTCACATTTGAGAATACCCCTAATTTTCTACCAACTCATCCATTTCCACTTCCTTTTAGTGGTCATGCATTTAAACACACCCTGCAAGAAGTGGGTTCTCTTTAAGAAAAATGGGCATGTGTTGTCTAAACATGATTCAACATACTAGAAATAGATTATATTGTTTCTGACTGTACACTTGAAATCTGTTTACCAACAAACTCAAGACTTGGCGTTTAATATGCACACCACACAACAAGAAGAAAAGCTGGAGGAAAAATACGGTTTTATTAATTCCGCCATGCTAGTCCCTCTAGACCATATTTCCTTTGTCCAATCAAGAAGGAGAGGAGGAGGAAGCTTCCAAAAGCATCTCTCTTGAATCTATAGAATTCCTGAGAATGGGAAGTGGAAACCCTCATGGGAAGGATGGGTGTCATATCCTAATTTGGGCACTCCTTTTCTTTGTTATTTTATTATTTTTGTTTGCTTAGTCTATGCAGCAGGGTTTCAAAACTTGAACTTGGTGCCAGTTTTTTCGTGCCAGTTTTTTCCTTTTCTTTTCTTTTGCTAGATAGGTGCGTGGTATACAACTGTGGGACAACCTGCATGCACAGGGATCGATTTCAGGGCATTCATGTGACATGGGACACCCTTGCCACTTGGGTGCCTCACGTTTTTCAACTTGGCCCCCAACTTGGTCGTGGATAGGTTGAGTCCCCCCTTTTTTTTAAATGACCTGAGATGCTTCTCAGCTAATAATAAGATGGAGAAATGGTGTTTGGGCCGGGGGGGGGGGGGGGGGGGGGGGGGGGGGGCGGCGGGGGGTGGGGGGGTGGGGGGGGTGTGTTGGTGGGGGTGGGTGTGGTATGTGAATGTGGAGCTGGGTTTTTAATATCAGATGGAAAAGAAGAAAATGGTGTAAAGAATTTTTTTTTTCCACTTATACATAGGAAGAATGGTAAACTATCTTATTCATAAGCTAGCCTAATATACAATTCCAGGGATCATTCTTGGGGTGCTCTGCATTAGTGCTCCATGCTCCTATTATGTTGCTCTTCACCAGAACGTGCTCTTGCACATGGTCTGCCAGTGCCAGGATCCATCTGTGGCGCTTTGGTGAGAATGGGATGCTGTCTTGTGATTCTCATGTTTATGGGTCCTTTTTTTTTTTTTTTATTTTTTTGAGAGAGAGAGAGAGAGAGAGAGAGAGAGAGATTGCTTATGAGTCACACTATGTACCTATGTAAGAAAGTAATTGAGCAAATGTTTAGATAGGAGATCAAGGTATCTGAAAATTAATTTGGTTTAATACTAGGGAGGTTCATTATGGAAGCTATTTTCTTATTTAGGCAATTAATGAAAACATATCAAAAGACGAGGAAAGATCTTTATATGGTCTTTGTTGATTTAGAGTACCTAGGTATTTGATTAGATAAAGAAGAGTGTCTTAAGAGGTTATATTGACATTATTAATGAAAAGGCAGTGACCCGTGTAAGAACAATATGTGAAGAGACATGCGAGTCTCTAGTGACCATAGAGAGTTGAGTTTCTAGTAAGCATGGGTTTGTATCAGGGTTAACTTATGCGTTTATCTATTTGCATCGATTATGAATTTATTAACTGCTCACATTCAAGAGAAGGTATTTTGGTATATGTTGTTTGTTTATGATATAATTTCGGGTGGACGAACCAAGAGATGGTGTAAATGGGAAATTAGAAAATCAGTTGGAGGTTTCATAATCCAAAAGCTTTAAAGTAGGTTATAGAAAGACATTTAAAGTAGGCTATAGATAGAAAGAATAAATGAATTATAACTTAGGTAGAAATGTGCATAGAGTTGAAATTCTCTTAAAAAATTCAAGCTCAAAAGATAGTACAAAGAGATTAATCTTAATATCTTGGCTTGACAATTGCTAAGGTTAGAAAGAGTGAGGAAGATGTTTTACAAATATATGGGTAGAATTAATGAAGTGGAGACGTGTTTTGAAGCGACTATTCATCACCTATGGTGTTTGTACCTGAGTGGGGCCTCGTCTTCTTCCACATAGTGTGATTCTAAACGCACCCACCTAAAATGCCGAACACACCCATCCTCTCTTATGAAAAATCACTGTCCATAAGGGAGGGTGGTGTGTTCAGCAAAAATGGTGGGTGCATTTAGAATCACCACTTCCCACATATATGATATGTCCTGCAATCATTCAATTCGATGAGGCCTGCTATCTAGGTACTAGTTAGATAAACGTGTACGTCTTCTGTATCAAACATCATGTCAATGTTTTGTTTGCTTTATTCGCTGTAAATTGTAAAATGAAGGATGAATTAATTAAAGATTCTTGTTTTCCATGTTTATTTACAAAAATGTCATGAAAAAAGATTTCTAATAATTATTTAATATTTCATTTTAGTAAATAAGGAGAAAAGAATAACCAGTGTCAAAGTGTTTTGCTCGGATGTCGATTAATCTCATTAATGCTCTCAATGGAGCAACTAATTAGATTATTTAGGATTTTATTTTTGATATTGTTGTCCTTCGCTAAAACTCTATATCGGTGACTATGGGTTTTCTCATATTTTAAGGGCCTTATTAAAATAGGGGAGTTCATTTCTTTTTGATGTACGAGTGGCCGCCCTGTCATTTGTCTTCTTTTCTCCTCTTGTCTTTGTTTCTTCTTTCCCTTTTTTTTTTTTTTTGTATGTAATGAATTACTGGCCAATCAATCATTTTAATTCGAAAGTTAATGTTACTAGCTTAAAAGAGGAAAAATCCAGGTTGGGTGAATGGGAACATTTTCACTTGCCTGAGCCAGGGATCTACTGAGTCTGTTGACTCGGCATGCACTCACTCGGATGATGGACATAGAGAAAGTTTATGACCCGGCCATACCCATCACATCACTGCATAAAAAGGGCAGGAATTTGGAGGCCTGTGTGTTTACAGGGTAGAGTAAAATGAAATGAAATATAACAACAAATTAAGAAAAAAAGATAGTGGAGGGAGACCGTCACGACATATTAAGAAAAAAAGATAGGAGGAGGTTAGGTCTGCTTCAAGACTGACCCAACCTAAGGCTGTGAGTGTGATATGTAGGTTTATGAGGACTCAAGCTCAGAGCCAGATGTAAGTTTGGTGCAGCTAGGTCCCGCCCATTAAAACTCTCAATGTCTTGGTAGGCCTAAGTTAGATGAATCCAAGGGCAAAATATTGTGGTTTGCTAGTTTGAGACCTTGTATAGGATTATGAGAGCCAATTCCATTCGGTGAAAACTTGTATGGAGACCTGGTACTTTCAGTAGGAAAAATGACATATTTTTTCCCAAATCCAGATTACTAGTGGGGTTCCCATGTTTGACCCAGATTCGAATCTGATCTGGTTCACAATACCAGTACCCAGAAATTTATTTTAGGGACCAAAATTAGACCCAGGCTCCAATTAGATACACAATAAAAACATATATAAAGTACGATTATGGGCGTCCTCTAGTTTGAAATCCATGGACTTGACATTGTTGCAATGGGGCCAAACTCGGACCCAGGTAAAAAAGAAGAAAAATTGTTCCCAATATTGAGGCCTACCGCCTACCTATCTATATTACTACCATTCAGTTAACCGTAGGCCTCCAAGTGTCAGCATCTCATTCCACCCTCCACTCCCCTCTCTCTCCACTCTCATAAATCTCATTTCTCTCCAATCTCCCCAACCACATAACTTCCTTACAGCATAACTTCCTTAAAAAAAAAAAAAAAAGCCAGAAATGGAAACAGAAAGGGAACACTGTCCCACGGCAAGGGTGGACTTGCCTGAGAACAGGGTCTAGGTAGGCCACCTGATGATCCATTTGATCCGTGGATCAGAAAGAGAACTCACGGGCGACCTATTAGGTGGTGGACCCGTGCGAGGTGGGCCCTGATCAGAGAGAGGGAGAGAATGTTTTTTAGATCCAAATGCTCGATTTTCTTGCGTTAATACCGGGACTCGGATGAACCATCCGATGACCCATCTGATCCGTGGATCCGAAGGAAGACCCATGGGTGACTCAGTAAGTGGTGGACCCACCATCCAGCGTCTGATCAGAGAAAGGGAGCGAACGTGTTTTAGATGTCTTAGAAATCTAATGGATTGGATATTTTCGTTAAAACAGTCATTCCCAATGGCTTGATTTTCTACTAGGACTCGGGTGGCTGATCCGTGGATCCGAAAGATGACTCACAGGCGACCCAGTAGGTGGTGGACCCGTGCGAGGTATATTTATATTTGGGCCTGGGCTTAACACGAGCGTTTGTCGCTAGTTCTAGGCCTAATTTGATGAGGTGAGGGAGCTCAGGGGTCTGAGAATGAATGTGCTGTTGAAGCCTGACTAGCATGACCGGATTTTCCTCAGCCACCAGACCCGGGAACATCGGACTTGTGACAGGAATCCAAAATGAAGGGTCTAGATTCACTAGCCAATTTATCAAACTGCCCTTGTTGCCTCTTCCCAAAATTACATGTGTTCCTTGAAAACTGATGTGTTCCTTGAAAACTGAATTCACATGATACAAGTAGGGAAGAGAGAGAGAGTATCACATGTATGATGAAGAGAGAGAGAGAGAGTATCACATGTATGATGAAGTGAAGTCAATTTAAGAGAGAATAAATGTATCGTAACATTGAACCGGAAAATCTATTCTGCTATCTATATATATATGTGCTCTCATTCACACCTCCTCTTACACCAGTGACCAGTGCAAGTGCCCAGCTGAATTGAATCGGCACGGTAATATGGAGCACCAGCGAGAAAAGCAAGTCCCTCACGTCCTCATATTCCCCTTCCCAGCCCAGGGCCACATCAACTCCATGCTCCGCTTAGCCAAGCTCCTCTCCCTCGCCGGATTCCACGTCACCTTCCTCAACTCCGACTACAACCACCACCGCCTCCTCGGCAACGCCGACCTCGCCGCCTGGGCAGCCCGCCGGCACGGCTTCCGCTTCCTCTCCATCTCCGACGGCCTCCCGCCTGATCACCGCCGGTCCGCCGCTGAGTGGGGGGCGTTGTGTGACTCGCTGAAGACGAACGCCAAGCCGATCCTCCGAGAAATGCTGGTGTCGGATCGGAAGCTCGGATCGGAGCACCCCGTTACGTGTATAATTGGGGATGGGATCATGTCGTTCGTGATCGATGTCGCGGAGGATGTGGGGCTGCCGGTCATATCGTTCCGTACGGCCAGTGCTTGCAGCTTCTGGTCTTATTTCTGCATTCCCAGGCTTGTTGAAGCGGGAGAACTGCCTTTTGGAGGTACTCCCATCTTTTTCTCTTTTGGCTTCTCTGTCAACGGTTCTGATCATCTCTCAGCCTTTGGCTCTGATCATTTCCTTTCTAGTGGATGGATGAGTAGGTCCCACAAAACTTCACTCATGATCTGTTAACACTGGTTTATATGTTATTAATCATATTTATTAATTACATATTGTTTATATGCTCAATCAGCTCTTATTGTATTACAATTTGAGGAGATACCATATAAAGAGTGGATTAAAATCTCTCAGTGGGCCCCACTGAGGACTTCCTCCCCTTTGGATCAGACACAATAATCAAAAAGGAATTGAGATCCTCTCAAGCGTTTTGACCCACTGTGATCGTGAGTGGATCAATTACAGTCCTCAAGTCACCGTGGGGCACCCGTCTTACAAGCCCTCTCGGTTTATTAGTTGTGTCTTTGTTATTTTATATTTGCCCGAAAGAGTAATAATAAATCAAACCTATTAAATTAGACTTATGCATTAAACAATATACGATAAGAAACTCTAAACTCATACCTTGTGCCATGATCTTAACATTTTACAGACAGGATCTGAGTGTTAGCCCGTCGTGGCATTGCTGTCAATGGTCTTGATAAAATTGAGTTTCCTCTAATCTCTTTTTCACCCACTGACCCACTCCAAGATGTGTGACAGAAGAAGAGCCTCTTACCCTAGTGGTAAGAGGAGTCAATTCTTAGCCTTCCATTTTGGATTCAAAACTAGACGGGCACATTTTCTCACTCGAGGCTGTGATATCTCACCAGAGGTCTACTTTCCTCTCCAGCAGGAGGGCTAGGGATCCCAGCCCCTCTAAGCTTACGTGACAATAATGAGTACGTGCGAGCTAGAGAAAAGACTGAAAACACCCTTTTTAGAGAAGAAATCCAAATATGGTAGATTTTCTTAATCTCTCTGTTAATTAGTCAAACACGATACCTAGTGGATTGGATTTTCTAAAAGTGATCTGAAACTAGATTTTTTAAATCAAAACAAATTAGGAAAGCACCTAAATTCAACTTAGCATGTGGGCCCTTAGATTGTATTGGACATGTGGTCATGATGAACGACTCTAGTTTATTAAAACATACCTATTATTCACTTTTATCAAATTTTATTTGTCAGTATCCATTTGCGTTGATGTAGCAGTACTGTTGCAAGTATGAATTAGATTTCATGCAAATACTTTGTAACTGTGTTCTGAAAAATCAATCATATGGTATGTATTATATTCAAACCATGGTTTATAAAGATCACCAATGTACATGAATTAGTTCGTCAGATATTCAAATATCCAAAGGATACGAATTGAATAAATTGGGTCATTACCATCAAAGCCTTGTCCCAACTATATTACGATCATTATTGAAGAATTTGGGTATCATCTAATATTTGGACTTACGCTTGCTTTTGAGTACTTATTCAGATCCATTAAATGGATCGAAATAAAGTTTGATTTTGAATTTGGGTCCATGGGTTATAGCCGAGGATCCAAATACACAATGCCATGACCATAGGTAGATTATTACACATGTAGGGCTGCACAAAAAATCCGGCATCACCGCAAAACCGAACCGAGCGGTTCGGATCGGTTTATAGTAGATCGGTTCGGTTAACGGTTTGAAAATCATAAAAACCGCTTACATCGATTGATTATCGGTTTGAGCCCACGGTTTAACCGCTTAAACCGAACCGACCGTATGCAGTAACTTAATATTGCATTTTTACTATTTTAGCCTTAGGGTTTCGTTTTTGACTACTTTCAAAGTTACATTCCACAACTCCATTCTTACATTAACTCAACCGTTAACACTGCCTCAGTGCATCTCCTCTAATCTCTAAAATGCTTTTAGATACTTCATTGCAAATGGAGGGATTACTGTACGGGGTGTTTTTATTCCATCATAATTCCTACCTCGTTTCAATTAAGTTTTTATCAGAGGGTATGCTAGAAAAGCCAGTAGAGCTTAGCCTTTTGATGATTGGTTTTGGTCTCACCTAACCAATGTGTTAAGAAACCTTCATTTCTGAAAAATACAGTGGGTTCTGATACAGATTCCTTTTGTGTGTGACTTTTCTTTACATGAACTATTATTCTATTGTAATTCTAAATGGTATTACGTGGAATGAATGTTTCACAGCAAACTGGTTAATGTTTTTTTTTCTTGTGCGCTTGCGTTTAGTCCAAACTTTCTTTTTAGAGTAGAATTATTTTTTATATACGTTTAGTCCAGTCTGGAATGTTGGATTTTTATTTTTGCACTAAACATTGGAATAAATGCAAAGGGCAGGGTATCATTATTTTGAAATTTTCAATGTCTGATTTTCAAAAAATAAAAAATAAAAAACAACGGTTTAACCGACCGAACTGAATCGGTTCGATTTGGTTTAAGCCCTCTCCATCGGTCGGATCGGATCGGTTAATTAAAAAACCGATAGGTTTGGTTGGGTTGTTGGTTTTAGTGTTAAACTGATCCGAACCGCCCATGTGCAGCCCTATACACATGTATTGGATCTATTTCAGTTCTGTTTCCAGGTGCAGGACTGTTCTAAGATGGAGACCCGCAGCTCGGACCATGACCCAAACCTAAACCAGATGACAGAATTGTTCCCAGGTGTAGGACTTACTGTTCTTGACGTTTGGAGAGAGACAAGTAAAACATTTATGAAACATTGATGCCCTTACATTATATATATAAGTATAACCCAAATTGACCAGGTTGATACTTGGGCCATGAACAATCTCCTATCCTATGCTGCAAGAACCTATGACCACTTTTGCTGATCCGAAAGGAATTATTTCTTGCTGCATATGCAGATGATGCTGATATGGATCGAGCCATAATTGGGGTGCCGGGACTGGAATCCATTATCAGGCGCCGAGACTTGCCGAAGTTTTTGCGAGCCAAAGAAGTCACCGATCCGGGGCTCCAACTTGTTTGGGCCGAGACCCTCCAAGCGACCCGCTCCTCGGCGCTCATCCTCAACACTTTTGAAGACCTTGAACCCCAGATCCTCTCCCACATCCGGGTCCATTTCCCCACGACCTACTCAATTGGCCCACTCCATGCGCTCCATCGGGCCGGAGTCAATGACTCGGCTGATTCGACAGACTCGTCGAGCCTCTGGAAAGAGGACAAGACCTGTACAAAGTGGCTCGATGCCCAGCCCAATGGATCGGTCCTATACGTGAGCTTTGGCAGCTTCACGGTGGTGAGTCGGGCCGAGTTGGTTGAGTTTTGGCACGGCCTGGTCAATAGCCAGACAAGGTTCTTATGGGCCATGCGCCCGGACCTTGTGGACGGCGGAGTGGATATGGTGGGTCAGGTCCCAGAGGAGCTGGTGGGGGCCACCAAGGAGAGGGGCTTCCTCGTGGAGTGGGCCCCTCAGGAAGAGGTGCTGGCCCACCCAGCGGTTGGCGGGTTCCTCACCCACAATGGGTGGAATTCTACTTTGGAAAGTGTGTTTGCAGGGGTCCCCATGATTTGCTGGCCCTCCTTTGCAGACCAGCAGATAAACAGCAGGTTTGTGTCTGAAGTTTGGAGGGTGGGCTTGGACATGAAGGATAAGTGCGACAGAGAGACTGTGGAGAAGATGGTGAGAGAGTTGATGCTGGAGAGGAGAGAGGAATTCATGAAATCTGCAGAAAAGATGGCAGCTTTAGCAAAGAAAAGCATCAGTGAAGGTGGATCTACCTACATGAACTTGGAGAAATTGATTCAAGATATCAGAACTATGTGCTCTTGAGGATTTATGATACTGCAGATTTATTATTAGGTGTTACATCTGATCAATTTACATTATTAAGTAAGAGGAATAGTGCAGTATATTGTAATATTGGAGCCCCACAAACTACAGTGTTTTTCAGGGGGAGAGTCTTAAGCTAAAGGTTTAGATTAAATAAAGTGGAACATTCAGGAGGCAAGATCACTTGGCTGTGGATAACTAATTTCAGACTGATTTTTATTGGAAATTTTTTTAAAAATGTATAAAACATTTGGCTCATTTTCAAAAAAAAGAAAAGAAAATGAAGCCTTGAATATTTCAAATAAGAAAAGTATAAAAGTTCTTCACAATTCTTTCAATCAAGTCCTCTCCATAAAAAAAAGTTTTAAAGAATGATGAGAATACCCTTCTCTTATGATAGATTTTTATCTTTTATTATTCTTTTTTCATTTCAAAATCAATTATTTTGATTTGCTGAATTGGGCTCCAATAGGTCATTTGGGTTGAATTTCATCATTTCTCTTAAATGATTTGTTAAAGAAATTTTTTTCAAATGACATAAGGGCATTTTTCTCATTTTTCAAACTTTTTTTTTCTTTTTTGGAAAGGACTCGAATAAGAAAAATATGAAAACTTTTATACTCTTGAAATATTCAAATCTTATTAGTTACCTATTGTGCTAGTAACATATTATCCCCGAGTCTTCAAGTTTATAAGTATCACTCTAACAAGTAGTCTAAGATATAGATATCAAATCATGGCTTCAGGTACAAAATATTATCCATATTGATGCATCAGATATTTTTATTCCTCCAATGCAAAGGAGAACGAGTGCGATCAAGAGGGGTTTTGATTTCCAATCTCCCTATTTAATTTAGGAGGCATAGGATAATAAAAAAAAAAAAGTAAAGAGGGAAATATTCAAAGTTTCTTTTTTTTTATTCGATCCGCGAAAAGATATACTCTGTAATTTTAGATTCATTCAAAGGAAATATAACAAAGAAGACAATAACAAACAAAAAGCAATCAAAAAAGGATGGAGTAAGAAATTATAGCTAAATATATAAATAAGACTTTATGTCATTATCCACCTAAGCAGGGGACAAATACAAAAGATAAAAGGATAAAATATAAAATATGTTGTGGTAAGTTTTTGTCCGATTAATGAGCCTTTTAGTTGTAACGGTGACTCTTTTGTATGATTCTGATTTTCCGTTATATATCTCGCCGCCCCCTGCAAGAAAAGTCAACCGCGGCAAAATGTTGTCTCACTAATGTATTTTAAAAGTTATCTTCTCCCATATATGATGTGTATCGACGAAAATAAATTTAGGGCCCATTTATATAGACTCATTTAAGAAAAATGGAAAATAGGAAGATTTTCCATATCATACTCATCGTTGGATTGAATTTCATGAACTCTACATCCTTAAATGGACGGTTGTGACGATTCAAGGAAAATCTGTTCTACAATGAAACGTTTCCATTGTAGTCCCTCTATAATTGGAACTAGCATGAAAGCCTTGCAATTACTGGGTTAAATATCATGAGAGTTACAAACAAGCATTAGAACAAAAACTATATCTTCATCATGTATGGGCAAGTTGTATGGGCCCGGGACCATGACCCGTGCAAAAATAAGTTGGGTTGAGCGTATGGCCCAGCCCGTCCCACACACAGGCTTTGTTGGGCCGGCGGGCCATGACATGTGCACGACCCGGCATGGCCGATGCCCAGCACAAGTTGGCCAGAGCACAGCACAGCTTGGCCCGACAAAACGTTAGTTAATAGCGACCCAATATAATTTGAGTGGTTTCGACTTTCCAAAAAAAATCTCTATAATAGTGGGGGTGAGTTTTGACTTTTTCGAAATACGATTCCTTATTTTATGCTTAGTATTTAGCAACTCCATATCGAGGGGTGGTCTCCACGCTCAAAGTTTTTGTAAGAACGATTAGCTAAAGAAATTTAAGATTAAACTAGAAATAATCGGTCATGGGTTTGAATCTCAAATGAACGACTTGGCGTGCAAAACCTGTGAGGAGTGTTGAGGAGTGGACTCCATCTAAGAGGGAGTATTGAAAAGTATTTACGCAGATTTTGATAGGAAAGCATCTCTCTCCAATTAATATATAAAGATAGCGGGTGATTTTACGGGGGAGCGACTATATATATAAAGACAGCGAGTGATTATGTGGGGGAGCGACACGTGGCGATAGGGACTTCCTGGGAGGATGACATGTAGCGAATCCTCAATCTTTTTGCAATTCCACCTTCCGGATCCATCTAATCTCTCTCAAATCTAATCACACGTTTTCATGTATATTAGGTGGGCCCATAACCATAGTTTCAAAACTCTCCACAACCATAGTTTTAAAAATCCCTACAATCTCTCTCAAAAGTAATCACACGTTTTCATGTATATTAGGTGGGCCCATAACCATAGTTTCAAAATGTTTCCCTACAATCTCTCTCTCACTATAGGTTTTCTCTCCTTCTCCCTAAAACCTCTCCCTCTACACTTCCCTACAATCTCTCTTACTACATGATTTCTCTCCTTCCCATAACCACAGTTTCAAAATGTTTCCATACAATCTCTCTCACTACACGGTTTCTCTCATTCTCCCTAAAATCTCTCTCACTACACAGTTTCTCTCAGTCTCCCTAAAATCTCTCTCTCACTACACGGTTTCTCTCATTCTCCCTAAAATCTCTCCCTTTGCACTTCCCTACAATCTCTCTCAATCTCTCTCATTACACGTTTCTTCTCATTCTCCCTAAAATCTTTCCTTCTACACTTTCCTACAATCTGTCTCTCACTACATGTTTTCTCTCCTCCCTAAAACCCCTCCCATTACACTTCCCTACAATCTCTCTCTCTCTCTCTCTCTCTCTCTCTCTCTCTCTCTCTCTCTCAATACACATTTTCTCTCATTCTCCCTAAAATCTCTCCCTCTACACGCACCTCCACTAAAATCTATCATTCTCCACAACCGTAGTTTTAAAAACCCCTACAATCTCTCTCGAAAATCTAATCACACGTTTTCATATATATTAGGTGGGCCCATAACAATAGTTTCAAAAATTCCTACAATCTCTCCCCCTAATTAATTGAAAATTTAAAAATCTTCACTTTAACAATGCTCATTTTAAAAAATTTGTAATAATCACTTCTGTTTATTTGTTGGCAGAAATTGAAAAATATAAGTTTTATTAGGATATCTCCAGCACTATTATGTGAAATAGCATTAACATCTCTTAATTCATGTGAAAATTGAACATGCAGTATCAAACAAGCAAGAAATTGGTATAAGTGAAGATATCGAACCAAATACTTTGGAAGCAATACCAAATAGAAGCCATATTGCTGAGACAAGCGCAGGTGCTGAGACAATAATAGGTGCTAGGACAAGTCAATGTGCAGAGACAAGTTAAAGAGATGTGTTGACACCGAAAAAGTCAGTATGTCTCCTCCACATCAAGAAGCCTCGTGAAGCTGCATCTTGCTACAAAATAGGCAAAATTACTTCAAGCATCAGATCTTATCAGAATCAGACAAAAAACTGAGAGATCCTTCAAGGCAGCCAAAAGAGGGGTACACCAGAGGTTTCGGGCCATTTCGACATCGTTTGGCCTAACTTCACTGCTCCGATAGCTAAACAAGCGCTCCAGGCGGCGACATCATCAAAGACATCAAAACTTTGATCAGAGCCTACGAATGACTCCAGAATGTCTCCAAAGGGCTCCATGCCGAATTTCAGGTTATTCCGACAACGTTTGATCAGGTTTCGATGCTCCGAAAAAAAATCAAGCCTATCGACAGCGGAGCAACCCGGAACCATGACATCCAAAACGGAACTAATGGATCATCTCTACATGACTCCAATAGGATCCCCGTCAAATTTCAGGTCAATCGGACATCATTTGACCACATATCAAAGCTCGGCATTTTCCCCGCAGCAAAATTAAGTCAAGCATCGACGGGACCCCAAACGGATTCAAAACGCAAATAAAAGCTCATGGTTGGTCCTATCTACTGCTCAAGAAGCTTCACCTCAATTTTCAGGTCATTCCGACATCATTTGACCTAGTTTCGACTCTTGACGGAAAATAGGCTACAAAGTCTTCGGCTTTCCCGAAAAATGGGAAACTTTGTGCTCCGGTTTCGCACGACTTCTCGTCAAGACTTCTTCAAGAAAATCAAGTCAAGAATTGAGGAAAAATGCCAAGAAAAATACAGAAGAAAGAAGGAACAAAAAAGACAGAAAAACGGCCGAAAACGAAGCTCGGCGACCAAAAGGGCCAAAGCCCTATGGTCGGCCAAGGTCGCCGGCGACCCTGGGTGCATGGTCGCCGGTGACCCTGCAAATCCGGGTCGCCGGATTTTTCGCCGGAGGGCCCCATTTTCGATCCTTTTCGCATTTCGGGTATTCCTGCCTCTGTGATTTTCTGAAAATCCAATGTTTAATGCTTGAAAACGACTGATCTTCACCAACATCTCGGGTCCTCCGTCAAAAGCATGAAATCATCACCGACCGCTTTAAGATCGCTAACCGGCTGACTAAGAAAGTACACTTTCTGTCCGACCGATCGTGAAATCGACAAGACAGATGTCACCGGCCCACTAACATCAATCAATGTCTGAATTTGCATCGCGATCCGACATCAAACACTATGTGGATCCACCTGTGATGATCACAAGAAGAATCTCAAAAGACGCGGTGCGGCCCGCGACTCTTCACATGCCTTGGCACCACTTAATGTCATTAATTGACCCGTTTATGATAACTTAATGCGGTCATAACTCATTATTTTGGACGGCCCAATCAGATTCAAGCATTTGGGAGTTACAAATCCAAGCAATCATGGCATTAAACCCATGAAACTCGCATCATCATGAAGATTAAAAGCAATTGAATGCCCACTACCTTTCATCGGCCAATCACAAGCCATAAAAAAGGAGTTACAAAATCAACTTGTAACTCCTCATCAATTCTCTCATCATGACCATCAAAGCCCATAAACACCTCATGGCTACCAAAAGCCTATAAAAGGATGTCCATTCCAAGAAGGAAAAAGAAAAAAATCTCAAGTGCAATCTCAAGCTCTGAAAGTCCAGAAAGTCCAAGTAAGAGACGAAGTCCTGCTGCTTTGCTCCCAGAAACACCACAAGGTGATCAAAGTTCCTTGGGGGGCCACCCCCCAAGGTCCCTTCCTTCTAAAACATGGCCTAAACGCGACTTTTCAGCCCGTTTACTTGGTTTTTTATCGGATATAGGACTTTCTTTTGGTCCTTGTCCTTTAAAAAACTGAGGTTAGGAGCCAAGCCGAAGAATCGAAGCATCAATGTTTTTATTTGAAGGACGACGGCGGAGTTCATACATGACTTGCGACCGTCGATCTCAACGTGTCTCCACAATCTCCTAAAAAGTTAGATCCATTTTCTTCCTTTTTTTATTGTAGTTTGTATTTTTTAAAGAGACAAAAAGAAATCGCAATTCTTGTATTTCATATTTGATGAGTTTTGTAAAAACCGCCTTTCACGGTAAAATTGCCTTTTACGGCAAACAAACAAAAACGCCTCCTACGGCATTCTAAAAAAAAAAAATCAAACTTGTCTTTCTTCTTAATATTTATGCAATTTGAAAAGTTAGAAAAAATGATCGATTTCCTTTCTATTTGTGAAGGTGGATCTCCGGATCATCACCATTCCAAATTCCAAGTAGAAAGTAAATCTGGCATACCCGTATAAAAAATGTTGATACCCGCGTTTTCCCTCCTCCGCCGAGACCCAGGTCAGCCCCCGGGGTGTAGAAGGAGAGGACGGAAATCCGATGGTCCATTAAGATGAGACAAGTGACATAAATGATACAAGTGGATAAGGTGAAACAACGGCACGAATTAAAGGAATTGATGAACACAATAAATATCATGAATTGAATGATGAAGACTTATAAACATTATTCCTGTTTTATTTGAATACATTAGCCGTTCATATCTTATTTCTTTTATATGCTTTTTTATAAACACATTCCATTTACTAAATCTTTAAAATATTTGCTAAATAATTTATTCTCTTATTTCTGCTCACCATTTTGCTTTCTCTTTGTAATTCTTATAAGGTGCATATAACATTCATGCATGGTATATGGAAACCCAAGCAAGAGGAGGAGAAGCTTTTGGAACCAAAAGATGGTGATTATTCTTGAATTTTCTTTATAATTGTTTTAAATGTATTTTATTTATTTACTTGGTATCTACTTTCACTTTAAATTGAGTTTTACTCCCATGAATTAAACCCACGCGTTACACGCGGGTCCTTAATCACTAGTATAAGAGTACACGGAAAATCTACTGTGATATAATATATATATATATATATATATATATATATATATATATGGGGGGTTTTCATGTGCATCTATCCCTCACCATTTTTGGTGAGGGACACCCCTTTTGGGGGTGTTTCAAGTACGAGAAAAGTACAAAAATGGTTAGGGATGGATGCATATGAATATTCTCATATATATATATATATATATATATATATATATTCTCTGATCCTCATCTCCTCTGACACCAGTGACCAGTGCAAGTGCCCAGCTGAAGTGAACCGGTACGGTAGTATGGAGCACCAGCGAGAAAAGCAAGTCCCTCACGTCCTCATATTCCCCTTCCCAGCACAGGGCCACATCAACTCCATGCTCCGCTTAGCCAAGCTCCTCTCCCTCGCCGGATTCCACATCACCTTCCTCAACTCCGACTACAACCACCACCGCCTCCTCGCCAACGCCGACTTCGCCGCCTGGGCAGCCCGCCGGCACGGGTTCCGCTTCCGCTCCATCTCCGACGGCCTCCCGCCGGACTACCCCCGAGTCGCGGATAATTTGATACCGTTGTTTGACTCGCTCAAGGCAATCACCAAGCCGATTCTCCGCGACATGCTCGTGTCGGATCGGAAGCTTGGATCGGAGCACCCCGTTACGTGCATAATCGGGGATGGGATCATGTCGTTCGTGATCGATGTAGCGGAGGAGGTGGGGTTGCCCGTTTTATCGTTCCGTACAGTAAGTGCTTGCAGCATATGGTGCTATTTCTGCATTCCCAAGCTTGTGGAAGCAGGAGAACTGACTTTTGGAGGTAACGATGCTATATATGCTTCATTTTTTCTCTTATCTATCAACGGTCCTGATTATCTCTTGCCTTGGATTCTGATTCTTTTTATTCCTTCTTCTTTGGGCTAACTCTGTTTCGGATGATTGGTACTATGATTATAGAAAATCTAGTATTTTTATCAATCAAATGCTGGAAGATGGTTTAGACCAGTCAAATTATTGTCATGAGCTGCTAATTTTGAGGGTCGCCCCTCGGAAAAGGTGATTAAAAAAAGGGTTTTTTTTTGGGGCCGGGAAGACTACTCTGGTAAGAGGGAAACTAAAATGACCCTTTTGATTTGAGGTGCATCTAAAGTGATTTTTTTATAAAATCCTAGAAAGATTAAATTGGGAATGGATGGATCCGCGGTTAGATCAATCAAATTTTGTGGTGAGTGGCGAAAGAAATAAGGTAGTAATGTAAATGAGAATTTGACTTTTATAAGATTTAATTGTACTAAAATGACGGCTCAGTATTCATGTTCAATGTTCTCTTGATCAATTTTCCAATTAAAGAGGAGGTCATTTGCATATTCACATAAAAGCTTTAGTTTTTAACCACTCATGAGTCATGAGTCATGAGTCATGACAAGACTTCCGGTACATTTTATCCAAACAAGCAAAGCCCTCAAGCCTGAAACTGATCCTGCATTATGCAACAAAAATCCCAAGTCTCCTTTTCCCCTACGCCGATCTCGCCGCCCGTTGGCCCGCCTTCCGCTTCCGCACCATCCGCCGGATCACCTCCTCTCCGCCGGCGAGTTTCCGGCCTTTTCGACTCGCTCGAGGCAATCCCCAACCCACAGCAGGTCCTCCCCAACAATGACATGGTCTCGTTCCTTACATCCAGTGCATGGTTCAAGTTTCTGCATTTCCGAACCCTAACCCATGGAAGAAGCAGGGGAACTGCCTTTTGGAGGTACTCCTTATCTTGTTATCAGTCAACGGTTCTGATTATCTCTTCCAATCCAAACCTATTGATTACCATCTGGGGCATCATTTTTATACCATGTGGAGTCTATTAAAACACAATCTACAAACAAAAAAGCACTTTCGGTAACAGATGAAGATTCCCCATAATCTGAAATTGTAGTGTTAAGAGTATGGGTGTCATGGGATGGATGGGCCAACCTGGGTACCGATTCCTTGGTTTCATGTAATCAATTGGTTCCCCATGGTGGGTGGGTCTATCAATCAAACACATGCAATAGGAGTCAAATCAAGAACATAAAACCCTTTCATTTATGAATCTGTTAGCCCAAAAACTGTGTTCTAATAGGGGTGTTGAGCAATTTGTAGTTTTCTGTAGGCACATTGGATTTCAAACTTATTTTTATGTGTGGATTGAATGCTACATGTTTCAAGGAAGAAATCATATTGAAAACAGTGGGTAAACAGGGCACCTGAATCATGAAATTCTGCAGTCCAAGAAACCGGTTCAAGTAGGGGTTTTGGACAAGTTGTAATTTTTTTGTACACACATTGGATTCCAAAAAGAATTACATGAGATGAAACTACATATATTATATTAGAGAGAAAATCTGGAGTTTTCCACGTTCAAACAATCATGGAATCCTAGAGAAAACACTACATGCACTGTATTAGAAACACTACATGCACTGTATGCCTCCTTAAGATAATTCTATGTGATTCTCCGTCTTGAAATTCGACTTCACTTTGATCTGAGAAGAAAGAAGCACAAAAAAATAAAGAAAGATGGAGTTCACAAAACGTAAAAAGGGGTAAAATAACATGCGGTGTTATGAAATATTGCATTTATATATTTTCAAAATGAGATATTGCATTTTTTTGGGCATTTTGGTCATTGTTCAAGGTGTACTTGATGCACATTGCGTCTGTCTTTGGAAAGATTTTGAAATTTACATTCTCAGGTGCAAGTTTTAGTTCAAACATGCCTTTGCTATATATATATATATATAAAATATATATAAAAGTTATCTTTTTTTTTTCAAGAACCATGTTATGCTAACATGGTGTGTAGGATCTCTTGAACACTTTGATAAACTATTTACAGTGATCTTATGGAGTTGAGTCACTTGATGCCCAGCACCCAAAAATAGTTGTGACTTTTAGTCAAAACTCGCTACATTAGTGTACAAAGTACATGTTGCTTCGCTTGTACACAAAAGGTAGAAAAATCTATAAATTTTGAAAAAGTTTATCTTACACTGCGTGCTTTTATTGGAAGGTAAAACTTCTTTGTGAAGCTTGTCATTAAAGTAATTCTTGAATCCTTTCATCACCTATTAATATATTGTTCGAACATCTAATGCCTAGCATTATAAAAAAGCTGTGGCTTTCAATCAAAACACATAATGTCATTATTACGTGGCTTTTCTGAAATTTGAAAAACTTTGTTGCTTTTTCAAGGTTGAAAGCCCTAATAAATATGTGATGTGTTTTGATGGAGGCTACAATTTTTTGTGATGCTAGACGTTTGATGATCTAAACTTATTATGCAGAACAATATCATCTACTTTCTAAACCTCTAGAACACATGATCATGTTATGAAGTGGTTTACCGATGCAGAAGGTTCACCCACTTCTTGTTTTTCTTTTTTTCATTTTTTTTTTTTTTTTCATTTTGTGTATATGCATGCGCTCGAGAGGAGGACGGTGGGGAGGGGTTGAGTTCTATGCATAGGTGTCATTCATGATAGTGGTGGGCCAAATATTACACTAATAAAATAACAAGCAATTTTAAAGCTTCAGAATTTGATTATTTTTGAAGTGCATGGGGTAAGTGCCGATACAGGGGATAGCTGTGTGCATGTAACTTGGATATGTTAAAAGTTTTTTTTTTTTTTTTTAAATGTTAAATGTTAAATGTTAAAATTTGAGGCTCCTAATGGAGAGAAAAGAGGCGGCTTAAACTAAAATGGGCTAATGGACTCAATTATCGGTGACTACTTTTCTTGCTTGTTTGCATCAACTTATTTCCATGCATGCGTAGAAATGTGGTTTTGACAAACTGCGAAAAGAGTTTTATGCAAAAATAAGTAGAAGTACTCAAAATTTCTCTTTTTGCACAAAAATGTGCAATATCATACTACAAAAAAAATTTGTGCATACAAAAAAAAGAAAGTATTTCTCATGGCATGGAGAAATTTTCCTCCACGCCTTTCCACAAATGTGGCCTCCGGTCTTCAAGTGATCTCGTTGGGTGTCTAATGGGATGAAGTCTTGACCTGATTCAGTTGCTCCTATATTTCTTTTGCTTAAGAAGTGAGTAATTTTTATCTTAACCACCTTAACATGGGAGAAATGATGCAGGCCAGACTTGAGGTCGGCCAGCTCATTGGGCCTATCCCACAAGCCCTAAAGTTTCAACAAACAAAAAAACTCAGATAGTGTCTTATTTCAAGAGATTATGCTAGACTATTTTTAGTAGTAGCTAAAATATAAAGATTTATGCAAGAATTTAGCAAGTTTTCTTTATTTGCAGACTTTTATTTGCTTTCAAGTTTCATTAGATTTAGAATTTGGCTTTTATTGGAATTGTTTCCATAATAGAATTAGAGTATGGACTTTATATAAAGGATTGTAGTCCCTCCTTAGGGATAAGATGATTGATTAATCAAAATTTCTTTCCTTGAAAATCTCTCTTGGTGGTTTGTCTGTGGTGTGAGACCAAGACAATTTGGATCCTTATGGATCCCTATCCCTAAGCTTTTGGCTTGGATAGTAGCCCATTGGCTATTCTTCCCTACCTGTGTTGCGTCAACAAATAAAATAAAATAAAATAAATATATATTATTGTATGTTGTTTCTGATTAATAAAAAACTAATACATTTCAAAAAATATTTGGCTCACTCCATTTTTTAGGTTTCCTCTCGTAAAATACTCACACACTCATGCGCACTGTCCAAGTCCCTAAACATTAGAGCTATTACTGAAGATTGATCCCTGGTCGTTTTTATGGAGTGGGAGGTGCCTCACCACTTAGCTATAAGTGGGCTAGCATATCACTCAACTTTTGTAGGTTTATAAATGTGATGCTTTTTTCTAAATCTGATTTTCCATAAGATATTAATGACAAAGTAAATGCCGGATGAATGGAGAAGAAGTGTTGTACCTCCATATAAGAACAAGGGAGATATACAAAACTTTACCAATTGGATTAAACTTAAGAGTCATGCTATGAAGCTATGGGAGAGAGTAATGGAGTAAAAAAAAAAAAAAAAACCTTATACAGAAGACCGAGATATATGAAAATCAATTTGTTTTATGTGAGGGATGTCAACTATGAAAGAAATCTTCTTACTTAGGTAATTAATGAAAAAATATCGAGTGAAGAAGAAAAATCTGCATATGTTTTCATCGATCTATAAAAAGTTTATGACAGGGTATGTAGGGATTTAATTTGGTAGGTTTTAAATAAAAAAGAATATTCCAAGAGGTTATATTTAAATTATTAAAGACATGTATGAAAGAGTGGTAACGAGTGTGAGAACTACCTGTGGAGAGACAAGTGAGTTACTATTGACCGTAGGTTTACATTAGGGGTTAGCCCTAAGCCCTTATCTCTTTGCACTAATTTTGTATGTTGTTTGGAAATGATATAGTGTTGGTGGATGAATCAAGTGATAGTGTAAATGTAAAGCTTGAGAGTTGGCGATAGGCTTCAGAACCCAATGGCTTTAAAATAAGTCATACAAAGACATAATATATGGATTGCTACTTCAGTGGGCCTATACAAAGAGCTGAAACTATTGTGAGAATTGAAGACTTGAGAGACATCACAAAGAGATTCACTCCATCACCTTGGCTCCATAATCAGAGAGGATGGAGAGAGCGATGAAGATGTTGAACATAGGATAAAAGTGGGATGATTAAAGTGGAGACTTACTTTTGAAGTGCTTTGCGATCGGCGCATGCCAACAAGATTGAAGGGAAGGTTTTATAGCACAACAATTAGACCAACTATGACTTATGGAGCAGAATGTTGGCCAATCAAGAAGCAACAAGTGTACAAAATGAATGTAGAAGAGATGAGAATGTTGAGGTTGTTGTGTGGTAAAACTAGGTAGGATAAAATTAGAAACGACCGCTTTCAAGAGTATTTAGGGTTTGCATCAATAAGTGATTAAATTAGAAAAATTCGTTTGAGATGGTTTGAGCATGTCCCATGCAAGCTGGCGACGACGCTGGTAAGGAAAAAGTTTGGCTATGTTGGTTGATGGCCCACTAAGGGGAAGGGATAAGCCAAAGAGGATGCGGATGAAGGTGGTAAAAATATATTTGAAGATGTGCAACTTACCCGAGGATTTGGCTTAAGATAGATCGGAATGGAAAAACAAAATTCATGTAGCTGACCCTAACATAGTCAAGACAATGCTTTGATGATGATGATACTAATTTTCATATGCGTATTTCAAAACTATAACAAAATATTTTAAAACTTTTTCGGTTAAAATATTAAAAGGCTCTTAATTTGTAAGCATACCGTTTTTCAATAACACGGAACAAATTATTATGTCAGTATAAGAATTTCTTTTGATCAACGGTATACAATGTTGAGCCTTTGGATATTGCTAGGTTTAACTCAGGTGGGTAAATTTATGGACACGATAAAAAATTGATAGCTATGACTGGCAAAATTTTCACCTATTGGAGCCTTGCACAAGGACATGCATAATTTTCAATTTGCACCATTCAGAGAAGAATTCTCACATGGTAGTTGTATGAGATTTGGAGAAAAAATTCACCTTATGATTTTGACATGGTTGATATGTGCTAACCTATTGATGGTTCAGTGGTAAGGCATCTCCCTTTTGATAGAGAGGACTAGGGATCAATGCTCAATTTCTTGTTTATTAGGGACTTGTGTAGCGTGTGTGGGTGTGTGACAGTGTGAGTTTACTAGAGGAAAATCTATGGTTGATATGCATCGGTATCTCTTATCAACTTTATTTATCTATCCATTTGTATCGATGTAGCAGTGATACAAGTGTGAATTGGATTTCATGCTAATATTTTGTTTCAATGTCTTGAAAAATCGATCCATGTCAATTGATATTGTGTGCATAATATTCAAACCATGATTTATAATCAAAATAAAGCACAAATATAGATGACATAGTTCTTTGAATATTGACATACCCGAGGGGCTCAAAATTGAAGAAATTGTGTATGATATAATGTGTGCTGTTTATGTCTTGTACTTGTATTCCGGTTTAGTTGGATCGGTTTGTTTGGGTTACAAAGGCCGAGATTTAGGGTTCAAGTGTAATTTGGTCTTTATACCGCATTATATATATGTAATGTATGTGTAACCCTAACCCTTGAGAGAAGAGAGAGTGAGAGAAAAGAATAGATGAATTTCTCTTTAATGTGGATGTAGGCACGCTTGCTAAGCCACGTAGATTTTGTTGTGTTAATGTATATGATTGCTTGATGGTTTGATTGTTTGTACATTGTGATAGTTTTGATCACAAGTATAATCTGTTGCTTCACCCATCAACTTGTCGGGTTTGTGACAGAATAATCCTGCGATCGACACTATCACAATGCACATACACGCAAGCAATCATAAATGAACACAACAATTTACGTGGTTCGACAAGTGTGCCTATGTCCATGGGAAAGAGAAAACATCGACAATTGTTTCTCCCTCTTACAAGAGGTTAGGGTTACACATACATCACAATATATAATCACTGGTTCAAAGACCAAAATACTCTCAAACCCCAAATACAAACCCCGGCTAACCTATATGATCATCCGATTAACCCGAAACACAAGACACGCCTAACAATTTGGACTTGGTTTTTCTTTGGGTACTTGTTCATAGCCACTATGTGGATCCAAATAAATTTTGATTTTGAATTTGGATCTATGGTTTATAACCGAGGATCCAAATACTTAGTGCCATGACTGTAGGTATATCTTTATATGCATATATATTAAGAATTTTAAGCTTATTATACAAGTATTTGATCTATTTCCGTTATGTATACCCACAGCCCGGACCCAGAACCAAACCCAAACCAGATGACAGAATTGTTAATCAGTGGTTGGATGTGGCTGAACTCAACCCATTACCATCCTTAATTTTTAATCATGATTTATTTTAGTGCTAAACTTGAGTCCAGCACCTCTATTTTAATAAAGTGCAGCTAATCACTTTATTTTGAATCCATGAGCAGGGCGCGCTTTCAAGGGAAATTAAAATCACTCACAACTTCTGCCAATGTGACATTGGATCATGGTTTTAATATAAACCCTTATGTAGCATGTTAGCCGACATATACTAAATTCATTGATATTTTTGCCGACTTTTTAAAAATTTGATTCACAATATTAGCATGATACCTGATTCACACTCATTTATCGTTACATCATTATGTGTCATTCGGGAGTTGATGTTTGCTTTAAACCCATCTGAATTCATTAGAAAAAGAAAATTAAAAGAAAAGTGCTACTGTGATGATGTACTTTTCTTTCTACCATGATGATGGTGAAAACAAGATATGGCTCTAGGTCTCACCATGAAGATGGCGAAAAACTTCTAAGGTTACATGTATATGCTCTTAAATTTATTGAAAATTATAGGACCTGTTTATAAAGTATAATGAGATAAATATGGAGGCTTAATCCCATCATAATGATAATTTAATCTAATCATGATAATGAGTGCTAATAAAATCACAGTAATTATTATATTAATGAGATTACCCTCTCGTAAATAAACTTATATATATATATATATATATATATCTTTTTATACCCCAATAAACTAATAAACTAAAGACTATTTTGAACATGGTCAACAATCACACATTCTAATCTGTGTTTTCCATTAAAGGGCTTAATGGATTAGTTATTTATGAAGGTCATCTTCATTGGATGTTCACACATTTTAATCATTGACATCAGTTTTAAATCATCATTCCTGCTAGATATTTATTTTCTATCCTCTTAACCAATTTCTTGGATCAGATGGCTGACAAATGTTGATGTAATTGATTTTTCATATATTTTTTTTGGGTATGGTGATTTTTCATAGAATATTAATCTTAATTAGCCCTCCTTTTCGTTTTCCCCTTTTTATATGGTGGGGCCATGGGCCTCACTTCAACATGTGTGTTGTATTCCATCATCATCCTGCATGAGGAAGTACTGTCCCTATGTTATCAGGACTTTCAATTGATGTTTATTTAGCCACGTAAAGGTAAATCCCAGATATGACATATTCTCCCTTAACCATGTTTGCATGAAAAAGTAGTGTGGTAAAATAAAGTCCAAGTGTGACATACTTTACCATACACTTTATCACAACTTTTTCTTCATCTCATAAAAAGCATGGTAAAGTCGAGCCAATACAAAAAAGCCACTTTTTTACATCTCTCTCTCTCCACCACGTTTTATCTTACCTTACTTTACCCGACGTTTACTATGATGTGACATCCACCTTTTCTTTACTTTTCCATGCCTGTAAACAAAATTTTCTGTAGCCCCATTTCTTCATAAGAATGGAAAAGAGGAAGATTATCCATGCAATTTACTCCTCACATTTGGTGTGACTGTTATTCCTTGAGTCAACTTGTAAAAAGCAACTCTTTTTTTTCTCAGCCAAAAGAGTCCCTAGTCTAGCCGTCCCTCCTCTCGTAATTGAAGTGGTGTTACACAAACATTTGTGTCACAATGGAATTCCATGCTATGTGGATTCCTATTTCTGCAGTTCCAACAAACTGTTTTCTATAGATCAAGAAAAAATAGTTCATTTTTTCCTCTTTTTGTGCAAAAAGTACACCAAACTGTGGAAAAGTGGCGAGTGCGGAAAAGTATATATCCTTTTATGTATTATTAAATTATAAAAAGTACACTTAAAGAAAATTGTACTTCTATTTATTTATCATTATTATTACTACTACTTTAACAAGAGACATAAAAGGTACATTTAAAAAGGATATAATTGTACCTATGCACCCACTGCAGACTAAACAATGTCCCAACCAGCTGAATAACAGCCCCCCTTGTTATTAAAACTTGTCAAAATCATGGGCCATATTGAGCTAGGATAAAGCCATAAAGGTTGTACTGCAAAACTGGTTTAGTTATCAAGTTTAACATTCGGGCATAGACCCAGCCTACGTTTAGGCCCTAATTTAGCCTGCTTTGACAGATTATGTTCTTTGCTTTCTACAAGTCTGGCTTCTAACATGCATGCTACGGGCTTTAGCCCGTTTAGTTTTCAAGCCAGAAAATCAGGTGCAAGCCCATTTTACAGGCCAAAGCTAAAAATGACCATTGAAGGAATCATTATGTATGAACAACCATCTACACCAATTCAATTTGTTGGATGTTGCCAAGCTGCCTTTAAAAGCTTGTGATTGCAAGTCATTGTTGAGTTCTCATCCATTTCTTTGCTTTCTCTAATGACTAGAATTGTCCAATGGATCAAACTTTTTTGTAGTTATCTAATCAGCAAATCATTTTTTCACTTGATTGGACAAGTTTATTATTATAACATGCTATGTGTCATCTGTTTAAGGAGCCGCCAGTCGATTAAGATGATTAGCGTTTCTAAATATTGCCCAAATTGATCATGCTGGTGCTTGGCCCATGAACATTATACTGCAAGAGCCCAAGACCAGTTTTGCTGATCCGTGAACTACTGAAATAGACAGTATTATATAGCTTGTTGTATGTGCAGATGATGCAGATATGGATCGAGCGATAGAAGGGGTGCCGGGAATGGAATCCTTTCTCAGGCGCCGAGACTTACCGCATTTTTACCGAGCCAAAGAAGTCACTGATCCTGTTCTCGAATTTGTATGCTCTGAAACCCTCAAATCGACCCGCGCATCAGCCTTCGTGCTCAATACCTTTGAAGACCTTGAACCCCGTATCCTCTCTCACATCCGGGCCCATTGGCCCACAACCTACACAATTGGTCCACTCCATGCCCTCCTTCAGTCCCGAGCCACCGACTCAGCTGATTCCACCGACTCATTGAGTCTTTGGAAAGAGGACAGGACCTGCATGAAGTGGCTTAACGGCCAGCCGCATGGATCAGTCCTATACATCAGCTTTGGCAGCTACACGGTAGTGACTCGGCCCAAGTTGCTTGAGTTTTGGCACGGCCTGGTCAACAGCCAGACAAGGTTCTTGTGGGTCATCCGCCCGGACCTTGTTGACGGCGGAGGGGATGTGGGTCAGGTCCCAGAGGAGCTGGTGGGAGCCACCAAGGAGAGGGGCTTCCTTGTGGACTGGGCCCCACAGGAAGACGTTCTGGCCCACCCAGCGGTGGGCGGGTTCCTGACCCACAGTGGGTGGAATTCTACTTTGGAAAGCATGTTTGCGGGAGTACCCATGATTTGCTGGCCCTACTTTGCAGACCAGCAGATAAACAGCAGGTATGTATCTGAAGTATGGAGGTTGGGCTTGGACATGAAAGATAAGTGTGACAGAGAGACTGTGGAGAAGATGGTGAGGGAGCTGATGGAGGAGAGGAGAGGGGAATTCATGAAATCTGCAGAAGAGATGGCAGATTTGGCAAAGAAAAGCATTGGGAAAGGTGGGTCTACGTACAATAACTTGGAGAAATTGATTCAAGATATTAGAGCTATGTGCTCTTGAGGAATTATGCGATTAGTATTAGCACAGCGCATGATGTTATTTGATCAAAGTAATATGTTTATGAATAAGAGGAATGATGTTGTTAATTGTACTATGTTACCCAGCAAATTTTATTGTATTTGAAATGGGGAGCGTTTTGAGCCCAAGGTTTGGATTAAATGAAGTGTGGCCTTCAGGCAAGATTACTTGGCTGTAGACATATTTAACACCAATCTGAATTTCATCTGATCTTGGGCTTTTACTGCAATAATTTTGCACATGTTGTCAGTAAATATTGAGGACTAAAACTAGGGTCTAGGATCAATTAATTTAAATTTGTAGAATGCATACATCAAGTTCAAGTATAAACTTATCTTTCTCCCTGTATCCATTCATTATCATGCATCCAATACATACCCGATCGATGAAAGCAAAAAAGAAAAGAAATGCATCCAATTTAAATGGGGTCAAGTCCCGGGCAGTTTGTTAGCTGGTTAGGGCCATACAAGTGGGGGAGTGTGTTCAAAGAAATTAAGAAAATCATGAGAATATTGTGAGAAAGCAATCTATAAAATATCTCTAACAGTTTTTTCTCTGCATTGTGTTTTTTAATACTTTGAATTATTTTATTTGCAGTGAAGTTAACCCTTTGAGGGCACGTTTGTGCGGCCGTGTTTCTATGATAAATGTATGGAAAATCTGATCATTTTTCTTCAGTAAAAAATTTCAATGTTTGGTGTAGCTATTTTTCCTGGAGAAAAAGTGTAAAAATGAGCTAAAAAAATGAATTGCAACAATCAAGAGGCGAAGGATATAAGGTGGAGGTATTGAATATTGGATCTCGACTGTCTTAGGATTTGATTTAAAAGGATGATGCTTGGGTATTCTCCTCTTAATTCATTTTCCATCAGGGGAGAGATTTTTTAATGACGGTTTTTAAATCTCTCATTTTAATCACTCATGCATTCCTAACTTCCTAAGAACTCATTTTGATGCAAACAAACAGGCCCCTAATTTGAAAATATCTCATCATCTTCCAAAATTGATACTTTTCAGAAAATGATGTTTGCGACAATCGCTAAAACCATTTAAGGTTGGCTACTTGGCATAAAAGTCCTATCCAATTTAACTTTCAGTCTCCATAGGACCATTTTATCATGGACCTACCTGCTGACAGTCCAATTTTAAAAAGTAGGAATACCTGTGAAAATCTCTCATATTTCAATCATGACTAAAACAAACCTAGACAAAATAATAATAATATTGATAATGACTGTTATTCTTAATTTTGTTAAAGTAGGTACCCACAAAGTTACATAATCAACACCCAAAGAGTGCTTTTTGAGAAGGGCCAGGAGTGGCAGAGAAGCAGTTTTCATGGCCTATAGAGAGCAACAGTCCGATCGTTGGTGGGCTGTGTTGGTCTTGCATTCTTTTCATAGCCCTGCAGTGTAAAAGTCAATTCCATATCAAATTATACGCATAAATTATATATATAAGTTTATTTAGGCGAGCACCATTTGCACATAAATAGTGTTCACTAGCCTGTGTGGCCATGCCAATCCTGAGGTAGGGAGAGAGGATGCAAAATATCAAACAAAATTTTAACACACTGGGATCATTCCAACACCATTAAGAAACTCTCTGATCATTCTAGCCCCTTCATATATAGTGCTCAGGTTTAGTGAATTTAGAAGTCATCAATTTTTGTGATTTCAATGCAACAATGTTATAATTGGGAGTTGGACAAAAATAATTAAGTCTCAATCAAGCCAATCTGTTGATGGTTTAGTGGTGAGGTATCTCCCTTTCGCAAGGGATCAATCCGAAGTTTCAGGGCCGAAGTTTCAGGGCCTTGTTGGTCAGGGACTTGTATCATAGTGAAAAAAATGAGGGGTATCTATCAAGGCATTGTACATCTCAGACAGATCATATACATGTATTACAGAGGAAATTAGGCCTATCCATGTAAATATTTTTATATGTAAATTGTATGATTATGAACTCACTTCATGAACAGCATCCCACAACAACTTCAACTGTTCTCTTGAGACTGTCCTCACCTGGTGAACAACTTAACTTAGTATATACAATAGAAATAATAAGATGATTGGTTAGTGAAACATAAACCCATGAATGCTTACGCCCAAATGTGCTTTTGTGTCTAAGATCTAGAACCCTTCTCTAGAGGTGCACACCATGAATTCATCTTGGACTTGAGCAAATGTCAATATGGTTTTATTATGTGGTGGACAACAATTAAAAATCTAAACTGTATAAAATATTTGTCTCTTCTCGCCAAATTTCACTCAAATAGGAATTGCACCCGCTCTAAAATTGACCATGTAAAAAGATCCATATATCTTATGTATTATCAATCTGATGGTGCTCTTAATTCCTATTTGACTGAAATTCGGTCAGGGCTCACACAAGGAGTCCTTTTTTTTTTTTTTTTTGCTGTCTAGATACCACTGAGGAGCTTATTAATTTATCATGAGTCTGAGACTAAGAAGATCCCGACTCATGTACATCGTAATCTTTGTTTGGTTGCAGAAACTCTCCTCATAAATACATTTCCAGATTGCTCACAGGTCCTTGAGTATTTGTGGTTCCAGATGACGGACAACAAATTGAAATCCTTATACATCTCCTGGACAAGCAATCTTAGATATCTGGTAACCAACCAGGACCTTCGAATAACCAAACCAAACCAAGCCTTTTCCAATTATGTGGGGTCGGCTATATGGATTTGACGACGCCAATCAAATATGTTTAGGGCCATGTCCTCCGTTAAATCCATGTAGACAAGGTCAACTAGGACCTTTGAATCTTTAGAAATAATATTGACTCCAAACACCCCTTTAATGAGAGAGAGAGAGAGAGAGAGAGAGAGAGAGGTGGTGGCGAGACCTTTTTCACGATTGTCCATATGACACCTTCGGTGCAGGGTGGAGTTGTGAGTGAGCCCATGTACCTGTAGTATTTCTTGCTACCCAATTTTACATGCCTTGGGTCAATGACACCCACTTCTTTCTCTTCATCTTTGGAGTTGGCAATGTCTCTTAAGTAATCCGCCACCTAAAAGAAAATGCAATAAAAATCACGACCACCAACCATTGTTTCTATGTACATGCCTTGGATAGAAAGGACACCCACTTCTTTCTCTACATCCTTTTCAGTTGGCAATGGATCCTTTGTGGATTGGGCTTAAAAATCCATCAATGGGGACTAATTATAAAATCGAAATTGCTAAATTAGCTCTGTGACAAAATTTTCCCCAACCCCTCCAAAAGATTGAACACATGTGCAATGTATTATTAAAAGAAGGATATACGAAGGAATTCAAATCAAGTATTTTGCATGTGATCAATGTGATGGTGGACATACCAACTTGGGAGTTAGGTAACTGACATAAGGTGTGGGTTTGCTCCCTATGTCGTATGCTTGAATTCCATCTTAGGCTTAGCTAGTGCACATATGTGTGGGTTTCATGTGTGTGCGGTGTGCCTACCTGGAGGAATAGTCCTGTTGGGCTCCCATAATGAATTTATTGTTAGGTTTCAGAGAGAGAGAGAGAGAGAGAGAGAGATTCATGACTTACCTGGAAAATAAAGTTATCCTTTTGCCCAATTTTATAGAGAATTGCAAGCACGGCCCTTCTTTTGTCATTGGTCTCGTGGACCAGATGTGCCTCTAGAGCATAACTGCAATTGTACAAAAAGAATGCATTCAACCAAGTGCAAATCAATTGATAATATCAATAATGTCATAGTTTTTTGCTTTTGAAAATTTTTTGATCATGAACTACTCCTAAGTTGCCCAAACAAATAAAAATATGAAAACTTCAGTAAATCAAATTCCAGGGAAGTGAGGGTCCCATCTTCACTTTTTATCTTACTTTTCACCACTACAGAGTTCTCTCATGAGAGAACACTCTTAATCATGGATTTTCTAAAAATTCATTACAAAGTAGGCAAATGGGGACTGTGCAAAAACTAACAGAAATAAATCATATATTAAAGGGATACAAAAGGTCACATAAATAAGAGATTAGCCACCTTCGACCATTGATTGTATGCTCAGAAGGGGTGTGCCAATGACATTGTTTGAGGATATATTTAGTTCCATTTACATATATTGCTCCTGCTCCATCTTCCCATTTGACCTTTACACAATCATCAAACAATTAAAAAATTATCAAATCATAAATTCATATTCAAATTAATTGGTACCTTTTCGTGGAGCTCATCTTGACGCATGTCAATCATAGGTTTAATTAAATGGGTTGACAGCGCTTAATTTGTATGGATTATAGTTGGTCCAAATAATTGTTATGATCTACTAATGATCATAACCGTGATATGGCCACAAAGTTAAAATTGTTTTCTGTGCTCCACATCCAGTAAGTTTTTGGGTCCATAAAAAAGATGGTCACGGCGATCATACTATGACAATTTTCTGCATATCCGTTGTCCAAGAGAACTTCTTTCAGTCTTATAGTAAAGTTATGATTGCCACGCATCAAAGTAGGTTCCACGAAAACTGTTCCTATGTGAATTCTTCACCTTCATGGTTAGAATCCCATTTTACCATTATGTCATGACCGCGATTCACTAAAGTTGCATTGGATGGCTTGTAGCTCTTCTTCAGCCTCCCCAAATGTTTGAACTCCACCTTCTCATCTGACAAATCAATGGGAGATTGCCTGTTTCCTTTACCACAAACAGACCATTCTTCATTGATTTTGCTCCAGTGATTGGGTCCCTTACCACTCCCTCTATTGTAATTGAACTCATGTTGATCTCCTATATGATCATACAAGAGAAAGTAAACAAATCAATCTGCATAAAGACATTATCCCAAAAGTAACTAATGCATTGCAGCTTCTCTCCTGCTTTCTTACCATCAGACTCAGAAGTCACTTGGATACAATGAAACAGAAAGATTGCTATAGATGCACCAAAGAGAATGGGATGTTTGAACTCAAACATTGTGAAGGATAGGGATTTATTAGGGATTAATCCCTCTCCTTCACAATTTTTGAAAAAGTCAACAAGAACCACAAGCAAGTTATAAATGCCATTCCGGATTATATAGGCTAATGCAGCTATAAACACGCAGTTTTGTGGAGGAGATTGTAGTTTATTGTACTCGTTTTGCTAAATAAAAAGGACTCGGTCAACAATTGTGCTGTCATTGTAATGACAACATAATACAACGTGTGAGATATAAAAGTGGGTTTGGTGGATTAGTTATGTAGAATGTTATCGACTGATTGATCAAGGATAATTGATTTCAGACTATTCACTGTTTTCACATTGACCGTCTGATTTCATTGTGATCGAAGGCATTAGTTGTTAGTAACATTTTGATGAGGTCATTTTTTTTTTTGATAACCAATATAATTCACTTTTATTCTTTTTGTTTATGATGGGCCTCTGGACCCCACCCATCACCATGTGTCCTGTATTGACCTTTGTTTCATCATAATGACAGAATTCCCTCTCGGAAGTTGTGGGTACGAAATTGCACTACCACACTAAGCCTACAGGGAAATTTTATTCGGCTTTCTCTCCTGGGCCTATAGAGATTATTTTGGCCCAAGGACTAGAACACTTTGCGTTATCAAAAAAATCAAAATAAATAAATAAATAGAAGAGGTTAATCTAGAACCTATGTTTTTTTCCCTCCTTGTGAGAGGTGCATATACTTGCTGAACATGTAAAAAGTATTACACAGACCGAATTCCAACCCATAAAAACAAAAATGGGGATTTGTGAAGTTTATTTTTAATAGTATTATGTTATTATATTATTATTTTGCTGTTATATATAAAATTAATCTTTCTTAAAAAAAGTAACAAAAATTTTTAGAGATGTTTTCCTTACCAATAACGTTACGAGTACCATTGACCCATTTAATTTTTGTGATTGGGTTTGGGTCTAATACAGTGTACCTGTTTCAGGTAAGGGTTTGGGCCCATGTAGTTCGATATATATATATATATATATATATAGGGGGATAGATGCATATGAATATTCTCCATATATATATATGTGTGTGTGTGTGTGTGCGCGCACGCGCTGCCTTGGTGCTCATAGGCCTACCTTACCCAACCGTATGATCGATCTCCTCACACTCACTGTCCTAGTGAATTAGTACTCATCCTAAATTGATGCTCATTTGAGCTCCTGCATGCCTTCTAAGAAGACAAATTTGGCAGCACTATATCTTTTTTCTTTTTTTTTTTGATAACGCAGGTTCCCAGCCCTTTGGGTCAGAATAATCTCTACGGGCCCAGGAGAAAAAGCCGGGTAAAATTCTCCTATGGCCTTAGTATGGTAGTGTAGTTTCGAATCTACAACCTTTGAGTACAAACCGTGGTCCTAGGCCAACTAAACTACACCTTGGGGTTAGTACTATATCTTATTCAAGAGCTAAAATTTGAACAACTTCAAGCCCTCAAAATAACACTTTTCGTGATCTATTGGTAGACAAAAGTTTTTTTCACCCCCCCACCCCCGCATACATTTGGACCATGAGGGCTGGAAGCCTTGAAAATCTCAAAGATTGCCATCCGCCTAGGCAGGCCCCAAAGGCTAGCCATTCCAAGGGGTCCACCGGGCCCACTCTATCATCATAATAATGTGAATAGCTTTAATCAAAGTTTAACGCATCTGATTTGAGTAGGCCTTTGGATTTTGATCAGACAAGTCTTTCTCCCATGCAAATAGCAGGATTCCAACAACTTTAAGGGTCTCGAAATTGTCTCTATGTTTATGTGGGTGCACTTTATATATAGTTATTCCCTCGTGTGATTTACGCTTATCCAATTCAAGGATATTACTATGTTTTCCCGCGTGACATTGGTCTTGGTCGTAGAAAACATCCTTTTGGCTCCATCCATGCATTTGCAAAATGTGATGAGCTGACTAGAGGGTGCACAAAAAATACGTCGATCCGTAAATCCGATCCAATCCGAAGGTAAATGGATTGGTGACGGATTGAAAATTTTATAGTCCGTTAGCAACGGATCGGTGGCGGATTTCACCATCAATCCGCGGATTCAATTCGATCCGATCCGTTGACATTAAATATAATATATATGGAAAGTGCTCCTATGAGAGACACTCTTACCAACTTTATGAGAGATGGGTGAAGGCCCTCACATTTAAGTTGAGAGTCCTTACATTTAAGTTGGTGAGAGTGGATATGGAAGTGAGGGCCCACACCCATCTCTCATAAAGTTGGTGAGAGTGTCTCTCATAGGAGCACTTCCCAATATATATATATAATAGGTCTAAATATAAATTAAGATGTCTAAATTTAAAATAAGAAAAAATTTTAAGGAGTCAAAATGTAATTTTTTCATAACATATTTGATATTTTTCTTTTAACATTTGATTGAACGGATTGAACAGATTAATCCAACCTGAACCGGTCCGCTACAGATCGGATCGGATTTTAACAGCCACGGATTGGTGACGGATTCCAAATCCTTCAATCCGTAGGTAACGGATTGGTAACGGATTTGGCCCAATCCGCACCAATCCGATCCGTGTACACCCTTAGAGCTGATCCTAATAAAGAGTTAACTAATATGTGCTTAACGATGATTTTAATTTCAAGCCTAAAACCTAAGGGTCCTTCTGCCTCTTTTAAACCTGTAAAATACGAAAAAAAAAAACTTTCAACTTACTTGATAAATATTTTGTGCACTTCAATTCTTTAAGTAAAATTTCATTTCATTAAGATTTTGGTAAAATGAAATTTATTTGTGATTTTCATCCTTTGTTTTATAAAGAAATCTGAATTTGGTAAAATGAGATTTGAATTGCATTTAAGTTTTGAGATTACTTCTCCCCAACAATCATTGCAGCCAGCCGAAAAGGCTGATTCTATGAAGTTTTTTCCTTTCATATACATTCATTTTCATGAATGGTTAGGCCGTCCTCATGGTAGAAGGGGGGTGTGGTTTTGTGAAAGTTCACATTTGTGCTATAAAATAATAAGCATTTCAACCTGGGAGGTACAACTTTCATATACGGGCCCAGTTGTTGAAAAGAGATCACCCACATAAACATAAAGACAACTTCTAGCTCCCACTTTAATAATCAATGCAACCAAACCACCCTCACACCATAGTGCATCCAGCCCCCGGATTGATCACATGTATAAAAAAATATAAAAATAAAACATATTTTGTTTTTTGAAAGCTAACTATGCAATTTAGATTGTATTGATCCAACAATGAGAATCACTCTAATTGAAACAATTTCTTTTCCTTAATCTTTTACAAAGTGGCCCTCATATGCTTAATCCTGATTCCTGAACCTCTGGTAATGAGAATATGCCTTCCCCCTGCATTTTGTTTGGCAATGTCAATTTTCTGTGATGGTATATAATCATGATTATGTAATAAAAGAAGCTTAGAATCATATGTGGTGGACCCAATTGAAGGTCTTTGAAAAGAAGACAATAGCGGTCTTTTTTTTTTTTTTCACGAAGTTGGCCTTTGAGACCGGAGTGATACCATCAACATGGTAAATAGTGCGGCCAGGATTTTCTTTTGAGGGGAAGAACATGTAGTTTGGTTTTGAGGACCCAGGATTTAAATGTGGGTTTTGAAAGCAGACCCAAATTTTCCATTGGAAGCACTAGGGGTCGGCTGTACTCACCCTATTGAACAACCAGCATACTAATATGAAAATAAATAAATAAAACAGACAAGCAATGCTCGGCAGGAATTTGTAATTCCTAGAAGGGAAAAATTCCTGTCACAATTCAACATATAAGGATGGCAACAACAAATTAATATTTAAGTTCAGAATGGCAAGAACCAAGATAATATTCCTGTCTACAGATGTAATTTGTAATATGGAAAGTATACTATGCCTTTACTGCTGCAGATTTAGGAAAAATGGAAGTGAAGAAAGCATTTTCCCTGTTTGGCGGCATTCTATGCAAGAAAAAAAGTGGCGTTGACACACTATTAGGAAGCAAAACTGCAACATAAGATAGCACCAGTTTCCCCACTTCAGCCGCTGGATGCTCTGTCCCATCTCTAGCTTTCTCTGGAAAAACAAGGGCGGGCAATATGAAAGGTGGGGTTTCTCATCCTCCAGATATCACCTCGTTTCTCATTCTAATAAGGAATCTTCTTTTCAAATTTCCCACATCTAAATCTCACCTATTGATCTTCGCTGTCAGACGAAATAAATCCAAAGGCCACCTTCTTTCTCACAAAAAAAGGGACTCCAAAAGATCAGTGCATTTAAAAAGTTATATACTCCACAAACATTTGAGCCATTCCCGAATTCAAGTAATCACTAGGCACATTTATTTGTGACCTGGCCATATTGGAAAGGCAAGCATATTATGAACATTGCCAACAATTTGGATGTCTGTCTATCGTACAAAGCATTTCCATCAAAACGCAATAGAGAGAGAGAGAGAATGTACTTCTCTACAAACTCCTGTAGTCTATGACAGTGACTTCATCTTCAGGGGCATCAAGGTCTTGATAGCTGCACCGACAAATAAAAAGAGATCAAACAATAGCAGCAATAAGTTTTGGATAAAAAACAGTTACATAGAAGAAATCAAATTTTAAAAGGTTTTTAAGCCAAGGACAATCTAGTCACAGCAATTAACTAATCTAACAGATCTTAACACCAGAAAGAATAAAGAAAACTAGTGGTGCATTCCTGCCTGGAAAACAGAATTCCAAGACATCCATCATACATGATTTAACTTCATGTAGACAACTGGGCTTCCTGATCCTATGCCGAAAAACTTATCATGGATAGATTATAGGCAGGCAGGTTCCACCACTGATTATAGAAATAGAGATCACTGTGGAAAGAAAATTTAAGAAGTGAAAAAGATCCTACTAACTTTATCAATCTAGAAAAATTATACAATCATCCAAAAACACTCAAAGTTGGTCCAAGATTGAGGTAAAGAGGAAAGAAAAAACATGATAAAAAACAGAAATGATGGGGGCACTTTGGGTGAGCTTTGTCTGTTCAACAAAATGCAACTTCTATATTATTATCATATTCAGTAGCCCACGAGTCAGGAAGATTTCTTCAAAAAATTCAGTTCTTCAACCATACTGATGGGATGACAACTGACTTCCCTATATTGAGTACATGAGCAAATTCTCAACAATGGAAACAAGAATAAACAAATTTGAGTTATATCCCCAGAGCATCATTCACCTTCGAATACGACGAGGATCCTGTCGGAAAGCCTGAGATACAGAAAGGATTGGTGCTGGACCACCCACTTGAGGGGCTGAACGCCCTTTCCTACCACGTGAGCCACCATTTTCTTCATATGGGGAAGGTCCACCTTGGTCTCTCAGCATGCGCATTGCAACTTCAGGTGGAGCAGGTACAAAAGGCCCCAATGGTCTGCAAAATCCACAGATTTGATAAATTGAAAACACAATATTGTATGCATAACAGCCACCAAAGGAAAATATGAAACTGAATCGATAGTCAACTTACCCAGCACCAGGTACAGGCATCAGTACTGGTGGCGGGGGTACATCTGAGGGATAAGAAGCACCACGCATGCCTTTTCCACCATAAGTATCATACATTGGATCATCAGGATTCCCCCCTTCAAGCACATTGGTGTTAGATTGGTAATCACGAGAAGGGGAATTCTCCATCCTATCATACCTTTCATCATTGTTAATGGTATCAGCTCTGTCATGCTCTCTATGGTTACTGCGATCATCTCTCAAACGGCTATCCAAACCAGGTCTGCGCCGTTGTGACTTGTCCTTCTAAAAAATAGACTATCCATAAGAATAATGATCAACCATTCATAAAAAGAAAAAAAAAAAAAAAGAGAAAAAAAAAAGAAATAATCAAGAAGCATGCATTCATGAATGAATCTATTGTATAGCTCACAATATGATATCTTGGCATGTAAGTATTCATGTGCAAACTGTCGTTTAATGTTGCAACAGCTGGTTAGGATAATAAGAGTCTTATCATTAGATGGACAATGTTCTACGATGAGCAGACTGCGCATTGCTAATATGCAGTGCAGCTTGTAGGCCTACATAGATAAATGTCCATTAGTGGGAGAAGGGCAGATGGAAAGGTCTCCTTATGTACAAGGGGAAGCCACAAAATCAGGGCCCAGCAGATTATCCTACCCCTTGATTAAACAACCTTAAAGTCAAACTAGTACAAGAACCCGTGCTGAGCACGAGTCTGTCCATACGATGCAAACCAAATATTCATACAATTGAAAAATAATTATTGACTTGAGTGGCGGCCCAAATAAATTGTACAACAGTAAATTTTTTGAAAGAAAACAAAAAATATATATTAACGTGCCTATTTTCGCAATTGAGAGTCGGTGGAGTAGAAACCAAATAGGAGAAGTGAGGTAAAAAAATGGGAAAATATGTAGAAATGGGATCAGGAGATGTGAGCAGATAGGCACTCTTGCAAAAACAAAAAAGAAAAAATGGGGAAGTTACAAGAGACATGGGTAGTTACATGAGATGAGATAGGTGTTGCATGGGGATAAGAAATGAGCAGTTAAAATCAAAAAGAAAAAATGGGGAAGTTACAAGAGACATGGGTAGTTACATGAGATGAGATAGGTGTTGCATGGGGATAAGAAATGAGCAGTTACAAGAAATAAGAGAAGGGGGGATAACTAACGGTCAAAATCACAACAGAAAGTCCAAATTAGATTGAAAAGGCTTAGCTTTTATATAGTATAATGGCGTTTAACTGAAGAACTTTTGAGATCCAATCCAACGGTAAGTGAAGGTTCAAAGTGTGTAAAATTGGTCCAAATGTGAGATCATGGGATGATGAGTATCAAAGGGGCTGCACTGATCAAAGGTGGGCCGACGTAAGCCCCATAGAGCTGGACTGCACATGCAACCAGCTCATAGGAGAACATTCTCCATCGTTAGATAAGATTTATTGTGTAGTTTAACCTAGAGGTGTGGGTGTTGTTTTTCTTTCTTTGGGTGGGTGGATTTTCAGTCGCCATCTGGTACATCTCTCTACTGATGCAGTGTTTTGAATAAAATAATTGAGAGAGAGAGAGAGAGAGAGAGAGAGAGAGAGAGAGAGAGAGAGAGATGGGAAGGATAATAATAGTTTTATCATTGGATATTCATAAGATCAGATTTCAATTAGCATCATTGCTTATCTGTTGACCTATTTGGTTGTGCATATGCTTGTGTGTATAATATGAAATCTTGCTTGCAAGTGTTCATGACTAATGAGCATGTTAATTTAGTCGTAATTTTGATACAGACTTCATTAATCATTCAGTTTGTTCATACCTGTATGGGTATTTGCATGATGGGTGTGCCACCAGGCGCATCTGCATCACTACAATGGAAACATTGAACATTTTAGTGATCAAAACTATTACAAGAGAAAGTAACATGCTATAATTCAAAACAAACTATTGCAACCCACACTCAACTTCATGTAGTTTTGGAAATACACGTCCTCCCGTACTTTTGAAGTCAGCTCTAACGAAAGTTCTGGGTGCTTCAGTCTAAGATGCTTATGCACGAATTCCGCAGCATGGAAGAGTTTTGTGCAGCCCTTTGCTCCACAACCATACTTCCACCCATACTTCTCATCCCTTATTTTCCGTACGTAGGGATCTAAAGCTTCAGAGGCTGCTGCATCTATCTTCTCCTTGGCTGTCATTTTTTCCAATGGATCCTGACCTTGCAACCGTCCTTGCCAAAATGAATCAAGTTTAGTCTCCCAATCAGCCCCACCAGTATTTTTTTCATCGAAGCCCTTACCCTCAGACCTCACATGTCGAAGACCCTTAGCTTCATCCATCTCACGCATGCCATAATAGTCCAAACCATGGATGCGCCATAGATAAGTAATGAGTGTATCCAGTAGCTCAATGCCTTCAAGACCCTTGACAGTGGTTAGACCCCGTATAATAATAATTGACCCCTTGTCTTGATTAACACCACATAGAACATTTTCGCCAATACCCTTTTCTTTGTCAAGCTTACGAACAAGCACCTGAGCTTGTTCAATGTCAGCTTGAATTCGTCTTGGTTCGGCACTGACAGGCGGTGCCTTGGGAGCAGCTGCTAAGAGGTCATTTCCTTTTGTTGGCCCCCTACCATGTCGTCTTCTTTTGCCTCCAGGATCAGCTTCATCTTCAGAGTTTATATCGCTGCCATGTCCTGATTGCATTGCTGATGAGGCAGAGACACCTGGACTGCTGCATAAATGGGAAAAAGGGTATGACAATGGCCTCAAATATGATAAAAGTTCAAAACAGTGGCTACTCGCCAATTTTGAGCATGTGTGTATATATGTATATACATATGTGCATGTATGTATTTATTTCGAAATGACCAGTCCATTTGGATGTGTGCAAACCTTCCGAGTGTGGTCCATGTAGATGGACTATCAAGTGGGCCCCACTATGAGGTGCAAATGGGTGTACACAAAAAAAAGGTGTGCATATGCACAACTCGTGCATTGTACGCACCCATAGTGCCCCCTCCCCTCTTAAAAAAGGAAAAAGAAAAAAAAAACTATGGTTCACACGCCCCCTGGGTTTGCACCCAATGCGAATGGACTGGACTTATGGGCCCCAGATGATAGGGTTAGGATGATCAAATGAGGCCGATATTTTTGTACATAGGAGGGGCCCATGCAGATCTTCAAATCCCCCAGCCCCATCCCGAAGTGGGCCATCAGGTAAGCCCCACAGGGAGGGCCGCACAGGATCTGAACTTTGTGTGTGTGTAATTCCAAAATACCAAGAGTAATTTCACATCACCTAAAGTGGCAGGCAGCCAAAAGAAAGCCAGAGGTTTTTTCCACACAAAAAATATTATATTCAAAGAAGTATGTGAAAGTATCATACTAGGTACTATTTCGGAATTTAGGGATGCAGACTCGATGCATAGATCATTTTAAGTTTTTTAATTCAGATTAAATCTTTAAACGAATGAAATAACAGTGAATAGGCTATTTCAACTAACAAATCTTACAGGTCTAGAGTTCCATTCTGTAAATCAAGCAAAAACTCTTTTGCAACAGTCCGAGCATGCTCATTCCTCCTGAAATATAAGTACCAGAGTCACAACAATCTTTAAGACAAAAGTAAAATAGTAGACAAGGAAATAATTTTGACAGAAGAACAATAGTTTCTGAAAGACGTTAAAAAAAAAAAAAAAAAAAAAAAAAAAAAGAAAAAAAAAAGACAGGAAAATTGGTGACATGAGTGAGAGAAAAACCACCGAACCATATATTATGGTCCATGGATCAATTCAGTCATATATTCTTTTCTTTCATTCTTCAAATATGCAAATCAAAAGAGCTCACCTTTCTATAACTGTTACCAAGTTTGTTGGATGATACTTGTCTTTCAACCTTGAACCCAAAAAACAAATAATTAAAAGAATCCATAAAGTAATAGGCTCCTTGTGAAGTGAAAATAAAGAAACAAAGAATAAAAGCATACCATTCTTCGTCCTTATGAGCAGCAAAATAAGCACGTTTTTGGGTTGAAATGTATTCCGATCTGTATTCTTCATATCTATATAATACAAGTCACATTTCAGCCCATGTAATGTATGTTGCATGTAGTGCAAGAGCATGAAGGTGCTTCTAAGCGGCAATAACTACTTTAGTGAGAGCTATGGGATTTTATGAGAACTACAGGATTTTGTGTAGAATACCTCCTCTCAGCTTCAGCTGGCAGGATATCATCTTCCAGCTCCTGAATGAATTGCTTATATGACATCAAGCCTTCCCTAAAACAATAAGATATCACATACTAAGCATCAGCATGAATGAATATACTGGACTCCTAACAAAAGGAACAGACACATCAAAAGTTTTTTAAGAATTAATGACTGATTAGATCTGATACAACTCTGATCCTGGTCTTGACTTACCTCTGGGATCCATCAGGTTGGATATGGGATATATAACCAGATACTACAAAATAGACAACTTATCCATATTGTATCATATCCAAAACCTCATTTTAAAGTGAAATCTGTGTCTCCGTTGTATCCATGGTTTGTCCATGGAAAACGTTGGATCCAATGTTAACAAGGTTGGATATCCAAACAGTCCAGTATCTTCTGGAAAGATTCAGTTGCTTAATCTTATATAAGATCCAATCACATGGATTTTAAATGCAGCTATGACAGAGATATGGTAGAATCAAAAGGAAGTCAACTGAAACAATATAGCACACTGATAATAAGACAAAGTTTAAATGCTTCACCAGAAAGGGGGAAAATCAAATGGACTGGACTAAAGGACAAAAATAGGCTCCTGCCTAATGCGCACCTTTGTGTAACTCCCATGTTCGGAATATCAGCAGAACCAGCACGTCCTGAATCAGACCAATCTGCAGAAAGGTTATGCAACATGACACATCAATGCTCAACAGCAAAAGCTTCAAGAAGTATGGCTAAGTGCATAGCCGCACAAAGAAGTTCATGCCCACACTCGAACTGAAGCTGTTGTGAGTCATACAACCATATTAGACATGCAAAATAGAACACAAATATATATACATCCATGGTGAAATATTCTCCTAGCGCAGACATCCCGATCTGAAGATTAAAGAGGAGGCCCCATTAATAAACTGGGACCCCCCTGAATTTCACAGCTCCGACGGTGATGACAGCACCCAACCATGACAACAGTGCGTCTGCTACATCCATATACCTAGATACATTTATAAATAGGAAAAAAATTTCAAATGAGGACATCCTCATATGAGCTATATACAAACCACCAAGGTGGTGAGTTGGTGGCACTCACCAAAGTTAAATTTCATCTAACTGCTACTCAAGATCAGAACAGTCAAATCTTTTCACATGTTTTTGCTGCCTAACTCTGGGGCCTTGGAATCCATAACTAAGACGGTGATCTTAATTTTATCTAATATTTAATTGTATTTTCTGCAGTAACAACTTCATTATCATCATCAGAGCCTTGTCCCAACTATGTTGGGGTCGGCTACCTGAATTATGTTTTTTCATTCTAATCTATTTGGGGCCAAAATGTCAAATAAGTTGCACTTCTTCAAATCCAACCTTAGGGCCTTCCATGTCCTCTTTGGACTACTCCCTTTCCTTGGCAGACCATCAATTTGCATAGAAAGACTTTTCCTCACCAGAGTCGTTGTTGGCCTATGTTGGACACGAATTCACCTTTTTGCCAAATGCTAACTTGCTACTCAAACTTGGAGCCAGACTTATCATCCCATATCCTCCAAAAAATCAACACGGTCCCTCTTCCAATGTTGAAGACCACATTCTAACATGTGCAGCAATAGTAGCAAAGACCATTGTTGTTAAGATCCTAATATTCAGGATCATAATCTTATGAGTTATATCAAATCCTAGAAGAAGAAAAACTCCATACAAGGAGTCCCATTTTCAACTAAATCTTAAAATTCATATGTGAGTCTTAAGCTTTTATATTTGTTCTATTGAATCGCACAATTCAGATGATTCAATAGATGGGAATAGCAATAGATGACTATTTTTAGTTATTTTTTAAATTATTTTCCTTCATTATTCAGTGTTTTTATTTTTAATAGGTTATGTGATTTTTAATAGGTTACATGATGATTAAGGAATCTATTTAGATAAAAAAATTGTGCAAAATGGAAAAGAAGAAGAAGATAAAGTTAAGTGGCGCATCAAAGATAATTTTTAAATAAGAAAACAAATAGATCATTTAGTGATGGGATTATGAAAGCCACTTGATTGTAGCATGCAAAATTCAACGACATGCATGCTCAAGGACAAAAGAAGTAGGCATCACTATTGAACAATCTATTCAACTTTGATATCAATGTTAATTAAAACAAGTACCAGATTGGCGATTCAAATATCGACCATGAGGTCTTTCTTCAAGATATCCAGCCCTGCCCCCCATTGCATGACGATCATAACCTCCACCATAATCATGGTTAAACCTGGAGCCATTCCAAAAAAAGTTAAGACAATCACATAGATGAATCCATGTTGAGCCTAAATTGATAGGATAATATTCTCTATCAACAGCTTAGCTATAAGCTAAACAAAAACATAATAATCTTGCATTACAAAACATCACACTTTGGAGATGTTAGTAGATTTGTGATTCAAGAGATGGAAAAAAAAAAAAAAAAAGGTCTTCCACAGACACCAGGACCTGGAAAAAAAAAATAGAAAGAAGGGAAAACTATGATGAGGTGGTCATCCAACTTGTCTATTATTAAGTCATCCATAATCCATTGGGAAAAATAAAATAAAATAAAATGTATTTATAGTATATATGAAAAAGCAACATCAAATAGTAGTGAGGTTCCACAGGAACATCTAAAATGTGAGGGAGAAAATATTAGAAACAAATCAAGTTCAGAAAGGCCAGTACCCTCATACCATAACTTTTATTTTGCCAACTGTGACTGTCATACAGAATCAAGATTCCACAGAATTATAGTGCTTCCTATTAAAAAAAAAAAAAAAAAAACTTGGTGTTTTTAAAAGTTATAAACAATTTAGTGTTGTTGGATTGCTTACGGACTACGATGCCTAGATACAGTAGGGACACGCCATGGACATGGCAGGGACAAGGATTTTACATATAAAAAGTGAAGTATCAAATACGATATGACACGATACGTTGCCCATTTGGAAGTATCCATGCATTATCGCTTACAGATTTATCTACTTGCCGAAGACAAGAAATGCAAGTATAACAAGAATCAATCAGGTCATGACCATTCTACAGGTAAAGTATCAAGTGTTTTCTTTTTAATGGTAAATAATTATTTTTATAGCACCAAAAGCAGGAAAAAAAAACACACAATCAGCCACGTTAAGGCATACCAAAAGACACAGCACTCACAAAGAAAACCCTAAATGAAGGAAATCCCCATAAAGTAAACATACACTTAACTACAAATCTTCACCAAAATAAAAGGACAAGCTTTAGATACAAATTAGGCAACGCCTATGAAACCTTTTTTCTTAACATCCAATGAATGATCAACCAAATGACAAATAATAGGTTCCAGCTTGGTAAAAAAAAAAAAAGCCTCTCGATTGAATTTAACAAAAGCAATGTCCCCTTGCATGATATGGATTCCAAACATCCATGATCTACATGCGAATAGAGTCGATTGCAGTGCGATATAACAAATCTGAGATTAGCAATTCCATCTTCATAAATCTCATGCTTGGTGTATAAGAAATGCAATGGCTTTTAATTCATTCATGTAACTTGGAACAAAGAAGAGAGAAATCACTGACCTAGGACTTCCCCTGCGGTGGTTGTCGTACCCTCCTCCATCGTCCCGCCGCGAGCGCTTGAAAGGAGGCGGCGATGAGCGGCGCGGTGAAGAATGCCGGCGGTACGAGCTGGGAGGAGGGCTGGGGCTCAGCCGCCGCTTGTAGTCTCTGTCCCGTTCACGGGAAGGTCCGACGGGTCCAGGAGATCGGTTCCGGTCATGGTAGCGGCGATCGTCCCTCTCATCTCGCCTCTCTCTCGAATCTCTGTCCCTACGGCGAGGAGGAGGAGGAGGCGGCAGATCGTCGGGGGATCCCTCCGTCCGCTCCGGCTGCCGTTCGCGGCTTCGGTCGAGGGATTCGATCGGGACGTCCATGACTTCCGCCATGGAGAAGGATGAGAGAGAAAAGGTTGCAGTGTATAAACCCTAGAAATCTAGAATGGTTACGGAACGATCATATAAACATCCACCGAAGGATAAAAAAACACACTTGTGCTTCAAAAGCATTGGAGGATCCATCATATGGGGTCCATGTCACTTGTTTGTTGTTACCGAATCCATGCTGCTTTTTTATTTTATTTTATTTTTAAGAATCCATGCATTTGAAGAATGATGAATTATTTTATATTATAGTGGAATGTTTTCAATTTAATTTTATATAACTATCTTTCAATTTTGACTCTTATCGAACCCGAGATCTCGACTTCTTATTATTATGATCATTATTTTTATGTATATTAAAGAAAGGTTTTGGATTGAATTTTGAGCGTTGGGTGACACTTTTAACTTTTAGTGGAGCCTATATTCATCTCGCAGGATTTTTCATTACCATCTCTTCAAATGTTTTGTAGTTTTTTCAATATTTTCCTTCATCGTTAATGATTAAATCCAAGTTGTTGTAAGAACTGAAAAATTGTAAAACAAAAAAACACCCAAAGGTTTCCTATTTTGACTGTTGCTGGTGATTTTCCAATACAAGAATTATCTTTTTTTTTTAGTTTTGTTCCTTGTTTCAATAGTTTTCTAAAGAGTTTCGAAATTTATTTGTTTTCTTTCACTATTTCAAAAATCTTTGAACATGTATTTATGTATCCAAGAGAGTAGGAAAGGCTTGTCTTATTTAGGATCGTGCCATCATTCATAAATCATGCATGCAAAATGTGATTTTGTCGAACAATAATAAATCTATGATAATTCTAAATAGTATAAAACTCGGTTATAATATACACATTTTATGAACTTTATATAATTAATATAATAGTGCAACATACTAAGATCATGGGCCCAATTGACTCCACTGATATATGGAAAAGCATTTAAAAAAAAACTATTTAATGAATTGAAGTTATGGGAAGCTTTTGACCCCACTCAATGCCTAAGTTAATGGGCCATTAAATGGCTACAAAAAAAAAAAAAAAAAAACTAATGGGCCCAATTTTTATATTTTAAAGAAAATTTCCTTTTTTAGACATTTTGTTGGTGAGTCTTTATTTACCCTAACTTTACCTCTAAATACGGTATTATCCCCATATTAGAAGGAGAAAATCATAATATTATCAAAATTAGATGACAAATGTTGATAAAGGGAAAAATAAATTTATTCGATTTGTAGAAGATAAGTCTTTTGTTGACCCCACTCGAATTTCTAGAGTCGCCACTGACTAAGATTGTTATTATCTGAAACTAAAACTGCACCATGTTTAAAGTTAAGAATTTTTAATGGGCTAGATCCATGTTTTTTTTTAAAAAAAAATGGGTTTTAAATCTTGAACACCTTGATGGATCATCTTGACCCAATTTGCCCAACATATATAACATCACTATTTCTTTTCTTTACTTTAGATGGAGCTTGTAGAAAATTGATTGCTTTCGGCGCCCACTATTCAGATAAAAATAGGTTGGGTTTGATACATGTAGCTAAACCCTAACCCACATTAATAAAAAGCTACTATATAAATATCTAGTAAAAACTTGAATTCACAAGTCACAACCAATTACTTTTTAAAGCTTTTAAAATGCTACACTAGTCCCCACACTACTTAACGTTTTTATATTAAGATTTGTTTGAAAAAGGCCAAAAGTATTTATAGACGGGGCAGAAGCATTAGCCACATGAGAGGGAAAAGATCTAATTCATGTCGAAAGTAGTTATGTACCATATTGTTCTTCACATTTTTTATATTGTTCTTCACATTTTTTGTTATGTGCACATATACAAAATGTATGTTTGGATAGTTCATTTTGAATCATCAATGAGCCATGCATCAAACATAGCATTTCCTTTGAGTCCCGTTGTTAGGCTGACTGTACTTGTTGTAGTTTGAAGTCTTTTCTTTGCTTGAGACTATTCGGCAAGTCTATTCTCTCTCTTTTCTTTCATCAGTAACTATAATATGAAATAAACAAAGAGCTTACAATGAGAGAGGATTAAGGTACAAGAGTATTGTGTCCCTACGCCACCCAAAACATACAAAAATACACCACCCAATACTTACATGATCATACCCTCCCAAAAAAAAAGACTTGTCGATCCCTTGCTTAGCTAAAACATTAGCCACAGAGTCAGCGGATCAACGGACATGATGAAAGACAACATTAAAGCAGGTAGATAAAGCTCGAATTCCGTTGAATATAAATCGAAAATTTCAATGGTTGACCTTTCTAGAGGTCCAAGCAATTGCTTCAGAGACATTTTCTCTCTCCCTGTCTCCCTATCTCTCTCTATATCTTTCATCCTTCCGTATAACATGTTAACTCACTTGCAAAGGCAACTTCACCTGAAGAACTTGAACTATATCTCCATCAAGTCTATTTTAAACACACATCACATCAAATAATAAACCCCGAGATATGAACACCCTCAATTTTGCTTCAAACCCAAGTCAAGCCTGGCAAGGGGCTTATCAGCGTGGGTATATGTGGGCCCATATCAATGAAATTGTAAAGATAGTATGTTGTACATCCGGGATCCCATAATATTTTTGAGCTGGCTGTCCCAGTGATTCACTTTATTCGACATAGGGTGTCCACTTGGGTTGCTTTATGTGAGGCCTCTTTATCTCATAGAGGGGAGTTTTCACTGCATACATACATATGCATATACATACATACATATATAGACCACATATGCTCAATAAAATGCATGCCACTCAGTCACGAGGATGGGTTTCTGGAAAGGCCCACTGAATCATGACAAATGTGTGCGCCCATAAACTTTCTAGAACCTCTTGACCTTCTAACATCATGCAACGTTTGATGGTGAAATCTATTATTTTATGCCAACCTTAATATGACTCATGATTGATTGATATTGGCACTTTAATATCACTCACATGCCATCGGGTCAATTTTTAGGTCTCTAAATTTAATGTCTTACTCTAAGTGCCCAGAGCACAGAGTGGAAGCGGGCCTGGGGAGCCGAAACGCTAAATTTTATAATAATTATATGTCAGGAGCGCCTCGGCCGGAGCGCGCATACAATATATATAGTGCTTGTGAGTTTATAAATAATTAACTAATGGGTATAAATTTATCTTATCCATATATTGAAGTATGAAAAATGGAGAAAGAATTTAACTTTGTAATTTGATAATATAAAATAGATAATAATTAATAAGTCAGAGAAAGTTTTTCATTCAAAAGATAAATGTCAAGCTTACAAAAAAAGAAAATACATAAAAAAAATAAAGATTATGCACGGTTCTCTCCATATTTAGTTGAACCGCGCTTCGAGGATGGTCAAATTGCGCTCCGATGACGGATCCATTCCGAAAACACCGATCTACGTTTTCAGAGTGGGATTGAAAAAGTTGAGAGAAAGTTCTGGGGACTAGGGTATTACTATTGACCAATAGCTCAACTTAGTAAAAATTAAGAAGTCAAATATTATATATGAAAGTCAATGATTTGAGAGTCTCATTTTTATTTTTATTTATAAATTCTAACTTTAATCATCTTATTAATTTTGGTTTTCTATAGAGCTCGCAATTTTGAACTGTCAGTGCCAAATTCAAACCATGTCACGGCCTCTTACTGAAAGATTTCAAGAAACCACCAACCAATACACCACCTAAGATTTTTATATAAATATTCATTTAAAAATATTAAAAATAGTTATAAAGGCGATCGAGACCTTAGAAGCATGAAAGATATCCACAATTATTAAATATATATATATATATATATAGGGAGGTGCTCGGATAAGAGCATCTCTCATCTTACTATCAGAGATATAGGTGGAGACCCTCATATTTAAGTTGAATGTGAGGGGCCCCACTTTTATCTCTCATATGAGCATTTCCCTTTATATATAAAGGGAGATTCTCCTATGAGAGATATCTCCCATATATATATATATATATATTATATTATTCACATATTTTCTTATATGAGATTATTTTTTCGTATAAATATGCATGTTTACAATATATAAGCATTTCAATGATTGAGAATATTAATAGAAAAACCGACGGGACCTATTTATTGATTTCGTTACGTATTTTTAAATATATGAAAAATGCCTTTCCTTTTAATGTTGGCAACTTTCAATTCACCTTAAATTTGTATTAGTTTCTTACTTTACATAAAACTTACATTGTTTTATTATATTTTTCTCTCTAATTATATTCTTAAAACCCCGACCGCAACCAATATTACTATAACTAACTTTTATTTTTTTAATTCATAAATATGCCCATGTTTTAAGCACGAGTGATCAAACTAGTAAATATTCAATCCTCTCAGCACTTGCTCTAATTATGTGAAATGCACAACAAAATTTAGACCCAATTGCATGACGGGCCATGCTCGCCTAAGAATGCTAATGGGTGTGGATCTGGATGTAATATATGAGTTGATCCATCCATTAGTTTTTATTTTGGCCATCCATCAGCAGAATTCTCTCTTACAAGCAAATTGTATGTGAAGTCCAACTCTATGGATGCACTTTTGTCTTAATTTGATCGGTACAACTCTTTTCACACTCTTACCCTCCTGTGATCGCATTCCTACTGAATTTAATGTCCATGAACAACCCTCAATCACCTTTGGATCGAATCTAAAAAATCTATTGTTAAAAGATAGTTTAAGGATAGGATAATCTGATGTGCTGGTTGTTTGCATGACTTCCTTATCCATAACGAGATCTTTCTATCCATTCAATCCAAATGATAGGAATGGATCCAAGTGGGGGGCCCACGATCTATACCGCATGCTAATTATGCTGTTTGCTCTTAAGTGAAAATCCTCCTCCATCATAGCTGTACATTAAACGGTTATAATGACTACTGATGGGGCAACCCCAACATGTCGCATTTCTTCAAACTTAGAAATAGCAATGGAATTGTTGTCCACAACATCATTACACTATCAATACTATTCTACACTATTACAGAATATTCAGCTTGCTTGCTGTGGCTTCCTTTGGCTTATTGGTCCCCAGCTCTCCCTTGTCTTGGTTGTCTGCTTGTGCTGGCCGTTGCAATTGGGTAAGTGGGGCTGAGTTGCTGCTGTCCTCTCTCTTCCCTTGTCCTTGGTTTGGAATGATATGGTGCCAGTCTTTTGCTCCCACACTTTCCTTTCTTCTCTGCTTTTTATAGCTGGTGCTGTGCCCTGCTGCTCTCCAGCTGCTTTTGCTGTGTTGGGGCTGGGTTTGGTAGATCTGTTCTGGGTTGCCTTACCAATGCTTGGGTCTTCTTGTTTTCCCTCGGGCTCTCTTTATTGCCCAGTTTGTTGCCTTGCAGTTGCAGTGGCTGTTCTTTTTGGTTTTCTCCCTTTTTGCAGGGCCCTGTAGGCTGCGGCTCTCCCAGTTTTTGGTCTTTCCTCCTCCTGCTCTATCCCTGCATGTTCTAATTTTGGCTTAGGGGAAGATGGTTTTTTCCTTTTTTTTTTTTTTTCCGCTACCGAAGGGTTCCCAACCCTTTGAGTTGTAATAATCCTTCCGGGCCCAGATGGAAACTGGGTAAACACCCTCGTGGTCCCTAGGTGGTAGCGCTAGTGGATTCAACATTCGATTCCTGAAACTAAGAAAAAAAAGGTATTGACTGCAAAACTCACCTTAAATTATATAAAAAAAACTAATATAAAACTAAGATGAAAGTTGCTGAATAAAAAAATATTCTTTATACGATTAATAACAACAAATAAAATTAGAAAGTGAAAATATTCTGCAGTTGTAGTAACTATAAAATTCCAAAATATAGAAGTAAAAAAAATAAATAAATACAAGTATTGACATATGCGTAAAACTTAAAAGTCTAAAGACACATTTTTGTAATAATTGTATAATGCTCTGAAGGGGAGATTTAATTTTACATTCTATTGGGCCGACCATTAGATTTATTTCTTATAAAATATGATTGAAATATATATATATATATATATATATAGAAAAGGAGAAAAATAATAAATCTTTAAATTTAAATTAATAAAAAATAAAATAAAAGAAATGGAATGGATAAATCTAAAGCTAACTCCACCGAGTCAAAAAAGCACTTTAAGAATAAAATGAGGTCATGTGTCTTGCCAAGTTTTTCTACTACAATGTGAAAGATATTAGTGATTCCATGTAGCACCTATGACATGAATTAGATCTTTGATATCCCATGTGGGTAAGGCCCCTCCCTATCTATAACAATTTCGACACTTTTTTTAACAAGTTTATTAAAAATATATATATATGATGTGGTCAGCATCTTTTTTTAACAATTCCAAGGAGTGAGAGGTTATGTGTTCAAATCGCTAAAAATTATATATGTTTTTGCATTTTGTCAGCGCGGGTTTAGATATAGTCTTATCGATAGCATCATCTCCAGTTGAACTCCTTATTAAGTATCATTTTCTTCTTCTATTTCTCTTCCCCTTTCTCTTCCTAATGTGATCTCCATTTGTTTTTGCAATAATCAGTTTTTTCAATTTATTTTCTTTTTTCTAACAAAGGTTTCCTGTGGTGTTTACCCGAGAAAATCATTCCTTCTGGAGAAGTGCCCGCCCCCACATATACATCCTTCAAATAAAGCTGGGAGTGAGAGTTGAACACAAGACCTTTGCTAACAAACCCAACTCTCATGCCAATGCGCCATCACCAAGGTGGGCTTTCTGTGGTGTTTACCCGGCAAGATCATTCCTTTTAGAGAAGTGCCCGCCCCCACATATACACCCTTCAAATAAAGCTGGGAGTGAGAGTCAAACACATGACCTTTGCTAACAAACCCAAGTCTTCATGCCAATGCACCTGTTGGAAAAATGGCTAGAGCATCGTTACTTTTGTCAAAGTTTGAGCCAAAAACTAAGTGGGACCCACTAATCCTTTTTTGTGAGAATACATGGGAATGTACTCTACTCTATGAGTAGAGTAATTACATGTATTGGGTTGCTCTAATCCATTAAGGAGTGAATGAGAAATTGCCTCCTAAACACCACTACTTGAACATGTTAAACATGGAAACAAAGGAAGTAATGAACTTGCATCCCACATTGCTTGGGAGCAAAACAGTCCTTGGGTATAAATATACTTACTTTGGTAGTATAAAATAAGCCCCAAGGGGCACCCCACTTTTGTGGGGAAGGGAGGACTTAGATCAAGGTTGGGTCACCACTACACGCGCGCGAGCACCGCCCCACCCCGCCCCGCACCGAACCGGGCTTGGGCTTGGGCTTCACGTGCGAGATGGGCCTTGGCTTGGCCCACTACCCGTTTAATTTTTTGGAGAAATTTTATTTAATAAAATTCCTTTTTTGCAAATGGGATGTGTGGGATGTGTACCTAAGTGATGTGTGTCCTTTCGCATCTGAAAGGGTGTGTCCAAAGAAGGAAGATGCATCTGTTCACTGAACAGTCACTGTTCTAAACAGATGCAACCCCCATTGAATAGACCTGTTTAAGCTATTTAAATGCATCTCGTATATGCTTTTTGGGCATCCACTTTCGCTGCTGTTGCATTGCATTCGAGTCATCATTGTGAAGAGAGAGTACTGCTACACCTTTGGTTCGCCGGACACTCAGTTTGTAGTGCTGCAACTGTGTGTGATTGATCACTGTATCCTGGGAGACAGACGCTACCGAGCTCGTAAGCACCATTGCGGGGGCGATTTTTGTCTTAAGGAAATAGTGCTGCGCACTAGCCTTGATCACCAAGCTTCTGTGATTTACAAAACTTCTGCAACAACACCCTGTTTCTGTCTTCAAACAGTGAGTGACTTCTTATTGTATTTACTACTTGTTAAATTCACTGTGTTCATGATCTGTCTTCTAAACACTGAACTATTACTGAATATACTCGGCACTAACACCATCACCAAGGTGGGTTTGCAATAGTCAAGTTAAGCTTAATTTGCTAATCTAGTTATTTCAAAATTGAATGTACTGAAAGGATATGGATGGCTTTATTGGAGTTATAATTAAGAAATATTCAGATGAGAACCATTGCTCGGTTATCATTTACCTCATCCTGTTTTGTCAAATCTAGGTTTTAGAGTTATTTGATGGTAATGATACTTGGCCCAACGTAGTCCATATTGGATCAATTCATCTTCTTACCGATCTTGATGATTCTCATGGTCTTCAGGTCAGGTGGGCTCAAGAAATTGGCCCCATGCATGCATGCATGGGCCGTCCGAGATTCTTGAATGATCCTTGGACAAAACATCCAACGTAAGCACAAGGAAGTTCCACGTCCGAAGTTGACATTGACTTTGACATGCCCAGATCTAAATCCTAAGATCATGACCGGTGGTGGACATGAGACGCTCAATTTGGCAGGCACAGATGGCAGCAAGTGTTTCACGTTCAAATACATACATAGGCATGGGTCTGATCTTATAATTGACCTTTTTTTTATTAAAGTTTTTCCGAGAGTGACTTCTGACATTGATAATATATCATTCCACTCAAAAACATATGAAATCATGTAAAAGTTTGACAATCAAATCTTTGGGATCTTTCGTTGGTTTTGTACAAAATCATTATTTCAGAGACACCTCACCGGATGCCAAACATTGCCCTACATGAGTGATCGAGTTCAAATCTCTCAAGCCTAAAAATGGAAAAAAAGGGATCACTTTTTTGTTATAGAGTGTTTGTGTTCTTGAAAAGCACCTCTAGTAGGGCCACTTGGATGCATGAAATGGTCATGTGAGATATTAGATATCATGATCAGTTTGGTCAAATAATTCTAACCCCAACCCATTTAAGTCGAAACAAGCTACCAGTGAGATAACTTGCCTTTGTTTACATTGTAATTAATACACATGTTTGGGTATGTAGAGAGCAAGAATCAGTTCAACAAGAAACATAGGGGTGAAAACGCAGTAACTATAAGAAATAAATGTTTTTGTAAGGAAGAAGAGTTTTCCTAGCATGTTTGGGGGGCTTTACTAATAAAAATGTGCGAAGTAATGATTTAACTTATATTAGTAGAGTTGTCAAACAGCTCGGATAAACCTAAAGCCTAGAAAACAGAACCCATAATTACATCATGACTGACGTGTCCACGGTTTGTTCTTTATTGTCATTTTATATCTAAATGCCATTTAAAGCTCCAAACAGATGCGACTAAGTCCATAGTCTGATACAGAAGCTCAATTAACTGGTAGCAAATTTTAAGTCTTCTAAGACAAATATGTCAAATCAATCTTAGAAAACGAAAAAAAAAAAAAAAAAACAACAAGTGTATCCCTGTCAATTCAAAGATCCTGACATGACAATTAATATTTCTCATCCACTCTTATTGCCATGATTAATGGTCAAACCGTATCTATAGTTGAGCCGTTGTGCCAAGACATGAATATTAGAATATCCGAAATCAAAATCTAAGGAGTACCAACAGAAAACATCACATTTCTGATATCTATTTATAGCACTAAGAGCAACTTGCTCATTTGCATCGCAAAAGCTTGTATATTCAATGGCTATTGAAAAACCCAACCTAGTTTCAAGGCCAGAAGAAGAGAAGCAGTGGCAGGATGGCCATCATCTTGTGCTCTTCCCAAGTCCATTTCAAGGACATATCAATCCCATGATGCAACTAGCCACCCTTCTACACTCAAGAGGCTTTACCATCACCATAATTCACACACAGTTCAACTCCCCAAACCCTTCAAACTACCCACGCTTCAACTTTCAGGCTATACCAGATGGGTTATCAGACGCGCAAACTGCCACTGAGGATTTAGCAGAACTGATTTCAGCCATCAACACTAACTGTGAGGCGCCGTTTCACCATCTCTTGGCTCAAATGGTGATGGACAACTCGAAAGACCCGATTCGATGCATCATTTCCGATGATCTTTTGCACTTCACACTATCAGTTGCAGCTCATTTTGGTCTTCCGCGAGTCATCTTGCGAACCAATAATGCCTTGTCGTTCGTCACAATTGCTTCCATACCCCTTTTCTATGAAAAGGGATACTTAGCCGGTCAAGGTATGTTAAAGGCATGCTTGTGCAATGAAAGGATTCAGCAATAGAGATGAAAGTCACTCTTATTTTATGTGGGCGGACTACTTTTTTTGTTGTTTTGTATAATACATTTTTGTGCATGCATGAGAAAAAATGCACTGATTTTTCACCGTAAGAGAGGATTTCAAGCTCCTGTAGGGATGTAAGAAAGCATAATTCCTCTCTAGAGCAGAAAGGGTCCACTAAACATGGAATTCTCTCATTGCACAAACCTGCCGTAAATGTTTCAGTCATGTGATTGATATTGATATTCTATTGACTTAATTCGATACATCCTCACCACGTATCTTTACATTCTGACCTGTTTTGATATTTTATTTATATCATATCAACATCAAACAACTAAAACTAAAGATGGGCAACTTTTTATTTTCTGAATAATTTCCAAGACTGTTTTCATTTTATTTACATAAAATCGCTTTTGTAAGAATTCTAAAAAAAAAATTTCTTAGAAGTGACTAAAATTGAAGAAACAAAGGTGAAGATTCATAAATGACCATCAACTTGCCTCCCCTTTAATGGAAAATAAATTATAAGGGAGATGAAAAATAGTAAAAAAATAATAATAATAATAATAATAAAAGAGATGACAAATGAATACCTAGCCAGCACCCTATTACCCATCTTTATGGTTCCTTGTTGGAAGTCATTTTACCATAAATTGTTATGTATTTAATTACATGCAAACAAACACCAGGGTCCAACTCTGATCTTTCTAATGATCAGAGGATGATTTATGACTGCTCCAACCATTGTTTGAAAAGACTCCGACCTTACTTATATTATGCTGTTCAGTTTACAAACTACAATTTGTTTGATTAAACAAAAAGACGACTATATTTTGTTTGACTAGAAACCCATTCATCTGACATATTAAACATTGATACATCATAATATTTTTTTTATTTTGTCTGCATTTTCTTTCATATCAACAGACTCCAATCCAAACTCACCAGCTCCTGACTCAGAGGCCACACTCACTGGGCTTCCAGTTAGAATCAAGGACATACCTGCCTTCTCCACCTCCAAGCCAGATGCCGTCTGTGAATTAATAACCGTCACTGTCAATGCTGCAAAGGCCTCCTCAGCCATCATATGGAACACATCAGAGTGCTTTGAACACTCCACACTAGCCAAAGTTCGGCAAGATTACCCAATTCCCGTCTTCCCAATCGCTCCTCTCCATCGATACTCACCAGGTTCTTCGGGCTCTAGCAGCTTGTTGACACAGGTGAAAACTACATAGAATACAACCAAATCATCTTTGATTTATTGAGAACAAGGCTTATTTAAATAAGACAACAGTGATATAAGGGAACTTAACCTCATAATATCAATTTAATCTCATCATAATGATGAAGGATTCTCTCTCCGAGTATAATATAAAGAGATTATCACCCACGTGTAGCTAATCGTGTGGCCTGCATGCCACGGATCCCATCTCAGATTAAGCAGGACATAGGCCTGTAGAGAATATAATCTCACTTACTGTAAAACTTGATCAGTTGGTGCGGGTTTCTTGGCAAATAAGTCTCTGGTAGCAAGTATGATCCCTTGGGACTTATTTATATAAGATAAGGGAGCCCTGGAGTTGGATTCTCTTTTATTTGCATAGGTTAGACATACGTTAAGAGATCCACGAGCTTCCCAATCATTGTAATGCACATAAATCTCCAACCACGTGTTGGAGTCTGTATATCCAGATCTATCGCCGTCAACTGGGTGCAATGTGTGCGCCAGACGGTGGGCCCGTTTGAGTGGACCACACACATCCCCATGAATTACAGAACCCGGGTAGGCCCCACAGCCCCGCACACAGGTGACAAAACTAATATATATATATCTTTCAAGAAAGAACTCTAATATAGATTTACTATATAAGAGAATTTGCCAAGGAGCCCCTAAAAGATCTTAAAGGTAGCTAACTATCGAATCCTTCCTCATCTGTATTCTCTATCAACAGGAACTCAGTTGCATAAATTGGCTCGACAGAAAAGCACCAAACTCGGTCGTATATGTGAGCTTCGGAAGCTTAGCTACCATGGACAAAGGAGAAGCAATAGAAACAGCTATGGGACTAGCCAACAGTGAGCAGCCGTTCTTGTGGGTGGTTCGACCGGGCTCAGTTCGTGGGGTGGAGTGGGTTGAACTGCCAGAAGGGTTTGAAGAGAAGACAAGAGGGAGGGGTCTGGTGGTGAAGTGGGCCCCACAGCTGGAAGTGCTGTCCCACCCTTCTGTAGGAGGGTTTTGGACACATTGTGGTTGGAATTCTACTTTGGAAAGCATATGTGAAGGTGTCCCTATGCTTTGTTGGTCTTGTTTTGGGGACCAGCTGGCGAATGCTAGGTTGGTGACTGAGTTTCTGAAGGTGGGAGTGCAAATGGAGAGGGTGCTGGAGAGAGGTGAGATTGAGAGGGGCATAAGGAGGCTGATGGTTGGGAAAGAGAGTGAAGAGGTGAGGGAGAGAATCAAGAGGCTGAAAGAGGATGTTGAAGGTTGCATAAGAAAAGGAGGTTCTTCCCATAAATCATTGGAAAGTCTCATAGATCTTCTCTTATCATTTTAAATGTTAAGATGGTAGTTGCTATCAATCGGGATCTCTTGTTTTACATGTGATCAATCTTATCAAGTGGATGTTGTCCTGTTTCTATCTATAGTAAAAACATGTATAACACTTGGTAGCATGAAATGAAAAGATCCAATTAAGATTGGAGTGGTGCAAAATATCAACTGATCCACTGGATCATCCAATTCCATATATGCATCCACCTTAACTTCATTGATTTTACTATGCATCACATTTTTTTTTTTAGAACCCAGAGTATCTCCTTTCCCGCCAAACGTCGTAGCCTTAGGCCATGAGCTCGAGAGGCACTAGGTTCTAGACAGTTGATGATGTAATATGATCATATTCACGTGCACCGGGTAAAACCATCTTTATATTCTAAATTTTTGTTAATTTTTTTTACAAAGAACCACATGCATATGGTTGATCAAAGTAATGATCAATGTGGAAGTGATCATCCAAAGCTGGCACCGGTTACCTTTTCAATCTCTAGTTAATTGTTTGAACTGGTATGTGAGGGCCCACATCAATGAAATTGTTAAATAGAAACATTGGCCATTTCGGATCCGGAGCTACTTTAGAGGTTGTTTGCACAGTGACCCAGTGGATTGGACTAATGGGGCCCAGTTGGGTTGTTTTATGGCTGGCCTCTTTGTCATATATGGTTGAATTTTCAACTCCAAGCTAATTAACCATATATGCTTAAGGAGATGGGGCCCACTTAGATGCAGATAAGATAGTGGCCTCACAATGTTGATGGCTAGATATCAACTTCCAGCAACTTCTTGACAACCTAAAATTGTGCAGTGGGTTAGGCCATTGGTGGCTAAAACTATATAATTAATCCTCTCAGCACTGCTCTTACGGGTTGGCCTAGGTTGGGCCAGGATGAGGCATATTCAGGCCCAGTCTAATTTTAGAAACATAGACTCATACCTGATTCAAATCCGAACACAGTGCTTGAGTGTCTGGCCCAAGTCCAGCCACCTTAAACATGTCAAGTCCGAGCCCACACATTAGTCAATCAGGGCGAGCGGGGCTGTCTCTCTATATTTTGTTTTGATTCAGTCATTTCATTCAAAAGAGCTAATACTTGTGAAGTCTTCATTTTTAACCATTTTAGGTCACATTTGCCAATTGAATTCTCAAGGATTCTTCACTGGTCTTTTTGACAAGGATTTGAAAATTTTGAAAATGCAACACATTCAGCAATTGTAAATTCTCGAGGATTTAGGTTTTTGAAAATCTTCATTTTCTAAGATAAATGTCTGACCAACACTATAAGATTTGAAAATATTATGAACTTACATGCAGACGCCTTTTCCTGGTTATATGCATTGATGTACACTAATATCATTGCAAAGTCCTCAGTTACTCAAATTATCAGCGAGAAATCTTGAAATCTAAGGCAGTTGTAAATTCTTGAACATGCAGATTCTTTGAAGATTTCTCGCCTGATTCCAAACACGAGCTTCTTACTTTTGGACTTTTAGAATTAAACGACAAAACATAGTATAGAAGTCAGTGTGAATGGGTGTGAATGTGTAGAATTCGGTATCGATCACATCCAAAAACTTTCCAAACTTATGTGGTGGAGAAGATGGGGACTGAACGATTGTTTTTTGAGGCCATGGTCCCCGTACGTTACGTCCAATCCAACAGGGACATGATGTGCACCGTGGCCAATGACATTTGAGTAGGCCTGATGTCATGTGGCCAACTTCTCTCTTCTCAAAAGCAAGTCAAGATGAACCCATTTTCCCGGCTGACAGCCTGCCACACGTTATTGATGCATCATGACCCTATATATGTAAGCAAACTTGTCTAAGCTGACTACAAATGGATAATATTAAAATGCATACCTCAATTTTGTATTTGAAATTTTTTCAAAAGCGACGTCCTTCACCACAAATGGTGAAAGATGGATGTACTTGAAGATCCTCCAACTATATATATGTGTATTTTTTGAATTGGTAACAAAAACAAATACTTCAATTAAAGAAAGGGAGATTACAAAGGAAGAACCGCAAAGGGAGGTACAACATGATTGGACCCCAGCCTCACCTCAGTTAGCGAAATCCTCTCAAGGGCACACACCCTTAACAGCTAGGATTGTAAACGGGTCGATTTCGGTCCGGGTCTATGGTGGATCCAGAATCGTTAAGGAGAAGGTGGAACTGGATCCGGACTCATTGGAACCCCTTTTTTTTTGCTCTGGAATCGGAATCATAACCATATATGGGACGGGTCTGGATCTGGATTCAGATTTAGGTAGAGAATGATATTAAAAAAACATAAATTTTAGGAGAGATTTTTGAAAATTGAGATAATATGTTGGGTCTTGCCACTAATCCGAACCAAGAGATCCATTTACTTATCGGAGCCTAAATAAGGACCCAGACCCGGTTCTTAACAGGCCAGAGCCTCCGAGTAATCGGAGAATCGGGTATCCATTTATATCCCTACTTACAGCCACTTGTTTGGCTACACGGACAATTCATGTCTAATTAACCAAATCAGAAGCCATTTTCAGCTATAGCTCAATTGGTAAGGGATGTAAGTGTTACTGAGACGTGAATAAGCTCAAGTCCTTGCTGTATCGTAAAAGAAGAAAAAAAAATACAAATATTGGAGTCAAACATTGAGAAAGTTATCAACCGTCAACACTTAAATGTGTAATGTCCATTAAATAGCTCCCATTGAATTTCCTCCTAGATGGCCCGGTGGATCCTAGCTACTAAAAATTGTGTACTCATTTCAATTAGCATTGGATCATATTTCGCTTCAATTCGAATTTGGAGGTGCTTTTATTTCCCTAGTTATTGTGTGTTAATTTTAATCCTGTGATCTACACATCAATTTTTTAATCTCATGATAAACTTACAGCCTTGGTCTTAGTTAAACTATATATGATGCTTTCACATTAGTCCATCCGGTGTTTCAATTGGACTGGTTCTTCAATCATCAATCAAGCAGAGTGTCCCCACGACATGGACGTTCCAGATTTTACTATAAAACAGGTTCATCAAGACAAACCAGAATAATATAAAACATGAAAATAACACATTAACAAATATATTGCAAATGCCGGAGCGTTTCAGAAGCTTTGCCATTGTTTTCATCGAAGCTACAGCTAATGATTAATAGCTGGAGTGATTCCTATACTACCATTTACATGTCTATAAGAAGAGAGAGGGAAGACCTCTCGAAGCCCACGCCCCCACATGAGAATTCCCCTTCTTTTCTGTTTGGTTGAAAGCTATATATCCAAGAATTCTGAACTGGAGAATAAGACGAATCTTTTCATGAGGTGAGTGTTCTTCTTAAAAGACCCTGTTCAGGTTTCTCTATTTTTGGGTTTTTTCTTTTAAGACTACTTGTTTTGAAATTTGTGGACTTTGGGTGCTGTTTGAAGTGTTCTTCTGTCATCTTTTTAGTGATATAAGCCATTCATGAGCAGGCTGTGCATCATTTTGACATGCCCATTACTCTATCAAACTATTGCTGTCTTGAAACTACTGTTAGTTCTTTCTTAGTTATAAGAACCAGAGCAGATAGTTTAGTTTCAACAAAAGAACCCAAAAGAAGGAAAAGGAGAAGGAAAGAAAAAGGAAGGAACTTTGAGAAAACAAATATGACTTGGGAGGACACAAATGATACATCCAAGGAAGTAACACTTAAGGGTGCAATGTAAAATAGTTAGCGCAGTAAATGGTGGCATGGATTGGATCTTGGACTTTTTTTTTTTTTCGGTTGATATTGGAAATATTGGTTCCTTTTGTTTTATTTTTTATTGTTTAGATGCTTTCATGTGTCAAGGAACCTGAATGGCATAGCCCATGGTCTAGCGAAGCTCCAGGCTGGAGCAATTTTTGTCATGGTCTGGCGTAGCTCCAGCTTGATGTTTTTGTTTTGTTTGTTGTAGTTGTTTGTGTCCATTGCTTATGTGTTTTGGTGGTTAATGAATGGTCTCTTCTACGCTCTAGAAAAAAAAAAAAAAAAGTAAAATAGTTTACAGCAGCATTTTAATAAATATTTTATTACTTAGAGACAATTTGTTTGGAATTGAATTTTTAGCAATTCATCGGTTTCAATAAAGAATTATCAAAGAGGAAACATGAAGGATATTAAGGTGGAGATGTACATGGATAAGAGTTATCTAGGATTTAAATTCAGAGATTATTTGATGATCATTTGTAGATCTTTATTTTTGTTTCTTATATTTTAGCCACTTTGACAATAATACATATATTAGAGCTTTTAGGAATTCAAATCCATACAAACAAAGCCAAAAATGAAGAAAAGGGGCAAAAAAAAAAAAAAGGGTTTTGGTACTAATAGGATCTCTCTTGCACTGTGGTTTTTTTTTTTCTTCCTACATTCACATTACCATAAATGGTTCACGTCCTCAAAATACAGCCAAGAAATAACGTGAAAAATAAGAATAAATATTCAATTTCCTGTGTTTAATACAACACAAGCTTCCAAAAGTGGACCCACATAGCAAACCATGGTGAGTCAAAATAAATTTCATTAAATGCAACAGAAGCTTTTTTTCAATTGGTATTAATTTCCAAAATTAAACTAACACATAACTACTGAATATTAAGGTTTAAAGTTTTCAAAATAACTTAAATAAAACAACTAAATAAAATATATTATGGAATTAAATCAACTAAGGACTCTAAGATGCCAATATCTCATGCGCGGACTTAGATGGCACCGTAGCGATCTCTAGCTCTCCACTCAGGTTCGTCAACTGGTTCAAACGCTTGAAACGTTTGACCATCCTCCGTCTCCACAGTAGGGTATGGGTCGGTACCTATGCACCAATAAACAAAAAAACAGCAAGTACGAAAGCATAATTCATAAATAAAACACAAGATCAATGTGAGTAATGACAGGTAATGATCATAAGAGATTAATAATTGAATAATGATGAAAAGAACATACAAACTAAATCCATTCTACACAATGGAGCAATACAATAATTACACAAAAGCACTGCTACTATTTTGGGTGGTCAGCCCTAACTATAAAGCGGGAAAACCCGTTCGAAGGCCAGCGGTCATAAACCGATTCGTAATTGTAGGCTGGATAAATCAGTTCAAAATTTGGATATTACAATGTCCGCACACATCGATGATCAGCCGTCCAAATACAACTGTAGTCTTTCGAATATGACACAATCAATATACATATATATATATATATATATATACATATCATGGTAGAATAGGCCCAATGATCTGTGAAACTCTGACACAGAAACCTAAGTCAAAGTGAATGGTTGACTGCACAATAATCTACAATCGAATAACAATCAAATCATTCAATTAAACCTTTACAATATTTCAATTGATTGCCACGCCATATCATGATCCATATCCAATCAACATAGGGTATGCAACTAATAGACCAACATTAGGTATGCAAACTCGGAGGTAAAAGGAATAATTACATGCCAATCATAAGGTTGAACATAAGATCTCGTACCCAACAACCACATAAATCTCTAATAGATAAAAGATCCCAATTCATGGTGCATAGACCCAATTAAGAGTTTTCCAATAGAGATAGGTTGATCTTGAATCCACTAGGATTTCCCCAAGGTCATACCATGCACTAAACCTCACGTTGGTAAGATACCGTATGCCAAGAGAGTATTTACTTGGTCCAAAGATCCACTTGTAAAGTACAAAAATATAATTTTAACATATTAAAATCAAAGATATAATTTAAAATTTAATTTTGCAAATAATAATGATAAATGAAAATCTTTGTTTATAATTTTAGAAAAACCCGAGGATTCCACCTGTAACATTTTCCAAATTCAATTCTTTATAAAAATAAGCCAAGGGTCTAATTGGATTTATAACATAATCAAGGCCTAATCTCGAATTCCATAATGCTAACTAACTTTCTAACGGAACTCAATATTCTGTCATAGACACATGGACTCCCTCATCAAAACTGTGCCCAAATCAACAATCCCCTTACTTCTTTATCCCCATACATGCGAGGTCATCAAATCATCATCAGGTCATTCCACTCTATCAGTATCAGGTCATCAGGTCAACACCATCTCCCTCCTCTTCTCATCGCAGAACCCAGTTCTGTAATGGAGGTCAACGTCAATAAGGCTGGGACAGTCTGATAGTGGGCCCCACCGATCAACACCCTTGATGGAGCTGACCTCCAAGGTCGCCTAGGGCCCCATAACAAGATCTGTGGTCCTGATTGGTCATCGGTCACATCCATTGGCCCCACAACCAGGTTAAATAAAGGAAATATCTACAAGAGTAACTCACGCCCCACCTGTGTAAAACCTGTAGATGGTGGTCCAAACGGAGTCCGCTGCCTACTGTTCCAGCCTGTTTAAGGTTGCCTGTGGGGTCCTCCTTCGGATCTACGGATCAGATCTAACATCGGGGGCTCACCTGGGTCCCATAGTCAAACACACAAAAAGTCCCCAAACTGCGTGCGTCTGATAACTGCTCCAGGATATGGTTCTCCACCGATTTCCAATGGACTGTATTGAGTCCAAATTAAATCCAGCCAACATGTCTACATTACTATCCGATTTACAAAATCTTAGTCATGGGAAAAAGGGACGAGAAAATCGATTAAGTCATCCCCAAATCTCTGATATCATTGCAAAACAAAATCACATAACCACATTATCTTATGAAAAAGGGTATCAAAGGGTTTTTACATGCATCCATACTCGAATCAACGAGAAACACACACATTAAATCTACAAATTATGGTTAACTACTTGCCTGAGGTCTGTGGTTGAGTGAGACGGTCTAGAATTCCTACTGCAAAAGCCCAAAGCGCTAACCCAGAAAACGAAGAGAGAGAGAGAGTTGTGTGTAACAATAAAAGAGTGTGGTGGTGGTGTATGAATAGGAAATAAAAATAAGAGTTGTAATCTGACTTAAATTCTAAATGGCATAGAGTTGGGGTTCTAAATATACAGGAGTTTGGATTAGAGAAGAATTATACCACTAAACTAGCCCCGGATTAACTATTGGTCAAGACACCTATCCAACAAGCCTAACTCACTACCCCCAACCCTAATGTGGTTCCCACTTAGACTAATCGCGTATTTAATTAAAATACAATCAATTATATAATAATAATTAAATGAATAATATATATAATCAAAACGTCACCTTGACTGCAGTTAGACTCTTCCCACAGTTTGGAGTGAGAAAACAGGAGATTTTTTTTACTTGAGTCAAGTCAATATGGGAGAAAACTCAAATTCTCTAACCTTTTACCAACATGTCTTGCTTTGTCCCTCTTATTCTCAAAACCGATCTCCCTATCCGTTCTTGTGACTCCCAAGTCGCTCTTATCTTCTTCTCTGAGCACTCCGATTTCTTGAGTAAGTTTTCTTCTCTGCCAGGTTCTTATTCATCTTTCACCATAAATAAATATAAATATCATGGATTTTTATTATTTTTAATTGGGTATTTTACACATGATGAATTTGATTGTGGGCCCAATATTGATGAGGTTCACTTGGCCCATAGTCAATATAATGAAGGACAATTTTTCTCAGCGATTAGGGTTCTAGATGTGGGTCCCAATGGTGGATTTATAGACATTAGTTCTTCAAATTCATTGAACGCAAACTCTAAATCAAATGAATTAAAAAGCGAATGAAATGAACCTACCCCATTGAATTTTAAAACCAAATCAAGTCTCAAATTATAAATTGCAAACTCAAATGCAAATTGGTTAAACTATAAATTAGGTTGATATAATCAATCAAGCTTTGATAATCTAGTTATTCTAAATTTAGTTTACCACAAAGATATCAATATTGTATGTTTTTACTATATCACATTTTTCAAATTACATTGTCACTAAAATAGGTAGGTGTAGTTGATTGCATGTTTCATTAGTCAAAATACACTCTCTGTGATTTGTTCTCAAATTAATGGTCTTTCCAGTGGTATAGCATATTCATTACTATATGATCTTCTTCCATATGATTTAATCATAAGAGGAATGATCCATTGCAACTTGCAAGACCCGGCATTTTTTAATTCTTTGGAAGAGCATAGTCCATAACTACTGGATAATGATGGCCTACAATGGATGGGCCAGGCCCCTCTCAATCACCTGGTTCAAACACTCCTAATTGTTGATCTCTCAATGAATCCTTTCACTTTCTTGGAATTTTTTTTTTTATCTGTTTAATGCACGTGCACACTAATTCGTTTATGCTGATGTTGCAGTTTGAGAACACATTCAATTGAATAGGTGTCCCTCATCTACAAGAAATTCATGGCAGAAACTCACAACTACAAAAATGATGAAACCCCAGTTGTAGAAGATGATATTTACACAAAAGATGGGACTGTGGATCTTCATAACAATCCTGTTGTTAAGAAGAATACAGGGAGCTGGAAGGCCTGCCGCTTCATCCTCGGTATACATTCATTTCCTATTCCTATAGGGACCTGATTTTATTTGCTTGGAACTTAAACAATGGTGAAATACTTGTATGTAACTATTTAAAATTCAGCACTTCACATAACTCTTCATCAAATTTATCTGAGTCCCAGATATAACATTTTCAATATGCTATGTTGTTGTTGTTGTTGTTTTAGTATTCCACTTCTCTCAATAGAGACTTGTCTGCATTAAATTGTGAAGTACTTGAATCTTAATTTCAACACATGCATTTTCACAGGAAATGAATTTTGTGAAAGATTGGCATATTACGGCATGAGCTCCAATTTGGTGAATTATTTTGAGCAACGTCTCGGCCAGGGGACTACTGCGGCATCAAATAATGTTACAAATTGGGGGGGCACATGCTACATTACTCCATTGCTTGGAGCGTTTATAGCAGATGCCTACCTTGGAAGATATTGGACGATTGCCACTTTCTCGAGCATCTATGTTTTGGTAATACATTGTTCAGAACTGTTGTTTGATGTATGTGTTTACATATCACTGCCCAATGATTCTTTAAGTACAGTTCACTCATAGTCTGTTTGCTCAACTTTGCATCCATGTATGTATTTATTTATGCTTAAATTATGTTTATTTTTTTCTACATTAAATCAGTTGTACTGTATTGTATCTGACCTAGGATGCCAGGTGACCTCCTTTCTTCTCTGGGGAGTGAAATGCCTCTCTACCAATGAGCTATTCAATGCTTTGGCGCTTAAAGTATTTTTTTATGTTAGAAGTATTTTTGATGCATGGTTTAGAAAAGCATAAGGTATTTAAAGTATAACCAATGTCTCTTTGAGAGATTTTTTTCTCATAATACAGGAAAAGTGAGTTCGCAATGGCATAGCGGAAAGTGCAAAAGGAATTAAGAAAGAAGATCACCATCCTTAACCTAGTTACAAAAACTTGAATCCACAGTGAAGGAAGAACGCGGGAAAACCCCAACTGAAGCTCGTATTTCACTGGAACATAACAATGACTTATAAAGACTCCTACCATGACCTCCCTAGACAAACACAGATTCAAAATGTGAAAATAGCACCCGTCCTTCCGACTTGATTGTGAACTTATTTGAAATCATGTATCCATATCCATGTCCGAGATATTGAAGAAAATGGCCATATATCCATGTCCTACATCATGTATCCATATCCATATCCATGTCCAAGATATTGAAGAAAATGGTCATCTATCCATGTCCTAAATAATGTATCCATATCCATATCCATGTCTACATATCATTATATTGCAACTGGTTTTGTTTTCTGTAAACCTACAGAAGTCAATCTAAAGCTAAGAAAACTAGTGCAGGTTATTTGAATACTCAATAAATAGTTCAAGTACGTAGAATCTTAAAATACATGTGTATCAACTGCTTTCAAATTTAAGGAACTATAAAAAAATTTGATCAAAGTTAGAACTGGTTAGGATTGAAATCCTCATCCATTTTGAGTCAGTCAAGGTGATAGACGTTTTCTTGACTAAATTTGATTCTTAGTGTGTTTAATGTTGATGCAAAAGAATCCATTCCAGATGAAAATTGCAGAAAATAGAATCCCAAATGATCCATTTTCAAGTTTCTCACCCATCCCAAGTGAAGTGAGAATGAGATATAGCTTCTGATTCTTCTTGACATCTTGAGTACATCGAAAACATGGTGGAGAACTTGCGTTTGTCTTAGTCTTACATATCACTTGCAGTTTTCGGTAACTCCTAGACAGGCCTTAGAGTTCCAATTCTTTAAACTTGAACAAATTAAGATAAACTATATTCAATTGAATGCAGGGGATGACATGGTTGACATTGACAGTCACAATAAAGGGGCTAAAGCCTACTTGTAATGGTGACACTTGTAATCCAACATTGACAGAACGTGCCGTGTTCTATCTAGCATTATATATCATTGCACTTGGGACAGGAGGAATCAAGCCATGTGTCTCATCTTTCGGCGCAGATCAGTTTGATGAAAATGACGAACTGGAGAAGAAAAGGAAGAATTCTTTCTTCAACTGGTTCTATCTTTCTATCAATGTTGGCGCCCTCCTTGCCGGTTCTGTGTTGGTATGGTTACAAACGCATGAGGGCTATGGATGGGGATTTGGTGTCCCAGCAGTGGCAATGGCAATTGCAGTTGTGAGCTTCTTCTCAGGCACACGATTGTACCGGCACCAGAAGCCTGGAGGCAGCCCCCTAACACGGATTTTTCAAGTGATTGTTGCTTCATTTCGGAAGTACCAAGTGAAAGTGCCTGCTGATAAGTCTTTTCTCTATGAGAATGCAGATGAGGAATCTGTCATCCAAGGAAGCCGGAAGCTTGACCACACAAAAGAGTTTGGGTGAGTCCTCTATTTGTGAAGCTTCCTCTATTTGTGATTATGATTTCTAGTTTCCACATAAAATTTATATTTATTTTTATTGGTAACAAAACGATCATTAAGAAAGAAAATACAAAGGAAGCACCAAACAACAAAAGTTGAAATTCTGTCCACCCCTTGCATGAGCATAAGCTGTGGCTTTTAGACTGAATCATATAATGACTTTTATGCTTGAAATTGAAATATTCAATGACCTTTCTGCTTAAGATTGAAATATCAAATAGGATAATAGTGTAAATTTTTTATTATGTGGGGACTGAAGTGATCCAATGCATCTATGCAATGAAGTCTCATCATTCCATTTACACTGTATATATTGGTTGTAATAGTCTTACCACTTGGGAAACTCCTAATCTTATTATATTTGTTGTTATACATGTGATTATCGCATGCATGTTTGCATTTGGAGCACTGTTTAATCAAGCTATTGAGATGGAACATAAAATTATATAAAGTTTTATAATTGTTGCGAACTTGTAATAGAAATTGTTAATCAAGATATGTTTTCTTCCCTCTATGGAAAGATAGACTTCAAATTCTCCCGTCCATTGGCTAGTGATGCTTTACAGAAAAAGCGGCCAAAAAAAAGGTAAACTAGGATAGGGCATTTTCTTTTATTTTATAGTTAGAAGTCACATTTAATGTACACTTAGCAACAAGGGGAAGTTTGTTAAAGTTATTACCATGTGTCAGTGTTTACAAACTACTATCCAGCTGTGAAAAATAGCTCCACATCTGAAAGAGTGAAAATTTTGGAGCCTGTCCTCCTAAATAGGAGGTTCCCTCTACCTCATGTACACATCTTATCATCCTCTATCTATTACCTTTCTTATTTACTTCTCTGTTTATTTTAGTTGGTCTTCTTAAATAAGCGAGCATTGGGCCTATAATAGGAAGAAGGATCATTGATACCCAGCATTGGGGAAATCCTGTCTCTGGACACATTAGCTAAATGTTTCACCTGAAATTGCCTAATCTGAATGAATAAGCCTATGGCTAATCACTTACTGTAGATGATGATACAGAGAAAACAGGTCTACCGCCTCTTTGGACCATCCTCTTGTCTCCAGACTTCTCTCTAGGTTCAATCCTCTCCCCAGATCCTACAGTAATTTCAAAGCAAAAGCTTAGCCAAAAGCCTCTTCATGCATAATCGATGGGAAAGAGAGACATAGATCTTAGAAACAAATGTTAGACTTTCATGTTGCAATACTTTTATGTGATTAATCTTTCTAATCTAATGGAACAAACAGGTTCCTTGACAAGGCTGCAGTGGTGACCGAAATGGACAATATCAAAGACAATCCTAATCCATTGAGGCTTTGCACAGTAACCCAAGTTGAGGAGCTCAAATCCATAATCCGAATTCTCCCCATATGGGCCACCGGCATCATGTTTGCCACTGTTTACAGCCAGATGAGCACCATGTTTGTGCTGCAAGGGAACAAGATGGATGCTAGTATGGGTCCCCATTTTGAGATCCCTTCAGCGACTCTCTCCATATTCGACACCATTGCTGTCATCTTCTGGGTCCCAATTTATGACAGGATTATCGTCCCTGTTGCCAGGCGCTATACTGGCCATGACAGAGGCTTCACCCATCTCCAACGCATGGGCATCGGCCTAGTCATCTCCATCTTCTCCATGTTGTCTGCTGGAATTCTAGAGCTTGTTAGGCTCCGCATGGTTAAGCGGAACAACTACTATGATGCCAAGCACATGCCATTATCAATCTTCTGGCAGGTTCCTCAGTACTTCTTTGTGGGAGCCGCTGAGGTCTTCACCTTCATTGGTCAATTGGAGTTCTTCTATGACCAAGCGCCTGATGCCATGCGGAGCATGTGTTCTGCACTCTCACTTACAACCAACGCACTGGGAAGCTATGTGAGCTCACTCCTTGTTACTATTGTCACCGACATCACTACCAGGAATGGGCGTCTTGGTTGGTTACCGGATAATCTCAACCGGGGGCATCTCGACTACTACTACTGGCTTCTGGGCATCCTTAGTTTGCTGAATTTCGCAGTATATCTTTGGATTGCAAGGTGGTACACATATAAGAAGCCAATGGGAGCTGTTCGTGGATAAATATTGATGCATGCCATCATGTCTATCGGGTGCACCAGCGTTCAAAAGGTCTAATCGACCTCAAGTTAATGGGAGGTCAAGGTATGTGCTACTTGCACATACCTTACCTTCCATCTATGCAGGAAAGCAAACATACCGGATAAGTTTATGTTGCAGGTCTTTCTTGTAAATATTCTAAGGTGATTGCATGTGTGAAAATGTGTTGAACAGTATATTGCATGGAGATTTATGTTGTCTTCAGTATTTCGTCCATATGGGTGAGGCTGTAGTCCACAATCCTAGCTTTCAAGTGGAAGCCTGCAATATCAAGCAGGGTTTAGGCTAATGGACCTACAATTCAATAGTGTTCCAGCTCAATAGCAGAATTTGATGGCCTATTCATTCGGTGGGAATTGAATTCCTACAAATTCTAAGCAATCGCTTCCTATCAAAGTAAATAAAATTAACGAAGGTAAAGGTGAAGATCTACAAATGACCACCACATCTTCTTGACTTTGGTAGGAAATGATTACCCAGACACTGCCCTAGTAAATTAAATCCTAGGATGGGAAAGTGAGGGACTCTTCTACCTTTCACTTTATATTCTTTACTTTCCACCTATATGATGTTCTTACATCCCAGCTGACATGGACTCCATCAGTCGTGTCCACGACATAGGGTATTCTCCATCAACCTTCATTAGTGCAATCAGTATCATGTTTTCTTGCATCATGTTTTGCAGGATAACAAAAATAAGTGGATATCTGTTTGATTAAATTCTAATTCGGCTTCTATGCAAGTACGCATGCCCATGAGGAAGCATGTTTTCAAGGCCTTTTGTGGCTTCTCTTGGTACTCTTAGTGTTTTCATCATGCTACTTGGATAAAAGGTCATTTGTTTAGGATTTAAGGCTAGTTTGTTTGCATAAAATATATAGGAATTGAATCCACAGTAATTCATGGCCAAATTAGCTACACAGAAAGCTCATTAAAGAAGCGGAGAAATGCCTCACAATCCAATGGCAAAGAGGCATCTCACCTTATAGATGTTCAAGGATCAATCCCTGGTGGTATAGGCCTCACACGAGTGTTCCCACTGGTAGTCCAAAGTAGGGATAAAAAAAAAGAGGTGATGTGTGAAGGATATGAAGGTAGCAATGCACTTGTGACCTTGGCTTTCCTAGGGTTTCAATTACTAAGGTGATAGCTGGGTGTTCATTTCCCATCTTCCCATTATTCAAATTCCATTAAAGCTGGGGAGGTTATTTGATGGTTATTTTTTGATATTCACTTTTGATTCTTCATGTTTAACCACATACAGGAATAAATTCTAGGAATTCAGGCCCTCAAGGTATTCTCTAAGTGTTGCTCAGTGAATCTTTGTGAGGGTTTCAAATGGGAAAGCTCTTGCAACTTAATAGTTAACTGAGATCTTGGGTGAGGTAATTTTGTAAGTCACTTTTGCAATGTTCTTCATAGAGTACTGGATCTTATTTTCTACATTGCTCTTAAACGTAGTCCTTTTGGGTGAACCACATAAGTTTTGTGCTTGTATTGGCTACATGCTCTTTCTATTTATTTTTTTCCATCATATTTCATCATTCCAGATTTTATTTTATTCAGTGTTGCAGAAATCAAATTTGAGTGTAATTTGGCAACTGTATTATTTGTAAAGGTCTCATAATAAAAACAATTCCGCAAGAAAGCTAAATAACATCAAAATAGCATCAAATTAAAAGATATATAACAAAGCAATGCTTAAAGAGAGTTTTTCACATTCTTGAAGCTTTCCTGAGGTTCTAACTTCTATCTTTTGTGTGTTTAGCACACAATGGAATTTGTGCAAAGGCAACTCTTTTTTTTTTTTTTTTGGTTGAATCATTTTCTCTCAAGTTCTCTTTGTAAGACATATCTTAATGATTATAAATTTGTTTGTGTCAGACCCATTGAGAAGAACATGGAACAAAAATTAAAATACAGGCAAATTGAGAAAAAATGACATAGCGAGTAACAAAATTCTGTGGACCCGCACATGAAGTAGCCATAATCCTTATAAATTCTGTTGGCTGTCTCCAAAGGCGCAGTGATAGTGATGGATCATCTAGGAATCATCTCATTGACACTAACAGGTGAATCTGCCGCAAGAGGGTCAGAGGAGCTGACAGCTGATGAGTCCTTGGTTGAAGAAACAAGAGGGGTGTGTTGGTAATTGGCAGACTTTGTGATTCCAACCGAATCTTGTATGATGCCTGGTGGATTCAGTTGCTTTTCATGGAGTCGGGATTTCTTCGATAGCATGGTGACAACCTTGGTCATTGAAGGCCGTTGCTTGGCTGCTGCTTGTGTGCAGAAAAGTGCTACTTTTATGAATCTAAGGATTTGATCTTCTGGATACTGTTGTAGCTGTGGATCCACCAGCTCAAGCAATCTCCCTTCTTGATAGAGCTCCCACACCTGTCAAGTCAAAGAATCATGTGAACTTTGAGGCATGAGAATAATGTGAACCCAAAATAGGAAATTAAATCATGAAAGCACTGAATTCAAATTTGCAACTTTGAGGGAAAAAGGTCCCATGCTCATTTAGAAAAAAAAAAAAATTCCTTCCCCTTTGTAAACTTACCACTGTTGGGCAATAACAACACTTGAAACCATTGTTAGAAAACTTTGTAATATTCAAGAAGACTCGACAAATACTCAAAACACTCACAATTCAGTCGAGACTTTGTTGACTCATCCACAACTAAGGAAAAATATATTAAAGCTATATTATATATATTTATTTATATAACACGCATGTGTTTGTGTGTGCGTGGGTTTCTTTCTGCCAAGAAGTACCTGTCACAGCTTGCATGACTGCATGAGAGAACTTTTTTCCCACAACATGTGACCCTTGTGATCAATACAACCCCCTCACATGCACTAATCCCTACACTCCCACCCCCCACACCCTACTCTCTCTATTTTGACACTAATCTGAATTATAATCACCACCGGATTGCAAGACTCGGCCAAGTATCTAAGTTTGCTCAAATTGTTAAAAATTTCAAGTTGAGTCCCAGTTCTTGGTAATGGATCTTTAGAACTATATTTTTCAGACCCACCCAATCTTACTTAAACCATTGCATTCAATGAAGCTAACCTTCAGTACCAATGAAAAACTCATCGTTTGACCCATAAGTTACGTGAGTTTGTTTCTTTCTTCTTTTTTTTTAACATGCACAAGGAAGAAGATGAGAAAAGGCCTATGGTACACTCGTAGCAAATCAAGATAAGCAACTGGAAACTATTAAGTCAATTAGATGGAAAAGAGGTCCAATGCGCAACAATTTTTAAACAGAGTCAGAATAGGAGATACTGAAAAAAAAAAAATTCACCATATTTAAGGCACAAAACAGAAAGAGAACAAACCCATTGCAAGAGAACTTTTGGCATCCCTGACCATGAAGACTTTGCATTATTTCTGCCACTCACTATTTCAAGTATAAGGACGCCAAAGCTATACACATCTGCCTTCTTAGTCAGCTGACCACGCATTGCATACTCTGGTGCCAAATAACCACTGCAATTAAAGCACCGCATTATGCTATTAAATTTTTTTTAAAAAATAATATGAAAAAGAATACCGCATCGATCTACTGAACTCGATTCATTGGGTACCATTTAGCTTGCAAAATAAGTATTTAAATTCAAAATAAGTTGAAGGAATCGACACCATACAATTTCATTAAAATGGATCTCTATACTTATCAGGTTGCTCCCAAATGCCAATTAGATTTTCAAAGACCTCTATAATTTATACTTAAAAATAAGTATAAATGTTATATCTGATATAGTGCATTGTACAGCAGCATTATCCAGTAACTACTTAATTGTTCTGATTTCGCTAATTTGATGATTTCTGATTTTCATTGAAGCACCTTCCTCATGTATAATCTGTAGGGCTTTGGATTAATCTTGCTCATTTGTACTAAAAGCTTATTCTAGGATTGAGAAGTTGGGAGACGTAGGTAGTTTTTGAAGAAAATAGGAAGAATAACAAGAAATAGACATTAAAGCTACCTGATGTCTTAGCTTGGTTACTTAATACACTACTAATCCAGTATAGCATTTCTATAACTCCTCAAATAAAGTGATCAATAAGTTCTTAGAATCATGCAGTGAAAGTAGTATAATATGCATGTAGAATCTTTTTCGTGTAATACAAATGAACAACAAAACATAATACATAATACATAGTGTACGGCTGTGTCAGGATAGACAGTGAAACTAAACAGGATGCAACAACCCATTATGTATTTCTACACCTATTCATTCTTGTAAAAGAATTAATTGTGAAAAGTTAACTATAGGAATTTCCAATGGCTCCATGACAACAAAATTAAGAGAGACTGTTACCAAATATGTAATGCACGAAAATTTCTAAAATTTAGTGAAAGATCACTTACGTTGTTCCTGCTACACGTGTACTGAGGTGACTAACATTGTCTGGGAAAAGTTTAGCCAAGCCAAAGTCCCCTAATTTAGGGATGAAGTTTCTATCAAGAAGAATATTACTAGCCTTGATGTCTCTATGAACAATATAAGGATCAAGTTCTTCATGAAGAAATGCAAGACCCCTGGCAGTACCGATACAAATTGCAGACCTTTTGCTCCAGTCGAGGTTGATAGCGTTGGTTGTTGGACCTAAAGTTCAAAATTGTAATTGTTATTCTAAAATTGCATCCTTCACAATTATTAAGAATTAATTGATATATTAAAGTATTTATTGTCTTATTTACCTAGTAATACACGATCAAGGCTACTGTTTTCCACATACTCATAAACCAAAATTCGATTATCTCCTTGAATACAACAACCAATTAGCTCAACAAGATTGGGATGCTTAACATTTGCGATCGTGTCTATCTCAGTCAAAAATTCTTGTATCCCTTGCTTTGATTCAGCAGAAAGCAACTTCACAGCAACTTGTGTTTGGTTTTTAAGGGTTCCCTGCAAAAGACAAAAGTAAATAAGAAAGAGTTATGAAATAAATAGACTTCTAGTTGACAATTAGAAAAGGGAATGAGATAGCATCTCACCTACATGCCTAACTATCATGAAGTTAAATTGTAAATGAGAATCTCGAAGTTTCTTGAAGAACTAAAGTTTTAAAATGAGAACAAAAGTTTAAGAAAGAAGTTCCACTCCAAAATCCAAATACTAAAGTGAAAGGAATATTTTTTAAATCAATTAGAGAATTCTCAGTTACTTCTTTTGTACATCCAATGGATGCTTTCCTCCTATCTTTTTTCATAAAAAAATTATTTCTTTAATTCATATAAGATACAATTAAATCCTCAAATTTACTTGGTTCGATGCAGTAGCAAAGGTTTGCTGGTGGCTGAGTACAGTATGTTCTTTTACACCTACTTTGACCAGGCAGGTTCTACAACAGATCAAAGACCCAACACAGATTGCTGGTATACCAGCTTGACAGAGAGTGTTGATAAACATCTATTGACCTATCTTCTATTTTTTTAGCAATTATGAACTAATTTATAATGATGGGGAAACTTAGGTTAAAAGGGGTTTGATTTATTCCTGAAAAATAGTGGATAACATAATTAAATTGTTAGGGCTGGCATGCATTAGGGTTGGATGACCAGTCCTCATGGCTCTTTCTAAACTATTTCTACTTCTCTACAACCTCAATCTTCTTCTCTAACTTCTCCTTCTTTATCTTCTTCATTGATCTTTTAGGCTTTTTACCTAATTTTATTGTGAACTAAAAGTTTCAATTGCTCTTACTAACCGCAATGAGATTGATCAGGACTTTGTTGTAGAACAAGCTGTCAAGGGATGCACAAGGTGCTGTTTGTTCTGACTAATGAGAAATTTTGAGACATGGACTTTGGACATCTTGGTCTATGATATTCTTGAATAAGCTTCATGTGCAACAACTGCCGATCAGCTTGTGTGGGGGAGGGGTAACTATTGACACGCCATTATCATCAGTGCCCGTTGACAAACCCATAGTATCTTTTTTTTTTTTAAATCACCATAAAATTAGAGCTCTTTATTGACATAACAAATTAATACTGCCAGATGTCTGGTCTCTCCAGCCCAATATATTGATTGAGATAGCACTTCAATTACAGATAAAGGGGTCTAGATATTGTAGAAAAACATGCACAAAGTATCAAGTCAATGTACGAATTTTTTTGAAAGCATCAAAAGAACTAAATTATGAATTAAAAAACAACATATATAGTCATACATACCTTGTAAACTGTTCCAAATCCTCCCCGGCCTATCCTATTGCCTGCATGAAAACTCTTTGTTGCGCATTTCAGTTCTTCATGAGAGAAGAGCTTGATATTCTTGGTAGTAGAATAACCTAGGAAAGAAGAAAGACAAGAAATTTAAGCATAAATCAATTAATTAAATGATACATAACATAACCAACCAAGCCAGAAAAAATTATGAGGAAATGCTCCACCATACGTATATTGCATTGCACATAAAGCTGCTTAAATCAATACATTTCTTTGGACAACAGATATTTTAGCAGTAATGAAGTGAAAGTGCTTCGAACATGACAGTAACAAAGAATCATGCAATAGAAAGAGTCTAACTATGAGTGTAAATTTTGTGATGCTCTTATTTCAATAATTTGGTTATCAATGACCCCATCTTCTACTTAATGTGAATTTTATTCAAGTTGAAAAATATTACAAATGACATTATCAGTACTTCTTTTGGATGAAGATGGACCAATCATACAATGATAAGAAAACAGATGAAAAGTTTCAAAGAAACTAGTTTAACAAATTGTAATAGATTTTTTTCAAAAGAAAAAAAAAAACCGGTGTATTAGAATAGATACAAATGGATATCAGAAGGTATGCTGGGTTTTGTATACAGACATGGGCTACATGTATTTCTGTTGAAACAATACTGGTATTATTTAAACATAGATTTTTTACATTAATAGAGGTTTATAACCTCATATTCTCCTTTACATTCTCTCTACACTCTGTTTCTCTCTTATCTCTTTATCTTACCCTCTTCTTTGGATTCAGCATCAGAGTAGTCCATTGAAGCTCATGGCCCCGTACATGAGCTAGTGTCATAGCCTACGCGAATGCTGGGAAGACATAAGCATTCATGATGAGTAGAGCACGGATTTTTCTTTTTCTTTTTCTTTTTCTTTTTGTGCTAATATTACAAGATTTTCTCAGGGTTCTTAGAGGCCTTTTAAGGTGAGTCATGATTGTTTTGTAGAAAAATAATAACAGAAAGTCTCTTCGTAAAGTACTACTATCAACTAACTCATTCATAGAACCAAAATTTAGTTTTAATCATTTATCTACTTTTAGTTTCTAGATGCATGTTCATAAATAGATTCATGTGGTTGATGCAAGTCATTGGACACTTAAGATCCTATCAAATTAAGAAAAGTTTTGGTAACTAATGTCAAAGTTCTCACCATTTTCTTTATTGCTATTCTTTAAAATTGCAAGGAAGGCGCCAAGGCCACAACAACTTGTCTTCACTTGGGGCATTTGACTTTGACTATCTGTGAGACAATTGCAGAAGAAAATAGTTCCAAGATCAACAACAGCACTCTCAAGCAATTCATGGTTTTTGGGTTGAGAAACAACAAAATATAAGAAGCCCATGAATCAGTTTTATGTAGCAAGGTCCCATCTACATATCTACCATATATCCTACTCCCTTCACCTCTTTAATATTCCTTGTTGGAATACACATTACCATGAATTCCTAGGAATTCAATTCCAAGCAAAGAAACTAGCCACTATTGTCACAAGTTCACATTCAAGTTTGCAATTTGTAGTTCGAAACTTAAGCCAGATTAGAATGAATATGATCATTTAATTTGCTTTTCAATTCATTTGATTCAAACTTCGAGTTCAACTAGTTCGATGAACTAAATTGTCTGTGTCCATGCTATAGTATATATCCATCAATGGGGGCTGACATCTAAAATTTCAACCACACAAAATAACAATCTTTACAGTAACTCAGGCCAAATTTTACATCAATCAAAGTGTGGCCACATCAGATTGTTTGCATGTAAAAAGCATGTTAAAATAAAAATCAAAGTCCATGTTTTCATGTGATCAATTTTAAGATGGGACAACTTAATTGGAAGTAGATTAGTCCTTATGTCAATACATTATGTTAATACATAGGGCTACAGTTTTCTAAACAAAATGTGTATTATTCTATTATTCGAAACGAACTGTTTGCAGTATGAATGCTTTATTATTAGCGGACTAGGTAACTATGATCAGGAGGGTAATTTCCAGGCGGGTGGAGGCCACACATTTTCAGCCAGACAGAGATTAGATTGATCTGTGTTGCCACTATCATCGAGTTTGTGCTTGGGGGGAGACATTTTTTGTTCATATGATATGTTGGAGGCACCTTATCAGATAGCAAAGAGTACAAGAAAATTTTCAATTCCATTTTTTTTTTATTTGGCTCCATGCTTTAAGAGTCCTTAAAATCCAAATATCAATTATTTCTTAATTTTCCTTTTTTTCTTTGTTTTCGTTTATCAATAATTAAAATCATTTAATTTTCAACAACAATCCTAATATTATTCCAATAAAAACTACAAATGTGAAACTCCTACCAAGTATCCATTCTGCATGGGAACGTTAAGGCAGGGGCAATCCAAAAATCCCCCTAAATTCAAATTATATCAGCTGACAGTTGTGACACTTTCTACACAAATCAATCGCTGGGACTTTCTCTGTAGATAATTATAATTATACCAGTGTGTTTCAACATTCATTATATCATCTCAGTTCAAGATTATTTTATTCCTCCAAACTCTATTCCTCTGCTCTGTCAATTAATCAAGAGCAATTTCCAAACAGATGAAATAATAACCCATGTTGGATTACATGTAGTAACATAATTATCTGCATTCAAACTCAATAAAGATGAAATAAGCAAAGACAACAGGATGAAAATATCAGAAAATTAGGAGAAACCAGACAGACCCAACATAAAGAATGATGAAAATTATGAGGCAGAACTGTGAGAAGAAGAGAAAAAAAAGACATTACCTTCAGGTACAGGTAGCTTTTAAGCAACCAAAATCATCTGTCCAGAGATTGAAACAACAGGAAGCCAACTCTGCACACCCTGCTGAAATTGGAGAAGCTGATGAAAGTCTTCCTTCTCCCTTTCATTCTTTATGTACTAAAAATGTTGGATAAGAGAAGACGTTACCTACCTCCAAGCAGAATCTTGGTCCTCTATTGCTCCCACTCAGGGAAACTTCCTAAGTCTCCTCAGTGGGGCCCCCCTCCCCGTGATCCAAACCAATAAAAATCACCCAGGCTCAAATTTCACTCAAAAGAGTACTTGGGCCCACTATTAAATTGATCCTGTATAAAGCACGTGAATAAAGTATTTCGCAAAATTCATGTTTTTTTTTATATGTGATGAAGCTGATGGTAATGCACATCATGAGCGAAATGATTAAGTGGGTCCCACTGAACACCTAGTAAATTTTATGTCAGAAGAATTCCCAACTTTTTAACGACCAATGCATTTAAGAAGTATATGATGTGAAACTGTGAAAGGGCCTATTTACAAATATTCTGGTCGCCTCTTATGAACCAGGCTGGAAATGTCAACCCAACAAGGTTTGGTTTGTGATTACGGTCAACAACAATTGCCATTTTTTTATGTCAAACATAAGGTGGGCTGGATTTGACCCACACCAACCTGTAGAGATCTAAACTTGTGGGCAACCCCAGAAACTTTTGGGTTGGGTCCAATTGCTTCTTCGGTCCAACCCGGCCCATCTACTGATAAGACATATAGCCTAAAGATCAGTGATTTGATTTTTTGAGATATTCTCCATCTATGGTAGAGCTACATGGTGAAGATGTTGTTAATTGGAACATGTTCATGTAAAGTTAGGATTCCACGCTCCGCAGATTTCCATTTCTGCATTTCATGGAAAAACGGTTTCAACATTTTTCGCTAGGAAATTGTTTTCCATGAATTCAATAAAAAAAACAGTTCAAAATACATACACATCCTAGAAATGACGTTTTCAATGAGTTGAAATTTTTCATAAATCTGATGGTTAGGTAAGAGCAGAACTTTTGTGTCACATGAATCATGGACCAGGGAAAAAGTCAGACATTGAATCCAAGGCGATAAATTGGAATGAGAATATAAGACTTTGAAACGCGGAAACTATTTGCGTTCACACTCTAGTAGTGGGCTTGAAATAATTCAGAATAGGGTGGACATCACATAATACTTGCATAGATGGTTCCATGTGAAATTTTCTTGTGTCCTATTCTCTAATGACAAATCCAACCCTTTCACATCAATGACCCAATGAAGCTGTACTCACTCTTGTTTGACACTAATCTGAATCATATTTGTTATTAGATTAAATCTCGTAAAATATAACTTAAAAAACCGTCGAGATTTGAGGCCCCTAAATCAATAGTTGTGATTATCATATTGATATGATTTTTGCTCAAAACCATATCCAGAATAAGAACTTTCCACCACAATACCCTTCTATGATTAATATGCATCCTATCTGATCCTATAATGGGCTTAAAATCTCTTCTCTCACTGATTGCGTGAGAGGCAGAATATGGCCATATAGGTGTGTATAGAGGTCTACTTGGGTCAAAGCCATCTGAACATAGTCCGTGCAAACTTGCCTCTGGGGCCCAACTGGAGCCATGACGATTATGGAACTCAGTATCCATGGAACATAAATTTAATGGTTTTGAAGGGCAGCATTTTTTTTTTTTTAAAAGATAAATCAAATTTGGACTTCTGGCAATTCATGTGGGTTAGCGCGATGAAGGGGGGTAACTTGATCAAAGGTGGTCAAGATCCTAGAAAACAGGATGGACCGCACGAAGGATCGGAACTGTGTGAGTTAGGGGTGTACACGGATCGGATTGGTGTGGATTCGGCCAAATTTATCACCAATCCGTTACCTACGAATTGATGAATTTGGAATCCGTCACCTATTCGTGGTTGTTAAAAACCGATTCAATCTGATATGTAGAGGACTGAATTGGATCGAATTAATTCGGTCAATCCATTCAATCTAATGTTAAAAGAAAAATATCAAATAAATTGTAAAAAATTTCATATTTGACCACATAAAATTTTTTTTTCTTATTTCATATTTAGACGTCTTAACTTATATTTAGACCCCTTAAATTCTTTTTATTTATATTTAATGTCAACGGATCGGATCGGATTGAATCCGCGATTGAGGGTGAAATTCGTCACTGATCCGTTGCTAATAGATTACAGGAGTTTCAATTCGTCACCAATCCGTTTGCCTTCGGATCGGTTAAAAATCCACGGATTGAATTGGATTGGATCGGTTTTACGGATCGACGGATTTTTTGTGCACCCCTAGTGTGAGTGGTTTCCACATGAATATTTTCACATGCATGTGTATAAATAATAGCTATTGATCAAAGTAAATGAGAATGGAAGTGAATTTCTAATTCTATATAGGCCAATCTGTTATGGACACAGCTAATTTATCAACTCATTTTTTTTATGCAAAGAAAACAGTAGGCCCCACCTACAATTTTCTATTTTGTCCACCAGAGCTATTTTATGCAAAGCACTTGTTTGGTAATTTCATGAAATCGGTTTCCATTTTATGGTCTCACCCCCACACAAAGAACCAGAAGCCTACTGAAACGGTCAACAGTCACTTACGTAACAGTAGCTGTACAGAATCTTCTACAATAAGAAAAAGTCTCAAGGGAATGGCCGATAGTAATGGATCCTATAAACCGTAGGGAGTTGTTCAGCTTTATAAATTTCACTTCACTTTCTCATGGTGACAGTGGGTAGTATCTGGTCTGTGCCAATGGCTAAGATAAGTTATCCAATCTTCCTTGTTATCCTTTTCACCCTCTTAGCCACTCCAAGTAGCCCTTGTCTGGCTCTTGATGAAGATAGAAAGGTAATATGCTTTTTTCCTGAATTCATATTTCTAGCCGCGCAATATTCTTGAATTACTAGAAGTTTATAGTAAAATAGGCCAATATGGGTTCAAATGAAGGAATGATAAAAAGGCGAGGAGGGAAGGATATAAGTTGGAGATGTAGACGGGACCCTTTCATGATTTGATTTAATGAGGTGCCTTATTTTGGAGGCATTGCTTAGAACTTCTATGAATTCAATAACTGTTTTATAACTGGTACAAATCAGTGCTCAGGCCAGATGAATCAAGAGCTTTTGACAGGTTTTTCTAAATTTAGGCCTTCTAGCCTACTTTGGATTGAATTTCTAAGAACTTTGGTGAAGGAAAAAATTTTTAAAGGAATAATACAAGTTTTTTTTTTTGGTAAAAGAATATTACAGAGTTGAACAGTGAAAGATTCTAGGTGGAGAAGAGATGGGACCATCACTTTCTTATTATATTAGGATGACGGTTGGGGAAGGAAGGGTGGGGAAGGAACAATACTTTGTATTAGAATAGGATGAGGGGTGGGGAGGGAACATTTTTATATATCCTAAGATACAACAATGATGAAAAGTTGATTGCATATATATTATATAAACAACACTCATGTAACTATAATGCTTACATGGGGGTCAATATATATAAATATATATATGGGGGATCTTCATATGCATCTATCCCTCACCAAAAATGGTGAGGGACACCCATTTTGGGGTTGTTTCAAGTACAAGAGGGAGGTACAAAGTACTCCTCTTGTACCACTCTTGTACTTGAAACACCCCCAAAAGGGGTGTCCCTCACCATTTTTGGTGAGGGATAGATGCACATGAATGTTCCCATATATATATATATCAGTCATCAACTGTGCAATGTTAACACCTTCTTTAGGTGGGAATGTTTTTTTTTTTTTTTTTTTTTTTATATATATATATTTTTAGGATCCACTTCTATGCATGACAAATATTGGGGGATTGGAAAGATCTCATTGGCACCTAGAGTTAGGAGACAAATCAGCGTTGGCAGTGGGCTTACCATATTAACCCCTTAATCTTTGCACTTTGACCCTCAAAGTTTAATAGTCTTAGAAGTGATATTTGGAATCTTCAATCCATCGTTTGGTTATCAAATTGGGAAGAAAAGGAGTGCTGGAGTGGATGGTTCCGAAAAAAATATAGGTACAGTAGTTGGCCCGAAATTGGAGAGTCCGACCCACCCAATGTCTCCCTCATGCTTCCCATGAGTGGAAGGAGTGGAACTCTATGGTGGGGGCCACCTATGGAATATCTGAGCCAGTCAGGTCAAAATGAACATCCCCTTCCCACCATAAAATTGAGTATATGATTAAGAACGCTATTAACAAAGTGTTACGTATATTATTCATATGCAATAATCACGCTCTTAATCGTATTGCTCAATCTTACCATGGGACCAACTCCTATTAAGATAAAATTTGATAATATTATGTAGGCAGATAGTGACATTCATTTTGATCAGCTTGGGTTTTCAATAGGTAGGCATCATTTTAGAGTTGCACTCCTTCGACTCAAGGGGATTTAGACTAAAAAATTAGAAAGTCCACACCTCATAGTGTTCATTGTTTGCACTGAATCAAAATTATATATATTTTTATATGCAAATTCCCAAGAAGTAGGGTTCACAACCAAAGTGTATATCTAGTTTATGGTCCAGACATGTTATGCACACCTGATCAAAACTATAAATAAGGCTTTAATGATGATGATGATGATGATAAATTGATCTATATATTCAAATGTATATCAGGTATATATAGTGTATATGGGAGCCCTTCCAGCGGTATTCAAAGGCCATTATTCGCCTCAGGCTCACCACATTAGTATCCTTAAAAGTGTTCTCCAGGGCAGGTAAGCAAATAAAATCTTCATGATCTAATCAACCTATTTCCTTATTTTCTGAGTATCATGCAATTTTATTGGACGTCTCTGAAGGGATAATTAGCAACACTTGTTATCTCTCACTTTAGATTATAAGAGTTTTAAAAACACAATATTTACACAATTCTATGATCATTTAAATACCTTTTTATGATGGCCAGGACTTATTTTAGCCTCTGCTCAGATGGATCACTTTGCTGTATGAAGCAGTAACTCCATCCAAGACCTTGTTTCAATTATTTGTGTGTATGAATTCTAGGTGGTGTATGAGGGAGAGAGTCATTGTATTGAGGGGCCCAAAAAAAATTTTATTTTTCTTTTGATAGAGAGGGCCCCCAAAATTTAAACTTAGATTAAAGGTAGGCAAAATATTAGTTCTATGTAATTAACTAACTATTTGATTAAGGGTGTCTTCTCATCCAACTCTACTAATGTTATTTGCATTCATTGAGGTGGGACCCACAAAATGGTTTGCTGAACGTATATTCACCAAATTTACCAATGTTGTCTATATTATGAAGGTAGTGATAGAGGTGAAAATCTGGGCGGGCGGCCCAGGCCCAGCACGGGCCCGGCACGAAAAAACCGTGCCTGGGCCGTGCCTGGGCCCGTTTACTTGGTCAACGGGCCGGCCCGGCCTGGCCCGGAAGCCCCACTAGGCCGTGCTGGGCCCAGGTCCCCTAGGCCCGAGGCACGGCCCGGCACGGCACGGCTAAAATCCTTGCCGTGCTGGGCCAGTGCCCAGAGCCCGCGGGCGGCCCGGCCCGGCCAGAGGCACGGCCAGGCCCACGGGCGGCCCGGCCCAGGCACGGCCCGCAGAAGGCTCCAACGACTATTTTTTTTAAAAAAAAGAAAAGAAAAGAGAAGAAAGGATAGGAAGAAATGGTGAGTCAAGTTGGAGCAATTCTTACTAATTTGGAAGGCAGGCCTGATCTCTTGGTCGCGTGTCTCGTATGTATTCAGGACACAAATCTATCAATTTGTGCATGTAGACAATGAGATGCATCTGGACATTGACGTTTACTTCTCTTTTTAAAATGCAAGTAGGACTTGTTGGGTGTTGCACATGTGAAAACAAAAGGGAATTCTCCATGAAGATTACATTATTCATTCTTCCATTTTAAAGTATAATAAGATCTTTGGTGTTAGTGGTGATCAGTGGGAGAGGTGGGCCTTCTCACCACTTTAGCAAGTGGTGGCCACTCATCCTTATTGTCTCATCATGACCAGGTCATGGGTGGGTCCCACATCCACATCAGATTTTTATCTTTTTCAGCTTTCCAATCTTCCCCACATCTACTAAGACAAAATAAAATGAGCTTGCAATTTTAGAAACAGGGATCTGATATCCTTTCCATTACTTCTCTGGTCTTGATTATAAAACAATATTGACAATGATTAGGGTTCAGATAATCCCCTAGGCTGGAATTTTCCAAATCCATGGTGGGTCATTCAATGATGAATGATCTGTATCACTAAATTCCATGCCTAAATACTATGTAAAGAGTTGTGTGTTTTGCCACAAAGAAAGAGAATATCCTAAAGTGGTCTCTTCAAAGAGGATAAAGAAAGGCACATTTTAAAGGTGGAAGACTTATCACATCTTTATCCAAATGGAATGCATCAGTCATGACAGGCTATGGGTGTTATCCCAAACCAGTTCATTGTAAAAAAAAGACAAAAAGAACCTTAAAATAAAAAAATTTGTGGGCCGCCCACGGGCTGCACGCGGGCCTGGGCCTCGTGCCCTGGGCCGTGCTGGGCTGGTCCCTGAGCCCTTGGGCCAGACACGGCACGGCCCGCGTAATTACGTGGGCCGTGCCAGCCCAGCCCGGGCCCGGGTGGGCCCTCCTTCAGTGCCTGCACGGCCCAGATTTTCACCTCTAGGTAGTGACAATCTCTAGGTAGGCAAAACCAGCTAGGACCAGGCGATTAATTTGCCTCGATTTAGGCTATGCTTGTAGGTCAATGGGTCCGGTTTAAGACCTAACTAGCAAAATAATCCGTGATTAACCCACGCCGTTGGGGTCCCCGCTCCAATTAACTACTTTTGACAAATAATTATACCTAAGTATTGTATAGTGTAGTGGTTAAGTTAGTTATTTAAGAAGGCAAGAGCTCATGGTCATGAGATCAAATCTCAAAACCTATATACATTTTTAGTTCTTCTTACCATGGCTTCTCAATAAAAAAACAGTCAAAATTGAAAGTAATCTTGTCAAAATTGAATCCAAAACCAACGGCTTTAATATATTATAATAGCTAAATCAGGCTATTCCTATGACTATTCATGGTCAGAGCTTGATTATAGGCTTTTTGCTTAGTTTGATGTTTTTAGCATGGATCATGTAAAAGGCCCATGGTCTACAAGCGGGCTTGAATATTAGGCCTGATAACTAAATGGGTTGGGCCTGACAAGCTTCGGCAGCTTGACCAGGTGTGAGCCCAGAACTGTCCAGTCAATGGCAGTTTTAGCAAAATAATTCCCCTTGAGCTACAAATTTATACAAACTCTTAACATAAACAAGCATGTGATTTTATTCCTCACTTGGCAGTTCACCAGCAGAATCATTAATATATAGCTACAAAAGGAGTTTCAATGGATTTGCTGCCAAGCTAACATATCAAGAGCAACAGAAGATTGCAAGTTAGTAATGCAATGGCAGTTGATACAGTATTGTTGTTTACATGAATATATATACAAATGACAATGACTTTAAATTTGTGCCTACACAGGTATGCAAGATGTGGTGTCTGTGTTTCCAAGTAAAATGCTCCAGCTTCACACCACAAGATCATGGGATTTTCTGGGTTTCCCCGATAATGTGAAAAGGCGTCGCGAGATCGAGACCAATGTCATAATTGGTGTGCTTGACACTGGAATCTGGCCTGAGTCCAAAAGTTTCAGAGATAAAAGGATTGGTCCTCCTCCAAAGAAATGGAAGGGTTCCTGCCAGACAGAGGGGAATGTCACGTGCAACAAGTAATAATTTCTTTTCTTAAAATTCATTTTAAACATTAGAGATCAAATTACTATATTGGGTGCCAAAAAATCTGAGAGGAAACAGGGCTATTTCACCCTTCACTGAATGATTTAAATGAAAAATATATGTTACCAACCATGTTCAATCTTGTATGTTCTAGGGGCATCTAAGTTCATATTAGGATGCATTAGACCATGGGATCCTCTAGCGTGGGGTTCATTAGATCAGCAATCTCAATTTCCGAATTGCCAACATAATTCTCCTACAAGGATGGAAATGGATCCTAATTATCCGAACACATCCTCCTTTTGAATTAGCATGTTTCAACTTTCACTGTGATTGGAGTGATCCTTGCTGTTGGATATTACGTATAGGGAAGAAGTGATCTAACTAATGAGATTTACTAATGGGCCTATCTGTTTACATAGAATTCATAGGAATTAAATATAAAGGAATTCATGGCTAAATGAGCTTCATCTTTAAGATTATGAAAGAGTTAAGTGGTGAAGGATATAAGGTAGTGAATGTAGATGGGACCTTGACTTCCTAAGATTTGAATTAGTAGGGTGATGGCCGCGGTTTCATTTCCCATCTTCTATTAATTCTATTTCCATAAAAGGAAAGGTTGTTTGATGCTCTTTTTTTTTTTTTTTCATATCCATATTCGATCTTCATTTTTATCTACTCAAGGCATGAGTTCCTATGTATTCTATGCAAACAAACAGGCCCTCCTAAGTGATCTCATTTTTTATAATCTACTATTGATTATCACTCTTATCAGATTGATATTATCCGAGTATAGTATAAATGAAGTTCAGACACTATCATTGGTAGTTTCAAACTAATGAAAGCAGAGTGACATGGACTATAATTACACATGAAAAAAGTGTAGGCATATGAAGAAAAAAGTGTCCAACTTACCGGAATATACTATTTGCAGTAAACTGATTGGAGCTCGGTATTACCAAGATCCTAGCAGCATCAATGATGAATCCACTGCAAGAGACTTTCAAGGTCATGGAACCCACACCTCATCTACTGCGGCAGGGCGCGCAGTGAATGGAGCTAGTTTATATGGACTCGCCAAGGGGAAAGCAAGGGGGGCAGTGCCATTCTCAAGGATTGCAATGTACAAAGTCTGCTGGAGTAATGGCTGCCCAGAATCATCCATCTTAGCTGCTTTTGATGATGCCATTGCTGATGGTGTTGACATCATCTCACTTTCATTGGGCCCCAATTGGGCTACAAACTACTCAAGTGATTCTATCCCCATAGGTTCATTTCATGCAATGCAGAAGGGCATCCTAGTCGTGCAATCTGCTGGTAACAACGGTCCATCATTTCAAACTCTTGGAAGTGTAGCTCCATGGCTGTTCACAGTTGCCGCAAGTAACACTGACCGACTGATAATTAGTAAAGCTGTCATTGGGAACGGCACAGCCTTTCAGGTGACACCATCTAAATCTTTGTATTGCTTTTCTTTATCAAACTCACTGCGATTTTTTATTGAAAAGTGGTGGCCATTACATGGACTATTAATGGAACCCGCCAAAATGTGCTGGATTGCATAAGGTGTTCTTTGGGGCATGATTTAAGCCGAATCAAGGAAACATCCTACGAACAAGATGCGGAAAAAACTGACCTGTTGAGAGCATTCAATGGAGATCTCCCCACAAACATGAATAGTTATGTGGTTTTTATTGTTTACGTAGTAGAGCCTTATGCCATAACTCCTGTTTAGAATTTTAGGTTGAGCCTTACTAGTTACTACTAATAGGGAAGTTCGCGAGCAGAGACCAGTACTTGGAAACTTGAGTAGAAAATGTATTAACAGTTCATACTCCAACTGCTGGTACATAAGAGAAAAATAACAACTGTTGGGACATTCATGGACCATTTGGTCCTAGGAAGGAAAGCTCCTCAGAATTGTAATTTATATATTATCCAGATTCTGCGGGTTTTCGATTTTTGTAACATTTGGATATCACCCTTTTAGCTGCATTTCATAGTTTGTGTATCACCTAGAGTTCTATAATAGTTGAAATTTGAGGGAACTTGGAATTTCACAATATTCATCCAAATACTGGAATTCCTCTTGAATTGTGTTGGTGGTGGAATTAGAGCCATAAGAAGTTGTCCCAAATGGGCCCTGTAAGTCACTAGATTGGAAGCAGAATAATTTTATGTTCTGTTATCTAATTGAGTTCTTATAATTAGGGGCGTGCTCTTAATACTTTCCCTTCAACAAAGATGGTTCCCCTGATATATGGAGGAGATGCTTCTAACAAGTGCTCCTTTGACGATAGACGGTAATCTTGCTGACTAAATTTTTCTTAGTTCTACTTTGTTTCTCACAGACAAGAAAATTAAACTAGCTAAATGTACATGTTTCAGGTTTTGTTATTTTAACTGCTTGGACAGAAAGCTGGTTGAAGGGAAGATTCTTTTCTGCGATGGGTCTTCCGATGGGCAGGAAGCTATCGATGTTGGTGCCGTCGGATCAATCATGGAAGAAGAATTAATGAACGATTTGGCCATGGTTTATGGTTTGCCTGCTACTCTTTTCGGCACTGATGGCGAACAGATTAAACATTACATCAACATCACTAAGTAAGCTACTTACGCCTTTTACTTCATACAAATATCTAGAATGTTTCTGAGAAGTTATTTATAGATATCAATCTATTTTGATCAATCTACTAGTGACCAAGAAAATCATGTGTCGGGTTTCAATTGATGCATTTATTATTATTATTTGGTACACATGTAGAGAGTCTCTGCCTTTGGCCCATCTAAAGCAATTAGAATGGTCCACCTTCATAAAATCAAATGATTCAAAATCCTGTTTTCCCCATTATCATAACTGTTGCAAATTTCACTCCAGTCCAGTTGATACAATATTTAGATTAAACAAGCGACTTAAGACAAATAATGCATCAGTTCAGGCTTTGGACCTGTTTCGAAGCGGGCGAAGATTTGGATCCACGGTTAAGAACCGATATGATTATCAGTTTGCATATGAGTCTCCAAATAGGGTTTGGTTCATATCCACATAAAAGATCCCAAAGCACCTTAGCTCCAAACATCCATATTACTGGTCTATTTACCATTTGTTTCTGACCATTATAATATCACACAAACTCGCATTTTTATTCGCCTATATTGATATTGGGAACCACTAATCCAAGCTTGTTTCCTACTCAAATGCTTAATCAACATAACAACATTTTTTTTCCGGTGTAGAAAAGATTGTTCTTTATCAGATGTTTCAAAACTATCAGATGACTACTTTTACTTACAGAGTTTTCATTGAACAGAAATCCAATGGCAAGAATACTCAAAAGTGAGTCTATACGTGATGCCACAGCCCCCTATGTGGTTTCCTACTCTTCTAGAGGACCAAACCACATTTCTCCAGACATATTAAAGGTTGCTTTCTATTCCATGAATGGATCTGGTATATTTATTTTGGTTCCATCTCACAGAAATTTTCAGTTTTTGCAAGAAATCAAAAATTTCATACCTGATAATGTTGTGTCATCATTTTTTTTTAGCCGGATATAACCGCACCAGGGATGGACATATTAGCTGCATTTTCTCCCGTGGTCAAGTTGACATCGATTGAAACGGACAAAAGACATGTTAATTACAACATACTATCAGGGACTTCCATGTCATGCCCACATGTCTCAGGTGCAGCTGCATATGTTAAGTCATTTCATAAAAAGTGGTCACCTGCTTCCATTAAGTCTGCTCTAATGACTACTGGTATATATATTTCCCCCTTGCAAGATTTGATAGGATTTTGAAATCTTTGAATCTCTCAAATGTTGGGTCTTTTTAAGTTTTAGTCCAAATTGATATGACAGATCATATAGCGTAATATAGTAAGAAAAGAATATATGTATGTATGTATGACTAATGACCAATCATGCTAACCAAATAAAATATTTCTTCATTCAGCTGCTAGCACGAAGAAAAAAGAAAATCCAGATGCCGAATTCGCCTACGGTGCTGGCGAGATTGACCCATTGAAGGCTCTAAATCCTGGCCTAGTTTATGACACTCAGAGAGACGACTACTTACAATTTCTATGCAATGAAGGTTATAGCGCCAAAGAAATTAAACTCATTTCAGGTGATAACTTCAAATGTCCCAAACCTTCAAAACAAACTGCCAAGGATCTAAACTACCCTTCCATGACGTTTATGGTCCAACTCGACGAGCGTTTCAGCGCCAAGTTCACAAGACGGGTCACCAATGTTGGCTCAGCCACATCCACATACAAAGCTAAGGTTGCACCAAATCCTCAGATCAAAATCATAGTTGTACCAAGTGTTCTATCATTCAAGTCACTGAATCAGGAACTCTCATTTGTGGTGACTGTTGCTGGGAAAGGATTGCCATTCAATTCAGTTGTATCTACTTCATTGATTTGGTCTGATGGTGTTCATAGTGTGAGAAGCCCTATAGTTGTGTACACACAACAAATTAATTCCAAGTAGTTTGACCACTTCCTTTAGGGATGAACTTCTACTACAATTTTGCTTGTGAGATCTCCATTTCTTCATCAATAATATATTTAGTTATTTAGTTTGAGTAAATGTGTAGTGTAACAAAAATAATTTGTTAAATAGTGCAGTGTAATAACTTATATGATTTATAGATGAAGCAAAAGGAGTCAATGTTTTAGCCCAGCTTGAGCTTGGCTGGAATGGCTAAACAAGTCTCCTCGAGCTCTCAAGTGAGTCAGAGTTTAAACCAGCTTCGCTTCGATTAAATTTATTATTGAGTTTGCCTGAGACTTAATCCATGCATTGCATGGGCTTTATGAGAACACAATGCACACACTCTCTCTCACATATTGTTGAAGTAGTATATGTATATATATGGTTCTCACCTAAATAAACCTTTAATTTTATATTTAGAGTTTTATTATGGTGTGAACTCTGTTGTGAGGCCCATATGGGGCTATAACAATCGTAGAGGAGATGGGGGACAGAAAGATCTAAATTATACCTAGGGGCATACAAAAATATCAACCTATTAGATCATATTCTAACCCCTCGATCGATGATCTTCAGTAATCAATTTTATTGGTTTTAAAAACCGTCATTTTTTTATTTTAATCGAATGGTGAGTGATAATGGTTCATTGATGTCAAATTTGGCTTGTGGCAATTCAAAAGTGGTAGTTTATATGTCCTTTTGATTATGCCTGAGCCAGGTGGCCTGAAAAATAGATGGACTGCACAACCACATGGACAATTTTCATTTGAATATTTTTTCTGTTTAAGAATTGTCTGTGTGTGTAGGGTTTTACTCGGTCTAAATCATGAGCACATGGCACCGGGCAGTAGGCACACCCGGGGCCATGTCAGAGCCCAAGAATTTCATAGTTTTAAAGAGCATCAACTTTTTCAGATCAACGGTGAGTAATGGTTGGATGAATGTCAAATTTGGACTCATACAATTTATGGGGGATCCATATCTGACCAAAGGAAATGAAGATGAGTTCATTACCTAATCAATCAACGGTTCGGAAAACATTTCCACCAAGCAATTTTCTATGAGTCCAATCTGTTACAAACAGCTAACCCATCAACTCATTTACTATAAGAAAACAGTTGGCACCACCTACAACTTTGCTATCCTCTGTTCAAACTCCTACTACTGTAACCACCAAGTACACTGTCAGCAGAGTATTACTGCTGTGCCCACCACAACTACACCCCGCTTATTTGGTTTCCAGAAATCTGTTAGCTATTTTGCAGCAAAGATAAACCCAACACACAGAACCAGAAGCCTACTATAATGGTCAACACTCACTTGGGTTGGCTAACATAAAGCTGTACAAATATTCTATGGTTTGAAAAATCTAAAGATATCCTATAAACCGTTGGAGTTCTGCCTTATAAATCTCACTTCACCATCTCATGGTGACAGTGAGTAGTAGCTGGTCTGTGCCAAAATGGCTAAGATAAGTTATTCACTCTTCCTTGTTATCCTCTACACCCTCTTAGCCGCTTTAAGTAAGCCTTGTATCGCTCTTAGTGAGGACAGAAAGGTGATATGCTTCATTCCTCAATTCATATTTCTAGCCATGCGATTTTCTTGATTAATTAATGTATGTTTAAGGTAAACTGGGTGGAGATGTAGATGGGACCTTTTATGATTTAATGGGGCACCGTTTATATTGGGAGGTATTGCTTATAATTTCTAGGAATTCAATAGTCAATACTGATTAAATGAAGGGGCCTTTGGAAGTCACCAATGGCTATCCCCTGCTCGCGTAGCGCATGGGGATCACCTGCGCACCTTACTGTGAGGTGGTTGGGTTTAAAAGATCTGGATGAGCCCATTTGATCATCCTAACACCTTGATCAACAGTCCACAAGTTCAACGGCTTTATATTAAAAAAAAAAGCGCTTGATCAATCCTATTAATCATCCATCATCTCAGCCATCGATGGTTGTGAGATTCGGGCCTGATATGTAGGCTGAAATAATGGATGGTTAATAGATCCAATAGTCCAGTCCATTTGGATGTGTGTAAACCCGTGGGATTAGTGTAATTCAAGAGGGTCCCTATGTGTGTACCCCTCTTATTGATCATCAGGTGGACCCCTGATCAGCTGTGCACCATGCACACTGTGCACACCTAATAATTTATATATATATATATATATATATATATATATATATATATATAAAGGTCATGGGTACACTAGGTGGCCCACAAACAGGGAGTCCAGATCAACCAAGTGTCTCCCTATATGCTCCTTCTGAATGGAAGGAGTGGAACTCCATAGTAGGGCCCACCCAACGAATATCCGCACTGTAAGATTAATTATATGATTAAGAATGCAATTGACATAAACATATGCATACTGATCCTATGCAATAATCATGTTTTTAATAATGTTGCTCAATCTCATGCTGGGACCGACTCCTGTAAGGGTAAAATTTGAGAATGCCAGGTAGGCAGATTTTCAATAGGTGAGACTCCTTCAACTCACTGCAAGCGCGAGGGAGACAGCCTGCATGAGTGCACAGTAAAATAACACTCACCCAAGTTGGATCTCCTCTAAGTTTTACTTAGCCTTTGCATTGATCATGAAAAAATTGCTTGCAAGCTTACTTTGTCAAATGTTTAGGAACTGTCCAACTTATAATAAGGCCCTCAAAATCATCCTTTCATGATCAAATGATTCCCCTCTTTAGTAACACAACTCTTTTATTAAAAGACTTTTCAACCCCCCTCTCCTCGTAATTGGCATGCATAAAGGTTGGCCTCAAAAGCCTTGCTACCGCATGCACCATAATTGGCCATTTTTGCTCTATGTATGTATCTTTATTCAATGTATCCACTCATTACCTGTCCACTCCTTGACCCCACTACCCTCCCATCAATTGGCACTCACCCCAAGATGATATTCGTTGAATGCTATTCAAGTGCTGATGAAGAAAAACTCTAAATCGATTAAACTTTTATGCTGTGTTTGGGAAGGGAGGAGGGGAGGGGAGGGGAGGGAAAATTTGAGGGGGAAGGAAAATGAAGGGGAGGGCTCTTGTTTGGGAAGTGAAAAAGTAGGGGAAGGAAAGGGAAAAAGTATAATTTTGTTTGTTTGTGAGGTAGGAAGAAAAAGACCATTTTACCCTTACCCCTCTTTCTCCCTCACTTTCCCCCCATTGGGACATTCAAGGGCAATATTGTAATTTCCTCCCCTTTCCTCTCTTTCTCCCTCACTTTCCCCCCATTTTTGGGGGGAAAATTTTTGTCACTAAAAGACAAATTTTCCCTCCCTTCCCCCTCCCCCCATTTTCCTTCCCCCCTTCCCAAACACACTCCCTTCTTTCCTTCCCCCCACTTTCCCCTCCTTTTTTTCCTTCCCCCCCTTTTCCTGCCTTCCCAAACAGGGGCTTAAGGCCATCGATCAAAGGGTTAGGAAAACTTCATGCAGTAGTTTTTTGCAAACCTAGGCCATTATTAGATCTTTCCACCTCTCTGACCTCCACAATCATCATGTATCAAGGTGGGGTTCATATACGCACCAGGTGTATGGTGCACACCTGATCAAGTAAATAAATGAGGCTCTGATGATGATGAATGATGATAATAATATATTGATCTATAAATTCTGTTGTATATCAGGTATATATTGTGTATATGGGATCCCTTCCAAACATGGCAGAAGGCCATTATTCACCAGAGTCTCACCACATTAGTATTCTTCAAAATATTCTCCAGGGCAGGTAAGCACAGAAGAGTTCTCAACATTTTCCTTATTTTCTGAATATCATTCTAATTTTAGGATGTCTCTTAAGAGACAATTGGTAATCTTCTTATCTCACTTTAGAATATAGAGCTTTAAAAACACAAAATTCACAGAATTTTATGATCATTTCAAATATGATAGTGATTATAGGTGGTGCAGGAGGTAGGCCAAATATCAGTATAATCTGATTTTAATCAAGGGCGCCTTCTCATCCCACTGCCACTGTTATTTGCATTCAATGAGCTGGGAATCACAAACTAGTTTGCAAAAAAAAAACAATGCCAAGTTTTTCTCTAATACCAATATTCTCTTATATATTCCTCACTTGGCAGTTCAGCAGCAGAATCACTAGTATATAGCTACAAAAGGAGTTTCAATGGATTTGCTGCCAAGCTAACATATCAAGAGCAACAGAAGATTGCAAGTTAGTAAATGCAATGGCAGTTAAAACAGTATTGTTGTTTACATGTATATATATGTACAAATGACAATGACTTTAAATTTGTGCCTACACAGGTATGCAAGATGTGGTGTCTGTGTTTCCAAGTAAAATGCTCCAGCTTCACACCACAAGATCATGGGATTTTCTGGGTTTCCCAGATACTGTGAAAAGGCTTCGCGATATCGAGACCAATGTCATAATCGGTGTCCTTGACACTGGAATCTGGCCCGAGTCCAAAAGTTTCAGAGATAAAAGGATTGGTCCTCCTCCAAAGAAATGGAATGGTTCCTGCCAGACTGAGGGGAATGTCACTTGCAACAAGTAATAATTTCTTTTCTTAAAATTCATTTTAAACATTAGAGATCAAATTCCTATATTGGGTGCCAAAAAATCTGAGAGGAAACAGGGCTATTTCACCCTTCACTGAATGATTTCAATGAAAAATATATGTTACCAACCATGTTCAATCTTGTATATTCTAGGGGCATCTAAGTTCATATTAGGATGCATTAGACCATGGGATCCTCAAGCGTGGGGTTCATTAGATCAGCAATCTCAATTTCCGAATTGCCAACATAATTGTCCTACAAGGATGGAAATGGATCCTAATTATTCGAACACATCCTCCTTTTGAATTAGTATGTTTCAGCTTTCACTGTGATTGGAGTGATCCTTGCTGTTGGATATTACGTATAGGGAATAAGTGATCTAACTAATGAGATTTACTATGGGCCTATCTGTTTACATAGAATTCATAGGAATTAAATATAAAGGAATTCATGGATAAATGAGCTTCATCTTTAAGATTATGAAAGAGTTAAGTGGTGAAGGATATAAGGTAGTGAATGTAGTGGGACCTTGACTTCCTAAGATTTGAATTAGTAGGGCGATGGCCGCGGTTTCATTTCCCATCTTCTATTAATTCTATTTCCATAAAAGGAAAGGTTGTTTGATGCTCGTTTTTTTTTTAAATCCATATTCGATCTTCATTTTTAGCTACTTAAGGCATGAGTTCCTATGTATTCTATGCAAACAAACAGGCCCTCCTAAGTGCTCTCATTTTTTATAATCTACTGTTGATTATCACTCTTATCAGATTGATATTATCCGAGTATAGTATAAATGAAGTTCAGACACTATCATTGGTAGGTTCAAACTAATGAAAGCAGAGTGACATGGACTATAATTACACATGAAAAAAGTGTAGGCATATGAAGAAAAAAGTGTCCAACTTACCGGAATATACTATTTGCAGTAAACTGATTGGAGCTCGGTATTACCAAGACCCTAGCAGCATCAATGATGAATCCACTGCAAGAGACTTTCAAGGTCATGGAACCCACACCTCATCTACTGCGGCAGGGCGCGCAGTGAGTGGAGCTAGTTTATATGGACTCGCCAAGGGGAAAGCAAGGGGGGCAGTGCCATTCTCAAGGATTGCAATGTACAAAGTCTGCTGGAGTAATGGCTGCCCAGAATCATCCATCTTAGCTGCTTTTGATGATGCCATTGCTGATGGCGTTGACATCATCTCACTTTCATTGGGACCCAATTGGGCTGCAAACTACTCAAGTGATTCTATCCCCATAGGTTCATTTCATGCAATGCAGAAGGGCATCCTAGTCGTGCAATCTGCTGGTAACAACGGTCCATCATTTCAAACTCTTGGAAGTGTAGCTCCATGGCTGTTCACAGTTGCCGCAAGTAACACTGACCGACTGATAATTAGTAAAGCTGTCATTGGGAACGGCACAGCCTTTCAGGTGACACCATCTAAATCTTTGTATTGCTTTTCTTTATCAAACTCACTGCGATTTTTTATTGAAAAGTGGTGGCCATTACATGGACTATTAATGGAACCCGCCAAAATGTGCTGGATTGCATAAGGTGTTCTTTGGGGCATGATTTAAGCCGAATCAAGGAAACATCCTACGAACAAGATGCGGAAAAAACTGACCTGTTGAGAGCATTCAATGGAGATCTCCCCACAAACATGAATAGTTATGTGGTTTTTATTGTTTACGTAGTAGAGCCTTATGCCATAACTCCTGTTTAGAATTTTAGGTTGAGCCTTACTAGTTACTACTAATAGGGAAGTTCGCGAGCAGAGACCAGTACTTGGAAACTTGAGTAGAAAATGTATTAACAGTTCATACTCCAACTGCTGGTACATAAGAGAAAAATAACAACTGTTGGGACATTCATGGACCATTTGGTCCTAGGAAGGAAAGCTCCTCAGAATTGTAATTTATATATTATCCAGATTCTGCGGGTTTTCGATTTTTGTAACATTTGGATATCACCCTTTTAGCTGCATTTCATAGTTTGTGTGTCACCTAGAGTTCTATAATAGTTGAAATTTGAGGGTACTTGGAATTTCACAAGAATCATCCAAATACTGGAATTCCTCTTGAATTGTGTTGGTGGTGGAATTAGAGCCATAAGAAGTTGTCCCAAATGGGCCCTGTAAGTCACTAGATTGGAAGCAGAATAATTTTATGTTCTGTTAGCTAATTGAGTTCTTATAATTAGGGGCGTGCTCTTAATACTTTCCCTTCAACAAAGATGGTGCCCCTGATATATGGAGGAGATGCTTCTAACAAGTGCTCCTTTGACGATAGACGGTAATCTTGCTGACTAAATTTTTCTTTGTTCTACTTTGTTTCTCACAGACAAGAAAATTAAACTAGCTAAATGTACACATTTCAGGTTTTGTTATTTTAACTGCTTGGACAGAAAGCTGGTTGAAGGGAAGATTCTTTTCTGCGATGGGTCTTCCGATGGGCAGAAAGCTATCAATGTTGGTGCCGTCGGATCAATCATGGAAGAAGAATTAATGAATGATTTGGCCATGGTTTATGGTTTGCCTGCTACTCTTTTCGGCACTGATGGCGAACAGATTAAACATTACATCAACACCACTAAGTAAGCTACCTACACCTTTTACTTCATACAAATATCTAGACTGTTTCTGAGAAGTTCTTTATAGATATCAATCTATTTTGATCAATCTACTAGTGACCAAGAAAATCATATGTCGGGTTTCAATTGATGCATTTATTATTATTATTTGGTACACATGTAGAGAGTCTCTGCCTTTGGCCCATCTAAAGCAATTAGAATGGTCCACCTTCATAAAATCAAATGATTCAAAATCCTGCTTTCCCCATTATCATAACTGTTGCAAATTTCACTCCAGTCCAGTTGATACAATATTTAGATTAAACAAGCGACTTAAGACAAATAATGCATCAGTTCAGGCTTTGGACCTGTTTCGAAGCGGGCGAAGATTTGGATCCACGGTTATGAACCGATATGATTATCAGTTTGCATATGAGTCTCCAAATAGGGTTTGGTCCATATCCACATAAAAGATCCCAAAGCACCTTATCTCCAAACATCCATATTACTGGTCTATTTACCATTTGTTTCTGACCATTATAATATCACACAAACTCGCATTTTTATTCTCCTATATTGATATTGGGAACCACTAATCCAAGCTTGTTTCCTACTCAAATGCTTAATCAACATAACAACATTTTTTTTCCGGTGTAGAAAAGATTGTTCTTTATCAGATGTTTCAAAACTATCAGATGACTACTTTTACTTACAGAGTTTTCATTGAACAGAAATCCAATGGCAAGAATACTCAAAAGTGAGTCTATACGTGATGCCACAGCCCCATATGTGGTTTCCTACTCTTCTAGAGGACCAAACCACATTTCTCCGGACATATTAAAGGTTGCTTGCTATTCCATGAATGGATCTGGTATCTTTATTTTGGTTCCATCTCACAGAAATTTTCAGTTTTTGCAAGAAATCAAAAATTTCATACCTGATAATGTTGTGTCATCATTTTTTTTAAGCCGGATATTACCGCACCAGGGATGGACATATTAGCTGCATTTTCTCCCGTGGTCAAGTTGACATCGATTGAAACGGACAAAAGACATGTTAATTACAACATACTATCAGGGACTTCCATGTCATGCCCACATGTCTCAGGTGCAGCTGCATATGTTAAGTCATTTCATAAAAAGTGGTCACCTGCTTCCATAAAGTCTGCTCTAATGACTACTGGTATATATATTTCCCCCTTGCAAGATTTGATAGGATTTTGAAATCTTTGAATCTCTCAAATGTTGGGTCTTTTTAAGTTTTAGTCCAAATTGATATGACAGATCATATAGCGTAATATAGTAAGAAAAGAATATATGTATTTATGTATGACTAATGACCAATCATGCTAACCAAATAAAATATTTCTTCATTCAGCTGCTAGCACGAAGAAAAAAGAAAATCCAGATGCCGAATTCGCCTACGGTGCTGGCGAGATTGACCCATTGAAGGCTCTAAATCCTGGCCTAGTTTATGACACTCAGAGAGACGACTACTTACAATTTCTATGCAATGAAGGTTATAGCGCCAAAGAAATTAAACTCATTTCAGGTGATAACTTCAAATGTCCCAAACCTTCAAAACAAACCGCCAAGGATCTAAACTACCCTTCCATGACGTTTATGGTCCAATCCGACAAGCATTTCAGCACCAAGTTCACAAGACGGGTCACCAATGTTGGCTCAGCCACATCCACATACAAAGCTAAGGTTGCACCACATCCTCAGATCAAAATCAAAGTTGTACCAAGTGTTCTATCATTCAAGTCGTTGAATCAGGAACTCTCATTTGTGGTGACTGTTGCTGGGAAAGGATTGCCATTCAATTCAGTTGTATCTACTTCATTGGTTTGGTCTGATGGTGTCCATAGTGTGAGAAGCCCTATAGTTGTGTACACACAACAAATTAATTCCAAGTAGTTTGACCACTTCCTTTAGGGATGAACTTCTACTACAATTTTGCTTGTGAGTTCTCCATTTCTTTATCAATAATATATTTAGTGATTTAGCTTGAGTAAATGTGTAGTGTAATAAAAAAAAAAATTTGTTAAATGGTGCAGTGTAATAACTTATTTGATTTATGGATGAAGCAAAAGGAGTCAATGTTTTAGCCCAGCTTGAGCTTGGCTGGAATGGCTAAACAAGTCTCCTCCAGCTTTCAAGTGAGTCAGAGTTTAAACCAGCTTCGCTTCGATTAAATTTATTATTAAGTTTGCAGGAGACTTAATCCATGCATGGCATGGGCTTTATGCGAACACAATGCACACACTCTCTCACACATATTGTTGAAGTATTATATATGGATTCATTTTTAATTAATTACGTTATAATATAAATAATTTTCTAATGATTATAGAAATGAGTTTATCATTCAATCAATTATGTTTGTTTAAATTATTATTCAAATTGCATGAGATTTAACCCGTGCATAACATGGGCATTATGCTAGAGACACTGATATATTTGTATGGAAACCACATCAATAGTTCTTCGATTCAGTCCTCTCTATTTTCTGGGCCACCTATAATCACGCCCCCCACATTGACTATGCCCCTAAATTGCCACAAGCCCTCTCATTAGACCATCATCTAACTATTACTCACCATTGGATTGAAATCCAAAACATTATGTTTTCTAAAACTATTAAACTTTAAGGTCATAGATCAAGGGATTATGATGGTCCAATGTGAGGATACTTCATATACCTATAGGCCATGTTGGGATCTTTTACGCATGATTGGCATGACCCAAGGTGGCTCCACAACCAAGTCTCTGTGATCTTTTTATGTATATATATGGTTCTCACCTAAATAAACCTTTAATTTTATATTTAGAGTTTTATTATGGTGTGAACTCTGTTGTGAGGCCCATATGGGGCAATAACAATCATAGAGGAGATGGGGGACAGAAAGACCTAAATGATACCTAGGGGCACGCAAAAATATCAACCTATTAGATCATATTCTAACCCCTCGATCGATGATCCTCAGTAATCAATTTTATTGGTTTTAAAAACCATCATTTTTTTTATTTTAATCGAATGGTGAGTAATAATGGTTCATTGATGTCAAATTTGGCTTGTGGCAATTCAAAAGTGGTAGTTTATGTGGCCTTTTGATTATGCCTGAGCCAGGTGGCCTGTAAAATAGATGGACTGCACATTAAGAACCACATGGACAATTTTCATTTGAATATTTTTTCTGTTTAAGAATTGTCTGTGTGTGTATGGTTTTACTCAGTTTAAATCATGAGCACATGGCACCGGGCAGTAGGCACACCCGGGGCCATGTCAGAGCCCAATAATTTCATGGTTTTAAATCGCAGCATTTTTTCAGATCAACGGTGAGTAATGGTTGGATGAATGTTAAATTTGGACTTATACAATTTATGGGCGATCCATATCTGACCAAAGGAAATGAAGATGAGTTCATTACCTAATCAATCAACGGTTCGGAAAACATTTCCACCAAGCAATTTTCTATGAGTCCAATCTGTTACAAACAGCTAACCCATCAACTCATTTACTATAAGAAAACAGTTGGCACCACCTACAACTTTGCTATCCTCTGTTCAAACTCCTACTACTGTAACCACCAAGTACACTGTCAGCAGAGTATTACTGCTGTGCCCACCACAACTACACCCCGCTTATTTGGTTTCCAGAAATCTGTTAGCTATTTTGCAGCAAAGATAAACCCAACACACAGAACCAGAAGCCTACTATAATGGTCAACACTCACTTGGGTTGGCTAACATAAAGCTGTACAAATATTCTATGGTTTGAAAAATCTAAAGATATCCTATAAACCGTTGGAGTTCTGCCTTATAAATCTCACTTCACCATCTCATGGTGACAGTGAGTAGTAGCTGGTCTGTGCCAAAATGGCTAAGATAAGTTATTCACTCTTCCTTGTTATCCTCTACACCCTCTTAGCCGCTTTAAGTAAGCCTTGTATCGCTCTTAGTGAGGACAGAAAGGTGATATGCTTCATTCCTCAATTCATATTTCTAGCCATGCGATTTTCTTGATTAATTAATGTATGTTTAAGGTAAACTGGGTGGAGATGTAGATGGGACCTTTTATGATCTAATGGGGCACCGTTTATATTGGGAGGTATTGCTTATAATTTCTAGGAATTCAATAGTCAATACTGATTAAATGAAGGGGCCTTTGGAAGTCACCAATGGTTATCCCTTGCTCGTGTAGCGCATGGGGATCACCTGCGCTCCTTACTGTGAGGTGGTTGGGTTTAAAAGATCTGGATGAGCCCATTTGATCATCCTAACACCTTGATCAACAGTCCACAAGTTCAGCGGCTTTATATTAAAAAAGAAAAAAAGAAAAAAAAAAGAAACTTGATCAATCCTATTAATCATCCATCATCTCAGCCATCGATGGTTGTGAGATTCGGGCCTGATATGTAGGCTGAAATAATGGATGGTTGATAGATCCAATAATCCAGTCCATTTGGATGGGTGTAAACCCGTGGGATTTGTGTAATTCAATAGGGTCCCTATGTGTGTACCCCTCTTATTGATCATTAGGTGGAACCATGATCAGGTGTGCACCATGCACACTGTGCACACCTAATAATTTATATATATTTAAAGATCATGGGTACACTACGTGTCCCACAAATAGGGAGTCCAGATCAACCAAGTGTCTCCCTATATGCTCCTTCTGAATGGAAGGAGTGGAACTCCATAGTAGGGCCCACCCATCGAATATCTGAGCCTTGTGCGCAGGATGTCCTCAGATTTCACCCTAGGAGTTGGTGGCACTGTAAGATTGATTATATGATTAAGAATGCAATTAACATAAACATATGCATACTGATCCTATGCAATAATCATGTTTTTAATAATGTTGCTCAATCTCATGCTGGGACTGACTCCTGTAAGGGTAAAATTTGATAATGCCAGGTAGGCAGATTTTCAATAGGTGAGACTCCCTTAACTCACTGGAAGTGTGAGGGAGACAGCCTGCTTGAGTGCACAGTAAAATAACACTCACCCAAGTTGGATCTCCTCTAAGTTTTACTTAGCCTTTGCATCGATCATGCAAAAATTGCTTGCAAGCTTACTTTGTAAAATGTGTAGGAACTGTCCAACTGTTAATTAAGACCCTCAAAATCATCCTTTCATGATCAAATGATTCCCCTCTTTAGTAACACAACTCTTTTATTAAAAGACTTTTCAACCCCCCTCTCCTCGTAATTGGCGTGTATAAAGGTTGGCCTCACAAGCCTTGCTGCTGCATGCACCACAATTGGCCATTTTTGCTCTATGTATGTATCTTTATTCAATGTATCCACTTATTACCTGTCCACTCCTTGACCCCACTACCCTCCCATCAATTGGCACTCACCCCAACATGACATTCGTCGAATGCTATTCAAGTGCTGATTAAGAAAAACTCTAAATCGATTAAACTTTCAAGGCCATCGACCAAAGGGTTAGGAAAACTTCATGGAGTAGTTTTTCGCAGACCTAGGCCATTATTAGATATTTCCACCTCTCTGCCCTCCATAATCATCAATTCATCATGTATCAAGTTGGGGTTCACCTATGCACCAATTGTATGGTGCACACCTGATCAAGTAAATAAATGAGGCTCTGATGATGATGAATGATGATAATAATATATTGATCTTTAAATTCTGTTGTATATCAGGTATATATTGTGTATATGGGATCCCTTCCAAACATGGCAGAAGGCCATTACTCACCAGAGTCTCACCACATTAGTATTCTTCAAAATGTTCTCCAGGGCAGGTAAGCACAGAAGAATTCTCAACATTTTCCTTTTTTTCTGAATGTCATTCTAATTTTAGGATGTCTCTTAAGAGACAATTGGTAATCTTCTTATCTCACTTTAGAATATAGAGCTTTAAAAACACAAAATTCACACAACTTTATGATCATTTCAAATATGATAGTGATTATAGGTGGTGCATGAGGTAGGCCAAATATCAGTATAATCTGATTTTAATTAAGGGCACCTTCTCATCCCACTGCCACTGTTATTTGCATTCAATGAGCTGGGAATCACGAACTAGTTTGCAAAAAAAAAACAATGCCAAGTTTTTCTCTAATACCAATATTCTCTTATATATTCCTCACTTGGCAGTTCAGCAGCAGAATCACTAGTATATAGCTACAAAAGGAGTTTCAATGGATTTGCTGCCAAGCTAACACATCAAGAGCAACAGAAGATTGCAAATTAGTAAATGCAATGGAAGTTAAAACAGTGTTGTTGTTGTCATGTATACATACAAATTACAGTGAGTTTAAATTTATGCCTCCACAGGTATGCAAGGTGTGCTATCTGTGTTTCCAAGTAAAAATCTCAGCCTTCAAACCACAAGATCTTGGGATTTTCTGGGCTTCCCAGAAACTGCAAAAAGGCATCTTGAGGTCGAGAGTGATGTCATAATTGGGTTACTTGACACTGGAATCTGGCCGGAGTCAAAAAGCTTCGAAGATAACAATATTGGTCCTCCACCAAAGAAATGGAAGGGATCCTGCCAGACTGATGGGAATTTTACTTGCAACAAGTAATTTTTTTTTACTTAAAATCTAATTCACTTTAACCATTGGACATGAGTAATCAGAGACCAATTTCCTACTCTTGAACCCAAAAATCTCAGAGAATATAGGGTTTAGAGCCATTGAACACTAGAGTGGGGTCCATTATTGGATCACATTTTCCTTTCAAATTGTAATGTGCTCGACTTTCACTACATTTTGGTGAAAAGGAGATTACCTTAGTGCTCTAATTTTTTTTTTTTTTAATCTAATGTTGAATATCACTCTCATCAAAGCAGCATTTTCAATTATGTATAGTAGATTAAGCTCATATGCTTTAATTGGTAAGTTTAGATTAATGAAAACAAAATGAAATGGACTATAACTGCACATGGAAAAGCTTAGGCATATGAAGAAAAAGAGTGTCCAACTTATAAGAGTACTATACAAATTGCAGTAAACTGATCGGAGCTCGGTACTATAAACCTGAATTTGATGATGCGCCAACTGTGAGAGACTATGTAGGTCATGGAACCCACGTCGCATCCATCGCGGCAGGGCGGGCAGTGAGTGGAGCTAGTTTTTATGGATTTGGCAAGGGGAAAGCAAGGGGGGCAGTACCACTCTCAAGGATTGCAATGTACAAAGTCTGCTGGACTTATTACTGCCCAGATGAAGCCGTCTTATCTGCTTTTGATGATGCCATTGCTGATGGTGTTGACATCGTATCAATTTCAATGGACTATGATGGGGCCTGGGACTACATCAATGATGTTATCGCCATAGGTTCATTTCATGCAATGCAGAAGGGCATCCTAGTCGTGCAATCTGCTGGTAATGGCAGCCCGCGATCTTCATCTGTAGCTAGTGTAGCTCCATTGCTGTTCACAGCTGCTGCAAGTAACACCGATCGACTAATAATTAGCAAAGTTGTCATTGGGAACAGCACATCCCTACAGGTGACACCATCTTAGTCTTTATATTGTTTTTCTTAATCAAACTCATTATGTCATCATTGAGAAGTAGTGGTTGTTACATGGACTACTAATGAGACATAATGCACTGGATCGCATAAAGGGTGCTCTGGGGGCCTGATTCAAGCCAAATCAAAGAAACAGAGTATGAACAAGGTGCGAAATGAAGGACCTGTAGGAGTGGTGATTTGATTGTCATAGTTTACAAAGTGGACTCATAACTATTCTTTTTAAAGTGTTTAGGTTGAGTCTTACTACAAAGAGGGGAGTTCACAAATGAACACTAGTACATGGACATCTATTAATAATTCTTATTCCAAATGCTTGTACATAAGATGAAAATAACTTATGTTGGACCATTCATGCCTCATTGGCAGTTTGGTAGGGAATCTCCTCGGAACTAGTTTTATAGAGTATCCAGATTTTGAAGTTTCTGATTTCTATAATATTTGGATGTCATTCTTGTCACTGCATTTCATAGTTTGCATATTAGAGTTATATAATAGTTGGAATTTGAGGGAACTTGGACTTTCCCAAGCTTTATCTAAATACTGAAATTCCTCTTGAGTTGCTGAAGCTGGTGGAATTCAAGCCATGAGAATTTGTCACCAACTGGGCCCTTTAGATCACTAGTTTGGTGGCAGAATAATTTTATGTTTGATTAGCTAATCGAATTAATATAATTAGGGATTTGCTCTTAATACGTTCGCTTCAACAAAGACTGTTCCCTTGATATCTGGAGAAGATGCTTCTAACAACTGCTCCACTGACTATTTAGAGTAATCTTTCTCGCTGAATTCTTCTTTGTTTTCTTTTCTTTCTCACTGAGAAGAAAAAGAAGTTAAGCTAAATTTCTATGTTTCAGGTGGTGTACTTCTGCATGTTTGGATAGAAAGCTGACTGAAGGGAAGATCCTTCTTTGCCAAGAACGATCTGATCAGGATCTTGTCAATGCTGGTGTTGTAGGATCAATCATAGAACAATCTGATAATGGTTGGACCTCCGAGTTTGGTTTGCCGGCTACTGGTGTCGGCTTTGACGAAGGCAAACAAATTAGACATTACATAGGAAGCACAAAGTAAGCTACTTGTGCCTTTTAATTCACACAAATATATGAACTGGTTTCCAAGGTTGAGAAGGTTATTTAAAGCTATCCATCTATTTTGATCAATCTACTAGTGACCAATAAAATTCATGTGTTGGGGTCAAATCATCTTTTATTGACTGTCCTGACTTTCGACCTGTTTTAAACCGGGTCAAGATTTGGGTCCACAGTTATGAACTCATATGATTCCCTAACAAAAGTTACAATTAGCAGCAAACGGAACAGGCTTTAGCGATGATTTTTCTCCACCACTAATCCTGCCGTGTCAGCTTCTTCTTAGACCGTCTAAGCTCACACGGCAGGTTTAGCGGCAGGAAAAAAAACCCGCCGCTATTTGTGGGTTTTAGCGGCAGAAAAAAAAAACCGTTGCTAAAGCACATTCCGTCCGCCGCTAATTATAGCGTTTTTTGCAGTGATATAGTATGTTCGTATGAGTTGACAAATAGCGCTTGGACTGTATCCACATAAAAGATCCTTGCACATTTTCTCTCTAAACATCCATATCACTGGCTCATTTTCCATTTGTTTGTGAAGATTATAATATCACAAAAACTAGCAACTTCACTGGCCTAAATTGATGTTGGGAGCCACAAATCCAAGCCTCTTTTGTACTCAAATGCTTAATCAACCAAACGGCATGTTGTTATATTTTTTATGTTAGAAAAGACTGGAATTATCAGATGCTTCAAACCATCTGATGCCTTGTACTGAACAGAGTTTTCGTTGAACAGAAATCCTGTGGCAAGAATTCTCAAGAGTGAGACTATACATGATCCCACAGCCCCAAGTGTGGCTGTCTACTCTAGTAGAGGAACAAACAACATTTCTCCAGACATATTAAAGGTTGCTTTGCTATCCCATGAATGGATCCGGTATCATTATTTTGATTTTATTTTACAAATATCTTCAGTTTATACAAGATATCAACATTTTATGTGATATCATTTTTTCAGCCCGATATAACCGCACCAGGGAATACCATATTAGCTGCTTTTTCACCGGTGGTCAAGTTGTCAAATGTTGAAAAGGACAAAAGATCTGTGCACTACAACATATTATCAGGGACCTCTGCCTCATCCCCACATGTTTCAGGTGCAGCTGCATATGTTAAGTCATTTCATAAAGATTGGCCCCCTGCTTTCATCAAGTCTGCTCTAATGACTACTGGTAACTTTTTGTTCCCTCAACCGAAAGGAATACATAAACATATATGAAGCTGAATGAAAGGTAATTAACAAACTCTCATGCTGACCAAATAAATTGTTTCTTCATTCAGCTGATCAGATGAAGAAAAGCAAAATTCCACAATCAGCATTTGACTATGGTGCAGGACAGATCAACCCATTGAAGGCTCTAAATCCTGGCCTAGTTTATGACACTAGGATATATGATTACTTAGAATTTCTATGCCATGAAGATTACTATGAAGATGACATTAAGTGGCTTTCAGGATATACCAACTTCAGTTGTCCCTATAATAACAGAACCTCAAGGGATCTGAACTACCCAACCATGTCGTATGATGCCCCAATAAACCAGCCTTTCAGCACCTCGTTCTCAAGACGGGTCACCAATGTCGGCTCAGCCGCATCCCGATACAAAGTTAAGGTCACACCGGTTCCTGGGCTCCAAATCAAAGTCGAACCAAGCGTACTATCATCCAAGTCATTGAACCAGGAACTCCCTTTTGTGGTTACTGTTTCAGGACAAGGATTGCAGAGTAATACTATCTCTACTACTCCATTGGTTTGGTCTGATGGTGTTCATAGGGTGAGAAGCCCAATAATTGTGTACACAGATAATTATTGAGTTTAGTAGTCGGAAATTTATGAAGTTTAGTAGTTTGATTACTTCCTCTTGGGATGGGACTTCTGCTGTAGTTAGGCTTGTAATTTCTCCATTTCTTTATCAAAAACATTTATTATTTAGCTTGAGTAACTGTATCACAGTTGATGTTCCGGTAATCAGCGACCGATTTATTATTTAGCTTGAGTAACTGTATCACAGTTGATGTTCCTGTAATCAGCAACCGATGACATCTTCCTTGCCTTGAGCCTTTTTTTTTTTATTGGAATAGAGATATGTTTTTATCCATGTTTTATTGTTGTGGCACTATATGTGACTACATGTTTGGAAGATTTGGATGATTATGAGATTAATAAGTTTCTTATTGTGTTACTATAAAATGATGGATTATTGCCTATTGCCTTTTTATGCTTGTTTATGACATAGAACAACGAATACAATAGTATTATGCATAAACAATGAATAAAAAAAAAAAATAGTCCATTGTATCAAACTAAATTGTTTATGGCTAAATTGTAAGACACCAGCTGGATATGATATTATTTTAGTTTTTTATATATGGATATGTGCATGTGCATTTTATTAATGTATGTGTGTGGCAATAAATGGCTTATATGTCCAGTGGCAATAAATGGTTTATATGTCTTGTAAAAAAAAAAGAGGATTTTACCCAAAAAAAAAAAAAGTCAGTCATTAAAAAAAAATTGAATCCGTTTATTATAAGAGTACACCGCAGGGTCCACCTAATCTGTTTTTTTTTTTTTGGTTATCAACTTAATTACAACTGGCTAATAGTTATTTTCTATTTTTTTCTCAACTTAATTACAATACAATTGTATGTTTGTGTGATGGTTGGAGTAATAAATCAATTTTTATTAATATGGGTTCATGACATCAAATCCAATCAAATCATAAAGACAATTAAAACCCGTACTTATAATTGGTTAGATTGACCCAATCCATGTAGGGCCCACCGTTTATTGATGAAAGTTTCAAAATATGTGATCAAACTTCATGTTCATGGGAGAGTCTGTTGCGACTTAGAATAAAGTAAGGATATTTTTGTAAATAATTACATACTCATTCGATTCCTTTTGGTGATCATATGGGCAAAGCTTTCATAAACATTCAGCACAAATTTTTTTAAAAACAGATCAGTACAAATGACACTATAGGTTGACAGTTGGATATGGAAGGTTTACATTGAAGCATAGATTACTCAGATTCGTTTCCTTAACCCACAAGTGACTGCCAAACGCGACAGGGACAGGAGGAATTTGGATTCCTCCGAGTTTGGTAGAGGAATTATGAGTTAAGAGGGATGGGGTCTACTTACTGAAAATATGAGCCGTTCAAAATGAAAGCCCTCATTGTTCAAGGGACGTCTTCAAAATTTACTTCAATGAGAGTTGGCCCCATCATAGAATTGAACACATGATTAATAACGTGACAGACACGGTCTTAGTTATTTAATAAATCACTTTTTCATAATGAACTTGATCTTAAAGTGGACCCAACTCTTATAGAGGAATCCCAATAATGGTGAGGGCTTTCCTGGCTTTCATTTTGAGACACTGGAACTTTAAATGAACCTAGATCCTTTAAGGCTTTATTGAATTGAAGAGAAATCTAAGGCCAGAGCACTGGAACTCTGTAGTGGGTCCCACCTATTGAAATTCTAACAATTCATAATAAACTCCCTCCAAATATATAGTTTATTCTCGGATTTTACATCAATTTGGGTTTGTTCCATCGACTATTCAATAAAAAAATAATTAATATAATTTATGTATATCCATCATCATATTTTTCATAGAAGAGTCGGTCGGACGACAAAACAAACCAACTTAGACAGGCTGATATTATATTTGAGGATATCCAATATATTAGTATTATATTTATTTTAAATAATTTAGATTTTAATAGTTGTATCAGCTGAGAGCCAGGGGCTCAATTTGCCAATCCACCAACTTGCGAGTTTCTCAGTCAAAGCCCTTCAAAGAAAACGGCAGTAAGGTTCATGCCCAAGGAATAAAAATAAGCCAGCAGGGAATATTCCAGGTCAATATTCCTCTCTATCATTCACTTCTTCCATGTCGGTTAAAAGAAGAAAGTCTTGGTAGTAGCCTAGTAGATAGACGACACGTGGATGAGGATCATAAGGTGGTCTTACATACTACTATCAAAGTATGAGCCCATGAAATGCCACCCCATGGCCTTGTCAGTAATAAAAGAGAGAGAGAAAGAGATGCCACCCCTTGCCCTTGTCAATGGTCTTCAGAGAAAATTGCACTTGCCCATAATTATTGAGACGGCCTTGTTTCAATGAGTCTTAAGAAAATTGCATGTGCCAAGAATTATGGAGATGTTAATGTTGGTTGTCGTTTAGCATCTTTATTTCTCAGCTTTAAATGTTTTTATCAGATTGATAAAAGATATTTTTCTACAAATAGACTATTTGGCATATACTATTTCTCAATTCTAAATGTCTACGACCGGAATGATATAGACATTTTCTGCAAACTTTAAAGGAGTAGATTATTTGATAGTCATGTGTGGATACTATAATTTTTAATTTTAGCAACTTCCATAGAAATATTTTTCATAGAACTTTTAAGAAATCCAATTCCCTGCAAATAAATGGGCTCCAAGGGATTATATAAAACCATCAAACTTGAGGATTTCTGAGGTTAATGGCACTCTTTTGTCTATAAATTGTAGTGGTGCTCACTGGCTCCCCAGTTATCCATTCTTGAAAACAAAAGCTCCTAAAGCCTAGGGTCCTTCTGTGCTCTATATCAATTTCAAATTTCTATTAGTTCTAAGCCATGCTTCTATAGAAGGAACTAAAGTTAAAAGTATTAAAGGTGGAGGTTTGCTAATAGCCATGAAATAACCTTTTTTAATGAATTCTTAGATGGAATTAGAAATTTGAGCAAGCATGTGGAGCCTGAACAGAATATTTGGGTAAATTTGATTCAGACACGCGATTTAATGAAGACATATGCATAAAAGAGTTTTGTAAAAGAAAAAAAAAATCCACCACCCTGCAGAGGTGCAGACAATTAACATCATGTCATTGCAACCAGAGCCTCAAACGTTTTGATCATGTCATTCGGGGCCTTATCAAGAGAAAATTATAACTAGAATTGGTGGCCACTCGTTACTTTTCCACACACTCCTCCCAAATAATTAATTTATTCAAGTACGGTTCTCGGATTAATTAGGGCCGTTTGTGTAAAGTCGTGGAAGAAAAAAGACGTGTTTTCCTCCCGTGGAAACACATTTTATACCGGAGTAGGAGATACTAAGAAATTCTCCTTAGTGGGAAAAAAAAAAGGAATTTTACTGGAAAATTCCTGGTATACGGATGTTGCATGAAAAGGTTCCAAGTAGTTGGGACCTTACGAAAGGGTTCCGTCATCCCATTTTCGTTTTTTTTTTTTCCTTTTTTTGGCTAGAGCGACGCTAGCGTCACTCGTCTTTGACTAGGGTAACGCTAGCGTTGCTCCACTTTTTTTATGAGAGGAAGCAAATCTTTCAAAAGGCAATCGAGGTAATGGCTGATGCTTGAATGCGTGCAAAGAGGAAGAAAAAAGAAGAAGAAAAAGAAAAGAGAGGGAGGCAGAAGAGAACAGAGAGTCACATGAAACTTAGATAAAAGGAATGACAATCTCTGCTTAGTTGGAAACTTTTGAAAATTCCATTTTGCTCATCTGATGTTAGTAACAAAAGATGTTACAGTTCGTTCATCAGAAGAAGAAGAAGAGGAGGAAGAATAGGAGAAAGGAAATAATGGAAAGGAGGAGCGACGCACAGACGAGTGACGCTAGCGTCGGATGAAGGAACCCTTTCGTAAGGCCCCAACTATGGGGAACCTTTTCGTGCAACGTCCATGTACCGGGAATTTTTCAGTAAAATCCTAAAAAAAAAACACGTTATGTTCTGTATATTCTTTGAGACAAAATTGCAGGCTTTGAACGTGAAAATCCGTAGAAAGCTGAACGAATATTTCCATTTCCTCATAAACTTGTGTGCACAAACAACTCTTAAGTCTCCGTGGGTAACACGTTCATTTTCTTAGCCCCACTTTGATTGTCGCAACTTAACTTCAAGTCAAGTATCAAAGGATCTACTTTAGATTTATTACTTGTTTTACACGGATAATACTTTCCACACGATTTTCTTAAAAAACATATTTAAAAAGTTAACAGAAATCATTATAGTCTTATCACATCAAATCTTGAATAGCTCAATGAATTGTATTGATATAGGCCTATAAACCTTTTCTTTTGAAAGGCCTCTCTAACAGGTAACTTTTAAATACATTCTTAAGAATAGAAAAGTGCCTATAGTTTTTACATAAGTTACATGTACATGTAAAAATGGAAAGATAGACCGAGTAAAATGGTACAAAGAGGAGAGGGTTTAATAGTCCACCTAAGAAGCATGGGGACTGCCCTTCTCTCCAGGAGAGAGCTAAATGATGTAATGAAATCTATTTTTTGATTGCTAAGATTTTAGAAATCTAATTTTACAATCTTTTGGGCATGTTTGGATAGTCGTGTTTCCGATTGAGAATTAGATACGTTGGGAAATTTGTTTACAATGTTTTAAATTAACCATGTTCCCAACAAGCATTCCAAATGCTCTAATTCATAGAATTTTTAAAATTTTAACAATTAACCCACATAAAAAGCCACTTTTAATCTTCTAAATTCTTAGAGCTTCAACTCTTTTAACGGGGAGTGATTTGGAATTCCACTTACGGGGACAATAATGAGAGACTCCCAAATAAGAATTCACATAATCCTTACAACTAAACGGGTGATAATAACATTTTGAATTAGAAATATGGGTTGGGTGAGAGAATTTAGAGGATTCAAAGTTCTCTCTCTAGTTTTTTCTTGCTAAGCTGGACTATTAGTAGTCAAGAGCAATCCTCTAAACTTGACCTTGGTTTGTGCCTGAAGTTAAGATGCTAACCCTACTCAACCATTAAACAAAGAGTTTTTTTTTTTTTTTTTTTTGTATATACCCCCCTAAGATTTATAGAATTTGTGAATAGGCCCTTGAGGTTTTAGTATTTGTAAATGGGTTCTCGCTTATTCTTCTTAATACATTTCATGTCCCCAAAATCAATATTCCTAACAAGAATGGGCAGCCACCATGAGATTTGTGTTGGATTTTTATATAAATGACAGCTTTGCATCCATTAAACAAAAATGAGTATATTACTACTTAAAATAGCACCATTATTTTATTTCAAGTCCAAATGGTTTCTTTCAATAACTCTCTTATGCATATGACCAAGGCTGGACCCAAGTACACAGGCCTGGAGACCGAAGCCCCCACCCATATTTGAGAAAATTTTAATGCCCTCATAAATTCTAAAAATTAATATATATATATTTTACATTTGCTCATTCTCCTAATATTTCTTTTAAATAGATCCAAACACTTCCCCCACCCCCAAAATCTAAAAATTAATATTTTTTACATCCATTCCCCACTATTTCTTTTACAACTCCCTACATATGAAGCATAATCATGTATTTTGAAACTTTTCATCAATCCAATGGTGGGTCATGATTGGATAAATCATAATCGGTTATAAGTATAGGTGTTGATTATTGTCATGATCAATTTTGATTTAATGAAATGAGCCCTATATTTATTAAACAAATGAATTTATATATGGTTATTCTTTCCCACTAAGTGCAATTGTTAATGTTACATGCTTTATAAAAAAAAATTGAGTCCAAGCTTTTAAAATGATGCATACAAGGATAAAAAAGATGGGCAAAAGTGTTATTTCACTATAAAAACCTACGGTGGTTGGAAGACTATTGATTCGGTGAAACTGAAGGTGTTGAAATGAATATACAGAGGCCTATTTATAAATAATAAAACTTCGGGAGTCCATTTACAAATCCTACAAACCATAAGGGCATGTTTGGATACCGAGTTAAGTTCAATGCAGCGAATGAGGACGTACAACAACGTTTATTATATTCACCCAACCGCGTTTGTCAACAGTAGTAGATGATGAAGTGACCTCCAGCTGCACAGTTGTCTCATCTAAATCGTCTGTACCTTTTTAACCAATTTTACACTCCACTACAATTGAATGCGGTAGATTTCTGTCCACAGCGAATGGGTTCTATGTCTGCAAGAGTACAACGAAAATCCAGCTTTGAAAGATCTCCATTTGCAACGAAGACAAGACAGACCAAACCCACTACTATATTGTAAGAAGGAGATCTTCCCAAGCATGAAATCCACCACGGCTGAAGAAATCTTTGTGGGTATCTTCTCTTGATCGAGCCCATCTTTCTCCGACCTTAGTAGTACGGGGATATAGTAGCAGATCGGCAGGAAGTAGGAAGGTCTCTTGGCTGAGGAATAAAAGCAGAAAGTGATGAACCCACCTACCGTTGTCCACTGCTTGTCTATATAAGTTGGGGAAAGGGCTGAATATGTGGTCATTGCTATAACACATACACTGGACGGAGGTCTTCAACACAAGTCTACTGCTTCAACAGATTGAGGTATGGAAAACATTGTCTTGCAGGGTCGGATTTGACCCATCTCTGTGTTTCGAAATCAAGTTGCTCTGAGTTTTACATGAAACCTGTAGAACAATATTGATTTTCATGTTCTTTTCTTTCCATGGAATATGTCTAGGGAGTCCTCTGTAAGACCAAGGCCACGTCTGTTTTCTGCCGATGATTGTTTTTACTCTTATTTTGAGTAACAGGTTCATTGCTCATAATCTATGCATGTTTTGCTCATTAACTTGTTAGAAACCATTCCTGCAATGACAAAAACATTTGACTCTATATGGAAAATATGCTTTGTCAAAACTTGTACAAACATGCTTCGGTGGGGTTCTGATATGTTCTATATGAGTACTGGCATAAGTTATGAAGGGGATGGCCTAACCACAACATCAATACACTCAACTAATATTTTTCTATATGAGATCTTTGAGACATTTAGCTTATATGTCAACACTGCTCATACTTACTGCATCTATATATTGGAAACTATGAACTATGTATGACTATATCTTTTTATGTTCCATTCTGTCCTTAAGTCTTCCATATTATTACAGTCATTGCACATTAACCATTCGGACGGCTTCTAATAGTGCTGGATAATCATCATATTTGTAGGTTGTAGACATTTAATTTAAATAATAATTGACTTCATGGTGCACTGTTTTCTCAGCGAAACCCAATAGCTAGGGCATCATATTAAAAACAACACGAATTAACTTACTGTAAGTCAGTTACATCCAAACAAGGTTAAGTAGATACCGCCTCCGATTCATCTTGCTTCCAAACAAAGTTAACTCCTTTAAGGAAGTCAAACTACTTTTGGTTCAACAACCGAGACTCCTTGATGTGACGGACATCCACAATTAACTCCACCCCAAGGGCATCCAAACACACCCTTTTAGGGCCCGTTTGGTAACTCTACTAATTGAGTCAAGTGAAGTAAAGTTGATTTTGAATAAAGAATAAAATATAAGTGGGTTATGATGGTATTTTGTTTTTAGTTGTTTGTTATTTAATCTTTTTGACTTTTTGTATGGAAAAGTGGAGTATTTTAGTTTTTTTAGTGAGTAAAGGTAGTTGCTTTTTGACTTTTTTAAAAAATGATGGAGGAAATTTTGGTAAAATGTACTTTCGATGGGATGCTTAAATTGACTTAACTTTTCTTGACTTTATAAGTAAAATTACCAAGGGTCCTAAAGGAGGTTATATATATATATAAAACGAAAAACTCTCAAAACGAAACATGCGCATTGAACGATGCCGGTCTCTTTATTTTACGTAGAAAAAGGGTAATCACTTTCAGCTTACGACAAACAATCTATTCTTTATTACTTTTCAGGTAAAAGAGAGACAGGGAAGAAAGCCTGCAAAAAAGGGGGGGAGTGACGGAATCGTACTCCTCAGCATGGAAAGTTGAAAATGGATTCTCATGAGAAGATTCCTCGATTGGTCGACGAAAGCGAGGTTATATTTTACTCTTTTTTTTTTGTCTGTCCTTTTCAGATTGGTCAGACAAGACAAACACATAACAACGAAGTAGTTCATTTCCGGGAAAAGCTTTTCCCCGGAGAAACTCGAAGTCGAGAAAGCTTGACTGCGAGAGCTTGAAAATTCTCTTTACATATTCGAAGACCAGACGCTTTCGATCGATAGAGAAACCGAGGAATCGATCCAATTCCGATTCAGTAGGTTCTCTAGAACACGAGCAAGTCCAAGGTTCTGACGCTTCCAACTTGTTCCTTTTCGTTTTGATTGGTTGGAGTTTTGATGGATCTCGATGGCGGAATGAGGAACAGCAATGGATTTCAATCGATTGGATGAGAGTTTGTTTTGCTAGGGTTTTAGTTTGGGGTTAGATTTGGTGATGTGGATGAGATAGGAGCGATGGCGAGAAGCAGCGGCCTTGGAGAGATCGAGGAGGACTCGGTGTGTCCGGAGGCTGGTCCGGTTCTTGAAGAGAGGATTTTTGTGGCGGTGGGGAAGGAGGTGAAGGAGAGCAAGGCGACGCTGTTGTGGGCGCTGAGGGATGCGAGAGGGAAGAAGGTCTACATTCTCCATGTCCATCAGCAGGCCCAGATGATCCCTATGCGTAAGTTAGCAAGCACACCTCATACTCTAGAACAAAATACAAGGCTGAAAATTTCAATTATGTGTGTTTTTTTTTTTTTTGTTTTGGATGTGTTAGCCCACTAGCTAAGAATGGTTTTGAAATTTGCAGCAAGATGAACAATGGGATAAACTGAATGGAATTTAGATTTCAATTCATTGATAGCATATTTTCTGCTCCCTATCCTTATACCAACAATGGGGTTCTTTAAATATCTATTGTATATATTCCACTCTTTTTGTTCAATCAGTGGACTTCTTAGTTTAGTTGAGTATGACCATTCTTGATAGTTTTTTCCCATCAAATAAGTTCTCTATCATTGAATTATTTGGAATAAAAGTTCCCATTGAACTCTCTACCCCTAGTTGAAATCCTTGGGATCCCCTTAACTGAGTCTCATCTTCACTGACACCAAAAACAGCACCCATTTGAATCTCACCTTCTCAAACACTACTGTAACATAAAAAAAAAAAAAATCTTTATAGTCTTCTTTGATATTAATTTTTGCACCCAATTGAATCTCACCTTCTCAAACGCTATTGTAGCATAAAATAAACCTCTTTATAGTCTTCTTCAATATTAATTTTTGCACCCAATTGAATCTCACCTTCTCAAACACTACTGTAACATAAAAAAAAAAAATCTCTTTATAGTCTTCTTTGATATTAATTTTTGCACCCAATTAAATCTCACCTTCTCAAACGCTATTGTAGCATAAAATAAACCTCTTTATAGTCTTCTTCAATATTAATTTTTGCACCCAATTGAATCTCACCTTCTCAAGCACTACTGTAACATAAAAAAAAATTCTCTTTATAGTCTTCTTTGACAAAAATAAAAAAAATAACTTTGACGCCCCCAAAAATACCAACGCCTGTCTGACAGCATCTTTATTCCACAACACTAAAGTTGTTCTAACTCTTTGGATACCATGCTGATGTCAGCCTAGGGCTCATCAGGTCACTTTTACAAGTTAATGAAAAAGGTTTTCTTCCTTCTTGCGGACCTCATCTACCTGCTACAAAGGCTTCAATACTAAATTGTAATCTTTAATTCAGTGAAATTGAGAAGAACAATGAGAAAGGGAAAAAATTAAGAAGAAAGAGAGAAAGTGGAGGAATACTGTGGTCATCCAATGAGGATCGGGCAGTCAGTATAGTATGTAATTTCAATATGAAATTGTGATTTTTTATAAATAAAAAATCCTTATAGTTCTGAAAGTTACAATACAGTCATGCTTTTTCTCAAATTAGAAATCAGACCCTCGGTGACTTCCAATAGTGTTGACCGTGTGTGGTCCCTTAGCTCGATCCTTTTCATTTATATCAGACACCCTACCATGGATGGGCACTGGTCAAAGATTTCTCGAGTTTGATATAGACAATGTTGAATTGATCCATGCATGATAAATGAGAATCCTTATTCCTCAATCTCACCTTTAATCCCTTAATCAATTTAACGAAGTGTATATAAATCCTGCCTGGAGTGGAATTCGGAGCAGCAGCTATTCATAAGGGTGACACATGGTCTTAATGGCTTGGATCAAATAAAAGTGGGCCCCACATGGGTAAACACAAGGTGACAGTACAAGAAGCAAGCTTTTAAAAATCAGCCGAATCCGAATTGACTCAGGGTGTGACTCAACTGTACAGGTCTGTTTCTTTACTGGAATCAAATAAATTTTGTAGGTAGAATTTTTAAATTCTCCAACAGTGACATTTCTGAATCATCCTCAGTACTTGAGCATCCAGAAATTCCAGCAAAAAGCAAAGTGGTGGGAATTCTAAGAATTCCAAAGGTCATTTGAGACTTTTTAGGTGGCTAGGATTTTGGAAATCTGGTAAAGATACATGACATTTGCAACTGCTAGGGGACAGGTTATCACATCATGCCCATGAATTCTCAACATACCAAATTCGTGTCACAGATTCTGGCAAAAGAACAGGCCCAATGGCACACAAGTGGGTTACCTGAGTACAATGGTTGAAGGTCTAAAGACATTTCCCACCTATTTTCTTGTTGGAAGAAGCTTAGGCTTTTAGAGACTTTTTTGCGCTGATTTGAGAATATTAAACCACATTTTTGTGAAAGATCTAAGCATTCAAAACTTGGATGCACTGTTTATTTGGCAGAATGCCAAACGAAAGCAGATGCCTATATATACTTTAAATTCATTCTTAATAATTAAAACAGATAGAGTCTTAAAATTCTGGACTCCCAGGACAATAATTTTTTTAATTTTTTTAGATATTTCTTTTATCATTTTTAATGATTATTGAGGTTTTTCCCCTCTCGAGGGTACAACAAGTCCCATGCGACTCGGCTGAGTTGACTTGAGTCAAGGTTGACCAGGTGCTTAGCAAGTCCAATTCATCAAACCTTCATAGAAAGTCTCATCTGGTCATCAGCCTTTGATCCTTTGATCATTTCTCAAAACTAAATACAACTAAGTATGGATCCTCAGATTGGGATTTGTACAGCCTGCTGACCACCAGTTTATGTTGATCATCCTTGAGATCATTGATTCTGAAGATCCAAAAAGGTGACCATTGGAGTGAGGGTCTGGTTCACTCACTGTGGCCTCCATATACACAGCCGGATATGCCACATGTTTATGTCCAGTTGTTCCTGTTTGAGCTAGCTATGATGTGCCAACTCGTGGAATATATTTTGTGGAACCAGCCACCAAGTGTGTCACCAGGCTGAGCCAGGATCAGCCAAAGTGCTGCCCATTAATATTTGATCTGAAATTAGATCCATTCTGGCCCTTTCACAAGTCTATTAAACATTTTAAGTAACTTTTACCATATATATGTTCCTTTTTTTTTTTTGCTACTATGGAAAACTAAGTTTTACTATTTTCCACTGGGTGTGAGTTACTATTACCTGGGGATATGGGATATGTTGCCCACTTGGATGGACCCATGGGTTCCATTAGGGGCTGTTTGTGCAGCGTCCGCAGAAGAGGAAACGCAACAAGATCCTCGCCCCCAAGGTCGGACTTCAAGATCCCCTCCATGCATGGAAAAACGGCTTAGAAGGCCGGAAACTCTGGAAAGTCATCGCTGCACCAAACGCAGTTGAGTGGCGCCTTGTGTCCTTTCGTTTCTGTGGATGAGCGCTCTGCACAAATGGCTCCTTAGTGTCAACCCAGTCGAATTCCACAGGTAATCAATATTTACATCAACCATCATCTAAGACCACAAATGAGGGTGCTTGGGCTTAAGCACACAAAGAAGATGAAAGAAAACTTGTTATGAAATTGTACTTAATAATCTTACCAGAGGAGATTCCAGCCACCAAAGTAGGGAGGTCATGCTTATAAACTTAATAGAAGTTCAGACCTGTCCCTCGTATTAAATGTCTTCATTTTAGGCCCGTTCCTGACTTAGAATGAATAGTATGGTCACTCAATTCATGCAATCTTTGGAGGCATGGTCTGTCTGAGATGGATCCATTAGGATCAAGGGTTAGTATCTTATTAAATGTCTAGATTTATTTTTTTTAAGAAAAATTCCACTATAATGTTCCCTAATGTAATGTTCATCTATTCTTGACTGTAAGCATTATTGACGTTTTTTTTCCTTTCCTTTTCTGTGTATTTTGCATAGCGATGGGAGGGAAATTTCTTGCTAGTAAATTATCGCCAAGGGAAGTGAGGCAATACAGACAACAAGAAAGGGAAAAGATGCAACAAACACTTGATGAATATGTGCTTATTTGTGCAGGAGCAAGGGTACCAATCGCCTCTCTCTCTCTCTCTCTCTCTCTCTCTCTCTCTCTTCTGTGCGCGTAGGTGCATGGGTGCGTAAGTGGGTGTGTGAAAGTATATGAAATCTTGACAACCTGAGTCCTTGATTATGAGTCTGCAATGCGATAACCAATTCTAGAGTCTGGACCCAAGTTAGAGTCTAGTCAAGAAGGAATCTACCCTCAAAGTAGGGTCTGTATTATATTGCTGCATATTGTATGAATGTTTTATAAACTACCATTCCAAAAAAAGAAATTGGGACTGAATTGCACATAAAAAGGACACGAGAGAAATTGAATGTCTACATTAAGATATGGAAATACTTTATTGAGGAAATAAAATACTTTATTGATGGTCGTCAATATTCATGTATCTACCTCTTTGCAATATCTCATGTAAGCAATTTTATTTAATACGTGGCTTCATGCATGTACACGATATGATGCAGGACAAGCCCATGGTCCTCCATGGGTCGACCCTCCAACGGGCCCAACCCAATTATCCTGTCCAAGTCTTTGGGCCCAGCCCATTTATTCTATGTCATTTAGGCCTTTAATTATGTTTTAGGTTGCTTATTAGGATGTTTTAATCATAGCCATCAGTGTGTTTGGATGGTCCAGATTAGTCTTAGGGTTATTTATTTTCCTATATAATGATGTAAAGCCTCTTTGGCTAAGGATTGATTGATGATTAATGAAAATGAGCTTTCTTCGAGTTCTCCTCCAAGAAATCCCTAATGCCTCCTGGATTGGAGTTTGGTGAGAGCCCAATTTCTTAGTCTCTTGAGCCCTATCTTGCTCATCTGATGTAACGCCTCTGGATTGGAGTTTGGTGAGAGCCCAAGAAAATATATCATCTTCCCTATCTTTTTCTATCTTCATCGCCCTCCCGCATCTCTACCTCCGCTGTCCGCATCGCAATAATGGTAAATAAAGTTCATTTTAGATTGATGATGCTTCGCTGCATTAATTTATGTATGTTGCTCTTTGTAACATTTTGTAATTGAATAGCAATGTCACACTTGAGAAACTCCATCCTCTTACCATTCAAAAGAAAAAAAAAAAAAAATCATTCCTATTCTTATAGGATGATATAGATAGAAGAGAGGAGATGGCGATGTGAAAAGAGATGGCAACGAGTGTTACCAGTCTTCCAAATATTAAGCATCTCTTGTATAGGATGATATACAAGAAACTTTTTTCTATGTATCCACTTTAATTGTCATTATCATCATTCTTCATTGAAGCATTATCTCAACTTCACAGGGTTGGCACTATGGTCTGTGAGTTCTACTGCATTCCTTTTTCAAGGCTATGTTTTCTTGTCACCCTAAAACCTGGCATGTCCCTTCTAAGTTCTAAATCCTCCATCTCCTAGTGTATTTTACTTGCAACACTTTAGTTCTTCGAACCAGGGCTGTTTCTATTCTTCTAAGCACATGGCCAGCTTCAGATGTTATATTTTGTCTTGTATCTGGGCCATCTATAGATTTTTCTTACACAGTAATATTTTCCAAATGTCATGAATTACTAGATGGCATAGATTATTTGTAATTACCACGGAAACAAGTTGATTCCTGAAGCTTTCAAAATTTTTTTTTTTGGTGACAGCTTATTTACATATAGAACACCATTCCATTGAATTATTTTAGAGTTTTGAAATTCGCAGAGTAGAAAATAGATGCCTTATTCTGAGATGTTGGAACTCCAAAAAAGAATTTGATTTAATCCATGAAATTGATTTCTCAGACTTAGGAGCGAGTTCATTCTAAAAGACTCAATCCACTAATCAAGTTAATTTGAGTTTACTTGATTCTAAAAAATTTCAGTTATGTTCGTGTGACAAGAACATTTTGATGCTGGGACTGTCAGAGAAATAAATTGAAGCGAATAAGTAGTTTTGAGAAGAGGAACCCCTTGTTGTTCCTTGTATTGCATTCCTCAACATATAGTACAAGCCTTGTCACATTTAGAATCTAATTACAATCAATCTTCACTAATCTAGGTGATGTGGATGGCAAATAGAAGTGTGGGGAGGGCAGGATGGAGAGATGGTAGATGGAGGGGGTAGATCAGGGAAACTTTGAAAATTCTTGGCCCGACACCAAACTCCATACCACAGGTGAGGAAAAAGAGAAGTTGGGAAGCCCAAAATTACTCCGAAAATCTCCATTCATCATAATCTTCAATTGAACAACCAACCAAGCTTTACATCATTTAAATAGGAGAAAATATAACCCCATAACTAAACTGGACCATCCAAACATGTTGATGGCCAGGATTAAAGCATCTAATTAAAGACATAACCACCTAAAATATAATTAAAAAGGCATAATAAAATAAAAATGGATGGATTGGTTGGTGGGCTGGGTCCAAAGGATAGGCTGACCCATGGGGGCCATGGGTCTGTCCTGTATCACTAGGAACTTAAAAATAGAAACTACAATCTATTTCATTTAAGAAAGATAGTATACAGCAGATTTCTTTTGACCCTTGGATTGATGATCCATTGGGTTATCTTGACCTGTTGGGCTGAGGGCCCGTGTCAAATTCTGGGACAATCATCCTATCTGATACATGTCAGTTGAACCACAGTTCTGTATGCACGCCTCTGGTTAGGGATGGTGATAATTGATTCCAAGTTTAGTTTGTTTAGCCCCTGCTTTTAATCAGATGCAAATCTTGGCTCTCAAACCTTATTTTGAAGTATCCTATAATCGTGAATGTTCGAATTGTTTCTATTGTATATTTCATCAGATGCGTTAACAGCTGCTATCTAGACCTCTTGATTTTTGTTGAGATAACCATGGTTCCTTAATTTTTTTTATAAAGAAATTCTATCTGAAATGTTTTTCTTGTTTTCATAAAGGTGCAAGCCGAGAAACTTGTCATTGAAAGGGATGATATAGAGAAAGGAATTGTAGAACTCGTGATCCAGCATGGGATTACCAATTTGGTCATGGGAGCAGCTGCAGATAAGCATTACTTTAAGTATGGACTTCATAAGAACTATTACTTATCACTGATCATACTCGTTGTCCCGACAACAAAATGTAAATGTAGGAAAAATTAAAGATTTTTGGATATAGGGGATACCCAACAAGTCTCTTTCAAATCTATAGATTCTGGAATTCATTTCAGAAATATAATGTTTGGACAGATGAATTTGTCAAAAACACATACATGGATTCTTGAATATTTAAAAAACATGGATTTAGGGCCAAAATAAAGTCGCATGTTTTTTATTCATTCATATGAAAACTATGAGAATTTCTCCCAATGCTTAAAATCAAAGTGGGTCACTCATTGATGGAAGCATGGTGGCGCTCACACAATGATGTGAAAATGTTGGTGAAACTCACCCATTAATGCAAAATTGGTAGGTGCCAGTTGATTGAATTTAGTTCATGTCCCACCCAGTGATGGAATGACATACAACTTGATCGATGACTAAAACATGGTAAGCAACCAGTGATGGAAATCAAAACAGTGCCCACCTAAATATGAAAAATCATAATGGCCTTTCGGAATGAGTAACATGGTTCCTCAATATCCATATCTCTTTGTTGGACGAACAATTTTTTTTTTTTTTCAATGGAGAATAAGCTAGTGACATGGTAGTGACTGGAAAATCTTACAAATATCTAAACAAATTTTTTTTTTTTTAAAGTCCGGGATTTCCGGAAGCTTCCTAATAGATATCTGAGAGGTACCAAACAAAATGTCCCTTCAGCAGGATTTCAGAATCTTCTAGTGAATTGGAATTGAGGTTTCCGTTAATTGGAAAAACCAAAACATTCCAGAATTCCATTACATTCAGGCCGCCAAACAAGCTCTCAATATCTAGATGATGTGTGTCGTCATTACACTACCAATCGACCATTCATCAAGAATGGGTAATAGAAATTTGAGGACTTTGCATAAGCTTCCCCTTTCTTTTTAACCCTGCCCCGACCATTGCAGGAAAATGAGAGAGCCCAAGTCCAAGAAAGCCATTTATGTTGCCCGAGAAACCCAACTGTCATGTCATATATCAGTTGTATGCAAGGGAATCCTTATTTGCACCAGGTATGACTCTTCTTTGATAAGTTTTATTTTGGCAATTTATCTCACCTATCCAATCTATTGTTTGATGGTCGGTATCACTTGAGAAGCGCAATATTCATACAATGTTCCATAAAAATTGTGTTGTACCAAAATAATGTTGCTAATCAGCTCCACTAAATCATAATTTTCTAGAATTCCCAATATAATAATGTTTATTATTTAATAAAAGGAAAAATGGTTCTTTACTATTTGGCATGTAATGTCCTGAAGAAAATAACAGAGTTTTGTTTCCATTGTGATCTTTTGGTTATATCCTAGATTCTAGATGGTTCCATAGAATCTATTTTTATATGATCTTATTGAATTTAATAAACCCTGTAAAGGCTCTGTCGATTCTTTTTGATGATGGATCATCATCATCAATAGAGCCATATTTGCTTTTAGGCTCAGTTTCATTTGCAGTGAGAGTTGAAGTTGGCAGTGTAAGAGAAGAGTCGTCTGCTTTTAGGATTTCTTCCAATCACCTTCCTTGTTTTTTGAATCTCTATGACATTGCCATTATGAGAAAATGAGCTAGTGCAGTTATTATCAATTAACTGACTCGAAGAAAGAGGATTAGCAAAGAAATGAAGAGTAAGAAACATGGCATGTAATGGTAATGAGTGAGGGGTGTGACCAATATCAGATATAGCCATATAGGAAAGTTCTCACCATGACCTGTGTGGGCCGTTGAATGTTCATTACAGGGTCGAATATTATAAAGATTATGTTGCAGGATAGACCTTAGGTCACATGTACCCAAGTCAATTTAGAACTTTTTATTTCACTAATTATCTATCATTAGTTTCTAATTTTATTTAAAGAGTCGTAAGTAGGATTAGGTTTCCAGTTTCCTAGCTTAATGAGTTTCTCAGTGCGCAAGTTTTCTTTCTTATTTATATGGCATTGTAGACATGGATTTTTCAGAGTTAATTGATTAATAGAATCGGGTTGTCACTTTGAGGTGCGTTCTCGTTTATGGTCTCTGTGGAGATGTGTAGTTCTACGGACACGTGCTTTGGCACTTTCCCGTAAGCCCTAACCCTTGGGCCTGCATCAATTGGTATTAGAGAGAAGATCCACATCAATCTGATCGCCGATCGAAGCCTATCCATGCATTCCACTGATTTTGTTCCATATTCCAATCATCCCTACCTATCCACTCCAGCTAACATAATATTCCCTATTCTGCGACCCATCATCCTTGGTTCCAATCACCAACAAACACCCTAAGCCCTAAAACCCCAATTCCCCTTACCCTAATCTCAGTTCCCAATTTCCAGAACCCAATCCCCTCTGATCTGAGTCTGATTTATCAAACCCTCCAAAAATCTAAAACCCTTAAACCATCCAAATCCCTAAATATCTCATATTCCATTCCACCATACTCGAAGTCTACTCCAAACCGAAAGCCCCACTGGATTTGACCCTGAATCTCATCACCACGGCCCTCATAAACCCAGCTGAACCTAAAAAAAACGTTCTCCAAACCCCCATTCATGAACACACGTGCATGCACCAAAAAAAAAAAAAAAAAAAAGAGGAAAGGAGGAGGAGGAGAAGAGATAGAGATTAAGGAGGAAGACGTACGTGGCACCAAAAGTTCCAACTTCGTGCTACTCTGTTGCCACCATTCGTCATCTCCGGAAGCCATCGCATCCATGGCAATCGTCAAGGTCTTTGTTTCTTCCTAACCTTACCAAGGCTGAGTGCAGAAGAAAGATCCCTTTTTCCTCTTCATCTAATGATCGAATCCCCTTCCTTTCTTTTGTTTTTGTTGCACAAAGCACAAGGTAGAGAAAGCCCACGTGTGTTCTCTCTGTGACACTTGTTTGGGCCTCGTTTTCCGGTCAAGGTCGGGCCAGGGCAGTTTTGAGTCAGGCGGATTTGACCCAATCAGGAGTAGAAGCCAACAAACTGTAGGTATATCGGCACCTTGAAATTGCCGACATCATCGCTGACACTAGCAGATCCAGCCAAAGGGCATAGATTTGACCAATCAAGGGGATGAAACTTATTTCTGCAATATTGGGCTCATATAAACTTGGATTTCAATTCAGTTTTCACCTGCATATTCTTGGAGAGTAGAACTACACATCAGGTCAGTCCAATTTTTTTGAATTGCATAAAAAAATATGCCTCATAAGAAGCATATAGGAGTGGAGTCCTCACCCACGTCCATGGAGTAATTTCCTGCGACTGTTGCCAAACTTACTGGAGCCGTTGCTCAGTCTCCACTCAGTCAATCAACTCTCGCAACGATGGCAATCATACCTATTAATTTAGAAAATGATAACTACGGGGGTAATTATCGAGGTGAAGGTCAAGAAATAGAAGATTTCAAGGCAGAGTTCGATGCAACCGCCCTTAAACAAGAGGTCAATGTTGATCGAAAGGTGGAAGATGCAAAGGAAGAAGAAGAAAACTTGGACATTGCGGACATGGATCTAACAAACCACAAGCCTTTTCATTCGCTGGATCTAATGATTATTCCAAAAGAGACATGTAGACAAAAGGAGAACAAATCATTGATGTACCCCACATGGATTTTGTCCTCGGGGATCAACAATGGAAACTTGGGGGTTGTGATTTCATGGTGCAAATTATACAAATGAAGTATCCAACAGTTCAATCGCACATCTACACAATGTTCGGCTATCAAAAGAAGCGATGCGTACACCTAAGCTTTAAATCAATCATTAGATTGGAAACAATCAATTACAGTTTTCAAGACGTACACAGAACTTTAAATCAACCATTAGATCGGGAGTTCATCCGATTGATCTTCGACCTAGGCAGACAATTACTAAACTCGAGGTTGAGTTCTCTCCATGCCGGGGAGAATGATGCAGGATAGACCTCATGCCACATGTGTAGGGCCAAGTCAATTTAGGACTTTTAATTTCACTAAGTCTCTGTCATTTGTTTTTAATTTTATTTAAAGAGTTATAAATTATAATTAGGATTAGGTTTCTACTTTCCTAGCTTAATTAGTTTTCTTAGGACACAAATTTTTTTTCTTATTTTTATGGCATTGTAGACATGAATTTTCATAGTAGATTGATTAATAGAATTGGGCTTTCCTTTTGAGGTGCATCCTCGTTTATGGTCTCTGTGGAGACATGTAGTGTCTGTGGACATGTGCTTTGACATTGGTATTGTGCTTCTGCACTTTCCTACAAGCCCTAACCTAGGGCCTGCATCAGATTACCAGGAGTGCATCTCATATAAATGATTGCTTGAATCAAGATACCATATAGAAGGTGAGGAATTGTGTTTATAAAAAGACCCATAGCAGAGAAAGCAACTTGGATAATTCTGAGCGAGTTCGGGAGTGAGAGAGGTGGATAAAGCAGGCATAGCATAGAGACTGATGAGACAAAGGCGGAAGATTCACTTGGCATTGATGAATCAAATGGCGTAGTGTGATAAGCTGAATTTCCATGATTTTGTGGTTGATGGAAACACTTAGAAATCAAATTTTCGGCAACCCTGTAATAATTTCAGAATTTCCTTTTTTGCATTGATTAGCTTTATGTCCAAATTCTTTGCATGAATAAAGTACCCTACACATTTCCTAGACATGGGGTCTACCTTTAGTTACATGGGCAACATTAGAAGACGCCTTCTGTTGATCTAAGATTGCCCGGGACTTCCTCCTTTTAACAACTCATTTAGATAAGAACCCAATGTTGGAGATGGTTCCCAACTCATCAAATCAGACCATACAGACTCATGTTCACGATGGAAAAAACAATGACTTTTTTACCACTGCCTATGCATCCGCTGCCATCACCACTGCGGCCGTGACCTCTATTACCACCACCACTGCATATATTGTTACTTGAAAGTGCAGAATGATCAGAGAGAGGCCGAGAAGAGGTTTTAACTGACATAATTCTCCTTCAAGGCGTAATTGGTCACCGGACACAAACAGTCTCATACTTTGGGTTTGCACCTCCTAGAAGTTCAAATATTTGCTGTTCTTCTAGTTACTTACGCCTCGTGGCCTTGAATTTTGCATTGTAATTGCCAATAGATAGGCCCCCCTGTTTAAACCGCAATTTCCTTTTTCTACTGGAGTATCCTAGCACTATTTCTATTTTGGGCATAGGCTACCTCAATAGAGCCCTAAAGTTCATTAGCTGTGTCAGAGTACCTTTACTGTAATGCTTTCCTCCATTGAACGTAGAATCTAATTCATACTCAATATATTTTCAGGACCCAAATCTGAATATTTTGGGTCCTTTTTCAGTGGCTCTTCAATACTCCCATCAATATGTCCAAATCTGTTGGTTCCTTCGATAGCCATTCTTGTTGAATTGGCCCAGTCTTTATAGTTTTGTCATCCAGTAGATTTGTTGTAATCCTTGTGTTTGGATTCACAACTGTTGGGGAGAATACATAAATCTGTCTCCCTTGCTTGGACTCCAATAAGAAAATCCTAGCTTCAAATATTTCTTAATGCAGTAAGAACAACCCTTTAAATCACTGCTAAGCACTTAAAATAGCACTATTAAGGTTCAAACCTGAGTAAGTTTCGATTTGACACTTCTAGGGATATACAGGGGAAAATGTTCTCCTACGAGCGGACTGTAGAAGATAGCAGGCCCAGTTCATGTACAAAGCCCATATGTGGGATATATAGATAGGATAGGATTTAGTTCCTAATTTCTCTCTCCTTCTATGCATAGGATATGATTGATTCTTTCCTTTCTTTTGTTATTCTAATTTGTAACTAATTTGTAATCTTTACTAAATTAGAGCCTTGATTAAGGCATTACATTAATATAAATAGGACAGTCGATGCTCTGTAATAGCACGACCTTCTCTCCACTCTTCTTCTTCTCATTCTTCTTCCTCTTTCTTATGTTTTGAACATGGTATCAGAGCCTTGTTACATTGGAGATCTCATCTACATCAACAGAGCAACACAGATCATGGATCTGTGCCTTTAAGAAGCAAAACGTAGGTGAAAACCTACTGTCTCTACAATAGTGATCATAGTGGCCCACCTACGATCAACTCAAAATCCCCAGGACTCCTTCCCATCTTGGTCGCCCATCTCTCCTTATCTTTTTGGAGATTTTTTCAGTATTTTTCAGCGATCAGAGGTAGGTGATTTGATCCATCTCGTGGTTATTCACTTTCATTAAATAGTTTTCATCTCAGCCGTCCAAAATCTCTGATTCTGTACGGATCTGGATGCTACTTGTACTGCTGGAGTTTGTGCGTAACAAATCCGGCATTAGGGTCCTTCAGCGCAAATATGCGACAGACTTGATCACGTCAGCGAGGCTTGATGATGCTCACACTTTTGATACGCCTCTGGAATTGAATAGCAAAATCAGTTGCGATGATGGCACTCCCCTGGATGATCCCTCTGTTTTCCGGCGGATAGTTGGTAGTTTGCTCTACTTAACTATGACTTGGCCGGATATTTCTCATGCCGTTCATACGGTCAGTCAGTTTGTTAGCAATCCCCACAAACTGCACCTTGTTGTTGCGTTACGCATCCTCCGCTATGTTAAAGGAACACTACATCATGGTCTCTTCTTCCCTTCTGATACTTCTCTGCAATTGTCAGCTTATGCGGATGCTGACTGGGCTGGCTGTCCGGACTCTCGGCGGTCTACCACTGGCTGGTGTATGTTTCTTGGAAAATCTCTCATTTCATGGAAGTGCAAGAAACAGACCACTGTCTCAAAGTCTTCTGCTGAGGTAGAATATCGGGCGATGTCCTCTGCCAGTGCTGAAATTATCTGGCTCCGCCGCCTTCTGTGTTTGGGTGTTCTTGTTGGTAGTTCCACACCTCTCCATAGGGACAATACCAGTGCTACTAGAATTGCCAACAACCCGGTCTTCCATGAAAGAACAAAACACATTGAGATTGACTGTCACTTTATCCGTCGACATATCGTTACTGAGAAGATAACTCTGCCTCATGTCTCTTCTTTTAACCAGTTAGCGGATATCTTCACCAAAGCACTTTCCCGACAGCGTCATCATGATCTCACTAGCAAATTGATGTTTTCAATCTTACCACATCAATTTGAGGGGGAGTGTAGAAGATAGCAGGCCCAGTTCATGTACAAAGCCCATACGTGGGATATACAGATAGGATATGATTTAGTTCCTAATTTCTCTCTCCTTCTATGTATAGGATATGATTGATTCTTTCCTTTCTTTTGTTATTCTAATTTGTAACTAACTTGTAATCTTTACTAAATTAGAGCCTTGATTAAGGCATTACATTAATATAAATAGGACAGTCGATGCTTTGTAATAGCACGACCTTCTCTCCACTCTTCTTCTTCTCATTCTTCTTCCTCTTTCTTATGTTTTGAACACGGACTGCATGTGTAGCCCAGCTCTATGGGGCCAACTTGGGGCCACCTGTGATTAGTGCAGCCCCTTTGATAATCTTGTCATCCCTGATCTGGCATCAGGCCTGATTTTTCACTCATTAAACCTTCATTCACCGATTGAATCTCCATAAAATCTACAGTTAAGACACTATTAAATTTTAATTCTGTTAAATCAAGGGCTAAAATAATCTGGTGGAGCTAATTTTTTTGGCTTCCTCTTGTCCATAAAGAGACCTTTTCATCTGCCTTGCCCCCATTGATAAACATGCATCTATGTGGGCCCCACGAGCTGGGCTGCATATAAGCAACATGTAGTCTGCTCATAGGAGAACATTCTCCTTTGCACACATATCTGAATATGGACTGTTCCAAAATGCAGAAACCCTAGTTTTACATGACTGCATAGCTTTAATAAATACTACACTGATGTATTCCACGAAAGAACCTAACTTCAATGCCAACTTATGATCACAGAGGTGTTGACATCAGCATCACACTTGCCCTCCTTAAGCCTTAACCCCCAGGTTCAACTACAACTATGATTTATGGTTTATGGATTACCTGGAAATGTCTATATTCCTCAAATGAAGTTGTTGAATGCAGTCGTTTCTTCAAATAATGTGGTTTTCATTTATGCATAATGAACTAGTTGAGCCGGACGACCCTGGCTGAGTTCCGTTGGTCCTAGGGCTTAGGATTCCTCCACCTTTTCTTCCATTTTAACCATTTATTACGATCTCTGGCTAGCAGTCCCCTGACGTATGCTTTGATGCCAGGTTGGATGAATAACTCTGATGAAATCTATTCTTATTTTCAAAGAGGTATGAATTGAGAAGCCCTAAAGAGAAAGAAAGAGAAAACAAAGAAGTGAAGGAACTAGGGAAAAAGAAGTATGTGGTTGTTTCTGTTAGGGTTGAGTGACCACACCATATATATAGTTGATTATATTTTCATAATCACAAAAATATCCTTGTAATTTCCCAAATTGCATGTAAGCACCGAGGTTTACTTATTTATAAAATAGTCCCCTAATCTGTTTGATAATAGAAGCTTCATATGATCCCTTTGACTAATTTCATGCATTTGTTGAATGGCTGCAAGATTCTATTTCTATTGGAATCATTACATATACAAGGGCAGCATTATGAAATCCATCAATTGATAAAATCAGAATAATAATCCTGAATGAATTTATGACCTTGGCTATATTATGCAATTTTGTATTCAAGTTGAATTCTTTTGGTCAATTTTCTTGATTATAACCTCGTCTGAGATAGGCCCACTTGTCTTTTGTTGTTTGAATTGGGCTTAGATGGTTCAACTGAACTCAAAATCCAACTGATGATATAGTCATCATGTGCTTCCTATTGAGCAAGTTTGCTTGGCTCTCATGGGATTTGGTTGTCAGATCAATATACGGCCACATTTCGTTCCCCCTTACAAACATTCTGAATTGAAATTTCCATGCAAAGTCAAATTTCCCATTGAATTTACTTGACAAAATGGATTTTCAGCAATAGCCATTTCAATCCAAGATATTTCTTCCAGACAAACTGATAAAATGGCAAGTTGATTTAGAACCTAAAAATGCAAATCAACTTCTTAAACAAATCCAATTAGGGCAGAGACTTTCAGATCAAAGAAAGAAGACAATATGGTAGTTACGTAAATATTTTTTGTGCTGAGAAACATGAGAGACTTGAGTTGAAAGGGGTGTCTCATCTCATGCAATACACTGTACCGCTGATCCAACTTAGCAATGTGCCAGAAAAAAAATAATTTCCGGAATCCAAAATGGTGCTGTGTCTGGCCTGTTTGCACAAGATGAGTTAGGAAACCCACATAAGTGATCTTAATCAGAGATCAAGCACTGTAGCAAATAAAATATGGCAAATACTCCCCCACCCCACCTCCCCTCCCTCCCTCCCTCCCTCGGGAAGCAGTTCAGAAAAAATTCTCACAGGTCTAGATTAAAATGGTCCCAAAAATAACCTATCACAAAAGGGCACAAAATCCTTCTTCTAATCCTAAAAAATCCTTGAAAGATGATGATGTATCTCCTAAGAGGCAGCCTATCCTTTCCCCAGTAGAACTGAAAAAAATGAAAATTATTAAGGTCCGTGAGCCCCACAATAGCCCGCAATCAACATTCAGGATTATTCCACAATAAGACGATCAAACAGCCATGGTTGGAGAGAAAAATATAAGGTATAAAACAGAATTGATCTTTACACTGTTATGAGTTAGAAAAAGGACTCTTATGTAATTTCAGTAAAAGTAGGGACTGATTAGTTAACATTATTAAGATAAGGGTTTTTTGGTGTTGATCGAAATTGGAAAATAATTAAATATAGAGTGATGTTCACTCAACCTTGTGTGGACGTCATCATATTCCGTTTCCAAAAATCTTTCTCCCCTTTCTTTTCTCTTCTCTTTAATTTTCGTTGATTTTCGGAATTTCCTTTCTAAAACTCTAAATATATTAATATCTACAAACATTACTGAATTTTCAGTAAGAAATAGAACTGTTCCAGAAGCTTCCAAGTGACTTATTCACTTCCACAGGATTGCGTATAATACACCAGGAAAGTCAAAAACTAACCAATCATCTGCCGGTGGCTTTAAGAAGAAATCTTCAAGATCCAAGGTTTTGGGCAATCTTGATCAAATTCTGTCCAGAATATCTACACAACAGAAAATGGCGAAAAACACCTATGACCTACCTCAAATCCGTGAAAAAAAGCCAAAAAAAATGTTAATAAATATCCTGAAAAAAGATGCAATGATAAGAGATCTATTGGTGGCCCCACATTAACATACAACTCAGATGGACTGGGCAGCAAGCCCACTAGCAGGCTATCAAAGAATCATGTATGACTCTGATACCATAAAAAATTTGCAAGAAAGAGAAGTATTGAAGAAGTTTTGATTCAAATGTATGCCTTTCTTGTTTGGAGAGGCTTTGTATTTAAATCACATAATCCTTATCAGCGCCTACAATCAATCAGCTGTCAATCAGCAATCAATTACAGTCCTCTAGATCATTACCAGATTATCTACAATCCGAATCAGTGGAAACTAAATCTAGTTATAATATGGTACATCTTTGGTTCATTGAAACTATTGCACCTACATCATGCCTGGTAGTCCGCAGGACTATCTTACATATTTGATAAAGCAGACTCCACTTAGTTCAGATCAGCAGAAAATAATTTAGACAATGGATCTAGGAGGTTGGAGAATTTGGGAGGAAGATTAAAGGATATTAGAGATGAACAGAGAAGAGAGAAACTAGAAGAATGAGAACAGGAGAGGACTATCTCGCATGCTATGTTCTGATTTTGCAATGCATGGTAATTAGGGAAGCAAAGTCACCTCCCTGGAGAATGAGTTGTTCTGTGAGAGAGAATGACAAATTACAATTATTCCCCTTTAAGTAAATAAGGGTAAGAGAAGGAAAATGAATAAGAAGTGAATAAAGATATAGTACTTCCCAGGGAAAATGAATGGTATTCTCCAACAGTACTGAATGTAAGAAGATGCCAGGGGTTCAGTCCTCTACCATGGACCCATCTGTGAGGTCAGTGTCCTATGAATTGGTATCGATTGAGTAACAGATTTCACTGCCATTTTAATTTTTAAGTGGTTAATAAAGTTGCAAAATTGGAACTAGATCAAGGCTCAAACATAGAATTAACCTCTGTGTTCTTTACTCTTTGATCCGTATTCTGGACTCTTAATATATCATTGTTTTCCATGCAAACTCGCACTTATTTGTAATTGTGTGTAAATATTTAAATGAGTTGGTTCATATAGTTGGCATTTTTCATGATATATTATTTTTCATTTTTGTCAACGTTGTCATCATTTTGTTTTCTATGATTGTTGATCACCAATTACAGTAAATTTTTTGGAACAGTGGAGCTAGTTTAGATGGAACCAGAGTGTGGATGACTCCACCATCACCCATTTCCATCCCGAGCACCAGCAGTGGCCCATCCATCCGATTGAATACAAGATCTGCATCACTTGGACAAGTTGGTACGCTGAACCGTCCTAAGACCTCTGTGCTTAACTTCCTAATCCGTTCTAAATCTGAGGGTGTTGCCACTGGCATGGGAGTGGATACCATTTCAAACCTATCACCAGAGGAGACACGAGCGCTAGCAATGCCTGTGGAGGGGAGTGGTGATCAATGCAGAGGAATGTCAAAGAGCAATTCACAGGGTTCAATGAGCTCAACAGGGTCAACAATCGAAGGAGGTGTTGGTAGTTCACCTTCAATTTCTATGGAAAGGGATATAGACCGTGAAGATGGGTCACCGATGCCTCTAGTAAGTGAGTCGGAAGAGGGTGGTTACTTCACACCCCCTTCGGATGAGCAGGTATGCTTTCTACTTTTGTTTTGGCATTAGTTACAATACAAATCAAGCATTTATCATACCATTTATGATAGCAATAAGGCGCAGCCCTGATTTGCAATCGCGTTGTTGTATGATGCCCAAGACCCACAATTCCAAAAATTACAGCAATTGGAAGAAAAAGGTACAGAAAATAAATTTGCAACTCAAGTTAACTGTTGATTAGAAGCGACAATTTCCATCTGAATGAGAGCTTCATCAATCCTAAGGAGAAAAGAGATCACTTTTGTTAAGCAAAATACTAAAAAAATGAACTCTCTGTGCATACCAGCCTACCAGCCTTACATTCATGTTTATACAAAAAAAAAAAAAAAAACCCTAGAATCTATCCAACTTAACATAGAATTTCCTAGATTATTGTTACTAATTACATGGAATCTAATTGACTTGCTAGGGAAGAAAACACAAGAATAGAAAGTTGTGACCTATCTAGATGTCCAAAATAGTCGGGGTGATCCTTAGTGTAGGTCCCACTTGGCCCACCTATTTAGGAATGGAATCCCAGTCCCTTTTAGGGAATCCTTGGGCGAACCCATAGGAATTGGCTTTGCATGGATCTGGATTCAATTAGGCCAAGTTGTTTTTGGTAAAAAACTGTATAACTGTTTCTTTAGCTCCCGCAGATTTCTGCAATTTACAAAAATACCCTGTTTTGCAGTTTTGTCAAAGCAATCCCTAGGACTGAATTTTTACTGAAAATTTTGGCTGTTTTGTGCCTGTTTGATCTTATGGTCCACCTTGAATTGTGTCTTGGTCCTGCAGTCCTGATCTTGAGCATCCAAATAGTTGAATACTCGATCCAAGATTCAAATTCCTTGATCAATTTTTGCTGCTGTGGATTGATCCCCATCAGCCTTCCTTGCTTGAAGAAAACTCTCCTTGAATTAGGATGCCACATCGACCACAAAGAATAACCAATTTCACTTCTACAAATCTTGTAAAGAGATCTCTGCCTTTGAAGGTAGCGTCAGAGAGTGTACTTGCATAAGCCATGTGTCATGTCTAACCAATCCACCCAATGTGTCTTGATCCAATAATGCATGATCAGATCATAAAGGTGTCCAGGATGAGACCCGCTTGAGTGGATTTCATTCGCATACACTGATGAGGAATTCAAGTATCCTTCCAGAACCCACACACACTTCAGTGATGGACCAAAGGATCGAATGGGCCCCAAAACAGTCCATAATTTTCAACAATGAAGTATGGTGCTAGGTACTTTTTTGAAAAAAAATGAAAATAGGGTATTTTTCTAAATTGCAGAAAAATCTGGAGGAGCTAAAGAAACAGCTAGTATGTTGTTTTTTTGACCAAAAATAACTGAGCCTAATTGGATCTAAATCTATGCAAAGTCAACACCATTGGGTTTGCCCAAGGGTTCTTTAAAAGGGCTGGGGTTCGTTTCCTAAATAAGTAAGCCACGTGGGACCTACAGGAATGATCATCCAGACTATTTTGGTCATCCACGACAGGTCACAACTTTCTATTTGTTTTCTTCTCTAGCAAGTTAAATAGATTCCATGTAATTAATACTATAAGAAAGATTATGTTAAGCAAGTTAGATAGATTCTATGGATTTTTAGGATATTTTTTAGATATAAGCATGCATGTAACGCTGGTAGACTAGTATGTACTTAGAAAGTTCAGTTTTTCAGTATTGCTCAACATAAGTGATTTCTTTAATGTCCTTTGGATTGATCAAGTTATCAATCAAGAGTTAACATAAGTTGCAAATTTATTCGCAGTCCCATTTTCTTCTAATTCCTGTAATTTCTAGAATTGTGGGTTTTGGGCATCATGTGATAGTCTGCATGTGAATCAAGACTCTGTCATAATACAATGTATAGCGGTTAGCTCAATTCCACATAGAAAAGTAATTATTTCCTTTCGGATTATCTAATATCTTAAAAGATAATTTTCTGAATTCTGAAGGAGGGACACATTGATGATCAACAAGAGTATAAGCAGCTAAAGCAAGCCATGGCAGAAGCTGAGATTTCTAGAAAAGAAGCAGTTGAAGAGTTGATTAAGCGCCATAAAGCTGAAACGGATGCCATCAAGGCCATAGTCAAAGTAAAAAAAATTTCATTCAAACAATTTATTTTCTTCTACTTGACATCATTCAATGCGTTTAGTATAACAGTCTAAGTATCCACTTGCAGAGAATGTGTAATTGGGTGAGGTTTCTTTTACTTTTTTGTAATTTTAGTTTGGATGAAGTAACTTGGCATGTAAACATTCTATACCAATGATTGCTACACATACTAGTAAAATGGGTCCATCTGAATGATGGTTACCTTACGTTCACCTTTTGATCATATTTGTCTAGTGCTAGTTGTGCAGTATAGTATAGTATGGTGGTTTTAAAAGATTAAGGTTGTCTGATCATGAGGCTTTGTGTCTATCCTTAACAGTGTGGACTGCTTAATCTTTTTCTTGAAGCAAAACTTACGGCATATTTTAAGAAGGAAGATAGAAAAGAAGAAAAATAACTAACAATTGAAGCTAATGAAAATCTCTCTTTCTTAGGTGAAAGCATCCGAAAGCTTATATGCTGATCAAATGAAACAAAGGAAGAATGTGGAGGAATTGCTTGCTAGAAAGATACAAGAGCTAGACAAGGTCAAGAAGCAACAAGAAGCAGCTTTGAAAGAACTACAGAGAGCCCGTGAGCAGCAGTCAGTGTTGGAGATGCAAGTTGCCAACTCACATCACAGTGCAAAGGAATTACAGGATAAATATTCAGAAGCCCAAGAGCTCCTGAAGAGGCTCCAGAGAGAGCGCGATAAGCTGCAGCAAGAGCGCGATGAAGCAATTAGGGAAGCCGAAGAGTTGCAGCAAAGGAATGAAGAGGTATCCATGAGCTTGAATAGGTTGTCTGACTTATCAGAGTTCTCTTTCTCAGAGATTAAGAAAGCAACAAATGGCTTCGACTTATCTCTAAAGATTGGCGAAGGAGGTTTTGGAAAAGTTTACAAAGGAATTCTTCACCACACACCAGTTGCTATAAAGGTTTTGCACCCTCAAAGCCTGCAAGGCCAATCTGAGTTTCAACAAGAGGTAACTATCAAAATTTTAAAAACCTTTAAAAAGAAAACAAATGAGGATGATGGTGTGCCAGGTCAAGATTTGCTCCATATTCGTATATTTGTTTGAAAGCAGGTCTTGCCCTGACCAGGTTTTTAAAATGCAATAGTTGCATGTTGGTTTTGACAAACATTTTTTAAACTTGCATGAGTATGGTATGTGTGTGTTTTTTTCTTTTTCCTTTTCTTCTTGAAAGGTAGTAGGGGTGCGCAGCTTCAAAACTGACTGACACCGGTACGAGGTGTCTGATTTGGCATATCTTGAAACATAGTATTCATGGATTCAACTTATTATTTAAATTAAACAAACATTTATTTTAATAAAAAATACCATGAAAAGTAACATTACTAAAAATAATAATCATTTCAATTGTAAACAATGTTTAAATTGGCACTAAAAGAATCTATGAAGAGTCCATTCAGTGTCATGTCCAATACCTGCTCAACACAGGTATGTGGCTCATTGCAAAGAATCCATGTTACGAAACTGGTTTTAAGTTAGTGTAACTTTATGAACTGTAAACTCCATTTTTAATTACTTTTAGTTGAAGATCGACATGATGGCTATCTTGGATGTCAATCTTCGCTAACTCTAGTCATAGCACTTATCAAGATGCCCAAGATCAAAGATCACACCAAATTATATTGAGAAGTTGAAGACTGCCAAAAAAAAATCAAAAAAAAAAAAAAAAGGAAAAAGAAGATTACCAAAGAATTTTCAAAAAGAAAAAAAAGGAAAAAAAATAATTATTTCTATTGTGTAAAATGGAAGAGAATACACCACAAATCTATGTGCAGAAGGAGAGAGGAACCAAACCCTCTTGCAAGCCTACTGCTTCCCTTGAGAAAGAGACAACAAATTTATTATATTTGGTCCCATAAAGTAACTAAAACCAAAACAATTTTCTATCTAGACTCAAAACCCGAATTTAATTAAAATAGAACACCTAAAAAAAATCAATAAAAATCCTGATCTAACTATGCTTTTAAATGCTCCCCTCGTTGTTATATCTCTTTACACTTCCAAATTCGCCACTTGTTCATTCAAAATGGTGCATCGAACAGCCCTTTGCAAAAACTTTTACAGCCTGGTCATGTGCTGAAGTCTGAAGGAGAACTTCTATGACTACCTTTTATCAAATAAAATAATGTCTTTGTGTGCAAACATTGTATTATGTGCGAGTAAAGTAGCACTATGATTGCCACAATGAAGTTAAGACAGTCAAAGTCATGGCTTGTCTTCAAGTATAGCCTTGCAATCATAGTTCAAAATTATGGTGTTAGTCGTCGTCATGGTTGACCCTAAAAAACCGTTACATAGCAATACGCAGTCATCATGGCCCGTCACAACATGACTTATTTCTACTCCAAAAAATCTTGAAAAATATCCATAAAATTAAGAATATTGGAAAGATGCTAGAATCCTTTTTTTTTTTTTTTTCATTAGTACGCACTATGGACCAAAATACCTGTCCCATGAAGTCAGAACATCTTGCATCCCTGTTCTATCTGAAACTGTTCAGAGCTCATTTAATCTTAATGTTACAGTGAAATATATCTTTGTTTCCTTATTTATTTTGGGTGGTGACAAGTTAAATTGTATTAATGTGAGAAAGTTTCATACAACCACTCAGACCAAACACCCATAAAATTGGGTATAACAGCATTACAATTTACAAAATATAAGCAGCCACTGAGTACTTTTATCCACACCTTGTTTATACAACATATATAGGTTAAAAATTATAGAAAGATCCCTATAAAAACCACATGTCATACAAATTTAGTAAATTTATTTAACTATTTTGTTATTATTTTTTATCGTTACATAAAGATGAGAAATGTTCTCCTATGAGCAACCTTATATGCAGTGCAGCCCTGTGGGCCCACTTGGGCCCACCTTTGATCAGTGCATGCCCTTTCACAGTCTCACCCCCCCATGATCTGGCACTAGGCCCAATTTCACTCTCATGGAACCTTTATCCACCGTTGAATTGAATCTCTAAGACATCAATGGTTAAAAGGCCACTAAGCTTTATGTCTATAAATCAAGGGCTAGGATGATCTAATAGGGCTGCTTTCTTTGTTGACCCTTATCCATAAGGAGACCTTTTGGAATAACAAGGGGTTCATAGATCTTCTGATTTAGTTGCTTTCATTATGTAATTTTTGTCCTTTTGGTTTGGTATAGCTCTTGTATGCCATTGGTTTTTTCCTCCTTTCCTTGTGGGGGAGGTTTTTGTCCTGTTGTAATCTCTTTATCTAATATATCTTTTCATTATCGATCCAAAAAAAGAAAAAGGAAGACCTTTCCATGTACCCCACCCCACTCCCACTAATTAGTAGGTACCTAAGTGGGGCCCCACAAGCTGGACTGCATATGACAAGTATATAGTCTGCTCGTTGGAGAACATAACCCCATAAAGGCTTGTTAAAAGCAAAAGGAAATACAAGATACCAAAGCACAAATACAGCAAGTGCATTGTACCCCAACCCCCTCACTAGTAATTCTGCCCACCGGAGGCAAACACAAGCTACATTACCCAAGGAGACAACCTCTCAATGCCCTGTTTAGCTAGCACATCCACCATACCATTAGCAGATCTAACCTCATGATGGAATATCACATTGATGTTAGAAGATAAATTCTAGATCTCATTAAATTAAAGTTGAAATTCCCAAAACTTCAATTTACTCTGGGATGCCCAAGCAATCGCATTAGGAGAGTCGCTTTCTACTATTAGAGGCATTTGAAAAATGCTCGAATACAATTGAAGTGCTTCAAAGATGGTCAACACCTCTGCTTCATTAATCACAAATCCCCACATGCATAGAAAACACAGGTAACACCTTACCCTTGCTATTATGAAGCACACCACCAATCCCTCCGGCCCCAGCTTGCCTTTGGCAGCTCCATCTATGTTAAATGTGAACCATTGACTGGAGGGGTGACCAAGGAGAACCAATTTCCTTTCCTTAGTTGGACCACACCCCAGCAAGCTTCCCAATTGAAAAGAATGTCATTTAAATTAAAATTACCGAACTCCTTTCTTACCAATGCCATTTAACGATCGGAAGGGATACCTGAGAAGTCAACTCCATGATAGAAGAAGGGCTTCAAAAGGTCCTATCATTTCTTTCTCTCCAAGTACACCACAATAGCAAATGGATTGATCCTCCACAGAATGTAACCATACCTTATGAAAGTCCCCCCAACCAAGATTGCCACATTGGCAATAGCAATAGAGAAGCACCAAGTTAAACCACACCTTGCAGATGAAGTGACTCCAAAATGGATACCAACAATCTGACAATGAAGAAAAAGATGGTTGGTCAACTCCTCTTTATGGCACATCAAGCATAAATCTGAAATGTTGTTCAAATCCAATCCTGTCCTCTTCTCAAAAGTATCTACCATACATCGCTGCCACTGCCAGCCAACAAAAAGCCTCGACTCAGAGAGAAAGCAGCCCCAACCAAACAAGCAAGGATGAAGCTCTAGGTTGGCGGTTCCCTTCCCAGTCCTAGTAAAAGGATTTCACCGTGAACTCTCTGGAAATGGAAGGCTTCCAAATCCGAGAATCCTTGCTAAACTTGCAAATAAACACATTAGAAAGAACACTCAAAAGCTCCCCATAAAGTGCCTCCTCAAACTGATGAAGAGCCCTCCTAAAGGCTTGAACTTGTTTTCGCCATTTTTGGACTAAGCATTCAATTTACTGGCGCTTGATTGACAGCTAAAATCTTGAAATACATGCTATGCAAAACCCCTTCTCCATATGCAGCAATCCTCAATTAAAAAAAAAAAGAAAGAAATTAAATTCAGTACTGTGCGATCATTACAGTTTACAAATCTCCATGTTATACGTCTTTTTTTTTTTTTGGTGGAAGCCTCTATTGGCATAGCTTGGCAGCAAAGGCATTCTCTCTCGAAAGAGAGGATGAGAGCAATGAACAATGATCAGACTATTGATGTCTCAGGTAGTGAGCTGCTTACCAAAAAGTAGAATAATATATTCCTGTGAAAAGCATAATAGAATTCTAGCTGTATCAATAGATTTCTTATCATGTATGCCATCTTGCTGATTATTATTTTTTTCCTTTTCCAACTTCAGGTAGATGTTTTGAGTAGGATTAGGCATCCAAACGTGGTTACACTCATTGGAACATGCACAGAAGCTAGGTCCCTGGTCTATGAGTACCTACCCAATGGTAGTCTAGAAGACAGGCTTGTCTGTAAGGATAATACTAGTCCTCTCTCCTGGCAAATCCGAACCTGTATCATCACTGATGTCTGCTTTGCTCTGATCTTTCTACACTCGAACAAGCCCCAAGTTGTTGTGCATCGTGACCTCAAACCTGCGAACATACTGCTTGATGCAAACTATGTCAGCAAGCTTGGCGACTTTGGAATTTGCCGCCTTATTTCCCAGAACTCAATGACATCAGATGGTTGCATAACTGATCCAAAAGGCACATTTCTGTACATGGACCCTGAGTTTCTATCAACTGGAGTGCTTACAGAGAAATCTGATGTGTACTCCTTCGGCATCATAATTCTCCGGCTTTTGACCGGTAAATCGGCATTGGGGATTGTAAAAGAAGTCCAGCTGGCTTTGGATGCAGAGAATTTGCATGGTATACTGGATGAGTTGGCTGGGGATTGGCCATTTGTGCAAGCTAAGCAGTTGGCCCACCTTGGGTTGAGGTGCTGTGAAATGAATAGGGAGAGTCGCCCGGACCTTGAGACTGAGGTTTGGAGGATTCTTGAGCCTATGAGGGCATCAACGGGGTACTTATCATCGTACCAGCTTCCGTCTAAGGATCCTCGCTGGGCTCCACCCTACTTCATCTGTCCCATTTTTATGGTAAGTGGTTTAAATTTTCACCTTCCTTCTCAAATAATATAGTCTTGCACATGCGTTACAAATTCCCAAGATTCAAACCATTCACCTAGTGGTGGTGTGTCTTACTTTGTAATGGGCTATATGCCATAATTTATGTTGATTGGACAACCCTAGTTCTTGACCTGTAGGATTCTTAGGAATTAATGAAAGGTATATGGAAGTTTGTTAGCATACTTGTTGGCCACCACCTTTTAATTCCTCAAGAATCCTCTTAGCCAAACGAACAGTTGGCCCAATCACTTTGATTTAATTATTTTAGACTATTGCCCATTGCTTGCTACAAGCCCAGTTATTGAATTGATCCAGTGAGCCTGACAGGGCAGGCCTACTAAAAGTTGGATATTTGTAAACCTCAGGCTGGACCATTCACTGCTTTATGGCACATTCAATGTGGTGCTGGCTGGATGATCTATTTGAATTTCATTTGCCATGTTACAGTTTGATGATGATACAATTTTAGGTGAAAGTCAACACTTTAGAGCGGCCTGACCCTTCGTAGGCCATATTTGTCTCTCATGTAAAATGATTTGGACTGGTCATTCAACCATTCTCATAGTGGTTGAGGCTTAATAAAATCCATTAAAGCAACTCAATTGAATATCCAACCAACTCATACTTGTGGCTCTGTGGTGCAACTCGAGGACCCAATGTGTTAAAAGTCAAAATTCTGCTGTGGACATTTGATTTTATTCATTAGAGTAATCAATTCCTATCAAATTGGTGGCTATTTGATGGCCCCTTGTTGATCTTCACCTTTACTTTTTTACTTCTAGTTCTTGTGGTAGAAACACATTACTTAGAATCTTGGTGCTAATTGAATAATTGGGCCTTTTTCATATTATATATAGCAGGGAAGGGCTGTGCTGGGCTGACAGGCTTTGACATAGGAGCCTAGGCCCAGCCCATATATGGAATGAGCTTACTGTTTAGGCCCAGCCATACCCCACAGGTTTTACCAACTTAATTGGTTAGCCTGGCCCATTGCCCCCCCCCCACTACAAGCAAAAACCAATCTACTAAATTTGTTTACAGTTTTTCTAATGGAGTGGGTTTAAATTGCAGGAAATCATGCGGGACCCACACGTCGCAGCTGATGGTTTCACATACGAAGCTGAGGCTTTTCGAGGATGGCTAGCAGGCGGCCATGAAACCTCACCCATAACCAATGATCGGCTTCCCCACAAAGAGCTAATCCCCAATCGTGCTCTTAAATTTGCAATTCAAGAATGGTTACACCAACAACAATGATCTATTTTCTTCTGTAAATTTGTTTTTGCATTTACTTTCATGGTTTTTTTCACATCTTTTTTTTTTTCTTCTAATTCATACGTCTGTAATGTTCTCTCTCTTAAACGTTTGTGTATGTAATGTTTATAGACCAAATTACAAATATGTATCATGTGTAAAATATAGAAATATTCTTAGAATGGTTTTTTTTTTTTTTCAAGGAAGAAAGCTTTTGTGACAGAAACTGGGCTTTAAGGTTCATGTTTAATCATACAATGTATCAGATCATTTTCTTAAGTTATAGATACATTATGAATTGTTCCACCTAAGCTTGTAAATTGTGATCTACCTTTTCAGGATAAGATTTAAAATACACAGAGTCTGAGCTTCCCTTGAGACTACATTGCGTGGGATGATCCCCCAGAACTCAGAAGTGTCTGGATCCTTGTCAAGTCTGAGAGCCTATTTTGTTGACCTGGAACACAATTATTTGTAAGTAGGCGATTGTTTGGATCCAAAGAGTTCTTGATTTTCCCCGTACCGAGTTCTTAGCTTTTTCGACAGGGTATTGAATGTCTGAGCTCTTGCTGCAACCAAGTTACATGGTAACTAAGGTCCTGCGCAACTAGGGTTAACAACATCTATTTAGTCTTGATTTTCCAACGTGGCATGAGGCAGGGTCATGCACATGATGCTTTAGTCTCAAATATCTCAGACGTTGTCCATGCCCTGGTGGTCAAAACAGCAGAGCTCTCTCTCTCTCTCTCTCTCTGAAAATTGACCACCTTTAGATCAGTCGTTAAAGGTTTAGCCCTCCATTTTACGATCTTAGAGCGAATGGATAGAAAAAGAAAATGGCACCCCTTCTGCAATGCCCTCCCCCTACTATTTTTGTGGAGTCTTTGCCCCTTTCAAGATCACTTTTCTTTAGGAAGATTCACAAGTCAGCCACAATGGTGGATTTAGTTTTGTTTTTTCTACAGGATTAGTAACAAAAGAGAAGGGAGGGCGCTGCATTTTACTGAAGTACAGGGGCCCTATTAATCTCAGTGAGAGGGCTCACTTTTCAGAATTCCAAACAATTTATAGCATCTAACACTGTGATGCCATTGTATGAAATTTTCATCAAATAAGTTTGATAACCAATGGTGGATTCATTAAATGTTCTGGTTAGCTCCATTCAGCTTTTCTGTTTCTTATTCTTTTTTAAAAAAATGGAATGAAATTTATCACTCTGAAAAATCAATTTCTGAGCATCTCAATTTATTTATCTTCCCCTCTATACTTGAGACTTATCCTGGAAGGGAATGCCTGACAGCAAACTCTTGAAGCCCTTGGCTAAATGAAAGATCTAAATAAAAAAAAAAAAAATTTAAAGGAAAGATTTAGATCCTGTACACCTTTCACTGTAAGAGCTCTTCACTAATTCTTAAAATAAGAGAGTTTTGCGCCCTGTTGTCATCTTGGATATAAGAGGATTTTAAGGCCTAACCATTCAAAATTAGTAATATTAAATATTATTAGATTTAAGACAGTGAAATGGATGACTGAAATGTATATATTTAGATGTGATATTTGAAAATACATAATAAAATAATTTTTTTGAGCATCTTGATCTTAAAATCATTTTGCATTTAGCAAACCAATAAAGCCCACTACAAACTTTGTCGCGTGTCTAGTATTAATAAAAAGCAAAGAGGGTCTATTTTGAAGCTGAGTTTTTTTATTTTCTATTATGTACTCACATATGCATACTATCGAGGTCTTTATTCAACAGGCCCAGGGATTGATCCTTCATTGTATTTGTGGATAGGAAGATGCCTTACTAGTGCTTTAGTTACAAGCAGATCCGAGAACAAGACCAAATATTTTCTTCGAATGAAGCTGATTAAAATCTTTTTCCACTTTCGTAATGTAATTGAAGTGCACTACACTAGCTAACTTGGCTTGAAATTATTTTCTATATAATTTGTAAAAACCACACATTAGCTCATATGGGACATCTTGATTGGAGGCCTCAAAGTCCATTACATACAAGAGGATGAAATGGATATCAAGGGCCGGCTCGAGATAATTTGAGGCCTAAAGCGACAATCCTAAGAGGCATTTTTTATGTTTTAATATTACTATAAATATTTTATTTAATTTTTTTTTTGTGATGCAAAATTATTAATTAAGTTTTTATATTCAAGTTTTGCTAACTTATTTTAAGTCCACCTCCAAAACCCACATGAAAAATTCTAGGCCCATCCCCCAAACTCACATGAAAATCTAAGGGCCACAAAATCCAACTGCCTATTTGGCTCCACCCCCCACAAATGAAAATCTTGAGTCTGCCACTATGGGGCTCAGAGTATTTTCACTTGCGCACGGTGCTTATATGCACCATGAGTCAGGACCATCCAAGATGGACTTCAGAGGTGTCCCTAATGTATTGGATGTTCTAGATGCACGATGCTCATATGCATTGTGGGCAAGTGAATAATTTCCGGTGGGAACCCATTATTTATCTTAAATTTTATGATATATTATTAGGGCTGAAATCTCAAGCTATAAATCTATGACAACCACATCATGAATCAAATCTGAATGGACCCGTTGAAATAGGATACACACAAATAATAAGAAAGACTCCTGAAGTAAGTTCATGACTGAATGTATGGTTGAGATTTGATACACATCAACTGCTAGAAATTTAATGATGCGCTAAAATCAATTAGACTCCTAGCCATAGAAATATAAAGGGCAAATTTAAAAATATAATATTCCATAAATGACACTTTAATCCCCTTGAAAATCTTAAATTTCTATGGGGCTTAAATTTTGGAGAGAAAAAAAGGAAAGGCAGCCGGCAAATTTACTTTTTTGGAATTTTAAAAGATTTCGGCTGGCATTATATAGCCTATTTTTTGGACCTTAAATTTTTTCTGGGCCTCAAACGATGGCTTTATTGGCTTTACGATAAATCCTACCCACGGGAGATAATGACAAAACCTTCTAATTTGACACATTTAATAATGAGTCATCCAATTTTAAAAATAGCAGACTGTAGAAGAAGATCCGTAAATCCGTATCGTTCAGAGTGCTCCGGACGTTCCTTTTGTTTTTGTTGACTTTACTTCAATGCATGACGATCTGGGGTATCTTCTTGAGACGACCTTGTAGCCCTTTTTAATCGTCTCTGACTCTGTGTGTGTTGTTTTGAGATTGAATCTGACCACTAGAGTTTTAGAGAGCAGAGAAAAAAAAAATGTGGCTGTTTAGCAGGAAAGGGCCTTCTGGGTTCTCCGCATGTTCAACTGCAGAGGAGGTCACACAAGGAATCGATGGAACTGGTCTAACAGCTATTGTCACTGGTGGGGTTTTCTTCTTTTTATCAGTTTCATTTCCAGATAACGGTTTTCTGCTTTTAATTCTTTCTACTCCATGTATCTGTATGGTTTTGGATTGATCTAGGTGTAGGTTGATATGTGGGTCATTTGATGGGATTAAAGTAGTGATGTCTGAGGTTGTTTTAGTCTCTTTTCTATTGTTTTGGGTTGGCTTTGGTGAAATTGGATTAGTTGGTTATTTGGTGTTTTAGTCTCTTTGCTATTGTTTTGGGTTAGCTTGGGTGAGATTGGATTAGTTGGTAATTTGGTGTTTTAGTCTCTTTTCTATTGTTTTGGGTTAGCTTGGGTGAGATTGGATTAGTTGGTAATTTGGTGTTTTAGTCTCTTTTCTATTGTTTTGGGTTAGCTTGGGTGAGATTGGATTAGTTGGTTATTTGGTGTTTTAGTCTCTTTTCTATTGTTTTGGGTTAGCTTTGGTGAGATTGGATTAGTTGGTTATTTGATGTTTTAGTCTCTTTTCTATTGTTTTGGGTTAGCTTTGGTGAGATTGGATTAGTTGTGTTATTTGGTGGATTTGAATTGTTTATATTAACAGTCCTTTTCTTCTTTACTTATTCAATATGTAGATTGACGTCAATAGTAGGCAAAATATTAAATCCACAATTTAAATAATATATAGATATGTGTTAAGGTGGGTTTGGTGTGTTTTATTTCTCCATGTTGATTGTTTGGTCGAATTTTGTTTATGTACTATTGATTACATACTTTGATTTGGGTAGATGAAAGTAAACTTTGCCTACCTGGTATTAAGTTTCTTGGTATTCATAGTAAAGTGGGTTCTAGCAAATGAGTATTAAAGAGGTGAGGAGTGAAGGATATAAGGTGGAGATATAGATTGGGCGTAGGTAATCATTTCCCAAGGGGGATGCTATTTGATGGCCATTTGTCGACCATCACATTTATTCCTTCAACTTTAGCCCTATTGATAGGACCATTGCTTAGAACTCATAAGAATTTGGTGCGATCGAACTACCCATGACCTGAATAGAAGACCAAGGATCCTCCCTAAAATCAGGTCTTGAGCTTCGCAATAAGAATGATAAAAAAGGCAACGTAACAGTTTAAGGTTTCCATCAAATGACTAGTAAAAGAAGATTTACTGAAAACTTTGGAACATAAAGAGTTGATAGTAAAGGCAATGATGTTGTTGCTGAAATTTTCCTTGCCCTTTAACTGGAACAAGAGATGCATCAACCATCTGACTGATTGAATAAATCTAGATTTGAAAGTATGAAGCAAACAAATTATACATACCTCTCATATGCTCAAATGCTCTGAAATTGATGACCCAACTTGTATGAGACACATGAATGGAAGAAGAAAAGATATCTGGCTGTGCCGCGGGGAATGAGAACCACTTGGCTCCTTTTTATGGCTAAATTGCAATGATGAAAATTTCTTCCCTCAAACTTGGTCCCTTGATGCTTTAAATAGGGTTGAGCAGAAAAGTAGAACTTGGAAGCTGATCTCAAATTAATAGAGGAAGGCTTTGATGATGATGAAGAAACTTGGACCGGTGACTATATTCTCTTTAATCTTCCATTTGGTGGTGACTAATTATGTAAATGAGAGAGTTTCTCTGTGAATATAAATGGATGAAAGTAACTTTTGGATTTAAAAGCGTTATCTCCATAAGACAAAGTGAAAAAATGGATACTTCGAATAAAAAAGTTGAATATCCATGAGGAGTAGCTATGCTGTTTTGCTTTTTGAGCGATCTATGCCTAATATCCAGTGTAAATGTCTTTATTTGCTTTTTTTTTTTTTTTTTTGAGTACCCCAGCCAAGGGGGTTGGGCCCGTTGATTGCATGCGCACATAGGTGGAGAGAGCCCACATGTGTTGGAAGACAGCCTACACAAGTGGGGAGGTCCCCACACATGCGGGAAGGGAGTCCACACAGGTGGGCAAGGGTAGCATACCCTTGGATCGAACCTTGTGCAGCTGGGTGAAATACAGGGTTGCTAACTAACTGAGCAACCCCTGGTTCTTGACATATAGTTGCTATTTAAATGAGTTTTATAATAATTCGCCATTTTGGCATCAAGCAATGGCCTAAATTATATGAGAATGATGGCAAATCTTGGGTTTTCAATTTTTCTATTGGTTTGCATACATGTTTAGTACTTGGACAATTATTAGGCATGTTAAACATGATGCTGGAGATTAGAAGCCGGTTAGTTTTAGTCCCCTTTCTGTGAAATATATTCTCAAGTATTTTTGGGCTTTCTCTCGGAAGCTTAAATCTTTTTTTTTTTTCCCTTTCCCTTTGTGGTTCGTTCCTTATATTCTCTCATTTGCAATTTTGGATTGCTTCACATTGGTATGAATGTTATATCTGTTGATTGTTTACATATCTATTGAGCATTATTCACTGTATTTGCAGGAGCTTCAAGTGGTATTGGCATAGAGACAGCACGTGTTCTAGCACTACGTGGTGTTCATGTGGTGATGGCTGTTAGAAATTTACCTGCTGGCAGGGATGTCAAAGAAGCAATTGTCAAGGAAATCCCCTCTGCTAAAGTTGACGTCATGGAGTTAGATCTCAGCTCGATGGCATCCGTAAGAAAGTTTGCATCAGAGTTCAATTCCTTGGATCTTCCACTGAACATACTCATGTGAGTAAACTGAAGAATATGAACAATTATGATTGCTTTCCTACAATGTTTTTCCTGGGCCTTATTGGCTTCATTCATGAATATAGTTTTCTTGTCGGTCAGATTCCCTTCTATTGTGTATAGACGTCATAAGCTTGCATAATTTCAGTAGCTTAGATGTGCTTGGATCTCTCCAACGGGCAATATTTTTAATAGTTTGGCAGAATAGGTGGTTATTCTTTCTTGTGTGCCTTTTTTTTTTTTCCTTGTACTAGTCAGGACAATGTATGCCTGCTTTTCTGCCCCAATGTGATACCAGAGATCGGCATTGGTAATGATTTGGGGGCAAAGAAGGTAGAAAAAAGGAAGGGTAACAATGAGCTGCCCTGAACATAGTGGAAGCGTAACAATGTCTTCTGCCAAAGTATCTTTACTTTTCCATTTAAGAAAAAAAGTATCTTTACTTTTGATTTATGGCATGCGTTAACTGTTTATAAATGGGAAAATGATTCATTCTTCATTTTTATGGAAGTAATAATGCAGGAGTGATGGCGACTCCTTTCATGCTTTCCCAGGATGGTATCGAGCTGCAGTTTGCAACAAACCACTTAGGTATGCATTTGTAGTACGCTAACTGTTTTCTGTTTTGAGAAACATCTATGGAATTATTTGTACGTTTCAAGTTATTATGGATTCATTTGTAATTATAGAGAACTTTGGTGAGAATTTTTTTTTTAATTTTCAGAAAATAGTGAATAATAGAAATAAGTTGTTAGTGCAGGTCAATGGTAGGGTCAGTCTGGTTAGACAACCCGTCGTCATTGTACTCTCTAAATTTTTTCTCCTTTTTTCTCTAATACCATTTTTTTTCTGTAACTTCCACTTCTTTAATCTTGTGGGCCTTCTTATGGATTAAAAGTTTCAACTCAAGCTTGATAGAAAAAATGTTTTCCAAAGAGTGTCATTAAACCAGGTTCACTGTGGGATCTTCAAGTCATGGTCTGCTTGAGCCTAACCTAATTGCATGTCCTGGACAGAAGCCCAAGGCAGGCCAAGATCTGTAGAACCCAATCTTTTTAGGGCTGAGGGAACATGTGCTATTGTATACCTACAATGCACCATACTCTAGGTGTTCGTCCAGTATAATCTCTAAGTTAGCATTTTAATTATCCTAGGAGATCTAATCAGCATCTTTGTACTCATCCCTGGATGTTAGATAGACATCTTACCATATTTGAACTTTTCATAGTGTACTAATGTAATCTGTCTGTAAGAAACACAGGGCCTGTCACAAGAGACAGACCATTCAGTTCAATTCAAATTATCTCAAGAACTTTTTCATGGTATCAGAGCAGAAGCTTTCGATCTCTTTTTTTTGACATAAGATGATCAATGATCTTATCTTCATGGTGGGGTCCACATTCACTTGATCTATTTCAAGAATCAAAATCTTGATCAGAAAGGTCTGATCTAATGTTACTATGCGTGACATCTGGTGGCTTCCACTTTGGACCATCACACCCTAAGAGTCTATGGGATCTTGCGTCCCTCCTTTCTGACCATTTTGGTCATCTTCTTAGAATTTCTGGATGCAAGAGTCTACTTTGCAAGTAGTTGCTCTGTGACATGTTTCTGTGCATGAAAGACTGTATGATCTCTTGCGGGATCAACGATTTTGATTGCTACAGATCTGAAGAAGCTCGATATGGACAGAACCAATATTTTGGAATGTTTCATAATTTTTCTGGGAAGTTTATGCATCTGCAGTTAGGTTTTGTGTTCAACACTCTCGGGTGTCAGACTGTGGGATAGTTTTCATATCAGCCATTGATCTTGGTTGAAATCTGTATTTAGCATTCAAAATCCAACTAGAAGGGTTATCTACTTCTTTATTTTTATGAGGACTAAAAGGGTTATGTGCTTATTTATTTTTATGAGGAATGCATTTGTGATATCTAATCTATGCTTTAGAAGAGTTTTTGGTATTTGTGATCATTCCAATGCGAATGTAAGGGTCACCCAGCACCTTCAACCCCTTCCAATTTTCTTTTAGCAATTGTTTTGGTCCTTTATTCTCTTAAGATGGGTTATGATGGGTCTCAGTTATTTAAGTCATTGGTTTTCGTGTGGATGGGACAAACTATGCTTATCGGCCCGATCTTAGGCTATTTTTTTTTTTATAACCCAGCATATCTCCCGCTCAGCCCAGCCCAGGGCCAAGGCCCTAAGCCTGAGGGACTCTCGATTCTTGACAGCCGAGAACTAATCCCTAGGAGCACATGCAAATCTTGGACAAATTTTTGATGGGGCAAAAACTGTGGAAGTACATTTTTGGTAAAGTAGAAAGTCATACTGAGATAGACTCATGAAGAATGAGAAACTGATGGGGGAAGATCAACTGCTGGATAGCCAACATAGTTGATCTTATTTGGCTCACCTTATGTTCAGACAAATTCCACTCGTTGATTTCAACTTGGATGTGAAAAAAAAAAAAATGCTGAACATGGCTGTGGTATTATCCATGAATTTTATGTCAAAATTGACTGGATTATGGGATCGGCTGGCTCTTATGGAACTTCAGTTTTTTTTTTTTTTTTTTCAGTTCTACTGATTCAACTACCTTTGATAAATAGATGCCAGATATATGTTTAGTACAATTTCTCATGGCTCTCTGTTTTGAGGACAAGCATGTATGCGGGTTGTTACTTAATAATCTCCTCTCCCAATGTAGATATTATTCTTTCAGACTTGTTGGCTAAAGGGCGTGCTCAGAAGTCTCTTCTTAAGAAAAAAGGCTGTTGATAAAGAACATGTGCTTTCTGCATGTATCTGTCCTGCATCACTGTCTTTCCTCTAGTAGGGTCTGTATCTAATTATATTTTCAATTACTGCAAGCAAATAGGGCATTGAAATGAAATTGTCTTATTTGTCCAGAAGGGCAACAAAATAAAAAACCGCGCACTCATCAGCCAAACACATCTTGCTGCAATAATAATTCTACACCTCAATCTTAGGTCAGCCCACTTAGCTAATACCAGCTGTTGCTGCAGAAGCTAAAAATGTTCCTACTTTCGCTGATTTGATTGCCCGACTCAGAGTATCTTAGATGAGTAAATGTGACAAATGTTTTTAACTTTCCACAGTTTTCCATGTCTTCTCTAAATTTCCAAAGTTTTCAATGGATTTTGGCTCTAGAGCCTTATATCCCATGATTTCTAATGCATTGGTTTTAATTAATTGTACTTCACCTTTGACTACAATTGTTAAACTGTTGATGGCCCTAAATTACTTTTGACAAAAATTGGTTCCATTGACCCCTCTATTTACTCCGGTTTGCTCTCTTTGCGTCCTATAAGTCTTTCTATACCCTGTTTGTCCCTTGCCACAGCATCGACACCAAATTTTAATATGCCGTGACAAGGAGGAGACCTAGATACCTATAATCTATCCTTGATTGGACTGCACCCCAATTATGGAGAATGTCATCAAGCTTCATTTCTACAAATTCCTTTCTACACAAGCCACTTAGGGGTCATTTGTTTGCATACGTAAATGATTCACATGCGTAAATCAGGTGTGAACATGGCATAAAAACGAGCCCAATTTCACACCAGCCCCCCTAGTAAACGGTTTCAAACCTTCATATGCAAGAGGCGCTGGTAGAATGCAGTTACAGTGCTTTTTACATGACTTTTTTCTCCCATGGGGCCCATAAAAAAGCTTTATTTTTTTCATTCCTGCGGGCAGCTAATTTACAATTTGAACTGTTCATCTTCTTTTAATGGCTAAAAAAAGCTAAGAGGTCAAATTTATCGTCTTAATTCTTCATGGATTTTGATAAGTTTGTGAAAAAGTCCAAATTGTTAGGTCTAATTTTCTGTACTTCTGGGGGGTGCCAATTCATGATCTAAACCATTCTTCTTTGTATGGCTAAAACTGGCTAAGAGTAAGAGGTTAAATATCTTATCTTCATTCTTCGTAGTTTTTTAGAAATTTGTGAAAGACGTCCACAAATCCAAATACACATGGAACCGTTGGACGTATTCAGATTCGCATGTGAAAATGGTGATTTTGACAACTATTGGAATGTGTGTTTCACATGTATATCATTTGCATATGTAATAGATTCACATGTCTACCATTTATGCATGCGTATCATTTATGTATGCAAACAAATGACCCCTTAGGTACTCTTAGGATCACCGTTGTAATGAGAGCATTGGTTGAAGGAGTTGTGCCCATAAATACTCTTTTTTTCTCTCTTTCCAAATCGACCACATTATAGCAAATGGAATGCATCTCCACATCAATAAGCCACAACTATGGAAAGGAACCATCCTCCAAGCTTCTACCATGTCATAAAGAGAATTTGGAAGGCACCAAGACAGCCCACTCACTTCTTAAAGGTAATTCCAAAGATATGAAGAGAAGTCACAATGAAGGAACAAATGGTTAATAGTCTCCCCCTCCTTGCCACAAAGTAGGATGCATCCACAGTACTATCAGACATCATCCCATTCCTTCTCAGATTTTCTGCCGTAGAAACTTTCCAGTTTCCAGTGACGGCCAACCAGCAAGATTCTCTACTTATGATGGGGTCCAAATCCTTGACACTTGCACACTTGATGCTTGTGGAAAGGAAGAACTCTCCAAAGCTATATAGAAAGACTTGATGGAGAACTTTCAACAGGTACACTTCCATGTATGAACATCCTTATTTTCCCGATTAATAAATGAGGGAAAACAGGGATCCGTACTCCACATCACTGCCAAAGGACTCTTGTAGAAGATGCCACCCAAGACACTACTTCCCATGGACGCACAACAGTCTTTAACCAAAGAATTTTTATTAGATACCACCCTAAGCAATTTAGGAAAAAGACTACACAATAACTACCCCCAACCATTCATCAAATCAATACTAGACAAACCTCCTATCCCAATCCTTAAAACCCTGCCCTTTACTAAACACCTTTCCTCTCACATCTGACTTATCTCCCACACATGCAATAACCCCCTATAAACCTGACATCTAATACCCATGAGCTGTTGTAGGAACCCAACCCCACCCATCCTCACCATACTTAGAATCCATATTCCTTCTCCACAAAGCGTCTTTCTCCTCTCCAAATCTCCACCACCAGCAAACCCCATTTTCCAAGTTGAAGACAGCCAAGACCCAAACTCTTGCTCTTCTTGGCCTCAGCACATCACTCCACTTTGTTAAGTGCATCCTCTTGTTGCCCTATCCCTCTCATAAAAAATTACTCCCGATGCAATCAAGTTTGTCAACCATTGCCTTGGCATCCTAAATAGAGAAAGTTCTTCTCAAAATTTTCCATCACAAGATCACAGAGAGCTTTTGATCTCGTGGTAGCCCCTATTGGCAATCTAAGATACTAAATAAGGAGCTTACCACCCTTATCCAAGATGCTATTGGCCATTGAGCCAACAATCTCCTTTGAACACCCCACCCCTGCCACCGCACTTTTGGATAGGTTTACCTTAAAGACAAAAGGCAACTGGAAGCATCTTTATTTCTTTTCAAAGTAGCAACCTCTCTCCTACTAGTGAAGCTAAATAAACGTGTCGTCTGCAAACCGAAGGTGAGCAAGCACTATGACCTACCTCAGAACCACTGATTTACCTGAGATACTTGAACTTCACAGAAAAAGTACCCAAAGCTTTCATCACGTATGTAAACAAGAAGGGAGATAAGAGATCACACCTTCAAGTCCTCTAGATGCTTTAATGAGATGAATTGGAGAGCCATCCACTAGGACTTGTAACGAAGAAGATGAAATGCATTCTCCAATCCACCCTCTCCACCTAACTAAAACCAAACTAGTGTAGAATATAGTCTACAAACTCCCACTCCACATGATCATAAGCCTTCTCAATATCTATCTTTAATATGACTCCCTCTTTATATATCTTTTTTTTTTTTTTTTTTTCTGAATAATTGATATGATGCCCACTTTACTAGATTCCTTCCTTGAGTCAATAAGTTCATTTGCAATCATAACTCCATTGTGAATCTGTCTGCTGCCTACAAACGCCCCTTTAAAATGGTTAGCCGAAATCTTCAACAAAAACTTATTTGCACACCCTACCAAACTAATGGATCTAGACTCACACAGCATTCTTGATAATTTTACATATGTAAATTGCCCATTGCTGTGTGTTAGTGTTGGACATAGTTATGAGGCATCATGCATGGGTGACTTCTAGAAGATGGTTTTGTGGATACATTCAGATAAATAGAAGTAAAATATATTGATTATATTTTAATAGTATATTCTAATTATTTATTTTAAAATTCTTCAAGATAAAATAATAGGGATTTTATGAATAAAATAATCTTAAAGTTTGAATAAACGGATAAGTAAAGAAAAACTTAAAAATAATGGGAGAGAGTGTCATACTTTTGTTTGACAAAAATGCCCCCAATGGTGATATCACCAGCCCTTTCTCCTTTTTAGAAAACTTGCAACTCCTAGTCACCAACGGAGAAGATGAGGAGGCTGTTGGGGTGGGCTGCCTTCTTTCTCTTACTCTCCCTTCCCCACTTTTCTCTTACTTTTTTTCTCTCTCACTATCTCTCTTCTTCTGTTTCTTCTTCCTTTGTTTTATTTTTCTCTTTCTTTCTCTCCCCTCTTTCCCCTCTTCTTCCGAGCGCCTTCATCGCCTTCAACCAAGCTAGCCGCTCACAACTCATCAACGCAATGCCCCAACACATCCTAATCTACCCACATAAGCCCCAACCTGACCTATTCACAAACCCATTATTGAACCTAACCCTGGAATGCGCACACACTCAGTCTCAACCATCGCCATCTTCACCATCACCCACCCCTCATCTCTCTCTCTCTCTCTCTCTCTCTCTCACAAACACACACACACACACTCTCACTCACACTATATCCAGAACGCTTGTGATATGCCGCTGAGGGCATTTTTGTTAAAAAAATGTACGATACCCTTTGCCGATGTTTTTATGTTTTTCTTTACTTATACGTTAAATGTAGTTTTCTCGTAAAAATCCCAAAATAATAAGAAGAATCTAATTTTTTTTATTCAAACCTAGTAATATTTATTTTTTACTTATACTGCACATAAATTACTTGAATTCTTGTACATAATTGATGTTTTTTTATCAGACATGGTGTCAATTTACTTCAAATATTTAGACTTGATGCTCTTGATTGGTGTTTTCTTCAAATGCCTTTCGTATATGTTGCTACTTATAATAAGTGTCAATGACAAATATTTAATTGCCTTTTGTAGGTCATTTTCTTTTGACAGATCTTTTACTGGGAACAATGAAAAGTACAGCACAAAAAAGTAATGTCGAAGGAAGAGTTGTCAACCTCTCATCTGATGGCCATAGGTTGGCGTATCAGGAAGGAATCCGTTTTGATAAAATTAATGATAAATCAGGGTAATGTTATGCTTACACCATACAAAATTATTAATCATCATCATGAAAGCTTTGTTTGTTTGTTAGTTAGTTTGTTTTTTCTTGGTTAGTTTTATAAGTACAGCTGTTCTATTCATAAATTAGGAAAAACTGTATGTTACTCTGGCCAAGTGTATTGATCCATTTACACAGCTAGTGCACATTGACATATGTGTAGCTCAAGTCCACCTTTCAAATTGAGGACCCAGTTGTGAATAGAGGTGGCAATGGGATGGGTCAGGTCCAGTTGAAACTTATGCCAAGTGATTTTGGTCCAACAGGAACCCGCCTGGTTTATTGAATGGGTTGAGACTTGAGACTTCCAACCCCCAAATAAATGGGTCTTATCTGACCCATAACAAACCCCTAATCAAATTAAAATAACTCAAAGCCATAATTTTATTAAATCAAGAGAGGACCCTAATTAAATTAAATGAGAGAAAATCCTAATTAAATCTACACCAGTCAAAACTCAAAATCTGAACTCTAATTGAACTCCTAATCAAAACTCCCTGCAAAAAGAAAAAGTTCTAATGTAAACCCCAATCATACCCCCATTTTTAACCTTAATCAAACTCTTTACAAGTCCCTAGGTTAGAAAACTCTTATCAGAAATCCGTACAGAATAATTTGGATAACAGGATAAGCACAACAAAAACCAATTGATTAGAGTAGTTTGCAAGCTGTTTCGAGGAGATCTGGTGTCTGTTCAATCAAGAAGGTTATCTTTGCTATGTCAAGAAGTGGCTTTGGCAGTTAGGTTACTGTATGCAGGATCATAGGTTGTGGGAAACAATAGTTATCAATAAATTCCTTTTTGACAATAATGGATGGATTGTTCTGAAGGCTAATATCTGGGCTTCATCTAGTTGGAAGGCAGTTTGTTTGGTAGGAAACCAGGTTTTCTCATACATTAGTTACAGCATGCATGATGGATGACAGTAGATCTCGGAAGGACCAATGATGGGCTCATGTATCAAGTGCTGAAGCGTTTTCTACACTGGCCCAGGCAGCAACTAATATAACGGTTTTGGTTTCATATCAATTGGATTGTCACAGAGACAATTAGATAATGGTACCATCACCAATATTTTAGAAAAATCTATGAGATCAGGAGATAGTTCAACTAATACATCCTATATCTCTTCTCTCACGTGTATTTCTTGTCACATGAAGGTTCTGATTATCATATTTGGATGCCACATATAGATGGTATGTTCTCTGTCAAATCATTTTATAAACATATTGTTGGCTGAATTAAATATTCAAAAGGGAGAGCTTATCTGTGGAAGATAAGAGCACCTTGAGTGTTTATTTTTTGTTGTAGTTTAGGATAAGATTTTTAAAGTGAATAGTCTCCAGAACAGGAACCATAAGCTTGTTATAGTGAATGCTTGCAGTTTCTCTTCAAATGCAGACAGTCACTACCTTTTCATTCATTATTTTTGTTTTTTGAAAGAAAAAAAAAAAGTATTCATAAGTTGTTCAGAGTATCAAAGGTATTGCCAAATACAATAATGCAACTATTGCAACAATGAAGCTTTGGCTTTCTGACCTCTCAGTAGATGAGGCCTCTTCTATGGTGTTGTACTTTAGTAACACTTATTTGGTCAATTTGATTGAGAGTAACAAAGATTGTTTCATGATAAGTTAATCAATGCTGAGGAGAAAGCAAGGTTGGATGAGTGCAATATCATGGGTTTCAGACACTAAAGATTTTGTTTTTTTTTTATTCTCCCTGATCTTTGGAGAACTTTAATTGAGTGCAATGACATCATTAATTGATACCTATAGTTGTACCAGTTTCTATTTATGTTTGTGATATACTTTTGCTTTCCTCGAAAAGTCGCTCATTACCATTTCTAAAATAAATGAACAGAAAAGGTGACAGACCAAACCGATAAAGCAGTTTGGACTTTTATATTGGCTATGACATACAGGTTTCGGCCCTTGCTGTTACGAGTCCACAATTGTGTTTTAAACCATGTTCAGATCTGAGGCGATCAGGACAATTAAGAGCAATGAATGCAACGGACTGTGCCTCGGCTACTGTAATCTCCCCATTCGAAAAGTCCCACATCCCACATCACCCAAGTAATGGGTTTGACAGGGCTTTATATACCTGTTTGGGCCTTCCACGTATTAGCTTAAGCTTTTGGGTTGGTACATGGTGTCAGAGCTAGTTCCGGTTCCTGTCGTTCTTGTGTAGCCCACATGGCAAGCTTGTCCATGAAATCTATTGAGCTTGCACATGAGGGGGAGTATTGGAAAAGTCCCACATTCCACATCGCCCAAGTAATGGGTTTGACTGGGCTTTATATACTTGTTTGGGCCTTCCACCTATTAGCTTAAGCTTTTGGGTTGGCACATGGTATCTTACACTCCCTTGGCTAATATCTCTACCATTTCTCTTTCATATCATTCTTTTCAGATTGACATCTTACTTGATCTATGCTCATGCAGTACTTATAATTATTATTATTTTTTTGATAACCATGCCGTACTTGTAATTTTTGTTTTAGTTATAGGAATCAAGATAATCAAAAATTTGTTTTATGCCTGCTTTTAGAAGGTCATTGTGGGTGTCTATTCCCTTACCCTTTTCGGATCTGGTTCTCCAATGTCTTTGGTGGCTTTTAAGGACCATTTTGCAGTCGTAAAAATGCACATATTCTTATTAATATAATTTTACAGCTACTGTTCCAAAAAAAAGGAAAAAAAAAAAAAGAACACGTAAGGTCTCTCGAACCCATCCCTAAATGATGGATTAGTGGTGGCTCCTTAATTATGTCAGTGTTCTGTGGGGGTTGATACAGTAAGCCCATTTACAGTAACTGTGATCATATGTATTGGTCATCATGCTCCACCAGAGCATATACCTTCTTTCAAACTTTTTATTTTTTGTAGCATAAGATGCATCCATCGGAAAGGCTTGAAAACTATGTCTTATGTAATTTTCTTTCCTCCAACTCACACATCATACAGGTACAACAGTATCTATGCATATGGCCAATCGAAGCTTGCGAACATACTGCATGCTAATGAACTTACCAGACGTCTAAAGGTACACTTCTTAACTCATAAAATTTTAATCAATTAAACATGCAAGAAGTATTCCATAGGTGATGAATCTTGGAGAATGCAAATAGTATCTTAGTTTTCTGCTCATGATGATTACTTATGATGTCTGTCTGTTCTTTTCCATTTATTGGCTTCATTTTTATTGTGTCACAATTGAAGGAACATTTTTGTAATCACGTTAATGAAATCTATTAAACTTAACAGCCTCTAAGTGTGGGAGATAAGTCTTTTGCTCCCAAAACTGTGCAACTTTCATCATGTCCAAGCGAAGGTCTAAATAAACATAGCGCATCTTTGATCAAAGAAACCAGGGTCCTTATATCCTTGATCTCTTCTTCCTCTCTTCTTCGTCATCCCTGTTTCAATCCACATTTCCCCCCCCCCCCCCCCCTTTCCTCTTATTTCAACTGTCTAGTACTTAGTAGACTATATGGTTGACATCAGCAGCTGAATATTCAGGGAGGTACTGGCTTTTTAAGGCATCTGCAAAGACATGATTTTCCGGTGTCCACAAGTTAATGATCGAAATTCCAAACTGATTATCCATTATCTTGTTCTTTACATTTCTGAGTTTGTGGATTAATTTGTCTCATGTGGCAGCCTGCATACATGATATCTGTACTGTTAAAAAGTATTTCCTCTGCTTCTACTAAAACCTCAAGGTTTTGGTAGGATTGGTTAGAGAAGGAAATTTAATATAGTATCGGAGCCAACTGGTCGCAAGTTCATCCTAGGAGGAATAACTCAGCACTGAAATGTGTGCAGACCGGGTTCCACCTAAGGGGTAGTGTTGAAAAGTATTTCCGCTACCTCTACTAAAGGCTCAAGGTTTTGCTAGGATTGGTTAGCAGCGGAAATTTAGTATGTACGGCATAGCAAGCTGGCTGTACATTGGACATTTGTAATTTTATGTACCCAGAGTTTGCTTTTAAACGTAGTTTTTTAAGATGGCATGAGACTGATGCTAGTTATGCACCATAGACAAAAGTAGGACCATAATGATTGTGTAACCATTGAAACAGTGGTTCTACATCGGCCAATCTGATTGGGCATTGTCAGAACATAATTAATAGCTATAAATTTCTATGTTTATTTTTTGGTAAAAAATAATTGCCTATGTTGAATTCATTGAAATGAGCATCATATCCTCATCGAACATGTATCAAAAACAACTGAAGCTACTATTTCTGATCTTTATTGTATTCTTTATTACGAAAATTAATATTGTTTAATAAATTATTAATACACTTGCAATTTTAAATGCTAACTAAACTATTGAAATGTTTATTACTTGATAATTTATAGAAAGACCAGTACTTTTTTGCATTCTAATTTATTGTAAGAAAAATGTTTTTAGTTTGTTCAAATAGTATTGCTTAATGCATGAGTCCTATGGTTTGGGATTTGCCAAATCAGAAACCTGTAACCTATACTGGTGTTGATTCCGATACATACCTGTAATCATGCAATTTGGATAATATCAGTTGCTACACGGAAATGATTGCAGAGGGTTTATGGTTTTAGACCTTTTGCATCTCTCTCTCTCTCTCTCTCTCTCTCTCTCTCTCTCTCTCTCTAAAGAAGAAAAAAAAGGACCTTTTGCATGAATGGGCTACTATGTTGTAGTCTTTTTGTTCAATTCACTACCACATTGCATGAATAAGACCATCTCTAGATGAACCTACAACACCAGATGAACCCCCAGTCTCACTCTCTCTCCTTGCAACATCTAATTTGGCTTTACGACACTCCTCTTCACCTTGATGCATTTGGACACTTTTTCTTCTTGTTTCCATATGAGGGTTTGAATCATCATCAGATGGATTCTCCACCTCTATTCTACCAAACACGTAAATACCGAGCATCAACAGTTTGTCTCCTCTGTCATAACTTTTTCCTGCTTTCCTTGATTGAGAAGTTTTCATTTCTTTATGAATTGCTTTTGATACCCATGGATATGCTGCTACATTACCCCTTTGGTGTGCTAAGTGTCGTTTGAATCTTGTAACACCCCATCTAAAACCTTTCTGTAATAATGCACGGCTGATCAGTTACCCTCATTACGTCCCCATGACTCAATGCTGGATATACTTTATACACCATCATATCATAAATGTTAACAATAGTAGATGAGCTTTGTTTTTTATGTTGTTACTTACATTACCTGTATGAGAAGACGTCAAAAGTAAATTTCATCAAACTTATATGATGGCATTAGAAACATCAAATCTAAATTTCATTGAAGTTGGAATTATGAATTCAACAGATGTATGATGTATTCTACAAGTTAGAATGAATTTTAGCAATGATCTTCTTGGCCCAGCGTTGAAAAAAATCAAATTTTGGAGATCCCAAATTTAAAAAATGAATAAAAATAAAAAGAGTTATCTCAAGAGGAGAGGATTTCGGGACTGATCTATGGGACACACAGATCTACAGGTTTGAATGCATTTTTGAGATGATTTAGTTGGTCCACGTTGGAAATTTTTTATTTTTATTTTCAAGAAAATCCCCACACATCCGAAGACGGGCAAATAATAAAACAGATTACAAGACTGTTGAAACAACCAATGCATAAGCCAATCTGTGCTCAAAACATGCAACAGAATGGTTCTAACTTCATTCATAACAAATACAAGTAAAATAAAAAATAAAAAATTGACCAAAATCAAATTTTGCTCTACATTAGAGGCCCTCAAGATTATCCTTGTGCATGGCTTCGATCTGTCGATTTTTTCAAATTGAGAAGGTTTTAGTGCTTTCTGTCCTCTAGAAGGGTGAAGGCCTCCCAGCAGCTCCTAAAGTGGAAATAGGAAGAAAAAAAAACTAAGAAAAGCCCAAGTTCGCATGGGTTATAGGGGCTGACTGTGTATTGATTGGTTTGCACCGATCTGATTGAAACACTGATAACTGCTGATATGTCCGATAATTTGGAAAGCGGTAATTAAATTGCATTTATAATCAGACATTCAGTTGAAATGATATGTATCGGCCGGTTTTATGATCCATGCCATGACAGTACCATGAGATTCCCCACATTCGTAATTGTCTTAAGTGGAATATCTTTTGCAGGTTATTTAATTTTCCTGTTTATATAACCTAGTTCTCTCTTACTTTCTATAAGCATCGGGGTGCCTTATCCAATTGTAAATAAATCCTTCTATTATGAACTGTGATAATTCTCATTCATGGTTGCTCATTGCTCCCCATGTATGTAGAATCCTTTTAACCAGAAATGATGGAGGTATGGTTCGAAGAGTTTGCACTGGATGATACCCATGATTTGGGTACAGTTTAAATGCTCACTATTCCCTTATAATCTGAAGATGCCTGGTGTACCTTCTGGGAGGGTCTGAGACCTGGAATGAGTTCCTAAACCCTCAGTGCCAACGAGATGGAGCCCACGGGACATAGTCAGCAGACCTGCTGGGCCACCTGTGTTTGACTGGTGACTCTCCTTTGTGTGTGTTTGTACAAACAACATGGGCTTCAGATGAGTATCAGCATGCCTTGCTCTGATACCATGTCACAAAAATCGAAAAAGAAGAAAAGAAAGAAGAGAGAGAGAGAGAATGGGAGAATGAGAGGGCGAGTTGATCTACCATTGTGGGAGACAAATCTTTTTATTTATTTATTTATTTATGAGAATCAATTAATGACTGCGTCTTTTGGTTACTATAAAATCACTTAATCACACCCCACAAAATAATAATTCCATTTGGCATTCCACAATTATATCCCAAGAGTACTCCACCAGCTTACGGTCCTGTGGCTGCACATAGTTATATATAGTTATTATATTCAATTGCCTGATCTGTCTCGCTGTATGCCAAGTAACTTTATCAATTGATTCCAACATGAGATGCAACTCAGGATTCATTATCTTTGTATACTGTAGTCTTGTTGGAGTCTTGGTTTGAGCTTTACAGCCATTATCCTTGTGTACTGTGACCTTCTTGGAGTCTTGGATTGAGATTGACAGTACTCATTGATCCTCTTTGTTTAAATAGGAAGAAGAGGTGAAAATAACTGCTAATTCGCTTCATCCAGGAGCTATTGTCACCAATCTTCTGCGGCATCACAGTTTTTTAAATGGTATATCTCCCAGTATTCCTATTATTCTATCTTATTGCTTTCTCTGGATATTTATACTTGAACTGCAGAATTGATGACTGCTTATGCCTGCGTTTTAACTGAGAAAGAATACATAGAGCAACTCAGATGTTCAAAAACTTGCTGTTTGACTTAAGGGTTGGATGAGCTAAACTCAGAAATGAGACACAAGCTCTGTTGTCTCAGGGTCAGTTTTGGGAGGGCACAGCACCTCCGGCTTTGAAAAAAAAAATCAGCTAAGGCTTGTTGTGACTGGAAAGTCAGAATGAAGTCTGAAATGCTATGTAGAAAGAATGTTCCTGACCAACTTTTGATTAACCTTGACTAATCTGGCCTTTTGATTTTCTATTCAGTAGAAATCTTTAAGATAATCTTAGATTATGTAATTTATAAAAAAGATTAAACACAGCAACATTTTCAGTGCCAAAGAAAATCATACACCGTTAATGAAATAAAATTCATGGAAGGTTCTCACAGTAACGTGGTAAGGTGCTCATTGTCACAACCAAGAGTTTGTTGGTATGAGTCATTTTACCAGTCAAAAGAAATAAAAAAGAACTTCAGCACATACATTTTACAAGAAATGAGTCAATAAATGGGTGATATGATGCCCAGATGTGGTCTCAACTGAAAAAAATTATAGGGTGTTATGGTCATGATTGAAACTCCCAACTCTCCAGAGCTTGATGTACAACGTAGACGTAGTTTAGGGCCTACTAGAGCAGCAAACTTATGCAATCATACTGTTCTTTTCAAGTTGACACAAGCACTATTTGGTGTCTAGTGGTTGGGCGTGATTTCTATAGGTGTCCTACACCAGATTAACAGGTTTGCTTGTTGAATTTGCATATTTCCTGCTTTGTGGTTGCTGTGTGAATTATTTTGGGTGGAATAGTCAAGCATATAGTCAAGCATATTTGGTGCTATCCAACAATGAATTAGCTCCTATTCTTGTTGTTGTTCCATTCATAATTGATTGGGGCTGCATCAGATGGTACCCGAGCAGTGGATTGGAGGATAAGATGATTAAAGTTTTTTAGAATCCCAAAAAGGCCTTCAGCCTCAAAATCCTTTATTTCGGTTTTTTTTTTTCTTTTCATTTTCTTTCCTTCTTGAATGGTAACTTTCATTCATAAAGCATTGCAGTACAAGAACACTAAGCCGGCAGCCAAGCTAATCACCCAAAATGAAAACACGGAGCCAAACAACAGGCAACTAGCACACAACCAACAGAAAAAACAGGAAACTAAGAGCAACAGAAATATAAACACAGATATCATCCGAGCCCTCCAGAGGAGCAGTAGCAGCAGCTCAAAGTGCAGATCCTCGGATTCACAAAGCTTGCTCCCTCCAGTTATACATGATCTGATCGAATAGAATGCCTTGGAAGAGGGAGCGACTGACATCCATGGAGCGATGATGAATTTAAGATTGTCTATCAAAACTTTAATATTTGAGATTTTTCCTTTAAAACAGCGCCTGATCAATGACCTCCAAAGCCTGAGCTACTTTGCCATTTACAAGAAGATGATCCACTATTTCCTTGTCTGCCAGGCATATGGGGTACGCATTTACAATGATCTCGTCTTGCAGCGACGAAAGTTATTCGTGGTCAGAACCTCTAGCTCTGATAAGTTCCTCTTAGAAACAGAGCCCCAAACCACTTAATTTCTGATCCTTTCCTGATAGCTGAACACCTTTGTCTGAAGATCTGAATCGTACTTGTACTACTCTGGAAACCGCATTGCCAAAGGCCTCTCCCCAACCCATGTAATCAGAGCTGACACTGTATCTGATATCTGATATTTTCTGAAAACATTTCTTCTAATGAAATTATACCCCTTCATAGACCCGAAGATTTGTAACTAGGACCTTGGTCCCATCCATCTCTGGAGACCCCATATTTAGCCACTATAACCTATTTCTATAGGCTTTCCAATTCCTCTGCAATCCTCCATAACCATTGCCCTAGGAGAGCTTCCTTTGTCTGCCTTAGGGATCTCTGACCCAACCCCCCTTCATTCTTGGACTTGCATACCGATGCCCAATCAATGAGATAATACTTCGTTTTTAGATCTCTCCCTTGCCAAAGGAAATCCTTCCGTTGCATAATGATCTCCATAAAAACAATCCTCTTAACAGTTCTCATGGAGTTGGAGGGGAGGTGCCTAAAAACTTGAGGAAGAGGCTTCTAAAGAGTTCTTGAAACTAGATTTAAGGAAGGTTGTGAGCTATCCAAAAACCTCAAACCTGCAAAGTGCAAAAGATACAGGCAGAAAAAAGAGAACTGCAACAACTCTCTATCATGACCCTCTGATGCATGATGTCATGATCTGATGTTATATCAGTCTAGTCAAGGGTCACAAACAACAATCTTAAAAAAATAAATAGAAAACTGAAGAAAATAGAAGTGATCAGTAGGTCACACACTAACCTTTCATTAAATATAACGGAGAGATGCCTCACACCAGTTGTCACTTGTAAATCAAATAATTTTAAGGGAAAATGCGAGGCGAGAGAGATGAGAAATGTAGAAGAAAGAGATTAGAGAGAAGAAAAAGAAAAATATTTTCAAGGGTCACCTGTTCTTTTACAAAGAAAGGGCAGGGCGCCAGTTCTTTACATAACATTATTTAAAAATCTATCCTCTTTCAAGAAAAAAGAAAACCTCCCAGATCTTTAGGACTCGTGGTTTCATAAAATTATGGAAGAATCCCTGCACAGTAAGAAATAAATTGTAGGATAATTTTTGTATGAGTTTTAACACTCCCCTTCAAGGTGGTACTTAAGTATCTGCTATTGCCAGCTTGGGAAAAAAACATCAGACAAAAACCTCTTTGAAACCAAGAGATTCAACATTAGTGAGAAAGCTGTTGCTAAGGACATTCAACTTGCGCACTATCCTACTGAAGATCAGTTGGCAGATTTTCTCACAAACCGAAAGTCAATTGTCGTGTTTTTTCCTCGCTGGGGACAGTAAATATATATGTATGTACCTGCTTGAGGGGAGTGTTTGAAATCAGTTTTAGGGGTTTTAAGTAATTTTTATAATCCAAGGACTTATTTGTAAATACTCAATCATAGAGGGTTTTTATGTCAGTTTTTAATAAAAATACAGAAGTATGCTGGTCCTCCAACCCTAAGTTGGGCAACTACCCTCCCTTTCTTCTTTTCTTAATTTTCTTCTCCTTTTCTATTTTTTCTTCTTTTTCCAGAATCTCAGTATTTTCTGGTTTTTCGTAGAATATCAATGGTAAACCAAGATTTAATTCAAACTGAATTGAGAAAAAGTGATAATGGCGCATCTGGAGGGAGCCCCCATTTTGTTGAAAATAGGAAAATTCCCAACTTATTCTGTTCTTGCACACCACATATTACTAGTAATGTTTTCTGAGCTGTTAGCCAATCCATGCCGTGTAGAAAGATCTATCATTCTGTATATATTTTTCTTTGAGGTCTGTTTGACATTTTTCTTCTGTTTGTAATACAGGCCTCGCAACCGCATTGGGCAAATATGTGCTTAAAAATATTCCACAGGTATGTTTCAACTTTCAATTCCAATTAACCCATTGGAGCCAAGTCCCAGAAATTTTGAGGCACAAATAAATTCTAATTTCAATGGAAACTAGGCAGTGTGCCATGAGGCCTGAATCCAGTTCGTAGCTTATAGGTTGGGCCGTATTTACTGGTGACTTGACTAGTTCAGAATGTAGCCCTACCATGGATATGCCATGGTCAATTCAGTTCTCCCCGTGCATAATCCTAAGATTCCAGCAATGGAATTGTTTACATTCTAGTCCATTTCTCCAGTGATTGGAATCATTTTATGGGAAAAGGTTAACTGATGCATTACCATGGGTGGGGCATACTGCTCCATTTACCAGTACAAACATGGCCCATCTTATCAACTGTTAATGACTAATGAGAATTCATGGTCCTGCAGACTGCTGAAGCAAACCACTTTTTTGAAACTAAGAAAATAAGTTTATTAAAAAAAAAAAAGAGGCTAATTTGTGAACAATATGGCAGAATCTGGAATGAATGGGTCATACAGAATTGAGTCTTTCAATTCGTTCTGTCATTTCTGGATGCTGCTGGTGGAACAGTTTCTTTTGACCATAGAAATTCAATCGGAAGCAGAGGGATGTAGAGATAGTTTTTTTCATATAAAAGAAAAGGACGTGCAACTGGGGCCATTCAAATATTGGTAGGTCAACTAAATGATATCACCATAGGACATAGGGATACAACTTCATTGGAATGATTGAATGAACAATTCATAAAAATGAATGTGAATGATTGAATGAACTATCCATAGAAGTGAATGTGAATGAATGAATGAACTATCCATAGAAGTGAATGTGATTCCCATTCCCAATATTATATAGTTCCTTCCAGTGTACGTTACATGTTCTTGATAATTGAGAGTCATGAGAATATTGCATTAATATTTAGAGATAGATCGTAAATGACTTCGATGTAATAAGTTTCATTTGATTAATTTTCAGATGAAATCTGATTGATATGCCATAAAATCAGTATTATGTAGCTCAATGTAATACGAGTGTCCACATAGTTTGCTTTCATATGTCAGATGTGACAAGTGATACGTAGGAAATGTACCAACAACTAATTTTGAATGGAGGATACATTATGCATCCTTAGAAGAAAATGAAATCAGGGGTGTTATTGACTATCTAATCAATAGCAATCCTACGAGCTAAATCCTCTAATCAACAATCATGCCAAATAAACAATTTAGATTGAACTACTTGTTTATATCTGCTTTAGTATCCAGGAATGCTCCAAGTTCCATTTGACCAATTGAACCTAGGTCAGTACTAGATAGAAAAAAAAAAAAATCTTTGAAAAAAAGCAAAGGAAAAGTTGCATGTCCAAAGGGAAACAATCCCTTTTGGGATTGCTCTCAAAACATGACAAGATAGCAAAGGAGCATGATTTAATTCAAAATTTTAGCGAACTTTGAATATTGAGCAAAGTTTTTCATAGTAGCACGACCTCTATAATTGACTTCATTATTCATATGACACTTCTTCCCTATCAAAATCAAATTATAAGTTTGATTGATTAGGAAACTTGTCTATATATGCAATAAGCTGCACAGAATAACTATCTTACAAACTAATAACTACTAATGTATTATAAAAAAAGGATGCCTGTTGTTCTGATCAGGAAAAATAAAACGAAAGAAGAGACATGATTGTCCGGTGAACAATTATATAATGATGCCTCAGAATCCATCATGACTGTATGGTCGAATATGTTTAGGCATGATGTCTGCATTTGTTATTTGGTTGATTTCAATATATGTTGCAGGGAGCAGCTACAACATGCTATGTGGCACTGCATCCACAGGTTGAGGGGGTAAGTGGAAAATATTTCAGAGACAGTAACGTGGCGAGCCCAAGTGCTCATGCTACCAATGTGGAGCTTGCAAAGAAACTATGGGAATTCAGCTTGAGTTTGGTTCGTCCAAATCCACCTTCAGTTTCAACACCCAATCTGTAAAGGGGACACAGCTGTTGAAGAATGTTGGTGGGTATTGTGTGTTTACATTTCATAACTGAAGAGAATACAGTATATTTCTACACAATTAGAAACAAAGACGTGAGAGTTGCATTTCCTTGTAATGAAGGAAAAAATACTTGATATGCTGATGATTAATTTTAGTATGCTGAGATGTACTTGAAAGTAATATGTTAGGCATAAATTTCATGGCAGTTGACCACTATCTAGATGAATCCAAAAGATGTTTGCAGGGTTTCTCCATCAGGGTAGGGGGTGGAGCTGGTTTTCCAGGTGAAAAACCTATGCTTGGTTTTCACTTGTCAAAAAGAGGAATTGTTTATACTTAGTGGACCTTCCCTGGCTTGCAACATCCTGACCATCCGATCTCACGTTTACAAGCAGAATCTGACCGTTCATGGTTCAATTATGATTTTGCATAATTGGGCCTCTAGTTCTATGGAGTGGTTGAGATTGGTCAATTCCCTTACCACTAAGTTATGACATAATCGATGTGAGCCCAGTACAATTAGATGTTCAGATCTTGTTTATCCATGCATTTGGGCCCAGACTAATTCTACTTATGCGATGGTTTTTTGTATGGACCTGACCTGTTGCATGCATTATTGTTCAGTCCCACTTCCCACTTCATTCATGTTCAAACTGGGTGTGACGATACTGACCATTTTGAGGTTTGGGTTCCAAGTCCAACTGCCTAACCTGTCTTATTAATTCATCTACAGAGCATTTTAAATGTATTTTTATTTTTTATTTTTGTGGTAATCTTATATTAATAACCCCAGAAAAACCTGCAATTTTGAAAATTTCATGTCAATAATCCACCATTAATAACCTGTTAATGGTATTTGTGACAGTGCTTTTGTAATGTTCTACCAACCTTCCAGAAGGGTAGTTTTCATCTACCAGTGGTCGTATACGTTTGACATGCAGTCCAAGTTGCGTGGCCCACCAAGATTAATGCCTGTCAGGGGGGCTGGAAGACATGAACCTGTCATCATAAATAAGGTTCAGCCTCAAAGTCAATCCCATTATCCTTTATCTAACAGTCTTGGAAGTGCGATATCTTTTGATATCTTTTATTTAAGATTCAATCCAATAACAAGTAAAGTTCAAATGAACGTTAACTTTGACTTATCAAGTGGGTCCCATATGGCTAGACTAGACTTGTAGATCGAACACATGTGAGGAAATTTCTCTCTTTTTATTTTTTTTATTTTTTTATATTTTTATGGGATGCAAGAACTATTCTAAACTAGAATATTAATTTCAGTCAGAAGAATTGTTGGCGTTTCATGAAATCCTCCACCCACCCTCAAGCCCCAGAATTGATGCCAATTAATCTCAAAATAAATAGAACCTACTGATTAGACATGAATTGGGTGCATAATTGCCCATGGCCTTTTCCTCTCATATTGTCTAATCAAAGCTACTGTCAGATGGGCCCCGGAAGAAATCAGAGAAATCTCTTAAATATTGCTTTTACCATATCCTCAATTGGTGCCCATTATTAGGACCAACATTGCTGCTCAAAATAAATGTGGTCCAATGTATACTCTTGACAACATGCTTCAATACGACACTTCTATCCAAATACAGTGATGTATTTGGAGGTTTGTTTTGAATGTTCTAAGTGTGAAAAGAAGGGGTTGGCCGAGTGGTCAGGACCACGGTTCCTCCTTCTTCCGGAGCTAGATGTCTTGGTATCGACCTGCGGTTTCCCCCTCTTCAGGAATTGAAGGTTGAGTCTACTTATACTACCACCTAGGGGCCACAGGGGTTTTACGCGGCTTCTCTCTGGGCCTGGAAGGAATAGTCCAGCCCAAAGGGTTGGGAACCCTCCGTTGGAAAAAAAAAAAAAAAAAAGTGCGAAAATAAGGGATACAAAGAGAGATGTACTTGGATTTTTATTTTTCAGTTTTTTTTCTCTTGTACATGCTATCTTGTTTGAGAGAGAGAGAGAGAGAGTATCGGATCCCCTTTACACCTATTCCAGAATCACAACCATCCCATATCAATCAACAAGAAAAAGTCATGACCTTCCAATCAACCTCATCTTACTTTCTCATCTTCTTTTCATTTGTACTATCTTATCATTATTATTATCATTCAGTTATATGTATCACCATCTTTCTCACTCCAAGCTCATTTCCTATTAATTCACTCAGTCCCTCCTTCCCTTATATATATAAAAGAGCTTCCTTCTCCTCTCCTTCTTCTCATTCTCATTCTCCTCTCCTGCAATTGCAATGGCTTCTTCAATGGATCAAGACCAAGTAGAATTTGATTTTCCTCCTTTTGCCCGCATATACAAAGGTGGGCGAGTAGAGCGTCTCCTGGGAACCACCACAGTCCCTCCATCAGATGAAGATCCGGAGACCGGTGTCGCATCCAAAGACGTCGTCATCTCGCCGGAGACCAATGTCTCTGCACGTCTATACCTCCCCAAGCTTGTTGATCCAAGTCGGAAAATACCCATTCTTGTTTACTACCATGGCGGGGGATTCTGCGTTGAGACCCCCTTTTCTCCCACGTACCATCTCTTCCTCAACAGGCTAGTGGCCCAGGCAAATGTGATGGCGGTGTCGGTGGACTACCGAAGGATCCCGGAACACCCTCTACCGGCGGCCTATGATGACTCTTGGGTTGCCCTGCAGTGGGTGGTCTCACATGCTACTGGTGGCACGTAAAAGTTCTATTGCTTTGCTTCTCATGTTTTGCTTTGTTTTTTTCAAGCCAGCCAAGGGGTCTGAGACCCATCAGAGAACCCATCTCTGGCTAGATAATATTCTCACCCTAGTAACAAACTCCATTCCCGGAGATATAACCCTTATTATTATGGAATCCGAATCCCTTGTTTGTACCAATGGGGGAGTGCCATATGAGGGAGCTGATTTTTCTTATTCATTGCAACCGGAGGGATGTCAGCTGATTTGACATCCTCTTCCCATGTGTCGCCTCCTCATTAGTCCAAATAGGGATCCGAACTCCTAATGATGGGTTTGGAAATGTCAATTTGAACCCAATTTGCCCATCCTTGGGTAGGTCAGTGGTAAGTACCTCCCTTCTAAAGAAATAACGAGGGCTCAATCATTGATATAGTGGCCATGGTGAGGTAGTTGTGTGTGTGTACGTGGGTGTTTGTGTATTACCATAAGATAAAAAAAAGGAAAAGAAAAAAAAACCCAACTTGGAAACAGAAGGGTCAGCTCACCCATATATTACTGGGGTTTGGTTAGGGCCGGCTTGGAGGTTTAGGTCAAGAATTGCCACCCTTAATTTGTGGTAGAGAGAAATCAATAGTCTCAAGTATGTTTAATTAAGAATCAACAACCATTGATTTGGTGGGTCATTTTTTTTTTTTTTTTTTTTATCTTGACAAGTTCTTCCACAATCACCTTTGAGCACATAAAGTTCTGTTGCTTTTAACCAACCATCTGTCTCTAATGAAGTTTCCTTAAATAAAACTTGTTGCTTCACCATCTTTCCTAGGGGTGTTCATGGGCAGGCCGGGTTGAGGCTTATCCAAACCCAAGATCGACTTTAGAAAATCAGCCCGTATCTGCCCAAGCCCTACACGGGCCTTAAGTGCATGGCCGGATCTAGCCTGCCTGACACATGTCAGGCTCAAGCCCACTCATTTAGTCAACTGGAATGGGCCGATCAGGCTTTCTATTACTTGTTTGGACCTGTTGACCACTTGTTTGGGTAAATCAGTCACTAAACTATATGTATACTTATTCGGGCGGGCTTTGGACTTTTCATCGCTTAGTCCGAACCCGTCCTATATTTAATAAATTGGCCAAAAACTTAGATCCAAGCCCGGCTCAAATACTAAACCCAAGATCAGCACCTTAATCTTTTTTTCTTTCTTCCACGGCAAATTTTCTTTGAACAGTGAACCATGGCTGAGGGAGCATGGAGATTTCACCCGACTGGTTGTGGGAGGCGACAGCGCCGGCGCCAACATCGCCCAAAACATGGCCATGCGGGCGACCGGCAAGGATGAGATCATCTCCGGTGCACTTCTGATACATCCCTACTTCTGGGGGACGGAGGCAATCGGCAAGGAGCCTACTGATCCAAAGGAGAGGAGCAAGATAGATGCACTTTGGACGTTTGCATGGCCATCATCGAGCGGCCAAGATGACACGCATGTCAATCCAGTGGCTGCAGGTCCAACAAGCCTGAAGGAGTTAGGGTGCAAGCAAGTGCTAGTTTGTGTCGCAGAAAAAGATATATTGAGAGATAGGGGTTGGCTTTACTACAATACTTTAGCTAAGAGTGGGTGGGATGGTGTGGTGGAGATGTTTGAATCGGACGGTGAGGATCATGTGTTCCATCTCTTCAACCCCAGCTGTGAGAATGCTGCTGTGATGATGAAGCGTTTGGCTGATTTCTTTAGCCCATAGCTGTTGATTTGTTGATGGTTATGGAAACTTTGAAGAGTCAGTTGTCTTTGGATTTGTAAGAGAACAATATTAGATGTGAATTTTACATATTAAAACCTATGTTTTGTAGAACTACTACCTCTAATATGAAATTTCTCTATCTACCTTCATCTTGCAGTTCAGTGTCATCTTTTCATCTGTTGATAATATTTTTACAGTTTTTGTCTAAAGTATGAAAATTTTGTTTAAATGTAGAGCAGTAATTTTGGTCAATATATCTACAGTTTAATAGTCCTTTTGCATTAATGCCGTGGATTTAATCTAAACCAGATTAGATCTCGTAGTCTTTGTATTCTTTTAAGACAAAGTAGGGTATTAAATGGGTTGTAAATCAACTATAGGTTGATGATCAAGATTTCATAAACCTAACGGTGGTTTTTTGAATTGTTAGAATAGAAGGAGACTGGTCATTTGTATTTCTCAAGAAGTTGGAGGTTTTAATACATGAAATTTTAAAAGATTAGGACCTTAATCTTCCTTTTCCTCGGTTTGGTAGAGTGGAAATGATTTTTGCAATATGACCCGCAATAACAGTTGCAAGTAGGGATGTAAATGGTTCCCGATTCTATGAGGTTCTATTTTTTTTTTTTTATCTTTTCTTTTTGACCCATGACCTAAATGAGTTTGGGTCCTATTCCACCTTAGTTCCAACCCGTGGACCCGTGACTTTGACATATTACCTTCATTTTTTAGAATCTCTCATAGAAATTAGATTTTCTCATATCATTTTATATTTAGACCTGGCCTCAAACTTAGACAATATATGGAACCGGTTTTGATTCCATCTTCTCGTTAATGGTTCTAAATCCGGAACCAAGAAATCGATTCCGGGTCCATCAATTGACCCGTTTACCTCCCTAATTGCAAGGATCAATCCACAGAGTATATCTCATGTACTCAATTTTTTGCATGAGTTTGTGTCCTCTCTACTTGTAGAGTTGGAATATGATTGGGGAAAAATGGAAATGACTAGAGGGCACTGGGCCTACCGCCCAAATAGATAGAAGGAGCTTTTATTAATTGTTCATCCGACGGACATCGCGATGAATCTGATCAAATTTCATCAAATGAAGAGTTAATATCAAAGCCACTTCCTTTTTATGACCAATCACTTCATATGACTCATGTATTCTTGAAGCTCGCAAGAGTGTACTGTTGGCCTAGTGGGTCCAGACCAATTGGGTTCAGGACTATGGGTAATTTGGTAATTGTATCAGGACTTTCTTATTGACTAGGATAGGGTTTCTTGGGGAATAAGAAAGAGAGCATTATATATTCATGTAATGTGTAACCCATGATAGAACTGTACTGCATATCATACAGAGAGTGAATCCAAAGGAGAGTCGAGTTTCTTTCCCGTGGACGTAGGCAAGTTTGCCGAACCACGTAATTCTCTTGTTCTTGTGTGTGGTTGATTGTTTGTTCGATCGCTTATTCACGTTTCCGCATACACGCGCACAACAAGTACTAGTCAATTTGGAGTCGAACTTGCGAAGCTAAGGTCCTCGATCTCCATGAAACCTCCTCAATATAATTAACATCCACCTATTGTCAGATATCTTTCTGTACCTTTTTGGGTAAAAACTTTACTGTACTTGTTGTGTGGTCTATTTTTTCACCAGCAAGACTCTCAGGTCAATGCCTTGAGTCCCGGCATTTGTGGATGGTGTCGATCTAAAATGGCCTGTACTTCTATTAATACTTAAGTGTAATATTGAGGGGGAACTTTTCTCACATATTACAAAACTTTTTATTGGGGCCCAAATGTGGGCCCCATTTGGAGATGGCACATAGGGGACGGAAAGATCTATGTGAGACCACCCCAAGTATCAAGTTTGACCCTAAATCCATGCCCCTACCACCTTCATCCGTGCTCACTAGTTTAATGGCTTCATATTAAAAAAAAACATTCAACCTTCGATCCAACGGTTCAGTCCATTCAGATGTGTGCTAGTTCTTGGGATTAGTGACTATCAGTGGGTTTCCTATTAGTTGCTAGGTTTGGATGGGTTACTAGTTGGGCCCCGCAAAAAAAAATTCTCATATAATAGGTGAGAACTAGTTCTTACTTGAATATTTCTCATACTTAATATAGCGACTGCATTATTGTACCATATGTAAAGCCTCTCATAAATGCTAATGATGCTCTCCTTCCCTTTTTTTTTCCCAACGGAAGTTTCTAACCTTTTGGACTGGACTATTTCCACCGGTCTCATAGAAAAGCCAAGTAAAGCCCCTGTGGCTCCTAAGTGATAACACAAGTGGACTTAACTTTCAGTTTCTGAAGAGAGTCGATACCAAGACTTCCATAGAATCAGAAGAGGGAGGAACCGTGGTCCTGACCACTCGACCAACCCTTGGGATTACACACCTTCCCCTTCAAGTCACTCGAGACACAAATAAACTTACAAGACATAATTATATCAACTCATTATTTTTGATGGGTTCTTGGATATTCACCTTTTTGTGCTTCAATTTCTATTCACTTGTGACTTGTGATTTGACCTTCACTCCTGGTACATAACTACAGGCATATTCTACTGGGACGGGGTGTTCCAAGAAGGAAAATGCCATCGTAGAGACTAGAGAGATACTGTGGCCACTGTAACAAAATATTTTCATAAGCACCATGATAACGGTTGAAAAAGAAACGGGTACCTTGGAAGTAAGATTCTACAGGTTCACCATGGTTCGTAAGATAAGTCATCTATAAAAAGAAAATCAAAATTACTCAATATCATTAGTCATTTGATTGAAAGTAATGATTTTGAGCCGTTGCCTGATATTCACGGTGTGCCGCTACTAATATAATGTTTGTTGAGTTGTGATGGGAAATTCTGGAAGACTGCCTACAGTTTATAGGCAAGTGGGAGCCATGGCTCTTCCAGGTCCTTCCAAAGAAATTTCTCGGTTCCATTCCACCTTGCTGCATGCAAGCATGTTTTCATGGGAATGTAGCAGCCACCTCACCGGGATCCTTGGGAAGATTTTGACACCTTCATCAGTTTTATTTTAGGGGATTTGACATATTTGCCCCTCTTAAAGAATTTTATCCCAAAATAATGACTGAGGCTAGGATATTGTAGCAGAGTCGTTTGACTCCGGTCCCCCTTTTTTTTCTTCCGTTTTTGCCCAGGATCCCATGCTATCATGGGGTCCCAATGTAAAAAGTCAAAAACCCATACCTAAAAGAAAACCATATGCATAAAGTTATAAAGTTATCTGCTCTCACTTTTCACCTTTCCCTTTCACCCATTTCGTTTTTTTTCACTTATAACAGGAGTCTGAAACCCCTACTTCTGCAGTTCGTCTTCTTTCCTTCTCCGCCTGCAGCACGAACCAATAATATTTATTTCTCTCTTCGTCTATCAGAGAAAGGAGGCACGAACGACTTGTTAATGTAAAATTTCTGTTTCTGTAATTGGATTCGTTTTCTTGTAGTTTTCCTCTTTTGTGTTGATGTTTGGAAATGAGTTTCATGTTTATTGATAATTTGAGAGATATTTCAGGGACTGGGTTCCTTTTCTTTTAGTCTTTCTCAACACATTACAGATATCTCTCTCATCATCAACAAACATAAAACCCATTGTTCTTTTTCTACGAGGTTTTTTTTTCAGAGCTATTTCAGACATTGGGTTCTTTTTCCTTGTCGCTTTCTTCTGGGTTGGGTGTGCAAAAAAGGTTTTCTCATTGTGTTTTGGATGAGAGAGAGATGGGTTCGAACTCTTGGATGATGTCAGAGATGGGTTTTCTATTAAAATGTGTTCGTTTGATTCTGGAAGATGAAAATGTACATGAGTTCTTTTTTATTTGATGGTGATGTCTGCTTTTGTTTGATTCTTTAACTGGAAAATGTTTGCTTTATTTTGATCAATGCAGACAAACCCTTTCTGTGTAAAGGGAGCCTATCATTGGGGAGAAACCCAGTCCTGGAAAAAAAAGAAGGTTCAGTGTCTTGTTCCATCTTCTTTTTGTCTCTTCTCTCCTGAGTGCAATCCACGTCACCAGCAGCTTCGATTGTATCCCTCGCCAGCTGGCCCATTGGTCTCCTGTATTCTAAGGTATATGCCTTTTCTAATCCATTTTTTAATCAACTGGCAGTAGCTTTTCTTAGTGCTTATTAGTTGTTACTTGAAAGCGTTGTGTTGCAATTATGTATTGAAAGAGTGAGTGATGCTATGATAGAACTCAACTCGCTATAGCGAGAGTGTTAGCTTGTTGTCTACGGTAAAGAGATAATTGTTACCGTCAATTCTCTTGGCTGTTCATCTGTGAATTGTATGTGTTGTAAAAATTTATTCCACCGTAAAAAATTCTGTTACTGTCAATTCTAAGTGTGTATACCAGTTTGGTAGCTATAATTGACATGGATGATAAGTCATGCTTACCTATCCTCTCTATATGAAATTTCATGTCTCATCAATTTGTCATGGTAGAACTCAATATACCATAATTCAATTCCAAGGGCCATATTGAATTTTATTTCTAAACTGATTTTATGCGGCATATGACAGTACACACTCCCAGATATATCCAAAGTGGACTATAACTAGAACAAATGGCAAATGGACTGACATATGGAGTGGCATTAAATTGTACATACATATGGAGTGGCATTAAATTGTACATACATATTGAAATTTATCTCTCATCTGGTGTACACACTTGTATTGATGGATTTTATTTTATTATAGATGGCGGAACTCAACCCTGGTCCGCTTGACAGAAGCATTCTACAAGACCAAGATTACCATATTTCTGAAGTTATATGGAGTGGGAGGAGGGTATGTTGAATTTTATGTGTACAAGAATACATTTTGTTTAAGTTCCCATATAACTGTGCATGATATATTTGCATTAATTATTTTGATACAGGATGTAGGACCTGTCGTTTGTAAGCCAGCAACCATATTGCAAGATAAGTGGTCCTTGAAAGGACCTGTCATGGTCCTTGAAGTTCCAATATTGCAGTGATCCTTCGTTAGCCAAATTCTGCACGGTTATCCCTGCCGATAAAATGCGTGAACTCCTACGTAATGAATGGCTGGATACCATGGTTAGTACAGACAACATAAAATGGATAATTGGTTTCAGTAACTTGCGTGTGTGTGTAACAAATATTTGATCTCGAATTGTGTGTTCTTACCAAAACAGACCAATTTTGCAGGCCATGGATTATTGGTTTGAAATTCTAGCTACTAGGGTGCGGGGTGCTCACTTTTTCCATGCTAGCCTTACGGTATGATCATATTAAAGCTTCCCACCAACCTAGTTTTCTGCTTTCAAAAACTAAGGATAGTCACACAGTCACACAATCCACCGTTCATTGTTTCCACAGGAATGGTACGGAGATCCAAAGACACATCCGGATACCTACCATATCTCGTTTGGATCCCCAGAGAGAAGATACCATTACAGCTTCAGCTCTCGCGATTGGCTGATATTCCCAATGTGTACAGATAGTCATTTTCACCTCTTGGTGGGAAACGTCAAAGTAGGAAGATGGGAATACTACAACAGTTTAAATAGTGTTGTCGACGTTTAGTTTCTAGAACTCTTTGTAAGTACTGATATCATCAGTTTCATCTAAGATCCAAGCACACATTTGTTATAAACTAATTATAAGGCATGTTCTTTTTCAGACCACTTTTGTCGCATCCCAGCTTCGTGACGGTGGTTGGCCCAATCCATTAACTTGGAGTTTAGTGAGGATACCGAACCTGCCACAACAAGCCAATGGGTGAGTAAGCATTTATTGATAATATTGTTGATTTCATTATTATTGCAAAAAAATGTAATAACTTGAAATTGACGGGTGTAGCCATGATTGTGGGTTTTTCATTTTGGCGTATGTGGAGCACATTGTCACAGGCCGGTCTATGAATTTCAACCAAGATGACATGTGGTATTATAGAGCGAAAGTCATAAACGATATGTATCTGCATCAAATGGCAACACATCAGCATCAGTTTATTCAAGGGCACTGAAATTTGTGTTTTGTGAATGACTTATTTTTGGCGATGTAAATGGAAACCTCTTGTATTTGTAGGTGGATATGTGACACAGGTCAATTTTGTGGTTAGGTGTCAATTTAACAACCTCTATCATTGTTGATCTATAAACAAAATTTATATGTACTTACATAATTGATACAGACTGTAATATAGAAACCAGAAACTGAGAAGCCATGAAATCATGGGATAATCCCATGATAGCATGGCATTTCTGCAATGTATTTGCTTAAAATGTTGGTCCAACGTTAAAACATTAAGAATGATACTCATGTGGCCTTCATATTTGTGGTCATGTATTAATTTAACACGCTCTATCATTATTGATCTCTAAATAAAATTCATGTGTACTCAAAAGACTTTGACAATCCTTAATATAGAAACTGAAAAGCCATGATATCATGGGAGAATCCCATGATAGCATGACATTTCTGCAATGTATTTGCTTAAAATGTTGGTCCAACATTAAAACATTAAGAATGATACTCATGTGGCCTTCCCATTTGTGGCCAAGTATCAATATAGCACGCTCTATCATTATTGATCTCCAAAAAAAAAAAATTCATGTGTACTCAAAAGATTTTGACAGTTCTTAATATAGAAACTGAAAAGCCATGATATCATGGGATAATCCCATGATATCATGGGATTTTTGCAATGTATTTGCTTAAAATGTTGGTCCAATATTAAAACATTAAGAATGATACTCATATGGCCTTTCCATTTGTTGTCAAGTATCAATTTAACAAGATTTATCATTATTGATCTCTAATTAAATTTGGACTTGATATGACTATTTATATGTACTTACAAAAATTTAGCCAGCCCTTAATATAGAATCTGAAAAGCCATGATATCATGGGATAATCCCATGATAGCATGGCATTTCTGCAATATATTTGGGTAAAATGTTTTTCCAACATTAAAACACTAAGAATGATACTCATGTTGAATTCGCAATTGTGGTAAATTTCGCTCATTAAACTCTAAATAAATAAAATACATGGGGCATAATTACTATGGGCCAGTGGCAGAATTAATATGGGGCATAATTACTATGGGTCAATACATGGGGCATAATTATTGGTGGTCTCCCAAGGGTTTTTGTGAAGGAGAGGTATGTGGGGGGTGTGGAGGAAGTGAAGCATTTGCATGAGTCTAGGGAGCTTGAGCAGGTCCTGGAAGGGTGTGAGAGATTGGAGGAAGGTGGTGGGGTTGCTTGGGGGGGGGGGGGGGGGGGGGTGGGGATGTGAAGTTTGTGGTGTGTAGTATATGCAATGGGAGTAGTAAACTTTTTGAGGAAGATGGAGATGGGTTTGTAAATTATCCTGATTGTAATGAGAATGGGCTTGTAAGGTGTCCTATTTGTTGCTTTTGAAACAAAATTTTCATCATCTTTCTTTCTTTCTTTCTTTATTTTTGAATTGGCCTTTTTTTTCCCTTTTTTTTATAAAAAGGTGAAGGAAAAATATAAGTATAAGTTGTCCTAATTGACTTTCTTTTAAATGTTTTTTAATTAAATAATGACCTTGCTTTAGTAAAAATGAGGTGTTTCTTTCTTTTTTTTAATTAATTTTTTAGGGGGTTAATTTCTCATTTTGAATTTATCTTGATTTTTATTGGAGAATTTCTATTAGAAATGGTCTTGATCTTCCACCATTTTCTCTAACTGAATTCATTTTTTAAATTATATAACTTCAAAAGTTATTTGAATAAAAGTTTCAAGATAATATTCCAACATACTAAATATTCTAGAGAGTTGCTGTGAGAGAAAAGTTGTTATTTTCCAGAATGACATTCTCCATCTCCAAGTTTTTTCCTCTATTTAATATAAATTGGAGTAATTTGCTTGTAAAAGTAATTACTAATTAAATAAGTAATGTGACTGATTTTATTGAGCCTAATATAAATTGGAGTAACTTGCTTGTAAAAGTAATGTTTCTACTGTGACTAGCATGGAATCAACGCCATTTATCTGTTTCCTTTCATAATCATGATTACCTTCATGAGAACTTGTCAGCATGAGCACCTATGAGGACCTTCAATCTGTCCTGCAACCTAATTGACGAAGAAGATAAAACTTCATGTGCTCACAAACCACACAGTACGCAACATTGCTATTATAGACTGAACCTTGGCATGCACGATTGCATTTTGAAGAGGCTAGAATGATACAGAGCATTACAGAGTCTTTTGCATTGGTTGAGTAGGCCTTGATCAATTCTCTTAATCGAAAAAGGAATAAGATAAAGAAGAAAGACAAAAGGAAGAAGACTCCCTGACATCAAAGAAACGCATGAAATTCCTTCCTCACATGTTACCCAGCCAAGTTCCAGAGTCCCAACACCTTTTCATCTCTTCCTACCTCCCTCGTTTGGCACTGTCTAACAATGGACTCCATTACCCACCTTGACTCTGTCAGGGAGTAATTTTAATCAACCAATGTCGGGTGGTGGCCTACCCACCCACCACATGCCGACAACACCACTCCTACCATCCACCTCATTATCTATCCCACCTCATACCCAGGCCGTGGCAACCCATCCCGTAACATCTGTCACACATGCTGTGACCCACCCAACCCCACCAGCCCAAACCAATCCACCTCCTGCACCATATTTGGCGCCAACCAGTAGCCACGTCTTAACCCAGTCAGTACTCTCCACGGCCCAATTTGTCCCACCCATAGCCCAAACTAAACCTCAATGCAGCTTGCCTCCAACTCCTCCACCTGTCCCTGACCGCCATCATCATATGCAGACCCGGTCAAGATCTGAAATTTTTAGAATGGCCAGTGGCAGACAGAGAGGGGTCCCGCTCTTTAACGTTATAGCGAGGCCCACGATCCGAACAGCGAGACCCCAGCCCCAGCCTGAAGCCAGAGAGGGGGTCTCGCTATAGTGAGACCCTGCCTCGCTCTAGCGAGGTCTCGCTCTCTCCAAATGAATCTCGCTCTAACGAGAGTCTGGGGTATTTTCATCCTTGTATTCCACGGGTATTTTCAACAATAAACATAAAACCCATTTCCTAGACATCAACACAAAAGAGAAAACTCCACAAAAAAGAATTTAATTATAGAAAAATGAAATTTTACATTAACAAATTGTGCCTCCTTTCTCTGATACACGAGAGAAATGAGTCTTCTTGCTTCTTGCTTAGCCAGAGAAGAAAAGAAAAACCCCCAACGGTCGCTGCCAGTCAAAGACAAAGAAGACGAACCAGATTGCTTCAGCTATTCTCGTCGACGCCAAATCTGTTGATTGGAGAAGAAGGACCCATTTGGTTCTGGTTGCGGATCGTTGGAGAAGCAGGGTCCAAACTCCTGTTACAACCGGAGATGGTGAAAGGGGAAGGTGAAAAGTGAAAAAGGAGGGAAAAAAACGGGGTTGGTTTCTTTTATGTGATTTCCTTTTGACCTTTTACATTGAGATCCCATGATAGCATGGGATCCTGGGCAAAAACGTAAGAAAAAAAGGGGGGACCAGGTCAAACGACTTTGCTGACATTATCCTACAATGAGTCATGCTTTTGGGATAACATTGTTTCAGAGGGCCAAATATGTCAAATCCCCTTTATTTTATTGAAGAAATGGAGCAGTCTTGTTTTACTCTCTTTTCAAAAAACTACGCACTAACATAATACTATAATAGCATAATCAGAGGGCATTAGGGGAAAAAAAAGTATAATGAGAGTGCAACTTTGTCCTTTGTTGAACAGAGTATATTTTGTGATAATTAACCTAATAAGCATTTAAGGGAAGCTTTAGGTCATGTTTGACAACCAAATATTTAGGAAAAAGATTTTCGGTTCTCCAAGTTGTGGTAAATCCATGTTTGGTAATTGTAAATTCCTGAGGATTTGGACAAATGAAAATCTTCATTTGTTAAGATTTTCAGATCCGACCACCCCCTATAAGATTTGAAAATCCTTACTTAAGTAGATTTGCACACTTAAGAACTCTATTTTTCTCATCTATATGCATCGATATACACCAATATTAATGTGAGATCCTCAACTGTACAAATCCCCAGTGAGAAATCTTTGTTCAACTGGTAGTGAAGAATCATTAAATTTATGGATTCCTCACCTGTTTCCAAACATGTCCTTAAGACCTTCCTGACGTTGTCGATACGTATCACTAGCCCTAACCTGTTTCATACTCATGCTTATTCGAGGTCAAAATTCATTTTTAATGATAAACTAATTCCTCATTTCCTATATATCAAGGGTCATTTGCAACAAATTGGGGAGCTAAGAGGTAAGAGGGGAAGCCTTACGACTCCAAAAGCTTGATTTTCATATAATTCTTGGGTATGGATCAGTTGATAGAAAGGGTGTGTTATAAACCAAGAACAAGAGCTTGAGCATAGGCTATCGAGGGCTGCTCCTCCCACTTATAAAGACCTCTAGCTACTCTGTCCAACCTCTAGACAATGTGATGTTATAGCCTTTGGAGCTTCTCAAGGTCTCTTCAAAGCCCTTGATAAGCTTTTTACAATTCATTAAAGTCAGAGCCAAAAATCCGCATAACGCACTGCATTCTTTCTTTTTTTTTCATTTTTTTTCAATTGTTGGAAACTTGTGGATGGCCATTTAGTTTCTTGGCCCATATCACCCCTTCGCTAGATCTAAGCCATTCATTATATCAATCAAGACCTAGTTACCTGATAACTTTTAATGTTGTAATGTTGTTCATTAATTCACCTAGCGAGGACTGTTGTGCGCGTGATGCCGAAGCACGAAATCTGCAATCAAACAATCATGCCACACAAACAAGAGAGAAGGATTTATGTAGTTCGGCATTGTACCTATGCCCACGACAAGAAAGCACTAAATCACATTATTTATTCTCTTCAGAGGAGTATAGGGGTATAGATTACATCGTATATATAATCTTCACTTTCTTAACCCTTAAAAAGCCCCGGTACATTGAATAAAATACCGCTGGTCTTGAACTCGGTCCTGGCCAACCCGATGGACCACTCTAATAAACTTGGAATATTAGACATAAACCTAACAAGGACCACTCCATTGGGGTCAACTGTGATCATGTCAAGTGTGATTTATGATCTTGCCCAGTGATCAGGAGTTCCTAGGGGCCCACAGTCCCATGTATCTGTTACATTTGGATCTTTTTTTATGAGGTTGTAGCCCAGGAGTCCATAGGATTAGACATTGAAGGGTGGGTGTTAATGTTTCTCGTTCCTTTCTCCTGTGATCAGATGGTCTGACCTTTAGCAATTTGCCACCACAACCCAACACAAGAAGTTCCTCATGTTCATACAAGGATTCTCTTTTGGATGGGCCCCACTTAACCTGTGTGGCTGTATGTTCCACCAAAAAGTTCAGCAGTACTAACAAAGGTCCATCCCAAAAGCCATACTCCTCTTTGTTCCAAGCTCAACATCACTGATGAGATGTTATGCTTCCAAGGGAGAGTATACATGAGACTTCAAATTGTATTCAAGACTGAAGATCTCATCAACAGATTGAGAAGCACAAAGTTCTGTATAAGTTTCACATGATTTATTAGTTTTAATAACTTCTACATTGTCAAAAATTTTATATATATATATATATAATGAGACTCCTCCATGAGGAAATATAGAGAGTGAGTACACTTCTAAGACCCCACGTCCCCCTTTATTCTTAGTAGGATTGCTTGGACTTCAAATAGTAACTGAGGAAGTGGAACTCACATTTGAGAATCACTCCACAGAAGAACACAAACCATGTTTACCATAACTGAAAGATCATACATTCCATTTTGCACACAAGAAGTGCATTTCTCATATTTATTGCAATACATGAGAAGAACTTGGAATGACTAATTTGCCATTGCAAGCTTTTTCACCCAATTTCCTGAGTGATAATTTGTTTCTTAATTTCTAGGTGGCAGCTTCCCTTGAATGAAGGATGAGAAGAGAGTGAGTGCCCTAGCTGGCTGATAACTTGGAACCAAGTGACCTGCACCTCTTACTGTCACAAATGCTAGCCCCTGGTATTCAACAGCATACCCACCAACCTTCACAAACAAATAAAGAAATGATTACCATATAAAAATAAGGAGTTGGTACACTAATACATCATCATTAAAAGTTCACAGGCCACGAAAATCCAATATGACATACCTCCTCTTGGGTGTACCAAGGGTACCAAGGGGTCTTCACTGAGGCATTCAAAGTGCTTATGGAATACCTACTGGATGTTACAGGTACTCGGCCATCCACGTCACCACTGCAGAGTAAACTTTTGTTTCAAGATGGAATAGCAAATACTGACAAGTTCAAGCATTTATTTGCAAACAACATTACAAAAGGAATCCATCTAAAACTGATGACATGTTCATTGTGAAGACCCAATGAATAAAAGACCCTTACTAACCCTTAAAAAAAAGAGAAAGATATATATGCTTTATAAAAAAAATCACAAGGCACCATTAGATACGAACATGAAGTGTGAATTAGGAATCTAGCTATCAAAATTCAGCTTCATTAGATGGATAGTGGGGGCATTTTGCCCTATTGTTGGACACCCCTTTTCCAACCCCTTCTTTTAAGGCATAGATCCCAACTTTAGTCAATCCAATCTTCTTTTGGACGCTAGACACACCCCTGAGAAATAGCATAAGCCAAAGTCTTACTACGTTGGACAAAATATTCATGCCCCTTGTTGAAATGCTCCCACTAATTCTTGAGTTGAATGAGCGGAGCCCCATAGTAGGGCCCACCTGATGAGAACTCGCTCAAAATGAACGCCCCTACCATGTATGGAATGTCCCTTATAAATTTACTCCAACAAGAGTCAGCCCCGCCCTAATACTGACCATAGCATGAATAACATGCCCCTCAAAATGAACGCTCTCATTGTGCATGAGGTGTCCTCACTCCACTCTTTCAGCTCAAGAATTGTCTAATACCTAGAGGATCGGGAATTTGGGCCATGTATTGTGGTGAATAACCTTTTGATTTGACCTACTCCCTTTCATTGATAATGACTCCAAAAATCATATTTAACCAGATCAATTACTACCAATGGATTGAATTATAACAAAGTCGCTACCATCAACTCGAAACATCCCTAACAATCACACCATTGAGGTAATCCTAATCAAACAGATTATGGATGGCATACCAAAGTGGCACCAAAGATCCATTGACCACCCTGTTCATGTCCTTAAAGCATCCCCAACTGAAATAAGGCTTATTCTATCATTACAAGTATTTTCTCAGACACAGTAAGTTTGCCTTGACCTAGTCAGGTGAGACATGACATGATGGTAGGCCAAATGGCCTCAAGGAAATGCAAGGCAGAATGTGGATTAACTATCATAATTATCCAACACCCATTTTATAAGTGGACCCAAGGACATGCAGAGTTAGGCATGGCTTCTATTACTTTTTAACAACAATCTATTGAAGGACCCACAAGATGAATGTTTCGCATCTCTTGGCATTTACTACATTTGTTCAAGAGACGGCAATTTCTGCTCGTCTGTCTTTCTTGACTGACTTACCTGTATATCCATACCCTCATGTTACTCTTCATCAGCTCTTGAATGACGGGCAATACTGTTGTAGGACTGTCTTTCCAAATATAGTTTATCTCAACACTGTTCCAATCCATACAAAAGCACAAGCATAAATTAGTAGTCTTTCATATGCACTACTGTTAGAACAAAAAATATAAGATAATTCTGCAGATATCCACGAGCAGGTCTTCATATTTACAAATAACCAATTACCATTTTCTTCTTATTAGTTACTACAGTTAGTAATATTTCAATCTCGGTCAGCCACCTTGACTGTCAATCAAAGGTCTGCTCGTAATTATCTCATAAATAAAGTGCCCATAGGTCCAATCTGCTTTGGGTTAAACGTATGTGAGCTACACTTGGTTAAATTGAATTGGTCATTATGGTTCTTTGGTGCTAATGCCTAAAGGTTTAATATAGACAAGTCATGTTTAAGAAGATTCTCATTATTTGATACCAAACATCAGATTTTATTAGCAGGCTTTGATTGTTGATCAACATAGCTGGCCAAGATCCACAGCCTTGGACTCGTTGGAAATAGCAAGGCTCATAAGAAAATCCGCTTATTAAGATTCTAAATCACTCGAAGTAAATGCCTCCCACCCTATCATTCCTTCCTGGAGCTGGGCCCACCAGCCATCAACAAATTGATCGAGTATAAACATTTCATATGTGATCAATATGACAGGCTACCATTTGAGTAAAAGTCTTCCAAACCAATATATTTTGAGCGGTTTAGAATTTTGACATTGGAGCTCCTATAAGTTCTCAAGAGTCGGAGCTCTAGAGGATATCTCTGTTTTTGTAACTATCAAAATGCATGTGGTTAGCTGTAAAATTTCTTAACATAAATTGAAATGCAAATATGAGGAACCTGCATGAGTCCCAAGGATTTGGAAGACCAGTAACATTTGCATGAAGAGCTTTCTGCACTTGAGGAAGGTTGAGATAGGAATAGATATACTTTTCTGAACATGGATCGAACCCTGCATCCTATTTGAGAAATTCAAGCCACATAATCTTACATAAGAATGGTAAGCATTTGAAAAATCATATTTGAAAATTTCATGGATTCAGTAATCAGACTTACAGTAGGCAGACCGGAGGAAGTAGTGCAAAGGGGAAAATAGATATTGTAGATATAGATGCTGCCAGTAGATCGATCTGCTTGTTCGAGATGTGTAATACAGGCTTCAGACTGGGATGTCACGGAAGAAAAATTGCAGTTTAAGCTGATTCCTTCATGGATTTCATCAGAAGTTAGTGCGTGAGTCCACAAGAAGTCATACATGCCCTTGGATCCAGTTTCATCATCGATCCATGCATTTCCAATCTAAAATCACAGAATATTCCATGTTACAAATTCAATCCCTTCTTGCATAGATCTTGCTTTCATCAAATGACACTTCCTAATTTCCTAGCATATGTATTTACGGTTACGTTTCTGCTGAAAGGTACCTCTAACGCCTTGTATATACGGTTGGATGCAAAGAAGATGGTGTCATGGAAAGATCTCATTGTAGATATGATTTTAACAGTTTTTTAAGTGGCATTTTTTTTATGAAATTAATCAATGATCAGTATAAACAATGGAAAGTTGCTGACTGTGAGGAGGTTGGATTGATCAGGGTTGATAAAAGAAAAGTAACGTCTCCCACAACCTCTTAATAGGAAGAGAACATATGTATGTATATGTGTACGTGTATGTGTTCATATAGATGTAAAGATTCTAAATCTTATGACTTGTTGAAGTCCAACAAGTTGGGGAAAATTCTACATGCACCACTAAAATTGCTGTACACACCCACTTTCCCTTGTGTGAACATTGATTTTTCACTGTTCACACAAGGGAAAGTGGGTGTGTACAGCAATACCTGTGGGTGCATTTAGAATCACCCACAAGTTGGATGACCTGTGAGGCAACCTAATTGCCAGGGGGACCCATCCTTGGCAAACATGTGAGCTGGGATGCCCTCACCACTTGGCTGTCCCATCATTCTCGTGGGTGTAACTCATTTGACTGTGAAATGTATGAAAAGAAACACAATAAATAAAGGTTTGACAAAATGGAAAAAATGAATATGACGCTCGTATAATGCACGGTAAATGGACAACATATCGTGTTGTATTACCATGAAAAAAATAAAATAAAATAAACATCTTGTGTCATGTCGTTTTCTCCATACTTCACTTTTGATGTGTAATATCAGTGCCATTGCCATGTCCCTGGCGTGCACTTGCCGTGTCTATGCCATATCTTGGCAACATGGGTCACACACTCACACCTATACGTAAATAATGCCATCATCACTTAAGTGATGTGTAAAATCGGTCCTAATGTGGCGCACATGAAATTAAATGCCTTAATTCATAATCTAATAATGTTTCAGGCCTCTCCCGTAAATGACACCATTAATTCATATGGACTAGGGGTGTTCATGGGTTGGACTAAGGTATATCCAAGCTTGGTCTAGGCCCAGCCCAAGCCCAACATAGGCCATAAAAGTAAGTACCGATCCCATCCATTTAATCAATTGGGCTGGGCCTAACCGTGCTATTTATCAATTTTGTGGGCATTCAAGCAATTACTTGGACTAATTAAATTAAATTGCATAAATTCTTACATGGGCCAGGCCAGGCTATCTATCCCTTGTCTATGCCTGGCCCAATTATTAAACGGGCTCTAATTTCATATCCAAGCCAGGCCCATGAATACCCCAAATATGGACCACCTTTTGGTGGACGCCTTTAATTCATGAGATTACGCGAACGTACAAGAATGAGAAAATCTTGCTTGCTACCAGACTTATTCAGGACCTTTTCAATATAAGATTTGGAAAAAAAAAAAAACAAAAAAAAAAGGGCCTTTGAGGATAGTTTGATGTATGATATGCTAGTAGTATTTATAGTTAAGGGACTTACAGCAATTCCTCGTAGATTGATGACTGTTTGGTTGGTAATTTTATTATTTTGAAGGATCTTTTGAGCAAGTTGAGGGACATAATGCCCTGCATAACTCTCTCCTGTTATGTAGAAATCTCTGGTCTTGTATTGAGGAAATCTCTCCAGCCAGTTAATTAGAAATGCATAAGAATCTTCGGCAGTCCTCTTATCTCCACTCAAATTATAGTCAGATGTTGTATTTGAATATGAAAATCCTACACCTGCTGGCGATTCCAGGAATATGATGTTTGCCACTGTGATCTCAGAAGGACAAAAACAGAAAAACTCAACTTCAATTTCTTTGGCTATCAAGGAGAAAATCTGGCATGCTAGCATTATCAATAAGAACTAAAACACATGGCACCAGTAAGTCGAGTTCGAATCCATTGAGGCCCAAGACTCATGAGAAATTTGTAAGGCTTCTCAGAGGAAGGACTAAATAAAAATCTATAACTCTTCAGAATAAAATCAGCAACTTTGTATGATGCATGGGTAAGATTCCACTCACATAAGACTTGAGCCTATCATTAGATTGATTTGTTACTATAAAACACATGAATCTTATAAGCTGTCAATATGATGGCCGCCCCAACTTTTCTAGGAGTGAAAGTCGGTCATCACATTTATTTTGAGCAATTTAGATTTTTAAATGGATATGACATAATGTGAAGTTCCATAAACCAACAAGGATAAAGAAAACCAATGATGACATGCTTGAGCCTACGGACCCAGACACCCTTATAGGTGGGCCAAAGGTTCCATTGGGCTACAAACAATACCCAATTATTTATATTTAATTAAAAGGGACTGTTTTGAAGAGTTAGAAAAAAGGGGGCTTTTGTGCAATTTCTCAGAAACAGAAAAGCCTCCTCTTTGCACAAAAGCCCCCTCTTTTTTATGACTCTTCAAAACAGTCCCTTTTTTTTAAATATAAATAATTGGGTATTGTTTGTAGCCCAATGGAACATTTATGGAAATTGATCCCCATCATAATGGAACCTCACAAGTCCAATCATGAGAAGATTTTAGGTACCAACTTAAAAGACAAATGTATTAGCTAACTTGAAAATTTTCTTCACTGGAGACCCACACAGTTGCCCTCCGAGATTCTAGGTCCCCTCCATTAAGTTAGTGGTCCCATCTACACCGCAAATTGCGGGGCTCTGCAAGTGAAGATTCCCCTTATTTGAATATCTACAATCAAGTATTTGGACTTATATGGCCATGGTCCAACCCAAAAAATAGTGCAGATTTCCACAAGACTAACCATTATTCCACGCATGGGGATTTTGGTAGAGAGTCTTCCCATCACTCTTGACTCTAAATGGTCCCAATTCCATCATTGCTCCATTTCCAAGTGAGGAACAACCTGGCCCTGTCCATTAAACATAATGTCAATCACACTATTCTACGGTTATGATGGAGACAACTCATTTGCATGCTAATGGTAGGTCAAACCAGTCATCATCAATCATCAAATTGATGGTGATTTATTGATGAAGAGCATATAAAGTAAGCACAATGGAGACAGGCAAAAATAGGGCAAAGCTATCATATAGCAGCGCTGCATCTTAGTATGATGGATATGGAAGTGGGTGAGGCCCACCCTTAAGAAATCCAATCCGTCCATCGTCTTTTACACACATTCTGTTCTTTGCATATATAACTTCAAAGTGTACTTCGTGGGGCCTACCGTTAGATTGACCTGTTGATTTTAAATAGGTGCCCAACTTCTATTTCCATAAGGAAAGTGAGAGAAAGTTAATAAAGTTGAGTCATGTGTTCAGGATTTAGTTAATCCAATGGTGTGCACATTGTTAATTTGAATAATATTTTATATGTATATCCCACAGTGAGTGTTAGAACTAATGAATGGATTGGATTTTTTAAGGGTGGGCCCCACCCACTTGCATATGCCAGGCGCTGCATCATATTAAGATGCAGCGCTGCTGTATGGTAGGCCAGCAAAAATATCAAAAATAGGACACAGAATTAAAGGATGAAAGTCCAAAGAATTAAAGGATCCAAGTCCATTGGTAGCAAGCAACCTAATATTTCACATCATTGATAAGGATATCAAGATGCACTAGAATTGAGGGTAGTGAGCAAGTGTGCAGGAAATGTGATAGATGGGTCCCACAAAGGGCTGATTTCGTTTTCTCTAATCGAAACCATATGAGGTTCCCGTTCTTAGAATTAAAGGATCCAAGTCCATTGGTAGTGTAACATAGGAATTAAGAGTATAGGGGCACAAGTGGTCACAATCAAATCATTCTAACCTTTGATTTAATATATTACCCTTACATGGAGTGATTTCTTTGGTTTTTTTAAAATCTAACAGTTTATATGAGTCTGATGAAAGTCAAAATGATGAGTGTAATAAACATGGAGGGATTATTTATCTCAGGATTTGGATTTATCATGGCACACCTGTGATCAGGTTATCCCTTCATATGTACCCACTCTCCCTGTATCAAACCCACTCCCTCCAATTGCTATAAGCCCAATTTGACACTCATCAATTGCTACCAATGTTGACATTCATCCAACTGTTACTTGATTGAGATCCAAAAAAACAGAAATGAAATTAACATGCAATGCAGATACCTACTAAAACTACTAAACTCGAGGGCCGTATATCAAGAGGTTAGCATGATCCACCATGGTTCATATTTTGCACACCCCTAGGTCCCGTTGAGATCTTTCCGTCCCCCAGGACCGAGCCAGGACAGGGCAGTCCAAAGACAGTCCAATCCCAGTCATTTACTTATCGAGCCTAATTTTTGGGCATGGTACGTGCACTAGGCCAAGAAAATCAGGCCCAGTGATGGTCCATTTGCAAAATATACGATCTATTTTATCTAGGAAGTAGGGCTGGCTAGCCCTATAGGAATAGACCAATATACAAACCACTCAAGCCTAAAAATTAGACCCTATATATCAAGCCCAAGGGGCACAAGAACAGCCCAATCCAGACCACAAGAACCATTAACAAAATGGACATTTCCAATATATTACCTCCATTGAGCCAGAGCACCAGAGGCTTAGTAGAAGGCTCCACTGGTGCCTCAGCAAAGTAGTAGAAGAGAGCCCTCCCATGCCCAGGATCAACAGTCACATAGCCAGCATACTGGTCAAACTTCACCCCAGCAGGCTGCCCAGGCAACCCATCAATCTTATCAGCTTCCATCAACCCATCTTGTTGGCCCACATACACAGGATCATATCCCTTGCTCTCTTCAAACCCAAAACTTCCCCATGCGGAAGTGTCTATTGCAGCACCACCCTCCTTCTTGAACCATTTAGCTCTCATGAGGTTCTCCAAAGGGTCGAACCCTCTTGTCCCATAGGCCTCACCAAGGACCCACGCCCACCCACATGCAAGAAAGAGCTGCAACAACATGCATGTGGCCTTCATGGCTGGTGAGTTGTGATGATATTATTGAGCAAATGAATATGGTTTTATAGTGGAAGGGCCGTTTGTCTATGAAAAGATGGAAGAGATGTGGTGTTCATGTTAACGTGTTGGAAGTCTTCTTATCGGAGGGCATCTGTAACAACTAACAAGATCTGGACTATATGTTTTGGTCAAGTCAGATGATTGTTGTCTCTCCCAATTGCATTATGGGTGTCTGCAAGGTTCTACAGTGACTGCCAATTAGTGTCAATTTTCAGCCAAGCTTTCAGTAGATAAGAGGAGTATCTTTTGTTGGGTGGGGCCCACCACAGATGGACCAGAGTAGTTTTCAATGGTGGGTCATTTTCTTCTAAGCGATTTGATCAAGATAACAGCTAAGATTTTTTAAGGGACAAGTGGTATCAATGTACTCGGCCTTGACCAGTGCATTTCTGAACAAACAGCAGAGAAACTGATATTTAATGATCAGGGAAGGGTCTGGATGGCAAAGCTTGGACTGATGAACAATTTGCGAGTCTCCGTAGCATAGCCTTTTAATTAAAAATCTGAACCGTTGAAAATAAATATATATATATTTTTTTTTTATGAATTACTATCCTGTGGTTTTTTTTTTCTAATATTTGATTTGTATTTTGTTTTTTAAGCAATCCGGCCCACGTGGTGTCAACACCTATCAGAGTGGAATATATTGTCCACGACCCATGTTAGATATTTTAGATTCTCAATCAATGGGCCTTATTAACGATTTTAATTCTATGTCTAGATCAGGTTGCATTGAGATCGTGTTGTGTATATTATGTCGTGTAGAACTTGTTTTGCAACATCATGGACAGACCTACATGTACATGACCTAGGGCGGTGGCCCCAGGTCTATTTTGAAACTGCAAGAGAATTAGATGGGTGAAAAGTGTAATGTAATTATTTGTGTCATTAGCCATGTTGGGTGAGAAGTGGACATTGGGACTTTAATCATGTTTTTGGGTCTTGTTGAGCCCACCACTTGACTCAGCTCGAATATATCATGGTTCGTGAGTGAAGTAACTTGATTAAAGTACTGTACGTCCTTTTGCAGGGAAGACATCAAGAGTGACTATTGTAAGGTAAATGCCATGTGGAATTTGGTTAGATGATTGGTATTTCAGACTTGGACCCGATTGTCAACCGGGCCCAGCTATAGATTCCGTTCTGAACACAATGGCCTAATTGGACTCAAACCCGAATAGTTTAACAGAATGCACTATTTAATATAAATTATCTAGCATAAGTGGTTTTAATATGTTATTGTGTTACATAAACTCGGTGTACGCGTATTTGGCTTTGGAGAGGAATAGCCTGGAGCCAGGTTCGATTATGAATCGAGCCCAGACAAACTCATGCCTGAATCTCTGGGCCACACCTTCTTTGTAATTGGATCAAGGGTCCATTTGCACTCTAGGTGTACTCGATCCGATTTGCAACTTTTTTTTTTTTTTTTATTAGATAGGGATTCAAAATCACGCACTCTACTCACACAGTCATGTCGGACCAACTAAGCAACAACGGACAACCCCATTAGCACTTTGTTGAATGAAAATATTTGGTCGTCAAATTGGTGCAAATGGAAGGCAGGAGAGTGCATTTTTCTGCCTCTGCTTTTAGCCGACCACGGGTAAGGGTGCTTTGCTTTGTGATACATTCCTCCATAAGGTTCAATCTTTTGACTGCTCCTTTTACTTTTTGGAGTCCCTAGTGCTCGCCAGTGTTGCAGCCAAACAAAGCCAAAAAAAAAATAAGGGGGGGGAGGCTTCAACTGCAGCCTATTTTGCAGTTTGACATTTTAGGTTTGTTGGCTTAGGATTGTAAAACATAATTCTAATCACTCTATACCTAAATTTGAACCCTTAATCTTCAAATCCTAATGTAAACCTAAGTCTTAAATCACCAAATCTGAGTATATCTACAAGATGACAAATCAACATTTGGCACACTTTAATCTTCAATTCATACATAAATTGGGTCTTAGAGTTCATGTGTGGATAATTTGAATTACATTTAAGTCGTGATTTTTCTTCTTTGCCATGAGCTCATGACCAACTATAGAGAAGTATTTTTATAGCTAAGGTAAGTCCATGCAACCAAATTCTTTAGTTCAAATAAAACTCCTTTGGAAACCCAAATTGGGAAATTGGGTGCTCACTCAAATCACTGCTCCATGGCATTGCCTAGGATTAAAGAAAATACCATCTTAGGCTTATTTGATGGTGATGAATTGATGATAACCCGAACTTAGGAGATATAGTGGGAAGACCCTTCAATTGGGCAGGAAATTTGAGCACGAAAAAAAGTTTCGTTTTTATTTAGATGCAATAAATTCTCTCTTCTGGTATTGTTCATGTGAAAGAAGAAGTTAGCAAAGTCGAGCAAAAGTTTAGCCCCACCCAAATCAAAATCCTGAGTTCGCCACTGTGCAACGTCATATTAAACTACTCTGCTAAGAATATGTTACATGGAACTTATTTGAGAATATGATAAGATTTACAATGTGGGACCAACCTTTAGGAATTACAACGTGCTACCCCCTTTAGAAATTAGAAAATGGGATACATATTCATAAGATTTACAATGCCCACATTTTGTGATTGTAACCATGTGACACACTTTTAGGAATTACATTGTGGGGACACCTTTTTGTGTCCGTGACCACGAAACCCACTTTTAGAATTTATGACATCATACCCACCTTTGAAATTAGATATGGGGTCCACATTCAAAGGATTTACAATTTGGGACCAATTTTATAGGAATTATAATGTGGGCCCATATTTATAGGATTTACAATGGGAGTCCACTTTTTGTGATTGTGACCATATGACTTACTTTTAGGAACTACAAAGTGGGGCCACCTTTTTGTAATTGTGGTCATGGGACCCATGTTTAGAAAATACAATATGGCGCGGGCCTTTAAAAATTAGAACATGTGGCCTATATTCATCAGATTTACAATATGATCCCACCTTTATAGGAGTTATATTGTGGGCCCATCTTTTGTGATTGTAACCATATGACCCACTTTTAGGAATCACAAAGCGTGGCCATCTTCTTTTAGATTGTGCAAACGGGACTTATCTTTAGGATTGGATTTGGAGTCCTCTTTAAATGAGTTTCCTCAAAAGGTAGGTGATAAGTTGCAAATAACTTCAAGAAAGGTAATTTTTTCGTTTGAACTTTCCTATGCTTGCGTTCTCATCTTGTGATGACATGGAAACATTCATATGACACATGCCAAATACATCCTCAAGTACTATCAAGTCTGGAGCACTCTTCATACGCGTATAATGCTCTTCAATCCTACCATATATCTCAAAATCCCCCAAGGCGACCATGCATGTCTCATGTACAAGAGCCCCCCCCCCCCCAGCTTCTATTTCTTTTTCTTTTTGTTTATAGAAAATAGTAGTCCTTAAAAGAGAGAAAAGGACCAACAACAATCTAACCCCTAGGCAATTGAAAACCTAAAAAGCCACATCCCAACCTACATCCTGTCTGATAGAATAGCAAAATGTAGCAAGCCTATGCACCTAACCATTAAGGGCCTTCCAAATATAATCGAAGTCCACAAAACAAAACTAAGCCAAAGCTTTGATATCCAAAATGATTAGATTTATGGACCAATCGTAATCTCCCTTCAATGCTTGCACCGCTTCGTTTGCATCCATCAAGATATGAAGCCTAACAAAATCATTTTTCCTCGTCTTTTCCAATGCGTCTAAAACCGCCCTCACTTTAGCCTCCTTTGCGGAGATGACTTCGGGTCCTTCGAGAGCACCTACATCCACAATGGAGAGAATTCCCCTTTTGGTTAGAGTCTAGGTGTTATAAAAAAAATATAAAAAAAAAACGTAACCTTATTTGGTCATCGTAACCATTAAGCCAGAACATCGCAATGAAACTGACCATTTTTCACACTTTCTATTCAATATTTATGATCAACAAATCTTGTAGAAAAGAACATATAGGGATAACCCACCCAGTTGGTTGGATATCCTGTTTCAAACCCATTGTTAATTACATCTCCGTGTTCTCTTCTTGTGTGAGCAGATTTCTCTCCCCAGCTAGATGAGCAAGCGTAGTACGTTAGCAGGGTTTTTTCCATGCATGAGCGGGTATTATCTCCAATGTTGGATCTCAGCTCCTTTAATTTGGCTGGGTACCTAAAAAAAAAAAACTTGTTGAAATATAGCTCATAATCCAAACCATCAAAGATGACTTGTAATCCTCATATTATATCTTTCTTAGAACAAGCACATATTCATAGTATTTCAGAACTCTAACATCCACTTGAATGTACTAAGATAAAGCGTGTAGAAGGAGAATGCATGGTACAGGGCATTAAAGAGTACTAATGTGTTCTGCCGCATGAACCCGTCCTGAAATGGACTCGATTTGAGTTGTAATTTTCTAGTTCCCTGGGCCCAGATTGGTCCTGCTGATCCATGGCTCGAAGGAAAACAGCCAGGGCATGACTTCAAGCCCATAGGCCGAACCTTGAACAAAGAATTAGAGCTGGGGATCAATTAGAATCCCAGTGATGGATCAATTAGCTAATTTTAGTTGGTTTTACAGATTTTCAAAATTACTGCATGTATTTTCAATCTTTTCTTCATACCGATGAAAATAGTGTGGGTTGGGTTTGGGTCAAGTCTGCCCTTGGTCTCAAACCCAAATGAGGATATAACCAAATGTATATCCTCCTACCTGCACCTAAATAGGACCTGAGCATTATATTTTCTTGAATATACATTGATTCTTATAGTTAGCAAACAATATTATGTCATGCTTGTTAATCATACACTAAACATGTGCCAAGGTTTGTCCAAGTTTCTACCAATATTGGATCCATGTCAAGACTGTTTTCATATAAGGGATCCTTAGCAGTTGGTACCTATTCACCCGGACTCAACCACAGAAAAAGATTGAATTGGTACCTTTTTGGATCCATTTAATTTTCTGGTCTGGGTTATCGTATTGGGCCCAAAGATATTTAAGTTCAGGTCGTGGTAAATGTAGTTCCAGATCGGTGAGCATGCGCTCAGACCTAAAATAGAGTTTATATTAAAAATATATACATAAATAATGTAATAAGTTTATATAATTTTATCATAGTCGTTATAGTCTTACAATCATCTTCAATTGTATCCTTTTGTCTATATGTTTCTCTTACAGTGCAAATATTTTGTGGTAGGCACAAGAATGATACGTAGTGAAAAATCCTAAGCAAGGCCCAATGAGGCAATCAAGGCCCAACATCTAAAACATCCGGTCCAGTACCTAACTTTTCGTAGCTTTTCAATAATGACGAGCATGAAACCTAGCCCAGGCAAAAAATGTGAAGACTATCATAATGGGCCTGTTTTCGGCCCATTGGAAAGGCCAGGTTTTGTCCCTCCAGAAACTGGGTCGAACTCATGCTTTTTCAAAACCTTGTTTTGTTTACATTCTACCGTATAATCTATTAGAATAAGTTCTTATGATATGTGTAAACATCTGATGCAACATATTAACACACCATTGTCTTCTGTCTGATACTTTATTATTATTATTTTATTTTTGGTAAGAGGGAAACACGTTTATTCAACAAGGAGAAAAAAATACAAGGAACATCTCCATTTACATAATCAGAATTCAGAAGGGAAGTCATCATATATACCAAACCCCATTTAAAGAGTTCTCAGGACTCATCTTAACTAAATAGTGCACAACACCATTCAGATTGTTAGGAATAAAGAAAAACTCTATGCCATCAACAGCACAACCTCCAAAATATCAGACACAAATATAATCAAATGGGTTCACATATCACATAAGTAAATGCCAGCATGAGATGCTGTGTATCAGTTTAAGGTGCAGCTGGTTATTAGGTACTTCGACACTGATATCTTTGCTAACATTGTTATTAAACCCCCCAAATTCGTTTGAAGTGCTCTCTGGCATGGAAAACGAGGGTTTAACCTACTTGGTTAGTAAAATGGGCAATGAAAACATTGGAATAGAAGGGTTCACTCTTCCCACATATTGTATTCAATATGTAGACAATTTAAAAAGGGATTTTTACGAAGACATTAGTTCTAAACTATGAATACATTAATTAATTAAAAAAGACCATAAAACATTGAATTAGGATGTAGTACATAGCCAAAAGTGTAATTTGCCTCATAACGATATCGTTAGGGCTTAGTTCTAAAGAAATGCCACAATGCATACTAATAACCTATTCAACAGGACTCGTAGGATGTACCTGTAACTTCAGTAGTAAGTTATCTGCCCTTTGAGAGCATTCTGGATGTTGATCTCTTTTTGCAATAGACTGTAAAAACTGTACTTTCCAACTGCATTATGGATCTTGAGAGTGATACTGTATTTGCTTTGCACAGAGAATATAGCTTTCGGAAATGAAATGGAAAATGAAAATGGGGAAGAAAGAGGTTTTAACTTACATAGAGCAAAAGAGTAGAGGGAAAACAAAGACCAAACAAACTATATCATCTGAGGAAGAAGAGAGAAAAGAATTTAAGGAACAAACCCTAATGAAATCATTAGGAGAAGAAAGACTAATAAGGTTTCTTTAGAAATGAGCTCTAACGATAACGTTTGGGGGCAAATTGGTCTTTTAGCCACATACGACACCTTATTTCGATGTTTTAGTGTCCTTTTTAATTCACTCACATAATCAGGATTTAGGACTAATTTTTTCGTAAAAGACTCATTTATAAAATGTGGCAACAATTGGTTTACATGATTTGTGGATATTTGTCTCCATTACAAGGTTTTACAAAGATGGAATAGTTGTCCATCTTAAGAGATTTTGATTCAGATTGGATGGGATTTTATTTATCCTGTTTGTCCCCTTTATTTTATATGTCATATCAATCTGCTTGATTTCTCTGTTAGTTAGGATTAGAGGAGGGAAACAGATAGCTGGAGAAGTTTTCTCCACGTGCTGTCCATGCGTCCTTCCAAGTGGGGAAGGCAACAGGCTAGGTTGACAAAACTTGTGATACCCGACTCAACTCGTGTTGGGTTTTATGGTCTATGATACCAAACTCACCCCATGATGGGATGGGAGGGGTTGAGTTTAACACTAATTGTTTTAAACTTTAAAACAATAAGAATTGTCTCATACCGTAATAGCAATAGGCGGTTCTTACCTGTTTGCCCAGGGTTTAAACCTAAGCAGTCATCTTCCCCACCAAAGTGCCGTCCTACCTCACCCCAAGTTTTCTTCCCTCGCCCAAGGGCTCCCTTTCCTCACCCCATGCTTCTTCCCCTAAACTAGGTAAAAAAAATTTTTAATTAATTAAAAAAATAGTTTTAACTATGCAGAAGGAGGGACTCAAACCTACATTCTCAAGATTTTACACTTCTTTCACTACCACTTGTCATACATGCGTGCACTTACACACATGGTCGGGCCACCTCATGGGAGACATCATATAGCCCTTTTTTAACCACATTGTACACTTCGGGCCTATTTTTTAACCAGGACTTATGACAAGAATTTAGGATGTTAGAGTCTTTTTAACATTACGTGACATCTTGTCCCCTGGCATTCGAATTGCTATGTTTCTTTCACCAAAATCTCAAATTTCAATCACCTAAAAAGTTACCTTTTGGAATTTCTGAAATTTCACTATATATATATATATATATATTTTGTTGGAGTTTCAAATTCTCCATCAAGATGAGAGATTTGAAATTCCACCAAAGTGGACAACTGTTGGAGAATTTGAAATTCTTCCATACATGAATTTTTGAAATTTTGATAAAGAAACTAGCCCTATCTTTAATACTACTAGTACAACTTATTCCGTGTCCTAGTTTCTTATTCAATAGTTTTACGATTTCAAGTTTTAAATAATGAAAACTTCACTTTTCTTTCTTTGCCCTTATTTCGAGTTCCAACCCTGTTTCGGTCTACTTTACCCTATTCAATGGATCATTGTTGAAGAACCATAAAGTGGTATATGTATATATGCCATAGCGTAAATTTTTGAAATTTATTTCATACATGAATTCTTGAAATTTTGAAAAAGAAAGTGGCCCTTCTTTTAACACTACTACTGTATCTTATTCTGTGTCCAAGTTTCTCATTCAACAGTTTTACAATTTCAAGTTTTAAATAATGAAAACTTTCCTTTTTATTTCTTTGCCCTTATTTCGTGTTCCAACCCTCTTTCGATCTATTTTACCCTATTCAATGGATCATTGTTGAAGAACCATAAAGTGGTATATGTATATATGCCATAGCGTAATGTTTTTTTATGCATTTCTAACCCATTTTATCTACTGTCACATGTTGTTCTTTTATGGAATATTTTTTTTTTGAGAGAACAACCTACAGTCACATGTTTTCGATATCCAGCATGTTTGGGACAATTTTCCATCTTGCCGTGGAATGTTGGCCTCACACAAACATAACCTTCATTTTATTCTTTTTCTCTCACTGTTTTTGTTTTTAAGACTGTAGAAAGATGGATCTCCAACTCCCCCCACAAGAAAGAGAAGAGAGAGAGAGAGAGAGAGAGAGAGAGAGAGAGAGAGAATACTGGAACTCGCATGGTGAATGGCACCAATGCACACTGCCTAGGAAAAATTTGTCCCCAGCCAATGAAAGGGACTCATTTTATTTATTCTAATCTCTGTCTTTGATTTCTATCCTCAATTATTACACCACTTTCATGCAATAGAGCTCCTGTGGAGTTATCATCTATGCCCATATCTCACTCTCTTTCTCCATCCTTTTTCTTCCTTGCCCCTTCTCTCTGTTTGTGTTTGCACAGAACCCAAGGGCATAACTATGTTTCTAGGTACAGGCAGCGCCCTTGTCCTCCAAGGGCATTGACCCACGTGGATGGACCAATCACGGTCTGTCATGATAAAGGAACTTGCTTGAAACTTCTCTCTGCCTTCTACTCACACATTAGAGCATTAATTTCTCTCGGGTCCACTATAGCGACCCTTATGGCGACGATCACAAGGAACCGCGGAACCAGACTCAACCATCCATTTGAATGATAATTATATGTATCATAATGTACTATGGTATTGTTATTCATGCGAATTTGTTGTGAATGCTCCGCATTATCTGTAGATTAGGGCTCCTCCCTTAAATAAGAAATCTCAAGTAGATCACTTAGGGCCATGGCCATTGCTTGATTCGTCGTCCGGGCCACACATATTCTAACAAATTACACATATCATGGTATAAATATAGTGTTGTTAATTAATATATGTAAGGAAATTATCTTTAAGTCCATTACTTGGACTAGAAGTCCTTTCCTTTCCCGAATTGTGGTCATTATAGGAAATCCGTTTTCTTAGGATACATGCTATTCCTTACACAAAAATGTTTCTTAATGAGATGTATTCCATAACAAACTCTACCTTGATGGATGGTTGAGATTAAGTCTATGGAAACCCTGATTGGAAATTCGGTCCTCTTTTCACCTATAAAACAAAGCCTTTCGTCCATCACAAAGGCATTCACGAAAATCAACACATTAAGGTTTTATAGGCAAGGAGAGAGAAACCGAAACCATTCATATAGTTTCTTTCTCGACGGATCACAGCATCAATCAGCAACAGCACCAGACTGCAGGATCAGAAAGCTCTCTGCATCAGGATGTCTGGAGGTACTCTTTAATTTATTTAAGATTAAATCCTACACGTGATTATCATGCTGTTCACGATCTTAGGGTTCATGTTAATAATAGTATAACATGTGGTATCAGAGTATGGTTTTAGAACACATGATCGTCCATTAATTAGGATAACTATGCATCGCCATAATTGGCAAATATAGATCCGTTCTGACTCTGTTTTGCAGCAATTTATCGATCCAACTATTATGGCCTGCATGAATGGTTTATATTTATGTTATTCTGCAATTTTTTTTTATTTGGGCACGACTGTTTGATCGTGATTTATTTAAGTTTTGAATTTTCAATTATGTATAAACTCCTGCGTGAGTAAAAAAAAAATTCAATGTAATAATGGAGGAGATCAGTAACTGGTACGTCATGATTGAAGAGGATATTGTTTCGAGACTGAAGATGACGTTTTGAAGCAGTCGAAGATAAAGACAGATGATCAAAAAGAAGGACAGAAAAATAGGCCATATAGTTGGATCATATTTTCATAATAATTCCGTATTATGTTGATTATCATTAGCATGTTTCTTCGTAATCGATGATATAATGCCTCAAAAAATTTTTTCGGGGCTACCGCCCCGAACCCTGCAGTTTTTCGGGGCTGCCGCCCCGAACCCCGCCATTATAGTAGGCGCCCCGGAGGGCCAGCCCTCGGGGCTTGGCCTTTTTACCAGTACTTTTCATACAATGAATGATCTATCATGAATGCATGCAATATATAATGTTTATATTCATATTAAGCCTTTTTTATCACCAAAGTTGTATGCTTAGGGTTAGGTCTCACCACAGTGACCCTAACAATTAAATACTGGAATTTGGCCCTAAAAATACCATCATCATGTTTTACATTACATATTGTTCAAGAATGTATGAAGCATTTAGTCGCCCACAGGCGGATTATACTCATACGATTGAACAATAATTAAGGAGTGTTTGTTCCTAATTAAGATTAACATCACTCATTTACATTACCTTGAATATGACGACCTTAGATGGTATAATGCGTAGAAATTATGGTGACTACCCACAGGAGCACCTAAAATTTTGTCGTTTATATTCATATATTATGCGTGTGTTGTCTTATTTTTATTAAAGCCTTATTGTTGTATCTCTATTGCAGTTCTTGCAACCACTAATCTCACTTCGCATGCTACCTCTATCACTAAGCTCAATGGAACCAACTTCTCAGAATGGAAAGAGCAAGTTGAGTTTACATTGGGGGTACTTGAACTGGATATCGCTCTTCGTAAAGATAAGCCAGCTTCACTCACTGATAAAAGTACCCCTGATGAAACAACCTTCTTTAATGCCTGGGAAAGGTCTGACAGACTAAGCACTATGTTTTTGCGAATGACTATTGCCACCAACATAAAAACATCCCTTCCTACACCTGAGAATGCTAAGGACTATATGAAGGCCATTGAAGCTAGGTTTAAGACTGCAGACAAATCCCTTGCTGGGAAACTAATGGCAGATCTTACAACCATGAAGTTTGATGGCACCAGATCAATGCATGAACATGTCATTGAGATGACCAACCTTGCAGCTAAACTAAAGAATTTGGGATTATCAGTGGATGAGGCGTTTCTCGTCCAATTTATCCTAAACAGTTTACCTCCTCAGTACGGGCCTTTCCAAATTCATTACAACACTATTACGGACAAGTGGACAATGAATGAATTGGCTAACAAACTGGTTCAAGAGGAGGCCAGGCTGAACCAACAAGGGATTAAAGTAGCTCATCTCGTTCAAGGAGCTGGACACAAAGCTGGGAAAAAGCATAATTCAGGACAGAAAAGGGCACCACCCAGATCTAATGAGGCTGGTCAGAACCCCAAGAAGAAAAAGAAGGAAAACTTATGCAAATTTTGCAAGAAACCTGGACATTTTCAGGCAGACTGCATAAAACGTAAAGAATGGTTCGAAAAGAAAGGTAACCCTATGGGTTTCGTAAGTTATTTCGAATCAAATCTTACTTATGTTTCTTCTGATGCTTGGTGGATTGACACTGGTGCTAATGTTCATATTTCCAATTCAATGCAGGGATTCCTTACGATCCAAACCATAAACCCAAGTGAGAACTTCCTTTTCATGGGAAACAAAGACAAAGCTCCAGTTGAAGCTATTGGAACTTTTCGTCTTGTTTTAGATAGCGGTTATCAGTTAGACTTATGTCAAACTCTTTATGTTCCGTCTCTTTCCCGTAATTTGGTTTCTGTAAGCGCACTTGATAAAGTTGGTTACTCTTTTGAAGTAGGAAATGGTAATTTCAGTTTATTTAAAAATTCTAGTCGTATTGGTTCTGGAATTTTGATTGATGGGCTATACAAGTTTCATCTTGATAGTCAACTTGCTGAAACCCAACTTACCCTGCATTCTAAGGAAACAAAACGAAAGTCATCCAAACTCGACTCTTATTTCTTGTGGCATAAAAGACTGGGTCACATATCCAGTGAAAGAATCAAAAGATTAGTAAAAGATGGTGTCCTTCCGGATCTAGATTTTACTAATATTAATGTATGTGTGGATTGTATTAAAGGCAAAACAACAAAACACACAAAGAAAGGAGCCACAAGAAGTACTGAGCTTCTTGAAATAATACATACAGACATTTGCGGACCCTTTGATGTTCCAACCTTTGGAGGAGAAAAGTATTTTATTACCTTTATTGATGATTACTCACGTTACTGTTATTTATACTTATTGCATGACAAATCTCAGTCTGTGAATGCTGTACAAGTGTTCATTACTGAAGTCGAAAGGCAATTAGATAGAAAAGTGAAAATCATAAGGTCAGATAGAGGTGGTGAGTTTTATGGAAGGTATGACGAAACAGGACAACATCCTGGACCTTTTGCAAAACTTCTCCAAAAACTTGGAATTGTTGCCCAATACACAACGCCTGGTTCTCCATGGCAGAATGGTGTAGCTGAAAGGCGAAATCGTACGTACATGAAAATGGTTAGATCAATGATGAGTCATGCTAACTTACTTATATCCTTGTGGATGGATGCTCTACGCACAGCTGTTTATATCTTGAACAGAGTTCCCAGTAAGGCAGTTCCAAAGACACCTTTTGAACTGTGGAAAGGATGGAAACCCAGTTTACGACATCTCCAAATTTGGGGTTGCCCAGCTGAGGCTAGAGTCTACAATCCACATGAAAAGAAATTGGACCTTAAAACAATCAGTGGTTACTTTATAGGTTACCCAGAAAAGTCCAAAGGATTTAGGTTTTACTGCCCTAACCATAGTACGAGAATTGTTGAAACCGGTAATGCTAGATTCTTTGAGAATGGCGAAATCAGTGGGAGTAATAAACCTCAAGATGTGATCATTCAGGAAATCAGGGTACCTATCCCTTTACCCTCTATTCCGAAAGATGTTGGCAATCCTCCTGTTGTTGAACCATTTAACAATGAGGAAAATCCAATAAATGATCAACAACTCCATAATGAGATTGTCGCCAATGAACATATGGATAATGCACCAGAGGAACCAGCATTAAGAAGGTCTCAAAGACAAAGGAGATCAGCTATTTCCGATGATTACATGCTTTACCAAGTAGAATATGGAGAAGGGACAATTAATGACCCGGTTTCTTATTCACAAGCCATTAAGGATGTTAATTCTAGTAAATGGATTGATGCCATGAAGGATGAATTGAAATCTATGAATGAAAATCAAGTCTGGGAAGTTGTTCAATTGCCTCCAGGACACAAACCAGTTGGCTGTAAATGGGTCTTCAAGACCAAACGCGACTGCAAAGGCAATATTGAACGCCATAAAGCCAGACTTGTTGCCAAAGGTTTCAATCAGAAAGAAGGTATTGACTATACTGAGACTTTTTCCCCTGTGTCAAGGAAGGATTCTCTTAGAATTATCATGGCATTAGTAGCTCACTATGACCTCGAGTTACATCAAATGGATGTGAAAACTGCCTTTCTTAATGGAGACTTGGAAGAAGAAGTCTACATGCGTCAACCTGAAGGCTTCATCATTGAAGGTCAGGAAGACATGGTCTGCAAACTTAAGAAATCAATATATGGACTGAAACAAGCTTCGAGGCAATGGTACCTAAAGTTTCATGAAATCATTACTCACTTCGATTTCATAGAAAACATCGTTGACCCTTGCATATACCTCAAGATCAGTGGGAGTAAGTTCATATTTCTGGTTCTGTACGTTGATGACATATTACTGGCCAGCAGCGACCTTGGTTTATTACATCAAACAAAGGACTATCTCTCTAAGCATTTTGAAATGAAAGATATGGTTGAGGCTTCCTATGTGATAGGAATAGAAATATTCCGTGACAGGTCACTTGGTATTTTGGGATTGTCTCAGAAAGCATATATTGACAAAGTTCTAGAGAGGTTTGGCATGATGACCTGTTCCTCTAGTCCTGTTCCACTGCATAAAGGAGACAAGCTTGATCTTTCGCAGTGTCCACAGAACGAATTGGAACTTAAAGAAATGGCAAAATATCCTTATGCTTCTCTTGTCGGGAGTTTGATGTATGCACAAGTCTGTACAAGACCTGACATTAATCATGCTGTTGGCATGCTCGGAAGATTTCAGAGTAAACCAGGAATCGCTCATTGGAAAGCTGCAAAGAAAGTACTGAGATACCTTAAGGGAACAAGGAATTACATGCTCACATACAGAAAATCAAGTCACCTACAGGTGACTGGTTATTCAGATTCAGATTTTGCTGGATGTCCTGACACCAGACTTTGCACTCTTGGCTATGTGTATCTCTTATGTGGAGGTGCAATATCATGGAAAAGCCAGAAATCTGAGTTGCTTTACTCATCCACCATGATGGCTGAGTATGTCGCATGTTACGAGGCTGCAATTCAGGGAACATGGTTGCATAATTTTATCTCTCAGTTTGGAGCTTTGAATTTCATCTCTAAGCCATTAACCCTTTACTGTGACAATGAAGCTGCAACCTTCTTCTCCAAGCATGACAGGATATCTAAGGGATCCAAACACATGGACCTTAAATATCTCTCACTGAAACAAGATGTTAGATTACAGAAATTTGTCATTGAGTCTATACGTACAGATTTCATGGTCGCAGACATATTCACGAAAGGACTACCTCCAAAGACCTTTCAAGGACATACTGAAAGCATGGGTCTTGAAGATAGTTCTTAATTATCATTTTCTGCCTTTTATTTCTGTACTTATATTTGACATTTATTGAGCTCTTAATGCAACTCTACATCTGCTATTTCTGTTTTTCCATTGTGTACATTTTATGTTTGGATAAATGATAAACAGAAACAGTCTTTCAACATAGACATTATGAGACCATTACGTATATCTCCTATTACGGTCTAGTTATGCCGGTTGTCACTGCTGTAGTACATGGAAGTAAGCATGTTGCAAAATAATGTGTGCACGCCATGACTCCCATTGACCACCGAATTAGCCAAGACACTTATGATAACCGACTCAAGAAATGTTTAGCATATAATGCGCGCCTTATGATTCCTAAAACGAAAAACACTGAAGGATCTTCCTATCGACCAAGTGGGAGACTGTAAGGAAATTATCTTTAAGTCCATTACTTGGACTAGAAGTCCTTTCCTTTCCCGAATTGTGGTCATTATAGGAAATCCGTTTTCTTAGGATACATGCTATTCCTTACACAAAAAGGTTTCTTAATGAGATGTATTCCATAACAAACTCTACCTTGATGGATGGTTGAGATTAAGTCTATGGAAACCCTGATTGGAAATTCGGTCCTCTTTTCACCTATAAAACAAAGCCTTTCGTCCATCACAAAGGCATTCACGAAAATCAACACATTAAGGTTTTATAGGCAAGGAGAGAGAAACCGAAACCATTCATATAGTTTCTTTCTCGACGGATCACAGCATCAATCAGCAACAGCACCAGACTGCAGGATCAGAAAGCTCTCTGCATCAGGATGTCTGGAGGTACTCTTTAATTTATTTAAGATTAAATCCTACACGTGATTATCATGCTGTTCACGATCTTAGGGTTCATGTTAATAATATAATAACTTAATATATTCATGAATCCTATCTTCATACGTACACATCCACCAAACAAGTTCAACAGTTCATTTACACTATGTGCCTATTGGGGATGGGTGCTGGATCTGCATTTTTGGTAGTGACTGCTCCATGTGGGGCCCACTAACTGGAACCAGGACCATAGTGGGTCTAAAGTGGTTAATATCTTTGACCAAAAACAGAACAAAACAAAAAAAGTGGTTAATATCATGTTCAGTCAGAGGGAAAAAGAAGATCATTTTAGGGCCCAGCCAAATAACTCTTTTAAAAGAGAACGAGTGGCTGCCACTTGCCAGTTTGTTGGAACCCCACCTCGCCCTGGTTCTCTCCCTCGTCGCATGTGTGGGTGTCCTCTCCATGCATGTTTAGGTGATCTCAAAATAAGAAAAAATAAAAATACAATTATATCAAAGGTCTTACTTCTCATATCAAAGTGATTCCCAAAGCATACATCGAAAGGAAATAAACGTATAACTTCAAAAGCATACCTTCAAAAGCACCATGAATTACACCTAATGCCTAAAAGCATTTTATACAATAGAATTTATTTTTTTTAGACCAAATTGTCATTCACTATCTCTCTTGCGAGTTTTATTCATGATATTGGTGAGCTTATGACATAACACTCGTGAGCTCGGGGCTTAATTAGTGTCTATATATTTGCCCAACATTAGTCGCGAGCTTGGATTTTCTACTTTGATTCAATTCTATTCACCAACGTCCCAAAGCAGTCATTGATCTTCTCTATAATGTCAGATTAATTCATAATTTCTATAAACTCCAATAATACCCTTATTTTGAATGTACTCTTACTACAATTAATAGAGAATTAGCTCAAAGTTATGGAAATCAAGCATGGCCTCGCCTGAAATTTTACAAGGGATATGACTATCATGTCGAGCTCAATAATTCTATTGTAAATTTATTTAACCTTTAATGTACTCACTCTGAACCCTACTTTTAGTACAATCTGTGGAGATTTTACTCCAAAGTGAGGATGATTGCCCCCACTTTCCTCCCTTTCGGGTATGAATTGAACATTAATATGATTAAGTCACGATGTTGAAAATCAACTCGCGGGGTTGGGTAGCATGTCTAAAGCATCTTCAACATCTCTTTCAAATATCACATGGACATGCCACCGTAGATATTTGATATGAAGTACCACTCCAACTGTAATGCCAAAAATGACTTGACATTTGGCATGTTGGAGTGAAATGCCAAAATTGATATATGGAAATGCCACATGCCCCCCATACGCCAAATCTATTTAATATATTAAAAAAAGTAAAATCCAAATTAAAAATTAAAGTAATTAATTTAAAATATATGGAATGGAACTGTCACTTTTAAAAATATTAAATATCAAAATACCAAATTACTATAAAAGCCATCAAGTGAAATTTGGCCTCTCCAAATTGAACTTTCTATTGAAGGTGCTTTTAGAAGCTTTTCTTCAAAAACTCCAACAGTCGTTGTAGAGCTCAGCTTTTGCAAGATAGTAAAGGACAAATCTTCTTTTTATACATTTATGACTGCCGGCTCACAAACATGCAACATCTCCTGTCCATCTTTAACAAGCCTGCCCAGTACCTAAAACAGTTAAAAGATTCATAGCGTTTTTTACATGGAAATAGAACGGTGGAGCCTCCACCCAATGAAAGATCTTAACTTGTTTTTCTTCTCTGCCCTTCCTTTTGGGTGAGGAGTACAAAAGACACACTTGATATGAAATTGTTTAAAAACTAGATTAAGTTCTCTGGTTCTTCTTCTTACTTACTTTGACGCAAAGAAAGGTTTGTCATTACTCAATAGAATGTGTGGGTATTGATATAAAAAAATGTATTGGTTTGCAGTAGATGATCTGTTTTAAGGAATGAGAGATGTAGTTTGCAAATCGGTACTGGGGTCCACATAAATTCAATGGAACTTGATGGGTCTTTTCTCTAGTGATGAATTAGCCATTAATCAGGATCCCTGTTGCTTCCTAAGAATAATGACAACCCCATGCAAAAGTCAGGTACGGTGTGCCCATCGTTAAAATCCACACCACTCAAACTTGTTGTCCCCAGAGCTTGGTTTAACATTAGCTCAATCACATGTAAAAAAAAAAAAAAATGCACCTCACCTCTGCAGATTGAACCAGTAAAAGCTCTTAGAATTTGTTTTATTAAGCATAGGTGTTTGGCTAAATTTCATAGTAATAAGAGCTGGTTGAACAATCAAAATGATGGTGATTAGTTTAATATCAGTGGATGACAAATTTGAGCAAAAGTAGCAATGAAGCCATCGGTCCAAGTGTGGGTTTGTTGTATTAGTGCTGGTACGGTTGCACCAAATTAATCTAAATCTAAATGTGAACTTGATTGAAAAGCCTCTTGAAATTAAAGGTGACTGTCACTTTCTCTTCAACCGAGTGCTATTTAAATTTGAAGCTTTTGGATGAAACTGCCTCCACAAGAAAACAATTTTTACTTAATCATCAGTCTCTACAGAAGAACTACAGCTTTCTGCGATGGATTTACGTAGGAGACAGATCACTGATCACATCAGTTTTGGAACGGCACATGGACATCAATCGTACAAGTCAATCTTTAGGAAACATCAAGCGCACACACCATTTAATTAAGGAGAGGCACATGGCCCGACTACTTGACATGCACAATCACATCCACTCTTTCAATTACAAATCTCTCATAAAACTAGTCCTAAATCCTAATCCATTTTCAGTAATTAAGTCTGAAACTCGTCTATAGGGAGCCTACCAATTGAAAATCTAAACCCTCCAAAAGAATGCCCTCCTTATTATAGGATATTACCAAATTTTAATTTTATAATAGTTGGTCCGACTTCAAGATTGATCATATATAAAATATATGAATAAAATAACAAAAGATTAAGAAAAATCCATGCCTTGATAACATTGAGTCATATGCTTAACGTTAGGGTAAGGTCAACTCTTAAAAGAGTAAAATTTGGAAACATCCTACAAAGAAGAGCGTGTTCATTTTTTAAGGTCTAAATTTTTAGGAGGCAAGCCTCATTGTAGAGTTTTACTTGTCTCAGTTGTAAGAAAGTAAGTGAGACATTCAGGGATCAGACTCCTTTTAGATTTAAATTTGTGCGAAGTTTGTTGCCCCACTAAGATAAGTGCTTGGATTTGCTGTGCTTTTACAATAAGATGAATTGTCCCTTTGAAACAGGTGAATAAATTTAGAAAAAGAAAAAAAAAGAAACACCAAATAATTAAATCATTTTAGGTCCTAGTAAATTCAACATTGGCCGAAATCAGTTATGATTCGGCTAGGACGTGTTTATGCTTAGGGCATGTTTTGGTAAACATAGAGGATCTAGTGGATTCCTTCATTCCCTTAAAACCATGCCATCCTCTATGATGATTTTTGAGGAGATGAGTCATTGCATTCCAGGTTTGGAAAACACTCAAGAGGAGTCACTTATTATAATTTAGGTGCTTTTTTGCCTTTGCAGATTTACAAAATTCAATGAGGTGAGGTGGAGACGAATGATTCGGTGGAAGGGAGGATTCTCTATGGGTTGTGAGGATCTGAAAAATCCTCTATCACTTTTCCTCTCTTCACCCACACATGGGTTTTCCTCGGAATCTGGAAAAACCAAAGAGGATTCCTCTCCAAAGATATTACCCACACATGCCCTTAAGAAACTAAAGTTTTTTCCATGTAAGGAAACCCTCTTTCCCTTGTGATTGTTTGGTGCAACCAGTTTTATCATATAAAAACAACGAAAAGAGATCATTTTTTCCTTGGGACAGAAGAAACCTGAGTCTGACACCTCCTCCTCCCCCTAGAAATTTGTTTATATGATAGAGAAAACAAGGATTTCCTCTTCCACAGTATTACACAAAAATAAAAAATAAGAACCATAAAGTTTATAATTTTCTCCCACGGGCATCCCTCATAGGAATAGGTGACATTGTCCTGGACTATTGATGCCCTCCCATCAACCTTACATCACCTGGGAGAGAATTTCTCTGGGATAAACTTTTTATGAAAAAACTATTCCTACATCATTAATTTAATAGTAAGCACACTAAAAGTACGATGTTGATCCAATTTTGCAAAACTATATGTATGCCCATCCCTATGAATAAATTTGAAAACCTATACTCACCGTTCTAGTTGAATTGAAAGCAGAGGTAAAACTCTCTTTAATTAAAAAACAGCAATACTTTTAATTAATAAGAGACTATTATCTAAAGTACTAGGAGGCGAAATTTGTTAATTACTGTGAGTTTTGAATAAGTAATGCTGATGATACCCTTTGTATCTTTTTTTAAAGGAAACCCCCCTTGGATTAGCATATGGATTCTCCAAGAGCAGACTTTTGTGGGGTCACTTTTGAAATCCAAATTACTCACAATGATTAGTCCTAACTGCTTCTATCATCTAGAAAAAAAAAATTAGTTCAATTCAAAGTTATGCATGCCTGTGTGAAATTGATCAAATATAAACCACTTGAATTAACTTTTTTCTAAGTTTATTCTCTTGTTTTAGACATGATTATTAAAATGGGGAGAGCATGAAACTATTTGGAGTGAGGTACACATAAATCTGACTGAAGCCAGAAATTTCCAGATGTTGGATCAAACTTGGAGGGCCTCACAGACGGATTCATGGGATGGTCTCCCGATAAACCTACCCCATCACAGGTATGGGTCAGCAATGGGTCTCATCTAGTTTGATATTGCTACCTTTTAGTTCATGCAAATATACACACACATATGAGAGGTGGTTTTATGAGAGGCACTCTCACCAACTTTGTGAGAGATGGGTGGGGCTCCTCAGATTTAAGTTGGGGGTCCTTATATTTAAGTTGGTGAGAGTGGATGTGGAAGTGAGGGCCCCCACTCATCTCTCATAAAGTTTGTAAGAGTGTCTCTCATAGGAGCACCCCCTTATATATATTGCGGAGAATGTTCTCCTAAAAGCATATATTGCATATTTATCTTATTCAGTTCAACTTGTGGGGTCTACTTAGATGTTTATTAATCACCGGCCAGGGATAAGATACATGGAAATATCTCCTCATCCATGAGGGTCAACAAAAAAGTCGGTTCATCAAAATCATCCTAGCCCTTGACTTAATTAATAGCCATAAAATTTAGCGACCTTTTGACCATAGATTTATTTGATATCCAATCCAAATGTGGATAAAGGTTCAATGACAGGAAAATTGAGCATGGTATCAGATTAGAGGAGGAATATGGGAGTATGAAAGGGCGTGAATGGATTGAAAGTAGGACCAAGTGAGCCCCACACAACTAGACTACATGCACTCTTGCCCGTGGGAAAACAATTCTCAAAACAGATTTATTTATTTATTTATTGTGCACCAAGAGGAAAACCTCCAACCTTAACACACCTGTAATAAAGGAGAATTGTCCCATACCAAATGCACCATAAGACTCATGTATCATATTTTATATGAAAAAAAGGAAAAAAAAATGTCTTTTGGTAAAAAATAGGATAAGGACATCCAGCCACACCTCAAAATTACGTCGAGCTCATATCAAATTCTATATACCTCCCACAAACATAGAAAAACCACCACAGAATCCACCCAAGGGCACCAAATACAAGGATTTGTAAAGAAACGAATGATTTTAAGGATTCCTTACAAATGATTTGTATAGTTGTAGATTTGACATCAATATTAGCTCACATTGGTGTGTGTGTATATATAACTGAGAAAAACTGGCAGTGGCCAGAATCATTGAGAATTTACAATTGACAAATATAGACTTCGCAAATCCTCAAGTCGATTAGGAATCTGTGAGGATTTGGTTGCCTAACATGACCTAATAACGATAGGACAGGTCACCCATACAACCCTGCGGCCCATTAAGAGCCATTGCCATCCTCACATGGCAATGTGCCCTTCTTGCCTCTCTTTCCGGTAGTGCAAAGTTTATTCTTCCTATTACTCACTCCAAAACACTGACAACCCCACAATGGATCCCCTGTTTGGTCCAAACAGGGCAACCCCTTTGGAACAATGAAAGGGTGCCACATGGGAAAAGGTGTCACATCTCATCTGAAAAAAATTCTATTTCCTTAAAAAAAAATCCTTCCCCCATGTGACACCCCTGATTGGACCAAACAGGGTCCCTATTTGGTCCAATCAGGGGATCCGGATCCCATCTTTCTTTCAGCCTCACTGTCATCGTCAGATAGCTTTGAAAAATCATGCATTATAATCTAACAAACACACCAGTGGGCACGTTACGCACACGTTTCTACGTACCTTTGCTCCTTGTTCAAGCTTGTCTCTCTAATCCGTTCCCACTCACTCTTCCCTCCCTCTCCACCCTATAAATTCAACCACCCATCACCACAAGAAGAGACCACAAGAAAAACCACAAAAACCATCAATGGATCCTCATCAATCAAACCAAGTCTCAGTAGAAGACATAGAATTCTACCCTGCAAGCCCCACCTCAGAATACATCAACAGCTCAGTCCTCTCCCTCTGCATCCTCTCCGTTTTCGAATCCGAAATCCCCATCGACGACTCCCAAACCATCACTCTCCTTCGCACCGACTTCCTACCCATCAACCCTCGCTTCTCCTCCATCCTCCTTAAAGACGAAAAGGGCTCTCAGATATGGAAAAAAGTTCATGTCAAGCTCGAAGACCACGTGAAAACCCCACATTTCCCACTTGGATTACACGCAGATGCTTATGATGAGTACTTAAAAGACTATCTATCAAAAATAGCCGGAGAAAAGCTCCCTGATGACAGGCCTCTGTGGGAAATCCACATTTTCAAGTACCCCACAATAGATGCTGCGGGGACTACTGTTTTTAAGCTGCACCATGCACTTGGAGATGGATTCTCCCTCATGGGTGCTCTTTTTTCGTGCCTCAGGAGAGCAGATGATCCTTCTCTGCCTTTAACCTTCCCTTCTTCTTGTGTGAACAAGGAGTCTATTACGAGGAGGGAGAGAGTGAACAAGATATGGAGGGGTGTGAGTGGTGTGGTGGCTGGGTGTTGGAACACTGCTAATGATTTCTCTACAGGCCTGCTGCAGAGCACTGTGTGGAAGGATGATCGGAACGCTATTCGGTCGGGGAGGGATGGGGTGGAGTTCGAGCCGATTTCGGTGGCGACTGTTACGTTCTCTCTTGACGACATAAGGAAAGTCAAGCACAAGATTGGTGGGGTATGTATGTTATGGCTCATTAGTCTCGTCTCTTTCTTTAGTTTGTCAATTTTTATGATGGTGACGTCGATCCAAGGGCTGTGAATTGCGATTAGGCCATGGATGGGCAGCGAAAATCAATTTTGTGATCATTGTTGTGAGACCCACCTCTGCGTATCCTGGACTCCGAATTTTGTAGATCTCGGAAATCACGTGAGATTTGTTAATGCTCAATCTTACTCTGAGACCATTTGATAAAATCCGGCCAGTCAAAGTAAATGTAATGAACTGGCGGCCATGAATCTCACTCAACCAATGTGTCTCACCCAGGTTGATCACGTAAAAAATATAGTAGATTTTTTTTTTAAATATTTCATCCGCATATTTATATGTGATTAATTTGATGGTAATGCTCGTTGGAGTGATTTTACTTGGGGAAATTCATTTTGAGCATTTAAAATTTTACAAGGTGAACCCACTGAAAAGGATCAAGAGATGTTATGAGTTTAGGAAAAAGAGAATGTGGGGGCCCAGAACTTGGCGATCACAGGCTCTATCAAATGTAAAGAGAACTTTGGATGTAATCATTCGAGAAAAGAATAAGAACTATGGATCTATCGCACGCCACATATATGTTCTACTTTTTGGTAAAGTTACACACACGTTTGTCGGAGAAGGTAGGGGGTCCGGATCCATCAAAATAAAGATGGTTTCGTGTCATTCCATTTTCAAGGTCTCTCATGTAGCACCATTCACATTAACTGGTGTCCTTATTTTGATGCACTTATTTCCATTGCACCCTACTTTCTGTTTATCTTACACAATACAATTCTTCCAAATGAACGGAAAGATGCTCATGGATTACTTCAAGACAATAAGAACAATTGCAGGGTGCAGACCTACAAAGGCTTGTAATCTACTGCTGCCGTTGTATGTGCGCGGATGTAAGGGCATTCAGAGTATTGCAGGTTCTTGGTGATGCTCTTTGGTGAAGTACATTTAATAAAATCTGAACTGGCACTACCAATATGAATGTCTCGCTCTTGCGAGGGTCTCATCAAATTTAACTCTAGTAAGAGTACCCACCATTTGACTCATCACATATGTACAAGTAATCAATCTATCTGCTTAGAGAGAACAACTAGCTAGTATATATAAATATATATATATATATATATATATGCTTTTGTGAGAGTTTACTCCAACAGTGCAATCAGAGTAAAAGGTTGGAGCCCTCGCATTTAGGTTATTGGCAATAGATATGAATATAAATGCTCCACTCTTATTCTCATAGTACTATAACAGTAACTCTCATGAAAACATCTCCAATAAATATATATATAAGGTGGGGCCCCTCACATCTATATTAAATGCCAACAAATTAAATGTGAGGGTCCCCACTTTATCTCTTATAGTTGGTCATATTCTGTGGGTCTCATATAGTCTGGCCAAACCTAGATATCCCTCACCCGGCTCAGCTCGGCCCGACCCATGAACACACCTATTTGTTCTTTTAAAATAAATCATTGGACTATTTTATCTGGTCATCAAGGATTTTTATTATAATTAGGATTTTATTGAATGGTTTTATTATATACTTAATACCAATTGTGCCCCATGAGATCCAAGTATAACTTCCGGTCCTAAATCCTAATACTCTACTTCGCTCTTCCCTATTGAAGCAGCCTTCTATTTTTTATACTTTGTTGGCCACTCCTTGATTTGGTTCTATGTTATAATTTACTTCATTTGCATGTTTATTTGTATAATAGGTCTTCAAATTATACCCATCTATGTTGAACCTCCTCTTCCTTTACTAAGGCTCAACTTTTTTCTTGTTCGTTCATCTTAGACCAAGGTTTCTTGTTTTCCTTTCTCTTATATTAAAAAGGTTTCTAATAGCATTGTTTATCGTTTACTATAAAGCTTGGTACTTAGCATTGCTCACAGCCTTTTTACCTACCTTATTAAGATAATAAGCAAGTAACATAAATAATTGAGTATACTTCACTTTTAAAGGGGAGAGCAAGCTACATGGATTATGGACTGATTGTTAGGGTGCAGAGGAAACCTGTGATCGACACACAATCATGATGGAGAAGCAAATCTACTCAAGCATAGTCACATGTACCAAGAGTTTACATGGTTTGGCAGTGTAAATCTACTTCCATGGAAAGGAGAAACCCCCACACCTATTCTTTTCTCCCTCTTTTTCACTTTTAGGGCGTGTTTGGATGTGTGGTGAAGTGAGGTGAGGTGAGATAAAACCTCCATTATCGAGATAAGAAAAGACAATGAGTCATATCAAAAGTACACTATTTCAAAATTCCCTCATCTTTTTCAAAAAAACTCAAAAAAGCAACTTCCTTTTTTCCACTAAAAGACAAAAAAGCTCCACTTTTCTATACAAAAAATAAAAAAGATTCCATACCAAATAACTAAAAACAAAACACCATCATAACATCTTATATTTTATTCTCTCTTGATTTGATGCTTCACTTCACCATACTTCAATTCACCATACATCCAAACAGGCCCTGAGGGTCATGGGTTATAATTATTTTATATTTATAGTCTTAAGAAAGCCCTAGTACAATTTACCAAAATACCTTCTAACCATAAATTAATTTCCCATCTAACCCAGATGAACCAATTGGGTGAACCTACAATACTAGACCTCTCCAAAGAATACAGATATGTAAACCTAGAATACAAGACAATATTCCAACACTCATTTGCTAACAATGGATGTTAACATGCATGTCCTTCTTACAGAGCGTGAATGACGTGGCAGTGGGGACCTTGTTTTACGGCATTCAGCTGTACAAACAAAGGACATGTCAGAATTCCAATGGGACCCGCATGACTGCATTGGTGTTGTTGAACACAAGGATGGTGACCAGATACCAGAGCATTAACGAAATGTCGAGGCAGAAGACGTGGGGCAACCAGTTCACCTTCCTCAATATCCCAATCCCTTCCACTAACAATACAGACAAACCTGACCCACTGTCTTTTCTCCTCAAAGCCAAGAAAACCATCAAGAGGAAGAAGCACTCCATGGCCATTTTTCTCACAGCTAGACTGATCCAAACGTTGAGAAGATTCAAAGGCCCAGAGGTTGGTTGGTTTGTTCACTAATTGTTGAGAAATTAAAGGTTTTTTTTTTTTTTTTTTTTTTTTTTTTTGAAGTACATCGCCATGGTAGGAGATTGCTGATCAGGACCATTGATTTTGTTAGACCCACAATAGATGGAGAATACTCCCAGATGGGCTTATCCTCATCTGACCATCACTGTTTTTACAAATAGACAGTATAAATGAAAACGCCATGAATATTGGGCCACGGATGACCAGATAAGAGTCCAACTGGAGCGGGCTCCGTCACATTTTGGAGTTCGTAACCTTTGAGGCTCAGACTCATGAAACACTTGTAGGGGCGCGCCTATAGGTCCCACTTATAAAAATTCTAAATTACACAAGAATGAATGCCCATCTTGTATTGGTCTTCACCATATTTTACTTTTATTGAGTTTAGTCCACCAGCGTGGTCCATCAATTTATTTATTTTTTAGCGATCAATCTTACATAAGGACCAACTCCTGTTAATGGTGGAATTTGAAAAAAAACCCGTACAAGAGGAGGGCATTTGTTCTTGGCGACTCCAGATTTTGGGCCAACCCGACAAACCTAAATTTGAATCTGAACCTAACCTGAAATTTGGAAAGGCAGAGAGAGAGAGAGACAGCCCAGTACGTATATGACTAAATCCAACTTTACCAAGTTGCACCCAGAAAGAAGGATTGTTGGGGGCATCCAGGTCGAAGTTAACACTGAGATTCATGTTGTATCATTTTTATCATTTGCAGGCTGTTTCTAGCTTCATCCATACGACAATGAAGAATACAAGCACAGGAATTTCGTACCTGAACGGCCCGATTGAGAAGATGGAGCTGGGCCGCCACCCCATAAAGAGCTTCTATTTCCTTGTTGTGGGAGTGCCCCACGTAAGTTGGATTTCAAACTTTCGTCCATTAATTAATTTATGTGGTTTGTGATTGTCAAGTGTGTTCAATTAGTTTTTTGAAAAACAAACATGTATTTAGGGGCGAACCTACATGTAGGCCTAGGGGGGCCATGGCCCCTTAAGTTTTCAAAATTTTATTTTTTACCACTAAATTTTTTGTAATTTTTTATTTTGACCCCTAAATTGTTAAAATTTTCTTTTAATAATTTTCATTTGGCCCCCCCTAGTTCCATTTTCTGGGTCCACCCCTACATGTATTGACCGATATTTAAAACCATGATTTCAACAGTTATCTACTCTTGAATAAGTTATTCTCTTAGAATGTAGAATCATTTTTTCATTAAACTTGATTCATTTTCAGAGTCTTGCTGTAACGATGGTGAGTTACATGGGAAACTTAAAGGTGGTGTTCACAGGAGAAAAGGGCTTCATAGATTCTCAGCTGCTAGTTCTTTGTATGAAAGAATCTTTTGATAAGGTCTACAAAGAGGCTTGTGGGAAGGATGGAATGTAATTTGCGTATATTAATTATGATAATTATTGGCTTAATTTCTTGTATTTCAGTTTTATGTCTTGTGCGGCTTGAATGCCGATTGCTGGTGTTTGTGCTTCCTCACGCACGCGTGTAATAGTAGTCAAGGTGCCTGCCATCGCAAGGATGTTATTAATGTTCATTTCATGTTAATTTTATTTTGAATTCTCTCCTCGAGCATCTCTCTTAATTGAAACTGAAATACATAAACATGTAGTGTGCTAGTTTTAGTCTTATTGAGCATTTTATTAAATATATATGTTGGAAGCAATGTTTTGAAACCAAACCGTTGAATGAGAATAAAATGAGACCACCTATATATATATATATATATATATATATTGTTATTTAAAACCATTTTAAATAATTAAGACACATGTGCTTTATATTTATAAGATATCATTTTTCATTTAAGACACATGTGCCGGGCCCCCTCAGGCCTACTAAGTCAAGCCCTGGCTCGGGCCACAAAGTTGTGGGCTCTTTACAATTGCGCCCTACCCTACCTTACAGGCTTTAGGAAAATAAGAAAAGCCCTTGCTTTGCTGGCTTTTAAGGGAGCCAGGTTAGGGCCCCTCATCAAAGGGCCAGATTGAGAGCCCTAGTCGGGCCTTCCATTTCTATATTTATTTATCATTCAATTTGCATGAGATTTAAGGGGGTGTTTGGATAAAGGTAGAATATAATATGATCAAATTTGAATATTGTAACATTTCACTATCACATAATAAAATAATATCGTATTATAATATTGTGTCATTTATGGTGTTTGGCAATTCTACATATTTCAATATATCTTTCAAGCGTTTGGCTATTTATAACATTTTCACTAGATGATGCATCGAAACAATAAATGAATGGAAAAGTAGGGATGATTGACCCACTGGGAACCCACTAACTAGTAGTCACACTAGAATGATTTAGTATTAGTAACCACAGTAGTGCCTATATAATTACAAAACCATTAGACTAAATGTTAAAAACCACAAGCAATATTGTCTAATCAATGTGGGTCCACTAAATGTTAATAACCATAATGTAATACTTCCAATGGTGATTATAACGAAGAACCCTATGAGTGTCGAACGTCATTGAGGAATCGATCTATGAGAAATAAATGTAAGATCCATTAGATGTTAATAATTACATTAACCAAAATAATTATAGTAATCACGAGGGGGCCATTAAACAATATGACTCATTTAATGATGGCAAACTAGCTAGTAATTAGTCATACAATCCAATATTGGTAATTAGTATGAGACCCATCTAAAGTTGGTAGTACGAGACCCACATAATGTTGGTAATCGTGGTAGAAATTACCTAATGTGATATTTGTAGGACACACCTAATATTCGTAATTAATAAACAAATTATGTAATTATGATCGGGCTATGGGACCCACATAAAATTTATAAACACTAAAGGGCTCATCTAGTATTGACTCATTGTAGGATTCCTATAGAAACCATCAATATTTAAAAAAATGCAGTGGGCCAAACCCTAGTTTTGGTTAGTTGTTTTAATGAAATATTGTTTTATACAGCATATAGTTGAATATTATAACATGAAGGTTTTTATAAGAAAGTGAGATATTGTAGAATACCTTTCAAGTTATATATCCAAACACCTAAATTTTTAGGTGGGTAGATTATATTCTAAACTTGGATATAATATAGTAAAATCTTTAGAAATATATGGTTTTCAAACACCCCCTAATCCATGCATTGCAGGGGCTTTTGTACGATTCTATATGTGCTCATCATTTATGAACCTGACCCCTCCATTTGCTGCTAATTAGTGACATGGGATATATCAATATTTCCTACGACCACTTTTGCCCCATGATCGTGCTGATAGGTTTGGCCAGCGCCCATATGAATAAAATTTTCAGTATAGACATCATATCTTGGGGTGACCCTGAAACTGACTCTCCCTTCTGTGGGGCTCACTTGATAATAGGGATGTAAACAAGCAGAGCCAGGTCATCTTCGCTTGACTAGGCTCGGGCGAGAGCCTGGCTCATGCTCTATTCAACCCGAGCTCATTGTTCGATTAGCTCACAAGCCGAACTTAAGTTAGAGCCTGTTTGGGTTGGCTTGGTCAGAGCCCACAGCCTCCTTCAAACTTGTCCCTGTCATGAATACTTCAAAGAGTTTCAGTTATGGGCCAGTGTTGACATGTAACCATATATCTTTTTACAATTGGATCTGGCAATTTTCATATAACCTTCGAAAATACTCATGTGAGAGTAAGTCTCACACTACTATGAGAGTAAGGGAAAACCCATTGAATTCATATCGAATGCCCACAGCTTAAATATGAGGATCCCCCCTACATCCTTTACTCTCATAATATTACGAGAATTACTCTCGTATGAGCATTTCTCTATAACCATACATAGGGGATAAAGGGGATGTTTAATGCGAGTAGTCCTCCTCTCAGTGTGCCTATCAGATTTCTGACTGTTGGGATAAGAAAACTCAATAAAAGCTGATTGGGCCCTGAGACATTAGTTCCTATGTCAATATGCTCCATAAATGGGAAACACTGCCTAAATTGTGTCAGCTCAAGATTACATCAAAGCTCAAATGTGAATGGCCATTTTTTAGGGCACGCCACAACATTACTAAGGGTTAGTTTTCTCTTTAAAGCATTTCTAATGGTTGGTTGAGATCCTAAATTTAGTGTCCTTGTTATTCGACAGGAAGATGAAAAACGGTTTTTAATTTTGATCCTTCGTGGGAGCTCAAAATTCACATCCAACAAAGGCATATAAAAGAAAAGTTATATTAGATGTTCATTTAATACTCAATAAGCCATCACATGAGAAACGTACCAAGTATATAATACAATCATATTTTTAAATAACATTATATTTTGGCACTTAAAGAACATGAGATCTATGTCATGACAAGAGCGTTTGACATACGATTATACCCTCTATTGGTTTTGGAGATGTAGAGGCAAATCCTCCTAAAATAAAAGATCACATATCTAGGCTTAGGAAAATAAGAGCTTTTGTCTCTTTATCTTATGGCTCTATGTTGAATGACTCTATTGGAATAGGAGTAGAGATACTAAACAAGGCCTAACATAGTGAGAGATTATATCAAGATATTAAAAAAGGTCATAAGATGACATACCAAAACTAGTATAAAATGTCTCTGAAATGATATTAGATCTTTCTAAAACTATATATAAACAATAAGAATGTTATGATCAGGTTTCCAAACTGTGAGCTTTCTCAAGAAAATATAATTTATAACAGATCTAAGGGCCTTCCTTGCTTCAACAAGTGAAGCAGTAAACAAGTAAACTTTTATAAAATTCAGATATGGTCAAAAAAGAAAAGTATAATGAAATAGGAGAAACCTCCACCCAGCACCGCACCTAGTGGGACCACCTTATGATCCATCCTAGTGGACTATACCAGAGAAACCACTATTAATCCCCGATCTCAAGTTTGGCAAACACCATGGATTGGACCATTGGATCAACTATGCACTCGTTTGGATGGTAGAGATTTGTGGGCCATTGGTCATGTACTTAGGATGATAATTTGAACCTCTATCGCTATACACAAGTTGGTGGGGCCAGATCTTTCGGTCCCATCCCTAGGTGGGCCCCATTAGGAACTGTGCTTAGCGGAGGGGCCCAATGAAATATATCTGAATGGAGGTGAGGCAGAAGGCTATTGTTATCAACTGACCTTGACTTTAAAAGGGTGTTCGAGCAAAAAAGAAAAAAATATCTTACTGTTATGAGATATGAATCTTGGGAGGATGCCCACTTAATATGAGTTAGGGTTAGAATTAGGGTGCCTCTCTTATAAGGTTTATTTGCCTATAAATAGGCTTCTCCCCTTATATTTGTATATATATATAATGAGATAATAGAAAAAGCTCTCTCTTCTCCCTCTAATCGTCTTTCTCTTAGTCTCTCTATTTTCTAATACGTTATCAGCATTAAGCTCTAAGAGAAGAAGCAAACCCAGTGATCTTACCCAAAGAGAAGAGAAATCCTTCCCTGCACGGATTTTCATAGCGAAATCCTTCCCAGCGCAGATTTCAATCTCGAAATCCTTCTCAGTGCGGATTTCCATCGCGGTTTCCCTTTGCAGATTCCTTCCCAGCACGGATTTCAATCGTAGATTCCTTCCAAGCGCGGATTCCTTCCTAGTGCGGATTTCCATCGCGGAATCCTTCTCAACGCAGATTTCTAGTAAAAGAGTAATATTTTTCTTCATATACAATAAGTATTATCTGAGCCATCTTCAAAATCAATTTATTAAAATACATGCAACTAGTTTATAATACTTATTTACAGTAATCATGGTACTCGTAAACTATTTATTATCTTAGTTGATTTATTTTTTGGATACTATTTATGTGAATGGATCACAATATAGAACTAAAAATTCTAAATTTGAACCTGAAGTTCACCGATCTAGGGACCAGCAGTCCTAGAAGTTGGAACATTAATATGAACTTGTAGATTCATATCCACAAATAAAACATGAAGATTTGACAGAACCAGAAGTTCTACTTCAAACCTGAAGATTTGATAAAACTAGAAGTTCTGATCAATTGTTAGAATCAGAAGTTCTACTTCAAACCCGAAGATTTGACAAATCCAGAAGTTTTGATTAATTGTTAGAACAAGAAGTTCTGATCAATTGTTAGAACCGAAAGTTTTACTTCAAATATGAAGATTTGATAGAACTAGAAATTCTGATAAATTGTTAGAACCAGAAGTTCTACTTCAAATATGAAGACGTTCTTTCCAAAGAAGCAAGTAAGACTCCTGAAAAGGTTGCTCCCGAAGAGGCACGTAAATCTCCTGAAGAGTTTCCTCCCAAAGAGGCACGTAAAGCTCCTGAATAGGTTCCTCCTGAAGAGACAAGTAACGCTCCTAAAGAGGTTCCTCCCAAAGAGGTACCTAACGCTCTTAAAAGGTTATGGTAAAATCCGTTTTCTTTAGAATAATGGAAGTCCCTGATGAGACTTTGGAAGCCCCTGAAGAGGCACTGGTACCGGATAATAAAGAGATCTCTATACTTTATAATTATTCAAGAGAGAGATGGAATAGAAATGATGATGTTGATTGGGACACGGAACCACGTTCTATAAATCTCGAAAGGATTTCCTTTGCCTGAAGCAAAATCAAGGAGTACGTACTTAATCCAATTAAGGCACTGGATTAGTATTAAACACATCCTACGATATTTGCATGGAACAACTAATTTAGGAATATTTTATTCTTATGATTGTAGAAAATTCAGTTTTATAAGATATGCATATTGAGGTTATCTTTCTGATCCTCATAAGGGTCGATCACAGATAGGTTATGTGTTTCTTAAAGGTATTGCTGCCATTTCTTGGCGTTTTACTAAACAGACTTTGGTAGCTAATTCCTCCAACCACGCTGAGATTTTGGCTTTTTATGAAGCCAGTAGGAAATGCGTATGGTTAAGATTTTTTATTCAACATGTTCGTAGTTTTTGTCAATTACCATCTATTGCATGTATCTCGAATATTATTTATGAAGATAATGAAGCATGCATAAAACATATTCGAGAATGTTTTATTAAAGGAGACAAGACCAAGCATATAACACCAAAGTTTTTCTTCACTCATGAACTTTAGAAGAACAATGAAATTAAAGTCAAGCAAGTTTGTTCAAGTAACAACCTGGGTATTAAGTTTGGTCAAGTAACAACTTGACTGATATGTTTACCAAATCTTTGTCAAAATTAGTATTCCAGAAGTTTGTATATGAGATTGGCATGCAAAGAGTTCATCATCAAACTATGTAAATGGTTGCTATTATCAGGGGGAGTGGTTTATTAAGGAGCATCCTGAAGTATGCTACCCAAGACATTTATGCACTGTACTCTTTTTCCTTTTCTAGGTTTTATCCCACTGGGTTTTCCTAGTTAAGGTTTTAACAAGGCAGCATTATGCACGTCCAACACCAGTTCAATGATCATGAAGAATGTTGTACTCCTTTTCCCTTCGCTTTGGTTTTTTCCCACTGGGTTTTCCTTAACAAGGTTTTTAATGAGGCAACTATTATTGAATGGTGGTCATCCAAGGGGGGGTGTTATGAGATATATGGATCTTAGGTGGACGCCCACTTAACATGAGTTAGGGTTAGAATTGGGGTTCCTCTTTTATGAAGTTATTTTAGGCTTCTCTCCTTGTATTTGTACACAGATAATGAGATAATAGAAAAGCTCTCTCTTCTCCCTCTAATCCTCTTTCTCTTTGTCTCTCTCTTTTCTTACACTTACCATCTTGATGGTTGTACATAGGAGAAATGCAATTTAAAATTTGCCCTTTCCTTAGATCTACAAACAAAAAGCAAAGTTTGTGTAAATATTTTGTGGTAGACTACGCATCGAAAAAACCTAAGCATGGCCCGGAAAGGCCATTAGCCTTGGTTTTAAAATCAAGGCCCAACATCTAAAATAACTGGTCCAGTGCCTAATTTCTCGTAGCTGTTCAATAATGACCAGCATTAGACCTAGCCCAGGCCAAAAATGTGAAGACTATCATAATGGGCCTAATTTCGGCCCATTGGAAAGGCCAGATTTTGTCCCTCCAGAAAATGGTCGAATTCATGCTTTTCCAAAACCTTGTTTTGTTTACATTCTACCATATAATGTATTAGAATAAGTTCTTATGATATGTGTAAACATTTGATGCAACTTATTAACACACCATTGTCTTCTGTCTGATACTTTATTATTATTATTATTATTATTGTAAGTGCACAAAAAATCACAGACCCGGGGGGGGGGGGTGATTTTCCGGCCCACTGGAAGAGGACGGAGGCTGGAGCTCCTTGTAGATGATAGAAAAACCGATGCCTCAAGCCTGAAATGGGAAAAAGGAGAAGGTCAGAGGACCCTGGCTTGGGCAGCGCAGGGCTCTCCGATGCCTTTGTTAGCTGCAGGTGCAGGACTAGAACAGAGGTAGGAGATGTAGTGGGAGAAGAAATGGCATACCAGTGAGTGGTGTTTGTTGGCCATCAAGCTTCTGGAGCCGTTGCTGTGCTCATATAGAGGAAGAGAGGGGACAAGAGGGAGACTCTATCAGAGTCTGGTCCCATCATAGCCCACCCTGCAGTCCCATCGGGCCAGACTCCTGGGCCCAGTCCCATCAGGACATTCTGGGCCATGCACCTGGCAAGGGTGGATAAGGGAGAAGAAAATATCCCCACACAAAGCCCCCCAGCTTTTAACTTCTTTAGGGTGATTCAACCCGTTAGAAGTTTGAAAGCTAAATAGCCTGATGGTGTATCCGTATCTGAGTTTGAGCAACACGACCTGCTGGCTCGTCACCAGAGGTGCAGTCCTTCGCCGTGTAGGCGGAAACTAGCGTGTAGCCGAGATAAGGGACGTAACTGGCTGGTACTGTTACCGGAGCCAATGTAGTCTGTCACCGCGTAGGCGGAATCTGGCGCGTAGCCGAGATGAGAGACGTAACTGGCTGGTACTGTTACCGGAGCCAGTGTGATTTTTTTGAAGCTGGTGCTATCACCGAGCTTGAAGTTTTTCAACGCTGGTGCCATCACCGAGCGTGATTTTTTCGAAAGCTGGTGCCACCACCAAGCTTGATTTTTTCGACGCTGGTGCCATCACCGAGCGTGATTTTTCCGAAAGCTGGTGCCACCACCGAGCTTGATTTTTCCTACGCTGGTGCAATCACCGAGCGTGATTTTTCCGAAAGCTGGTGCCACCACCGAGCTTGATTTTTTCGAATCGGGACATTACTGGCTGGTACTTTTACCGGGGCCAGTGTAATATTTTTATCGAGGCTGGTGGCATTACCGAGCCTGATTTTCCGAAACTGGGACGCAACTGGCTGGTACTTTTACCGAGGCCAGTGTAATATTTTTATCGAGGCTGGTAGCATCACCGAGCCTGATTTATTTCGATATATGTGCATGACATCTTTCATATACCCATGACACGTTACATATACGTGTGGTATAAGGTGGTGGCCCATGTGGACTTTTTTAGATGCATGTGTTGTAAGTGGAGTAAAACATTGGAACTCAATGCTGTCAGGGAAGTGGACAGTAGGATCACCAAGTTAGGTGGTAAGTAGGATTACCATACCTATGAATGATGGCAGGGGAGAGTAGGATCACCCATTTAGGTGGTAAGTAGGATTACCTACCACCTACCAAACCCATGAAGTGATAGCTTTGAAAGACCTCCTGGGAAGATGGGGACATTCACATCATGTTATCATTTTGAAGATATTTCTCTCTTGGGCTGCCCTTGTCTTCTACCCTCCATCGTTGAGATGATATGAAGGAGAAAGTTGTGGCCAGTGTTTATATGTGAGAAAGCCAGAGAAGAGTCACATAACATGAGATGCAACATGGGATGCACTGAGCCTTTGTGCTCTGTTTCTGTTGTCATACGAGCAAGAAGGTTCCTGTGAGAGGCCTGTCTCCGGTGACCCATCGAGCTGGAGTTGCAATCCTGGCAGAGGAGGAGGCCGTCGGTGGCGCATCGGACGGCTACGGGCTGGCCGCGGCAAGTGTCCCAGGTCTGAGAGCCATGTGCCCGCGGGAGGGCGCGTTTGCCATGTAGACGACTGTTGCAGGAGGCAAAGCTGGGACCATCGTGCCTGGGAGAGAGGTCTGTCAAGGTGGTGCTGCCGAAATGTGGCTGCCGAGGTCGTCGTGCCTGCTGGGCTGGAACCGAGACCACCTTGCTGGCGCCGGGACCGAGCAGGGATTCTGCCGAGCTGAAAATGCGTCTGGCTGCCGAGATGGAGCTGGGAGATTACCGAGATCGTGTGCTGCAGAGCTGGGCACACTGGCTGCTTATCGGGCTGTCAACCAGGATCCTGCCACGTCCGAGGATGGCGGGCCTGCTGCATGCCACGTGGATCTGCCCGACAAAGGGAACAAGGTGACGAGAGCTCTGTACATGCTGGGACATCTCTCCCGAGCTGGCTGGGAGTTCGGACGTCTGCCGTGCTGGGACAGGGGGTCTGCCGAACTAGCTGGAGCGGTCGAAATGGGGCGTCTGCAGTGTCTGAAAACCGAACTGGGTTCAGCGACTGGGGTCAGAGACCGAGCTGGGATGGTGACCAGCTGGTATGGACCTGCCGAGTCGGGACGCTGCCGAGCATCGCGCTGGGTGTTGTGCTGTCGTGAAGGACCTGCCCGAACTGAGAAAAGATGGGATGTCAGCCGAACTGACGTTGCTACCGAGATCACCGTGTCGAGCTGAGGACCTGCCCGAGATGAGGCGAGGCGAGATGCAGAAGAGGTGGGGTGTGGGCCTGCCGATGACGTCGGGCAGTTTGGGAGTACTGCCGAGATCATCGCGCCTGTTGGGAGCCTGCAGAAATGGTGGTCTGCCGAGATCCTCCTGCCAAGCTGGAGTCTGCAGAGAATGGTGGTCTGCCGAGATCCTCCTGCCAAGCTGGAGTCTGCAGAGAATGGTGCTCTGCCGAGATCCTCCTGCCAAGCTGGAGTCTGCAGAGAATGCAGAGTTCCCAGCTGGGTGCCTGGGACCGAGCAGGGATTGATGCCGAGATCGTCGTGCTGGCTGGGAGCCTGTAGAAATGGGAAGTCTGCCAGCCAGAGACAGGCCGAACTGGGAGAGTACTGCTGGGATGCAGTTTTCTGCCGAGGTGGGCTGCCGAACTGGGCCACGGACTGTCTGCCGAGCTGGAGATATCAGTCGAGCTGGGGTGTCTGATACAGTCTCTCGGCTCTTCTGCCCTTTGAAGAGGCCATGGATGATATGGAGAAGGAGATGGAAATGGCCTCACAGCCATAGACTTCTCCAGCTGAAGAAGAGAAAGAGAGAAAAAGAACAACTCGTCCCACTCTGGCTCTTCGAGGCATGGTGTTTGGGAAGATGGCTTTTTACTCGTTCCCCACAGACGGCGCCAATTGTAAGTGCACAAAAAATCACAGACCCGGGGGGGGGGGTGATTTTCCGGCCCACTGGAAGAGGACGGAGGCTGGAGCTCCTTGTAGATGATAGAAAAACCGATGCCTCAAGCCTGAAATGGGAAAAAGGAGAAGGTCAGAGGACCCTGGCTTGGGCAGCGCAGGGCTCTCCGATGCCTTTGTTAGCTGCAGGTGCAGGACTAGAACAGAGGTAGGAGATGTAGTGGGAGAAGAAATGGCATACCAGTGAGTGGTGTTTGTTGGCCATCAAGCTTCTGGAGCCGTTGCTGTGCTCATATAGAGGAAGAGAGGGGACAAGAGGGAGACTCTATCAGAGTCTGATCCCATCATAGCCCACCCTGCAGTCCCATCGGGCCAGACTCCTGGGCCCAGTCCCATCAGGACATTCTGGGCCATGCACCTGGCAAGGGTGGATAAGGGAGAAGAAAATATCCCCACACAATTATAATTATTATTATTATATTTTTTGGTAAGAGGGAAACACTTTTATTCAACAAGGAGAAAAAAACAAGGAACATCTCTATTTACAAAATCAGAAGTGAAGTCATCATACCAAACCCCATTTAAAGAGTTTTCTCAGGACTCATCTTAACTAAATAGTGCACAACACCATCAACTGCACCACCTCCAAAATATCAGACACAAATATAATCAAATGGGTTCACATATCACATAAGTAAATGCCAGCATGAGATGCTATGTATCAGTTTAAGGTGCAGCTGGTTATTAGGTACTTCAACACTGATATCTTTGCTAACATTGTTATTAAATTCGTTTGTAGTGCTTCTGGCATGGAAAACGGGGGATTAAGCCTCTTTAACCTATATGGTTAGTTTTTACCAAAAAAAAAAAACCTATTTGGCTTGTAAAATGGGCAATGAAACCCCCACCCCCCACCCAAAATTCGTTTGTAGTGCTTCTGGCATGGAAAACGGGGGATTAAGCCTCTTTTTTTTTACCAAAAAAAAAAAAAAAACCTATTTGGTTTGTAAAATGGGCAATGAAAACATTGGCATGGAAGGCTTCACTCTTCCCATACATACTGTATTCAATATGTAGACAATTTATAAAGGGATTTTTACAAAGACATTAGTTCTAAACTTTGAATACATAAATTAATTAAGAAAGATCATAAAACATCAAATTAGGGTGTAGTACATAGCCAAAAGACTAATTTGCCTCTTAACGATATCGTCAGGGCTTATTTCTAAAGAAATGCTACAATGCATACTAATAACCTATTCAACAGGCCTTGTAGGTTGTACTTGCAACTTCAGCAATAAGTTATCTGCCCTTGTGACAGCATTCTGGATGTTGAAATTTCAAATGCTCTATCAAGATGAGAGATTTGAAATTCTATTCAAGGAGACAACTTTTGGATAATCTGAAATTCTTCAAGACATGAATTCGGTCTTGGAATTCTGGTAAAGAAGTTGGCCCTTTTTTGAGTATCGTCGTTTCTCATTCAACAGTTTTACAATTTTTAAGTTTTAAATAATGAAAACTTTCCTTTCCTTTCATTGCCGTTATTTCTAGTTCCAACCCTTTTCTTTTATCTATTTTACCCTATATTCAATGGATCATTGTTGAAGAACCATAAAGTGGTATATGTATATATGCCATAGCGTAATTTTTTTATGCATTTCTAACCCATTTTATCTACTGTCACATGTTTTTCTTTTATAGAATATTTTTTTGGGAGAACAACCTACTGTCACATGTTTTCGAGAGCCAGCATGACAATTTTCCTTCTTGCCGTGGAATGTTGGCCTCACACAAACATAACCTTCATTTTATTCTTTTTCTCTCACTGTTTTTGTTTTTACGATTGTAGAAAGGATGGATCCCCAACACCTCCCCCCCCACCACCCACCCACACGAAAGAAAACAAAAGAGAGAGAGAACACTGGAACTCGAATGGTGAATGGCACCAATGCACAGTGCCCAGGAGAAATTTGTCCCCCAGCCAATGAAAGGGACTCATTTTATTTATTCTAATCTCTGTCTTTGATTTCTATCCTCAATTATTACACCACTTTCATGCAATAGAACTCATGTGGAGTTATCATCTATGCTCATATCTCACTCTCTCCATTCATTTTCTTCCTTGCCCCTGCTCTCTGTTTGTGTTTTGCACATAACCCAAGGGCATAACTATGTTTCTAGGTACAGGCAGCGCCTTGGTCCTCCGAGGGCATTGACCCACGTGGATGGACCAATCACGATGTGCCATGTTACTCCTTGTGGTGTAAAGCCTAACCACATCCGAACCCCTTTTGACGAAGGAACTCGCTTGTACCATCTCTCTGCCTTCTACTCACACATTAGAGCATTAATTTCTTCCAAGTCCACTATAACGACCCTTATAGCGACGATCACAAGGAACTGCGAAACCAGACTCAACCATCCATTTGAATGATAATTATACATATTATAATGTAATATGGTATTGTTATTCATGCGAACTTGTTGTGAATGCTCCGCATTATCTGCAGATTAGGGCTCCCAATCCCCTTAAATAAGAAATCTCAAGTAGATCACTTAAGGACATGGCCAATGCTTGATTCGTCGTCCGGGCCACCCAGATTCTAACAAATTACACATATCATGGTATAAATATAGTGCTGTTAATTAATATATTTATGAATCCTATTTTCAGACTGTTAGAATAGGAAAGACCATATGCTTACTTATAGAAAATCTAATCATTTGGAAGTGATTGGATATTCAGACTCAAATTTTGTTGGGTGTCTTGACACAAGGAGATCTACATTAGAATACATTTTTCTCCTTGTTGGTGGGGCTATTTCGTGGAAACGTGTTAAACAGATTACAACTGCTTCTTCCATATTTTAAGCAGAATTTGTTGCATGCTTTGAGGCCACTAATCAAGCTATATGACTGCAAAATTTTATTTCAGGGCTTCAGATCATGGATTCCATTTCTAAGCCGCTGAAAATTTATTGTGATAATATCTCATATGTTCGTTCTCTAACAACGACAAGAGTTCTAGCGCTGCAAAACACTTTCAGATAAAATATCTTACCGTTAAAGAGAAGGTTCGTGATGTTTTAGTGTCTGTAGAGTAAATCAGTACAAAGCTCATGATTGCAGATTCTATGACCAAAGCATTACCGGTAGAGGCCTATAATGATCAAGTTTGAGCAATGGGTCTCATTGTGTTACCTTAATGTATGTGGTTGAAAAGATTTATGCTATTTACTTAGACATTTTTGTTGATCAGTTTTCATTAATAATGATTATGTTCTCTTGCTTAATTTTTGCGTGCACAATTAATTCATTATTGAAAAGCAATTTAAATCTCAGTTGGACCAATAAATAGGAATTTTTAGTCCACTCCTATTATTTTCCTCGATTTATGATTTGACTAAATGGAATCGCTAATGTTGTGGTACATAGAAGGAATTATGTCGCAAAATTGATGTTTGACCGCCATGACTCGCATTATTGGTTTCATTTAGTTACAGTATATAAGAATTAGCATAAACAAGAATGATTAGGCTGCTTTTACAAATGAGTGGCCACTCGTCTAGATTTTTATAATCTGTTAAATCCAAGTTGAGTCATTTTATAAAACATAGTTTTCAAAATAAAAATAAAAATAGAAGGTGGATTAAATATTGATGGTTATCATGACCAAGTGGGAGATCACATATGTGTGGTCATTCAGATCAAGTGGGAAATTGTTAGACGTGAGTAGTCCTTATGACCACATGTGCAACACTGTTGGGACCCACGGTTTGAGCCCACTAATTTAAGTTACTTTCCCCTTGTGGTTTTTGGTTTTACTAAGTTTATCTTTGATTCAAGTTTAATTAGTAAGCCCAAATCAAATAGGACTTTTGTTAGCTAATTTGAGGGAATTAAGGAAACTTACTTTTATTAGATTTCTTTGATGGGAAAAAATCTCTCTAGGGCTTATATATATATATATATATATATATATATATGGTTTTCCATTCCTCTCTCTTAACCTACCAAATCTGAAAAGTAACCATTAACTTCACGCATATTAGAGTTGGTGATAAGGGAGATAGGAGAAAACCCTATTTGACAAAAGAGTTCCGCTCATCATCAAGATCATGGCGCAAGGTACGCTTTTAATCTTTTATATAATATATTGTTTAACGCATAAATCTAAATCAATGTGTTTGATTTATATTGCAAATTAACCATATCAAATCTAATACAGACACATCCACCAAACAAGTTTAATTGTTCATTTACACCATGTGCCTCTGTTGGGGATGGATGCTGGATCTGCATTTTTGGTAGTGGCTGCTCCATGTGGGGCCCACTAACTGGAGCCAGGACCATAGTGGGTCTAAAGTGGTTAATATCTTTGACCAAAAACTCAAAAAAAAAAAAAAATTTTGGTTAATATCATGTTCAAATCACGGGGAAAAGTAGATCATTTTAGGGCCCAGCCAAATAACTCATTCAAAAGAGAACGAGTGGCTGCCACTTGCCAGTTTGTAGGAACCCCACCTCGCTCTGGTTCTCTCCCTCGTCGCATGTGTGGGTGTCCTCTCTATGCATGTTTAGGTGATCTCAAAATAAGAAAAAATAAAAATACAATTATATCAAAGGTCTTACTTCTCATATCAAAGTGATTCCCAAAGCATACCTCCGAAAGGAAATAAACGTATAACTTCAAAAGCACCATGAATTACACCAAATGCCTAAAAGCATTTTATACAATAGACTTTATTTTTTTTAGACCAAATTGTCATTCACTATCTCTCTCGCGAGTTTTATTCATGATATTGGTGAGCTCATGACATAACACTCGTGAGCTCGGGACTTAATTAGTGTCTCTATATTTACCCAACATTAGTCGCAAGCTTGGATTTTCTACTTTGATTCAATTCCATTCACCAACGTCCCAAAGCAGTCATTGATCTTCTCTATAATGTCATATTAATTCATAATTTCTATAAACTCCATTAATGCCCTTTTTTTGAATGTACTCTTACTACAATTAGTAGAGAATTAGCTCAAAGTTATGGAAATCAAGCATAGCCTCGCTTGAAATTTTACAAGGGATATGACTGTCATGTCAAGCTCAATAATTCTATTATAAATTTATTTAACCTTTAATGTACTCATTCTGAACCCTACTTTTAGGACAATCTGTGGGGATTTTGCTCTAAAGTGTAGGATGATTGCCCCCACTTTCCTCCCTTCCGGGCATGAATTGAATATTAATATGATTAAGTTGCGATGTTGAAAATCAACTCACGGGATGGGGTAGGTGTCTAAAGCATCTCCAACATCTCTTTCAAATATAACATGGACATGCCACCGTAGATATTTGACATGAAGTACCACTCCAACTGTAGTGCCAAAAATGACTTGACATTTGGCATTTGGAGTGAAATGCCAAAATTGATATATGGAAAGGCCACATGCCAAATATTATTTTGGGTTGTTTTATTTCAAAAGAACAATCAACAATCACTCCACCCCACATGTCAAATCTATTTAATATATTAAAAAAGGTAAAATCTAAATTAAAAAATCAAGTAATTAATTTAATATATGAAATGGAACTGTCACTTTTAAAAATATTAAATATCAAAATACCAAATTACAATAAAAGCAATCAAATGAAATTTCGCATCTCCAAATTGAACTTTCTATTGAATTTGCTTTTAGAAGCTTTTCTTCAAAAACTCCAACAGTCGTTGTAGATAGGGATGTCGGCCCGGCACGCTCCGACCCGCCAGTCAACGGCCCGCGGCCCGGCCCGGCCCGCAAAGGCACGGCCCGCACATGGGCTGGGCTGGGCCCGCTGGCCCGTTTGGCCCGGGCCCGCCAGGCACATGGGCTAAGGGCTCCAGCCCTTCGGGATCGGCCCGCCAGGCACGGCCCGCTGGCTCGCCCAAAAATGACTTTTTTTTTTAACAAAATTCTTCATTTTAACCTCCCAACAGCTATAAAACGGTCATATAAGGGGTATTTTGTATCCTTTTTCAGTTTTATAAAGTATATAAATACTCTAACCCTTCTATTCTTTTTCTTTTAATCAAAGTTTTATTTACCAAAATAAATAGATATACAAAGGATGTCAATCATTATATAACACTGTGGGCCCATTGTGACAAAAATCATTATGGAAATTGGGCCTAACTTTTAATACAAGGTTTGAGATGTTAACAAGAACTTCCATTACTTATAATTCAACGAACTTACTAATGTATCATCCACTTTGCATTACAGATTAAAAGAATCCAATAATGAGAAAAATTAAAACGTTAAATATAATAAAATCTAAAAAGGATCAAGCGAAAAAGAAAATGTGGCTGTAATTATAAAAGATAAAGGGCACTATATTAAGTTATAAGATCACATTTTAGAAAGAATTATACTTTAAAAATAAAAAAAGCCTTATTCATGAATAAAAAAACTTCACTAAAAATAATAATTGTTGATTATTTTCTTTTTTAACTATCTTTATCAAAAACATTTGATTTAATATGCATGATAATCAAAGAAGAATTTGTTAGAAATCTCAAATGATATGAATTGTCCAATGTAATTATAAGACCCTGCCGATTAAGACATGCATCATTCTTCTTGAATTCAGTTTTGGTTAAATAGACTTTAAAAATAGAAAACTTTACTTTTCACTAAAATTTATAATTTGTTTTCTTATTCTTAACTTTCTAAAGAAGAAAATTTTGTTCGAAATTTCAAATGATAAGAATTATTCCATGTAGGTCCCTCATCCCTACCAGTTAAGACATGCATTATTTTTCTTAAATTCAATGTTATGTTAAATAGACTTTAAAAATAAAAAGCTTTCATGTTTCACTAAAAATTAGATTTCTAGAGTGTTTATCCTTATTTTTAACTTTCTTTATCAAAGAGATTTTATTTCATTAATAAAATGAATTATTAGAAATCTCAGATGATAAGAATGTCCCAATCTAAGTCCCTACCAAATGATAAGAATTGTCCTATGTAAGCCCCTGTCCATTGATTAAAGAGAGATATTGTAGGATTTATTAAGGAGAGTTGTGATAAGTGAGAGGAAAAACTTACCTTCTCTCATTTAATTTCGTTTGAAAAGCTTCATCAAACCATGTAACTCAAAGGCCAAGGCAGTTTTGAGGCTGATTTCAATTGAAATCAATGTGGCTAGCATTGGATGAAATTGTCAAAATCAATTGAGGCTGATTTCAATTGAAATCAGTCTCTTTCATATATAATAATAGTAATCCAAAAAATATAAATAATGTTATTTTTACTTTTATTATGAATATATTATCCCATTAAAACATAATCAGCTCTAAGTATAGTTTGGTCTCTTCACTTGTGCCTCAGACCATGGATTTAGTCTTGGACTCACAGGTATCTCTTTGGAATGTGTCCAATCAGATATTAAGTCCCAACCAACCCATATATATACAAATAGAGCTCTCGTAATGGGACATGAGAGTATGATCTCAGCTTGGAGTGATATATTATTAGACCATTAGATTTAATTGGGCTCATCCATAGTTTGGAGTGATATATTATTAAACCATTAGATTTTAAAAAAAAAAAAAAAAGCCCCCCTGGCCCGCTGGCTGGGCCCGTGGCGGGCGGGTTTTTCCCTAACGGGCCCGCTAGCACAGCGGGCCGAGGCTGAAGGGCCGGCCCAGCCCGTTTGACATCCCTAGTTGTAGAGCTCATCAGCTTTTGCAAGATAGTAAAGGGCAAATCTTCTTTCGATAAATTTATGACCGCCGGCTCCACAAACATGCAACATCCCCTGTCCATCTTTAACAAGCCTACCCAGAACCTACAACAATTAAAAGATTCATATCGTTTTTCACATGGAAATAGAACGGTGGAGCCTCCACCCAATGAAAGATCTTAACTTGTTTTTCTTCTCTGCCCTTTCTTTTGGGTGAGGAGTACAAAAGACACTAGATATGAAATTGTTTAAAAACTAGATAAAGTTCTCTGGTTCTTCTTCTTACTTTGACGCAAAGAAAGGTTTGTCATGACCCATTAGAATGTGTGGGTACTGATATAAAAAAATGTATTGGTTTGCAGTAGATGATCTGTTTAAGGGATGAGAGACGTAGTTTGCAAATCGGTACTGGGGTCCACATAAATTCAATGGAACTTAATGGGTCTTTTCTCTAGTGATGAATTAGCCATTAATCAGGATCCCTGTTGCTTCCTTAGAATAATGACAACCCCATGCAACAGTCAGGTGTGCCCATCGTTAAAATCCATACCACTCGAACTTGTTTTCCCCAGTGCTCGGTTTAACTTCAGCTCAATCACATATAAAAAAAAAAGTGCACCTCACCTCTGAATTTTGAGCCATTAAAAGCTCTTAGATTTTGTTTTATTAAGCATTGGTGTTTGGCTAAATTTCATAGTAATAAGAGTTGGTTGAACAATCAAAATGATGGTGATTAGTTTGATGATGGACCCAATATCAGTGGATGACAAATTTGAGCAAAAGTAACAATGAAGCCATCGGTCCAAGTGTGGGTTTGTTGTATTAGTGCTGGTACTAAACGTGAAATTGATTGAAAAGCCTCTTTAAATTAAAGGTGACTGTCACTTTCTCTTCAACCGAGTGCTATTTAAATTTGAAGCTTTTGGGTGAAACTGCCTCCAAAAGCATTAGCATCGCTACTCTTTGGGTTACCGCTATGCGAACGCATGTTACGGCCAGTCATCCTAAAATATAAGAAACGTTAGTCCTATAGGACTCAATTTAGCAAACAAATATACATTCTACAAAAGCTTAAAAAAAGAAATCCAATCCTTGCACGTCTTAGGTTTATACTTGTTTTTAATCTAGAAACTAGCATTGCTCTGATACCAAACTTGTCATGCCCCCAAAAGTGAAACCGAGATTATGTGTGAGATTAAGGCCAATTAAAATGTTTCAAACCGAGATTATGCGTGAGATTAAGGCCAATTAAAATGTTTCAACATAATAATAACCATTGGCCCCAATCATGTCCCATAATGGATCGAAGATCGCTATGAGGCATAAACATTTCCTCAATACTTCAAACAATAGCGGAAGCTTCATAAATACAAGTGGTATCTCAAGATATATAGTTAAGAGCAATACGGAAATATATTATCTAAGTTCAAGTTTGAAACAGTTTAACCAAAAGTATTAATTACATGAAAGGCCACGCTAAACCTTGGGCCTAACCAAAATGATAATCAAAGTAAACCAAAAGATAAATCTATCCAAAATAAGCATGAGGCACTCGAGGACGGGGTCGATACGGCTATACAACGCTATCCGTACTATAGTCTAGGAGGTCATCAGACTGATCCGTACTATACATGATTAGAGATGAGGTATGGCTCTGATACCAATTGTTGGGAAGTAGGTGGGCCTCGTAGACAAATTTTCAAAACTTGTGACCCACTTGACTCAGGGATCAAGTACCCATGAGGCCATAAACCATATCTAGGATGCAATCCCTCCTTCTCATCAATCATGTACAGCAATAAACCTATCTAAAAGATAGAAATCAGCAACACCATGCAACCAAAATAACCCATAACAAATAAAGAAGCAGATTATACATTTGGAGCCCGGTAGTGCTCTAATGGAGAAAATGACAAATTACTTGACCAAGAACTCTTATTGAAGAAAATTAGGATCTCCAAGACCTTGTTGTCTTCCACATTATGACCCACTATCAGATCTCTTTTCTCAAGAAGATTGGTTGAAACTTCAAATGAAAACCCAACTAGAAACTCCAAGGAACTAGAAGAGAAAGAGAAGAATTATGCAACACTTGCACACAAGGACCTTGGGCGTGTTTGTCTAATATGGATGTCCAAGAGGGGTGTGCTCCCCTTTTTATAGCCTAAAGACTCCTCCTTTTACTAATTAAAATAGAAGTTCAACTCCTATTAAGAATTAGTAACCATCTCCTTTCTAATCATTATAGAAGTCTCACTTCCACAACAATTAGTAATTTACTATTACCACTATTAAAAATCCTACTTCAAATAGAAATACTAACTTTCTAATTTCTTCCTTTTGAATTTTCAAATAGGATTAGTATTTTTCTAACAACTTGGGCTAGCGTGGAGACCACTAGAGATTCCATAGAAAGGTGGCTCCAACTTAGACACCGCGACCCCACATCTCTGTGTAATCCAAGCCCACAGTTAATTGTAAATAACAACATTATATAAATGCAATTGCACTCCAGTCTTAGAAATAAATTACAAAGAAGACCCTAAACTTCCCAATTACCACAAGTAGGCCCCTCTATCAATATCCATGGATCAATTGGAATAAATCTGTCTTTTCCAATCTTAGTTCCACATCTTATTATCCTTGAGCCCCAATTAATCACAGTGATCATCAGTACCATTCAATTATCTCTTAATCAAGATGGGTGCGCACTTACTAATAACAAATCCATTAATTGGCACAAGGGGATAATATAGATAGATTCCAACTTGACCATTGGATGTTCCCATAATCCTACTACCACGTACCAAAGACACCGAGGTGTTGACCTACATTTGGCCTCATTCATTGGTGACTCAAAGCAAATGAATATATAAAAACTTGAGTTCATTAATGTCTCAGGATTGAGAGCCTATTGCTAGGGAATTATAAGAGCAGACCTTAAACTTGAGACAGTATTCCATAAGGTGCTTCTCATGGTCCTTCAATACATCCAATGAACCAGCACCGTGATCCAGAATCTTACATTCTAATGATCGAGACAAATCACACTATCTCATAGTGATCAAAGTGCTGCAACCTTATCAGATGAGACGCCCAGTCTCATCACTGGTTATGAAGATATTTAAGTATAAGATTTGTGACACATGTCTCCCGTATGTGGATCTCATCCATACACATATATCACATCTAATATACTAATGGAACCCGGTTCAACTCATGAACCATTATGTCATATGTATTGGTCATGTGCATTAAGTAATAAAACACCATTTATCTCATGAAAGGAAAGCATGATTTTATTGATAAATAAAGAAATTAATCAATTTATTATATCAACTGATGGATTGATACCACACAAACTAACAGTCGATACGGCTATACAACGTCGTCTGTACTATAGTCTAAAAAGTCATCAGACTGATCCACCTGAATGTCCTCTGTCGTCTCCTCCTCGAGGTAGAAGGGCTCGGTACCTATGTACCAAGAGTAGCATCATCAGACACGACGGTCGGCATGCAGATATAAATATAAAACATCAATAGATATGTAAAACGAATCAGAATAGGCGATAGACAAGATCATAAAACATGCATAGCATCCTAATCGTAAAAAGTGCATAGCATACGAATCATAAACAAACTAACATAAACATCTAATAAGATAGGCAGTCCACATATGCTAATTACCATGGGATAGTATCATTGCCCTCTCATACTCACATTGAGTCATTGTAGAGATATCAAGACACAGGATATACCTGGCAACAAGAAATTGGATAAAAAGCCCGGCAAATAAGACACAGGATAAATCCTGGCAACAAGACACGGTAATGACCCGGCAACAAGCAAGATAGATATCAAGTTGTACTACGCAAACTTTCATCAAAGTCCTCACACAGATAGTGCCCCATCTGTGTTGGGCAATATACAGTTGAGTGGTGCCTGACACAAATATTCCTAGACAAGCAATAGTGAGGGGCTAGGCTTTCTTGTGTAAACAAGATTCATTAACAAAAGAGAGACTACTTTCCACTATCGAGTCAAGATCAATCAAGCAAGCTTCTTCAAACGTCAATACCATAAGTAGTCATCATCAAGCTTTTACAATCAAGGCCACCTAGCCTCAAGACTTCCATCAATCATCAAAATAAGTAGAACATCAAAAGGGGTCCTAAGTTCAACACCTAGGTTCATCAAGTAATCCCAAAACAAAACAAAGCAAACGAAACTAAAGAACATGAACATAGCATGTAGATAAGTACTAGACAGTACAATTTGGAATAAGAAGCGATAGACAATCCAATCCTAGATACAATGTTAAACCCGAGGCATCGTACAACCATACTCAGTCAACGAAGGGAATTAGCAACACATACCCTACTGTACCCAAACGCACTCCGAATCGCGCAAGACTTCGCACGCGAGATCCATATGTCAAACATGACTTGTTAAAACTCTAAACACACTTACTAACTAATCACGTAATTAATTATAATTAATATGGATTATGGATAGGGATGTTACACATACAAGTCAATCTTTAGGGACTCTGGACATCAAGCGCACACCATTTAATTAAGGACAGGCACATGGCCCAACTACTTCACATGCACAAGCACAACCACTCCTCTTTCAATTACAAATCTCTCATAAAGCTAGTCCTAGATCCTGATCCATTTTCAGTAATTGAGTCTGAAACTCGTCTAGAGGAAGCCCACCGATTGAAAATCTAAACCCTCCAAAAGAATGCCTTCCTCATTATAAGATATCACCAAATTTTAATTTTATAATAGTTGGTCCGAGTTTAAGATTGATCATATATAAAATATATGAATAAAATAACAAAAAATTAAGACAAATCCATGCCTTCATAACATTGAGTCATATGCTTAACGTTAGCTAGGGTGAAGTCAACTCTTAAAAGAAAATTTGGGAACATTCCACAAAGAAGAGCTTGTTCATTTTTTAAGGTCTAAATTTTTACGAGGGAAGCCTCATTGTGGAGTTCCACTTGTCTCACTTATGAGAAAGTAAGTGAGACATTCAAGGATCAGACTCTTTTTATATTTAAATTTGTGTAATGTTTGTTGCCCCACTAAATAGAAGATAAGTGCTCGGATTTGCTGTGCTTTTATAGTAAGATGAATTGTCCCTTTGAAACAGGTGAATAAATTTAGAAAAAGAAATGAAAGAAACACCAAATTATTAAATCATTTTAGGTCCTGGTAAAGAAATACCAAATAATTAAATCATTTTAGGTCCTAGTAAATTCGACATTTGCCGAAATTGGTTATGATTCGGCTAGGACATGTTTCTGCTTAGGGCATATTTGGTAAACATGGAGGATCTAGTGGATTCATTCATTCCCTTGAAACCATGCTATCCTCTATGACAATTTCTGAGGAGATGAGTCGTTGTATTCCAGGTTTGGAAAACACTCAAGAGGATCTACTTCTTATAATTTAGGTTCTTTTTTGCCTTTGTAGATTTACAAAATTCAATGAGGTGAGGTGGAGTCGTGGAGACGAAGGATTTGGTGGAAGGAGGGTTCTCTATGGGTTGGGAGGATCTGAAAAACCCTCTTTCACTTTTCCTCTCTTCACCCACACATGGGTTTTCCTCGGAATCGAGAAAAACCAAAGAGTATTCCTCTCCAAGGATGTTTACCACACATGCCCTTAAGAAATTAAAGTTTTTTTCCACGTAAGGGAACACTCTTTCCCTTGTGATTGTTTGGTGCAACCAGTTTTATCATATAAAAACAACGAAAAGAGATCATTTTTTCCTTGGGACAGAAGAAACCTGAGTCTGACACCTCCTCCTTCCCCTAGAAATTTGTTTATATGATAGAGAAAACACAGATTTCCTCTTCCACAGTATTACACAAAAATAAAAATTTAAAACCATAAAGATTATAATTTTCTCCCACAGCATCCCTCATAGGAATAGGTGACACTGTCCTGGACTATTGATGCCCTCCCATCAACCTTACATTACCTGGGAGAGAATTTCTCTGGGATAAGCTTTTTATGAACAAACAATTCCTACATCATTAATTTAATAGTAAGCACACTAAAAGTACGATGTTGATCCAATTTTGCAAAACTATATGTATGCCCATCCCTATGAATAAATTTGAAAACCTCTACTCACCGTTCTAGTTGAATTGAAAGCAGAGGTAAAACTCTCTTTAATTAAAAAAAAAAAAGCAATACTTTTAATTAATAAGAGACTATTATCTAAAGTACTAAGAGGCGAAATTTGTTAATTTCTGTGATTTTTTAATAAGTAATGCTGATGATACCCTTTGTATCTTTTTTTTAAAGGAAACCCCCCTTGGATTAGCATCTGGATTCTCCAAGGAGCAGACTTTTGTGGGGCCACTTTTGAACTCCAAATTACTCACAGTGATAGTCCTAACTGCTTCTATCATCTAGAAAAAAAAATTTGTTTCAATTCAAAGTTATGCATGCCTTTGTGAAATTGATCAAATATAAAACACTTGAATTAACTTTTTTCTAAGTTTATTCTCTTGTTTTAGACATGATTATTAAAATGGAGAGAGCATGAATCTACTTGGAGTGAGGTGCGCATAAATCTGACTGAAGCCAGAGATTTCCAGATGTTGGATCAAACTTGGAGGGCCTCACAGACGGATTCCTAGGATGGTCTTCGGATAAACCCACCCCATCACAGGTATGGGTCGGCAATGGGTCTCACCTAGTTTGATACTGCTACCTTTTAGTTCATGCAAATATATATATATAGGGGCCAGCTCTCCTAAGCTGCAGCTTAGCTTATCCTAAACTGAAACAGGGCTGGTCCCACAAAATCAAAGTCGAATATGCTATTTTTTGGATGATGATCGTCTCCAAAATCAAGATAAATCCAATCAGAACTGGATTTTTCAATTCCATTATGCAAAAAACAGATATAATCAAGTTTGATTTGTAGGACCAGCCCTATTTCAGCTTAGGATAAGTTAAGCTTTAGCTTAGGAGAGCCCAGCTCATATATATATATATATATATATATATATATGAGCTGGGCTCTCCTAAGCTAAAGCTTAACTTATCATAATCAGGAATAGTGCTGGTCACACAAATCAAAATTGATTATGTCTGTTTTTTGTATGATAGAACTGGAAAATCCATTTTTGATTGGATTTATCTTGATTTTGGAGATAATCATCATGCAAAAAACAATAATAATCGACTTTGATTTATGGGACCGGCACAGTTTTAGCTTAGGATAAAGTAAGCTTCAGCTTAGGAGAGCTAGTCCCATATATATATATATATATATATATATCTGTGTGTGTGTATTAGAGAATGTTCTCCTTAAAGCATATATTGCATATTTCTCAAATCCAGTCCAACTCGTGAGGCCCACTTAGATGTTTACTGATCATTGGTCGGGGATGAGATACATGGAAAGATCTCCTCATCGATGAGGGTCAACAAAAAAGTTAGTTCATAAATTGTCACTTCCCCCGAACCCGATTAGAGAATAAACCGGATCCGATGAGTGAAATTTTGGGCCAATTAAAAAATTTTGCCCTTTTTGGCCCGAGGATCGTAAGTCCGTTGTGAGGATTAATGTATTTGAACCTCAAATCATAAAACAAATAGCGGAATTCATACATTAATATCAACAATAGATAATAAATCTCAATTAAATTTAAAGTTGCAAGAAACAATTAAAGCTAAAAAGGAAGTTAGTTTAATTACAATGGCCATCCCAGAAACTAAGGCCAATAAATTCAATGAAAGTAATAAAGGAAGGTTCAACGATGATAACAAAGAAATAAATAAAATCTAATGTTTGTCCCCCAATGAGTCTCTCATGTGCCTGGTAGTGATGACGCTACTCTACATCATCGGCACTCCACTCTCGTGCCTCCTCTGCTGGTTGGAGATCATCTAGGATCTCCTCACCGGCCTGCTCCTCGTAGTAGTACTCACGTGAGGAGTCTGCACACCAAGGAACAGAGTTAACGACATGTTGAGCAATAGATAAGCAAGATATAATTAAACATAACATGCATCAAATGAAAGAGTAATAACATGACATAATCAAGTGAATACAAAGAACAGAACTAGGCATAAAGCATGAGTAAATAATCATCAGAATCATAAATAGGAATCCTAACAATACTAACAATCACCACTATCAATGTAATGCAATGCACAAGAGGGAGACTCCGTGGATGTCCAAGCCACCTCACAGGGTACCAGTAACAATCCTATCCAGACTACTGATACCAAAGTCCGGCTCTAGGGGGATCCAAGCTCCCGGTCCTGGGAATAGTAGCACGGTCCAAGTCCGCTCCCAACTATTCAACGCCATATATAGACGCCGTCCAAAGCCGACTGCCCACTCCGATGTCCGAATAACCGGCCCATCAATAAAACCCGAAACTGCAGCTGGCCATGATATACAAATAATAATAAAGTGGTGCTGACACACGGGGAAAACTAAGACAAGCAAGTCTAGCTAGCTCAACAAACAAAACATGTTCTTATGGGTTATCTCATTCAAAATAATACAAAGCAAACCAACCACACGATAATCCCTTACATGCTAGCCAGTCATGTTTATCAATACACGATACCCGGTTCCTAAGGTACACTCTAAGTCAGGTCCTTGTCCTAATTCTACAAGAGTTTAGGTTTCATAATTAATTAGTTGTTTTATGCCAAGAGAGTGTACAAGGAACGATAATCAACGGATATAGTTAACAAGTCAAGGAGAGATTACAATCCAATCCTAAGCAAGTGTTGTCATCCTTGTACCATGTGTTTTAACGGAGTACGTGGGGAATTCGAATCATCAATGCTTATAAAGAATTCCTAGGTGTACAATCATGTTAAACATTGATTGATTCAACTCCATACGCATTCGGTTAATCCATACACAATACACGAATACCTAAACAACCCATCGAAGCACACCAAGCCACGTGCTATGATTTTAATACCCCATTAATGGTCACGTGAGAGACTAGGTTCATGGTTTCCAATATCTAAGGCCCAAACCTAAGTTATCAGTCTCATTTACAATAAAACATGAGCTGAAACAGTAATCTGAATATTTACATCACTTACCGACCTCCAATCGTGATGAAACTAGAACATTGGATTCTACATCTCGAGAGATTTCCAATGGTATATTACACGTAGACTTCCAACAGACGGATTAAAAGATATGGCCCTTAGAAATCTGCCCTTTATATATATAACTATTTTTTTAATTATTTTATTCACTACAGTACCCACGCCGGACCCGTTCAAAACGTCTGAATGTTCTGAACTGAACGTTCAGAACGTTCTGTCAACAGAGCATTTTTTTTTTTTAATAATGCACCTGCGCAAGACGTTCATGATTTCTAAACGTTCAGAACATTCAACAGAGCTCTCTTTTTTTTTTTTTTTTTTATTTTATTTTCTTTTCTTTTCTTTTCTTTTCTTTTCTTTTCACCCCAAAACCATTCCTCATCTTCTCCAAACCCTTCCAAAAGTTGACCCAAAATCTATTATAGCATATTAATCCCAAATTAATAACAGGAACAGGCTTGGAATTAGGGAAATCTAACAAGAAAACACATCCAGTCAATGGAAAACATACACACATGCTTAATTATAAAATGCAGATCTACTTGCCTAAACTAAGAAGAAGATTGGAATCGGGGAAATCGAGGAGAAGCTCTCTATCACAAAACCCACAAATCTAACCCGGCCAAACGCAACCTAACACACAAAAGGAAAAGAAAAGAAAGGAAAATATCAAGATCTAACCTAGATCTAAACCAAAGAGAATTGATTGAAAAGATGAAAGTGAGGGAAATCTTACCAAACTGATATCAATGAAAAGAGGAGATCGCGAGGAAGAAGATGAGCGGTTCGGATCTTTGAGATGGTCTTTCTCGGAAAGAGTTCCGGAGCCTTAGAAAAATGAGGAAAAAGAAGAATGTGCAGTTCTTGTTTGTTGTAGAGAATGAAAAGAGATTAGGTTAATCTCTTGATTAAAAAGAAAGGAGGGGAAAAGACAAGTTTGTCCTTTAAGTGGGTCCAGTGAAAGAATGAATTACTAGAAGGGTTTCTGGTCATCGGATCGCAACGAGCCAGAAGACAAAAATGATCAGCACGACAATACCTTTCCAACGAACTCAAAATCACGGCGATAGGAATTTTTCGAAAAAGCACTTAATTTTTCCTAAATTGCAAACTACCCTCCTACTAGGGTCAAATGAACTCAGAATCGAACGAAACTCCGTAAGCACTATTCTAACACTAAAAAAAAACTCGCTCACCATCTAAACCCACCTAAATATCTAACAAAACCATAATAATAATAATATCAAAATTAATGGTCAACGGGCCAGCTATTGGGCCCAACTGACCCAGTAAGGTCGTGGACCTTACATAAATCATCCTAGCCCTTGACTTAATAGCCATAAAATTTAGCGACCTTTTGACCATAGATTTCTTTGATATCCAATCCAAATGTGGATAAAGTTTAAATGACAAGAAAATTGAGCTTGGTATCATATTAGAGGAGGCATATGGGAGTATGAAAGGGCGTGAACGGATTGAAAGTAGGACCAAGTGAGCCCCACACAACTAGACTACATGTACTCTTGCCCGTGGTAGAACAATTCTCAAAACATATTTATTTATTTATTTATTATGCACCAAGAGGAAAACCTCCAACCTTAACACCTGTAATAAAGGAGAATTGTCCCTTACCAAATGCACCATAAGACTCATGTATCATATTTTATATGAAAAAAAGGGAAACAATATCTTTTGATAAAAAATAGATAAGGACATGCAGCCACACCTCAAAATCACCTCGAGCTTATATCAAATTCTATATACCTCCCACAAACATAGAAAAACCACCACAGAATCCACCCAAGGGCACAAATACAAGGATTTGTAAAGAAATGAATGATTTTAAGGATTCCTCACAAATGATTTGTATAGTTGTAGATTTTACATCAATATTAGCTCACATTGGGGTGGGTGTGTATGTGTGGGGGGGGGGGGATATTCAAGTGCATCCATCTCTCACCATTTGTGGTGAGGGACACCCCTTTTGGGAAAGTTTGAAGTACAAAAGAGAGATATAAAAGAGAAGTACACTTCTCTTTTGTACTTGAAACTTCCCCAAAAGGGGTGTCCCACACTACAAATGGTGAGGGATAGATGCACTTGAATATTCTCATATATATATATATATATATATATATATATATATATATAGCTGAGAAAAACCTGCAGTGGCCGGAATCGTTGAGAATTTACAATTGACAAATATAGACTTCGCAAATCCTCAAGTCAATTAGGAATCTCTGAGGATTTGGTTGCCTAACATTACCTAATAATGATACGACAGGTCACCCATGTAACCCCACGGCCCATTTACCCTCTGTTTGGGAAGGTGGGAAAGAGGGGGGAAGGAAAAAAAGGAGGGGAAAGTAGGGGGAAAATCTTTTTTGGGGTGTTTGGGAAGGTGGGGAGGAAAAGGGGGGGGGGAGGAAAGTGGGGGGAAAATTTTTGTCTTCTTGTGGCAAAAATTTTCCCCCCAAAAATGGGGGGAAAATGAGGGAGGGGAAGGAAAATGAGTGAAAAAGTATTTTTTGCCCTTTTTGTCCTTTGTTGTCATTTAGACACTTTTATAAAAGTAAGGGCAAAATGGTAATTTTTCATGTACTTTACAAACAAACAAAACCCTACTTTTTCACTTTTCTTCCCCCTACCTTTTTACTTCCCAAACAAGAGGAGGTAAAATTAATTTTTCCTCCCTTCCCCTCCCCTTCATTTTCCTTCCCCTCAAATTTTCCCTCCCCTCCCCTCCCCTCCCCTCCCCCCTTCCCAAACACAGCATAGAGCCATTGCCATCCTTGCATGGCAATGTGCCCTTCTTGCCTCTCTTTTTGGTACTGCAAGCTTCTTCTTCCTATTACGCACTCCTAAAAACTGACAACCCCTAACACACCAAACCCATCTCTCTCTTTCAGCCTTACTGTCATCGTCAGAAAGCTTTGAAGAATCATTATTATAACACACCAGTGGTCACGTCACGCACACGTTTCTACGTACCTTTGCTCCTTGTTCAGCTTGTCTCTCTAATCCGTTCTCACTCACTCTTCCCTCCCTCTCCACCCTATAGATTCAACCACCCATCACCACAAGAAGAGACCACAAGAAAAACCACAAAAACCATCAATGGATCCTCATCAATCAAACCAAGTCTCAGTAGAAGACATAGAATTCTACCCTGCAAGCCCCACCTCAGAATACATCAACAGCTCAGTCCTCTCCCTCTGCATCCTTTCCGTTTTCGAATCCGAAATCCCCATCGACGACTCCCAAACCATCACTCTCCTTCGCACCGACTTCCTACCCATCAACCCTCGCTTCTCCTCCATCCTCCTTAGAGACGAAAAGGGCTCTCAGATATGGAAAAAAGTTCATGTCAAGCTCGAAGACCACGTTAAAGCCCCACATTTCCCACTTGGATTACACACAGATGCTTATGATGAGTACTTAAAAGACTATCTATCAAAAATAGCTGGAGAAAAGCTCCCTGATGACAGGCCTCTGTGGGAAATCCACATTTTCAAGTACCCCACAAGAGATGCTGCGGGGACTACTGTTTTTAAGCTGCACCATGCACTTGGAGATGGATTCTCCCTCATGGGCGCTCTTTTTTCGTGCCTCAGGAGAGCAGATGATCCTTCTCTGCCTTTAACCTTCCCTTCTTCTTTTGTGAACAAGGAGTCTATTACGAGGAGGGAGAGAGTGAAGAAGATATGGAGGGGTGTGAGTGGTGTGGTGACTGGGTGTTGGAACACTGCTCGTGATTTCTCTACAGGCCTGCTGCAGAGTACTGTGTGGGAGGATGATCGGAACGCTATTCGGTCGGGGAGGGATGGGGTGGAGTTCGAGCCGATTTCGGTGTCGACTGTTACGTTCTCTATTGACGACATCAGGAAAGTCAAGCACAAGATTGGTGGGGTATGTATGTTATGGCTCATAAGTCTGCTCTCTTTCTTTAATTTATCATTTTTCTTTCATGATGGTTTTGGTGATGGTCATGATGTCGATCTAAGGGCAGTGATTTGGCCATGGATGGGCCATGAAAATCACTTTTGTGATCATTGTTGTGAGACCCACCTCTGCGGCTTCTGGACTCCAAATCTTCTAAATCTCAGAATCACGTGAGATTTGGTGATTCCCTTACTGTGGGACCACTTAGTGAAATCTAAACCGTCCAATCTCACTCAACCTATTAATGAGTCCCACCCAAGGTTGATCATATAAAATAAATTAGATTTTCTTTGAAATATTTTATCCGCATATATATTATATGTGATTAATTTGATGGTGGGTCTGATCGTGGGACTGCTCATGTTGGAGTGATTTTACTTGGGGAAATTCATTTTGAGTATTTAAAATTGGGGGATATTCATATGCATCCATCCCTCACCATTTTTGGTGAGGGACACCCCTTTTGGGGGTGTTTCAAGTACAAGAGGGAGGTACAAAGTACCCCTCTTGTACTTCTCTTGTACTTGAAACACACCCAAAATGGGTGTCCCTCACCAAAAATGGTGAGGGATGGATGCACATGAAGACCCCCCTTTAAAATTTTACCAGGTGGACCCACTGAAAAGGAACAAGAAAACTTATGAATTTAGGAATAAGAGAATGTGGGGCCCAGAATTTGGGGATCATAGGCTCTATCAAATGGAAAGAGAACTTTGGATCTAATCATTCCAGAAAAGAATAATAACTTTGGATCTATCACGTGCCACATGTTCTCCTTTTTGTTTAAGTTACACACGATTTGTCGGAGAAGGTAGGGGATCCGGATCCATCAAAATAAAGATGGTTTCATGTCAGATGGCCTTATTTTGATGCACTTGTTTCCGTTGCACCCTACTTTCTGTTTATCTTACACAATACAATTCTTCCAAATGAACGGAAAGATGCTCATGGATTACTTTAAGCTGATAAGAACAATTGCAGGGTGCAGACTACAAAGTACAAAGGCTTGTAATCTACTGCTGCCGTTGTATGTGAACGGATGTAAGGCCCATTAAGAATATTGCAGATTCTTGGTGATGCCCTTTGGTGGATTACATTTAAAAAAATCTGAACTGACACCACCATGAATGCCTCGTTCTTGCAAGGCTCTCATCAAATTTAACTCTAGTAAGAGCACCCACCATTTGACTGATCACATACATATGTACGAATAATCAATCTATCTGCAAGTAATGATAGATCTATCTATCTGCTTAGAGAGATCAACCAATATATATATATATATATATATATATGCTTTTATGAGAGTTTACTCTTATGGTACTGTAAGAGTAAAAAGTGGGAAGGGGAGGGGCATGACATTTAAATTATATATATTGGATAATCATCCTTATTCTCACACTATTGTGAGAATAATTCTCATAAGAACATCTTTCACACACACACACATATTATATATATATATATATATATATATATATATATATATATGAGATACTCCTATGAGAGATTAGATGGAGGCCCTCATATCTCTCATATAAGGTAAGAGAAATCTCTCATATGAGCATATCGCGCGCGCGCCCACACACACACATATATATATATATATGTGTGTGTGTGTGGGTGTGTGAGTGAAATTTAGCAAGAGCTCATTCAAGACAATAGGTCAGGCCTCCCTGAGCATCTCCAAATTTCCAGCGATTCCCAAAATCACAGTACCCCGAATCCAGACACAGAATGGACCCTCGAACAACTGTATATGAAAAAATTGTGTTAACTTTTACACTGCCATTTTAAAAAAGAGACACTAATAAAATATTTGTTGTCTGCCAAAGCCTCGTGCAATGCATGGATACGTGCAATTATGTTGTCCACGCTGAAAAATCTCGTGCAATGCATGGGACTGCTGATGAATCAGCTAAATGCTAATCGACCTCAGCCCTCTCACTCGACCAAGTTACATGCAAAGGCTAGGGATCACAACCTGTGTAAAACCATGAAACTATCCTCGGCCGAGCCCACTCGCTAAAATGCAGACAGCTCAAAAGAAATGTTTCCTCGTGCATTCTGTGTGGCTGTAGCTCAAAAATATTAGGAAAAATAAAGTGATGCAATCTAAATCCATTAAATTTGATGGTCATAAATTAAGGAGTTACAATGATCTAGTGGAGTTGGTCATATTTTGCAGGTCTCATATGAGATCTTACCATCTCTCACCTCCCCATGATCGGCAGCAACTTGCATGTTATTGTTTGCAAACATTTCTCCCTCCCACACACACACACACACACACACACACACGCATATATGAAGATACTTCTATGAGAGATATCTCTTACCTTAAATGAGAGATTATGTGGTGGCCCTCATATCCATATCCAATGCCAACAACTTAAATATGAGGGATCACACCTATATCTCTCATATAAGGTGAGAGATATCTCTCATATAAACATCTTCCATATATATATATATATATATATATAAATACATACATATATAAATGAAAAATATTCATGTGCATCCATCCCTTACCATGTTATGGTGAGGGACAACATAGTAGAGTTAACTTTATAACACATCCGAACCATCCACACACATAGACCCCTTAAGTACGCTAAACCCATTGAATTTTCACCTATCCAAATGGATTGGACCATTGGATCGAGAGTCAAATTTTTTCCTTTAATATAAAGTCATTAAATTTGTGAGCCTTGGATGAAGGGATTAGAAGCATGGGATTGACCCCAAATTTGATATATGGTCTCATCCAAGATGTCTCTTCCCATCCCCCACAAGTTCCATGATCAATGGATCCCTAGGTGGGCCACATTAAGTTTGTGTCTCACCATATGGTGATGAAATGAATATTCCCCTACATATATACATATTATACATACATACATACATACATATACATATATAGACAATTTTCACCGAAGTAGTATCCGCAGTACACCTTAAGTATTTAAGAGCTCATGGGACCCACTTCGATGCATGCTAATCATGAGAGGGGGATATACTGTGATAAAAACATATCATTTGGGATTAGGTTTGGGGAAAACTTTAAGTTATCCGGATCATCGAAACCAATAATTCAGGGGTCCAAGATTTTGATAATTGCTCAAGTTACATCTTAATGAGATTTAATTAAATAGTGAGTATAATTTAATTAAATTCCAAATTAGGATGAGACCCATGAACACCCCTATTTGTTCTTATAAACTAAATTATTGGACTATTTTCTTTAATCATCAAGGATTTTTATTATAATTAGAATTTTGCTGAATATTTTTATTATACACTTAATACCAATTTTGCCTTATGAAACCCTAGCATGCATCTATATATAGGTGCAACTTAATTCGGTCCTAAGTCCTAACACTATAGAGACAACCTCGGTCCTAAATCCTAACACTCTATTTCTCTTCTCCCTGTTGAAGCGGCCTTCTATTTTCTATACTTTGTTGACCACTCCTTGATTTGGTTCTAGGTTATAATTTAATTCATTTGCATGTTTATTTGTTTAATAGGTCTTCAAATTATACCCATCTATGTTGAAGCGGCCTTCTCCCTTTTGGATATATAATTCCTCCCAGCACATCTCAATCTCCTTCTCAACTTCCCCCTCATCTCATTCTAGCATTATTATCGGAGTTTATGGCTCTATAGATTATAGGCAAAGGAGGAGTCTTTGGGACTATTTGAATAATAGTCCTTTTTCCTCTAAGCCTTGGTGTGTGATAGGAGATTTTAATGCCATTCTTCTAGCTAATGAAAAATTCAGCACTCGCCCCCCTTCCCCCCTTTCGGTTAGGGAGTTCCATGAGATGCCCGTCGCTGCTGGGCTAAAGGACTTGGGGTTTAGAGGCAATAGTTTTACTTGGGCAAATAATAGGCAGGGTCAAGCCTTTAAGGCAGCTAGGCTAGACAGAGCTCTTTCCAACTCCAAATGGCTAGACACCTTTGTTGATCCAGTGGTGAATCATCCCCCTAGAATTTCATCTGATCACAGCCCCATTATTCTTGCTCATAGACAAAGTATTTCCTCCATCAATAGGCCTTTCAGATTTGAGGAAAAATGGATCTCTCATGAATCCTTCTCCAAGGTTGTGGAGGACAGTTGGGCTACTCCATGCTATGGCTCTCCTCAGTTCATATTCGCTAGTAAACTTAGGACTCTCAAGCTGAACCTTAAGATTTGGAGTAAAGAAGTTTTTGGAAACTTCAAGATCCGAATAGCTAAGACAAAGGCCCTTGTCCTAGCTAAGGAAGCACCTTTTGGAGAGCAACCAAGTGACCTTCTTAGAGACCTGAATCAAGCTAAAGCTTCCCTTCATAACTAGTTGAATGTGGAGTCTTCCCACTGGAAGCAGAGGACGGAGGTTAAGTGGCTTCAAGACGGGGATAGGAATACAAAAAAACTTCACCTCTCAGCTAAGGTCAAAGGCATTCGCAACCGCATTGACAAGGTTAAGGTTGATGGTATTCTGTACGAAGATGCCCAGCAGATAAAAGACCAAGCAACTAGTTTCTTTTCAAATCTTTTCCAAGCTGAATCGATCATCCCTGGTGAAGGGCTTTTTCAATTGGCTCATCCAACTGTCTCGGAGGCGCAAAACCAATTTCTAGTAGCTGTTCCCTCCCCTAATGAAATTAGGAAGGCTGTTTTCCACCTTAAGAGAAGCAGCTCCCCAGGGACGAACGGTTTCTCTGGTGTCTTCTTCACCAAATGCTGGAATATTGTTAGTAAAGAAGTGACGGCAGCAGTCATCCATTTCTTCTCTTCTGGCCGTCTGTTAAGAGAAACCAATGCCTTCTTTTTATCCCGTATCCCTAAGAATTCCTCGCCAGAAACCTTGAATGACTTCAAGCCAATCATCCTATTGAACTTCACCTACAAAATCTCATCCAAGATTCTAGCCTCGAGGCTATCTAGCATCCTCCCTTCCCTCATCTCCCAAAATCAAACAGCTTTTGTTACAGGAAAATCAATCCATCACAATGTAGCCTTAGCCCATGACCTTAGCCAAAAACTTAACTCTAAGGTTAGGGGAGGCAATGTTTGCTTGAAATTGGACATTTATAAGGCTTTCGACAGGCTCCACTGGAGTTTTCTATTCAGAGCCCTAAAGTTTTTCAACTTCTCCACTGCTTGGATAAATCTGATTCGAGAGATGATTTGTACAAGTAGAGGATCAGTCTTAGTCAACAATAGCCCCAGTCGCTTCTTCTCCTCATCATGTGGTCTGCGCCAAGGGATCATTTGTCCCCCCTACTTGTTTATCTTGGCAGAGGAGATCCTCAGCCTACATATAGAGCTTCTCATAACCTCAGGGAAAATTGTACCAATATCCCCTGTTCCTTCCACCCCTTGCCACCTCCTACTTTATGCCAATGACATCTTGCTTTTCTTAAAAGCTCACAAGGCTGGGCTGAGCCACATCTACGGGCTACTTTTAAGATATCAATCCTCTTCTGGCTAGAGGTTTAACCTTCAAAAGAGCAACCTTTACCTGGAAAAATGCTCAGCTAGAAGAGCTCAAATGATCTTCGGGCTTCTTCCAATCACAACGGCCTCTCTCCCTACAGCCTACCTAGGAGTTCCTCTCTTCTTTGGAACCTCCAAGCACTACCATTTTAATAAGATTTTGGATTCTATCAGATCTAGGCTTGATGGGTGGAAAGCCAAATGTCTCTCCTTTGCAGGCAAGTTGATTTTGGTCAAGCACGTGCTCTCCTCCATCACGTGCTCTCCTCCATCCCCTTTCACGCCTCCCTAGTTATTCCCATCCCATCCAGAACTTGCCTGCAGATTGAAAAGCTTATGATGAATTTTTTGTGGTCTTCTAGCGCAAACAAAAAGAGAAGTAACTTGGTGAAATGGGATCAGGTATGTGTGCCTAAAGTCGAGGGAGGGTTAGGCCTGCGCAGGGTGAAGGAGTTTAATGAGGCATGTTTGATGAAGTTGGGGTGGTCAGTGGCAACCTCGATCTCTCTTTGGGCTTCTTGGTTTAGTGGAAAATACTTCAGACACTCTCCAATTTGGTTCTCTGGCAATCCTAAGGCTGGGTCTTGTATCTGGAAAAAGATTAGATCTTTAGCTACTGTCCTTCAGCAAGGCGCGCAGTCATTGGGCTCTAGGGAATGGTCACTACATCTTGTTGTGGCTTGACAATTGGATAGACCATAACCCCATTACCAAAAGATTTCCCCTCCTCCAAATCTCAGACAATGATAGGGTGGCAAACCTGATTCAAGACAATTCCTGGTTTATCCCATCTTCCATCCCGGCCGAGGTTCAATGCTTTCTCCTTCAGCATACAAATCAAATTGATCTCCTTAGCCCTTCTACCTTGGATAAACTTATATGGAAAGGCTCTTCTTCAGGGGCCCTTTCTCTTAAACAAGCTTGGGAATCATTAAGATCTAGAAAAGCAACAATTCAGTGGCATGGGCTAGTTTGGAACAATTTCATTAATCCAAGACTTTCTTGTTTCAGCTGGCGCCTTCTCCAAAGAAAAACCCTAACTGATTCATAGGCAATGCTCAAAGGGAACTCCATGGCTTCCAGATGTTATTCTTGCCACTGCAACAGCGAATCAGATCTGCACATCTTCTTCTCTTATCACATAGTCCAGCAACTGTGGTCCTGGATTCTCAGTCTAATGGACACTTCAACTCCTCTTCCTTTATCGCCTTCTTTTGTATGGATAGCTTTAATCAAGGGTGTAGATGCCAATGGAAAAAAATCAGCAGCAGCTATCTTCTTCCAAACCATCTATACCCTTTGATTCTTGAGAAATGAAGCCAAGCACCGCAGTCTTCCCTGGTGAAAGCTCAGAAGCTCTTCATCGACAACTGCAGTGGTATGTCCTGCTCCTCTTCAGGTAAGGGCCCTCCCTCTCATCCAATTTTGACGGCCTTAGGGTGGAATAATTCTCCATACTCTCCAAGTTGATCTTTCTCTCAGCAATTTGGCCCAGAGTGGCAATTTTGGTTTCTGCAGCTTTATATGTCTTGCATTGGGTGGAGTTCATGCTGAAGTTGAAGTTCTGTTTTGGAAGATGGGTCTCCTTTTAGTGCAACGGTTAGAGTTCTGTCAGTGCTCTCTTCCTATCTTTTATTTTTCCTTTTGATTGTGTTGAAGAAGGGATCCTACACTGTCTTCTTGGATCTTCCTCTCTTTGGAGGTGCTCTCTTTTTGTTTGCAGGGGCTGGAGGTTGGTCCTCTTCTTTAGAGGTGTCTTGTTTTCAGTTGTGGTAGGCCCCATGTCGTATTCTTTTTTCCCCTTGTGTCAGAGGGTTGTTGCCCTTCTTCTTTCTTTTTTCAATACATACTTACCTTGAGCAAAAAAGAAAAAAAAGGGGAGAGCAAGCTACATGGAGTATGCACTGATTGTTAGGGAGCAGAATAAGCCTGTGATCGACACACAATCATGATTCAGAAGCAAATCTATACTCAAGAACAGAGTCACATGTACCAAGATTTTACATGGTTTGGCATTGTAAATCTACTTCCATGGAAAAGAGACTCCTACACTCATTCTTTTCTCCCTTTTTTTCACTTTTAGGGTCATGGGTTATAATTATTTCATCTTTATAGCCCAAAGAAGGCCCTAGTACAATTTTCCAAAATACCTTTGTGTGGGGGTATTCCCCAAGGCGACCGACCTCAGGTCCCGGACTTGGCAAAAGCATGAATACCGACCTCAGCCCTCGGCCAGGCGCTCCATTTCGGTAACATGCCCCTTGGCTTCGGCCTCGGTACAAGCATGAGGCCAGGAGTTCAGCCTCGGCCATGCTCCATCTCGGTCTCGGTCAGACTGCTGATCGGGATGACCATGGACAGTTGTCATGCCACGGCAACAGGATAAGGGCACCGCCCAAAATCCCTGACACAGCTGCACCGCCCATCCATCAGGGTATGGCCCGATGGGACAGAGTGGGCTACGATGGGATAGAGTGAGCTACGATGGGACAGCCTCTCAAGTGCTTACCCCAAAGTCCACTCTCCTTCTCTATAAATACAGAAGCCTTCAACAGGTAAACAAGGGGGGCTATCCACATGCTGCTGGTACGCCGTCTCCTCCCACACTTCATCTCCTACCTCTGTTTAGTCCTGCACTTGCAACTAACAAAGGCATCGGAGAGCCCTGCGCTGCCCGAGCCAGGGTCCTCTGACCTTCTCCTTTTTCCCATTTCAGGCTCGAGGCATCGGTTTTTCTATCATCTACAAGGAGCTCCAGCCTCCGTCCTCCTCTACTGAGTCTCAAAATCACACCCCCCGGGTCAGTGAATTTTTGTGCACTTACAATTGGCGCCGTCTGTGGGAAATAGATCAAAAAGCCATCTTCCCAAACACCATGCCTCGAAGAGCCAGAGAGGGACGATTTCAGCAGCAGCTTCATCAGTCCCAGCTCGGCATCGTCTTCCACGAAGCATGGAAGGTTGTCGACGATCCTGGAGATCCAGATCAAGCGGCTCATGGCGAAGCAGATGAAGAACGGCGACGCCCGAAGTCCGCTACGCCCATCTCGGCGCGTGACGCCCATGTCGGCGACGCCCATCTTGGCGCGCGACGCCCAATGTGGGCGACGCCCATCTCTGCGACGCCCTCCCAGGCTCGGTGCCCATCTCGGCGGCGCCCGACGCCCTCCTAGGCGCGGCGACGCCCGACGGCCGCGACGCCCATCTAGGCGCGCGACGCCCATGTCGGCGACGCCCGAAGTCGGCGACGCCCTCGGCAGCAGTGCATCGAGGCCACCAGCTTCGGTAATAGTACCAGCTGGGAGAGCATGACTCGGTCCTCTCCAGCTCGGCAGCAGTGCCTTCTCCTGCTCGGCAGCAGTAACATTCGCCCTTTCAGCAGATGAAATCGAAAAAAGCAGGCTCGGTGATGCCACCAGCCTCGAGAAACAAAATTACACTGGCCCCGGTAAAAGTACCAGCCAGTTACGTCCCGATTTCGGAAAAAATCAAGCTCGGTGATGGCACCAGCTTCGAAAAAACAGGCTCGGTGATGCCACCAGCCTCGAGAAAAAGATCACACTGGCCCCGGTAAGAGTACCAGCCAGTTAAGTCCCAAAGTCCCAATCTCGGCATTCAACATCTCGGTCCTGCACCAGATCGCTGCCCGACAGCTTACACTGGCTCCGGTATACGTACCAGCCAGTCGAGTCCCGAATTAAGCATACAGCATCTCGGTCCTGTACCAGATCGCTGCTCGAAAGCTTACACTGGCCCCGGTAAGAGTACCAGCCAGTTCAGAATAATCAAGCTCGGTACCTGCACCAGCTTTGATAGACTGTCAGGCTATTTAGCTTTCAACTTCCTAGAGGAACATGCACTCTAGAAAGTTAAAAGCTGGGGGCTCTGTGTGGGGGTATTCCCCAAGGCGACCGACCTCAGGTCCCGGACTTGGCAAAAGCATGAATACCGACCTCAGCCCTCGGCCAGGCGCTCCATTTCGGTAACATGCCCCTTGGCTTCGGCCTCGGTACAAGCATGAGGCCAGGAGTTCAGCCTCGGCCATGCTCCATCTCGGTCTCGGTCAGACTGCTGATCGGGATGACCATGGACAGTTGTCATGCCACGGCAACAGGATAAGGGCACCGCCCAAAATCCCTGACACAGCTGCACCGCCCATCCATCAGGGTATGGCCCGATGGGACAGAGTGGGCTACGATGGGATAGAGTGAGCTACGATGGGACAGCCTCTCAAGTGCTTACCCCAAAGTCCACTCTCCTTCTCTATAAATACAGAAGCCTTCAACAGGTAAACAAGGGGGGCTATCCACATGCTGCTGGTACGCCGTCTCCTCCCACACTTCATCTCCTACCTCTGTTTAGTCCTGCACTTGCAACTAACAAAGGCATCGGAGAGCCCTGCGCTGCCCGAGCCAGGGTCCTCTGACCTTCTCCTTTTTCCCATTTCAGGCTCGAGGCATCGGTTTTTCTATCATCTACAAGGAGCTCCAGCCTCCGTCCTCCTCTACTGAGTCTCAAAATCACACCCCCCGGGTCAGTGAATTTTTGTGCACTTACAACCTTGGAACCGTAAATTCATTTCCCAGCTAACCAATCGAGGGAACCTACAATACAAGACATAACCCAAGGAAACAGATATGTGAATACAGATACTCCCAACACTCATTTCTAACAATGGATGTTAACATGCATGTCCTTCTTACAGAGCGTGAATGACGTGGCAGTGGGGTCCATGTTTTACGGCATTCAGCTGTACAAACAAAGGACATGTCAGAATTCCAATGGGACCCGCATGACAGCATTGGTGTTGTTGAACACAAGGATGGTGAGCACGTACCAGAGCATTAACGAAATGTTGCAGCAGAAGACATGGGGCAACCAGTTCACCTTCCTTAATGTACCAATCCCTTCCTCTAACAATACAAACAAACCTGACCCACTGTCTTTTCTCCTCAAAGCCAGGAAAACCATCAAGAGGAAGAAGCACTCCATGGCCATTTTTCTAACAGGTAGACTGCTCCAGACGTTGAGAAGATTCAAGGGCCCAGAGGTTAGATGGTTTGTTTACTAATTGTTGAGAAAATAATGGTTTTTTTTTTTTTTTAAGTACAGGGCCATGGTAGGAGATTGCTGATCAGGACCATTGATTTTGTTAGACCCACAATAGATGGAGAATACTCCCAGATGGGCTTATCCTCATCTGACCATCACTGGTTTTCCAAATAGACAGTTTAAATGAAAACGCCATGAATATTGGGCCAAGGATGACCAGATAAGAGTCCAACTGGAGAGGGCTCCGTCAGATTTTGGAGTTTAAAACCTCTGAGGCTCTGACTCATGAAAAACTTGTGGGGCGTGCCTATAGGTCCCACTTATGAAAATTCTAAGTTACTGCCCCTCTTGTATTGGTCTTCACCATATTTTACTTTTATTGAGTTTAGTACACCAGCATTGGTTCACCAGTTTATTTATTTTTTTAGCGATCAATCTTACATTATGACCAACTCCTATTAAAGGTGGAGTTTGACGTACTAGAGGAGGGCCTTTTTTTTCTTTTCATTTTTTGAGCAATTTAGGTTTTGAGAAGTGAGCCCACTAGGAGCCCTATGAGCTTCTTGCAAGTTGCAAGTGGGAGCCTTAGAGGATCCAGACTCCAGATTTTGGGCCTATCTCATGATTTGACCCAAATTATACAATGGAAAACTCAAACCTAAAGTTGAATCTGAACCCAAATTTGAAGCCCTAACACTGAGATTCATGTTGTATCATTTTTATCATTTGCAGGCTGTTTCTAGCTTCATCCATACGACCATGAAGAATACGAGCACAGGAATTTCATACCTGAACGGCCCGATTGAGAAGATGGAGCTGGGCCGCCATCCCATAAAGAGCTTCTATTTCTTTGTTGTGGGAGTGCCCCACGTAAGTTGGATTTCAAACTTTCACCCGTTAATTAATTTGTGTGGTTTGTGATTGTCAAGTGTGTTCAATTAGCTTTTTGAAAAACAAATATGTATTGAACGATATTTAAAGCCATGTTTTCAATAATTATATTCTTGAATGAGTTCATCTCTTAGAATGTAGAATCATTTTTCATTAAACTTGTTTCATTTGCAGAGTCTTGCTGTAACGATGGTGAGTTACATGGGAAACTTAAAGGTGGTGTTGACTGGAGAAAAGGGCTTCATAGATTCTCAGCTGCTAGTTTCTTGTATGAAAGAAGCTTTTGATAAGGTCTACAAAGAGGCTTGTGGGAAGGATGGAATGTAATTTGCGTAAAATTATGATAATTGTTAGCTTAATTTCTTGTTTTTCAGTTTTATGTCTTGTGCGGGTCGAATGTCGATTGCAAGTATTCATGCTTCCGCACGCACGCGTATAATAGTAGTAGTCAAGGTGCCTGCCATCACAAGGATGGCTAATCATTGTAATTGATGTTCATTTCATGTTAATTTTATTTTCAATTCTCTCCTAAGCATCTCTCTTAATTGAAACTGATATACATAAACAAGAAATGTGCTAGTTTTAGTCTTATTGAGCATTTGATTAAATATGTTAGGAGCAATGTTTTGAAAACCAAACCGCAGAATGAGAATAAATTAAATGAGACCACCTATATATTGTTATTTAAAACCATTTTAAGTAATTAAGACAATTAAGACGTGATTTATATTTATAAGATATCATTTTTCATTTAAGACACATGTGTCGGCCCCCTCAGGCCTACTAAGACAAGCCCTAGCTCAGGCCACAAAGTTGTGGGCTCTTCAAAATTGCTCCCTACTCTACCCTACGGGCTTTAGTAAAATAAGAAAAGCCCTTGCTTTGCGGGCTTTTAAGGGAGCGAGGTCGGGGCCCCTCGTCAAAGGGCTGGATTGACAGCCCTAGTCGGGCCTTCCCTTTCTATATTTATTTATCATTCGATTTACATGAAATTTAATCCGTGCATTGGAGGGGCTTTGTAGGAGTCTATCTGTGCTCATCACTTATGAACCTGACCCTTCCATTTGCTGTTAATTAGTGATATTGGATAGATCAATATTTCCTACGACCACTTTTGCGGTTTTGCCCCATGAGCATGCTGATATGCTTGGCCCGCGCGCATATGAGATTAGAATTTTCGGTATAGACATCATATCTTGGGGCGACCCTGAAACTGACTCTACCTTCTGTGGGGCTCGCTTGATAATAGGGATGTAAACAAGCCGAGCCAGGTCATCTTCGCTTGACTAGGCTCGGGCGAGAGTCTGGCTCATGCGCTTTCCGACTCCAGCTCATTGTTTGATTAGCTCACAAGCCGAACTCTAGTTAGAGCCTGTCTGGGTCAGCTTGGTCAGAGCCCACAAGCCTCCTTCAAACTTGTCCCTATCATGAATACTTCAAAGAGTTTCAGTTATGGCCAGTGTTGACATGTAACCATCTATCTTTTTACAATTGGATCCGGCAATTTTAGAACAAGATATATAACCTTGGAAAATGCTCATGTTCTAGTAAGTCTTACACTACTATAAGAGTAAGGGGGAACCCGTTGGATTCATATCCAATGCTAACAGCCTAAATATGAGGATCCCCCTACACCCTTTACTCTCATAATAGTATGAGAATTACTCTTATAATATGAACATTTCTCTATAAACATGGGGGATAAAGGGGACGTTTAATGCAAGTAGTCCTCCTCTCAGTAGTGCCTATCAGATTTCTGACTGTTGGGGGTTTAGAAAACTCAATAAAAGCTACGGGGAGTTCTATTGGCACTACAGAAGTGTCTCTTCACACCGAAAAAAAAAATCCTAAACTACCCCTCCTCCCTTTCCCTCTTCCTCTCCCCCACCCCACCCTCCCGGTCTCCGGCGAGGATGACTCCCGGGCGGCCGGCCGGTGGCCTCCCTACCCCCTCTCCCTCTTTCTTCCTTTCTCCTCCCTCCTCTATTTTCTCTCCCTCTCTCTCAACCCCGCCCCCGGATTTCTGGATATGCACCCATCCGAATGGACTGTACTGCTGCATCAATTGCACACACACTTTATTACTGTGAGAATTTATGGGCCCACAGTTTGGAATTATGTAAGTGGGGCCACTAATGAATTTATTACCTCTGACTCTGACCATTAAATGAAGGGTCCGAATCCCTTATTTCGTCCAAACAGGGGAGCCCTGTTTGGACGAATCATGGGGTGACACGCGCGGGGCGGATAAGGGCAGAGGAGAGAGAACTTGATTTTCTCTTTCCTCTGTCCCCCTTCAGCCCCCGCATGTGGCAACCCCTGATTCGTCCAAACAAGGCTCCCCTGTTTGGCCGAAACAGGGAATCTGTTTCCTTAAATGAAATGTTAATAACTGTCTTCGTCTTTGAAACAGGGGCCACTTTCACTTCTGTCCATGCTTCCAACGATTTTTTTTTTTTTTTTTTTTTTCTGTTTTGTCTCCTCTCACCACTAGTATAACAATAACTATAGTTGTTTTCTATTAGGTATTACATGGGGGTGAAAATACCCATTTTCAAGGGTGCAATTTGCAACATTCCTCACTCAATCCAACAATCCAATCCTCACAGTGGGTGCAAACCCATGGGATCCAATGACATTCAGGGTGGATGGTTGTTCGTGGCCCAATCAGATTGATGATCAGGTGGGCCCCACAGGCACCATAAGATCCTTGTGCACCTCTTGCACAGGATCATTTATATGTGTGTGAGTGAAGGCCCCATCAAGTGCGAATACTAGATAGCCTGTGGGGCCCAACCAATCATGATTGAGGTGAAGGATCAAAAGATTCGGATGAGACCACTCCATATATATAAGTATTCAAGCCAACCCATCACCCCAACCACCTAATTTGTGGCCTTCAAATTAAACGGTGTTAAGATTACAGATTCATGGTATTTCAATCCAACGGCCCAATCCACTTGGATTCGTATCGTGAATTTCAAATCCAAATTTCAGCAAGGTCCATGAATTAAGTTGCAATCCAAACTATGATTGGTTTCATTTCTAAACCAGTACCTAGTATTTGATATTTCAATGCATGATTGATGACTCCATGTTCCCTGCATTTTTGTATGAAAGGATCCCCTTTCCCCTGTTTGGACCACTCAGGGGGTGCCACATATGGGGGAGATCTTTCTTTTGACAGACCGTGAATGATGTGGCGGTAGGAACAGTTTCCTATGCAATCCATCTGTACAATCAGAGGATGAGTCAGACTGGGATTCGAATGACAGCATTAGTGTTATTGAACACAAGGATGACAAGTGAATGCCATAGTGTGAGTGATATGTTGAGGGCAAAGACATGGGCAACCACCTCACCTTCCTTTCATACATCAATCCCTTGCTGTAGCCATGCAGAGAAAGCAGATCCACTGGGATTCATTCACAAAGCAAAGAAAACAATTAAGAGAAAGAAGAACTCACTGGCTGTTTTTCTCACTGGTATATTTCTCCAGACATTGAGGAGCATCAGAGGTCCTGAGGTGGGTGGCTGGTTTGTTAATTTTATACTCCCTGAGCTTAGTTGGTTGAGGAATTAGTAGAATGGAATGTAATGGAATTGTCCTATAAGGTGAGAAATTGAAAACTTTTCTAGTGGAATTCATTTCATGATGGTTTAGTTTTGTCGATCAAACTGATTCTAGAAATGGGGTGACAAGCAAGTGAAACTGCACTTTTGGAATCTACAAAATTGTTAGAATCCCATTTTGTTCACCCAACATAGAATTATGAGATGAAAAAATCTGAATCATCATATACATATACCTCCAATTTATAGCCATAGAGTGATAGGGGACAATTTTGTTTCAAGAATTTAGATAATTTCTGAACCAAAAAGGCCCTTGTTATTTTGTGTCATTAAATACCTACAATGACGAACCAAAGGCAAATATCAAAAAATGCCCATTCATTTTCTTTAATAGGAATTAAATTAAGGGAAGATGGAAAATGAAAATCCAATAATAATCACCGTACCAATTTAATGCCTAGAAAGGTCAAGGCCGCATCTATAGCACAGCCTTATGCTTCACCTCTCCCATCCTATTCTTGACTCCTCGCCTTTTAATAATCCTTTGATGGAGTTCATTTCAATATGAATTCCTATGTACTCAATCCCTATGTATTTTATGCAATCAAATATGCCCCAAATGGCCCACAAATCCAAAATTCCAATTTCTCATGTATCACCTTTGGAATTTGGAGATTTAAGAAGGGTTTTTTGAATTAACAGACAATCCAATAATACTGTCGTCTTGATGCAGCTTTACAACCTTTTTTATTTTTATTTTTGCTAAATTACAAAAGAATGTCACATTATATCGGTAATGTCCCAAAGTTAAGTCCGTGAAAGTGGTGCATGTCGTGTGCCTTCCACATGTGATTATCTAATGGTGTATGGACCGTCAATTTGCAAAGGTGGTCCTCATGTGAGTTGAGTAAGTCGTCAGTTCCATCTATACTATAACGACAACATCGTAAGCTCGCTCTCTCTCTCTCTCTCTCTCTCTCTCTCTCTCTCTCTCTCTCTTTCATTAGACATCAGAGTCATTCATTAGAATTTAGACATATCTCTCTCTCTCTCTCTCTCTCTCTCTCTCTCTCTCTCTCATTAGACATTAGAGGCCCAGGGTGGATGGTAATAAACCCACGCAATAATCAGCGCAGATATCATTGACATTCTAAAATTTTCATAATATTATTGTAGGAAAGTGATTTTTTTTCTCTGTCATACACACTTACTTAGGAATGCAAATGGATCCCTAATTCTCCGACTGCTTGGAGGTTTTGACCCGTTAAGAAACTGTTTTGGGTCCTTATTTAGGCCCTGATAAGTAAACGGGTCCGGATCCTTTTTCTGGATCCTTGACCTAAATGGCTCTAGGTCTGATTCTACCTTAGTTCCAACCTATGGACCCGGGACCTAACATAGTACATCGCTTTTCAAGAATCACTCCTAAAAATTAGTTTTTTTATCTATATCCTTCTTTACCTAGAACCAAATCCAGACCCGACCCATATACCAAACCAGTTTTGGTTCCAGTTTCATCTTCTCATTAACAATTCCGATTTCGGTTTCATCTTTTCATTAATAGTTCCATGTACCTAGACCGGAACTGATCCCGTTTACATCCCTACACTTAAGTTCTTCACTATCACACTCACCATCACGCTACAGCTGACTATTTCTGTGGACAGGACTAAGCTACTAGTGAATTGGCTGTGGAAAAGTAATTAACCAAGATCATCACAAATTTTCAATATCATTAGATATTTAAAATATCCAAAGAAATGAGAATATACGATACTCTTTTCATTCTTTCATAGGACTGTCTAAATTAACTTCCAAAAAAATGACTCCCAAGATAAAAATAAGCTAATAGTAAAAAACTAATTTAAATTCCAAAGAAACGTTATGGCTTTTTTTTTAAGTCCCCAAAAAAAATTAAAACACCAATGTACTTATTTATATATTTAATTAATTATATATATACTTAAATGAGAAGTGACTACATGCATGGTATGGTCAAGTCAAATAAGATCTGAACATTTGAATTCCAACTTCTAAAGATCCAAACCATTGAAGTCATGGGCCAGCTTTTTTATCAATTGTAGGCTTGAGCCATTCTACAAATAAAGTGATATTCACTAGATAAGAATATTATTAAAGCACTTATTAAAAAACAATTCACTAATAAATTCAAAAGATATGGGAATCTTGGTTTCATTAAGAAAATGAAATAAACATGGGTTCAAGGCTCACCCACATATTTTTATAACATCTCCATTGTTTACAAATGGTAACTATTGCAGGGAATCATATATTCGCAAAAGGTAAAATCAAAAGGTCAGTGCATCTTTTGAATGGTTTAGATTTTAGTAGAGTGAGCTGCAGATCTACAGATTTGATTTGATCTTTCTGCTTGATCATCACATCTGAAAAGGCTAAAAATACTTGAAAATCACCACATATCATCCAAGAAGGAGAAACATAGATTTGTACCATTGCTACTGATAATTACTTCTTTTTTTTTATTTATAATGCTGCAGGCAGCTTCCAGGTACATCCATTCAGATTATTTTCTGGTCAGTACCAGTGTCTTTGGTACTCAACGAACCCAAATAGAAAAACAGGACAGAAGGGTAGAACCCAATCTTTGTCTATAAAAGGATACAAGTGAGGATAGGTATTGTATCTCAATAAAGCCTCCTCTTTCATCAACCGATTATACTTACATCCTTGGCCACAGAAATAAAATGGCTCCTGTCAAGACCATCCCAGTTGCTTTTGTAGTCTTCTTGTGCTTATGTTCACAGGCCCTGGCAATCAAAGACTTTGATTACTACTCTCTTGTGCTTATGGTAAAGTATTTCTATTCATTCGGTTTTCACTCATGGATTACTGTAGATAATAATGACCATATGCCAATAGCAAAACATGGATCATAGCCATGAGCAGGGCAGGGCAGGCCACCACCCCATTAACATCAACTTCCCCATTCCATTTTACACCATCATTTTGCTAGTTTGCTACTGCTCTCAAATTGTAAAGAGCGCAATTAGCCTGCAAGTTCTGGCCCAATCACCACCACACCACTCACACTCCACTGTTGCAACTGTCCAAGACTTCATCTGCATCAATAGAATCAGCTATGCAGAGTGTTGCAGAATTCACTATCAACTATAAACAAATTGAGTCATGTTTCAATTATGAGCTAGTTGGCCCTGGAATGAATGATTTCATTATCTCATATGATTGCAATGGCCCGCATCATATTGCTATGAAACCAGTGTAGGATGTTGCCTTCCAACAATGGGCAAAGCAGCACTGGGCTTCTTTATCACTGGTCTCCAGACTCGCAACAGCACAACCGGAGATGTTGTCACCAAGTGCAAGCAGAGTAACTTCTACATTAAAGAGGCTGGTTTCTTAATTGTAACTCTTGAATGACTAATGCCTACTAATTATCACCTCTCACTAATCTTGCAGTAGTAGTGTACTTTTGAGTCTCTAGTAACTGAAGCTTTGTTCATTCGAGATGATTAGTAGTTGGAAAATGTTGGTCCGAGCTCAAACACTCATGGTGTTTGCTTATGTGCGCAGCTTGCAGACCTTAGCGATGAGTTGCATGCATATTGGACCAACATCAGATGCCCAAGCACCAACCCACTCTCCAACTGGAAGACGAGCGGAGTTTGTTCTGGTCTTAGTGAACATGATTACCTCAAGACTGCCCTCGAGCTCAGAAAAAACCTGAATTTGCTCTCCATATTCAAGAAAAATGGTATAACGTCCTTCTTAATTACAATGAGATGAAATGACTTAGTATAGAAATTAAGCGAAGCAGGCAACATTTAGATCCTTGACAAACGCAACAGCAAGATTTAAGTTCTAGCACCACCTCTGCAGGGCTCACACCCAAAAGAAAAACTAAAGTAACATTTCCAATTACTACAAAAAAAAAAAAAAAAAAAAACCTTTGTAGTGCATCCCCTTCTATAAAGTTAAAAAATGATCAATTTATAATAGATATAGATTTCAAATTTAAAAGGAAACTAAAAAAAGTCTAATAATATGATTTAATCTAGTAGAAAAGATTTCTAGTCCAATCCCACAGGGTTGAAGCTTCTTAGTAAACTCCTGATAACAATGAACAAATCATAAAACATTCCTAAGAGAGAAAACCTCTTATAATTGATTGCTAATGTATTGGACCCCACATAAGCATTATGTCCAAAGCTCAATCATTAAGGTGGGTAGGTTTGAAACCTTGTCATAGGCATATAAAGCTGGACCCAAACAGAACTACTGAAAGGGGCCCTGCACCCCCATACTCTGACCCCACAAAGGAACAGGGTGCGTCACCTGTACCCATACCCAACTCTTAACTTTAAAAAAGACCCAGAACTGGATGATGAATTGGACTTTAGAGGGCCTCGACCCTTATCTAAACTGGAACCAAGCCCCCACTGATGATAATTAAACCATGTTGCTTGAATCTTATATATTGTTGTGTTTCTGCAGGTATTGTGCCATCTGGTGAGAATTTCTATAATGTACAGTACATTAAGAAAGTGATAAAGGAAAATCTGGGAGTCACTGTGGCCATCCAATGTGCTAAGAACATGTGGGATGAATCACAGCTCTACCAGATCTACATCTGCCTTGATAAGGATGCATCTACCATCATTTCCTGCCCCAAAGTGAAAGCGTCCACTTGCGCTGAGGAAGTCACCTTTGGTCTCTTCACCTACGATATGCTTCTCAACACTGCTTCCAATGTCAACACCCTCAGAATGTACACAGACTAAAATGTGTCTGTTTAGTTAGAGTTGTTTTGTCTATCCAAATTAAAGGCTTCTGCTTTAATGATTAGACAAGGAGCCTTGAACATGAGCTAAGGCTTTTTCTATGATGTGCTGTCATTAATAAGGAATATAGTGAGTCTGCTGCTTCTGTGTATCTGATTGACAAAAGGATCATGAGGTTCAAGAAGTAAATTATGCTTTTATGAAGGTTCATGCAGGGAGCTAATAGTATCAGAGAGAAAGAAAGGAGATGATCCACAAAGGAGGTAAAGCGCCCCTCTATATTATTTGGTCACCAAATATATACCCATGATTGCGTAATCACAAACCTTTTAGATCCACAACTATCTCTAATTATAAATCAAGCAAATCGTCAATGAGGATGAAGATAATATTCAATATGGTGTTCCTCATCAGTATCAGATTAGTGCCCTTTTACCAGTACGGTACTTCCACATGTGCACAAAACTCTCACGTGTGTCCAACTTGCCCCTTAAGTTGGAGCATGAATGTCAAACATACCCCCACTTGCCTAGTATTGAGCTCCCAGTTGTTGACTTAATTCTTGAAGAGTCAAATCCTTTAGGTCTGTGATGTAAATCCTCCGTGAGTAATGACCTCCCATACAAATAAAGCAACATGAGCACTTGAAGCTTTCTTTGGCTATAAAAAAGAATGGAGATCCCAACAGATTTCTTTAGTATGGCGAGTTCTGCCATAGTGAGAGCATTTTAGTTTTCCTTTCTCTGCAATCACAAATTTCCTGGTCCAAATTTCTTCCAATTTTCAAAATACTCCTTATAGTATTGGTTACCTAAGACTAAGGTAGATCTCTCCACCATTGGCCTAGGATTTTTTCCCAAAATAGCAGCCAACAACTAACCTCACCTCTGATCTAATTACAGAGACTCCAGATTGGGAAGAAGCCCTTCCCAAGGACTTGCACTGTCAGCAATTCCATATCAGAGTCCAAACAAAAACTTTGTTGAATTTGTTTCCTCAAGATAGAACGAAATAGAGAAACAGAATTCGTATAGCCGACCCCAATATAGTTGGAACAAGATTTCGGCAATAGTTGAAGGGAAGGTTGAGAGTGGTCTAGTTCTTCCCACCTTTGTTTCATAGCATTATAATACTCTTCTACCAAGAGTTTCCTCATTGAAAAGTTGCAATTTCCCTTTCTAACCAACATATATATATGGATCAAATCAGCCTTCTACAAGTATATTTTTGCCACAGTTTTCCAGATTTCTTTTGCCCTTTCAAGACACCGATGCTTGGTTCCATCGAATTTATGAGCCAAGATATTACAGAAAGATTTCCACATTCCCAATCATCATAAGATAGATCATCTACAGCAGGTTCATGCATCTTTCCATTTATGTACTTCAACTTTCCTGCACTCCTGATAAACATTTCCTCATATGAGGCCCATGACAAATAATTCCCACCATTTAACAAGGCTGCTGTGAGTCTCATTCCAAGCTGCTTATTAATGTTACCGCCCATTGTGTAGAAAGGAAGTACTTTGTGAAATCCCTCTACATGAAAGAAGGGAACTGCTAATTATCAACTCAGGATGAAAGAAACGCTAATTTCATACCTCCATGGTGTGGGAAAATTTTACAAAACAACTTTCTAAAGCATGTAACATCTAAAGAACAGTCCATGATGGGAAAGTGACCAAATATAAACTGGCCTAGAGCTGCTGATCTAGAAGAGGATGGTTTACTCATCCTGCACTTAATCTATATGGCCCTATAGACCAGGAAAACCAAAGAGCAAGACCTTGCCCCATACTATTATGGTCCTGTGGACCTTTCAGCTAGCTATTCATAAAACAGGGCCTTGCATCCATGCTGGTATGGTCCTATGGACCTATCTGCTGACCGTCTACATGAAGCAGGGCCTTGTGGTTGGAAGACCTTTGGGCACATCGATCACTGTAACAGGTATTAAGAGGGCTGTTGTGGTGCTATCAGAAAAGCTTTAGAGACTGTCAGCTAGTCTGGCAAGTATGATGGGCTTCGGTTCTTTGATTGCTCAATCACCATGGAACCAAATCAGAAGAGGAGGAGAACATGCGCAAGGGGGAGATATAAAAAACACTACAGGAACAAGAATTCCCTGCTCGTATTCCATGTAAGCCTATTAAAGAGATAAGAAATAAGGAGCAAGAGAAGTGAAAGTGATGATCTACCATTGAGGGAGACAACCCTTTATATTATCTAGTTTCTAAATATAATCCCATGATTGCAAGATTACAAATCTTTTAGATCTATAATTATATCTAATTACAAATAAAGCAAATCATCCAAATTATCTAGAAGAAGAACAAAGATAATATCCAATATAGCACTCCTCACCACAACCAAATTAGTGGCCCATGACTAGTACAGTACTCCACATATGCTCATTTACTCTCAACACAGAGCAGTAGACATGATTATACTATTCGTATATTTATTTATCTGTGGCTTTAGAAAACACAGATGCATGTTACCGAAATTATTCAAAATGATGGAAAGACCAATAAGATTTCAGAATGCCCTTATAGCAGTCCACAAAAAATACTTCATCATAATTCAAATTAGTTAGTCATTGAAGCTGAATAATTATTCAATATTATTATCAGTTTTCATCAGGAATTTTCAAAATACCTTTCAGTAGAGTCCTATAAGATATTCAGTGAATAAATGGAATAAGGCTTCAATGTTGATGACAATGTTGGAAAAGATCCATTAACCTCCACGTATCTTATCAAGGATGGTTTCCAATGCATAAATAGCCCGACACATAGTAATCAGTATTAAAACACAGGAAGAAGGTAAAGATGAAGAGACAGATAGGATAAAAGCTAGGGATGAGTTACAATGGAAGAACCACAGATACAAATCATTTTACAAGAGTAATGGAAATTATGTAACTCTGGCTGAATGGTAAAATCTAGTATAAACAATTCATTTAGAAACAACAATACTAACTTCAGCAAGACAGAGTAAACATAGCCTAAATTGATCTATTCAAGATTAGTATCAGTTTTCATCAGGAATTTCCAAAATACCATTCGGTACAGTCCTACAAGATATTCAGTGACCAAATGAAATAAGGCTTTGATGATGATGACGATGTTGGAAAAGATCCATTAACATCTACATATCTTATCAAGGAAGGTTTCAAATGCATAAATAGCCCGACACATTGTAATCAGTAAAAAAACACAGGAAGAAGGTAAAGAGAAGAGTCAGATAGGATGAAAGCTAGAGATGAGTTACAATGGGAGAACCACAAAAACAAACCATTTTGCAAGAGTAATGGAAATTATATAACTCCGATTGAATGGTAAAATCTAGTACAACCAATTCACTTAGAAACAACAATACTAACATTACCAAGACAATAAACATGGCCTAAATCTGACGATCAATCTTCATCGTCCTCTTCAGAGCTTCCCACATCACTGCTGTAATCACTACTGTAATCATCATGATCTGGGTTAATATCAAGAACAACAGGTCTAACCGGTATTGCTGCTGGCAACTTTGGTGGAGCAGGTCTTTGCTCCTCATCCTTCTTAGGCCCAACAAGGGCTTCCAATGGAGGCAATGGAACAGGGTCCCCAGGTTTCCAGCCTGGTGGCACAGGTGGCAAGTCGGTTGGCAGTTCCACTGGCATTCCAGGACGCCAACCTGAAGGGATTGGCGGGGGAACAAGCATTCCCTGCATCATTGTCGCAAGCGGGTTCTCAGTTGTTATTGGAGTTTCGATCAGTGTCTCAACAGCCTTCTCCTTGGTTTCAACCTCTTTGGGCAACCCTACATCTAGATCGGCAAAATTGTAGAGCTGCGACGCACGCATCTGCTCATCTTGTGGGGCTGGGGGGAGAGCCCCACGGAGGGGGGCTTCTCCAGCACCAAACTCGGGCGGGGCAAAGGTGGTATAGCTTATCCTGTGCGCGTATGACAAGATGTCCGACAGATTCAATGTAGAAGGAGCAGTTGTACCTGATTTGAGACGCTTCGGTTGACGATAATCGGAGTAATCATCAACGAGGAGCTCAAGGACTTGCACAGCTTCTTTGAGCTTCTTGGTGAAAGCAAGGATGGAGTTGTCCATGGAACGGATGTTTTGGGCGACTTTCTGCTTTGCGTCTTGGAGATCGAGGATCTCTTGCAGCTGTGCAACAGCTTCAAATAGCTGAGTTTGGAGGGAGGTGAAAGAGGAGAGGATCTCTTTGGTGGAGGAAACTGCATCAGCAGTGTGGGTTGGGGTTATGGTTTGGGTTTGGGAAGGAAGGAAGCTAGGGAGGGAGCCACGGTAGGAGGTGATCCAGTGAGACCGGTTGGGGGAGATGTCAAACAGCTTGGTCGCGAGGGAAGCCATTTGGAGGAGGAGGGATTGTGCACGCGGAAGAGGAGGAAGGAGAGAGAGGAGTGTGGAAGATGTTTTTGTTACTGTAGGTGTTGCTGTTTGCTGCTGCTGCTGTTGCTGTTGCTGGGGTTGTTGGGAAGTAGAGGAAAGTTTGGGTGTGGAAGGGTTAGGAACAGAAGGAGAATTGGGGTTTGTTAGACCTAACCTCGCTGGAGAGGGGAGGATTTGTTGTGGGTGGTGACTCTGCAACATTTTTAGGCCCTGTTTGAATCCTCAAAACCCTTAAAAGAGAAACTTTATCTCCTGGGACATTTTATAGCAGGAAAATCTGAAATGAAAGTGTTCATACTCTACAAGTTTGGCCTTTCTGCACCCCAAAACATCACCTGCCTGCCATTCACAATACATCATAATAAACATGTTGAAAAGTGGACTTCAGAAAGAAAAAAAAAAATATTCATCAATCAACTGATCAAGTACAAAATGTATATTAAAAATTGGATCTTGCCAGATACACACAGCTAAAGGTTTAGCACTTCTTTACTTGAAACATCCCCTCTCATACACATTTACAACAAGTACATTCAAAGTGGGTTTTCATAGAGATTGCAATCAACCATTACAAAACAAAGCGTTTCTTCAAGGGAAACAAGAATACCCATCAATCCCAAAATACCCTCATTTTATAACCCACCAAACATGCCACAGCAAAAATATATTCGGTGGATTGGATTGGAAGAAAGCGATGGAAAACAGAACCCTAATATTGAATTGGGTGTTGGGGAAATCCAACAAAAAACAATTTGGGTCGTAATGGAGAGAAAAGGAGAATGAAAAGATGTTACTTAAAATGGGTTTCTGCAAATCGTATTGGGAGAGATGGGGAGAGGGGTTTCTCTGAAAGCCCTAGACTTACTTGAATCAGAAACAGAGGCGGACCCAGGATTTTCGTTTAGGTGGGGATAAACTTTTGCTAGAATTTTTTCACATTAAGAATAACAAAAGAATGTATTCCATGTAAATAGACGCAAAATATTTAACTATATCAACTTAATATATCTTTTGTTTGAAATGATGACTATTCATTTCTCCAAAATTTACAGTATAAGAGAAGTATACTGAAAACAAAAAAGTCTCCCAAAAAATGTGGGCAAAACCAATCATCCAAAAAAAAAAAGTTCACGACCTCCAAAAAAATTAGAGTATCAACCCAAAGAAAGAAGTACATATTAATGATTGGACATCAACTAACATCTACTTCTCTCATCACAATAATCATCATTTATAACATAGGTTAAAGACACGATTTTCAACAATTTCTTTTTATAAGGAATCCTACTGCTAACACCTGATTTGTAAATAAACTTTTAAGCCACAATACCCAAATCGCGAATCTTCAAGAAATTAGCACACAATTTGACAAGCAAACTACAACAATAATAAAGAAACTCTAAAGAAGTAATACACATTATCATGTAACAATTAGTACCTCGTTATTATTTCCTTAAGCTCCAAACAGTTCCTTAATCATATGAATCCAAATGAGAGCACCTATATTTATAATTTATAAATGAACATTATCAGCATAATCATAAACAACATATTACAGGCCAAGAATAAAGTTTCCAAAATGAAAAAGAAGAAGAAGAAATAAGTAGTTGAAATTTAAACATAGATCAAGACAATTAGATAAGACTTGCTCACAACAATTCTAGATCTATATTCAAAACCATGCTCAATCCATGCGTTTGATTAGTACATGGTCGTGCAAAAACTGAAGTTAGCAGCAAAAATGTTGTCGTGGAAAGTGCCCTTTATATCCATATGCCAGAAGACTAGGGATTTTTCTTCAGTAATGATTTTGTGACACTATCTATTTAAGCCCATCAGATATCTCCACCGATTCAACTCACATTGCACTAAATTCCTGCCGTGCAAACTCAAGTTTAGAGTACGAAACCTAGAAAGGCAATAAACAAGGAGTGCCCTGGTTTACAACCCCATTATGTAAAATAAAAGTTTTGAGGAGACCTGCATTATGCAATGAAGTATACTGATCGACCATTGTCATACATTTATGTCACCTCTTTTCGCCTTTGCAGAAGATCTAAGCAAGAAGATTATATCTCTTTCTCATGTCATTATTGATTAGCTTCTGCAGTAAAAGAAGCCCAACGTCCACTTTCAACCATCATTGGTGCGAAAGTGAAAACCTAGCTAAATCCTTTCTAAATCACCTTAAAATGATGTAGTCACATGATTAGTATGAGTCTCTAGAAGTAAAAAAAAAAAAAACCCAACTCGGCGATCTTGAGTGGAATCTGAACAACAACAACAATCACCCCCAAATCTCACTCATTCATAAATCAAACAAGAACACAAGATCCAAAAAAAAAAACCCAAAATCAAGTAATGTAACAAAGAGTTTCATAAATAAAAAGCCCTAAATCAAAAAAACCCTAACCCTAACCATGAAACAAAAATCAAACAAAAAGAACCTAACTTCTTTGTGCAACGCCTAAAATAATGAATGAAATCAAAGAAAATAGTGGGAGAGGGAGAGATAGGCGACATAGAAGCCAACAAAAATGGATGTCGGACAGAGAGAGGCGGCAGAGAGGAAGAAGAAGAGAGAGGTGACATAGAGAGGGAGAGAGATTCACCTGAAGTCAAAGATCCTCGTAGATGTCCGACGAGAAGTGCGACAGATCCGTGCACTCGAAGCAAGAAGGGTTCAGCCGTTCAGGTGGAAGAAAGAGGGAATGTCGGAACTCAGAACTCGGAAGAGGGAAGGTCGAAAAGGGAGGGTCGTCGTCGTCGTCGTCGGGTTGCTTGTATTTGTAGTGTTGACGGTTTTCTTCTCTGCTTTTCTGTCGACGCAGTCAAGTATCTGGGGCTGAATCTGATACAGCTCTTTTATGCTTCTACTATACAATATATGTATTTTGATTGATGGTTTTATGGGATGTTTATAAGATAAAAAAAAATCTATTAAGTACTCTTAAACCTAAAAAATGACCTTTAAATATTCATAACATGCATCTTGAGATTTTTTTTTTTTCTTCTCGAAAAAGATCGAATTTGAGCCATTAAAGGCTGAGTTTGCGGTAAAGATAGTTTTGATCATATTTTATGTAGTAATAATGGCTCTGAGCTGTGCTGCGCGGGAGATATACTTGCTTATAAAAGCAGAAATGTTGACATTTTGCCGTGAAAGACAGTTTTGGTTACCGGGGAAGAACTTGTTGTTAGTTGTTTTAGGCCAATTGAGTCAAGTGCATGAAGGTTGTAACTTAGAAGAGCATCTAAATTGAAATGACCTAGGTCTAAAAGGGGCCCGTAGGTCAATCTCAAGATATTGGAATGAACTGCTTTAATTATAGTGGATTCCCATAGGTCTAATTTGAAATGAGTTTCCTGTTAAAGTGAAATTACTGGAAGAGGACTTATGGCTAATTTCATAAGCATATAAGAATTCATTTTCTTCATTTTGTTAGATTGTAAGATGAAGTTAAAGGGATTCTAAATTTGATATATATATATATATATATATTAGATTAGATTATTTGACCAAGTTATCAAATATTACAAGATGGTAATATTTTGTTGGTTTTGAATGTTTGGCTATTCTAATTTTTTTCACACGCTGATGAAACCATTGATGAACATTTTCCATTGGAGTGAAATTTCTGTTATTTGGTTTTGTTTTTACCGTATGAACCACTTTTTTTTTCTCTTTTTCGGCATTTCTATGTTTCCAGCCAATGGATAAACATTTTGATTGCTGTTGTAGTTTAGAAAAAGGCCCCTTAACAAAGTACTAGTCAAGTAATATTCATTGGCATGGATTGGTTGACATGAACCCTATAAATCACTCATTTCCCATTGTTTAACAAAAAAAAAAAAAAAAGGACCGTTGATTATTTTCCATATTTATAATGATTAATACAACAATTAACAACACACTTTCATTAATAAATGAACTCTGAGTTCTCATTTCATGAAAGAGTTCATGTCTTCAAATCATTGGAAGCCTCTTTTCAAGGGCAACTTATGAGAATTGATTGCATCATGATTAAAAATCTTTTCAATACTAAAAATAAAAATTATGCAAATGAACCCTAAACTTCACAGAGATAAATCAGTTGAACTGGACAAATGATACATGCAAGTTGAGTCAAACTATATTAAAACTATAATGTGAAACTCATTGAGAAATGAAACTTCGAAATTTAAGTGAGAGAACTCTAATGACGAGAGTGGCAGTTCATTGCTATTGCAACTTGAGGTTGTGGGTTCCAAGTCATGTAACCAATCACACACAAAAGAGAGAACTCGAAGTGCAAACTGGAAGACCAACCGGGGACTCTGACATGTACCAAAATGGGATCTTCGAAGTTCTAGGTGAATTAGATGAACTGTGAAATCAGATAAAGGAGGCCTGACTTACCCATGTTACTCGATTCAGTAACCTTACTAGTCAAGTTTAGCTTCCTAGTTTTTGAATTACCATACAGCTATGGCCAATCTAAGATGGGGCCCATCTAAGAGCACAGCTCAACACTTTTAAGGCATGGCCCATCAATGATATGTTCATATCTTTCACAGTTCTTATTACTAGGAAGGCTGAACAAATCATTCCATGAGAATTTTGAGTACAATTTTTATAAGAAAAATATTCATAATGGTGTCAACATCAAAACAAGAAAAGTAAGGCTTGCAAAGCGTTTGTGCTACGAGAGGATTATGTGATAAAGAGGAAAATTATTCTGATTTTCTGTGTGCCCCACCCACTATTCCATTGTTTGTTGCAAGTTGCAACACAATTTCCTTACGGAAAAGGAAAAATGAACTGATTTTCCTCAATAGAGAGGATTTCGGCTTCCTATGATCCTATCAAAGGAGTAGGAATGCAGGATTCCTCTTTCCCATGGAATCAGAAATCCACAAAGTATAAAATCTTCTGGTGGCACAAACAAGTCTTCATGCATGAAATCCTAGTTGAATTGCATGTTAGTCCCCTGAATCATACTGATGCCAGTACTGACCAAATTGATATGGCTTGATTAAGTCACATGCTCCCCCACATTGCTGCAACAAAGGTTCTCACTGAATCAGACACATCAAGATGCCCTTTCTTTCAAAACAACGAATGGATTTAACAACTCCCATCATACCTTAACAATCAATCCAGGAGTCAAAATTTCTAATGTCTCACAATTATTGAAATTCTCAATTAAGTTGCCGAAAAAAATTTGCTCTTAATGATGCTGATGTTTGTATCAGCATCATCTAGTCATGTAGTCTTTCTTTGAGTTCATATCAGCTTGTGATGCCGATGCTTCATGGTTTATTGCATTTATCTGTGCCAAAGTAGCGATCCCCGAACTGCCCCATACCAGGAAGTACATGCAATGCTTCATCCAGTGCAGTGTCAATCTCTGAGGTCACAATCTTTAGAGTTGGAAAGTTCCTGCACACACAATGTATCCCTTCGGGGGCCTGAATTACACAATGACAATGAGAAACCCAGAAAAATAGAGCTGCTTGAGTTTCAGATCACCAAAGAAAGGATCTGTCAAAATAACCTACTGATATAAGATTGAGGAAGATGATGTTGGACTCTGGTACACCTTTACTAATCAGCAAATTGATCGCATGGACAGCAGAATTTCCTGGAAGAGCGATTGTTGTTATTGTTATTATTCACAGTTAAGAACTTTGGGAAGAATATGTTTATTTATATAAGAAGGTTCAAACCTGTAGCAAGAACAGGGTCCAGAAGTAAAACATGACGGCCTGAAATATCTGATGGTAGGTTCTCATAAATGAGCTGCATGTCATGACAGAGTGAGAAACCAAGGAAATAGATCTTTTATAAAGAAAAACTAAAAACAGAACAAGATGTAATATAAATGACCTGTCGCCCATTGTTACGCTCCCCATGGATAAGAATTTTACCAATTTTGATTCCCTTACAACATGCTCTTAAAGCATTTTCCATGCTTTCCCCACTGGCATAAGGGAAAAATAGTTAGCGAAGATACATGAGCACATGACTACATCAGATGGACACGAATAAATCGAGTAAAGCATTTAATTATAAGAGAGGGAAAGCACATGTAATTCTTCATCCACTGAACCGCATGTTTTCAATTTGCAAAGTTGCATTGCAAAGGCAAACAATCCAAAAGGCTGTATGGCAACTGAGCTGGACAATCGGTCCTTCGCTTTTATTCCCAAAACAGGATTAGCATAAAGACACCATGGTTTATTACTTGTGGAGAAGTATAACACCATCCACTGCCGCAATCCATAACAAAGGCAAAAGCGGGCTCCACATCTCACCGGATTAAGCTGCTAAGGAACTTTTTATGACTCAATGGTTAGGAGGGTTCCCACTAATTCATTTGAGGATGAATTAGAAAATATGTCAAATGTTTGTGCTATTTGTTTAACTCCATATAAAACTGGATTAACCAAAAATCCAGGTAAGAGGTTCAATTACAACAGAAGTAGGCATTAGGCACCCCTGAGCTGCCCATATGAAACAGTCCCCAAGTTAACAAACTCAGACCATAATCTATGATGCACAGATACGGCAAGGACACGTCGTAGACCCGGCAAGGACACAGATTTACACATAAAAAGTGAAGTATCAGATACGATACGATATGATACGTTGCCTATTTTGAAGTATCCATACATCATAGGCCATAATATGTGAGTTGTAATGACAAAAATATAAAAGAACAAGTGGATTGCTAGAAATGTAACTAAAATAGAAGAAAAGAAATGGATATGTAGGCATGGACCAGTTTCCAGCTAGTTTAACAGCACTAACTGCCGACAATTGAGCAGCAGAATTGTGCAATCGGACTCTGGGTCATCGTTGGGCAAAATAACAGCAAGATTTATCTGTGAGAGTCATTGATTGGACAATATTTAGCTGGATGATTGAGGGCTTTGAGTGGCTAATTAGACATTAGGACAGCCTATATTGGATTCCTAAGGGCTATGGTCTAAGTGGGGTAGACGAGATTAGTAACGGGGAGCTCTTTCTCAACTCATCTCAATCAACCCTCAAATATCACTCTTTCTTTTCACCATTTCATCACTATTATTGGATTTATTCTTTCACCTTTTTAAGAGGAAATGGTAATTAAAAAAATGATTAGTCTTTGCATTTGAGAGGCTCCCATTTGCAATGGGGTGAGGTAAGGGTCTCTATTTATAGAGGCTTTGACGATATGGAGTGATGGATGGCTGGGATTTTTCCATGTTCTTGCAATCCAATGGCAGTTAAGAGACTTGGGCCTGTCAGAATTGAAGCACATAAATCTTCTAGATGGCTTGGTTGGGAGGAGGTGCAAACTTTTTTATTTTTTTATTTTGGTGGGGGAAGAGTATGGGCTTCTCCCTTTTTTGCGGGGTGGGGGAAAAGGGAGGAGAGAAGAAAGAGAGATGGGGAAGGCAACATCACCCTCCTTGCCACTTGCAAAACAGCAAGGGGAGGAAAGAGTGCCAGGTCACCTCTGGTTCCTCCTTTTCTCATTTCCCAAGCAACCACAGGTTGTGTGAATGGAGGTGGGGTCTTGGCAGGGTCCTACATATAGATAAAGGGTTGACACAATGGATAGGGATTGATTATGTGGGGTCCATGGTGGGATTTTCATGATCGAAGTAGAGTCAGTATCCTAATGGGCTTTAAAGTTTAGTGAAAGTCGCAAATTAAGAGTAAGGTGTGGAGTTGACGGGTTTTGGGTGGTTCTGATGGATTGATGGGTTTGATCATGATGCTATCAAGAAGGATTTCCCTTGTTAAATATGTAAGGATGTTAAGCAAATTGTGCTCATCGAAGTCTGGATGGGGGTCTGGGTTCTTGGGTAAGGATAAATCGGGTCTAATCTCATATGGTTCCAACCAAAAGTAGCGTATGACAAGAAGTAATCTAATTGTCAGCCATCGAAGAGTCAAATCAAGGTATACAAATGACAGCAGCAAAACATGATTAGATCAGCAGGAGCTGTTGTGCTGATGATAAATCAGAGTCTCTAAGTTATGAAACACCACTGTTATGTACAGTTCTCTAGGACAATGCAAACTCTTCTTTCACACTCTTCCTCAAATTTGTGCTGGTGAGCATGCACATTGAAATTGATGTCAAGTGGTGAGAGTGTTTCAGTGCATGTCTTAAACTTTTTAAGAGTAGATAAAATATAAGCGAGTTAGATAACTTTGCTTCAAACTGTTCCCAATGAAATGATATTTAATTTAGATATGTTTAGTTTGCTCATGATAAATAGGGTTCAAAGCAATCTAACTAGCGCTATTGTTATCAATAAGGGAACCAGAGTGAGAGGTTCACTCAATTATAGATGAACATTTTTAGGAGCCCTTAGGTGCATGTGAAAGACATGGATTAATACTCCATGTCATTAGATGACTTCAACTCTCTACCTTGCTTTTGCAGTTCTGAAGTCCGATAGTTTATCTTAAGAACAAACGCCAGCATCAATATAGGATTGAAGAAACAGAGAAGATTGAGAAGGATACTACCACACCCAAGTGTTCCCTTTGTATAGCTCATGAGTCAGAAAATGACTTCCAAATGATGATGAAGTGGGTCGCTCATAAATTGACAAACAATATTCACTGCATGAGATATATCTTGCCGAGTCATGGCAAGATGTATGAGGATCTTGACTAACTTTATACAGAGCATGGAATTAGGAGCTAGATAACCATCATCTTTTGGTTTAACATACAGATCTGTGTGTTTGTCTTTTTGTACTTCCATACAATACCAAAAAACACAACAATAAAGATACTAGAAATATGAAAGCAACGCCACAAAAATACCAGAAATATGCACCTTCTAATGATTGAGACTCCGCATAACCTTTTACAAAAGACCACACCTGTATAAACACTTCCTGCCAAGGTGAAAATTTAGAAAAATAAAAATAAAGACAACAGTAATAACAAGAATAACTAGCCAACTCTGGTGGAGCATAGAGGATAGTCCTACTTCCGCTTCAACTACTTCCGCTTCAAACTTGTTGACACAATTTAGAGGTTGAAATACCAAATAACCTTTCCCCTGTTCTACTCTTGAAAGAGAATGCAAAAGGATAGGAAAAAAAAAAGTTTCTCATTTACTCTTGGATATCAAATACCACAGTACAGCTGATACACATTGATAATATAGGCCACATCAGCCAATAAATCAATTGATAGAGGAAAAAATTGTTATATATGTGTTGTTGTGTGTGCGCAACACGTGTGAAGCCAAATCATCTTATTTGATTTTTCCCCCTTTTTACTTTTCTTGATTCTATTTTTACTCTCTTTACCTTTGTTATGACTTATGAGCCATTGAATTGACTCTAATCCAAGGCTCTGGAGATTGTAACCTTTTAAAAAGCCCTAAGGGAAAAGAAGGGGTATATTCCATTGCAGAGATTGTAAAGATTGGACAAAAAGATAAGAGAAGAGGGTTTCTTCAAGAAGATCAAGAAGGGAAGGAGGGGGGTATTTAGCTTGTATTTTGTAAGTGGGTTCTCTAGAGCTTCACTTAGTTGGCTTGTAATCCCCATTAAAGAGTAAGAGAAGCTTTGCATTATTCTCCCATGGATGTAGGTCACATATTGACATGGATGGAGGTAGTAAAGAATAAAGATAGATATAAAGAAGTGTAACTTATCTGGGGATTTGGCTCAAAATAGATCGGAATGGAGAGATAGAATTTATGTAGCCGACTCCAACATAGTTGGGACAAGGCTTTGATGATGATGATGGATGTAGGTCACATATTGTGACCGAACCGTGTATATCTTGTGTCTTGTTAGTTTCTCATGATGTTTTCTTATCTCTACTTTCATGGTGGTTTGATGTGTGTTGCCTTGGCTGCATTCCCATAAGCATTTGGTTGTTGATTGTGTTGGAAAATCACACTACACACCAAGTGTTTGGTATGTCTCGGACAATACTTTCTATGTATCATTTAGTGGGGTTAAGTGATACCCATATTGGCCAATGTGCTACTTAGCGGCCAATATTTTGAATATTTTGTTGGAAAACCTTTATCCTTGAAAAGTTTTTATTGGTGTTGCATGGCACGAGCCTTCACTATCAAGTCTCCTACGTTCACATACTGGACGAAGGTAGGATTTTCCTCTAGTAGGAGCAAAGTTGATTGACCAATAATATTAGTAGGCCCACTTATGAAAAATCTAAACGAGCTAAGAAATGACCCCTTCCCTTTTTATCTACATAAAATTCACTTAAAAAAAGAAAAAAAAATCATGTTACAAGTACATCACATGTAAAGTCCAACTCTATGGAGCCTATTTGAGCCAACCTTTGATCAATTTAGCTCCTTTCATACTTATATCCTCACCTTGATTTGGCACCATACCAAGTTTTGATGCCCATTGATCCTTTACCCACTATTGGATTGGATCTCATAAAACAGAGATAAATTATTATTAAATTAGTATTAGACTTTAAGGTTGTTAAATCAAGAGCTAGGACGATTTCAATGTCCTTGGATGTCATCTACACAGTAGAGATGGTAAAAAGAGAAAAGAAAAGAAAAAACATGATAGAAGAGTTCCACGACAATATGCCCACTTATAAAACATCTAAATTGTTGAAAAACAAACTCCTCTTACAGTGTATAGACCTTATTAGATTTCATTCAAGTGACCCAACTTAAGATTGTTAACTTTTTAAAAAATATATTCCATAAAATTCTAATAAACAAATTCAATTTTTTCATATAGATCAATTTGACTTGGGCCCATATCATATTGAGTTATATTTTTCATAGAGAATTAGAGCATTTATTTTATGGGGTTTATGTTTTTCCAAAAGTATGCCCCACTCAAGAGCATCGGCCTAAAATGATCCACATTCCAGGCCTGTTTAATTTTATTAAGTGGGCTCCATCAAGATTTTCATTAAATACTCTCTAAACATAGTTGGATGTGGGATGGGACATTGGCAATGGATGAGATGAGAATAATGACATTGCAGACACACAGAGAGAGAGAGAGAGAGAGAGAGAGAGAGAGAGAGAGAGATAACCATAAGATTCTATGTTTCAAGAAAAGAAGAGGCCAATAATACCCTTATATAGACAAGAATACCCTCCTCTAAAGTTCTCAAAGAGTAGAGAGAATTGAGGAGGGGCAAAAGGGCATAAAATAAAAATGCCTAAACACGCTCCTATGTTTTCTCTTGTTTATCAAAGATGAAAGGAGGGCCAGGGCCCTCACTCCAAAAATCCAATAAAAAAACTTGTGGGCTACCCTCAAAATCTACATGAAAATCCTCGGTTTGCCCCAAAATACCAAACTACCTATTAAGGTCCACACCCCTCGAATGAAAATCCCGAGTCAGTCACTGCTGCCATATCCATGGCGTGTTGGGTGTCTTAGATCTTGGTCATTGTCTGTTCATGGAGTAGTACTCATAAAATCATAACATAAGGCTTTGATGTTGATAACGATGATGGTGGTGATGACGACGACGACAGCCATGATGAGATATCTATTAATCTTGCAGCTGAAAATGATAAAGCTTGGTTTCTTCATGGTTTCACAAGGAAGAAACATAATAATTAATAGATTACCTGTTGGAGTGATGATTTGCTTTTCAGTAAATGGGAGATGACCTAGACCATGTTCCACAACCTTAGAAAACATTTAATTCCACAGAAAACAGACATCAGGTGAAGAAAAAAAAGAGCATTATTGCTCAGTTCAAATATTTTCATACTGCTTTCAAAGAAATATTGATGTACCAAGCGGATCAGCCTGTCTGCATAAAAGACAAAATCATGCTTTCTTGTTTCGACATTGCGTATTAGTGTATGCATCCCATGTATCTGGAGCAAGCTGGAAATCATCAATTCAACATCAAGAAATCCATAACCTTTTTTAGAAGTAAATATACACAAACTCCAGGTTGTCAAGTAAGTATCAAGAATATAAAGTAGAAAATGAACTTCCATGAAAAAGAAGAGAAAAAAAAAAAGAGCAATACAAAAGTAAAGCATAAGATGAAAGTGACACCTGAAATGTTGATTGAATGACAAAAAGATTTGAGTATATTTTGCAGAGGTCATGCTGACCAAGTTTTGTATGAATATGTTGCACTATCAAGTCAATAGCCACAACATTGTCTCCTCCTCGAGGGATGACAATATCCGCATATTTCTTTGAAGGGAGTATATACTCCTCAAAACCTGGCTTAACAAATTTAGCATACTGCAATTCACACAAAATATTGAAGCATTATTTAAAAGAATATTGTACATTAAATACAGAATATAGCTTAGGATATAGTTAAACAGCAACTTTAATCTTCTTTGGCAAGTAAATTCATATGGTCGAGAGCTTCACAATAATTTCAGCACATTAACCAAAATTGACAACATATTGTCATATATAAAGTAACATGCCCAATTTGCTTAAAACAATGAATTGGGAGCAATAGGCAAAACTAAATCAGAGCCAACAAATTTTTAGTAGCTAGACACCCAATGCAGCAAGAAGGTCCCACGATGAATCAAGAAAGAAAAGATGCCCTAATATCTAACTAGCCACAGAGCATGAAAAGACAGCCCTGACTTTTAGCATTTGTATCTTTCAGCTAGTACTGCACTGCATCAAGGTAAAAATTACAGAATCTTCTGCCATTGAGGAAACTGGGCCATATTATAACATGCAAGAATGCTAGTATGAGCAAGAGTTTGATAATATAAGTGATAGTAATGGTTAAAGACACATTAGGTAGTTCTTTTTTATAACAGAATGGTCCTTCAGAGTGTTGTACACTAAGAGTACTAAAATAGAGGACTTATTCATTTTTATTAGTATGGGATTCTAATTATTTAAAATGGATCTTTTTTCTTTATTCTCTTTCTTTAAAATGGAGCTCATGATGGAGTTCTCTCTTAATTGTGCCTAGAGAAGGATAGAACAGGGATGTGTTCTAGAATTAGGATAGTTTTGTTTTAGCATGAATCATGTAAAGGAGTCATCATCGAAACCATATATCCCATTAATTTGGGGTCAGCTTTAGTGTAAAGAAGATTGAGACAGCAATGGAGGTGCTTGTTAGTGTACACATTGCAAGCACCACAATTAGACTGTTGACACATACAGAGATCTTCAGGGTAAACCAACAGCAGGGGAAACTATTGTTGCTTAGAGCTCGATACTATTCAATCCAAAGGAATAAGGTTTTCATCAACCCATGTGCACAATGCATCTGGTTGGAAAGTACTACATCCCACATCGCCCGAGTAATGGGTTTGACAGGTCTTCATATACATGTTTGGGCCTTCCACCTATTAGCTTAAGCTTTTGAGTTGGAACATGGTATCTTACATGGTATCATAGCTAGTTCCTATCATTCTTGTGTAGCCCACATGGAAGGTCTGTCCATGAAATTTGTCAATAATGGGTTTCATAGGCCTTCATATATGTGTTTGGGCCCTCCACCTATTAGCTTAAATGGAGTGCAACTCACCTTGAGGAAACTCAAGAGTAGCTTTCCCAATAGCATTCCTCTTCCCAAATCATATACCCCCATGAACTCTTTATCATACCCAGTTTCTTTCTTCCATATATAACCATGAAAGTCTCCTCCAACTAATATATTTTCTTCTTTGGGTATAACTTGTAGTAGCTCATCCATCACTTCCCGAAATTATTCTTCTATCATTGACACTTAGTCTAGCTTGAGGTGATGCACCTGTTAGGTAGATTCGTTTTCTGCTTCCTAACAGCTTAAGTTGTTGGGATGTATTGTCTAGTCGCACATGACATGTTATCAGAGCCACAACAGCTCACAAGTTCTAACCCTAGGGAGCCGTTGTTCCCCTAGGTCACATGGGCAAGCACGTATCGCATGGGTAGGCACATGTGGCTTGCAAATTCAAACCGTGTCCCATTCGATAGGGGGTGTTAAGTAGATTGATTTTCCACTTCCCAACAGCTTAATTTTTTGGGATATTTTTGCTAGTTGGACAGTTAGACTTGACAGCGCCAACAATTAACGATTTATACAATTTTTTCAACTTACAATAATCTTAATCATGACCTTATCGCTCTTTCTATTAGCTTCTACATATTATCCTTTGGATTTATGTCAACTACAATGCCTACTCCATTTCTAGTTAACCTTTTTCTCAAATAAAAGAGTTTGAACCCTTCACCAAGGTCACTGACTTTCTCCCCCTTCCACTTGGTCTCTTGTAAACAAGTTATGTATCCTTCTCTCCTCCATTATTCCTACAAATTCCAAACTCTTCCTTGTCAAAGTTACCACATTCCTAGAGGCCTACCGGACTTGTGGTCTACCCCTACCCCCAACTCTTCCCCCCACCCTCCACCCCCAGCACGCGCATCCGTCTCATGGGCGGGGACTTCTAGCCAGTAACTCATATGACACTTGTCCCTTCGTAGCGTGTTGCTTCTACAAGACACCTTGGACAATCCACCCTTACCCACTTGGAAGCTAAAATCAGGTTTTGTCACAGCCCATCACTTCTGCAATAGCAATAAGGGTATAAATGAATTTTCAAATTCTATGTAAATAAAAGCACATGAGTGGGAAAAAGAGTGGCAATATTTTATAGCTGCATGCCAAGCTAACACAACCCTCCTCCTCACCCAGACTTGGGATAGGCACATAGTGGTGAATTGGTGATAAATACATGGTAAAGGATGAAGGGAATCACAAAAAGTAATTTTAGGAAGTTTACATCATCAAAGACCATATAATGTAGGATATGAAGTAGAATTTAAAAAAGGTTAAATGTAACCTTGTAACAGAAGGTTGACAATAACATGAGGAAAAGCATCTCTTGTATCATATGCATTTGAGACTAAAATAGGCCCCTAACCTGGTCAAGAACTGACTGAATGTCTCGGCCTCTCTCAACAGTATCACGCTTTATCCTCCTTGCCAACCGCAAATCGGAATCTGTGCTGGAAAAGCATCAATGAAGATTATCAGAACATGGACCACAGTCAGAACTAAACAAAGAGCATGAAATCAATTTATCAAGATGAGTTTTGTCTTTACCAAATTATGCAAAGAATTTGAATAGGTATAGTATATATGCTATGACATTAGTCAACAAATGCTAGTCTCATTGATGCAGGCCAGACCCAAGGTCTGCCGGCTCACTGCTCAAAAGTTTTAGCAAAAGACCCAATAAAAGGGGAGATTTTTACCATCATGCAACCCAAGTTTCTTCTTAATTTTAGTAATAGTTAATAGTTAGAGATATTTATGAATTTAATTAGAAAGTATGCATTAGAGTTTATTTCAATTTGATTTGATTCCAAGAATATAATTAGGAAAGGAGTCCCTAAATAAAGGATTGTAATCTCTTTCATTCAACAAATTCAGTGATTAATAAAAACTTCTCTCATTGAGTCGAGTATTTCTCTCTCGATTATTTGTATGTGGTGTGAGACCAAGAGAGTTCTGGTCCAATGGATCCTTCCCCCTAAGCCTTTGGCTTGGAGATTAGCTCGTTGGCTATTCTCCCTTTTCCCATGTTGCATCACTCATCCTTTCCTGGTATGAAACTAAGAATATCTTCTTTTAATAATACAATGTCACACTTTATTCCCCTTGATCATTAATAAATGGGTTTCAAATTTAAAGATTAAAATTACCGGTTAAACAATTATTAGAGTTTCTTTCACATCCACAGCTCTCTCTCTCTCTCTACCTTTTTAGATCATCTTTTCCTGGTATGAAGCTGAGTATATCTTCACACTTTATTCACTTCAATCATTAACATGAATGGGTTTAAAGGTCAAAAGTTAAAATTACTACTACTACTTAAATAATTATTAGAATTTAGAGTTTCTTTTCCATCCAACTATCTCTCTCTATCCGCACATCCAGTTCCTCACTTTCTCATTTTGGAGCTCTCTTAGCTCATCCTCTCATAGTTCTCCTTATGAAAGAATTCTTCTTCGTTTTTTGGAAAGGACACTTATTTGGTGTTCGCTTGGAAAAACGTGAATTCAAACTCATTCTTAAATAGTTTATGTTCAAGCAAGCTTCAATTGGCCAATGTCAAGAAAGTAATTCTTCTTCATCTTCATCGTCATCATCATCATCAAAGACTTCTCCCAATTATAATGGGGTCAGCTACATGAATTCTGCTTCCCCATTCCAATCTAGGTTTCACTTCTTCAGATCTATCCTTATTACTTCCATCCATGTCCTCTTCGGCCTATCCCTTCTCCTTAAATAGGGCCCGTTTGGTAATTCTACTAATTGAGTCAAGTGAAGTAAAGTTGATTTTGAAGAAAGAATAAAAAATAAGTGGGTTATGATGGTATTTTATTTTTAGTTGTTTGTTATGGAATCTTTTTGACTTTTTGTATGGAAAAGTGGAGTATTTTTGTCTTTTAGTGAGTAAAGGTAGTTGCTTTTTGAATTTTTTGGGAAAAGATGTAGGGAATTTTGGTAAAAGGTGCTTTTGATGGGATGTTTAAATTGACTTAACTTTACTTGACTTTATAAGTAAAATTACCAAACGGAAAGGGTCTATCAACCTGATAGAGAAACTTTTCCTCACCGATTCCATTGTTGGCCTGTATTGGATATAAACTATGAATTAAAACTCATTTATTTGATATAAAAGTTGTATCAGAAGTGCTTCATGTCATTGGTTCAATATGAGTGTTTTCAGTAAAAAAATAAAAAATAAGAATCAAATTCTATTATGATTATATTAAAAAAAAAAAAAAAAAGGATGATGCTTCTTTTAACAGCATGCTTGGCATATGGTCATATCTGACTGGGGACTACAGCTTCTCGTAGTCACTTTCATTGAGTAAAAACTGGATGGATGCTTGAAAATTGGTTTGAGCTTTGAACCTTTATTAGAAGTCAAAAGGTCTTCTTAGAATATCATGTAGTAAGAAGTCATCTCAGAGATTAAGAAAGAGAAATAACTGAGATGCAGAAAGGACTTAGAAAATGATTTGTTCACTATGTAGTCACTATTGATTCCACGTTCTAGTTTGAATTATGTTTTCATCTGTCATACCCATTGAAGTCATCAAAATTAGCTTTGCCAAAACTAAGATCCAATTGGAAATTATGGCAATACTCATATAATGGTGGAACTTGAAAGAAGTCATAGTCATAGAGTCTCATTACATTGCATATTTTGCTTCAAATTATGTTTTCACCTGTTATGCCAATTAAACAGATTAAATTAAGTTTTGCAAAACAAAAACCTGTTTGGAAGTTAATGGTAATCATAAAAAGTTGGAACTTGGAAGATTGACAGAAGATTCTCCCTGAGGCCTGACTTACAACTAAGAAACATGATAGAAAATATGTGTTGTTATAAATGTCAACACAGAAATTGGAAACATGATAGAAACTAGTTCATGTGTTGTTATAATTGCTAACACAGAAATTGGAACTTTTTCACACCACAGCGTTCAGTCAGAGTTTTTCTTAATGTTGATCTCAAGGAACTAAATGCCATTCAAACTTTTAAAAAATAGAAGATATGGTAAGAAAAGAACCTGTATCAACAAAGATCTTCATGTTCATGAGATCACGAACATGAGGATCGTGAAGAACAAGTATTCCTTCTAAAATTATGACATCAGAGGGGTTGACCTGCATACATTCATAGCAGTCAGATTATTAACTTAAACCAACACAACAAATTACACACAAAATTTGAAATTGTTCTCAAAACCAGTGCTAAACATCCCAGTAGTATCTTATCCCACTCTAGAATATCTCAACAGTCAAAATCAGCTCTTCATTAAAAGGTAAACAATCAGTGAAGCATTGACAATGGATTTATATTATTAGTAGAACTATATTAAGATTACCTTCATCTGGCTGCAATTTTGACTATGATTCCAAGGTCAGCATATCAATAAAGTTTCAACGTTAGTTCTCCAAAATCTTATGAGCAGTTAGTTTAAAGTTCAGCGAAAATAGATACAGGCAAAAAGCGAATTTATAAAGCCACCGATCAAAACTATAACAAACAGCAAATTGCAGATATCACTCATCAAAACTATCTCCCATAAATCATGATAACGAAAGGCCATTTTGATCAATATGTGAAAATACCTGGCGTGCTGGTAGTGTATAGTTTTTATGACTCTTAAAATCATAGTTTGGAATAGCAACTGCCTGTCCTTGTTTCAATTTGCTCATGCAAGAAAGTAACAGCTCTGTATCAAAGGCATCTGGAGAAAAGCAAAACAAATGAAGAGAAACCATGAGTACAAAGGAGCATGAGGCCATTGACAAACAAATTGCATGTGGTCAACATGTGTTCTTACCCGGATGGTCAAAATTGTACTCGTGAACTTGTTTTAATTGCTCATCAGACAGTGTGCAATAAAATGAATCCTACAAATCACACAAACACATGTATACAAATCGAAGAATGTAAAATTTTCATTGAATCCTGGCAAAGTGATTTCAATTCATAAGGCATGTTTTAAAAAAATATGGAAAATATATAATCCACTCTAAAATGAGATTTGCTTTCACATTTCATATGAAGGGCGTAGGCTCTTTGTTACATTTTAAAGATCGGTGTTACACAGTCATAAAAATGGAACTGCACTATAGCATTCAAAGTTCTAACCATCAGCCTCAGATATCCCAGTGTAATTGTTTCCAACAAAATATATATATATATATATATATATTGATAAAAAATGTGAAACAAGGATTGCATGCTCTCTACAATATTTAAGCAATAATTGTATTTTTTTTCTTTTTTGATGGTTTAAGCAAGAAAGAACATTCAAACATATGATATTAACATTTCTATTTGCAATGTGTTTCAGAACTAATCGCTGCTTGAGAGTTAAATGAGATGTTGACATTTTTTTTTTCCCTTTCTTGGGGGCTATGGCGTAGTTAACTAACTGGTGTTTGTAATATATGTAGGCATGAAAAAGTCCCAAACAACTGTTAGAAACAATTCTAAATCTTAAACTAGAATATGTCATCCGTATTTTAAAAACAATACAAATATTGAGCAGCAAGGAATATATCAATATCATGTCGATTCTTATGTTGATGTCCATATCGTCGGGACCACTGCAAAACATATTTTAGCATATCAAAGCACCGACAATAAACATCATGATGCATGGGATATATTTGATACCTCCTTTATTAACTAGTCATTGCCCGTGCCTGAAGGCACAGCGCACCACGCTCTGAGCACAACTAAATCTAATTACTCTTCTTTTGACCACCTAACAACTAACATCGCCCATAATTTAACAAATTTAATTCAAATTTTCTATGTGGCCCATTGGATCAATCAGCTTCAAATCAAGTCCAGCCGGATTTTATTTTTTTAGGTAAAACAACCCAGCCAATTGGACTCTTGTTTAACCACCATTGAATACCAGAAGTGGCCCACTACTATAAGCAGTCTAGTTTAATTGCATGCAAGCCACGTTTGCATATGCTACCAAAACAATCCAAGTTAGCCCAGATTCCACAATCCGTGAAAAATAACATATACATGTGAAGGGGCAAACTGGTAAGTTGTGGGCCCAAATTCCACACCGTTCAATCACTCAATTGCAATCATAGCCGTGTATTTAATCATATCTTTACTTGCAAGGAAGTTTTGAAAAGATAATGGCACGTTTCGTAATTTCACAGAAAACTAAGGACACTCCCATATCCTCTGGGAAAAGATAATGACAGGTTTCGTAATTTCACAGAAAATCAATGGCACTCCCGTATCCTCTTGACCTTAGTAAAAAGTTACTGTCCCTTTGTTTTCAAATAATTACAAAATTACCAAGCTCTTGAATCCCTTCTCAGCCATAGGATTTATGTACAAAAATATGTACATAAATCCAAGGGTCCAAAATGTCCAGGGATTCAAATACTGCTCTCCCTTATTATATAGACTAGTCATTGCCCGTGTCTGAAGGCACAGCGCACCACGCTCTGAGCACAACTAAATCTAATTACTCTTCTTTTGACCACCTAACAACTAACACCGCCCATAATTTAACAAATTTAACTCAAATTTTCTATGTGGCCCATTGGATCAATCAGCTTCAAATCAAGTCCAGCCGGATTTTATTTTTTTAGGTAAAACAGCCCAGCCAATTGGACCCTTGTTTAACCACCATTGAATACCAGAAGTGGCCCACTACTATAAACAGTCTAGTTTAATTGCATGCAAGCCACGTTTGCATCTGCTACCAAAACAATCCAAGTTAGCCCAGATTCCACAATCCGTGAAAAACAGCATATATATGTGAAGGGGCAAACTGGTAAGTTGTAGACCCAAATTCCATACCGTTCAATCACTCACTTGCAATCATAGCCGTGTATTTAATCATATCTTTACTTGAAAGGAAGTTTTGAAAAGATAATGGCACGTTTCGTAATTTCACAGAAAACCAAGGACACTCCCATATCCTCTGGCAAAAGATAATGGCAGGTTTCGTAATTTCACAGAAAATCAATGGCACTCCCGTATCCTCTTGTCCTTAGTAAAAAGTTACTGCCCATTTGTTTTCAAATAATTACAAAATTACCAAGCTCTTGAATCCCTTCTCAGCTCTAGGATTTATGTACAAAAATATGTACATAAATCCAAGGGTCCAAAATGTCCAGAGATTCAAATACTGCTCTCCCTTATTATATAGATATATGTTTATAAATTTTATGATAAAAAAATTCAGGAAAAAATAAGAAGAATAGAGTGGTTACAATTTCATTTAAGAATCAAGAATCAAGAATCAAGAACCTGCAACTTCAGACAAAACCACTATTTTGCCAAATTCTTCAGTTGTAGTTTAGCTATGATTGATTGGATTATGATTTATGAATGCATCTAATAAATTTGAAAATAGATACATATTCCAACAAGATACAATGTATGATGCAAGAAAAAGAAACATACTTGATTGACAAGAACAACCCGTTGATCTCGAAGCTGAGCAATAATCATATCACAAACAGTTGTTTTCCCAGATGCAGTTCCACCCGCAACACCTTATATATGTGAAAATAGTTAATAATTAACCCAGAAACACAACATGATGCTGCGACAAGACTCTAATTATTACAGTTGAATAACAAAACAAAAAATCATAATATATTGGTTTCATGAGAAGAAATCAATTAGTCAAAAGTGCTCCATTAAGTTGCATGTACAAATACATAAACTTTTTTCCCTGAGAAGAATGGAAGGCTTAAGCAAAGAAAATCAATCAAAAGTTTTTTTTTTCTTTCTTTTTTACAAAGTAACCTGAGTTTTAATAGTTGACTTCCATTAAGAACAATAAAATATCACAACTGATATATAATAACGAAGAGAGAAGATTTTCTTTCTTTGCTTGAATAGTTAATTACAGTTAAGTGATAATTACCAATTACAAAAGGTTGCTTAGGCGAAACTTTATCTTTTGAGGGTTCTGGAGACTCAGCATCTGAAGTTCTTGGAACCAAGACTTGCTGTTGGAGCCCACAAATCCGATCTTTAATGGTCTCTGTCAAGCCAACAACTGATTGAGACTGAGAATCCATCAACTTTGATGCTGACAAGGAGAAAAAAAAACATCAGGAGCATAGAAATATCAAAGTACTTTTAGGAAGTAACCAGGAGAATTTGCATTAGGATACCAGGTAAATAACAAGAATATTATCCTTAAAATTCACACACCTAAGTTTTTTTTTAATGTTTGATCATAAGAAAGAGGCAACTAAACATAGCAACTCCTTGTTTTCCCAATGACATTCCTTTTTCTTTTGGTGATGAAGTCTTTTTTACTTTATTATTAGCAAATAACAAATGTCCTTTGCAACTTCTTCCTCCAAATCTGTTAAAAATTTTAACATTTATGAAGAGCAATAACAACTATCCCTGGCACGCACCCTTGTGTCCCTTACATTCTTTATGAAAAAAATATTTTACACTTCTACTCGTTGTGGTCCAAAAAAAAAAAAAATCCTTCAAGATATCAAGTATACAAAATTTTAGTTAAAATCTCCATTCAAGCTCCAATGCTTGTGGGGATGAACTGATGAACTGATTGATGATATCAACTATAAAGACTAATATCAGGACTGAGGAGGAAGTCACAGTAAAGTAAATATGATTCCCCACTAAGGGCATGTTTGTTTGATATAGAATACATGGGAATTGAATGCATAGGAATCCATGGTCAAATATGCTCCACCAAAGGATAACTAAAATGGAGAGGTGTGAACAATATAAGGTAGCAATGTAGTCAGGGGATTGATTTTCCTTGGATTTGAATTACTAGGGTAATCATTTCCCACCCTCCCTTGATTCACTTTCCGTTAAAGGGGGATAATTGACAGTCATTTTTTATGTTCACCTTGGATCTACATTTATAATCAGACGCTTCATTAATGCACAGTAAAAGATACAGAGATTGAGGACAAACAAGGATTTACAAAGCCCCAATTCATCAGTGTTCAATCTAGAAACACACATTTCATACATCTGTCCCTGTATTTTATTGATTAAGGGTGCTATAATTTCATCACCCCCATAAGATTCTGGCAAAACAATAGCTGACCTGAAATAGAAATCACCAAAGAATCATCCAACAAAACATGAACGGCCAAAGATCCATCACCCACTATCTTTTACCCAACCATGCCACACAGGGCCCACATTCTCAGAATGCATCCAAACCCCCAAAAGTCCTCACCCATTAAACTGATTCACCATATAAGGGCCAGAATCATTTGGTGGGGCCCACATAAAATCTAACCATGCAAGCCCCATTCCACTTGATTGTCAAGCATCCATATGGGTCCCACCTCATAGTCAGGCCTAATGCCATCAATATAAGTACAAGCCACAGAGATGAGGACACCCCAACTATGAATATTAAATTTATTCATCAAATCAGAATGATGAGAAGGGAGAAAAAAACAAAAAACAGAATCGGCTAGAAAGATCTGGCCTTACGTACCTCTCTCTCTCTCTCTCTCTGCAGTCCAAAATGCAGAAGAAGAAGAAGAAGATGATGATATGTAAGAGATGAATATGAAGATGTCCAAGGTTGCTTGAAAATGTCCGTTTCCTGTGGAATGAAATGCAGAGAATAAAAAGGGTAAGTTGCCAGTCTGTTAAGAGGGAGAGAGAAAAGGTAGGCAGTTGGAAAAGGAAACTCCACGTGGGCCCTGCGGTGTTGGGGTTCTGGATCCTGTCAAATGGGACCTCTGGAAATCTCTCAAACCGTTCCAAGTTCACTTCCAATAAAATACCAGTACAATAACCATGCAATGTTCGTAGAAACAAATATAAAAAAAAAAAAAAAACATTGTATAAATTTAAAACTTGACTCAAGATAGAGTAACATAGGAATGAGATACCAAGCTTTTGACTCATATGGGGGTACGAAAGATGGAGCAGTCTAACAGAAAAGTAAATGTAGAGTCGATGTTCAGCAGTCAATCCAGACAAATGGAGAACTTGAACAGTAGAAAAGCACAACAGGAGACGTTGCATGAGATAAAAATAACAAGGGAGTTGCATAAAAGTGGTTACATGAGATAAAGCAAAGGGAGGTGGATAGGTGGGGAAAGGACGTGCAAAGTTTAAGCAAATGGTAGTTTCAAAATCAAAACTACCGTTAAAAATCCAATCCAAAAATCCTTCGGCTTAAGATAATTTAACTAGCATAATAATCCGTGCTGAGCGCGAATATCGCAAACATTGCAATTTAAATATTAATTTATAAAAAATCAATAGCTATTTTTAGAAAGAAAGCAAAAGAAAATTTTTTTTATGAGTACGTATTTTTGTAATCCAAGAATTGGTATCATATAATGGAAAAAAAATAAATAAATTGGAGTAGAAAGGGAATGATATAGTTTGAATTAGAACAAAGTCTTTGAAAAAAAAAATAGAAAAGAAAAGTGAAGAGCAGTTATTAGTGGTTATGATAAAGAGATAAAGAAGATAGCTGATGTAACTTTCGGTCAAAATTATAACCAATAGTCAAAATTGAATCCAACCTAACTTAATATATTATAATAGGGCCACCTAAAGATTGATCACTTGTTCACTTTTGGCCACTAAGCCATGAGGATTCTTTAAAAACTGAGTGCTCATATTTCCACAGCCCAAGCTTTTCTTCCCATGTCCTTTTTTTTCTACAACCAATATATCTCTGTGTAAAACTACCTAGGACATCTTTCATTTTTCGTCTCTCTCTTGTTATCCTCCCTCCATGAGTCTCTATCAGTTTAATTTATTGTTAGACTTAATTATCTATTAGTTTTTACCTGTTAAAATCTCTCCTTTTAAAATCTTGAATATATAATTTAAATCCCCTACTTAGCTTTTGCGGTGCTTGCACCTCTTAAAACCTCTCCCTCTTAAATATTGAAAGTATATCACCTGTGGTTTCATTTTCTTTTTACCAAATACCCACGTCCCTCACCTCCTTTTACTTCCTATCTTTCCAAGTCTTAGTTTCTTTCTTTGAGAGAATAGGAGGTCATAAAGAGAAGTATTAAACTCATGGATTGTGTGTTTGATGTTAAAGCTTGTTTCTTCAAGTTCAGGTTTTAGTATTTTTTTTCCAAAGAATGATCAAAATTATAATGCACCATAGATCTTTTAAGAGTAGCAGCATCTGGATATACTGATGTGCCTGTGTTCTTGATGAGACAGTATGAAGGACTTATGAGCCAAATTTTGTGAATTTGTTCTTAATTCTTCTAAACTAATATGAATTACTATGTTTTTCTTATTCTTTTGTCATTTCTAATTTATGGGATTTTCTTCCATTTTTTTCTTAACTGGACAGGTGGATCCAATGTAGCCCTTAGAAGCAAATGAAGGGTTAATGTATTTCACCAAGCAACATCCACGGATTCATATAGGCAGGGCAACTCAATTTCCATTATTTTTATCTAGTTGCTATAATTAGTTTTAGATAATTTATATAACCCATTATTTAGTGATGTATGCTTTTTTTTATTTATGGGTGACATGATACATACCGCCTGCTGAACCAACTCCATCACAATAACGCAAAAATATTTCCAAATTTTGATGCTGTTCCCAAGAATCTTTAGTATGTTTTATTTAATATTCATTTATTCTTTAATGCTCTCTCTCATTTAAAGAAAAAAAAAAACCTACTGATACTGATTTATTTATTTTGCTGAAGATCAATGTAAACAAATTAAATAATTCACATTATCAAAGTACATAATTTCTTTCTTTTCCAAATTGAGTTTCTTTTTCAATAAATTTTTAAGAATCATAAAGGGTTTATTTATTTGTTTTAGATTAATTTTCTCCCTAATTATATATTTAAAAAAATCCAACTTTTCTAACTGCTTTCTTATTCTACGGAACTCCAGTGAGGAAAATGAGGGAGACAACCCTCTTCATCTTCTTGATATTCTCAATTGCTTTGATTTTGAATTCCTTTATTTTTACTTTTATTTTATATTCTTCATTGGTTTAAGTTATTTTTATTTATATTCTTTTTTATTAATATTTTATATACTCTTTTGGCCAGTGTTATTGATTAAAGAATTTTTCAATTTTCATTTCAAAAATCAGTTGTTCTTTCAATGTTTTTTCCGCCCATTTTCGACTAGGATAAGAAAGATATAAGTTTTGAATTCATATTCTTATTTTTTTTTTTCACTTTGTGCCTCTTTCTCTTATTTTATTTTATTTTATCGAGTATAATATCTCCTACTATTTTTGCGTTTTTATCTCTTATCATTGGCAATAATATTTTTATTTTACCATGAGTTTTTAATCTCCATTCTCATCTTATCTTCTTCTAAAATTGTTAAAAAAAAAAAACATTAGTATATTATTTCCTCAAGCTTAAAGTATTATATTAATTTAATATATTTTTAAACTTTAATTACTTTTTATTGGGCTTCTTATTAGATTTCCATCCTTATAACTCTTACAATCCAATCAATTATAATGGTTTAATTATTATTATTTTTAGAAATAGGCACACAGAATAAAGAGGAGAAGTAAGATCAATTAATTATCCATATTAATGTAATATATTGGCCATTAAGTATTATTCAGTTTCTGTTTTTATTTTAATTTACATTAAGTTCATGAAATATAGTCGGTTTTTATAAAATGTAGAAATAGGCTTCCGTCAGGCTTACTACCATAAATATTGGAGGTAGACTTTATTTTACTATATTTTATCAACAGTATTCACCACTCCCATAAAGAAAACAATATCCAACTTTTTTTTAAAGATAATCTAATATTGTAACTTATAATATACTCTTTCCAAACACAACTAAATAAAAATGAAATATTCTTATCTAACATATTAAAAAATATCTTAAAATCTTTAACAATATGTGGTTTCCACACCCCCTAACTCTACACTATTATTGATCTTAAAAGACTTCCTCCGCTCCAAAGAGAGAAAAAATAAAAGTTGTTCGCTATATAATTCTACATTATTCTTGATCTTGTAAGATTTCCTTCCCTTTAAAGAAAGGAAAAGTTGTCCGCCATATAATCTCACATTACAAGCAAGATTTCTTCCGCTCTAAAGGGAGGAAAAGTTGTTTACCATATTACTCTACATCAAGATGTCCTCCATTCTAAAGTGAGAAAAAGTTATCCACCATATACATTTGTAGATTTTGCAAGATTTCTTCCATTTTAAAATGACAAAAGTTGTCTTGTGGTATGCAAAAACTAAATACTAATATTTTATTTTTCTATATTCAAGTTTCTGTGCATCTAAGAAAATCTGAAATTCAACTTCATAAGTTCAATAAGTTATTAGCCTAAAGAGTGAGTTACAAATTATAAACATTGATACATTGTATATTACATTACGATCAATTCTTAATTTATAGATATTAAATATATTTGTGGTTTCATTAAAATAATTGCTTAGTGTTGTTAATATACTGTAATTGTATCGATACGTTTGTTTCTTATTAAAAATAATTCTGTATTAATCTGAGTCTTCTTTTGCAAATATTCAATAAATCAACTTCAAAATGTTCAAATTGTGAATGACAGTAATAAGGGAGTTGATCCCTAATATAGATTTTAATTTACTTATTTTGTTAGGGAAATGGTTAAATGGAAGATGCCCTTTTTTCCCCCTTTTGTTTTACCTACAAATTATTTAAAAAGTTAAAATAAGTGACATTTTATCATTTCAAATTTATATTGTAATTTATGTAATCTTAGCACATATCTTTCTTTTTATATAATTTTCTTATTTATTTTAGATTTATTTTCTTCACATTTACATACCAACAAAAAAAACTAAAATTGAAAATATAATTATTATTTGTTTTTTACCTGAGCTTTGCACATGCCTTTTTTCGCGGGTATAACAACCCCTTTGATTTTTTAGATCAAACAAATGTTATAAAAATAGAAATACATTGACATGAATAATTGGTAGCAATAATTATCTAATTTTTTGGAGGATGTGATCATGAGGTGGGACACGCTTATTTCGTGGATAATATACTTAATAATGTTTATTCTCTTTTATAGTTAATTATATGGGTTGCCGGTATATCGTTGACTTATTTATAATTCTAATTATTCAATCTAAATTATTTTAGATTTTTACTCCTACCATTAGATAATATTTTTTTTCTTTTTCTTAAGATATTTAAAAAAATCAAATTTTAATATTCATTTCCATTTTTGGGCCTCTCACACTAGTAGTTTTAGCTTAACTAAATTGGAAAATGTTCTTGAAAGATAAAACTGCCTTAGTAGTCCAGCTCTATGGGGACTGCTTGCCCACTCCTAGACCACTGCAGCCCTTTTGATAGTCTTGTGATCTCATAATCAAACATTAATTCTAATTTTACGCTCATTAAACTTACACTCGCTATTAAATTAAATCTCAAAAGGCCTATATTTAAAATATAATTAAACTTTAAAATTGTTAAATCAAGATGCAAATACTTTTTAGTGGGGCTACTTCCTTTTTCAATACTTCATGCTTGTGATTTTTCAGCCATTAGATTTCACAAGTGGGCCCTACTAACTATGCCCATAATCAGTTTTGAGAAATCCAAAACCCACACCAAAACCCTTCTGCCTTATAGGGTTTATGGCTGCTATTTCCATACCAAAATCAACAGAGAAATGAAAGAAGAAAGAGAAAACAACATGACTCCCTCCATTTCTAGAATTTCATAACAAAACCAGAGAATGATCAGATAAAAGCTATAAAGAACAGAAGAAGAAGAAGAAGAAGAAAACCCAATTCCAATTCAGATACCATGAGAAGACATTTCTTCTCCATCCTCTCAATAGCTTCCAAAAACCCTAACACATCTCCAAAACCCCTCCACCACCTCAGCCTCATTTCACCTCCCAAACACCGAATCCCGCCCGGTCAATCGGTCTCCACCCATGGATTCTCCACCGCCTCCCAAGAATCGAAGCCGGCGCCTACCGACGCAGTCTCGGCTATCGTCGACGAGATCTCCGGCCTCACCTTGCTCGAAGTCTCCGATCTCACTGAGCTCCTCCGGCAGAGGTTCGACGTAGGCGAGATGCCGATCATGGCGGTCATGATGCCCGGAATGAGCGCCGGTGGGTTGGGGAGGGGCGCCGCCGGAAAGGGCGGAGCAAAGGTAGAGGAGAAGGCCGAGAAGACGGCTTTTGATTTGAAGCTGGAGAGTTTCGATGCAGCGTCGAAGATCAAGATCATTAAGGAAGTTAGGACTTTCACTGATTTGGGGCTTAAGGAAGCGAAGGAATTGGTGGAGAAGGCCCCTGCCCTGCTGAAGAAGGGCGTGACGAAGGAGGAAGCGCAGAAGATTGTGGAGAAGATGAAGGAAGTTGGCGCCAAAGTAGTGATGGAATGAGGTAGGATTTCCTGCTGTTGTAATTTTGATTGTGGGGTTCTTTGCAGTGCATTTGAATTTTCATTGGAAGTGAAAGTGATTGATTCTTGGGTTTTATTTTCAGCTGATGCTTAAGTTTACAAGAGATTTTGATTTATAATGTAGCCATTATCATAACATGAGAAGGATTAGAGAAGCCCTTTTTTTTTGTTCAGGTTTCTCAAACTCACTGCATCATTAGAAATATGCTATTGTTCCTCTTTCTTCTAGTAAATCAATCGAATGAGCATGTGGTGAGCTGGGGGAATCATCAAGCATGTCATATGTAGCTGAAACCAATTGCTGGTCATAATTACTTGTCCTATGCATAGGATTTGTGGCATAGGAATGAATTGTTGTGTCACTTATTCTTTGCCATCCTTGTTCATTCCAGTAGGATGATTGGTAACTGATTACTTTTGTTTTTAGTGCTTTTAGTGTTTACCTTATACATCATATGGATTCTGGATAAATGGTGCTATCTCATTTCAGTTACAGTGAATGAGGACATTATTCTTTTCTTGGATGACTATGAGTTAAAACTTAAAAGAGACTACTGAAGCAGTTTTCTCACTGGTGCATTATTGTGGGGTGCAACTGGAGATATCACGGTTATGGGAGTTCCACTATTTGCCTTCTGATCTTGGAACATTTGTGAACGCTGTACCTTAAGTTTCCGCTGCAAATGTGTGTACATTTTCACAGTTCTAAAGAGCAGGCAGTGACCTTATCAATATTAGCATTGTAGTATCTGTTTGGCGGCCCTTAGAGTTATTGATGTAAGATGTTGTCGTAGATGTGAGTTAGCACAGAATCTTCAACAAGTCTTCGAGTCTTCAGAGTTCAGAGTCAGCATTGAAGGGGTTGAGAATATTGTCAGCGCCAAAGGAGGGAAAGGGTCGATTCATCACCAAACTCGTGAGAGAACTAAATTTTGTTCACAGTAGTATGTAAAATGGCATGAATACATCATTTATATACTCGGTGAGTCACTGTCCTATTTTTGGATGTATTCTGATTGCTAACCACTTTCCTTTCAAATCCAATGACCGTAAATCTAAAACTTCTAGATCATAATGCTTCAGTGAATTTTTTTGAAATGCCATAACAAATCCATTATAACTCATCTTAACAAACTCTAATTAACTCTGACTTCTATTTGGGAACGAGTTTATTAAAGCTTGGAGTTAGGATTCACCCATCGGAGAATGTGCATTAACTTCTTCAATCTTTGTTAGAACAACATAATGTCAAGCTCATTTTTCAATAAATTAAACAACATTTAATGGACCTAATTTCATGTCATTCGATTCATTCGAATATTATTTGGCACATGGCTTATGCCCATCTTTGAGAAAAAAAACGATTTTGGACTTTGAGAATTTCTAACATTATTCCAGCAAATAATAGAAGTACCTGACTATTTGTAGGGATGCTTGGACATGTGGCACCACAAGGTAATGGTTCACGTGGACAATGGTCTTTATGTAGGCCCATTTTTGGTAGTTGAGAATCCTTGTTTGTTCTCATTAGGTAGAACCTATACTTTGGGCTCCATTGCTTCTCCTGAAGTCGAAAAAGAATCAGCCTTGAGTTGGTGTGTGGTCCACAAAGATTTAATTTCAACTGCTCAAGTTCTGATTGTTAATAATTCAACAGGTGCTTCTTGTGCTATCAAGGCCTCCATTTAACAATAGGATAGTGGTTTGCATTATATGAGCCCTGTTGTTGGACCATATCCTTTGTTGACTCCATTGCATCATGATATCAATGTACATTTTTCTCATTTGACTACTGGCTATCCTAATAATGGGTTCGGACAATCAATGATGGCGTTGGAAAATCAATGGTGGCTTATTTCTTAAGACTTTCTTTTTAAATTCCTTTTGGAACGAAGATTGTATTATGACCTGCAACCAGCACAAAGAAGGGGAGCCAAGAAAGAAGTTAAAAGGGAGAAAAAAGGGATTTTTTCTTTTTCGAGGGTGAGGTTGGTTTAACTCAAAAGAACCCATAAGAGAAATGTAATCCCTTAGAAGAAGCCCACAATATGTGCTATCTCAAAAGAAAACCATCTACGACCCACAATATGGGACAGCTCAAATAATACCAGAAATGCCCACAACCCCAACACACATCAGAAGTCCAAACCCACTGGCTGGGTCAGCTCAAGAAACTACAATCCAGGTTTGCACTATGAATTATGCTCATCACTTAATTTAAGCTGCTTATCTAGTTATCTTCATCTTCTTAAATGGAGTTTGGTGTGGAAAACATTCTGCATTCTTTGTCCTACGTGTTTTTTTTTTTTTTTTATTGGTAGCATGACTTGAACCAACAACCTCCAAGTTACAAATATAAATAAATATATATATTCTGTCCAAACTCTTTCTTAATTGATCATCGTACATTGTGTTGCTGACAGTAATAAATGCAATTTGATCATCATCCCGGAAGCGAGATATGATCCCACATGCTCCTTGCTGATTGTAACTGTCCTACAAGGTGCGCCTTGGTTGTTAGGACTTTAAAAAGGCCATGTGCCCTGGTTGTGGTAACTTAAAACACACTTTGTATGCCCAACTTGATGGGACCCAAGATGGATGAAGGCTTGACACATCATGATAGATGCTCATCCTTTAAAGTCATAAGCATTGGCAACCCAAGGAGTCTTCACACAGGAGATAACACTTGCTCAATTCCATTCACGACAGTTAGAGGGAAAGGCACAAGTTTTCCTTGATTCACAACTGAGAGAATACGAAGTATTCATAGAGGAGGGAAAGTCAATCCTGCCTATTGGGGACCCAGACATGAATTGATCACATACCAATCTTTTGGTGCTTAATATCCTCTCTTTCATTGATTACTTGTCAATCAATTATCATATTTGATTGAATCAATTATCCCATTTGACTAAGTGTCTGTCAGTTATCTTGCTAGATCTTATCTAGATCTAGGAAACTTTGTTGGAAAGCTACATACTAATAAAAAAAAAAGCATAGTTGGGCTATTGAGCTGGCTGTTTGTGGGTCGAACCCAATGGTTCAGTCATCTATGGGTTTGGCACAATGGGCTAGCCCACTATGGACTGGCTTGATGAGCGCCCTGCCATGGGTTGGGCCCGATGGGCTGGCTAATAGTGTGCCTTTTCTTGGGACTCCTTATGTAGATCCTGAGGCCCATGGCTGCATCATAGGCATAGCTCTTCCACCACGTTTGGGCCTCTTCCCAATTGTTCCTCATGAGAAACCAAAACGATAAAGAAAATGGACAATGAGAGAGGGTAGATTTACTGAAGCAGGTGTGTATCTCCTGTGTGGGTAATAGACCCCAGCTCATAACTATAATCGAGAATCAATCTTACAAAGAGTAAATTCTTATATCTCTTTTATTAAAAGCGACAAGAGGAACCTCCAAAGATATATATCATTTGGATATAGATAGTGCAATATGTCCATGCTGCTGTAGGCACTCATGCCTATGTGGCAAAAAGGGTCATTCGTAATAGTTCCCCTCAAGCTAAATCATGAATATCATACATATCCAGGTTAGCTGATCATAAAAAGCAGTCAGTCTTCAATGTAACATTTTCACGTGCAAAGTGACAATCCACCTAGGTTTTTTTTTGTCAAAAACATGAGCTATGGTGGATAGCTGCTTGATAATTGTTGCAGGCTTGCAGCTTCATAGGAGAAGATATCTGGAACCTCATTTTTCAAACTGAGGACTGTAACCACGTCATCTCTCATGTGGCCATGATATTCTACCTTTACACTATAACGAACTACAGCTGACTATTTCTTGCTCTTGCATGTTACCAAATGATAACCAAGAAACATACAGTAGCCTTCATCTGGAGATTTTGCTCAAATCTACATTTCAATTGCTAGTAACATTTAGATCATCCTTGTCCTCTGTATCAGAGTCCTTTTCCCTAGTGTTGGTTATAAGTAAGATACAATAGCACTATTTGAATGATGAAATGCAGGCTAGCCACACTATACACACAGTATCTAGATGAATGCTGGTCATTTATGTAAGTTCTTCAACCAGTTGGTCCTGTCCTGGATATGTAAGAAGATTAGATGGCTGGTCATGAAGATCAATGTTTACTTCACTAGGTCTATCCGCAAGTCTTGCTCCTGTCATGCCAATTTCTTCTGATAGATCAACACACTTGAGGTTGAAATAAGGTTTGTTTGTTCTAGGTCTATTGTTTCAGATTCCAGGTGAAATGATCCTGTTTGTTGTCAGTTGTCACATGATGGGGTTTCATTTTGTTTTTGGCGGGTTTTACTCTTTCCTTTTGGCATATGCATTGATGATCATTGATGTTGATGTCACAAGTGAGTTCATGGGTTCTCTTTCCTTTTGGCATATGCTTTGATGATCATTGATGTTGATGTCACAAGTGAGTTCATGGGTTCTGGTTGGATTTTCATGATCTCTGGTTTTTGGATTCTGTTACTTTGATTAAGGAAGTGGATTGTGATGTCTGTAGATGAGAGGTTTGTGTTTCTCATGATTGATTGTTTTCAAATGATTTAGATTTTGATGTTTCTGGTTTAATTGAAGACTCTATACTTCTCAGTCTTTGAAATTATTGATCCTTCACAGTGAATGTAGTTAGGATTTGAGAAGCTTTTTAATGTTTGAGGATTGATACAATTCGGTGTCATGTGTATTATTCGTTGATCGAATGTGGTGATAGGTCTTCATAATGATAGACTTGCTTTGTTGCTTGTTTGTGATGGTTCTGAAGGGTGACCAGTTGTTTTCAGTTGTTTGTGGTGTCCTAGATGAAGGATAATACAGGATTTGATTGGTGGACTCTTAACTTATGTTTTGTCATCCCAAGGTGGTTTATTCTTCATAAAAATATCATGGATGTGTCATTTTATGTGATCATTGTTGAATTTGTGTTAATGGATGGGGCAGGTTTGCAACATTTAACATGGTTGGAAGAAGTGTCATGGTGGTCTGTAGAATTTGACCCAATGAATGCCACACGGGAATGAGTAAACATGGTTGCTATGTTGGTATAGTTTTACATTCGTGGTGTTGATTGTGATTGGCTTTGATGATTGTAGGTCAAGTTTTGTTGGAGCACTTCTATTTTAATGTTGATACTTGATAGGTCTAAGTTTTGTTGTTGTTTTGATATATTTAGGTTTGATTATCATGTGTTGATTAAAAAGCAATGTCGAGTGGAAACTAGAGATGGGTAGAAGGCAAATTGTTAGAGCTGTAATTAGCTTTATCATATTGTTGTGGCAGTCGTCAATCCACTCTTTTATAGATTGGTTTCATTTCCCCCAATTAGAGTTCGAATTTCGATGGTTGAAGGTTCCCACTGGAATGTTCTTGTTCACATGAGTTCCACTTTGATATAACTTTTGGAATGTTCGAACCATGTCTTCCAGGATTCTTGTGCGGGTTGATTGAGTCTTGGAGGATGAATCCTTTTTTACGGGTGTGGTCGTATTCTTTGGAGTCTCGTTCCTTCAGCTATTCTATGGTCTCTATGGAAGGGGCACAATAATAGGATTTTTAAAGGCTCTAGGCACTCTTTTGACGATCTCTTAAATGGGGTGTTGCTCTATATACCCAATTGGGTTTCATCTAGAATAGAATATCAAAATTTGCACTTGCACGATATCATTCATAATTGGGGTGCCTCGTTGGTTTCTGATCCCTCGAGGGATAGGGGATTGGTCGTTTGGTCTCCCCTTCTAGATGATGTTTTGAATTTTAATGTAGATGGTGTTAATGAGGCCCAAATTCGCAGGCCCAGTTAGGCCCATTCATTGTATTTTAGTCAATGCACACATGTACATACTTAGTTTGTTAGCTAATCTTTAGGATCTGAGATATGATTAGATATGGTTAATTGAATGTAACTAGGGCATTCAGCCCCTACATATATGAAAGGAATCAACCCTCAAAGGGATATAGCATTCAGCAATTACTTTCTCTGTCCCGTCTCTCACATTGACATGGTATCAGAGCCAGGTGACAACTAGTGCTTCAGTTTTTTTTTCACGATCCAATGTTTTGTGGATTCTCCTAGTCATCTTCCAATCATCTTCCAAGATCTGGAAGCCATTCAGAGATTTTTTTCTTCCGCCTGAACGCTGTGATCATCCCTGATCCACTCAGATCAGACGTGGCCCACCTGCGATTATCATCACCATATCAGCGGAATCAGCCCATCTTGGTCGTCTGCTTCTCTACTTATTTATGAAGAATTTTTCAAGATTTATGGCTCATCAGAGGTAGGTCTTCTACTAATTTTTGTGGAAATCCAGTTTTGTCACTTGTTTTCATCTCAGCCATCCAAAATTTTGGATTTAGATTTGTTCTGCCTGGGACCACTGCCAATAGTTGCGAAAATACACTACCCTCTCATCCCCACTCCTTGATTTGGCCTCTGATCATCTGCTGGGGCCCACGTGGGCATTCTTCCACTGCTGTCTAGGACGTGCTTCAGCACTGTTTTGCTTTTTTTTTCTGCTGCGACTGTTTTCTGCTGCTGTCTTCTTGCTGTCTCTTGGTTTCATACATAGTTACATCATTCTGTGCTGCTCTATCATCCCCATCTTCAGATCTGTCCATTGATCACTTGGTGGAACCCACCTACACACCTTCACAGTGACGACAGGATCGTCTGTGACTTTCTGTGTATTATTTTGGTACACTATTCACTCTGTGCTTCTGGGAATTATTCTGGGCATCTTCACCCACAGATCTTGCTGCTAGATTGGATTGTTCATCATTCTGCTGGTTCATCTGCATTGTTGTTACATATGGAGAAATCTGAAATCAACTTAATCAAGTTCAATGGCAAAAATTATCCATCTTGGGCTTTTCAATTTGAACTTTACCTCGAAGGAAAAGAATTATGGGGCCATATCTTTGGAACTAATCCAAAACCAACAGAAGATGAGAAGAAAATTGTGTCCTGGAACACTAAAGATGCTAAGATCAAATCTTGGATTCTCGGGTCGATGGAACCACAGTTTTTTATGAATTTGAAACCATACAGAACTGCCAAAGATATGTGGGACTATCTTAAAAAAGTGTATCATCAGGGGAATTCTGCCCGACAGTATCAATTGGAATTTGAAATTGCAAATTATATGCAAGGGACTTCTTCCATTCAAGAGTTTTATTCTGGTTTCCAGAATTTATGGACCGAATTAGATGAAATTAAATATGCAAATATATCTGCACAGGCTCTTCCCGAATTGCAACTAATACTAGCAACTAGTCATCGGGATCAATTTCTTATGAAATTAAAGCCTCAGTATGAATCGGTCAGATCTAATCTCATGAGTAGGGTACCTTCTCCATCACTAGATGAGTGTCTCAATGAATTACTGTGGAAGGAACAGAGACAATTGACTCAATTTGGTGTGCTCCAACAAGCTCCTCCTGGGGCTATTGATGTTGCCTATAGTGTACCCACTTCTTATCAGCTATCGAACTCACCCATAACTGTTGCTTATTCTACCAAAGGAAAGCAACCGAGCAGAGATGTTAGTAAAGTGCAGTGCTTCAAGTATCAGAATTTCGGCCATTATGCAAATCAGTGCAAGCAGCGGATATGCAATTATTGCAAAGCATCTGGACATTCAATCAATGAATGCCGCAAACGCCCTCAGAACAGAAATCCAAAAGTTTATCAGGCTGTTACTGCTACTTCTGGCACTATTGATTCATCTTCCATATCTTCTTCTGCCCCTGCTTCTGCTGCGCCAGTTACCCCTGACATGATCCAACAGATGATTCTCCAGGCCTTTTCCACTCTTGGTATCTCTGGTAAAAATCTCTCTCTCTAACTGGTATTTTGATTTTGGTGCCTCCAATCATATGACATCATCATCAAACAACTTCTCCAAAATTAAACCATATGATGGACGGATTCAGGTCCATGCTGCTAATGGTACCACAATACCAATTACCTTTGTTGGTGATATTTCTCATTCTCTACCCTTATATGATGTTTTCTGTTCACCAACTCTTTCTACAAATTTAATCTCTGTCGGTCAATTGGTTGATGATAACTGCAAAGTTTCTTTTTCCTTTGGTTGTGTGGTGCAGGCTCAGGAGACGGGGAAGGTGATCGCGAAGGGGCCTAAGTGTGGGCGTTTGTTTCCTCTTCACATAGTAACACCGTCTCCAGATATGTCTGTGTTTGCTTTATCAATTATCTCTAAGAATAATGTGCAGTTGTGGCACAATAGATTAGGCCATCCCAATTCAACAGTTTTGTTATCTTTGTTCAATTCTGGTCATATTAATAAAATGAAGTTTTTATCATCAGATGTTGCTCTTGATTGCACCACTTGTAAGCTGGGAAAGAGTAAAACTTTGCCTTTTCCATTTCATGTTTCTTCTACTACCAAATGTTTTGATTTAGTACATAGTGATGTTTGGGGTATTGCACCAATTGTTTCTCATTGACAATATAAGTATTTTATGACTTTCATTGATGATTATAGCCGTTTTACATGGGTTTATTTTCTACATGCCAAATCTGAAGTCTTTGATGTGTTTAAAAAATTCTTGAATTATGTTCAAAATCAATTTTCAACATGTATTAAGGTTCTTCGTACAGACTCAGGGGGGGAATATGTGTCTGCACAATTTCAGGCATTTTTACAAGACAAAGGAATTTTATCCCAACGGACTTGTCCCTACACTCCCCAACAGAATGGTGTTGCAGAACGGAAAAATCGTCATCTTCTAGACATGGTTAGGTGTTTATTATTAGAATCTTCCGTTCCACCTAGATTTTGGGCAGAAGCTTTAACTGCTGCAACTCATATTATCAACCGCCTTCTTTCTCCTAAACTTCAAAACACATCTCCATATTTTCGTCTTTCCAAAATGCACCACAATACACACATTTACACACTTTTGGTTGTGTTTGTTTTGTTCATCTTCCAACACATGAACGTTCAAAATTATCTGCACAATCTGTAAAATGTGCCTTCCTTGGTTATGCTTCTCAACAAAAAGGTTTTATTTGTTATGAGTTATGACCCCACCCTAGCGTATTCGAATTTTTAGAAATGTTGTCTTCTTTGAACACCAGAAATTTCCTTTTATAAAGTACCATCCTTTGATGATGAATGCCTTCCTTCACCTCTGCGATTTCATCCGGACAAGGTGTATGCTCGTCGACAAGGAACAAATGCCACCACTTTGCCTCTTCTGCAAGAACCGGCCACGAATCCTGCTCTAACATCAGATTCACCTCAACTTGCTATTCGTCGTTCTTCTCGTATCTCTCGCCCACCAGATCGATATGGTTTTTCTCATTCTTCATATCTTGCTACTTTATCCTCTGTTTCCATTCCTACTTCTTATTCTCAAGCAGCAAAGCAGGAATGCTGGAGGCAGGCTATGGAAGAAGAACTTAGTGCTTTACAGCAGAACCACACATGAGTTGTTGTTCCTTGCCCAGCCTTGGTTAAACCTATTAGGAGTAAATGGGTTTACTCTATCAAATTGAAGGCAGATGGTACTTTGGATAGATACAAGGCCAGGCTTGTGGCCCTTGGCAATAGACATGAATATGGCATCGACTACAATGAAACTTTTGTGCCTGTCGCAAAGATGACCACAGTTCGCACCATTCTTGCCATAGCTGCATCTCAATCCTGGCCCCTTTTCCAATTTGATGTGAAAAATGCCTTTCTTCATGGTGATCTTAAAGAGGAAGTTTACATGCGACTGCCTCAAGGTTTCCCCAAACCATCTGAAGGATAAGTTGCTCTTTTGAAACGGTCTTTGTATGGGCTAAAACAAGCACCACGAACATGGTTTGACAAATTCAAGGATGCTTTACTCAAGTTGCAGTTTCAACAGAGTCCTTATGATCCATCATTGTTTCTGCATCAGAAATCTACAGGAATCACCATTCTTCTCGTCTATGTAGATGATATCATTATCACTGGCACAGATACAGCCATGATTCAAGATCTCCAATCTTCTCTACATCAATCTTTTCAAATGAAGGATCTGGGTCCTCTGCAATATTTTTTGCGATTGGAAGTTCATCACTCTGAGAAGGGGTTGGTTTTACATCAACATAAGTATACTATGGATTTAATTGAATCTGCAGGCCTGTCAACCTCCACACCCGTGGATACCCCTCTGGAACTGAATCTTAAACTCCATAGTGATAGTGGTGATCCCCTCTCTGATCCGTCATATTATCGGCAGCTTGTCGGTAGCCTTATATATTTAACTACTACTCGGCCTGACATCAGTTATGCAGTCAACTTGATGAGTCAGTAAATGACCAAGCCCCATCATCTCCATTTAGCAGCTGTTCGACGCATTCTTTGTTATCTTCTTGGCACATCTCACAGAGGCTTATTTTTTCTTGTTGGCTCTCCAATGACATTGACTGCCTATTCTGATGCTGATTGGGCAGGTTGCCCTGATACTCGTCGTTCCACAACGGGCTGGTGCATGTTCTTAGGTGATGCTCTTATTTCATGGAAAGTGAAAAAACAGGACAAAGTGTCTAAATCATCCACTGAGGCAGAATACCGGGCAATGTCTGCCGCATGCTCTGAAATTTTATGGCTTCGTGGACTTCTTGCGGAACTTCTCCCAAACTTCTCCCAAACTTCTCCCACACCATTACATGTGGATAACACCAGTGCCATTCGGATTACTGAAAATCCAGTGTTTCATAAGAGAACTAAACACATCGAGGTTGCTTGCCATTTTATCCGGGATGAATACCTATGCGATGTTATTTCTCTCCCGTTCATCTCCTCAAGCCTCCAAGTTGATGATATTTTTACCAAAGCACTTCCTCGACCACTTCATCAATTCTTGACGGACAAATTGATGCTAGTTGATTCATCGGCATCAATTTGAGGGGGGGTGTTAATGAGGCCCAAATTCGCAGGCCCAGTTAGGCCCATTCATTGTATTTTAGTCAATGCACACATGTACATACTTAGTTTGTTAGCTAATCTTTAGGATCTGAGATATGATTAGATATGGTTAATTGAATGTAATTAGGGCATTCAGCCCCTACATATATAAAAGGAATCAACCCTCAAAGGGATACAGCATTCAGCAGTTACTTTCTCTGTCCCGTCTCTCACATTGACAGATGGGGCCGCAAGGGGTAAGCTAGGTCCAGCTGGAATAGGGGGAGTTCTTCAAAATAACAAAGGAGAGGTGAGGTTTATTTTTACCAGGAATGTGGGGATGAAGGAATCAAATGAAGCGGAGGTTCTAGCTATTTTGCAAGCTCTTCGGGTTTTTTCATCTTCATTTCACATTGTGGAAAGTGATTCTTCGAATGCTATCTCTTGGGTTACTTCTCAAAGTGTTAGGCCATGGCAGTTCCATTTTCTTTTCATGGAGATTAAGTGTTTGGCAAGGCCTTCCCAAATTTCTTTCAAGCATGTTAGTAGGAGTGCAAACAAGATGGCAGATGCATTACCAAAGCAAAGGGTTGATACTGATAGGGAGTCACCTTGGGTTGCTTTTATCTAGTTGTTTGTTGGTTTGTTTTGGAGGGGTATAATGCTTTTATACCCTTCATTATTCATTTTGTTGTCATTTCTTGTATTATTCTTTGTTCTCTTCCTTAATATAATTACCTGTTACCTTCCTCAATAAAAACGTTTGAATCATGTCTAGGGAGAAAAGGGTTACAGGGGTCTATAAAAATTGATAATCACCATCCTAAACACTTTGTTTTTGTCAATTTGTTATTATGATTACTTTTTAGAAAAAGAAACATTTCTTTTGGGATTTAGCATGCATTGGCTCCATTAGTTTTAAAAAAATTTCAAATTCTTCATCGGGTTTATGTTTAGTGTTGGCCAAGTCATGGTCTATGAGTTGGATTTGGGTTAAGGTAATATGCTGATTGAGAATTTCTTTCATCAGACCTTAGAAAATTCTAATCTGTTGTGTTGGCATAGATGTGGACCATGCTAATGTACTCTCTTTCAAAAGGTATATACAAGCAGTTGATCTACAACAGTTGATTACTTGTAAAGGCCCAAAAACTCTCCACAAAATTGGAAAAAGGTGTAAGCTTGGATGGATTTTTCCATCATATTGTTGGGGGGTTTGTGTTCTGTGTTATTTTTGCAAAGACGGTAGAGGTTAATTTAGGTGTAGACTGCGGGCGGGGGGGGGGGGGGTTGGTTTTCCATTTAGGGTATTTTTTTTTTTTTCTTTTTTTGGGCTTGTAGGTCATTTGTTATAGGTGATTGATCGTTGATGTAGTAATTTTTTGTGTGGACATTTAGTATTGATTTTGTGTTTGACTTAGGTTAGGAGCTGAGTCGATGGTTGTGCATAATGATTTATATAGCTGGTCGAGTTTGGAATGTATTTTATTGAATTGAATGATTAGGCATTAGTATTTTGATATATATGGTTCTATATTGTTGAATTTGAACCTATGATATCAGATACTTCAAAATAGGCATCATATCGTGTCAGATCATATTTTGTACTTCAATTTTTGTGTAAAATCTGGGTCCCTGCCATATCCATAGTGTGCCCTTGTTGTACTTGTATCCATGCCGTATCCGGGCATCATGGGTTTGAAGGTTTGGTGTCAATGACCTTAGGAAGGTTGATATGGATTAGATGTTTGAGCTTGCATGATTGGGTTTCTTTGTTTAGTGTAGGGTTGTCCAAAGCTGTGGGTCGTTAATGTTTACACAGTTTGTTCCTGAATAAGTTTTTGTTTGCGTTCAAGTTGGTTTAGTTTAGATTATTTGGATTTGAATGTTTAGTTTTTTGAAATTATTGAAAATATGATTTTTTTTTTTTGTAAACTAGTGAAAACAATGTTGAGGCAAGACCAAACTAATTCTATGCCGAAGTGCGTATAGTGGAAGTGAATTGTTTTGTTTTTGGTTGTCAGCATATACTAATTTGGATGAAGTTTTAATCTTCAAGTAATGTAGTTTAGCACAGAGAACGCAGGGGTTCAAAATGTTTGGTTTTGACATGATAAATGTTTTTTTAGAGTTTTTGTACGAATTCTAATGGTGAAAGGATTCAGTTTCTCACTCCAGGGGGCTGCTCTGGAGGAATTTACTCGAATTCGGAACCGGACTAGGTCTTAAAAGTCTTGAATCATAAGGGCATGCAAATGCAATACCGCAATATAGGTTGCAAGGCATCATAGTTTTCAACTTGGCCATATATTGGGCGGTTGTCTGGTTGAACTCAGCCCGGATGAGTTTTGGTTGAAACCTTGTTGACCCATATGGCTGGCTTGACCTGGCTTGACTTGCCTTGGTCAGTTTGAGGTGCTTGTGTTGTCCTAAGGCATTTTATTCTTCCATATTGGAGTGGGGGAAAAGCACGTTATATACAAATCTCTCATTGATAACAAAAATGGTAATAAAACTAAAAAAAATAGACTGTTAGTATGGCAGTTTTGTAGATCCGTTTCTCTAAGAAACTTACTTATTTTTATGTTTTAGTTATATAAAAGATACAAAAATAAATATAATAACCCACCTAGTTAACCATGGTTAATTCTTGGAAGACTCAACCTGGTTACCAACTGAGTCTGGACAACCCACTAGGTTGATAAGCTATGCAAGGCATTGTTCTTATGCTCTTAAAATTTTCACATAAAAGGCACCTAGAAATGACCTTGGATTGGCTCTTTTATGTGGGGTATGGTAACTGATTTGGTGATTCCAATTGGTAGTGGTTGCAATTTTGAAATTATTGTTGTGGATATGAGAAAATTGGGGACTTAATTTTTTATTGCGCCGATGATGACACAAAATGTCCCTTGAGAAATAGAGCTTATATTATGGGGACTGATCTAAGATTTATTGTTCATGATAGTCAAAATTACATTTAAAAGTGTGTATTCTCTGCTTTGCTCTTGCCTCTTAAGTCTTCTTTTTCTTTTTTTTTTTTTTTTTTCGGGTGGGGTGGGGAGGGGGTGGGGGAGTGGTTATCACAGACAATTTGGCAGCTGACCAGCAATATCAGTCACTGTTTATCCCCTGTGAAGTAAGTGGAGAAGAAAGGCAGAAAGAAGAGTGCTGTAGGAAGCTTTCTTTGAATTAAAGTTTTTCAGTGCTCATACTTACTATTTTTGGATGTTTTGGATGTAAAAAAGAACTGGCCCCTTCCTAGCGTGCTGTGATATGCAGATGTCTTTTGATGGCTAAGGCATCGGTGCCTGACTGCCTGGGGCCGTGGTCACTTCATATAATGTTCCTTAAACTTGAAGTGGTCGGGTCCCTTGGCGACTAGCTTGCGCTATCTGCTAACCGCTCTTTCAGTCTGCTAGCGGCTCTTTCAGTGATGAATGTCTCAACTACCACATTTGTATAAATCAAATTCCAACTAGGTGGGGATATCATGGTTGAGTGTCGAAGGAAGGGCACTGCGAATTGGACTCAGGGCAGCGCACCTGGCTAGTTTGTTTTGCAGTACCAACAGGATTGTTCATGGGCTAGCTTGGGCTCTTGTAGTTCAAAAGAAACTACCAATGTGAAAAACATTGCACTACGAACAGGAGCCTGGGGTGAAGCTTGTCCAAACTCAGTCCATTTAATTTTCAGGCGTAATAACTTTGTTGGATCAGTGAGCCTTGCAAATTCTGCCACAGTAACTATTTTAAAAAGCAGCAGTTTCCTACTTGAAAAGAAAAGGCAGCATGAAAGCTGAGGAAGCAGTAGATGATCCAGCTCCCTTTTTAAGCTACGGCCCCATTGGTATCAGTACATTACTTGTAGTGCTAACATAGCTTTGTTACAATTTACAACTCATCTTAGATTCTTGAATTTTTTTTATTGTTCTTCTTCTTTTCAACAACTAGATTCTTTGCTTACGTCTGACTCCCTTCTGCATCTTCTCCTCTGTTAATCTCCTCCATCTCCCTCCCATTCCAATTTCTGTCTTCTTCTTCTTCTTCCTCTCTTTCCATTGCTAACCAACATGTCCCATGACGACCAACTTCGCCACCAACCACATCGGAACCAGCCTTTGAAAGAGACCCACCCCCAAGACCAAAGACACCCATCACCCCACAACCAGCCATCGAAAGGCCTCCACAACTCCCACAAAGGCCCAAAGCTAATCAAACGTCCAACCGACACCCTAACATGGCTCATAGGTGTGATCTGCACCCTACTATGCGTCGTGATCATTGTTGGGGGCCTAGCCGTCGTCATCGTCTACCTCGTCTTCCGGCCGCGTAGCCCACGGTTTGAAATCTCGAGCGCCACCCTCAACACAGCTTACATCGACATGGGCTCCCTCCTAAACGCCGACCTCACCTTCCTCGCCAACATCTCGAATCCCAACAAGAAGATCGACGTCTCCTTTGACATCTTTGAGGTCGACCTCTACTATAGGACCACGCTAATCGCAACCACTGCTGTGGATCCTTTCTCTGAGATGAGGCTGGAGGCGAAGCTCGGGAACTTCCACATGGTGTCGAGCCAGGTGGCCCTCCACACGGGGGAGATAGAACAGCTGAGAAATGAGTTGGCCAACAGCAGTGTCTCCTTGGACGTGAAGGGATCGTTTAGAGCAAGGTCATCTCTGGGGAGGAACTTCTTGCATTTCAAATATTGGTTGCATGGCCGCTGTAGCATTGTGGTGAACAGTCCTCCCGGCGGGGCTCTTTTGTCAAGTAAATGCATAACAAAACGTTAGACAACTTAAAAACTTCCCGAGGACCCCCTTCATCCATTCAATCATCTCAATTCTCTCTCTTTTCCTTCTTTCTCCTTATTTGTTTTGTTTTTAAGTCGATCTTATTATGAGTAATCATTGGGATTGCTTTTATTTGTGAATGGGGTTGCATGGTGATGAGGTCTGCGGCATTCATCAGTGGGGATTGTTGAGGAACATCTTTGAATGTTGGAGTCAAATTGTTGGTTCTTATGGGGATCAATATTGAGAGGAGGAACACAATAATGATGCTCATTATATGTTGTTGTTGTTGTTCTTCTTCTTCTTCTTGTACATAGATGAATAATGCGTTGGTTATAGCTTCCTTGTCTTTCATTACAAGGCATAACTTGAGTGACGCACAAACATGCTCAACTTACCAAGTTCTGTTCTTTCATTACAAGGCATAACTTGAGTGACGCACAAACATGCTCAACTTACCAAGTGCTGTCTTACTCCTCGCCCATTGTCCAACATTGCAAGCAAAATAAATAAAGTGTCCCTCAACCAGCTGACCAAGAGCCCGGTACTAATTTTTTTTTCCTATATTGGTACAGTGCTACAGTACTTTTCCTTAGGTGGTCGTGTGAAACTAAAGGCCCGTTTGGTGTTGTTCACAATTCCCTGGGATTATGATGTGCTCGAACATTGTCGTGTAGAACATGTTTGGCCACATTACATGAAACTCTTCTGCTAAGAATAAGAATACGTTGCGTACAATTTATTTGGTAACATTATAACAGTTTTGTTATAAGGAACATAATCAAATAATCATGTTTGGCTAGCACTATAGAACTTAAGTCTATTATTGTTGCAAGGGATCCACCTTAAGAAACTAAAACGTGGTACTCACTTTTAAAAACTAAAATATGAGGCCCCACCTTTATAGGAATATAGTGTGGGGTCACCTTTATAGAAATTATAGTACGGGCCAACTTTTCTTTATTGTGAATATGTAACCCATTACAAAGTGGGGCACCTTCTATGATTGTGAACATACAATCCACCTTTAAGAAATGTGGTAATTGGATCACCTTTTCCTCCAGTGAATAGTCATAATTGAGCTAGATCCTGTAGTTCATTGTTGGGGTGAAGATGATCACTTAAAGCTCAATAATGTGTACTAACAAATTTGATTTGTGTTACAGATTTGTTCTTAACTAGTTGGCTCGTGTAGGATGAGTTCTTCACATGCATGAATATTTTAGTTTGATTGAAAAAAGGGCATTTTATCATGAATAATTATGTCCCATATCATAGACCATTCCTTTAAAAAATTAATCATAAATTACGGGTTGAATGTCAAACATTCAATGACATGGCAGAGGTTTACTAATAATGCCCGACCGATGAGACTCAACACTCTTTAGCCCACTTTTCATTAAGGAAGCTTTTTTCATTCATGAATATTCATGTACATCCATCCCTCATACTGGGATGGAGACACTTTGGTGAGGGAAGGACATACATGCTAAATATGAAGGTCAAGATATTTCACTCGTTCCTACTGTACTAATGCTAGTCAAATTTCAATTCAACTGAAACCAAAAAGAACATCTCATACACCACACGCAATGCATAGGTACTTTAAATAAATTAAACTTGGATGATTTCAAGTAAGGCTGCAATATTTAATGGGTACAAAAAAAAAAAAAAAACATCCTTTCATGCCACTATACGGTAGTTTCATGATGAATGTTGGTTAAAAGCTCCTGGTGGGGAGTAGAGCCTCAAGAGTCGCATCTCAACCCTTCATCTAGCAGCATGATGCTTGACAGGTGTCATCTGGATTCTGTCATGGTCGAGTAAAGTATCAAAGAGAGAGTACCTTGGAAGCTTAGATAGTCTTTTACTAAGAACTAGAAAGACTAATTTCGAACATTTTATAGGAACTCAATTCGCGAAAATGTTGACACTAAAAAGGTACAGTCCACCACTGGGGGCCACCTTGCAGCAGTGTAGCCCCTTGGATAATATCTTTTCATTCCTTGATCTCAACAATTAACTGAATGGCTGGATCGAATCACAAGAAAGACCCATACTGTTAACATGGTTTCTACTTTTTAAGGCTGCTGGTTAAATCAAGTGGGCTAACGAGGTTTTCAATGGCAATGGAAAAACATGGTGATTTTACCGATAACACAAATTGTGTAAAAACAATTAAACATCCTAAATGAGAGGAGAGAAATCCACAATCGTCATATAGTACAAAGTGCGCACGAGTCGTTACTGTGGGCACCACCATCCGCTTTACATTGGATTCACACGCCATCACAAAGTCAAAACCAAATTTTACATAAGGCATGCAGAGCGCACTCATCTTCACTCGCAAGCCACAGCAAAAGCCCTCACCTATTTGGACGACCTAGAGCTGATGGCATTTATATCACCACAACCAGGATGGCCATGACTCTTGACTCTTGATTACGACCGCCGGTGATGATCCCTCGTAAAGAAAGGGTGTCTTAAGGCTTCCCGAGCAGTCAAACGCTCCATCGGATCATATCTGAGAAGGCCCTGCAGGAGATCAATCAGATCCCCTGCCGAATGATCAACATGCTGCATTACTAGGTTCTGGAAGAGGCAAAAGGTTACGGGTTAGGTGAAATGTCACCCAAAAGTGCTTTATAATACTAACAGTCACTACCAAAAACAAAATTCTGAACGCCCTAATAATATACCTGCAGACGGGGCAACTTCAAAACAGCTCGAATGCTGTCCCTCGATGTAGCACCCTCAGGCCAGTCTAATCTACCTCTTCTGATGTACTTCTCCGCATGTCGACTGGTATCAATCACCAAATGAGTGAGTCTCAATCATATTATAATATATATATAGGAAGTGCTCTTGTGAGAGACGCTCTCACCAACTTGGTGAGAAATGGGTGGTGGCCTTTGCATTTAAGTTGATGAGAGTGTATATAGAAGCAAGGGACCCACCCATCCCTATATATGCATACCCAACAATGTAAAAAACCAAATGTGTACAAAAGCTGCACAAGAACGCACTCTGCTTTTTTCAGCACGTGCTGCGGCATCGGGCCTAACACCCTCTCCATCATGGCCAAGTGCTCCAGGTTCTCATGAGTCTGAAACAATGCTTCCCCCTGCAACGTTGAGAGTAGGATGCATACACAATTATTCCCTTGCCAACAGTAGAAACACCGGAACTAGTAAAACTTAATTGAAAGGGGCCCAGAGATCATATGTAAGCAAAACAAGTTACCGAGCATAACTCCACAAGAATACAGCCAATGCTCCATATGTCACACGGATAGCTCCATCCAAGCCCTATAACCATATATAAATCAAATGATTAATCTCCAACTAAAGTGGCATCAATAAAAAATAATAATAATAAATAAAAAAAACTAACAATCCATTTAAACCAATACACCCAAACAATTAAACACTACTTAACATTTATGTCTGGCAAGTAAACATACCAAAAATAACTTCAGGAGCCCTGTAATGCCGTGTAGATACAATGTAACTATGATCTTGGTGATCATATGTTGTGCTACCAAAATCAATTACCTTAATGGCGCTAGATTTTGGCAGCCTTTTAAAGTAGGAACCATCCCTAGGAGAACGAGATGAAACCTGTACAGCAAGATCCACAATGTAAGAGGAAATGGAGAGAATATCTGGTCACCGACAAAAGGAGGAGCAAATTCCACATTGTTATGAAAACTACCTCTAATTGCAAGGGTTTAAGCTGAAAAAATTACATGGAACACCATTCAACATTTAAAATATAAAATTAACTTACCTTGTGATCTGGCAGTTTTACATATTCCGCTGAAACAAGAAGTATGTTCTCTGGCTTCAAGTCAGTATGAATGAGACGCAAATCATGCATAACTGCAACAAGATCAATAACAGCGAATAAGCCAAACTAGAAAAACTGTTCCCATGGCTAGACCATAAGAAATTAAATTAAAAACCATTACTGAATGAGTCAAGAGTCAACATTGGGTTAAATTCAATGAATGGTAAGAAACCTAACCACCAGCAAGTCCACTAGCTTAAAAGTAAAGAGAATTTTTACTAGAACAGATGCCTTCAGTGCAAATAAAGAAATAAACTTGTGGAAGTATTGTCTACACACATGCTACACATTCCAATAGTTGTCTTCCAAGCTCGCGAACTAGATCAATAGGAAATGGGCGATAATTGTTTTTCCGTAGAAAATCGTATAAGCTTGGCCCAAGCTTCTCAAATACCTGTTAAAATCATTTAAACCCATCCACAGGTTTTAACTCCCAAAAAGATTTGGGAAATTGAGGAAATAATCAAGCCATCACAAATCAATCAAATACTTACTATACAGATATGGTTACGATAGTCAAACCAGTTCCGTATTTGCACACAACTGCAAGGAATACACCCGCTTACAATATATATATTTTAAACCTAATTTAATACTGAAAGACAATATATTAAAAGCAACAGAACACGAATGATACTTACCGACTGCCATTCTTGTCGTGTTTTCCAAGCTGTTGCAGCACATCAATTTCAATCATGGCAGCTTCTCGGTACTTCTTAATGCCACGGACAATTTTGATCGCTACCATTTCTTTTCTTTCCCTATCCCAACATTCCAAAACCTGGCCAAAGGTCCCTGAAATAACCAATTTAGAAGGCATAGTGAGAAGACCACAGCAGAACCCTCATCAAAACAAATTCAGAACTGTCAAGAGCACCTCAATGGATTTACTTCATTGCTAAAATCTAGAGACATCAGAACAAATAGAATTTAATATTGCTTTAGATAACAGATCCAATAAAAAAAAAGGAAAAACTAACCTTCACCCATTTTGCTGTGGATCCTATCTGCAAGAATGAACAAACAAAATGAGGAAAAAAAAAAGCTGGGCAAAAAAATCCATGGCAACTCATAAATAAAGAAAACACATCCAGCACAAAGTGACGGGTCAGAAACAAAAAACAAAGCAACATTATTAAGGTTAAGACAAAATTTAAGCACTCATAAGGAAAAAGGTTTCAGTACAAAGGCACAACTAGAAGAAATTCTCAAAAATGGGTGTAATAGTTTTTTGAGTGTGAGGTTCAACTACATATAACCAGTGCTTAGAAGTAAAGGCTTGAAGAAAAACTATAATATTATCATCTGTTTAAAGAAGTATCAGAAGTTATGATGGCAAGGTCCTTTCAAAATCCTAAAGAATTAGATGGAAACTTAAAAAACAAGGCCACCCAAATGGAAGTGTAATTGATATGACCTGGCTGAAATCATTTATTAAAATAAATTAGAATGTTTAATAACACATAACTAAATGATAAAAGGTTAATGGACAAATAAATAATAATAAATAGCTTATGACTAAAGGTACAAGACTAACTTAATGGTCTACTTATAATAACACAATAATTATATACATGATTAAGTACAAATAAACAAATTCTCATAAGCAGTCAAAAATAAAATTACGAGGTTTTTGAATGGATTATAATGAACCTAAATAATCAAGTATCAGCTTGCCCTTATGAAAGTTTCCTCAAAACATTTGATTAATATTTTATGAAACATCCAGCCACTGAAATTAAATAAAAATTCCAAACAATTGTGATCAAGTGTAATTACAGCGAGGAGTTAAATTATCTCCCAGAGAAAACATGTAATGGCCATCTTTGTCATCATCTCGCCAAGGGGGGGAACCATTTCGAGCGACTCCTTTAATAAACAGAGAGGTAGAAGTATGGTCTGAGGGTTGCCTTGAAGATGCAAAGCTGGTAACATTTCCAACCTCTTGCCCACATAACATTCCTGGCTGAGCCTACACACAGCCATCCATTCATTTTCCACTCAACAAACATAATGATAAGTTTATATGAATCCCTCATTTCAACCAAAACCCATTCATCATACATCCCATTAGTGATCGTTAGCAGCAACGTAAGTATGTAAATTCGTAACTCAAATAAATACTACAACAAATAGAAAATAGTTCTAGAGAGTCATCAAATATGATCAATGAATACATGTAATTATGGTGATCAAGATCATTCTACTAACAGAATATTTGAAAAGTCTAAAGGCATACTGACAGGACATCTATGTCCAAATTAATATCTAATTCACATTATAAAATGCCACCCAGAAAAGATGTGACTTATTTTCCCAAATATTTCTTCTACTTCCAATTGTGGATAAAGTCCTCAAAAGCAGAAGGCACAAACATGTACATCACAATTCGATGTCAGGAAACCAAAACTAAATTATGGTACATATACATGCTTTCAGCCCAAAGTTGATATCCACTTCGTTTCAGGAATATGCCAAAAGGACAGAAAAGATGTGACTTATTTTCCCAAATATTTCTTCTACTTCCAACTGTGGATAAAGTCCTTGAAAGCAGAAGGCACAAACATGTACACCACAATTCGATGTCAGGAAACCAAAACCAAATTATGGTACAGATACATGCTTTCAGCCCAAAGTTGATACCCACTTCGTTTCAGGAATATGCCAAAAGGAATCAGATACAAATGAGGAGCGCAATATATCAATCCCAACTCAACAGGACAAAATAAAACAAACCCCCATTTACCACTACCACTACCTCTACCTTCACATTCTAAAAATTTCTCTTGATTTGAAAATCAACACCCATGTGAAAAGTAGAGGGCTTGCTCAAAAGAATTTTTAATAAAAAACTTCTGCAGATTCTTCATTTTGAAGATCCAATAACTGATCCAACAAAATCATGTATACAATAAAGAAGACAAGAAACCTGTAAAACGTTAAGAGTAAATCATCAGAAACATACCAACTAAATTAAAAGAAATGTTAAAAATATCAAAAAAAAAAATCAAAGATATCAAAACTAGGTATGATCAATCTACACATGCAAAAACTAATAAAATCGTAAAGAAATCGGGGGATTTTAAAAAAGGAAGAGACCAAAACGAACTTGACCTAACAAAATCATGAATAACAACAAGAATATGAGAAGCCGAAAACAAAAACAGTCTGAAAAAACTTGATATGAAGAAAAACATACCCTTGCCAGATCAATCATCGATACAAAAGAAGGAAAAAAAAACACCAAAAAATTTAAAACAACGAATTGGCCAATCTATTAAACGATACAGAAAAGTACATCAGATCCTTAAAAAAAGAGTGACTGCAGAAGCTTACAGGTCGGGAAATAATACTCAGGGAAGATAAAAACAACATCAGATCAGAGAATCTAAACAGATCTACTCAAACAACCTATGATCCACCTAATCTTAAAAAATCATAAAAGAGATAGGTCTAGGAAGAAACGTACCAAAACAAACTAGATCTATAAAATACCCATGAAGATTAGTACTAGATCTCAATAGAACAACAAATAAGAAAATAAAACTAAAGATACTAAACGTATCTCCTTAAAACAACGTATCAAAAATATCAGATCTGAAGAAAAACAGAAAAAGAAACGAAGAGCCCATGAAACAAAAAACGAGACAGAGAAAAGGATAAACGAGGAAACACAAAACAACATCAAATCAAAACATCTTACCCGATCTATGATCTACAAACAACACAAAAACCTAACAACTCATGTGAACAACCAGAAAAAACAAGAGTTCTAGGAAGAAACATACCAATACAAACCAGATCTAGCAAATACTAAGGCAGATCATTACCAGATCTCATAAGAAAATACCAAAACAACCAGATCAACAAGCAGAACAAGAATCAACACAGAAGATGATAAAATCAAAGAAACTTACCTGATCTAGTGAAACAACCTACAAAAAATCATCAGATCTAAAGAAAAAACAAGAGAAAACAGAAGAAGAAGCAAAAATACATAAGAGGAATCTAAAAACAAAGGAGACAATACCTTTGGAACGTCCCAAGCTAACCTAGGCCTCTTTCTGGGGCGACGATCCATGTGAATGTGAGGAAACTCCGTCATGCATTCCATCTCCATGACCGAGAAACGAAGGATTTGAGCAGATGAAATAGAGAAAGAGAAGGATGAGTTTTTTCTTCTTCTCCTTGTTGCGGAAGAAACCCTAAACCTAATGCCAACAGAAGAAGATGAAGTAGAAAGCGACGCGTGAGGCGGTTTTGATAAGGTCGGATCCGATGCTCTCCTCCTCTCCTCTTCTTCTTATTTTTATATTCAAACCCTAGAAAAGTGGCACGGCATGGCATCTAACTACTTCACCTTAACCCGAGTTTCCTTCTTACTCGTGGTTGAGTTTGTTTCGGACTCTCTCTTACCAAACGCGTCTTCCACTTTATTTAGACCATATTGATATTGATATGTTTTCCCCCCTTGGATATGTATTCTTTGGCTACTGGGACTTGGGGAAAAAAAAAAAAAGGAAAGTCCAATTTGGAACCCAATTTTGATCTCCATAGTTATAGTTAATTAGATTCGGATGTGAAACCTGTTTTTGTATTTGGGTTGAAATCAAGGTTTGAGTCCAAATCCATATAGGTTCCATGGACCTAGATCCAAACCATCAGGTATTTGTTGGGCCCTTTCCCCTTTAAGTTTTATTGTTCTTCCATATCTCTCTTGCGTAAAGTAGGAACTGTATCCAAGTCCATCTGATGGGTTGTGGCAAGCTCTAGATCCATTTTTGGCAAAGACAAAACTGGTTCATGATGAAGCATAGTTTTATCCCCAACATGATCCGTTTGCAACCTTATTTGTACCTATATTTTTGGTCTCAACGGACCTTTGGCCTATGAGTTTCAATTTGATGAGGTAAAATCTCATGGTAACTGTGAGTAGATCATTTACGATTTGTCACGTCACTGCGGTCAGCATGTCGTGCACCAGACGGGGGGGTACCTTGAGGCAGACCCTGAGCGATCTATTCATGGTCACTGTACGTAGACCCACTTAGAGGATTCTGATTTGGCCTATATATTTTCTACTCTTTCCATAGTCGCTATCTTTAGAATTAGTAGGGTGTTGGTTTCAGTAGCTACAAAATAAAAGTAATAGTAAAAAAAAAACAATAGTACCGATCTGCAGTCTTGTAGAAAAATTGTATCCTTCTGGAATAGATAGAAATTAGAGGTTCAAGATACAATAGCTTGCCCTACACGCGATATACACGCAAGATGGGCGTCGTAGATGCACGCTCGATTAAACATTTTCCGAACCCGGAGCCTTGGGTCAAGTTGGACTCGCGTGCACACATACGGCTCATGGTAAAAGGTTCTAATTGTTCTAATATGTATAGGAAAGGGAAAGGCATATAAAGCCTCCTTAAGAAGTGAACTTTAGCAATGTGGAATTCCAAGTTCTCAAGTAGCCTTCACTTCTTATATAAAGCAAAATGGACAATACACCTTTTTCAAGTCAAAGGCTTTGAATTTTTGAAACAACTTAAAAAAACCCAACATAGTGCCCAATTTACACTCATCTGATTATTACTTACTATCAAATTGAATCTCAAAATGCATTATTGGATGACCATTAGACTTTGGGGCTACTAAACAGAAAGGATAATCATTTGATAAGACTAAAAATCTTTTGCCCAATCATTGCCTCCTCCCATGGGAATTTTCTAGATAGGCCCCATAAATTGGATTGTATTGTATGCCATCAGTCAGTAGGAGAAAATTTCCCCTAAATCACTAGTATATTTTATAGGAGTTTGAATTGCATGTGGCACCCAAGTGTGACCAGTGATTTATAGATTCAGAATTTTCAAAATCGTAGCCTGACCTTGTATTGGTGGTGAACTAAATTTTGTGCAAATTAAAATTGGAACTCATATCAGATCAATCATTTTTATGTGGTGATAATTTACATGGGGCAAGTGATTTTAAATGACTTAGATTTATATACAGAGTGCGCGCAACCAATCTAAGAATCTAAGAATGTTCGAGTGATGAGCCTTTATTATAGTCCTGGAAATCACTGATATGTGGCAAGGTTTCAAAACCCAGACTCAGTCTTGGACTCAGCCTATGTCGAGTTGAGTCAAAGCAACTCGACTCGACTGGGTCAACCAAATTGGGTCGAGTCAACTTTTAGAGTTCTAATTTATAATGAACTTTACGTAGGTTTGTGGATGAGTTACCACGAAAAATGGGTCTTATTGTGTGAAAGACTTGCATAGGAGACTAGTGCTTGTTTGGTGGCCGGCTCTTCCTCTCGTGCCCTGTATTAAAAGAAAGAAAGAAAGAAAGAGTAGCTGGAAAAGCAAAGTGAGAGCGGTAGTCCTGCGGGAGTATGAGAATTTGTGGTATGCCTTGCCTTGTCCCCTCATCATCAAGATTGGCTGCTCACCAAATTATGCATGATGAAAACCCCCAAAGTTAGTGAAAACTCAAGGTACTAAAATGCTAGAAATTTTTTTTTTTTTTTTGAAATGGTAATAAGTATTTTCATTAAAGCAAAAGAGAATACAAAAAGAGATAAAAAGGAGGTACAAGAGTAGTGTACCCCACCCAACCAAGCTTACATAATAAAATCCTCTGAAAGAGATACCTTGTCAACCCCTTGTTTAGCCAAAGCATCGGCCATCGACCATAGAGTTGGCTAATCTTAGTTAGTGACGGAATATAACGGTGATAAAGGCAATCAATATCCGAATTTTATTAAAAATAAAATGAAACTTCTATGGATTGATCTTCTGATTTAACATCCAAGCAATTACATTAGAAAAGTCGATTCAACTAGCAAATAAAATCACACATCCAGATTCATCAAGCAAATATAATCATAAAGACCAGCTTATAGCACTCGCACATAGGAATTTGCAAAATATGTATTCATTAAATCATCTAAACCGCCTTGAAGTTGGTTCACGGCTAAAGGTTTGGGCTTGCTCTTCATGCTTTGTGCTCAACGCCTTCCAAATTTATTTCTGTAGAATATCTTTGTTAAGAAAAAATTAGATACAATAAGTCCCTTAAAAAAAAACAGTTAATCAATGATTGAACTTGTCAAATAAAATGGTCAGGTTGGTATGTTTACTCTTTTCCCCATGAAAATATAAATTGAGGTAAAAAAATCTGGGTGCACCTGCAAATCACCAAACCCATGGTAAAGATGAATGGCTAAACGTGCCACATGCATTGTGGGTTGTTTGGATGTACCACCAATTATATATTTCAGTAGTGGTCTTTGAATAGTTCGAGTCCATGAAAAGGACTGTCTAATAAGACTCTTAAGCCCAACCCCTATGGGTGGGTCTAAAGTTAAACAATGCCAAAGCTTTTCCCCCAAATTTAGGCCAATTAGATCAAGTCCTGTTTTTAAGTTTTTTGATTGACCCATCTGCTAATTAAGTTGTGTCCACGTCCAAGGCCCAAGAATGGTCAAACCCAAATATTATAATGTTTGATTGAATAACAACAACAATGACAAAAAGTACTTCCAAATGGTGCCCGTTAACATGAGTTTTGCAGCATAAATCATGATTTTTTTCATAAAATCCCAAAAAAAAGAAAAGAAAAGAAAGATTTCTGTAGCATAACTAGAGATGCTGTAAGAGGTGATGCAATCAATTGTGCCACTAATGAAATAATAGGCATTTTAAAGTAGAATTCATTCTAAACACTCAAAGCAAATTCTTTTTCAAAGTATGTTTTGAATAACATATACAAAAGACTTTCTCATTATAATAGAATGTTGAGTTAATTAGATAAGTTTTTTTTTTTTTTTTTCCTTATAAGAGGATTCCCAACCCTTTAGGTTGAACAAATCCCTCCGGGCCCAGATGGGAGCCAGGTAAACACTCATATGGCCCCAAGATGGTAGTATTAGTAGACAGCACTAGTAGATTCAATCTTCGATTCTTAAAGAAGGGGGAACAAGGGGTCGATACCAAGACCTCTAACTTTGGAAGAGGGAGGAACCGTGTGGGCTGATACTAAGACCTCTAACTTTGGAAGAGGGAGGAACCGTGTGGGGTGATACTAAGACCTCTAGCTTCGGAAGAGGGAGAAACCGTGGTCCTGACCACTTGGCCAACCAGAGTGTTTAGTTAATTAGATAAGTTAAAACTCATTACAGTGTCATATAATAATTCACTAATTTCGTATTTCTTATTATATCGGTTAATTAATTAATAGAAGAATATATGAAGTATGAGTTTTCAAAGAAGTGAGTGGTTGTGAGTTCAAATCCTCTTAAGAACAATTTAAAAACGTATATAAGTTATTTTTCCTATTAGAATATTTTAAAATAAAAGAATTCAAGTACCAGACTAAACCCAACCCATGCCCACCATGGGGTGGGTTTTGATATCATAGTTCTCAACCTATCATGAGTCCGGTTGGCTACGGTATTTAGTTTGTTGTTGCAATCCTTAATTAATAGTCCAAGTTGACAATAATCGGTCAAAATTAAATGCAAAACACACTACTATAATATATAAATATAAATGAGTTGATATGATGTGAATTAGGGCTGCACAAAAAATCCGATATCACCGCAAAACCAAATCGAACTGACCAAACCAGGCGGTTTGGATCGGTTTATAATCGATTGGTTCGGTTAACGGTTTGAAAATCATAAAAACCGCTTACATCGGTCGGTTATCGATTTAAGCCCACAACTAACCGCTTAAACCGAACCAACCGTATGCAGTAACTTAATATTACTTTTTTACTATTTTAGCCTTAGGGTTTCTTTTTTTACTACTTTCAAAGTTACATTCCACAATCCATTCTTATATGAACTCGACCGTCAACATTGCCTCAGTGCATCTCCTCTAATCTCTCAAATGCCTTTTGATACTTTATTGCAGATGAAGGGATTACTGTACGGGGTGTTTTTCTTCCATCATAATTCCTACCTCGTTTCAATAAAGTTTTTATCAGAAGGCTGCACTCTTGAGAATGCTAGAAAAGCCAGTAGAGTCTAACCTTTTGATGGTTGGTTTTGGTCTCACCTAATCAATGTGTTAAGAAACCTTTATTTCTGAAAAACTTCTGATACACATTCCGTTCGTATGTGACTTTTCTTGATATGAACGGTTATTCTATTGTAATTCCAAATGGTATCATGTGGAATGAATGTTTGATTGCAAGCTGGGTTTTTTTTTTTTTTGTGCGCTTGCGTTTAGTCCAAACTCTCTTTTTGGAGTAGAATTATTTTTTATACGCTTTTAGTCCAGTCTGGAATGTTGGATTTTTATGTTTGCACTAAACATTGGAATAAATGCAAAGGATGGAGTATCATCATTTTGAAATTTTAATTGTCTGATTTAAAAAAAAATAAAAATAAAAAACAATGGTTTAACCGACCGAACTAAACCGAACCGTTTGGTTCGGTTTGGTTTGGTTTAAGCCATCTCCATCGGTCGGATCGGATTGGTTAATTAAAAAACCGACAGGTTCAGTTTGGTTGTTGGTTTTAGTGTTAAACCGATCCGAACCGCCTATGTGCAGCCCTAGTGTGAATGAGAGTTAAAATGAAAACCTAGAAGTTAGAACTGAGCTAAAAACCTTCCACTAATACATAATATAGTACTTGTTGTTGTTTATATGTGAAATATCTTTTTCATGAATCCGCATATAAATTGATCCCACGACTCAATAGTAGTTTCCCTTGATACTCTACTCCATGGATCTTGAAATGACAACCACAAGCTAGCAATAAATTGGAGATTTTCTGATATGAAAATCCTAACTAATGATAAATTAAATAAAATGATGGGCAAAAAATATGCTTCAACCAAGCAAGCCCAAGTTGGATTTGCCCTTTTCATTGTGCAACTCATTTTATGTATGTGAATATCCAAACTAGAGAGAGTTCACTGGCAAGGCACCTTAGGTTACGTGTGTTATTTCCAAGAAATGTTTTCTTTGGGACTTCCATTTTTGTGAAATTTTTTTTAGCTATCCCCATAGCAACCCCGAAGATACTCGTTTCTCGAAAATGCCTTCGCACCAAAATGACAAAAAAACTATTCCGTAGAAAAATGTCTTGCCTTTTCACAAGCTAGGGACCTTATGTAGCAACCAAAAATAATTTTGTATATTCTTAATGAGGCATTTGTGCAGGGAAATTGCCATGAAACTCCGGCAACTTCCTTGGCTGTTTGGTGCTGAGAGAAAGTCATTGATTTCATTCAACTTTTTTGCAATTTCCCGTATAGAGAGGAAATCGAAAATTCTGATGAATAGGTTGGACTCAAACTGCCGCGAAAGGGGAAACACACTTTCCTCTTCTCTAGATCATGCACAAACACACTTTCCTCTTCTCAAGTGGAGTAAAGGTGGTTTTGAAGAAAGAATAAAATATAGGTGGTTTGTGATGATATTTTATTTTTAGTTGTTTGTTATAAAATCTTTTTGACATTTTGTATGGAAAAGTAGAGTTTTTTTGTATTTTAATAGATAAATGTGGTTGCTTTTTTACTTTTTCTGAAAAAGATGGAAGGAGTTTTGAATTAAAGTGCTTTTGATATGATATCTTGTCTAAAAAAATGAAGGTTTTACTTGACTCTTACCATGTTAGTAAAGTGCCAAGGAATCTGTATCATGTTTTGGAAGTATAATATATCAACTTCATGTTAGCTAACTTAATCCAAGTAGGAACCCTGTTATTGAAGCTCAAATTAGAACTTGGTTTAAAACCATTTCCTTTAAGCAGCTCAGGTTTAAATATCATTCAATTTCGATCCAAACTAAACCTGAAAGGTGTCCTTGTCTATTCTCTGTTATCAGTATACACATCTGGATTTGCATTTGTACAAAAATGACACTATAAAATGGCATTGCTTCAAAAAATGTCATATAAAAGGAACAAAAAGAAACTCCAATATGCCCGTCAAACTATTGAATTGGGATAAGAAAAAGGGTCCCAAAGACCCAAAGGACCCAAACTTAAAAAATCAGGCATTAATACAATATTTGTACCCCATTAGATTTGGGTTCAAGTTTGAATCCACTCTATAGACCCGAATAAGATTCAGGACTGATTTTGGGTTCATGAATTTCATGCCTGAGGACAATAATATCCAATACAATAACTGTACTTTATATATAGGCCGCCGCCACCATCATCATCTAAATCTTATCCCAATTCTGCTTTATAAGTATATACATATATATTATGGACGTGATATACGTATAGAAACTCTGGCTCGGGTCCAAATATACCATGGACATGATTGGATCCTGGCCTATTTCCATCCTTACTGGTGAAGTCTAGGGTTCAATGGAACCTTGTTTAACTAGTGGTTCATCGTGGTCGAACCATGAGAACATGAGTATATTTGCATACTTAAAAAAAAGAAGAAATTGAAAAATAAGTTAAAAGTAGTGAATGATTGAGAAAATTAGGGGAAATCACGGACGGACATATAAACTATAGGAATATAAGGAAAAACCAGAGAATTTGTGAAATTGTAATCCAACCTAATAAAGTCGGGTTGGCCCGAACTGAATCTAAACTTGACCGATTACATTTCTAATCATAATTTTTTTGAAGAATAAGTTAGTTCTTCATTTGATCTAAGGAAATAATTTACAGAAAAGAAGGTCTAAAGACCAATATGGTACATAGAGCCTTCCAAAGGGGCATACTCCAGAGAACTAAAAAACATCAATAACATCTACTATTAACAAAAAGAAATACATAAAAAATTTCCCCTACACTCTGGGATGAACCGTGGCTTCCAGACACTTATGCAGCAATTTGGCATTCAGCCCCACCCATAAAACACCAAGCATGTCTGAAAGCAACCAAACTACTCAATGTTAATGAGATTGCCTCTTCATTTGTTATGTGGCAAGGAGGCTCTCTGAATGTGCTTATCTTTCTACTGAACTGAGCGGTTTTGGGATGAAGGTCCACATAGCTGAGCTCGAATTGCTGAAGGAAAGCATGTAATCTTCGAACCTGAAATCGCATGTTCCAAGGAGATTTATGAGGAGAGCATATGATTCTTGATAAAGAAGGATCAACCTCAACCATATAGATGGAAGATGGACAGGAATAAGTTGCAGCAGATGCAATATTCGTGAATAATAGTCCAACCTTGAACGAATTGCTCCTTCAACTGGGAAGCCCATTTCACTCCATAGGATGCCAAAAGAAGTTGCCGAGTGAAATGAATGGAAATTCTCCATCCTGGTCCGATAGCAGTAAGTAGATTCTGATGCATACTAATAGATGGAGGCATGTCCCAGTGACATGAGACAGCATCTGGGAGAGAAATAACAAGAAACATCATCCTGCTGTGGATCACCTGAGTGATACTATGTAACACACTAAGGGCTGGTTTAGAGGTAGCTCGAAATATGCATCTGTTTCTTTCATTCCAAATATGCCAAATGAAAGCACAACTAACTAATTTACCAATTGTTAGGATACCCTTGTGACGCTGATCAACGTGAAGAGTAATGGATTCCATCAACTCTATAGGCGAGTTACAAGGAAGAAAAGTCAAGTTGAGCTTTGCCAATAGAAAAGCCCACATTGATTGAGAATAAGAGCACTGTAGCATAAGATGTGAGCCATATTCCCAGGTACAATCACATAACACACAACAGGAGTCACAATCCACATTTCTTTGGAGGAGGAAATCCTTTGTTTTCAATTTTCCTCGAATAAACATCCATGCACAAGTAGAATGCTTCTTAATACAACCCTTAAACCATATTAAAGGAGCCCACTGTAGGTTCTGAACCCCATTCCCACACATCATATGGTAAGCAGACTTCAATGTAAACCTACCATCCTTTTCCAGTGTCCATACAACTTCATCATCAAAGTCACTCTGAGGTTGGACTTCAGCTGGAATAACCCGAAAAATGTTCAGAAGAGCGTTAGAAGTTGGCACTAGAAAATTCCACTGCTGATTAATAAGGAAATGATTAATCTGAACATCCACACCCAAGCCCAGGTTATAAACTGTTCTCTCTCCATACCTATCTTTCAGTCTTCCTCCATTTAACCGGGGATCGGTCCAGAATTTAATCAAGTAACCATTCCCCACAAGAAATTTTATGTGAGGCAAAGCTATCTCACTAAGGTCAAGAATCCCTTTCCAACCCCAAGATGCAGCCCTTGGAATTGGAACGTCCCAAAAGGATCTGCCCTTCAAATATTTAGCATGTATCCATAAATTCCAACAAGTTGGCCTATTTTGGATCACATTCCAAAGTTGCCGCATTAGAGAACCGTAGAAGTCCCCAGAAAAGAACGAATATTCAAACCTCCAGAAGAATAAGGCTGACAAATAGAGTCCCATGCAACATGATGGATATAATAATGAGGAGACCACTTGTTCAAAAAGAAGTCTCGAACCTGTCCATCCAAGACATTGAGAGTGGCTTTAGGAAGTAGAAATACTGCTGCCCAATAAATATGGATGGTAGATAACGTAGACTTGATCAGCTCCACCCTCCCTGCATAAGATAAAGCTTTAGATTTCCATCAAGCTATACACTGCTGAATTTTTGCAATTAAAGGCTGACAATCATTGAATCCCAATCTCTTGGGTGAAAGAGGAACACCCAGATATCTCAATGGAAAGTTCCCAATTTGAACATTAAGAATATCGGAAATAACCAGCTGCATAGCACTAGAACAATTAGAAAAAAAAAAAGATGGCACTTTTTCCCCAGTTAACTCCAAGACCCGAAAAGTCTTTAAAGTTATCAAGAAAGAACTTGAGATTCACAGCAATAACATTTGTAGCCTTGCAGAACACAAACAAATCATCCGCAAACATAAGGTGAGAGATAGCCATTTGATTCTTTACAAATGGAGTGGGGATCAGCTGTAAGAAGGCATAATTAGTCATCATTATAGAGAAAAATTCCATGACTGTAGCAAAAAGAAATGGTGACAAAGGACAGCCTTATCGTAATCCTTTGGTGCCTTTAAAGTAGCCCTCAGAATTGCCATTCACCGGCACTGAAAAATGAGCATCAGAAACACAGGCCACCGAATCAGCCATACTCGATTTGCAACAAAAAGACTCCAACAAAAAGAAACAGCGTCTCGCCTGGGACAGAGTCTGCAAAAATCGTGGGCCCCACTGATCCAGGCCCAGATCAGGCTCTACCAACCTGGTCGCCTAGGCCTATACGGCCAGGTGACCGGCCCAGATCGTGGTCAAACACTCAGTGGGTCCCGCCATGATCTGATATTAAAAAAAAGAAAACCCTATGTGAAAGACGCCCCATACCGTGTAATCCTAAGATGTAGGGCCAGATGGGACCCAATCCCCACGGGTCCACCACCATCAAGTTCGCCCCTGGGTCCACTATCAGATGTGGGACCCGATCTACCATTGGGTCATCTAGTGGGTCCCACCATCCACTGATACAGACTTGGTTTGCTCCTAAAACGCGTCCTCTCCCTCTCTCTGATCAGATGCTGGATGGTGGGCCAAACAAGGCCCACCTCGCACGGGTCCACCATGGCCTGGGTCTCCCGTGGGTCCTCCTTCGGATCCACGATGGCCCACCTGGGACCCGGTATCAATGCACATAATCAAGCCCTCACGGTTCCGTCTCCAGAAACCTATTACATGTCGCCCCTCTTGCTGTCATAGGTGCATTTGAGTGAAATCCCACTCCAACTACCTATCACAGTCACCATTATCAACCTTCCAAATGAGCAAGAAATTCATCCATTAATGGCTAAAAACCCAAGGAAACAAACTCATGGGTAAATCTAAGCATTTCCAACATAATATGAATAAAATTTTCAAAATAAAAAATAGTAAACATGCATTCTATGCTAAGTATGTACATTACACTTGCCTCAAATCTGGATTTGCAAGGGAAAATAGCAAGAAGAATCAATCCAAGCTATTCAAACCAAATCCAATCTACCAAACCTAGCACCGATTCTACAAGAGAACCAAGGCTTAGAAAGGAAATCTAGAGAGAAAAAAATCCTAGAGAATCACATGGAAATTGACTAAAGAAGGAGCCTTACCTTGGTTTGTAGAAGAGAAAGAGATTGACAAAAGAGGTAGAAGATGGCCTCATCCTTCTTCTTGTAACTAGGGTTTTAGACTTAGGGCTTTAGCTAGGGTTTCTAGGATTAGGGTTTTAGCTAGGGTACCCTACGGTTTTAGCTAGGGTTTTGTAAGAGGCAAATGAGGGATAAATGAGAGTGAATTTAGAGTTCAATTCCCAATGCAATAGTTTAGTTTATATAGGCTAGGGTTTGAGACGATTACTAGAAGGGCCTTTTAGTTTGTACAGGGGTGTGGATAAGGACATCGGCATTTAGGTTCTTTGGTAGAAGTTCTAGAATGTTTTCAAGTGTGGAAAACCCGCCTTATAAAAAATTATTTACTAGTAAGGGCCTCAACGCCTAAAACCCTACAAAAATTATAAAAAGACACCCTATAAATCTATAAAATACACAATAGGCCTAAATTCTATAAAATAGACTAAAACTTAGGAAAATATCTATCTACCCTTATTAATCCTTATTAATTAGTACAATTATGCTATATTCTCATAATTAATAGTATTCAAATTCAAAATCAGGGCCCACCAAGGGTGGGGCCTCACAACAATGAGCTTAACTTTTATTAAAGTGAATTTGGTTAAACAATATTTGATAAGTAAGACCCTCAACTTAATTGAATCTTAATGGGTCTAAAAAAATCATATTTTAACAGTAGAATTTGTTGGCAATGGGTCAAAAGTTGCCTTTAGATTGCAATTCAAGATGGTTAAATGAAAATCTCGAAGTAGAAGATGTTGTTGTTTATGAAAGTAAAAATGGCAGGTAATTATTTGCTAATTGCAGGCGGTTAAATGTAAATTTCTCATATTTAAATATATAGATACCTCCTATATCCCACCGGTTATCCCTCTCCAGTGGTGGCTGCAGGAATTAGAGTAAGTGGTGTCAATAAAAGATTTATTTTCCGCAAATCGAATAAAATTAATTATTTTCCCCCTTATGAACATCTGTCATCTATTTTCGATAATTCGACAAATATAATATAAAATTATCAAATAATCTATTTCCAATAATCCGACAAAGATAATATTGAATTCTAAAAAAAATAGAAATATTAATACATTGTTACTAATAGTTCTTAGTCCAAAAAGAAAATCCAAATATATAAACTCCTACAACTACCCTCAATAGGTTTTCACGTGTTGAAATTGTTGAATAATAGCTTCATTATCAACACTAGCAACCACATTATTTTCAATATATGTGACCAAACTGTCATTCATCTATTGATCTCACATTCGGTTATGCAACTTGTTATTTATGTACTTTATTGCAGAAAAAACTCTTTCTACTGTCGCAGTTGCTACTGGTAAAATCAACGCTAATTTTAAAAGCAAATAAACCAATTGGTATACGATATCCTTCTTGTCTCCTCTAATTTTCTAGCAATGTCACAAATACCTTTAAGTTCTAAAAATTTGTTGCTAGAGCGTATATCAGCAATGTGGGCTCATTAATTTTTATTTTATTTTGGTAGACGGTTGGTCCATTTTCTTAGGCGGTGGGTATTTTATAGTGACTTTTGTTCACTACCACAGCGACAAAGAAAATGTGTAAAGGTAGCTAATGTGGGGTGAAACTCTTAAATTGAGTGGGGGTGAAAAGCTTCTCATAAGTTCAATTCATGACATAAAATTTTTATTTTTAAATATTTTCTCAAATCTCAGTGGGATTAATTGACCCCATTGCGATCAATGTGGCGCCGCCCATGTCCCTCTCTCTATATCTTTCTGAAATAGGATGTAAGAGAGCCAATTAGACTCAATAGTCATATGTGATATAAGTGGGCTTTAGGAATATTTTAATATAACAACAAAGAAATCTTATCTAATGACGTAAAATGAACTTTCACAATAGAATTTTTATCCTTCATCAGTTGACTCTTCATTTTATTCAAGTTAATGGTGCATTAATTTTGAAACAACATATAACTAAAGATGATAGTACATTAACTAATTACAGAATAGGATTTAATCTACTAAAGTAAAAAAAAAAAAGCAATTGGTTGGGTAGTTTAGAATGTATTATACAATATGCTGATTTAAAAAAAAAAAAAAACACATATTACATTTTCAAGAATAAAACATTATTCATATATTTTTTCTATAAAAAAATTCAACTTTTACTTCATTACCTCCACATGAGCTCATGATCAACCATGTATTATAGTGGACTACTACTATTGAATGATTCCCACCCTGATTATCAAAAATAAGTCCCAATACCCACTATTCTTAAATGGTTTAACCATAATTACCAATGTTAGATATGGAATGTATCATATTACAAATATTTGATGAGTGGTCATCCTTACTAACAAAGGACAAAACAGCTACACAAATAAAACAGTGGAAGTAACAAGTGGAAAGATGATAGGTGTATTTGTGTGGCTTTCAGTGATTTGGACGCCTCCGTTCATACATTTCGTAGGTGGATAGAAGTTGCAAATACCACACAAACCAGTGGTTCAGTGCTCCTAGAATTCTCTAGGGCAAAAAATTATCTCCAGTGATGTTTACTTTAGTCAGGAAACCCCCACTCTCAACCTAAGTTATCATTGCTGAAATTATCCTAACACTGTCTCCTGCATATATTATCCCGATAATGATATTTGTAACATGATCTTTTGCTCTTGCTCTAGATATAATATCTGCAACTAACAATATTTAAGAAAGCTAATTACATAAATAAATAAAACTTTCTTCTTTGTTAATAATAACAATAATGCATATGAGGATTTAGAAAAAACACAACAAAATTTAAGAACTCACAAATATTTGAAAATTAAAATTAGGCATAATTGTGATCTTGTGGATTGAAACAAGATTAAAATAAAAATTGTAAATCAATCTTATACTTTCAATTCAATTCTTTAAAAAGTAAAACTTAAAATTGATTTACTTTTTTTTATAATCTTCTCTTAAATCCAGAGTCTCTTTGAACTTACGTACCAATGCACTTGTAGCTCAAGTGGTGAGGCATCTCCCAATCCAAATTTCTAAAGCAGGTGTAGAGGTATTTTTTTAGCTTCTCCCTTCCTTTAGAGAAGGGTCGTCTTATGAGATTTGGGCATCTTTTTATGCAATTTTGTGGATGCCATGTGTTCATTGCTGTATACAAATGCTATAGAGTAAATTTTCAATTTACTTAGCTTTTCATGAATGAAACTCTTGTTACTAATCAGGTTAAAAATGGTGAACACGCGAGGTCGTCAAAACTTATAAATTGTTTATGGTTTTATAACATAAATTTTATATCAAACAAATTCGTCAAAAACTTTAGTGAATTAACCTTCATATTGGTTCATAAGTAATATTTTGCTTTTGTTTCGGTCCTTTTTCTTATTAGAAATAATTTTATAAAGTTTTCAGAATATAAGAACTCTGTAACTTCAATAAAATTCTTCTAAATATTAGAGAATTCATGTGTAAATGAAACAACAAAACATGATAAAAGTGGTGAAAAGTTCGATGCCAGTAAAATGGTGTGGTTCAGAGTTTGAAGTGTAAAGATTTTTTTTTATATATTTTACATGATTTAGGCAAAATGACCATTTTCAGTTAAATAGATGTACAGAAATTAATTTCATGCATTTATAGATATAGTTAAAACAAACAGTGTAAAATGCAGTAAATATGAAAAGGGTATGAAAATTGTGTTCATACAGAAACTTGGTAAAATTGAGAATGTAAGTTAATAACCCCCCCACCCCCACAAAAAAAAAAAAAAAAAAAAAAAAAAAAAAAACCACCCCTCAAATCTCCTAATCATAACTTATTGTTGCCATTAAGTTCCATGTGTTCTTCTCCTCTCTTTACCGGATATATTTACAGCTGGAACTGACACTACATACGCTACTATAGAATGGATAATGGCAGGGCTCCTAAGGAACCCAAAAGCAATGAAAAAAGTGCAAGAAGAGGTAAGGGGAGTTGCAGTAGGGAAATCAATGGTTACAGAGGACATGCTCCATCAAATGAACTACCTGAAATCAGTAATCAAAGAGACTTTGAGGTTACGTCCTCCATTTCCATTACTTCTACCTAGAGAGTCCACTAAAAGTAGTAAAATATATGGGTATGATATTCCAGCCAAGTCAATAGTCATAGTGAATGCATGGGCAATTGGAAGGGACCCAAAATCATGGGAAGAGCCTGAGAAATTTCAACCGGAGAGATTCATGGACGGTGGCAACAAGAGCCATGTAGACTTCAGAGGACATGATTTTGAACTCATACCATTTGGTGCAGGAAGAAGGATTTGCCCAGGAATTCATTTTGCAATCTCCACCGTTGAGTGCACGCTAGCTAATCTTTTGCACAAATTTGATTGGAATATGCCTGATAGGGCGGATATTAACATGGATGAAGATCATGGGATCATTGTCCACAAGAGAACTCCTCTTCTTCTTAATTCAACACCTTGTTTTACGTAGAAGTTGTTAAAGATGTGGTTAAAAACTGTTGTTTTACTAGTAGTGCTGTGTGCTTAATTATGATTATAAATGATATCGGTCAGGTTCAGGTTCGATTCAAGGTCATCCACAAGCAGACTTTATTAGGTTGGATCCTCCAAGTATCTTGTTAGACAGGGTCTATTTCTATTTATAGTGACATAATCAAGTTTCAATCTGCATGACAGGGGTGTTTGTATGTTTTAATCGACCCTTGGTTGAACCCGAACCATAAAACTTGGCAGTATGGTCGAACCAAAATTAGCATTATACCCAATGCGGTCCAGTACTCTGAAAAGCTGGATCAGTAGATGTTGGGAGCCATGCCATTTATCTATTGAAATTCAAATCATTCAAAATAAATGTCTTTCAGCTCTGAGGAGTATCCTCAAATTGTATGTCAATTCGAGCTTATTCCACCATTAGATTAACTATTGGAGAATGGAAATGTGATTATGGATGTGCATTTGATTATGTCAACCACACATTTCATCAAATAGTCAATTCAATGGTGGAACAAAGTTCGATTGATATAAGTTTTGAGGATGCCTCATACATACTTAAGAGAGTGGTACGTTTATTTTGAATGATGTGATTCAATAGGTAGGCCCCACACCATAGAGTGCCACTTATTTTAACATACGACTTCTATAGGTTAAGCCTCAAGAGCATCCGGTGTTCTGCACCTGTAAATCATGAATGAAGGTCCCATTGGATTTAAGGCTGAATGAGGGGCTAGTGCCGTGGTAATTATTCGACTATGGTGAAAATGTTGGTGGGTGAAGATGTGGGAACTGCATGCTTCTAAATATGTGTCAACAAAAGGAAAGTTATATGACTATTTGGTTGCAAGAACTATCTGAATTCTTGTCTAAAAGAATTTAAATTCACCAAATATTGTCCCTTGAGTAGGATTCGAAATGCTCAACCGCACTCCTTCATTTAGAATGTCATAATTCAAAGAATTCAAAAGGTTAAAATGGCTTTTCATGTGACCTGCTAGTATTTAAAATTTTAAAAATTTTCATGAATCAAACAACGCATTTGGATTGCTTAGGGGGGTAGTCGAAAAAAACTATTAGAAATTCCCAACATACCCAATTCTCAGTGACAAATATCACTAGCCGAATAAGCTACGGAAGGGGGGAAGGTCCAAAATCACAGAAATAAAGGAACGTTGTTGGATGGTGTCAAGTTTTTTAATTAAGTTTGTTTTCTGTAAAATTATTAGAAATTTTCTACTCGAGTTGTCCAAATTCTCACCATGTGGGCCTCAATAATTAGGGCCTGGACTTAAGCCCAAACAAGGCCTAAACATTTTTATACTAATATTATATACTTAATACTAGAAAAAAAGCCTCATGCTAAGCTCGGGCCCAAAAAATAAAGAATGTTGAGATTTTGGGTTCTCATTGAAATACTATTGGAAAAATTCTGTATATAAAAACTTATTCAAAAGAAAAGAATTGCAGTAAACAATTATTCAAAAGCAAAAAAAGAAAAGTTCAGTACACTTATAATAACTACAAATCAAAATTGGATTTATAATTGTTTTTTTTATTTTTACTTTTCATGAAGTTTTTAGAAAGCAAAGAGGGAAAAGAAAGTGCTTAGGTACATTAATTGCTGTCCTAAGTCTTAATTAATACGTTGTTGAGAAGCAGAGTCGAATAACTCAAACTTTCAAATATTAAGTTTTTAAATTTGTAAAAAAATTAAAAGCTATCCCCAAGAATTCCACAAAACCCAAAATTAAAAGACGTTAAAAGCAGTTTCTTTATCAAAATTCCAAGAATTCATGTGGAATTTCAAATTCTCCAAAAGTTGTCCCCTCAGGTGAAATTCCAAATCCCTCTTGTTGATAGAGCATCTGAAATTCCAACTAAATGCATAGAGAGTAGAACTCAAGGAATTCCAAAAGGTCATTTAAAACCTTTTAAATGGTTGAAATTTAAAATTGTGGTGAAAGAAACATATCATTTCAAATGTCAGGGGACAAAATGTCACATCATGTCCAAAAAATCCCCAACATTCCAAATCCTTGTTATAAGTTCTCATTAAAAAACAAGCCTAGTTCCATGAGTTTTTCTCCTCAATCCCCTTACAGGATATGTTTGCAGCTGGAACTGACACTGCATACACAATTATTGAATGTAAGAAGTGAAAGGAGAGCGAAGGGGAATTGCAAAAAGGAAATCAATGTTTACAGATGACATGCTCCATCAAATGAACTACCTGAAATCAGTGATGACCGACTATGAGGTTACACCGTCCAGTTCCATTACTTGTTCCTAGAGAGTCCACTAAAAGCATTAAAATATATGGGTATGACATTCCAGCCAAGACAAGAGTCATGGTGAATGCATGAGCAATTGGGAGGGACCCTAAATCATGGGAGGACCCTGAGAAATTTCAACTGGATGGTGGCAACAAAAGCCATGTAGACTTCAAAGGACGTGATTTTGAACTCATCCCATTTGGTGCAGGAAGGAGGATTTGCCCAGGAATTCATTTTCGCAATCTCCACGGTCAAGTGCGTACTAGCTAATCTTTCACATTGATTTGATTGGAAGATGCCTGATGGTGGGTTGGATATTGACATGGACGAAGGTCATTGGCTCACTATCCTCAGGAAGACTCTTCTATTTCTTCTTGTTCCAACACCTTGTTTTCCTTAAAACAAGAGAGCTGCTAATCCACGACCCAAGCTTCTCTTTCCGCATCCCCTTTTTCATAACCAATATATCTCTATATAAAATTATTTAAAAGGGCATCTATCAAAATCTCTCACTCCCCAACTTCTTTCTACACTCACCCGCTCCAGCCCCAAACCCCACCCCAGCCACCACCATCCCCTCTGGCAGCACCGCCAAAGGGGGAGAGGGAGAGAGAGCAGCGGGCAGCGGCGGGAGGGAGAGGGAGAGGGAGAGAAAAAAAAGACTAGGAGAAGGAGAGGGACCGAGGGTGGTGGGCGGCGCCAGGAAAGGGAGGGGGGGAAGAAGGGGAGTAAATTGAGAAGGGAGAGAAGGGTATTTTGGGAGAAATTTTGGAAAGAGAAGGGATGTGGAAAGAGATGCTTGTTGTGGCATTGGCAACTCTCTAAAATTATTTAAGATATGGTTAAAATCTTTTTTTTTTTTTGTTATGCAATGTGAACTAGATGGGTTTGTATTGGGATATGTTTTCTTAATGTTGGGATTCGTTGATTTTTGTGAGATATTTAGACTTTGAAGCATTTATACCGACCAATCAAACAAGGTTCCATTGATCCCTCGCCTTCATCAGCAGGGATAGAAGTAGGCCAGAATTCAATCATGTCGACTCGAGCTTGAATTTCTACAAGGGAGTGGGGCATTAGTTGAGGAAAAACCTATATGAGGGAGTTTCTAATTTCCAAGAGACAAGAGGGGCACAGGAAAAATCCATGTCTCCTTAATTCCATGCCTTTATTACTACCTCTTTGCTTTTGATGAACTCAGGGTTTTTTATTTTGGGCATTCGGCGAGAGGTCCTTCAAAGTATGACTTTGTTGCAAACAATCCACAAAAAAAAAATCATGCAGTCAAAGATCCTCTAACACATTCTCATACCTGATATGTCTAATTTACCCTTTCATTAAATCATATCTCATGATTGGTGGGATATCCCATTAATAATATTCAACTACCATTTAATGGGCCAAGATTAATGGAATCTCATTAATGAGATTTTCAAATAAATTCTAAAAACACATAAATAAATTCAAAATAAAGCAAATAAATTTAAAAAAACGCAATAAATTTCAAAAAAATGCAGATAAATTTAAAAAGACACAAATAAATTTAAAAAAATATAAATAAATTTCAAAAGATGAGAATCAATTTCAAAAGATCCAAATAAATTTTAAAAAAATATAAATAAATTTCAAAAGACGTAAATAAAATTAAAAAAAGCAAATAAATTAAAAAAAAAACGCAAATACATTTGCCAAAACTAAGATAACCCAATTTTCTAAATTAGCTAACAATGTGGCAAAAAACTCAAGTCTTTTTTTTTCAAAAACTCAGTTAAGTTTATTTCAAAAAATACAAATAAATTTCAAAAGACACAAATAAAATTCAAAAACACAAATAGATCTAAAAAAATACAAATAAATTTTTCAAAAACACAGAAAGATTCGTTCAAAAACTCAATTAAAATTTTTTAAAATGGAGATAAATTTGTTAGAAACTCACCTATATTTTTGAAAAACTCAAATAAATTTACCAAAAACTCAGATATATTTGTTTATAACTCAGATAGATTTGTTCCAGAACTCAGATAAATAGCCAAAAACTCGGATAGATTTGTCCAGAACTCAGATAAATCTGTCCAGAACTTAGATAAATTTGTTTTAGAAATCAGATAAATAGCCAAAAACTCAGATAGATTTGTCCAGATTTCAGATAGATTTGTACAAAACTCAAATAAATTTGACAAAAAATATAAAACTCAGATAAATCTGACTTCGACTAGAATGGGGATGGACATCTGGAACGGATCAGGTCAAACCTGACCTGGAACCAACCTGGAACTGCTGCAGAGCCCTTGCCCACTTTCTTCTTCTTCTTCGTTCTGGAATCATAAACACAAAAGCCATCTTTCCTTTGCCTTCTTCCTCGATTCCGGCGATGGCATGGCACTATCGTTCGGTGGTGATCCCCCTTCTCTGGTGACACGCAGAAACGACGGTGGCTCAGGAAATTCGGCGATGACGCTGAAGATTGTCTTATTCTTCGTTTCGTGTTCTGCAAGTTTGCAATAGAACCTGGGCAAGGTTGCAGGGGTCTTCTTCTTCCTCTTCGGCAACGGCGTGTGGCTAAGGAAGCAGCAGCACTTAGCGATGTTACTTCTCTAAATGACTCCAATCTCGTTCTCTGAAAGAACAAAAAATCTATGGCTGCCGAAGGAACTCCTCACTTGATAGATCCCTGTTGGTGTAAAAGTGGCCAACTCACAGATAAAACGATGTCTATAGCTTTGTGATACTTCTGGTGGAGCTGCTAACAAGGAAGAAGAAAAAAATCCTTAAAAGATGTGAAGATGGTGCAGTTCTTGCAAAGAAGCACGAGCTGATGAATGCAATCGACCCATCTCTGAAGGTGGTCGCGAGCGAGATGGCCTGGAAACAAATGATGGCATTGGGGTCCTTAGCAGTAGATTGCCTGAGCAAGCAAATCAAGTATAGGCCTCCAATGAAACAAGTTGCAGACAAGACCGAGTGCATCAGGAAGTGGGATTTCTGTCCTCTCTCTGTTACTTATGTCCATATCGATCCCAACTGTTGAGATCCAATCCGTCAATATCTATGTCCGGATTGAATAAGAAGAAGAGGGAGATTTAAAATTTCAAAATTTAAAATTTTATGCCTAATCAGTTGAAAAGTGGAATCAGTCATAAAAATGTATGAGGTGGCATGTCTAGGGACCTCTCTCCATGAGGTGACGTGTCTAGGGACCTCTCACCGAAATATGTCCAAGCTGCATGGACTACCGGCCTTAGAGGAAAAGTTGATGGACTGGAGGCCTTACAAGTCCGATATGAGGGATCTTTCGCTAATTATCTCTTTTTTTTTTTTTTTGAAAGAGTAATCACATCAAGATAGAGAGGGAAGATGAGACTCATATGCCTTGGTCATTATTTTGACCCACTCATGGGTCCAATCATGTCCACAGTATATAGTTGGACCCGAGCATGAATTTCTATAGAAGTGAGGGAATTTTAAATTTCAAAGAGACAAGAGGTGGGCGAGAAGAATTCATGCCTCCCCAGGGCTTGTTTCTTTACCAGCCTTTAATACTTACTACCTCTTGCATTTGAATTGGTAGGTGAATAGGTCCAATGTCCTCTTCCTCCTCCGCGGAAATCCTCATATTATCTAAAAAATTATATCTCCAAACCAATATGGCATTTTTTCTTTATTTGGTTTTCCCCATTGGGTTGGATTTGGGGAAGAGAAGAGAAAGAAGGTGATGAAAAACTAATTTTTTCGAGTTTGGAAAACCGATATCAACCCTCCTCTCATTTCACACACGAAAAAAATAATGGAAGTGGTCTCAGGGGACCGTTTTAGTGCAACCGCAGCTAAAAGGGTCATTTTGGTATAGTGTCCACCTAACGTGACTTTTTTGGTAAAATTCTCTTGTAACTACAATAGTGGAAGATAATTGGTTTTTCTCCAATTTTAAAACAATTTTCATTTTCTCTGCATCGATATAAATCTTTCTTCTTTGTTAATAATAACAATAATGCATATGAGGATTTACAAAAATCACAACAAAATTTAAGAACTTACAAATATTTGGAAATTAAAATTAGTCATATTAAGAAAAATAACTACTAATTTAACTTAACATTCTCAACTTCTTCTTAGTCATCATTAAAGAAAATATCTCCAGATATGTAGACATGATCATTAAGGAACCCAATCTCAACTTCTTAATTGTCATTGCTGAAATCGTTGGCCAATGGTCCAAACCAAGTGGTTTCAAGGTCATGGGCCGATATTTTGGTAATTGTATCCGGGCTTTCTTGGGGACTAAGAAAGGTTTTCTTGGGGACCAAGAAAGTGCGGAATATATATTGATTATTAAGGAACCCACTCTCAACTTCTTATTAGTTATTATTGTTGAAATTGTTGGCCAAGGGTCCAGACCAAGTGGGTTCAGGGTCATGGGTATTTTGGTAATTGTACTAATGACTTACTGGAGGCCAAGAAAGTGTGGATTATATATTGATATAGTTTGTAACCCTAAACTTAAGAGAGATAGTGGAGAACCTCAAAGGACAGCCGAGTTTCTTTCTCGTGGACATAAGCAATCTTGGCGAACTACGTAAATTTATGTGTGATTTTTTACTTTTCTTGTGTGGCTTGATTGATTGTCGATCGAGGTTATTCATGCTTCCGCACATATGCACACAATAGGAAGTATACTGATATTATCTCTTATCCATATTATCTTGTTAATGGCATAATTTGTATTTAGAACTACCATAATAGAAGGTATTTTATCATTCTTCAAATTATTATTTTTTTCATCTGAATAAATCTATTTTCTCTATTTTTCATGATAACAATAATGCATCCAAGACTTCTAAAAATTAAGAGAAATTTAATAACTTACATATATTTGGAAATTAGAATTAATCATCTTCGAACCTTTTTACAAGTATTAAGAATCTAACATCTGAGAGTTTGAATTTATCGACTTTGCTTCTCAATCAATGCTTAATAAGACTTAAGATAGCAATTAATTTACCTATGTACTATCTTTTCTTTCTCACAATTCCATGAAATATAAAAAACACAGTAATAGTTACAAATTCAAAATTTTTCTGTATTTAATAAATTTGTTGCATTTTTTAATTTTGAGTAAGTTTTTATGTATGGGATTTTAATCATAATAAATGATTATCTTCTTATTTTGGATTTATTGTGTTTAGTTCACTGCAATTTTTTTTTTTTTTTGCTTCAAAATAATTCTTAATATAAATAATTCTAAGAAAAACCTATTTGTTTATTTTGGATTTATCTCGTTTAGTTTTACTATACTTTCTTCTTACAATTTCCCCAACAATATTTCAAGAAGAATCCCAAATTTAAATATATTTTTATTTTTGGCCTGGTCTTAGTATGGGCCCCCCCTTTTTTTTTTTTTTTTTGGCTAGTATGAAATGTATGAAAAGCTTTGGGCCTCGTTTGGGCTTTGGGTATAGGCCCTTCAATGGGGCCAATATGGCGAGAAGTTGGACAATCTCGCACCAAAAAAATTTCTGGTAGTTTCCAAGAAACAAACCTTACTCCCTACATGTGTTCATTGTTCTGAACCTTGCCTCCTTCATTGACTCATATAACCTTCCTTTGTTGGCACTTTCATTTTTTTGGTAGAATTGCTGGCACATTTGGAAGTCACGCAATTCACCCATCTTCACCTACCAACCTACTCACCTAAAACAGTTCAAATGCAGGAGGTAGTAATAAACGCCGGTAAAGAAACAGGCTTAACAAAGGCATGAATTCTTCTCGCCCCCCTCGTCTCTTTGAAATTTGAAACTCCCTCACTTTGGTTTTTACCTCTCCTAATGCCCCGACTACTTTATAAAAATTCATGTATACTGTGGACATGATTAGACCCATGAGTGGGTAATAATGACTGAGGCATATGACTCTCATCTAGTTACCTTCCCTCTTTATCTTGATCTGCTTACTCTTTATAGGAAAAAAAAAAAACTTGAGTTCACCAAAAGCAAGACGTAGTAATGAAGGCATGGAATTAATGAGACATTCCAACCAAAAAAAGTAATAATTTGAGACATGAATTTTTCTTGTGACCCTCTTGTCTCTTGGAAATCTGTATAGGTTTCTTCCTCCCCTAATGCCCCACTACCTGGTAGAAATTCAGGCTTGGGTCCACATTTGCAATGGACATGATTGGATCCTGGCCTATTTCAATCCCTGCTGGTGAAGGCTAGGGCTCAATGGAACTTGTTCGATTGCTTCAAACTCTAATACCACACAAAAATCAATGAATCCCAATATTGAGAAAGCATGGCAATACAAATCCATCTAGTAGTTCACATTGCATAACAGTAAAAGATTTTAACTACTGCATCTTAAATAATTTTAAGGAAAACAAGGTGTTGGAACAAGAATAAGAGGAGTCTTCTTGCGGATCGTGAACCCATGACCTTCATCCATGTCAATATCCACCCCTTCAGGCATCTTCCAATCAAATCTATGTAGAAGATTAGCTAGTGCACACTGGATGGTGGACATTGCAAAATGAATTCCTGGGCAAATCCTCCTTCCTGCACCAAATGGGATGAGTTCAAAATCATGTCCTCTGAAGTCTACATGGCTCTTGTTGCCACCATCCATGAATCTCTCTGGTTGAAATTTATCAGGGTCCTCCCATGATTTAGGGTCCCTTCCAATTGCCCACGCATTCACCATGACTCTTGTCTTAGCTGGAATATCATACCCATATATTTTACTACTTTTAGTGGACTCTCTAGGGACAAGTAATGGAATTGGAGGATGTAACCTCATAGTCTCTTTGATCACTGATTTCAGGTAGTTCATTTGATGGAGCATATCCTCTGTAACTATTGATTTCCCTACTGCAATTCCCCTTAACTCTTCTTGCACTTTCTTCATTACTTTTGGGTTCCTTAGGAGCTCTGCCATTATCCATTCCGTAGCTGTATATGTAGTGTCGGTTCCAGCTGCAAACATATCCTGTATGGGGGAAGAGAAAAACTCATGGAACTTAGTAGTAACAATTAGTTATGATTAAGAAACTCGAGGGTTTTTTTTTTTTCAACATAAGATATCTAAGTCGAATATTATATGAAGTTTAACATACATTCTCAATTTTACCAAGTTTGTCTATGAAGGCAAATTTTATACCCTTTTTCATGGGTAATACACTGTACAACGTTCATTTTAAATAATGAAGGATATAAATTTCTACGCTCATATTCAGCTGAAAATGGATATTTTACCTATATATATAATGTTAAATAAAAAATAAAGATCTTTGTACTTCAAATTTTGAACTTCATCATTTTATTGGACACATACTTTTTATCATGTTTGGTTATTTTATATACACATGAATGCTCTAAAAGAGATTTAAAATGAAGTTACAACATTTTTTTTATTTTTTCAAGACCTTTTTAAAATTATTTTTTTATAAGGTACGAAACAAAAATAAAAGAGGATTTTAAGAAAAAAAAGCCCCATTTAATTCCCGTAATGTTAGTGATGGCCTAAAACTCTTAATAATGGAGGCAAAGGCAATCCTGGCACAATTTTCTTCTCGTTTTCTTTTCTTTCTTTTTTTTTTTTTTTTTTTTTTTCATTTTTGCTTAGAACATCGACGTTCAATACATATGAATGTCGATATCATTGTCTATTTCATCGCCTTCTTAAATAATGATGATGCCCACAGTAAGGATGATGTTTCAAATATCCCACATTATTTCGAACCTATTAAACTTGTTTGCTTTAGGCAAATGGTTGCTTGTCCTTTCACTACAAAAAGCTTTTTGTTTGTTAGCCTAGCTTAGGGGGCCCCTCGGGTGAGGTGGGAGAACGCTATGAGGGTAGTTGACCTTTGATGGGGTAGCATATGAGCCTTGAGTGACGAAAGGTGTATGCCCACATTCAAACCGGGAGCAAGCAGGTAGGAATTAACACCTCTTACCACTAGGGTAAGAGGCCATTCTTAAAAAGCTTTTTGTTGAAAGTTCGTAAATTAATCTCTCTCAATCATACCTATAGAGAACTTGGATGAGGTGAAGTGCACCAACTGCAACCCACAAAACCATGGATAATGAATTGTGATTCAGTGATTCAGGGCTAGTGCCACACTAGTAGTGCGGCATGTGATGTGAATAGATTGGATGAGCCAAAAGTGGGCCCTGATATCTCTTAAACTCTTGTGATGATATATAGCATTATATTCATCATTAACAACAGGTCTTAACGTATCAATATTTGGATCTGCTAAAGAGTCGGCACATCAAGTTCTTAGCGATATTCTATTTCCCAAAAAAAAAAAAAAAAAAAGTTTCTTAGCACTAGTTTTTGCATGTTTATCAAATAAAACTACCTATTCTACCTCTTCCTCCTCCATTTGTAGAGGGATGAGAGAAGAGAGGAAGAAGAAGAAGAAGAAGAAGATGATGATGATGATGATGATGATGATGATGCTGATGAACATGAAATGAACACGGGCAAAAATGTCAAAAGAAGAAGAAAAAAAAAATGTGACAGTAGGGCCTTTGCTGTCATTATTAAAAAATTTAGGGTCACCACCTTCGTTATGGGATTTAATGAGAATTTTCCCCATAAAATCCTCAAAATGAAATATTAGTTTTGAACCAATATGCCAGTCAATATACAAAGGTTTTTGCATTTGGTTGATATGAAATACTTTAGAATAAAAGTATAAAGCATGGACAATGTTCATACATATTGAACTAGAAATAAATTTATTGTGATCATCCACACACATATATATATATATATAGGAAAAACCTCAGGTGAGCACCCGTGCCTAAATACCTAATGGGGCTCATCTAGTGATCTATCTAAGTGGAGCATAAAATAGTGAACCCTAGGATAGTCACGGATTTTGGGTTTGACACCAATCCGAATGGACTGCACCATTGGATTAATTGTGCATTCTTTTGGACTGTGAAGACTTATAAACTGTTGATCAAGTGATTAGGATGATAATCTGAGCCTCCGTCGCTATACACAGGTAGGTGGGGGGATCTTTTGATCCCCAGGAATCCCATCCCTAAGTGAGGCCCCATGTGGGTCCCACAAGAAATGGTGTTCATCTTATCTTGAGCAATGATGCTCAAGTGAGTGAGTCCTTTATAAAATTATCCAAGGCATACGGTGTCCATGGTGTTTAGGCATACACCTCATTGTGTGTGTGAAACAAAAGGAGAGCGTTGGACATCTTGTATTGTATCTTTTATCATGAAACAAAAGAGGGAGATGCTCACCTTACTATGAGAGATAGGGTGGGGGCCCTATATGTATGAGGCCCCACCTTATCTCTCACAGTAAGGTAAGAGATACTCTCATAGGAGCATCCCCCAATAAAAAAAATGTGAGAATTGTTATTTATTTATTTCCTTTGGCTATGAAACTTATACACGGACCTACACACAAGTTTTTTCCCCTATTGTATACACATCCACACACAAATGATTCCCACTTAAGCGAGTAGTGAATAGGCATGTAGGAACACAAAGGCATGTGGATTAAAATAAGATTATAGTAAAAAAGTAAAATCACTTTTTTTAGAATTGAATTGAAATTTTAAAATTGACTCACCTCTCAATTTTAATGCATAGGTTATACATGGATAGGGCTCTCAGCCAGACCCTATTGCCCACAGATCGATCCCTTGTTTGGTAAATTTAGATAGTCCCCCTCGTCCACTAGGCCAAAAAATTATACTACTAATTTGGATGGGAAGAAAATTTACCAAAATGAGTGCTTTGATATGATCTTTGGTGAGTGGAAGACCAAAACTTGGATCTTTTTTAACACGGAGCAAGGCATCAACAAAGTCCTTCACATTCCCATCCACATTCTCTCTCTTTCCATCTTCATGGTCCTTAATAATCCCTTCAAGCAGATCATCCCACTCTCTGGAATTCTTCTCAGCCCTCTCGACCAAACCATTCAATCTTCCAATCCACGCAAGGGAAGGAATGAAATCCCCCACATAGAAAGATCCCATAAGCTCTGTAATCTCTCCAAGTATTCTCTTAAATCTACTAACATTACCACTGCCACCATCTTCTCCTTCTCTTTGAGAGTACTTCTTCCCAAAAGCCACCCTACATACAATATCATTGGTGAGGGAAACAAGCAACTCACTCAAATTCACGAGACCCAACTGATCAGAAGAAGAAGAGGAGATCTTCTTCGTCATGTTCATGATCTCATCCTCTCTCACAGTTCTATATGCCTCCACCCTCTTAGAGCTCAAGAGCTCAACTATGCATATCTTCCTCGCCTGCCTCCAGTACTCACCATAGGGTGCGAAGGCGAGATCCTTATTGCCATAGAGGAGCTTCTGAGCCATGAAGGAAGAAGGTCTGCTTGAGAAGATGAGGTCATGGGTCTTCATGATCTCTTCAGCCGCGCCTCTTGAGGAGACTATTAGGGTGGGGGAGAGACCCAAGTGAAGGAGCATGAGGGGTCCATGTTTTTGAGAGAGCGCATGGAGAGAGCGGTGAGGGGAGGAGCCCAGCTGGTGGAGGTTGCCGAGGATGGGAAGCTTGAAAGGAGAAGGTGGGAGGTTGGGTTGTTTCCTTTGTTTATGGAAGAAGAAGAAGAAGAGGATGGTGGAGAGGAGAAAAGAAAGGAACAAGGAAGAGATACAGAACATTTTGCAATCTTCTTGTTGTAAGAAAAAAAGGGAAAAAGGGGCTGAATTTGTTGATTGAGGCTGCTCGTTTGCAAGCTCTCTCCTTCATATATACTACTGTTCTATTACCCTAAATTGGGATTAGATATCACAGCACGCAACTGGGACCGGATCATGTGGAGTACGAGCTCTCACTCCCTCTGTGTGGTTTCTCTGTCTTCACATGTGCAAGTTCTTACTCTCTAAATGTGCACGTACGAGTTTCACTCTTCTCATGTGCGGGTTCTCTACTCATACGTGTGAATCTCTCGTATCCTTGCCCCCTTAGCTTGTATACCAAATGCAAAGGGTGACACATGGGAGGAGATGTCAAATTCCATCTCCTCCAATGAATGAAAAAATCCATCTCCCCCATGTAGCACCTCCTGATTGGTCCAAACAGATTCCCTGTTTTGTCCAAACAGGTGATCCGTTTCCAATGAAAAAGACTAGATCATCTTATATATGCTGAGACAAGGAATCCACCAAGTGAGGTCTAAACCAATTGAAGTAAATACAACTAGTAAAATTTAACTCCAATATGAGTTTGGCTCACCATTAGATTAAATACTTATAAAATATGTTTATACAATAATACTACACAAAAGTAAATATGTGAATCGAAATACAAAAATAAAAATCAAAGTGTTTTAACGTGACTAATCAAAAATTGTTGGATCGATTAAGTCCAGTTGGTACGAGATTTTGTCTGCACTATTTACTTGTCCTCAGTTTAATTAATTTGAAGTTGATTATGTCTAAAACATTTCATATTTTTAAATTAAACATAATATGTCATCAGCTTTTGATTGCAACACAAGGTGGTTGACTGAAAATTTTAGATTAAAAGATCTGGTTGTTTATAAAAATAAAATTGACAGGTCATTATTTGCAACTGTGTAAATATATAGTTTGTCAAACATAAATTTCTAATCTCTAATATTGCTGGTTTTTTAAATAAGATCACAGAGGTCGCATGAGAAACAAACAGGCTATGGGATATACATCTAAAGATATAGTCTTCTTATAATTATTAGATGGTTCCACCAATCTTATCTAAGCTCACGAGATGAGCCTTAACAAATAGAAACTTTATCCTGGTGACTCTTCACTTTATTTAAATTAAAGGGTGTATAAAAACAACATATTTCTTAAGATTTTACTAAGACTAAGAGTCTACATGAGTTTTTTAAAAAAAGTGTTTGCTAATTTAGGAAGTATCGCATCGTTTACGTTTTTTTTAATAAATTTTTTTGAGCATATGTTAGGGAAATATTCATATATATATATATATAAAGAATATTCATGTGCATCCATCTCTCACCATAGGGTAAGAGACACTTATATAATTGGAAATATTCATGTACAAAAGAGAAAAGGCCAAGGGACAATTACCATACGGAATTTCTTAAAGCTGACAATAGCCCCAGAACAGCCCCAAAATTTATATTTACCGCAGAGCTGTTTGATCCATAAGATATCTCAGCTTGCGATATCCTAAGGTGTAGGATATCCACAATCACTTGAACAGTCGGTGTATTTTTTTCTTAACTGTGGGACCACCAACCCGTTGGATAGCTATATAAGTGTAAGAACTAATATCGCACCAATTTGAACCGTTGATCTATCACGATTATCAAGAAATTTGCAAAAAAAAAAAAAATGTGGCTTGTAATTTATTCTTAGAGTTTGCAAAACGTGACTTTCTTGCAAATTTCTCGATAACAGTGATAGATCAACGGTTTAAATTTGGTGCGATATTAGTTCTTACATTCATACAGCTATCCAACGGTTTGAATGGTGGTTTAGTGGTCCCACAGTCAATGAAAAAAAGAAAAACACGGACTATTCAAGTCTTTCCGTTTCTAATTGTAGGATATCCTACATCCCTAAGATATCGCAGGCAGCTCTGCGGTAAATATATATTTTCCGGCTGTTCTCAGGCAATTGTGAGTTTTAAGACCGTCCGTACGGTAATTATCCCAAAAGCCAAGCTCATGTGCAAATAGGAAAAGCCATGTAAGTGTCCCTCACCCTATTGTGAGGGATGGATGCACATAAATATTCTCATATATATATATATATATATTGAAAGTTTTAACCCAGTGTCTTCACTTGAGTTTATAGGCAGCCATGAATCACAATTCACAGTAGTTCTGTTGCAAACTCTCAATGTGATTGTCCACAATAAATAGCTAGGCCCTAATGTAACCTTGATATCACCAACTGCAGACAAAACAATGTCACAAGAAGTCCACTAAAATTTTGATTGGTCCATTTTTTTTGTGGTGGCAAAGAGTGACTTGCCCATCCCTCCACTTGTGGAAATGGATAAGGGAAATCCTGTTTGGACCAATGAAGGGGTGCCACTTTGGGAATCTAAAAAAAATTCTATCTCCTTAAAAAATAAAAAAATAAAAAAATAAAAAAAACCAACCTCCTCCCATCTGGCAACCCCTGATTGGACCAAACAGGTTCCTGATTGGACCGGGAATCCGTTGCAAGGTAAAGACGGCACGTAAACCTCTTATTCTCCACAAGCCGATTTTTCCAGATCACGTTCCCTTTGATTTCTCCATTTCCTTTCTCATGTCCCCTTCAGTATGAACTGTCCCTCCCAAATAAATGTCCCTCTGATACATGCTCTTGTTAGATTTCAGTCTCAGTATGAACTAGTGAAGTATGAACTGTCCCTCCCAAATAAATATGTCCCTCCGATACATGCTCTTGTCAGATTTCAGTCTGCTTTCAGTGGGGCCACTGTCAGCTTGATCGTATCATCAATGAGTCCTGATACGATAAGGTTTTGACTTAGAGAAATTTTAGTTAAGAAGAGTGAAACGAAATTTTAGTTAAGAAGAGTGAAATTCCACAGTGGAGTCTATGGAATGAAAGTCCGAGCTGTTCAAATTAAAGGCCCTTCTGATATACCAGATATCCCTATATTATACCTTAATTGGAGTGATTCCATTGTAAAATTGATCATTTGATAAAAACGTAATTAACACCTTCTTATGCATTATTGATTATCACTTTCTTTTATTATCAAAAGGTCAATCTTATGGCGGGAACAACTCCTATAGGGGTAAAATTTGGGGATATCCTATATATTGGGAAGGCCTTTATTTTGAGTGGCTCGGATTTTTCATAGGTGGGCCTTACCGTAGAGTTCCACTTTCTAATTCATGATTTTTCAAAGCCAAAAGCCTTCGAGGATTTGGACTCAAGATCAAATCAGACAATGATCCCAACTCTTATCAAAGTAAAATTTGGCAATAGCCTGTACAAAAAGGACACATTTGGTTTGTGCCAGTGAGGTTTAAATAAGTGGGCCCCACTTAAGAGCATCACTAACTTTCATGTGGTTAGTGGATTGGACTTGTACAATAGAATTGTCTTCTTATTAACAACATGACTTGAACCCATAACCTCAGCATGACCTTACGAAATTTTATTCTAAACTTGAGCTTACGAAAGACTTGCTATATATATATATATATATATATTGAACGGTAACTGAAACTTCTTAATTAATTAAAAGAAGGTTAGAAAAAAGAAAAACAAAGAGGAAGAGATAATAAAGAACATAGAAGAAAGACAAAACGCAAAAAGAGAAAAGAGCAACTTGATGATATGAAAAAACTAGTGAGTAAATGAAGTCACAAGTAAGATATGTCAATACGTCCCCCATTAGCTTCAGGAATGGAGATAGTTTGTTGTGGTTTTTATATTCTTTTAGCCTTGATCCTCATATTGATGATCTGATCTCCTACAAATAAATAACGCTTACACCATGAACAAATGGGGCCTGCATTTTAGATGATCCAAATGGATGTGTAACGTACAGTTGGAAATCGTCGCTAGCCACAAAAAGGAATGAGATGAGCCTAAATTCCATAGTTTTTCTTCTTTACCCAACTTAGGGGCCGGAGGACGGGACCCGAGCCCTCTGGTTAGAAAAGTAGACCTCTAGTGAGGTAGGACAGCCCTTTGGTGAGTGAAGGCCCAAGTTCAAACCCTGCCGCAACCAAATAAGAATTGACGCCTGTTACCACTAGGCTAAGAGGCCGTTGTTAACCTAAATTCCATAGTTAATTGCAGTAAATGTGCTAATAACCCAATAATGTCACTCCAACCCCAGGAATATTCTTTATTCAGTCTACATGATACTCTATTTTTAAAGTATCCCACTTATACAAGCTTTCACCATTTTATGTAATGCTTCACTCACTTTTCTGCAGCTCCTGTTGGAGAGGGGAACATTCGTTTTATTTTAAACAATTTAGATATTGCAAGTGGACGCCAGTGAAAAGCAAAGCTCAATTTCCCATGATTCCAAGAATCAAAGGAATGAACTCACAAACTGGGCAGGTATATGTGAGTATATTTAACTCATTATTCCCAAGACATGTGTGGTCCAAAACCAAGAAGAGAGTCGGCGTTGGTCACGAAGAATAAAAACTGGATTACATCTAGGCTCAGCCAACCCACCCGCAATTGGATAAAAGATATGGTTGTCAGCAAATGATGGCTTTGTATTGTACTAGTAGCAAATCCCCCTGCAAATCCCGGAGCCAAAATTGAATATATATAAAAATTAAGAATTTTTAAATATAATTAATGAAAAGTAAATCTAAAATAATATATTATAAAAAATTGATTAAAGGAATTATATTATGATGGATTATAGAATGCACTAAAAATAATATCTTTATTTTTTAAAAGAAAATCCATAGAAACAGAAAGAAAAAACCATATGTTAGTGGATTTGGAAAAAAAAACCCTAACAAATTAATAAAAATAAGATTTTGCTCTCCTTGAAAAAAAAAATAATGTATTAAAAAAACCCCAATGAAATTAACAAAATGTGATTATAATCTCTTTGGAAAAAAATTCCAAAAAATTCAAAGGAATGAAAATGCCCAATATAATGGATAATAATACGATTTTCACATCTTAGAAAAAAAAAAAAAAACTATGAAAGCCCACAAACATTATCTAAGATCTTACATACAATCTCAGTTGTATTGTACCCACCTTGGATTGAGTTTTGGTTCTTGCATAATAATTAGTTGCGATGATTTGATTGGACTTCTTTGACCCCTAATTTCTATTTATAAATTCAAAATTTGTTCGAATATTTAGTGGCAAATATTTATTGGATTTTATATTAATTAGTATAGCTTTACGTGTGTATTGGTATGGGTGGCGTGGGGGTTGGTTGGAATCATCCAACATCTTAATACAAAAGAGGGTATCTACTTTGTAAATGGGCTGGACCAGGGCCTCAATTTCAGGCCTTTGTGAATTGTCGTAGGATGAATATTAGGCCCCCACAAACTAAATTAACCGGGCTTAGCCTTAGATATATTTTGGCCCCCACTGGCCCATCCACTCCCCTCTTTTTCAAGCAATTCTCTATTGAGAATGGAGTACACAATTTAAACGGTTTGGATTGTACATAAATATTAACCTAAATTGCACCTTTGAGAGTGTAGAAGGTTACTAATTTGGTGATATTGCTTGGTGGGCTCCTCAACTTGATATCCAATCTAAGCTTCTTGCTCTGATAGCTCCATTCCTTCTTGTAAGAGCAGACTACACAAAATCATTGTCTCATAGCTTGCATCAGTATAATGACTGTCCGTCTATCACTGAGCTATAAAATTCTCGAGGTCAATCCAATGGTTCTTGATAGATTTTAGGACTAATGGTTGAAATATTTGAAAGAGCCATGGTGTAGTTATTTTTTTTTTTATAAAAAATGAAATTAGTAGTTTAATCCTATCCACAGGATGATTACCCAAATCGTAAAGATTTTTGGGAGAGAGATGATCAAGAGAAAAGTTAGGAAAATATAGATGGAGTAATAAGGTTTCACAACTATTGAAATATGGGCCCTATTGAGCAGTTATTCAATCCTACTAAGAAAATGAGAGATTTCAGGAAGTATTAGAATGAGAAATTTTAGGGGAAAGTATTATAGGGAGAGATTTGGATATTATATCCAAAGCTTTGTATGATTTTATTAGTATTTTTCTTAAAGGAGAACTCACTTACTAATGATGTGGCACCCTCCACAGCTCTTCTTCCCGTTTGCTTTAATATATATAATTTCTAAATAGGGAAAAACTCATAAAAGGCCTTAAGCTTTTACCTTATTTCAAAATAGAATACAAGGTCTAAAACTTTTCAAATTAATTTCTAAGTTTTCCAGGAAGTTTTCAATTAAGGACAGTCGTCCATTTAAAGTTAATTTTTGACAACTTTTTTTCCATTTTTTTTAAAATATCCAAATTACCCTTCATTAAAATAGAACTCTCATTCACTTCCTCTATAATCTCCTCATTTTCTTCACCGGCGTCCTCATGGTGATCAAGGACATCCAGTGTTCCCACGGCAATCAACTGCATATAACGGCCGTTGAAACCATGTAATGGCTTTAGATGAAAAAGGTAATATGAGTATTTTCAAAATATTAAGGGAAAAAGTGTCTTAGAAAATACCTTTAAATGACCGAATGTCCTTAATGAAAAAACTTACTGGAAAACTTGTGGACTAATTTAAGAAATTATAAAAATTTGTGTCCTTTTTTGAAATAAAGCAAAAACTTTAGGCCTTATTTGAAAATCTCCCTTAGCTTGTAACTATTCTTGTTCACTTATCAAGTTGGTGTTAAAGCCTGAATACAACCTTGAGCCTTAACAACAGGTTCAGGGCAACCCAATTGACCAATATCCTGTTTGGTAGGCATTCCTGACAAGGAATTCTCACAATTCTTCTAACCAAGCAGACCTGCACCAGAGCCAAACATAAAGACCGAACGGTATTATGCTGTCTCTGACTCCCTGTTTAGAGTTATCCTCCTTGCTTAACTGAAACTACTACGTTTCTGAAAGCTGCTACTTGATGCATGTCTAGTCTTTCATCAGTAAAGAACAATTCTTTTCCCTAGATAGTAAAGACCAAATTATAGTTGAGTCCTACATCCATGGTTCTAAAACATGGTTTTGGACATATTATATCGCCTATGGTTCCTGATTTGATATTTTGGATTTATTGGGACCGTTTGTTCTAAGAGAAATAATTTTAGAAAATGCAAAAATTGAGAACCTTCATTTTTAATCAGTTATAGGGTAACTGAATAAGATACGAAGGTGGTAAAAGTAGGTTCCAGAACATTTTTGGCTTTGGAGTGAATCAATGAAATAGTGAGTATCAGTGAAGGAGGAAGTCTATGTACCAGACAGACACCACGAATCAGTTTTAAACCGTGCCTATAGTTCAAATTGCTCAATCGACATTGTCGATTCTGATTGGAGCAATTTCATCAGCCACTTCAAAATGCCCAACCATCCGAGCGAAGAACAACATCTGCTGCTCCAAAGTGAATTTGAGATTCTCTGCCTGTTGAGCCTTGAGTTAGTGCCACCATATCTCCATGTTATCATTTGGTAAAATGAAAATTGAATAGTCAATACCTTGCGGAATCCATGTTGCTCTCCCTCAAATTCAACCAGTGCGACAGGCAATCCTTTCTTCTTCAGGGCCAGATGAATTTTACGAGCTTGAGTTGGTAGAACAACCTGTGAGGTCAAAATTTGTCAGATTGCAATCATTTAGGGTTCTTCATCTATGATGGATTCCTTAAAACTGAGGTTTTTAGGAAAGCAGTCACAAATACTGGCAGTATATTAGAAAACTAATTTGTTAATGCGCATCTTCCCTTAACAAAAACAATTGATTGAGCACCATTTGGCTCAAATACTGTATTCTTTCAAATTAATGTGATAATAACATGATATTTAAGTATTTTCATACAATGGAAAACTTCATAGACAATCATAGAGATGTGCTCCTCTTTTTTGGTAGAAGCATGTGACATGTTTTGACTTTTGAGGGCCTCTAACTTCTCTATCTCATCCATTAGAAAAGGTCTGGTGGGTACCAAATGCCCAAGTCAGAAACAATAATTCAAAGGGCCAAAAAAGGATGTGTAACAATGTGGGTGAATTCTCGATGGAGCATAGTGTGGGTCAAGAGGGCCCCACATGCCAGGCCATCCCTGAAAAATCTGCTTACAATTATTGTTAAATACTTTTATTTCCACATTATTCCTGTCAATAACCTGAGAAAAACCCAAAATATTGAAACTCTCCAGTTATGAACTTCGCCTCTGTGGTCACCGATTTTTGTGAAAAAGTAGTGCGGACATGTAGCCCCTTAAGCAATTCGTGTCATTTACATGGAAACATGCAAAATGCTGCTTACATGGCCAGTTCAACAATAGTTGGGTTTCATCATCATCGTTAAGAATCATCCAATTAATCTGTGGTGACTACTGTCACCTTTCAACAACAACAACAACAATAATAACAGGTCCATCCACAAAATCACAACATGGTAGATGCATGAACCTACATCGGCCTCACTGTCTAAGACGTTCATTATCAAGAATTATACAAACAAACATGGGCCTTTTTTTTTTTTTTACAATATTTACAGGGTACAGAAGTCAGGATTTAGATGATTCCACCAGTGATTCAGTATCCAAATAGGCTGTGGAACTCAACAATTTGACTGAATAAATCAACTTCTGCACTTGGAATCAATTGGAAAAGGCCAACAATATTTGTTGTGCGTCATCAACCCCAACAATGCATGCTCTATCTAATTTCTTTCCCAGTGTGTCATCATTCATATGACCGTCTACGAAACCCAGATAGGGCATGATTACGATAAGGACACATGATGGATACAACAAGGACATAGATTTTACAATACACATATAACTTCTGAATCAGTATACTGATCTGAGTATCATAGATGATTGTAAATTTGTAATTCAGTATATAAAAAGGATTTCCGAACTAGAAGTTGAGGTTACCGGATGCATACCTTGTCATCTAATCCTTGAAACAGAATAACGGGACAAGAAAAATTATCAACAAAGTTGATTGGTGACCTCTCAAAGAAAGACCTCTCATTCCCTGTAATTAGTGGAAAGCATGGATCTACCAGTCAAACAAATAGATTACAGAGGCAAATAACCTTTATATGCTATTATTTATAAACTACTCACCAACAAGATTATCAATGTAACAGGACTCATATTTATGCATCTCTGCTTTCAATGTTGACAAGTCAGCAATCTATACATACACCCGTAAACATGTAAGACTTCAAGAGTTTTATCTCAGCTACCATTAATAAATATGTATACTCAGCTTCAACAAAAATGAATATAAAATCTACAATGCAAAATATAATCATCTTTTAGCATTTCATGTTAGGTACCTTCCTGTTCCTCCTATGCAAACCATAATAAATTGTTATTAATTATGGAAAATAATTACTAGAGAAATGTTAAAAGAAAAGGAGTAGACAGTCCCCGGCCGTTGCTAAGCTGCTTAGAGAGTAGTGTGCGTGGGTGCATGAGTTTGACTTTGAGTCCCCTGTAAGTCAAAAAAAATTTGGAGCAGACAAACAAAAGAAACTACTTCCCACAATCATGCCCGTGCTCAAAACAACCCCTTTTATACCAACGACATGAAAGAGAAGTTGGCCTTGTTAAAAGTCTTGGCACTTCCCTAAATACAAGGTTCTTGTAACAGCTTAAATAAGTGGAAACATATCAACGGAGGCCCTCCCCCATAAACTACAAAATATGTGCATACTTGCATCAGCATAGGCTGATATGTGAATCTGAGGATTTGGGTCAGTTAGATCAGAATGGAGAAACATAATTCATTTAGCCGACCCTAACATAGTTGGGAAGAGGCTTTGATGATGATGATGATGATGATGATGATGATGATGAGGAGGAGGAGGAGGAGGAGTGACCGAAATAATGGCTAATAAACAGTATAAGGCATATAAACTTCTATACAATAAATTAAATTGAAAAATCATTTCAAATTAAGAAAAATCCAAGTATAAAGGTTTTATCAACATGCCAATGAAATATTATCCTCTGTCTAAGATTACATTACACATGTCTATATAAATAAGATTAAAAATAAAAAAATAAAAAAAAAAAAAAAAAAGAAACAGGAGAGTATTGACCAATATATCAGCTGATAGTTCTATTATTACTTGGGCCGTGCTTACGTTGACCAATATTCAATGCTTAGAAACTTGCCTAAGAAAAGAATACAAGACTTGATGGATCTGATCAGATCTATCAGATCCATCCAACAGTGTACCCAAGAGAATTGAAGTACTTGTCAGAGAAGAAAGCAACATTGGTTTTTGTAGAAAGCCATATCACAAAGAAATCATCAGCATGATGCACACCTATGGATATTGTATCGACACATACAAGAAAAACAGATTCAATACCATATTTCTCCCAATCCAGGACACAGATATCCTACTCCAAGATGTAGCAAGTAGCGAATTTTCTATGTGATAACATTTACCAGTGATTGTTCTTCTTCTTTTTCTTCGTTTTTGGACATTTATAAAGTGGTCCCAAAAGCAAGGAAAATATATCATGGCTGTTAATATTATAAAGCACTTTAGATTAAGGTCTTACTACAGCATTCTTTTTTATATTTCTTATGGAAAATATAGATAAAATCATTATTAGTTCAAGTATAAATACTCTAAGACAAAGCAATTAGGCTTAATCATATTCTACAAGTATGCTATGAGTATCCAGTATCAACATCATTGTTGTAGGCTATCCAACATTACATCAAGCATATACTAACCCAGGAATCTTATATTATCCTCAAAACAACGGAAACAGAAGGCCAAGCATTTCCAGGGATATTGTATTCATAAAAACACAGCATTGGCCACTTACACCATACAAGGAAGAACCGCCCTTGAAAGTCTCTCTGAAAGCAAGAGAAGCTAATGTTGTATAACCACCGGCAGATTCCCCAGTGATACAAAGTCGATCTTCATCTACCTTTCCACTGTCCACCTAAAGAATCAAAACCAATTCCTTTTTTCTTACCATTTTTTGCAATGTTATGAGCATACCAACTATGCTTTTACAGCTATGAACTAAAAAGTGACAAGAATATGAAGTGAAAACATACCAAATATCTGGCACAACTACAGCAGTCATTAACATCAACAATGCCCCAAAGCCCCAAAAGCCGTTCTCTGTATTCCCTTCCATAACCTTCACAATTACAAGCACTAGTCAGAACCATAGCATTTGAGTTTTATTCATGAGCACTTTTTGTCAACGGGACAGATTCTGGCCAGGCCCACACCAGGTCAGTTCTCGACTTCTCGTACCTTTTGTTGGGTTTGGATTGCTTTACAAACCAAACCAAACCAAACCAAGCCTTTTCCCACTAGGTGGGGTCGGCTATATGGATTTGACGACGCCAATCAAATCTGTTTAGGGCCATGTCCTCCGTTAGATCCATGTAGGCAAGGTCATGTTTAATAGTTTCTTTCCAACTTCTCTTGGGTCTCCCTCTCCCTCTCCTACTCCTGGCAATCTCTATGCCTTCACACCTTTTAACAGGTGCTTCCATTGGACGCCTTCTAACATGGCCAAACCATCTTAGTCGATTTTCTCTCATTTTATCTCCAATCGGTGCTATTCCTACTTTGCCCCTAATCTCCTCATTCCTAATCCTATCTCTCCTTGTGATCCCGCACATCCATCTTAGCATTCTCATCTCCGCAACTTCCATCTTCTTAACATGATTATGCTTTACTGCCCAACACTCTGATCCATATAACAAAGCTGGATGTATTCCTGTGAGAATGGTGCTCACGCGCTTACCGTGTACACCACCTAGTGGGCCCCATCTAGGGCGCCACAGACCATTGGATAGAGGGGGCCGGAAAGATACAAGGGCATCGATATCAAGTTTGGGGTCAATCTCATGCCACTAACCCCATGATCCATGGCCCACAAGTTAACCACTATATATATATATATATACATATATATATAGAGAGAGAGAGAGTGTGTGTGAGAGAGAAGAATGAGAGAGACCTTCGATCCAATGGTGCAGTCCATTCGGATGAGTGTAAACCCTTGGGATCCGGTGTAATTTATGGGGTCCCAGGGGTCTAGGGTGGCCCCACTACGTTGCCCTCACCATGACACAGAAAGCGGAGTGCTCACAGGAAGATTTTCCATATATATAAATATATATATATATGATATGTACACGTATGTTTATAACAATGAACACATCATGCATTATACAATATATATACACATGTTTATTGATGAGTTTCCAACTCCATATTGCAGAAAATATTCTCTTGCACACGGTTCATATGAGAACCATGCACAGGAGATCCTTTTCCACATATTGCAGGGACCAGGTCTTGTCGATGATCATGTTTATAGATAAGTGCCCAGACCCAAGCACAACCAGATTGCATTTGGGTTTCAAAATCCAAGACCGAGCCCAACTTGAACCCGAACAATCTCCAAAACCCAGAATTTACTCTGGTCAGATTGCCATGCAGGCTCAGGTTTGGTCCCCCAAGTTGCACCTTGGTTTGTAACTATAATTTTCCACAGGCCATAACAATAATCACAATTATTCCTCAAACAAACAAGTCGAAACCAAACCAGTGCTGCCTCCATAATTAACATCAGCAAATGCCCATCCTCGACTAGTCCAGTACTGAATGCTAAGATCCAAGGTTTCACGTGCTTCAGCTGTAGGTCCCCCTGTAAAATTTACAAAAAAGTTAATACCACTGTAGATTCACCACGTAACAGCAATATATCCTTTCGTTTAGTAAGTGATGATGGGGAAAAAAATGACAATGCAGACCTAGCATGTATGAAAAAATTCCAGACAAGAGTTGTATATTGTCTTTGAGATCAGCATTTAACATACATAATCCAAAATCAACAGATAATAGAAGACTGTTACACATTGTAATTATCCTGATTGAGTTGTACTATGGTGTTGATTCTACAAGAGAGCTCCTAATTTTTCCACTGAAGTCAACCTTCATTTGATTGTCAGAATGAACCAGTTCAACTGTCTACTTCTTTAGATTATAGCTCAGGTTTTGATGGATCTTAAAGTGAAAATTGTCTTCTACAACAGAATTGATCATGATCACATCATCTACATTGGATATTGAATTGCTAATTTAGAGCATATTCTTGTTCTTTTTCTTCTTCTTTTTTTCTTTTCTTTTTTCTCAAACTACAATATGTATTCTTACCATGGCTTCTCAAGAGTAAAGGAGGCCTTTCTTCAAGGCTAGCTTGATAAGTATGACTGAAAGGTGAATAAAAATATGCATAGGCCTTCTGACCACTGACTTCTGTAGGAAACTCAATTATCTCAGGCACACTGAAGTATGATTTATACTTCCCACAGTCTGGCGAGGAAGACCAAATGATAGAGAATCCAATTACTTTTGAGTGACTCTCATTTAAAGTCACCTGTCAACCAAAAATAAATAAAAAATGATACCGAAAAAAATTACTGAATGGATAATTTTGAACAATTTTCCCTAGTATTTCTGTCAAAAATTAGCTTCAGATATACAGAAAATGATTGAGGCAACACACCTTAGCTATTGACAATGGAAGGACGGGAGACGCTCCCTCAATGTACAGACTATGAGGTGCAGAAACCTGGCCAGACCAAAAAATACACATCCATTAAAAAATTCATACCCACACCTTTTCTCCTACACACCACAGTAGCTTGCTTAACCGAGGAACAAACTTAAGTGCACAAGGAACAAGGAAATGGGATTACAGATGGACTGAGGAGGCCCTAAAATTCTGATTAACCAAATCATCATGGCCATGGGTATGGATTTTGAGGCCAAAAGATAAATGGTGAAAACTTGGATATCTATGACAACAGTAACGTGGGGGTTAGGTGAAGAACAACAATCAGATGTGTGGGACGGTGTTAATTCATCTGTAGGTGTGCATGGGCAGTTTGGCTGGCAATTGATAATCGGTGGGGGTCCCAAGGAGATGCATCTCTCTCCATATATAGGTGGGGCTCCTGTGCGGATGTCTAGGACAGGAGATCATGTTAGGCAACCTGTAAGGCCCACCTGGGGTCCCAACAGCATTGAGTGAGATAGGATATGGAAAGATCGAAATGGGACTGAACCATATATAGTTTTTTTTTTTTTTTTTTTTTTTTTTTGGGGGGGGGGGGGGGAGGGGTTGAATTTTACACCCATCTGAATGGACTGCACCATTGGATCGAGGGTCAATTGTTTAAGAGGTGGAACTTGTGGGTCGTTGATCAAGGGGTTAGGATGATGAATTTTACACCCATCTGAATGGACTGCACCATTGGATCGAGGGTCAATTGTTTAAGAGGTGGAACTTGTGGGTCGTTGATCAAGGGGTTAGGATGATCACATGAGCCCCTGCCATTGTATACCTGTAGGGCCCACCCAGATGAAGTGATCCCCACCCCCCGGACTCTATATAATGCACTAATAGTTAAAAATAAGATTGTGAACCTACAATATTATTTATATCAGTGAAAGGTATATCGAGCAAAGAAAAAGAACTCTCAACATCATCCAGGATTCCCAAATATGATCGGCCATTCTGCCTGCACATCATAAACTGCAACCTTAATACTGTACGATTGAATAAACAGTTTCGATCCAAATATATGTGATAGTACCAATAAAAGAAGTATCCATAATAACAATAACAACAACACAACAATTATAATGACAATAACTGAAACACACACTTTCTTTGAAATATCTCGCAAACCTATAAGTGCAAGCAATATAGTTGGTGGACTTTCCATTGTTCTGAAGAAAATCATAAGAGCTGAAACCAAAATTCCAAAATGGTTGTGTGAATTCAGCATCCAAAGTATAAAGTGCTTGCACCTCATTGATTCCTTCTGTCTGTCTCCACAACATTAAAAGCAAAAAAATAATATACATGAGTTTACATTGTCATAGGATGCAACTTTTGGTTCTAAGATCAAAAATAAATTAATTAATAAAAGTGATTTAGTACAAATGAGCCTCAAAAAACTACAAAAGAACTCAAGTCAGTAAACTATTTCAATGAGCAAAACACATGCCATGAATAGATGATCATGGTCACAAGCGAGTGGGTGTTAGGAAAATTAGCTTCATAACATTATACAAAATTGGTGAGCCAAGTTTCCTAATTGAGATGGTTTTTTTTATTGTAACTATCCCGATTGAGTCTTCTTGAATGAGAGGCACCATAGTATCAAACTCCAAGTCAGTAACCACAAATAATAAACAGATATAAATCTTGACAAAAAACTAACAAAAAGTCCATGGATTCCATTTGTTGGGAGGGAACATAGGTGGAAAGTGAATGAAGAAATAGATAAGATTCAAGAGTGAAACAGTTTAAGTTAAATTCCACCATGATGGGAACTACTGCACATCTGAGACAATACAGATGAGCACAATTAAGAGCTGCTCAGCATCGCAATCACAAGGTTGTGGTTCAAGTCATGTCACCAATGACCCAAGAAAGAAATAAAAAAAGATAAGTCTCAGATGATGTAAGCATGTGAGCAATAGAATATACAAAGATGGATATCATAGTAGAAAATAGATGATAAAATGCGTCCAGAGATAAATCAAGGTAACTGAAAAAAGAGTCTTCATTGGATAAGGTATTCCAATTAAAGATGGAACTTACCCATTTATATAGATTCCAAAATCCGCTTTTCCTATCTGTAACAAAAAGCAGTTCCCCTGAAAAAAGGAGGAAAAGCCAAAAAAGAGAAGAAAGCTCAGCTTACTAAAGATAATGATAATTCTTGCCTCTTAGTACCAGCAATAATCAACCATTGCCCAATAATTACTACATGAAACAAGGACAATCAACTATGAATACAAAGGAATCATGAATAAAGGAGGGATGCAAATGATCAAAAGGCCCTATCTGAGGATTTGGCTCAGGATAGATCATAACAGAGAAAAAGAATTCATAAAACTGACTCCAACATAGTTGGGACAAGGCTTTAATGATGATAATGATCAAAAGTTGCAGCCATCAGAAGCTAGCACATGAGCCAGCTGGTTTGTTTTCTTTCGTTCCTGACACTCCATAAAGCCATCTGCATCTTGTTCTACATTAGGTGGGCCATTAAATACTACACATTTTTTTAAGGGACCTACAAGTCTAGAACTAGTTGTTTTAGCAATGAAAAAAATACTACTTAAAAATAGTTTTTTAAGTACAACATCTAAGATGTATTTCTGGTCAAGCAGCATGCTTTGTAGATCAGCATTGGAAAACAAAGAGTACCTTTGGAGGACCATTTAGGTTCTGTTGGAGATTCTATCATTGTATCATCACCACCAGCAACACAAATGCATTTGTACACTTCTCTACAAAATGACACAAAGGGGCAGATGAACACGTTGTACAGAAGATATGGATGGTGGGGAAGATTTGAATATATAATTGAAAACCTACATATACAAAAGAAGCTTAAAGACACATTAGGGAAGTTTACTAAAGAAAATGGAACAAGTGGTGAATGATAAGATCAAGGAAGAATCAAACATGCAGGATGAACCACAAACAAAAGATTTATATTTATTGTTTGGAGAGAAACAAAAAAGAAGGAAGACATGCTCCCAAAACTAAGCCAAGTTGAGTTGACCCAGTTAAGTGCAAGTCAAGTTTCACTTCAACTCAGTTTGTTTATACTCAGCCAATTCAAAGAAAATGGAAAGAGTCCTTCATCCAAAATGTTCTCTAAGAAATTGTGAATTGTGATCAAGATATTAGAAGAGGAAAAAGAATCATTTTAGTACTTGAAGCCTAAAAGAAAACTTTCATAACCTTTTCTTAACTAATCAAACCAGCTCTGCAATTGACCCGGCTCTTCTGAATGCAGTATTACCGATTCAGACTCGGCCCCCCATTAGGCTAGGGTTGGGTCAGGTTGAATTGGCCAAGTGGCATGCAACTTAACCGAGTCAGGTTGAATCTGGATTTGGACCCATCTTTTGACCAAAAAATTTTGTGTAAACATCTTTCAAAATATAAAAACATCCTGTGCCCCATGGTGGATTGATCAGGAGAGAGAGAGAGAGAGAGAGAGAGAGAGAGTCTACATCCAATGCTAATGTTTTCATCAAAAGAGGAACGTGCAAGACACCAATCCTAGTCAGTAGCCAACCCACAAGAAAACAAGCCAATTCACCATCTTGCTTGGGCAGTACATGAATAAGAAATGATGAAGGGAAATAGAAGATGATGTTGGTAGTGGTGGGAAAGTGGGAATGGGAGAAGACAAGCATTCAAATACCAGTAATGAAAGGAAATAGAAGATGGTGGTGGTAGTGGTGGGAAAGTGGAAAGGGAGGAGATGAACTGTACAAGGTGTTTGAACTCTTTGAAGAAGTGTTGGAAATTGGGAATGAATGAATTGGGTTTGACAATGATTGGGAATAGCATTGGACAATGAATTGGGAATATATATATATATATATATATTTTTTTTTTGAATGATGAATTGGGAATAAATGAATAGGGTTTGACAATGAATTGGGAATGAATGAATGAATGAGAGAGAGATAGAGAGAGAGAGAGAGAGAGAGAGAGATCCTACTGTAGGACTTCACCGAGTCCGAGCCACCCCAACTAGGTCACTACTGAGTCCAAGTTGACTCAGACTTTGCTGAGTTTTAAAACAGACGAATATTCAAAGCTTTTTAAGCTTTTATTTCTTCTCCAAGATATAAGGCATCAGCAATCACTCATGATGCATATGAGTGGACTAGGCATATAAATGCACTTGAGTTGGAGCATCTCAGAAATAGGCATGGAAGTTTTCTAAGAAGTTGAAAAATGCTATAAGATTTAAGAACATGCTATGAAATGGAATTGTCAAAGACCAGAGTATTGAGTTTTTACATTAGTGAAGTACAAAGTGGTAAAATATCATTCTCTAAATAAAAGAGAACTAACCAAACCAAACCAAACCAAGCCTTTTCCCACTAGGTGGGGTTGGCTATATGGATTTGACGACGCCAATCAAATCTATTTAGGGCCATATCCTCCGTTAGATCCATGTTGGTAAGGTCATGTTTAATAGTTTCTTTCCAACTTCTCTTGGGTCTCCCTCTCCCTCTCCTACTCCTGGCAATCTCCATGGCTTCACATCTTTTAACAGGTGCCTCCGTTGGACGCCTTCTAACATGGTCAAACCATCTTAGTCGATTTTCTCTCATTTTATCTCCAATCGGTGCTATTCCTACTTTGCCCCTAATCTCCTCATTCCTAATCCTATCTCTCCTTGTGATCCCGCACATCCATCTTAGCATTCTCACCTCCGCAACGTCCATCTTCTTAACATGATTATGCTTTACTGCCCAACACTCTGATCCGTATAACAATGCTGGTCTTACCGCCACCTTATAATACTTTCCTTTAACCTTGAGGGGGACTTTCCGATCACACAAGACCCCCGAAGCACTCCTCCATTTGGTCCACCCGGCCTGAATCCTGTGACTTGTCAATCCAAGCCCAAACTCATTGGCCCATTAAGGCCCAGTTATTGTATTTTAACATTAGTCAAAGCACACATGTACAGACTTAATTGGTTAGCTACATTTTAGGATCTGAGATTTGATTAGATACTAATTAGGATGTAATTAGGGCAATCAGCCCCATTATATATACAACAACAGTCGTCCCTCAAAAGGGTACTGTATTTAACATATCAAGGTTTTCTGCTTCAAATCTCTCTCAATAACATGGTATCAGAGCCAAATCGATCATCTGATCGTCTCCTGAGTCATCTTCCAAGCCTTGGAAGCCATCTGTGATCATCTTCTTCAGCTGGATCCTCTCTAATCATCCCTGATCATCTCTGATCAGGCGTGGCCCACCTGTGATCAACATCACCAATCTCAGCGGATTCTTCCCTCTTGGTCGCCTGAATATCCTCTTGTTTATGGAGATTTTTTCAAGATTTATTGATCATCAGAGGTAGGTCTTCTACCCTTTTTTGTGAAAATTCAGTTTTTCCCTCTTGTTTTCATATCAGCCGTCCAAAATCCTGGATCTGGATGTGTTTTGACTGAGACCACTTCCAAAAGTTGCATAAATTGGCTGTTCACTCATCCCCATCCTCAGATCTGTCATCAGATCACTTGGGGGGGCCCACGTGTAGACATTCCTGGTGACGACAGGGTCGTCTGGAGCACTTGTGTTGTGCACTGTTCATCCAGTTCGTCTGGGAACTATTTTGGGCATCTTCAAACATAGATCTTGGCTGCCGGTTGCTGTCTGCTGCGATACATCATCACTCTGACTCTTCTGATTGTGTTCCTACCCACTGATTGTGGTCTGATCCGTCTGCTATGGATCTGCAACAGTGTTGCTGCCATTTTTACTGCTAGTTACTGCTGATTGCTCATTCTTCTGCTGAACTGCTAGTCATTCATCATTCTGGTTGGTTATTGCTGTTGGGTTGATTACTTGTTCATCCTTCTGCTGGTTAGTGCCATTACTGCTGATTGATCTAGTTACTTCTATTACTACTTTCTGGATTGATTGCTTGTTCTGGGTAGTCATGGACAAATCTGAAATTACACTGGTTAAGTTTGATGGAAAAAATTATACCTCATGGGCCTTCCACTTTCAAATTTACTTAGAAGGAAAGGAACTTTGGGCACACATTGACGGATCTGAACCTAAACCCGAGGAAGATGACAAGAAGATTTTAGCTTGGAAAACTAAGGATGCTAAAATAAAAACATGGTTACTGAGTTCAGTTGACCCACATTTTATCCTAAACCTCAGACCCTGCAAAACTGCCCGTGACATGTGGGCCTATCTTAAAAAGATCTATCAACAAGGCAATGCTGCTCGTCAATTTCAATTAGAACTTGACATTTCTCAATTTACTCAAGGCACCCAGTCTGTTCAGGAGTATTACAATGGCTTTCGCAGACTGTGGTCCGAATATGATGAGATTAAGTTTGCCACGGTCTCTGAAGCTCTCCTACCTGAACTACTTCTCTTACAGCAAAGTAGCCATCGGGATCAGTTTCTTATGAAACTTCGTATGGAGTTTGAGACAGTTCGATCTAACTTGATGAGCAGGGCTTCTCTTCCTAGCCTGGATGACTGTCTTCAGGAGCTTCTCCGGGAAGAACAACGTCTCGTCACTAAAACTACTCTGGAACAACAGAGATCTGTTGAGGCTCCGCTTGCCTATGTTGCTACAACCAGACCACCTCCTCGGGACATCAGTAAAGTTCAGTGCCATAACTGCAAGAAATACGGTCACTATGCAAATCAATGCAAGGCAAAAATCTGCAGATATTGTAAGGCCACTGGTCATGTTATTGACGAATGTCGGAAGAAGAATCGCAACTCTACTTCCCGCACCTATGTGCCATCTGCCCCTGGTACATACACAGTGCCGTCAGCTCCTAGTGCTTACACAGTGGCCACTCCACCATATGCATCGTCTGTCTTCGGCGGTTCTCTGCAGTATGATTCTTCCTCCCAACCTGGTTCCTCCTCTCAATCTGCGTCACCAACTCCTATCACCCCTGAGATGGTCAACCAAATGATCATTAATGCCTTAGCATCCATGAACATCGCAGGTACTGATTCATCTCTTTCCAATACATGGTACTTAGATTCTGGTGCGAGTAACCATATGACCTCTTCACCCATAACATTGCAACATGTTGTTCCTTACACTGGTCATCTTACTGTCCAAGCTGCCAACGGAGATCATCTTCCCATCACCTCTGTTGGTGATACCCCTGGCCCCTTACCATTAACCAATGTTTTCGTTTCTCCTCATCTTGCTACCAATTTAGTTTCTGTGGGTCAACTTGTTGAAAATAACTACAATGTCTCTTTTTCTTCTTCTGGTTGTGTTGTGCAGGACCAGGAGTCGGGGGAAGTGATCGCGAGGGGGCCTAAGCGTGGCCGACTTTTTCCCTTACCGGTGTCTTCATTTATTCCGAATAAAAATTTCCATCAGTTATTTTGTTTTTTCATTCAGAATAATTCTCGGTTGTGGCATAATAGACTTGGTCATCCAAATGCCTCTACAATGTCTACTTTATTTCAATCTGGATTATTAAATAAACCTATTGCCTCTGCTTCTTTTGAATGTGATGCTTGTAAATTAGGAAAGAGTAAAACTTTACCTTTTTCACACTCTACAACTCGGAGCACTGCATGTTTTGACTTAATTCACAGTGATGTTTGGGGCATTGCTCCGACTCTTTCCCATAGTCATTTCAAGTACTTTGTCACTTTCATTGATGACTACAGCAGATTTACTTGGATTTATTTATTACAGTCTAAGTCTGATGTTCTTAAGGCATTTAAAATTTTTGTTAGGTATGTAGAAACCCAATTCTCCAAATGCATTAAGAATTTGCGCTCCGACTCGGGGGGGGAGTATGTGTCCAATGATTTTCAATCTTTTCTAAACGATAAAGGAATCATTGCTCAACGTACCTGTCCATATACTCCACAACAAAATGGAGTCGCCGAACGGAAAAACAGACATCTCCTTGATGTCACTAGAACACTTCTCATTGAATCATCCGTTCCCCCTCGTTTTTGGACTGAAGCTCTCACCACAGCAGTTCATCTCATCAATCGCCTTCCCTCACCTACCATTGCTCATTTCACACCTCATTTTAAATTGTTTGGTCATCACCCTGTGTTTGATCACCTTCATACATTTGGATGTGTTTGTTTTGTTCATCTACCTCTCACAGAACGAACCAAACTAACCGTGCAATCTCGCCGGTGTGCGTTTTTGGGTTATGCCACTAATCAAAAAGGTTTTGTTTGTTATGATCCCATTGGACGTCGTATCAGAGTTTCTCGAAATGTTATTTTCTTTGAAAATCAGTATTTCTTCCAAACTCACATAGACTGTCCTCCACCATCTTCACCAGCTTTCTTACCTGGTTTCTCGGATCAAACAAATGTTACTCGGTTTAATCCTGATTTTGTGTATCATCGACGGGAAAAACCTCCCACTGCAGATGGCCGTCCTCATGATCCTCCACCGACAAATGGTTCCGCGCCTACTCAAGCCTTGCGTCGCTCCTCCAGAAATTCTAGACCGCCTAAGAGGTATGGATTTACCCATACTTCGTTGATAACAACCCTATCTTCTGTTCCTATCCCGAGTTCTTATTTGCAGGCTGTTCAACAAGATTGTTGGAACCAGGCCATGAAGGAGGAATTGGCTGCATTGGATCAAAATCACACCTGGGATATTGTGGAGTGTCCTTCAACAGTTAAACCCATTGGTTGCAAATGGATCTACTCGATCAAACTTAAATCTGATGGGTCCTTGGATAGACACAAAGCTAGACTTGTGGCACTTGGCAACAGACAAGAGTATGGCATTGACTATGAGGAAACGTTTGCACCTGTGGCAAAAATGACATCCGTTCGGTTACTTCTCGCCATCGCAGCATCTAAATCTTGGACATTATACCAAATGGATGTCAAAAATGCTTTTCTCCATGGGGATCTGCAAGAAGAAGTCTATATGCGGATACCACAGGGGGTCCTCTCTCCCTCAAAAAGGACTGTCTGTCGCCTGCGAAAATCGCTTTATGGTCTAAAGCAAGCTCCTCGGGCATGGTTCGAAACCTTCAAGGGTCGCTTATGCGAGAGTGGTTTTACTCAAAGCCCTTATGATCCATCTCTCTTTCTCTGCCACACATCTACCGGTATTACTGTGCTTCTCGTCTATGTTGACGATATTATTATCACTGGTACGGATGATGGAATGATCAAATCTCTCCAAGCCTCTCTCAGGGATTCCTTTCATATGAAGGATTTGGGCCCATTGCATTATTTTTTGGGCTTAGAGGTGCATCAATCTTCCAAAGGTATATTTGTTAATCAACACAAATATACATCCGATCTTATCGAGTTGGCCGACCTCCATGATTCCTCGCCTGTTGATACGCCTGTAGAGGTCAATCTCAAGTTGAGTAAAGATGATGGCGATCTTCTTCCTGATCCTCATACCTACCGGCGCCTGGTAGGAAGTCTTGTCTATCTCACCATCACTCGACCTGACATATGCTATGCGGTTAATCTTGTGAGCCAGTTCATGACAGCTCCTCGACACCTTCATTTGACAGCTGTGAAGCGCATTATCCGCTATTTGCTGAGAACTGTCCCTCGTGGTTTATATTATCCAACGGATAATCCTCTTCATCTGATCGCTTATGCGGATGCTGACTGGGCAGGCTGCCAAGACACACGTCGTTCTACTACTGGTTGGTGCATGTACCTTGGAAAGTCTCTCATTTCTTGGAAATGCAAGAAACAAGAACGCGTGTCCAGATCCTCCACCGAAGCTGAATATAGGGCGATGTCTTCTGCTTGTTCTGAGATCTTATGGCTACGGGGACTTCTTTTGGAACTTGGGTTCGCTCAAACCTCTCCTACTTCATTACATGCAGACAATACTGGGGCCATCCGCATCACTGAAAATCCAGTCTTCCATGAACGCACCAAGCATATCGAAGTTGACTGCCACTTTATTCGAGATGAATATAAGCGGGATGTCATTAGTCTACCTCATGTCCCTACTGAGTTCCAGTTTGCAGATATCTTCACAAAGGGACTTCCTCGGCCTCGACATCAATTCCTTGTCTCCAAATTGCTGCTTTATGACTCCCCCGCATCAATTTGAGGGGAGGTGTCAATCCAAGCCCAAACTCATTGGCCCATTAAGGCCCAGTTATTGTATTTTAACATTAGTCAAAGCACACATGTACAGACTTAATTGGTTAGCTACATTTTAGGATCTGAGATTTGATTAGATACTAATTAGGATGTAATTAGGGCAATCAGCCCCATTATATATACAACAACAGTCGTCCCTCAAAAGGGTACTGTATTTAACATATCAAGGTTTTCTGCTTCAAATCTCTCTCAATAACATGACTTACATCAGTATCAATCCCTCCATCCTGTTGCACCATCGATCCAAGGTACCTAAAGTTTTCTTTCTCTACAATCTTTTATGTGCCCAAACTTACTTCTATGTTACCAAGTGTCCTACTTCGGCTAAACTTGCATTCCATATATTCCGTCTTGCATCGAGTTAGCCTAAACCCTTTTGCCTCTAACGTTTTCCGCCACACTTCTAGCTTAGCATTCACTCCTCTCGTCTCATCTACTAAAACAATGTCATCTGCAAATAGCATACACCACGGCACCTCATCCTAAATAAAAGAGAACTGAAAGAACAAAAATGATTTGAGTAAATGAAATTTCCACTCACCCATTCTCAGAAATATATCCAACCCAAAGTTCTGCTTTATCCCAGTGCATATTTGGGTGACTCCATTCAACCCACGCCAATCTTTTTCCATTTGAGTCAAGACGGGGAAAGGCATAGAAGTCATTGCCGCTAACCAATATTCTGGGTTCTGTAATTTCCATGAACAGATACAAGGATCAATGAACGACACAGCCATTGTAAATCAAATTAGTAAGATGTATATGAATAACAAGACACCTAACAAAGTTCCCAAATGTCATTAAAAATTAGTCAGTGAAGTACTTAGTGCTTATTCATTAATTGCAGAAACATTTACCACGGGTATTTCCATCCCTGAGATCTATAGATACAATTGTCGTGGTTGGGTTTTGGCTACTTTCACGATGATCTGCCAATGACATTAGAAAAGCAATTGGATAAAATACCAAAAAATGAGGAGCATGATGATCTGCCAATGACATGAGAAAAACAATTGGATAAAATACTAAAAAAAATGAGAAGCATAAATTCCATAGACATTGTGAACAGAGGACCCAGAAGAAAAAGAAGAAGCTGAGCATGTTGTTAGCTGGATCCAACAGTATATTAGTTACCAACCTTCTCTTACAGTTATGTAATGGTTAGAATGTGACTCAAGCACACCATCAGCATACCGGACAATAGGTCCACCATAGTCAGGAGTAATTGGTAGAGGAACAGAATCTGTGAATCAGGAAGAAAATGTCAGATCAGAACACTACAATTACCACTGGGTACAAATTATAGTTACTAGTTGATGACTTCATGGTTGAGCATGTCAAAAACTCTTGAAGTACCCTTTTTTTCCAATTTTTTCCAATTTAGTACATTTCAATGCTCATAAAGACATGCCAAGATGTGCAAGAAATTAAGAGAAGACATTAATGTCACAATTTTGTGTCTTTTTTGAAGGAAGAAACCACTCATCTTACAGACCAAATCTTTGTTATTTAAAAGATAATTAATTTTCTTAGCCATCAAACATCCAGGGAATTGTGGCAGGGGATACTTGAGAAAACAATAATGATGTTATGAGGTTCTTCATTAAGAGGTCTCTAGATCAAAACCAGGCAGACATCACCCATAGAGCAGGTGACAAATCTGGATAGAAAGTAAAAGAGAAACAGAATTGGGAATTTATGAATCTTCAGACTTCAATTAATTATAATTTTCAGTTTCCTGAATGTGAGTATAACTGGTCTTATTAGAAGTAGTTTAGCTTAAGGTAGTGAGTATCCTTGGTTTCTCAGACTGTTTGGTTTGGGTGTGAAAGAAACAATGTTCTGATAAAACTGGAGCAATATGAATACACAATAACCTTTCACTACTTCGCGCATTTCACATGGGTTCTACCTTGACATGGATTCATCAAAATCGCGCGCACAAAACAGGGGTTGAAGAAGCAAACTAGACATGATAAGGACAAAAAACATATATATATGGGAAATTCAATCTGTAAGTAATGAGTTACCTCCAATAAACTTCTTGTAAAGCCGTTGATCTTCATAGTTTGAAAATATAACCATATTTCCAGACACTGTAAAATCACCACCTCCATACTCTTGGGCTAATGACCTTACTGAAAGCCCTTCAGGACTAACATCTATAGGCTTCCCACCTAATTCTTCTGGTTCCTTGACAATAACATCGCGTCTGGACAAGTAAAAAAAACTTTGTAAGAAGCTCAAAACAAGATCACCCCACACTAAATTTCATGTCAACAAAGACATAAAACAAATAAATAAAAGCACCCCAGTTGCCAAAAATGGTCTGTAGTCAGCAACAGTGTGAATTCATGTAGTTATCAAGCTTTTCGTTGTTCTAAAAGACTAATGATCTTGATTCAAGATAACCCCTTGTTTGTTCTCTTTGATGAATTGGGATTTGGATTGTTTTGGGGGGTTTTTGAAGGGAATAGATAGAGGGTTTTTTTTTTTTTTTTCCTACCCATTTTCGTGAGGGCGGGGCTCGAGCCAGCAGAGGCGGCCAGTTCCGTCGACGGCAATGCCACCAGAGCGCTTTCCAGCGCTGGAGACAGCTTCGGCCGTTATTGGGGATTTCCATGATCCGTATGGAGCTGTTACCTTCTCTTTTGGTGCTTCTTCAACTGCTGAGCCCGAAGCCATTCTCTTCCTGATACCAGAGAGAGAGAGAGAGAGAGAGAGAGAGAGAATTCGAAGGAATCTGAAAACGTAGGAAATCAGAATCCGCAGAAATGGTTGAGAATTTTAATGCATGATTTGAAGTAGAAGGAGAAGAAAACGAGAGAGAGAAATGGTTGACTGAAATGCACGCAAAAAGACAGTTATCTAGTAGACTAGTAAAGTGGGAACCGGAGCTCAGAACATGCAACCCATGGGGCGTTTGTTTGGAGGGATTTCTAAATGGAAATTCGGTTGTGGTTGGATTGCCTGTTTGATTTTATTAGTGAATTTAAAATTGTCACACTTTTGACTCATAAAGTTTTCAAATTTGAGCTTCTAAAATGTGGGATTTAACCATTTGTGAATTTAACTTGTGGATGAGATCATTTGAGAAATTCAGATTAATCCCCAGAATTCTTAGAATGTTGAAAACAAAAAGAATAACAAAATGGATCCTAATGTCTTGGTTCCCGAACCCAACCCGTCCAGACCCGTCTTAAGTTTATCTCATCTAAGCTCGACCCACGCCAGAGGCCACTAGTGGTTTTTTTTTTTTTTTTTTTTTTTGCTATTGAAGGGTTCCCAAACCTTTGAACTGGACTATTCCCTCCAGGTCTAGAAGGAAGTCGGGTAAACTCCCCTGTGGCCCCAATATGGTAGTACAATTTTCGAACCTACAACCTCCCAATGTAAACCATAGTTGTAGGCCAACTGAGCTACTAGTACATGACTTTGAAGTAAAGTTAGAACATGAAGGCGTCTATTCTTTTCAACATCTAGATCTTTAATAGATTCTCCATACAAGATGAGTTTCACTAGTCTCTCTCACACATCTCATGAGTGACGCCCACTCTCTGGAAAAATACTTATGGGTTCAGTCACAAGTGGAAAAAATCTACAAGCAACAGTCTCATTTTTCTTGTTCACTAAAAGTCTTACATAACCCAGATCCTTTCTTCTTATCTTTACTGAGATCAGAAAAGGATTTGTATTTCAAAAGTACACTCCACAACTAATAGAACAAAAGAAAGACCATCAAAAAGACAACCCAAAGAAGGTCAAGGAAAAAAGATGGATTGATCATTTTGCGTCCTTCCTCTCCATAAATTATTCAAGGCCAGCCTGGGGCACACATATGAAATCCAATATCACACCATCTCCCTAGTCCCAATACAAGGAATACATCACTCTCCCTTGATGCTGAGATTTGAAAAAAAAAAAAAAAAAGGCCCATACGCGTATTGTCCTATTGAAGCTGGGCACACCTATTTTTCATCATACCAAAATAACATCTTTGTATAAATAAATGTAAGTAATGTGTTCCACATGTTATGAGTATGAAAATGGACTCAGCTCTGATTGAAATTTAGGTGAGTATCAATATAAGGGGATCAGAATATTTGTGGTTTGATAATAAGGGTGAGCCTTGGTGATAATTTACAAGGCTAGTCTTAAGAGAATTCACTCAAGCCCATTTTGTGATGATCTAAGGCAAATGTCTTGGACATGGGTGTCATTTCGAGAGAGGAAAACAAAACATGTGAATACGCTGAAATGCTGCGCCCATGAGGGTCAACTCTCATATTATATAGGGGCTGAATACCCTGATTACATCCAATTAGTAGTATCTCATCTTATCTAGATTATAAAATGTAGCTTTACAAACTAAGTATGTACAGTTGTCTTTGACTAAGTAAAATATAATTACTGGGCCTCAATGGGCCTGCGAGTGTGGGCTTGGATTGACAATGGGTGCCATTTCTTCTCTCAATCACCTCTTTGAGGTGCATTTGTGCATCAGAGAGAGATTGTTCTAATTTCTCATGTAATTCCTTTTTCTGTCGTTGTCTAGTGCTGCGACACATTTTCTTTATAGAAAAAAATAAAAATAAAATGATTTTTTTCAAAGATAAGAAAAATTTTGATTTTCTATATAAAGGATAAAAAACTCCTCTCCGTTGTAAAAATAAAAATTCATGGAGATGCGAGCCCACTAACTGCCACAAAACGCACCCTGTTTGAGGACAGGACTAAAAGCTTGGAACTTGGAGCAAGACATGAACTCTAAAATAAGACTGAGGGAGAGAACCAATAATGGAGAAGACTGAGAGAGAAGCAAGCAATAATGGAGATCTCTTGGATAAGGAGGATGGTCACGCACTCACGCACTATAAAAAAAGCCAGAATGGGGTGTGGTGCCAGAACTTCGATGCTGGTGCAGCGCCCATGTTAACAATATGGGTGGGGACCACCTTTGAAAAATCCAAATCATCGGTCGCACACGAGAGACTCTTAAATTTCTGCCCATTAAAAAGAGAAGTAAATAAAATTAATTGCACATTTCGGATTTGGTTGATCCAACGGTGTCCATCTCACTAATTTGAATAATAATTTATTATTTGATCACTACAATGGGTGTCGGAGGTAATAAGGGGTTGGGGTTTTCCACAGGTGGGCTCTACCCATTTATTTAAGATGGGTGCTGCACCATATTAACATATCACAACGTAGTTCTGCTCAGTTATGGAAACTTATAGTGGGCCCTTCATAGTCATGCGGTCAAAAATATTCAATGAGCCTATCATTTTATAAAATAAAATAATAATAATAATAATAATAATAATAATAATAATAATAATGATAAAAAACCTAATCAGATGTTGGTTTTATGTTTATTTTTTATGGCGAAAATTATGGAAGGGATCTAGTTGCATTGATCCGACTAGAATAACATATGGGTTAGTGGCACACTCCACACATAAACTAATTAATTACTCACTCCTTTTAGTAAACTAATTAATTACTCACTCCTTTTAGACAATGTTTGTTTCTCAAATTGTAAAGTAAAACCTGTGGTAAATTACTCATGACTTCCAAAAAGATATTTTACTTACCATGATTGGTTGGCCACGACGAGTGTTGAGTAAAATTCAGCCAAAAACTTGTCCTCTCGTTTTATCAGCTCCAAAAAACTTAATCTTATAAAACACGAGTAAAGTGGTTACTTTATTATTGGTTGACTTCTCATCTCAGTTCATATGATATAGGTTGTTAGAAAGTAAGATTTGAAGAGCTTCCCAAACCCCTCATATTTGTGAAAACTTACCATTGAAATTACTCAAATACCAATCTCTATCAGGCTATCAGAATTTCAGAATTTGGAGCATTTAATGGGCCATTTCAGTTACTCTATTATATCGGATTTTTCTAACTTTCTTTGTGCAACTGATTAGTCAGAAAATAAGAGATATCCTCAGAAATTCCACTTATTAAACTAACAAGGTATTGTCCCAAGCTGTAGGTCAACTTGTAAGGGTACAAGCATGGGCTAGAGTGCGAGTTCAAGTCAAAAGAGAGACGGAAAAAAAACCCAAGGCATTTGTAGGCAAAAAACTTATGCACATTTGCCATATCAGTGATTCGGTCAGCATAAATGTGCTATAGGAGAGATTATGTTTTAACAGAAAAAAAAAATGAAATAATGGTATCTGTCGGCTCCTAAATTCCTGTATCCGCAGTAATACATGTTTGGATAGGGGTATCACACTGTTACTCTGTATAAGTATCTCGAAAAGACTGAAAGATATTGACAAACATTTAAGGCCATCCTAGGCTGCATTCACTGTATCTGTGCTTTGTTCGTTGCATATTTGTCAAGAACATCATTTGCCCAAAATAATATAGATTTCTTAAATCAATTGATATCTGCATTATGCAACTCATGCACATAGGAAAATCTTTGAATTTCTAATAAAGGGATTTTTTGTTCACAATCACATGGCTTGTGATTACCTGTATGGAGGAAAAGTTCTACAAAAGAATTCAAAGAATCATATGCAAGATTGTTTTTGGTAAACTTCCAGATTGTTTTTGGTAAACTTCCACCATGGAAGTCAGAATTTGGGCTTCTCTTACTATTTAACTCATTCGATGTGTCACAGACCCTTAGCCCACCTAATACTACTACTGAGTCACCGGTTAGTAGGCCCATAAAGAGAATACTGGTATAAGGAGAGAGACAAGACCTTTGGACCTGTTTAAATCTACATAAATTGAGTGCATTTACATTTAAATAACAGTTCTATGTGCTGGCTAACCTGAGTTACCTTTTAAGTCAGTTGTTTAGTCCTCAGGATAACCATTTACAGGTAAACACAGTTACAGGTAATTCAAGTTACAGTTAGTGCAGGGTAACTGAGTTACAAGGATCCAAACAGGGCCATTGGAGAGGTCACTGGATGGGATTCAAAAAAATCTTCCACAAGGGTGGGACAAGTATGAGGTTTTTATAGCTGGAGATCTCAGAACCCATAGCTCATAAGATCCTAAAAATATATTTATTAGATTCTCTTTATAACCCAGATTTCAAGGATTCCAGGAAAGACTTCTATAATCCAAATGATGATGAGTCATCATTTTCCACCCCCAACCTAATGTAATGTCTATTTCATGTTCTAACACAGCAGACAGATTCAGCAACCACAGGTACAGATCAAAGGAGTGTCAGATTCAACATGAACATTCTCAAGCAAATGCACACACCAAATAAAACTAGGATTTATGCCACAGTACCTTCTCATCGGTATGACAATATCTGACAATTTTTTCCATTCTAACTTGGATCCAGAACCTCTTGGTTGTAACATTAAGCACCTTCCAACTGTGATATAGGGTCAAACCTACAGATGATATCTTGTGGCATTTACAATCCTATAATGAGCCTGAACTTAAAATGCCTAAAACATACCAAAGTTACATGTAAAGATATTTATCATTACCATAGTTAACTAATACCTCATAAATTTTGTAACATCCAACGTTGTGGTGAAATGAAACATTCTAATTAGGCAGAATGTCTAATGTCAACCAATGCATGACAAAGTATGCTTTGGGTCGCCTTAAAAGTTGCAACCGAGCAAGACATGTGATAACTAACCAGAATTCTTGTCACCACCAAATGCGCTCGCCAAAAATTCGGTTTTGCTGAGATGGCTAACATCAGCCCATACCTTTATCTCCCAACCACTGTCAGAAATATGAAATATGCTCACAGACGTATTCGTTACTTTTCCTGGTGACAATCCCCTTGGATTGGCTCGCTTGAAGAGAGCCCTCATTGTGCCACCATGAGTAACCACCACAACTTGCTCTCCTGCACATTAGATAACACGATGAAGAAAAATTGAGGTACAGGCATCGCATTATCACTTCACAAGAAAGTCTGTGAGATGAACTAATTACCCACAGAAATACCAACAGTACTAATTCCTCAAGAAAAGAACTTTACACTCTAAATTTTCATACGTTTTAACAAAATTGCACATTAGCTCATCTGTACTCGAAAGGATACATAAACTAATCTGTTTGAAAAGGCTGAGTATGTGTCACTAGCATATAACCTGCGATGTCACGTCTCTTCCGAAGAATTAGTAGGCAACAATCAGGAGTGTTGCCCATCACCAAGAATCATGTGTTTCAGGAAATAAATAAAAACTACCACTTCATCAGGGAGAAGGTGAGGGACATATGACATTTCTCGGCTGATCCGTTTGCTAAAGCTCTTGCAAGAGAGACCAAGTTGTTCGGGAACCAGGGCATGGTTGATCAGCTCCACATTGAGAGGGAAGTAGAAGCATGAGGGACATCTGGGGTTATGTTACTCACATAATTAGTTCTTGTAATTCTTATCAGTGATAAGTTATTAGAGTGGTCCTAAGAAACTAAGGACCATCCATCTTTTATTCACCCTTCTTCCTCCCAATTCCTAACCATACTAAGGACCATCCATCTCTTATTCACACTCTTTCCTCCCAATTCCTAACCATAATGACACATTCAGCTAAACCTAAATAGTAAATACCCTTTTCCCCTTGGAGGTCTGCCCCAATGAAAGGGGCACATGCATGAATGTATAAACAATCTGCCATAAGAACCAACTACTTCCATGAAAAATATCACTCGTGAAAGTGAAATTAAATGAAATGATTTATCTTGAGAGTTGCGGAGTAACATCTTAAAGAAAATCTCACCCTTGTGCTTCTTGGCAATTCTTTCCAAAGAAGATGTGCATCGCTGATGTAGTTGATTAAGGCTTTCTCCACCACCCTATAATTTACATGGAAAAGGAAGAAGCTATGAAAGAGCTCAAACTATGGTTTCTGATATAGGAAAACTGGAAAGTTTATTATGGGTAGAAAGTATAGTTTCTGGGCGATCTTCAGAAGTCGACATTTTGATTTCCAGCTGATGTCATAGATGCAAAGAGAAGAAATAAACAGCAATAATTGAACATTAAAAACAAAAGAAAAAACAAGATTCAATTTAGAACCAACAGGGAGGCATGCATTTAGTATTTACAAGAGCAAAAGAAAAAAAATCAGAATCAATAGTTTTACAAGAAAATGATGAGCCAAAACTGACTTGACTTTCTTCTCCAGAAAGTACCATTTTGGAGTATATCCTCGAGCTGTTATGGTGATTAGTTGTTATCCCAAGTCTTTGCTTTGCTGCCTGCTCAACCCCCAAAACAGTATGAAGCTACTTGCTTTTAATAAAGAATGACCTCCAATCTCACAAAAAAGTGGATACACTCCTCTGGAGAACTCTGACAACTTCATTAAGTAATTGATTACTAAAACACTTCCAAAAGTACTGATTTATATTGGTGAATATCATGTAATATCTCTGATCAGGGTTTCAATTTCATTTCGTTTCAGTATATGCTCTGATCCAAGTTGTGACAATCATAATGTCTTGGTGTGCATTTGATCAAGTTGTTAAATTCACTTCCAATCATTAAAAGTAAAGCAAATTCACCGAGTTTCATCTGCTTTGGTAGAAATCTTGCATTTGTCCTAGATACAGGAGCAGATCAACCCAGTTCTACTAGGACTAAAGATTTCAGTTTTTCAGTTGTTTTCCCACAGTTCTTATGACATTTTTTATTATAGTTTCCAACGATTTGGCCAGTATTTTCAGTTCCTTACGGTTTGAAAAGATATTCTTAATCAGTGAAGATCATTAGAAAAAGAACCTCAAAAAAAAAAAAAAAAAAAATTCCTTTCTAAACCGTTTCTTCTTTTTTGAAACGGAATACTAAGCAATCACAATGCCAAAGGTTTTGCTTCATGAAAAAAATGGCCAAAAACAAGCTGCACTAGGGTATGAATCATATCCCTGGAGAGGCAATAATGATAATAATATTGAGGAAAAGAGTAGGACGATCCATAGACATATATATACATATAACAACACTACCATTTATTTTAAATTTAAAAAACCCCTTACGAATGGGAAATTCAAAATCAGTCCCTTGGCTTCCAAGAATCTACAACTAGGTCCTTCTACTGACGTTAGGCACTTTAAGCAGACAAAGCACAGAGAATTAGGGGTGTACATGGATCGGATTGGATCGGATTGGGCCAAATCCGTCACCAATCCGTTACCAACGGATTGACGGATTTCAAATCCGTCACCGATCCGTTGGTATTAAAATCCGATCCGATCCGATCCGTGGATGAACGGATCGGATCGGATTAATCCGTTCAATCCGTCACTGTACATTATATGGAAAAATAGTGAGTAGGGAAAGTATTATATGGAAAAATGGGTAGGGTTTTCCGGTTTTGGCCTTTTGGGGATAAATAGTGATAGGGAATAATTACATTTGAGCCCCTATAATTTTTTTTATTTTTATATTTAGACATCTTAATTTATATCTAGACCCCTTATTTTTATTTTTTATATATATTTAATGTCAACGGATCGGATCGGATTAAATCCGCGGATTGAGGATGAAATCCGCCACCGATCCGTTGCTAACGGATTATAGGATTTTCAAGCCGTCACCAATCCGTTTACCTTCGGATCGGATTAAAATCCGCGGATTGGATCGGATCGGATCGGATCGGATTGACGGATTGACGGATTTTTTGTACACCCCTATAGAGAATGGCACTTTAAGCAGCCAAAAGAGGAAAGCCAAGATGATTGTTGAGTACTATAAAGAGTTCAAGTTCTCAAGACTTGAAACAAGGATCCAAGATGATTGTTGAGTATTACAAAGAGTTCATGACAATGCAAGCTCGTTGTGGCTTAAATGAGGCCGATGATGTGTTAGTTGACAAATATTTTCATGAGTTGAGAATAGATATCCAACATATACTTGCATTCAAATTTTTTATAATGTTGATGAGATCATCCAACATGCCATCAAGGCCGAAGACATTGCCAATTATCAACCCCGAAAATTCAATGTGTCTAAATGGTCTATACAAAAGACCTCATCAATGCAAGATTCTAAACCAAGTGATTCATCGGAGAAAGTTTTCACCAAGCCCGAAGGTCAAAATAGGATCACTGGCTTTCATTGTAAACAACAGGGGCATTGTGCAATGGAATGTCCCAAACGCATCCACCTAATTGAAAATGAAAGTGATGAGAATGATACACCAGATGATCCTAAAGGAAAAGAGATTGAAGCTGAAACTGAAGAATTAGAGATCCTCCATCCCTATGAAGGTGAAACTCTCATGGTCATCAAAGAGACTATACATCAACTACTGAGAAGAAATGGTTACAAAATAATATTTTTCACTCAAAAGGTACAGTCAATGGTCAAGCATGCACTGTAGTGATTGATGGAGGCAGTTGCAAGAACATCATATCTCAAGCTCTTGTGGATCGATTGAAGCTAAAGGTTCCAAAGCATTATTGCCCCTATTTTGCTAGATAGTTAATGACATTTGATGAAGTGCAAGTGAGATACGCATATCCACTTACTTTCGACATTGGTGAAGATTATATAGATACAATTTGGTGTGATGTGCTACCAATGGATAGTGGTGATATCTTGTTGGGTCGCCCATGAATATATGACAAGAATGGAACTAATGGCGTGCGTGACAATACATACACATTTGCTCAAAATGGAAAACATGTCACACTCCATCCTATGAAGCCAGCACCACCAAAGAAAGGGTCAAGTTCTTATATCACCAAGGAGGCGCTTCAAGTACACAATTTCTACAAAAGCAACATCAAGAAAAGTCGAGTTCGAGGTGAACTCTTTTCCAACCTATGAAGCCAGCACCACCAAAGAAAGGGTCAAGTTCTTATATCACCAAGGAGGCGCTTCAAGTACACAATTTCTACAAAAGCAACATCAAGAAAAGTCGAGTTCGAGGTGAACTCTTTTCCAACCTGCGGGGGAATGATGCAGCAACATCGATATACCATTGGAGACAGACTCGTGGGCCATATGTGAGGCCCAAGGAAAACTAGAGATTTTTCATATTTTAATTTTTATTTAACAGTTGTAATCAAGATTAGGTTTCTAATTTGGGTAGAATTGTTTTCTCGTTTTCTAGTTTGATTAGGTTGTTTCTTAGCCCCTAAGTTTCTTTTACTATATATATGGTATTGTAGAGATTAATAATCTCAGAGTTTGAGTTAATAGAATTTTCCCTCGTGGGATTTATCATTGGAGAGTGTTCTTCATCGTGATTGTTTCTGCAGAAACCTATCATTGTGCCGCTACACCTTCGATCCAAGTCCTAAACCCTAGGATTTGCATCATATCTACGCACACTTACAATGTCATTGCACGTTCATCTTCTTCTCTTATTCTTTCTATAAATTTGGATAGAGTTGTCTTAGGAAGGATAAAACCTTAGATTTATTTAGAATCAATCTCTGCTGATTTAAAATATATAATGTAGCAAGAGTTGGGCCCACCATCACATTATGAAATTTTATTCAAAGTTTTGGTATTTTTTATCCTTCAATCCATTATGCCAGTAAGTAGTAGTCCTCATAAGAGGTGGCCCACCATCACATTATGAGAATTTATTAAAAATCTTGGTGTTATTTATCCTACCAGCCCTTATGCCAATAAGTAGTGGTCCCATAAGTGGGTTCCACTTGATCATTTCACAATCTAAATATGAAGTATTTGACAAGGCTAATCATGGGCAGGACATGCTGCGCCCCACCAGAATGACAATTGGGAATATTTTGAAAATGGGGCCCACTTCCAACAATCCAAGAACTCATCGGACCACTCTACTATAGGATTGAATTGTGAAAAGTCGCTCTCTTTAAGATAATCTTGGCAGGGAGAGAGAGAGATTAGGAGTTATTTAGAGAAAATGTAGGAGCCCATGTAGAGGAAAAAAACAGAAAAATAGGAGATCAACCGTTTTTTAGAGACAGAAAAATCAAGAGTCAATTTAAGCCATTTACTTTCCTCTTTCTCCTTATGACCACAATCAATGCAACTACATGTCACTTCTTATTTCTTTGGTGGAACCCATAGGGTGCTTTTCTATTCAAAACGCCGGGCGCTGTCTAGCGCTCCCTCCCAACCAAAAGCCTAATCATAAATATTTCTCAATTCAAGGGACCAATTTCAAATTTCTCATTCATAGTGGGTTTTTAGAATTGGAACTAAAGGTAGGGCTATTTATGGAGAAAAATAATGTCAAGAAAAAGGCACAAGATGTGCCAATTAATTTTGACAAACTTTAAAAACAATTAACATAAAAACTACAGAGGAACAAGGAAATTTTCAATAAGTTAAAAATATATAAATGTATATAAAAGGGCAGATTAAAGACTCAATGAACTTGTACATTTATTTTGAATAATAAAACAATTATACTATTGCTACATTGTACATAACTTCAGTACTACAAACATGGATTCTCAAACAAGAAAAAGATATGAGAGACATACTGGGATTTCTTGATCGTGATTGTGAGACACAAATGCTTTATGAGCCAAGGGATTATGCTTTGCAGCTTCACGATATACCACACCTTGAAGATCCCCTAAATGTCTTTCCCTCAATGCTGGATCTTGTATTACCTAAAAAAAGAGAGTAATATATCAATAAATTATATATTGCAAAAAAAATTAATATGTACAAGGGATTTGCTCCTGTGAGAACCATGTTCACAAAAGTATCATGCGGTGCGCACCACCTAGTGGGGCCCACTTGGGGCCCCATAGATCATGCGACAGTGGATGGATCGAAAGATCCAAGTGAGACCACCCTAGATATGAAGTTTGAAGCCAATCCCATGCCTCTAACTCCTTGATCTGTGGCCCACAAGTTTAACGGTTTTATATCAAATAAAAGAATTTGATCCCTGATCCAACGGTCCAGACCATTCGGATGGGTGCAAACTCATGGGATCCGATGTAATTCAAGGGTCCCATGTGTGTGGATGTTTCAGATGGATCATAAGGTGGGCCCCACTATGTTGCCCTCACCATTGGTAAGCATGGTTTCCACAAGAGCATTTTTCTACATGTAAATCAACAATCCTAATAAGATTCCAATAGATGAGCCTATATCACAATTGAAAGGCGCATAAGGCGCATTGTTTGTGTACTATTGATATGACCCCTTGTCATTTCTTGTCTGGATTCACTTTATTTTACTCTAACTAATTAATTACCAAACACGCCCTAAGATTCCTATAGACGAGCCTATATCACAATTGAAAGGCGCATTGTTGAAACCATGACGTTGCAACTCCCGCTGCACATTTTTTACTTTTTGATACGTAGTATGACTCGAACCCAAAAAACTTGTGGTTGTGACAATGAGCACCTTCCAATTGAGCTACGGACTTCTTGTATGTCAAACATGTTTTCGCTCAAAATATTAACAATAAGATTGTAGAATATAGCCGCTTCAAGTTTATGGCTATTTACTTGATAGGGATTGAATAGGGCGATTCTTTCAAAGCTACACCCTCATAGTTGAAACATATCAAATGAGGTGGGAATTTATTGCTACCTCTTCTTGATTTTCCTAGTCACAGATCAAATTTTGTTGATTGCAAACAAGTTGGTATGTGGAAATGATACCAACTACAAACTTCTAAATTGCACTCTATAACGAAAGAACATTGAGTCCCCCACTCATACTCAAAAAAAAATATATATATATAAAATAAAATAAAATAAAATCTCAGTATATATAATGAGTCTCCCTCTGCTAAGCATGGTGCTCACCTTATGCTGAGCACCGGTCCTTGTGGGTGCCCACCTGGGGCCCCACCTGAGGATGGGACGTGGGGGATCCCCCATGGCCCTACGTATGGTGATGGAGGCTCAAATCATCATCCTAACCACTTGATCAATGGCCCAGCAATTTCCACTATCCAAACGAGTGCACGGTGGATCCAATGGTCTAGTCCATTCGAAAGGGTGCCAAACTAGGACCCAGTGACTATTAGGGGGCATCCCTGTTTTATGGTCCACTTGGATGGATCATAAGATGGCCCAGTAGGTGCGTTGCTCACGATAACATTCTTGAGCACCGGTGCTCAGTGGAAGTTTTACCATATATAATTGTGACAATTTTGGTTATAGTAATAGTGTATGACCAACTCTTCTTTTCTCCCCTCAAACTCCTCTCTCTTGCTGCCTTGCCTACTTCGCTATTCAGTTAATGCATTTCATGCAACCATGTTTTTATCAACTATTGATGTAGCATGGGATTCAAGATCTATTAAGAGAAGGCATAAGAATAGGCCTACAGCCAGCTAATGCATCGGACCTAACTCATAGTGAGGCCAAGCCCATAGATGACTGACTAGTTGGACCTAACCAAAGGTCAGCCAGCCCAGAGATGACTGACCAGTTTCTTAGTATTGTAAATTCCAAAAAAGTTTCCTAGATTTTTACTCTTAGTTTAGCAAATTCCCTCAAAGATTCTCTAGACATACATTCTTATTTAAGGAAATTCTACGAAGACAACCTAGATATAGCAAGAGAGTTGATGGGCCTGCAATCAATAAGAGGAAAGGAAATCCTATCTAGGAACCCTGATGGCAAGATTGTCACCTCATGGCCCATCCTCTAAAAATCCCATTCTATTATCTCACTCAGTGAAAATTCTTTCTTTCCCTCTAATTGTTGTGAATTCATCAAGCAAGTGTTTCCCAATGTGTGAAGACTCATTCGGTTGCCAATGATGATGACTCCAACGGCGAAGCATCCATGGTGAATGTGTGAAGACTGCATCTATCATTGGGTCCCACCAATTATTTAACCAAAAACCACTTTCCACATTGAATCAAATAGGAAAACTACCCAGTTGTATAAGCAATTATGAAGAATCAAGATCTAAGTAAAGAAATGAGTTTGCAAAAGGAACAAAGGATAAAAGAAAAGGACATTGCACAATATAGAGTACTCGAGTAGCATATCATTGTACTGATTTGACAAGTGTTAGACAAACTCTAAAAGCTAGGCACATCAGTCCTACCTCAAGTGAATCACAACTTTTTGCTATTATCTGTGCAGTCTCAAAAGCTCTCATCAAGTCGGATGAGTATACAGCTGAAATTTTAAATTCCTTGGATAGCCGATCAGCTACCTTCAAGAACATCAAACAAATGTCAAACAATTGAAAGACTCTTTTCCAGGAAAATAATATAAGAAGACTCAAAACTTACTGCAGCTGCTTGTTGCCTCCCAACCTCATTCAGTTCAACATCCAGGTGTCCCTGATAAATCAATTTTAGAAAAATAAAAACACTAAATCAAGGTATTCATAATGTAATGGAATGGTAAAATGCTCTATGGACAATGAAACATCACTTTGTGACAATGAATTTACAGTGGATGATTCAGATTCTAATGAGAATCAGTTATATTAAAGAACCAATGAACTACACCAATGGGATGTGCACATAAAATGTAAATCACGTGTTATAGATGTGACAAAATGTTTACATAGGCTGTCAACCTGACTCAACTCTTCCTTTATCCGGGCTTGGGACCGGCGGTAAGCTGGATAAAATGCAAATTACAGTCAAACAGAAACATTACTGCAGATTTTAAGTAGAAAAAAGATTAACACTAAACAGAAAAATACATGAAAGGAAATAGAGAGGAGAATTTTTTTTATCCATAAACAGCACTAAATAATCTCCTGAATCCTTTAACAAAGATCTAATTCCTGACGTTCGGTCTATAACCACTATCAAAGGCGTTTATTGAAATTGAAGAACTTGAACAAGAAGTTTTGAAGGCTCTTCTTCGTCTTTTTTTTTTTTTAATATCGTTCTTCTTCATCTTCGCAGTAGGTTTTCCCCCCCTTGGGATGCTTGATCACTCTCTTTGGATGCTTCAAGTGGTCTGAGATGCCTTTGGATGTGCTCCCGATTTATAAGGTGTGTTCAAGAATTAGTAATAGAAACCACTTAGGACTGTCCAGAACATTGCTAATTTGATGTAATTAGCCCCAATCAAAGGGGATTTGACTCCATTGACAAAATCTTGTCTACAAGTGTACATTCCTTTTTAGATAGGCAATTTGATGTAATTGACCCCAATCAAAGGGGATTTGTATCATTGTAGTCTTCACAATTGTGGCAACTAATGATATATAAATTGAGAAGGCCATCACAGGATAGGCACTCATCTTGGATAATTTTCTCAAAAACTTCTTTCGTTTTCAAAGGGTTTTTTCCCTGTCAGGAGGGCCCCACAGCCCACATGTAGCACTAGCGCGTGTGTCGCGCACTGGATGACTAATATATATGGAAAATCTTCCTACACACCTCTCACCATAGTATGGTGGGACTTCCAACAAGCCCACATTATGATCCATCCGAACCATTTATACAGACGGGACCCCCCAACCCCCACCGGGCTCGGGGGTTTGCACCTACCAAATGGATTGGACCATTGGATCAAGGGTCAATTTTTCTCTTTAATATCAAGGGTTAGAGGCATGAGATTGACCCCATTGTCAATCTATAGGTCCATCACGAGTGGATCTCCCCCCCACCCAACACACATCCCATGGTTTTTGGGGCCAACTAGAAACAGCATATCAGTACTTATTTGGGAACAATTTGGGTTGTGACACCAGTAAGATGCAAAGAATCTGTACTGCGCAGCATATGGGTTTGTTTTTCTCTTTAAGAAATGATAGTGGCAATAATTGGGGAGAAAAGTAACCCACTAAAAACAGTGACAATCAGAACAGAAGCAAAAGCAATAAAGGAATTTATTGAGATATAAAACTAACTTGCAGGGTACAGAAATCTCTATTTTGTTCCTATTTTACAGAATTTCTAAAATGAGTTTTTCTCTTATTTTCTATGAGTTAACTGAGTGCGAATCTGATACCAAAATAATGGAGGGTGGATCATGTAAAGTCTCTTCACATATATCTTGGAGCCATGTCAATGGAGTCTTCACATATTGGAGTTGCCTAGGAGTCTTCAAACAAGGCTGACAGTTTGATTTTACCTACTCAAGATGGGAAGAGAGAAAGTTGTTCATCGCATTTCTTTAGAGAGCCTTTACAACCTTTTTTTCTTGTTGGAAAAGTCAGTTTTTTTTAAAAACAATCTTTACAACGTTATTTAGAGTGGTAGCCATCAATCTAAGCACTCAATTAGAGATTTTACACCTTCAATTAGACTAGTCAATAATCTTTGACTCTTAATTAGAGATTGTGATTTCTAATTTCTAATTAAGGCTGCTAAGGATATTGACTTGCACATCTTTCAAAACTTAAGCAAATTCCAATCAAGCTCTCGAGATAGAACTTTCTAAAATATGAGGTTGTGCGTGTGAGAGACCATTATGCCCTTATTCAACTTTTGACTAATTAAACACTTCAAGTTATGAGCCCTTTTAGTGGAATGGGTCTATGCTGGTTTTCTTGGACCTTATTTGATGAGGTATTTTTGGCTCATGGCCTGCAGTAAGGTTTTATGTTCACATTCATATCTATAAAGAGCTGAAATGGCAAATAAAGTGTAATGACTTGATGCTGCTCATGTTTGCATCTATAAGGTGCTGAATTGGCACATAAATTACCAATACTTGATGCTCATGGTAACCATTAATTAACATGCATTGAATTGGCAGATTACCTACACAGTGTGGTGTCCTTGTTAGTTGTTACATAGCCTCATGTTACTTTAAGAGAACTGCAGTTATCAAATCTTGCACCTTTCAACAAAAAATAGGAATTTGCTATCATGAGAATAACATGTTTTATGATGCAACAGCAGTCTGCCAAATTGACACCCAATAAGACGAAGCACTTTGCAATAGAGTTCATTTGAGATTAAACAGAATTTTATCAACGACAACAGATTGGATATATGCTGCAACCATTAATTCATTGGAATTTATTGTTTCTTGCAATCTGACTCAAAAACAAACAACCAAATGATGAATTCCAAAGCATAGATTGGTATGCATGCTGTCAAAATAATTAATTTGGACTCCAAAAGATGCTTACATAGCAACAAAAATAAAACGATACCTGAATTTTTCCACTAGCATTCCATGTTGTCTCCCCATGACGCACAACAATAATCTCCGCGAAGTTGGCAGGGACAGGATTCGATCCAGCATTGCCATTGGAGTCGATGCAAGAAGACCTTGTGAGTTATGGGAAATAAGCATGAGAACCATATCACTCATCTCCCAAGTTGACAAAAGGTTGCAAGATTCTACTCAGAAAGTACAATTGACTAGGTTCATCTGAAAGGAATTATATGATCATCAACATAAGGATATGCAACAACCTCAATTTAGTGCATCTTGGGGCCATGGTCCAGTGATCCAACGCGATGATATGAAGACTGCCACTTCAAGTAACGGCAATCACTTAAAACTGTTTATTTTAGAAGATCCTCGTCATCTTCTGTTTGGACTCTTTTCCACCTAGAGTGGACAGTACAGCTTAGGTGTATTCACAAAATAATGCAGATCTGTGAACAGGCCAGGCCAGGGTGGGCTAAAGCTTGTCCGAGTTCAGCCCATTTAGTTAATGGGCCTAATATTCAGGAGAAAATTTTGGCATCAGGCCTGACAATCAGGGTTGAGCCTGTCCCACTGTCAATAGAATAAAGCCAATTCATGTTATATTGTTGTATACGTTGAATGATTCGGGCAGGCAGGATGGCCCATCTAATATGGTACTTAGGCAAAAACTGATCCAGGCCCATGCCATCTAGTTATCAAGCCGGAAAAAGGACCCAATCACTGTTCATGGGTCAGGAGTCCCAGCCCGAAGTGGGCTAGACTCTGACAGGACCAGACTGGGAGAGCCCACTTGCAGCTCTATTTAAATACCATTTTGATAATTATTAATTTCAGGTTTAAGATTATCAATGAGATTTTTGGGGCATATGGGTGGCATCCGATCAAATATATGCGTGCTTGGAATGTGGGCCCACCTGAAGATAATCAAGGGCCTGTCTAGACATGGGCGGACCTACATACCAATTTTTAAAAATGCTATAGATTTGAATGGGCTTCAGTGTGTCCCATATGTATGTACTAAACAATTGCCCCACATCAAAACCTTGTTATCGCCCCACATCACAAAACCTTATTTAAAACGCCTCTCTTCTTTTTTGACATCTTCCCGCGAAGAGTACTAGATCTTTTTCACACCTTGTCGCCAATCCTCTCATGGTCAGTCTCTTTCTCTCACCAAATAACTCTAAGTAAAGCAATATGCCTCCCTCCTTAGATCGAGTATAATTCTAATCACTTTATACCTAAATTTGAATCCTTAATCTCCAAATCATAATTTCAATCGCCAAATCCTAATTCAAACCTTAAGCCCTAAATCACCAAATCGGAGAATATGTATAGGTCCGAAGATGATCAAATCACCATTGGGCACACTTTAATCCTCAACTCATACATAAATCAGACATTAGGGCTCATATGTTTGGATAACTTGAGTTACATTTAACTTTAATTTTTCTTCCTTGCCATGAACCTACAACCAACTATAAGGAATTGTTTTTACAGTAAAGATAAGTGCAGGCAACCAAATTTTTTTAGATCCAAATAGAACCCTTCGGAAATCCAAATTGGGTAATCAGGTGCTCACCCAAATCACCGTTTCAAGGCATCCAAACACCTAAGTTTATCGGAAATGTTATGTTGGGCTATTTTAATGATGATGAATTGGGTAGTAGGAAGACACTTCAATTGAGTATTAAGAAGATATTTGAATTGGGTAGAAGATCTAAGAATGGAAAAAAGTTTGCGCCTAGTTAAATAAAATCCATTTTCTCTTTTGGCATTGTTAATGTGAAAAAAGTCTAGCAAAGTGGAACAAAAATTTTGCCCCACCCAAATAAAAATCATGGGTCCGCCACAGTGTCTAGATCCTCTAAACAAAGTAAAAGTAACTCAGCTTATGCGTAAACACAGATTAATAATTTGGAACTTTGGATGGATAACCTAAGTTGCCGGCAAGTCATAATCGTTTTGTTCATTGCTGTAACCAGTTACAGATAAACAAAGGCACAGGTATTTATCAATTTACAAGTGAACTTTGTGCAGGGAAACCAACTTTCAAGTTTCAAGGATGCAATGGGCCTCAAGGGTCTCTCCAAAGGATCATAATCAGAAATTCTAAGGTTATGTTTCCACACAGCATTTTCTGTATGCAATAAAATGGCTTCTGACAATGATTTTCTACCGCTCAATGTTAACATTTGCCACAGTTTTCGCATTCTGAGGTCAAAGCATTCTCTGTAATTTTTACAGGGCATATTCAGACCTAAGGTAGAAATTCATTTTTTGCAGTCTTACACAAGAAGCAGAGAAACTCATTTCATTGAGGAAAATCTTACGCCTCACCGAACAATAGAAATTGAAACCATAAAAAACAAAGCCCCAAGTTCCCATTCTCCACATCTAATGAAATCTTTATGGAACAAAACTGTCATTTTCCACATTTTATTTCCAATGTCAGCTGACTTGTGATTACAATCAGTTAAAATCAACCACTGTAGAAAAACAATTGAATTACCCAAGCAAGGAATAGATAAATTCAACAAATACCCAATCGCAAAAAGGTATGAATTCTCCACCTTACAACAGGAGATTGCAAATATACCAGAGGGAACCAAAATTTGAATGGTTTTATAAGTAATCTTTCATGGAGACTTGATCATTGGTAAATAATAGCTGGATCAGTATCATCAAATTGAGATGCCTGCCAATCCAATTCACAAGGGTAGCTGTGCATGGAAGGCTAGGATTAATAATATTCAAACCCAACAATACAACATTCGCAGTCGTTGCTCTAAATTGCACTGGCTTTATTACTAGAGATCTCACAATCAGAAAACCCTAGAAATATTGAAAGGCACTTTTTGTGTGCAAATTGTGGTCGCTTGTGACGCGGAGCAAGCGGGAAATCGTTTTCCATGGAAAACCATTCGCAACTTTCCACGGAAAACGCTCCGCGGATCATAGTTATATTATACATACTATGCGTCGGTCAGTAGATTTTCCAATAAAAATCCGTGATTGAACAAGACTCAGTACCTGCAGTCGGAGTCGGAGTTGGCAACGAAGCTGGAGGCCGCCATGGCGTAGAATAAAATGGACAAAAGATTATGCTGATGCAGCAATTCTACTCTAACTTGGGAATTGGTTTATACTAGCCCAAAAGAGCTGGTGGGAAAAGGCACGATGGTTTACGGAGGAAAATTCGACGTGACTGACAACTTTGACGAGTCTCACAAGGTGGGACCGCACCGCAGTGATTTGATGTGATTGTGAGCCAAATGCCATGTGCGAATACAGAGTGGGGTACGAAATCTACAAAGTGGAAACTGGAATGTTGACAAGACATGCTCTGTAACATTATGAACCAAAAACCGCACATGCCACATGCCACATGCCACATTGATCATATTGTATTAAGTAAAAGATTGCGCAACTTGAGTCCGCCGGAGCTAGCCCTCCTTATGACCGCAGTTCCTTTCTTTATGGAATTAGAGGTATTAGTATCGGCTTTGGTTTTTTCTTTTCAAAAATCGAAGATTGAGCCCACTTATGCTATAACATAAGGGCTACAGGGGTTTTATCCCTTTTTCTTTTTAGCCCGAAGGGAATAGTTTAGTCCAGAGTATTGGAAACCCTCTATTAGCAAAAAAATTAAAAAAAATATCAGCCAGAATTCAAGCTAGAAAAGTTCAATATGCACTGAAGGGTCATTTGTTTCCACTCATAGGCATATAACATGTATGAATATATACACTTTTCTTTTCTTTTTTTTGGCTCAAGAGAGGCATTTGAATATATGCACATCTTTATTTGCGCTCATCTGTACATAAGGGCGAAGTTGATTTGTAAATAAAGCTGTTTCCATATGAAAACCTTCACACTTAAACAGAGGTATAAAAATGTTTCACGCCTCTTTAGTTTAAATGGTGCCAACACCACTTTCATTGATGATAGGTTGCGGTATCAAATCTTGACATCATTTTTTTTTTTTTTTCTTTTTTGTTTTTTGGCAACATGTTTAGGCCCTAAAATTTTAATATGAACTTTTCAAATCTTTTATTGACATATTAAACTCCAAAACAAATTAATTTCATGTACTGAATATTCATAGATCTTGAGATAAAAATAAACATCTCACTATGCAATATGAATCGTTCAGTGTCTAAAAAATTTTCAACTGGTGAGGCACTAACAGGAACACTTGGATAAGAGATCATTTTTTTCCTTACTTTTCCCTAAAGAGTTCAAGCTTCGTTTAAAAAAAAGTGCGCATTTCTTTATCTCACAACATGTTCTTCCTGACAGGATTTCCCTCTTCACTAGAACTTTTAATCACATTAAGGCGTGTTTGTACGGAAAGAGGAATCCAACCCAAGCAAAATCGTTGGAGCCCATTTTCCTTGGCACTAGAAAGCCATTGCATTAGTAACACTTGGGGCACGTTTGTGTACACAACATTTCCGCGGAAAGAAGAAATTGCCACGTCAGCAAATTCCATAGAAATAAAAACCTCGGAAAAGGATTTCCATAGAATTTAAATTTTCATGTTTGGTGCAAAAAGAGTTTCCTCATTGAATTGGTGCTAATGTTGTTTGGTGCGGCTATAGATTTCTTATAGAAAATCAAAATTTCTTATTTGGTGATATAATTTTTTGAAGAAAAATAACATAACATGTATATTATTTATTTAACATTCAATAATAATTTATATAAAGAAATAAAAAATGAAAGAGTTGTATGGTTTTTGGGTTGAAATGGACAAGAGTGAGGAAAAGATGGAGAAGTTTTCCGAGGAAATCCATTTCCCATACCCCCCATAGGAAACCCGTTTCCACCATTATCAAGGAAAATACTGACGAGGCAGGAAATCATTTCCGTGGAATTATTCCGCACCAAACACCGGAAAAAAGGGTTTTCCATGGAAAACCATCCATTTTTCCGCGGAAAAGTGTTACACAAACATGCCCTTGGTGTCATTTTTAAAGCATTTGGCGCAGCAAAGAAAACAAGCCGGAATTCCTTCGAGGTGCTGTTTGGTGCAACAACAAATTCCTCGATGATTCCTATGTATTGGTGTTTGGTGCAACATGTTGCTGGGTTGGAAAACAATCTCATGCTTTTACTAAAATGACTAAAAATGTACCTTGAAAGATTCGTTACCTACTACAACATACAACAAACTAAACTACATTCATAAAATTATGTGGGCCCCATCAAATATCAACTTAAAATATTAATTAAGTTTGATTTGCTGCCTAAAAAATGGACCACTGTTGCAATAAAATCATCACTACTAATAAGAAACTTCCAGCAGGATGTTTTGACATTGTACATATTATTCAGCGAAGGCAACTTCCATTTAGGGAACTTTCATTTAGCTTATGTGTGGCTCACTTTCGATTGATCGAAGCCATTCAAGAGGACACTTCCTAATAAGTAGTAATCCAAATTCAAACACTTTTAGGAAAAAAAAGTGTAATTAAATTTATTTTCTAAAGATTGTTCATGGAAGATGCGGAGACCACTACAACACATATTGAAACTTAGACAGGGCACATTTTTTTTATAGCAGGTTCCCCTGTTCAATTTAGAATGTAAGATTGTACCCATGGATTGGGCAGGTATTCCCTCAAGCCATTTCTCTTTAGTTCCTTTTGGAATGTTATGGTGAGGCTCCCTTAATTTTGAAGCAAATATTATCTTTAAAAAAATCCAGGTAGCAAACATGATTAATTGCATATAAAGTCTGAATGTATATCTGAATGTACAACATCAACAAAATTCTACTACAAACTTCTGCTTTTGTACTTATCTCCTTGATGATAGCTTCGAGATAGCCTTAATAGATCTCTGGATGATTTATGAGATCTGCAAACCCCCACTCAATCCATCACAATTGCTAATGAAAAAGGCCAATATTGCTTAGCTCCTTCAACATACAAATTGTCTTATCATAAGACTAAGATGACGACAATATATAATTTATTTATTTATTTATTTTGCTTAGTGGCATTGTGGCCAGGAGATGTAAAGGAAAGCTACCACTCCAGGTTCAAACCCGGAAGGAGCTGTGGGAGGCGGGTGTGCTATCCACAGTCACATTGCTTACCTACCCACTGAATCCAATAGATAAATATATATATATATATATATATATATAGAGAGAGAGAGAGAGAGAGAGAGAGAGAGAGAGAGAGTTGCTGTTTGTTTTTTTTTTAGTTTTAGTGAGCATTTGCAGTTGAAGTTCAAAGAATGCAATACTAAAACAGAATCTATCCACAATGTAATTAACATGGATAGTTGAAATCAATATCATACCGATAGCCCAAAGCTCATAGTTGAAATCACTATCATAGATTAATAAATCTCATCTACTTTGTCCCATAGAGAACCAAGAGCCCAGGCATAACTTTGGCCCCAACTAATTATTAAATCAACTAATAAGATTTTAAAGGTTGAAACACTTTGAACTTCAATGAAAGATGCGCACTTTGGAGCTCTACCCTCCAAATCCTCAAAATGTAGAATACTCTCACTTCAAAAGGAATAAAGAGTCCACCACTCAAAAACTCACATCTTTTAGTGCTGAATTGTAGGTTTTCAATGATAAATTTTCATTAGAAGAAAAATATCGAAATGCAATCCAAGAAAACAAAATGGCCCGTCAAAATCACCGTTTTGCAATTAAAGTGAATTCAACCAATCCAGTGCGGCCACTCTACCAAGTCCACCTAACAAGCAAAAACATTGAAATTATCTTTAGCTACTTGAAGGAGCAATGGGAAAATCAAAGAAAACATTTGGATGGCTTCCACATTTGAAATTATCAAAAATGTATAAGCAGTGTGAATGTCAGAATGATTGCACACTCAAACAAGCCTCCTGCTGTCCACCTTCCACAAATATACAAACCCCTTTCCTAAGTCTTAACTACTCCTCAAGGCAACAAATCTTCCCCCTCTCATCACCTGCTCAAACTCCTTAAATTTCAGCATCCCATCTCCATCCACATCCACCTTCCATATCTGAAAAGTAGGATGCTCTACTCCATTCTTGGACGCTCCAGAAGAATTGATACTATTGGTTTTTTATTTTTTATCGGTAACAGAAACTTTCATTAAGAGGAGAATACAAAAAGAAAGCAAAAAAACAAAAAAAAAAAGGTACAAGAGCATTATACCCTCACAACAGTCACATAACAAAACCGTCCCAAGGAGAAGTCCTCTCAACCCTCCCAAGGAGAAGTCACATAACAAAACATCTTTTGTGTTTTGCCTTTGCTCTTAATACATCTGGAAAAGAGCAAAGGAAAAACACAAAAGATAAACTATCATTTTGGATTCAAATAAAGATCAATACACAAAACTATGGCATTTTAAAAGGGCGAGCTAATGCCTTTATGCCTTGTGTTTGTAATAAGAATTCTACCAATCTAACTACCACATACTACATGAATTCAAATCTTTATTGATTTTCAAGTTTTTGAATTTACTCGAGTCATGGAGGTTTATGCATTCATTTATGATAGCCAAAAACTTCAGGTCAAGGTGGCAGGAAGACATACAGAAATTTAATGCAGCAAAGAGGTTAGAGAACATAAAGAATGCAAGAAAGTGAGATGCTGCCAATTACCCCCCCCCCCCCCCCCCCCCCCCCTTCTCTCTCTCTCTCTCTCTCTCTCTCTCTCTCTCTCTCTCTCTCTCAATCCATCACCATACAAGAAGCAAATGATGTTAGATTGTATGGTCTCAATCCATCAGATGATGTAATAAATTGATTAATTTCTTTATTTATCAATATAACCATGCTTCCTTCCATGAGATGAATGGTGTTTTATTACTTTATGCACATAACTAATACATATGACATGGTGGTTCATAAGATGAACCGGTCCCATTAGTATATTAGATGTGATGTATGTGTATGGATGAGATCCACATACGAGAGACATGTGTCACAAATCTTATACTTAAATATTTTCACAACCAGTAATGAGACTGGGCATCTCATCTGATAAGGTTGCAGCACTTTAATCATTATGAGATAGTGTTATCTGTTTCGATCATCAAAATGTAAGATTATGGATCATAGAGCTAGTACATTGGATATATTGAAGGACCATGAGAAGCACCTTATGAAACATTGTCTTCATCTTAAAGTCTACTCTCATATTTCCCTAACAATAGGCTCTCAATCCTGAGACATTGATGAACTCAAGTTTATGTCTATTCATTTGCTTTGAGTCACCAATGAGTGAAGCCAACTGTAGGTCAACACCTTGGTGTCTTGGGTACGTGGTAGAAGAACTGTGGGAACATTCAATGGTCATGATATAATATATCTATATTATCCCCTTGTACCAATTAATGGATTTATCATTAGTAAGTGCGCACCCATCTCGATTAAGAGTTAATTGGATGGTACTGATGATCACTGTGATTAATTGGGTTTCAAGGATAATAAGAAGTGGATATAAGATTGGAAGGGACAGGTTTAATCCAATTGATCTATGGATATTGATAGAGGGGTTTACTTGTGGCCATAGGGAAGTTTAGGGTCTTCTTTGTAATTTATTCTTAAGACTGGAGTGCAATTGTATTTATATAGTGGAGTTATTTGCAATTAACTGTGGGCCCGGATTGCATATGAGATGTAGGTTCGCGGTGTCCCAATTGGAGCCAGCTTTCTATGGAATCCCTAGTGGTCCCCATACTAGCCCAAGTTATTAGAAAGTCACTAATCCTACTTGAACTCTAAAAGAAAGGAATTAGAAAGTTACTATTTCTATTTGAAGTGAGACTTTTAATAGAGGTAATAGTAGGTTACTAATTGTTGTAGAAGTGAGACTTCTATAATAATTAGAAAGGAGATAGTTACTAATTTTTAATGGAAGTAGGACTTCTATTTTAATTAGTAAAAGGAGTTGCTTTGAAGCAATAAATAGGGGAGCAAGGGTCTTGGACGTCCACCATTGGAATTGACGCTCAAGACCCCTAGAGTGCACAAGGTGTTGCACGCCCATCTCTCCTTCCTTCTTCCAATTTCTCTTCTAGTTCCTTAAGAGCTTCTAGTTGGTTTTTTCTTGAAGATCCCACCATTCTTCTTGAGAAAAGGGATCTGAAAGTGGGTCATAGCGTGGAAGACATCAAGGTCTTAGAGATCCTAATTTGCTACAAAAAGAGTTCTTGTTCAAGCTTATTGTCTTCTTCTCCATTAGAGCACTACCGGGCTCCAAAGGTTTCATCTATTTCCTTGTATGTTATAGATTTTTGGTTGCTTGTTTGTTGCTGGTTTCCATCTTCTAGATAGAGTTTATTGGTGTACATGGTTGATGAGATTTAGTGTTTGGATCCTCAATGTGGTTTATGGCCTTATGGGTACTTGATCCCTGAGTCAAGTGGGTCAAAAGTTTTAAAAACCTATCCACGATGCCCACCTACTTCCAACAAATGCAACGGAAGATGGCATGCTATTTGGCTATCATAAGTAAAATTTTCAGAAATATAACCAAAGCAGGTATGCAGAGGAAGATGGCATGCTATTTGTGCAACAACATGATCCAAAATATCCTCAGAGCTGCAGCCCAAAGAAAAAGAAAACTGAAATCACTATCAAATATAAATTAATAAACTATAAAATGAGCTCACTACAAAGTTAGTGAATTAAAGAAATACTCATAGTATAGACAACACCTTTGTTACAAGATTCCTAGTGACACCATGACCATAGCAAGATACTAGAAGGAACAAAACAGAAGGCGAAAATCTGATGCACAGATAAACAAAATAAAATAAAATAAATCAATTGATCAAACATCTTCTGCACACAGAATAAGCATAGTTCTCATTACTTTCTGATGTGAATCCTACATTGTAACATGTTAACATTTTCCTGATTCAGGGATTTATAGGATACCAATATCAATACACTCACACGTAACACTAAAATCAATGATTGAGGATAATCCCTCTCAGACAGTAAAGAAACAATTTTTTAAATGATCCAATTCTGCCCATACCTCCAATCCCCTTTCAGATATGTAAAACAAGAAATATTTGATAGAATGGGTTCCTACCCATACCCAAAGTAGCAAGTTTTGACACAAAATATAAGAAATCCATAAATACAGTATCAAGAGAGAGACAGAGAGTCCTTTGGTACTTCTTAAAAATCCAATGAGCAAGAGCTAGGGTTTAGAGGTGGGATTTTGAATCGGAGGGTTGGGTAGCTGGGATTTGAACATGGAAGCTCTCTCTCCCATTTTTTAGGGAAGAATACCTCTTCAAGAGGCAGGACCCCTCTCAAAGGTTTCTATTGAGATGAATCTTTACTTCTCACTCCTTGTCCACAAGCTTAATAGAGAGAAAGGAGAAAAAAGGAAAGTGACCAAATGCAGATGATCTGCTAAGATAGAGAGAAGGGGGAGCGAGAGCCATCTTCACCGCTGCAGCGAGAGAGAAACGAAACGAGGGTTGTTTTTTTGTCGTGGCGAAAATGGTGCTTTTCAATGATGCGGAGCGGGGTACCAGACGCGGGGCGGGTAGAGATGGAGAGGCTAGAGATGGAGGGTGGAAAGGATAGATCAGGCTTTCGCCTGAAAATTGGGCTCACGCCAAACTCCCCATCGCGGGTGAGGAAGAAGAGGTATCTTGGGAAACCCCAAAATCACTCAAGAGAAATTTCATTAATCATTGATTGAGGAGCCAAAAGGCTTTACAATGCTTATATAGGACAATGAGAAAAACCTAGAAATAACCTGGACCATCCAACACATCGATGGCCAAGATTAAAAGATCTGAATTCAAATAAACTAAAAGATATAAACCATTAAAATAACCCATAATAATATAAAATAAATATAAACTAATGGTCTGGTAGGTGGGCTGGGCCCAATGAACTGGTCGAGATGGATGAGTTGGGCCCATTGGCGGGTTGATCTATGGGGACCACGGGTCTGTCCTGCATCATTCGGCAAAGAAAAACAGGTTATATACGAAGGCTTGAGAGCTCCACAGAAATTGTTTTTTGATGGGGGACATAGGAACACCAAATCCCACCTGTCGAGGAAAAAATGGGCAGAGCGGATGATGTCATTCCAAGCAAGAATGCTACACCGAACAACAAATTAGAAGATCTATGTGGAAAGAGAAGCCTTTTTCGGCAGAAACGTGCCGCAGAAACGCCGCCTACAGTTCTTGTTTCCCTAGAATTCCAAATGACAATTTTTTACATGTGAACTCTCAATCTCAGTCTCAGATATTCACCTTTTCGAATGCTACTCAAGCATTGTCGTTCCAGAAGATATCCACTTTTTGGAATGCTACCCAGCCATTGACATACTAGAAATTCACTTGGACTCCAAATGCTCCAAGATAAGAAATTGTTGAGTGCTTGCAACCAAACAAACCCTAAAGAATTTGCCTTTAATTGATTTGGATGAACGATCACAACCTCTTTCCAGAATTTTTCTTCTAATGTGGGGTCATCAAATCTACCGGTTCAAACAGAGATAAAAGAGAAGAGATTCCATATGTTAGAAGCTTTTCGCCACAAAAATACTAAATATTCCAAGATCAACGCCATAAAGAAATTGGCATGGATTTATAGAGTGTTACAAAGAAATAATGCAATTGGTAGGGATGTAATCAGGTTGGATTGGGAACCAAACTCGGACCCAAACCCAATTAGATTTTTACTACTGAGGCCCACCAAACTCCTTTGTACTTGGCAGGACCCAGACTTGACTCAAAATCTACATATACTAAAAAGATATTCTATAATTTTTAATATTATTAGTACTGTATAAAACTAATTTATACATAATATAAGATACATCTTATTTATAGTTTTATACATTAATATAAGATACATCTTATTTATATTTATATTTTTTACTCAGGTACTTCAGGTATTCAGTTATGGACTAAACGGGTACAAAAAGGATCCAGAACAGGTCATTTCAGTACACCAGGTAAATGGAGGTCCATTGACATCCATATTCAGTACTTTCCAGAACAGATACTTTAGATGCAAAATTTCCCATGTGTGTGATCTAAACCTGACATTATGAAAATGGTTTTTATTTTCTGGTTTATTTTACAAAAATCTTTGCTTTCATTTATATTGAACTACTGTTACCGCTATTTCTGTTATAAAATAATTTCAATAGTTGGTCAGTGTGTTAATTCCATAATTCATCCTATTCCCATACATTCACGATCTTTTAAAGTTGTCATTATCGTTCTGTAGTCTTTGCAACCGTTTTTCTTTTTCTTTCTTTTTTTGTATGGGATCAACCTCATTAATATGTTTTCTTGTAAAATTTTCAGGGTAGTTACAATTCAATACACATTAAGGAATTCGACTTTCTTGTACAACTTTCAGGCTAATTACAATTCATATCTCATACATACACATTATGGAATTTGAGCAACTCGAGGAAACCTGTAAACTCTCTGATAGACTTTGCTGGAACTGAAGGCTCTTGATAAAGATGCTAGTTGGGAGCGTATAAAGATTTACTGTATGTGATGAAATCACTTTCTGAAAAAGTAATCACTGAAGGTCAACTTTCTACTTTATGTCATTGTATTATATATGTTTTTTAGCTAAGAATAATTCTTAGTGTCACTTTATGTAGGTCTTCTCCTATTTTTATGTTTCTCGACTACTATGTGGGAGATTAACTTATACAGCTCACTCCCAAGCCCATCCATTGACATCTTCCACTAGGATCTTATTGTGTTTTCCACTTCTCATTCCCTCATATAGAACGGGAGATGTTTTGTCATCCTTGGATTCACAGAAGGAGATAAAATACCAAACAAAAATTCAAGGCTCATAACATGTTTGCAGAGACTATATAATCAATTCAATTGGGTAAATCTGCTATGACCTGATGTTTTGATCAGGTTATGAACTAACCAATCATAGTGGGTTTGACAATTGCCATGCCTGTGCTCATCATCTCTAAGCCTGTGCTCGTCATCACAATAGAGATGCAGGTGACAATGACATTGACGATGAAAATGAGAGTAACTGTCAAATAACATACTACTGTGAGTTAGGATATATTGCCCACCTGAATTTAAGAACACAGCTCAGTTATTTGCCTTCCTTGACAATAGTGACAAATTTTTTTTAGTTTTTTTGGTAAAGACAATAGTGACAATTATTGCAGGCAACGAAAGTAAATTGTAAAAGTCCTAGCATTCACACACATAAGTCAGAAAAGAAACTTGTAACAGATTGTAAGTTCAGACAGCTAACAAAATGCTAGTGTTTTTTAGATAAATAAATAAAATGTTTAGCAGGCCATCACACTCATGGTTGAGTGGTGTCAGCACACTGATTTCACACACATGCCTAGGGATCGATCCTGAGCTCCTCAAGTTAGAAGTATCATTCTAGAACCAGTAACCTATTATAGCCCACCCACCCCCCCCCCCCCCGCACACCAAAAAAAAAAAAAGAGTTTAGTAGAGAGTCATTTGGTTTGAACACTATTAAGTTTACAGTTGTGCATTGTGCAGATACATGCAAAATCTACTTGTGCACCTTGTGGAATGCATCAAAATGATATCTTTTAAATTACTTTTTTCGATCAACAACAGTTAAATTTAATCCAAGCTACAATTGCTTTCTCGTTTTGATGGATAACGAAAAGCTAAATTGCAAAAAAGAGAGCAAAGCACAACCAAAGCAAGCACCTGCACATGGTATAAAAGACTTACTAATACCACAGAAAAAATAAAATCAATAACCAAAAAAAAAAAAAATGAACCACTTTCCATGATGAGCACTCCGTTAAGAAATCTGAACTACAATTTCAGAGACCATCACAACAAAACTACTTGGCAGCAGTTGTCAGTTTTCAACATTGTTTGTGGCGGATTTATGAATTGGGGTTTATGTATCGGCTACACTGTTCAACATTATAGCGGCTAGGATTCAAAAAGAAATTCTTCTGTTCCTTCCTATAAAACCAAATATACTAACCCTTTAGAGGAACCCAATTCACTAGCAAGACTGGTGTCATCTATTTTTCATCAATGAACATGGATATCGTACTTTTAGGCCAGGTATGGTACAAATTGCTATACCGGGGATCTATGCATGAGGATGTTCTGTTTTTCCTTCGTGTATTATCACAAGTAGATCTGATGTTATAACATTTTCAACTTAGAAATTCAATCCTATTAGCGTTGCTTGATTTTCATTAATTAGAACATCATAAAAATAATGAATACATCCCTTGCTTGCAGACACAGCCTATCGTAGGGTTCTACTTTGCAAACTTAGCCGTAGAGAAAGCACAAGGATAAATTCATATTTGATGTGATTGTTGTTTCTTCTTCTTTTTTAATTATTCAGAAAGCTTTATGTCATATTCTGGCAGACAAATAAATAATTCAATATGGTTGCCAGATCTGGAATTAAGGAGTTCATAGAGGCCCTGCTTGCAGACATAGCCTAGTGTAGGGTTCTACTTTGTGTACTTAATTGAAAAGAAACACAGGGATAATGCATAATGAACAACATGTAATGTGATTGTTCATGGATTTTGATGTGATATGACATTTTTACATGAGTGGATGGTTTCATATGCATTAGCTATAAAGGTGATGCATTGGTTTTTGGGTTCAACTTCATATGCTTAAGCTATAAATGTGGTTAAGAAACACATTTCATTACATCAATTTTAATCAGAAATTGTTGGAAGAAAAAAAAAAGAAAGAAACATAATGCCTCGATATATTTAAGGCAATATGGATTTAGTCATTTCCAAAAATGGCAATAATCCAGACATAATGCATTTAATCACTTGAACTCGATGTTTTAGATCATGCATAAACAGAGTTTTCAAGAACCATGAACCATGCGGTCTCTGATTATGTGTTAGATAACTGAAATCATACATTTTTAGACTCAAACACAGCCAATAAGCTTTAGGATTAAACCACAGATGGATCATCTTTAGAAAATTACTTTAACAAGGTAAACTCAAGCACCTAGACTGAATCACAGAAAAGATTATTTAATCAATCTCAATTCCTAGCTTGTTGGTATGATGAGCAGTCCAACAACAAATTTGGAACATAACCTATGATCTCACCTCTTCCAATTCGATGCTACTCAACAAAGCATTCACTCATGGGTTAGAAACTTAGAATTCAATCTAAAACTCTAAACACAACAAGAATAATTTCTCCATCGATTGCCTATAGGTCAAGCATGGCTCAAATATTCAACTCCATGGCTAGGACCATGAGGTTGTATGGAAATAATTTATTGGAATCTACACTCTCCTTCCACTAATCTATTTCTTAGCATTTTTTTCATCTCTCTATCAGACACATTAGTGTTTGGGAAGAAACTAGATACTCATTTTACCGCACTAGTCGGTCTGGCTTAATCATCGGAGTATTTTTCTTTTCAAAACAAGTTTGATCAATCTTTCAAACTCAAAGTAGCAGAAGTATGTCTAACAATTCAAGTTTGTGATTACCATATTGGAGTGATATTGTTGTTCATTCAAGACCAAACACACACACATGAACCTTCATTTTTAGGTAAACCAGGTTACCTTTTTTTTTTTATTAGTAACAAGTAATCAGCTTACATCCATCCAACCAGGACATGCATCAGAAAGTTAAACCTTTCAATCTCCCCTCCACAAAAACCCCCCAATGAACCGATTGAAGAAAACACAAAAGAATTCATAGATCTCCAGGACAGTGAGACATAGAAATCTTACATTGCTTCAAACCCTAGGAATCTTCGATCAATCGAAATACAACGACATCTGAAAGCCCTTCTCCTTAAATCCGCACTTCTCGTAGAAGCCCTTTTTCTCAACATCGCAATCCAAGATCACCTTGTAACAGCCAATGGATTTCGCATGATCCGACAAGAACCGTATGATCTTCTGCCCTAGATGTTGGCCTCTGGCGCTCGAATCGACGACCACATCTTCGATGTGGCCCACCTTTCCACAGCTCCTGATGAATTTCTTCTCGATGAAGACACTTCCTGTGGCGATGATCTTGTGGGATCGATCGTCTTCGACGACGCAGATTACGTGATCGTCGCCGTAGGATGCGAGGTCATGGAATCTGGATTGGAATTCTTCGTCGGAGATGGGATTGCAGTGGGTGAGTTGTGAGAGGAGATCTATGAAACCCTTGCTTTTGTCGTAGATCTCGAGCCTGCGTACTGGGAATCGTTCTGGTTCGTGGGAGTTCTGGTCCTGCATTCTCTGTATCGTTTGGATATTTCGCTTCACTCTTGCTAATAATGTTGACAACTTGGAGAAGATGAGCTGAGTAGCTGACAGTGGATGGCAATGGGGTGGGCCGAATTCGGGTGTAAATTGACCCAAACCCGAATCAACCTGTGGCAGGTTTTATGGTTGTCATTCCATACCGGGTCGGGTCGGATAGGTAAATTAGAAAGTTTGTGCTAAAATGTCACTCGCCAACATTATATACACTACCAAATTTTTTATGCACTCAATCTTACTTGGTAATATATAAAGGGTAGATATACGAGGAGGGGCAGGTTTGTCACAGCTAAAATCCGACCATGCATCGAAACCGACTCTAGTTAGCGTCAGAAAACCATATCTGACCCAACTTCTATCAATACACTACCAAACATACCCTTGATGGGAGCGGGTCGGGATATATTTCCATTCAAATCCAACTCATTGCAATTCCTATTTCATACTCTATTCCTCCAATGACATGGCACCATGCCCAATTTCACGCTCATCAAAACTTTATCCATCTTTAAAACTTTAAAGATGTTAAATCAAGGGTTATGAATAATCTAATGAAGCTCCATGTATTTTTCTTTTTACTCTTATCATAATGAGACCTCATCCCTCTCCCCCTCAATAAGACGGAATCCAAAGTGGGCCCCATGGGCTGAATTGCCCAACCCAACCATTTAACCCGGCATGTCCCAATCTAACTTCTAATCTTAACTTGAGTCCAATTTTTCTTTTAAGGACCATCGAGGTCCATTACCTAGTTTTTTATTGGACAAAAGTGGGGGCAAAGTCCATTAACCTCTTTTCCCCCATTTATTGAACTACTTCGTACAATCTACATCCTATTTGCGAATGCTTTAACCAAGCTTGACTTCATTTCGAGAACAAGAGAGTTAATTGCAGGTCAACATGAGAGTTAAATACGGATTAGAAGGATCAAACTCCCGACAGGCCAATATTATATGTGATATAGGTTGGGTACGTCATCTATGATCGGTTGGCAGACGGGGTTAGATTTTGCCAACCATATTAATATGTGAGAACATGGTCCCCATAACAGGTCCTTGCGATGTTCTTAATTATTCGATTCATGTACTGCAAACGGAAAGCGTACGAAATCCGGTCAATTGTTAGGTGCTGCCTACTAGCTCTAATTAATTAGTAAATTTCAGGCACTACTTTGATGGGATTGTATTGTAAGTATGTTATTAAGTAATAAGTGCGCATTGAAAAATATTCTAAATGTTTTGGACAAGGAACACATGCATTGGAAAATAGCTTTCATTGTTAAAAGCGACCGGCATGATGTTGAGTAGTTTAATGGTAGGAAATACGCATTTGCGAGTAGTCTTTATGAAAGATGAAAAACACCTACCTAGTGTCCAATATTACTAGATTTAGTTATTTTAATGGCCAAGTTTGCCCTTTATTAATAGAATGTTACTCACTATATTTCCCTTGCCGCTATCTTTGCAGGGTTTCCTCAAGAGGAGTAGACCCCACCACCCAAATGAGTGTTTAAATTGAATTTTGATGGGGCTGTCAATTATGTAACGAAACGGCGAGATTATGAGGCATCGTAGGGAATCATGAGGGAGAGATGATGGTTGTTTACTCTAGAGCAATAAAAATAGTGCACCCACTTAAAGCTGAATTAAGTATAGTTGCAGACGGATATCCGATTCTACGATTACTCGAAAGTTATGACCAGAAAAAAACCGGGTCTTGAACCTATTTTAGGTTCCGATTCATAAACGGGTCTGGGTTCGAAACCTAATTTAGGTTCCGATTAATAAACAGGTCTGGTTCCAGGTTCATATAGGTTCCGACCCGTGGCTCGGCATACGAGTCTTTGATATTGTAATTTGTACTTTAAAACCACTCTTTTTTTGTATTCTCGTGCATGATACTGGATGTTGTAGACTGATGCACTATTATAAGTTGAATAATATGCTTATTTAAAAAAAATGAGGAATAAAGAGAAAATATAATCGATTTTGGAACCAAATTCGAGTTCCCAATGTGGACACAGTTCCAGAACCGAATCCGAGTTTTCTTATTGAAACCGAGTCCGGAATCAACAAAACATATTCCGATTACTGTTATTTAAAAACGGGTTCGGGTCCACTGTGGTTCCTACCTCCATCCCGTTTGCAACCCTAGAATTAAGGGCTATCTACAAAGGAGTTTTAATCTATCATAAGAATGGGATTAAAGCGAGTTATACTCAAAGGAGATTGCGTCATTCCTGTGGGGAGTTCAAAAAAAAGAAAATAACATTTCTTGGCATTTCATGTTTAATTGTAAAAAGCTCATTAATTCCCTTAGAGCCTTTGGTACTTGGGAAATAAAATTTTACACAAGGTCGCAAAATAAAGTAGTTGACCACTTGTCCAAGTTGAATTGACCAACTTTTGTCTCCTTCCTTCGGTCGACAGCAAATGAGTGGTACGTGAAGGAAAAAATAAGTGTTGCTGTTAGAAATACAGAACTTGAAAAAAACAGAGGAAGTCAATAGCTTTGATTTCAATATCCATCAATCTAAGGCTAATCTTCAGTTTCATCAATTCCTGTAGCCAAGTGGAGTGATTGCAGTTTCATGGTGTTTTGTATATGTTGATTTGTCATTTCTCAATTTTTGTTCTTGTGTATGTTTCTTTCCCTTCTTTGCCTTTTTTTTTTTTTTTTCTATATTGCTGTGTAACCCTTTCGATGTAGTAATAATAATATAAAAATAAAACATTTTATGTCGTGTACAATAAATCTTTATGCAAATATACAATCTACATAACTACTGAAAAGTATTTTTGCCATATTTACTAATGTCTCGAGGTTTTGATAGCAATTTTTATCCGAAAAGTCTTAATAATAATTTATTTAGTATATGCTTGTAATATTGAAAACAATTAATCTCTTTCCATGCTTTTAACTATGGATGTCAAATGGGCAAAATATATATATATATATATATATATATATATATACAAAGGATGTCAATCATTATATAACACTGTGCGCCTATTGTGACAAAAAGCACTATGGAAATTGGGCCCAAATAGAACACAAACTTCTTTTGTGCATTTTTTATTTTGGCACCTACCAAACATTACTAGATGGCTTGGTTTGGCTAAGTAAGTTTGGAAAATAGGTTGGGAGCTTGGGTCTAATTGAAACCAAACCTAAATTTATCGACCGAAATTACATCCCTTTCTAATATTCTTCTCTAGCCTGGTTAATAGTTATAAACTTATAATAGTAATCCAAAAAATATAAATAATGTTATTTTTACTTTTATTATGAATATATTATCTCATTAAAATATAAACAGTTATAAGTATAGTTTGGTCTCTTCACTTGTGCCTCAGACCATGGATCTCGTCTTGGACTTACAGGCATCTCTTTGGAATGTGTCCAATCACATATTAGGTCCCAACCAACCCATATTTATACAGTCATAGCCATAATAAATGTAAATTTAGGTGAGAGAATAAGGTTTTTTAAAAAAAAAATTGTTGAATTAATATTAATTATTTGAACATGAGTAGGTCGAGTTAGTTGCACATGATAATATATGGAAATTCATGGTCAAATGAGCTCTATGAAGTATTATTAAATAAGTAAAGGGTGATAGATATCAGGTGCGGGGTCGAGGATATAGAAGATGAAGTGTAGATAAGACCTTGGCTTTTATGAGACTTGAATTTTGGTTATTCATTTCTCATCTTTCCTTATTATATTTTTATTGAAGAAAAGGTTGTTTGATGGTCATTTTTGGATATTCACATATTATTTGTCGCATTTAAGAAATACAATGTCTTAGAACTTTCATAGGAATTCAACTGCATCAAACAAATCAGCCCAAAGCATATTTATCAAGCATACAAATAGAGCTATCGTAATGGGACATGGGAGTATGATCTCAGCTTTGAGTGATATATTATTAGACCATTAGATTTAATTGGGCTCACCCATAGTTTGGAGTGATATATTATTAGACCACTAGATTAAAAAAAAAGAAAAAAAATATAAACGGGCCCGCCTGGCCCGGCCCATGGCGGGCCGAGGCTGGAGCGGCCGGCCTGGCCCGTTTGACATCCCTACTTTTAACTATACTATGCACAAATAGGAGAAGAAGTCAATGCCATTGTCGCTGCCATCATCATCGTCGTTAAGAAAAGAAGCGTAATACAAAATACAGTAAAAAATATTACGTTGCAAGTGCCGCAGCATAGGTAATTTTGAATAGTTTTATTGGAAAGCTAATCCTCCAAATTACTTTTACATCATAGACAAGTGCCTTTCACTTAGATTTTGTATGTCTAAGTATTGAAGCATCCTTAAAAGTCCAAAATACAAATCCAATCATGTGGGGAATCGTGTGGCATGCGTGCCACGTCAGGTCAAGTAGGGGCAGAGGCTTGCAAATAATGCATTCTCACTTAATGTAAGACTGATCAATGGATGTGAGTTTCTTGGAGAGAATAAGTGTGATATTCCGGGAGTGTTATATATATATATATATATATATAAGTGCTCCCATGAGACACTCTCACAAACTTTATGAGAGATGGGTAGGGGCCCTCATATTTAAGTTAGGGGTCCTTGCATTTAAGTTTGTCAGAGTGGATATGGAAGTGAGGGCCCCCACCTATCTCTCATAAAGTTGGTGAGAGTGTCTCTCATAGGAGGACTTTATATATATATATATATATATATATATATATATATATATATATAAAGATAAGAGAGCCACAAGAACGAATATTTGCAAAGATGCAAAGAGATTTGTGGAGCTTCCCAATCGCCGGAATGTACATTGATGTTTAAATCCATCAATCGAATATTTAACTATGGAGGGCAATGGAAAGAATGATACATTCATTTACCTCATGCCTTATTTTTTTGTGACTTGAAAAAGAAGTAGCGGGGTCGAGTTAGGAGCCTTTCATTTTTTTTTGTCTAAACTAACATGGGTTTGTGATAAACAAAATACTGTGATATTACACCTGGATCTCACATTGGACATGTTGGCACAACTAATTAATTAAAATGAAATGGGCATTAGGAATTCTTTTTGGACCCAACATAAGACACGATTGGGAGATAGGCACCAGACCACACACATTCGCCATTATCACCTAACATGCCCTTTTTAAAGAGCCCATGAAACGTTACTAAGGACACAATTGAGAGCATGTTGGGAGTCTCAATCATATCATTAAATGGAGAGGAAATGCTTCAGTACAAAATTTGCAGTTTTGAGATGGAGAAGGCGGGAGTTAGGAGAACAAAAAGTTATAGGGGATAATGAAAAATGCCAATATGGACTCGTATGAATTTCTTTCTTTTCAGAAAAGCAATCCGTGCCTCGTACTAATTTCATAAAGCTCCTTGCAAAAGTTGGGATGGAAGACACCAAAATAAACAAACAGCTTACTCTCGTAACACTCGTGAATTTTGCATTCTTTGACTATAGACAAAAGACATTGCAGCGATGAGATCTGGTCTTTGATTTGTGCATGCACTCTCTCTCTCTCTCTCTCTCTCTCTCTCTCTCTCTCTTCCAGCCAAAACACTTATAAGGGTCACGCTAATGCACACACGGGAAGACCTACATGTATTGTCTTAGGGGCATCGTCCTCTTATTTATATGAGTCCGCTTTCAAAGCCAATATGAAAATTATGGATATGTCTCTAAAATCCACACAAAAATTCAAAATTTGGTCTCAAAACCCAACTACCTATTTACATCTGCCACTTTCAAATGAAAATCCAAGGTCAATACATGTAAACATGCACTCGTGAATATCTCTCTTTCTTTCAACTAAATACACATAATGAGTCCCATTGTGATCCAATGGATAGAATGATGGTAGGCCTAGTGGTAGACCAGAAAATTTTCCTTGGAGGTTGGCATTATATAAAGATGCAAAAGAGTTTTTAAAATCAACAGGGGATTTTCAGTGAGTGGGGGATAACTCCTTGCCCACTCCTGATTTTGCTCTTAGGCAAACCTCATAATCTCAATGATGGACTAATGATGGGGCTACACCGAAACAAAGCACTATAGAGAGCCCATCCAAGGGTAAAAATATGGCCGCCTGCCTATTATAATATATTAAGCTGGAAGGTTTTGGATTTTATTTTGACATTCTTTTTTGATTTTGCTTGTCAGTTATTCCTTCATCCCTTACTACATGTAACTGCCCACTTCTTATCCCATGCAACACTATCTATCTCATATAACTAGCCATTTCTCACTACCCATGTTTCTTGTAACTTCCCCATTTTTTCTTTTTAGTTTCTGCAATAGTTCATGTGCGTGCCTAATTATTACGGACTTAAGTTTAACTGATGATGAGGGTTTACAGAGAGGTTGTTTAGCTGAACAAGAGTGTCTCTGCTGATCTGAAACCTGAAAGGGAAGAGAAAACAGCAGTCAGGGCCCGAGGCTGCTATCAGCCAAAGGCACTCCGACGCCTGAGTTAGTGCAGTCACTGAACTAGGGTGAAGTGGAGAAGAAGAGATGTTTAGCAGAGTAACAGTGCGGGCTGTATCTTGCATGTCCCTGTTCATGACTCTTCATGCAGGCAAATATAGAGGAGAGTGGAAGGTTCCATAGTGGAGGTAGGTGAGGATACTTGTCCCATCAGCCCACACCTGGGATCTTTAGTGGGGGTAGGTGAGGATACTTGTCCCATCAAACCTCCCCTCAAATCCCTCACATAAATGTGGATGTGATCTGTTGATAGGAACGAGCCCTTATCCTTGGCCGGTGGCTGCCCTACCTGACAGGGACTCCCTACAAAGTACCCGTCCCATCTCATAATGGGAACTGGAAGCCCGGTGTTCACCTCGGCAGAGGGGCCGAACTGGAGAAGGCACCGGGGTCAGCTATACCCGAGATCGGACTGGGATGCCAGCATGAGGCCGAGTTAGGTAGGACATGGTCGGTACTTCTACCGGGACCAGTCCCACCTCGACAAAGGCTGAGACGCTGCTTATGTCGGAGAGAAGGGGGTTAAGGCCCTTCCTGATCGGCGTTGTTACCGAGGAGGGGTAACATCGGTTTCGGTAGAAGCAGTCCACACAATTGCCCCCTGCTCCTGACTTCGGGGGGTCAAGGAGACCACGGGGTTAGGAGTGATAGGATGGGACTTTCCCGAAACCGATCCTGTATCTTACCAAAAGGCATGGGCTGCCGCTTCGCTTTCCGAGGCGCTTTTAATAGCGCCTGGCTGTCTGGAGGCGGTTTTAATAACCCAACCATATCATCATGAGGGCGCTGTGACGCCGCCATGTGTCAGGTCCCTGATGGCCATTGCGTCTTATCGAGGAGACGGGTGGCGTGCTCGAGGCGGTATCTGCACATGCCTTTCGGGATACGAAGAGATCTCCATCCCTGTATAAAAACCCCGGTCCTCGAAGGAGGACCACTTTTGCTGTCACTGTGCTTGGAGCTTTCGCCTGAGAGTTGCCTGAAGCCTCGTCGTCCGAGAAGCCCCTCCGTTCGCCTCCTGAAGTTTAGAGTTTTCCGTTATCCCTACATTCCTTCAGGCCCCGTCTTAGTGAGTTCCTTTCTGCCTTTCTGTCATTTTTCCTTCTCTGGGTTCCTTTTCTTTTTCGGGGGTGTCTACTGTCTTTCTTCTCCGTCGCCGTCTCCTGTATTCCGGTCTAGGCTAGGGAAGATGGGGGTTTTTAGACATTGGATAGACACAGAGCTTGCCCTAGCCGAGCTTAGGAAACAATACCAGATACCAGAGAACGTCCAGATTAGGGCGGACGGGCCTGGTGACCGAGGCCTACCTCGGGTTCTTGTAGAGGGGTGGATGCCCTTCCCTCTGGTAGCCATAATCGAGGGCGGGGTGAGATTCCCAGTCCATCCCCTTCTGAGAGCTTGTCTCAGGAGGTGGAACCTTACCCCTTGCCAATTAATGCCCAATGGTTACAAGATAATAATGGGTATAGCCGAACTCAATAGGATATTGGGAACCGACCTTGGCGTGGAGGACATTGAGGATGTGTATAACCTCTGTCGATCTCCAAAGGACGACGCATACTACCTGTGAGTTCGGTCAAAGGAGATTCCCATAATCAACGAGCTCGAAGACAACACAAAATACGCCGGGAACAACTGCCTTTACGTCACCGGGAACTGGGAGTATGCCCCCGGAGAGCCCAGGGTGAACCACGTACCTGGTCGTCTCGGAGAACCACCGAGTAAATATCTCAATTTCTAAACTTCTGATGTAGTTTCGTTCTGCCGAACTGATGCCTAATTGCTTGTCGTGTAGGTCACGCGGAGAGGAAACTGCAGAGGAAGAACTCCGAGTGGCGACGAAACGTCGGCTGGTTAAAAAGGATTTATAGCTACAAGGGTCACCGGACCCGATCTGCCTCAGCCCTCCTTGGGTACGAACCCGTGTACCGGTCCTTTATAAGAAGACGGCACGAGAACCTCAGGGGGGAGCAAGTCTTAACTCTTGCCGAAGCCGAGGAGCAGACAGCTCCAGCCCCAGGGCCTGCGCAAGTGCCCCCCGAGATCGTACCTCCTGGAGCCCCAGCCGAAGCCAGTCCTTCACACGTCCAGACCGCTGCAGAGACTGACTCCGAGGAGGAAAGTCAGTCGGAGAGCGAGTCCGAGGGGGTTCCGCAAGAGCAGCTTGTGATTCTCCCATCTTCTGAATCGGACGAAGAGACCGAGATGGGGCGACGTCGTGCGGCCCTTGTCAGTCTCGATGAAGTCATCTTCGGAGACTCGCCCACCTCGGGGACCGCTCCCCCACCGAACTTGGAGGATAGAGTAGTCTCTCCCCCAGTTCAATCTCCTCAGCCTTCAGCAGCGACCGAGCGCTCCACCAAATCTCGTCGGGATTCGGTTCGGCTGGGGAAAAGGCCCAGGGTTGCGGACCCAGTGGGGGACGAGCCCAACCTTGCCTCTCAGCACTCGCCGCTGCTCGGCCCTCCGATCTGGAACCCCAGTTTCCTGCTGGAGGATGGCCAGTCGCTGTCGTCGGACGGCCGGCTGAGTGATGGCACATCTGTTGTCAGTGCCCTTGCGCACGCCTGCGCTCTGCCTGGAGACATGGCAGAACACATGAAGAGGAGCGAGGTGGAGCTGGATGTGGCTCAAATGGCCGACGCCCTCAGGGTAATTCTCTCCTTTGAACTTTGCATTTCTTCTTTGATTTCTGTACTTCTGATATTGACGTCTGCTTAACACTTGTTTCCTCAGATCCTGCAAAGGGCGCTGGTGTCGGCGGACAAAGCCCAGCAGAGCACCGCGCGAGCAGAAAGGGCGGAGAAGAGGGAAGTGGAACTCGAGGCCGAGCTCAGCCTAATAAAGCAGAAGGCAGCCGAGCAGGAAACGAGCGTCATGGGCCTCAGAGACGAGCTTGATAAGGTCAGGGCGGAACTGGAAAACCAAGTTCAGGCCACGGCCGAACTCGAAAAAAGGTGGGAGGCGGCAGAGGCTAAACTCCGAGCTGATGCCGACAGACTACGGGCTGACGTCGACAAGGCTTTCGACGAAGGGGTGGCAGAGGCCACAGAACAATATATTGCCCAAGTCAAGAAAGTCAGCCTGAAGGCCTGGAGGCTGGGATGGACAAGCTCGTTGAGAGCAGCAGGGGTCCCCGAGGACAGCCCTGTGTATACAGAGATCCCCCAGTTTCCTCCTCCTCAGCCCGCACCGAACCAAGCTCCTGAGGTCCCGGTCAGGGAAACCGAAGACCCTGCCCCTGTACTTGACGCGGACGTCGACGCCGGACAAGTGGTTGTCGAAGTCGTGGAAGATGCTGCTGCTGATGGCGCCGAGGGGGCCGTGGCTTGAAAAAGATGTAATTTTGTTTTTATTTTTTCTGCACTGGGGGGAAATCTTGTATTTCTTTTTGTTGGAAAAATTGTAACCTTCATTCGTGAAATGAAATTGGCTTTACTTTCCAATTTTGAACATTTGTGGCGAATTTTTCTTCTTTTTTCCTTTCTCTATGCATTTGGCTTAACAACCAGAATAAATAATAGGAAAAAAGACAAAGTAAATGAGTTCGGTAGAAACCGAATTTGTAGTAGTTGTAACCCGAGGTGCTGTATTGATTTTGCAACCATAACGAGCATCGATCTTGGTAAAACTGAGGGCGCTTGGTCCTATGACCAAAGCTAAATCCGGTTTTATAATCAGAACTTGACTGGTCTATTGACCAGGCCAAAGTAGCTAACTAAGGTAACCGAACAAAGAATACAAGTCGGTTCTGTAACCGAGCTGTAGGTATATGCCGAGTTCCATAACTTGGCCATTTCTTCGAGAATAGGGGACAGCTTGGAGCGTAAACGTATTCTATAAAAAGAAATAGTTTATTAACTTCCCGAATCCGATTACATCTCAAAAATAGAATTTCTTGAGGTGGGTGGCGTTCCATGGGCGTGGCAGCTCTCTGCCCTCCATGTCCTCAAGCCTATATGCAGACTGCCCAGCTACCGAAGTCACCTTAAATGGCCCATGCCAGTTCGGTGCAAACTTTCCTTCGCTGGGATTCCTGTCTGCTGGAAGAGTCTTTTTCAAGACCAATTCTCCAGGGGAGAACTTTCGCTCTCTGACCCTTTGATTGTACCCTCTAGCCAACTGTCGCTGGTAGGAAGCGAGACGGATGGTCGCGGCATCCCTTCGCTCCTCAGCCAAGTCGAGCTCTGTGGCGAGGTTTGCATCATTTTGGCCTCGGTCGAATAGTTCCGACCTGAGGGTGGGGAGGCCGACCTCAAGTGGAATTACAGCTTCCATTCCGTAGGCTAGGGAGAAGGGAGTTGCCGAGGTCGAACGCCTCGGGGTAGTCCTGTATGCCCATAGGACACTTGGAAGTTCCTCTACCCATCTCCCTTTGGCTCGATCTAGTCTCTTTTTGAGTCCGTCAAGCACCACCTTATTCGAAATTTCAGCCTGCCCATTGCTCTGGGGGTAGGCCGGGGTGGAATAGTAGTTCCTGATGCCAAGGTCTTGGCAGAAGCTTCTGAAGAAATTGGAGTCGAACTGGGTCCCGTTGTCCGTGACCAAGGTTCGAGGCACTCCGAATCTAGTTACAATGCTTCTCCACACGAAGTTTTTAGTATCCTTCTCAGTGATGGAGGAGAGTGCTTCGGCTTCTATCCACTTGGTGAAGTAGTCAGTTGCTACGATCAACCACCTTTTGTTCCCTGGAGCTCGGTGGAGTGGTCCCACGAGGTCCAGTCCCCATTGGGCGAAGGGCCAAGGGCTGGAAAGAGGGCTCAGGTCGTGTGCTGGCTGATGAAGAGAGTGAGAGAACTTCTGGCACTTCTCACATTTCCTGGCGTAGACCTGTGCATCCTTCTGCATATAGGGCCACCAGTACCCCTGGCTAATAGCTCGGTACGCGAGTGACCGACCTCCGATGTGGCTGCCGCAGATCCCTTCATGGATTTCATAAAGGAAGTCTTTGACTTTGCTTGGATGAACGCACCGGAGGTAAGGGCCATTGTAGGACTTTCTGTAGAGTTTATCGTCCGGAGAGAGCCAAAATCGGGCTGCCTTCAGCCTGATTTTGTGGGCTTGGTTCTTGTCCTCGGGTAGCTGGTCATTCTTGAGGTAGGAGATAAGTTCATCCATCCAGCTAGGACCGAGGTCAATGCACATAATCTGTCGAGGCGGTTGAAGTTGTATGCTAGGTCTGTCCAGTGCTTCCACTTTGACAGTTCTTTTTCTTCCTGCCTCGACGGCAGAGGCCAAATTTGCAAGGGCATCGGCGTGAGAGTTGGAGTCTCTGCCTATCTGCCTGACTTCAGCCTTTTGGAACTGAGATAGGAGTTGCTTGGTGTGGGCCAGGTAGGCTGCCATCCTGTCATCTCGGGCCTGGTAATCTCCATTGAGTTGGCTTGTGACCAGCTGTGAGTCACTGAAGATTACCAGTTGTTGTGCCCCCAGGGTTTTTGCGCTGCCCAGCCCTGCAATTAATGCTTCGTACTCAGCTTCATTGTTAGAAGCTTTGAAGTCAAGAGTCACGGCTTGCTCAATAACGAGGCCCTCCGGAGATTGGAGGACTACACCAGCGCCAGCCCTTTTGGAGGTGGAGGACCCATCGACGAAGACTTTCCAAGATGAGTCGAGGAACTGTTTCCAGGACCGATCCTACTTGGTCTCGGCCGAAGTCCTTGCCTCCTTGCCCCCCAGTTCGGTGTCGAGATGGCTCGATGCCGAACTAGGAGAGGTGAATTCCACAATAAAGTCGGCCAGTACTTGGGCTTTGATGGCCGTTCTGGGCTGATACTGGATATCGTATTGCCCGAGTTCGACAGCCCATTTAGACACTCTTCCCGAGAAGTCTGCCCTCCTGAAGAGGGACTTGAGTGGGTGTTCGGTCACAACCACTATAGAATATGTCAGGAAGTAGTGGGAGAGCTTACGCGAAGCACTAACGAGTGCTAACGCGAGCTTTTCCAGTGGCAGATATCTGGTCTCGGCATCCAGCAGGATTTTGCTTGTGTAATAGATGGGTCTTTGCTGCCTGTCATCTTCTCTTATGAGTACAGAGCTTACTGCATGGTCCGAAACTGCCAGATACAGGTATAAGACCTCACCCCGTACCGGGGTGGAAAGCAGAGGAGGGGAGGAAAGGTACACTTTGAGCTCCTGGAGAGCGCTCTCGCATTCCGGGGTCCATTTGAACCCGGAGCTCTTTTTCAAGAGCTGGAAGAAAGGATGGCATTTATCCGAAGCTCGGCTGATGAAGCGGTTCAGTGCTGCCGCCATCCCGGTAAGTCTCTGAACCTGTTTTATCGAGTTCGGACTCTGCAGGGCTCTGAGTGCCGAGATCTGATCGGGATTAGCCTCGATTCCTCGCCTCGTAACCAGGCTGCCAAGGAACTTGCCCGAGCCGACGCCAAATGCACATTTGGAGGCGTTCAACTTGAGCTGGTATGTTTTGAGGATGGAGAAAGTTTGATGTAAGTCAGTCAAGTGGTCCTGTGACCGCTTAAACTTAACGACCATATCATCAATATAGACCTCGATCGTCCTGCCGAGCTGGTCCTGAAACATCTTGGTCACCAGCCTCTGGTAAGTGGCACCAGCGTTTTTTAACCCGAAGGGCATTACTTTGTAACAGTAGGTGCCCCTGGGTGTTATGAACGCGGTTTTTTCTTGATCAGGCTCATACATTGGAATTTGATGGTAACCTCGGTAGGCATCGAGGAAACTCATCCTCTCATGGCCGGCAGTGGTGTCGATCAGCTGGTCTATCTTCGGTAGAGGGAAGCTGTCTTTGGGACAGGCTTTGTTGAGGTCGGTGAAGTCTACACAGACCCGCCAGCTCCCATCCTTCTTTTTTACCACAACCGTGTTGGCCAACCACACGGGGTAGTGGACTTCGCGGATAGCCTCAGCGTCCAGTAATTTGTTGACCTCCTTGGTCACAGCCTCTGCCTGTTGGGTGCCCGACCTGCGAATCCTTTGGATAACAGGTTTATGCTGGGGATCTACATTCAGCTTGTGGCTTATGACCTCGGGGCTGATGCCGGACATTTCATATGAGGTCCAGGCGAAGACTTCCCTATTTTGTAACAGGAAGTCAAGCATCCTGGCCCTCTCCTCGTCAGCGAGTTGGCTACCGAGCAGGAAGAACCTTTCTGGATCGCTGGAATCGATCCCGACCTGGGTGAGGTCCTCAATGCTCTTCTGTTCGGGAGTTCGGCCCACAGTGTCGAGCTCAGCTTCCAGCTCGGTCATGTGGACTTGCTGTGGCTGTGTATCTCCGGAGACCACGGCCAAGAGGCATTCTTTGGCCATGTCTTGGTCGCTGCGGACTATGATAACTTCGAAGCTCCCATCCTTGTTCTGTAAAGGAAACTTGAGCTTCTGGTGATGGGTCGAGGGAACGGCCTCCAGGTTATGGAGCCAGGTTCTCCCCATGATGGCATTGTATGGAGATTGTGCATCCACCACCAGGAAGTCTGCCATTGTGGAGGCCCCTCCGACCTCGACCTTAAGGGAAATTTTCCCTTTGGGATATACCGTCTTGGAGCTGAAACCCACCAGCGGGGTGCGGGCTTCTTGCAGGTCCTCCTCTTTCAGGCCCATCCTCCTGAAGCAATCCAAGTAGAGGATTTCTGAGGAGCTCCCGGGGTCCACTAAGATCCTTTTGACATTGAAGTTGTGTAACCTCATAGTCAGAAGAAGAGGATCATTGTGGGGTAGCTGGACCCCGGCCAAGTCTTTATCAGAGAACCAGATTTTTGGCCTCTCCACACGTGCTTTCTTTGCCGAGGGACCGACCTCGGCCGTCATCACATGCTTGCTGTGCTGGGCTTTCCTGGCCTCGGCACGGGCTCGGTCACTGCCCCTGGGGGCGGGAGCCAGGTGTATGACGTCGATGGTCCCTACAGCCTCACCGCTGCCTTGGTCGTCGGGGAGGCGTTGCTGAGCGTTATTCACTCTGCCTTCGTCCCTGACGTGGTCTCTGAGATGCCCGTCTTTTACGAGCTTTTCAAGGTGCGCCTTGAAGGCGTAGCAGTCCTCGGTTCTGTGTCCTCTATCTTTGTGGTAGGCACAGAACTTGCTCTGATCTCGGGAGGAGGAGTCACTTCTCATAGGTTGAGGCCATTTGAAAAAGGGCTGAGCTTGGATTTTGCCGAGGAGCTTGTAGATAGGCTCCTTGAAGATGGTATTGACGGCTCTATAAGAAGCGCCGCTTGGTTTCGGCCTCGTGCTGCCTCCTGAGGTGGGAGCAGGACGTACTGCCGAGCTGGATGGCTATCTATTCCGATCCGCCTCTTTCTTAGCTAGCCTCCTCTCCCTTCTCGTGGGACGGCCCTCCGGTCGGCTCTCTTGCCAGAAATTATGGCTCTCTCGAGCTCGGACGTCGTCCTCTTCTTGCTCGACATACTGGTTCACCCGGACCATCAGAGCCTTTACCGAAGGCGCAGGACGACGTACCAATTTCTTCCGAAGCTCATTGCCCGGCAGCAAAGCTTGTTGGAAGGCAGTAACGGCTACGTCGTCGTTGGAATTTTCAATCACGCTGTAGATGGTCCAGAATCGTTTGGCGAACTGAGTAAGAGTCTCGGTCGGCCTCATCTTGATCGAGATCAGGTTGGCGTCAGTTTTCGGGATGACCCGGTGGGCTTGAAACTTTTCGACGAAGGAGTTTCGGAGCTGTGGCCAGCTCGAAATCGATCCCTCGGGAAGCGCACAGAACCACCGAAGCGGGAGGTCGCCCAAACTGGAGGAGAAAACCTTGCAATCAAGGTCGCCATCGCCGCTGAATACCGTCATAGAGATTGAAACGTGGGACGCTGAACTTATCAGGAAGGGGATGATCTCTGATTTCCCGAGAAAATGGAGACGTGCCATGGATGTCACCGTGTTTGGTAGTTAACCGACCTCGAGCGAGGCCGGCCTGCTCCAGGCTCTGCTGTACGGCCAGCTTAATCTGCTGATCAATGTAGTTAGCCATCTCGGGGTCGGCCCTTGTCTCCCGCCTTTGTTTATGGCGCTGCTGCTGGTCGGCACTGGCGTGAGTGTTACTCGAGCCCTCTTCGCGAGCTCGGGCGCGCCTTTCATTCAGCTGATCCCTTAGGTCTGGTCGACCCCGAAGACCTAGACGAGCTCGTTGCTTTGGCGGAGGCGTGTGAGAGGCTTCGGGAGGTACTTGGCTCTTCGTCTCAAGCTGCCGCTGAAGCAGGAGGATCTGCTCTTTCTGTTCTTCGATGATGAGGTTTTGAGCCTTGATGGCTTCGGCTTGGGCCTCAACATCGTCCTCTAGGACCATGTCGTCGTCACCTTCATCACCGAGGTGGACGTGATCCTCTTCCATGTGGTCCCCGTGAGAAGACCGACGAGGAGGAGACTGCACAGGAGCCCCATTTCGTAAGGGCCGTTCCTGAGGAGGAGCGTCCTTACGAGGTGGCGCGTTGAGAACAACCTCCAGGCGCGGACGCTCCGCCTGAGAGGTATTCGTCTGAGCCCGCTCTAATACAGGATCGCGCCGAGAAGACGCTGCTGCACCTCTTGAGGACGAGTGTGTCACCGTGACGAGTGAACCTACACTCCGCATACCAGGTTCTCCTCCCACTCCTTTCGGAGGAGGGTTGGGTGGTGCTTGCCTGGTATCTCTTCGCGAGCTCGTCACCAACGCTCCTGCCTGGTCTGTCACCAGTGGAGGTGGCATGAGAGGCAGAAATGTTTCTGGTTGCTTAGACCCAGACGGTCTAGCAACGCTCTTTCCCTTCTGAGCCTTAGGAGGCATAGCTGTTAGGATGAAAATATGGAATTTTCAGATCGTTTCCCACAGACGGCGCCAAATTGTGCGTGCCTAATTATTACGGACTTAGGTTTAACTGATGATGAGGGTTTACAGAGAGGTTGTTTAGCTGAACAAGAGTGTCTCTGCTGATCTGAAACCTGAAAGGGAAGAGAAAACAGCAGTCAGGGCCCGAGGCTGCTATCAGCCAAAGGCACTCCGACGCCTGAGTTAGTGCAGTCACTGAACTATGGTGAAGTGGAGAAGAAGAGATGTTTAGCAGAGTAACAGTGCGGGCTGTATCTTGCATGTACCTGTTCATGACTCTTCATGCAGGCAAATATAGAGGAGAGTGGAAGGTTCCATAGTGGAGGTAGGTGAGGATACTTGTCCCATCAGCCCACACCTGTGATCTTTAGTGGGGGTAGGTGAAGATACTTGTCCCATCAAACCTCCCCTCAAATCCCTCACATAAATGTGGATGTGATCTGTTGATAGGAACGAGCCCTTATCCTTGGCCGGTGGCCGCCCTACCTGACAGGGATTCCCTACAAAGTACCCGTCCCATCTCATAATGGGAACTGGAAGCCCGGTGTTTACCTCGGCAGAGGGGCCGAACTGGAGAAGGCACCGGGGTCAGCTATACCCGAGATCGGACTGGGATGCCAGCGTGATGCCGAGTTAGGTAGGACATGGTCGGTACTTCTACCGGGACCAGTCCCACCTCGACAAAGGCTGAGACGCTGCTTATGTCGGAGAGAAGGGGGTTAAGGCCCTTCCTGATCGGCGTTGTTACCGAGGAGGGGTAACATCGGTTTCGGTAGAAGCAGTCCACACAGTTCATTTCTACTCACATCTCTTATTCCCATTTATACATAGTTTTCTGTTTTTTTTTTACTTCATTTCTCCTATTTTCTTTCTATTTTACCTCTTAATTGTAGGTACAGTCATAGATATTTTTATTTTATTTTCTTTCAAAAAATTTACTGCTGTTGAATTGTATTTGATTTGAATTGTATTTATAGAATCGTGATCAGCATGGATTCTCTGCCGGTATAAATTATGTCAATGGGTTACGTGACCAAAATATGTCATCACATTGATGCCCACGCCCTGATTTGGCAGTAGTGAATAAAAGGCTAAAATGATTCCTACATTTGGTGGGGCTCATCTCTCATGATCGATGGAGAGTAATCCACGCATGCAAAAAAGTGTCATAACGATATAAGAGCACATGTTTTTTGAAGATTAACTTTTATAACGATGGAATCTATTGCTGCCATTATAGTTGTTACAGGGATACTGGCTCAACTTGACCCTTGCAAAGAGTGCCCCTTTTTTTCTTATTTCGAAAAGCTTAGCCATAGGCCCACTAATGTGGGAGCTAGACTTGGACAATACTAGCTCGACATACTTTTCTCATTAGATATGAATCTATTTAAACATATCATGTTTATTTGAGGGGAGATGTTCTTATAAGAGATATCTCTCCTTAAATGAGAGATTGAGGGGGGCCCCTCAAATTCACATCAAATGTCAATAACTTAAATGTGAGGGCCCCCACCCCTATTTCTCATATAAGGTAAGCGATATCTCTCATAGGAGCATCTCCGTTATTTGAGTATTGATTCTAATGCGGGTTTGTTAAGCAATTCTTATATTAATATTTCTAATATAATTCTTTAAGTGAATAAGTCATGCATGATTTCTATGTGATTTTTCTTTTGCAATGACCAACTCACGTATAATCATGGTGTATTTAGATCTATTTATGTGAATTTATAAAAGCATATATGAATTTATTTGAGTATGATTCAAATGTGATTCTTATATGGGGATTTTCCTTATTATGATGGGATCACATCTCTAATGTCTAACTTCATATTTAGGTTAAAATCCAATGGGCCCTCTCCACACATGGCCCACAACCCTAAAAAAACAAGTTGCATAAAATCCGAAAGTTATGAGAAAACACAGGGCGTTTGTTGTAAAAAACTTAAAAGAAAAGCATAAAATATTTTGTTTGGTTGCCATTTCTCGATCATTTTAAGATAGACAGTAGCTTCGGTTTCTTCCAGAAAGACGAGAGAAAAGAGGGGTGTTCGCTCTGCAATCTCGCTCTTTTGTTCTTCCCAACTTTGCACTTTGCCCCTTAACCTAATCATTCTTCTCATAAAACCCTCTGGTTGTAGCTGAAAAAGCTAGGGTTTTTCGAGGGAGAGCGGAAATGGGAGAGCCGAAGAACAGATGGAACTGGGAGATCCCTGGATTCGAGCCACGGAAGTCGATCGACAACGACGACGAAGAGAAGCCTATTGTCACGCGACGCTATTCGATCTCGGCTACTGCTTCATTACCCCATTCCGAGCTTTCCAAGCACGTTCTCGCTGTGAAGCTTCAGAAGCTTAAGGACCAAGTAAAGGTGACTGAGTGACTCCTTTATTCTCTTTTCGTCTCTCTCATTTCATCTCATATGCCGCATGTAGTGCAATCTCACAAGGTTTTGATCGAATTTGATAGTGTCGTATGTCTCTGGCTTTAGAGGAGATTTAAGGTCATGATATGCGAATGAATGGAAATTTGCGGGATCTCAATAGAGAATGAAGAGATTAGAAGGTAGTTTTGGATGGAGATTTATCATTTTGGATGCGGACAAGACAGGTGGAGAAAACTGTCTATAGTAAGAAATTTGTGCGGAAAAGAGTTTTCTTCAATCAACCCCCACTTTTCTAAAAGGCCCATTTAATGAATGTTGGGGGCATATAGGTGGAGGAGAGAGCTGTCCATAGTACAGAATTTGTATTGGGAACAGTTTTCTTCAACCCCCCATTTCTCTGAAGGCCCATTTAAATGCTGGCGCAAAAAGGTGGGGAAAGCTGTCTACAGTGAAGATTTTGACTGTAGAAGGTTATCTCCGCTTAGTTTCTCCATCTGTTTTCTCCGCTTCCAAATGGGCATTTTGGGGCAGTTCTCTTCTTGTTTACTCCACATTCAGACAAACCTATAAAGTGGTAACAAGTGGAGAAGAAGTGTGGAGAGATTGAATTTACACCGTGGACAAATTTCTCCGCTTGTTTTCTCTACCCGTTTTTATTTGTTTTGTCTTAGATGGTATTGATTGTTGATGGAAATGTGCGCAGAAGAGAGTCCGTGCCAATGTGGTTTCCAGTATTTATGCCTAGTCAAACACAAAGGAATGGATGAGCATCATTGTGCCAAAAAAAATGGAAGTGAGTATGACTTGCTCCTGCACCATCTTATTGCAACTGAGATGGAGGTATTTTTATTTGATGTGGTATAGAGTAGGGCAAGGAGGGTTGGGGTTTTTGTGAGTGGAAGAGTAAGGTAACCAACAAGAATACTGGTTTTGATGCTGATTCCCCCACCCCCACTTGCAAATGCTTCATTGTGGAAGTGGTTTGAAGTGTGTTAGGTGCTAGGTTTGTTTTATTTTAGATGGCATATTTGCTAGTAAGGAGAGGATGCTTTGAGAAATTGGTTGTTACCATTTGAGGGTTTTTAAAGGAGGATGCCCTTTTTGGTTTTTGTGCTGGCTATGATAGAGAGTTTTAGAATAGTATGGTTCAAACTCCTGGATGAAATTGAATACGAGCAGAAAGATAGATGCAGATCAAAGCCCCTGAAGTTGGCAATCATGTATGAAGTTGCTCAGTTCTTTGACTTCTTTCAAACTTGAAGTTTCTAATATTATTAGAGGTTTATCATTCGAATAAAATAAAAGATTTTCATTACAGGTTTGTGCATATGTTTATGGAACTATTTTTCTTCTGGATGACCTGCACTGTGGGGCTCACATGGGATGCATGCTTATCAACTGGGGAAGGGGGTGGGAAAGGTATCAACAAGAATTTCAGATGGTCGAAGAATCAGCTCCCCTGATTATTTTAACCCTTGATTTAAGGCCCTTAAGGTTCAACAATATTTAACTATGCATTTTATTCGTTCCAATTGTTGATATCAATTAGAATCAGGTGACTGGCAAATTGGGTTACGTGCGAATTTATTTGAAAGGGATGGGGAAGGGTGTTGGGAAGTGGGGTTGTAGTGTGTGAGGGGGTTAGGTTAATCACAGTTAGGCCCACAATAGTGTGCACGGTTATCCTATGGGGGACATTACTTAGGTGAAAGTGTGTGTATTCCACATGCAACATTCTTTATGCATTCTCTTCTAACTATTGAGCTATTTATAGTAATTGATGTTAAGCCTTAGGTTTTGCTCTAATCCTGTGAGAATAGGAGGATGCACACGCATGTGTGTGTAATGTGCATGCACTATGTGTGTACTCAATTTACATCATGATGCATTCTCTTCTAAGTATTGAGCTACATGAAATAATTGATGTTAAACCTTGGAATTTTGCTCTAATACGGTGCAAATAGGGTGGATGTGTTTTCTGCCATTAAGTGACCCATTTATACTTAAATAACACATACGGCAACAAATGTATTAATTCCATCTTAGTAATAAATTATCCATTCAATGTTTTGAATCTCTGCTGACATCATGCTTTTACAATTTTTTTAGTACATTATATTGGGTGAAACTTTCTGGTACTTGATATCATGCTAATCAAAATGCGAGCAACCTTATGCTAGGGCCACTCTAGTTTTGACTCCTTTAATAAGAATGCATTGTACATCACTCTCTGCATGGGTTTTCTTTGTGTTTGATCATATTTGATTCTTACAATGTTGAGTGTTGACACATCTAACTTGATAGCATGCTAGAGAAGATTACTTGGAATTGAGACAAGAAGCCAATGATCTACAAGAGTACTCACATGCAAAGCTTGATCGAGTTACACGCTATTTGGGCGTTCTTGCTGATAGGGCTCGCAAGCTAGGTGAGGCATTGAAATGCTGTGTTATTTTCATTGAACAGCATCATTTGATGTAATAGCATCTAGGAAGTATACTATGATCAGTTGGAGTTTGTTAATTCCTTTTTCTTTTCATTGGTAACAATAAAATGACTTGACGTTATTGAAAAAAAAGAAGACTTGAATGTGCAACCTGATGGTTGCATCAATGAACAGCTTCCAATTGTTCTACGAGCTTGTGTTGTTAGTGCCTACGTTTATTTTTTTGAATGGTGTAGTGCCTATGCTATGTTTATCAATGACTGAAAAACTTAATTGTTATTTTTAATACTATCCCCATTATATCTATGATTGAATCTCTATCCTCAATGGAAAACTTACCACTTTCACCAATCTATGGAGTCATCACTTATGAAATAAATTCTGAATCTGAAGATATTTAGTAAAATATATGTATACAATTGCTGTTCATGTGTAGAAATTATAGAATACCAGCACTTATAAAAAGAGCTTGTAGCCCCCTTCTCTTTTTAGTCTCTATATGAGGCTTCGATAGTCTGATTTGAACTAAGACTATTAACATCAACTCAAACTTGGACTCTATTTTTGTCTCAGTAATAAGTGGGCCAACTTGTCATAATTGCCCATTCTTATTTTTGTTGAATAAATGTTTGATAACCTGTCAAACTGATGGGACTGAATGATGGATGGGTCTTCACACTTTCACGACATATGCCCGGCCCTTGGGGTCATTACCATTTGCAACCTAATGCGGCCACATGGAACCCAGTGGCTAGGAAAACCAAAAATCCAACCCAAGCCCAAATCAACAGGAATGTAATGCTAAAATCCAAGGAGAAAAGAAGGATTACTCACCAATCAGCTAATAACCTGCTGAATAATCTTCGATTCAAGGGAGAATACTCAATCCAAGGAGAACTGAAAATGTAAATTTATTGATTGAAAAAATAAATCAAGGTGGACATCCCTTTACAATGCTTAAATTTTGCTTTAAAGCATTAAAACTCTAAATCAAATCTTGACCAAACTATTAAGCAAGGAAACCCTAATCGCTAAGAGTCCTAACATACTTAAAAATAACTCTAAACAACTTGAAATAAGGAAAGAAAACATTCTGCTGTGATGTTCTGCGATGTTCGTGTTGTTCTGGAACATAAAGGCTGTGAGGTCAACATAGTCCACTTTCTGGTATTAAAAGAAACTCCATTAATATGTTAGTTCACTGATTGGCGACCAAGGGGGTTAGGGTCTGTCATGGGACCACCTGTCCTGTTGAGGCCCAGTTGAGCGAGTCCAAAAAAAAAAAAAAAAAAGTAACTTCAAATTTTCTTTGCCATTTATTTAATACTGGCTGTTCGATGGGTCCCCACTTCGATCTGAGTTGTTCATTTTTTAATCCAGCCCTTACGGACACCTTTGGCACTTTCGTACTGATCCATAAACCATTCAGTGAGCCAAGTGCTGCGATCATATCGACCATCATTTGTACATGCAAGCTGATCTGCATCACAACCCATGGAGTTCTCGGTCCTCACACAAAATGGAACATTTTCTGTAATTGAGTACATAAATTATAGATGACAAGGGAATTTACAGGGGACGAGATAACAGTCATGATTTCTGCCTATGTGGGATCCCAGATATGATTTTTTCCCCATTCCTTTCATGAGATGTTTACATGCCAATATCTTCTTTCTAAATATGATTCTCTTTCTTCACCCTATTTATTACATGCTAATCAATATCTTGCTAGATCTAATATATCTTCTTAGCAAATTTTAAACTAAGAATGTATGTCTAGCAAAAGTTTTCTTGCAATGCAAGTAGATAGAGGAAAATTTATTCGAAATTGCCATATTAAGAAAGTAAACATGATTGGGCCAATGGGCTGGCCGATCATGTGTTAAGCCCAATGGGTCAGTCAGTTATGGGCTTGGTCCATTGTCTGGCCCTTTGTTGGTTTTGCTCAACGGGCTGGCCGATTGTGGGCCTATTTTTGGGCCTCCTTTTGTTGGTCCAGTCAATTATTTTCCTATAACTAAGATTTTTTTCTTAGGATTTTTGAAAATTAGAATGTATGTCATGTCTCAAAAAATCTTCTTGACAAGTTTGCTAAACTAAGAAAGTAAATCTAGTTAAATTTATTACGAAGAAAGTAGATATGGTTGGATCAATGGGCTGGCTAACTAATGTGTCAATCATCTACGAGCTTTGCTCTTTGGGCTAGCCCATTATTGCTTAGGACCAATGGCCGGGCCCACTATGGGTTTGGCTGAATGGGCTGGCTGATTGTGGTCCTATTATTGGGCCTCCTTTTGTTGATCTCGAGGCCCGTGGCTATACACAAATACACCCTCTGGCCGTTACCACCATGAATGGCACTAGTGACGAGACCCAATTTGTCACTCTCAATGACTAGATTCATTGTTAGATGATACTTTTTATTTTTTATTTTAATTGTTTGTCCACATTGATTTGGGGAGGTTAATAACTATGCCATAAGATGGGCAATCTGGCTGTTTTTTGATCTATCCCTCACCAAGTATAGAGATATCCATCCTCCCTATTCCTGATGATTGGGATCCACCCAGGTGGGCCCAATCTGGTGGTTGCTCACAATAAAGGTGAGCTATGCCACTCAATAGATCACCAACATTTGTACATACATAAACACATGCACAGGTATCCTTCTTGCATGTCTATCCTTTCAAGACTGCATTTATGCTGTTAGATTTTATGTTGATTGTCTTTATTGTGATTTCAATTAAATTTAATTTAGCATGAATTTTTTGATAAACTGTATGGTACTTTAGTGTTATTTATTGTAGTTTCTTAATGTCTTATTGTTTTCTATACTTTTCTTGACTTATTTCATTTTACTGCTTTCTATTATATTGGAATTTTATTTTTAATTTCATATTCAGCCATGCTTAAAGTGAGGGCTGTACTTTTGTTGGCCCTTGTTAACGTTGTATATTCATTTTGTTTAATAACTAAATCCCTTGGTATTCTTCACACACGCACATGCATTTGCGTTTCCAATGAAAGAAGGTTCTGAATCTTTTTGCTATTATTAGCAGCTTCATTGTCTTGTTAGAGGATTAATTTGATTTATTTAAGTCATAAATTTATGCTTTTCAGATGAAGCTGCCTTCGAAACTGAGGCCAGGATTTCTCCTTTAATCAATGAGAAGAAAAGGTTGTTTAATGACTTGTTGACAGCCAAGGGTACTAATAAATTTATTTAAGCTTCCCACTGTTTGATATCATAACTTTCCATTTATGCTGTTCGGTATGTAGCAGCCTAGTTGATTCCTCATCATATCATCTGCATTTTAATTTTTATACTTGAATAGACTTTATGATGGTTTTTTAATATGAGAAAAATGGATGGATAACTATAGGAAGCATTAAGGTACTATGCCGTGCAAGACCTTTATTCGAGGATGAGGGCCCATCTGTAGTTGAGTTCCCTGATGATTTCACCATCCGTGTAAACACCGGCGTCGATCCTGTAATTAACCCAAAGAAGGACTTTGAATTTGATAGGGTATATGGACCTCATGTTGGGCAAGGTAAGTGAACAAACATTGCTTTATTCACTAATTCTTTGCTTACCTGGATCTTCGTAAGTCTTTGTTTATAGAAACTGAAGTAGGGCCTGGTGGATGCATGCCCATACCCAGTGTCCATGTGTGTTATTTTAGCTAGGTATCACCTATATAATTTGGATGCATCATTCATGCAGGGGAGCTTTTTCATGATGTCCAACCATTTGTACGGTCAGCCCTTGATGGATATAACGTCTCTGTGTTTGCATATGGGCAAACACATTCAGGAAAGACACACACTATGGTATCTCTCTCTCTCTCTCTCTCTCTCTCTCTCTCTAACACGCGCGCGTACGCATTCACACATTTAAGTCTATTTCCATCCAATTACATTAATTCCATAACTTGCTCACATGGCATTCCTATGCATGCACACCATAGTCGTGAAATTCGTTTTAGACCCTTGTCGGTGTGGCCTCCAAACCAAAATGTTTCAGCCGTTTTGGAATTTGGCAAAATGTTTTGGAGTTTACGTTTAGGAAAAATTATAAAAATATGCATATATAAAAGTATAAGATTAATATTAAAATGAAAAAAATATGATTTGATACATGTAATTTATTCTACTAAATCAACTCATAATATGGCATGTATGATATAAACAATTAAACTAATAATAATTTGTCAACTTAACAAATCAATGTCATCATTATGGCCCATAACCATAATCAATTTAATCATAAAATTTAGCAACCAGAAAGTTTAAAGCTTTAAATATTCATCACAACCATAGTGTTTAGAATTTAGATACATACCTCAAAAGTAAAAAGTCACTAGTCACATCCATAAAGTTCAAACTGTAACGAATTCGGAAAAATTGGGAAAAAAAATATGCGGGCGGGGTTTTTTATTATTATTATTATTATTTTATTTTATGTTTGGAGCCCATGGCGGCGCGAGTTTTTTTTTTTTGGGGTGTTTTGGGTGGGGGGGGGGGGGGGGGGGTGGGGGGTGTTGTATTCAGTTCATTTTAATGGACGAACCAAAATAATTCAGAAAATTTGTCTGAGACGACATTCATAACTATGATACTCGCACTTTAAAATGTCTCTCTCCATCCAATAGTCACCATCCATTTATCATTCCAGTTACATTACTTTCATTACCCACATTGTCACTTGATATTTGTAGTTCTATTTGGCATTATGAGTGTGATATTCATATATTTTCATATGTATGTCTGCATCTTCTTATTTCTATATTCTTTTGTTTTATACCTTCATTAACTTATGCATGGGGTGTTATGAATGGGCGTGCCTGGTATGAGAGGGATGGCATCCAAGTTTCTGGATTGGTATTGTCATAAATGCCATCTTTTTGGCATTGAATGTGGATATATTCCAGTGTTGCGAATTTTGTTTCGGTTCGTCCGGAATTTCTAAAATTATTTGGGTTTAGAGAGTAAACCGAACCGAAGCACCCACCCAAAGAAATTCGTTTCAAAATTCGGTCGGATTTGGCCGAAACCAGTGATTTCGGTCCAAAATTACTAATTTCGGCCCAATCTAACTGAAGTCGTCCAGTTCGGTTGAATTTATTAGCGGTACCCACTTGGTTTGACTGAAAAAGAAAAAAAAACAAAACAAAAGGAGGAGGAGGAGAAGAAGGGGGCCCTTTTGAGAGAAGCTTTGCCATTTTAAAGGGCTTTCCTGCCCTTTTTTGTTTTTCCTTTTTATTGTGGAAGGACCATTTGAAGCTTATAAAGGGCCCATTTAATTGAGATTTATGGGTGCTTTCCTGTCCGTTTTTTATTTTTTCTTTTAATCGTGGAAGGACCATTTGAAGCTTATAAAGGGCCCATTTAATTGAGATTTATGGGTCTGCAATATAGCTCCCCTATTAAATAAAACTTAAGGCAGAGAGGGCCCATTTTGACCTTACAGAAGACCCATTGTAATAAGATTCCTGGCTCCACAATACGGTCCATCTATTAAATATTTAAACCGTCTATAATAGAAATCAGGTCTTTGGCCAAGTTTCATTTTAATAGAAATCAGGTCTTTTGCCAAATTCTAAATGGGCTCAGGCCAAAGTTTACTCTAATTAGAAATGGGCTCTAACCAAATTTTTTGAATTTAAAGATTTATATTTTTATATTTTCTACATATAAAAAATATAGGGAAATATTCAAGTGAGAACCAGTTCTCACCTATTATATGAGAATTTTTTTGCTGGGCCCAACTAGCAACCCATCCAAACCTAGCAAGCAATAGGAAACCCCTTGATAGTCACTAATCCCAAGGATTGGCACACATCCGAATGGACTGAACCGTTGGATTGAGGGTTGAATATTTTTTTGAATATGAAGCCATTAAACTTGTGGGCCACGGATGAAGGGGTTAGGGGCATGGGTTTGGGGTCAAACTTGATACTTTGGATGGTTTCACATAGATCTTTCCATCCCCCTTGGTCTCATCCCGAAATGGGGCCCACAATTGGGCGGGCCCCACAAAAAAGTTATCACGTAATATGTGCGAACAGCTCCCACCTGAATATTACCCAAAAATATATATTTAATTTTTATATTCTTTTAAAATATAAATTCTGAAATATGTCACCAAAATACCGTATCGACCGAAACATTTCAGTTTGGAGGACCAACTGAAACAGGGTCCGAAACGAATTTCACAACACTGATATATTCTCACATAGAAGAGGGCTCAGTACCTCTGTGTTGGTTACTTTGTATAATTATTTTTGGCCATAATTGCAGTGTTTAAATTTGAATATGTCTGTTTCTTATGTGCATAATCCAGATAACAACACTTCTCACAGTTCCTTGTTGTAATGGTTGCTAAGCACGTTTTGCATTCCTGATCTAATCTAGGGTATTGATGCATCAGATTGCTCTTGGTTGTATTTGGGATCTCTAATTCCTTATATTTTTTTGACAAGAGCCCGTAGTAGAGATGGAATGTGCTCATTGTCGCAACCACAAGCCTGTGGATTTGAGTCTCTTTACCAATAAAAAGACCTTTTATCTTTTTAGATGATTGAATCTTGGTCTACTAGAATGACTGTCGATCTGCTGCTACTGAAAATGGTGTTACACACATGCTCTTTTTTTTTTTTTTGGGTAAGGATGTTGCTTGGTTATCACCTCTCTCATCTTAGGTCGCTACTCAATTTAATGCTGTCGCACATCTCCTTTTCTTGGAGATCCAAATAATTTATCTTTTATTGCAAAACCAAGATAGATGGGATAATGCTTCAACGAGGATATTGATAATGTGCATTTTTTATGATTTTGGTTCTCTAATTTTCCAAGATTGGTTATTTAATTTCACTTAACTCTGCTTCCTAGTAATGAGCGTGGTTTGTATCTAAGGAGTTTTGAGGAGCCATTCGATCTATCCAACTCAGATACAACTTCCACATCTCGATAGAATTTTTAACTTGAACCCTTTTTTATTTTGAAACTGCCTTCCAATTGATGTTCAAGTTTACAACACTTAAACTAGACTGACATTAATATCTCAAATCCATCCTTTAAGATTTTGTTTATGATCTCATGCACATTGCTTTGACTACATCACTATCCCCTGTTTGATGATACTTGCTGTTAACATATATGGAAGAAGAAGGACGAAGAAGACTGGAGAGAAGGTTGTCCGTCCATAGAGGGTCGACTGTTGTATTTATAATCTTAATATACCTTAATCAAGGCTCTAAACAAGTTAAGAATACAAATTAGAATAAAGAAAGAATATCTCCTAGTCTATACAAGGAATGAAGATGAGATAAATCAGCTATATACAATCTAGATTAAATTCCACGTGTGGGAGGCTGTACATGGGCCTTGTTGGGCTGGGCCTAGGGCCTGTTGTCTTACAGCCCTGTTATCTTCTACACTTGCTGGTTAACTTGCAGCTCTAATTTGCTTCTCCTTTGCAGGAAGGCTCTAGTAATGAGCGTGGTTTGTATCTAAGGAGTTTTGAGGAGCTATTTGATCTATCCAACTCAGATTCAACTTCCACATCTCGATATAATTTTTATGTGACTGCATTTGAGCTCTACAATGAACAGGTTTTCTATCTATCCTTTTCACTGCCTAACAACTTGTTTATCTATGGTGAACACCTGTTAACTATGGTTGGGCTGTTGGTGCCATGTTTGGGAGTAGAATGGATGATCCACGCTTGTCCATAAAGGAGTATTTGGAGACGGATAATGCCTATAAAGATTCGAAGGAAATTGATCAGCCAAAAAAGAACGTAGAAGGGAAGGGGAGCTCCTGAGTCTTAGTTGCTTAGTTAATTACAATTACTCCATGGTGCTGAGGGAGAAAGGGGCTTAATGCCTTTATCTGTTGCTTAATGTGGATCTGGTGGCTTGGTAAATTGTTGTGTGTTTTTCTGTGTATGTTGGTTTTTATGTTTGTTGGGGGTAATGTTTGGGTCTATCAGTTTGTTTCCTTGGGGTGTCGTTGGTTGGTGCTTGGTTGTAGCCTTTTTCTTGGTCAAACAAACTAATTTCTTTTTGAATAGTTCAATAATTTTTTTGATCGGCAACAGTAAGTTATATTAAAATTAAAGAAGGTACAATGAAAGCTCCACATGTGCATCTACTGATATAAGAGACATATGCCAAACATTGACCACACCTTACATAACAGGAGCACTTAAATTACATGATCGATCAACCCCTTGTTTAGCTAGACAGTCCTACATGGCATTAGCGGACCTACTAATATGCTTAAAAGACACCGAAACAAGGACGCTAATGGCGAATCTCGTTGAAGTGGAACTGCATCTTCCATGGGCTTGTAATGGAAATCACCCATGAGATGGCATTGGAGGAATCACTCTCCACTATGAGACAGTGCTGATATGAGTTGCAGAAGATGTGAAGAACTTCTAGTGTAGCTAAGACTTCTGCTATTAGAGTCACTATGTTTTGAAAAAATATGCAATACTTCTCCTTTGTGATTTCTCACTGCAACACCAATGCCTGCTAACCCTAGTTTACCCCGTGCTGCACCCTCCACTTTAAATTTTAGGACTCCTATCGGAGGGGAACACCAAAATACTTTCCTTTTCTTCTTTGATACACCTGCCTTTAAACAAGCACCCCAATTGTGCAGAATATTGTCTGAGAATTCCTTTCTAGCAGATACCCACTTTGCAGTTGTCAAAGTCAGTTTAAATAATGCTTGCCATGATGATTCTTTACGGCTGAAAATTCTCTCATTCATACGGACCAAATGATGAAAAAGGGGATGAGTCTCCATAGAATCACTCCACACCCTACCATAGGAGACCCCCTCCAAGCCTCAACAAGTCCAGATAGTGAACCTGGAAAACACCATTCCACAGCACAAACTTTGAGGAAATGCCCTCAAATAGACGATGTCACACTACAGTGTATGAATAGATGGCATGTCAACTCCCTCTCTGCCCCACAAAGGCAGTGCATATCTGATATAGATTCCATCATCAACCCCTTCCTCAAATTATTTACTGTTGAGATCTTTCTTGCCACTGCCAACCAATAAAAAGCCTCCACTCTAGGAGTAAGACCCAACCAAACTAAGGCACATGACGACCGCATGTCACTGACTGGGTCCAACTCCCGGTATAAAGACTTTGAGGAGAAATAACCTGAAGAATTTGGCTTTCAAATATGAGGGTTAATGACGTCCTTTCATAAAAAAAAAAAGTTAGAAAGAAGACTCGACAACAAGTCGTACTCAACCAACTCTGATTGACGAAGAACCCTCCTAAGCCTTATTTCCCAAGACATATTGTCCCCATCCCATAGATGATACCCTCTAACTGACACACTTTTTTGACATATTGTCCCCATCCCTACAGATGACACTCTTTGAATGGTTGAATAAATTATTTTACCATTAAAAAAAAATCTTTATCTGTCATAGTCAGTCTCTTATAATTATCTTGCATTCTTCCTCTCGGAAAGTTGGAATCTTGGCAGAGACTTGGTATGACCCCCAGTGATCTATATATATTTTTTTATTAGGGATTTCATGGTAGGTTCTAAATTAATTCCTTTTTCAGAAAGTGTTTCCTTTTTTCTTGTTGTAGGTTCGAGATCTACTCTCTCAATCTTCAATCAAATTGTCAAAAGTTTGCATTGGAGCCCCAGACTCTTTTGTAGAAGTCGCGCAGGAGAAAGTTGGGAATCCACTTGACTTCTCTAGGGTCCTAGAAGTGGGGCTTCAGAATCGAGGGACAGATACTTTAAGATGCAACGTCTCTCATCTGTATGATCGAAACCTGATATTGTGAAATTGATTTTTATTCTATCTACATTTTCGCTTTCTTTTTTATTATATTGCTATTATTGTTAATATAATTGCAATAGTTGGTCAATTTATAGACTTCATAATCCATCCTCTACCTTAAAGTTGTTATTATTCCCTTTTGTAGTCTTTGCAACATTTTTTTATTGGTTATGGGATCATCTTAATTAATATGCTTTCTTATGGAACTTTCAGGGTTATTACTATTCATATACATTATAGCAATTGGGTAACTCGAGAAAACATGTATAGTAAACTTTCTCTTGTAGACTTAGCTGGAAGTGAAGGTTTGCTTGACGAAGATGCTAGTGGAGAGCGTGTGACTGACTTATTGCATGTGATGAAATCACTTTCTGCGTAAGTCATCATTGAAGATTAACATTTCTACTTCCTGTCTTTGTAGTTTATGTCTTTTTGGTAACAATATATCTTAGGCATACTTTTTGCGTAGGTATTCTCCTCCTATCTGGGAAACACATCATATGGTTCAATTCTCAATTTATTCATTTCCACCGTCCACTATGATCTTATTGTGTTTGCATTTCTGAATTTAGGTTGGGAGATGTTTTGTCGTCCTTGAATTCAAAGAAGGAGATTATACCATACGAAAACTCAAGGCTCACAGGCATGCTTGCAGACTCTCTAGGTAATCAATTCTGCTGGGAACATCTGATCTGACCTCATATTTAGGTTGATTTAAGAATTAACTAGTCATAGTGGGTCTAAGTGTCTAACAATTGCGGTGCCCATTCTTTTCATCATAATGGTGATGCTATTGACAATGATATTGATAATTGGAATGAGAGTAGTTGTTACTTATTTTATGATTGGTGAAAGATTAATTTATATTAAGAGGATAAAAGGTCCATACAAAAACAATAGACAACAACACAAGAATGTCCTATTGGCCCCTCATTTGCTGAAGGATCCACCATACTATTAGCAGATCTACTGATATTTCCGAAAACCCACCTGCACATGAGAAGGTAATACTTTAATTTCCTTGAAATAAAATTGAAACATCCATGGTCTCAAGCACTTGGAAGACACCCACAAAATCCCATTTGACGAGTCACTCTCCTCGATGATACTACCTTGAAAAGAAGTCGAGGAAATCCAAAGGGTCTCTAGGATAGCCAAGACCTCCTGGAGTCCCTTACACCTACCTGTTTGGAATACATATTCAACACTTTCCCCCTTATTCTTGCAAAGTTCACCTCCAATCCCTGCTGGGCCGGCTTTCCTGTAACTGCCCCGTCAACATTAAATTTTAGCATTCTCAATGGCAGCATGGACCACATTATCAATTCCCTCACCGTCTGCGGCCTGCAACCCTTACAATCTTTGTAGTTATAACGAATGTCCTTCAAATGCACACTTAAGAATCCTTCTTTGCCAACACCCATCTAGCCACTTGTAAGGAACCTTAATAAGAACCTTATAGAAAATGATGAACCCTTGGAAATCCTATCTTTCCTTTCAGGCCATATCAACCAAATAATGGGAAAGGGAAACCTCTACCAACTCCTCCAAAGAGCTTGGATGACACCAACCGAAACCGCATTTATTGATAACACATTTCCAAAGGTCGAATGCCACTTCACAATGCATAGACAAATGATTGATTGAGTCCTCATTACTCATGCATAGCACACACAGGTCGGTCCGAGATAGCACTTGATGCCAAGCCTCTTCTCCTTAAGTTGTCAACTGTCTATATCTTCCTTGCAGTCGCTAACAAGTACAGGGACTCCACACAAGGAGGGATCAATCCCAATCATACTTTGGAAGAAGGGGGGGATTGAAGATGAGATCCCTCCAAAGACCAGTAGAAAGCCTTGGCTGAGAAGTTCTCTAAAAAGTCAGGCTTCCATATGAGAATGTCCTTGACTCCTTGTCATTCTTGCAAATAAATATGTTAGGAAGAAGACTCAACAATGACCCAAACTGGACTTTGCAGACAGACATAATCTTCTCCTAAAAGATACCTTCCAAGACACAGTGAATCCACCTCATGACATAACACTCAGGAAGGAAGAAGACTGAACGAGGGACCCAACCCAACTGGAAGATCAGATGTGGAAGTTTTAGTTAACGTAATTCTCCTTCCCAAATCATGTTAAGCCTACTTTTTATCATTAACAAATTGCTATTATCACATCATCATCATAAAAGCCTTGTCCCAACTATGCTGGGTTGGCTATATGAATTATGTTTCTCCATCCTGATCTAACATGAGCCAAATCCTTAGTTAGGTTGCACTTCTTCAGGTATATCCTTACTACTTTCATCCATGTCTTCTTCGGCCTACCCTTTTCCTTGATGGGCCATCAACCTACATATAAAACTTCTCCTCAATGATGCCATTGCTGGCCAGCTTTGACATCTAAATAATCTCAAACGAGTCTCTCTTAATATATCACCATTTGATGGTTCCCTTAAATGCTTTAGAAGGTGCTCATTTTTTATTATGCCTTTTCTAGTTTTACCATACTTCCATCTCAACGTGCTCATCTATGTTGCACTCATTTTGTGCATATGGTGCTTTTTGATTGGCCAACATTATGCTTCATATGTCATAGGTGGTCTAATCTTTACCTTGTAAAATTTTCCCTTAAATCTTGTCGGTACGTGCTAATCACAAAGCACTTCAAAAGGAACTTTCCACTTCAACCATCATGCTCTTATCCAATATTTGACATTTCCCTCAATCTCTCCATCTTTTTTAATTATGGATTTTTCTCACCTCTTATATGAGAATTTTTAGTGGGGCCCAATTGTGGGTCTCATTTGAGGATGGGACTGTTGGGGGGGGGGGGGGGGGGGGGGGATGGAAAAATATATGTGATACCAACCCAAGTATCAAGTTTGACCCCAACCCCATGCCCCTAACCCCTTCATCAGTGGCCCACAAGTTTATTGGCTTCATATTAAAAAAAAAAAAATGATTCAACCCTCGATCCAACGGTTCCATCCATTCGGATGTGTGCCAATCCTTGGGATTAATGACTATCAGGGGGTCCCTATTTGTGCATGGTTTGGATGGGTTGGTAGGTGGGCCCCACCAATAGTTCTCACAGAAGCACGGTGAGAACTAGTTTCTTTTTTTTTTTAGAAATGGGTGAGAACTAGTTCTCTCCTGAATATTTCCGAATTAATTATTAAACCAAGGTATCATAATGAATCCCCTTGTGTTATCTCTTGAGCTTAAGTTCTCACAAGTGCATCAAGCTTAAAGCCCTTGGATTTTAGAGCCTCCCGCCATCTATCAAGTTTCTAATTTACACCATCTCTCGATTCTTCCATATCATTTGTAAACAACATACACAAAGGTACCTCTTCTTGAATATGAGCAGTTAGTTCGTCTATAATCAATGCGAATGAGACAGGGGCTTAAAGCTTACCCCTGATGCAAACTTATGGTCACTGGAAACTCACTTACATCTCCAAAGGTAGTTCTCACACTTATTGCCATTCCCTCATACATCTTTTTAATGTTTTCAATATATAACCTCTTCGGACGCCGCCCTTTTTATTTAAAAATCGCCGAATCAAATCTGTAGGTACTTTGTTGTAGGGCTTTTCTAGATTGATGAAGACCATATGAATATTTTTCCTCCTTTCTCCTTAATTTTCCTTTAATTACCTAAGTGAGAAGATAGCTTCCATGTTGACCTCCCAGGTGTGCAACCAAATTAATTTTCAAATATCTTGTTCTTTTGTCTAAGTTGTACTCCATTACTCTCTCATATTTTTATAATGTGACTTTGTATAATCCCGCAATAATTGGTGCAACTTTGAATAGTTCCTTTGTTCTTGGTCAATGTTACCATTTGTATACCTCTGTTTTTCTCTTCTAGTTATTTTTAAATCAATAACGTGCTAAAAAGTAGAAGAGAGTTCATATACATTTTTATTTGTTTATGAACTTAATATTTAATTATTAAAATATCACTACTTCTATTCTACCCCTTTTTTTTTCTTATAGTTATTTTTGAAAGATGCTGCTGTTTTTTATTTATTTTAAATTATTGTCAAAATAGCAACATGCCAAACAGTAGAAGAGTGTTATGCTCTTTTTTTTTTTATTAACTTTTTAGTCTCTTTATAGATGAACTTTAATTGTTAAAGTGTAGCTACACTATTAACTGCTGTTTTGCTTATAGTTATTGTTAAAACAGTCTACTGGTTTTCTCTTAAAATTATAAAACAATAACATGCTAAACAGTAGAAAAGAGTGTTCATTTAGTTTTTCTATTGATTTATAAAGTTCATCTTTCATTATTAAATTGTTACTGCTACTACCACTCAACCACTTTTCCTCTTATAGTTATTGTCATAACAGCATGTGCAACAGTGGAATAGTGTTCATGTGGTATAAAATTTCCAAGATGGGCTGTAACTTTATGGTTCTTTTTTGTTTTTCAGGCGGGAGTGCAAAGACATTGATGATTGTCACCATCTGTCCAAGCATTTCTAACCTATCAGAAACCATGTCCTCTCTTAACTTTGCTGCCAGAGCTCGGAATGCTGAGCTAAGTCTGGGAAATCGAGATACCATTAAGAAATGGAGAGATGTGGTAAATTCATCTGTCATTGATTTGTTTTTGTGGTTGCAATAGTGCGTTTTGCATCTTTTTTTTTTTTTTTGCTTGTTTTCTTGAATGGCATGTTTTAGCTTTCTAATTAACTATATTATATTTTGCTTACTATTTATTTGTGAATAACTTTAGATGAAGTCATGATCTTGGCCAAAATCATAATTTGTAATGTGTTTTTGAAGGCTAATGACTCACGTAGGGAGCTGTATGAAAAGGAAAAGGAAATCCATGATTTAAAGCAAGAGATTCTGGGACTAAAGCAAGCACTCAAAGATGCCAATGATCAATGTATCCTGCTCTTCAATGAAGTCCAGAAGGCGTGGAAGGTTTCTTTTACACTGCAGTCAGATTTGAAGGTCTTGTGATTTGCACAGTATTCTTATTTTCTATTCCTTCGGCTTGTGGCTAGTGCATTTTAGCACGTACATTGATGTGGTTTCAATCCTTTGACTTGTAGTCGTATCATTTCTTGTGAACTTCCACTTTATCAAACTGGGGTGTTGTCAATGCCCCTTTTTTTGTTTGTTTTTCTTTTTTTGGGGTTTTTGATAACTTATTATTTTACTTTTACTAAGTTTTCTGTTATCCATACAAAAGCTTTCTTTAAGTGTTGAAAGTTTTGTTTTTCTATATTCGGAAAAAAGAAAAAAAGAGAGAAGTTTGTTTTGTTGGGTTTTGCTTATTATCATCATAGTTCTCTGTTCTATGAGAAACAGATGTAGAAATAGGAAAAACTTCTGAAATGAAGGGGAACAGGAACAAGAAGGATCTACCGAAGAGGACCTTCCCTTTGTTCAGAGGAAAGGAATAATCCAAAAAAACTACATGGAAAAAAAAGATGAATGTTTTTTGCATGGGAGAGATAAATTAGAGAAAGAAAATCCCTGGAAACCTAGAAGAAAACAAAATTAACCAACACCATAATATAAGTCAATCAAATTCAATTCAGGGCATTTCTATATCAATGGATACAAGTAATCATTTCCGGACATGTCTTCTGATGTTTCTTCTCCAGATGCTTCAAATGTTTCAGATGCTCCAAAGTTGTTCATGATTATGTGATGAAGGCATGGGTTTTAATGGAACCAGACCTTCATCGATCAACAAGAGACAACCCTCAACCAAGGATTAAATCGTGCCCATGCAAGATTGAGGTTCTTGCTAGCTGCTGTAGCATGATTTATGTTCTCGTAAAACCTTGGCTTAGCTTAGCTAGGCGAATGCCACAAGGTCTATGTATGACCTTCTGCAAGATTAAAAGCTTCCCAAGAGAGATAAAGTTCTGAAAATTATATTCCAATAATCTGGCCTGTTTACGTTGCCAAACACCATTTTTTAAAACATGCATGCTTAAAAGGAAATAAAAACCCAACAAAAGTCAATCTTTTCTAAAATCCCAAAATTAGAATTTAAATTATATCAGATATCTTATTCTTGTTGCTCAAAAAGGCAACCTATTGTTTGGTCAAGGATAATTAATTAACTCCTTGCTATCGTTAGAACCTTCCATAGTTTTTGAATGGGACTGAGTTGAGCCTATTACTTGGGCCTTCAATAAATTGGTGGATATAGGCGAGCAGTTGCATCATTCCCTTCCTCTTGAAACTTGCATCATCCTCTCCCTCTTGAAAAACAATCTGTCCTTGAACTTGAATTGCAATACATTTTCCCAGACGAACTCTAGCAATAGGGCACTTCTTTTGGGTTGTTCTACACAAAATTGTTATATCCATCCAGTCTGCCCAAAATGGATTTTTTATTTTTCCAAATCCCATGGTCATTTCTTGATTATGCATCAATGTTCTTAATCAAATGGGTACCATAGTTGATAAGATTCATGCTTAGAAATCATCCTGTGCATTGGTTCTTTACTGATATCATACATCTCTGTTTCATCTGAACATTTGAAGAAAATGGCAGGCTTCATTCATCTTCAAGGTAGACATCAACTGTTTGCATCTTGCTCAAATCGACAATGACTCTGGGCTCGTTTAACTCTAAATCAGAATACCACTTGTATTCACCATCATGTTACTCACAAACCATGTATCATGAATTAGGGACTGATTCGGCCACTGGGTTGGGGCTGTATCGGTGGGCTGGTTGAAGTTGAAGATGATTGTTACTATCTGATGCTTGAAATGTACTGGCTATGGGTTGTTTAAGCTCTCATACCAATCTGGCGTAGGCACGAGTATGAATAGCACTCTCCTTCGATCAACGAGAGAGAACCCTGAACCCAGGTCTGAAATGTGAATCACGGTCATGCAAGATTAAGGTTCTTGCTGACCGTTGCAGTAAAATTAGGTTATTGTGAAATCTCTGCAATGCTACGATGCATGGATATTGGATATTTCAAAATGGGCAATGTATCGTGTTGTATTGAATCGGATACTTCATTTTTTTTGTAAAATCCGTGTCCTGCCATGTTCATGGAATGCCCCTGCTGTATGCTTGCCGTATCTGGGCATCATAGCTGGAAGGGTGGTGTTCTTGTAAAAAATTTGCAAAGGAATCTTATTACTTAGCCAAAAACAATGAACTAACTTGCTAATTTTGTCATCTTACCTTTACTCACCGTTGGATTGAATCTAAAAAAAAATCTTTTGCCAAAAGAACGTTAAGCTTTAAGGCTGTTGAATCAAGCATTAGGTTAATTTGATGGGGTTGATTTTTTGCCTGACCCTTAATCCATAATGACTTTCCATCCCCCTGTACCCACTGGTATGCCTTCATCCAGATGGGCCTCATGCTGGAATTCATCTAACAGTATGCAGTCTGTGTTAATAACCTATAACAGCAAAAGCTAGAGCTATTAGTGAACATCACAACAATTTATATCAACACCCCCCTTTGAACGGGAAGCCATTCGAATTCGAAACTCAACAGACAGACGGAACAAAATAAGACTAGACGGACATATGGAGGTAACATCCCTCCCAGGGGTTTCGACCGTGACCTCTGGCTCTGATACCATGTTAATAACCGAAAACACTAAAAGCTCGAGCTTTTAGTGAATGTCATAACAATTTATATCCATAGTCTGATCGTGGGTGGAAATTCCCAATATATCTACCTATGTATCGAGCTTTTAGTGAATGTCATAATAATTTATATCCACAGTCTGTTCGTGGGTGGAAATTCCCAATATATCTACCTATGTATCTATATATCTATATCTATTTATATAATTGAGCTTCAGTTAAAATTAAGCTTGTAATGCTTGTCAATCCAAGCTTGAGCTTGGCTTACCTCGGGTCAGTTTCAAATCAAGACTGAGCTGGAGTTTGGCTCAAGCCTGTATAAGTTTGTTGAGCTTGGCTTGGTTCAGTTAGGCTCCGCTCGGCTCAATTAGTGTTGAAGCCAAGCTCAGGCCGAGCAGAGCTCAGTTTGGCTTGGCTAGTTTACAACCCTTAAAAGATGTAAGGTGCTTTAAATTTTTATTTTATAATGACCAGAGTTGTATTTTGATATATCAATAATTCTTTCTGAAAGACATCTGTGCTATATATGTTGTATTTCTATTGCCATTTTAGTTAATAATGTAATAAAGAACCTCATGTGCTCATACATTTGACTTAGATCTGGGTGATGCACATGACATGGACTAATTTTGAATTTCATGAGTTTTTTGCACATGCAACACGTCACTCTCATTGTTATTCTACTGTGTGGCAGTGCTTCTTTGTTCTGTGAAATCAAAACTAAATTATTTTTCCTTATTTCAATGCAGTCAGAAAATATAATGCTGGCAGATAAACATAAAATTGAAAAGGAGCAGAATGCTCAGCTTAGAAATCAAGTAGCTCATCTTTTGCAAGTGGAGCAAGAAAATAAAATGCAGATACATGAACGGGATGTGACCATTAAGGACCTGCAGGTAGAACTATGATTCTGCTCTCCTCTGGTTATTTGGTGCATCATTCTGATGCATTTTTTTTTTTTCTAAATATGTGACTCTTTTTTCTTTGTTACTATATGTTAGTCTGGCCCGAATGCTACATTAGCTATTAAAAAGAGACTCAGCAACGACCAGCCTGCTATATTATATAGTATGGGCAGCATTAGTGAGTTGGGCCCAAATACTACAATGGTTGATTGGGTTACTTGATGGGAGGATCCCTGCATTGTTTTCTATGTCTAAAAAGCCATGCGGGTTGGATGATAACTGATAAGAAGTGTCCTATTGTGCAGGTGATGGATGGTTAAGCAAATTTGGTCCTACTGTGTCTTGGCCCTTGATCTGAATTCTAATAATCCAATTAGGATATTTTGAGCTACTCTAGATCCAGAGTTGTCCCATCCTATTAACTATCCACTGTGGAAGAAAGTAGGCTGACTTGGGCCCCTCTATGCCACACACTTGTGGCTGGTTTTACTGTTCCTTGATTCTCTCTGCTTTTGTGTGTTCCTGAAAGAAATAGAGCTGCACTCCAGGAGGTAGCATGAAACCATCTGAATAAGAGGGAACAACCTGAACACAGCATGGGGGCAGGGGAAGGTGTAGCATGTGGAAATACGAGTATTATTTAACAGTGTTTAATAGCATTTTGGGTTGTATTTGTAATTATGTTTTTTCTAGGAACAAAAAGCTGTTGAGGACGTATTGACTGCCACCTGAAACTATATGTATCGGATGATATATAAATATATATATATATATATATATATATATAAAAGCTCGAGCTTAGGATAAAATTACGCAAGCTCATGCTTGTGGGGCCCATTTTTGGTCCGTCCAAATGGACCAAACACATGACCCCTCTAAATTGCACATGTCCACCAACTTTCACTCAAATCCAAATTTATTGGACTGTTGGATCGACTATGTATCGATCCGAATGGACTGTTGACCATTAAACTTTTGGGCACAGATGGAGATGATAGAAATCACAGTTGTGGCTGATTTTTTTGCAGAGGAGGATCACAGGGAGTTCTTAAAATTCCCCCCATCCCCATGTGGGTCCCCAGGTGGGCCCCACCACATGCTTGAGCTTACCTTATCCTAAGCTTGAGTTTAGGAGAGTTGGCCCATATATATATTTATATATATTATATATATATATAGGAGATGCTCCTATGAGAGATATCTCTCACCTTATATGAGAGATAGAAGTGGGGGCTCTCACATTTAAGTTGTTGGCATTGGATATAGATGTGAGAGCCCCCACCTTATCTCTCATAGTAAGGTGAGAGATGCTCTCATAGGGAAAAAAAAAAAGGATGACTAACTAGAAACACACATGATTTCTTCTGAGGAAAAAAGTTCTCTTAGATATTTGACTTTATTACAAGAAGGTTCGTCTCCAAGCTCTTCTATGCCCTTTTACTTAGTCCCTTTTTGTTGTTTCTTTTGGAGAAATAACTTCGTCTTTTTTCAAAAAAAAGAAAAAAGATATACTACTATTTTAATCTTTTGAGGTTTTAACCTCCTTGTGGATTAAAATTTTTAATTTATTTACCTTACTTTTGGGTAATCTTCTCTTTTATGATTATAACTTAATTCTATTTTGTAGTTATACACTTTTTTGTTTTCTTTATTATGATGATGTCTAGGCCAAGATTAAGAGTTTGGAATCACAACTCAGTGATGCCCTCCATGTGAGTGATGCGAAGTCAACTCCTGGGTCAGAATCTCGGTCTAATGGGATTCTGTCAAATCTCAAGTTGACAGGGGACGGTGTAGATACTTCAGCAATTACCAGGAAACTTGAGGAGGAGCTCTCAAAACGCGATGCACTCATTGAGGTATGCTTTAACATAAATTTCACTGCCATTTGAGGGTTTTATTTTTCCTGGAACTACCATGATGTATCATCTACAGTTTAGAACTGTTTTTTTTAACAGTTTTTAAGTGTTAATATGGAATTTACTTGAATAGAACCTGATTACATGGGGGACCAACAAGACAGAATAAACTAAATACTTCACACAAACACCTAACCTGGCATTTCCCTAGCAACAACTGAATTCTTCCTTGACACTCCTGTGTCCACCTTGGAATTCCTTGAGCATGGTGGAGAGAGAGATGATCATGAGGCTAGATCGTTGATTTATTTGAAATCCACTTGAAACCTCCATGGCACTTTAGATTTGCTCCCCACAATGGTCATGACACTTTTTGGAGCCCCCTTTCATATTAACCGGTTTTGAAGAATTTTACCTTTTCATTTATGTTCCACTAATACTGGTTTGACTTAAAAATTCAATTTCCATTCAATTCAAAATATCAAATATCTGGAGGGAACCATCTTGCCATGGCATTGAGAGTTTTTCCCCCTCATTCATCTGTTAAGCTAAATATGCCAGTTTTGAGGGGATATTCCTTGTTTATTAAAGCCAGGTCGTTCTTGCCAAGTGCCACTTTTATTATGAAAACATTTCTATAAACAAAGGAATTTTTTTGTACTTTTTTGGGATAAAATAATACTTTAAACTGTGTTATTTCTGCAGAGATTACACGAAGAAAATGAGAAGCTGTTTGATAGACTGACAGAAAAAGCTTCACTGGGTGGATCACCCCAGGTTGTCCTCTTCAATCAAATAATAATGTTATTTTATCTCAGATACTTGCATTTTACAGCATGCGTAACTGCTTTGGGTATTAAGACATGCTGGCATAGGTGTCTCTGGATGTCAGTTATATACTCTCTTTGCACACTGTTAGGCAAATATGTTATACCTGTTACACTGTATCAGGATTGCCTTATTTAAATGGCTGAAAATGCTTTAATTTTTATTCTGAATCTGAAACACCCGTGGAAATAGGATATGTGATGACCTTTCCATAGAATACAGGCTCTTTCCCTGAATGCATTGCTTCCTGACTATAGAAAATGTGTGTTCGTACAATCCTATTGATATTCCTAATGTTTACTCCACCCGGAAGAGATGGAGGAGAGATCGCCCATGCAGTTCAATCTTATGATCTGGATTGTGTAATCTCCAAGCAGCGTGACAGTGGACCCTACAGTCTTAATCTCTTTCAATTGGAGATGTTGATCTCTCACTACAGAGCTTGAACTACTCTGATGCGATGTGAAACTTATGAAAGATGCCGATCTGTACCCTAGCTTGATGGTTTCATCTCCTTGGTTGAAATCATCAGGTCACAGGTAACAGGTTCGAGTTATGGCACCAACAAAGAGAGAGGAATTCATGCAGGGTCTATCTGATCATGATAATGTGAGAACTAAGAGAGGGAAAAGGGATTGGGAGAACCGTGTGTATCTTGTTGAGCACCACTGATTTCTATTGGTGATATTTTACTGAGAGGTACAGATGAAAAAGGAAACTGCATCTCTGTCCTACATAGATTACAAGTGCAAAATCAATCTCTAGATTACAAAGAAAACGTGAGCCTTCGATGTTGCCAAAAGGGTGAGACTAGACACTGGACAGTTATGCATCTATTTTGAGACTAGACACTGAACAGTTAACTCCACTGTCTTTGAAAGTGTGGCTAATGAAATGGAAACTTATAATTTGTTAAAATACTACTTTTGTTATGCATCTATTTTGTTGCAATTTTTCATTTGATGAGATTTCACAATCTCTTTGTAGTTGAAAGTGAAAATCTGGTGAACAAAGTTCCCAACCTGATCTGTCTGCATTGGTCGACAAAGTCTTATAATTACTAAATTACTTTCCCTCATGTCATGCTCATTTTGTTTTGCGATATACATGTAATGAGATGATAGTAGTTTCTGATTTATCCTGCATCATTACAATTTGTATGTAGGTGTCCAGTCCATTTGCTATAGGACAACTGACTCATCAGTTGCGAGATCAGGGAAGGTATATTCATGATTTAGCAACCATTGAGAAATGAAAATTGCTGTGTCCATTTTTATTCTACAATGTTCTATGCTCGCAAGGAATGCCTGTTATATGAAATTAGATAATCCTTCGGAGGTGTTACATTTGTCCTTTTCTTCCAGTTGCATTCCTGTACTCATTGCCACCATTCACCAAGTGTTTTAATTTGCACTCATTCACACATATACAGACACACACAGTGCTCAATTTAATGCATCAAAGCTAGACTTTAAGGGATCATAAATGTAGTTTACAGTTAAATTATAAAGCAGAACTCACAAATGCCCACCCCAGATAGGATAAGGTTACAATGTTGATGGTGATGATGTATTTTCAATTCCTTTAATAAATTTTCAAAGGATATTTTTTCATATAATGGCAGGAATGAAAGCAGCAAAGGACATCCTATTGATGTTCCATTAGCATCTGCTGCTGATAAGAATGACAGTATAGTCGCTCTGGTGAAATCAGATTCTGAGAAAGTAAAGAAAACGCCAGCAGGTGAGTACTTGACTGCTGCATTAACGGACTTCGATGCTGACCAATATGACAGTCTTGCCACTGTTGCTGATGGAGCAAACAAGCTTTTGATGCTGGTAAGCTCATGAAGTACTCCATTCAATAAATTTAGATAAGATAACAAGTTCATACTGTTTTTCTGTGGCATATTTTGTGAAATCTGTCCCAATAGAATTCAAAACATGAACTTGGTTGATATCGTGGTGTGGGGTAGTAAAGTTTCAACCGTGTACAATTAAATTTACATCTTTCTCTAAGCTGTTCAAAACATGAACTTGGTTGATATCGTGGCTGGAGCTTACCATTGCATCTTCCCGGTTTTAAATTCACCATTGCATCTTTTTCCCCCTTTTCGTTTTTTTTTTGGGGGGGGGGGGGGGGGGGGGGTGGGGTTGTTTTGGATAGAAAGGTTTCGAAGTCTGACATTTTTTTAAACTATCATGGTCTATTGAAATTTAATCCAATGGTGAGTAGAACTAAGGTGAATGCCAATCAAGGTTTTAAAAATCAGTCATAGTGTTCATCATTATCGGGCCCAGGACAAGTTGGTGTCCTCTGTTCTGGTCCATTTCAGACCGGTATGGCTGTGCCTATCTTAAAAGATCACGAAATAAATTTAAAAAATTAAGACAAATAAAAAAAAAAAAGGAAAAGACTAAAAATTTATGAGGATTATTGAACACATTGGTACAAAATTATCAATAAGAATTATTATTTATAACACAGAACTTGATAGTAAATGTTAAAATAACAAACAACTTACCATAACATTAATGAGGAGTAGGAGCGTGGGGCCATTGAGGCAATTAGGTTTTTAACATCACATTGAGTTGCAACCTAGCTCAGACTTATCGTCATCATCATTACCATAATCTCCACTTAATGGATAATTAGGGGGATCCAATGGATAGAAGAGCCGAAATTATCAAATTACTACTTTGGCTCCATCATCTTATCGATAGCTTTGAATCGATCTATTTTATAAGCAACTGAGCATCCAATACATTTACTTTGAAAGCAACTTGCAACTTCTGTGTTATGATTTTTGCAGGTTTTGGCTGCAGTTATTAAAGCAGGTGCCGCACGGGAACATGAAATACTTGCAGAAATTAGAGATGCTGTTTTCTCATTTATCCGTAAAATGGAACCCAAGAAAGTGTTAGATACAATGCTTGTTTCTCGTGTTAGAATTTTGTATATAAGATCTTTGCTGGCGAGATCGCCGGAGCTGCAATCTATCAAGGTAGTGAAACTCAACAGTCCACCTTTTTTTATCATTGTTATTACTTTTGTGAGTTGTCAGGTTAGTGTCAGCATGCGCATTTTCTGTGCTATTGAAAGCGGCTGGCTCTACTCACCATTCTGTTATTATGTAAGGTCTCCCCTGTTGAACGCTTTCTAGAAAAGTCTAATACTGGTCGCAGTAGAAGCTCCAGCCGGGGAAGCAGTCCTGGTCGGTCTCCAGTGATCTACGATTCCACCGGGAAGAACTCTTTTGTTGATGAGCACATCCATGGCTTTAAAGTGAATATAAAACAAGAGAAAAAGTCCAAGTTTTCATCGATTGTTCTAAAGCTTCGAGGGATTGATCAGGTATTGTTACCCAGAATTTATTTATAATGTACACTTTTTTTGGGTACCTTTTATTTCATTTTCTTTTTCACTCCATTTTCTTCATGCAAGGGATTGGTAAACTGAAGCATGCTTACATATCCCATTTTTTTTCCTGCAAAGTATGGTTGGATATGACCTCCTTCACCACTCTGCTATGGATGTCTATCCTGCCCAGTAACTCCAGTTGCTTTTTTTTTTTTTTTTAATGAAGTTTATGAAAATGCATCTTTGTAAATGATCAGGAGACATGGAGACAACATGTAACTGGTGGAAAGCTCAGAGAAATTACTGAAGAAGCCAAAAGTTTTTCAATTGGAAACAAGGCTCTTGCTGCCCTCTTTGTTCATACTCCAGCTGGAGAGCTGCAGCGCCAAATCAGATCTTGGCTTGCAGAGAACTTTGAGTTTCTTTCTGTTACTGGCAGTGACGCTGTAGGAGGGGCAACTGGGCAGTTAGAACTTCTTTCAACAGCAATTATGGATGGATGGATGGCTGGTCTTGGTGCAGCACAGCCGCCCTGTACTGATGCTTTAGGCCAACTTTTATCTGATTATGCAAAGAGGGTTTACACATCCCAACTGCAGCACCTGAAGGTATGTACTTTCATAAACCTGTTGAGATTTTGTCACTTCTTCATTTTTGACATAGCAGGTCGCATAATCTTTATAATGCTGTTCCTTTACAGGACATAGCAGGTACCTTGGCAACAGAGGAGGCCTTAGACTCAGCAGCCGCAAATAAGCTGCGTTCTGCCCTTGAGTCCGTTGATCACAAGAGAAGAAAGGTAGCTAGTTTTATTTTTAAACCGGATTCCTAATGTTTGCAATATTCATATAAGTAGTCAATTCCCTCCTGATGCAGCCTGTATACATGGGACCCACTTGGGCCCATGCATCAGCTGAGGATTAGAACAAGGTTTATGAAGTTGTCTAATCTGAGATCGGGATTCTTAGAAATTATATATTTTTCCCCTTTTGCAGCAGGATTTGTTTCTCTTCTATGTATTAGGAGTTAAAATCAACGAGGAATCTTTCATTTTCCTTTTTTCCTATTTATAAAAGATTGCAACGGTTAAGTCGGTGACATTGAAGTTATGGAGAGAGGTAATATGTTGGTGAGAGTTATTCTCTACTTGGTCATTTAGCTTCAAAGAGGTTGAAATGAGGTGTTCATCCTTCTCTTCTTGAAGGTCTAGAACTTTGGTTCTGAATAGGTTGCCAAAACAACCTTTCTTGATCTCGTGTGATGTAGATCTGAGAAAGAAACAGGGCATCTTCAATAGTGGTTTTTCATGTGATTGGATGACAGTGAAATCACAAACATCTTACTATCCTTTAGTAGCTCATTCTAAAGCCTGAATAAAGGTACTATTGGTATCTGCTCATTCAATTTCATTATTGCACTGAAAAACATGAGTGCCATATATAGTGGTTGCTGAGAGAGAAACTTAACCATCTTAAAGTTTTGATTGTCTTTGGTAATTTGAACCTCCTAGATGTGGGCATGGTTTGTGAGAACTAGGTTTTGATTGTTAGACATGATATTGCAAGATATCTGAAACGGTTGATCAAGGGCTTAAGGCATCCATGTCTTTTCAAATTCAAAACTATTATCACTTCGTGGATCCTCTTATTGACTTGGCTAGTGGTGTTACGAGGGATAATGCATGTTTCTGTTATTGGTGCATGAGATGCATTTGTATGTGTAACCATTGATTTGAATACTGTTTAATAGATGTGCAGTTCATATTTCTGTTTACGTGTGCATGTTTGATCTGATTTATGTGGTACTTTCACATGAGAGGATTGGTTATATGCCTATTCTACGATTGGGCTACATCAGATTTTTCATTTCTCTCCTATGAGTTATATTCTAGACTATGGTACCCTGATACTTTAAACAGGATACATATCCATATCATATGATATTGGATATTTCCATTTTAACATGAACTCTGCATCCCTGCCATACGCATGGTGTGTTCCTATTGTATTCTTTCCATAGTTGGGCGTCATAGATTCTAGACTATTAGATTCCTGTGTGGTATAGGCGGTGCTTTTGCTGTTTGTATATTGAATTGGCGATCTTGCCAGGACAGCGTTGGATCACATTGTCAAAAGGGTCTGTCTCGTGGTAAAATCAGATATGTTGTGCTGACATTTTGGATATATGGTTCTTCAACTTTGCAATCTAGGGTTATTGTCAGACCCTTTGGGCTACATCACCTCAGACCTTCCAGTTCCAGTGCCCTAACAGGAACAACCTCTCTTTTCGTCATTTATCATTAAGCGTTTGGTGTGGTGGATGACAATGTTCCATTGGAATGCTGAAATGATTTGCCCTTTTAAGAAAATGAATGGCATCTAGAGCAGAGTTGGCAACTTAGGTTTATTTGCACTGTTGTAAATAATTATGCAATATGATCTTCATCTGAAAATGCAAGTTCTTTGTTTTTGTTTGTATTTGTTACCTTTGAAAAGTTTATGCTGTGTTGGGGAGGACTCCTAAGAAAATGATGCCTGTGACCATCCAATGACATTCCATGGTTCTCATGCATCATGATGGGCCCCACTAGGAGGGGCATTTTCTTGCAACAAATGCCCTGGGCGTTTTCCAGCACTACTCATATATATATATATATATATATATATGTTTGGCCAATTGGATTGGCACCTTACTTCTTTACTTTTTTTTTTAGATTTTGCAACAAATGCGAAGTGACACAGCCTTGTTAACAAAAGAAGAAGGTGGTTCACCTGTCCGCAATCCTTCTACTGCAGCTGAAGATGCACGGCTGGCATCTCTTATATCCCTTGATGGAATCTTGAAGAAAGTCAAGGTCTAACACTTACATACTGTGATTTTTGCTTTATCCTTTTCAAGGAATCAAGGGTTGAAAGCCTGAATGGATCCTGCACCCTTTTGTTTTGATCTTTACTTTCATAGGATATAATGAGAGAAGCTTCTCAGAATTCGCTGGCCAAGAGCAAAAAGAAAGCATTGCTTGCCTCTCTGGTTGAACTCTCAGAACAAATGCCTTCTCTTCTTGAGATTGATCATCCATGTGCCCAAAAGCATATTGCAGATGCTCGCAATGCTGTAGAGGTATACTTTTTATTTATAATGAACTTCTGGCACTGCCTGGCTTTCTTCTTTAGTTTCCTTTTTTAAGCTTCTTTACTGAATACTGCTTTAGTTTCTTGAATGTGGGCATTTGTAGATAGGCTTATGCTGTCCATTCACTGGGTGTTTGGAGTTCGACATTTTATTTTCACCTTGATGGTTTGCATATGATGTTTTCAGTTTATCTAGACCAAAGTTAATGTGGACCGAGCAATCTACTGCTTCTGCTGTGTTTCTAAATGGCCATAACATCCATGGCTTTCTTCGCAGGATCTTATAGTCTACACTGTGCGGCCTTAATGGGCTCTTTCTGTGCATTCATTTATCTTGTTTTAGTTTAGCAGTTCATAACTGCCAATCATATAAATGCAATGGGAACTGTTCAACCTTCGTACTTTCCCATCTAAATCCATATTGTTTTGAAATAGATAGCCTTTCCCTTATGGTGAAGTAATGACTTACTCTTAGAAAATAAAAAAAGTAGATTAATAAATAAATAAAATGAATGGAACCTATAAAACATACTCTTTTTTTTTCGTTATACCCATAAAGCATACTTGATTTGTCAATATATACCTGTCCAATGATGAGTCTGATTTACTGTGATGCATTGTATGTGCAGTCCATACCAGAACGAGAGGACGAACTGCAAGGGGAAGGCCGATCCCTCCAATCGTCTGCAGATTGGATGCCTGGCTCGGAAATTGAAGTGTCACAGTGGAACGTATTGCAGTTCAACACTGGCACAACAACACCTTTTATCATTAAATGTGGGGCGAACTCCAGTTCCGAGCTGATCATCAAAGCGGACGCCCGTGTGCAGGAACCGAAAGGCGGAGAGATCATAAGAGTGGTTCCAAGACCATCTGTTCTTGCTGAGATGAGCTTGGAGGAGATGAAGCAAGTTTTTAGCCAACTCCCTGAAGCTCTGAGCTTGCTGGCTTTGGCTAGAACAGCTGATGGAACTCGAGCCCGATACTCAAGACTGTATAGGACGCTGGCTATGAAAGTTCCTGCTCTGAGGGAGGTAGTTGGAGAGCTTGAAAAGGGGGGACTGCTGAAAGACGTGAGGTCATGAATGGTAATGAGTATACTGCCATGTATGTTTTGTAAAACAGATGCCTTTTGACTTGAAAAAGTATCAACAAGGGGTTGGTTATAATGTCATTGTGGGATAGTTACTGCCCATTAGAACTGTGCTCTGTTTGTACCTTTCTTTTTGGGGTTGGGTGGGGGGTTGGGGGTCCTGAGTTATGGACCTGAACTGCCTGTCACAGCTTCATTGCTTGTACATCTTCTATTCTGTATAATTTTGGGGAGAGAATTTCTCCCTCCAGTAGGCTTCTTGTGTACTGGTTCTATGGGGCCCACTTGGTCACCTTTGACACCTCTTCACACCCACCACTTACATGACCCTGCATCAGGACCAGTCTGACATTCATCTATCCTTCTAAATACTCACTGCTGGATTGAGTATCAAGGGTTATTAGGATAATCTGTTGGATCTGACTTTTATGGTAGACCCTTGTCTATGGTGAGACCTTTCAATCCCCTCTGCTCTCATTGACAGGTATGAGCCTTGATGGATCGCATGAGCTGAACCGCATATGATCATTGTGCAGTCCACTTGCTTGTGAAAATTCCTCAATTAAGCCGCGAGTATGGATTTGTATAACAATAAAAACTAATTGAAGCACAATCGTTTTCTAAAGGTAGTTAGAACCAGTATATGGATGTCGTTAGTTTGAATTAATGATCTCATGATGACTGCATCTGAAGCCTGATTTATCCAGTGCTGGGACCTCCTTTCGTATGGTCGAACCCGCTTTTGTCACACAGACACAGTATTTGGACACTTGCATAAATTTCAGTTCAATCAGAGGGATGATATGAACTGCTGAATTGATAGTGTGAAATATGGTTATGTTCTCTACATTTGCACTTATCGATCCAACTATGCATGAAAGCCTGATTAGGGTGAGGTTCGCGATGGTTCCAATATGGTGGTGTCTGTGTGATATGAACAGGTTTGATCACGCTAAAGTAGGCCAGCAGGGGAACAAAATCGGGTATTTGATGCAGTCGACACAATACCGTTGGCAGGCAACATGAGATCATTTCTCAATAGTTTGATGTAGGAATTCTGTCAGAGTTGAATGAGTTAGTAAGATGAATTATCTATTTGTTGAAGTGTGAATGATTCTCACCTGTTTATGCCCAATTACTTATCGAATAGAGAAATGGAATGATTTTTGGCTATCCAACTAGGGAAAATATTCCACTCCAAACAATGTACTGCAGAAAATCTGAACTGTTTTCCTCATGGATTTTTGCTTTTCCGTGGAAAAATCTTTCTTTTACCAATCCCTATCAGTTCTGATTTTTCCAGTGCTCACTAGAAGAGGGTAGGGTTGGGGAAACACCAACAACCCCTATCAGTTGGAAACAATTTATCTTGAAATTGCAAATAATCGAACTGATTTTGATGGTTTTTCCTCCCCCAAGGAAAGGCACTGCACCAAGCGTTGTGAAATAGAGTTTGCTAACTTGTATTAGTACGATTGTGTAGCATTAGCAGAAATTTGTTTCTCGTACCCATTCACCTAAATGGTTTTCCACGGAATTGCAAAAAAAATAAAGAGCTCTTTTTTGTGCTTATCCTTGCAGAAGAATGACCACACTAAACATGGGAAATTTCTTGCTGCAAAAAGTGGTTAACTTTTTCTCGCCTTTTCCGCGGAAATGTCTTGCATTACCCAATGTAACCCTAATCTTTAAGTTGAGTCGCATCTTTAATGTTGAAAACAATCAAACCAACAGCCGAAACCATTGTGCAAATATCATTCTCAGAAAATTATCTTCTTGGAAATTTTTTGACGTCCTTCATGAAATATTATAAAAAAATGTTGAGTAAAATAATTATTTTTTTACTAACAAAAGACTATACAACATATTTGATAATAAATCTAAGTTAAGGTTAAATTAAAGGTTTCTTATTTTATAATTTCAACTATCCGTGCCAATTTTGTTTCAAATTTTTTTTCTACATTTTTCTCGCGACATTACTTTCAAGTATCTACTTGAGTTTTCAACAAACTTTGGGAGCTATCACATTATTATCAAGAATCATTGTTTCATGCCATTTCCAATTTTATATGGTATTCTGAAAACTTCAAAATATGATCCACTTTAGGGTGCAAAGCAAAAGTATTTTGTCAATGGAATGGAACAAGGTGGCAAAACCTGATCCAAGCTGTTAACCCCACCCACAATATATGCAGGTTGGTCACAACTCACAAGTTAGGTAAATCTGATCTAGATAGGTCAGGTTAGAGCTAAGCTTTACATTACAACTCCACTCGTCTGACCCATTAACAGAAACCAGCACTGACTCCACATCTTCTGGTTTCACAGTGTTCTAGAGTTGCATTTCAATTTACAATACATGGATATTAGTTTGAGGATCAGAAATTCTTCCTCATAGAACTCATTTCAGAACCTATTTCTTTTATCATTCTTCTCACAACTTTTTTAAATTCATTCCTTCTTCTGCTTCTTCTATTTGAAACCAATGTTAGAACCTCTTGCTTAATTATTCTTCTTCTTCTTCTTTAAAGTTAAGTAGGTTATATATAAGTCGGTTGGCTTGACCAGCAGCATGTGGTATGCAGGTTGAGATTGCCTGACTCATTTAAAAAATGGGTTGGATATGGGTTAACCCTGCTAATCCCTTTTGTCAACCAGACCCATTTAAGCCAACCTGACCTTTTTGCCACCCCTCCAGCTCAATTCAGTGGAATGAGCCCACTGGACATGAAATGTGACCTATTTTTAGGCACACGGGGATGTTGTCAGAGTCCAGAGTCCCAAAATAGGCGTTTCTTCAGGTCCTGCAGCTACATACATCTCATTTTCCTCTTGCTCAGCCTGAAAAAAAAAATGATTCAAGCTACACAAATGATTCAAGCTACACTGGAAACAACCTATTCAGGAGGCCTGGTTCTACTGTTCTAGTCTCCCTCCCTTTCTCAACTCCAGCAGCTGACGCATGCTCTAAAGAAAAAGCACCAAACTCCACTTCATAACCCTCACTGCAATCACTCTTTCTGTACAATGACATAAGCTCCAGAGGATGCCTGTGTCAGAAATCTAGTCTCTCTTATTTCAATCAGAGGATCTATCCAGGCTCCAGAGGCAAACCATTTCAGGAAACTGATCCCTCTCTCAGGCTCTCTAAAAAATACCCATTTTAAAACCCTGATCCTAAATACTATTCTCTTTTCACCAGAACACCAACAAAACCAGACTTACCAAGAAAACCCATTTAAGATCCTGGTCCTAATCTCTCTCTCACACAACCCAAAAAAACCAACCAAAGCTATTGAGAAAATCCATCTCTCTCTCAACCAAAGAATATAACCCAAGCTACAGAGAAAAAAAAAAAAAAAAACCCATTTCAGACTGATCCTAATCTCTCTCTCTCTCTGTCTGAACCCAAGCTGCATATAAAACCCATTTCAGAACTCTGATCCTAATCTCTCTCTCTCTCTCAGCAGGAGAAAGACTCTTCCTCCAAAAGACTAGGCTTTTGAGAACCTCTGGTCCTGATCACAACCACCACAAAAGAATGGAAAGCAGCAGTAACCCCAGCAGCGCCCGCGCCGAAGCGGAGCGCTCCCTGAGCATGGCCGAGAAGCTCCTCTTGGCGCGCGATCTCGTGGGCAGCAGGAATTTCGCCCACCGCGCCCGCCAGCACGACCCTAACCTCGACGGCATCGACCAGGTCCTCGCCGTCGCCGACGTCCTCCTCGCCGCTGAGAAGCGCGCCAACAGCCACATGGACTGGTACGCCATCCTCCAACTCAACCCCCACTCCCACGACCTTGAATCCATGAAAAAACAATACCACAGGCTCGCCCGCCTCCTCCACCCTGACAGGAACCGCCTCTTCGGTGCAGACAGCGCCTTCAAGCTCGTCGTGGACGCCTGGGCGGTCCTGTCCGACCCTGCAAGGCGGTCTCTTTACGACAAGGAGCTCAACATCGCCTTGGATCTCAACAAGTCGATGCCCCCGCCCAATAATTCCAAACCCTCCACCACAATCCACAGTGGTGGAGATAACCCAGATTCTACAATCTGGACTGCGTGCCCCTACTGTTGTAATTTGTATGAGTATGCTAAGGATTATGAGAATTGTAGGCTTAGGTGTCAGAATTGTAAGAGGGGGTTCCAGGCGGCGGCGATTCAATCGCTCCCGCCGATTGTTCCTGGCATGGATGCATATTACTGCTCTTGGGGCTTCTTCCCTTTGGGGGTCTGGGGCCCCAATTCGCAGGTTGGGGTTGACGGTTCGGATGGAAAGAGTGGGGAGAACATTGGATATTCCTCTTGGAAGCCGTTCTTTCCAATGTATGGGGGCAGTGTTCAACCGGGGGAAACAGGGGGTATGAGCGCGGGGCAACAAGATGGCTCCATGAATGTTCCATCTTGGAATGGGAATTCAGCAGGGGAGGGGGGTAGCCGAGAGAAGGCGGGAGCTGCTGGTGTTAGCATGCCAAAGGGGAGAACAAATGAAGAGCCTTTGCTTGCAGTGCCCATCAGCATGCGCGCCCCTAAGAAGAAAGCGGCGAAGAAGGCAAAGAAAGAAATCAGCCGGAAGGCCAGAGCTGAAAATCTTGCAAAGGAATCGATGCAAGATTCTTCGAGGCGAGAATCAAGTGCCAATGTTGGAGAGAACATGGAAACAGGAAGAAATGTTGGGGACGCTTCAATGGGTGCCAGTCGCTCCGAGAAAGCTGATGATTTCCAAGCTCCTGTGGAGAAAGTTGGGGAGCCTGAAACAGTTGAGATACGTGGTGAAAATACTGAAACAGACCCGGTCGATATTCCTAGTTTGCTGAAGCTTTTAGGCGTAAAAGATGATGAGATGAATGCACCATTCAATGACTTTGGCAATTGGGATAAGTAAGGCATCTAATTTTGTTGGCATGCTTATTGGGTTGGTACAAAACCCAAGTCTGTTGTTGTAGTACTTGTAGCTGCTGCCTGCTTGAATCTAATTTATGTTCTTCAATAGATTTCGATGGTTTATTGTAGCCCCTGTAGATTGTTCTGTTCTGTCCTAGAAGAAGAATTGCTAACTAGTGCACCCTCCAGGTTGTTGGTGCAAGTCATGTTATTGATAAAAAAACAAAACTTGATTAAAGATGGGAAGGAATAATTGAGCAAGTATTTTTTAAACTACTCTATTACTCACACTTCTAATAAAGAGAGGAAAAAAAAAAATACCAGTGGAAAGATTGATGTTGCAGTTGTCAACTTTGTGGAGGTTTGAACAAATAGATCATACCAATAAAGACATGGTGATGTCAATGGCCAACCACGCACACACCAACAAAGGAAGTTTTTGACACTGAAAGCTAGAGTTTGTAAATTCAATAGGAACATCAGTCAGACCCAAGTATTCTGATTGTGCTTTCAAACTCTTTAGTTTCTGAACTCTTATAGTCAGAGTTATATCACTCTCTACATATGATTAATATTTCTTATCATGTAAGTGAATTTCAGACATTTTTTTTTATTAAAATTGATTTCTTACAATTCTTTATTTTGATCATTACTAGGGTTTTACATAGGCCTGGGACACTTGCATTAAAACATCCCTGCCTGATCACTTCAAAATCTAGACGTGTACCCAGCCCATGTACGACCTTAATCCTTAATGTGTTTGTAGTGATATTATAACTAGCTCATGCAGGGTGTGTCCATATTTGTTGCTTTCCTTTCTTGAGCTATCATACTTGGATGAACACATGCAACACTAAATTTCTTTTTGATACATTCTTATAATTGCCTCGTGTTTTTTTTTTTTTTTTTCTCCTTTTCCTTTTCCTTTTTTGTTGTTTTTGGGTTTCTTGCGTTGCATTGTTGGTTTAGGCATGAAGTTGAAATCATCATCATCATCATCATCACCACCAAAGCCTTGTTCCCACTATGTTGGGGTCGGCCGCATGAATTCTGGATCTCCACTCCGATCTATCCAAAGCCAAAGGCATAGAGTTGAAATAAAAACAATAAAAAAAGTTAAAAGGTAAAGTGGAAGTACAGTAACTCCATCCTAAAAGCACTGGTGGGAGCTGCTAACTACTGTGCTACTTGCACTATTAGTATTTAATTTCTCTTTGCTTGCTGGTTCTGCCAGTCATCTCTCACTTGAAAGAAGGTGGTACAGCCCCCCTACCCACTTCATGTATATATATTTTATTTTACATGGTGATTGATTCACTGTATTAAAACCAACTCAAGACAAATATGATAAAGCCCTCAAAGGCAAAATGGAGAAAGAAAAGGAAAAACTACAATTACATGATAGGGGCACCACAACATTCTTTCCAACATTGATAGGTATCCGAAAACATGCTGTGGGATGCAGCAATTATAATGAACATTTATAAGCTACAAATATGGGAATGAAATGATCAGATAGAAATGGGAGAACATGTCAGATGCAAAAGGTGTAAAGCTTAGTACATGGTTTTTATTGACGTTAGTATATACGCTGTCAACGTTGTTAGTGGAAGGTTGGTCTCGACATCAACTTAATTTGAGAAATGTATTCTTTCATGGAGATGTGAAAGGAACATTAAATAGGATTCCCGTGCTTGGTTAGTCACTGCATCATTCGTAGAAGTTGGATGTCAATCCATCCGAGGAAAGAAACCAAAATTGTGGATTGGAAAAGTTTTTTCATGATACTTGTCTAGTTAATAGAAGTAAGTGAACATTTCAAAAGGAACAAGAATAATTGAAGTAAGAGGTTTGGTCTTGACAAGGCATTCTTGAATCCTCTGTAATGAGTTTCCTTTCTGGTATCTGTATCCTTGTCTACTTGGGGCTTCATAGAAACACAGATGTTAATTTTTTTTATTTTTTATTTTTAACTTCAAGATCAAGTAAGGGACCTTGTTAATGAGATGGATGTGCTACTGATGCAGCATTTGAAGGCCTTAAGGTATATAGAGCACACAAAAGGGCCCCCATGACCCAACCACTGGTTGCCATGTGTTACCCTGGGCTGTGTTTATTGTGTTCTGCACACTATTTCCACCATATCCCTTGAAATAATCATATCTTTCTTCTTGTTTCGCTTATTTAGTTAGACGAGTCTTAGTCTAATTGAAAGTAATGTTGTTTGGGATGTTATATTAATTTAAGTTATGTAGTTAGCAGTGGTTCCAGTATGACGTGCACTTTTTGAAATCCATGAAATGGATATAACTAGAGAGCGCCAGGAGGCTGAGTAGGAAAGCTAGCTGTGGTCCTCTTCCTTGCAGCTGCAAGCCTTTAGAGAGACATTTTTATCATTGCTGATCTCTAAGTTACCTAATGAAATTTCCAGAGCTGAATTATTGGATATGTTTCGCAAAGCTGGAAGGATTATATATCCTTCAATTCCAGGTGCAAAACTAGTTGGAAGAAATGGGGGTTTGCTTTTGTATGTTTGGCACGAGACGGGAACCTGACAGAGCCACTGACATAGACAACGGAAGATCATGGGAGGAAGGAAGACTCAGGTGCAGCTAGCATGCTTTGGGTCTGGAAGAATGGAAACTCCAGGAGCTCTGTTAATGCTAAGCTGCGACCAGCAGAAGACCCTTCAAATGTGAAAGCAATTCAGACTTCAGAGCACAGCAGGATAGAAACTAAGCCAAGATTTTTCTGCTGCTATGATACTGGATACTACAAAATAGACAATGTATTGTACAATTTTGTATACGATGCTTTTAACTTTTTATGTGTCCGTTCTATATCCATGGGATGTCCTTTTAGTATCCATCCTGTATCTGGGCATCATAGTTCTTCTGTTGTTTCTAGTTGGAGACGTGGATCAAAACCGAGAAGGTTGGATTCTTCAGGAGAGATCTTGCAAGGTGGTGAGGGTTTCCCATTGGATTCTAAAGAAAACACTCTATTGCAGCTTTATGGGTATCTTGAAAGAGAGCATTGAAGGCTTGAACCAAATAGTCATATAGCTAGAAAATTGTTGGGGGATAATGCCAGTCAGTATCAACCTCCTCTACTTCTCCACAATTTGGATGCAACTACTCTATAAAAAAGGTGGAAGAAGCCATTCTAAGTTCTGCTATCAGGTCTCATCTCCTTTTCTGGGGGTGGTTGAAGGTTGGATTGAGGTTATAGGTATACCTAGCTCCCAGGCACTCTTGTTGAGTTTTGAAGGAGGTGCACTCCATGCTTGCTTTGCAAAGGGACATTTTAAGTGGGGGGGTCTTCATATGCATCTATCCCTCACCATTTTTGGTGAGGGACACCCCTTTTGGGGGTGTTTCAAGTACAAAAGGGGTACAAGAGGAGTACTTTGTACCTCTCTTTTGATGCTTGAAACACCCCCAAAAGGGGTGTCCCTCACCAAAAATGGTGAGGGATAGATGCATATGAATATTCCCCTTTTAAGTGTATTTCATTGAATGCCTAAAAAAGAAGGGAATATTCTTTTGATGGCAACCCCAAGGAATTGAGCAAAACCTTCAAAATGATTGATTTTAACGGTTTGAGGAAACCCTTTTGATTTTGTTTATTCTCTCTACCATGATAAGATTGGATGCTTTGAACAACTGATCATGATAAGATTCTAAGATGGAACTGTAGAGGATGTAATATATCTACTGATTTCTCGAGATGAGATTCCAGATAAATCTCTACAGATTCGTTCTTGATTTACCAGAACAAGACTAATGGTAGGTAAATCTCTATAGATGTATACTTTTAACAGGTGGTTTGTGCAGGCCCATGCACCTATCATTCAACTAATTGGGCCTCCTATGGTAAACTAGGGCCCCAATGGGACTTCACTGGGCCTTGGGTGTCTTTTGAATTGAGTGGAGTTAATATGCATTTACCATCTTAAATGAATTAAATTGCATGTTCAAACAATCGTTGCTGCAATTAATTTTACACTAGGCCATTGGCTGAATCTGCATCTATTATCAGGATCATTAGCAAACTGTGTGGTATAACTTGGGCCAGGTCAGGCCAAGCCCAATATCTCGAGTCACCTGAACGTGACTCGAACCCAAGCCAAATTGATCGCTAGGGTATCATGGGCCAGGTTAGGCCAAGCCCAATAAATCCAAGTTTTGACTCATTTCATCATTGGCCTAATATTTTGACCCAGACCCAGCTCATGGACCTGATATCCATGCTCATCCCTGTTGTTTATAAAATGTATGCACACTTTGTTTTTATTTCGGGCCTAGTCGTGCCTTATGGGAATATATACAAGCCCAAGGGCAGCCCATTTGGCAATCGATCCAAAAGATTAGGTTTGACTCTTGAAATTGAGAGTCCCGATCCTTTGAGTTGAAGGAGTGGAACCCACCTATTGAGACCTGACTCCTCCTGAGCCGCTCAAAGTAAACGTCCTCTCAATTCATGACATATCCTCAAAAAATTTCCTAACAGGGATTTGAACCTACTGCAATACTAATCATTTAATAAAAATGTAAAAGTAATGAAAATGCATGAGATTGTGTAAATAGCGTTTTTAATCCAACGATGAATCTTATGATGGGGCTAACTCATATTAGGTAAAATTTGGAGACAATACCCATCAAAAAGGAGGTCTATTTTGATATGATTTTAGATGAGCTCTACAGTAGAGTTCCAATCAAACTGATGAAAAGAAGGGTCAACTAGTGAGAATGAGGTTTCTCTGTTGCCGATACATACTGGGATCCACCTGACGAATGGTCCAAAACGTTGGGCAAGTGTTGGATGTGCAGTTGTGCACCACAATGAGTAAGTACTTCACCTGCCAACCAGCCATCAAAATACTGTCCACTCACTCACTCAATGGGCACATGAAAGGAGAACTGATCCACTGTTCGCAACTGAGCCCAGTGATTGGATTGGATGGATAGGATCATCAATCCGCAGATGGACCCACCAAAGAGGTTCCCTGAAAAGCTGGCATTTTTCTATGTTGCTCATGAGGTCTACATACAAAGTGACACGTGGGAGAGGGGAACAGGCCTGTATGGTTATTGTATGATATCCCACATCGCCAAAGACTATGACTTTGCTTTGCTTTATAATGAATAACCACTACATCACTAAGTGTCTCCTCGGAGACATCTGATAAAATTGGAACGATACAGAGAAGATTAGCATGGCCCCTGCGCAAGGATGACACGCACAAATCGAGAAATGGTCCAAATTTTTTTTTTTTTTTTTCGACCATAGATTCTGATGGCCCACTAAATGGATGGACATCACATGCTTGTCATTTTTCAAAATAAATTATTGCTGCTCATTTAGGTGGCTCGGTGAATGGACGGACATGTTTTGCACTCCAACAATATTGTGATGGCTGCCAAGATTCTTTGCATCGGTTGATCACTGAAGGTTCATATGGCCCAGTAAACGATCACATGTTTTGCACTCTAGCCGCGTGATCTGATCTGACATTGGGCATATTTTTTTGCTTTTCTTTCTTTTCCGAGAATCAGATGGATGATCATGATCCCCTATGGTGAGAACATAGGTACACATCCAGGTAGATCTAAATGGTCTCATTGAATATTTTCTTCCCTTGGGCACGAGTCGAGGCTCATGATTTTCTACGGCTGGATTGATAATTTGCTAAAATAAAAGGTGGTTCAACACAATCTTATTCAGGGGCCCTTTGCATTGTAGCTAGAGTTGTCAAAGGGCCGAGGACGAGTAAAAGTACAGTTTGTCTATATGGATAGAATTTGGGACAAACTGTCCATGTGGCACAACGTGATTGGGACAATGCATTCAACTTTTTGAGAGAGTCCAATCATGTTGCGCCACGTTGACAGTTTGTCCCAAATTCTATCTATAGAGTTTGTCCAAATAGACTTTTTGGTAATAGTTAGCCATTATCCTATCTTCATATATTCGGGCTAAGTTCAAGTCGAGCCAAAGCCCTCAAAGCCCTTGGCGGGTCTACAATACCGATGCCTTTAACCTATCCTCAAGGGTTAGGATTGGGTTTGGGCCGAGTTGGGGCTGAAAGAAAAAATCTTTTTAATATTATTATATATAATATTTTATCTATACTATAATGATAACCTTCCTTTATTTAAGCTAATGACTAGTACAATGCAGAAGTCAATCTATTTGTACCACTCCTAAAGAATACACGAAATAAGTTACTTTGTCCTCATTTTAAAATATTATTCATGATTAAACGAAGTAAACTAATTCGATAGTATTGTGATATGAAATTAATACATCGAAGGCACTATTTAAGTGCTTAGCACAGTAGAATAGCTACACAGTTTAAGTAATGTGCATAGTTTTGTTTGTCGTCAAGGTATTAGTAAGATTGTCCTAGTTGAAATTTTGCTAATTATAGTCGTTTTCACTAGTTCATATACGGTATTTTTTATAAAGCAATAATATGGACCATCAAAGGCTATTTCACAAGTCTCATTTGATTCTATTATATTTATTGCAAACATGAATTAGACCTATTCCAAATAAATTATTTATTATGTGCAGTTCAAATAGACATTAGACCACTCTTGAATTAACATCAAGTGGAACTTGTAATTCTTTGAAACATTAATGAAGATGATTTGATGCATCCGAACAGACTTAGGGCTTGTTTGGTATCTCTATTTTTTTTTTTTTTTTTATAGATCCATCTAAAATAGAGCAATTAAAAAAAGAGCCATAAAAAAAGAGGTTAGAATTAAAAAAACGTGTTTGGTAACGCACAAATCTATTTTAAATACCTCGCCTCTATATTTTAAGACCCAAAAGCTCTATTTCTCATCTGCCCACTTTTGGAGCATTTGGATTTTAGAGGATTGGCCTCTAAATGTCTAAAGAGGACAGAGTCTAAAATCTTGTACCAAACGCTCTAATTGTTCAAACATCTATCCAATTTAGACATTTAGAGAAATAGAGGCACGAAATAGAGATACCAAACATGGGCTTAGAGTCACAAATTTAAACTCCAAATGTGGAGTCCATTTAAATATAACATCAGTCATGGAAGTAAGGGGATAAAAATAAATTTGGCATCTCTTGGTGGCTAGTAGCTAAAGCTCAACTCCACTCGATGATGTTAATGGTGATCCATCCAAACTCTCAAACATTAATAGTGAAAAATCAATCTCATCAATAACAACTTCAATTTCATTTTCATTGAAGAATATATTAATGTTTGGCAAGCATAAAATCAAAAATAGATGACAATGTTGTGTTCTATGAGAATATTATCAAAAGATTTTAACTAAGATTCGGTTATTATTCTTTGAAAAAATAGTAAACCTTTGTCCTTACTTGCTAATTAGATGAGCTCCTTATAGTTCTTTGGTAAAACTCCACATATCTTATATATTATACATATTATTTATTTTCTAATGAATAGAAAAAGGGCTGGGCCAAGCCCCCACGGGCCGGCTAAGTCAATCCCCAATTTCGCTCTCAAGATTGCATGCTTTTCAAAATTAGGCCCTATCCTACCATTGGGCTTTTAAAAAAAAAAAAGCCCTCGCTTTGCGGCTTTTAAGGGTTGAGCCGTGCGGTGCCGTGCCTATTGGTCAAAGAGAGATTGATAGCCCTAATTATAGCTATACACTCTCATGTATATCAACTATTATATATTTTTTGGTAAACCAATCAATCCAATGGTGGGATGGACTCAAAACAAAGACCAATATCCATTATGAAAGAGGTCAATGGTTGAAGGATTGGTACCCCACTTCTTATTTATAAAAAAAAAAAAAAAAAAAAAAAAAAAAAACCTCACCACACTACCATTCATAGAGTCCCAACTCACCTGGTGAGGTGGAAACGACGTTTCGATTACCTTTCTCTCAATCCTCAAATCAAAACTGGAACTCATGCATCCTGCATCAATCAATAGCCTCTCAAGGAACACCTCCACCTCCCTTCTGCTCAGCTTCTTACAGGCAGCCAAAGGGCGGAGGAGCTACCTCTGATTCTTGGTAATCTCTCTCTTTCTCTCTCTCTCTCACACACACACACCATGTGTTTTTTGATTGATCTGTTTTTCTTACAGTTTCTTTTTTTCTTTTTTCATTTTTTTATTCTGATATATTTCATGATATTGAGATGTGGGTGATGGGTTTTGTTACTTGTATGCATATTATTATTACTCCATAGTAGGAGAAAGAAGAATACTTTTCATGTGGCTGGAGAAATGCTTCTATTTGAATGAGATTGTTGAAAGTTTGATATCTATTTTACCAGTTATACAGCCGTGTCATGCTTCTTAAACATGGGGTTCTTCCCTTTCCTTTCTTGGGTTTCTGTGTTCTATCATTTATATGTTTGGAGGGGTTTGTGGGAAGAGTTGATTCATTATCAATCTGCCCCAGATTTAAAAAAAAAGAGTGGAAATGAACTTGGAATAGCTTATTTTGGATTTCCTGAGGTGTCTGAACCCATAGTATGGCTTTATTCGAAAGAGTGTGTCGGAGAAATGGAGACTTTGCCATCTTTGGAAATGGTGTTTTGTTCTAGGAGTAGCACCCTAGGTTACAGACCCAGGAGTTCATTTTCCCATATGATCATTTGGTACATGTATGAGTCCTTGTAAGAGTTAGGGGGTCACTGGCTCACTGCTACTGAGGATTTTCCTTTAAATCCCTAATATTATATATGTTGGATCATGGATGAGTGTTCACCACGGTTCATTGTTGTGCTTACACACTAGGTTCACCCTTGGCCGGAAGTTCTGCAGGACCATGTATCGCTAGTTTTTGGCTTGGCTGGAGGGGTTTTATTGTGCAAAAATGCTGGGATGTTGGCTCTAGTAAAGGGGAAGCACAACAAATGTTGGGTGCAGAAGCCCGCTCATGTCGTTAATTAATCAAATTGGCACTCTTTGAAAAAAAAGAAAGAGCAGATCCCATTGAATACGGAGTGAGATGCAACAAGGCCTTTTCCGCCTACCACCCTTGCCACAGAATGTCACCTCTCATAAACTCCCAGCTATCAAGTAGTTGGCCTTTTATACAAGGAATGGTCGTCTGTAGGAATCAACACTGAATGAAAGAGTTCACTTTTTTTTTAGCAATAACATGATTAGAGCATTCTCTTTGCGAAAGCCTAGGGATCCTCCCCAACCTGTCACTCCCTCTCCTGAAAACCTACAGATCATTACCAGTTTATGAACCCCTCTTTTGCCACTTGAACACCTTGTGATCTTATCAAAGATCATTACGAGCCCTCTCCTGTGGATTCTGAAAATTCATTCCATGGTGGATCAGGATGAGAATGAATCTGGGAATCTAGGATAATTTTTTTAGAGGGAGATATGAGTTGAGGGTAGCCTCCCACTTGACCAAATCCTTGGAGTTAGAGGAGGGAGATTTGTTATCGGATGACTCTGGACAGGGAGCCGCTCTTGATGTGAGATCGCTAGTGATGGCGTAGCCTGGAGGCTACGATGAAGATCTACACCTTCGATGGTGAGATCGAGCACTAAGACTCAAAACCTTAAGATCATTCAGGGGAAATACCTCAAACGGTAACTCACGAGAACTTCTCTGAACTTTTATTAAAAATATAGCATGCATTACAATCAAGCATCCCTCTCTATTTATAATAGAAGAATGGTCTAAATAAAGAAACTACTATTATTCAGTGATTCCTAAATCACTCCCTAAAATCTATCACTAAAATCTCTAAGTAAATCAAATCACTAAAATCTCAAATTACTAAAATTAATAAACTATTTAAAGAAAGTAAATCATTCTTGGTGGGGTCCATTAGGGGCCCACTTCTTCTTGGATTTCACTGCATCAACTAGCAAAAGGAAGAGGAGGATTGATGCCTCAGAACAACAGGCTTGCTTTGAAAAAAAAAAAAATGGAAAGAGAAGTGGGCTGTGATGATCCTATGTTCATTTTCACTTTCTCCTTTGATGTGTTCTTAGCTTGCAGAGCTACATACGAGAAAACGAAAAGGACTCCCGATAACTTTGAGAAAGAGAATCGCTGGTTTGACTGATGAAGGTGAACTACTTGGGAAATACGAGCTCTTGGCAAGCACTGCCTGTTGTCCTGTTGCTTTCCAAGGATATGAAGAATTACTTATTTTTTCTTAGATTCCAGTTTTATAAACATGGTTCAATATTAAAGTATTGTGCCCCAATGCTGATTGCACCTGCTGAGGCCAATGAGAGAGACTGTAACAAACAAGACATCAACTCAAACATTACTGTAATTGGCCATGGTTATGTTACTGACTTCAAGTTGAGCCTCCACTTCCCGGCTAAAAATAAGTTAGTAAAGGGGATGTGAATCTTATTCCCCTTTTACATCTTGGAGTTTTAAATTTTAATTAATGAGGAATCCTATTGTGAAAAAAAAAAAAAAAAAAAAGAAAGAAAGAAAAAAAAAAAAACAAAAGGATATACATCTAGGGCTGCCGCCAAGCCAGTTGGCTTGAAAATATTTTATTAAATATAATTTCAGCCCCTTTGGCTATTTGTTACGTGGATATTTTGAAGATTTGAGTGGTTTCTTAAATTATTTAAATTTTTTGAGATTGTTTTGCTTGTTTCCTTTATTTTCTTGCTTTAATATTTTTTGGTCTGATCTTGCAGAGTATAGTGCTGTTTCATATCCTCAATATCAGTTTCCTTTGTTTCGAATTGCAGCTCTTTCACTTGATTGGGGCTTGCTTCAACTAGCCTGTGGGACCGGCTACTAATTAAATATCCAATTATTTTAGCTATTGAGTGTTTGCCTGCTTGGGGTTATTTTCTCCTGTAGCTGTTTTCTATTCTTTAGAGAGTTTTCCCTTGCTATAAAATTGGCATTGCACTTGCTCTATAGTAGTATTTGGGGAAACAATAACTACAGTGAAATGTTTTTCAAAAGTAGTTTTGATGAAATTTTTTTCTTGCTTATTGCACATGCTTTCATATCGGTACCTGTACCTTTGGTATTAATGTGTATCACCAGAAAATGCATGTCTTGACCCATTTTATTTGATCATTAGAGGATACCTAAAAAATAAGTTGATTTTCTCTGCTCTTTGTTAAACCCTATGATAACTTCTCTCTCGCGGAGTTGTATCTGTGGATTTCTCTTTCTTTTCCTTTGTTGAATGATGTAGTTCACTTCATGTTGTATTTAGGTGGCTCCTGAATCTCATTTCTTGAAACACAATACATAGTTATGAAAGGAAAACAGCTTGAGAATATTGTAAATCATGTTGCTGAGAATGGAGGAGAAGCCTCCGAATGTGAGTTGAACCAATTGAGTAAGGAATTCACACTTGGGGATATTGTGTGGATCAAGATCCATGGTAATTCTTGGTGGCCTGCACAGGTACTGGAAATGGTTTTACCTGGTTGATGAAATCTAAGAGCCTTTATGTTTGGGTATATATCATGATCTGTTAATATCATTTATATTAATACTAAAAAAAGTATTTGCATCACGTCTAAAAAATTTGGATATTTTCCCACCAGAAAGATTTTGTTCTTATGATTATTTCCCCATTCATCAGGTTGTGGAAGGCAACAGTAAAAGTAGGAGCAATAACATCAGCCAAAATCTAGATGCTGAAATTTGTGTTCGTTTGTATGGAAGCTATGAATGGTAAGTTCCTTTTCCTGGTCTGAGTTAAGGTTCATTGTATTTTATGGTTTTATTCTACTTATTAATAGTTTGTGTTCTCCCACAGCATGCGTGTGGATCCCATGAAATACCGCGCTGAGTTTGAGAAAGTGGGTGACAGTCACTCAGTACATGGTTTATTAAGCATTTAGCTGGCCTTTTCGAATTCATAACTCCATTTTGTATTATCAGTTTCATCTGTTTGAATTGATTTTGTTCCTTTCTAGGTTCTTAAGAAAAATAACTGGAGTTTTAGAGAAATTCTTAAGAAATCTTTGGAGCGGGTATGTTATTTGATTCTCTTTCATAATAAGTTATTTTGAATTTGTACTATGGTTATTTTTGAGGAAATGTTCTCAAAGAGGCAGACAAAAAGCTTATGATTTCCTGAACTATTCTGGCAATTCCTTCAGGATCTTTCTGATCTTAAACCCAGTTCTGGAGGTGACAGGGAAGTGTCTGGATCTGAAGGTTAGTTGGCACTTCCACGAGATTCATTCCGTTTTATATGCATGTACTAGCAATCACAGCATGTAGTACTTCTGCAATGCAACTTTTTTTTTTTTTAAAACATCCCGGGCCTTTTTTTATTGCTGTCTTATGCATGATTATTGTATGTAGTTGTGTTCTGTCGTTAGCAATATGGCTCAATTAATCGATCATTTTGTCTGCTTCATTATCTCTTAGTGGTGGTTATGATGCCTGTGTGCTGTTATGTGGCAAAGCCTTTTATGCATGGGTTTTTAATGCGTATGTATACCTATACACATAGATGCAACACAGAGCCTTATGCATGTGTGTTTTTTTTTTTTTTTTTTGGGTTTGTTGGGGTGGGGGTGGGGGGCGGCAAATGGCCTTGTGCATTCATGATTGATGAAATTTGTATCAAATGACCCACTTTGGCTGGGCAACAAAATGCTGGTCCAAACGTCTGACTAGTTGCCCCAAATATAAATGCGTATGCTAGGGAGGCAGTTTCTTTATAAATTTGATCTTTACCTCGGAAATGTGATATTAAAAAGAATTTAAGTAGATGAGAGGAAATGGTAAGGGGTTTTATTATAACCTCTTAAAGAAGATTAAATGAATTGTCTGATTACTTGCCCCAAATATGCTAGGGAGGCTGTTTCTTTATTTATTAGATCTGTCCCTCTTAATGAAGAGATTGAAGAGGATTAAAAGAGTTGAGAGGAATTAGTAAGCAGACTATCTTTAATCTCTCATTGCTGACATGGCTTAAGAATGGTGACGTGGCTCATGGAAAATGAGGATCCAGCCATCCGTTTTTATTTTTTTAAAATTTTTTCCAGGAAAATTCAGATTTCAGGTATAAGAATGTCACATTATTCAGCACTGATAGGGTTAGATTTGTGTTTAGACCACTTATCTTTGGAAGATGTTAAGAGTATGAGATTGAGCACTTGGAATTCTCTTAAAGTTGGTTGTGTGTCATGGTGTGGCTTTATTCTTCTTTGATAGGGTTATAGGAGAGATGAAAGAATATGGATGTTTGATTTTTTTTTTTCCTCCGTATGGAATTTAGTTTCCCGTACATCTGAGGCACCCTTTCCTTAATGAAGTAATATGAAACCCATATGCTGGATGCCAACACAATACCCAAATGGGATCTTAGCCCAGATGCATTCAATGTGAGGTATGCTTGATTATGACCCATCCCACCACCACCACCACCACCACCACCGCCACACAGTCTAAATAGGGAGATGAGTCCACTTATATAAGACATAATAGTTAGTCCTTTTCTTTTCCTTTATTATTATTATTATTATTATTATTTGAATGGTTCTTTTCCTTTATTATTATAGGGTCAAGATAAAGGATGGAAGAAATGAGGGCCAGGATTTAGATAATTGTTGGAAGAAATGAGGGCCAGGATTTAGATAATTTTGGCAAAGGAGAGAACTTTCATGCAGAGAACAAAATAGTATATATTGCGGGGGAGACGACTGGGCATGAAGCTGGGGAAAACTTTGGGCAGTTTTTTGTTGTTGATTTTTATTTGAAAACCCATTAAAAAAAAGATTTTTATTTGAGAAGGGGGGCCTTCAATTTCATCTCACCCACTGTTGTACTTCATCAGGATTTCAATTTGATTTTTCTTTCTATCAAATATAGCGTGTTCAAATATGGATGGTTAATCTAGTGCTGCCTGAAATTGATTACCCAATACAGGTGAGGCCGATGTCTTGACTCGTTGGCCCAGGAGTCTATTAGGCCTCAAGTCCAACTATCCCATGACTCACCTAAGCCCACAGTTTGCTTAGGGATGCCTGCCAAGAAGGTCCATGACCCTCCTCTCAACTACCCTGTTGGAGTCGCCATAATTGGCAGATAGATTATAGTGCGGTGAAAGGAAGTAAAGTCTTAAAATGGAAAATAATTGCAGGAGAAGGGAAACTGTTAAATATTGAATTGGGTGCAGGCACTAAACTCTTACACATCTGCTTTCAAGGAAGTGTCTCTTATGCTCCTTTGCAACCGATATTTTTTTGAAACATAAGGGAACAGGGAAAAAAAGTGAGAGGAGGAGAGAAGAGGAGCGCATGAGAGAAAGTTGCTTAGGAAAAGAGGGGAATTCGTCCTCAAGCTTCAAAGAGTCTTCAAAGGCTCTTCTCCTTCTCAAGCATTGCTCAGAGCACGACCTCTTGTAGATGGGTCAGCTAAGTGTTTGCTGATGCTTATAGCTGGTTGAAGACAGCTGTTGATGTTGTAATAGTGCTCCCATACCCTCTATTTTGAATTTTCAGGGTGGGATCAGGATCCACTTCGAACAAGGTTTCCTGTTCATAATTGGGAGATTCAAAAAATTCGAGCAGTGGAAACATGGGGTCACCGGTCACGTGCCATCATGTTGTCATTGATTGGTAGACATGACGGCTGGTGTTATGCTGCGTGGGGCTTTGCTCTTAGTGAACTTGGTTCATTTTTGACCTGGGACCATTTTATTACTGTGTCTATTAAGGCCTTTAAAGAAATCAAGGGCATTGAACCTCCAAATGGGCCTGCTTTCTTGACAGGAAAGGTTCTTCCCCTGCCGTCTTCATGTGCATCTGGGAAAATTCCAGCACAAACCATTTAGTTTAGAAAAGTTGTCTTCCCCATTTTCACTGTTTTATCTTCTTCAAACTGTGTTTCTGTATTTGAGATGCCTGAATTTCCCTTCCCTCATTTTCTTTTTCTTCCTTTCCTTCCATTTTCCTCAGTCCGGAGTGAAAGCCAAACAGGGCCCAAAGCGAAATTTACGAATATGGTTTGGAGCAAAAGGAAGCAAATTTGTGGGTTGCATTTAGAAGAGAAATAATTCCAATGCTTCTCTTTCTCTGGTGCTGAATGAAATCTGTTTGTTTATTTTATTTTTATTTTTTTATTGACAGAAAGAAAGAAATCTGTTAGATGCTATGGAAAACCGACAGGGTAACATACAAGGGAAAAAGGTGTTTTAAGTCTAAGTTAATTAAGCACTTGGGATCATTCTAGAATGGCTGGTCTCTAAAAGAAATGGAGAATGAGAAATTTCCTTGCCTCTTCTGGCTAATGTTTTGGGATATTGATGGGTGGGGGGTGGGAGTCTTTGTTTCAAAAGATTTTCAACTCTGCTTGTGAGGAGCAATGTACCTGGCTGGGCTGAAGAAAAAATAATAATCAGAAGTTCATTAGTGACTCTCCATAGTTTTTGTTGAAGTTGGAGCATAATCCAAGAATCAGTTTCATTCATCCAGAAACCAAGAGAAGTCGATATGGGTGAAGTAGTTGGTGGCTAAAATTTGGGTATCTAGGGAGAGCTGATATATCTCGAACAATATGGAAGTGCAAGTATGAATGCAGCTAATTTTTTGTTTAATGCTTGTCCATCATATTGTTAAACCCCCAGTAGTTCTTCATTGCCATATATTGAATTTTGTTTTATCCATTATTATTTAAATAACAGAAAGCCTATAGCTACCACAACAATATGTTTATAAAGCTTTTAATTAATTCCGCCTTTTCTAATAAATTGACATAGAGGCACTTTTGATAGTTCTAAACTGAAGCTTTTGCAGATAGTCCTCCAGTTGAAGCTTCTAAAATGAAAAAACAAAGGCAAGATAAGATCCAGAAACATCAGGTAGGTCGTTGAATGATTTATTTACTTCATAATTTTGCATGACAGAGCTTATAGAATAATCTTGACTTCCTTTCTGGTGAAGGGTCCTTCCCAAAAGCTGCAGGCTGAGATTGCTCAAGGAACAAAAGCAAAACAGAATAATTCGGCTGAAAAAGCAAGCGAAAGGTCAAAGCGACAGAAAGTTAATACGAAGCCTGAGGTAGAGGGCCCAGATTCTGTATGGTTTCCATTTCAGTGAGCAATGTTCCTGTTTTATTATCACAGGACTTGATGACTGGGCCGAGTCAGTTTAGAGATTTGGCTTACTTGCTCTGAATTAAAAAAAAAAGAGAGGGTAGTACATACAAAAAACGAAGATATTTACATACATATTAACAATATTTTATGGGTTATCGCTGAGTATTGATCGAGTCTAGACTGAATCAACTGAGACTTGACTGAGACAACTCAAATCAGTCAAAACTCGTTACTGCACCAACTTTTTCATTTATGTCAACATTCTATGGCTGATATGACTCGGTGCGATCTCTAACAAGGATTATAAAAACTTTTGCGAGTTACAGATTCAGCATGGCAGTAGAAAAAATTATGCCCAAGTATGCTTAGATGAATGAAGGGCATCAGTTCCTCTTTTAACATGTCTGATAATTAAGAGCATGTTCAACAAAAAGGGAAAATATGGTTACCCTTGGAAATGATAAGAATAACTTTTCTTTCATGATTACTTTATAAGAAGGAAGAGATTGATAGTGACATTACTGTAAAAATTTTAAAATGTAATCTGTTAAAAAAATGAAGTTGATGCATAGGCCAATGCAAGCATGGAAATAAAATAAATAATTAACTACCACCATAACTACAATATTGATGGTACTGAAAATAAACTTTCATAAACTTACTGAATATTTAGCCCCACTATATGATGAGAGTGTACTTTCATAAACTTACCCATCAGAGATCTTAGAGATCCTGCACTTCAGTTTTTGCCATTTTCTTTTCTCTGCCAAATTTGTTTTCCAGTTTCATTGCCTACTACTTGTAGCACCGGGATCTGCCATTTGGTGGGCAACTTTTGGACTGATCTTAGAGATCCTACACTTTAGTTTTTGGCATTCTCTTTTCTCTGCCAAATTTGTTTTCCAGTTTCATTGCGTACTACTTGTAGCACCAGGATCTGCCATTTGGTGGACAACTTTTGGACTGCGCCATTTAGTTTTTTGAATATCAACCTTCATTCAAAAAAGAATCTTCCTTTTGGCAGACATTTTTGGGTACATCATTTATGATTTCCCATTTTGCAGACATATGTTTGGCTGCATTGTCTTTGGGTCTCATGAAATGCTGAATTGGGATAATCAACAAATAATGTCTGTTATATCGCACTGGATCTGTAAATTCCTCTTTCTGTCTCTACATTCCTTCTAAACATTGCACATTACACTGCATATTGGTTGTATAGAACTGCTATCAGCTTGTATATGATGCACACACTTGCGGTACATGATCTTTTCAACCTGTTTGTCAGGCAAACGGCTCATTGAAAAATGTGCAACAGTTGAGTGCTCGGCGAGTGAAGGTTATGCAGGGTCTAGGTCTCATAGCTCCATGTGGCTCTCCTTTCCGGAGAAATGGTTTCCACAAGACTGCAATGCTGTGACTTCGACAGCTGCCTCAGCCCTTCGGTCAATTCTGTGCTTCATAAATCTTTGCAGCAGCAGTTTTGGGGTATCTTGCAATGATTGGCGATTTGTTCATGGTACGATCTCCAACTAAACAAGTTTGGACCTAACCAATTTTGTGAACTAGAATTACCGGAAGTTAGTGCATATATATCTTCCAAGCTATAGTGTATTTAGAGGAATACTGATGTAACATAGTTCCCAAGCTAACCTTGACATGAAATCCTAGATTGAGATGATAGTCATTTTTATGCCCCCATGTACCAATTTCTGATAGAATTGGTACTTAGAAACTGGGGCCATTGTGTATCAACATTGGTATGGGTTTAATTTTGATTTCTGTTTTCCTTCCTATTTATTTTTGCATAGTCCATTTCCTTTCGAATTTACGGCCTTGGCACTTGATTCTGATTTGGGGTAGCAAAAGTATCTTTAGAACAGAATGATAGATGGGACAAAGGATTGATGGGAAAGTGAAGTAATGATTTAACAGGATAATGGTTTGGTGGTGGTTGCATCAATGATAAAAATGATGATCATTGCAACTGCTAGAACCGTATCTTACTTATCTGTATTCCGAAGGACTGTTTGGATGTGGGTAAAGTGGGAGTGAATAATGCATTTGCCACAGAAAGTTCAGTTCTCTTTTCCTGTGGTTCGGTTGTATTTTTGGAGGAAAGGAGTGAGGACCACTTGGTACTGTTTTCTCCACTTGTAGGGGAGAGAAAAAACCCCACCAAGGGATAACAATTGCACAAGTTTCTCTGTTTTTTACTATCTGTTACTCTTTCCACCGTTTTTCTCTGGAAAACACCAAACAAGATCCAAGTTGAGGTGGATTTCTCCATTGTGCTGGTGGTGGGGTGTGGTTTTTTTTTTTTTTTTTTCCTTCACATTAAAACCTGGTTTTGGTTGCATTTTTTGTTGGGAAAATTGAGGCCAGCTGTTGGGATTTTACTCATTAGAAGCAAAACTTTTTCCACTGTAACCGTTGGGTATCGACCTCTAATTTTCTGTGATTTGAGCACCAAACATGAATAAAGTGTACAGTGGGGTTTTACCATCTTGGTGTTTCTCCATCTAGTGGGGAATCTACAGTTCCAACTTTCCACCATCCAAACAGCATGTTAAAAAAAAAATCAGCCCCTTGTTTACTCTGCTTATTGCTACCACTTGGGCTGGCATACATTTTCATGAAATCTGCTAGATTGCCATTACACAAAACACAGGTCGGGGTGGTGGGGGTGCAAAATGAGAACAATGTGGAATGCTTTTATTTTTCAAGAGTTTTGCATGCTTGGTAAGGGAGCTAAATATGAAGGATAAAAAATGAAGATTTACAAGTACAGCATCCTACAATGAAAGGCTCTTTAATGCGAATTCGAACTCCTGGGAATTGGCCAGGACGTAGACAAAAAATAGACCCTTCGGTGGAAGTAGGCAAAGAAACAGCTGTGTCAGCTCGTTTGGATGCAAGAAAAAGGTTTTGACATGGATTAGCAAAATATTGAGTATTAAGCCAATCAAACCATCCTGACTTTTGGTTTAAGGTCTTCAAAGTTTGAGAGCAATATATTATTCAAACTCATTGTAATAAAATCCAACTATGAGTAATATCAGAAACACTGTGAAAATAGTATGGGCACTAACTCAACATGGGTCCATATGTGAAGGGCTTGGATCTATCAAGGTTGGGACCTCTATGTAAACCCCAAAAAAGGTGCACCCAAAAAGTGGCCTTCTTTTTTAAATTTTAAGAAAAGAATTTTCCAAATTTACAATGCATCTTGCATCCTAAGGGGATAATGTATTATCAAGTATCAACACCTTATCCAAAATATAGACCTGCATCCAAGTAGTGCCTACAAATTCAATCTACTTTTGTGTCTTTTAAGGATCGGTGCACTTGTGAAACAAGTCTAGATTATTGAAATTTTTTGGGTTGGCCCTTAGTGGGCTGTAGGAAGTGAGGACAGTTCTGATCATCAGAGCGCAATGAACATCTATAGGGAGGGAGGGACTTTTGCCTTTGATAGACAATGACAATGATGGTTAGGTGATGACATTTTTGCAGTGCTAAATTTACAAGACAGAGAAACTGTTTGTGGGTGAGCTAAAACTTGAGCTCATCTCTTAAATTAGAAAAAGGAGATTCAAATTTCTTATGACCTTTGCACCTTAAGAGAAATCTTGATATATACTGGGAGATTTTAAGCAATACAGGTTATTCCAGGTGCCTTCTTGGTGAATGGAAACTGGCATGAGCCCAAGGCAATAGGGCTTAGATTGTAGCAAGCCCAGCTGCCCATTTGGAAAATATTATTTACTTTGTGTTAAATATGTTTAGATGTCCTGAGGTTATATTAGGCCTATATGCATCCATGGGCCCAACATCATTTAGCTATCGGACAAAAAATGGATGTGGGCTTAGCCCGTGGGCCTAAAAGCTTAGCATAAACCAAATCAATGGGGACTCACCTTAGGTGGCCCATAAACAGTCTCAGTGAATGCTGGTGGTCTTAGATGGGCTCTACAAAATGGGCTCTGTGGAACAGAATCCTCTGAGACCACATCTTAGGGCATCTCTGGGCCTTCCCCATACATCCGATCAGCATGACTCACCTCTTAAATCCAAACTGGTCAAAACCACTGTTCCTCTTCCTCATGTGTTGGTGATGGGCCAAGTCTCACCATAAATGCAGTTGGACAAACTTCCCAATAAATCCAATCATTATGTAAAATGTGATTAAAATTGAAAATGAATTACAAAGTGAAATCTTTCCTTTTTATATATGATGAATCTGACACTACCATTGGCAAGTGATTCATCCCAACACCAACAAGCTGGTCCAACTAATTGATTTATTAGCAAGAGAATAGTCTTGAAGAATCCAATTTGGTTGGGTGGCAGTGAGTCGGGTCAGGTTGAGCACTCCAGTATACATTTATAGGCCAACCCAACCCAAGCCATTTATTAATCAGGTTGAAAATGTCAAGCTAAACCATTCTTAGAGGTTAAAAATGGTCAACCTGAACACCTAATTAACTGGTTGTATTAGCGGGTCATAGTTAAATTAGTTAGGTTCGGGTTTGGAAAAAATAGAAACTACATAAAAAGAAGGGTTCTACCGAAATCCTGAATTAGCAGGCAGGAGTTTCTACCCTAATCTTGAGAAATCCTCACAAGGAATGTAGAGCACCGCACTGCCACCTGAAGTATTAGAAAATAACAGATGGGTTAGATTTCTTTTTTGACTTTTGTCTCCCTCAACATACTTTCAGAAAACCATGCTCTTCTTTCTTTAATATTTTTTTGTAACTTAGAAGCCAGGATGATGTTTCATTGCGTATGTGATAAGATGGATGAGAAGGTGAACTAACAACACAACTTCACCAAACTTCTCAACTACACCAGGTGCTTATCAACAACAACCATAGACTAATGCAACACCCTTTACCATCTTACTGCTATATAAACCAGCCATTGCTTCATCCTTGCATACTACATCTCAAGCCTTCCCTTGCTACATTGCCCAGAATGTCTTCTTCCACAACTTTTCTGATGTACTTCTTCATTGCTGTTGCATTATTGAGCAATGATGTAAGTTTTGCGGCACGACATCTTCTCGACACCCCCAAGCCTACTCTGCCCACCATTCCTGAGCTTCCTAAGCCTATATTACCGGATGTGCTCAAGCCCGAAGTGCCTCATTTGCCCGAACTTCCTAAGCCCACTTTGCCAGAGGTGCCCAAGCCTGAAGTGCCTCATTTCCCTGAAGTTCCTAAGCCTACTTTGCCCGAAGTGCCTCATTTCCCTGAAGTTCCTACGCCTACTTTGCCCGAAGTGCCTCATTTCCCAGAAGTTGCTAAGCCTACTTTGCCTGAAGTGCCTCATTTTCCTGAAGTTGCTAAGCCTACTTTGCCCGATGTGCCCAAGCCGGAAGTGCCTCATTTGCCTGAGGTTCCTAAGCCCACATTGCCTGAGGTGCCCGAGCATGAAGTGCCTCATGTGCCTGATGTTCCTAAGCCCACATTGCCCGAAGTGCCTCATGTGCCTGAGGTTCCCAAGCCCGAAGTGCCTCATGTGCCTGAGGTTCCCAAGCCCGAAGTGCCACATCTACCCGAAGTTCCCAAGCCCGAAGTGCCACATTTACCGGAGGTTCCTAAGCCATCATTGCCTGAAGTGCCTCATTTGCCAGAGATTCCTAAGCCCACATTGCCCGACGTGCCCAAGCCTGAAGTGCCTCAGTTGCCAAAGATTCCTAAGCCGACATTGCCCGAACTGCCCAAGCCTGAATTGCCTCATCTGCCAGCGGTTCCTAAGCCCACATTACCCACCATATCTGGTCTTCCTAAGGTTGAGGTGCCACCATTGCCTACCATTCCCTCTCTCTCTCCACCCCACTCTACCACAAGCCCCTGAAGTTTAAATGGCACATTCATACATTGCTTTTGAACATTTTGGTTGGCACTGGTCAATCTATTACAGTCCCTGATAGTTAAACAACCTTAGACATTTCGTGATAACCTTAAAAATATGGTACTTGGTGTTCTTTGTATTTCACCTATCACCAGTTGGTTGTGTGGTGTGTTTTTTCTCTTTTCTTGTTGCGTACTCCGTATTCTATCCATACATTTGGTTATGTAATGTTATATTTCTTTATAATTTTTTCTCCTATATCATGCTTGTTAGACTTTATTGCATATCTTCTGCGATGCTTTCATTTGAATTTGGTCACTGATTTCTATTGTTCAGATGGATTGCTATAATACATGTACATCAATCAAGGCCGTCCAAATTGTTGCCTGATTTGTGTGGGGGCACAGAACAGTGATCATTGTTTAAAAAATTAATTAAAAAAAAATCAGTTTCCATGCCTTGGGCCTCAAGTGCCAATTGATAAAGGTTAGGGAGGTCCAACCAAAATAATAAAAGGGCCCATAACATTCAAGGTTGGATGCTCGATTATTAATCTTTCTAGGTGGGACACACTCTCCCAATCAATATAAGGCTGATACATATCAATTTGGCCGGCCGGTACAATATTGGGTCCAAGCCTATTGGCCAATATCATAGTTCTGAACTTCTATTCTTTCAATATAACATGATAAATTTGAATGGATTCTAAATAGGAAGTATAGCCGTAGGCAAAGTTTAAGATGGGGCATAGTGGTGGGGCCTCCGGCCTGCTAAAAACCAAGGGGAGGCTGTGGATCTTGAATTTGCAAAGCACCGAAAATTATACCTGTCCAGCCGTCTACACTAAGGCTTTGAAATAGATGATCAAATTAGAGCTCCACACTAATATCTTCCAAACATATGTTACAAATTAATTCTTTGACCATAGAACTGTATTCAATGAAACACAATTTTGGTAGATAGGAGACTTTTAGCTTGTCATTGATATTGATTGAAAAATAGGGCCCACTAGAATGGTCCTATGATTAAATTTACTTCATTCTTCTCACCTTCATATTCTATTTTGTTATCTTATTTACATCTAACCATACAGTGAGATTAATTCAAAAAATGAGGATTCTTATTACTTTATTTTCTCATTATCTTTTAGGTTTTTTTTAATACTCTTAGAAAAAAGATATAAAATAACACCACTTCATTAGTAAAACACCAATATATCTAAGATTTGGGGACATAGTCTCTAAACAGGGAATCTATAGCGGTCCAAATCCTCCGCTGATTGAAGAACAGGAAAATCCTATATTGTGAAAAAAGTTTGTAATTAAATCTATCAATGGATCCACATATCGAACTAAGGAATTTGAAAATTTTCCCAGAATAAAAAAGCCGAACTTTTATCTTGAATGATTTTAATTTTGATTGTGGCTCCATTTGAGGCCTTATATATAACCCGAGTACTTAAGTGGATTAGAAGATCGAGATAGGATAAATATATTAAGACGGACATGTTTGTTTGCATTAGAATATATAGAAACCATATACGTGGTTCATTCCATAAGTTTTTAAAAGTGAAGATCAAGGGCGGATTTCCTAAAAATGAGCATCTGATAATTTTTTCCCTCCCGATTAGGTAATTTAGTTGTAAAGTGAATTGAAGTAAATGGTTACATTAAGAAACAATAAAAGAAGTGGGTTCAATTATTTGCTTCTAATCCTTTCATCCGTGGCCCACAAGTTTAACGACTTTATATCAAAGAAAAAAGTCGACCCTCAATCCAACGATCTAATCTATTTGGATCGGTGAAAACTTGATGCATTTAGTGTAATTCAAGGAGTCCCGTGTGAGTGGATGGTTTCATATGGATTATAAAATTGGCCCTACTATGTGTCCCTCACCCTATAGTGAGGGATGCATGTATTTGAACATTTCTCGTATTTATATATTAATACAAAATCTCTAATATACACACACATATACATATATATTTTCTAAATTTATATTATTTAAAAAGTAAATCAAAAGAAAGGAGAAAGGGAGAAAAAGTTATCTTTTATTTGACCCAGTCAATCTGATTATCTAAATTGCACTGGGCTAAAGAATTTACAATTCGGGTCGAATTATTGACATGCAAACATGGATTATATTTGGGTTGAGATCAGATTTGGATTTATCACACATAATTCAGCGGGGGCTTGGGTTGAGCCAAAATTAAGGGTGCACGATAGGCGGTTCGGAGCGGTTTAGAGGAAAAACCATCAACCAAACAAAATCCATTTGTTTTCTATTTTCTCGAACCGAACCGAACTGCCCATGTGCTCAAACCGAAGCGAAAGGAACCAATTCAGTTTGGTTACGGTTTTTTATTTTTTTATTTTATTTCTCACAAAAAATGACAGTTCAATTAGTGAGAGACGTTGAACTTCAAGTAATGGAGTGAGGGTTAGCGTCTTTTTCAAGTAATTTTTCATATTCTTTTATATATTTTATAAAAAATATATATTTATATAATTGATTCGGTTTGGTTCAATTTGAGCGGTTTAACTGTACATTCAAACAAAAAACCAAGCCGAACCAAACCAAACGGTTTGAAGGAAATCTGAACTGTAACTAAAACGATCTACTATATAACCGATGCAAACCGCCCAGTCTGAATCGATTTAGCAGTTTTCTTGTGCATCCTCGCCAAAACCCAGCCCTACTCGCCTAAATCGCAACAATGAGACAATGTGATCCTTCAGTCTCTAAGCATTGGTGCCAACTATGACAGAAGAATAATGACCTCCCAAGTCCCAACGCTAAAACACAATTTTCTCCTGCCCTCCAAACCAACAATTTCTGAAGTTGCGAGTCTAATAACACTCCAAAAGTTTGTGGGACCCACATGCATCCCAATCCTAGTCATATGACATAGATGGCCCAATCATTTCCACAAAATTTCATTCTCTCACGAGATCATCATCTTACAGAAATATCACAGAACGTACATTTTCAAGTTTGAGGCTTTTTCAAAAAAAAAAAAAAAAATGCCACATCATCATCATCATCATCACTATGAAGAAATTTTTTCTCCATTTTAATCTATCCTAAGCTTAACCTCAAATAAGTATAATAATTAAACAAATATAAAATAAAAATAAAAGCGATTCACAAATTTTCTTGATGTTATCATTTTTTATTCCCACATTTCCATTTATAGCAATAATCTGAAAATATCATGTAATATCTTAAAAAATATAGCAGATAGTTGTGACAGTGAAAATTAATTGAAGAAAATCTAAATTGTTGTTGATTTGTGGCCTTCATTTCAATCCATTGACACAAAAAGCTTTCAGGTGCATGCCAACGGTTCTTTGCCATATCCTCCGAACACCACCTTCTCCTCCTCTCTTTCTCTCATCAATAAAAGTAAAACCTCTCTCTTTCCATCTTGAGACTCTTTGACATTCCAATTCCCATCTCCTTCTTCTTCTTCTTCTCTCTTCCTTCCCAAGCATCAATGGAGATGCAAAGCAACTGATATGATCTCCATCGATCTGGAAGCATAGAGGAGAAGAAAAAAAAAAGACGACGACGACGATGAAATTGCAGCTTCTCATTCTCTCTTGTAGGTGAAAACCACATCTCTTTCAAGTTCTGCACTCGCTGAGATCATTAATATTCTTTCGTTCTCTCTCCATCTCAACTCTATGTTTGTCTCAAAAGATATGGATTCCATTCTTGCTCCTCAATTTCAAGCAAATGAAATTGTTTAGATCAGGTCAGATTAATAGTTTAGAAAGTCTTTGATTTTTTTTATTATAAATTACTCGAAATCTACGAAGATCTAAGAAAAACAGCTTCAAGCTCTTGGGATTTATTACTCATTAAACAGGTTAAATTGTTTGGATTACAAAAATGAGTTTGCAGGAATGAAAAATGAAAGCTGTAGATGGGATTTGATCCCATGACCAATTTAATAACAAAATGCAAACCCCCGTGTAAAGAATTTACTAGTGCTCATTTGCAATTGGAAGAAGTGAAAAGTGTTTCACACCTATTTATGCGTGAATTCTTATATTAAAATTGTCTTATTTATACACCATTTTCACACCTCATTTATTTATGTGTAAAAACGCACAAACTATGGTAATGGTGTGTAACCATTATTCATGCGCTCGTGTGTGTGTGTGAGAGAGGCCCCCTCACACCTTGGCTGCAAAACTTGCCCATGGTTTGTAAGATTTTTGAGAACGGCATCTCACCTAAGTGGTACGATGCGACAGTTAGCAAGTCCCTATTACCTCGAATGTGAGTTAGCCCTCCTTGCATGTGTGAGTTCGTATTACCGCACGTGTGAGGTGTATATCCCTTTCATGTGTGAGTTCCTATCACCATGCATGTTATAAATTATACTACAAAAAAGAGACATTTAACGGTGGGAAAAAACGCCTTTAGTGGCTTTTTTTTTTACCTTAAAATTATTTTTTATGGAGGTTAATGTTTATTGCCATTAAAATACTACAAAGTCCTTAGACGGTCCATATCCAGGCAAACAAAACAATTTTTGTGCAAAAAAATTTACGCTGTAAATTGTCACTTTAAGCGGTGGAAAAAAAAAAGCCGCTAAAGGCAGTTTTGTTTGTCGCTAAAAGCAAAGCATTTTGTTGCAACCTCTTAGATGAGTGAAAAAAAAGGGATTTTTATGAAAAAATTAGTCCTAAACCCTGATTACATGAATTGATTAAGAAGTATACTAAAACATCGAATTAGAGTGTCGTACATAGCCAAAAGGCCAATTTTCCCCAAAACGATATCGTTAGGGCCTTTTCAAAAATCCTTATCTTTCTTCGCGATGATATCGTTAGACTCCCTTTAAACTTTCTTCCTCTTATTTCTTCTTCCCCGTATAATATCCTTAGCCAATCTTCGTTTCCTGCTTAGAATTTTTTTTTTTTATCATTTTCACTAGGTACAACTCTTTTCCTCTCTTCGACTCAAAATCTCCCATTTCTTTTAATCTCTCATTTCTAAAAACATGGTGAAAAGAGTGAGAAAAGTCACTTTAGCCACGTCTTTCAATTGCAATAGTTGGAGAGTGGTGGCAAGGAAGAACGTCAAAGACCACAACAGGAAGCACAAGTAATATAGGAAAAAACCTTAGTACAAGTGCGACAATGAGCACAGGCAACCAAATACAAGGAGCACCGAGGAAGATTGCTGTAGTTTGTCAGCCATTGAACTGACAATTATGAAGAACAAATAAGGCTTTTTTTAATAAAATGAGCCCTAATGATATTGCTGTTGGGAGGAAGGGAAAAATCGAAAATGGATTTTTGCAAATAAGAGATTGTAGGAAGAGAGAGGTTTCGAGTTACAAAGAGTAGAAATGGAGAGGCAAGAGAAGACAATGAATTTCATTTTTCTGTGCGGAAAATGAAGATCGTCCAAGGATATTATCGTCCAAGGAAAAAACTGGGGAAAGAAGATGAAAGAAGAGGGGAAAAGCGTAAGGACGTGTTTGGATGAGTGGTGAATTGAATTGAGGTGAGGTAAAGCCTTCATTATCCAGGACAAGAAAAGACCAAGGATCATATCAAAAGTACACAAATTCAAAATTTCCTCATTCTTTTTCAAAAAAAGTAAAAAATGAACCTCATTTATATATCCACTAAATGACCAAAAAAAATCATCTTCTCATATTTTATTCTATCTTAATTTGATGCTTTACCTTACCTCAATTCAATTCACCACTCATCAAGAGCCCTTATGATATCGCCAGAGGAAGAAAGATAAGGATTTTTAAAAAGAGCACTAATGATATCGTTCCAAGGCAAAGTAGTCTTTTGGCTGCCTACGCACCCTAATTCGATGTTTTAGTGTCTTTATAAATTAATTAAAATTTAGGACTGATTTTTTGTAAAAATCCAAAAAAAAAAAAATCCTGAGACTTTTGCACGAAAAGAAATTTGAAGCAAACTACATAACTATTTATTTATGCAAGCATTCAAACTTTTGTAACGAAAAGATGCTAAACAACTACGTCCTAGAAAATGAAATATCCTATTAGAGATGATAAAAGGAAATTTGAAAAATAAGGTAGAAAGTTAAAAATCAATACAAATTAACGTGACACAAAAAAAATAAAAGAATGATATTTAGCTAAAAAAAACAATAAAAACGAAAACCCAATTCGGTATCTTAATTTTTAATATTTTGAGTAAAAAATAAAAAAAGACTATTAGGATATGAGAAAGAAAGTAGAACATATTAGGGGCATTTGGTGGTAGGAGGAGTAACCCTCATCATTACGTTTTATAGCATAAGGTTCACGATAGTTTATTGCAACGGCAGCAATCCTCTTATCAAAATGACGCAGTGAAAAAGACAAAAAGGCTCCTCTACACGTTTGTAAAAAGGCTCAGCCTAAAAACATTTCAGACCGTCATACGATCCGCAACATAAGTAATTATCTAAATTTGCTCTGAATTTATTTAAACTTGCTATGAATTTATGTAAGCTTGTTCTCAAGTTGTCATAATTTGACATCAATTAAAAAGGACTTTAAATGAGTTTATCTGTATATTATATGATTTTATCTGAGTTTGATTTGTAATTAATTACATTTGTTATTAATTAAACAGGGTTCCAAGTAAAATTATCTGATTGTGACACGATTTTGTATTATTTTCTTCTGAATGTATCTGAGATTCTTATAAGATAATATGAGTTTGGTATGAAATTAAATGAATTTCGTATGATTTTATTTGACTTTGAAATGCATTCAACTTTGTTTTAAATGAGTTTTTCTGAGTTTGCTTTGAATTTATTTGAGTTTTGTATAAGTTATAAAACATTGGCATGAAGTTGTCTGACTTTAAATTAAACTTATTTCTGTTTTGTATGAATTTATATAAGTTTGATATGAATTTATCTGTACTTGCTGTGAATTAATTTGAGTACGATATGAATTAAACTGGATAGAGGTGAATTTATTTGAATTTGAAATTAATTTATTTAAGTTTGTTGTGCATTTATATTAATTTGATATGAGCTTCTATGAATTTATCTGTGTTTGAAATCATAACCAGTTCACAAAAAAGTTGTGTCCCATCAATATAAATTTATCTATATTTGATATAAAATTATCTAACTAGATTAGGTTTGGTTTTACTAAATTTTGTTTGAATTTATCTAAATATGATAAAAATTATTTATGTCTGAAGTGAATTGAAATGAATTGTTTATGATTTTATCTGACTTTATTATGGTTCTATCTAACTTTGCTTTTAGACGGGGATGAGTTTGACATGATTTTAGCTGAGTTGTATATGATTATGTCAAAAACTCATCTTACTACATTTGAATTCGACAGTATCAGGAAAGACGATGAGTTGGAGCTAAAAATCAGGATTAGATTGCATGACACCTATTCAAACAGTTAGAAGGGCAAATTAGTAAAAAAAAAAATCTAACGTGTCATGCTAAGGGACCACCGCCGGAATTAATCTCATGCGCAAGGGACTTCAGGCCTTAAACAATACTATTGTGTACTGGAGGCCTTACAAGACCAATCTGAGGGATTTTTGGCTAATTTACCCAATATATTAGATAGAAAATGCTAGCATGGATGAAAAATGCAAGATAAAATAGAAGCAAGCTAATATAAAAACCAACTAAAATGAAAATCTTGACAGTCGGTTGTAATTTTGACCGTAGGTTACCACTTCTTTGTTGAGGTGGTCCACGTTCTCTCCCCAATTCTTATCAAACCACTTACGTATGGACTCTACTTTTCAAAATTCCACTTATCCCTTTAAGCAAAGTTCTTTTTCTGCCCCCCTCTTCCATCTTTTTCTACCCAAATTCCTCTATTCCCACTCTTCGTGACTTGCTCTCGGATTGGAAATAGGTACTCTCACAACATCTTTTTTGTTGCAAAATAAGAGTATTTAGTTTTTTAAAGTAGAAATACTTGATTTACAATGCATGCAATCTGATATGAATGTAGTCCCCAATGAATAGAAACTACATGTAGACATTAACCCCAAGGGGTTGGCCGAGTGGTCAAGACCACGGTTCCTCCCTCTTCCGGAGCTAGAGGTTTTGGTATCGACCCCCGGTTCCCCCCTCTTTAGGAACTGAAGGTTGAATCCACTTGTGCTACCACTTAGGGGCCACAGGGGTTTTCCCCGGCTTCTCTCTGGGCCCGGAGGGAATAGTCCAGCCAAAGGGTTGGGAACCCTCCGTTAGCGAAAAAAAAAAAAATGTAGACATTAGGCTCTTGATAATTTTTTGCCTAGGCATGTAGCACACTAGAGGCTCATAGTAACTTGTTTAAACTTTTAAGATAGACAATAGCTTGACTTGACCCAAATTTTAACCTAAAGACCCCATGAACAGTGATCGATGAATGATCACATCAAACAAATGATCTATATTATTACAATTTCAGGTCTTGTTGTGAAGAGTTCTGGGTCTGAAATTGGATATTCTCCACCATCAAATTGTAATTGTCTAGGTCCATACTTTAGGTGCATTAACTTGATCCTAAATAAATGTGGCCTTCACTTCCAAGTTTATAGTAAAAGCTGAGTTTCAATCAAGTCTAACCTTATTTTTTTCAATTGTCTAAAACTAAAAAAATAATGGTCTAGCTAAAACATGATGATTATGGCGTGTAAAACCCGGGCCCATTTTGGTAATTCAATTGTAAAGTGAATTCAAATGATGGGTCACTTTAAAAGAGACAAGAAAAGAGTAGAGGTCTTAACAAAAAGGACAAAATTCCAAAATCCACACTTTCTGTTATTTTGTAGCATGTGAAGGAACTTTTTTGGTTTCTCTGGATAAAAAGAAGAGCCCTTTTGGTCTTTCAGTGGAATGAGAGATTTTTATTTTATTTATTTTTGTATCCCAGCGCATCAATGTGAGGGGAGACGAACTCACACAGACGAGGAGAAAAACAATTAAAAAGCAAGAGAGGGGAAACCAGGGTCGTGAGAACTGGCATGAATTACCACTCGGGTGAGTCACCATTCTCTAGTGGAATGAGAGATTGATTTTATTTTATTTTTTAAAAAGAAGAGGTGGTTTTTGAAATTTTATACTTTTTTATAAGACCCCTCTTCTTTTATTGTCTCTTAAAGTAGCCATTCACTCAATTCACTTTACAAATGAATTATCCAAATGGAGGACATTTTAGTTTTTAGGAAGACTAGCTGTAACCTCAAATTTGATTGACTCTGAAGTTTATTCTATAACTTATCCAAACACAAACCCGAAACCCACCCACCCCCCCAAAAAAAAAAAAAAAAAAACCCCTTAAACCTGAGCTTATAATGGGCACGACCAAATGAAATTGCAAAAAAAAAAAAAAAAAAGGGGTCACTTAAGCCCAAAAGAAATCAAATTTGGCATCGTCTTGACCCAATTCCACTATCTGAACCTTTAGTTACTTGGACCTAAATTTCCACTAGACTGAGTAAGCAGTAGCCTATATCTGAACCTTTAGTTACTTAGACCCAAACAAGTGTAGATAAATAATCTTCACATAGGCTCAGCGCTAGCTAGGCCGGCTTTGGGAATTGAGTCTGATGTACCTATCAGTTGCTATTTGATTATTTACCCATACACATACACAAATAACACAATTTTGGTTAATGAATGGACTGAGCATCAGCTTGTAATAGCCAAGCCTCAAATTTGTGGGTTCAGATCCAATAATTTATAGCTATGGATGCTTGATTCAGTCGAACTGAGTGCAAAATATTATGCTTGCTTGAACTAACGTTTTTTTATATAAATTCCCAACCATAACAGATAAGTTTCTAAATGAGAAAATGGTAATATTAAAGTCACTCTAGAAAGTATAAATCTTAAATATAAATGGGTCAGTTCCGGTTCCAAGTCATGGAACCAGACCTGAAACCGTTTCAAAACCAGTTTCTTGGATTGGAATCTGAACCAGTACCATATATGGGACGGGTTTGGATTCGGGTCCGGGTTTATAGAGAATGATATTAAAAACATATGGATTTTAGGAGGGATTTTTGAAAATTGAGGTAATATGTCGGGTCTCGGGTCCATGGGTCCGAACCAAGGTGGAACCGGACCCATTTACGTATCGGGGCCTAAAAACTGACACTGCCCGGTTTTTAACTGGTCGGAATCTCCGAGTAATCGGAGAATCAGGTACTCATTTACATCCATATACAGAAGGAGATAAGAAAAATGCAAACACATATTCATTGATATAAAAAGGAAAAAAAATATAAGAATTTACAACAATTTCCTTTTTTTTGATAAATAAACAATGTGACAAATGGTTCAAAACAAATAATTTAGCTTCATTTTCCATGAACAGCTTAACCATCTCCACTTTTAGCTAAGTTTTCTTCGAGTATAAATTGAGCAGCAGGTTTTTTTTTTTTTTTTTTGGGTAACCGAGTTAAGGTTGGTATGGCTGTCTTCCTTCCTCTTGCCTCCCTCTTGATCAAGATAGCGCGTAGTAAAAGGACACTCGCATCATCCAAACTACCCTCTCTTATTTCACCCGAGGTTTATTTTGATAAGGAGGACCCACAAGTTGATGAGAAGAAATTGCACAAGACACCTCATGTACAAGCACGTGATGCCCATCAGATAGGATGCAATGAGTCGTTTCATACACAATCGCGCGGTGCCGGTCACCTCATGTACAAGCACGTGATGCCCATCAGATAGGATGCAATGAGTCGTTTCATACACAATCGCGCGGTGCCAGTCTGGATGACATGCATTGGGTTGTCTAATCCCGTCCCGAAAATGGGACGGGCCTGCCAGGTGTTCCCCAATTCCGGTCTTAAATTGAACAGGCTTACATTTAATCCCGTCCCGTACGGGCCCAGGGCTGGGACAGGGCCGGGCCTGGGATTAGCCCGATCCTGGAGATAAGCAAAACATTATCTAATTGGGATCTTCAGGCTTGTAAGGAAAACCCATTCTATGCTTCAGTAGTTTGTAACATTCTATGGGTCCATCATCTGGACTTTTCTATATTTAGGTCAGCTGTAATGGTATATGGTTGCCACATTTGGGAGATTTTTTAGGGGTCGTCCTACAAGCAATCTGCATCATAAACTCAAGGCCTTGGTGGTAAACACCCTTTTCGGGACACTTGAACAGAGAGATGTCATAGTTGGGACCTTCAGGTGTTCTTGAGTTGATGCCTCAAGCAACTATTTTATACCAAGAGAAAGATCATCTATCATAATAGGCTTTGCTTTTGATGATCCTAATCTTTTAATCTACCGATTCTTTCTCATTCAACGACTGTTGTCCTGTAGCATCAGCACCCTCTATGGATGAGAGATTTAGATTACAATGCTAGTTCAGTATTATTTTCCTTTCAATTGGATGCAGGAAATGGTGTCTATCAACCATATATGTTAATTGGTAGTGTGTGGGCTGCTTCTACCGAAACCGATGTTGTAATCCTTTGGTAACAGCGCCAATCAGGAAGGGTCTTAACCCCCTTCTCTCCGACATAAGCAGCGTCTCAGCCTTTGTCGAGGTGGGACTGGTCCCGGTAGAAGTACCGACCATGTCCTACCGAACTCGACCTCACGCTGACATCCCAGTCCGATCTCGGGTATAGCTGACCCCGGCGCCTTCTCCAGTTCGGCCCCTCTGCCGAGGTGAACACCGGGCTTCCAATTCCCATTATGAGATGGGACGGGTACTTTGTAGGGAGTCCCTGTCAGGTAGGGCGGCCACCGGCCAAGGATAAGGGCTCGTTCCTATCAACAGATCACATCCACATTTATGTGAGGGATTTGAGGGGAGGTTTGATGGGACAAGTATCCTCACCTACCCCCACTAAAGATCCCAGGTGTGGGCTGATGGGACAAGTATCCTCACCTACCTCCACTATGGAACCTTCCACTCTCCTCTATATATGCCTGCATGAAGAGTCATGAACAGGTACATGCAAGATACAGCCCGCACTGTTACTCTGCTAAAACATCTCTTCTTCTCCACTTCACCCTAGTTCAGTGACTGCACTAACTCAGGCGTCGGAGTGCCTTTGGCTGATAGCAGCCTCGGGCCCTGACTGCTGTTTTCTCTTCCCTTTCAGGTTTCAGATCAGCAGAGACACTTGTTCAGGCTAAACAACCTCTCTGTAAACCCTCATCATCAGTTAAACCTAAGTCCGTAATAATTAGGCACGCACAATTTGGCGCCGTCTGTGGGAAAACGATCTGAAAATTCCACGTTTTCATCCTAACAGCTATGCCTCCCAAGGCTCAGAAGGGAAAGAGCGTTGCTAGACCGTCTGGGTCTAAGCAACCAGAAACATTTCTGCCTCTCATGCCACCTCCACTGGTAACAGACCAGGCAGGAGCGTTGGTAACGAGCTCGCAAAGGGATACCAGGCAAGCACCATCCAACCCTCCTCCGAAGGGAGTGGGAGGAGAACCTGGTATGCGGAGTGTAGGTTCACCCGTTACGGTGACACACTCGTCGTCAAGAGTAGCAGCAGCGTCTTCTCGGCGCGATCCTGTATTAGAACGAGCTCGGACGAATACTTCTCAGGCGGAGCGTCCGCGCCTGGAAGTTGTTCTCAACGCGCCACCGCGTAAGGACGTTCCTCAGGAACGGCCCTTACGAGGCGGGGCTCCTGTGCGGTCTCCTCCTCGGTCTTCTCACGGGGACCACATGGAAGAGGATCACGTCCACCTCGGTGATGAAGGTGACGACGACATGGTCCTGGAGGACGATGTTGAGGCCCAAGCCGAGGCCATCAAGGCTCAAAACCTCATCATCGAAGAGCAGAAAGGGCAGATCCTCCAGCTTCAGCGGCAGCTTGAAACGAAGAGCCAAGTCCCGCCCGAAGCCTCTCACACGCCTCCGCCTAAGCAGCGAGCTCGTCTAGGTCTCCGGGGTCGACCAGACCTAAGGGATAAGTTAAATGAAAGGCGTGCCCGAGCTCGCGAAGAGGGCTCGAGTAACACTCATGCCAGTGCTGACCAGCAGCAGCGCCATAAACAAAGGCGGGAGACCAGGGCCGACCCCGAGATGGCTGACTACATCGATCAGCAGATTAAGCTGGCCGTACAGCAGAGCCTGGAGCAGGCCGGCCTCGCTCGAGGTCGGTTAACTACCAAACACGGTGACATCCATGGCACGTCTCCATTTTCTCGGGAAATCAGAGATCATCCTCTTCCTGATAAGTTCAGCGTCCCACGCTTCAATCTCTATGACGGGACGTCGGACCCCGAGGCTCATCTTCGGCACTTCACCCAGAAGATGACGGTATTCAGCGGCGACGGCGACCTTGATTGTAAGGTTTTCTCCTCCAGTTTGGGCGACCTCCCGCTTCGGTGGTTCTGTGCGCTTCCCGAGGGATCGATTTCGAGCTGGCCACAGCTCCGAAACTCCTTCGTCGAAAAGTTTCAAGCCCACCGGGTCATCCCAAAAACTGACGCCGATCTGATCTCGATCAAGATGAGGCCGACCGAGACTCTTACTCAATTCGCCAAACGATTCTGGACCATCTACAGCGTGATTGAAAATTCCAACGACGACGTAGCCGTTACTGCCTTCCAACAAGCTTTGCTGCCGGGCAATGAGCTTCGGAAGAAATTGGTACGTCGTCCTGCGCCTTCGGTAAAGGCTCTGATGGTCCGGGTGAACCAGTATGTCGAGCAAGAAGAGGATGACGTCCGAGCTCGAGAAAGCCATAATTTCTGGCCAGAGGGCCGACAGGAGGGCCGTCCCACGAGAAGAGAGAGGAGGCTTGCTAAGAAAGAGGCGGATCGGAGTAGAGAGCCATCCAGCTCGGCAGTACGCCCTGCCCCCACCTCGGGAGGCAGCACGAGGCCGAAACCAAGTGGCGCCTCTTATAGAGCCGTAAATACCATCTTCAAAGAGCCTATCTACAAGCTCCTCGGCAAAATCCAGGCCCAGCCCTTCTTCAAATGGCCCCAGCCAATGAAGAGTGACTCCTCTTCCCGAGATCAGAGCAAGTTCTGTGCCTACCACAAAGATAGAGGACACAGAACCGAGGACTGCTATGCCTTCAAGGCGCACCTTGAAAAGCTCGTAAAAGATGGGCATCTAAGAGACCATGTCAGGGAAGAAGGCAGAGTGAACAACGCTCAGCAACGCCTCCCCGACGACCAAGGCAGCGGTGAGCCTGCAGGGACCATCGACGTCATTCACCTGGCTCCTGCCCCCCGAGGCAGTGACCGAGCCCGTGCTGAGGCTAGGAAAGCCCAGCACGGCAGGCATGTGATGACGGCCGAGCTCGGTCCCTCGGCAAAGAGAGCACGTTTGGAGAGGCCAAAAATCTGGTTCTCTGATAAAGACTTGGCCGGGGTCCAGCTACCCCACAATGATCCTCTTCTTCTGACTATGAGGTTACACAACTTCGATGTCAAAAGGATCCTAGTGGACCCCGGGAGCTCCTCAGAAATCCTCTACTTGGATTGCTTCAGGAAGATGGGCCTGAAAGAGGAGGACCTGCAAGAAGCCCGCACCCCGCTGGTGGGTTTCAGCTCCAAAACGGTATACCCCAAAGGGAAAATTTCCCTTAAGGTCGAGGTCGGGGGGCCTCCACAACGGCAGACTTCCTGGTGGTGGATGCACAATCTCCATACAATGCCATCATGGGGAGAACCTGGCTCCATAGCTTGGAGGCCGTTCCCTCGACCCATCACCAGAAGCTCAAGTTTCCGTTGCAGAACAAGGATGGGAGCTTCGAAGTTATCATAGTCCGCGGCGACCAAGACATGGCCAAAGAATGCCTCTTGGCCGTGGTCCCCGGAGATACGCAACCACAGCAAGTCCACATGACCGAGCTGGAAGCTGAGCTCGACGCTGTGGGCCGAACTCCCGAACAGAAGAGCATTGAGGACCTCACCCAGGTCGGGATCGATCCCAGCGATCCAGAAAGGTTCTTCCTGCTCGGTAGCCAACTCGCTGACAAGGAGAGGGCCAGCATGCTCGACTTCCTGTTACAGAATAGGGAGGTTTTCGCCTGGACCCCATATGAAATGTCCGGCATCAGCCCCGAGGTCATAAGCCACAAGCTGAATGTGGATCCCCAGCACAAACCTGTTGTCCAAAAGATTCGCAGATCGGGCACCCAACAGGCAGAGGCTGTGACCAAGGAAATCGACAAATTACTGGACGCTGAGGCTATCCGCGAAGTTCAGTACCCTGTGTGGTTGGCCAACACGGTGGTGGTAAAAAAGAAGGATGGAAGCTGGAGGGTCTGTGTAGACTTCACCGACCTCAATAAAGCTTGTCCCAAAGACAGCTTTCCTCTACCGAAGATAGACCAGTTAATCGACGCCACTGCCGGCCATGAGAGGATGAGTTTCCTCGATGCTTACCGAGGTTACCATCAAATTCCAATGCATGAGCCTGATCAAGAAAAAACCGCGTTCATAACACCCAGGGGCACCTACTGTTACAAAGTAATGCCCTTCGGGTTAAAAAACGCAGGTGCCACTTACCAGAGGCTGGTGACCAAGATGTTTCAAGACCAGTTCGGCAGGACGATCGAGGTCTATATTGATGATATGGTCGTTAAGTCTAAGCGGTCACAGGACCACTTGACTGACTTACGTCAAACCTTCTCCATCCTCAAGAAATACCAGCTCAAGTTGAACGCCTCCAAATGTGCATTTGGCGTCGGCTCGGGCAAGTTCCTTGGCAGCCTGGTTACGAGGCGAGGAATCGAGGCTAATCCCGATCAGATCTCGGCACTCAGAGCCTTGCAGAGTCCGAACTCGATAAAACAGGTTCAGAGACTTACCGGGATGGCGGCAGCACTGAACCGCTTCATCAGCCGAGCTTCGGATAAATGCCATCCTTTCTTCCAGCTCTTGAAAAAAAGCTCCGGGTTCAAATGGACCCCGGAATGCGAGAGCGCTCTCCAGGAGCTCAAAGTGTACCTTTCCTCCCCTCCTCTGCTTTCCACCCCGGTACGGGGTGAGACCTTGTTCCTATATCTGGCAGTTTCGGACCATGCAGTAAGCTCTGTACTCGTAAGAGAAGATGACAGGATGCAGAGACCCATCTATTACACGAGCAAAATTCTGCTGGATGCCGAGACAAGATATCTGCCACTGGAAAAGCTCGCGTTAGCACTCATTAGTGCTTCGCGTAAGCTCTCCCACTACTTCCTGACATATTCTATAGTGGTTGTGACCGAACACCCACTCAAGTCCCTCTTCAGGAGAGCAGACTTCTCAGGAAGAGTCTAAATGGGCTGTCGAACTCGGGCAATACGATATCCAGTATCAGCCCAGAACGGCCATCAAAGCCCAAGTCCTGGCTGACTTCATTGTGGAATTCACCTCTCCTAGTTCGGCACCGAGCCATCTCGACACCGAACTGGGGGGCAAGGAGGCAAGGACTTCGGTAGAAACCGAGCAGGATCGGTCCTGGAAACAGTTCCTCGACTCATCCTGGAAAGTCTTCGTCGATGGCTCCTCCACCTCCAAAAGGGCTGGCGCTGGCGTAGTCCTTCAATCTCCGGAGGGTCTCGTTATTGAGCAAGCCGTGACTCTTGACTTCAAAGCTTCTAACAATGAAGCTGAGTATGAAGCATTAATTGCAGGGCTGGGCAGCGCAAAAACCCTAGGGGCACAACAACTGGTGATCTTCAGCGACTCACAGCTGGTCACCAGCCAACTCAATGGAGATTACCAAGCCCGAGATGACAGGATGGCAGCCTACCTGGCCCACACCAAGCGACTCCTATCTCAGTTCCAAAAAGCTGAAGTCAGGCAGATAGGCAGAGACTCCAACTCTCACGCCGACGCTCTTGCAAATTTAGCCTCTGCCGTCGAGGCAGGAAGAAAAAGAACTGTCGAAGTGGAAGCACTGGACAAACCAAGCATACTTCAACCGCCTCGACAGATTATGTGCATTGACCTCGGTCCTAGCTGGATGGATGAACTTATCTCCTACCTCAAGAATGACCAGCTACCCGAGGACAAGAACCAAGCCCACAAAATCAGGCTGAAGGCAGCCCGATTTTGGCTCTCTCCGGACGATAAACTCTACAAAAAATCCTACAATGGCCCTTACCTCCGGTGCGTTCATCCAAGCAAAGTCGAAGACTTCCTTTATGAAATCCATGAAGGGATCTGCGGCAGCCACATCGGAGGTCGGTCACTCGCCTACCGAGCTATCAGCCAGGGGTACTGGTGGCCCTATATGCAGAAGGATGCACAGGTCTATGCCAGGAAATGTGAGAAGTGCCAGAAGTTCTCCCACTCTCTCCATCAGCCAGCATACGACCTGAGCCCTCTCTCCAGCCCTTGGCCCTTCGCCCAATGGGGACTGGACCTCGTGGGACCACTCCACCGAGCTCCAGGGAACAAAAGATGGTTGATCGTAGCAACTGACTACTTCACCAAGTGGATAGAAGCCGAAGCACTCTCCTCCATCACTGAGAAGGATACCAAAAACTTCGTGTGGAGAAGCATTGTAACTAGATTCGGAGTACCTCGGACCCTGGTCACGGACAACGGGACCCAGTTCGACTCCAATTTCTTCAGAAGCTTCTGTCAAGACCTTGGCATCAGGAACTACTATTCTACCCCGGCCTACCCCCAGAGCAATGGGCAGGCTGAAATTTCAAACAAAGTGGTGCTTGACGGACTCAAAAAGAGACTAGATCGAGCCAAAGGGAGATGGGTAGAGGAACTTCCAAGTGTCCTATGGGCATATAGGACTACCCCGAGGCGCTCGACCTCGGAAACTCCTTTCTCCCTAGCCTACGGAATGGAAGCTGTAATTCCACTTGAGGTCGGCCTCCCCACCCTCAGGTCGGAACTGTTCGACCGAGGCCAAAATGATGCAAACCTCGCCACAGAACTCGACTTGGCGGAGGAGCGAAGGGATGCCGCAGCCATCCGTCTCGCTTCCTACCAGCGACAGTTGGCTAGAGGGTATAATCAAAGGGTCAGAGAGCGAAAGTTCTCCCCTGGAGAATTGGTCTTGAAAAAGACTCTTCCATTAGACAGGAATCCCAGCGAAGGAAAGTTTGCACCGAACTGGCATGGACCGTTTAAGGTGACTTCGGTTGCTGGGCAGTCTGCATATAGGCTTGAGGACATGGAGGGCAGAGAGCTGCCACGCCCATGGAATGCCACCCACCTCAAGAAATTCTATTTTTGAGATGTAATCAGATTCGGGAAGTTAATAAACTATTTCTTTTTATAGAATACGTTTACGTTCCAAGCTGTCCCCTATTCTCGAAAAAATGGCCAAGTTATGGAACTCGGCATATACCTACAGCTCGGTTACAGAACCGACTTGAATTCTTTGTTCGGTTATCTTAGTTAGCTACTTTGGCCTGGTCAATGGACCAGTCAAGTTCTGATTATAAACCGGACTTAGCTTTGGTCATGGGACCAAGCGCCCTCAGTTTTACCGAGATTGATGCTCGTTATGGTTGCAAAATCAATACAGCACCTCGGGTTACAACTACTACAAATTCGGTTTCTACCGAACTCGTTTACTTTGTCTTTATTTCCTATCATTTATTCTGGTTGTTAAGCCAAACGCATAAAGAAAGGAAAAAAGAGAAGAAAACTTCGCCACAAATGTTTAAAGTTGGAAGCAAAGCCAATTTCATTCCATGAATGAGAAAGGTTACAAATTTCCCAACAAAAAGAAATACAAAATTTCCCCCCAGTACAAAAAAAAAAAAAATAGTTACATCATATATTTTTCAGACCACAGCCCCCTCGGTGCCATCAGCAGCATCATCTTCCACGACTTCGACAGCCATTTGTCCAGCGCCGACATCCGCGTCATGTCCGGGGGCAGGGTCTTCGTCTTCCCTGAGTGCGACCTCAGGAGCTTGATTCGGTGCGGGCTGAGGAGGAGGAAACTGGGGGATCTCTGTATACACAGGGCTGTCCTCGGGGACCCCTGCTGCTCTCAACGAGCTTGTCCATCCCAGCCTCCAGGCCTTCAGGCTGACTCTCTTGACTTGGGCGATATACTGTTCGGTGGCTTCTGCCACCCCTTCGTCAAAAGCTTTGTCAACGTCAGCCCGTAGTTTGTCAGCATCAGCTCGGAGTTCGGCCTCTGCCTCCTCCCACCTCTTTTCGAGTTCGGCCGTTGCCTGAACTTGGTTTTCCAGTTCCGCCTTCACCTTATCAAGCTCGTCTCTGAGGCCCAAGACGCACGTTTCCTGCTCGGCTGCCTTCTGCTTCATTAGGCTGAGATCGGCCTCGAGTTCCAGTTCCCTCTTCTCCGCCCTTTCTGCCCGAGCGGTGCTCTGCTGGGCTTTGTCCGCCGACACCAGCGCCCTTTGCAGGATCTGAAGAAACAAGTGTTAAGCCGACATCAATATCAGAAGTACAGAAATCAAAGAAATGCAAAGTTCAAAGGAGAGAATTACCCTGAGGGCGTCGGCCATCTGAGCCACATCCAGCTCCACCTCGCTCCTCTTCATATGTTCTGCCATGTCTCCAGGCAGAGCGCAGGCGTGCGCAAGGGCACTGACAACAGATGTGCCATCACTCAGCCGGCCGTCCGACGACAGCGACTGGCCATCCTCCAGCAGGAAACTGGGGTTCCAGATCGGAGGGCCGAGCAGCGGCGAGTGCTGAGAGGCAGGGTTGGGCTCGTCCCCCACTGGGTCCGCAACCCTGGGCCTTTTCCCCAGTCGAACCGAATCCCGACGAGATTTGGTGGAGCGCTCGGTCGCTGCTGAAGGCTGAGGAGATTGAACTGGGGGAGAGACGACCGTATCCTCCAAGTTCGGAGGGAGAACGGTCCCCGAGGTGGGCGAGTCTCCGAAGATGACTTCGTCAAGACTAACAAGGGCCGCGCGACGTCGTCCCATCTCGGCCTCTTCGTCCGACTCAGAAGATGGGAGAATCACAAGCTCCTCTTGCCGAACCCCCTCGGACTCACCCTCCGGCTCACTTTCCTCCTCGGAGTCGGTCTCTGTTGCGGTCTGGACCTGCGACGGACCGGCTTCGGCTGAAGCTCTAGAAGGTACGGCCTCGGGAGGTACTTGCGCAGGCCCTGCTGCTGGAGCTGTTTGCTCCTCGGCTTCGGCAAGAGTTAGGACTTGCTCCCCCCTGAGGTTCTCGTGCCGTCTTCTTATGAAAGATCGGTACACGGGTTCGTACCCAAGAAGGGCTGAGGTAGATCGGGTCCGGTGACCCTTGTAGCTATAAATCCTTTTCAACCAGCCGACGTTTCGTCGCCACCCGGAGTTCCTCCTCTGCCGTTTCCTCTCCGCGTGACCTGCACGACAAGCAATTAGGCATCAGTTCGGCAGAATGAAACTACATCAGAAGTTCAGAAATTGAGATATTTACTCGGTGGTTCTCCGAGACGACCGGGTACGTGGTTCACCCTGGGCTCTCCGGGGGCATACTCCCAGTTCCCGGTGACGTAAAGGCAGTCCTCCCCGGCGTATTTTGTGTTGTCTTCGAGCTCGTTGATTATGGGAATCTCCTTCGGTCGAACTCGCAAGTAGTATGCGTCGTCCTTTGGAGATCGACATAGGTTATACACATCCTCAATGTCCTCGACGCCAAGGTCGGTTCCCAATATCCTATTCAGTTCGGCTATACCCATGATTATCTTATAACCATTGGGCATTAGTTGGCACGGGGTAAGGTTCCACCTCCTGAGACAAGCTCTCAGGAGGGGATGGACTGGGAATCTCACTCCGCCCTCGATTATGGCTACTAGAGGGAATGGCATCCATCCCTCTACAAGCACCCGTGGTCGGCTTCGGTCACCATCCCCATCCGCCCTAATCTGGACGTTCTCTGGTATCTGGTATTGTTTCCTAAGCTCGGCTAGGGCAAGCTCTGTGTCTATCCAATGTCTAAAAACCCCCATCTTCCCTAGCCTAGACCGGAATACTGGTGACGGCGACGGAGAAGAAAGACAGTAGACACCCCCAAAAAAAGAAAAAGAACCCAGAAAAGGAAAAATGTCAGAGGCAGAAGGGAACTCACTAAGACACAGGGCCGGAAAGAATGTAGAGAACGGAAAACTCTAAACTTCAGGAGACGAACGGAAGGGCTTCTCGGACGATGAGGCTCCAGGCAACTCAGGCGAAAGCTCTAAGCACAGTGACAGCGAAAGTGGTCCTCCTTCGAGGACCGGGGTTTTTATACAGGGATGGAGATTTCTTCGTATCCCGAAAAGCATGTGCAGACACCGCCTCGAGCACGCCACCCGTCTCCTCGATAAGACGCAATGGCCATCAGGGACCTGACACATGGCGGCGTCACAGCGCCCTCATGATGATATGGTTGGGGCTATTAAAACCGCCTCCAGACAGCCTTGCGCTATTAAAAGCGCCTCGGAAAGCGAAGCGGCACCCCACGCCTTTGTGTAAACTACAGGATCGGTTTCGGGAAAGTCCATCCTATCACTCCTAACCCCGTGGTCTCCTTGACCCCCCGAAGTCAGGAGCAGGGGGCAATTGTGTGGGCTGCTTCTACCGAAACCGATGTTGTAATCCTTTGGTAACAGCGCCAATCAGGAAGGGTCTTAACCCCCTTCTCTCCGACATAAGCAGCGTCTCAGCCTTTGTCGAGGTGGGACTGGTCCCGGTAGAAGTACCGACCATGTCCTACCGAACTCGACCTCACGCTGACATCCTAGTCCGATCTCGGGTATAGCTGACCCCGGCGCCTTCTCCAGTTCGGCCCCTCTGCCGAGGTGAACACCGGGCTTCCAGTTCCCATTATGAGATGGGACGGGTACTTTGTAGGGAGTCCCTGTCAGGTAGGGGCGGCCACCGGCCAAGGATAAGGGCTCGTTCCTATCAACAGATCACATCCACATTTATGTGAGGGATTTGAGGGGAGGTTTGATGGGACAAGTATCCTCACCTACCCCCACTAAAGATCCCAGGTGTGGGCTGATGGGACAAGTATCCTCACCTACCTCCACTATGGAACCTTCCACTCTCCTCTATATATGCCTGCATGAAGAGTCATGAACAGGTACATGCAAGATACAGCCCGCACTGTTACTCTGCTAAAACATCTCTTCTTCTCCACTTCACCCTAGTTCAGTGACTGCACTAACTCAGGCGTCGGAGTGCCTTTGGCTGATAGCAGCCTCGGGCCCTGACTGCTGTTTTCTCTTCCCTTTCAGGTTTCAGATCAGCAGAGACACTTGTTCAGGCTAAACAACCTCTCTGTAAACCCTCATCATCAGTTAAACCTAAGCCCGTAATAATTAGGCACGCACAGGTAGCTTATGTGATCATCATTTAAGTTCTGGGATGGTTAGTTGGATCGAAAAATACTTCAGGCTTCAGGTGGATAAAGAATGGTACCTTTGAAAAAGAAGGTATTGGCATGTGAGCTACAATGGACACAAGAGTCGTTGAGGCTCCGCTCTATTGACCATATACCAGTGAACTCCATAATTGTTTCTCAATATTCTCCTCCTTCCCTATTGTATTTTTGTAAGAACGACCCTTAGAGCTGTTCCTCTCTCTCTATATATATAATTATTGTTAAAGGACTTTGCAGCGGGCCAGGCTGGGCCTGAACGGGCTGGGTTGTTTCTGTCAAATCCCAGTCTCATTTTGGCCGGGCTTTAAAATGTATTGTCCAAACCCAGTCCCATTGGGCTCAAATTTTTTTGAAAGCCCTGTATTTTCGGGCTTGGGCCGGGCCGGGCCAGGCGAGGCTTTTTTACCCTTTTCATCCCATCCCATTGACAGGCCTACATGCAATGATGAGTTGGATGATTGGAGCAAAATAGGAAATACAAGATATGAGGAGACAATGTGAGAGCTGGCCTCGGTTGGTTAGAGATATGATTTGTAAATTTTTTTTCTAAAGAACATGAGTCCGGATCATCCATCGCATTTATTATACCTTCATTAGCAAGTGGATCAATAATAGCCCGCTATTTAATTTTTTTTAAATTCAAAATCATCTAAACTTTTGGATGATGTGGCGGGCTGTTATTAGTCCACTCTCAGATATAACAAATGCAATAGGTGATCCGGACTCAAAGAAATATATTGGATACTCAACCTCATTCCAAATCTTGGTTCCAATTATTTTTCATACTTCCCTCACAAGCGGACTGGGGTCCCAGCCCCCTTCTGCTGTGGATAAAAAAAAAAAAATCTTTTATCATACGTCCCCTCAATGCTTGTCACCTTATGCAAACATGAAAGCAACACTCAACTGGCCGGGGCCTTGGTGTCCCAGCATTTAAAAGAGTAGGATTAAGTTACCAGATTTGATTTGTATATTTATTTATTTTTGAATGGTACCAGATTTGATTTATGAAACCATTAAGATCATATTGAAGTAATGATGAAATTAAGTAATCTAATACAAGTGCATCACTTCTTAGGACCTGTTTATTTGAATTAGATTACATAGGAGTTTAATAAATAAGAACTCAAGGTCAAATGAGCTCCACAAAATACTTTTAAACAGGTGAATGGTGAATGATATGGGGTGAGGAGGGAAGAATAAGGTGGAGATGTAGATGAGACTTTGACTTCCTTAAATATGAATTATTAGGGTGATCGCTGGACATTCATTTCATACCCTTGATTCAATTTCCATTGAAAGGGGGATAAGTTGATGGGGATTTTTGAGTATTCACCTATAGCCTTCACTTTTTACTACTGATGGCATATATTATTCTAATTCCTATATATTCAATTCATATTTATTCTAATGCAAACAAATTAAACAAGCCCTTTTAGAGACCATCTCTCTCCTCTTAGTCTCTTCATCTTATCTTGCCTCTCATTTCTACCCTAACACGTGTTAAAATTAAAAAATTCTTTGCAGACCAAATTTTGGAAATGCGTAGTAAAAATATGGAAGAGATTTTTGAAAGGGAAAATCTCATAAAATTATTAAAATTTTGGTTCATTTTAAAAGAAGTGTATGAAGATTTGATTATTTAAAAATAGCATAAAAATATTCCATCTTTATTTCAATCAAGTCCTCTCCATAATTTTTTTTTGAAAAAAAAAAAGATAAAAATACGACTGTGACAAGTTTTTATCTTTTCTTAACCTTCTTTCATCCCTAAAACCAGCCAACAAATCAGCTTATTGGTCTTGCTAATCAAATATTGGCGGTGGATTACGTTCTTTTGATTCCTCAATCCCCTAAGAAAATGTCAAAATTTCTCGTGGTCCTAGTTTTAACAAAAGATCTATTTGTCCCGGGGGTCTTGTCCTGGGACTGGCCCGACTCCACATGGGAGGGGCATTTCATGTGGAGTCGGGCCAGTCCCGGGACAAGACCCCCGGGACAAGTAGGATGGCTCTAGTTTTAATTTGATTTTAATAATTATAACCATTAATGAACGCTCGTGTCTCTCTCAAGCCGAAGAAACAGCTCTCCGCTTGCAAAACCAGCTGGGCTGATTTGTTCCGATATTAATGAAAGTGCCGGGTCAACCCGTGTGGGGCCCATCAAGCTTCCATAGTCCAACAACGCGTTGCAGAGTGTACTGCCTGCTGCTGCATCAATGCTAAAGCAAAGCCAGAAAGAGATGCCTAGCTACTTTCTTAGTACGCGTAACGCCTGGTCCGCAATCTACAGCAAAAAAAAATAAAATAAAAAAAAAATAATAAAATAAAATAAAATCCCACACTTATCTTAATATCCAAATATCCATTAAGCGGGGCCCCAACCAGGTCTTTCGAATCTCGTTTGGGCCTATTTCTTTACTAGAACTCATAAGAGGAATTATGATGTCGAGGCTTTTAGGACATGATATGGCATATTGTCTCTTATATTTGTAAATGCCTTCTTTTCGCTAAGCATTTTAAAATTTCAAGTCACTTGAAATATCCTTTGGACTTTTGAGAATTCAAAAACTTTAGCCTTTTGTATTTTTGTGGATTTTTGGATGCTTATGTCCAAAGGAATATTTAAGAATTCCACCTTCTTGTTTGAAAATTCAGAAATCCCCTATATAGGAATTTCTTGGATTCTAACTAAGAAATAGGTACTTTGGACTTGAGCATCCGGTAATTCTCCCAAAATACAAAGGGTTGAAATTCATGAATTCCCGAATATCGTTTGTGACCTCTCATGTGTTTGGAATTCCTATATAGGAAAAATACATGAGATTTGCAAACACTAGGTCTCAAAAACCCAACATGCAGAATTAATGTAGGAATTCTTGTAAAGAAAGCGGCTCTCGGTATCCATTCAGCGGGGGAGACGACTTTACGTGCCTCCTCTTGACCCAGAAGTAAACGGTCTTGTCCCTCCAACCCGCGGAGACGCAGCTTGTGTGAGACCGACTGACCAACAAACCTTATTTATGCTTACAGAGAGATGAAACTAAACCCATTGTATTGAGAGAGAGAGAGAGAGAGAGAGAGAGAGAGAGAGATATGACTTTGCACTCGGTGCTTCAGATCTTGTGCTTCCTAGCTATAGCAGCAGCAGCAGGTGGAATGAAACCCAAGTGCCAAACTCATTGTGGGAACGTTAGTATTCCCTACCCGTTTGGCATAGGCCACCCCAGCTGCTACAGAAACGAATATTTCAAGCTCAGATGCAATGATACTCTGACACCCCCAAAGCCCTACTGGATCAACCTTGAGATCCAAGACATATCTCTCCTAGGACAGATGACCATCGCAACTGTGATATGTTGGGACTGCTACACCCAAGATGGCAACTCCTCCACCAACAATCCCTGCTGGATCAACCTCGATGACCGCGGGCCCTACACATTCTCCAACACCCGCAACAAATTCACAGTCATCGGATGCGACACCTGGGCCCAAATCACTGGCTCCTGGGGCCGCGATTTCACCAGCGGTTGCATCTCATACTGTACGGATAGTTCCAGTGTCATCAACGGCTCCTGCACTGGCGTCGGCTGCTGCCAGTCCTCCATCCCAGCAGGCGTGAAGAAGTTCAACTTCAACGTCGGGACCTACCGCAACCATAGCGAAGTGTGGAAGTTCAATCGATGCGGCTACTCCTTCCTCGTCGACCAGGATCGCTTCAACTTCTCCTTGTCCGATCTTGCCGGAATTAATTTCTGGCATAGAACCAAAAGAGTGCCTGTGTTGCTCGATTGGGTGGCCGGGAACGAGACATGCCAAGAAGCACAAGCAAACAAGGCCACCTACGCCTGTCGAAGTGAGAATAGCCACTGCTATGCTTCTACTAATGGTCCGGGTTATAGGTGCAATTGCTCTTCTGGTTATCAAGGGAACCCTTACATCAGAGGAGGTTGCCAAGGTATAGTGATAATAATAATATATTATTATTATTATTACTTATTGTGGGGTTTTGAGATATTATTCCTGCCTTAAGGCCGATTTTTCCAATTTCATGACTGGGTCTGCACCTTCCTAAAAGGCCTTTGTGCTGCAATTGAGGTTGTTAACGGGTCGGGTCGGTTTTAGTTCCGGGTTCCGGTCTGGGTCCATGGTGGACGCAGAACCCGAACCGTTAAGGAAAAGGTGGAACCGGATCTTGACCTAGAACCGTTTTGGAATCGGTTTCTTGGCTCCGGAACCGGAACCATATATGGGATGAGTCTGGATCCGGGTCCGGATTTAGGTAGAGAATGATATTAAAAAAACACGGTTTTCATAAGAGATTTTAAAAAGTTGAGATAATATATCGGGTCTCGGGTCCGAACCAATGTGGAATCGGACCCGGATCCATTTACTTATCGGGGCCTAAATAAAGATCCAGACCTTGGTTTTAACGGGTCGGAGGCTCCTGGTAATCGGAGAATCGGGTACCCATTTACATCCCTAGCTGCAATTGCTGGATTAGTGTTGGACCCAGCAACCAAATGGGCCGGGATTGGACAAGCTTCTGTTTGGCCCAACCCGGCCCATAAACACCCTACACATCTAAACACTTCTATGTTAACTTTTATTCTCTCAATATTACTGATGATTTTGTTCTTTGAAACTAGTTATTTACCTATAGTGATGTATGCAAGATGGATCCCAACCAAACATCTTCTTTATTAAATAAATATACACTTCAAAACATTAGTTTCACATCTTCAATCTTTATAGAATTTTAGAAATTTATGAAAAACGTTAAAAAAATTTCCAACTTATAGATATGATTTTTTGCACTTTCATTGGCTCCTAATTCATGAAATGAGAGCTATTCAATGACAAACATCAAGACACTTAGTTATATATACAAATCTTCATAGACTTTTAGAAGCATGTGTGAGGATCATAAATGTCAACTCATTCCTAGATTCATTCCTTGTTTTTCTTCTTCGTTTTTCTTATGCGTTTTTTCCTTGCCTGTTGTTATTTTCTTCTGTTTGTTTATCTCTTTCCTTCCTAATATATATCCTTTTTACAAAAAGAAAAAAGAAGAAGAGTAAATCACCATATATAATATAAACCATCAGATTGGATACATGTGAATAACATGGTTAAATTTTGTTTGTCAATCCAAAAGAGATTATAACTCTATTGGAATAAGATTTTATTTAGTTACTATGAGGAAGCTTTGAATCTAATGGACAGCCTGAATTACAAAAGGATGTCCCCCTTATATGTACAGAATAAATTTACGGATAAATGATTTTCAGTTGGTGCTTTAATAACCCTTTTCTTCAACCCAACGGTTAATGCTATTTTCTCTAGAGAAGGGCTGATGAATGCAATAAATAATTCATAATGAGTACTTTAGTTACATATTTCTTCAATCCAATAGTTAATATCACTTCCGGCCCTAGATAGGAACGGAAGAATGTTATTGGTAAATAGAATGCATGGGCACAAATTGAATAGTTTAGATCTTAGAGGTTGTACCAAAGATATTTACATTTGATTTGACATTACTTGATTATATATGCATGTGCACGTCAACCTTATATAATTATCCCCCCAAAACGAAAATTGTCATATTATTTTATACTGTGTATATTATGCATTCAGGTAAACAGGTAATTAGGAATATATCCAAGTCGAGCCAGCGTAAGTCCAAATCAAGCCAAAATTGAGGGTCCGTATTGAGTAATTGGGGGTTTATTGATATCCTTATTTACCTTATTGTTTCCTATTTTTATTTCTATCGTGTCATTTTCATATAACTGTCATTGAAGTCTTATTCTATCTCTGACTTGGGCTTTGTGAGTTCTAACTTGAGTGGTGAAGACTGCCATAAGAGTCATTATGTATAAGAAAAAGATTGTAACCAGTTAAGTATATCCTACAATTCAACAACTATGGTCACTTTGGGCTTTTTTTCCCTACTCTAGCTAGTGAATACTCACACCCCCACACATACATCTTAACAAAGTCTCTCGCCATCAACGCTACAACCAGAAATTGATCCCTCATTATTTCTACGAAAGGAAGGCGTTTCACAGCCCTAAACCAATCTGACCTTAGGTATTGTTTGTTTAATATTGTAAATGAATTTCTTGGAATTCTTAGGCATCATATTTCAATTAGTCGCTACAAATGGAGATCGAATTAAATGTCATTACTCAAAAAGGACATTAAAATTACCTTTGCTTCAATGGACACTAGCAAAATGCCCTCGTGCTTAGCATGGGCATTAGAAGTCATACAAGAAATATTATTTAATTTTATGACAAAAATAAAAATTTTAATTTTGATTTCTTATGTATATATTTTATAAAACCTAAAATGGAAGTATTTCTGACACAAAAGATTTATATGCTTTCTTAAAAATCACACAATTGAAATTTAAATAAATAACAAATATTGAAAATTAAAACTTTTAGTAGAAACATGAAATATGAAATATTGAGATGAAAAAAACTATAGGTAATTTTAAATATGAGTTTTTCCAATTAGAGGCAGGTTTAGTAGTAAGTTGGTTGGGTTTGAGGTAGGTATAAAGGTTTTTAGACTTTGACCCTACCCGGGTCTAGGATAGGCTCAGATTTTGGTTTGTTTGACTTGCCTTCCCATTGATAAGATTATTACCACTTATCTTTATTTAAAACCCATATCATGACAACGAAGAAAGAGAGGGAGAGATTTGAGTGCCATTAAAAATGGAAGAGTCCTTGGAAGAAGGGAGAGGTGGGAGTGAGAAATAAATGACATGTTATTGAATTGAATTAGATTAAGTAATATTGAAAGAGAATTCGAAATTGTTGGGAATGTGGTCAAAATCAATTAGAGCTGATTTCAATTTGAAATTAATCTCTTTCATATATAATAATTGAAAATCAAACCAAAAGTTGGAAAATGAATACTGAACCATCACCCTACTCATTCAGATTCTACAAAAGTTAAGGTCATATCTTACCTCATATCCATCACCCCGCACCTATTTAATAGTCCTTCCAAGGAGCTCATTTGATTGTGAATTTATATGCATTCTATGTAGACAAAAAGCCTTTACTATATTATCAAAGACCCATTTTAGTAGCATTTGAAAATTTTATTTATTTATTTATTTATTTTTCATTTTATGAACTTTGTTAGGTAATGACTTACTCCTTTATGATTTGCTATGCAGATATCGATGAGTGTCAAGATCACGGTAACAACCCTTGCAAAGGAATTTGCGTCAATACGGCAGGGAGTTACAATTGCACTTGCCCATGGGGTACCCATGGTGATGGTCGCAAAGAAGGAAATGGTTGCACTGAGGATTCTCAAGAATTTCCGGTGCTCAAGGTCACTTTAGGTAATTTACGCTTTTAGGTAATTTACCCTTAGTCCTTCCATGAAAATTAAGCCTAATAGAGCCCCTTTCGCAATTTATCATGGTGCTTTGTGTAAATCTATTTGGCCCAACCTGAGCCAATCATTGGCGTTTTAAAAAACCAAGGCCAATGGCCATGCCTAGCACATATTGTTTTCAAGAGAGAGGAGGAACCAGCCCATCCCACCTGATAAAAAGCCCAAATCGAGTCCCAAAAGAGATAAAAAGTTGTTGAATGTCTGAAATTTGCTAAGATGAAGCGCACATGCATGACAATGAAGCCCAACCATGGTGTCACGAAATTTGCCCAAAAAGTTATTTATAACCTTAACAGGTTTGATATTAACCATTAGATTTATCAAGTGTAGAACAAATGAATTCTTACTTTGCATCTTTGTATGTACTTGATATTAACCATTAGGTAATAACCTAACGACCATTGCGGATGGGGTTCAAATGGATGGCTTAAGGGGTTCACTCAATTATCATGCATTAAGGCGCTGGCAACCAGCTTTTTACTACTTACAGGCCCAGCTGATTGATTATCTTATCAGTGCTTGGTGGGTTTTCCAAAATCAGAACATTGAAGGTCTAGCTGTCATCTTTACATTGAATTCCTAGGAACTCATGGTAAAGAGGGATCCATTGTAGGAGTACTAAAAGGTGTGGGTTGAAAAATATAAGATAGAGAGAGTTTATCTGACTTGACTTTCCTATGCTTTGATTCAGTAGGATAATGACTTGGTAATTAATTCCCCACTAGAGGGTAATCATTTAACAACCATTTCTTGATTTTCACCTTTATGTCTCAATAAAAAGACATTTCATGAAGATTCCTAGAAATTATGGCATACATATGTGCATGCACACAACAAATAAAGGGGGAAAAAAAAAAGAGACTTGAAAACCTTAGGTTTTTTTTTTTTTTTTGTTCTCTGCAAATCGCCTCCCAATTTATTTTATTTTATTTTATAAAAAGCGGCCCCCACAAAGGAAGTCTCCTGGGTCTGCCAATATTTACTATTTCACTCCATCTTGAATAGTATTTGTAAGTTTGAACCCTACATGCTTTTATGCAGGGATAAGCTTAAGCCTCTTCTTTCTATTCATTGGTACTATTGGGACATATTGGGTGTGGAGAAAAAGAGAGATCATCAAACTTAAGGAGAAATTCTTTCAACAAAATGGTGGTTTGTTGCTACAACAAAAAATCTCTACTCAAAGAGCCGAATCATTCAAGATTTTTACTACAAATGAGTTAGAAAGAGCCACAGAGAACTACAATGTTAGCAGGATAGTTGGCCAAGGAGGTTACGGTGTAGTATATAAAGGAACTTTGCCAAATAACATAACGGTCGCCATTAAGAAATCCAAAATAGGGGATACTAGTCAAATTGAGCAATTCATAAATGAGATTGATATTGTGTCCCAGATCAACCACAGAAATGTGGTGAAGCTCTTGGGATGTTGTTTGGAAGACCAAGTTCCTTTGCTAGTATATGAATTTATCTCCAATGGGACCCTCTATAGCCACATCCATGAAAGGGGTCAGACACGATCGATCTCATTGCAAAATCGTCTAAGGATTGCCACGGAAACTGCAGAAGCACTCTCTTATTTGCACTCTGCTGCATCAATTCCAATCTATCATAGAGATGTCAAGTCTTCCAACATACTCTTAGATGATAAACTCATTGCAAAAGTATCAGATTTTGGAGCTTCAAGATTGGTCCCTATTGATCAAACACAAATAACCACATTGGTACAGGGGACTTTGGGGTATTTAGACCCTGAGTACTTCCAAACAGGTCAACTGACAGCCAAGAGTGATGTATATAGTTTTGGGGTTGTTCTTGTGGAGCTCTTAACAGGAGAGAAGCCTGTATGTCTCAATAGATCCCTAGAAGAAAGAAATCTAGCTATGCATTTCATTTCTGCAATGAAAGAGAATCGCCTCCTCCAAGTTTTACAGGACGAGATACTACATGAGGGTCAAGAAGCACTACTCATTGCCATGGCTCAACTTGCCAAGAGATGCTTGAAACTTAAGGGGGAAGAAAGGCCTACAATGAAGGAAGTAGCGGTGGAGCTCCAAGGGTTAAGAGGCTGTCAAGACCATCCTTGGGTCAATAACAATATTGAGGAGAATGAGAGCTTATTGGGTCGAGCATCACATGGTTGCACTAGAGAAGCTAGTGGGCAGCATAGTATAGACAACAGTCTCTTATCTACATTGGAGGATGGGCGATAGGTATTTTATATGACATGTTTCCCGTTGATTGAACTAAGGTGAGTTCTTATCAAGAGCAGTGAATTGTATAAGTGTGACTTTAGTGTTGTATTGTATTACTTCTCTCTTATTTGTTTTTATTTACAACCTAGACGAACACTGTACTCTTTGTATTTTCTAATCAAAGCATATGATCTATATACTAAAATGAGGACTGTCTCTGCCTACCTCTATTTGATTCCCGACTGATTGCCAAAGAAGTGTTCCTGGGCTCTAGAGATATAAACACGCCTATCATTTCAGTTTTCCCCGTCTCAGGGCTCGAGGGGACAGGATCAGAGTACTGAACTTCGCTGAGAACCTCCTCCTCCTCCTCCTTTTTCTTTAATGTTAACAATTCCATTCTCAATCTATTTGCCAAGGAGTCCAGGTCTGAAGATTAATCAAGCAAAATCAGCTTTGTTGTTTTCCCAGAATACTCCTCTAAATTGTCCGTGAAAATAAAAGATATTTTTTCTATTCAAAATGCCATTTTTTTTTTGTTTAAGTTATCATGCACGGGAGGGGTTGGAGATCACATGTGAAACATAGTACCATATTTGTCAAAATCACCAAATGCAATCACCGTGCAAAGCATATTCTGGCGTCTTTTTGCAAGTAGGAGAAGTGAAGTGTTTTAGGCCTATTTATGTGTGAAAATCTTAGTATGAAAGTAGCTCTATTTATACACTATTTTCAGACCCCATTTATACACGCATAAATGAGCATGAACAAATTGATATATAACAATTATGCTTGTGAATCATTTGCATATGCATATGAGTGCAAATAAACAACTCCAAAGAAAATCATTTCTCCAACTTCTGGGAAAGGTTGTGAAGAGGAGAATTGCCTTTTTATTTCTAATTAAAGATGTTCAAATATGAGAAACAAGGTTTATCTAAAGCGAAGTTTCTATCTTCCCTAATGTTCTCTTAATCCAAGCAATCTCTTAGGTGAAACTAAAGAATCAAGTAGTAAACAACCATCGATTCCATTACTTGTAAAATTCTCAAAAAAAAATATTATTTATTTTCCAACAAATCGTGAAAAACACATGTTTGGAACTTGTAAATCCACAAGGAATTGGACATATGAGATCCTAATTTTTTTAGAGTTGTAGAGAGAGAGAGAGAGAGAGAGAGAGAGAGAGAGAGAGATTACAAAGTCGAAAGTTCTTCCCAACTTATCTGCAAAAATTGCCCACATTTTTTGAGGTACTGTTTGCATGAAAAGAAGGTTGGAGTGGACCAAACTACATGACTATTTATTTCTGCAAATATCTCATATTTTATAATGAAAAGCTGCTACACAACTATGCACTAAGAGACAAATGAAAAATGAAATGTCGTATTGGTAATGAAAAAAAAAGGAAAGATTGGGAAACAAATTAAAAAAGTTAAAAACCAATATAAATTAGGAATTTTTATGATAAAACTATGCTTACTCTAATTCTACAGATATAAGAAGAAAAACATAAAAAACATCAGCAAAGGGCATCATACATTTTCTTAATGAAAATACGATATCTCCTGCAACTTTCCTCTCACACCTTCATCCTCTCAACTGCTACACCATTTTTTTTCTTCGACCATTTTCTTGCTGTATGTCCCTAGCAAGCTAAGATATTCCTGTTAACTAAATATTAGAAATCTCTGTTTCCTTTCGGTTGATGCTCGCTAAGATTTTTCTAAGATTAGATGAAAGCCTTTTTTCCACTAGACAGCTATGGTTATCTCTTGTGATACGGTGGAAGAAGCCTGTTGAAGTTCTTTAATCCTCGAGCCTCTTTGGGGTCTCCAACTTCATCACCAATGGTCCCCTTGGTCAAGTGTTGGGTCATTGCTCATCTCATCAGCCTTCAATATTATGGAGAAGATGGTATGCGGGAGAATCCAAGACTGAGGGTCATGTTGGGGAAGCTGCAGAAATCGATATTTTTAAGGAATAAAAGAGGACCTTTCTATTCAACCCATCCGAAGAGGCCCATGAGACTAGCGATGCTTTCTGAAATGGAATTTCTAAGGTGCGTTCCTACTTGGATTCTACAGGAGTTAGATGAGGAGAGACACACCGGGTTGAGGTGTTAGAATGAATGGTGCCGACATAGATTATAGCTGGATGACTGCCCTTAAACCTGACAACTGCCCAAAACGGTTCAAAAATACATAATTCCCGCCGAGCTGTTCATACAAAGATGATCTAAAAATAACGATTTTACCCTTAACTCCTGGTATCCTGGGGCTGTAGGATATCTCATGGTTCAATATCCTAGATCTGTAGGAAATTGAACCATGTGATATCCTATAGCTATAGGATATCCCACAATCCCCCCTTCCCTCCCAAAGCCAAAATACATATTACCCACAAATTCATAACACTGTTTTATCTTTATCGTTTTTACTTGCGGATTTCTGAGTTAGGGCTCTTACTATACTTTTCTATCATTTAGAGTTCAGTCATCACCAGAGATATGTGGGCCCTATCTTCTTTGTAACCCTAAGTCATTGAAGATAACTAGCTTCTCCATAAAAGAAGTTGCAAAGAATGAAGAATGGATTGGAAGTATGTCTTTCTGCCATATCAGAAGTACGATGATAAGATGAAAAGAGAGGAAAAACAATAAGGGGATCCACGAAGATGAACCTTAGTGAAAAGAGTTTTATTGCACTTATTTTTCTCTATTTATCAAAAAGCAACAAACTCTTCAGTAGAAAGGAAGAGGGAGATAAATTTATGAATTTGTGAGATATCCTATAGCAATAGGATATCGTATAGTGCTTAGGGGTGTAAAAGAAAACTGTCTAACCGAACCAAATCGAACCGAACCAAACTGCGGTTAATAATCATGTTTCTCAGTTCAGTTACGCTTATTAAAATCGAAAAACTGTACTTCACGGTTCGGTTACAATTTCCAGTATTGACTCATGGTTATTAACTGAACCGAACCGTAGGCATACGATTAACCGTACTGATATATAGTAATAAAAATAAATAAAATGCTTAAATGTAACATGTATCCAATGACAAAAAGAAACCCTAACACCGTACCTTATCGCTTTCTTGCCTCTCTCTCTCTACTCCTAGGCACATGACAAGGAAGAAGACGCGGCGATAGTAGGAAGTTCTCTCCCAGGCGCCAAACGAGGAAGAAGAAGAAGAGGAGGAGAAGACACGACGACAGTGGAAAGCAATCGTCCCTGATGGAGACTAACGATGGCGACAACGATGACGCCAAGGAGAACACCGACCCCCAGCGGGTAACCACCACCTCTCATCCAAAGAAAAACCCAGAATCCCTCCATCATTTAAAAAAAAAAAAGAAGAAAACCCCACAAATTGCCACAAAAGAACTACCAAATCCAAATCACCAAACCGTACCTCCTCTTCAATCCCTTTTCATCTTCTTCCAAAGTCTCCTCCGATGATCCCATCTTCATCTCGAGGACGAAACTAGAGCATCTCCCAAACCCTTGAACAGATCCATTCCATTTCCATAACCGTAACCGAACCGTGTAGCGATTCTAGCAAATGATGGTCCGTCCTCAGCTGATTTGTTTAGCAATTCATCAAAAGGCTACTCAGATTCAAGACAGAGGTGCTAGATTGAGTGGGAATTTCGCGGTGACCGAGCTCATCTGCAACTGGTTCTCTTGATTCTCTGAAGCAGCAGGTAGCGGAAGAAAGTAAGATTTGTCGAGAATTCAAGTATCTGGAGTTCTCTTCTGAACTCCCCTCTCAACAAACTTTACCATGCCAGGAAAACAGAGCAAAATCTCTGTTTTTTTTCTTTCAATATCGTTATTTTTTTTCACTTTTACTAGTTACCAACTTACCATTTAACCTCGGTTAGGGTAAAACACTAAAATATTTAAGTTCTTTTCACTCTTTTTGCTCATTTTATTCAGAATAGAAGATGATGAAAATTATTGAGGTATCATGAGAAATTCTATTCCTTGTCTTTATCATCATATAGTAAAATTCTGATTTTTGGAGGTAAATGAGTCTCTTATTTATCTTTCACTGTTTCTGTGGCTTTGTGCAGAAGGTTTACCTTCAATGCACTTCATCAATTCTTCATGGATTACTATTTAATAATGGTATATGTGGTGGTGGGCCTTTGTTCTTGATCTCTCAGGCATCTTAAACCCTTCAAAAAGAGGCTATCTAACTGCTAAGTTATAATTCCTAATAGCCAAAGTGACCTATCCTTGGTTTCTTCTCATTCTGTTTGAAGCTTTGCTTTCCATCCCTTGTACAAACCAGTTTGAATCCTCTCAGGTCCTGACCCTTATGCGTATCAAGAAGTTTTTGAAATTTTCAGCTGTGTTGTTAGGATTTTAGTTGGCTAATTCATAGAGTCTGGACAACCTTAAATTGTATTTCTATTAGAGGTCGGACTACTTAAAGATATGTTTCCAAAAAGAAATAGAGTTTCCAAGAATTTGAGGTTTCTATGGGTCGCTCGAGCGAACCCATTACAGAGGTATTCTCGCTCGACCCATTGCATAGATCGCTCGAGCCATCAGGGTTCTGGATTGGCACTTTGAAGACAGAGATTAGTCCGATCGAGCGGATCTCGTTATCGCTCGAGCAAACCATGCATTGCGCTGACCACTTACTCCAGAGAGCAGTTCGCTCGAGCGAACCATGGACTTTCCATTCCTATTGAACTGTTGTTTCTAATTCAAACAAGATGCAACTTCCTATTCCTTAAACCTTTCATACACGAACTGGAGACTATTTAAAGGCTTCCTCTCTCAACATATTAGATACACTGATTAAGATTAAATCCCTGAGATAGAGAGTTTGAGAGATCCATCCTATTTCCCCCCAAGACTTCAAGCTGCTGCTGTGCTGAAGATTCAGAGTTTTGGGTCAAGTTTCCATCATCTTCTTGAAGGCGGTTCCGCTCAAGTACGGTGAAGATTTGTGACGTGATGTCAGCAAGATTTGAGGCAGTCCTTAAGTTAAGTGTCTTGTATTCTTCAGATTTACATAGTGCTTGGTTGTCTGTTGGCCTAGATGATAAGGCCCGTGGTTTTTCTCCCTTTAAGGGTTTTCCACGTATAATTCTCGTGTCTTTCTCTATTTGTGGATTGAGTGTTTTGTTAACTTGGAATTAGGGTTAATTACTAGTTTAATCACATTAGTTTGATATCCAATCGAGATTTAGTAAGCGGGACCTCTGCCTGTGTTAAGGTAGAAATCACTTTCATGTGTTAAATGGCTGGAATCGCTACACAGACTTCTGCAACATTGAACCCAATTCACCTCTCATCCTTGTTTGATACAAAGGGAGCATAACCCAGTTGCATATGATTAGCCAAGATGGGTCTCCAATGTTGCCAGAGCATCTCTCATCCTTATTTTAAGTGGCAATTAATCGTAACCGAACCATTTAATACAGTTAACCGCGGTTCGGTTTTTAACAGTTTTTTCGAATACAGTTATGGTTTTTAAAAACAGGAAACCGTGATTCACGGTTCGGTAAACGGTTTTTCCAAAATGACCGGTTAACCAAACCGTTACACCCCTTCAGTGATGTAAAGCTCTTTAGTTTCTTATGTAAGTGATATAATGCCACTTTGGCTTCTTTGGAAATTCAAAGTACACTTCAAGAAAAGAAATTCAACGAAAGCTTCACAAACCAAACCCACACAACCACCATGTCCCTATTGCCAAAAAAGAAAGACCAACATGTGCAATCCATGGCTGAAAACAAAGAGTAAAGTGTAAGAGGGGCCAATCAACATTGAAAACCCTCCCATATAAGAAGAAAAATCAAGGAGCCATAAGAAAAAGGTTTACAATTCTTCTATGCGACACAAATTTGATAATCACCTTCTCATGTAACAAAGATCCGCTTTGCTCTTGATGCAAGAGAAAAGAAAACAGAGCCAGACACTCTCCCCCACAAACAAAAGGAACTCTCACGTTTTGGTATTTTCGGGCTTCTCTCCGATTCTCTACAGCTCTCGTCTCACCCTCCTTAAAACTCTATTCTTGCACGGTTAAGATGGCTCCATGGATTTTTTCTCTCTCTTATCTAAGAGGAATTTTTTTTTTCTGTAAATTGGTGTGTGGTATTTTAATTCTTTTGCTAACTTAATTTTTTTCCATAGATTACTTATGGTGGTTATGTGAATCGGTTTACACCTTCGATTGACCCTTGCATTTGTTGAATTCTCAAAGTGATTCACATAGAAGGGATGAGTTTTGACTTTTGCTGAATAGAAAGAAACTAATGCTTGGATCAGAAATTTTTTTATCATGTTGATGTGGTCAAGGTTTAATAAGGCGAGAACCGTCAGCTTATAAGATGGGGAGATCTAGCCTGTGGGGCCCACCTGAAGCCATGCCAATCATGAGAGAATTGAAACGGAAAGGTCTCAATGAAACCAACAAATGTAGAAAATGCCGGCTCTATTACATAGGTCTAACTCTAGCCCCTATCCTCATAGAAAAGGGCAGCCCTATTAAGTTCGACGTGTAAGGAAATTATCTTTAAGTCCATTACTTGGACTAGAAGTCCTTTCCTTTCCCGAATTGTGGTCATTATAGGAAATCTGTTTTCTTAGGATACATGCTATTCTTTACACAAAAAGGTTTCTTAATGAGATGTATTCCATAACAAACTCTACCTTGATGGATGGTTGAGATTAAGTCTATGGAAATCCTGATTGGAAATTCGGTCCTCTTTTCACCTATAAAACAAAGCCTTTCATCCATCACAAAGGCATTCACGAAAATCAACACATTAAGGTTTTATAGGCAAGGAAAGAGAAACCGAAACCATTCATATAGTCTCTTTCTCGACGGATCACAGCATCAATCAGCAACAGCACCAGACTGCAGGATCAGAAAGCCCTCTGCATCAAGATGTCTGGAGGTACTCTTTAATTTATTTAAGATTAAATCCTACACGTGATTATTAAGCTGTTCACAATCTTAGGGTTCATGTTAATAATAGTATAACATGTGGTTTTAAAAGGCATCATTTTACAAAATACAAACTACAAAAGAATAACAGCATAAGAATCTATGAAGAATTTCACACCTGCAATGTCGAGTTCGTGCATATATTACTTATTTCAGATAATCCATGTATGATGCAACGTAGGAAGGACAGTAATAAGTAATAACAAGACCCCTTGGACACATTGGTCCAGAATTATATTCTCAAGGGGTTTTGATGCCATTTCATTTAAGTCATAGTTGCACTGCAATAGCATGATATGTCTCAGAACCAGAGAGAGAGTCGAAGTCGAGCGTAGTTTGCTGGATCGGCTCATGACCCACCAACTCAAGGGAGAAAATTGAGACAGGACTCAGACATATGATGATTACTGAAACTGTTATTTGGGTTTGAACACCACAATTCACTACAAGACGGTCATTATCATAACTTTGGCACATTTTAACCTTTACAGCCAACTATTTAATCATTATAAATTCCAACACAGTTTCTTTTCAGATGCAGCTAAGATAACAAATAATCTCCTGCTTATTAATCCTCACTCAGATCCAATAATCTCCTGCTTGATTTCTTCAACTTTGGCCAACAATTCTTCCCTGTTTTTCTGAAAATTGCAAATTGTTCAACTCAGTAAGTGTATGATATGGTAAACCATAACAGTATCACCACAAGAATAGCAGTCCTAGTAACCACCTTAAAGATTAGATAGCGATAGCTGAACCAGACTGTGAAACCAAGACCAACAACTTCCAGCACCTTTGGAACCTGTTTTACAAAATTAAAGAATACTGTCAAATGATAAGTTGAAGCAAACAGATCTGTTGCTCTTTATTTGAATCTTAGAAACATTTTCTCAATAACAATGTGGGAAAATACCAAAGGAATGGAATCAATTGCTCCAACGATGGCCGATGATATCCAGAGAGCTGCCAAAGCACTACTTCCATATACAAGAAAAGGATATGGATCAATGGAGCCCAACTGCAGGTACAAAATTGGAAAAAGCAAGCATTAGTAAAAACAATTTGGATTGAACTTCCAAGCAACATTAATGTCCTCAAATAACCCTGTTTTAATCATGAAAGTAGAGTCTGACAACAAAAAAGAAAGAAAAATTCATTTCAGCAGTTATAAGGGTGAAAGTGAAACTACATCATTGTGTCACGTGTAAATTTAAACAACATTTTGTGCGCACAGCCGCACACGCACACACATATTTAAAAGCCATTATATATAAAAATTATCCATCTCATTTACATGAGGATGACTGTTGTATATGAGCGTCTGTTAAAAATGCTGTGTATTTCATAAAAAAAAAAAAATTATATACTGGCATCAGGCATCATATAGTCATATAGATCTGCATATATGGATATCATGCTCAGACATTAAATGGTATGCATCATATTTTGTTGAACATCAATTCAGGCCCCATAATAGTCTGCCAGAGCCTGTACCTCACATCAACTTTTTTGAGTGAAAAAAATTCTTAGAAAATGTGAAAACCTCCACTGGGGTGCTTCGGATGGAAAAAAGAAAAAGGAAAAGAAAAAAAAATGCAATAAATGGAAACATATAATATAGTTTCTTTTTATTTTTTTTTCATTTTATCAATAATATGACTCGAGCCCGCAAGTTCGCGTTGCAAACTTTTTTTTATTTGAAAAAAAAAAAAGAAAAAAAAAAAAACACTGTTGCTACTGGAATCTTGTTAGGGATCATTTGCTGAAGAATGAACAGTTGTACTACGATCTCAAAAGAAGAGGATTTGAACCGAATATTGTGGATCTGGTACATTCCGTAGTAAGCACTCTACCTCCTCCGTGGCTGGTACAAGACATCCATGCTAAGTTGAAGACTAATTTTGTAGACATGAGGCAATTAGGGGAGATGTTGGAAGAAATCGAGATAGACTTTGCAGCAGTGAAGGCTTTAGAAGATTTAGAGGATGGACTGAACAAACAACAGTACCGTATGAAAAGAAATCTCCATATTCTAGGTAAAAATGTCCTTTTATGATGACTACTGAGATATTTTCAGTTGAATATTTTCCAGTAACATAATATGTAATTAATTATAAAATTATTAAATGGGTTTTCATTTGCCTATACATCCAAATCTGTGTACTACTTGAAAGATGGAGTTACAATTACTCGGCATGAACATTTTGTTTGGTATTGTTTGTGTTATAATTTGTAAATATTTTAGATTTCTAGAGGTTAATGTAAACAATTTGAAATTTAAATTCAGTGCCTTCACATTTGTAAAATTCATTCGAATGTTCATATTGTGAACCCCGTGTTATTAAATTTACAGTTACTCTCATTTACTATGCTGTTAAATTTTTAATGTGTCTATCATTTAAATTTTTTAAACTTGCCCGAGCTTCAGCAAGGTCCATTTATACCTCACGTAAATAATAAAGGATCTGGAAAAAACTCATAAAAATCAAATTTACAATAAAGAAATGACTAAATAGTTTACTAAATAAATTATTTAATAAAAATAATACATGTTAGTCTGTACTAAAAATGGTCTGTGGTCCGTGCATAGCACGGGGTGTTGCTAGTGTGGGTCTAGCCAAATGGGGCCACATATGTGGGAATCCACATCTCTAATAAACTTTGAAAATTAATTCTACTTTACCTCTCTATGTGAAGCATAAAACCGCCCACTGCGGTTTGATCTTTTCGGTTTTCTATCTTTATTTTTGCCCCTCAGATCAAAGAGAAAAGCAACGTACCTCTGGCCAGTACTATAATTCAAAGAATGGATATTGAGGAGGAGAATTTTATAACTCTTTGAATGCTATCTGCTCCGAATTTCTCAAATTCTCCAGGACACCTTAATTAAAAAGGTCCAGTTTCTATGGCAGAATTTCTAATGATAATTTGTGATATTTAGAATTTCTCAAATGCTACCCTTTGCAGCATCTGCATCAACTGCAGCTTATGTGATGAGAGTTTGATGGGTCTAATGGTCTTACCAGATTTTAGAGGGCCTTTTTTGTTCCCTTCACTGGAGACTACACTATATGTCAGTCTGAGCAACACAAAACATTGTTTAAGATGCTTTCGGACCTTACATTTAAAAAGAATTAGGTCAATTGGATTATTATAGGGTGTCAAAATCAATCCAACCTGTTAATCTCACCCAAACCTGATCCTTATTAGAACCGTCTAACACGGCCCGCAATACGTATGGGTGTAGACACCGGTCTTCGCGGTTTTAAAGACCTACTTTATTAACGACAACTCCAGTCTTGCAACGGATTTGAACAAATCGACTATCCATGTCACACACTCCAGTCTTCACGGGCACTAAAGTCTTTATTAACGAGAACTCAGGGAAAATATCTCTCTCTCTCTCTCTCTCTCTCTCTCTCTCACAGGAATAAAGTTGACTGAAATCCGTCAACATTAAATAATTAGATCAGTGTTAAATTAAAAAAAAAAAAAAAGGCAATTGATATAAGGCATATGGACTTTGGGATTCCATGTGGGGGAAATCATTTAAAAGAATTTGTAAATTATGTAGATAAGAATTGTCTAAATCAAGTTAATAAGAGCGGCTGATGGGTCCAGCAAATTAAGGCCCATACCCATTACGAACTGGATTAAGCACATCTCCACGGGTCAAGCTCCTGACACAAATATAAATCCTTTGAGTGGCACTTTGCGTGGTGATCGAGACTGCCGCATCATCGCAGGGCACAGTTTGTATTAAAGCTTATACACAAACGTTCTTAAACTCCCAAGCTTTTCATTTAATTTAATTTAGAAATGAGTTGGCCACGAGATTTGTCCCTTAAGCTAACCATGATTATACCTTTTCAATGCTCTTGCAGACCACTGAAGTCCGGTCCCGCCGCATAAACTACAACTGTCTACGAGCTCTAAACTTCCATCGAATGAAGAAATGGCACGATCGTTATTTTAAAAATCTTGGGGTACTCCTGACAACTTGCTTTGTCTATATTTTATTACTGAAATTTCTTTAAATTTTCGTTCCATGCTTACGTTTAAGAAATAGACAAATTTATTTTGTGAAATCCAACTTCGAAGAAATCAATTATTGCCAATGGAAAAAGAATATCATGTTAGTATCTTTCTCTCTTTTTGTTTTGCATGAATTCTATCATGTTAGTATCTCTCGCTCAAAACTTCATCTTTGTTTCATTGATCCCGAATCTGTTTCATAATCTGCTAATTTATATTATGAAATTCTTGGATTTAATTAATACCTTTATAAATAATTTGGTACTTGGCGTAACTGCAAGCCTGTGATTAATAACAGCCTTAACCATGATATTAGGCACACTGTTTTATGTTTTGAAATTCTTGGATTTATTGTCGTTAAAAATTCATACAAATTAATGAATTGGGTACTGGGTGTAACTACAAGCCGTGATTATTTATAGACCCAAGCATGACATTAGGCCCACTAATAATGATATAAAGCTTATGTTTAATTTTTTTTTATATTTCTTAAAGTGCATTATTTAAAATCCATTCCAAGCTTAAGTCTATGAAATATAAAATTTGATTTTATGGACTCTAAAAAATTAGCTCACGATCTCATCCCAATTCGAAGTTTAGGTTGTTAAATGTTTACTGTTGATAGACCAAAATTGACGTAGGTTTAGTGCCTTTTCAGATTAAACAACTCAAGGGATTGGGTAGTGGGTCTAGCTACAAGCCTATGATTAATTAGATATCCGGACATGATATTAGGCCCCGTAATTTAAATTTAGAGATTCTTAGATTTAGTGCCATTTCAAATAAAACAACTTAAGGAATTCGGTACTGGGTTTACATGCATGCCTATGATTAATTAGAGACCCAGGCATTATATTAGGACAGCTCGTTTAATTATGGGTTTTATTAAGAATTTATGATGAATACACTATAGTAATAGTATTAAATTATGAATGCTAAAATATCTTAGATCGAGACATGGCTATGAACAGGATATTGATTAGATCCTTTGAATTATATTGATTATATCTTAAATTGATAATGATGAATACTGTTTCTAAGCATATGCAATTTGATATCAACGTTAATTTAAAAATAAATTCAAACCCCTGCAAATTGAACTTGCAACAAATTCAACGGTCCGTGCATCGCACGGGGTTTTGCTAGTTCTACATATATGGTTGTGATTAGCTAGCTTGTCACGCTGAATTTTCAGTGATAAACGTGTGCATCTTGCAAACCAAACTTTCTGCAGCCAATTCTCCAACCGGAAATGGATCCCCTGTTTGGTCCAAACAGGGTGCCATAAGGAGAAAGGTGTTACATCTCACCTCAAAAAAAAATTTCATCTACTTTAAGAAAACGTTCTTTACCCGTCATCTCCGATTGGACCAAACAGGTTTCCCCGACCCTTCTCCAACAACATGTGGTTGACCAAATATCATCATTAATTAGGTGGGGCCTATTTGATTGTCATAAAATTTCCCACCTGTCATCTGACATGACCAACACTTTATTTCATTGCAAGTGACCCAACTTGAACAATGCACTTTTACCTGGGCCTGTAAATTGATACCCTTGAAATGGAAATCTGAACCAGCCTGACCCGTCCGTCCCAAGTCCGAAAATATAGAACTTTCAAAAAAAAAAAAGCCCAAAGGACTGGGTTGGACAATAATTTTAAAGCCCAGTCAAAATGGAACCGAAAATGGATAGAACAGACCTAGCCCGGCCCACCCGCAAGGAAAATTCATTAGTTTTTCACGAATTTACCGAAACTGCCCCTCACTAATTGCAAAAAATGGCTAATTAGGAGGGGCAATTTCGTAACTTCGCCCCTCATAATAATTTGTAAGTTCTATTTGTTTTTTATTTTTATTTTTTGTATTTAAAGGTTTATTGATGGTTTTTTGCTTCCTTTTCTTGTTTGTAATGTTCCATTTGTTTCCCTTGTTGTAGCTATGTTTCCTTTAATGATGTTTTATTTTTGAAAAAAAAAAAAAAAACACTGGGGATTGCGGTGGCTAGTACTAGTGCAATTAGTCAAGTTATAATTATGTACTGTTAAACATAAATGAAGGCTATTCTAAATGGGTTATGGTGTGAATCATTTTAATTCTAAGAACAATACTGTACGTGATACGTCAAATTTTAGCTGCTGTAATTACTAACTGTTAAGGATCTTTTTACCAACCCTACTGGGATAGGTACATTAGTCCGCAAGAGCACCATGTACTGGCAGTGGCGGACCCAGGATTTTTGTTTGAGTGGGGCAAATTTTTTGTTTAACTTTGCTAACTTTTTTCACATTAAAAATACCAAAAAGAAAATGTCATTTAAATAGACACAAAACTTTTTTCTATACTTATATCTCTTGCCTAATTGAAGGGCCCTCTCATTGCTTCTCCCAAATTCAGGTGATCATCAATTCATCCCCATGGAGTTTTATTTCGATCTAAAAAATTTGGTTGCCTGCACTTACCTAGCTCCAAAAAGAATTCTCTATAGTTGGTCATGGCACATGGCAAAGAAAAGAAATTTTCACTTAAATCTAACTCAAGTTATCAAACATATGAATCCTAAGGCCTGATTTATTTGTGAATGGAAGATAAAATTGTGCCCAATGGTTATTTGGTCATCTTCAGACTTGTAGATATGTTAGATTAGGTGATTTAGGGCTTAGGGTTTGGATTAAGATTTGGAGATTAAGGGATTGAAATTAGGATTTGGAGATTAACAGCTCATATTTGGGTATAAAGTTATTAGGATTATACTAAATCTGAGGAGGAAGGGAGATCTATTTGGTGAGAGACTAACCACGAGAAGACCGGCAACGAGAAGCTGAATCAGCACAAGGAAGATATCGAACTCTCAGTAAAAAGAAGATGTTGAAAGAGAAAGGCATGAGGATTTGGTACTTTCAGTCATTAAGGTCTTATAACATGGGGCGATCACAATGTTTAAATGTGGGCGAGATATACGTGGGACAGGTAGGACCAAGTTAAACTATGGGCAAATTCAAAATCAACCTAGGGCAGTCGCCCCGGGTTCAAAAGGTGTAGGTCCGCCACTATGTACTGGACTATACGAACATTCCACATTTCACAATGGGGTTTCTTTTGCGTAGAAAATTCACAAGGGGGCTCACATTTCAAATTACGTGCATTAGAAATTTACAATTGAATTATCCAATTACTAGAGATTTACAGGTTGAATTCTTAAACTTATATTCAAGATCGTGCTAAGCCCTGCCCGGCCCTTCTTCAGTCTGGACCTGTATGAAACGGGATTTGACGTAGGCCCGTTTAATTTAGGGCCGAGATTGGAAAACTCCTAGCAGGCCTACCCAATATTCAAAATGGGATTGTACAACCCAAGCTTAGGCCCGGCCCATTGACGGGCCTACTTTTATCCTAGTGGTAAGCGACCTTCTTACTTCCTGCTGGGAATAACCTTTTCTCTCCTCAAGTATACTTTTCTAATCTCAGAGCTCCTTCACTTTACTCGAGACCAGAGAGTTGAGGTCCCCGCTAAGCTAGGTACCAATAAAGTAAATAAAAGTGGATAAAAGTGGCCTAACTTGATTTTATCATATAGTAGAGAAGGGAACTAAGAGCAGTAGTACTGCCCTATTCAAGAAAGATTGTGGACCTTTGATTTAACCGACCCTATCCCACCGTCCTATTACCGTGCCCATTGCATCTGATCACTGATTTAACCATAGGGGCTTTCGTTTTCTTTTTAACGCTTCACATTTTTCAGACCACCTTTTTTATAAGTAGTCTACGAAATCTCATTTCAATTGAAGTGAGATTTCGTAGACTGCTTATAAAGATACTTACATACGTACGACTGAATTGGTCATTGTACAATACGTGGTTGTATAGTCCTGGTTCGAGGTTACTTCCCAAAGTACATCATTAAAAATTAATCAGCGGGGCATCATCACATTTGAAATATAAGCAGCTAAAAATTAGAACTCTGCTCCAAACTTTCATTATGCAAAAGATGTAACTCTAATCAGAGCTGTCCCGGCCCACCAAAGATGGTTCAGAGATAAAAGTACTTGATCAATATTTGACAAAACTTTTCTATCCTCCACCTACCCTCGTGACTCGAATTTATGAATCCAACTTCCAAGGACCTGCTTAGCATCTCCCTGTCGTTTCTTAGTCGAGTCTACGTATGTCCCGCGGTTGACCCAAAGTATACGAACTCTCTCCGAAACACGCGGAACGCTCTACTCGACCCACAGTGGACCCAGTCAACATTTCAAAGCAATAAAGCAATGTATCCAAGAAGAACCTCATTCCATGCCCAGAGAGAAGAGGATAACCTCACAGTGGGAAGAGAGAGAGAGAGAGAGAGAGAGATGGTTTTGCACTTGTTGCTTCAGATGTTGTGCTGGGCGTATGCTGCTGCAGCAGCAGCAGATGTGATGAAACCCGAGTGTCAAACTAAGTGTGGAGATGTTAGGATTCCCTATCCGTTTGGCATAGGGCACCCCGGCTGCTACAGAAACCCTTGGTTCAATATCACATGCAACGAAACTCTGACACCCCCAACGCCCTTCTGGATCAATCTAGAGATCACAGACATCTCCCTCCTAGGACAGATGACCATGAAATCTTGGATAGGTTGGGACTGCTACTCCAAGAACGGCACCCGGTCCTCTAATGAGACCTACTGGATCAACCTCGCTGAGAGCGGGCCCTACACATTCTCAAGCACCCGCAACAAATTAACAGCCGTCGGATGTGACACTTATGCATTCATCACCGGCTCCTGGGGCCGCACATTCACCAGCGGTTGCATCTCATATTGTGAGAACAAGGCCAGTGTCATCAACGGCTCCTGCACGGGCATTGGTTGCTGCCAATCCCCCATCCCTGAAGGCACCAAGAGGATCAGCATCCAGCTCGGAAGCTTCAGCAACCACAGCAAGGTGAGAAACTTCAGTCGATGCAGCTACTCCTTCCTCGTCGACCAGGATAAGTTCAGCTTCTCGTCGTCGGATTTAGACGGAATTAAATTATGGAATAGAAGCAAAAGCGTGCCGGTGGTGCTTGATTGGGTGGCAGGGAATGAGACGTGCAAAGAAGCGCAAGCGAAGAAGGCGACATATGCCTGTCTCAGTGAGAATAGTCACTGCTATAACGTTTCTAGTAATGGTCCGGGATATAGGTGCAATTGCTCCTCTGGTTATCAAGGGAACCCTTACATCAAAGCAGGATGCCAAGGTATGATTTATATATTATTATTAGTAGGGAAAATTTTAAAAATAAAAATAAAAAAAGGAAGATTACAAAAAAGTATAAAAATTCTGGTTGATCCTTAAAAAAGTGTATGAAGATTTGAATAATTCAAAAAAGTATAAAACTTTTCAACAGTTCTATGAATCAAGTCCTCCCCATAATTTTTTCTAAATGACAAAAATATCCTTCCATGAAAGGTTCTTATTTTTTATTAACTTTCGTCCTCCAAGAACTAGCCATTTTATTTTGATGATCATAACAATGTATTGCAGCTAGTTTTTTAGTCATTTGGAATCCCCTTTTTTCAACTATATATATTCATAAAGGTAGTTGAAGTGCACTCCATTAGGTCATTTGGGTTAGATTTGATCATTTCTCTTAACTGATTTAGTATAATGAAATTTGAAAGATGACATAACTGTGTGTGTGTCTATATATATATATATATATATATATATATATATATATGACTAAAAGGCCCTTTTACTGCACGGGGCCGGACTACTGTTGGGCCCCACAACCAAATGTGCTAGGATTGGTGACGCTTCTATCTGGCCCAGCCTAGGCCATGAACACCGTAAACATCTAAAAACTTTTACGTTAACTTTTATTCTCTCAATGTTAGTGATGATTTTGTTCTTTGAAACTAGTTATTTACCTCTAGTGAGGTATGTAGGATGGATCCTAACCATACATCTTTATTGAATTAAAAGTCTCTCGCCATCAACCCTACAACCAAGGAATGTCATTGATCCCACACATATATATTTCTATGGAGGGAAGGTGTCTCACATCACAGAGCTGGTTTGACCTTAACAAATGTAATTGAATTCCTTGAAATTCTTCGACGTCATATTTCAATGAGTCGTTACAAATGAACAATTAAATGTCAATATACAAAATGACCAAATAACCTTTCATTCAACAAAAAATGAAAATCAAAGGAAAGTTGGAAACGAGTACAATTTAATAATCCTTCCATAGAGCTCATTTGATCATGAATTTCTATGTAAACTAGCAGGCCTTTAATATATATTATCAAAGACCAATTTTAGTTACATTTGAAAATTTTTATTATTAGGTTTTTTCATTTTATGAACTTTGCTAGGTAATGATTTACTCCCTTCATGATTGGCTATGCAGATATCAATGAATGTCAAGATCAAAGTAACAATCCTTGCAAAGGAATTTGCGTCAATACGGCAGGGAGTTATAACTGCACTTGCCCGAAGGGTACCCATGGTGATGGTCGCAAAGAAGGAAATGGTTGCACTGAGGATTCTCAAGAATTTCCTGCGCTCAAGGTCACTTTAGGTAATTCACCCTTAGTCCTTCCATGAAAGTTAAGCCAAATAGAGCCTCTTTCGCAATTAATCATGGTGCTTTGTGTAAATCTATTTGGCCCAACCTGAGCCAATCATTGGCATTTTAAAATACCAAGGCCAATGGCCATGCCTAGCACATAAGAGAGAGGAGGAACCAGCCCAACCCACCTGATAAAAAGCCCAAATCGAGTCCCAAAAGAGATAAAAGTTGTTGAATGTCTGAAATTTGCTAAGATGAAGCGCAGATGCATGACAATGAAGCCCAACCATTTTTAAATGAAATTTGTCCAAAAAAGTTTTTATAACCTTTACGGGTTTGATATTGACCATTAGATTTATCAAGTGCAGAACAAATGAATTCTTACTTTGCATCTTTGTATGCGCTTGATATTAACCATTAGGTAACCTAACGACAGTTGAGGATGGGGTTCAAAAGGATGGTTTGAAGGGTTCACTCAATTATCATGCATTAAGGTTTACTGCTTATAGGCCCAGCTGATTGATTATCTTATCAATTAATGGTGAGGGTCATCTAAATGATTTAGCTTTTGGCCCTTGGCATGTGCTTGGTGGGTTTTCTGAAATCAAAACATTGAAGGTCTAGTTGTCATCCTTACATTGAATTTCTAGGAATTTATGGTAAAGAGGTTCCAATGTAAGAGTACCAAAAGGTGTGGGTTGAAAAATATAAGATAGAGAGAGTGTATCTGACTTGACTTCGTATGCTTTGATTTAGTAGGATAATGACTAGGTAATTAATTCCCCACTAGAGGGTAATCATTTAACAACCATTTCTTGATTTTCACCTTTATTTCTCAATAAAAAGACATTTCATGAAGATTCCTAGAAATTACGGCAAACATATGTGCATGCACACAACAAATAAAGGAAAAAAAAAAAAAAAAGACTTGAAAACCTTAGGTTTGTTTTTTCACTGCAAATCGCCTCCCAATTTATTTTATTTTATTTTATAAAAAGCGCCCCCATCAAAGGAAGTCTCCTGGGTCTGCCAAATGTTTACTATTGCACTCCATCATCTTGAATAGTATTTGTAAGTTTGAACCCTACATGCTTTTATGCAGGGATAGGCTTAAGCCTCTTCTTTCTATTCATTGGTACTATTGGGACATATGGGGTATGGAGAAAAAGAGAGATGATCAAACTTAAGGAGAAATTCTTTCAACAAAATGGTGGTTTGTTGCTGCAACAAAAAATCTCTACTCAAAGAGCCAAATCATTTAAGATTTTTACTGCAAACGAGTTAGAAAGAGCCACAGAGAATTACAATGTTAGCAGGATAGTTGGCCAAGGAGGTCACGGTGTAGTATATAAAGGAACTTTGCCAAATAACAGAACGGTTGCCATCAAGAAATCCAAAATAGGGGATACTAGTCAAATTGAGCAATTCATAAATGAGATTGATATTGTGTCCCAAATCAACCACAGAAATGTGGTGAAGCTCTTGGGATGTTGTTTGGAAGACCAAGTTCCTTTGCTAGTATATGAATTTATCTCCAATGGGACCCTCTATAGCCACATCCATGAAAGGGGTCAGACACGATCGATCTCATTGCAAAATCGTCTAAGGATTGCTACGGAAACTGCAGAAGCACTCTCTTATTTGCACTCTGCTGCATCAATTCCAATCTTTCATAGAGATGTCAAGTCTTCCAACATACTCTTAGATGATAATCTCACTGCAAAAGTATCAGATTTTGGAGCTTCAAGATTGGTCCCAATTGATCAAACACAAATAACCACATTGGTACAAGGGACTTTGGGGTATTTGGACCCAGAGTACTTCCAAACAGGTCAATTGACAGCCAAGAGTGATGTATATAGTTTTGGGGTTGTTCTTGTGGAGCTTTTAACAGGAGAGAAGCCTGTATGTCTCAATAGACCCCTAGAACAAAGATATCTAACTATGCATTTCATTTCTGCAATGGAAGAGAATCGCCTCCTTCAAGTTTTACAGGACGAGATACTATATGAGAGTCAAGAAGCACTACTCATTGCCATGGCTCAACTTGCCAAGAGATGTTTGAAACTTAAGGGGGAAGAAAGGCCTACAATGAAGGAAGTAGCAGTGGAGCTCCAAGGGTTAAGAGGCTTTCAAGACCATCCTTGGGTCAATAACAATATTGAGGAGAATGAGAGCTTCCTGGGTGAAGGATCACAAGGTTGCACTAGTGAAGCTAATGGGCAGTATAGTTTAAACAGTCTCTTATCTACATTGGGGGATGGGCGATAGGTATTTTCATATGACATGCTTCCCGTTGATTGAAATAAGGTGAGTTCTTATCAAGAGCAGTGAATCATATAAGTGTGATTTTAGTGTTGTATTGTATTACTTCTCTCTTATTTGTTTTTATTTACAACCTCGACGAACACTGTACTCTTTGTATTTTCTAATCTAAGCGTATAATCTATATATTAAAATGAGGACTGTCTCTCCCTACCTCTATTTGATTCCCGACTGATTGTCGAAGAAGTGTTCCTGGGCTCTAGAGATGTAAACACGCCTATCATTTCATTTTTCCCCTTCTCAGGGCTCGAGGGGACAGGATCAGAGTACTGAACTTCGCCGAGAAGCTCCTCCTCCTCCTTTTTCTTTAATGTTAACATTTCCATTCCCAATTTATTTGCCAAGGAGTCGGGGTCTGAAGATTAATCAAGTGAAATCAGTTTTGTTGTTTTTCCAGAATACTCCTACAAAATTGTCCGAGAAAATAAAAGATATTTTTGCTATTCAAAATGCCATATTTTTTTGTTGAAGTTATCATGCACGGGAGGGGTTGGAGATCACATGTGAAACATAATATTATATTTGTCAAAATCACAATTTTTATGTGAGTAAATGAGTGCATCCGAAAAATTTATTGTATTTAGATGTTTGGAAAGTTTTTTATTAAATTTATCAAAATCCATGAGTTTTAAGATATGAAAGTAATTATCTTGATGCTTATTATTAGTATGAGGATGTTGAAGAATTCGGATCATGAATTAGAGCCCCATAAAAGTGCACCAAATTAGATTTATAGGTTGGAGCTCTTTGGAATTAATCGCAAACTACTCAAAAACTATAAAGAGCTAAGATAATCAGCCTAAAGGTATTGGAATTTATTATTTAGTAAACAAATTGAATGGTTTGGATTACAAATATAGGGCCTATAAGAATTAAAAAACTAAATAAAAATTTGACCAATTGTATAACCAAATGCAATCACCGTGTAAAGCATGTTACGGCGTCTTTTTGCAAGTAAGTGAAGTGAAGTGTTTTATGCCTATTTATGTGTGAAAATCTTAGTGTGAAAGTAGCTTTATTTTACACCATTTTACACCTCATTTACATATACATAAATGAGCATGAACAAATTGATATATAACAATTATGCTGGTGAATTATTTACATATGCAGATGAGTGCAAATAAACAACTCCAAAGAAAATCATTTCTCCAACTTTTGGAAAGGGTTGTTAAGAGGAGAATTCCCTTTTTATTTCTATTAAAGATATTCAAATATGAGAAACAAGGTTAATCTAAAGTGAAGTTTCTATCTTCCCTAATGTTCTCTTAATCCAAGCAATCACTTAGGTGAAACTAAAGAATCAAGTAGTAAACAACCATCGATTCCATTACTTGTAAAATTCTCAGAAGATATATTATTTATTTTCCAACAAATCGTGAAAAACACATGTTTGGAACTTGTAAATCCACAAGGAATTGGGCATATGAGATCCTCATTTTTTTAAGGATGAGAGAGAGAGAGAGAGAGAGAGAGAGAGAGAGCGTGCTTACAAAGTCGAAAGATCTTCCCAACTTATCCGGAAAAATTGCCCACATTTTTTGAGGTACTGTTTGCATGGAAAGAAGGTTGGAGTGGACCAAACTACATGACTATTTATTTCTGCAAATATCTCAGATTTTCTAATGAAAAGATGCTACACAACTATGCACTAAGAGACAAATGAAAAATGAAATGTCGTATTGGTAATGAAAAAAAAAAGGAAAGATTGGAAAACAAATTAAAAAAGTTAAAAACCAATATAAATTAGGAATTTTTATGATAAAACTATGCTTACTCTAATTCTACAGATATAAGAAGAAAAACATAAAAAACATCAGCAAAGGGCGTCATACATTTTCTTAATGAAAATACGATATCTCCTGCAACTTTCCTCTCACACCTTTATTCTCTCAACTGCTACACCATTTTTTTTCTTCAACCATTTTCTTGCAAACCTATTTTACATGTGATGGTGGCTGTATGTCCCTAGCAAGCTAAGATATTCCTGTTAACTAAATATTAGAAATCTCTGTTTCCTTTCGGTTGATGCTAGCTAAGAATTTTTTAAGATTAGATGAAAGCCCTTTTCCACTAGACAGCTGTGGTCATCTCTTGTGATACGGTGGAAGAAGCCTGTTGAAGTTCTTTAATCCTCGAGCCTCTTTGGGTTCTCCAACTTCATCACCAATGGTCCCCTTGGTCTAGTGTTGGGTCATTGCTCATCTCATCAGCCTTCAATATTATGGAGGAGATGGTATGCGGGAGAATCCAAGACTTAGGGTCATGTTGGGGAAGCTGCAGAAATCGATATTTTTAAGGAATAAAAGAGGACCTTTCTATTCAACCCATCAGAATAGGCCCATGAGACTAGGGATGCTTTCTAAAATGGGATTTCTAAGGTGCGTTCCTACTTGGATTCTACAGGAGTTAGATGAGGAGAGACACAACGGGTTGAGGTGTTAGAATGAATGGTGCCGACATAGATTATAGCTGGATGACTGCCCTTAAACCTCACAACTGCCCAAAACGGTTCAAAAATGCATAATTCCCGCCGAGCTGTTCATACAAAGATGATCTAAAAGTGACGATTTTACCCTTAACTCGTAGTATCCTAGGGCTGTAGGATATCTCATGGTTCAATATCCTAGATCTGTAGGAAATTGAACCATGTGATATCCTATAGTTGTAGGATATCGCACAATCCCCCCTTCCTGCCCAAACCCAAAATACATATTCCCCACAAATTCATAACTCTGTTTTATTTTCATCGTTTTTACTTGCGGATTCCTGAGTTAGGGCTCTTAGTATACTCTTCTATCATTTAGAGTTCAGTCATCACCAGAGGTATGTGGCCCTATCTTCTCTGTAACCCTGAGTCATTGAAGATAACTAGCTTCTCTGTAAAAGAAGTTGCAAAGAATGAAGAATGGATTGGAAGTATGTCTTTCTGCCATATCAGAAGTATGATGATAAGATAAAAAGAGAGGAAAAACAATAAGAGAATCCACGAAGATGAACCTCAGTGAAAAGAGTTTTATTGCACTTTCTTTTCTCTATTTATCAAAAAGCAACAAACTCTTCGATAGAAAGGAAGAAAGGAAGAGGGAGATAAATTTATGAATTTGTGAGATATCCTACAACCATAGGATATCGCATAGTTCGTAGGGGTGTAAAAGAAAATTGTTTAACCGAACCGCGGTTAATAACCGTGTTTCACATTTCAGTTACGATTATTAAAACCGAAAAACCGCACTTCACGATTCGGTTATAGTTTTTAGTATTGACTCACGGTTATTACCTGAACCGAACCGTAAAATACGGTTCGGTTAACCGGCACACGATTAACCGCATTGTTATACTAATAAAAAAATAAAAGGCTTAAATGTAATATATATCCTTTTTAAGTGTATCCCATGACAAAACGAAACCCTAACACCGTAACTTATCCCTTTCTCGCCTCTCTCTCTACTCCCAAGTGCACGACAAGGAAGAAGACGCGGCAATAGTAGGAAGTTCTCTCCTAGGAGCCAAACGAGGAAGAAGAAGAAGAGGAGCTGAAGACGCAGCGACAGTGGAAAGCAGTCGTCCTGGACGGAGACCGATTACAGCGACAGCGACGACGCCAAGGAGAGCACCCACCCCCAGTGGGTAACCACCACCTCTCATCCAAAGAAAAATCCGAAATCCCTCCACCATTTAAAAAAAAAAAAAGAAGAAAACCTCACAAATTGCCACAAACGATCTACCAAATCCAAATCACCTAACCACACCTCTTCTCTTCAATCCCTTTTCATCTTCTTCCAAAGTCTCCTTCGATGATCCCATCTTCTTCCCGAGGACGAAACTAGAGCATCTCCCAAACCCTTGAACATATCCATTCCATTTCCGTAACCGTAACCGAACCATGTAGCTATTCTAGTAAATGATGGGTCCGTCCTCAGCTGATTTGTTTAGCAATTCGTCAAAAGGCTACTCAAATTCAAAACGGAGGTGCTAGATTGAGTGGGAATTTCACGGTGACCGAGCTCATCTGCAACTGGTTCTCTTGATTCTCTGAAGCAGCAGGTAGCGGAAGAAAGTAAGATTTGTTGAGAATTCAAGTATCTGGAGTTCTCCTTTGAACTCCCCTCTCAACAAACTTTACCATGCCAGGAAAACAAAGCAAAATCTCTGTTTTTTTTCTTTCAATATCGTGATTTTTTTCACTTTTACTAGTTAGCATCTATGATGCCTAGATACGGCAAGGATACAGTAGGGGCATGCTATGGATACGGTAGAGACACGGATTTTATACATAAAAAGTGAAGTATTGGACACGATACGACACGATACGTTGCTCACTTTGAAGTATCCGTGCATCATAGGTTACCATTTAACCTAGGTTAGGGTAAAACACTAAAATATTTAAAGTTCTCTTCACTCTTTTTGCTCATTTTATTCAGAATAGAAGGTGATGAAAATTATTGAGGTATCATGAGAAATTCTATTCCTTGTCTTTATCATATAGTAAAATTCTGATTTTTAGAGGTATATGAGTCTCTTATTCATCTTTCACTGTTTCTGTGGCTTTGTGCAGAAGGTATACCTTCAATGCATTTCATCAATTCTTCATGGATTACTATTTAATAGTGGTATATGTGGTGGTGGGCCTTTGTTCTTGATCTCTCAGGCATCTTAAACCCTTCAAAAAGAGGCTAGCTAACTGCTAAGTTATAATTCCTAATGGTCAAAGTGAACTATCCTTGGTTTCTTCTCCTTCTGTTTGTAGTTTTGCTTTCCATCCCTCGTACAAACCAGCTTGAATCCTCTCAGGTCCTGACCCTTATGCGTATCAAGAAGCTTTCGAATTTTCCAGCTGTGTTAAGCGGCTGGAATCGCTACACAGACTTCTGCAACACTGATCCCAATTCATCTCTCATCCTTGTTTGCTACGAAGGGAGCATAACGCAGTTGCATATGATTAGCCAAGATGAGTCTCCAATGTTGCCAATGCATCTCTCATCCTTATTTTAAGTGGCGATTAACCGTAACCGAACCATCTAATACAATTAACCGCAGTTCGGTTTTTAACAGTTTTTTTTAATACAGTTACGGTTTTTAAAAACAGGAAACCGTCATTCACGGTTTGGTTAACGGTTTTCCCAAAATAACCGGTTAACGTAACCGGTACACCCCTTTGGTGATGCAAAGCCTCTTTAGTTTCTTATGTAAGTGATATAAAGCCACTTTGGCTTCTTTGGAAATTCAAAGTACACTTCAAGAAAAGAAGTTCAACAAAAGCTTCACAACCCAAACCGGCACAACCACCATGCCCCTATTGCCCAAAAAAAAAAAGTCCAACATGTGCAATCCATGGCTGAAAACAAAGAGTAAAGTGTAAGAGGGGCCAATCAACATTGAAAACCCTCCCATATAAGAAGAAAAATCAAGGAGCCATAAGAACAAGGTTTACAATTCTTCTATGCGACACAAATTTGATAATCACCTTCTCATGTAACAAAGATCCGCTTTGCTCTTGATGCAAGAGAAAAGAAAACAGAGCCAGACACTCTCCCCCACAAACAAAAGGAACTCTCACGTTTTGGTATTTTCGGGCTTCTCTCCGATTCTCTACAGCTCTCGTCTCACCCTCCTTAAAACTCTATTCTTGCACGGTTAAGATGGCTCCATGGATTTTTTCTCTCTCTTATCTAAGAGGAATTTTTTGTTTTCTGTAAATTAGTGTGTGCTATTTTAATTCTTTTGCTAACTTTATTTTTTTGCATAGATTACTTATGGTGGTTATGTGAATCGGTTTACACCTTCGATTGATCCTTGCATTTGTTGAATTCTCTGAGTGATTCACATAGAAGGGATGAGTTTTGACTTTTACCGAATAGAAAGAAACTAATGCTTGGATCAGGAAATTTTTTATCATGTCGATGTGGTCAAGGTTTAATAAGGCGAGAACCGTCAGCGTATAAGATGGGGAGATCTAGCCTGTGGGGCCCACCTGAAGCCATGCCAATTATGAGAGAACTGAAACGGAAAGGTCTCAATGAAACCAACAAATGTAGAAAATGCCGGCTCTATTACATAGGTCTAACTCTAGCCCCTATCCTCAGAGAAAAGGGCAGCCCTATTAAGTTCGATGGTTTTAAAAGGCATCATTTTACAAAATACAAACTACAAAAGAATAACAGCAAAAGAATCTATGAAGAATTTCACACTGCAATGTCGAGTTCGTGCATATATTACTCATTTCAGATAATCCATGCATGATGCAACGTAGGAAGGACAGTAATAAGTAATAACAAGACCCCTTGGACACATTGCTCCAGAATTATATTCTCAAGGGGTTTTGATGCCATTTAATTTAAGTCATAGTTGCACTGCAATAGCATGATATGTCTCAGAACCACAGAGAGAGTTGAAGTCGAGCGTATTTTGCTGGATGGGCTCATGACCCACCAACTCAAGGGAGAAAATTGAGACAGGACTCAACATATGATGATTACTGAAACTGTTATTTGGGTTTGAACACCACAATTCACTACAAGACAGTCATTATCATAACTTTGGCACATTTTAACCTTTACAGCCAACTATTTAATCATTATAAATTCCAACACAGTTTCTTTTCAAATCCAGCTAAGATAACAAATAATCTCCTGCTTATTAATCCTCACTCAGATCCAATAATCTCCTGCTTGATTTCTTCAACTTTGGCCAACAATTCTTCCCTGTTTTTCTGAAAATTGCAAATTGTTCAACTCAGGTAAGTGTATGATATGGTAAACCATAACAATATCACCACAAGATTAGCAGTCCTAGTGACCACCTTAAAGATTAGATAGCGATAGCTGAACCAGACTGTGAAACCAAGACCAACAACTTCCAGCACCTTCGGAACCTGTTTTACAAAATTAAAGAATACTGTCAAATGATAAGTTGAAGCAAACAGATCTGTTGCTCTTTATTTGAATCTTAGCTTAGAAACATTTTCTCAATAACAATGTGGGAAAATACCAAAGGAATGGAATCAATTCCTCCAACGATGGCCGATGATATCCAGAGAGCTGCCAAAGCACTACTTCCATATACAAGAACAGGATATGGATCAATGGAGCCCAACTGCAGGTACAAAATTGGAAAAAGCAAGCATTAGTAAAAACAATTTGGATTGAACTTCCAAGCAACATTAATGTCCTCAAATAACCCTGTTTTAATCATGAAAGTAGAGTTTGACAACAAAAAAGAAAGAAAAAATCATTTCAGCAGTTATAAGGGTGAAAGTGAAACTACATCATTGTGTCACGTGTAAATTTAAACAACATTTTGTGCGCACAGCCGCACGCGCACACACATATTTAAAAGCCATTATATATAAAAATTATCCATCTCATTTACATGAGGATGACTGTTGTATATGAGTGTCTGTTAAAAATGCTGTGTATTTCATGAAAAAAAAAAATTATATACTGGCATGAGGCATCATATATTCATATAGATCTGCATATATGGATATCATGCTCAGACATTAAATGGTATGCATCATATTTTGTTGAACATCAATTCAGGCCCCATAATAGTCTGCCATAACCTGTACCTCACATCAACTTTTTTGAGTGAAAAAAGTTCTTAGAAAATGTGAAAACCTCCACTGGGGTGCTTTGGATGGAAAAAGGAAAAAGGAAAAGAAAAAAAATGTAATAAATGGAAACATATAATATAGTTTCTTTTTATTTTTTTCATTTTATCAATAATGTGACTTGAACCCGCAAGTTTGCGTTGCAAACTTTTTTTTTATTAAAAAAAAAAAAAAACACTGTTGCTACTGGAATCTTGTCAGTTATGAAAGTGGTATTTAAATGGCAAACTGTTACATAAAAGCCAATGTTTTAAAACATGAAGAGCGCACAAAAAACACATTTAAGAGATTTCCAGCTGCCATAGAAATTTTTGGTGAAATACAATCTTTACATTAACCACTAAAAGAATAAAAATAAAACAGCAGCCTTCTCCCATAGTTATCTAATAGGGAACAAGGAATTCAAGCTTATTAGGAAGATACCTCTACATTGAGCTTATCTAAAAGTTTCATGACTTGTGTATGTGGATCAAAAGAAGTTTCTTCATTATTTATTTCTTCATCATGCACATTATCAAACCGCTCTGATGTGCTAGTAGAAGTCTCCTCAGATGTTGTAGCTCTTGGCAAAGGGACAGCAAAATTTATCAAACCTGAGGGGAAAAACAAATTGTCCATGCTGAAAAAAAAGCCCAGTGTAAAGGAAAACCAAAATTACTGAATCACATGTAATAATGATTCTATCAATTCTTGTAGTGGCACTCATTAGATAGAGCATTATTTCATTGGTGAAACCTAGTTAGTAATCAAGGCTTACTGGAACAGCTTCTCTTGCATAATAAAACATTCATCCGGGGTTGCCTAGCTTCTCCTCAGAATTCATGTTTGCATCGTGACAAAAGTTTTAAACTAGCAATCAACCTACATAATAGAAACACTGCACTAGGGAAATCATAAAATATGGCAAATGTTGTGGAAAAATGGATGCTTATTTATTCCACCATCCATGTGCAATTGGAGTGGCCAAAACAAATGGAAATCATATATGGAATAAGAAGCAAATCAGAGATCGATGGTTTGGTTGAGCTGGCCGAAGTTGACGGTTCAGTCCAAGCTCACCAGTTCAATCGGTTCAAATACAGTGTGAAATGTCATAGAAATTATATACAAAATAATTCTTCATCATCATTGTGCGTGATCATCATTAATCAAGTCTTGTCCAATCTATTTGGAGTCACCTTTTGGTTCTACTTTCCACTCAACCCAATTTAAAGCCATCATTTTTGTAACTCCACTTACTATATAACCATTGAGTTTCCTTTAAATGCCATTGCTAAGACCTTGGATTTCGCTCATTTCAGTTTTATAGAAACCCAATCTAATGGGTAATTAACCATATGTAGAAGAGGAATCAAAGACTCATAATCTTCAAGTAACCTTGAGGGAAGAAAAGTGATAAAGTTGCTATAAAAGGGCTCTCGGTCCCTCTCTCCCCTTATAGAATCCTCCAGAAACCATTCTTTATTCATGCATAAGGCAGTAAAAAGAAAGCTCTCCCCACATATGATCCCAACTGTAGATTTTCTACTTGGCTCCATCAATAGAAGATTTGATCTATTTATCTCTAAAGATAGACAAGAAATTACAATCCAGCTCACCCAGTGGCCAGTACTCAGTTTCTAAATGGCTCAAGGTAAATTTTACTATTTTCTACATTTCATATTAGTGTTTGCAGTATACATCCATAGATCCAAACCATAGATATGATTTTAAAGACTTGATTATCATGATTGAAGCTTACACACCACACTAGATGGAAAAAAGCAAACTAGAGAAAATCAACTCCATATATTTTGATATCCTAAAATCTAAAAATCATTAATGAAAAGAAGTTCGCAAATTACCCCGCATAAATGTGCTCAAAACTTTTTGAGTGTTTCCAGAAACAACAATGAGAACCTATGGGTTAATGATAAGCTAGAATTTACGGGAAAGCCTTTAGGTCATGTTCTAAAAATTAGAAAAACAGGGAGTTGGAGACAGAAGACATGGAATGCAAGATTAGTGGATTTGAGAGTAAGGCGGATGAGGTGCTTGAAACTGAGAATCACTTAGAGCCTGTTTGTTTGTGATAGAATACATAGGAATACATGGTCAAATTAGCTACACTGAAGGATTATTAAAGAGGTGAAGTGTGAATGATAAGATGTCAGGGGTGAAGGATATAAGGAAGCAATATAGATGGACCTTGACTTTCCTATGATTTGAATTGCTTGGGTGATGGCTGGGTATTCATTTTCAATCTTCCCTCGATTCACTGTTTACTAAAGGGAAAGGTGTTTGATGGCTATTTTTGTATATTTACCTTGGATCTTCATTTTTAACCACTTATAACATGAATTCCTATGTATTCAGCTCTTATCTACTCTATGCAAACAAACAGTCAATGATGGCCAGATACGACACGGATACTGCAAGGACACGCCATGGAAATGGTGGGGGCATGAATTTTACATATAATATGGGAAGCATCCGATATGATATGACACGATACGTTACCTATTTTGAAGAATCCATGCATCATAGCAAACAGGCCCTCAATGAAATAGTAACACGCTTTCTCTCAAGTTTGTAGACCATTTCAAAATATCCCAATAGTTCAAAGTGTTTGGACTTGTTTATATATCAAATTTGGAAGAGACATCTTGGATGAGCCCATATACCAAATTTGGGGTCAATCCCATGCCTCTAACCCCTTCATCCGTGGTCCACAAATTTAAAGATTTTATATTAAAGGAAAAAATTTGACCTTAGATCAAACGGTCCAATCCATTTGGATAGGTGAAAATTCAATGGGTGTTGGGTATATAAGGGGGTCCCATGTGTGTGGATGGTTCGGATGTATTATAAAGTCAATCCTACTATGTTGTCCCTCACCATAACATGGTGAGGAATTGATGCGCATGAATCCTTCCCTATATATATCTCAAAATTGAAGGAAATCTTCTTCTTTTTTTAATCTTGAAAAAGAAAAAAGCTGTCCATTTTGCTGTACAAGTGGTTTTTTATTAGATGAGAAAATAAAAAACCCACAGGGTGGAAGGCCCTTTTCCTCTCAAACCACCTCAAATTATGATAACATTGATCATCAATATTGATCCCAGATCATGAGTAACACAAAATTACCTTAAATTTGTTGCTTCAAGTCATGCAAACAATAATAATAAAAAAAAAAAAGAGAGAAGTAACACAACATACTTCAAGAGGAGTAGATGCAACCTCTTGCTTTCAGTGACAGTTCACTTCAACTTATACAGTTTCTTGTTCATGTAGCAATCTAATAAACCATATTTCATCATTATAAGATCCAGAAGAAAGGAAACCAATCTCCAAGTTGCATTCTAAAATCTGTCTGGGGTGGATGTACCCCAAACAGCAATTAATTTAAATATTTTGGCAGAACAGATGGTTATCAATTAAACTAAGCTTTCTAACACCATATCAAGTGGGCTATCTCTTTTTTTTTTTTTTTGCCCCAACACCATTATTTGCTCAAACTTGTTTCAATTAGGAAGTTCTACCCCCATGTAGAGCCAACCTTTACATGATCAAAGCCGCCCATCTTACTCATAATCATCTCCACAGAAAAACTATCGATCATGAGTGCAAAATAACTAAATAATTCACACATGACCAATCCAACTGTGTATATCACTCTGATTAGAGTGAAACTTGGGGGGAGGCGTTTGATATGAGAGAATTAGATCACAAAGTAGTAGGTCCCAATCAGGTTAAATCAGGTGATATCTGTTCTCTGTGGTTCCTTAGGCCACTCCAAAGTCCAAACCCACAGCAGAATAAACATGAAGCCAAAAAACATAAGATGTTGACACAAATCATTATCTGGGTACATCCAAAAGTAGCATTAATGTATAGATATCAGCACCCATGCTTCTAGGTCATAAAATTTCTCACTAAAAAAGAGTTGCAAGAAAGAACAGAATTTCATCACAGAAGAAACAATACCAAACCATATAACAAAAATATCATATGAGAGAGTTAGTGATCATATATTATAATAATAATATTCAAAAAAACAATCTAGGGTTTACAAGCAGAAGAAGAAGAAAAAGAAGGGGGAATGGTGAATAGAGGTACCTGATCTGGTGAGGGAGGTTAGGGTTATTGTTGTCTTGGAGTTGGGGGAGGAGACAAGTGGAGTGGCTGTGGAGGAAAGAAATGAAGGGTTGGGATTGAAGGATGTGTTGTGGTGGTGGGGGACGTTGGAGAGGAATCGATGAGGAACGGTGAGCTCCATTTTCTACCCCTTGCTGATGCTGCTTGAATCTGATGGTCTTTTGGGTTTTAGACCAAATGGCTGGCGTGGAACTTAGAATGAGAGAAGAATGTATATTATATATATTATATATGTATATATAAGCTTATTATTGTAATGCACGCTGTTCACGTGTTTGTCTCTGAATTACTCTATTATGAGGTTTATTTATTTATATTTATATTATCTTTAATAGCTACATATTGTGTATTTTTTTGTCTTAAATCTCCCTTCACTCAAAGTGAAACTGCAGAGAAAAAAAAAATAAACAAAGAAAGTTAATACACACTTCCTTCTTTTTTTTGGGCCCCGTTTGGTAATTTTACTTTTAAAATAGAGTGAAATGAGATAAAGTAAAGCATCAAATCAATAAGAAATGAAAATGAATAAAATGTAAGTGAGTTATGATAGTATTTTATTTTAATTGTTTGGTATGAAATTCTTTTGACTTTTATACAGAACAATGAAGTATTTTATTTGTCTTTTAGTGGATAAAGGTAATTGCTTTTTTATTTATTTTTTTAAAAAAATGGATGAAATTTTGAAATAAAATACTTTTAATGTGACCTTTTATCTTAAAAATTAAAGCTTTATTTGACTCTTATTATTCTGGTAAAGTGTTAGACAGGCAATAGATGTGCACCTTATTGTGGAGGCCCACTTGGGATGGGGCCGCAGAGATTGAAAGACTTGAGTGGGCCCTATTACCCTACCAAGTTCGGAGCTTACTTAATCATCCTATTGCCCTCATCAAAGCCCCACAAGATATAAAAAATAGAAAATGCTCACTGAATCTGTAGATCCATTCCATCATTTGGATGGGTGCAAAACCAATGGATCCCGTTTAATTCAGGGAACCCCCAAAATCCCCGTTCAAAAATCAACCTATTCGTACACACCATTTTTTTTTTTTTTTTTTTTTTGCAGGATAGTTCATTAGAGCAGCTGAAAAGGATAAAGACAACTACTACATCATAAGTACCATTTATTTCTGGGCCCCACTTAAGGACCATTTCTTCGCCCACCCTCCGGAAAGTGTCCTTATCCAACTACCGTCGGATTCCACAAATAAAAAAAATAATATTTGTACTTGCAATCATAGAGGGGTAACGTGTAGAGTAATCCGAACCGAACCATACAAATCCATAATTTTCTAAGCACAAGCTTGTCTCGCACTTGCTATTTAAAGCGCTAAAAATCACGTTCTAACTTGAACTATAATTATCTAAAGCTTTTTGTTTGGCTTAATCGAATGATGAATGGCCAGATCAGTTTCAGCATGCCGGGTATGGTTAGGGTCGTAAACAGATCAATTCCGGTTCGAATCCATATGGACCTGGATCATGATCAGGACCCAGACCCAGAACTACCTATGAGACGGGTTTGGATCCGGATTCAGATTTAGGTAGAGAATAATATAAAAAAAAAACATGATTTTTAAAAGATTTTTGAAAATTGAGGTAATATGTCGGGTCTCAGGTCCACCGGTTTGAACCAATGTGGAACCGGCCACGGACCCATTTGCTTATCGGAGCCTAAATAAGGACCCAGATCCGGCTTTTTATGAGTCGGAACCTCCAGATAATCGGAGAATCGGATACTCATTTACATCTCTAGCTATGATATGTTGATGAAATGGGTATGGGCAACTCGGATAACTGCACTTGAAAGCAACCAAGTACTCAATTTTTTTAGGAGCTGAAATTTAGTGATTTCTCCACACACAAGATATAAATATGAGAATTTCAACATCATATTGTCGGTAATCTTGAGGAATATGACAAAGGAGCATTGTCTATAAACAGACTATTAATATGAGAATTTAGTTGTCATTTATTTACAATGTTGAGAACTATGATCAAGGAGCATAGTTTATAGAAAGATCTAACACAGCTTTTTTACTGTTCAAACTGAGCAAGGATGATCACGGTTTGTTTGAGAAGGCTTCTCGTGAGGATTGGCCCTTGTAGTTCATTCAGTCCCTTGTGCTGTTTTTGATCCATTCAAGATACTTGAGATTACCACCTGTGATGGGCATGGCAATGACTTCTGGAACCCTGAAAGAGAGGAGGAGAATTTCCCTGTTAGAAAATGTTCGGTTGTATATCTCATGGGGTAACTAGGCCATGGCAACGAATGCAAATATATAAAGTTATTCATGCAAATCAACCGGACATTGGACGTTAGCTAGCCCAAATTTCGCACCAATTACAGAATCCTGACCATTTGATTGGAAGACTTTTTTTTTCTTTTTTTTTTTTTTTTTTCCAAAAAAGATAAATGGCTAGCTAAGAAAAATAGTCAACAGAAGTTCTGTTGGAAATCCATTTATCTATTCATTCATCGATCTTCTTTTCCTGAAAAATACTCTATACAAAGAGTTAGGAGTGTGCAACCAGAGTGAGTTTTGGTAGTCATAGATCAATTGTATGGCAGTCAAATAAGATGATTATTTGGGTCGGTACCCATTCCTTCTGTACCATAATGGAGTTGCTGTCACGTCGAACAAATTAGTAGCAAAACACTGTTTTTTAACCCCCTATTGCATATAGTAATCCCTCAAATGCAAATATCAAGTAGGAAGAGTATCTCCACTTAATGTCACATATGTATAACTTAAACTATGTTCCTGTTGGCCGCCCTATTGTGATTGGGCCATTTCCAAACACTGCAACTATCAAATGATCCCAGCCACCTACGTGCACTAAATCTCGAACATTGTTTTTTTTTTTTACCTTGGCAGGGGTCAAACACTGTTGTTGGGACTACTCTCTAATATCTTATTTGTAATCCATAAATTTATGGCCAGTGTCACTTTACCAGTGTAATGTTTTACTACATGCCATTGAGGGCATATACATGGAGTAAAGTGCCCAGATAGTCTATATATGCATACATATATGGAAACCTTTACCGGGAGGTACCTCTCAAGGAATTCCATGAAAGGTAATTAGTCCGGCACTTCAGCCCCTTGTGGGGTCCCTACACATTTACACATAAATAGCTACTAATTCTGTGAGGTAGCTATTTCAGCCCCTTCTCCAGCACCCATGAATACATGAAATACACATATTCTTTCTAAGAAGAAGTTGTCATGGTTTGCGTGAGTGTGCCATGTAACAATTTTAGCACCAAATGTTACCAACTGTAATCAATCCAACCCCATCACACTCACTAAACAGTTATGAACCAGTCATATCAAAGTATTAGCTTGTTCTGGGCCTTATGTAATCCAATAAAATTGACTGTCTCAGCCAACAGAAAAAGTGCAGCAGCTAAACAGTTAACCAAGCAACAGGAAACTATGCAAGGAAGTGTCAAGCTTACTCATATTCATGGCTGGACTTGACATGCTCTGTCAAAGCCTCTAAGAGGGACTCCCTGGTCTTGATTATAAGCAGTTCCTCAGAGTCAGTCTGAATCTGAAATTGGAGGGAAACATTGTTCATGCTTAAATTCCTGGTTGCCTGATTCACACAGATTATCATGACACAAGTTCACTATGGCAATTGCAACCACGAGAACTTGTGTTTGCAAATGCCTGAGTTGAACCGTGAAGCCAAAGAAAACTGAAAATATACTGCCTCGAATAAGTGAAGCAGAGATATGCAATATATTACAAACTTTGGAAAAGAAAACAAAAATGTTCCCATTTTTTAACACATGGGAATGGGATCCTCACCTCACCATTCCAGAAATAAATTGACTCGATACCTGCAGTCATAAAATGCAAATGCATGCTCATTAAGACTCAAATTTGGATAATAATGTATTTCATAAGAGAAAATCTCTGCTTATTAAAGAAAAAAAATATTTTTCTGATGCACATGCCTGGTACTCTGTTAACACATGCTGCAAGCTTTTCTCTGACAATGCTATTAGCCAGCTTCTTGCCTGCACAGAAAATAACCCTATCTAGTAAACATAGCACCAGATATTATGACATTCAACGAAATAAAAGCTTTATTATCTTATCACACATCCAAGCAAAAATCATCGTCTTCCGTGTAACTATGCCAATGTTTAAAAATGTTTTATCACAAACAGCAACCTGATATATTGAAGAGGAAATATGGGTGAAACCATTTAGAGTGACATTGTCGAAATGTTGTTGGAGACACTTTGGACACATTCACAAGAAGACCAGAAACGGTCCTGTACAATGTGTTGAAGGGTTACAAACTTATAGGAACTAGGAGAAGGGGAAGATTAATAAAGATCATAAAAGAAGTAGTGACTAGTGAACATTGATACAATGACGAGCAACATGGAACATGACTTTAAATTGGGTTGAGTGGAAACTCAAAGGCACAAAATGCACCCAAGTTCAATGGATGATGACAGTAATACACCATGCAAGAAAGAAGCGGTGTGCACTTGCATGCATGTCTCCTCAAGGTAAAGTATCAGAAATTATTAGCGTTTCAGATTCTTGATAAAGAGTAATCAACATTTCATCAATAAACCAGATGTCATTGCGCAAATGTAACTCACATATCATCATCTCTGCATGCGAGTGCCATGGAGTAAACCCAAAGGGATTTGTGCAAAGCCTAGACTTGTGCAACCCCGCGCCAACATCCTTCCCTCCTAGTTAGGGATGATATGGAGGATTTTGTTACATTGTTTAGCCTTCTCTGGACTCTCAAAGGGTTGTTACTTTCAATAGATGAATGACTGGGATTAGACTTAGGGTTTTGATGCTTTGGAAACAACATACATACATGCATTGTAAATGCCACCAACTGGGGGAATTATTGATCATTCAAGATTAAAAGGAGGACGGAAATAACATAGATGCATTGTAAAGGCCACCGGCGATGAAAATCTCTCGAAATATTTTTGTATGCTAAATCCAGGGAAGGGACTGTTCCATTTTGGACTGACATACACAAACATTTATCAGATGAGCGGCGATATTATTCCTTGTTCAAATCCTGGTTAAAAGTGGTACTTTTACTTGGGAACTAGGGATTGATCCCAAATTGTCTGCATTTTTGTTTGGAGAAAGTTGAGACACTTGGACTGTTCCCTACTTGTTGGAAACCAAAGCTCTGATTTCCCACACCGATAACAATTATATGCCTTCTCCACCACTAGTATTCTGCAGCAGAAATCAAACAGGTGCAAAGTGTAAATTGGGATTTCTTCACCTACGGGTTTCAACACCTTCGAATTTCTCTTGCTTCCCATGAACAAAATCCCCATTTTTCGGTTTCTTTGCCACCAAGAGGCCCGCATGTTTCTCTTTCCCATCATAAGTTATGGCGACGGTCAACATCAGTCGCTAGTATCCTTGCCTCGACAATGTCAATTGTCTGCAGTCTTAAATATTGTCAAATATGTTTTCATTGTTTTGAATTGGCATGTTTCTTGCATTTGCTCAACATTTTAAAACTCGTCCTAGTCCAAGTCAACTTGGACTCATTCATGGATGAGTTTGTTCATAAGGGACTCGGCTGAATCGCACTAAAGGGTATAAAAATCCTATCTGGAGTTTGGGGAGGCGGAGAGGGACTGGTGGGACTGGTTCGAAAACCTTGTTCCCGGTGTGGTTTAGGATTGGGGTTGGGTTTGGGTGACAGGAGAGGAATTGGTGGATGTGATGAGGACTGGTTTGACAACCCTATTGCTAGTGTGGTTTAGGATTGGGGTTGCATTTGGGTGACAGAGGAGAGGAATTGGTGGATGTGATGAGGCCGTGAGGGAGGTGGTGATCAGACAAGAGGAGGTGGTGGTGGAGGAAGGGAGAGGAGGAAGAGGAAAGAGGGAAATGAGAGGAGAAGCAAGGTGGCGTTTGGTCAGGTGGATGCAGGGGTGGACCTATGTGTTCCGATGCAGGTGCGAAAGCACCCACAACGATATTCGAAAAATTCCTTAAATAATTCCTTAAAATATTTATTTTCTTATTTAACTTCTTAACTTGACCTTGCCTACACCACCCAAATGAAAATCTTGGGTCCGCCATTGGGTGGAGGGAGGCTGGGGTTAGGATTTTGATAAGTGGTTAATTGTTTATAATCTGAGCCCTAATATTTGATTCATCTTGTGCTAGTATAGTTATTTTATTTGATTTTACATAGGTTTTGTTAATTTTTATGCTAAGGTCAAAAGGAGCAAAAAGAGAGTAATTAAAGAAGACATGATGGGCGTGAATCCCAAAGAAGGACCATGGTGGGTCCCATCCAAGCTATTCCAGATTTCAAGATTAATTTCTAATTCTTTGGGAACTTACAATTCAAAGAAGAAAAGCAAAAGAAAGAAAGAAGAAAAAGGAAGAAATCCAATCTAGGGTTACACGCTCAAGAGGGGTCCACATCTATTGCAAATAGAAGAATTTCATAAATTAGAAGTCCTATTCAAGTTGAAGTGGAGCCCAAGATTGGAGAAAAACAAGGAGAAAAAGAAGGAAAGTTTGGAGTAAGTCTTGTTCAAGTCAAGATAGAAGTCCTAAAAGAGGGGTCCCACACTCATTGTGCAAGCATTATATGGGCCCACTTTTATTATAAAAGCTTCAGATTTAGTTATTGCAATTAATTCTCTGATTTGTGGGTCCATGTGAAGAATTTTCTAGAAGATACAAGTGTGACCAGATTTAGAAAGTCTTGCTAATCAAGAAAGAAGATTCCTATTTCATTCTAATTAGGAAGCCCAATTGAAAAGCAAGATGGAGACCTAAACATACAAGGGAACTATTACTAAAGGGGCTATTGCAAAAGTATAAAAAGACATCCAATGAACAACCACGTCCAGCCACATTGGAGCCATCATCCAACCACCAAAAAAAGCATAAAAATCAATTATTATCATCCCATAAACCCTATTTTCCATACAGCCACCTTTGGAGCATTCTTTGGAGCATCTTGAAGGGCTTTTGGAGCGAAGAAAAAGGGGAAAAAGCTGCTGGACATCTTCTTCTTCTTCAATCTTCTAGTTTTCTTCTAATGACTCTATTCTCTAGTTTATTTTTCATTAAAGACATGAGTAGCTAAACTTTTAGGGCTAGGGTATAATTGAAACCCTAGCCTAGTTCTATGTAGTATCTTTTAGCGTCTTTTAATTCAGATTTCAGTTTTGTTGGTTGAGATTCTAAACCATGTTATTAATTGATGAGTTGTGTATATGCCATGCCAACCATGTGATGTTCAATTAATCTTAAGAGTAGCTAACTTAATTTTGATTGATCTTGATGTTATGCATCTAGGGTTTAGAACCATGAATAATCTAAGTATATGCCATGTTTAGACTCATGCATTTATCTTTCCCATTGTTTTATGCATTATGTTTGTTTTGACTAGGACATATGCCATGCTTAGTTTTTGCATCATGATGAACAATTCATGTAGTATGCCACTCATGAATTAGGTTTAGGGGAATAATAATTTAGACGCATATGCCATGGTCTAGGTTGATAGATGTCACTAATAAAATCTGATTTTTGATTAAAAGATAATAAGGGACATACATAGGATTAGTTAGGAGAGTAGATAAAACCCTAGTTAATTCATTATTACTGTTTTTCAATTCTCATACTAGTTTTGTGATTTAAGTTACTTTCCAATTATCTTTTGATAGTTTAATTTATTATTTTTAATAGTTTAATTCAGTTTTTTTTTATCATTCAATTATTCCATTTAATATTCTGATTTTTAGTTAATTTTGACATTGTTTTATCACAAGTCTTCGTGGGATCGACCTCGTACTTACAATTCACTACACTACATAGTGATATTGTGCGCTTGCGAGTTTTAAGTTGTGTGCATATTAAGTAGCTTATTTCTAGGTTGCTTGGTGCATACCAGATTTGGGTGGTGAAGGAGAGGGGATATGGTGAGGTCATGAGTGAGGGGAGCTGTGAGGGACAGGGAAGCTGTGAGGGACGGGGAGGTGGTGGTGGCAGTGGTGGGGAGAGGAGGAGATGGTGGTGGAGAAAGAGAGAGAAGGAGATAGGAGAAAGAGAGGAGAAGCAAGGCGGAGTCCATCGGGGAAACTTGGTCAACTTGAGTCGACTCAAGTCGACAGGGAGTCAGGGACAGAGTCACCCCTTAGTCCAGCTTTTAAGAACACTGCATTTAATTATTCTGATCGGTAATCAGAAGGGTTTTTTCCTTCCAAATATTGTTGATCCAGGCATCAAGTCAGTGCAAGATTCAAGGACAGAGAAAACACATATCCAATACCCATGGTAAAAGTATCAGTACTGTAACCAACAAATAAAAACAGTAAAAATTTCAAAACTAGCTGATATTTTGTCAACCAGATAAATTTAACCTTAAATGTGAGGGTGGAAATGATGACCTGAACATAAACAATTCAACCCCAAAAAGGAGGGACCATAAAACTTACACACACATCACTGAGAATTGAAATAGTGACTGACCTGCTTCTTTGTTAGGCACAGTAACATAAACAACGATACTTGGAACGGTTCTGGCACTGCTTTCCATTCCAGTAGAATGACTGGCTTTCGGATATGATTGGCCAGTAAACTTTGACCTGATAAATTACCAAGCTCAAAAGGGCAATCAGTGCTTGTATCCAATTAGTCATTTCAAACTAAACGAAAAATGAACATATAACTCGAGTTGAGCGTTACATGTGAAAGAGGATCTATGGCATTGGATGTAGTTTTAAATATCAGCCTGTACATATCAGTTTTCAAGAAACTAATTTAAAATACTGGCATGATACCTCATTTACACCTGTGTTAAGATATACATCACAAATATAGATTGATATTGATTGATATGAACTGATCCACGCTAGTGTTTTTTTTTTTTTTTTAAACTGAAAATGAAATCATGTTGATACAGCTAATGCACATCTGCTGTGCTGGTGATATGAATCAGTTCTTCACCCATCTTACATGGGGTCGGATAGCGATACTTGAAACCGTGGTTAGAATTTGTCAACACATCTTGGAGAAGGCTAATTAGAGATGAACAAATGAGGCCTTTGTTTCGACAATCCCAAATCATAATCTATATGAATAGTTTAGCAGAATGGATGGTTTCAAGTTCTGCATAGTGTTTCCAACTTCCTCAACAGATAATTTCGGCAACTGCACTTATAATGAAAAAGACAAGCATTCCACAGCATGTGATTTCAGAATTCTGATTTCTGTGCCTCCCCAAAGGCAAGGAAGAATGGATTACCATCCATTTTAACAAAGCATTCAGACCAATTGCTGATTTGGTTTACTTCCAAGAGCACTCCAATTCTCATTTTAGCAAACTGTTACACATTGCCCGCCGATTGGGGTTCGGGTTTACTTACATCCAACCCACTCCAGATTTACATCTTTGCAACTGAGCATCCATTTGCCCATTGCCCACCAATTGGGATCTGGGTTTACATCCAAACGCACACCATATTTAAACTTTTTGCAACTGATTAAGAATTCCTCACCAATTAGGATAGGTTCTTATCCAAAAGCACTTGGAATTCACATCTTTGTAACTGATTGTACATTGACCGCAAATTGGGATCTGGGTTTTCGTCCAAACGGCTTTAGAATCCACATTCTCACATTTGATCATGCATTACCCGATCAACAGAGGAACCCAAGTTGACAAAACTAAAAGAAACACCACAAAGTAATAGTACCTCAAGAAAGGAAGGAAAGAGTGAGACTGAGCGCACCCCGTCTTGAAGGTGAGTGCAGGGCTCAGATTGGTGAGGCCCAAGCTCAGAACACAGAAGGCACCAACCAAAGGAAGGCGAATTCCAAATGAAGAAAGTGGGAACGAGGCTCTTGAGAAGAAAGCTCTGCCGCTGCTGCTGCTGCAGATGGGAAATGCCATTTCAGTCTCACACGTTTGATTATATATAAAGAAGCATCAATCAATCTCGAATCGATTCGAATCAATCTGTCGATACAAGAGAAGAAAAGAAAGGTATTTCATTTCTCCATATTCCCCTTCTAGAGAACACTGGCAGCCGGCCTAAAGGTTGCAGTTCCTGACCCGACCTTCCAACCTGACCTGAACCAGACCTGGTGAATTAGGGTTTGGGTTTGACAGATTTTAAGTTCGGATGGAGTTTAGGGGTGACAACTTTGTACCTATTAATATGTGGTTTGGGTTAGCATTGACTCCATTGTTATTCGATCGGCGAACTTGAGCTGAGCCTGGCCTAAAGCAACAGGTGACACAATCCTGAATCGGTCCAATTAACTGTCGGCTTTTATCCACCTAGGCCTTTATCCGTCGATCCGTAAATCTAATTTGATTCGATCTGCGGATTTTTATCCGATCCAAAAGTAAATAAATTGGTGATGGTTTGAAAATTTTGTAATCCGTTAGCAACAGATTAGTGGCGGATTTCACCCTCAATTCGCGGATTCAATCTGATTCAATCCGTTGACATTAAATAATATATATATATATATATATATAAAGGGGGTCTAAAGATAAATTAAGATGTCTAAATTTAAAATAAGAAAAAAAATTTGAGGGGTCAAAATGTAATTTTTTCTACAACATGTTTGATACTTTTCCTTTAGATTCAACAGATTAATCCGATCCGATCCGGTCCTCCACGGATCGGATTGGATTTTAACGACCATGGATTGGTGATGGATTCCAAATCAGTCAATCCGTAAGTAACAGATTGGTGACGGATTTGGCCCAATCTGCACCAATCCTATTCGTATACACCCCTAGCGGTGGAACTTGGGTTCTATCGAAACTTGAGCCATTATATGTTACACATAGTACTTAGTCTTAATGAAACTTAATCCATTTCCATCCATGACGCCAGAGTTATAGAAAGGTCTTCCTATCTCGATTTGGATTTGTGCTTTTATTGAATGGGTTCTATCAATTGATTTCCTAATGGGCTAATATATTAACATTTAGGATTGACTAGCAAACAATTCAATTCAACACTAATTCTGCGATTAGTAGTGGTTTTAGGCTTGGTTTTGTCAATCTCACAACCAAACCCCTCTCTTATTATAGTGGTCTAGCTTTGGGAACAAGTATCAGCCCACTAGGGTAATGCTTATGCATTGAGTACCATTTGGGCTTCAAGAAATTGGGCATGGTGGGCTGATACTTGTTCCCAAAGCTAGACCACTATAATCAGAGAGGGGTTTGGTTGTGAGATTGACAAACCCAAGCCTAAAACCACTCCTAATCGCAGAATTAGGGTTCAATTGAATTGTTTGCTAGTCAATCCTAAATGTTAATATATTAGCCCATTAGAAATGACCTTTCTATGACTCTGGTGTCATGGATGGAAATGGATTAGGTTTCAATAAAGTTAAGTAGTACGTGTAATATATAGAGGCTCAAGTGCCTATTTTCTCTTTTTCTAGAATTTAAGGAATTCTAGTCCGGGTAATTTCTGAGTTTTCAGACATAGTGAGATTTCGGGATGCTCCCCTATGCTTGAGCATCCAGAAATTCCTCCAAAGAGGGGCATGTTTCTTTACCAGAATTCCTGATAGGACTTTTCTATGCTTTTTTTTTTTTTTTGTAACATGATGTGGCATTTTGTCCCCTGACATTTGAAATACTATGTTTTTTCAACATAATTCCAAATTCTAACTACTTATAAAATGTCCACCAAATGCATTTCATTCTCTATGCATTTGGTTTGAATTTCAAATACTCCATTAAGAGGAGGAATTTGGAATTCCACCTCAAGGGTGGGGACTGCTTATGAAGAATTTGAAATTCCTCTGGAAGTGAGTTTTTAGAATTTTGATAAGGAAACATACCTAGCCAGTTTAACAAGTTACTATCAAAGTAAAAATGAAGTAAAGCATCAAATCTAAAAAATATATATATAATGGAATTATTATTGTATTTGGTCTTTAGTGAATCTATAGAAATTCTTTTTGACCTATGTAAAAAATAGATAAAATAAGTTGCTACATCAGGTTCGAAAAGCCATCGGTGAAAATAATGGTTCCTTCCAACCAAAAGGCCAAAAAAAAAAAAAAGGAAACGGATCCCCTGTTTGGCTAAGGGTGCCACATGGGGGAGGAGATGTCAAATCAGATGACATCCCATCTCTCCAATAAAAAAAAGTTTTATGACGCTAAGGGTCTTTAGAGACCCTGCGGTGTACACAAATTAAAAAAAAAAAAAAGGCGTACCATTGTGGGCGGGCGTCCTTTTCGACTCACTCTAGAGAGGAAATCAAAGTCCACAGCCTGTTTGGCTCCCCTCGGAGAGACATAAAGTTAGCATGACATTTTTGCACCCTCAATTACACGCAATGTATCTGATCCTTAAAACCAAACATTCACATTGGATAATTAATTTATAGTGGAAAGAGCCCCGCCCCCCAAAAAGAAAATCCGATCCCACACATTTCCACTCTATAATACATTCCTCAAAAAGCATAAGTAGAAATTCATGCAGATCCATGAACACTTAATCCATTCATTCCAAACAACACAAAAACCCAGAAAAGATTGAAACAAAATCATAGCAAAGGAAAGGAAATGAACCAAGAAACCTCTTCGATTTTGGTAAGATGGAGATGGAGGGTCACATTGATCCACGTAAGGATCTCGTTCCCTCCCACGAAAGACGCTTTATCCATTATCCCTATATTCGTTGCCACAATCGCCATCACCTTCTCCTCCATATAGTGTATGTTGAAGCGGACAGAATTCCAAAAGAAAACAAGGATTTTGATTTTAGGGGATAAGAGAAATGAAACGGAACAAGAGCAGCAGCAAATGTGGGAAATGAAAATCTCTCTGGGCAATTTTTATGTATTCTATGAAAAAAAAAAAACACACAAAGAGAAGCAAGAGGGATCTGTGAGTCTGTTTGTGACTATGAGATGAACCAGCCCCACTAAAGGATCATGAGAAGAAATCCAGCCCAGACGACTCAGAAAATACCAAAGGAGAAGATCTAGTAATACATACATTCGACAAAGAGGATGTGGGAGGGGCTACAGATGGTAGGAGGTCGGTCGGAAGAAATGGGCGCGTGCGAACGTGGTGAAGGAAAATATACTTGTTGATAACGAAACACAAGCAAACACGCCTATTGTGTTCTAATTTGTGTATACCACAGGATCCCTAGGGACCTTAAGCGTCATAAAAATAAGGTCGCTAGGGACGCTAGTTAGTGTTAAAAAAATACTTTTTCAGGTAAAATAACTGATCTCGTGTAAGGTTGGTTAAAATGATCTTTTATTCCCACTTGTTACCTAAAGAGTGTTTTTTCTTTTTGGTAAAATCCTCTAAATGAAAAGTTGCATACCTACAGTTATACCGCCTATTAAATGACAATGCATGATAGAGGATGTCGGTGTGGAGGAGAGTGAATTGATATTGACTGTGGAAATATTCCTTCCTCAAACTCCTACTCTTAAAAAGAAAACTTGTAATCAATTATTATTATTATTATTATTATTATTATTATTATTTATTTGTCTATGAAAAGAGTGCTATTACTTTTACAATTGGATTTGAGTGTCGTGATTTTGTTGTCTATGAAAAGAGTGCTATTACTTTTACAATTGGACAAGAGTGTTGTGATTTGGAATTCAAAAGGATTTTAGAACGAGGGTTTTACAAAAGCATTCACAAATATTTTTATGCCTATCCTCAACTACATGTAATGTCCAAAAGCATTTTATATAGCAACAACAAAAGGGACAGTGAGCACTGTTCACCTTCAGAGTTAGTGGGCTAGGCTGGGTTGGTTAAGACAGGTTAGACTTGTCAAGTACCACATATTAGAATGGAAGTCAGGTCCGATCAGATCTGACTTATCATACAAGAAAAGACCATCTATTATATAAAAAATATACAAATTTAAAATTTCTTCTTTCTTAAAAAAAAATAAAAAAAGCAACATCCTTTCTCAACTTAACAATAAAAAAAAAAAATCTTCTTTTGCAAAAAAAAAGTCAAAAAGATTCTCTATCTAGCCATTAAAAACAAAAGACCATCATAACCCTCTTGTATTTTAATGCCTATTGAGTTAATAATTCACCACACTTTACATCAATTCATCGTTCATCCAAACAGGCCAGAGAAAGGTGGCCCTCGTGTAGCATGGTATAGACTAGAGCTAGCTACAAGGATCGGTAAGAAACGATGTACAGGATCGTGCGGAGAGAACCAGATGAGGTCGATCTCTAATAGACAATCTCTAATTTCCACATCAAGTGCTTGAACTTATTTTGATACATGGTCCACATTCACATTTGTAGCATCTGATTCTTCCACTACCAAAACCTTTCTAGGGACATACGGGCCAACAACCACACTTGGCAATTATAATATATTAAGTTAGAATGTTTTGGATCTAATTTTTATTATACATTCTATCATGACCGGAAGTTACTTTCAATTTTTACAACTGTTAACATACTCTCCCTCTACTAATGTGCTTCCCGTACTTATGGACTCTCATCTCCGGATCCCCCGTTCCAAACATATATAGAATCCTCTTCATGCATATCTGTGATCAGCACGGGTTTTTATAGTAGTGTATATTAAATTTAAGCTTCACTCAAGCATTTTCAAATAGAGGAAACATTTTCTTGGCAATGTATATTATATTAGCACTGCTGAAGACCACTGTGTGGGCCGTGGGGGTATATTTTTGGTCGCCAAAAATTAAAAAAGGAAGAATGAGACATGATGCTAATTGACAAGGAATAGACTAACAATCAGCTATCTTGAATTAGGATTAACAATTAACAGTGGAAAGAGTGATAGACATAAGGTCGTTGATATGATCATCTCTCATATTATCATCTTAATTGACTTATAATTCGAAATATTTAAATAAAGTTGAATTCAATATTATTGTGTTTTAAACATTATTAGCAGTATGCTCCAATTCAACAGGCTGAGTGGGCTGTTTGGATGAACAGTGAATTGAAATAAAGTGTGGTGAATCATCAAATCAATAGAGACTAAAATACAAGGGGGTTATAATGGTCTTTTGTTCTTAATGGCTTGATAGAGAATCCTTTTGACTTTTTTTGCAAAAGAAGATTTTTTTTCTTTTATTTAGTGGTGAAAAAGGAGGTTGCTTTTTAACTTTTTTTTAAAAAAGAAGAAATTTTGAATTTGTATATTTTTAATATAGTAGGTGGTCGTTTCTTGTATGATAGGTTGGATCTTATTAGACCTGACTTCCGTTCTTATATATGGTAATTGGCTAGGTGGCAAGTCTAACCCGTCTTAACCAACCCAGCCCAGCCCACTAACTCCGAAGGTGAACAGTGTTCACTGTCCCTTTTGTTGTGCACTACATGGAACATGCAATGTGCGAATGAGTTATGATCACCTATAATTAATTGTGGTACTGGTGGGTCACATGATAAAATAGTGGAAATAAATAAGCATATCAGAGCCACTAGGTTCCAAGCCCAATTCGGATCAAATCTCAGTGGCATGAATCAAAGTTAATTTATTAATAAAATAAAATGTGAATATACAATAATGACATGGTGCAGACGATGAAGGATCGCCCTTCAAATGGGCAGAAAAGGACAACCATTGCCACTGTATATAGCCAATTACTATAATAAACGAGTCAGCCTGATTTCATCGATTGAGTGAGATCAATTTCACCTAATATAAATTGTACTGTGATCATTAAGATATGTATTTAAATGGTTTTTTTTTTTTACCAAAAGCATCCTTAAATACATATAATGCTCAAAAGCATCTTATATCATATATTTTATTTTTTTCCGGACCAAATTGCTCTTCAACCCCTTTCTCATAACATCGAGACTCAACTGCATTCGTGCATTGAAGTATTTCGAAAATTATTATTTTTGTTTCAATTCTCAAACTCGCTAGTTTATTCAAGCAAGTATAAGTAGTTAACATTTATTTTAAATCCATATTCTAAAACACACATACGTCAAAGAAAAACATCCTCAACTTTGAAGGAAATCGTCTCCATGACTGTAGTAAAAAGTAGGGTTACGAATAGGGAATGGAGGAGAACACAATTATTTACTTATTTTTTTGTAAAAATAAAATTTTTAGTTTTTTTAGCAGAATCTCCACAAATTATAATGAGAGAATGCACACGATAACTACTTTCATTATTAAAGAAACTCAAAATATAATGACTGAACTCATACATCGACATAAATCACTTCTTCATATTCAGAATTTTTAGTCAATCTAAATGCACCTCCTTGTATTATATTTTTAACAACTTTAACTATTGAACTGTTAAGTCTTTTCTCGACATTGTAAGTTGTTTCTTAATATCGCGAATGACGTTGGACACATATATGGATACAAAATCCTGAACTTGTGAGTGTTATTTCTTGAACTTACAATTCATGTTTCGAGCTCGCGAGTGTCATGTCTTGAGCCCGCAAAAGATAAAGTGAAGGATAATTTGATTTAAATAAAATGCAGTTTGTTGTATAAAATACTTTTGGACATTACATATATTTGAGGACAGGTATAAAAATATTTGAGATAACTTCTGTAAAACCCTCATTCTGAAATCCTTTTGAATTTCAAATCACAACACTCTAGTCGAATTGTGAAAGTAATAGCACTCTTTCCATAGACAACAAAATCAGAATACTCTAGTCCTCTATCATGCACTGTCATTTAATAGGCTGTAGGCCTTTAGGTATGCAGCTTTTAATTTGTGTGAAAAGAAAAGAAAGAGGGAGCTCAACATGTCCGTTATCATAAATGGAGAGAAATTTCAGATGAATTATGAGAAAATAGGCTCGAGCCAATCTGTTTCCTCACAAAATTTGAGTTTGACCCATCGTTGGAGAGAAATTTCAGATGAATTATGAGAAAATAGGCTCGAGCCAATCTGTTTCCTCACAAAATTTGAGTTTGACCCATCGTTGGATTTGATAACATTCAAAATACACCAGCAGAATATTATTAAAAATTTAAATACTTATAGAGATTAATCTAACAGTTGGAAATATGGGAGTGAAATATATATAATAACTCATAAAAAGGGGCATAACTTTTTAAATGGTTCAGAATTTCTTAAATGAGGCCAATAAGCAGACTCACGATTGATTTGGAGCCAAGGAATTGGACCCACCACCCAGAGGTAAGTTCCTTGCATGAGGGAGACATTTGTACCTAGGGATGTAAATGGGTACTTGATTATCCGATTACTCGGAGGCTCCGACCAGTTAAAAACCGAGTCTGGGTCTTTATTTAGGCCCCGATAAATAAATGGGTCCGGGTCTGGTTCCACCTTGGTTCGGTCCCGTGGACTCGACACCCGATATATTACCTCAATTTTTGAAAATTTATCATAAAAACCATGTTTTTTTAATATCATTCTCTACCTAAACTTGGACCTGGATACAGACCCGTCCCATATATGGTTCCGGTTCCGGTTCCGGAGCCAAGAAACCGGTTCCGAAATGGTTCCGGGTCCGGATCCGGTTCCACTTTCTCCTTAATGGTTCCGATTCCGAGTCCACCATGGACCCGGACCGGAACCGACCCGTAAACAACCCTAATTGTACCCCATCATTGTCTTTTCACACGCTTTGGAGAAAGGTGGCCCTCTTGTAGCACTAGCAGCAGAAACTGACAAGACTAGTTTCTTGTTTTTTTGGTTGTGGACAAGTTCTCATCTGGGGTATTTTTTGAACCAGATGTAACACCTTGTTTTATCTATTTTATACATAAAAGATTAAAAAGATTTTCTGCCAATTCACTAAAGGTAAAATACAATCATAACCCCGTTATATTTTATTCTCTTAATTTGATAATTTACATCACTTTTACTTTGATAATAACTTGCTAATCTGACCGTATGTTTCCTTACCAAATTTCTAAAAACTCACTTCTAGAGGAATTTCAAATTCTTCAAAAGCGGTCCCCTTGAGGTAGAATTCCAAATTCCTCCTCTTAGTGGAGTATTTGAATCCCTTACTCTTAGGTGGAATTTCTAAATGCTCAAATACAAAGGAGCATTCAAGAATTTCACTATGTTTAAAAACTCATAAATTACTCAGACAAGAATTCCTTAAATCCTAGCAAAAAATAAAAAGGCCCTTACTCTTAGGTGGAATTTCTAAATGCGCAAATAAGATCCCCCTTCTTTTTTATATCTGACATTTTACTTGAACTCACTTTGCAAGTGAATTATCGAAACATGCAGAAAGATCATTACAGTTTTCCTCTATAGTGAAATCTCCACATCAAACAAATGTATCAAAGAGAGGCATGTAGGAGATCATTATATCATAATACAACATTGAAGATCCAATTCCCAAGTATAAATTATATATATATTTAAGCAAATTAGAGAGAGGCCATAGAGAGTGCAGCATAAGAATTCATCTTTCAAAAAAATAAACCCAATAATATATAATGTTTTAATGTGTCACTCACATTCGGCCATAAATCTAATCTCTCTCTCCTAAAATCTCTCTTATTTAAAGTTTTAGTCTCTTATTTAAAATCTCTGTCATTAACATAATATCTCTATATATTTGAATCACACCAATCCTCATACTCCTCTAAATCAAAACCTAATAATTTCGGCAATAACAACTCTTCCCCTTCATCCATGTCCTATCAAACTTATTTTCTTTCCTTTATAATTGGAAGTAGCTCCTCCCCATAATCCAGTTCCTATCAAATTTACTCTCTTTCAAGAATAATAGGAAGTAACTCGTCCCCATAATCTACTTCCTATCAAATTTATTTTCTCTTTATCAATTTTGAATTTTTGTGATCCTTGCACCTGCACCCACAATTAATTGTCGAGATTATTGCTACACAAATTTTGTACTTAGAGTAGCTTCACTTACCCCTATCCCAGGGAGGAAAGAAACCACCAATGTAAATCATAGACCCTGATGTACTATAACTGTTTTGGTATTTGATTGACTATAAAAAATAGTAAAAGCTTCAAAGTGACATAGGCTTCATCTTTTTGGTCCTTTCTAAAATTCCTCTCATGATGGTGGAAGTGGTGAAAGTTGATGAATTTGATCGATCACATTTAGAAATTTCATTTATTTATTTATTTGTTAATTTCTTATGGTAAAGATGATAATCTACTCTTCTATATAGGGTTTCTTTTTTCATTTTTTCGGCTGAGTTGATGTATTTTCTTATGATAAAGATCATTATCTACTCTTGCTATTCTGCTGCTCTTGAATTTGGGTTTGGGCTCACCCACGTGCAATTTAGGAGTTTACATCACAAGTCTTTTTTTTCTTATTGATAGCAATTATGTGTTCTCATTGGCATAACATTTTAAAAGAGATCACCTTGAATATTAGTCATTAATCTTAGCTATCTTGATGAAGTAGGAGAGGATTTTCATATGTATTATAGCTAACTCATGTAAAACTCATTTGATTTTTACATTTATTTCGATTCTAATGTTTACATTTATAATTTTTTTTCTCTCTTTTATGCTTAGAAATTATTAAAAAAAATCAAAATAAGAGGAAATTATCCTTTCTCCTTTATATTTTAATATATAAAATTTTAAGAATGATAAATAGCATGCCATAGGTAAGATTACGACCCACTAGTAGTTTAGAGACGGGAGGCCGGGGTCCTCTGGGTGTGTTTTTGCCTTTTTTTTTTTTTTTTTTGTCATTTAGTAATATGGTCGATATCAACCATTCTGTGCTGGTTCTTCTTGGTTCTTCTTGATTTGCAGAACCCAAATATAAAGTGGGTATTTTTTTTTTTTTTTGTTGCAGGTGCTGCTCCAAATATTGTTCCATCATTTGTTGCCGGGCAGAACCCTCATCTCTCTGCTCCACAAGTTGGCACAAATGCTCTAAATCCTCCTTCGTCACCAACACTTTCTCATTTTCTTCAATCTTCAACTTACTGAAAAGGAAAAATACAGTAAGAGAATAGAAACTCAATTCCTTAAATTCCTCACGGCACTTTCCTTCACCAAAATTAACATGATTTTAAGTAAAAACAAATATAAAAACCAAATAAAACCAGAAACCGACATACCCATTATCAGATTTCATTGGCTTCGTCATTTCAAATGTCCGGTTCTCTTTCTTGCGCTCTGAGACCCACGGAACGAACGAACTAAAGCTTGAAATCAACCCCATAGCAATCGAAGGCAAAGATGCCATGCTCGAAATCTTTCCCCCATCGAATTTCTCTCTAGCCAAACACGCCCACCTGGGCTTCCATGCCCATCCTGTAAAAATCCCAAAGAGAACAGCAACCCAGAGAGGACCGAGGAAGAAGATGAACTCCATCGAAGCATCTCTCTCTGTCGGTCTCTTCAAGACTTCAATCAGAGCAGTCCAACCTGCCATCCATAACTAAAAAACAATCAGAAACATAAATTGAATGCTTTGGGAAGGGTTTGGATAAGAAAAATCTTTCAGATAAGACTACAGGAGAGCGAAAGAGGAGGAGATGAATCTGATTCTGATTTTGTAAATATTAAGACCCAAAGGGGAAAAAATGAAAGCAACGCACCTCCAAATTCAATGTTGTAAAACGGACGATCAAGATTCTCTTCGCCCCCATCATCTCTCTCGTCTTTCGCTCTTGGTATTCTTAGTCATTTTGTCGAACATCTCACCTGTGTTCTTCTCACTGGGTTGTAGGAGAGATAGAGTGCTTTTTTTTTTCTTTGTTCTAATGGTCGATATCGACCATCACTACTTACCTTTAATGGTCGATATCGACTATTAAAATTTTCTCACAATATAACTGTCTTATTCGTTGAATACGACAAAATGGTCGATATCGACCATTATTACTTCCTCCTAATGATCGATATTGACCAACTTCCTCCTAATGATCGATATTGACCAATCTGTCAGTTAGATTTGTTCCAATATGTAACTGTCTTATTTGCTGAACACTACAAAATGGACGATATCGACCATATCGCAAAATGATAAAAAAAAAAAAAAGACTGAAAGGAGCTTGAGGACCCCTTTTGTCTTCAACATGCTACTGGGTCCTCGTCAATCCTATAGAGTCCTATAGGATTTTTTCTATAGTTTCCTCAATAAATAAGATAGTTATTTTTTTTCTTTATATTTGTTTCTTCCCAATAACTGTTGATCCCGACGCCTGGGTACAGCTATTCATATTGTAACCTTCAATATGACTGTTGGACGAAGGTTCATCATGTACGGTTAAAATGGTCCCTGTTCAGTGTATAGCTGTATAGTGATCACACGTGACGGATCTAATGATGCTTCATGGCATCAATGTAATAACAAAAGGTCCACACGTCCCGATTCCCTCGCCCGATGTATTGACCGACCCAGGCGAGGACATGTAGACTGACTGATGTAATAAAATTGAACCGAGCCAGACAGGTGGGCTCCACACACGTTGAACCAAGTTTAACCGGCATCAATGAGTCTAGATTCCCTGTACTGTCTGTTACATGCTTTCCCATCTAACAGATGCCTTATTAATCTCGCTGTCAATCACGTGCACAGTCATGTAACAATGGAACGAAATCCTTTTGACGTGAAGCTTGAACCATGGGTATCCCACCTCTTTTCTCTTTGTGCGGGCTTTCTCTCCACTTATGTGGGCGTTCTTTCATGTGTTGGCTCTTTTTTGGGTGGTAGCCCTTTATCTCAGGTAAGAAGACAAAAAATCTATTCACATTGAAAAATCCAAATAAAAGAAAATAGACCTCTCCACTCTAATGGTCCGTTTCTTTACTAGAATTCATAGCAGTCATGTCCGGTGCTTGTCTAGGAATTTCAGATGCTGGCATTTGAAATACTGCTGAATTCTAGAATCTTGAATTCCTTGTTTCATTCAAATGTCTGAATTCCTGTCTGAAAATTCTAAATTCCCTGACTCCAAGCTAAAGAATTTCTACCTGGAATTAGAACCATGTATGTATTAGTATTGTACAAATTCAAATGTAAATTGTCACATATATATATAGATCCCCACATAATTCCAGAATCTAAGCATCTAAAAAAATATCATTGAAATGCTAACATAATAGATTGGAAATGCTAACATAATGAATTACATGCACCCAAAGTCCGTCAAAAACAAGATCACACTATCAATTTCACACATCCAAAATATGTTAGCCCATCAAAACCTACCTTATATGGTTTATATAGTAATCCATAAGACAGAAAGCTGATCAAACATCCAAAATATGTCTACAAAGTCATCCAAAAGACATAAAGTACTTAAACAGTTAACAGCTTCAAACTAGCAAGGTTTAATAAAGTCCTCCATTCATATGGACCAAAATGTATACTGAAAGACTTCCCATTCATGGAGTATGGCCTGATCCTTTCTGATGGAAATTTGTCTCCAACAATTTTATCTGCTTCTCAGCATTTAAGCTTAAGAAAGCATATGCCCTTCTATCATTACTAATAAGAAAGTCAAGAACTAGTATTTCCATTTCCTCAGGTATAAGAGGATGTGCAGTCACAACTTCACTAACTCGTGAAATCAAGCCTTTGGCCGCGTCAAAGGGGCATTTTGGTTTCAAAATTTTTTTTATAAAGGAATGGAATGGTAATTCCCCTACCTCCCCAGTGCGATGACCATTCTTCTCCATAAAGGAATGGTGATTCTGGAAGTAATGGTCATACCGCTACTTTTTTGGGAGCCAAATGTGGTAATGATCATTTCGTTGGAATGGTCATTCCATTTCGACCTTTATTACAGCGAACAAAAAGCTACCTTTGGGTGTAGAAATGTGCTAGGGAAGCTTAGAGCTTTTCCTTTCTTTTGGTTTATGTTTTAATTTAGTTTTATTTCACTATTTCCCTTAGGTTTGGATTTTGGGCACTATGGAGCTAGGATTTTGTGGATTTGGGCATTTTCAACCAAAGGTAAGTAGATATCTATATATATGTTTGGATATATTTGTCTTTCTTTTGATTTGATGATTGATGGTGATTTAGATGACCACATGCTCAATTGATACCTTTGATTTTGAAAAACATAATAATTAGGTCTAATTGTGGAATAGAATGGATTTAGAATTTGATGGTTGGATTTATGGGATTTGTAGGATTAGAATGGAAGGGTTGGGCCCTTCATATTGACTGATTACCTGTTCAGAGATTTTGGAAAGGGGTTCCCAACTATTTCACTTCAGTTACAGAACCTTAGTTCTGTAACTGCAGTGTATGCGGTCGATCGGCCACACACAGTCAGGCCCTGGGAAGCCTGACGAAAACACTATTCACCATTTTACTTAAACCTCTGGTCAACCGGATTGGACGATGTCGACCGGGTCTGGGGAGGGTCGACCGGGTGAACCGTGGGCACCTTCTGGGAAGGGCCATTCTAAACCTAGCTTGGATGAACGTAGGTGGGACCTTGGTTACCCCTTTTTATGACTCATTTGACTATGTGTGAGAATGTTATGAGCCGACGTTTTCTCATGATTATTTCGATCGTATCGGGATTCAACCTATCTCCATCATGGACGGTATGGGGCAACTGGATGCTTTTTTGGAAATGCCATTTTGCCCATTCCATTCGCTGCTGCTGCATTGCATTTGGGTCATCATTAATAGTCAAGAGGAGAGAGTTTTGTTGACACACAATGTGTAGTGCTACTACTGTGTGTATTCGATCATTGTATTATGAGAGATAAACGCCATTGAAAACTCGTAAGCACCGTTACGGGGGCGAAATTTGTCTTAAGAACATAGTGTTAAACACTAACCTTGAGCAACTATCTTCTGCGAGTTTCTGGACTTTATAACTTCAACAACAATACTCTATTTCTACCTTGAAACAGTAAGTGAATTTACATTTCTAGATTACATTCTGTAATCTTGTTTAGTTTTTTTTTTTTTTTTTTAGTTTTACTGTAATACAAATCTGTTTCCTAAATACTGAACTATTTTTTGTATATACTCTGACTAACATGTGTCGCCTTGTTTGTTTGCGCTTCTTTGCAATTCTCATTCCCTGCCACCCAATCAAGCACCATCGGCACACTTTTGTTTCTATTCCATAAATTAATTCCCTCTAGATCCGACGAGTAGAAGTTGAACTGATCCTAGTCGACGAGGAAGGAAAAGCTGCATCGATTGAAGTTCCTCACCATTCTGTGGTTGGCGAAGCTTCCGAGCTTGACGATGTTCCTCTTGGCGCCTGCAGAGCTGGGGGATAATGCTCGTGCAGGAGCTGCAATCGCTGGTGAATTCGCGGGCCCTGGAGTCGGTGAATGTGATGAATGCCCAGGTGTCACATCCGATGGTTGTTAATTTGTTGCGGGTGGTTGAGAATGTGTAGAGCCCGCTCTCATCGAGGTTGATCCAGTGGATCTCATTAGAGGACGGGGTGCTATTATTGCAGTAGCAGTCCCAACCTATCCGTGATATCATGGTCATGTGTCCTAGGAAAGAGATGTCTGTGATCTCAATATTGATGATCTCAATATTGATGAGGTGGGCTTTGGGGGTTCAGAATTTCGTTGCATGTGATTTGGAACCAATGGTTTCTATAGCAGCTGGGTGGTCCAACTCTCCACTCTCCACTCTCCACTCTCCACTCCCCTCTAAACTAACTTTCGTATAATTTCCTAAAAAAAAAAGTCTCATTACGTAACTAATCTGATAACTGGAAATACAGATAACATTGATACTGGAAATAGGTGGTGGACCCATGCGAGGTGGGCCTTGTTTTAGCCCATCATCCAGCATCTGATCAGAGAGAGGGAGATGTTGTGTTTTAGGTTTGAATTTATTTAAATGTTGGTTCTGATTATTCCTGGTTGGGAGGATTCGATGAGGGCTTGATTTTCTTGCGTTGATATCGGAATCCAGGTGTGCCATCCGATGACCCATCTGATCCGTGGACTCGTAGTAGGACCCACGGGAGACCCAATAGGTGGTGGACCCATTCGAGGTGAGCCCTGTTTGGCCCACCATCTAGCGTTTGATCAGTGAGGTAGAGGACGTGTTTAAGTTTGAATTTATTTGGGTGTTGGTTCTGATTTTTCTTGGTTCGGAGGATTCAGTGAGGGCTTGATTTCTTGCGTTGATTTCGGGATTCAGGTGGGCCACCCGATGACCCATCTGATCCGTGAATGCGAAGAAGGATCCACGGGGGACCCATTAGGTGGTGAACCCGTGCAATGTATATTTATTTTTGGGCCCGGGGTTAGCACGGGCGTTTGTTGCTATTATTGACTATTAGATTGATGTATATGCGAACTAGATTTGGGTTTTTTTTTTCCCGTAAGGTAACGTTTAGTTTTTTTCTCTTTTATTTTAATACAAATTTTTAATTTTTAAGTAATATAATATCGTACGATTTTTTTTTTTGCTAACGGAGGTTTTCCAACCCTTTGGGCTGGACTACTCCCTCCGGGCCTAAAGAGAAGCCAGGTAAAACCCCTGTGGCCCCTAGGTGGTAGCACAAGTGGACTTAACCTTGAGTTCTTGAAGAGGGGGAAATCTAGGGTCGATACCAAGACCTCTAGCTCCGGAAGAGGGAGGAACCGTGGTCCTGACCACTCGGCCAACCTCTCGGGGTTATAATATCGTACGATAGGAATATAGTGGTATCGCATGGTTGCACATTTAGTCCATTAGAACTTTATGAAAATTAATGGAGAATTTTCTCAACTTTAATCACCAGAAGATGTTATTAATGGCTAATGGCTAAAGGTTACCTACCATAAAGGGGGAAAACCCCGAACTAGGACTATACATACAACCATATTTTGTACAATGACCAATTCAGTCGCATGTAAGTATCGTTCTAAGTAGTCTACGAAATCTCACTTCAACAGAAGTGAGGTTTCGTAGACTATTTATAAAAAAGGTGGTCTATAAAATGTGAAGCCTTATGAAGAAACTGTAAGCCCCTATGGTTAAATCAATGATCAGATGCAATGGGCACGGTAATAGGACTGTGGGATAGGGTCGGTTATGTCAAAGGTCCACAATTTTTCTTGCATAGGGCAGTACTACTGCTCTTAGCTCCCTCCTCTACTATATGATAAAGATCAAGTTGGGCCACTTTTATCCACTTTTATTTACTTTATTGGCACCTAGCTTAGCGGGGCTGGGGCTAGGGCCCCAACTCTATGATCTCGAGTAAAGTGAAGGAGCCCTGAGATGAAAAAAGTAGACTTAGAAGCGAAAAGGTGACTGCCAGGTAAGAAGTAAGAAGGTCTCTTACCGCTGGGATAAAAGTAGGCCTATCAATGGAATGGGCTAGGACTAAGCTTGGGTTGTCCAATCCTATTTTGAATATTGGGTGAGCCTCTTAAGAGTTGTCCAATTCCAACCCTAAATTGAATGAGCCTACATCAAATCTTGTCTCGTACGGGCCTGGACTAAGCCAAGGCCGGTCAGGGCTTAGCACGATCTTGAATCTAAACAAAAGAATTCAACCTATAAATCTCTGGTAAATGGATAATTCAATTGTAAATTTCTAAAACTCAAAATTTGAAATGTGAGCCGCCTTGTGAATTTTCTACCCAAAAGAAATCCCATTGTGAAATGTGGAATGTTCGTATAGTCCATTACATGGTGCTTTTGCGCACTAATGTAGCTGTCCCAGTAGGGTTGGTAAAATAATCCTTAATAGTAAGTGATTATAGCAGCCAAAATTTGACGTATCACGTACATGACCGTTCTTAGAATTAAAATGATCCACACCATAACCCATTTAGAATAGCCTTCATTTATCTTTAACAATTCATAATTATAACTTGACCAGTTGCACTAGTACTAGCCACCGCAATCCCTAGTGTTTTTTCTTTTCAAAAATAAAACATCATTAAAGGAAAAATAGCTACCACAAGGGGAACAAATGGAACATTACAAACAAGAAGCAAAAAAACCATCAAGAAACCTTTAAACACAAAAAATAAAAATATAAAACAAATTGAACTTACAAAATATTACGAGGGGCGAAGTTACAAAATTGCCCCTCCTAATTAGCCATATTTTACTTTAGTGAGGGGGTAGCTTCGGTAAATTCATAAAAAACTAATGAATTTTTCTTTTTGGGGGGGGGGAATTAGGTCTATTCTACCCATTTTCAGTCCCATTTTGACTGGCCTTTAAAATTATTGTCAAAGCCCAGCCTTTAAAGCTTTTTTTTTTTATTTTTTCTAAATTCCTATATTTTCAGATTTAGAACCGGCGGTTCAGGCCGGTTCGGATATCCGTTTCAACGGTATAAATTTACAGGCCACGTAAAAGTGCATTGTTCAAGTTGGGCCACTTGGAATGTAATAAAGTCTTGGTCATGTCAAATGATAGGTTGGAAATTTCATGACAATCAAACGCGGCAATCAATGATAGGCCCCACCTATTTCTTTTTGGTAAAAGAGGCCCCACCTAATTAATGATGATATTTGGGCCACCGACACATGATTGGAGAATTGGCTGTAGAGAGTTTGGTTTGCAAGATGCCCATATGTATAACTCTAAATCCAGCGTGACAAGCTAGCTAATCACAACCACATATGTAAAATTATTGGTTGTAACCGCACAGCTTTGCAAGCTGTTACAATGAGTCAACTCAAGTCAAGAATCATCACGATCTAATCAATAATAGCCGTTCGTTTGTTATAAAAAATTCCTTAGATAAAATTCTTTCTAACTACCCATTTAATAAAGAAAAATTCTACATGCACCCCTATTTTTGCTTAACATACCTACCTTTAGAAGAAAAAAATTTACGAATGAAGAAGGAATGTGGGTGTGCTCACCAAAATAAATGGGTGCATATAGAATTTTTCTTTAATAAAATTACCAGTGCACATCTCACGACACATGCATTTCATTGCCAAGTCATTCATCCTACGATTCCAACTAAACGCCGTTTGACTTTGCAACTATATTAAATTTTCTTCATTAGGTAATTCCACCCAAACCTTACAGCGTCGCTGGAGGCAGCAAAAATGCTTTTCACGATTAGATCGAATTTTTATTTCTTTTTTTTTCATTGGATGATTCTCATCTTTTGCATGCAAGTTTATATATATATATATATATATTATTCCAGGCAAACAAATTAGCCCATTTCACAATTATTTCTATATATTCCAATTCCATGCTTCTTTAATCGATAGAGGTCATTTTATATCCACCCTGACGCTGTTCGGTGGTACAGAGCTGATGGCATCTTATCATAGATTCAACCAAAGGGAGCCCACATTTTATTGATCCAGTGTAATCAATGTAAAAAGTTATCGTTTTTCAATGTCCATTCTTCGGAGAGTATGATTGTATTATATAAATATACTAGCAACAAGCGCCCGTGCTTAGTCCGGGCCCAAAACTGAAAATATATTTAGAATTAAAGTAAGAAAAAATAAATTATTTAATTGAAATAAAGAGTTTCATATAGAGTTATATTTTATTATTATTTTCAATCTTAATTATATTTTATTATTATTTTCAATCTTCTTATTCGTGGAAAAAAAGAATAAAATAATAACTGATGAAGTTTTTGCCACTAAACATTAATGGTCATCGATGACATTTGGGATTTATTATATATAACTCCAACTCCTTCCTAAATTCAGTCCGAAGGAGTGCATTTCTTTTATTATAAAACCCAGCGATGCCTCAAAGAACAAATTAGCATGATCAATAATATGTATTCGCAAATGCATATTATTTTCTTTTTGGGCTATTATTTTCTATGGATCAATAGCATGTGGTGGGCCACTTCAAGTATACGTCAAGCCTTTGTGAAGTAAAATATCTCATGTGGGGCTTAGGGTGATGTGTTTTTATGTGATTAATAGCATATGGTAGGCTACTTCAATTAGGCTTCATGCCTTTGTGAAGTAGCAATCTAACATGTGAGGCCTGCAGTGCAAGCTGTCTAACCAATTAGAAACTAAAAGGTGTAAAAACTAACAACAATTGCATACTAATAATTATGTGGGGCCCACCTTATGGATCCTAATTATATGAATGGCCCATATGCTCCAAGTAAGTGCAGGCGTGCATCAGGGTGGGCCCTGATCTGAGCTCATTTTGTCAAGTAATAAATAGCTAACAACAATTGCATACCAATAATTATGTGGGGCCCACCTTGTGAATCTCAACCACATGTATGGTCCATATACTCCTAGTAAATGCAGGCATACATCAGGGTGGGTTCTGATCTGAGCTCATTTTGTCAAGTAATAAATAGCTAACAACAATTGCATACCAATAATTATGTGGGGCCCACATTATGGATCTCAATCACATGTATGGTCCATATACTCCTAGTGAATGCAGGCGTGCATCAGGGTGGACCCTGCTCTGAGCTCATTTTGTCAAGTAATAAATAGCATAGACTCAAGGGTTAAAATCATAATGATAAGAGGATTGCTTAGACAAATTTTAGGATAGATTAAGATTAGAGAGTGATTTGAGGATTAAGATAAGAAGATAAAATGAGAAATTTATGAAAATAGAGATTTTAGGGGAAGTTAGAAGGGTTTTAGAAATGTAAGTTTAGGAAACCATAATCTTAATTTAAATTGAGAGAATTAGGGAGGAGATTTGGGAGGTTTAGTGGCCTACATTAAATCCAAAGGTTTTGTGTGATTTTCTAAGTATTTTTCTTAAAGTAGAACTCACCTACTGATGATGTGCTAAGCCCAGGCCTAATAAAAAATAATTAAATTAGATATACTTAATTTCTCTTGATATAAGAAAAATATTTGAAAATAAACTTGCTGAAATTTGACACCTATTAAATCTTTGTAAATTAAAATTTTTTATTCAATTTGTACCATACTCAATGAAAAAAAGGTCTAACTTTAGTTGACCAGAATCTCTCTTTCAATGTCTACCTACAAATAAAAGGAGAATTTAGGAAAAAAAATAAGATATCTAAATGAATATAAATGTTTAAATTTCCGCATATTGCCATAACATTAGAGAAACCTTCTATAAATTACGCCCTTTGCTCAAAGGTGGAATTTAGCAGCTACATGCACCTACACTCACGTTCGCTATATGGGTAAGATTAGAAGATAAGAGAAATAAATGGTTTTGAGATGGGTTGTTAGGATATATTTTAGAAATATAGTTAGCAAATGAGTCCAGATTTATTGCCTAGATTGTTGGATTTTGATTTAGAAATATAGGAATGGAAATTAAGAGATAAGGATTGGAAAATACCTACTACTGATGTGGCACATTGGAGTTAGAGATAAATTAGGGATTAAAAATTGTATTACACTAAACCTCTGATTAAGGGAGGAGATTTAAGGAAATTTGCATGGTTTGAGATTTCAATGGAGCTGTATGTTTTTTTCTTTGCATTTCTCTTAAAGGAGAGACTTTTCAGGGTTGAGGTGGCACCCCCTACAGCCCACCTCCCATTTTGCTTTAATATATATAATGGAGATGTTCCTATGAGAGTTGCTCTCATGAGAGATAATGTGAGAATATTACAAAAAAATTTTAATGTTCAAAGTGCTTAAACTTGTCCTCAATCTCAAGTATTTGAGTTTGTGACATGTTTATCATGACGTGTAGTCTTTATCTTCTTTTTTCGCCAAGACGCACAAGTCACCTACTATATGGCCATAGGAGGTTCATGTATAGTTAAATATATCATTGCAATATATAACTTTATGTTTCACACATGATTGATCTAACTGTTCATAGCACAGAACTTCGGTGAGAAACAGCCTGTGGAGCTCACCCGGGCAGGTGCTGACAAGTGGACAGCAGGAATGGGAATCTTGAGATGCATGTTAGGACCCCGAAAAAGAAAATAAGATCCATTTGCTGAAAATCTCAACCTTATGAGCCTAAACATATAAAGCATTTTTGTTACACATTTAAAATGTTGATCAATTCAAAGATAGTATTGTCAAATTAAGATGAAAATGGGGCTGATCGCAATTCCGAAGGTGGTTGTCATTTTCCACTTTTGCTTTATAAACCTGCAGTGTAATAAGATTAAAAAAACAAAAAGTTTGGAACCAAAGAAATCTCATGTCAAGCACCAAAGATTCCAAGCTACCATAAAAGGAGAACCACCACAAAAATGTCATCATTATATTTTATTTCACTCTATTTTTCACTTTATTCCATGACAAACAAAAAGGCCCAACATATCCCTTGAGTGTTGCTACAACGCAGGGTGATCCTATCATAAGACTGGTCCTATCATAAGATAAGACTGAACACATAACTCGTAATGTGATTTGTGCATATAATTAATAATGCATAATATTGTAATAATATCATTAAATGGTGGCCTTTCCTGTCTAATTTTCCCACGATAGATCTAGCCAACGTTTGATGGCAATAAAGGACTGTATGCAAATACCCATGCACAAAGAGTGAAGAGAGTAACATCCTCACTGTCACAGAAAGAGAAGGTTTTACATCTGTGGCATAAGATGTTCAGCTGCCAATCTATAGTAGGAGCAGCAGCAGATGTAAGCGAAACCCGGGTGCCAAAATCAGTGCGGAAGTTAATCTAGAGAACAGTCTTCTATAGAGTTCATCTAGAGAACAATCTTCTCTAAAGAACACTAGGAAGGCCTAATTGAGAGAATTCTTCTATAAAGATTCAATTGAATAGTTGTGCTGTGATAGTTCATCTAGAGAGCAGTTTCTTCTACATCTCTTATAGAAGATCATCTTCTTTCATAGAAGATCTGAGGAGTGAAGCTGGTTTAAATCTGTTGCAATCAACGGTGTAAAGTCGTTGAGGCGTAAAGCTACACAAGAGGTAGCTGCAATCCTTAGATAGTAATTATCTTGGGGAGAGATCTGTAACTGTCTTGTAATTTCGATATTCATAGTGCGTGATTGTTGATCAAGTTCGGATCCATAGTTTTTCACCCAGTTTGGATTTTTCACATTATATCTTGTGTTCTTGTGGTGTGTGCACCTTTATTATTTTGTTTTCGCTGCATATTATATTATTTTTGCGCACATTGGGATGTTGAGTTGACCAATCTAAAGATCAATTAGAAAAACCTTTAGTTATCTTCAGGTGAGCATGTTTCTTGCCTAAAAAGGAAGACACCAAAGAGGAGCTGTGCATGAAGATTAACTTGAGCAGCTTGGGAAGCAACTTTATTGAAAAATAAGAATAAACTCTTCTCTAATTTCATTTTTCTGATAAGGTTTGTGGAGAACTTCCAATTTGGCTTTAGAAGAGGAAAGAAGAAGTGTTGCAAGGTAGTGAGGGTAATTTTAGAGTTGTCTTGGGTCAGCTGTGCTATTGAAATTTTCTAATCTTCCACTCATCTTTTCCTTTAATTGAAAACTCAAACGCTCGAGGAAGAACGGAAAAGATGAAGAGGTTATGCCTACTCAGGGTCGAATGCGACCCTCACTTGTTATAGCGAGGGTCGACAACATAGAAAATCAATGTCGAATGCGACCACAAAAAAAAAAAAAAAAAAAAAAAAAAAAAAAGTGAAGAAAGCTACTTTTTCTTTATGGATTCTCTGTTTGGTGTACTACTAACTAAAGTTTCTTGTTTGGTGCAGTGGCCACTTAAAATTATTTTTTTGGTAAAATCTCCTAATTTATATATATATATATATATATATATAATAATAATAATCTTAAAAGGATAACAACATAAAAATAAAAGGGTAGATGATGAAGTAATGTGTACTTTTTGGTATGGGCGATAGATCCTTTTTATTTCTTTGTAACTTGGGATAAATGTATTAAGATGATTTCCGAGGAAAGATGGAGAAGGATTTACTATGTATATGAGGGTTTGTGTTCACACTTCAGATTTTCATTGGTATTTGTTATGTAGAGATGGGTTGTTTTTGGGGATGGATATCGAGAGATGGGACCCCATGGCCCATCTAATCTAAGATCATACCTACACATCGGAGTGTGGACCATTGGGCGACCATGATGATCCATCCCTTTTGTGAATGGGATATGTGGGGTCCACCATTAATCTAACCTAAGGAGAGGACTGAGGAGGCGTGGCTGAAACTCAGCCCATGGTGATGTTGGAGAAGATGAAAGGGTTTTTTTTTTCATTTATGAAAAAGACCCTCCTTTGCTTTTTCTTTTCATTCCAAGGAAGTTGAGACGGTCAATTGCAAGTCAGATACTCTTTACACGTAACTGTTGGTAAGTGGGCGAAACAGCGTTTCCTGTTCCTTTGAAACAGGGGATCCCGACTCCATTGGAAAACCCAAACAAAAGAAAATAGTTCTCATGACCGGTAGGTAAATGCTGGGCTTTCCTTTCTAATCCTTCCATAGTTGACCAGTCAACGTTTCCATAGCAATATTGCAATGTATGAAAGACGAACTGCTTATTCCATCCACAGAGAGAAGAGAGTTCCAAACCCACTGAGAGAGCTGAGATGGTTTTGCAGTTGTTTCAGATCTTGTGTTGTGTATCTGTAGCAGCGTCAGCAGCAGCAGCAGGAGCAGATGATCAATTGAAACCCAACTGCCCAAGTAAGTGTGGGAATGTTAGTATTCCCTACCCTTTTGGCATAGGCGACCGCAGCTGTTACAGAGACAATTTTTTCCAGCTCACATGCAGAAATGACAGTGAGAGAAACGAACAAAAGCCCTTCTTTGGAGAACTTGAGGTCCTTGACATCTCTCTTGTGGGAGAAATGACCGTCAGACGTAGTATCGGTTGGGACTGCTACACCAAAGATGGCAATTTCGCATCCCAGAAATCCTACCAGACCAACCTCTACGAGATGGGGCCCTACACATATTCCAACACCCGCAACAAATTCACAGCCGTTGGATGCGACACCAAGGCCTACGTCACGGGCTCATGGGGCCGCGATTTCATCAGCGGTTGCATCTCATATTGCAAGGACGAGGCCAGTGTCATCAACGGCTCCTGCAGTGGCATCGGCTGTTGCCAGTCCTCCATCCCCGCAGGTGTCAAGAAGTTCGACGTCACCTTGGAAAGCTTCCGCAACCACACCCAAGTTTGGGAGTTCAATCGATGCAGCTACTCCTTCCTCGCCGACGAAAATCAGTTCAACTTCTCCTCCTCAGATCTACACGAATATAATCTCAAGAATAGAAGAGTGCCTGTGGTGCTGGATTGGGTGGTTGGGAATGAGACATGCGAAAAGGCTCGGGCGAACAAGACCACCTATGCTTGTCTAAGTGAGAATAGCAAATGCTATTTTTTTACTGATGGTTCTGGCTATCGGTGCAATTGCTCTTCTGGTTACCAAGGGAACCCCTATATCCAACGAGGATGCCAAGGTAAGATGATAATATAATTATATTTTCCCCTTTTCTTTATATATATATATATATATATATGGTTGTTTGCACAACAAGATAATTCTGTGCTTCTTTTATATATATATATATATATATATATATATGGTTGTTGTGCAAACAACCAAATTAATCCTTACCGCATGTTTGTTTGCATTAAAATACATAGGAATTGAATATATATTAGGGAGGTTGATAATAAAGATTAATGATAAATTTCAGAAAAATGAACATCAAATAATATTTTTTGGTCAAAAGAAGATGCTATTTGATCTTATTTTTAAAAATTCACCTTTTATTTTTATTTTTTTTTTACCACCATATATATTCATTTACGAATGCAAATAATTTTATCATTTACGGCCTCTAGTTAGTTAATGATTTACTCCTATTGTCAATGATTTGCTATGCAGATATCGACGAGTGTCATGATCAAACAAGCAATCCTTGCAGCGGAGGTTGCACCAACACCGAAGGAAGTTACTTCTGTACTTGCCCGAAGAATACCCATGGAAATCCTTACAAAGAAGGTTGCATCGAGGATACCAAAGAATTTCCAGTATTTAAAGTCTTTCTAGGTAATACCCTCAAATCTTTACTAGAAAAGGCGTAATATTCCTGAGGAAATATTACCCTATAATATGTCCACCTCATGAAAAGTTCAGCCTAATCTAGCCGCTTTGCAAATTATCATGTCCCTTTGTGTAAATCTGTTAGGCCAGCTGGGGCCAATAAGTGGCCGTCAAATACGAAGGCCTTGGGTCTCACTTACAGTTAATCAGGGATAAGAGGACCGAGCCCATCTAACCCAATAAAAAGCCCAAATCGAATCTACAAAAGTACATGAAGATCTGAGTATTTCAAAAAAAGTAAATAAAAGTTTTTCACAATGTTTTCAATCAAGTCCTCTCCATAAATTTTTTTTAAATGACAAAAATACTATTTTCTTAGACGGGTTTTTGTCTTTCTATAACCTCTTTTCTCCCTAAAACTAATCTTCTTTTATTTAGATGATCAAAATCAAAATAATTTAATGAAGTTAGTTTTTGGTCATTTGGAATTTTCCTTTAGCGTAGTTGAAGTGGACCCCACTAGGTCATTTGGGTTGGACTTAATCATTTGTCCTAAATGATTTACTAAAGGGAAAATTTGAAATATGATATAAGGGTATTTTTGTCATTTGGCAAAATTTTATATGGAGGGGACTTGATTCAAAGAAATGTGCAAAACTTTTATACATTTTTGAAATATTCAAGTATTCATGTACATTTTTGAAAATGAGCCTAAAGTTTTATACCCTATTGGAAATTTCTTTTCATGAAATTTTGGGAGATGAAAAGCACAATCACATGATAATGGAGCCTAACCTTTGTTAAACCCAATCTGTCCAAACAAAATTATAACTATAGCGGGTTTGATAATAACCATAATTAGATTCATCAAGTGCATAACACAAATGAATACTTATTTTACATATGGGTACGTACGTCTGTGATCAATTCAATGGTAATATTAGATAACCTAACAAATGTTGAGGATAGGGTTCGAAAGGATGGTTTAAATTAAAAAAAGGATTGGGTCCACTATCATGCAGCGAGGGGCTTACCAACAAATTTACTACTTGCAGGCCAAGCTGATAGATTATCTTATCAATTGATAGTTAAGCTCATATGTGATGGATTATCTTAACAATTGATAGACAGGATCATATGGATCATCTAGCTTTTGGCCTGCGGCATGTGCATGGGGTGTTTTCCGAAATCATCGAGAGCCTATATTTATGTGCCTTCTTCACATTGATTTCCTATGAATCCATGTTTTTCTTTTAAATTAAAGTTGGTTCCACTATAAGAATATTAAAAATGTGTTGGGTGAAAGATATAAGATAGAGAGTTGATGTGGCCCTAACTTTCTTACACATGACTGGGTAATTATTTTCCACCAAAGGGCGATAATTTTATAGTCATTTGTGGATCTTCAACTTCAATTTTAGCCACTTTATTAAGAAGTCATTTCATGAGAATTATTCAAAATTAAATATCATGCAAACAAACGAACCCCTGAAGCGTGTGCACATAAACAGAAAAAAGAATTGAAAACATTAGTTTTTTGTCCAGCAAATGGCTCTCTCAATTTTCTTTCGTGTTTTACCCAAGTGGTCCATCAAAGAAAAATGCTTTGGTCCACCACCGCTCAAAATGTTTTACTATGTATTCCACCAAGTTGAAAAGTATTTGTAAATTTGAACCCTATAAGCCTTTATGCAGGGGTTGGCTTAAGCCTCTTGCTTCTATTCGTTGCTGCTACTTGGATATATTGGGCATTGAAAAAAAGAAAGATGATCAAACTCAAGGAGAAATTCTTTCAACAAAATGGTGGTTTGTTGTTGCAACAGAAAATCTCTTCTTGGACTAATGAATCATTCAAGATCTTTACTACAGAAGAGTTAGAAAGAGCTACAGAGAATTATAGCGTTGGCAGGATAATTGGCCGAGGAGGTTATGGTGTAGTTTATAAAGGAACTTTGCCTGATAGCAGAACAATTGCCATTAAGAAATCTAAAACTATAGATGCAAGTCAAATTGAGCAGTTCATAAATGAGGTTGCTATTTTATCTCAAATCAACCATAGAAATGTAGTGAAGCTCTTGGGATGTTGTTTAGAAGACCAAGTCCCTTTGCTGGTATATGAATTTGTCTCCAATGGGACACTTTATAGCCACATCCATAAAACGAGTTACACGCGAACAATCTCATTGCAAAATCGACTCAGGATTGCCATAGAAACTGCGGAAGCCCTCGCTTATTTGCACTCTGCTGCTTCAATTCCAATCTTTCATAGAGATGTTAAGTCCTCCAATATACTTTTAGATGATAATCTCACAGCAAAAGTGTCAGATTTCGGAGCTTCGAGATTGGTCCCTATTGATCAAACAAAAATAACTACATTGGTAAAAGGGACTTTGGGATATTTGGATCCTGAGTACTTCCAAACGGGTCAATTAACAGCCAAAAGTGATGTGTACAGTTTTGGGGTGGTTCTTGTGGAGCTCTTAACAGGAGAAGAGCCTGTACGTCTCACTAAGTCCGAGGAAGAAAGAAATCTAGCTATGTGTTTCATTTGTGCAATGAGAGAGAATCGCCTCCCTCAGATTTTAGATGATAAGGTATTGGAAGAGGGTCAAGAAGCACAACTCATGGCTATTGCTCGGCTTGCTGTGAGATTGTTGAATCTTAGAGGGGAAGAAAGGCCTACAATGAAGGAAGTAGTGGTGGAGCTCCAAGGGACAAAAGGATTTTAGGGCCATCCTTGGGTCAACAACAATATAAAGGAGACTCAGAGCTTTGTTGGGTGGAACATCACATCTTAACAGCACCAGTGAAGCAAGTGGGCACAATAGTTTAGAGAACCGTTTCATGACAACATTAGAAGATGGGCGATAATCATTTAATTTGGCACTTTTCCTTTAATTGAAAGGTGTGTTTTGAGCAATAGTAGTGTATTGTGTAGGCTGTAATGAGCGTTGTGGTGTATTAGTTGTGTAATTGAACTTTCGTCTTCCCCTCTTGTCTCTGACATACTTGTTATTATTTTATTTTTTTATTTTTAACTTTTCCTTGCAACTTCAGTGAACGTTGTAATCTTAATTTGAATTTTGTAATCAATATTCTCCACTTTACCCTTATTATATTGTTTATTTATTTGACTATTTATTTTCAAATCACTCATTCTTCTTAAGTATTTTTCTGAACACAAATCTCTCACTTCCTCAGTCATAACTTAGGAGGAATATTTCACCTTGGTGTTTTAGTGCTTCTATCAGACTCTCTGTGCACCCCATGTTGTTGCCTGTCATATCTACTACCCTTATAAAATGGAAGAAACGACGGGCGTATTGCTTTCTCTACACACTCAGGTGGGCCCCACTGCATGGACCTAAATTGAGTGGTTTATCTGGTAAGTGACAAGTGTTGGTACAAAGATAAAAAAAAAAAGGTTCTCTCATACTGGTCGACTAATTTGGTTACTTGTGGTGAGATGTCATGAGTTCAAGTCCTGCTTTTTCTACATTTATTTTTACAGTCAGGTCAGGCTGGGCTTGGGCTCTCTCCCATTCAATCCAAATTCAGTCTGGCCCCAAAAAATAATCCGAGGCGGGCCCAAGTGCTAAACCTTAAGGCCTAAGCCCAGGCCAAAGCAGTTTGGGGGGGTGGGTTTGAGCTCGGGCTGACCCCCTAAACATCTATCTACCCTTATAAAAGAGAAGAAGTTGCTCAATTTTTTCACTACACCACCATGGGGCCCACTTGAAGAAATGAACTTTTTTTTTTATGAAAGAGAAGAAATGACCTGCTTGACCGTGACCTTCTTATCTTTCCTTTTACAAGGGTAGTTCATCTACACCACTGTGGGGCCCACATGCTGCATGTCATGTCAAAAGATTTTCTCTACACCACCGTAGGGCCCACTTACTCTATTTATCAACTACCCTTATAAAAAAGAATAAATGACCTGCTCTAATTTTTTCTCTACATCACTATGTGGCCCACTTGAATTGACCTGATTGTCTATCTATATCTATATCTATATATATATATATATATACACACACACACACACACACATATACACTCTTATAAAAGAGAGAAAGATGATGTACTTTTTTCACTACATACATGCCCAATAAAATGCAAGTTGTGGGGCCCACCCTTAAATATTTATTATGTATAGATATTTTATATATGGATAAAGATGGAGACATAATGGAAATTTCCCAATTTCTACTCTTATAAAATGTTTAAAAAAGAGAGAAGGATGATGTACTTTTTTCCCTACACACATGCCCAATAAAATGCAAGTTGTGGGGCCCACCCTTATATATATTTATTATGTATATGTATTTTATTTATGGATAAAGATGTGGACATAATGGGAATTTCCCAATTTGTCTAAAATAGACCTGGGGTCAGGCTTGGATTTAGAGGGGTTTTAAAGATCCGGATCAAAATAATCTAGAAGTCTAAAGTTTATGAATTAAAAATATCTACCCAACGGTACCATAATCTCAAAAATCTAAAATTACGAAAAAACTCCCTAAATTCTCTGGAAAATTGCTAACTACCCCCTACTATACCCAAATGAACTCGGATACAGACCAAACTGGGCACACACGATCCTAATAATTTTTTTAATCTCTTATATTGAGTAGATGCTGATATTTTAAACGTAATAAGAAAAATTTTAATGCATTCCAATAAATCGAGTAATGTTTTTTATTTCTTTGTTTTATTTTTTAAGTGGTGGAGAAAATAAAAGGAAAATATGGATAAGATTGGAATCTATCTCAAATCAATATCTCAAATGTTTTTTTTCCCTATTATTTTTTCAATTTTCTTTTAACATTTTTTTTTCATATACTACAAGATTTTCAATGCAGGGAATTTTATTGGTATGAGGTTTTTCCTCTATGAGTAATTGTGTAAGAAAGAACATGATATTTTAACAGATTCTTCATTGACTCTTAGCTTCTTTTGGAATGGATGGAGTTTTCATACATGTAAGTAAGCACTGTCTACTGAAATTATTATTGTTTAATTGTGTCTTCTTCTTCAATTTTTTTAATGTTGCAATAAAATCTTCATTCTAAGAAAAATGGGTGCAACCAGAGTTAAGAAAAAGGATGATGAAGAGCTGGTTTTTTCTTTCTCATTCCTGTTTGGGCCAAAGTTAGGCCCATTGATAGCCTTCGTGCTCTGATAGTTTAATTTTATGTCTATTTTATTTCTTGAATCTTAACTGCAAACTTCCAAATTGTGCGTGTTTCATTTTTCTTTATAGTAGAACTTTGTATTTAGTTCTCACTCTATGCTTGGAATATGAATTTGTGAATAGCATTTAAAATGTAAAATTGATATTGTTTTGTTATGTGAGATAGGAAAATAGAAAAATCAAACAGAAAGTGTCCTGGTTGAGAAGCAAAGTAGACAATAACTAAAAGGATGATGCTATGAGGCATGGAAAGCTTTCCATTATCTGTCAGAATTTGTTTTCCTTCTCTATAGAGTCAAAGGGGAAAGGCTTTTTTTAAAGCAGTACATATTTGAATAAGAATCTGACATTTTATTTTGTTTAAAAGGCCAAAAACTTAAATTCTTACATATATTTAAAAGGCCAAAAACTTAATCCATATTTGTATAAGAATCTGACATTTTATTTTGTTTATTTTTCCTGTTTTAGTTTATGTTAGTTAAATTCTTACGTTTTAGATCAATGCCTCTTCAATCGTCACCCTCCAAACCCCTCAAGAGTGGGATAAGACCAATAAACATTCATTCATGGTTCTAATTGAACCATTTTGTTCACTAATTTCCAAATTTGTAATCAGTTGGTTTTTTTTTTTTTTTTTTTGTCTTTTGTAAAATTAATTGTTAGATATGGTGTAATTAAAGAATCATTTCAAAGAAAAAATATTTCAGATTTTATCATTCAGAAAGTTTTTTTTAGTCTTTCTTGGCATTATTTTGTCCACCCCAGTTAATAAACTAAGCCAATGTGGGAAAAACAAAAGATTTTAACTATGCACTATTTACTCCATTATGTGGTTCATGGTGTACATACTGCCTTTTTAACTTTGAAAACTTAAATGCCACGTGCTTTTTCAATAATAAACCTTGAACTAAGATGGGATAAAAATAAAAGAGAAAATGAATAGTGTATTTTATAATGGATCAAAAGAAAATGAATCAAGTGTATTTTACTTACTACCTTTTGGTGTTCAATACTTATAATTTTGTGGGCGCTTTAAATACTTCGCCATTAGTTTAAAAGTCGCGACAAAATGTATTAGCTAGCTTGCTACTTTTGTTATTGTTGTTGGTGGGTAGTTAGTGATTGTGTTATAATTCAAATACCAAATTGACAACGCACAAGAGAAATAACATTCTCTTCTTTTTTTTTTTTTTTACCTGAAACAATGCTAATTGTGCAAATAGTTTCTATTTATTTATTTATTTTTATTTTTATTTTTATTTTTTGGTGGAACTAAAAGATACTTGACTGGTATTTGTATTTGAAATTTGAGAGTTAAGAACATCAGAGGGTTCCGGAAGGTTTCCAAAATATATGAGATTACTTTCTTTGTACGAATGTATCCATTTGTTATTATTTTTTAAAGAAAAGTGCTTCTATGAGAGACACTCTCACCAACTTCGTGAAAGATGGGTGGGGGCCCTTGCATTTAAGTGGGTGAGAGTGGATATGAAAGTGAGGGCCCCCACCCATCTCTTACCAAGTTTGTGAGAGTGTCTCTCATAGGAACACTTCCTTTTTTTAAATATTAACCATTTAATCTTTTGTATACTAAACTTAAATATTTGTAATTTGATGTTCCTTCAGTTGTATATTATTTATTATGGCCTTTGAAAAAGGTATAGGGACCTCCAAGACTTATAAGCACATCCTATATATACAGATACTTCATTTGCATTATTGCTTTATGTTTAGTTTTTTCTTTTTCTTTTTTAGAAAAAAGTAGCAACTAACAAAATATCATAAATAAGAAAGTGAAATCTATAAACTTAAACTCATTTTATGTCCGCCCTGTCTTTTTCTCTCTTTTAATGAAAGTTACCATTAAAAAAAATTAAATATTATTTTCCCTTTTGCTTCATGTGTTGTATTTTATTTAGTTAGAATAATTGAGTTTTCAATCTGACGTAATAGTTTTATTGATCTTAATTTATACCCCCGTTGGAAGAGCAATCATAAGTTGGATAATCTAATAGCTACTACTAAATATTGGTTCTCTTCTAATATTAGTCATTGCTAAAGATAATTTCATAAATGTAATTTAGTGGTAGGTCTTATATATTTCTATCGTAAAATTTTTAGTTTCTTAATATACAACTTTTCTGATTTTTTTTATTATAAAAGGGCATTTCAAGGGCATGAATATATTTATTTATTATTGCTCTTACTCATAAGGCTTAAATTGAAAAACTTTGATCATTTTCTAACATATTTATTTCTTTCATCATTGCAAGCTTCTTCTTGTTCTTCTTCTTTACTTATTTTTCAATTAAACGTCATGCCTTTCCTTAAAGGGAAAACGAGAATCTCATAGAAACTGCTTGTTATGCTAGCATTATTACTAACTCCAGAGTCAATGAATGAAGTGGTCGTTTTAAGTGTAAACAACTAAAATAAGTATTTGATGCTGAGCCGCAACAAATTTAGTTTGTCTTCGTTCGTTTTGAATTTTTCTAACTTTGATTAGCATTCTATCCTTTTTATAGAACAAAGCATAAGAGTTGATCTATAATACCTATGTTACATTCTTATGTATTTCTTAAGAAAAATGTCCAATTCTTTTGGCAGATTTGTATTTGTATTTTTTTATTTTTTTTGGTATTTTTTTCCTTATGGATATCTTAATTTGTGAGCTTCCATTTAACTGAACTTCTATGATTACTATGTTTTTTTTTTTTTTTTTTTTCTTATAGGGTATAAAATATAGCACTTTGTATCAAGTAAAAGAAGATGCTGACTCTTGGAGAGGTATTGCCTCTATTTACATGATAGTGGTCTATCTTATAAAATAAAACAAAGCACATGTTAAATACTAATATTAATCAACAGGTACTCTGCAAATCTTACGCGTCAGAGTTCATATCATAGTTCCACCATTGTTGATCCCCGTCGCTTGAGGACAAGCCGGATTACTTCATTTTTCTTGACGGTTTGTGTGAGATGTTATTCTTCTTTGTAAGTTAAGACTAAAACCACCATCTTAGTTTGTTATTCTGATGCCCTTAGGTAAGATATAATTAATTTTTTTCCTTAATAGAATCTGATTTTGTAGTGAACTTATAATGTTCATGGTAATTAGTTAAAACAGTAAGCTCATCTGGTTCTTAGTTTTTATTTTTATTTTTTATAAAACTGCAGGCTATCAATTTGACTATGCTTTCAACTGGACTCCAACTTTAGTAGGTCAAGTCTACCAGGAAACTGTTAAGTCGATCTAAAAGGTTAAATAAAGTAAATTGAAATTTCTTTGTACACATTCATAATAAAATATCTAGAAATATGTGATTTATATACTCAAAAAGTTATATAAATTTCATATCGATTGTCTTTTGAGATCTTATTTTTCTCACTATATCATTATTTTATTACTTTCAAGTATATAGAAGAAAAGTAGTATCAGCAGTATTTGGACATTACACGGCCTTGCAATTTACAATCACTCATTTTCTGTTGAAATTTTATTTTTAAATGTATTGAAGCTTCTACTGAATTTTTAAAAAATTATTCTTTTAAAATTTTCTTAGTAAAACTGTGTGTTCGGTGGGACTCCACTGGTATTTCACAAAAGCACCATGCCAAGGAAAGTGTAACTGCAGGAAATTGGATGATTTTTGAAATTAAACTTGGGTATTAATGTATCAGACAGGTGTACTGGGTCTGGGTGTGATGTGAACTCTTTGATTGTCAAAGGTGGATGTAAAACAGTGGCCACGACATAAATGCAATCGTCCTCTTTTCAACTACCACATATTAAATGCCTTTGACGGTGTAATTACTCTTTCCCGTCTCTACTCAATCATGTGTATCGCGTGCTGATAATCGCTCTTTGTTTCCTTTCTCACTGCATGGCTCCCTCCTGTGAGCAAGGAAGCAGAATCGTCTATAAATAGGGCCCTGCTTACATTCCTCAACCACAGACACAGCTAGTGTTATAAAAAGGGAAACAACTAGAGTGATATCATCCAATCTCGCGATGCACTTATATTCAATTGAAGTAAAATTTGTTCTAACCTATTCTAGTACATCTGAATGCCGTCAATTCAATATTTAATAAGCCTATTAATTTTCTTAATGATCCCATCAATTGATCTGCTTAAAGTCACCTTCTATAAAAGAGAATAATACATGGCAGACTATCTACACACCCACCCCTGATGGGGCCCACTAGGAGTCATCAGTGCAACTTCATCCCAAATAGTCATCAGGCAAGAACCAATGCCTTTTATCACTGGAGTGGGGGGTCGTTCTTGAAATTCTATTCATGTTAGACAAACCGGCATGTATTCATCTCTTAAGCTGGCTCTTCTGCTCCTAATCTAGTACATTCTTCTTCTGCCGCTAGTAACTAAATAAGAACGGCTGATATGGACTTAGGGAGGATGAAAACAGAGAATCTGTTGTTAGTTAACACTGAAATATGAAATGTGTACCATTTTCAACTCTCAGCTTCCCTAGAATATAATGTAAGATGTTCCAACTCCGACAAATCATACTATTCATTTTAGACATCATTCATTACGTTCTATCGGGCAGCCTTAATTAATTTTCTTTTTCTTTCTTCTGTTTTTGAGAAGAGATTCGAACTCATGCATCCTTTCTATGGGTGGACATTAGAGTCGGCTCGGCTACCTGTTACAGACATTTATCCTATGCGAAAGCACCCATTTTCCATAAATTCAACAAAATGTAATATTTCCTTAAACAAACCACAAGGGACATAACAGAAACTCCCTCACTCTTAAGTTATAAGATTTTGCTATCTAATGCAATGATTTTAGGGGATTTGACAATTCAATGCCCTTTAGACACCCAATTCCCAAATTCATGACTAAATGTCAACGGAGTTGTTTTACCTTGGATCCAAGTAGCTTTTCAATTTTTAACATGTAGATCCCATGATATCATAGGATCCAAGGTAAAAAAATAAAAGTACCAGAGTCATTTGACTCTGGTGACATTTAGTGACTTTTAGTCATGAATTCGGAGATTAGGTGTCTAAAGGGTATTGAATTGTCAAATCCCCATGATTTTATAACCCTCATCAATTGTTAGTATCATCTCATTCCCGTCCTCATCTTATCATCGTCTTGCTAGTCCCAAATGTGCACTCAAGCAGTGGAAGATCCAGGGAACTTGCTGCAAATGCTTAGATCTCCGGATGATTGATAATGGGCTCTCATCTCTCTTTAAATAAGTCGTCCCTAGGAGTCATGACTTCCATGCATAGAAGTTTTCTCCACTTAGTAGTCTCACATCTCTTGACTAACAATTAAATTTCAAAAAACATAAATAAATTTCAAAAGAACGCAAACAAATTTTAAAAAATGCAATAAATTTAAAAAAGAATGCAGATAAATAAAAAAAATGTAATAATTTCAAAAAATACAATAAATTTCAAAAGAATGCAGATAAATTTAAAAAGATGCAAATAAATCTCAAAATATCCAACTAAATCTCAAAAAAGGTAAATAAATTTTAAAACATGCAAATAAATTTCAAAAGATCCAAATAAAACTCAAAAACTATAAATAAATCTAAAAAAATGTAAATAAATTTCAAAAACATAAATAAATTTCAAAAAATGCAAATATATTTGTTGAAACTAAGATAAACCAATTTTCCAAATTTCATAAAATCTTTCAAAAAACTCAAGTATTTTTTGCTAAAACTCAGTTAAATTTATTTTAAAAAATGAAAATAAATTTAAAAAGACACAAATAAATCTCAAAAGACACAAATAAAATTAAAAAACACAAATAGTTGTCAAAAAATGCAAATAAAATTCCAAAAAAACTCATACAGATTTGCTAAAAACTCAGATAAATTTTTAAGAAACTTAGATAAATTTGCAAAAAGCACAAAAGATTGTTCAAAAATTCAGTTAAAAATTTTAAAATGGAGATAAATTTGTTAGAAACTCAGCTAAATTTGTCAAAAACTCAGATAAATTTTCCAAAAACTCAGATAAATCTTCCAAAAACTTAGTTAGATTGTTCAAAAACTTAGATAAATTTATCAGAAACTGAGATAAATCTACCAAAATCTTTGATAAATTTACCAAAAATTTAGATAAATATATCAAAAACTCAGATAAATTTACTGAAAACTCATATTCACGCTGCCCAAACCCTTTGTTTGGTGGCCGTCTTCTTACTTTTCTGATTCTCGAGTCAGAACCAGAAGAGAGCAGCAGGACATAGAAGACCAGCCGTTCGTTTCCCATCACCATCCGATCGTGACCCACTCTTGCAGAATTCGATCCTCTGACGTCAGGTCTCTGCAAATCCAGATCAAAACAAAAAACTCCTCACTTTCTGCAACAGGAAGCACCTAGATCCGGGGACGGAGAACGCAGCACTGCTGCATCATCTTCTTCTATCGCAACATCAGGGCGATAGCGCCCTGTTTCTTCTCAGGCGATGGCTTTTCAGCCCCTGCCCTTTGTAACTCCGGGTGCGATGGTGATCTTGGATCCTCTGACCAATCAAGATTGTGGCCCACTCCTGTGATCAAGCTATCGGATGCGAAACTGAAGAACACTAGCTTCTTTGGTTCGAATTGCACAAAGATCTGTGCGTCTTCTCCGATCAAGTTGTCCTAGCCCACTCTGAATTCCAGATCCAATCTGGAAAGAGCCTGAGACTCTCCTTCTCCCGGGAGCAATGACACGGGTTCCAATTTCAACAAATCGGCAATTGCAGGCCTCGAGTCCAGATCTGTGATCTGCGCCTCCGATCTTCACCAGTCTGTGAAAGGCCACAGTGCAACTGTCTGAAACTGGAGTCAGATAGAGAACCAATCTCTGATCTGTGATGGCGGAGCAACACCAGTTCGAATGAGAGAGAACCTTAGCAAAGAGGGAGAACGAAAGGTTTGAAATTTAAAAAACCAAAATTTTATGCTTAAACAGTTGAGAGGGCAAATATGTGAAGCTGCATGGACTGCAACCCTTAAACTACACTTGTGTGGACCATAGCCTTTAAAAGTTCCATTTCAGGAACCTTTTGCCTGTTTCTTCTTGAATTCTAATAACCAAGTAACTTTTTATATGTACATCAGAGGAGAAAAGTGACAAATTGTAAAAGAGTCTAAAAAGGAAATTGTATGCGATGGGAGACAGTTAGTAATATAAATTATAATTGTGTCATCAAAGACATTTTTGTATCATGAAAGACAATTTGTGAATTCTATTTCTTCAATCCAATATAAAAACAAACAATGAAATTTACGTACTTACATGAAGAGATGCGGGGATGGTTGTTCAAACTTTCGTCAAAGTACTTAAGACTTCTTGAATGGACGCAAGAAACTTGATTCTTTGATAGTCTTGATACTTCGATTTTTAGAGTATATGGATCATGTAAAATGCAGCCGCATTTCACCATGATTTTGATCCTCTATCCAATAAAAGGTAAATCGGATGGGTGAAAAGTGGCTATATCCCAAATATTCTATGATATAAGCTTCGTAACTTTGGTTTTTAGAGTATATGGATCATGAAAAATCCGGCAGCATTCAAGCTTGATTTTGATCCTCTATCCGATAAAACCTAAAGCAAATAGGCCGAAGTGATCACATCCTATGCCAAAAATTGAAAACAACCTTAAGGCAAATCCCAAGAATCTGCTTCAACATTAACTAACAAAGTAGAGACTTTCTGCAAGTGCTTTGTTGTGGGAGAGTTCTTAGACAGCTTTCCCTTCAGGAGTTGTTGCCGAGGCACGTCAAGGGGCACGCTCTCTAGTATGAATTCTGCCTCTTGGGTAAATTTCCAGTACAAAGGCTCTCCGCAACTAGGGGTGTACATGGGCCGGGCCGGGCTGATCTCGATCTGGGCCAGCCCACTTTGGATCCGGCATGGATGTGTAATTTAGGGCCTGTTTGATACTTGGACTGGGCTTGGATTAAGTGATGGAAAGCCCAAAGCTGGTCTGTGTTAGCAATGCATGTAATTTAATTTAATTAGTCCACACAATAGATCCAATGCCCACATAAATGTTAAAAACCTGGTTCAGCCCAACCCGATTCATTAAATGGGCGGGCTCGAGCTGGACTTTTTTGACCCATTTTGGGCTTGGACTAAGCCTGGGCCAGTGTTTTTAAAGTCTGGCCACGCCTGTATATGCCTTAGCCCGGCGCGGCCCAGCCCATGAACACCCCCTCAGCAACGACGCCTCCATACAACGGTCTTGTAGCAAAATTCAGACCTACTGCACTTGAGGCACAAATGATGGACTCCAATAGTTGCTCAGACAATACAAAAAGAGGGACCAATAGAAAAGAGGTAAGGACGAATAAACTTTACCCATAAGAGAGGAAAACAAGAGGTACATATGGGCCTTACACCTAAAGGCCCACAAAACCAAGCATTATAAATCATGCAAAAAAACAACCAAAATGCTATCCGTAACACACCACCTCCAAAAAGAACTCCAATCCCCTAATTTTTCTGGGTGTTGGAGTTACTTTCCACAATGGAAATCCCTGCATCGAGCTGGCTTATTCCTCTTCTGATCGATGAATTTAACCTAAGCTTTCAGGATGATAGATGGGTGGAACAAGAACACCTTGTTGTATGCTTCCTCTTTCTGTTGTTCCTGCCGAAAAGCATCCTAAATCAGGGTGGGGTGGATAAGATCGTAACCATTGGGAAGTCCATCCTTGCTAAATAGTCTGCTATGTATGGATGTGATCAAGACCAAACAGTCACCTTTTATCTGGACTGATATGAGATGTCCATACTGGCCAGTACATTTCATTGGCTTCATTTATGATAAGTGTACGTACACGTAAAGACGCATGGATACATAAACAAATGGACCAATTGGCCGGCCTATCGTAATGCCCGAGCATTAGTCCGGCTTGTTTATTCAAGCGGCCCTATTTAGAAGTCAAGTTCAGCCTATTGGGCTGATACTTTTTCCCAAAAGTAGCCCCCACTACAGTCAGGGAGGAGATCGGTTGTGCTGGGGACAAGTCCAATAGACCTCCTAATCAAAAAATTAGGGTTAAATTCAATTGTTATGAACTGGGCCTAAAAGTCACCACATTGGCCCATTAGGAGATCAATTGGATTGGCCCTGTCCATTGAAGGAACAAATCAAGATAGAAAGAAACCTTTATCACACTGTTAACAACTAACATGCAGAGGATCAAGAGCAAGGGGTTGCTCAATTTGTTAGAAACCATGGATCTCACTGAGCTACAGAGGGATATCCCACTCTTTCTACATGTGTTCTCCTTTCTGTAGTGTGGGTTTCCTCTTCCCACTTGTGTTGCCTCTCCATTTAACAGTGTAGGCTTCCTCTTCCCATTCGTGTGGGCTTTCTTGCGTCCCCTGCCCCTGGCCTAGGGCATAGGGATAAAACATAACATAAAGATAGTCTACAATAATAATTTTGGGTTAATATCGCTTCAGATGCCATTTCAATCTGTCCTCTATAATGAAGATTTTTGGATTTACATTTCGGAGAAACTTTTCGGATTTACATTTCGGGGAAATATTTAAAATAATATATATTTATAGAAAACTGAAAAATAGAAGGTAAAAATATTAATTATGGATTTAATCCATTCTAGTAAAATAATACTATAACACATTCAATTTAAGTGTTTTTCTTTTTCATTTAACCCCCTTAGTTTTTTTTTTCTTTTAAATATCCACAAAAACCATTTCGACCATTTCGGCCATTTCGGCGAAGATTGACCGATATTCAAAACGAAAAGTTTTGAGTATCATTTCCTTTCGGCCACTTGACCGAAATGAAATATATCGGCAATTTTGGCCGAAACGGCATGAAATTGATAACTATGTGAGCACCACTCACTTACTGACCCACATGCTAATGATATTTCCTATGTATCTTCAATCAATGTGATCATTTGTGTTTTGCTACTTTCATAAGTTGCAAAAAAGTTTAACTTTGGTCTGGCCCAACTAAAGTCTTGAAACCCCCCAACCTTTGATAAACCCCTCCTTCCCAGGAAACCATTTTCTCTTCTCACATATTAAAAGGATTTGAGTGTTGGAAAATTCATTAAGATGGACAAAACTTGGGTCCAAGAAGTTGTATTATGTTTATTTTAGATGGACCAGACTTTGCGTGCAAAAAGTGAAGAAAAAGCAAGCAAATTCAAGCTTTTGGAAGAATGCAATATCCGATCGATCGGATATTGGGCCGATCGATCGGATCTCGACAACCTCTCAATTAATAGAGGTATTTGATTGATCGGATGGCGGCGATTATTTCAGGAAAGTGCCAATTCAAGTATAACTCTTCAATTCTATTTCAATTGCTACTCAAACTCTCCCACACGAGCCTAACTCTATAAATATTCTTTAAGCCTCAATTCCAAATACCGCTCTCATTGTTCTAAGCCCTAGAAATTCCTCAGAGAGATTTTTCTTCTCCAAAAAGCCTTCTTTACGCCTTCATGCTGAAGCTTTCTTCATCTGAAGTTCTTCCTCTACTTTCATAGCATATTCGTCTTGAGCCGTGTCAAGGCATGAAGTTCCAAGGTCTGGAAAAGGTGAACGTCGTAGTCGTCGGCAAGAGCAACTACAGTCTTTAAGTTGTGTTAAACTAGAAAAGGGTAGTAAGTACTTCTTTTAACCTTTGATTTACATAGTGCTTGATCTTGTTGGACCTGTGTTAGGACCCATGGTTTTTTTCTGTTTAGGGTTTTCCACGTATATATCACGTGTTCTCTTGAGATTGTTTGTGGCTGATTGTTGGTAATTTAGGGTTATTGCTTAATTAATTTCCATAAAGAAATCTGTGTAGGGACCTTAAGCCTTTTTAGGGTTGGTTTTAGTTTTGGATTTGGCTTTTTTTAACAGATGATGCCGAAAGTTCTATAATGGGAGTATTTACCACCAGGCACACATTTGGATGCATGAAACAATAGGATCCAAACTTGACTGATTCCTATGAAACAATAGGATCCAAACTTGACTGATTCCTATGAAACAATAGGATCCAGAAATGATTACCATTGATTTAAAAGGATGAGAGATTGATTTCTCAAGTAGGTTACCATTTTTCTTCAAGGATAAGAGATTGATTCCTCTAGAACCATGGACATGAAAATGCAATAGAATGCACATTAGTACTTCTTGGGGACAACCTAACGTAAAAATACCATAAAATCGTCATTTCCATGGAGATTATAAAAGTAGTAGGGGTGTAACAGTTTAGTTAACCATTTGTTTTCGGAAAATCGTTAACCAAACCGTATTTTACGATTTTCAGTTTTTAAAAACCGTAATCATACCCTAAAAAATCGTTAAAAACCGAACCGTGGTTAACCATGTTAGATGGTTCGGTCACGGTTAATCGTCACTTAAAAAAAAAATCTTTACCCTTTGACTCTGCATGCAGAATAACATTATCATATCTTACATGCCAAACAAACAACACTATCATTTTCACCAAAATAAACACAACTAAAAGTCTAAAATGATACTGCAAACATATAAGCTCCTTTGTTTTCTTTTTAATTAGTGTAACCATTCGGTTAACCGTGTGTTTTGGGAAAATGGTTAAACGAACCGTGTTTTACGTTTCAGTTCGTTTAATAACCATGAGTCAAGACTGAAAACCGTAACCAAACCGTTAAGTATAATTTTTCGATTTTAATAATTTTAACCTTAACCAAACTGTGAAACATGGTTATTAACCATCGGTTCGGTTCGGTTCGGTTAGACAGTTTTTCTGTTTTTTTTTACACTCCTAAAAAGTAAAGTTTCAGACATCACCCCGGTTTTAATGTGATAGGCCGCTTCAAGGCCGTTGCTAAATTGACCTGCGTGTTTTCAAGTTATTCAATGAAGAAATTTAGACCCCCACCCCCAACTCTAATTATACACTACTGAGTCATCAGTATTTTTTTTTTTTCCTGATGCGGAGTCATAAGTTACCTTAGCTGCATAGCCAACGATAAGTAGGATTGTTTTTTTTTTTTTTTTTCTTTGTTGTTAGTAGTCCATTAGATGGATTTTAATGGGGAAAAGTAAAAGCATTCATTGTTTTGGAGCTTTATCCTTGGAAATAATTCCTTCTCTAAGACCTCTAAGATCACCATTAAAGATCACTTAATACAAATAAAGGCGACAATTACTTAAAAATATTTGTGCCATTATATTTTTCAACGAAAGGCCCTTGTTTGAAGATTTGAGATATTTTAGGGTTGCCATTTTCTACAAGATATCAAATGCAGCTGAAACATCATATACTTTCTATATCCACCTGAAGAAACAACATATATAGGAGAGGCAGTCATGCTGTTTACAAATGACTTGTCATCGGTTTTGTTAGGGCCCATTTGCATCCTGGTTATTGAGTTCCTAGGAATTCTTTGTAAAGTGGGTTTAATCGAGTACTAAAATGGTGAAGGGACTGAAGGGCATGAGGTGTAGATGCACATGGCACCATCACTTTCCTAGGATCTAGCTTATTAAGAGATGCGTGAAAAACCATTTCCCATCAAGCCAAGAGATCATAGATCATTATTTGATGACATCTAATGAATCCTCACAGTGAATCCTTCGATTGTCCTTTTGACAGGAAGCGATTGCTTTGAAATCCTGAAAGTCAGATTCAAGGTTTTTTTTTTTTTCTTTTTTCACTCAGCTTAGGGGGATTGGAATGCAGCCCTTTGGAAAGAGAAAGTAGACCTTTGGTGACGTGAGGGAGCTCTCGGGTGAAAGAAGTAGACCTCGGGTGAGGTAGGATAGCCCTCGGGTGAGAAAGGTGGCTCTTTCATACCTAGCCATTGAAGCAGCGCTTCGAGATACAAACAAAGTTGTTAATATCGTTCTGGATCCCATTTCAGTTCCGACTCCGAAATGAGAAGCTTCGGCCATTCAGAATTTCGGTGAAACTTTTGGAAATTACAATCCGGGGAAATATAAAAATATGTATGTAGAAAAATAAAACACTAAATATGGATTTAATCCATTCTAGTAAAACCTTTTTGAATTACACTTTGGGAAAATATATGAAATAAAATGAATAATAGGTAGGAAAATAAAATAATAATAATAATAATTATGCAAAATATCATATCGGCTGAAATTTAAAACAAAACGTTTTATGCAAAATTTCGTTTTGGCCACTGAACCTAAACAGGAATTTTGGGCTGAAACGGTACGAAATTAATGACCATCGCTACAATCGGACAATTCCATTGGTGGAAGAGGAGGTCCCTTTTGCAGCAATGGAACTGGGGGAAGGGGACTGTGACGGTGACGGCCGGCCCCATTCACAGACAAAAGCGTAACAAACGAAAAGTGGGTTGGGTGGAAGAGCGAACATGATGAAAATTCGTGGCCCATAAGAAGAAAGCCCTTTCTGCCAGGACGACAACCATTAGTGCAGTTTCATTCCAAATAGTTATCAGATAAGAAACGATGCCTCCTATCACTGGAGTAAGTGGCCGTACTTGAAATTCTATTCATGTTAGACAAACAGACATGTATTCATTTCTTAAGCTGGCTCTTCTGTTCTAAAAGCTCACTAATCTCCAAACTACCAAGACTCAAACCTCTTGGTGAAATGGTGGTGGAGGTTTGGAGAGGAGAAGGAAGCTCTTTGGAGGAAGGTCATTGCTTCTTAATATGGGGAGGATAGGTGGGGGTGGTGGCCTTCACCTGGCCCTAGACACCGCAGGTCGGGAGTGTGGGGTACCATTGCTTCAGTTGGTGATGTGTCTTCTGAATGGGGGAAAGTTTTGTCCAAAGGGGTTGGTTTTGTGGTGGGTGAGGGGAGGAAGGTCAGCTTTTGGTTGGATGATTGGGTAGGGGTAGGACTTTTGTCTGAGTTATTTCCTAGGTTATTTAGAGTGGTGTTGAATAAGGAATTTGCTGTCAGTGATTGTTATGGGGTGAGGGAGGGTGAGATTGTGTGGAATGTGTCTTTTAGGAGAGGGCTTCGCTTGTTAGAGGAGGTTCAATATGGGGAGTTATTGAGTCTTCTTTCTAATGTATTTCTGTGCAGGGATTACAATGACTCTCGGATTTGAAAACCTTCCTTATCAGGAGAGTTCTCAGCTAGAGCTTTTCACTTGGCCTTGGAGGGAAACTATACCTCTAGATCTCCTTCTTCTTTGGTTTGGATGGGGCTAGTTCCTCCTTGGGTGGAGGTCTTCTGTTGGCTTGTTGCTGCAGCAAAGGTATCTACGGCAGACAATTTGAAAAGGAGAGGATTGACAACGTCTAACATCTCTGACATTTGTGTGATGTGTCATAAGAAAGAGGAAACAGTGAACCATCTTTTTCTTCACTGTGCATTTGTAGCAGGTATATGGGGTTATTTCTTTGGCAGGTGTGGAGTAGCTTGGTGAAGCTCGGAGAATATTGCAAATGCGGTAGAGTCTTGGGCAAGAGGTCCATTTACTGGATGTGGGCGTACACTGTGGAGATTGATTCCTTTTACTATTCTTTGGTGCATTTGGAAAGAAAGAAATGACAGAATTTTTAGAAATGTCTCCTCTACTTCAGAAGAGTTAGTTGCCTCGATCTCTTTGATGATTGCTAATTGGGCTTTGGTTAGAAAGGAGTTTTCGAATTTTAGTCTTAATGACATATTAGTCAATTGGGAAGCCTGTATGAGGTGTGGTCGTTTTAAGGTGAGGAAGTCCGTTCATTGGTCTCCTCCCCCTCTTGGTGTTCTTAAGTTCAACGTCGATGGAGCTGCTAGAGGTAAACCGGGGCCAGCAGGAATTGGTGGGGTTCTTCGTAATAGTAAAGGAGAAGTTTTATTCATGTTCTCCAAGCATGCAGGAGTTTGTGGCTCAAATGAAGCAGAGGTTTTAGCGATTTTGGAAGCTCTTCGTTGTTTCTCTAGAAACTTTCATGGTGTTCTTATGGTGGAGAGTGCCTCCTCCAATGCTATCGCTTGGGTGATAAATCGGAAGAGGAATCCATGGAAATTTCAATTCCTCTTTAATGAAATTCGGGCTTTATCTTCCTCAATCAATGTTTACTTCCGCCATGAGCTTAGATCAGCCAACCACTTCGCCGATGCTTTAACTAAACAGGGGATTGAGAGGATGTCTCCTTGGGAGGGTATTATCCTGTAGTTTGCTTCAGTGGGGTATAACGCTCTTGTACTTAGTTGCTCTTTTCTCCTTTTGTGTTTCCTCTTTCTTTTATGTTCTTTATATTCTCTTCATGTTTGTTTTTCTTTTTTGTAACCTTTTTTTAATTTATTAAGAAGTTTCCGTTACCGTTCAAAAAAAAAAAAAGCTCACTAATCTATTACATTCTTCTTCCGCCGCTAATAACTAAATAAATAAATAAATAAGAAGAACGGCTGATATGGAGGACTTAGGGAAGATGGAAACAGATAATCTGTTGCTCGTTAAGACTGAATTATGAAATGTGTACCGTTTTCAACTCTCGGCTTCCGTGGAATATAATGTTAGATGTTCCAACTCCGACAAATCATACTATTGATTTTAGACATCATTAATTACTTTCTATGGGCAAGCCTTAAATTTTTTTTTTTTTTTCTCTTTCTTCCTTTTGAGAAGAGATTCGAACTCATGCATCCTTTCTTTGGGTGGACAATAGATTCGGTAGGGGACACGGCCGGCTACCTTTTACATAAATTTATCCTTTACAAAAGCTCCCATTTTCCATTTCCATAAATTCAACAAATCGAAATATTTCCTTACACAAACCACAAGCCACAGAAACTCCCTCACTCCTAAAGTTATAGGATTTTGCTATCTAATGCAATGATTATCCCTTCATCAATTGTTAGGATCATTGCATTCTAGTCCTCGTCTTTTGTCATTTTGCTAGTCCAAAATGGGAGGTCGACCTGGATCTTATCACGGATTGTTGTGCACTCAAACAGTCGAAGATCTGGGAAACTTGCTGCAAATGTTTGGATCTCTGGATGATTGATAAAGGGTTCTATCCCTCTCTAAATAAGTCATCTCCAGTTGTCATGACTTCCATAGAAGCCTTCTCCACTCAGCAGTCTCACATCTCTTGACTAACAAGGAACAATGCCACATGAGTTTGACGTATGCTCATAGAGTTGGATCTAAATCAAGACTCAACAAATTATTAACGTTTTCACTGGGAGATAACCTTGACACCAAGCCAACTGCTTAATTTGATGTGGGCCTATCGTGGCCACGTGATTCGTACACGTAGTTGCCACACCATTCTGACACTACTTAGCCTTATCCCATTAATTTGGTCCACTTGATTTCCATTCTTGAAATCTGAACAAACCATTACCACTGCCCTATCTACGGAACAAGAGAGAAAGACCTCTCTCTCTCTCTCTCTCTCTCGATAATACATGGAAGAGCATGCCTGTACAGAATATTGGCTGGAGGGAGCAAAAACGCGCTTCTTTGGGTCCATCTTTTTACAGTGGTATGGGGCCAAACTGAAATGTACCTCTTAAATGCATCAACAACCCTCTAAATGTTGATACAAGCATCACACAAATTATATATTCCTCGGTCCCTTTTCTCTTCATTGCAACAAATTAGACAAGAGAAAACAAGAATATGAGAAGGAACCTGCTCTTCAGCATCTTCATCATACAACACATCAATTCTACTACCAGACATATGAACTTACTCCTAATATGCAAAAAACCCAGAGAAGACAATGATAAAACATAACCAGTTTTGCACCAAAAAGAGCAAAGGAATGCTCTCTCTCTCTCTCTCTCTCTCTCTCTCTCTCTCTCTCTCTCTCACAGCATGGAGAGTGCCAATGTGCCATACACACCACCATGATAGGTTTAGTTAGGCTTTTGCACCAAAAAGAGCAAAGGAATGCTCTCTCTCTCTCTCTCTCTCTCTCTCTCTCTCTCTCTCTCTCAGCATGGAGAGTGCCAATGTGCCATACACACCACCATGATAGGTTTAGTTAGGCTTTAGTCAATTGGGAGCTTCATTTCCCAGGGTTCCGATGGATTTCAAACATTTGATTTTAATCATACGGATATAATAACGAGTAAACTCAGAGAATGTGAAATGAAAGCTCTTCTCCCATATACAATTCTATAGCTTCTTGCGCCTATTAATGGAAGAGAATAAATGCAACACATGAACGACCCATCTGGTCTCAATGTCGCAGAAATACAAGAAAAGCACCGATCATTTCTACCGCCTAAATCGGTGGTAAGTGCTCATGAATGCCAAAGGGCTGGAGTCACATGATCAGGCCAGACATTGAATGGAATCCAAGGAAAGCGCATTCATTCAATGCACACATGTATACAATGGATACATATTTCTCTCACTTCCCCACATTTGTTGTAAGGAGTAAGGTGATAAAAGGAAAGTAGAAGAGAAAGGACAGATGTACAAGGAAAATGCATCAGCATTGCATGCCACACACGTTTTGTGTTTGGTTTCCTTCCCTTGGAAAATGCCCGTCCAAACAACTGGAATTACAAATGCATAATAAAAGAAGAAAGAACAGAAGCTGACATCATTTGAAACCATAGCTGAAACTAAATTTCTTCTACACCCATCTAAGCTATTTAGCTTAAAACAAGACGAGAGAGAGAGAGAGAGAGAGAGAGAGTAACCATATTTGTAGTAAAAAATTTTTTTTTTCTCTCAACCCATCTAAACTGTTTGGATTAAAAGAAGGCACAAGGCATGGAAGTAACAAAGAGAGAAGATGAAAATGAAGCTGAAACACTTGGAAACTATTGTTCTCACTAAATTTCTTCTCCACGCATCTAAAATGCTTAGCTCAAAAGAAGCCATCCAAATCGCTTAGCTCAAAAGGAGCGAGAGAGAGGATAACAAAGGAAGCTAAAATCCTGATAAACCATAGGTGAAACTAAAATATGTTTTCCCACCATCTAAAATGCTAAGCTCATGAGAGAAAGAGAGGCAAAGAGAGATTTTGGTCAGTCCAAGTGTAACAGAAACACATCCCATGAGCAATGGCCCATGAAGATATTAGAAAAGAAAATAAAAAGACCCATTAACCATCCATACATGAGTTGAGAGAAGATCCTAAAGGAAAAAAAAAAAAAAAAAAAAAACAAGAGTAAAATAAACACAAGCAGAAGAAGGAAGTAAAACTCTAAACCCTAAAAACTCATAATTTTAAGAAGCTAATGGGCAATTGTAGCAAAATGGACATATTGAGTATGGGTTTTTTTTTTTTTTTTTTTTTTTTTTTCCTTTTTGTCTTTCTTCTTCTTTCTCTCCTATTGGGGTTTCTTACCAAGGGTGTGCTTGTTGTTGTGCATCCAAACCTTCAACACTTGCCTCTTCAAGCACTCCTCCGTACAAAACTGCTGCACCGCCGCCTCGTCGTGCTTCTGGATCCGCCACCCCAGCTTCTCCGCAAACGCCAGCATCTTCTCCTTCTGCTCCGCCGTGAACCTAGTACGGAACCTCTTCTTCCCAGTCCCCCCTCCGCCGCTGCTCGGGTTCGACACGTCATCCTCCTGCTCCTCATGCGACGGCGCCGCCCCTCCGCCTGACGACAACGGCAGAGCCAGCGCCGGAGACGCCCGGATATGCGGAGCCGCCATGTGGAGGTACCCGGCTGTGGGGGGCCGGTAGTACGGCGACGAGAAGTGGTGTTGGTGTGGGTGGTTGTGGTGGAGGAGGAACCCCACCTCTCCCCCTCCGTCCGACTCCTTCCGGTGGAAGTTCCGGTGGCAACCGCAAGCGGCGCATTTTAGCGCGTCCAGCGTACCTTCCTGGCCCGCGGGCATGTACTCGCCGCAGCCATCGACCGCGTGCCCTCCTATGGTCACGGCGTGGTTCTTCAAGCACTCGCGATACCTGCTCGCGAGCTTCTTTAGCCGCGCGGAGTTGCCGAGAGCATCGCAGCTCGCGGGAGCGGGCAGGGGCTCGCTCACCTCCTCTTCCTGCTCGTCGTGATCATCGAATTCCATGGTCTGTTTGTTTTGGACGGTGGATCTTTCTTCCTCACATGGCCATGGAAGGTTCTGAAATCAGATCTCTCTATAAAAAATTCTTCTTCCTTTTCTTTCTTCTTTTATGAATGTGAGAGAAGATAAGAGGCAGAGGAGAAGATAAGAGCGAGAGAGATATGTCCTCCTCCTCCTCCAAACGCCTTTGATGTACTTTTCTGCTCTCAAATAACACGCACTCTCTCTGTCTCTCTCTCTCTCTCTCTCTCTCTCTAGATGAAGGAAAAGGTCATTGCTACCGGATATAGCCGGTGGGATTTACTTACCCTCCCTTGTTCCTTTTAGAGGGCCAGGCTTTTGCTAGTTTTACTTTATCACTGTGTGGTAAAATGAAAAAGTCTATTTGTAGAGAGACGTAGCAGCTCTCGTGGTAAAATAGAGGATCCCCCCTCCCATGTAATTCGGTCCTGACATCGGTCTCGATGTCGGGACATGCAGCAGCTCTCGTGGTAAAATAGAGGAGCTGAAAATATCTCCGAGTGATATTTTAAATTTGGATATGTCTTGTTAAAAACAAAGGCGGATGTGGCATATGTAATTTTATATATGTAACTTGGCAACTCTAAAAGAGATATCAAATGCAAATGCAAGTGGCCCGTGATCATTATTTTATTCAAAATAAAAATTTGCACCAAAAAATTCAAATGCAAATGAGTCATCACCATTATTTTATTCAAAATAAAATTTTGAAGTATGCTTTATAGTATGCAAAATTTAGTATACCATCACATACTTCAAATGCCATGTAGGATATGACGTATTTGTTGGAGACAATCTCATATTTCAGTTAAAGCTGTTGGAGGCTGACATGGCCATTTAAAGTGTCTGTTGGAGTTGCTTTGAGTATGGTAAAGTATCTGTTTAATTATACTGCTGTGGATACTTCTCGTGCGGTAATCACAGGGTACTTGTTGTTGAAATCACGGAATGGGATTATTCCACGGGACCTCATTCATAGGTCTGTTTAATTGCATTGACTTGAGGAATTTTTGTATCTTGATTTTAGAAGACTCTTGAATTGTTGTTGGCCACAGTAATCACTCAAAGGTTGCTTTAGAAGCTGTTTCAAAATTTAATATTGGGAGTAACTAAACATTCTGATTTGTTTATTTTAAACAATTTGAGTTTTCTTATTCATAATAAGGGTAATTTTTATTAGGATTTGAAAAGTTTCTATCCAAAAAAAATTATAAATCCTCCAACATATGGAATTCCTAGAATTTCTACGATACATACTTGAGTATCTAGAAATTTCAACAATAAAAAAAGAAAAGAGGTTGAGATTCTAGAAATCCCAAAGTTCATTTGATGCTTTTGGGTGGATGGGATTTTGGTAAATAAATACAACACATGCAAGTGCCGGGGGGGGGGGGGGGGGGGAATCAGCTGTCGCATCACATCCATGAATTTCCAACAAATCAAATTCTTGTTGGAAATTCTAATAACGAAACAAGTCCTAAATCTCAATAGGAAATCCCACTTGTGAATACAATCACGACCAAGCATTAAAAAATGAAAACTTGTGTTGTTTTAGTTCCTATATATCTATGTAAATACAATTCTAGTATTAGTTTTCTAAAATAGGACATGTTATTGGCTAAAACTTGGTCATCTACGAAAGCGAAGTCCACTGTTTATCAACAATTCAACTGAAGGATATGAAATGGCCAACAAACAAATAACCACTAAATTGTAGAATTAAAATGAGATGATTCGGCTGAGTCTTCCATGTATTTGACTCAGTCTTGTCAAAATAAGATGACTCTAGATAGCTAAGAGTCGCATCAAAGAGTTTTCCAACCATGCTACATACTGGAAAGTATTCTGCTACGAGCAGACTGCATGTGCAACCCAACTCTATGGGGCCCACTTCGGCCCAACTTGGATCGATCCTGCCCATTTCACTTTCTTATCCCTCTATGATTTAGCATATACCCATTATTTTGCTCATAAAACCTTTACTTACTGTTGGATCAAATCTAGAAAAGAATATACGGTTAATAGACATTCAAAGTTGAAGTTATTAAATAAAGTGCCATGTAAATATGATGGAGATAATTTTTTTTTTTTACATCTTTCTTATCCATAAATATATATATATAGAGCAGGGCTCTCCTAAACTGCAGCTTGACTTATCTTAAACTGGAATAGTGCTGGTCATATAAATCAAAGTTGATTATATGTGTTTTTTACATGATGAAACTGAAAAATCCAGTTTTAATTGGATATATCTTGATTTTGGAGACGATCATCATGAAAAAAACAGCATAATCGACTTTGATTTGTGGGACCAGCTATATTTCAGCTTAGGATAAACTGGGCTGCAGTTTATAAGAGCCGGCCCCATATATATACATATATATATATATTCATTTTGTCTTCAGTATTCAAATCATTTACACAAATATTCTTATTTTGACAATAGTTTCCAATAATATCGTAATGAAAACACACTATGAGATTATATTGATATTATCTCCTTCTGTTATCACTCCATTAACAATATTTTCAATATCTAGATCATTTATTTTACCTCACTTATTTGACTTCTATGCGGATCAATATATCTGAGTTTGGATTATTTGATGGTGGATCCCGCCACCAGGGGATTTGGACTTCAATATTTGAGTGCTAACATGGCCCAAGGATATGGACAGCACCACCAACAGCTTTGACAGTCCTAACAAGTTGACATTATCAAAATTGGGCTTTCCTTGAATCAACCAATTTTTATGTAAACCCTTTTCTGCCCTTCATTACACAGTCTAGTGGGCCAATTATGACTAGTTCAAGCAACTCACACTAGTCTGATCCCATGAATTGTCCCTCTCTTGAATTTCACTTATTCAACAAATTACAAATTTGAGAGAATTTAAAAAATAAATCCACTTTTAAAACTATTAAAGACCAATTTGTTTGCATATAATACACATAAATCGAATATATATATGCCTCCATAGTCAAAATGAATGCCACACTACACCCCACAAGGATTACAAAAAAAAAAAAAAAGTGGAGTGAAATATTTGAGGTGAGGAGTGAATGATATATATAAGCTAGCGTGTAGACCTTAACTTCCCTTGAACTAATTTAAATTATTAGAGTGATGGTTACGTATTCATTTTTCATCTTTTTTTTATTCGGTTTTTATTTAAGAGGAGCTCATTTATAGTCATTTTTGGATATTCACCATGTCGCCAAATAATTTTTTGGAATTCAATTACACAAAACAAACAGGCTCTCAATGTTAAAGCTTCATAATTAACCTGATATTTGTCCTACTCCTTTTATTTAAGTTCTTGCCCACCATATATCTCAATTCTAGGCAAATTGGATGCATCCCATTGGGTGCACATGAAAAGGGAAAAGTCCACCCAATCCACGAGAGAATACACCATCAAAACTCGACCACAAGAGAAAACAGTTAAGACTTCGACCAACGAAGCTCACATCGGGAAAGAGGATAGTGCTGCTGCAGCAGTCCTAACCCCTAACACGAGGTCGAGCACGTTCAATTGGTAACTTAGCTATGGTGGAGCCCGCCATAAAAAGAGAAAAAGAGAAAATTAATTTTGTCTCTTGCCTTTGGGTTCATTATTTAAATGTTTCTATAGAGTTGATAATGATTCTTTTCCAAATTCTACAACTTACGTGACACAAATAGCACAGCAGGGTGAAAAGTTTAGATGATTTGATTCTAACTTCAAAATTATTTTACTTACAAGCCCAACCCATATTTGGTTATTGGGATTAGGGATGTCAAACTACTAGGCTGGTTCTGTGGGTCAGGGCCGGCTCAAGATAATTTGAGGCCTAAAGCGACAATCCTAAATGAGGCCTAAAATTATCTATTCTTTTTTCACTTTTTCTTAGAAGTTTTGAGCATTTGGATTCGTATTTTCTAATAAATACATTTATCATTTATAAATTATAACTAATAATATTTATAAATAAAATGAACACTAACAATAATAAACATACAATACGAGCATGGAATTAAAAAAAAAATCTTAAAATTATAAAACAATAGAACCTGATTTAGGGATTTATTATTATTGGCAATAAAGATTGTAAATGTATATGAATTTAGAATTTGGTCCAGCGTTTTCATTATGAAAAAAATGGATTATATTTGAGTTAGTGGATTATGATTAACATATATTATAAAAAAGACTCACATATATTATCAGAATATATCCACATATATTATTAAAAAGAAGACAAAACCAGGTCAATAAATCTTTAAAGAATATTGCCTTAGAAATTAAAAAAAAAAAATTATAGAGAAAGGCAATGTCATGATGAGCCCTATGACGTATTAGTGATGAGTATATACCATAGCTTGAGTAGTAAAGTTCTGTGCTATGAATGCATAAGCAGGGAAAGAGTACATGTATTGAGCTACCAAGGACGTAATAGCCCCTAAAGGGGCTAGAGCAAGGCCTAATAGAAAATTAATTGAATTATTGATTGTGTCATAAAGACCCTTGTGCTCATGTCCCAATCGACCCCTAGGAGGAATATGTGCTTCTAAAAAGATAGCCCATTTATACAGAATGGTAAAGGGGGCCCCTCTGTGATCATAACTCATAGAAATTTTTAGAAATAGGAAGAAGGGCTATTTTTATCCTTACCAACGACAGAGAGTGAGAGAGTAAAGAGTACGTGAGATGGAAAAGCATTGGTGGAGAAATGTTCATTTGAAAAACCTCACTGGTGAGGTGGCAAAGATGTTGGGTTGAGATTTGTTGAGATTTAAAAAGACACTGTGTCGAGAAAAAGAAAAAGAATGATGACACTTGTTTTAATGCTTTGTTTAAATGTGAAAAGATGGCTTTAATGAGATGTGATACTAAATTACTATTATGGGGCCTTGGGAGAAAAAAAAAACTATGACATTTGCTTGAATGCTTTTTTAGAATTTGAAAAAAATGATTTTTACGGGGCTTTATTTTTTGGGGGGCCTAAAGCAAGGGCTTTTCTTGTCCAATGGTTGAATTGCCCCTATGGTGGGTCAAGTCATTCTAGAACTACCTTTAAATGGAACGAACGCTTGTGATGAAAATATAAATTTTAAGCCCGGGATCAAAAGAACTATATGTCGTCATCACATAGATTTATGACATTTATTATATGTGATTTAACCGAGAAAATCTAAACTAATAATTTAACAAGTGAAAGGCTAAAATTTACCATCGATAAGATATAATATATATATATATATATATATTTAAGTGAGAACTAGTTCTCATATATTATATGAGAACTTTTTTGCGGAGCCCAACTAGCAACACATCCAAATCTAGCAACCAATAGGGAACCCCCTAATAGTCACTAATCCCAATAACTGGCATACATCCGAATGGACTAAACCGTTGGATCGGGGGTTGAATATTTTTTTGAATATGAAGCCATTAAACTTGTGGGCCACGGATGAAGGAGTTAGGGGTATGGGTTTGGAGTCAAACTTGATACTTAGGGTGGTCTCACATATATCTTTCCATTCCCCTGGTCCTATCCCCAAATGGGGCGCACAATTGGGCCCTACAAAAAAGTCCTCATATAATATTTGAGAACTAGTTCTAACCTGAATATTACATGTATATACCCCCACCCTATCTCTCATAGTAAGGTGAGAGATGCTCTCATATGAGCATCTCCCAATATGCGGTTCACACCGTAAGTTATAAGGACGATCCTTATAGGACCGTCCTTACGATCCGTACAATTCGAAACGCCCACAGGGGCCCACCTTATGACCCATCCAAATTGACCAAACATTCACAACTCCCTTATAGGCACCGAATCCCATCAATTTGCATGGATTAGGATGAACTAGACCGTTGGATTGATGGTCAATTTTTCTTGTTTGATGTAAAGTCGTTAAACATGTGGACCACGGAAGAAGGGGGTTAGAGGTATTAAATTGACTTCAAATTTAATGTGTAGGCTGGTGCCACTTGGATCTTTCGGTCTCCTCTTTCCCATGAGCATTGTGGACTCACGATGGCCCCACAAAGTGGTCCGCACCGTGTATATATATATGTGGAAAATTCCCAAAAACTCCTCTATCCTAAAGGGGAGTATCTGCCCCTATCTAATATGACAGCCAATGATTTCTTAGTATTTTAAGAGATCCACCTTTGTAGAAGAATATTTAGGAGAGAGAATCGGATATGTGTATCACTGATGACATATATCAAACTTTCATTAGCTAAAAGAGAGTCATTTTTTTTTAGAAAAACGTCCGGGGAGTTTTGTTGAGTAACTCTATATATATATATATATATATATATATATATATATATATGTATGTATGAGCAGGGCTCTCCTAAGCTAAAACTTATCTTATCCTAAGTTGAGATAGTGTTGATTCCACAAATCAAAGTTGATTATATCTGTTTTTATGTGATGAAATTGAAAATTCCACTTCTCGTTTATTTATCTTGATTTTGAAGACGATCATCATGCAAAAAACATCGATAATCAACTTTAATTTATGAGAGCAACACTGTTTCAGGTTAGAATAAGGTAAGCTTCAACTTAAGAAAATTAATTAGGAGGTGCTCTTAAGAGAGCATCTCTCACCTTACCATGAGAGATAAAGTGGGGGCTCTTACATCCATATCCAATATGAACAACTTAAATGTGAGAATCCCCACTTTTATCTCTTATTATAAGATGAGAGATGCTCTCCCCCAATATTCCCAAGCCAAAGTCCTCCAAGGGCACTATCTAACCCTTACCCTCGCCATATATGCCCAGGCTGGCCCTCGACGTGGAAGAGGCTGAGTGGCGAACTTTAAAGGGCTAGAAGTACAATGGAATGAGTTTTGCACCTCTAATCCTTTTTTTCATTTGAAAAGGAAGAAAATGGGAAAGTGAGGAGTTTGCATCAAAGTGAATTGATATTGAAATGACAAGTGGAGAATGATTGACAAGATTAAAGATCGACTGATCCGTGTTAGAATGGAAATATTCCTAACAGGGGCCCATCAATCTAGATTCATACTTATCGGGCAAATTAAGGAGATTTCAAAGTCCCATTATGAATTGAGGTTTAAACATACTCAGGCCGTACATTTGTATGGAAATAGAATAGAGAGGAAGTCATGGCTAAAGAGGGTCAAAAAAAGGACTATGAAGAAAAGAAGGATGAAGTATATATAAGATGGAGTTATAAATGTGAATTTTTTTTTCTAGGGTTTAAATTATTAGGTTTGATGACTGGTTATTGTTTCTTTTATCTCTCTTAAGTCATTTTTTTTTATTGAAGAAAGATTATTTGATAATTTTGATTATTTCGATTGCTCAGATTATCAAGTGTTAATGGGTATAATGATAAGGTGAACCAAGGAGGGAAACATATAAATGAACAATCTGGAAATGAGAGAGGGTAGTGGTGGAAAAAAAGGAAAATCTCAAAAAAGGTGTAAGACTTAACGAGGATCATTTTTAAAAAAGTAAATGAAGATTTGAATATTTCAAAAAGGTATAAAATCTTCCACAATTCTTTCAATAAAATGTTCTCCATAAAAAAAAATTCAAAAGAAGGTATAAAAGTTTAGCTAATTCTCAAGAAACCACATGAAGACTTGAATCTTTCCAAGAAAATATAAAATCTTCCCACAATTCTTTTAACCAAGTCCTCCCCATAAAATAATTTTGAGAAATAAAAAAAATATGCTTATATCATTTTCCAAAAGTTTTATTTAATAAATCATTTAAGAGAAATGATCAAATTTAACCCAAATGACCTAGTGGCACCCATTTCACCTATCTTTACGCATGGATGGCTATAAAAAGAGGATTCCAAATGATTAGGAAAAAACTAGCTTGATTAAATGATTATGATCATCAAAATAAAAATCGAGAGTGTTAGGGATGAAAGATGTTAAGAAAAGACAAAACCCTATCATAAGGAAATGATATTTTTGTCATTTCTATAAAAAAAAAACTTATGGAGAGGACTTGATTGGAAGAAATGTGAAAAACTTTTATACTTTTTTGAAATATTGAAATCTTCATGTACTTTATTAAAAATAAGACAAATGTTTTATACTTTTTTATCCCCTCCATAAAAATGCTTTTGGAAAATGGTAAAATTACCCTTATTTTATTTCTGTAATTCTACTTAGTAAATCATTTAAGAAAAATGATCAAAAGCCCAACCCAAATGACCTCGTGGGGCCCACTTCAACTACATTTACGCACGGATAATACAGAAAAAGTGGATTCCAAATAACCAAAAAGCTAACTTCTTTAAATGGCAATGATCATTAAAATTAAAATGATAATTTTTAGGGAGAAAAGAGGTTAAGAAAAAGCCAAAAGGGAAAGGATATCACTGGAGAGGCCTTCAATTGAAAGAACTATAAAAAGATTTTTTATATTTTCTTTCTAAATTTTCTTGGACCTGTCTTGAGAGAGAGAGAGAGAGAGAGAGGGGCTGGTGGGGTAGTAGAAGAACATAGAATTAACTTTGGGGATAAAAACGGTGTCGGCGTTTGAGTCAGCTGAGTCCGTGCGTCCATCTCCGACATGCGTGTCGTCTTGGATCGCCAACACCCCCCATTAAATTATCCTGTCCCAAAAAGAAAAACCAAAATACTGTCTGCCCTTTGTAAAAGTTGGAATAAATACCCCACCTCATGGGTCACCATGGGTCGGGTCTTGTTGGGCTTTTGATCCGAATTATCATGTGGTCACACATTCTAATTCTAGCCTCATCCCAAGCCCGAAATTCTTGTGGGTATCACACTTAACACCCATAGGAGAGGATTTATATGTTGTCACGTTATCTTCATTATTCATTTATTAGGGCTACTACACTTAACACCCATAGGAGAGGATTTACATGTTGTCACGTTATCTTCATTATTCATTTATTAGGGCTACTGTAGAAGTTTTTTGGGTCGCAAAAATGTCTATGTATATTAAAGCTTGAGTTTTTCAATGCACATTTTCCTTGGGGACGTATGTGTTTGTTGCAGAAAATTGGAACTCCTAAAACCAGAGCTGGAATCATGATCCAAACTATGGGGGGCCCATTTTGAAAAAAAAAAAATTCTCGGGGGGTGACATGTGTAAAAACTCTTTTAAGCCTTATTGTAATTTAGGAGGGGGTATGGTCCCTGCCAGCCCCTAGTTCCTCCCTCGGCAAAAATTGTATTTTGGACTTAAAAAAAGAAAAAATCGAGTCTAAACACTCCTCCCATCAAAAATGAGTTTTCATAAAAAGATTAAAAACTCTATTATTCGGTTTTTCTTGTGGAAAAGAGGCCGCATCAGGTGTACTTATGTGATGAGAGGAAAAAAATGATTTTTGATAGAAAGATTTTAGATTTAAAAAGTATTTAAAAATCCTTGCAAAGCAATACAAACAAACTCAAAAAATATGTATCTTCTTTCCAAAGGTAATTGCCCTCTCTCAATTATCACTTTGTGAAGGTCTTCCAGTAGGAACGATCAGAAGGAATTCACTTTTACACTTTGATTATTGACAAAACCATACAAATCGTGGAAGAAACATGAGTGGGGACACAATGGAAGTCTTTCGAAGATGTTTCAAAATCACTGGAAAAACCTTGACAAGATGGTATTTGAGAAAGGAAAACCACCTATGAAAAAAGAACTGGCGACTTTATTTTAAGCTAGCTTTGTATAATTGTATTGTTTTGAAAGAATTATTAAATGTTTCTTATAAGAAATCCTAAACTTTCTCATGTCTAAAACCATTTATTCATATATGAGAAAAGATCTCTATCTGTGAAATCCTTCAAAGATTTGGAAATCCCTTTTTTATATATGAAAAAGAAATTGGAGATTTCCATATGGATATGGTAAATTCTTTTTCCTTTCTTTAGCAAAAAAAAAAAAAAAAAAACATTCTTCCTTAACAAAAAAAAAAAAAAAAAGGCTTCTTCAAACTTCTAAGAAGGCATATAAAACAAGACCATCATGTTGGTTGGTCACACTTGATATAAGAGGATTCGCTTTTCCTATCTGGAGGGAGCATGTTTCTATATAGGACAATATTAAATGGCATTTTTATCCCAATGTATGAAGAATTTTGTAATAAATATGTAAAAGATAACTACTCTTAACATAAATTTAAAGTATGCGAGGTGTTTTGAATTAGAGGATTTTACAGAAAAAAATCGCAGAATTTCACCATTCCTTGCGAAGGGTCCCCATAAATTCTATAGCATAAAGTCAGTCTTCTCGCCACCTCTTCTTCTCTTTTTTTTTTTTTTTGTACTTTTTTCGGAGCTCGTTACTCCTCATGTCTTTTTCTTCCTCATCTCCTTCTTATTTCTCGATAGTCCAACTCTATTTCTCATCCAACCCTAAAAGGTTTTCCACTGTTCATATAGGCACTGCAAATACAAATTTTCCACTATTCAAATTAGTGGAAAACCTACATCATGATTGTCATGGTTCAAGCGAAACATTTTTCCCCTATGAAGGATAATCAATTGGAGGACAGTGGGGTTAATCTGTGAACATGTGTACATACTAAAATGTCAACATACTTCATATTAATAACAATAGTCATTACCAGTAGGCAAATCTAGAAAGGAACAAAAAAAACAAACAAACAAAAAAATACTAATACTACACAACCATAAGTGTGATTGTCCTAGTAAATGTTCATATATATCAAAACATGAGATTAGATCATTTGTAGCTGGGCCACTTCAATTAAACCAACCAAGTGGGGGGACGTTGTCATAAATAAGTAGCTTCAGAAAATCTGCCACAATCAGGCATTATTATGTGTGCTTTGCTGGCGATGACAAGAGACATAGATAGAGAGGGAGGTGTGTGTATGCAGAGGGCGTGGGTCAGGTCATGTGACACACCAGCCAATGCGGAGACTGACGCGACGTCCTGACACTGTACGTCAGCCCTGTCAGCTGGGAGGAAACCATCACCCGCACAGCGAACCTATAGAAATTTTCATCTGTTTCTCCCATCTCTCATTTCTCGTCTCTCATCTCGCATCTCTGAATTCGGTTCCTCTGATTTTGGCTCAGACTCTCACTCCTTCCTTTGTTGGACTGGAGGGACCGGAAGTGCACTCTAGTGCTCAATTTAGGTTGGTGTTTTACTAAAATTTCTTAAGAAGAATTTGGTATTTGGGGAATCTATGGACATGATGGTTTATCTCTTCGTATTTATAAATGCCACCTTTCTTTTTTACTGAGAATTTAAAATTTCAGCCACCAAAAAATCCCCAAATGACCTTTAGAATTTTTGAAATGCCAAACTTCTTTCCTTTATGCTGGAATTTTTGAATGCTAAGGTATATAAAGGAGTATTTAGAAACTCCACGTGTTGAAGCATTTAGAAACTCTCCAGATAGAAATTCTTTTTTTTTTTAAAAGCCAATTTCTTTAACAGAATTCATGTCAATAGAGTTTGCAAATTCTCAAAATTTTGGTCCCTTGGTTGAACTTCTTAAACCCACCTCTTCAATAGAGAATTTGTAAAAGCCAAAGAGTTTGGAATTATGAGAATTCCAAAGATTATTTATGGCTAGTTGATTTTGTGGAACGCAAAAAAGAATTCTATAAATTCTCCAAAAATCTCCCATAAGTGGAATTCTGTTTTGAGAGCTTGTTGTTTGCAAGGGAAAGTAAAATGGAATGAAATACATTATCAAATTAAGAAAGACAGATAGCGGAGGGACTCGGCTGTTAAAACACAAAAAAGATTAAAAAAAAAAAACTACTTTTAGCTGCACAAAATGACAAAAAAACATACTTCTTAAAAGCACAAAATAGAAAAATGGTGCTTTTACTCCCAACTCCCTTCACTTTTTTTTTTTCTCTTCTTGATTTGACTATGAATCTTATTTTACTTTACTCCACCGTACAAACAAAACAGTCCCTAATCGTTCCGGAGGGTACTTCTAGCAAAACAGTGAGTCTGTTGTAAAAACACAAAAAGATAAAAAAAAAAAAAAAAAAAAAAAAAAAAAAAAACTACCTTTAGTTGCACAAAATAATGAAAAAACATACTTTTTTTTAACAGACCAAAAAAAAAAGAAAACATACTTCTAAAACGGGAAAAATAGCAAAATGGTGCTTGTACTCCCAACTCCCTTCACTTTGTTTTTTCTCTACTTGATTTGACTATAAATCTTATTTTATTTTACTCCACCCTACAAATAAAATAGGCCCTAATTCTTCTCTTTGCTTGAGTATCTAAAATGTCAACGAAATTGAAATTTTGAGAATTTTAAATGCTATTTTTGACTTTTCAAATAGTTAGAACATAGAATTTCGACAAAAAAACACATCATGCAAAAGTTCCAAGGGACAACCATCACATCATTGTCTATCAAATCTAAATACTACCAACTCAAATAAAAGATTCTAGCAAAAGAAGCAAGTTAGGTAGTTCAAAATTGAGATTTTTGTTAAAAATACGTTGCATCTAAAAATTTTAGCAGACAACCATCACATCATTATTTACAAAATTCCAACATGACAACTTTCAATCAGAAATTTCGCTAAAAGGAGCATGCCCTTGCTCAAAACAAACATCCCCATCAAAGAGACGGCTAAGACTATATTTCCTCAAACTTTGCTGTAATACTAAGATATAATATATGATCAATAATGCATTGACACAATCCTATACAATCATAACATAAATCTTATCATTTTTTTATGGGGTAAAGTTTGAGGACATCCCACTCCACTCCTATGGAAGGATGTTTGTTCTCAAGTTCAACCATTAAAATCTTTAAAAATGAATCTGATGATAAAGTTCTACTCAGGAAGCGTCAGTGGGACGTTCAGACTATCCGGATTCCTTCAAACAGAAAGAGAGAGAGAGGGAGAGAGAGTGTGATGTGAAATGGGGCTGTAGCATCACTGTACAAGCACATTGCACTCAATCCTCTCATCTCTTTTGTCCCTTTCTGCTTGTTTGTTTTCACTAACCAACATCTCTCTCTCTCTCTCCCTGTCTTCTGTCTCCTTTCCATTTCCGTTCCGTTACGTTCCATCTGCACGGAAACGGTGAAGAAAAGAAGGGAAAACGTCGTTTCATCAAGCGGAATTCCAGTCGTCTTGTTGTTTAGCTGCGTGTCGAGCGTAGAAAGAATGAATGAGAAGACAAAAGGAGGTGGGACGGTGACAAGACGATAAAAAGGTTTTGGTCGACCGTGATTTCCATTTCTATTGTGTTTTTTTTGCAGCTTTCTTTTTTAATGCTTTTTTAATGCTGCTTTTCCTCATGGACCCCACCAAACCTAAACTCATACACCACATGCATTTCTTACACTTCCAAATTCCAACTCTAGCCGTTGCCTCTCCTTTTCTTCTCCCATTGATAATAAACCTGACTTTTCTTGTTGACATGTGCTAACATGATAGCTGGGTGGAAACTTTTTCCAGGAAATTTTAGTTAAAAATCATGATTTCGAAGATTTCGAAGTCTTAAATAGAGAAGTCAAACTGGTGAACTTTTTGCTTTTTATCCAGAAAAAATGTCTACTCTTCCGTCATTACCATGCACTACGAAGTTTGTAGGTGGTCGAAGAATATCATGAGATGTTAAAGGGACGACTGAGGAATTAGTGGAGATAATTAAAATGATATGTTATCTCAAGTGACTAAAATGTTGGATATTCTCAAAATGGCATAAAAAAGAAATCTAAGTTTCAAAATGGGTATCCGATTTTTCAATTATTTAAAGATTCTAACTTATAAAAATTCAGATTTGGAATCTATTTTAAGTTCCAATTTATAAACAGTTCGGTCCATTTAGCTTTTGACCCATGGACTTGATATACACAGCATATGAATCTTTAATATTACAAATTGTATCTCAAAATTAATTTTGTTTGTTATTTTTATGTTTAATTCTGGAGGTAATAGATTGATGCATTGTTATAAGCCGAGTGATACAATTATTTTAAACCAAAATAAAAATTAAAATTAAAAATTAAAATTAAAAATTAAAATCAATTTTAAAACTAGATCATGGTCCTCTAGTTGGACCCTATTCTGGAACCAGATCAAGATCCTCCTATCAGAGCCAGGTATGGAGCCAATAATATAGGTTCTGAGATGGAACCAAACCTGAAACCGGAACCAAGATTTAAAAATAGGTTTGTCTCCTGGTCAAGCATAGTTCTAACCCGAAATTGTCTCGTTTGCATCCCTAAAAATACCCTTTTGGCTTCATTACTAGAATCCCATATCATATATAGTTGAAAAGAATATGAATTTTATATATGCTTCTTCGAGCAATTTTATTAAGCTGGTATGGGAGGATTTGCGATTGGGCATGGGCTTGGAGCTTTAGGACACAATGAGAAGCCCTTTATTTTGTAATTTATTGGCCTTATTAGGTTGACCCAATCCCTTATTGAACTTAGTTGGGCTGCTTTTGAGCTGAGTCGAACTATTAATTGGGCAGGTTGGACTTGATGGAACTAGAGTTGACCATGAAAGTTACTAACCATCAAGTGGTTATTATTTTGACCTAATGACCGATGTCCAAAAGGATATACTTCTTCATAATCAAGAGATAATAAGGTGGCTCATCAGTTAATCAAGTTTAATTTCTCTAGTGACTAAGCTGACTTCCCAAGTTGGCTGTTAGATCTGATGAGCTCCACTTAGGTGTGTTTGGTTTTGTATGTCTTCTTTTAATGAATATTAAGTCCAATGGAAGGGTATTTAGTGGAATGAAAGTATTTGTGATTATAGATTTTCAATTTTAATTCCAACACAAAATCATGGGATGGAAAAAAAAAACCCATTAACTTGAACCCTTATTTCTCATCAAATGGTATTACTTTCATTCCAGAAATTCATAATCTCCTCAACTAATTGAACCCATAGGAAATAGTAATGTATTAATAGTACCACATCTCATGTGGAGCCCTTTTGATGCATGATTATCAAGGAACAAATGGAGATAAATGGATATGGATACCTATATTGCATGTAAAAATGTAAAACGGTCTCAGCATGAAATTTGATGGGGTTCTCATCATGTAAAAATGCGTTTTTGTGGCCGATCTCTACCTTGTCTTTGATGGTATAATCCTTCGGTTTACATCATTAGGGCATGGTCCGAGATGTACACCAACAAAATGAGGGAGATAGACTGAAACATGCGTTTTTGTAGAAATGTCATAGCTCATAGGACCACGTTAATGAATAAAGAGGGTCCGGACTATTCTCAAACAGGAGGAGAAAGGTGGAGTGTCTGACATTCCCACCACTGCAATAGCAAAGGTTGAAGAGAAACAAGGACAAAGTTGTCTTCCTTTGTCTGCTTACTCCCTCTTCATCATTGCCTGTGTTCCTCTTTTCATTATATTTTCCTTGGATGAATTATATGATCCTCTCTCACATAAGAATATGCTCCTCAATCTTTGGGAGAATAGGCAAATGGATCGATCATGCTTGGGTAATCTGAACAGTTGATCAGATAGGCCATCACCATTGTCTTCCTTGTTATCTAATCTATAAAAATTCTAGATTGGATAATAGGATCTTCCCATCTTGATGAGACAACAGTATTAATGACGCTTTTCCATTTTCTAGTGAAATATTTTACAGGAACAATGGAGAAAGTGCAACCAAATACATTCCTATAATTCTCATTCAATAGAAATGAAAAAAAAAAAAAAAAAATTGTTCCAACAGAAATGATCATGCCAAGCCACATATCACCAATCCATGGATTTGACAAATCAAAATTCCTCCAATTCTAGAACGATATCCTTTTCCTCAGGCCACCATTTTGTGATTCCACTTTCTTCATTGTTGGCTACATGTTTTATATTTTCCATGGAAAAAAAAAAGCAAGCAAGAGAAAGGAAGAACTTTGCTCTTTTGCAAGCTTCGCGCAAACAGTAGCTTTCTTTTGTAAAAGGTCTTTAGGGCAACATGGCTTCTCTAGGTTTAATGAATGCCCAAAGGCAGCTAGCCTTCCATTCAATAACCTCCCTTGCTTGTCCTGCAATCTTCAAATGCTTCCTTCACTTACATCAAAGGTTTATAACAGCATGGAGATGCTTTTCTTTCATGAGTGAGATTTTATCATGGACAATTAAAACCTTAGCACTTTGATGATGGATGGGGATTTCATTACCATAGAAAATAAGATCAAGGGGTGAATGGAATTATCTTTTTTCCTACTGTAGAAAGAAAAGAGGAATCATTAACAAACATGAAAATAATATCAATAACATAAAGTAACTCCATCACCTAAGTGCATGCAAGCTAAACTTAACCACCACTTCTCTTGATGAGAAAATAGGATTCCTAGAAAGTCAAGGCAGAAAAGACACATTCAACCCGCAAGCATACACCCAACTTCAGGTGAGTGCACACATGGTGAGACCTCACTTTCACATGCCAAAGTTAGAAAGTTAAGATGTATAGAAACATGTATCTTAGTTTTTCATTAGAACGAGCTCACAAATTGATGGAAATAAGGCAAAGATGATAATCATGATCAGCATCTTGATCAAAAACTAATACGCCTAGAAACTAAAGGCGGGCCCTTTCTATTCAAGGGTTTGGATATTAGAGGCAGGACTTACAGTGGATTGTTTACCGAAAGGAAGAAAAGATGTGAACCATTGATCTAAACCTAATATCATAAATGCAATGATATCTTTGATCCAAAGAAAAAAAAATTGCCGCTAGGCCTGTCTTAAGACCTAACACTCGCCTATTGTTAATGGTTGAAGTTTAACAAATTCCTATAAAGCTATTCGTGTGTTATCACAGGGTTGTGCGATATCGCACCTTTGTTGTACAAACAACTCTGCGTGAAACAAATGTCTGTAAGGTCAAATTCCCAAGAAAAGAAAAGGAAAAGAAAAGCAATTTGAATAATCAAAACAATAATAGATAAGCCTCGTATCATTGATCCAGCGGTAGACGTGAGGCAATTCATTGATCTGACGGTGCAAATGTCTCACAAAGTCAGTCCATCACAACATAAAAGAAGTGGAATATTGATATAAAATGGAAGAGCCTCAATCATCAACCTAATGATGGAAATAAAGTGCATCATCGATCAAACAATGTTGAAGCCATTGATCGTCGATCACACAGATGTAAGTTATTGATCTAACAGTGCAAATGCCTAGGATCATTTATGCAATTTTTCATTCATTTATTATAAATATAATTATGATGACATATGTTGGCAAGGTTCCTTTTATAGAAATGCATTACATGAGAAGTGTTTCTTAATAAGCCAACAAGTGCAGATTTGGTTTGCCCAAGATACTGAAAAGCCAGACAGAACGTTTGAGGCTCATTCAATTGGATTGGGCCTGCTTAATTGACCTGGCCCAACCAACTGGTTTAAGTGTTAACTGGCCTACTACTAGGCCGGATTCAGCAATTAATGTGGTACGCATTGTCAATCCTGAAATTAGCCCAGTTGTTCGAAACGTCAGCTACTGATCCTGCACAGAAAATTACCCAATCATTTTGTGTTTAAACAATGAATCACATCTTGTTATTAAGGGTACCAAGCATAGGCCCAATCGAACTCAACCATTTTGCTAATCACTTCAATTAATTGGGTAGAATATGTCAACCTGCTACACTTCAATTAATTACTTCAATCACTGCAATTAATTGGGTTACCGGGTCAGCTTGGCAGGTTGGGAATTGCAAACCCTAGTAACAACCAATTTACAATTGCGCCAATGTAATGAAGAGGTCTGGTCATTAGGAGCATATTCTTGATGAGATCAATGTTAATGAGCTACATCTACTCTTTGTCGTGATCATCTGGTGCCTTTACTACACATTTTCTTCTTCTACATTTCCCCCAGCTCAAAAGAGAATTTACTCTAAGACGATCAATCATCATCGGGCCTTGGGTTTAAAGGCCAGAATAGTAGTTGCGGCGGGAGTAGCATCTTGTAGCCAAAATGCTATGTAAAGGTTACAGCAATACATAGCGGTGTAAAATTTTTAAGTGCTCAAAAGCATTCAAATCTTGTGTAGCAACACAATTGTATTTTTTTAGTGATTTGGAACAATAAAAGGGTAGAGACAACTTTACAAAAGACTTATATGGAAAAAAAAAGAGGAAAAAAATAATGTTTAAAATTAAAAGTGATCGGCTCTACTAGCTTTTAGACCATCGCTATTTTAAACCAAGGGTTTGTCATTTCACCCTGTCCTTCCAGGAAAAACCCTTGTGTTAGACACGGACCATACAAGAAGCGCATAACCACCCCATCTCTGTCCCATTAAAAAATTTTAGCCAATGCGAACAAGAACAAACAGAAGTAAAGCAAATCATAAATGTAGGTGGTCCTAGGATGACAGGTCAGGCCCAAAACTAGATTCAGTTGGACATTACGGCACTCTTCTTTCTCGTCTAGAAATACCACCCCACATAGCCCCCTAGTCAGCCTATTCATCTCACCTTTTCCACCATTCTCTCATTCCCACCCCTAGAGCCCAGCCCGCCAGAGGGCTGCCCTCTGGGACATTGCCCAAGGAATCCACCAGGCAGTGTCCTAGGCCACCGTCTATACCAATTGTTATGTCTAACAAAACAACTTATCACTTACAGGTCACTCGGGGTTATTCGGATACATGAAACCTCCAATCATTTACACATAATCCAAGTTACCTCTATGCAGCTGTTTTCCCAGATCCAAATAGAGGCCCAAAGGTTTGAAGAGAAGGACCATAGCATTTCAATCAGTGGCGGATCCAAGATTCAAGCTCACTGGGGCACGATTAAGTAGTGGGGGTCCGGGGGCATTTTTTTTTTTTTTGGGTTATTTATGTGAGACATATAATGTAATAGTTTCAAGCAATAAAACAAATAAATCTTTATTTATCACAATTGTTCCACACAGTCATTTGGGGAAGGATAAGGCACATGCGCTGATGCGCACTTTGGGTGAATCACACGATGCTGATTGGTGAGGAGTTTATGTTCTTAGTCGGCGAGTCGATGAAAGTAAAGGAGAGCTGGAAAGGGCGGTATACTCTGCAGTCTTTACCTCTGATGCCCTAATAGTTAAAGAATGGGCCTAATATTTTTTACTGGGGGCCTCGTTACATGTCATTGGGGGCCTGATTACATTGGGTCTAAATTAGTATATATAATTTTTTTTTTCCAAAAATTCACTGGAGGCCCAGCCCCCAGTGAATGCATACTGCATCCACCTCTGATTTCAATACAGGCATGTTGGAAGAGAAAATTCCCAATCAGATGAAGATGATGAACTCAAGAGTTTCATAACTAAGATATTCATGGTGGTGGATGATGTATTTGAAGACAGGAGTAGATGTATTTGAAGGCAGGGACTGTAGTAGAACATGGTAATATTGGATGTAAGTGCTTCAAAACTCATTAAATTGCAGAAAATGAATGTGTTAGACAACAACAATGTCATATGAATCAAAGAGGGTGCTACTATCAAAACATTTACATCAATTCACCCATATAATTTCACAAAATGGAATCTGTATTCACTATCTCTATCAGTATAATTACAGAAGACAAGGCCCTTGCAAAACCCTTCTAGTTACCTCCTTTGTACTTGCACTTCTCTAAAGTTAGACTTCACCTGATCAAAAAGCATGGGGAAGCAGTAGACAGATTCAACCAGCTCAAGTGGTTTTGTTTTGTGGTGGACCTTCCCAAAAAGGGAAAAAACAAAGCGCGGCAAGGTTTTTTCCAGGGTTCCAAAATAAGAACCATGATCATGCATGTAAGTTTCATGGATCTTAAGATATTCCTGAAATGAAACCATAATGTCTGGCAACTGTCATGCAGCCTGTGACATGCAATCTTGCAGAGCTTCCTGTAGATGTGTCACAGCACCTTCATAGTTAACAAACCCCATGAACCAGAACTCATGGTTGTCAGGAGAGACAACCTGGATGTATTTTTCAGCAGGATTTTCTTTGTTTGCTGAAGGATTAACAGCCTTTATTTTATGCAATGGAACGATCACCTGTTAATAAAGACAGCATGTCAGATCCATGTCAAGCTGCATGAGTAACTACTGGGCGACTTATAAGCCGTAGATTGCCTATGGACAGAAGTGGAATAAAGTAAAGTTCTGCGTTTCAATGTTAAAACATTGAGCAAGTCTTCCGCTTAACATTGCAGTTATCAAGGAAATCAGTGTTAAATTTTGATATTTCCACTCACAAATCAACCATTATGAAATGAAGTGATTTCATATTGAAACATAACAAAAGCTAGAAATATTAGGGTTTCCGAATTCACCTTTAATCACATTTAGTGAAATAAGAACAGACAGCAATATAACAAAGACCAATCAAATACCCAATAGTCTTTATGAAAGTGAACTATTAAAGAATGGTATGATTTGGGAATCACAGAGCTGTCCCTGTGGATAGGGCGCTTGCTCCCATAGCTCCACCCAGGGATCGATCCTTGGGTGGGAAGATCTACTTTCACTTCCCTGGCCACTGAAACAACTCAACAACAAGAAAAAAAAAAAAAAAAAAAAAAAAGAATGAAATGATTTAAACTCTAGGCTAGAACAATATGGAGAGAATACCATCCCACGAAATAAAAAATTACAAAAAGTTGTCAGATTGCTACATAAAATTAAAATAAATTGTTGCACTTTTTTTAAGTGGGGTTGGGGTGGGAATGGAGAGATTGCCGTACTTCTTACTCTTTGTAAAATGTAAACCCACTAAAGCCCAATGAAAATAATTAAAATTAAAAATGTTAGTTTACTACAATAAAATAAAGATTGCTCTATTTCTCTCTTTGTAAATCCACTAATGCCCTACTTGCCTTTCCGATCATGAAGCTCTACCAACGAAAGCCAATGATTTTTTTAGAAGGCATCAAGTTCTTCATTGTCTCATCTCAGAAACCTGAAGGTGATTGACGGCTGAGAGTATTGGGTGGTCCTAACACATTAAGGGAAATGGTTTTTTTTTTTTTTTGGAAAAGGGGTCTTGTGACACAAATACTGAATACAGTATCCAATTCGATGGATCTATTATGTAGTATGTCCCTGGCATAATCAAATCTGCCTCCTGTAAAAGAATAACTAAAAGCTATTTGCCTTGAGCACAGGTTTTCCATAGTTCAGCACCTAATGAGATATGGATACTGTGTGGAGTGCTTACGAAATACCGAGGTGATCTCCGACCGCGGCACCAAAATACCAATTAGGGGTCACGCCGGCCTGATTTATTCCAGTTCGGCAAGAGTGCCAGCCGTCACCAAGTTGGAGTTGGATTCGGTCTGCTTACCGACCTCGTTCATAACGGGCTCTGCCCTGAGCGCCTCGGTACCAATGACCGACCTCCTGCATCCCCTGATCTCGGTAATTCCCATCTCGGTCCACTTGACCGAGATGGATGTCCGTCTTAGTCTCCATTTATGAGATGGGACGGCTACATGGTAGTAGAGCCCCCCTGACAGAAGGTGGCCAAGTACTGATAAGGGACCTTCCCTATCACTTCCACATTTATGTGAGGGGGTTGAGGGGACGTCCGATAGGACAAGTATCCTCACCTACCATCCTAGGAGTAGGCCGATGGGACAAGTATCCTCACCTACCTCCACTATAGAACCTTCTATTCTCTCCTACATATACCTGCATGGGAGCCCCATAAGAGGTAAGCAATATACAGTCTACATCCTGTTTATTTCACCCACATCTTCTCCACTTCACCCTAGTTCAGTGACTGCACTAACTCAGGCGTCGGAGTGCCTTTGGCTGACAGCAGCCTCGGGCCCTGACTGTTCTTTCTTCCCTTTTTTCAGGATTCAGGCCGTCGGTGACCTCTCCGACCAGCTGAACAGGATTTTCCTAACCCCCTTCATCACTTAAACTAAGTCCGTAATAATTTAGGCACTTACAATTGGCGCCGTCTGTGGGGAGGGGCGACCTGCAAAATCCATACTTTCATCCTAATAGCCATGCCTCCTAAGGCTAAGAAGGGAAAGAGCGTTGTTGGACCATCCATGTCCAGCCAGCCAGAGATATTCTTGCCTCTCATGCCGCCTCCACTGGTGACGAACCAGGCAGGGGCATTAGAGACAAGACAGCAAAGAAATGTCAGGCAAACACCACCCGACCCTCAGTTGAAAAGAGCGGAAGGGGATCCTGGTGTTCGAAGCGTAGGGTCACCCGTCACGGTGACACACTCATCGTCGAGAGGTGTACCAGCGTCTCCTCGGAGCGGTCCCGTAGCAGTACGGGCCCGGACAACATCCTCCCAGGCGGAGCGTCCACGCCTGGAGGTCGTTTTCACCCAACATCCCGCAAGGACGTTCCTCCTCAGGAACAGTCCCAGCGAGGTAGAGCTCCTGAGCAATCTCAACCTCTTCGGTCTCATCACGAAGACCACATGGAGGAGGACCATATCCACCTCGGTGACGAAGATGACGACGACACGACCCTAGAGGATGATGTTGAAGCCCAAGTTGAAGCAATCAAGGCTCAGAACCTCGTCATTGAGGAACAGAAGGCTCAGATCCTCCAGCTCCAGCGACAGCTGGAGGTCAAGGACGGACCTCTGCCCGAAGCCTCTCACATGCCTCCACCTCAGCGGAAAGCTCGGCGGGGCCCTGAGGGTCAGCCAGACCTAAGGGAGCAGCTAAACGAGAGACGTGCCCGAACTCGGGAAGAAGGCTCGAGTAACACTCACGCCAGCGCCGACCAGCGTCAGCGCCAAAGGCAAAAGCGGGAGGTCGGTGCCGACCCCGACATGGCCGCTTATATTGATCAGCAGATTAAGCTGGCCGTGCAGCAGAACCTGGAGCATGCCGGCCTCGCTCGAGGTCGGTTGGCTACCAGATATGGCGACATCCACGGCACCTCCCCGTTTACTCGGGAAATGACAGGTCATCCTCTCCCTGACAAATTCAGCGTCCCACGCTTCAATCTTTATGACGGGACGTCGGACCCCGAAGCTCACCTCCGACACTTCACCCAGAAGATGTCGGTATTCAGCGGCGACGGCAACCTCGACTGCAAGGTTTTCTCCTCCAGCTTAGGTGACCTCCCGCTTCGGTGGTTCTGTGCACTCTCCGAGGGATCGGTTTCGAGCTGGCGACAGCTCCGAAACTCCTTCGTTGAGAAATTTCAAGCACATCGGGTCATCCCGAAGACTGACGCCGACCTAATCTCTATGAAGATGAGGCCGACCGAAAATATCACTCGATTCGCCAAAAGGTTCTGGACCATCTACAGCGTAATCGAGAATTCCAATGACGAGGTAGCCGTCACAGCCTTTCAACAAGCTTTGCTACCAGGAAATGAGCTTTGAAAGAAATTGGTGCGTCGCCCACCGGATTCAGTGAAGACACTCATGGCCCGGGTGAACCAGTATGTTGAGCAAGAAGAGGATGAGCTCCGGGCTCGGGAGAGCCATAATCTTTGGCCCCCACTCCCAGAGGGCCAACCTTCCGAGGGCCGACCTTCGGAAGTCCTTCAAGGAGGGAAAAGAGGCTTGCTAAGAAGGAGTCGGACCGAAGTAGAGAACCTTCCAACTCGGCAGCGCGTCCTGCTCCCACCTCGGGAGGCAGCGCAAAGCCGAAGCCAAGTGGCGCCCCTCACAAAGCCGTAAACACCATCTTTAAGGAGCCCATTTACAAACTCCTCGGCAAAATCCAAGCCCAGCCTTTCTTCAAATGGCCCCAGCCTATGAAAGGTGACGCTGCCTTACGAGATCAGAGCAAGTTCTGTGCCTACCGCAAGTTCTGTGCCTAGAACTGAGGACTGCTACTCCTTCAAGAATCACCTTGAAAGGCTTGTAAAAGAAGGGCACCTCAGAGATCATATCAAAGAGGAGGGAAGGGTAAACCAAGCCCAGCAGCACCACCTTGACGACAGGGACAGCGATGGGCCTATAGGGACTATCGATGTCATTCACCTGGCCCCCGCTCCCAGAGGCAGTGATCAAGCTCGCGCCGAGGCCAGGATGGCCCAGCACGGCAAACATCTGATGGCGGCCGAGCTCGGTCCCTCTGTAAAAAAGGCCCGCATAGAGAGACCAAAGATTTGGTTCTCAGACAAAGACTTGGCCGGGGTTCAGCTACCCCACAATGATCCTCTTCTTTTGACTATGAGGTTGCAAAACTTCAACGTCAAGAGGATCCTAGTGGACCCCGGGAGCTCCTCAGAGATCCTTTATTTCGACTGCTTCAAAAGAATGGGTATGAAGGAAGAGGATCTGCTCGAAGCTCGCACCCCTTTAGTGGGATTCAGCTCCAAGACGGTATATCCCAAAGGGAAGATTTCCCTCAAGGTCGAGGTCGGAGGAGCCCCCACGACGGCAGACTTCCTGGTGGTGGATGCACAATCTCCATACAATGCCATCATGGGAAGAACTTGGCTTCATAACATGGAGGCTGTACCCTCGACCCATCACCAGAAGCTCAAGTTCCCGTTACAGAACAAGGACGAGAGCTTCGAAGTCATCATAGTCCGCAGCGACCAAGACATGGCCAAAGAATGTCTCTTGGCCGTGGTCCCCGGAGAGACAGAGCCACAGCGAGTCCACATGACCGAGCTCGAAGCTGAGCTCAACGCTGTGGGCCGGACTCCCGAGCAGAAGAGCATTGAGGACCTCACCCAGGTCGGGATCGACCCCAGCGATCCAGAGAGGTTCTTCCTGCTCGGTAGTCAACTTGCTGACGAGGAAAGGGCCAGAATGCTCGACTTCCTATTGCAAAATAGAGAAGTCTTCGCTTGGACCCCATATGAAATGTCTGGCATCAGCCCGGAGGTCATAAGCCACAAGCTGAATGTCGACCCTCAGCACAAACCTGTTGCCCAAAAGATTCGAAGGTCGGGTACTCAACAGGCCGAGGCTGTGACCAAGGAGGTCAACAAGTTATTGGAAGCTGAAGCCATTAGAGAAGTCCACTACCCTGTGTGGTTAGCCAACACGGTTGTGGTGAAAAAGAAGGATGGGAGTTGGAGGGTCTGCGTAGACTTCACCGATCTCAACAAAGCCTGTCCCAAAGACAGCTTTCCTCTACCGAAGATAGACCAGCTGATCGACGCCACTGCCGGGCATGAAAGGATGAGTTTCCTCGATGCCTACCGAGGTTACCATCAAATTCCAATGCATGAGCCTGATCAAGAGAAAACCGCGTTCATAACACCCAGGGGCACCTACTGTTACAAAGTAATGCCCTTCGGGTTAAAAAATGCCGGTGCCACTTACCAGAGGCTGGTGACCAAGATGTTTCAGGACCAGCTCGGCAGGACGGTCGGGGTATATATCGACGACATGGTCGTTAAGTCAAAACGGTCACAGGACCACTTGAATGACTTACATGAGACCTTCTCTATCCTCAAACAGTACAAGCTCAAGCTAAACGCCTCCAAATGTGCATTTGGCGTCGGCTCGGGCAAATTCCTGGGCAGCCTGGTTACTCGGCGCGGCATCGAGGCCAATCCCGATCAGATCTCGGCAATCAGCGCCCTATAAAGTCCGACCTCGACAAAACAGGTTCAGAGACTTACCGGGATGGCAGCAGCATTGAACCGATTCATCAGTCGAGCCTCAGATAAATGCCATCCCTTCTTCCAGCTCTTGAAAAAGAGCTCCGGGTTCCAATGGACCCCGGACTGCGAAAGTGCTCTCCAGGAACTCAAAGAATACCTTTCTTCCCCTCCTCTGCTTTCCACCCCGGTTCGGGGTGAGGTCTTATACCTATATCTGGCAGTTTCGGACCATGCGGTAAGCTCTGTACTCGTGAGAGAAGATGACAGGCAGCAAAAGCCCATCTATTACACAAGCAAAATCCTGCTGGACGCCGAAACAAGATACCTGCCTTTAGAGAAGCTCGCATTTGCACTCGTCAGCGCATCCCGCAAGCTCTCCTACTACTTCCTGACTTATTCCATAGCGGTTGTGACAGAACACCTGCTTAAGTCCCTCTTTAGGAGAGCAGACTTCTCAGGCAGAGTGTCTAAATGGGCTATCGAACTTGGGCAATATGATATCGTTTATCAGCCCAGGACGGCCATTAAAGCACAAGTACTGGCAGACTTCATTGTAGAATTCACCTCTCCTAGTTCGGCACCGAGCCCGCTCGACACCGAACTGGGGGGCAAGGAGGCGAGACCTTCTGCCGAGACCAAACAGGAGCGGTCCTGGAAACAGTTCCTCGCCTCATCCTGGAAAGTCTTCGTCGATGGGTCCTCCACCTCCAAAAGGGCTGGCGCTGGCGTAGTCCTTCAATCTCCAGAGGGCCTAGTCATTGAGCAAGCCCTGACTCTTGACTTCAAAGCATCTAACAATGAAGCTGAGTATGAAACACTAATTGCAGGGCTGGGCAGCGCAAAAATCCTGGGGGCACAACAACTGGTGATCTTCAGCGACTCACAGCTGGTTACAAGCCAACTCAATGGGGATTACCAAGCCCGTGATGACAGGATGGCAGCCTACCTAGCCCACACCAAGCAACTCCTATCTCAGTTCCAAAAAGCTGAAGTCAGGCAGATAGGCAGGGACTCCAACTCTCACGCCGATGCCCTTGCAAACCTGGCCTCTGCTGTTGAGGCAGGAAAAAAAAGAACTGTCGAAGTGGAAGCACTAGACAGACCGAGTATACAACTTCAACCACCTCGGCAGCTCATGTGTGTTGATCTCGGCCCGAACTGGATGGATGAACTCATCTCCTATCTCAAGAATGACCAGCTGCCCGAAGACAAGAACCAGGCCCACAAAATCAGGCTAAAGGCAGCCCGATTCTGGCTCTCTCCGGATGACAAACTCTACAAAAAGTCCTACAATGCCACTTACCTCCAGTGTGTACACCCGAGCAGAGTCGAAGACTTCCTTTATGAAATTCACGAAGGGATCTGCGGCAGCCACATCGGAGGTCGGTCACTGGCTTACCGAGCTATCAGTCAAGGATACTGGTAGCCCTATATGCAGAAGGACGCACAGGTCTACGCCAGGAAATGTGAGAAGTGTCAGAAGTTCTCCCATTCTCTCCATCAGCCAGCACATGACCTAAGTCCTCTTTCCAGCCCCTGGCCCTTCGCTCAATGGGGACTGGACCTCATGGGACCACTCCACCGAGCTCCAGGAAACAAAAGATGGTTGTTGGTAGCTACCGACTATTTTACCAAATGGATAGAAGCTGAAGCATTGTCCTCCATCACTGAAAAGGATACCAAAAACTTCGTGTGGAGAAACATCGTAACCAGATTCGGAGTGCCTCGAGCCTTGGTCACGGATAACGGGACCCAGTTCGACTCCAACTTCTTCAGAAGCTTCTGTCAAGACCTTGGCATCAGGAACTACTATTCTACCCCGGCATACCCCCAGAGTAATGGACAGGCTGAGATTTCGAACAAAGTGGTGCTTGACGGACTCAAAAAGAGACTAGATCGAGCCAAAGGCAGATGGGTAGAGGAACTTCCAAGTGTCCTCTGGGCGTACAGGACTACCCCAAGGCGCTCGACCTCGGCAACTCCCTTCTCCCTAGCTTACGGAATGGAAGCTGTAATTCCACTTGAGGTCGGTCTCCCGACCCTCAGGTCGGAAATATTCGACAAAGGCCAAAATGATACAAACCTCGCCACAGAGCTCGACTTGGCTGAGGAACGAAGGGATGTTGCTGCCATCCACCTCGCTTCCTACCAACGACAGTTGGCTAGAGGGTACAATCAAAGGGTCAAAGAGCGGAAGTTCTCCCCTGGAGAATTGGTCTTGAAAAAGACCCTTCCAGCAGACAAAAGCCCTAGCGAAGGAAAGTTTGCACCGAACTGGCACGGGCCATTCAAGGTGACTTCGGTAGCTGGGCAGTCTGCTTACAGGCTTGAGGATATGGAACGCAAAGAGCTACCACGCCCGTGGAATGCCACCCACCTCAAGAAATTCTATTTCTGAGATGTAATCTGATTTCGGAAGGTAATAAACTGGTTCTTTTTATAGAATAAGTTTGTATTCTCCAAATTATCTCCTACTCTCAAAAAAGATGGCCGAGTTATGGAGCTCGGCATATACATACAGCTCGGTTACCAGGATCAACTACTTCGGCGCGGCCTTTGGGCCAGTCAAGTTTTGATTATAAGCCGGACTCAGCTTTGGTCATAGAACCAGGCGCCTTTTACCGAAGTCAATGCTTGTTCTGATTGCAGGATCAATACGGCATCTCGGTTTACAAAAAATACATTTAGCACGGCTATGGACCGAGCTCATTTACTTGTTTTATTTCCTACTTTATTCTGGTTGTTCAGCCAAACGCATAAAGAGAGAGAGAACAAGACAAGAAACATTCACCGCGGATGTTCAAAATCGGAAGCAGAACCAATTCTATTCCAAAAAATGTAAATCTTCCCCCAATACAAAAAAATTCCATTCACGTCAATATCATGTACAAAACGAAAGGTTTCATATATCATCAAAAAAATTACATCTATCTCCCCGAATGGGCACAAGAAAAGAAGACAGAAACATCACGGCAACCGATCTATATCGATGATGGATACATCTTCGACTTCACCATCACCAGCCGGAGCAAGAGGGGCCTCGGTGACGACAGGCCCGAGATCGGCAGCGATGGTCTCGGTAGCTGGAACTTGGAGAGCTTCTGAGGCCTGAGGATCGTCATCTACACGGTCTAGAGGGGCCTCGGAGAACGGAGGGGCTGGCGACTCGGGTTCGGCACGGGGGAGCTTGGGCAGATCTTGACGAATGGGGTGGTCCTCGGGAACCCCCATTTCCTTCAGCACGGCCAGACATCCCATTTCGAAGAGCTCCTCTCCCAGCGGAACGAGTTGCTCTTCGTAAAGCCTTGTCGCCTATGCCACCCCCTTCTGAAGGGAGGCCTCGAGCTCTGCTTCCCGAGAAGCCTCGAATTCAGCCTTCAGCTTGGCTGAGGCTTCCTGCTCGGCTCTCAGCAAAGCTTCGGCCTTGGCTTTCTCCTTCTTCAGGATCTCCATTTCGGCCTCCCTCTCTTTGGCCCTCTTCTCCATCTCATACGCGGCTGCCTGGAGCCCATAGTTTTCGGCGCTTTTCTTAGTGATCGCCTCCATGGCAGCCTCATTCTCCGCGTTCAGCTTGGCGCATGCCTCCTCGGACCTCCTCAGCTCCTCCAAGCTCCCTTCCAGGGCTGCAGCGAGTTTCTGTCTATCAGCCTGCAAAGACTGGATCTCTGCACGGCTCTGTTGGCATTTTTCCAGAGCCACTACAGACCTCTGCACAACCTGGACAAAGGGAACAAGTTAGAAACAGCATGCAAGATATCTCCAAATCTATACATATAAAGAGTAATGCTCACCATCAGGGCCGATGACAGGTTGGCCTGATGCAGCGTGGCCTCCTCCATCCTCCTGAAACGCTCAATATCCAGGGGAAGCAAGCACGCCCCAGCCAGCACGGCCGCCACTGCCGGACAGCCTTGTAAATGGTGTCCCGAGGTCAGCGGCGTCCCTGGCGCCAGAAGGAAGGATGGCCTCCAGGGCTCATCCAAAGGGGCGCGAGGCGCCGAGGGCTGGGCAGGATCTTGCCGGGATGGGCCCTCTCTTCCGGGCGTCACCGGCATCCTCTCCTCCTGCCTCCCCCGGCGAACCAGAGGTTGTTCCTCCGCCCGCGGCTCTTCCTCCACCTCTTCCGTCGGGCTTTTCCGACTAGCCCTCTCCTTCCGGGGCCTGGTTTGGCGTGGCTCCTCGCCCTTCGCCCTCTTCGTCTGCCTCTCCTCCCTAGCTGCAGTTGAATCATCCCGGGAGGAGCCAGATGGGGGAGCCGGATGGGCGTCCCTAGAAGAAGAAGAAGAATGAGCCGACCTCGACGACGAAGATGGCCGCTTTCCTAGGAGCTTCTCCCGGAGGTTGGTGAGAGGAGGATCTTGACCCATCTCGGTACCGGGCCGATTCTCCTCAGAGGCTTCTTCCGGGTCGGTAAAGGGTGAGATCGGCCGCTCTTGCCCAACCGCCTCTGGTGCGTAGCTAGGCCCGACCTCAAGGATTTCTGACCCCTGCCTTTTTATAATGCCTGTATCTCGGCAGATAGCCTATGAGACACCAGGCAGCCCGGCCTTTATGCCCCTGGTAGTGCTGGACTTTTTCGAACCAACCTCCGTTCTTCTTCCAGCCGTCACGAATGACCGCTTGTCTCCTCTCATCAATGCCTGCACGAAAAACAGATCAGCGTGTGTCAGTTCGGCAGGAAGATAGCAGAATAAAAAGTTAAGCTATTTGAGCTCGGTGCTTTACTTGGGAGGCGCCCAAAGTGACGAGGTATCCGATACCTCTTCTCTGCCTCGGTTTCGTTCGCACCGATCTCCCAGTTGCCGGTAACGAACAACCTGTCAGTCCCGGCGTGGCGCATTGAGTCCTCCAGGGCATTTACGAACGAGACCATCGTCGGCTTACTCCGGAGGTAATAACGGTCGTCGATCACCCCGGTGGACTTGCTAATGTCATATGCCTCCTCAATGTCGTGGACACCGAGCTGGATGCCTAAAATCCTATTCAGTGCTACCGTCCCCATTATGATCTTGTAGCTGTTCGGCATCAATTGACAAGGGGCAAGATGCCACGCTGCCAGACATCGCCTGAGCAACGGGTGGACGGGGAACCTCACTCCCCTTTCCACTACCGAGACCAATGGGAAGGGCATCGCCCCACTCGGTAGACATCACCGTCCCAGGGATTCGCTGGATCGTCCAGTCTAATCCGGACGTCGTCCGGAATATCGTAGGTCGCCCTAAACCTAAATAAAGCATCAGGGGTATCGGCTAGACAACGGTAAACCCCTTTTCCCATGTTTCGGTTCTGAAGACTAAGATGGGTGAACGAAAAACCCTAACTGAAGAGAAGAAACTGGAAGAAGAGGTGCTCAAAGGAAAGATCAGGGAGAAGAAGACTTACAGTAAACTAGACGCAGAAGGACAGAAAGGTTGGGAAGATACAGAGATGGTCTGAGAATCACGCAGGCAGAGTCTCCCCCAGGTTCAGAGCAGAAAGGTGGACGAAGGAAGAAGGAAGTATTGCTTTTATAGGGCAGCGAGACGTCTGCTCGAAAACCAAAAGCACGCCCTCATTACACCGCCTCAAAAGGCGCACACGTCGCTTCAGTTTACGGCACTATAAACCGGATGGCGCGACGTGTCAAGATCAGGGCGGTTTCCGCAGTAAGCGCCGTCAGAGTAATTAATTCTCTCGGCAGGCGCAGCGGCTTTGGCGCTTCCCAGCGGACAGGCTGGCGACTGATTGATGGAACTCTTAAATGAAGTCATAATGAAGACCGTGACATCCGCAGCCGGTTATAAAAAGTGTACAAGCTCGGTATTCATATAAGCTTCCACGTCTCCAGCTCCCGACCTCGTTCCAGCCCCGAGCTGACGAGCTCGACAGCTGAGGGGCAATTGTGTGGAGTGCTTACGAAATACCGAGGTGATCTCCGACCGCGGCACCAAAATACCAATTAGGGGTCACTCCGGCCTGATTTATTCCAGTTCGGCAAGAGTGCCAGCCGTCACCAAGTTGGAGTTGGATTCGGTCTGCTTACCGACCTCGTTCATAACGGGCTCTGCCCTGAGCGCCTCGGTACCAATGACCGACCTCCTGCATCCCCTGATCTCGGTAATTCCCATCTCGGTCCACTTGACCGAGATGGATGTCTGTCTTAGTCTCCATTTATGAGATGGGACGGCTACATGGTAGTAGAGCCCCCCTGACAGAAGGTGGCCAAGTACTGATAAGGGACCTTCCCTATCACTTCCACATTTATGTGAGGGAGTTGAGGGGACGTCCGATAGGACAAGTATCCTCACCAACCATCCTAGGAGTAGGCTGATGGGACAAGTATCCTCACCTACCTCCACTATAGAACCTTCTATTCTCTCCTACATATACCTGCATGGGAGCCCCATAAGAGGTAAGCAATATACAGTCTACATCCTGTTTATTTCACCCACATCTTCTCCACTTCACCCTAGTTCAGTGACTGCACTAACTCAGACGTCGGAGTGCCTTTGGCTGACAGCAGCCTCGGGCCCTGACTGTTCTTTCTTCCCTTTTTTCAGGATTCAGGCTGTCGGTGACCTCTCCGACCAGCTGAACAGGATTTTCCTAACCCCCTTCATCACTTAAACTAAGTCCGTAATAATTTAGGCACTTACAGATACGAACATTGGAGCAACTGCAAAACATCAACTGATATCTGTTCACTCCTTTGGTAATAATAGAGTTACCTGTACTTAGTTGCAAAATGCAAGACCTTCCACTGCTTCTTATTGAGCTGCTGACCTATCTCCCACGCACAAAGTCCAGACAACATAGATTGATCATTCGGAATTCAGATCTCCTGCATCTATCATTTGGAACATCTGCCTAACCTGCACTTTATCAACATTGTATAGCAATTATCTCGCCTACATATCATTTAGAATTGTTTCCTACAGTCTTTACCATTTGAAGTGATTCTTGGGAATATATGGTTATTGGTGAATGTATTCTTTCAAGGATTAGTGGACATCTCATAAATCATCAGATGTACTCTTAAAAGGGATTAATGGGCATATCTCATAAGCCATTGATACTCTTGCTACTATATCTTTGAGTCTGCACTGTACATGTGATGGCCATATAAGGTAGTTCATGAAAGTGTTAAGAGCCCGAGTCGACTCAGACTCTGTCACTATGAAGTCAGGTTGGCTCCAACTCAGTCAAGTCCTATTTAAATTGGCAGGCTTAATCTCATTACTACATTGGGCATATGCATGCTTTATGTTAATGAAATTTTATTCAAGTATTGAGTCGTCACCATCATCATCATCAAAACCTTGTTTCAACTATGTTTGGGTCAACTACATCAATTTTGTTTCTCCATTCTAGTCTATCTTTGGCCAAAGCCTCGAGTAGGTTGCACTTCTTCAAATGTATCCTTGCTATTCCATCCATGTCTTCTTTGGCCTACCTTTTTTCATTAAGGACCATCGATCTGCAACGAAAAACATTTCCTCACTAGCACCTTTATTAGCCTGCATTGGACATGTTCAAAGCATCTCAAATGAGTGTTTCTTAATTTATCACATTGACGCTGCTCATTAATGCTCCCAAATGCACTCATTCCTGATTCTATCTTTCCTAGGTATAGCACTCATCCATCTTAACATTCTTATCTCTATTACACTCTTCTTTTTTTCCTTTTTTTTTGGCATGTGTTGTTTCCTGATTGGCCAACATTCTCTGCTCAAACATGTTGTCAACATTATGAAATCACTCACCACATGTCAATGTGTGTGCAAGTATATCATATTCATGGCTTCATGTGCATGGTACCGTATATATCTAATGAGGCAAGAGCTCCTATAAGCTAAGAGAGCACTAGCACGAGGGCCTCACTTATGATCAATCCATCTCCATGACACTCGCTACCCACCTATGAATTGGTACTCACCCTAATTATTGGCACAAATCAAGGGTTAGGGTGATCTGATGGGAACATTTTAAGCAACAGTACTGCAGTAGTCCTAGGCAAGACCTTTTCATCCCCACAATCAATTACTGGCATGCATCCAAGCACCTATACATCACTCAGTGAATAAGCAACCAGCAAAAGTCCCCTCTGATTATCAATACAAACCCATTACTGTTAAAAAAAAAAAAGAGCATCTATTCCAGCTCAGCAAACAATCATATCATAGTAAACAAATTCAGACTAGGTAAAAGAAAACTGTATCCCATATGTATAACAACAGCTCAATATGACTGGTGATGAAGACTTTGAGTTGGATATAGATTTTTCCCTGCCTTCATTCTAGGAGATGGAATGCCACACTTTAATCCAGTGTGAGGACCTTGATTTATTAGCTATTTGGTGTCTAAGCGTACCTGAAAGTATGCAACTGAAGAAACAAATACCTTGTAGTAGCTCCATTCTGTTTGGTTTCCAACTTTGTATGGAAGAGGATTGTCACTACAAAATGCAAGCTTTGCAGTTGACCGATGCAAAACTCCCATTACTGGACCAGCAGAAGTTGACAAATAGCAAGCAAATGACCTAATCAGCTGTTCCTCAGGAACAGTGACAAATGTTTGTTGAAAGATCTTGGCATAACCTCCTTCAGCAAGGACTTTTGTTCCTTGAGCAAGCCTTCCCATAGCAACATCAGTAATGCTTGGGCCTGTTTTCACTGGTTTTACGGAAGGCCATCAATAGACTGAACACAGTCACTTAAGATGCAGAAGGGAATTCATTATTTGGAATTGTCAGATACGCAAGCAAAGTAGTAAGTAAACAAGTGATAGTTCATCATACAATAGAACAGTTAATTTTGAGACAAGCAACAAGAAAAAAAAAAAGAATCATCGGATATATATGAAGTGCTTAATGAAGCAGACAAGGATCAAACTACTGGCAACAACCCAACAGAACAGTATGAACTCAGTTAAAAGCCTATCCTTTCCCCATTTCTAGAACAAAATCTGAATTTTCCAATATCCATGAAAATAAATTAATTTTTTTATAAATAGCTTCCACCATACTGTTCTTCTGTCCAAACAAGTAATCAATTCCTTTTCATTCTGTCTGGAATTGGCCAGAACATTCCGAATTTGGCTCTGGGCGGAACGGAATGGCCCCATAAACATTTTTGGTCCATTCCGGTCGTTCCGGTCCCAATTCCAGTTCCAATTCCGGACTATTTCTGCACCATTCCAGCCAAGGTTTCATACTTCCATTCATATGTAATGAAAAGTAAAAATTGTTAATTGTAAGTGATGTAAGTATGTGTTTTTAGTATTATTTTAGCATTCAACTATTTTTTCAATTTTAGGTATTCTTTTATATATGTTTTTTTCATTTTTTAAAAGCGTCTTTTCCGAAACAGAATGCCGGAATTAACCGGGATGCCAAAACGTTCCACTATAGGGTTAAACCTGAACAACGACTGGAACGGAATTGACAACTATGGTCCAAAAACCATATCCTCCATAAACTCTGCTACACCCATCTCCTTTCTTCCTTCCATGACCATTAAAGTTAATGCTTCCCTCAATTCCAATATTTTCCCCACTGTGTATGTTTTGTACTAGCCCTTCTATTATGTCCCAGAATTCCTTTCCATTACTTTCACTCAATCTTCTCGAAGGTGCACAAGCTCTAACAACAACAATTAGGATCTTTGTGTCTAGCCCATCTATAACACCATCTAAACCACGATAACTGTATCATTCTTTCTCTTAACCTTTACAATCTTACCCTTTAAGTCATCACTCATCATCAACTGCGATCACCACATCACATCATTTCTCATTTCCACTACCACTCATCATGTCCTGGGAAGTATATCCCATCTAACTAGGGTTGTCCTGTGCTACTTATTACAAAGTAGTCTTGAATTTTGGTTTGACAAGTTATCTGCTGGCTGACTGTCAGTCTCATGCAACCTGCCTTTCAATGGCTTGGAGGTTACACACACTGAGTCACAACACATGATGGACATGAAAAACAAAGAAAGACAATAGAACAGATCATCAAAAACTGTGCGTGTTGGGAATTTCTGATGCTGGGTTCAGATCATGTCCAATTAGCATTTGAAATTCCGCGTTTGGTTGCTAGAATTCTAAAAACCAAACTCGTGAAAGTGAGAATTCCGGGTTTTTGAATGTGGGATTGTCCTTGAGGCTTGAGCATTTGAAATGATACTTGGAGGACAAGATTTCCAGAATTCCAAATCTTCACCGGTGAGAATTGTTGCAAACAAATATGCCCTAATAAAAGCATTTTAAAAGTTAAATATCAGATAATTTGGAGAATTTTGTAAAAGAAGTCAAACCACAAGGCTAGAGAGCTATCCTGTTGTTTGCTAACTACAATCAGAGAAACCCTTGTCTGGATAGGTGTATAGGTGTAAAACCCCTTACATTCTTGCAACAAACCTCTGCCATTGAAGTTCCTCAAATGCTAATCTTGAAACAGAATTTGAATTCTACAATTCAGGGCGTTTCAAGTGCTATTTTAGCTAATTTACAAAACAAACCCTGACCCATTTTGGAATCCCCTCTGTCAAAAACAGGAGAATTCAGGGTGACCCGGCCTGACAGGAATTTGGAATTCCCAAAGATGGTGAATTCCAGTAACAAATCCCACTTATCAAATGTACCCAAAAAGCAATCACATGAATGAACTAGCATTACAACCATGAAATGGACCATATTCATTCCATTCAATTTCCCATATCAACTAACCAATTACATATGAATCCAATTGAACAGCTCCTCAATTCCTTATTTAAAGAAGCCCAAACAGAACCATAAAAGAAAAAACTTACCATGTTGCCACACATTCTCAGCAAGGTCCTCTGCCATCTTCGTGGTTTCACCCACCTTCTGCCTCCACCGACCAGCACATCTCGAACCGTCTTCATCGTATCTACAATCCAAACCCCACAAGAATCAAATCACACCCAACTCCATAAAAAACCCACATTTCCATCAATCCAAGAAAACAGAATCGAGCGAGAGATTTATGAAGGCATGACACGGACTCACTCCTTGGCGGGTACTGCATGGTGACGCTGGGGCTCCAGGATGATTTGGGAGAAACGGACGGATGGGATCTTGGGTCAGATTCTGATGATGGGTTGCCATCAGTTTGTGATTTGTTGTTGCTGTTGTCAGATGAATCCATGGAGATTCGAATTTTTGGACAGTTGGGAAGCAGATGCATTTGAAGGGAAAAGGACGCGGATATTGCGGCTGGTGGTTCGTTTTCTTTATCTATCGAAAGATTTCCTCGAATTTTGTTCTCCAGTAAGCGCGGGGTCAAAGTCAAAACACATCCGTATATGATATGAGAGTTGTCTGGGGCCCTGGCCCAAATCGCAGGTGGGACCATCCATTGGGCCTCATGTCCATGATTGATTCTGGATCTTGAGACTGTAATCCGGATCATCATTGGGCTCGAACTTGTAAGGAATTCCAAGGGCTCGCCAGTGGTGCCTTCTTATTAAAAATCTAAATTGCTAAAGTAAATGCTTTGCGTGCTTTCGGTCGGTCTTTTCATAAATTTCACGCTGCTAAAAGTTGGGCTTTTCATAAATTTCACACAAATAAAAGTTTGGGTCCACCATAAGATGGATCACTATAGAGTGTTTTAACTTTTATAATGTTTATTTAAGCATTATATAATTGGAAATGGTCCATGAAGGAAGAGCATTTATGTCGAAAGGTTTAGATTTTTTATAACTCAACTTAATGAAGAGCCTAAATAATTTCTGGTGAGTCCAAACCTTTAATGATCTGAATTCAATGGAGTGAGCTATACTCTTGTTGAAAAGAAATTTTGTCCAATAATAGCATAAAGAAATGGGTTCACATATGAGAAACATAAGATGCCCTAATGGAAATCTCACCACACCAGAGACGGATGGATCCCTGGGTGGGTAGACAGTCCCATTAGTACTCTACCTCTAACCCATGATCTAGCAAAAAGAAAGAAGAATATATCTTATTATTGTTATCTGCATTGTTGGGTTGGAATGGTGAATTTTATTTTGACTAAAGTGATATTTTTAGGCATGCCAGAGGAGCCATTAAGCTGCTCATATTGAGCAAGGTGGGCTTAAAAGTGGGAGATCTCTCGGACATAAATTGAATACTGTGGGCACTGGTGTGCATTGGATCATTTCAAAAAAGATGTACCTTTCCAATGTTTCCAAACATCCACATTAATTAGGGAAGTCAATGGGTGTAGCCGGTGATTGGGTTCTCCACCTAAGGCTCAAATGGGTCATGGAAAGGATCTGGGTTTCAAATAAGGCTCAAAAGTGTAACTAATACCAAGCCCATTCCTATTGTGGTATTTGATAGAGTTGGGAATTTGGATAGGTTATAGTTTTGGCTTCTCCCACATAATACTTGATCCTCTTTCGGGAGCACTGCAGACATCAAGCGAAGTTTCTCAGAAATAACACCTCTTTATAGAGTATGGACACTATGTGCATCAAGCCAAAAGTGGGGGTAATTGAGAAGGGGTTAGCTGTAGGTTTTTTCTAATGCTGCTTTTAGAAAGCTATATAGCAAGCAAAGCTGGGTTTGGATTTGCCATATCGTTGGGAGGTTCCTGTGTAGCTGCAGGCTCACTGAATGGGTTAAAAGTCGCTACTCCAAAAAAAAAAAAAAAAATGAAGCGAGGGCCATTTTTATTTGCCTTGATTGAAGCTAAGACAAGAGGCTTTCCTAAAGCCCGCCTTTTATCTGGTGCCCTTAAAGTTGGTGCCCTTAAAATTGTGTGTGCAATAGAAGGCAACCTCGCTTGGTCTATTGACCCTATTTTGAAAGGCATCTCTTTTGTGGCGAAGACTTTTAAGCACCTCGATCTCTCTCATATGCCTAGGACCTGAATGCGGTTGTGCATAATTTTGATGTGAAAACTTATTTGGGGGATAGGGATATGGTGTCTTTTGGTTCCTAGGTTCTTTTTCTTCGATTTTGTATGCACACTGTCCGGATACCCTTTTTCTCTTTGTCTTTTTTGGTATCCGGACAAATCGATTTTAAGATTTTAAGGTTCTTTTTCCTTTTTTTACCAAAAAATGTACATAAAGCGGAGTTTGTAAGAAAAAATGCCTCCTGTATTATTCTCTTAAATTATTTAGGGCACGTTTTGTTTACATTAAAATGCATAAGACTTGAATACATTGGAGTTATGTCATAAGTAGTTTAAAATGAAATACATAGGTCAATTTCCGAAAATGAGCATCAAATAACCTTTCATTCTATGGCAATATTATCAAAGGAAGATTTGACTCTATTTATATAAAAGGAATTGCTATTTCATGCTCGTTTCCGAAAACTCACATTTGATCTTTATTTTTAACCACTTATAACATAAATTGATATATAAAATTCCTGATCGTAAGTATTCTAATGCAAACAAACAGCCCGTCCTAGAAGTAGGGCAAGTTCGGGTGGATTATTTAGGTTCGTCTTTTAAATAGTTTGGTTCCTTTGTTTTTCAATTCTGAGAGACTAATGATGCAAGCATTTGTGTGCTTTATTATCTACATTGGGACGGGTCCTTAAAACACTATGGGTTATTAGGTATTTGTAGGGGTGTCAATCCGCACGACTCGCTAATTGGCCATCCCAACCATGTTTGGGCCGGGCAGGGCCCAGTTTGGTTGGGGGTCAGCCTAGCACGGCCATCGTACGACTAATGTCATGTCATGCTGGGCCTTGCCACCCACGGTCCGGCCCACATGACCCTCCTAACTTTTGTATTTTTCTAAAAAATTCTTCTATAAATTGAAAGAGACTTTTTGGACGTTTAGGGTTTTCAACTTGAAATAAAGTCAAAATTACTAAAATAAATACACTGTTAATTTACAAATAACAAATTAGACATTATTTATTTGAAGCTTTATTTTCATTTATATAATTAATTAACATTTATTTTTTATAAATGTCGGGCCAGGCCACCTTGGCCGATCACGGCCCAGATGTTGACCGTGTCGCGCTGGGCCACAACACGTTGACCGTGGTGCTGGGTGGCTTGGCCCAATTTACACCCCTAGGAATATTTGACCTCCTATTTATCAAATAGATAAATCTTGTAACGCAATCATTAATCATAATTGTTTTTATTTAACTGCTCTTACTAATTAAGGTTAGGAGGAAGTAGTGCACACCGGAGTAGAGGATAATAAATCGAAATAAAAAAGAAAATATGAAACATAAAGGGAAAATCTTAATTATTATGATTTCTCCTTGTTCTTTCCTTTTTTTTTTTATTTACAAGTGACTTGAACTAAGAGTTAAACGAGTATTGAGTCTAGACTCTAGACTCTAGAGATGTAGATAGGTTGGACTTGAGCTAAACAGTGGTACATCTAGATGCTTATCTCTTTTTACTGTTTTTTAATAGGATGGATTTGTACCTGGTTCTTGGGTCCAACGCATATATCTGAATCTACAAAAAGAAAAGGACAAAAAAAACAACTAAATAAAATAACAAACAAAGATATGATTCCAAGTTAGGAGCAAAAGTGGAACTCATATAAGCATTATTAATCACCAGGTCTTAAAATAGGTCCCTAGACGATAGAAGTGAGACTCACGAAACATGATCAATATGATTAAGCTCTACAGACTCTCCATCCACAATGTAATTTAGCTACTTATTTTTTGCCACTTACTCTTGATACGTATCACTATTAGTGCACACGTAGGGTCGATTTCTTTTTCAAAATTTATAGAATTCTTGTTCGAAGAAATTATAAATTCTCCAAATGTGTCCCTTGCATGGAATTCCGAAATCTTCTCTCTATTGAAGAAATTTGAAATGCGGACGAGGTTGGAAATCTAGGAACTCCAAAAGTTGTTTATGACTTTTCAAGTGGTTGGATTTCAAAATTCTACTGAGGAAACGTTGCATTCAAAAATGCAAAGGGTACAACCATTTGTACCATGTTAGAATTCCGATATGGGATAGGCCCTTATTAGGTTTTGGATTCAAATTCTTTGAAAGGTCATTTGCTTAATATACATGGGATATGATAATGAGTTTAACACATGTTAGTGTTACATATTCAAATGTTACACATGTGAAATACACTCTATTGTTGCTCAAAAGAGATTGAAAGGTTTGGATTATGGATATGAAGTCTATAACAACGAAAAAAAAAAAAAAAGTGTCGTTGATTAGCTCATAAGAACTCAACCAATGTATGACTTTACTAGTGGCTTTTGGCAAGAGGCATTATAGTGATTTAGACACTTGTTTAAGTGTATATACATGGCCTTACTTATACACCACTTTCATACTGCACAAATAAATGTTATTATGCACTGTTCAAAAAAAAAATAGAAAAAAATAAATGTTATTATGCATAACCATTATACAAATAAATCATTTACATATGTAAATAATTGCAAACAAATTACATCTTACTTAGTACAATGTAAAAACTCCAAGACTTGCAAATACTGTCCATAAATTTGAATTTAGATTTGAACTCTTCTAAAATTAAAAAGTATCTTCCATATCTTCTTTTTTTTTAATCAAATTCAGAACCCATTGACATCTCTAACTGGCCAGCACCTTTAACTAGATCGTACCTTTTCCTGTCACTTGTTTGAGTCAAGCTTTGAAACTATGGTTAAACTGGTTCAACCCTTTCTCAGCAGTTCCAAAACGATCACATAGTTTTGCTCTGTGTCATAGGTAAAGACAAATCAAAACCGACCAAATCATCAATAAACTCTGTTCGTGAAACGACAGCCGTCAATCAGAAGGTGGGTACTTTCTCTACCCATCTACCAGAATCAAGAATAAAGCACCACAAAGAAAGGGACAAAAAAAAAAAAAAAAAAAAAAATAGATGTTTCATCATCATCATCAACAACAACAACAGTTGGGGTTGGATATGAGCCATCCAATCAGAGGAAGATCTGATTTCATTCTCTATCAACGGCCAGGAAGGGCCAAATGATTGTCAATCTCTCATGTGGAAAGCTGCAGATTCAATTTCAAAGTGAAAGGATAGGGTGTTTGTGTTGCTGCATTTTCTTTCCCTTCTCCGTTTGTCGTATGTATGTATCGTGTGCTTTCCTAATAAAAGTTGGAAAACACTTTACCGGTCATGTGCCTCTCCAATCAATCATTGAAGAGTGGAATGGGCATTTCAATGCTTAAGTCTGCATTCAAACCGTCCATTAGGTGGGCCATGTTTGAGATGACTCTTGAACAGAAAGTAACGCCAACTTGCATAATTCTAACACTAGAAAACAACCCATTCGGTACAACTGCTCAACATAGAGATATATAGCCGCCACGAGGACCATCATCACAACAACAATGCACAAAAGCATTATGATTTGATGGGTCACTTGTCACTAGTAGGGCTTTCTTGATTTCATTATATAATACAAAGGGACTAATCAATCCATGGGAATTCATGGTCAAATCAGCTCCAACTAAAAGCCCCCAAACAGGTTAGGCCTGAGTGATGTGATACAAACAGGGCAAGAGATAAGATAGCATTGTAAATGGAAACTTTACTTCCCTATGTCTAAATTACTAAGGTGATGGGACTGATGGCCATCGTAGCTATTCATTTTCCATCATCCCTAATCATTCTTCATGAAAGAAGAGGCTATTTGATGGGTCATTTTTGTACCACATCTGTGTCTTTCAATTCCTGCATTTTCAATGCAAAAGGATACCTTCTGATGATACAAATATCTAGCTCTATCAGTAAGAAATAGACCTCACTTGCTCTCTCTACCATAGAAGTGCAGTGCGTTATCTGCAACTGGATTGTCCAAGAAGCCATTTAGTTAAAATATCTCATTATTATTTTAAGCTGGGGGTGAAAGTAGATGGACTATTATAAATGTTTGTGGGTAGTAAGTTCACCATTATACTAGTGAAAAATCAGATTCACAGCTGTAGGAAGTACATTGAGATCAAATATTATCTAATCAAAGATGAATCTGAAAAGGACAAGATCAAGAGTTAGTAGATCTGTTGACAAAACCCTTGGCTTACCATATCTTTCAAAGGATATGTTTGAAAGGCATGTACTGGAAATGGGACTTGGTTCAATCTGATTTGAGTGGCATTTAGGCCAAGTGAGAGTGTGTTTGCAGGCCACTTGGGCCGGTTTGAGAAAGTCGGATGCAAGTTGTGTTTTCAATTATCAAAGCTATATCTAGGTTTCCTCTTATATATTAATTCTTAATTCTATCTTTCCTTGTAACCGTACACATTAATCTTAGCATGCGCATTTTGGTCTCATCTACGTACCTTAATTAGCGCCTTTCTCTTCTCTTCATTGATCTACTTTGAACCCTGCACAGCAATTCCAGCTTGGTCTAACCAGCATCTTTTAAAAATGACCCTTGATTTGAAGTCTCACTCAAGATGATCGCATAGCACTCCACTAGCTTAGCTTTACTTTTTTCAGCATTCATTTTTATTGCTATATCTTAAACTCTCATTTTTTGATCCATGATCCACCCTAAATTCTCACATGGTAATATTACAGTGTCTTTTGTTTTGACCAACTCATCTGCTTATTCTCAGCCCATTTGAATAGAAATCCTTAACTGAAAGTTCTTGCTTCAACTCCAAGGACCTGTTTTATTTGGAGGCTTTTTAACAAGAATTCTATATGCTGGTCATTCTCAATAGCAATGTCACTTGATGTCTGTCTCCCAATATCCAGAATTCCCTGGTTCAATGATGAGATACGGAAAAAATTAGCCCTCAGAAATATCACTTTTGGCCTGTAGAACTCTCCTACTTCAAATTTTCAAAATACTACTTCACTTTTGGCCTGTTTGAGCATTTATGAAACAACGTGAGAAATAACACTTGGGAAATTCATCAAACCCCCCAAACAGAAATTCTCAAGATACAACCAAACAGCATGCTCTGAAGTGATTTTATAGGGATACTTCAAATGTTGAATAAATGATAATTTAATTTATTTACCCATCCACGGTTCATCTCACTAGATGAACACTGTAAACCAAAAAGAAGAGTGCCTTACTGATGGAATTCTTTGTTCAATCAAACAATATACTTGGTTGAACTATGCCTACATATCATGTTCTCTAGTTACAAAAGTGGGACTTCAAAATTTTGGGTTTGGTAGCCTTTCAAAGTTTTGGGTTTTCTAACTTTTTAGCATAAATACTGTAGAAAATAAAACAATTAGAAGTATGTATTTAAAATGATGAAATGTAGAACCTCCTTTAGTAATGTAGAAACATTGCTACCAAGTTAATGTTGCAATAATTTCATTTTTGCTCATATATATTTATAGTGTATCGAAATCTAATTGTGTTATTTAATGTTTACTAGAAAATCCACACTAATGCAAAATCCTTATAAGTTCAGATTACCTTATACATATTGAAAATTAACTTTTTATTCAACCCCTTATTGTTGGGATAAGGCTCTTCGTTGATGTTGATGATGATGATGATGATATTGAATTCCTCAGACTTTGTAAGTAATTTCCTTCTGTCTTTTTTTTAGTATAAGGATTGAAGGCAAAGACATACAAGGTATAATAATACTCTTTAATGAAGAAACGATTACTGATCGTCAAATTAAATCCTAAGAAATTGATGTTTCCTCATTTTTTTTTTTTTCATAAACATGGTTCCTTCTTGATATCCAACCTTATCATTCACTGATCACTATTCACCCCTTCCATGACCTGTTTCGGCTGAGAGGGTGCTCATGGACTGGTCTAGCTTGGCCTAACCTATCCCAGCCTGCATTGGGCTGGATTGAGACATGCTTTTAGGTCCATGGACTGGGCTCATGATCTTATGTCTGATAGTTAGTGAGACTTAGGAAACATTTTGTTCTTGGAGATACTTTCATATTTCCGGGTTAGATTGCAATTACGGGGAAATGAAGAAAGAAGGGAAAGTTTACTACAAAATCTCTTCTGTCTGTTGAACTCCCCAAATAAAAAAAATCCTTCAATTCTCTAGTGAATAGAAGGATGATACCTTTATACAATATCTTAATTCCATGATTAGTAGCTGGGTAAAAAAAAAAACGCATGATTAGTGTATTCATTTTGATTCTACATTTATCTGTGTAGAATCTCAGCAGCATTCTATTCCATACGTATTGGGGTTTCAAACTGGCGAAAAACTAATACCTACATCAGTACATTAGTGTTAATGGAGTTGATTAGGAATTTAAGTGCGGCCTATATCCTTAAAGCCAAGTCCAGCCCAACATATTTAACACATAGGTTTATATATTTTACAAATGGGTTGCGAATGAGCCTGACTTTTTGGCCCGTGGGCGGGACCTCAGCCCAAATATTAACCCTATCACTGAGGACCCACATTGTGATGGTAAATATAAAGACACTAGTTTAGAATCCAAGGTAAGGCCCGTCTGATAAGAGATGGCAAGGTTAACCAATGACTGGCCCATTCAGCTCCGATTAAGGAAATGTTTTGAAAAACCGGCCTTGACATAGGCTTAGGTCCGAATAAATAGTTTCTCTATCGGATTTCAATCCAAGTGATTAAATAAGTGATTAATCCTAATTCCAATTAAAAGCAATCAACTACAAAGAGAATGAGACACAATGTTTATACGTTGAAAACCTTATTTGAAAAAAAACCACGGGCTTTACTGTCTAGGCCAACAGACGAGCAAAGCACAAATAAATTGGAAGTTACAAAAAAACTCACAACCTTTTCCCAGTTGCTACTCAAACTAAGGGCTGCTTTGATCTTGCCAATCACTCGCCGTTCACCTTTACCGTGATTGAGCCAATCACCTTGATAGCCTGCTCAAGGTGAATCTACTTCAGATGAGTAGAAGAAAGAAACTCCAAAGTAAAACTTTAGCGTAGCAACTCAATGAAGCTTTGGAGAAGAAAAAGATCTCTCAATATAATTCTAGGGCTTAGAATATAAGAGAGTTGCAAGAGGCACACTTTTAAGGTTGCTAGAAGCCTCAATATATAGTCCAAAAGTCGTGAGAATTAGTAGCACTTTGGATACGACTATGAATAGCAATTTGATTCAAAAACAAAAACTTGGAATTCAATTCGCGCATGATCACTGCCTCGTTTGCTCGAGCGGGTATATGGTTCGCTCGAGCAAACATGCATTCTGTCTGGTGAATCAGCCAGGGTCCGCTCGAGCGGAAATATGCCCCCTCGAACAAGCAAGTCTTCTATCTGCACTATGAATTCAGGTGGATTTCTTCTTTTAGCTCTTCTTCTTGGCAGTCCATCTATTAAATACATTATAAATTAAATTCCCGATTATTATCCATTATCCAATGAATTAGCCAACACTAAAATAAACCTTACATGTTCCATGGTAAGTTTCTCAGTTTCAATACGGGTATAAATATATAGATTTTGACACTAGTCGTGTTTGGAAAAGCTGGGAATAGACAAATACAAAAGTAAGAGAGTACGACTGGCCAAGGTAGGTTCGAGTGTAGGCCCAGTCGAACCAAGCTTGGTCGATGCCATCCTTACTATACCTGATGGACAATCTGGATTCATCATCATAGCCACATTTTTATTGAGTGACTGGATACAGAAAAACCAGAACCCCTTTACTTCAGCTTTTTCTTTCTTTAAAGTCTGAATTTGATCAGTTCTATCCCCTGTCATTCTGATGTTAATAGCTGGACTTGAGACGGCTAGATCTGATTATGCAATTAGGTGAATCAAGAGTACAGTAGAGTTGAGTTGGGTTATCATGTAAAAATTGAAACTCTATAACCCCAAGGATAAAAAGTAGGAGCTGACTAAGATAGAAATGAGGGTGATCTAAAGGCCGGCCCCTACTCAAATGCAGTGGACAAAGGGTCCTTTTCAAGGTGTAATGTCGACTTACAGTATATTAGCAAAATTTCCACACTGTTAAACGTAGGGCTTCTTTCTGGAGCCTGGTTTAAAATTGGCCTTTACCGTCCTAGGCATGGTTTTGGATTAGGGGTTTTGATAGGCCCTGCTAGGGTCCTTTCAAGCCCGGATTTTGAACATTTCGAGCAGGACTTGGCAGGCTGGGTCAATTCAAAGATTCAGTTTTTTTAATCTGGTGTTTGGTGGGTCATTGACAACCTTAGTTTTGGATGGTAGATCGGCCAAAGTTGAAAGTTTCACTGTCACCCAGTATATTCGTTTGTTGACTAGTATCTCATTTTTTGTTTTGGCCCTTCTTCTATAAGAAGTTTATTTTTAAGCCGGAGGAATTAGTCCAGCCCGAAAAGTTGGAAACCTTCCATTAGCAAAAAAAAAACTCCACACCTATTAAGGTGATATGAATTAGGGTATGAAATTTACAATTATGTGGTTGAACTCAAATTGGGTATTTTGGGTTTTAAGGGTTAAGTATGGGCTTGGATCTGTTTTAATGCAAATTGGGTTGAGATAATATCCTATCCCAATTTGCCCCGGTTGCACCCCTAACTATAATGATATCATATTCCATGGAGATGGGGAAGTCCCATGCTATAGGATTCTTTACTCCCCTTTTAATTTAGGGGTCCCACTTTGAAGGATGGCGTTGATTAAAAATCCCACAAAATCCTTGCGCAAAATCATCGCACGTGAAAATTCTGCTTTACGTTGATAGACCTTTTCCCCAAATTATCCCCACTAGAGATTGCCTTCCTTAGTTGGCAACCCAAATTTAGATAGCTGAGATAGGGCAAAATAGCAGTCCAAAAAGAGAATAGATATCTCCTTTGATTTTAAGTATTTAGGGATGTGTCTGCATCAAGGTCAATTCATCATTTAAACCCTCTTAAAACATGAGGACACTTTCTTCCATGAGGAAAACCAAACTTAAAACAATTCACAGGTCTAATTTTTATTTTGAGAAATTTTGTTCACTCATAAATATCTTCTTCTTCAAAAGAGACTCAATTTCTTTTTCTTTTTTTTTTTTTTTTGGTATTGGGATCCGTTATAGACCCTAGTCTCATGGAGATCACACCTGTTCAAGCACGGAGAGAAATCTACTCACCTAAAGAGATCCTGCCTACTCAAGTGGGGAAAGAAACATGTTCACGTAGGGAGAGAACATATAGATCAAATGGGTGAAAAATGAGATATGCAACCAGATCAGCTATCCCTACTCATCCATGACAAGGCTAACTGGATAAATCAAAACCTGACCCTACCTCATTAGTCAGAGAGCAAAAATGACTTTTTTTTATATCATCTAGTATTTCCATTCATGGTTGTGCATAAAGAAAGGGTGTGAAATAGAACTTTATCATACTCCATTTTACCCTCTATTTCTTTTAGCTAGAGTAGTAGTTACTAGCCAATGAGTATAATTAGTGTCGAAAGAAGAAAATGTAGTCTGTAAAAATGTTTGGACTTGCGTCCCCTTTTAACCATATTGCTTATATGCTGGCCTGGCTCATGGGGCCCTGATTGATTGTATATGCTAATCATAAAATATGAAGATGAGAAGGTCTCATCATAAATTATGATGGGCTATTCACATAAAAAGCATAATTTTTTTTAATCCAACATAATGGTGAATATAGGCTGGATGTGTCAAATTAGGGTGAGCATAAGTTTATTATTATTTTATTATTAAAAAGATTTCTTTGGAGGGAGTTGGTGGATTATATTTGGTTTAGGTGGGACCCCACAAGCTAGTATGCATATTACTCTGTATCTGGACAAGTCTAAAATAACAAAGTAAAACAAGAAAGTCTTTGTTCACCGTCATTGTGATCCAAACCTAGTCACATTTATCTAATTTAAACTACATAACACTCCCCACATCATGTATGGGCTCGTGTCATTAGTGCCAAGCATTCCATAATGTAGGTTCTGTCTTCTTGTGCAATCATTACACTACTTTGAGACCCTAAAATCAAGTGGTTAAGATTATTTTGTTGTTGCGATATTCCTCCATAACCCATTATCTGCGTCAAATCCCTTCCGTTCTTCATTGATTTGTGATTGGCATGCATCTAAATGAGCTCTAAAAACTGATTATGCTTTTAAAATTTACAAATATTCTTTTTTCATCTATGATACTCTTATCTCGTCAAAAGTGTGCCTTATCTTATCTTTTTCTTCTTTTAGCCTACAATCTATCTAAACCCTCATTCAAGTCTCATCATCATGATTATTATAAAAAAAATAAATCCTTATTCAATAATGTTGGAGTCAACTACATGAAATCTACTTTATTTTGGTTTTGCTTGAGCAAAATCATTACATAGGTTGCACTTCTTTATATTTATCTTTATTAATTCTATCTATTATTTCTTTCCTTAGCCTACTCATTTTCTTTCGTTGACTATCAACTTGTACAGAAGAACTTTTCCTCAATGACATCGTTATTGACATGCATGAGACATGTCCAAACCATCTAAACAAGTCTCTATTAACTTATCACCTATTGATGCTACTCCAAAAGATCTAAAATGACATATCTTTTCTAGTTCAAACACACACATGCCCTTATATCATTTCTATTTCTACCGCGCTCCATCTCAATATTCTGATGTCTACTACACTAAAATTGCACATATTATACTTCTTAATTGACCAATATTTTGCTTCATATGTCATATTTGGTCTAATTATTGTGCTTTGAAATTATTCTCAGCAAGCACTTTAGAGACTAGTCTCTACTTCAACTATTATAATCTTTATCAGATAATCATATAAAATCTCAATCTTATAAATTGACACTCACCCACCCAAAGTTGACACTAATCTATCTATCATTTAATCTTAAAATTTAATTACCAAAATTTAAAGCCCTAATATCAAAGATTAAATATCATTCGAACTGATTGATGATATTCGGCCAAACCTAATAGACATGATGGCCTTTTCATTTTTCTTCTAACCACCTGATTAACTTGCATTTGGTAGGCCCCACAAAAGGGGGTACATATATAAAAAGTAAACTCTCACATTTCTTTTTATATCACATTGCACCCCTCTACGGAGTGACCATTGAAAAGAAAAAGGTAAGCAGCATCTAGTACTTAATCAACAAAGTAAAATGAGAAGGATACTTACCTCTCATCTCCCTTGCAAGTCATGAAAGGTCAACAACAAACAAGGCTTCCAAACACTAGAGAGAAAAAAAGAAAAGAAACCCACTTATCTCCCACAAGATTAGCTTTCTGTGCATGCATGTACTTGACATTCGGTGTCTTTTTAATTACAACCACTTATATTTTTCTCCACTAGTAGACAACTGAATGGGAAGAGATAGAGATGGGGTGCTGGATAAAATAACAGGAGATGACATAAAAGATGGATTAAAAAACCTGAGAGTACAGGTTCACCTGCTTGAAGGATCATCAGCAATGCATCATCTGGGCCCTCCATTTATTCATATGATGCTGCTGCCCTTTGATTCCTGGCCATTGATTGGATAGTTCTGACGGTGAAGTTGATGGACTTTTGTACAAAAATAATAAAAACTGATCCCACTCTTAGTTTCTAATCATGATAAATGATCTGGTGTGTGTACCTGCATATACTAAGGAAAGTGCTGTGTATTCCCAAGAGATCTCCATGTGGGGTCCAATTTGCTCAATCCAAACTGTTGGACAGATTCTTCCCTGTGTTGATTGAAGATGTATCCAAACCCCACTTTGATCAGAGTAACCTTCACCGTCCATTTTAGACAATGTAGATGATAGTGATTTATAAAACCTCATAGTTAAATTTGTAAGTTCTACTTTTTCACCCAATTCATATTTCACCAACACAAATTATAACCAAGGAAAAAAAAACATTAAAAAAGATAAAGAGCAATATAATCGAGCGTAATCTCAATCACTAAGGTAAGTTTTTTAAGTTCTACTTTTTCACTCCATCCTATTGGCAAAAATATATATTTCGCTGGAGCAAATGATAATGCTGAAAGGAAAAAAAAATGGGCAAGATTCTAAAATATGATCCTAATCACCAGAGGTGAGTTTGGTCCAAGGGTCCAAACCAAACAAAGTGTGTCCCACAATGGAGAGACATCTCTTCCTAGATGCACCATATCCACACCACCCATAAATTATATGGTGCATGAGAGAGAGAGAGACACACTTTTGTATCATCATTCCTCTTGGATCATCACCATTTGTAGGTTTGACAGTGGGATCCATCCGATGCAACCAAGAAGATGGGATAGGGAGACCCCATGCATGATGTTGAAACTCTCTGTGGGTCCCACCCCCCAATGGATGGTTGTGGGACTACAGATTCAGATAGCCCCTCCCTCCTTGTGATTTAAAATAGCATGTCAAAACCACACCCCCACACACCCACACAAATAATAGAGGAGAGATGGGAAGAGGGGGTCACTTGGCCAACCAGTACACTGTCCAGAGAGAGAAAGAAAAGAGTTAGTGAGAGAGAGGAGCATGGAGAATCCCAATGCACAGAGGCAGTGGAGGAGGGGGGATGTGGGGGTGACCCATTAAAATAAATGCTCCTTCCTTTCTCTCTCCACACTCCTTCCCTTTCTCTCTTTCTCTCTCTATCTCTCACTCACTCCCCTCCATCCTCTTTCTCCCTCTCCTCTTTCATCAAGTCTTATGATTCTTTTATTTCTCAATCTCCCCTTCTCTCCGTCTCTGTCCGTCCCTACTCCAATCCCTCTCACAGACATCGATTGATGAAATCAGACCGATCTCAACCGTACAATGACCGATGAACGGTCCGATATGTCTGGACACGAAGAGAACAGATCAGATCCGGACATTATTTCATCTTCTTCATTTCCTACCTGTTTGGACGGTGCGGATCAGGTGCTCGAGAATGTTCTCGAGAACGTTCTCCACTTCCTCACGGCGCGCGGTGACCGCAACGCCGCCTCGCTCGTCTGCAAGTTCTGGTACAGGGCGGAGGCGCACACGCGCTCCGACCTGTTCATCGGGAACTGCTACGCGGTCTCGCCGCGGAAGGCCGTCGAGCGGTTCCGCCGGGTGAGGTCGGTGGTGCTGAAGGGGAAGCCCCGGTTCTCTGACTTTGGACTCGTGCCGGCGAACTGGGGCGCCCACTTCGCGCCATGGGTCGCGGCGATGGCCGACGCGTACCCGGGGCTGGAGCGGATCTACCTGAAGCGGATGTCGGTGACCGACGAAGACCTTGCCGTCATCGCCAGCTCCTTCTCTGGGTTCAAGGAGCTCGTTCTTATCTGCTGTGAGGGGTTCAGCACCCGCGGCCTCGCCGTGATTGCCAGCAAATGCAGGTGAGTGTTTGGATCTGAGAATTGGGTTGGGGGAGATTGGGCAATTCTAGGGTTTTGTTGTTTTTCTTTGAATGGATGGGTCTTTATTAGATTTCTGATTTCAATTGATAGCTTAGCTTATTAGCATTTGATGTTGGAATGAAAGATTTGTTTGTTTAGTAGCTGATGTTGCAAACATGAGTAGTTTTTTTTTTTTAACAGAACTGAAGACCCAACCCTAACCCTAGTTTTAAGATCAATCTCAGCATTAGGGGAATTGTTGTTTGATTCCTCTGTGTTTTGGGTCTAGGGTTTGATGTTTGTTTCAAATAATAACATAACATATAACTGTTGAAAAGAAAGGTCCCCTTTTTTTTATTAAAGAAAAAAAAAAAAAAAAAAAACCCTGAGATGATAGTAGTCTATTGCAATTTCTAATGTGAAATATGAGTAATTTTTTAATAGAACTGAAAACCCTAGCCCTAATCCTGACCTTGACCACAACACAATCCATAACTTTAATCTGAATCTCAGCATTGGGCAATTGTTGCTTGATTGGTGTGTGTTTTATAATTGCCATTTGTTGATGAATGATATTGCAGGCAACTTCGAGTTCTTGATCTCATTGAAGATGTTATGGATGATGATGAGGATGTGGATTGGCTATCGTGTTTCCCAGATTCGGGTACTTGTCTAGAGTCGCTCTCGTTTGATTGTGTGGAATGCCAGGTGAATTTTGAGGCGTTGGAGGCACTGGTGGTCCGGTCGCCTTCGCTGAAGAAACTAAGGTTGAACCGCAACATCTCGGTAGCGCAGCTCCAGCGGCTGATGCTTCGGGCACCCCAGCTCACTCATCTGGGGACGGGGTCGTTTAGTTCGGCCGACCCCATGCAGGGAGAACAGGAAGTGGATCTCCATTCGGCTTTTGGCACCTGCAGGTCTCTGGTGTGCCTTTCAGGATTCAGGGATGTTGTGCCCGATTATCTGCCTGCTATTGTTCCAGTTTGCGCCAATCTCGTATCACTGAATTTCAGCTATGGGAACATTACTAGTGAGCAGCTCAGAACAGTGATCCTTCACTGTCATAGGCTCCAGGTTTTCTGGGTATGTGATCCTTTTTCTTCTTCAGTTGGGCTTATTTGGTGTTCTTGTTTTGAGTTCTATTTGGTTGCTTCAGGCTCTCGACTCAATTCGTGATGAAGGGCTTCAAGCTGTGGCTGCAACTTGCAAGGACTTGCGTGAGCTTCGAATCTTCCCCGTGGATCCTCAGGAGGATAGTGAGGCCCTTGTTTCAGAAGTAGGCCTCGTGGCAATTTCCGAAGGATGTAGGAAGCTTAGATCCATTCTCTATTTCTGTCAACACATGACCAATGCGGCTGTTGTGACCATGTCAAGGAACTGTCAGGAACTTGTGGTGTTCCGTCTCTGTATAATGGGCCGCCACCAGCCGGATCATCTGACTGGGGAACCCATGGATGAAGGGTTTGGAGCTATAGTTATGAACTGCAAGAAACTAACCCGCCTTGCTATTTCTGGGCTCCTCACTGATAAGGCCTTCGCGTATATCGGGAAGTACGGCAAGTTGGTGCGTACCCTTTCGGTTGCTTTTGCGGGTAACAGTGACCTGGGGCTGAGATATGTGCTTGAGGGCTGTCCCAAATTGCAGAAACTTGAGATCAGAGATAGCCCATTTGGGGATCATGCTGTGCTCTCTGGCTTGCATCACTATTATAACATGAGGTTCTTGTGGATGTCTTCTTGTAATTTGTCTCTGAGAGGTTGTAAGGAGGTGGCTCAGAGATTGCCTGGCCTGGTGGTGGAAGTGATTAGGGACAGAGATGAAGAGGGATTTGAAGAGACTGTTGAGAAGTTATACTTGTATCGGTCTCTTGTAGGGCCAAGGAATGATGCACCAACTTTCGTGTCGATCTTGTAGACTTCTTTCTATAGGCTAGGGAGGACAGTTCTTTTTTTTTTTTTTTTTTTTCTTTTTTTCATTTGCGCGGCGGCCAAAGGAGCATGTTGGTGACTATATTTGCAGTACTACAAGAAGGATGAATTTGGCAGACAGGTTTCAAAAACTGTGATAGAGTTTACGTGATTACTCTAGCTGAAGGTGTGACCATGCCTGCCTCATTCTTTTTCATCTTGGGCTGTTGGAATGACATTTGCAGGGGAAGATTGTAAAATGAGCATGTCTTCATTGGATGCATCTTTTTTTCTTTATTATTATTTTTCTTTTCTGTGATCCGATAGGTTGATGGAATGGGGGGAGGTGGATGGTTCCCAGGGATAGGGATATTGCCATATGATCATGGGGATGAGCAGATCATGTGATGTTGTTGTATTGGTAGACCGCTTATTGGTATATTTCTTTCTGCATAAAATATCATCATTAAAAACAAAGATGCAAGGTGCAGGCTTCTAAGATTCTGAAGTAGGTAGCTGCTGTCAAATCTATTGCAATGAACTCAGAGACTTATTTTCATCTTTTGAAACCATTACATGCTTCACATGTGATAAAGGCTCTCAAATGTTGTGAGATAATGCGTTGGGACAGAAGATATCATGATTCGAGAGGTGAAAACTGGAACCTACTTGCTTTGCATATGCAGGTGTAAGTAAATCTATCCTTCAAACTAGTAAGTCCTCTTCTTTAACAGTAGTTGATTTGATTGTTGTGCTGTGATTGTTTGGACAACATATTGGCAAATGCTAAAATTGCTGTAGGAATGGAAAAAGATTGGTCTTCTGCCTTTTGCTTTAGATTTTTCTTGGATCCATTGGCTATCTTATTTTTAGAAATGCGACAACTGACAAGGGTAATAAATGCATGAATTCGAGTTAAATTTGGTTCTCTTTTGATCATTCAAAACTTATATTTTGATTTTTGACAATCAATTTCCATTTAGTTGTGCCAATATTCGTGGCGCGCGCACACACACATTCCCTGTTCTTTTTATCTGTACTGAATTACTAGTGTAGAAGATTGAATCATAAGTTTTAAGGGTTTTGGCTGTGGTAAACCAAGCTTTTGCATTGTAACAGTGGTTTTGTAGCAGCATCGGAAGATGGGTGGGTTTGTCTTTTTTCATTGTATTGCTTGACAGTAAGGCAATGGCGAGTACGGAGCCTGTTAAAGAGGATAGAAACCCTTGTTCTGTTATGGGCATTAAACACTGGGCCCACAGATTGGTTGCAACTTCTTCTCTGCATTGCTTACTAGGGAGCAGTAAATTGATGAGCTGGTATAAGGGTCACCTTAGCCTTTTGATTATCATCTTTGATGCATTTTTCTTTTTAGTTCTCGAAAGGAATTGAAAGTGACCCAACAAAGGGGATCTTTCCAATAGGTAGACGTTGGAAATCAGTCGGCCAACTTGTGGGTCCAAACTGCTCAATGAAAAACTTTCATGTCTTGGTACTATCCAGTGACAGTGGTCAATTCAACAGTGAATGATATGATATTCTGGACAGTGTTGATGCTTTTTTTTTTTTGTTTTTAATCCAGATCGGTGGCAACACGTTAGAGACCTTTAAGGTAATTAGCAAAGGAGACCAGTGTGCAAACCGTGTATATCGTTTATAGTGGAGGAAAGCCTAATCAACACACCTAGCCGTGGGTGGCATACATTGATGAGGTTTAGATTTGTGAATGGTCAGCCATACATTGTGTATCTCAATGGGCGACTCAGAGAGAAACTGCTATCATCTTGTCCAGCTGATAGCATTTAATCTCTCTCTCTCTCTCTATATATATATATATATATATATGTATATATATTGCTGATAGCATTTAATATCTCTCTCTCTCTCTCTATATATATATATATATATATATATATATATATATATATATATATATAGAACAAGGCTCTCCTAAGTTCAAGCTTAGGATAAAATTTCGTAAGCTCATGCTTGTGGGGCTCACCTTTGGTCCATCCAAATGGACCATACACATGACCCCCCTGAATTGCACATGTCCATTAACTTTCGGTCAGATCCGAATTTATTGGATCGTTGGAGTGCACTATGTATCGATCCAGCACTTGAGCTTAGGAGAGATGGCCCCATATATATATCCACATCTACATCCACATCCACATCCACGCACATTCATATGCACTATGGTTGCATAATTTTGGTTTGGACAACTAATTGATTTGATGGATTAGAAGTACTTGAGATTTTGGTGTCTTCGGGGATATTTATGGCAGTTCTCTACTTTAAACCCAAGTTTGCTTACCATGGCACCAATGGAGCAGTAGGTCCACCTGATGGAAGTCAATGTTTATCGGAAATGATTTTGCTGATATGTATCAAGTGCTGGGTCTTATTCTTATATTTATATATTTTTATTGGGATGTTTTCTAAGGTCCAACTATAGTTTGTTGCATTGAGCATAAAGTGAATGAAGGTTGTTTGAGAATCTAATGAGACTAAATATTTGAGCCATTTTAAGTTGGTGTACATGATTACCTGTCTTTTTGGTTCTCAGCCTGACATCCTTTTGGTTTCTTCTGGCAAATGTCTTTTCGGATGAGAAAAATCAAGCAGACACGTCTCCTCTTTTTCATTGGCTAGTTGTTATTAATATCCAGCTCAATTGACGTCATGTTGGGGTGTCCTTCCCTAAGTAGGGCCCAAATCTACAGTAGAGTAGTTGTCTTTCTGCATTGGAGTGGATGGTTTTCTTTTGGCTCTGTATGTGGAGATTTGGGTTATTAATTCTCTCTCTTCTACTTGGTGGTTTCTTACCTTTTAGGGTCCATGGTTCTTTCAGTGAAGCAACTCTTGTTTTGGCTTTCTGCTGTTTTTAAGAACCAGACTCAATTAAAAAGGAAAAAAAGATGATTTAGTTTCCAAGTTTAATGTCCTGCTTGAATGTTGCCAAGCAAGGGGGAAGAACCATGCTTTTACTCTCTTTACATTGAGCGCAACCTTCTGTTCTCTACTGATATTGTTAGCGGGATAAAAACCATCACACCCTGGAACTTGAAAAGTAGTTTTCTCATTTGCATTCTGAACTGTAGATGGACCATCATCCCATTTGGACAATTAACAGTACATCCAAACTGGCTCTGGGTCTACTGAGCAGATAGACCATCAATCATCATCTCATTTGGACAATAAACAGTCTTGGTTCCACCCCAAACATGTTTGTTTCATGTTTCTTGTGAAATTGCAATTGAACTCAGCCCTCAAGCTTGACCAAGAACAGAGGATGAAATTGTCTTTATAGCTTTTGTGTTAGTTCCTGTGTTGTGCTACTTAATTTGACCTTGTTGCTACTGCCTACATAGTTCTTGAAATCCCCTGTTCAAGTACTACTCTTGTTCATGCTTTCTTCAATATTCTTGGCCCTGCTTCATGGTTCCTGCATCATTCTCTTCTTGCATTCACGCTTTATGCACCTATGATCCCTGAAGAAATTGCAGTCAGAGTACCCTAAATTACAGCAACTATGTTTGTGACAGCATTACATCCATTGAATTCTTAGGTGGATGTTGTAAAGATCTTTGTACTGCATATAATGATGGTTGCAGAAACTGAATATCTTTTTTTAATTTTGGTGGTAGAGAACTTGGCTATGTTATTGTTGTGTGTGGAAGAGGATATGATTATGTGATCCTATCCTTGGACGATGGAAATTGAATAATCCCACACTGCCACTTGTGTGGGTGCTCCCCATCTGGAGGAACGGCTGTAGTGTTCTTTGTTGAAAATATTGGGTAATAGCGACCACTGTATACTCAACTTATGGGAGTAGCATAAATATTGGAAACAAGGTGCATGCTTATGCAGGTTAAAGAATGATTTCACCATGTTCTTATGATTGTTGCAGTTGGTTGTCTAATCTGAAACTCTAAAATTACTGTAATTATCAATGTCATTCATGGCAGCCCTAAACCATTATTGTTTGTTAGATCGGGAAGCTCACCTTGAGTAGGTGGGTGGTGTTGCCTGTTCAGCCATTCTTTTCCTAGACCAAGGCTTATGTGCTTTACATTTGCTAAATATAGAAAAATTTACAGTGTGTAGTGTGTGCAAAGTTTAATCAGATATTGGTGTTGCTCCCAAAGAGGATAGAGGTTGTCTTGGCAACATCCATGAATATGCCTCTAACAATGTCTTCCAATGCTCTTCTTGTGTGACTTGCTTTATCTTTTTTTCTTTAATCATTTTTGTTGGTTCTCTACTAGAAGCTGGCAGATCATAAGGGAAATTTGCCTTTAGAAAAGTGTTTTTTTTTTTTTTTTTTTACTATAGTTACTTTCATAGAATTCTACTTCCAAGTTAGCGCACTACTTTTCCTAAATATGGAAGACAGACAGAAAAAAATCAAGGTTTATGTAGTTAAATTCTGACCCAAACAAGTTATTGAAGGATTAATTCTGATTCTCATTACCTACACCTCTGAAGTAGGAAATGTAATCTATCATTAAGCGTACAGCCTACTCTCTTCTATGACAGCAACTTATCTTAAATTAGGGAAAGCTAAGGAGGAAATGAAAGATTGATCTTGTTCATTTCTTCAACCTAAACAGAGCAGAAGGATTAATTCTAAATTCCATTACCATCACTTAGACAGATAGGAATATGCAACTTGAGTGTCATCAAATTGCAATGAGTAGCATTCGATATTTATAGAGAGAGAGAGAGAGAGAGAGAGAGAGAGAGAGAGAGAGAGAGAGGTTTGGGGCTGTTTTGGGTCAGCATATTATGTTGTGTCCTTGAATAAGAATAGATACTTTTAGGATGTGTTTGTGCAGCATAACTTTTATGAAAGAGAAAAGGAAAAACTGAAAGGTTTGTGCGGAAAATAAATGGAGAAACTGTAAGATGCACGTTTCAGATTAGATACACAGTAAGGAATGATATTCTGTGCCTTGTTAGAAAAATATTTGAGGTTTGGAAGGTCCGAAATGAAATTGCAGCTACTCCGTTCCTTGTGCGAGTATGAAAGTTCAGCAACTGATACGTACATCCGTTTAAGTAGATTCCATATTCAGAGACAAAATCTCAGGAAAGTTCGACTAATTCCTTTAACTTTTATTCATTGAGTTCAGAACAATTGGAAAGAAACTTGGCACTTCATGTTGCATGGTTTTTAGGGTCTTTCGACTGAATCTGCATTCAAAATCTTCAACTGGTGGAGATGAGTTGTACCTGTTGATTTTTGAACTCATTTGAAATTATGTGTTACCCATCGATTTAATTTTCTTTGTCTAATTAGGCTACTTTTGCTTATACTCTAAAAAGGACAATCTTTGCTATTCCAATTTCCAAAGGAAAAGTTCTCTTTGAATCACAACTCAGTTGATGCAATTGCTTTCACCATACAGTCACAAGCTAGAGCATCCAACCACTTAGATTGTATAGAGGCGTTTAAAAGAAAACATTTCACCTTAAAGTAAACACGAGTGGTCTAATAAAAAAATAAAAAAAAACAACAAGGTCTAATGAACTAAGATATAATGAAAACCACTGTTTAATTAATTAATTTCATGTAATTGATCAGAGGGATGTTGAAAGATGAGGCAATGGTTAAAGATGTAAGAAGGATATGAAGGCAGACGCCTAAGTAACAAGGGCCTTTTTGGTTTTTTAAGCCGCAAAAATAAAGAGAGGTGCATCATAACTGCGATTGAACAATTGTAGCCCTTAATTTTAAACCCTAAATGTTTTCAACTGTGTTTCTTCCTGTGGTTGTAATATGAGAGATCACTGTCAAATTGGATCTGGTGCTAATTCATTGGAAATAAAGTGGGGAGGAAGAGTATGAACTTACTACAGGGGAAGCCTTAAACCAAGAGTAGTAGGGGCCTCTGTCATAACTTGTACTAGAATCTTTTTTTCCACTGCTCTTTCCATTTACATGTAGGGCCTTACCTATGATCACTCTAATTCTTTGGCACCAAACTCTTTGAATTGACAATGATCCTAATTTGACATTAATTTGGGCGATTTATTATTGTTTAGTCGTTTTAAACTTCGAGGACTAGAAAATAAGGGCTAGGATTATTTGACCACCAACATTTCCCAAGTCATGTCCAAACCTTTCCATCACCTTCTTAGTTGTCAAGCATGAGTGTGCTCCACTTGAAGTGGGCATCTTTTAAGTGATAGCAATGTGTCCCCATGTAGCATTGTTCTTGTTTAACTTTGGCTTGTCTATCATTTTGACATCTTGTGGATGTGTATGTAGCCTAAGGCAGTGACTTGACGGGGAGACGACAGCCTCGCATTAAATAGGGAGGCCTTCCTTCACCTGAAATTATATGAAGTGGGGCCCATAGCCCTTGTGCCTTCAGGTGATGAGTAATGGCAGATATGGAGTCTTTCACCTGATGGCATTGATTGTAACTTGTAATAGACAGTCCCTGTCAAATGCTTCCAGAATCTAGACTCAAATCTCTCTGTTGGAACTTGGGGATGATGGATTCCATTTCAATCCAGCAAAACCACAGTGGCAGCAGTTTTACAACATTGACAATCTGCACATGTTGCAAGAATTTGTAAAATTTATGTTGGAAGAATCAAGATACTCTCTCACCTTTATGTTTGTCCAATTCTCTCTGGCCATGTTTATGTTTACCTTTTTTTTTTTTTAGTCAACCATAGGACCTTTATTGTAAAGGACCAAGGATGAAGATTTACAAGGGCCATCAAATGTTCTCTATATTAATATATAGGAAATGATTGTCTACCCTCATCCTAGTAAATTAAATTACATAACCTTAGATTCACCATTCATCTCTTTAAAATTGGGTGCTTTTTTCTTTTGATTCTTGAAAACAGACATTTGATAATGTTCAGTCGTGCTTGACTTCATCTCATGCTCGTTATGCATTGTCAAGCCTAGCCCAAGCAAGCCTCGCATAGTTAGGCTTGGTAATTTCTAATCATGCCCAAGCTCGAGCTCGATTTGCTGATATCAATCCTACCCCTAGCTTGTTTCCCCTCAACTTACTTCATCCAAGCTCAAGGTGGGTAAGCTTTGTTCAAGCTCTACTACGAAGTGGCTTGTTTTATGTTCAAACCAAGCTCAAGCTGAGCTGGGCTATTGTTGGCTCAGCTTGGCATGTTTACATCTTTACTCCAACGTGCATTTGAAGTTCGAGAATTCCTAGAATTCATAGGTCAAAAAGACAATCTCTAAAATAAAACTTAGTTGTTGTTATTTGAATTCTTTCCATCAAATATGATTTTCTGCCAGCAATTGAAGAGTGGTTGCAATCATCTAAAATTTCCACCACTTCACATTCTCACAAGAGATTCTTGTACCAAATAGGCCCTAGTCAACTTCTTTCATTGGGTGGTGGATATCTTTGTTATTTCAATCACCAGTCTTAGCATGGTTCGTCACATTCCATACACTGAGATTGCAAAAATATAGCATAGCTATGGACTTTTGAGTTGAATACAGAACGTGGGACACGGAGATGTAGCACTGTCATGCAAAAGAAGGTTCAGTGAATTAGGTATGTGTACCCTCTCTTACTATTGTTGATTCGATTAAAGACATTGATTTAAGATTTCATGCCCATTTTGATTACTTATGATGGGGTAAAATTAAATATATTTACTGGGTATAATCTAACAGACCTCTTTCACAGGGATATGCCAAGTGTTTTGCATTTAATCTTCCCTGAGTGTGTGGGCTTCTCTTAGCACCACATGGGCTCTCCTTCGCATGGTGTGGGTTTTCTCTTCTCATATGTGTGGGCTCTCTTATGTCCCAGATCCCTACGGGGACTAAAACAAAATTGTGTCCCAGATTGCTTTACTGGGGTTAAAACAAAAAATCACCCGTAGAATCATGAAGGTTTTGATTCTTCATTGAAAATTCTTTTTGCATGTGGGTAGATGTTAAAGGAGGAGAGCATGCAGTTTTCTTATTATTCCTAGTTAGGAAATGAGGTGACATTCACCCAATTGCCAATAGAGGATAGCCCCAAAGGTGTAGTGATTGGACAAGCCTAGCCATTGGGTGGCTGACAATAGGTGGTCATCATTGTTTATATGCCACTAAATAAAAACAATAGCTTATGCTTTGCTTACCCTACAAAATTTAGTAAAACAGTGTCCTGTAGGGAAGGACTAAAAATGGAGTGTTGATGTTGCCAAATATCTCTACTATTTATGATGATGCTTGTAACCATCTTTTTAAAGGCACCAAATTTTATCAATTATACTCTAAATTAAAAAAAAAAAAAAACAAGGGCCAACACTCTAATGGTTGAGTGGTGTTGGCCAAGTGAGAAGTATTTCTCCTCCACAGTACCCCAATATGGCAAAAAGAAAAAAAATAAAACTTTTAAGACTAGGGAAATTCAAGCCCTTAAAGAGATGGTTGCATTCAGGTGGGTCCTGCATCCAGCTTTTGCAAAATTAAATTTGCAGTTGCCTTCTAGCTGAAAGTTCCTCAAGTAACTCTCTCAAAGAAAAAAGAACTAAAACCATAAAATTAAGTTGTGAAGATAGTATATAATGAAGAAAACAAAATATTTAAAGGTATGCTTTTGAGAAGAAAAAAGAACTAAACCATACAATCAAGTTGTGAAGATAGTATATAATGAAGAAAACAAAAAATTTAAAGGTTTGCTTTTGAGAAGAATTTTTGTATACAAAAAATGAAAATGGATTTAGAAAGTGGATGTTCTGTATTAATGTTTCCAGCAATTTTCATTTCTTGAGATGAAAGATTTTTTTGTGATTTTTTTTTAAGATAACAAATTCAGGCCCAAGAGGTAGAAGATCAAATTCTGCAGTGTAATTTTATACAAAGAGCTAAAAACACATTTTTACAATGAAAAGTGATCTCTAGCATCACAGAAGAAAGGCTAAATCTGCAGACAATGAAGTATAGTTTTAAATTTCCACAAAAAAGTACTATCACTGCAAAAAATAAAAAGCTGGGAAAAACTGTTTGTGCAACAACATGCCCTTGGGCAGTATTTGGACTAATGGAAGTTCCCTTCCATGAAGGACTTTGTGTTCCTTAAGGAGAGAACCATTATCGAAATGTGGTGGAATTGGAGAAAACTATGGGTTCTTGTGGCATCTTTGTGTAATGGATTAAATTGTACCCCCATAGAAGAATTTGCGGTGTGTCTTTTCAGTGGATTAGCACTACCATTGAGTTTGAAGTTTATGGAAATCACTTTATATGGTTGGTGTCTGTACACTTGTGTGCAAGCAAGGAATTCCTCCATAATCAGACAAGAAGTCACTATATTGTTTCAGCTAATGCAACATTTTAGAGAAGAAATTCAATCATCTCTACTTGCCCCATTGGAATTTCGTTTGATTGATATTGGGGCAAATTGACTTGCATCCCACAACTCACCAAACTTCTATATTTATTACAATGCCAAATGAAAAGAAAAAAAAAAATCTTTCATTTTCTTTTATGAAAGCTTGACATGAATTTTCCATAAAAACGAACCATTATTAATGAGACCATGTTCATTGAAGAGAACTTTCAGTGGACAGTGAGAGAAATTTTGATAAAGTTCTCATTTTCAGTGGACAGTGAGAGAGAGAAAAACAAGGGTCTGACCTTCATAAAAAGAGTTAGATGTGGCAAGTCTGAATAAATCCATATGTGATGGACACAGTCCAAGTTAACCCATAAAATATTAATTAATTCAAGTATTTAGGAGTCATGAACCAAGTTTGGGTTGGCTTGCATTCAAAGATATTCTCAAGCAAGCTGGCGTCATCTTCAAACACCTAACTCGCCAAAATCCAATTCTACACTTCATCATCATTAGGCAGTGAGTGATAAAGGATACTAGCAGCATGTGTGCTGATGCTATACCATTAGAGAAAAAAAGAAGCTGAAAAAAGAAAACATGTAAAAGCCCAACCATAAATATCTATCTTCAGGTGGTGTACCAAATGTGCAGTCACTGTATGATGACCTTGAATCAGCCTTTCAAATTGGGTTTGTGGGCCACTCAATCATTTCCCCCACTTTTGATGGAGATTATATTAAAAAATAAAAACACAAAGGGGAAAGAAAAAAAAGACCCATCCATGAGCTGAGAACTCAGTCATGTTTCCTTGTTTGGGAGTGGAAGTAGGGAATCTCTTATGATTTTTCTCCTCACAATTCAAAGACCCACCTCCCTTTTCCATCTCTTTTTTTCTCTATAAACAGACAAGGGAAGTCCAAGCAAAGTGCTATGTGCCACATGTGGACTTGAAAAAAATAAAAAAAAATCTGCTATTGCTTGGGTTAGGTAAAAGCTATAGAATCTATCTATGCACAGTTGCGGATTCAAAACCCTCAAATGTAGTGCTTCTCTTATCTTATCTTGAAAAAGCTGCACAAGTCATCCACCCCTTTGTGTCTAGTCTCCCATCAGGGGACCCCCCTTTCTTTGAAATAAAGTGTGGGGGTGGTTTTCAACGGTCAAAAGGTTTTTGGAAACGCAATTTAGATGCTTATCAGAGGGATCTGGCTTTTTGCTCTTTGTCATTCAATTCAAACTCACGATACCTAACCATAATTCATAATTCATGTATGTTACCTAAAAAAGATGATGTAAATACTAGAATAAATAACTTCTTGTTGATAAGGTGATGGATAGAGATGTATATAAGAAGTTGGCGGGTCCCACTGTTTAATCATCTGTCATTTCATAATCTTAATTGGGGTTGTTCTTAATTTGCCATTGAAGATGGGACGCTGGGGAAAAAAGGGTAGCTTTATTTGGTGTAGTCATCATTTCATAAATGTAAGGGATTTTTTTTTTTGCATCACACTTGGATACTTCATTTATGTATGCGCTTAGTCTTTTATATAATTGAGAAAAATTAGTTCAATTTGTTTTCCTGCATGGAAAGTAATGTGCGAAATTGCAAAAAAGTTGCTTTGTAGAGAATGAGAGTGTCTGCACAAGCATGGAATCCTTGCATTACCCAAATATGACCTTAATTTAACACTTTTCCTCGCAGAAAATGGTCCACAGAGAAGCAAGTTCATTGCCTTCCTCTTATGCAGAAAATACATTAAAGGTGCCTGTTGTTTTACATGTACATCTTCGTAGAGGGTTTTTGCAATAGAGAGAAAAATTATTCTCAGCCCACTATTCCATTATTTGGTGTGATGTATTTTCTTGCAAAAAAGATTTTAAAATAAACATGAATTGATTTTTCTTGATAAAGAGGAATTTAGTTTCCTATGGTAGGGACAGTAGAATTCCTTGTCTCTTGGAAATAGAAATTTACAGAGCACAAAATCATCTTGCTGCACAAACAAGTCCTTCAAGCGCAAAAGATTTAAGGTGTTAAAAGCAATCTCGCATTGTCAATCTCATTTCTCACTGGATTGTTCAAAAAGACTTGCTTCATAAGGTGTTGTTACAGTTCATGGTTTTGAGGTTGGTGCCATTAGAGCTGTCAAAGAGTGGCTATAATCAGCCCTAACCCTATTCTCATATCTGCAAGGTTCAAACCAAGTTGGAACAAAAGAAAGTTCTTTTTTCTTTATTTTCTTAACACAGCCATCGAGGTAATTTCAGCATGTTGCAAAATCATGGGGCTTTTGGGACTTAAAACTAAAGGAGTCTACAAGGGTAATGGCAGCCACATTTTTGGAATAAGTTTGATGAACAACTTGTAGTTTGTAAAATAAAGTATTCTTATTTTGCAAGTCACAATTATGTGTGTAAATGTTACACGAATGACACTTAATGTACGTGCATGTTTATTTACACTTATTCACGTATGTAAATGATTCACATGTGTAGATATTGGTGTACACAAGTATGTTGAGGATTCTCCTCAGTTTTTCATATTATTCTTCTCCAACTGGAGGATATTTATATTGTTTAACCATAGCTAGAAATTAGGCTAAATATAATAAAATTACAATCAATATGTATTCTATAATTACTTAAAACCGTGTCCTATAATTACTCATCCAGCTCAAGGTCAATGTACAACCCATAACTCAAGCCGTGTAAGTTGTATACAGCTCATGTCAAGTACAGCTCAGCCAACACTCCCCCTCAAGTTGGGGCATATATATCAATCATGCCTAACTTGTCAAGTGAGCTGTTGAAAACTCTTCCACATACGGCTTTTGTAAGGATGTCTGCCAGTTGGTCCTCTGATGGAATAAACGGGAACTGAATAATTTTCTTATCCAAATTCTCCTTTATGAAATGTCGATCAACTTCCACATGCTTAGTACGATCATGTTGTACAGGGTTATGTGCTATTTGTATTGCAGCTTTATTATCACAATGTAGATTCATAGACTGTCTTGGTGCAAATTCCAAATCACTTACCAAGTTTCTGATCCACAGTAACTCACACACCCCCTGTGCCATGCCTCTGAATTCAGCTTCTGCACTTGACCTTGCTACTACCTTCTGTTTCTTACTTCGCCAAGTTACAAGGTTGCCTCCCACAAAGGTGAAATAGCCTGATGTAGATCTTCTGTCCATTATGCTTCCTGCCCAGTCTGCATCAGTGTAACCTTCAACAACCAGTTCTTCCCTTTTAGCAAACAGTAGACCTTTTCCAGGTGAACCTTTAAGATACCTCAGAATTTGATAAACCGCATTCATATGTTGCTCACTGGGTGCGTGCATGAACTGACTAACCACACTCACAGCATGGGCAATATCAGGCCTAGTGTGTGACAGGTATATTAATCTCCCAACAAGACGTTGATATCGAACTTTGTCTGTAGGAGTCTGATTTGGGTACACACTTAGCTTATGATTCATTTCCATGGGTGTGTCAGCAGGTTTGCAATCGAGCATTCCTGTTTCTGCCAATAAGTCGAGTACGTACTTCCTCTGACTCAGAGATATGCCTTGTTTTGATCTCGCCACCTCTATTCCCAAGAAGTATCGTAAATGGCCAAGAGCTTTCATTTCAAACTCCTTAGCTAAGTTTTCCTGCAGTGTCCTCATCTCATATGAATCATCTCCAGTGACTACCATATCGTCCACATAGACAATAAGTGCTGTAATTTTATTGTTCCTGTGCTTGATAAAGAGTGTGTGATCAAAATTACTCTGACAATACCCAAATCCCTTCATTGCCTTTGTGAGTCTCCCAAACCACGCCCTTGGTGACTGTTTGAGTCCGTATAGCGATTTTCTTAATCTGCAAACTTTTCCGATATCTGAAACTTTACAACTGACTCCCGGAGGTATATCCATATACACTTCTTCTTCCAAATCTCCATGTAGAAATGCATTCTTGACATCAAACTGTTGTAGAGGCCAATCATGGAGAGCAGCTAATGATATAAGTACCCTTATGGTGTTAATTTTGGCAACCGGGGCAAATGTTTCCTGGTAATCTACTCCGTATTTCTGTGTGTATCCTTTTGCCACCAGTCTGGCCTTATACCTGTCTATGCTCCCATCTGCTTTAAGTTTGACCGTGTAGATCCATCTACATCCTGCCGTCTTTTTTCCTTTTGGTAATGGCACAACCTCCCAAGTAACATTCTTCTGTAAAGCCTCCATCTCATCGTTCATTGCATTCTTCCACCTTGGATCATCTAATGCATCCTGCACAGTTCTAGGAATAGCCACAGAGGATAATTGATTTACAATAAATGCATATGACTCAGACAACCTATGGGTGGACACATGGTTACCTATGGGATACTTTCCTTTAGCCTTAATGTCAGGTTCATACTGTTGTTTTGGGACGTTGCGGTTGGACCTTTTAGGATACCTTTGTTCTATGTTGTCTATGGAATTAGGTAATTCAAGTACAAAGTTGTCTGGGTTAGAAGACGATATATTTGGATTCATTCTTACCTGGATAGGCTGAATAGGAGCATTCTGAGCAGTTTCCTGGTTTAATGATGTCGAGAGGGGCAAATCTGAACTTTCTGCGGATTCTGGACATATCATAGGCACTGCTGGATCTACTGGAACTTCTTCCACATTCATCGGGACTTCTTCCTGCTGCCTATTTTCCTTCTCTAGCCTAGCTTCAATATCTTCTATTTCACAAAATATTTCACTTCCTAACTGATTCCCTTCCACCATACTCGCCCCCTGAAGGGAAGACTCAAATGCTCCCCCTGAGAAATATGCCTCATCTTCACGGAACGAGACATCTAAGGTCACATGAAGGGTCTTAGTATGGGGATCATAGCATCTGTACCCCTTTTGCAAGTCGGCATATCCAACAAATACGCACTTCGTTGCACATGGATCAAGTTTACCCCGTTGATGTTTGGGTATGTGAACATAGGCTACGCATCCAAAGATTCGTGGTTCCAAGTTTGGTAAAGATGGAGCAGAAACCAACGCATGGAGCTTGTGCCAGGGAGTTTGAAATTCAATAACACTGGATGGCGTCCTGTTAATAAGGTAGACAGCTGACTTCACAGCTTCTCCCCAATAAGACCTTGGTAGATTCATTCCAAAGAGAGAAGCTCGTACCACTTCCAATAGTTGTCTATTCTTTCTTTCGGCCAAACCATTTTGCTGAGGAGTATAGGAACATGATGTTTGGTGACGAATCCCATGGTTGCTGAGAAACTTTGCTAACTCATGATTAACATACTCCCCACCATTGTTAGATTGAAGCACCCGAATGTGTTTTTGGTACTGAGTTGTGACCATTCCATGGAATTCCCGAAACACTGCACACACATCATTTTTATGTTGAAGTACAGCGATCCAAGTCATCCTGGTACACTCATCAATGAATGTGACAAAATACCGAGCTCCTGATAAAGTAGAGACTCTAGCGGGACCCCATACATCGGAATGAATAGTCATAAACGGAATGGTATTTTTATTAAAGCTTGGTGGATACGAAATTCGATGGCTTTTAGCCAATTCACATACATCACAATGAAAATCTGAATCACTAACAATTGAAAATAAATCCGGGTGTAACTTCCTGAGATAACCAAACGATAAATGCCCCAATCGCCTGTGCCAACGCCATACTATTGATTTTGCTTCCTCAACTCCTCCAGTTTTATTCGCCTGTCCCATTCTCTGTGTGCCATTATTTGTCAGGTCCAGAAAGTACAAATTGCCCCTTCTAACACCATAACCAAGAGTCTGCCGGGTTAGAATGTCCTGAAAGATGCAAAAGAAGGGCCAAAAAATCACAAGACATGAGAGAGACTGGGTTATTTGGCTAACAGACAATAAATTATACGATAAAGATGGAACAACAAGAACAGTATCCAGAGTAAGAGATTTAGACAAGGTGACAGGACCTTCTCCAGTAACTGGAGAAGGACTACCATTGGCAGTAGAAATAACCGGCTGTGAAAATTTTCTAATGGATGAAATCTGTGTAGGGTCATTTGTCATGTGATCGGATGCACCTGTATCAATTATCCATGTAGTATTACTAGAAATTGCATAAACATTATATGTCTTACCAATGGTACCTGGTTGGGTTACATTTGCAGAGGCCTCAGATAATGATGTTATATCAGACTGAACTACAGCAGCCTTACCCCCAAGGTTCTTTCGAGGCTTCTTGGTGAAGTCCCACCATTCCGGATATCCAACAATCTCATAACACCTGGATTTAGAATGACCAATCTCTCCACAATAATTGCACACAAGTGGACCATTATGTTTGAAGTGATTATTCTTGGGTTTTTGTGGCGGACCAACAGGTGCCAGCTCTTGTCTTGGGCGAGTAGCAATCATGACCGAGCTCTCTGACGAGACCTGAGAACTGCCCATGGTCTTCCGTTGTTGGTCCTCCTTTCGGATAAAGGCATAACAACCTTCAAGATCTAATTTTGGATCCTTCCGCAGTATTTCACCCCGCACTTGATCAAACGCAGAATCCAAACCACTCAAGAAAATATGGACTCGGAGGCGGGACATGGCCGTATGAAGATGGGTCACGCCATGGACAGTATCTTCTTGCGACATGCTCCTTTGATCAATCTCCTGAAATATCGCAACCAATTCAGTGTAATACGTAGAAAGTGGCTTACCATCTTGTCGGGTGTTGAATGAACGCTGGTTGAGATCGAAGATTTTTGTCTCATCGGATCCATCGTAAAAAGTTTTGGCCACGGCATCCCATATGTCCTTCGCTGTGGGTAGGCGAATGAATCACTTCATCAATGGAGGTGTCATTGAGTCAATAAGCCAACTTTTAACTTTGCTGTTGTTGGTAACCCATTCATCATACGTGCGATCTCCGATGGCCGGTTTTGCTGCGGTGCCAGTCAGAAATCCGGCTTTGTTACGGCCGCTAATACGCATCTCCATAACCGGAGACCAAAGATCATAGTTATCTTCATCAAGGATGATCCCAGTGGGAAAGGTAGAGTTGTCATATTGAACATTGACAACTTGAGGGATTGAAGGAGTGCCTGGTGTATTTTCCATGAGGGATACAGAATACGAACGAAAAAAAAATTGCAGCGGATGATGGTTATATTATCGCTCTGATACCATGTACACAGGTATGTTGAGGATTCTCCTCAGGTTTTCATATTATTCTTCTCCAACTGGAGGATATTTATATTGTTTAACCATAGCTACAAATTAGGCTAAATATAATAAAATTACAATCAATATGTATTCTATAATTACTTAAAACCGTGTCCTATAATTACTCATCCAGCTCAAGGTCAATGTACAACCCATAACTCAAGCCGTGTAAGTTGTATACAGCTCATGTCAAGTACAGCTCAGCCAACAATTGGTGCGTAGTCACAAGCAATCTAATGATAGAGAAGGCTTATTTGTTTGGGTGAACTTGAAACACATGAGAATTCATCCATGGAATTGAAATACATAAGAAATAATTAATTCAAATGTATCTATTTATTCACATGAATTTTCTTTTATACTCATTTTGTTCAAAGGTCATCCCCATTTGGCATCCTATTTTTTCCTTTTTTGGGTCCTAACCATTTGGTATCCGTGAGGCATTGTTCCTTGAAAGACCTGACAAGCATGTTATATACATTTATGCCTCCAATTCCCCTTTAAGAAATTAGGGCCATGCAGTTAAAGCTTGCACTTGATTTCCTGAAGATGGATAAATATTAGCGATTGCCTTCTACTAGTCCTTTGCCTAGCTAGTTCTAGTGTTTTCAACGTGTCAATAAGTAGACATACTGTCCACCTGTAGCACACTTAGACAAACTCAGATGAGTAATAAATAGTCATGAAGAAGCCTTCCGTCCTTTGAGATAAGACTCTGTTGCTAGGATTCCATCTTCATTGGTTGAATGATAATGTTTGCATGGTGATATCTGAATGCTGATGTATGCATGATATAAAGCTGTTGTAGATCCAGGCTATTTCATTGGATGGATGCAAAAGTACCAAAAACAGAATAAGGACACGTTTGTTTGCATAGATTGCATAAGAATTTAGGCCAGAAGTAGTCAAATGAAGACCAAAACAAAGGTGAATATAAAAAAAAATGGTCATCAAATAACCTCCCCTTCAATGAAAAATCAATCAGTAATCAGAAATGGATACCCAGCCATCACCCCCACTGTAGATCCTTCACCCCTCACCTCTTTAATAATCCTTTGGTGGAGATCATTTGACCATGCATGCCTATGTAATCTAATGCAGACAAACAGGTCCAAAACGCACAACAATATCAAAGGAAAATCAACAGACATCATATGTAAATCACTCAATAAAGAGAAATAAGTATACGCCCTACGAATAGATCAAGCCCTACGAATAGATCAAGCAAAGAATCCTGAGAGATTCATATAGAAACACAAATTTTATATGACGCTTCTCTATGAATGCAACCTTAACATATTATGTAGAAAATTATGCTTGTCTATTGGGTATTCAGCTAGTAGTACAGGCTCCACATTCAGTATCTCGTAGTCGAGAGAGGCAGCTTGCAAGTCGTCAACCATCTCAACTCTCAAGATTCTGCACAACCTGTGGGAGAAAGTTCCCTTCTTCAGAAAATGGGATCATGGCTAGGACCATTGAGCCAGTGGAGCATCTCTCAAATCTAGAGCAACACCAATAAGCAGCCGAAAATGTCAGTCAGCTGCATAGGTCAAGATATAGAAAAGAACCATGCTCCTCTTGGAGAATATTTGATGGCCAAGTTACCAAGCATGCCTTTGAAAGCTTTTCAAAGGATACTTGTGTGGACAGTTTTCGGGTAATTGGTATGTATGAAGCAGCTCTAGATTTGGGCTTAAGATGGTCTATGCATATAAATTCTTCCTAATATAGTGCTTATTTAACCAAAAACAGAGTAATTAATAACTAAAAAGCATACACCTACTATGAGAAAGTGACACCTAAGGTCTCCTACTCCGAGCGTGCTTCATTTTCTACAGTAGTTGCAGGAGCATTGCAAGATAGGGTTTTTTGAATCCTCTCTATGAATTCGAGCACTGTCACCAAACTTTCATCATCTGATAGGAAAGCAAAGAAACTGTCACATAATACAAGTCCATGTATGGGATATGGCTTAACAGTTGCATTACCAAGTCAATGGATACCATGATCGAAAACAATGACAGTCAAATAAGGGTATATGTGTAATTACATAATGGTTTCCATTGCAACGCTTACCACTATTTGGTTATTAAATATTACTACTACTGAAACACCATTAAAATCTTGTTATCAGCTTGTTAACTGGTTTCCAAGTTTCTGTTTATGCTAGAAACATCCTAAAAGCCATCACCACAAATGTGGGCCGCACATAAGAAATCAGATATAAGCTGCCATCAGCACCATACTGACGTATCATGGAATCATTTGTTGTGATATATGATAGGCACAAGGAGTGGGAAAGTTACCGAGTTTCGGAACAACGTGGCCCTTTGAGTGACGAATAACAATAGGGTCCACGAATGATTCCAATAGCAGTTCCCCGCGTGGCTTCAAGAAATCTGCATCACCTATTGCGCACACAAGTGGACACATAAGAGATAAATGTCTGAAGCAATTTGTGATCTGGATTCACCATAAAGTCTAATGAATGCAAAAAATGGACATAAGAACTAAATGGTTTATCCATCGTGCAACCTGTATACCCAGTAAAGTGCAGTGCCTCTAAACTCTCAAGAGATCCCACCGTGAAGCCTGCTTTTCTCAATTCAAATAGATCAAACTCACCCCACATGAATGGGAGCATGCTCAGATGGTCTGTGTAACTGGATAAACCAGAGAGTGAAGCGAATCCCCAGAGTTCAATGTGAGCCCATTTTCTTCAATTTAAACTGTTGCCTCAAACCGTCCCCTTATGAATGGACGCTCAAAGTCACACTTATCAATGATATTCACTGTTTGATTGAAACAGTACAGTTGATTTGACTAAATCATCTAATAATTTTATGAATTTTTATCTATTGTGCTAATCCATCTGTGAATATCGTTTTGTTAAAAGTGATAAACCAAACCAAACCAAACCAAACCAAGCCTTTTCCCACTAGGTGGGGTCGGCTATATGGATTTGACGACGCCAATCAAGTCTGTTTAGGGCCATGTCCTCCGTTAGATCCATGTAGGCAAGGTCATGTTTAATAGTTTCTTTCCAACTTCTCTTGGGTCTCCCTCTCCCTCTCCTACTCCTGGTAATCTCTATGCCTTTACACCTTTTAACAGGTGCTTCCATTGGACGCCTTTTAACATGGCCAAACCATCTTAGTCGATTTTCTCTCATTTTATCTACAATCGGTGCTATTCCTACTTTGCCCCTAATCTCCTCATTCCTAATCCTATCTCTCCTTGTGATCCCGCACATCCATCTTAGCATTCTCATCTCCGCAACTTCCATCTTCTTAACATGATTATGCTTTACTGCCCAACACTCTGATCCATATAACAATGCTGGTCTTACCGCCACCTTATAATACTTTCCTTTAACCCTGAGGGAGACTTTCCGATCACACAAGACCCCCGAAGCACTCCTCCATTTGGTCCACCCGGCCTGAATCCTGTGACTTACATCAGTATCAATCCCTGCATCATGTTGCACCATCGATCCAAGGTACCTAAAGTTTTCTTTCTCTACAATCTTTTGTGTGCCTAGACTTAATTTTATGTTACCAAGTGTCCTAATTTGGCTAAACTTGCACTCCATATATTCCGTCTTGCATCGACTTAGCCTAAACCCTTTTGTCTCTAACGTTTTCCGCCATACTTCTAGCTTAGCATTCACTCTTTCTCTCGTCTCATCTACTAAAACAATGTCATCTGCAAATAGCATACACCACGGCACCTCATCCTGAATATGTCTTGTAATCTCATCGATAACTAGGGCAAACAAGTACGGGCTTAACGCTGAGCCTTGGTGTAGACCAATCGTGATAGGAAACTCCTTAGTCTCTCCGCCAGTCGTCCTTATAGATGTCACGGCTCTATCATACATATCCTTTATTGCCTCAATATAAGCGACACACACTCTTTTCTTTTCCAATACTCCCCATAGAATCTCCCTAGGAACCCGGTCATAGGCCTTCTCCAAGTCAATGAACACCATATGTAAATCTCTTTGGCCTTCTCTATGCTGTTCCATTAACCTCCTCAGGAGAAAGATAACCTCCATGGTTGATCTCCCAGGCATGAAACCAAATTGATTCTCTGAAACGTTTGTTGTTCTTCTTAGTCTTCTCTCAATAACTCTCTCCCATAATTTCATCGTATGGCTCATCAATTTAATCCCGCGGTAGTTCGCACAGTTCTGAATATCTCCTTTGTTCTTGTATATAGGTATAAGAATACTTTTCCTCCATGCATCAGGCATCTTCTTGCTCTTTAGCACTACATTAAAAAGTTTTGTCAACCAACTTATGCCATTCTCCCCCAAGCACCTCCAGACCTCAATAGGGATACCATCTGGCCCAACCGCTTTCCCATTCTTCATCCTTTTCAATACTTCTATAACTTTTTCCCTACTGATTCTCCTATAGAACATATGATTCGATTCTTCCCTAGAAATGGTAAGCTGTCCCAATTGTATGTCACTACTACTGCTTTCGTTAAATAACTTGTAGAAGTAGCTCTTCCAACGCTCCTTTATCTCATCGTCCTTTACTAATACCTTTTCATCCTCATCCTTAATGCATTTAACTTGGTTTAAGTCCTTGGTCCGCCTATCTCTGGCTTTAGCAAGCTTGAATATCTCTCTTTCGCCTTCCTTAGTGTCAAGTCGCCTATATAGCTCCTCAAATGCCTTTGCCTTGGCCTCACTAACTGCCTTTTTGGTTTCTCTTTTTACTTCTTTATACTTTTCCAAGTTTGCTGCATTTCGATCCTTTTGCCAAGTTTTAAAGCTCTCTCTTTTAACTCTTATCTTGTCTTGAACGGCCTTGCTCCACCACCATGCCTCCTTCTGTGCCGGAGCACCCCCTTTGGATTCTCCTAAGACTTCTTTCCCTACCCTCCTAATACACTCTGCTACCTTATCCCACATATTATTTACACTCTCATTTATCGCCCAAACGTCTTCCTCTAGTACTCTATCCCTAAATGCTAGTTGCTTATCACCTTTCAAGTTCCACCATTTAGTCTTTGAGCATCTATACATCTTCTTTTTTGTAGTCCACCTTTGTAGCTGCACATCTATGATCAACAACCTATGTTGGGAAGTCAAGCTCTCCCCCGGTATCACCTTGCAATCTTTACAAGCTAAGCGGTCTCTTTTCCTAGTTAAGAAGAAGTTAATCTGTGTCCTTGAGGAGCCACTCTTATAAGTCACCAAATGCTCCTCTCTCTTCCTAAAAAAGGTGTTAGTCACCATGAGATCATAAGCCACTGAAAAGTCCAAAATATCCTTCCCTTCTTCATTTCTATTACCGTATCCAAGTCCCCCATGTACTCCTATATATCCATCTACGTCGCGTCCTACATGGCCATTCAAATCTCCTCCTATGAAGACCATCTCGCCTTGGGGTATCTCTAGTAGCACTCCTTCCAAGTCTTCCCAAAACTTCTCCTTATGTCCATCTCCTAAGCCCACCTGGGGGGCATAAGCACTAATTACGTTCACTATCTCTTCTCCTAACACTAACTTAATTGCAATAATCCTATCTCCACAGCGCTTTACATTAACTATATCTTCCTTTAAGTCCTTGCTCACTACTATGCCAACCCCATTCCTCTCTATTAAGTCCCGTATACCATAACTTATACCCAGTCCTCTCGATCTCTTTAGCTTTCTGTCCCACCCACCTTGTCTCTTGCAAACAGGAAATTGCGATTCGTCTCCTTTCCATTGTATCCACCACTTCCATGAGTTTTCCAGTTAGGCTCCCAATGTTCCAAGTACCTAATCTCAGCCTTCTATTTTGGGCTAGCTTCCTTTCCCCCCGCACTCGTCCAATAAAGTGTGGGGACCCTTGCCTATTTAGCACTGCACTCGGGCGCCGATGCAGCGGTCCTTGCTCACTTATCACTGTACTCGGACTATACAGCGCGTCGCTAAGTAGGAGACGCCCCAACGAAATATCATTAGGTCTCAAATCCATAAAGAAATCCGACTAAGTATTGTGCTGGCTGTCGGCTACCTAACGCACAACCCTCCTCCTTTGTCCGAGCTTGGGACCGGGCTTGTTAAAAGTGATATTTCGACAAATTCTTAATCACTAGAGGAAGTATTTTGCCAACTGATTGAATTGGGCAAAGTAGACCCAAAATAGAGATTTCACCTAGTACTATTATCATTTCTTTAAAATTCCCTTATTTAAAAAATGAACTGAAAAAAAAAAGGAATGAGATGAAAAGAATAAATTTCTGATGGACATTTAGATTGTCTGAAATCCAAGAGCAACTAAATTCTGTCATAGATTTCCCTGTAAGTTCTCTCTATTTGATGTCAGCTGCATAGCCAAGTGATGCAGGCCCTAGGGGTTAGGGTTTAGAGGATTTGCGACGGTGGAATGGTTGGATGGTGGTAACATGCTGATCGATCAAGGGATCATTCGGTTTTGATACCAATTGATGCAGGCCCTAGGGGTTAGGGCTTGCGTGGGAAGTGCTCAAAGCATAATGGGCGCCGAAGTACATGTCCGAAGACACAATAAGTCTCTGCAAAGACGATAAACGAGGACGCACCTCAATGGGAAAACCCAATTTTCATTTATCAACTTTGAAAACAATCATCTACAATGCCATATAAATAGAAAAAGAAAACTTAAGCCCTAAGAAACCTAACTAAATTAGGAAACTAAATAAATTGAAAACCTAATCCAAAATACAATTCTTTAAATAAAATTAGAAACTAATATCATATAATTAGTTTATAAAATATCCTAAATCTACTTGGGCCCTACACATGTGGCCTGAGGTCTGTCTGCATCACCAAGTCGGTAACACACATCTATGTCTCCCTTAAAGAGTGGGGTTGTAAGTTTGAGCCCTGATTGGTACATAGAGTTCTTAGCCATTTGTTTTTCTAAAGGTAAGACTAGTTTAGGTGGTTAATTTGAAAGTAACTGATTCAACCCGTTGAGGGTAAGGCCTAGGGGGTCCAATGCCAGACGATCTATTTTGGGGGGGGGGGGGGGGGGGGGGTCGAGGAGAAATCCCCATTTGATGAAGATAAGTCCAAAAGATATTCTACTTTTTCCAAATTTCTGAAATAACTAATCAAAATCCTTTTCAACTTCTAGAATTTTGATTGCTATGGAGTGGGTTGTGACTTGGGATGGGGAGTGAAATCTGGATCCTTTTGAGGCCAGGCTTCAAGAGTACTCAAAGCCATCCCTATAAATTCACCAATAGGCCTACCTGCGAAATCCAAATCACTCAATATGACCTTACTACTGTGCATCCAATTGGAGTTGGGCCCCCTATCAGATTGATGAGGTGTAACAAATGTGATTGCTCTAATAGCTTTGGTTTTTTTATTTTGATCACATGTCTTACACATGATCAATCTAAAGGTGGGACCCAACTCTGTTTGGACTTTGGAGAGAATTTTGGCCCATTGTTGATTGTAACTTGGGCCGTTTGGATTTCATTGGTGGTCCAGCTGATGAATTTCTTGGAATGGACTAAGAGAGTTCTCTGCACGCCAGCAATGATGGATCCTGATTCTATTGAGGGGTTGGGACTTGGAGATATAACCCTTAACTCTTCTCATTAAAGGGGCCCTAACAAAATGAGTTAAAAAAAAAAAAGAAAATAAACAAAAGCTATGTTTACCATGAGCAAATGGACACAACTTCCTGTTATGACCTGTTCATCTAGAGGAACTTTAGAGAGAAAACAGAAAATCATCCATAGGTCTCACATTCATTGAAGCATGAATCCGAGAAATGAAAAAAGAAGAAAAAGAAAAAAAAAATGAACCAATCATTGGGTGGCTCATGGGCAGGATCTCCTACTTATAAGGCCTAGCAGATGAACAGTCCTCAACTCCTCATCAACAAATGGAAGGAGCCCACCTGCACTTTCGACGACATAACTACAAAATAGTCAAGCACTCTTCTACCAAATGCCCTGAACAGCTGAAAGTAACAAAGCGAGCAAGCAAAGTTTATTGAAAATAGTTCAACAACTAGATAATATAAAAAGGACCCTAAGTTACAAAGATGAATTTCAAACAAGTCTTTACTGTTAACTTACCTTAGTGCCATCACCAATAGTGTTTAATGAAAAGACAAATTGACTTCAATTCTTACATACTGTTCCTCTACAAATTTACAAATTGAAATCCTCAAATACAAGGGATTTCAGTTTTCACTAAGTCAACCCAAAATGCTCTCAATCCAACCATCCATTTGCATGATATGGCCCCATTAACATCACCCAACCCATCAAGATCCCTTTCACACTTCAAATGAACCATAGTTACCCCATTTCTATGAAAATTAAAGAGTCCGCTAAAGTAGGTTTTTCTGCTTTCACAAATCTGACCATTCTACACTCCAATTTGGTCACCATTTCACAATGCATGAGCCCACACGGTGTGCCTCACCTTCATTCATCATCTCCAATCAATCTGCTGCCCTAACCTCTAACCAAAACTGAAGAAGACTGTGTATGACATGGGGCCTACTTGCAGCCATAGCTTTTATGGGTGGTTAAGTCATACCATAGCAAGTCTTAGTTTTTGCATCTTACTTTTATGGCAGTTTTATTTCAGTAGTGGGGCCCTAGAGCGTTGTCTTGATAGAACTCTTTTAGGAAATAGGAAGTGGAGATGTTTATTTGCTAAGACAAACTCCATAGGAAACCTAGTATCATAGCAACTACGGTATTATGAATGCCGGCTATTAAGGGTTATACGCACAAGATGGTACGATGCAGACTTGTCTGTGGCATCACTTTAACACATCAAGAGAACTGAAATCCTGACCCCCCAACCTTACATCAAATCCAGCCCTAATGTTCTAAATAGAAAAGTAGAAAAAGAAGAGGAGATGAGAAGATATATGAATTAATGAAGCCCACATTTGGTCTCTATTGTAGCTAGGAAGATTAGCATGAAGATGAAGCTTGAATGTAAATTGGACAATGAAAAGGAGTGCAGGTGTTAAGCTTGATGGAAGCCCAGGCACAAAATGGGTGATTGGGGAAGATGAATAGAGTAGGAGTAGATGGGTATGTGGTAACGGTGTTTGTGTGCTCTGTGATGGTGTTAGGGTAAGGTAACTTCAAAGACGAACCTGAAAATCATCTCAAAACTTATGGTATCCTTTTGATAATTTTGATTCATTGAACCTGTTTTTTGACATTAGGCCCAAAACTTAGGGACCATTTTAAATTTTTCCAAAGAAAATACCTATGAAGTGTAAAGATGGGCATTCAATTGGAGATGAATAAACCTTCTCACAAAGATCTGAGGAACGAAGTTTCCCTCCTCCAATAATTATCAGAAATTTGACTTTCGGAACCTTCGTGAGTGCCAAGCCCTAAAATCACAAGAATGTAACAATCAATAAATAGAGACTAAGGGTTCATTTTGATGTGCAGAAAACAGGTAGAGAACTTAAACTACAGAAAGTTTTTCTTCCACATTTTCTCATCCAAACAAACCCTAACATCTTGTCTCTAGAAGGTTGAGATTACATCCCATACCTTGGATTGCAGACTCGTCAAAGCAGTCGAAAGAATCGCCCCCTGACATATGCACGAAAATTCAACAAATCCAGAAATGAGCAATGACACCGGAAATGCAGCATATTCATGTAGAGTATTGTAGTTGAAACTCATGAAATTCTCCATTGTACAACAACAAATTGTAATGATAGATACACTGCAATCGGTAACTTCAAAACTATGAACTTGATTGTGGACTAGCACTTATAGAACAATCATATCACTTGGAGGCCATAGATAAAACACATTTAAAATTATATTTGATAGGCCCCCAAAATCAATGGTTGAGATGGCAATTTACTGTATCACATATGTTTTTTTTAGTTGGAGGTGTTTCGATATTTCAAGGATCTTCCAATTTAACTCCAACGATCAGTTTCAGTTCCCAGAATTCAATGAAACAGTTCAAGTCCAAAAAATTCCATCACTAAATCAATGAACCAGTTCCTCCGGACAAACTATTTTTGCTGAATCATTGTCAAAGTTTTAGGGAAGAGACTCCAACGGAGATGGAATATAACCCAAAAAAGAGAAAACACCTTAAATAAAGACTGTTAAATCAAAATAGGGAGGAATTAATATACCTACCACAAACAGGAATTTGTTACAAAGTCCTCCTACACCCCCAGTGACTCCCTGTTGTAGCAGTCATTGCTAAATAAGATTTGGAAATAATTGAATTCTAAATTAGTTTTTACATGGATGTAGGGTTTATACATTGGTTTATATAGAGTATACACGTGCATAATAGAAGGGAGGTTACAACAACTCAATGTTGATCTCTCAAGGAGGATTATGCAGATTGCCCCCAAGTGTTGATCCTAAGGAGGAGTATGACGAGGTGGTTTTGACTTGGTCCTTGATCCTTGTGGATAAGCTAATGTAGAATCCTTAACATGCCCCTGCAAGAAGAATGCCCCATTGGAGACATTCAGATTTGGAAAATAAGGATTGGGGAGAGTATCTATGAGGATTGGGGAGACTTTCTGTGAGAATGTCCCTGATCTCATCAGCAGTAGATACATATTTAACAGCCAAGTCATCGTGAGTCATTTTATCACATCATGTGTTAGGTGTGGGAAACTCCACCTATGTTGGGGTATCCTTGACATAGCCGGTCCCAAGGCCGGACAAAGGAGGAGGGTTGTGCAGCCAGCACAATACTCAGTCGGATTTCTTTATGGATTTGAGACCTGATGAAATTTCGTGGGGGTGTCCCCTACTTAGCGACGCTCTGTATGGTCCGAGTACAGTGATAAGTGAGCAAGGACCGCTGCATCGGCGCCCGGGTGCAGTGCTAAATAGGCAAGGGTCCTCACACTTTATTGGACGAGTGCGGGGGGTAAAGAAGCTAGTCCAAAATAGAAGGCTGAGATTAGGTACTTGGAACATTGGGAGCCTAACTGGGAAACTTATGGAAGTGGTGGATACAATGGAAAGGAGACGAATCGCAATTGCTTGCTTGCAAGAGACAAGGTGGGCGGAACAGAAAGCTAAAGAGATCGAGAGGACTGGGTATAAGTTATGGTATACGGGACTTAATAGAGCGAGGAATGGGGTCGGCATAGTAGTAAGCAAGGACTTAAAGGAAGATATAGTTAATGTAAAGCGCTGTGGAGATAGGATTATTGCAATTAAGTTAGTGTTAGGAGAAGAGATAGTGAACGTAATTAGTGCTTATGCCCCCCAGGTGGGCTTAGGAGATGGACATAAGGAGAAGTTTTGGGAAGACTTGGAAGGAGTGCTACTAGAGATACCCCAAGGCGAGATGGTCTTCATAGGAGGAGATTTGAACGGGCATGTAGGACGCGACGTAGATGGATATATAGGAGTACATGGGGGACTTGGATACGGTAATAGAAATGAAGAAGGGAAGGATATTTTGGAGTTTTCAGTGGCTTATGATCTCATGGTGACTAACACCTTTTTTAGGAAGAGAGAGGAGCATTTTGTGACTTATAAGAGTGGCTCCTCAAGGACACAGATTGACTTCTTCTTAACTAAGAAAAGAGACCACTTAGCTTGTAAAGATTGCAAGGTTTTACCGGGGGAGAGCTTGACTTCCCAACATAGATTGTTGATCATAGATGTGCAGCTACAAAGGTGGACTAGAAAAAAGAAGTTGTATAGATGCTCAAAGACTAAATGGTGGAACTTGAAAGGTGATAAGCAACTAGCATTTAGGGAAAGAGTACTAGAGGATGATGTTTGGGCGGTAAATGAGAGTGCAAATAATATGTGGGATAATGTAGTAGAGTGTATTAGGAGGGTAGGGAAAGAAATCTTAGGAGAATCCAAAGGGGGTGCTCCGGTACAGAAGGAGGCATGGTGGTGGAGCAAGGCCGTCCAAGACAAGATAAGAGTTAAAAGAGAGTGCTTTAAAACTTCGCAAAAGGATCGAAATGCAGTGAACTTGGAGAGGTATAAAGAAGCAAAAAGAGAAACCAAAAAGGCAGTTAATGAGGCCAAGGCAAAGGCATTTGAGGAGCTATATATGCGACTTGACACTAAGGAAGGCGAAAGAGAGATATTCAAGCTTGCTAAAGCTAGAGATAGGCAGACCAAGGACTTAAACCAAGTTAAATGCATTAAGGATGAGGATGAAAAGGTATTAGTAAAGGAAGAGGAGATAAAGGAGCGTTGGAAGAGCTACTTCTACAAGTTATTTAACGAAAGCAGTAGTAGTGACATACAATTGGGACGGCTTACCATTTCTAGGGAAGAATCGAATCATATGTTCTATAGGAGAATCAGTAGGGAAGAAGTTATAGAAGTATTGAAAAGGATGAAGAATGGAAAAGCGGTTGGGCCAGATGGTATCCCTATTGAGGTCTGGAGGTGCTTGGGGGAGAATGGCATAAGTTGGTTGACAAAGCTTTTTAATGTAGTGCTAAAGAGCAAGAAGATGCCTGATGCATGGAGGAAAAGTATTCTTATACCCATATACAAGAACAAAGGAGATATTCAGAACTGCGTAAACTACCGCGGGATTAAATTGATGAGCCATACAATGAAATTATGGGAGAGAGTTATTGAGAGAAGACTAAGAAAACAACAAACGTTTCAGAGAATCAATTTGGTTTCATGCCTGGGAGATCAACCATGGAGGCTATCTTTCTCCTGAGGAGGTTAATGGAACAGTATAGAGAAGGTCAGAGAGATTTACATATAGTGTTCATTGACTTGGAGAAGGCCTATGACCGGGTTCCTAGAGAGATTCTATGGGGAGTACTGGAAAAGAAAAGAGTGTGTGTCGCATATATTGAGGCGATAAAGGATATGTATGATAGAGCCGTGACATCTATAAGGACGAATGGCGGAGAGACTAAGGAGTTTCCTATCACAATTGGTCTACACCAAGGCTCAACGTTAAGCCCGTACTTGTTTGCCCTAGTTATCGATGAGATTACAAGACATATTCAGGATGAGGTGCCGTGGTGTATGCTATTTGCAGATGACATTGTTTTAGTGGATGAGACGAGAGAAGGAGTGAATGCATTGTTTTAGTGGATGAGACGAGAGAAAGAGTGAATGCTAAGTTAGAAGTGTCGTGGAAAACGTTAGAGACAAAAGGGTTTAGGCCAAGTCGATGCAAGACGGAATATATGGAATGCAAGTTTAGTCAAAGTAGGACACTTGGTAACATAGAAGTAAATTTAGGCACACAAAAGATTGTAGAGAAATAAAATTTTAGGTACCTTCGATCGATGGTGCAACAGGATGGAGGGATTGATACGGATGTAAGTCACAGGATTCAGGCCGGGTAGACCAAATGGAGGAGTGCTTCGAGAGTCTTGTGTGATCGGAAAGTCCCCCTCAAGGTTAAAGGAAAGTATTATAAGGTGGCGGTAAGACCAGCATTGTTATACGGATCAGAGTGTTGGGCAGTAAAGCATAATCATGTTAAGAAGATGGATGTTGTGGAGATGAGAATGCTAAGATGGATGTGCGGGATCACAAGGAGAGATAGGATTAGGAATGAGGAGATTAGGGGCAAAGTAGGAATAGCACCGATTAAAGATAAAATGAGAGAAAATCGACTAAGATGGTTCGGGTATGTTAGAAGGCGTCCAACGGAGGCACCTGTTAGAAGGCGTCCAACGGAGGCACCTGTTAAAAGGTGTGAAAGCATGGAGATTGCCAAGAGTAGGAGAGGGAAAGGGAGACCCAAGAGAAGTTGGAAAGAAACTATTAATCATGACCTTGCCTACATGGATCTAACGGAGGACATGGCCCTAAACAGATTTGATTGGCGTCGTCAAATCCATATAGCTGACCCTACCTAGTGGGAAAAGGCTTGGTTTGGTTTGGTTTGGTTTGGTTTGGTTTATGTGTTTGGTGTGGGAGTGGAAAACAAGACTAGTAGAGAGATAAGTTGCTCCAATGTTGTCACACCACACTGTAAAAGTAATAAAATGGTATCACTGGTATGCGCAGTTCAATTAACAAGGACTGTAAGTGTTAACAGGTGAGTTCGGCAGCAGTAGCTGCAACAGCCCATTATTCAGCATCCATCAATGACCTACCAGTTGTGTTTTGTTTGTGGGTGCTCCAGTCTCCATGAGACAAGATTGGGACCAAGGAATGCAGCAATCCAAGTAGTGGACATCTGATCATCTGGACAACCATCCAATCCATGTTCAAATAAGCAGACAGTGTGCGGTGAATCATGAGAACAAAGTTGATTGTGTTTGGGTATGTCTGACCTTATTAAGGTAAGGTACTGTAGTGCACCAACAATACTTCGATATTGAGTTGCATTAGCAAGAGGAGAACCGGATAGCAGGGGCAGCCTTGACGAAGAGAAATGTGAGGAGCCATCAGCTTTGCACTATTCATGTGACCTCGAGAGAGGAAATTAGCCATGTACTTCCTTTGTCTTAAGAAATAAAGCCCATGAGATGTACGAATAGCTTCAGCACCCAAGTAGTGGATTGGACCAGATCATGGAAGACAAAGTGGAGCTCAAAGCATGAACACAGGTATGAATGGCTTGACTATTGTTGCCTATGATAAGGAGGTGGTCAAAATAGATTAAGAAACAGAGAGCAGTCTCATCTGTATGAAGAATAAACACGAAAGGTTCTCCGTGAACCTACAAATCCATAGGTCAAGAAAAAACATGTGAACCTATGGAACCAAGCCTGTGGGCCTGTTTAAGCTCATATAGAGATTTTTTAAGAAGACACATGGTTGGGCCATTGTGGATGAATGAAGACTGAAGGCTGATCCATAAACACTTCTTCTTCTAGGGTACCATGGAAGACCACATTCTGAACATCAACTGCTTGACTGTACAACCTTGGCAATGGTAATGGAGAGCACCACCCTTATCATGGTGGACTTAATGATGGACTGAGTATCTTTGTCAATGCCCTTATGTTAATGGAAGCCCTTTGACACCAGTGAGCTTTATGGCAGTCAATGGACCTGCCAAGCTTTCATTTTAATCCTGAACACCCATTTGCAGCCCATCAAACTTGGCGAGGATGAGGTAGAACTAGAACCCATGAACTATTTTGAAGTAAAGCATGAAGCTCATTAGATATAGCCTGGTGCCAAAACAAGACATTTGATGGCCTTGGTGTGGCATGTGGTTCTAGAGCATCCACATTGAAGGAAATTAACTCTCTGCCCCAAACTAGTTTTCCATTCCGCGCCAAACACGTCGAGATCAAATCTCATTTTGTGTGAGATAAAGTGGCTCACCTTGACTTTGATATTAAATATGTAATTACGTATCAGATTGCCGACATCCTCACCAAGAATCTCTCCAATCCATATTTTTCTAATCTCTAGTCCTAGTTCAATGTCTCCGATGGGAGTTCATCTTGCTAGGGCATGTAAGAATGTTACATTTGCTTATCCATATGGGTTATAGACCAAGTCAACAACATCAAAACCACCTAATCATAATCCACCTTAGGATCAATCCATCCTCCTTAGAATCAACACTCAACATTGAGTTGTTGTAACCTCGCTCTAATATGCATGCATATATAACCCCCTTGTATAAATCCAAATTATATATAGGTAAAAACTAAGTTACAATTCAAAATTTTCCAGACTTTATTAATTGCAACTGTCGTCAATAGGTAAGCTCTAGGGGATAACCATATACTCCAAACTCACTATAAAGACTGCCAACAGGGAGAGTCCAGGGTAAATTGGAAATTCCCCAGTTCCAAAAAATTTCTTTCAGTTCAAATTCCAATAAAAAGAAGAAATCAGAATGGTCCAGCTAGGATTCCCATAAACAGTGGCCAGCTAGAGGCTTGAAGTTACATCATGGGTTCCTAATTTTTTATCCAAGAGAGCATTCACAGCATTCTCTTCTCACCAATCTATATTTGGTTACCAGACCTTCCTATAGAGGTGTTGAAAGAAAATTTTCTTAAAATAATAGTCCAATCCTCGACCCATTACATCAAAATGGACCATATTACTGAAACTCAGGGAAGAGGAAAAGGCGCTAGGAAGGTACAGTTTGTTCAAGTTTTGGTGGAATTGGATACATTGCATTACTTGTGAAACAGTGGACAGAAGTTCCATTCGATCTGCGCCGAGCAGATGGCTTCAAGGAATCCTGTTCCACCCAACCCCACAATCCACATACATTTTAAATATGTGTGAAAACTTCAGGGAAGATCTGGCCATTCTTTGCAAGAAAGGTCTAGTCAAGGAGAGTCTTATCTCACCTCACCTCACAACTCAAGTGTTTTGAAATCTTGATCTACCCAACTTGTAAACTCAAAGTTATTAAAGAATAAAAAGGAAAGTGACATGGAGTCATGAAGGGTGGAAGATGATACCTGAGAAAAGCCCATAAGACCATCAAAAGGCCCCTGCTTTAACATAAAATCTTCTACATATGCAAGGCATTCGTCGACGTTCCTATACTCGTTAACCTCCTAAAAATCCAAAAACAACACAACAACAACAACAACAACACAACAATGATAATCATCAACCATGACAAAAGATCTTGTTAAAATTATATGGGCCCATTGCTCGATTGAATCCACTCATACAACACAAACCCGTGTAGGCTCACCACACATACTAAAGCCGGGTTGCATTTGGAGGTCACCCCCATTAAACCCACTTCTTAGACATCCCTTGAGACCATACCAAAAGGAAGACAGAGGGGGTAAAAACAAAGGCAAATAAATAAAGATGAGAGATTACATGGATGAATTGGTACCACTCGTAGTAAGGAGGAGGGAAGAATCCTTCCACATCAGATTTTCCTTGAGCAGGGAAAGGGCCGTCTAGGAAGACAAGATCAAGCTTTCCCAGAACGGAATCTGGCCATTTGCTCACCTGCTTCTTCAGGATCTCACCACTTGTGCGGAATCCATGGAGGCAGAGGAGCCTGGGCTTCTTCTCTTGGTAACTCTTTTCCATGGCAGTAAAATGAAATACAACTCTGTCTCTGAATCTTTGCTTCTTTGGGGTGTTGTTGTTTGAGATTGGTAATCTGAAATTGGAGGTGGTGGAAAGGCAATGTAGCATGGATTTTGGGGCTTTTTTTTTTTTGCAAAAGCAGCAGAAACCAATTTCTTTGGGCTGTTCTTAAATCTTACGTGAACTCCACCCACATCACGTGCATTTTGCTGTCGTGAATGATCTGCAGGCAAGTCTCACCCGTAAGAGTGTTCATGGGCCAGGTCGAGGCGTTTCCAGGCCCAGCATGACTTTAGAAACAAATCAACAATCAAATAAAGACCCATATCTGGCTTGATCCCAACATGGGCTGTAAATGTCAGGCCCAAGCCCGTCTATTTAATTAGTAAGGCGAAACAAGACTTTTAATGAGTTGCATGGGCGAACTTGGACAAATTGTTCGCAGGCTCAGTAATTTGAGAGTCAGGCACAGCCCATCTACCAGGGTCTGCTCAGACCATGGGCTCGCTCATCAACACATTCCTCCTCTCTCCCCTTACCATTTTGTGCCAGGCAAGTCTCCCTTTTCTTCTCTTATTTGTTAGAGAAGTTAATGGTTGCAAGTATTGCAACCTAGCACAAATGTAAGAGTTAATGCTTACACAAATCTTGTTGGAAAGTTAAGGAGTTAATGCTTGCACAAATTTAGGAGGCATGGATGGCTAGAGAAAGGATCTTGATTGGCTTAAAGGAGGTCTTCATTGGATTTCTCTGTCCAACAGCTGTATGCTTTTAATGGGATGGAACAGCTCTCCATAACTGCATTAAAGGATAGAATAAGGAAGGGGTAAAGTTATAAAAAATAGAAGACATTTGGCCATTGAAGGTATAGCCCAACACGGGCCGTGCTTGCGAGCCGTGTTAGGCTGAGGCCCTGCCAGCCAGAGCACGGCACAACATGCCCAAGCACGGCTAGGCTGGAGCTCGAGGCGCGCGGACATGCTTATTCTAAACTAAGAAATTAAAAGCTTTGGACAAATCCCTATTTTCCCTCTTTTTCAAAGTTAGAAGTTAAGTGATTAGTTAACATTCTACATGTGATTAGAAGCATCCTATCTTTTCGTTTAGAGGATTTTACCGGAAATATCCTTTTCAGACACATAGTGGAGACAAAAAAAGCGACTCAACGTATAATTATCCACTATAGTAGTCCTTGAAGTGGAGACAAAAAAAAAGGGACCCAACGTATAATTATCCACCATGGTGGTCCTTGAAGCGGGGATATCCCTGCTCCCATATTATTTTTTTAAAACCCACCCAAATCTCTCCTCCTCCACAAGCTTTATTCTTCCTCTTCCTTTTTTCTCCTCCATAAGCTTTCTTCTTCCTCCACCACGAGCTGCACTCTTTTCTTCTTTTTTCTCCTCTTTTCTTCTCCACAAGTTTTCTTTTTCTTCTTACTTCTTCCTTTTTTCATCTTCAACCTCTGTTCTCCTCCATCAATGGCAAGCACCGAACACCACAAGGTCACCCCGAATTACTACTCTTCCTTCCCTCTTTGCCTCCTTTTATTCCCTCTTTCTCCATCAACCATGGCTAATCTCAACTGGGCCTTGTTGCCACCCTTCACCTATAAAGGCATTTTTTTAATAAATAATCATTACCAAAAGCACTTCATATTCATCTTTGAGAACACCAAATATTTTTGTTGCCCCATACAATTACATTATTCAATTTTCCCAATGTGGACGTTGTAAACCCGTTTAAGTGGGACACTTGTTTCGAATTTTCTGCACCACATCAAAATTGTTTATTTGACTTTATAATGAATTTGTAGTACAGTTCTCTTAACAAATGGAATTCCTTTTACTAAAAGACTTCTCAGACCCTTATAAATAGTGTGAAAGGCACTGATAAAGATTCAAATGGAAAAGAAGAAAAGAAATAGTGCCCTATATGATATTCTTTATCCAGCACATTTAGCACACTCAGTTAAGCAATGATATCCTTACCCACTTTTGAACGATTGAACCGGGATATCCCCGCTCACCGAAAAAATGAAAAAATGGCAAAAAATTGGTATCCTCTATCTGTTGGAAGTAGGTGGGCCTCGTGAATAGATTTTCAAAACTTTTGACCAACTTGACTCAGGATCAAGTACCCATAAGGCCAAACACTATATCCAGGATGCATGACCCTCAATCTCATGATCATGTGCAGTAAAAATACTATCTAAAAGATAGAAACAAGCAGGACTAAACATCCATAACGATCCACAACATGCAAAGAGCAGATCATACCTTTGGAGCCCGGTAGTGCTCTAACGGAGAACTTGATGACTTTATTTGATGTAGAACTCTTCTACAAAATAAAATCAAAATCTCCAACACCTCTTAACCTTCCACGCTATGACCCGAATCAGATCTCTTTTCTCAATAAGATTGGTGGAATCTCCAAGAGAAAACCCAACTCGAAACTCTAAGGAACTAGAAGAGGAAGAGAGGAGAGAGAAGTGCAACAATTGCACAAAAGGGGCTGGACGTTTTCTACTGCAATTGATGGACGTCCAAGAGGGGTCTATTCCCTTTTATAACCATTCAAGCCTCCTCCTTTCCTAATTGAAATAGAAGTCTCACTTCCACAACAATTAGTAAGTATACTATTAATACTATTAGAAGTCCTACTCCAAATAGAAATAATAACTTTTTAATTCCTTCCTTTTAGAGTTTAAGTAGGATTAGTATCTTTCTAATAACTTGGGCTAGCGTGGGGACCACTAGGGATTCTATAGGAAGCTGGCTCCAACTGGGACACCACGACCCCACATCTTATGTGCAATCCGGGCCCACAATTAATTGCAAATAACACCACTATATAAATGCAATTGCACTCCAGTCTTAGGAATAAATTACAATAAAGACCCTAAACTTTTGAATTACCACAAGTAGGCCCCTCTATCAATATCCATTGATCAATTGGAGTAAATCTATCTCTTCCAATCTTAATTCCACATCTTATTATCCTTGAGCTCCAATTAATCACTGTGATAATCAGTACCATCAAATTAACTCTTAATCGAGAAGGGTGCACACTTACTAATGACAAATCCATTAATTGGCACAAGGGGATAATAGAGATAGATTTCATCTTGATCATTCAATATTCACACAGTCCTACTACCACATACCCAAGACACCGAGGTGTTGACCTACAATTGACATCACTCATTAATGACTCAAAGCAAATGAATAGATAGAAACTTGAGTTCATCAATGTCTTAGGATTGAGAGCCTATTGCTAGGGAATTATGAGAGCATACCTTATTATTGAGACGGAATTCCATAAGGTGCTTCTCATGATCCTTCAATACATCCAATGTACCAGCACCATGATTCAGAATTTTATATTCTGATGATCGAGACAAATCACACTATTTCATAGTGATCAAAGTGCTGCAACCTTATCGGATGAGATGCTCAGTCTCATCACTGGTTGTGAAGATATTTAAGTATAAGATTTGTGACATATGTCTCCCGTGTGTGGATCTCATCCATACACATATATCACATATAATATACTAATGAGACCTTGTTTCAACGCATGAACCATTATGTCATATGTATTGGTCATGTGCATGAAGTAATAAAATAACATTTATCTCATGAAAGTAAAGCATGATTTTATTGATAAATAAAAAAATTAATCAATTTATCACATCAACTGATAGATTGAATCCATACAATCTAACACTATCATGTATAAACCAACAATGGTATTGCCACTCTATGCAAACACAAGAAAAGGATGAAAAAATGGCAGGAAGACCTATATGGTCTATAATAAAATTTGAACGCCCTTTTGGTCTTTAACGAGTCTTAGAGGATTTTTTCTAATAAGATCCTCCTTCTCTTATTTAAGATTAGAAAAAAGGGCCCATGCCTAGTGCGGGCCACAATAAAAAAAAAGTTATTGAAGTCTTAAATGAGTTCTACAATTGTATTTAGGGTTCTTTATGAAAATTATGCTTTAAGTGTGATTGAAGGGTAACCATGAAAAAATATAAAAATATGGACAGGGGGTGTCGAATGATTTTTTTTTTTTTTTTTTTGATGAAAATACCCTTAGTCACTTGACTGGTGATATTGTCACTCATTTCCCTAGATCGTGGTTGGACAACAGAAGGTGATGGTGGCTGCTGTGCTATTGGTGGCTGATGGTAATGGAGTTTAAACATCTTTTTTCATGAAAACCACAGTGTTTTAAAACTTTATGTGAATAATATTATTTAAGGGCATAGTGAGACAATACAGGTATATGTCCAAATAACATGAACATGATGAGCACATACTTCCTATCCTGTATGCCAAACACCTCAAACTTAAGGAAAAAAAAAATCTAGAGTTGAGAACAACTATAAGATACAAAAAAAAAAAAAAAAAAAAAAAAAATTCCAAACCACATTACTTCTTGAGCCTCAAAATCCTACAATTTTTTTAATTGAGGCTACGCAATAAATTCTACCAAAATAGATTAAAAAAAAAACCTCATAAATTCAAATATTGTCCACCCTCCAAACCCCCACCCCACAAACAAAAAAATAAAATCCTAAAAAGCTTCTTTTAGAATTTTTCTTATTATCTTTCATGATCCTAAAATTCCCATCCCTTAAAATGCTAAATAATAGAGGAACACAAGGTCATCCATCAAAGTGGAACTAAAAAAATCCATAAATCAAAAGAACAAGCATAGAGGTTTTTTTTTTTTTTTTTTCCTTTTTATAATGAAGAGTTTTGAAGTAGCTAGGTGGGATTGGAGAGAAAAAAATCTCCACTAACCCTTTCATAATTTTGCCAAAAGAGAGACGTCTAGAATTTTCTTTCGATTCTTTCTTTTAAGTGTCGGGTTGGACTTTAAAATGTGCAGGAAGTAAGTAGTTGGTATGCCCAGATGTGGCCACTTGTCAATATTCATTATTGGGCTCACTATGAAATCTAAGCCAATCAAAGTTCCACTTGTAAATATACAATAATTCAAACCGAGATGAGGGAAAGAAAAACTAGGCGATTTAATTAAAAGGAAGTTTCCTTAGCACTCTGATAAGTCTACAAAATTGCACTTTTAATTCATTATTTCATATGAATTTGTGGACTTAATTAACATAAAATGCATTGAATTGATTGACTTTCACAAAATCATGCATTTGGACCCTCATGTCTAAATTCCAATCAAAATTCATCTAAAAATTGTATTTTCACATAAAATCATGAATTTCTATATTCTTGGCATTGAAAATCATTAATTTCTCATTACTTTTTATTCACAAATAAAATAATGAATTTTATTTGCGCCATTAATTTAGTTGATGATTTGATAAAATGGTGACATTTAATGCATCTAGTTAGTGTGAAGTGGACCCGCATCTTGCATAATTCCTTTCCTATATGAATAATTATTCTTAGACACTTGTTTTTATTTTTTTTGTAGGGAATTTCAGAAATTGGGGCCCACGGAAGAGAATTAATGAATCAAATGCACTATGAGACTAATGAATCAAATGCACTATGGGACCTACCTACATTTGGCATAAATTCCAAAGAGAGGAAGTGGGTCCATCTAAGGATATTTTCCAGCCATGAAGAGTTCAATGAAATTAGAAGATCTTGGTTAGCAACCCAAGATGGAAACAAATTCAAAGAGTGCAAGATTATCTCCTAAAAGATAGGCCTCAAGATTTGAAATCTTGCAAACCAAGAAGTTTTTCAAAGCTTCACACGTCCAATGCAAGGATTTTCCAAGATGTCACCACAACTAGATCTCCATCAAACAAGTTTCCAAGATTTGAAAACTTCCAAATCAAAGAGATATATGCAACAAGTGTTGGACGTCCAATACTAGACGGGCCCATCTCCATTGCAATTTTGAAACTTCAGTCAAGATAAGAAGATAAAGAAGAGAAGTAAGAAGATAATTAATCCAAGCAATGGGCGTCCATGTGATCATCCAGGTAAGAAGATCTCAACAGATTGATAAAAAGAATCCAAGTCCTGGACGTCAGAACCAATGTTTGTTTAATAAGTTTCCACACAAAACTCTCTCTCTTGGGCCCACTCATCACTAATATACATATCTCCAACCAACTATCAAGGATATATGACCCATCCCTCTCTGACGTGCAAGAAAATTCCCCATTCCACCTTGGACGAGCAACATCCCATTCTCCCCTTTTTCCAAATTTTGATCCATCTCTCTCTTCTTCCATTACCACCTCATCCAAGGCCTTTCCCTAAGGCTACCACCACTTGGATTTCTACGCCGTTACGCCGCTGCCGTTGCTCCGTCGATCCATCATCAACCAGCCATCTACTTCTCCATTGGTGAGGGATTGAAGACTTGAAGATGGGATTATGCGCAAGTCCTATTTTCTTGATGTGTTCGATCTAGGGTAAGGAAATTTTTTTTTTCAGTTTTGATTAATGTTAGGAAATTACTATTTTATTGGTTCAATTTAATTTAAAGACGCAATTAGTGAGGTCAAGGTGTCCCGCCTTGGATCGGCATCGTGTGTTTGTGGGTAGTGACAGTACGCACTTGGTGCGGTGTTTTTGCAGTCTTTTATTAATTTTTGCCAATATAATGTGTGACTTCCAATAATAATAATATTTAGAATTTCTTTTTATTCCTTTTTATGAATGAGATTATGAATGGATTTTTATTTTAATGCATGATTTAGTTACTTTTATGCAATTGGTGGTTTGATGACTTTTATGTTTTTGCAGTATTTAGACTAGGATTTTTAGTTTAAGAATTTTTTATTTGGGATTGTAATTTTTAATTTGGATTTGTAATAAATTTCAATTTCAGTTTCGTAGAGATTTAGTTATATAGATTTTTGATAGGCTAGATTAGTTTTTCAATAGGACAGGTTTTATGCGATTGCTTACTCCCTGTGGATCGACCTCGAACTTCACCGAGTTATTACTACAATCGCGGCCTTGCACTTGGGGCTGATGATCAAGTTTTTGGCCCCGTTGCCAGGGAGTTTTTCTTCGCTTGAGGTAAGTTTTCCAACCAATCTTTTTAATTGCTTTGTGGGTGTGCCTTTACAATTCCGCAATCATTCTAGATCTAAAGGTAGCATGCATGGAATGTTTGGACCAGCCCTATTGCATTAAAAGTGAATTTTTAATCTCTGATTTTTGATAAAATTGGGACTATTTAAGATCTGAAAAATTATTTTTTCTGATTTTTTCAAAAATCACATCAATTTTGGAAAATTGCCTAGTTTACTTGTTCTAATTGGACTAGTTTAAGTCGATTTTTTTTGTTGCTGATTAGGATTAATTAAAGTGTGTTAAAATCAGTTATTTTACATACTTTTAGGTTTTTAAAGTTTTCAAAAAAATTCTGGAATTTTCCATTACAAAGGCAAGTCTTAAATCGCGTAAATTCGGTTTTTTGGCCACCAAACTTGCCAAAATCTGAAATTTCAGAACTTTCATTGGAATTCAATTATTTTAGTTGTCTTTAAATTTAAAAGAACTCTTAAAAACTTGCTGGAATTTTTTTTTAAGAAGGTTAGTTATTTGTTTGGAAAGCCGAACAAACTACCTTTCTTGATTGGTTTAATGTCTAGGCAAGTCTTTTCCCATTAAATTAGGGAGACAAGTCTCTTGTTCTAGAAGGTGATTTTTAAGAGGGACCCTTGCAACGCATCGCGACCCCACCACTGATCTGGGGGCTTCCCTGGTCGGGCCAGTTTCATAGACTTGAGTTTAAGAACTTTCCTTAGAGGTACCAAACTCTCTAAGATTAAGAATTTGCAGGAATTTGAAAATTTTCCTTTAAATCTAAAAACAGACCTTAGGTAGTTTTTCATTCTAGGTTTCTTTAAAAAAAAAAAAAAAAAAACTTTTCAAAATTCCAAAAAAGAAAGAAAGACCCGCACCTTCTTGGCAGAGGGACACCTCAAATCGGTTAGAAAGAAAGGAATCACCTGTCAAGAGCTTGATTAAATACTACGAATCTAGATCTCCTGGTTCTCTTAGGATTTCCAAAATGGCTGATAAGCATAGTGATAATGATAATGAGAACGGTAATGGGAATGGACCCAATAATAATGGGGAGGTGAATCAACCACTTAGGAGTCTACGTGATTACCTTCACCCTACACGACAAGCCACACCGTCGTGCATGGTTATACCCGCAAGTGCGGGTCAATTTGATATCAAACCGGGTGTTATCCAACTTCTACCCAAATTTCATGGACTCGAATCGGAAAGTGCATATTTGCACATAAAAGAGTTTGAAGAAGTGTGTGCAACACTACACTTCAATAATGTGAGGGAAGACCTTATAAAATTTCGGTTATTTCCATTTTCCCTCAAAGATAAGGCTAAGGCATGGCTTCACTCCCTATAGCCCAATTTGATTGCTCTATAGTCCGGCATGGTCCGGGAATTTTTGAAGAAAATTTTCCCATTACATAAGACCAACACCTTATGGAGAAATATTATGAATTTTAAACAAAAAGACAAGGAGTCTTATTATAGGTGTTGGGAACGCTTTAATGAACTACTCCTTGCATGTCCCCACCACGGATTTGAATTGCACAATACAATTGGTCACTTCTATGATGGACTTAGTCTAGAAACACGTCAATTCGTGGAGATGATGTGCAATGGGGAGTTCATGGCAAAGAACCCAAATCAGGCATGGACCTACCTTCAGTTTTTGGCAGATAGTGCACAAAATTGGGACACATCTGAAGGTGTAGACCCCGTAAAGCAATCGAATCAGGCCAAGGGAGAGGGGTTATATGTATTAAAAGAAAATGATGATCTTCAAGCAAAAGTTGCCTATCTTACAAGAGAAGTTGAATCCTTGAAATTTGTGAAGAATAAGGAACCTGCTATAGTTTGTGGCATTTGCGCTAGTGATAAGCACATTGCTGCAGAGTGTCCAACACTCCCTGCTTTCCAAGAAGTGTTTCATGAGCAAGCAAAATGCCACTAACACATACAACCGGCAGTTCAACAATTCTTTGGGTAACACGTACAACCCTACTTGGAGGAATCACCCCAACTTTAGTTGGAGGAATGGCCAAAATTCTACTCCGTCCAATTTCAACCAAATGTCAAATCAATATGGGGGACCTCCTGGTACATATGCTCAAAACACACAACAAATGGTACCCCTACAACTCAAATGACACCTTGGGATGAACTTGTGGCTAAGTTTATGGTCAATCAAGAGTCCATCAACAAGAAATATGATAGGAACTTTGAGAATTTACAGAACACCATGCAGAACCTCTGCAAATTGATTGAAGCACAAAATAAGGGGGTTTTCCAGCCCAACCACAGCCCAATCCAAAAGGGCAATACGAGGTTCAACAAGGTGGTCCGTCAAATTCAAAGGAGCAGGTTCAAGCTGTCACTACTCTACGTAGTGGTAAAGAGATTGAAAAACCTGATCTGGAAAAAGATAAACAACCTGCATCCTCAGATCAGGAAGGAAAAGAAAATGAAGTCCCTCCTATCAAGGAGAAAAGCCCAATTCCTCCAGGATTCAAGCCCTTACCGCCTTTTCCCAACCGATTAGCTCATCCCAAGCCATCAATACAGAACCAGAAAATCTTAGATGTGCTTAAAGAGGTCAAAATTAACATCCCGTTGTTAGACGCAATCAAACAAGTCCCATCTTACGCAAAGTTTCTTAAGGAATTGTGCATGTTGAAGCGTAAGATACATGTACAAAAGAAAGCGTTTCTCACTGAGCAGGCTAGTGCAATTCTAAAGCACGACACTCCTCCTAAATTCAAAGACCCAGGATGCCCCACAATTTCGTGCATTATTGGAAATTATCAAATTGAACAAGCATTGCTGGATCTTGGGGCAAGTGTCAACTTACTACCTTACTCGGTCTTTGTAAAATTGGGACTTGGCGAACTCAAAACCACTCAGGTTACTCTGCAGCTAGCAGATCGATCAATCAAAAGACCGAGAGGGATAGTAGAGGATGTGCTCGTGCAGGTTGACAAGTTCTACTTTCCAGTAGACTTTATTGTGCTAGACACTCATCCTGTGGCAGAGCCTCATGCTCAGATTCCGGTAATTTTGGGGAGACCATTCCTAGTTACATCCAATGCACTCATCAATTGCCGGAATGGAAAAATGACGCTATCTTTTGGTAACATGACATTAGAGTTAAATGTTTTTGACCTTTGTAAACAACCACGGGATGATAATGTTGACCTTGAAGAAGTAGATTTGATCGGTGTTCTTACAGCAGAAACTTTTGAAAAATCTATCTCCGATTCCATTAAGTCAGTTGAGGACTTGACCCTCTGTGAAGAAACACTTGATAGCAATGTTGAAATGGTCAACACTGTAGGCAAACCCTCTTTTGAAGAGCTAGTACCAACTGGTGCTTCGTCTCTGCCATCTCAGGTGAGGCTACCCAAACCTGAGTTGAAACCCTTGCCCTCTCACCTGAAATATGCATACCTTGGAGAAAATGAAACATTTCATGTAGTCATTCTGCACACCTTGATAAGGACCAAGAAGTCCAACTCTTAGAAGTGCTCAAACTGCACAAGGGTGCAATTGCTTGGACCGTGGCTGGCATTAAGGGAATTAATCCCCTCGTGTGTACACATCACATCTATTCGGAGGAGAATGCAAAACCCTCCCGTCAGATGCAACGCCGGTTAAACCCTACCATGCAGGAAGTGGTTAGGGCTGAAGTTTTAAAACTTCTAGATGTGGGTATCATCTACCCAATTTCGGATAGCCAATGGGTCAGCCCTACCCAAGTTGTACCTAAAAAGGCCGGCGTCACTGTAGTCCGTAATGCTAATGATGAGCTCGTCCCAACCCGCGTACCCACAGGTTGGCGAGTTTGTATCGACTACAGAAATTAAATGCTGTCACACGAAAGGATCATTTCCCCCTACCCTTCTTGGATCAAATTTTAGAACGGGTAGCTGGCCACGAGTATTATTGTTTTTTAGATGGATATTCTGGATATAATCAAATAGAGATAGCCCCGGAAGACCAAGAGAAAACAACTTTCACATGCCCCTTTGGCACCTTCGCTTATCGACGGATGCCCTTTGGGCTGTGTAATGCTCCTGCAACCTTTCAAAGGTGCATGCTGAGTATTTTCAGTGATATGGTGGAACGTTTTCTCGAAGTCTTCATGGACGATTTTTCAGTTTTTGGAGATTCATTCCAAGATTGTTTGAGCAACTTAACTAAGGTCCTCTCTAGGTGTGAAGAAAAGAACTTAGTTTTGAATTGGGAAAAATGTCATTTTATGGTACGACAAGGGATTGTCCTTGGACACATTGTATCGTCTAAAGGATTGGAAGTGGATAAAGCTAAAATAGATTTAATTTCCAATTTGCCCGCCCCAAAAACCATAAGAGATCTAAGATCTTTCTTAGGGCATGCCGGATTCTACAGAAGGTTCATAAAAGATTTCAGTGTCATTTCTAGACCATTGTGTAACCTTCTGCTAAAGGAAGCAGAATTTGAGTGGACAGAGGCATGTCAAGCGGCTTTTATCAAGCTTAAGGACATGTTAACGACTGCTCCAATTATGTAACCTCCAGATTGGAGCTTGCCCTTTGAAATAATGTGCGATGCTAGCGATTATGCAGTTGGGGCAATTCTTGGGCAACGTAAGGACAAAAAGCCATACGTGATTTACTATGCTAGCAGGACTTTAAACAGTGCACAGATCAATCATTCTACAACAGAGAAAGAATTGTTAGCTGTGGTCTATGCACTGGATAAATTCCGTTCCTACTTAATTGGATCCAAAATTGTGATCTTTACTGACCATTCTGCGCTAAAGTATCTTCTTTCTAAGAAAGATGCCAAGCCCAGACTAATCAGATGGATCCTTCGACTCCAAGAGTTCGATATTGAAATTAAGGATAAGAAAGGAGTAGAAAATATTGTGGATGATCATCTTTCTAGGCTTGTCCTTTCCAACACTTTAGAACCCTTGCCAATCCAAGACACTTTCCCTGATGAGCAACTATTTACTACTTTTTCCCATTCTCCATGGTATGCTGACATTGCTAATTATCTAGCTTCGGGTGAAATTCCAAAAGAATGGACGCAGCAAGATAAAAACAAATTCTTCACTAAGGTGAAACATTTTTTCTGGGATGAACCATACCTTTTTAAATACTGCCCAGACCAAATTATTAGGAGATGCATTCCTGACCATGAAATAAATAGTGTAGTATCATTTTGTCACTCTCATGCTTGTGGTGGCCATTTTTCTGCTAAAAAGACCGCTCACAAGATTTTGCAATCTGGATTTTACTGGCCTACGTTATTTAAAGATGCACATGATTTCTGTAAGGCATGTGAGCAATGCCAAAAATTGGGTTCAATTTCCAAAAGGAACATGATGCCTTTAAACCCAATTTTGGTCATCGAGTTATTCGATGTCTGGGGTATAGATTTTATGGGACCTTTTCCCCCAAGCTTTGATTTTCATTATATCCTTGTTGCAGTAGATTATGTGTCCAAATGGATTGAAGCAGTCCCATGTAGGACTAATGATGCTAAAACGGTCAAAAAGTTTATCTTGGACAATATCTTTTCCCGTTTTGGAACTCCGCGTGCCATCATTAGTGATGGGGGCACTCACTTTTGTAACCGCATCATTGAGAGTTTATTTAAAAATTATGGTGTTACACATAAAGTGGCTACCCCCTGTCACCCTCAAATAAGTGGGCAGGTAGAGGTCTCAAATAGGGAAATCAAAAGAATTTTGGAGACCACAGTAAAACCAAATCGTAAGGATTGATCAATGCGACTAAATGATGCTTTGTGGGCCTATAGAACTGCTTATAAGACCCCAATTGGGATGTCTCCATACCGGCTTATATATGGAAAAGGTTGCCACCTTCCGATGGAGCTGGAACATAAGGCTTATTGGGCCATAAAACAACTAAACCTTGACCTAGACAAGGCTGGGGAGAAAAGAGCCCTTGATTTAAATGAATTAGAAGAATTGAGAAACGAGGCTTATATGAACTCAAGAATTTACAAAGACAGGACTAAGGCCTTTCATGATAAACGGATATTAAGGAAGTCATTCCATCTGTCTCAAAAAGTCCTATTGTACAATTCTCGACTTCATCTTTTTCCTGGAAAGTTAAGATCTCGTTGGACAGGCCACTACATTGTTCAAGAAGTATTTCCATATGGGGCAATGACCCTTATTGATCCATCGAATGGTACCTCTTTTAAAGTCAATGGACAACGTTTAAAACCATTCTTGGAGACTATTCCTCCAGAGGAAAATGAAATTCCTCTGATCGATCCTGTCTATCAGGATTGATGGGCACTGGATCTGATAGTAGCCCACACCTTTGTACATTATATATATATATATATTATTCTTTTCTGCTTTTTCTTTTTGTTCTTTGTCTCACATTGGACAGGTTTCTACGTGAAAGCTTCATTATTCGAGGTGCTTTCTACCCATTTTCTCCTTTTACATTATCACCTCATGTTATGTTCCATTTTGCATATCATGTATGACATCGAGGACGCTGTCTAGTTTAGGTAGGGGGTGGGAACAAGCACACACAAGCACACTTGTCCAATTTTAGAAAAAAGAAAAAAAAATTCCTATCTTTCTTTCGTTTTTGCGTAGTTTTCCCAAAAATAAAAAAAATAAAAAATAAATAAAAAAAGAAAAAAACAAAAACAAAAAAAGAGAGGAGTTTTTCAAAAGAACTTGACGATTCGAAGATGTCTAGAAATCTTGAATTTCAGAACTTTTGGAAGGAAGTAAAATGAAGGTTCACAATTAAAAGAAAAAAAAAAAAAAGAGAATACCGAACTTTGTTTTTCACAGTAACACGTGTACATCATTTCAAAAGTCTTATGCTGTGTTTGGGAAGGGGGGAGTGGAGGGGAGGGAAAATTTGAGGGGAAGGAAAATGAAGGGGAGGGGAGGGGAGGGAAAATTAATTTTACCTTCTCTTGTTTGGGAAGTAAAAAAGTAGGGGGAAGTAAAGTGAAAAAGTAGGGTTTTGTTTGTTTGTGAAGTACATGAAAAATTACCATTTTGCCCTTACTTTTATAAAAGTTTCTAAAGGACATCAAAGGACAAAAAGGCCAAAAAGGACTTTTTCCCTCATTTTCCTTCCCCTCCCTCATTTTCCCCCCATTTTTGGGGGGAAAATTTTTGCCACAAGAAGACAAAAATTTTCCCCCCACTTTCCTCCCCCCCCCCCCCCTTCCCAAACACCCCCCAAAAAGATTTTTCCCCCACTTTCCCCTCCTTTTTTTCCTTCCCCCCTCTTTTCTCCCTTCCCAAACAGAGGGTTAGATAAAATGATTTAAGTGTCATTTTCAGAATTCTTTCAAGAGGAAAAAAAAAAAAAAAGACAACTTTCTGAAATTTGGCCATATGAGTGCTCCTGGTTCATTGGTAAACAAAAAAAAAAAAAAAAACTAGTGAATTAATTCGGGCGAATTGAAAAAGGCTGCCTATTGTTGGGGACCGTTTAAAGAAAAATACAAAAAAAGGTGACAAGGGATGCACAAATAGGTATTTATAAAAAAAAAAGAAGAAAAATGCTGAAAAGAATAAAAAGTTGTGTGACTAGTTTGGGTTCGTAACCTTTTTAACCCGAGCTAGTAAGCCCGTAGGGGTATTTATATACCTAATGCCTTAAAGACATCTGTTTTGGGAGTCATTGGCCTAACGCTCATTACATGGGTTAATTAGAAAGCTTAAGGGACTTGGGCATTACACGGTCACATGCAAGTTATCAAAAAAAAAAAAAAGATGCATCCCGCGGCCTTTGAAAAAACAGTAGTGCGAAAGCCGTCATAGTAGCCTTGAGAGGAGACTTGTATTTACCCCGTCTCTAGGAAAGTTGGAAATTTTGAGAGAGAATTCTGTTTTCATGGCATTATCATAGAACATTTAAAATTTTTGATTTGATGTATACACTTGCACAAGGCACCCAAAGTTTCGGTATAATTTTTGGAAAAGATTTGAAAAGAAAAATGTGAACTAGATTTTGAAAAGTCTGAAATCTTGATTATTCGAGGATTCATGGCATCTGATTTGACTCAATCGTCTTTTGACTAACCTTCCGTTGACTTTCTTTTATTTTTAGGTAAATGAATTTTGTGGGCATATTCACTGCAAACCCTCACGAGGCACAACTCGTCCACTAGGGGTAACCTAGGGGTTTAAGAGCTTGCTGCATACGCTAAATGCAGTCGAGAGTACCAGCGAAAGTGGTGTTTTCCTTTTTATCTTTGTATTTAGATTATATTAGATTAGGCTAGAAGACCTACCCTAGTTCGCATATTTTGCTCGGGACTAGCAAAATGCTGGTTGGGGGGTGTGATAAGTCTACAAAATTGCACTTTTAATTCATTATTTTATATGAATTTGTGGACTTAATTAACATAAAATGCATTGAATTGATTGACTTTCACAAAATCATGCATTTGGACCCTCATGTCTAAATTCCAATCAAAATTCATCTAAAAATTGTATTTTCACATAAAATCATGAATTTCTATATTCTTGGCATTGAAAATCATTAATTTCTCATTACTTTTTATTCACAAATAAAATGATGAATTTTATTTGCACCATTAATTTAGTTGATGATTTGATAAAATGGTGACATTTAATGCATCTAGTTAGTGTGAAGTGGACCCGCATCTTGCATAATTCCTTTCCTATATGAATAATTATTCTTAGACACTTGTTTTTATTTTTTTTGTAGGGAATTTCAGAAATTGGGACCCGCGAAAGAGAATTAATGAATCAAATGCACTATGGGACCTACCTACATTTGGCATAAATTCCAAAGAGAGGAAGTGGGTCCATCTAAGGATATTTTCCAGCCATGAAGAGTTCAATGAAATTAGAAGATCTTGGTTAGCAACCCAAGATGGAAACAAATTCAAAGAGTGCAAGATTATCTCCTAAAAGATAGGCCTCAAGATTTGAAATCTTGCAAACCAAGAAGTTTTTCAAAGCTTCACACGTCCAATGCAAGGATTTTCCAAGATGTCACCACAACTAGATCTCCATCAAACAAGTTTCCAAGATTTGAAAACTTCCAAATCAAAGAGATATATGCAACAAGTGTTGGACGTCCAATACTAGACGGGCCCATCTCCATTGCAATTTTGAAACTTCAGTCAAGATAAGAAGATAAAGAAGAGAAGTAAGTGTTGACACTAAAAATGTCACTTTGCCTCTTCAACATCAAGAAAGCTGCATGAAGTCGCAACCTGCCATAAATAGGCAATGCAATTTCTCCAAAAAATCAAATTTTGTCAGAATCAAACAAAAACTGCAAGATCCTTCAAGATAGCCAAGAGAAGAGTACACATGAAGTTTCGGGCCATTTCGACAACATTTGGCCTAACTTCACTTCTCCGACAGCTAAACAGGAGCTCTCGGCGGCGACATCATCGGAGACGTCAAAACTTCGATCAGAGCCTACAGATGACTCCAGCATGTCTCAAAAGGGCTCCATGCCAAATTTCAAGTCAAACCGACAACGTTTGACCCTCCATCAATGCTCGAGCAGCAAAATCAAGCCTCCCGGCGGCGGGAACCACCGAAGCCTTCGCTCATCAAACCAAGTGCATGAGTGGCTTCAACATGCTTCCAAAAGGCTGCACGTCAAATTTCAGGTCATTCCGACAACGTTTGACCAGGTTTCGATGCTCCGAGAGAAAATCAAGCCTACCGGCGGTGGAGCAACTCGGGACCATGACATCCAAAACGGAGCCCATGGAACGTCTCAAAATGACTCCAATAGGCTCCCCGTCAAATTTCAGGTCAATCGGACATCGTTTGGCCACATATCAAAGCTCGGCATTTTCCCCGCAGCAAAATCAAGTGAAGCATCGATGGGACCCCAAACGGCTTCAAAACTCAAACAAAAGCCTATGGTTGGTCTTATTTATTACTCAGGAGGCTCCACCTCAAATTTCAGGTCATTCCGACATCGTTTGACCAAGTTTCAACTTCTGGCGGAAAATCAGCAGCTCTACGCGACAAAGTCTTCGGCTTTCCCGGAAAATTGGAAACTTTGCACTCTAAAAATGCAAGGATTCTCATCAGGTTTTCTACAGGGAAATCAAGCCAATAAATGAGAAGAAATGTCAAGAAAAATACAGAAGAAAACGGCGACGAAAAAGACCTCAAAACGACCGCAAAACGGGCTCCGAAGGGAAAAATTTCCCCAAGGTCGCAGGCCCCTGCGACCATGGAAGTCCGGGTCACCGGATTTTTCGCCGGTGACCCGTTTTTTCCGTCTTTTTTCGCGTTTCGCGCACTTTGGCCCCTGTGGTTTCCTGAAAATGTGATTTTTAGTGCTTGAAATTGACTCATATCCTCCGACATCCGTCAAAATCACGGGTCAACCTCCAAAAGCATAAAATCATCATTGATCACTCCAAGATCGCCAACCGGTCGACCAAAAAAGTGCTCTTTCTGTCCGACCGATCGAGAAATCGACAAGACAGATGTCACCGGCCCGCTCTTAGCTATCACTGTCTGAAGTTACATGTTCATCCGATGTCGATCAGCATGAAGATCCATCGATGATCATCGCCAGAAGAATTCCAGAAGACACGGCACGGCCCGCGACTCTTCGGCTGCTCGGCGACCATTTAATGCAGTTAATTGACTAGCTTTATTGTAGTCATTAATTCATTTCTTTGGACGGCCCAATCAGAAGCATGCATTTGGGAGTTACAAGTCAATTGATTCATGGCATTTAAACCATGAAACTCTTCCCATTATGGTAATTAAGGTGATTAAAAGCCCTTAATCTCCATCGGCCAATCAGATTCAAGGAAAAAGGAGTTACAAAATCAAGAAATAAATCTTGTAACTCCTCCCATTAAAGCCATTAAGGCTCATAAACCCTCCTAAATGGCTATCAAAAGCCTATAAATAGGAGAGCATTCCATTGAAATCAGGATCAGAAAATCGAGATCGATCGATCGGAAAGAATCCAGAGCTCGTATCCAGAGAAAGAAAAAAGAGAGAAAAACTCTGTTGAAGTTCTGCACCGGCCACCACTACAAGGTGACAAAAGTCCCTTGGGGGGCACCCCCCCCCCCCCCAAGGTCCTTGCCTTCTCCTGCTGCCTCCAATGGCTTAGACGTGGCTTTTCAGCCCGTTTACTTAGCTTTTTATTGGACATAGGACCTTCTCTTGGTCTTTGTCCTCTAAAAACCTGAGGTTATAGCCAAGCCAAGCGAATCAAGAGCATCCTCTGTTCTCATCTGCATGGATGATGGCGAAGCCCATACATGGCTTGCGACCGTCAATTTGAACGAGTCCCCCACAATCTCCTGGGAAGTTAGATCTTCCTTTTCTTGCTTTTCATTGTAGTTTGTATTTTTCTAAAAGAGACAAAAATCACAACTCTTGTCTTTCATTATTGATAAGAATTGTAAATCGGCTATAAACGCCAAAATCGGCTATAAACGCCAAAACCGGCTATAAATGCCAAACAAAATCGCCTTTCACGGCAAACTAAGAAAATGTCTCTTTTCTTAAATATATGTGCAATGGAAAACTTGAAAGAAGTTGATTTCCTTTTTACTTGCGAAGGTTGATCTCCGGATTACCACTTGCAATTCCAAGTAAAATAGAAAATCTGGCACACCCACACAAAAAAATGTTGAAACACGCTTCAGGCTCGCCAGGGCGCGAAAGGGCCGGACCCGACGGACTCCCACGTTCCGCCGACCCCGGTAGCCGCCCCGCGGCGCCTCGGAGCGCGTTCCATCAGTAAGAAGATAATTAATCCAAGCAATGGGCGTCCATGTGATCATCCAGGTAAGAAGATCTCAACAGATTGATAAAAAGAATCCAAGTCCTGGACGTCAGAACCAATGTTTGTTTAATAAGTTTCCACACAAAACTCTCTCTCTTGGGCCCACTCATCACTAATATACATATCTCCAACCAACTATCAAGGATATATGACCCATCCCTCTCTGACGTGCAAGAAAATTCCCCATTCCACCTTGGACGAGCAACATCCCATTCTCCCCTTTTTCCAAATTTTGATCCATCTCTCTCTTCTTCCATTACCACCTCATCCAAGGCCTTTCCCTAAGGCTACCACCACTTGGATTTCTACGCCGTTACGCCACTGCCGTTACTCCGTCGATTCATCATCAACCAGCCATCTACTTCTCCATTGGTGAGGGATTGAAGACTTGAAGATGGGATTATGCGCAAGTCCTATTTTCTTGATGTGTTCGATCTAGGGTAAGGAATTTTTTTTTTCAGTTTTGATTAATGTTAGAAAATTACTATTTTATTGGTTCAATTTAATTTAAAGACGCAATTAGTGAGGTCAATGTGTCCCGCCTTGGATCGGCATCGTGTGTTTGTGGGTAGTGACAGTACGCACTTGGTGCGGTGTTTTTGCAGTCTTTTATTGATTTTTGCCAATATAATGTGTGACTTCCAATAATAATAATATTTAGAATTTCTTTTTATTCCTTTTTATGAATGAGATTATGAATGGATTTTTATTTTAATGCATGATTTAGTTACTTTTATGCAATTGGTGGTTTGATGACTTTTATGTTTTTGCAGTATTTAGAATAGGATTTTTAGATTAAGAATTTTTTATTTGGGATTGTAATTTTTAATTTGAATTTGTAATAAATTTCAATTTCAGTTTCGTAGAGATTTAGTTATATAGATTTTTGATAGGCTAGATTAGTTTTTCAATAGGACAGGTTTTATGCGATTGCTTACTCCCTGTGGATCGACCTCGGACTTCACCGAGTTATTACTACAATCGCGGTCTTGGACTTGGGGCTGACGATCACACTCCATTTCTTTGGCAACTCTATTAATAGAGTCAAGTTGATTTTGAAGAAAGAATAAAATATAAGTTGGTTATAATAGTATTTTGTTTTTAGTTGTTTGTTATGAAATATCTTTGATTTTTTGTATGAGAATGTGGAGGTTTTTTATATTTTAGTGGATAAAGGTGGTTGTTTTTTCGCTTTTTTTGAAATAGATGAGGGAGTTTTGAATTAAATTGCTTTTGACGTGACATCTTGTCTGAAAAATGAAGGCTTTACTTGATTTTTATTATATTAATAAAGTGCCAAACTTGCCCTAAAAAGAACGAAAGGACAAATGAATTGGGCAACTCAAATTTTTGGAAGAAAAACTTTAGGGCCACATGGACATTGTGAGGGTGCTTGAAATCGCCACGTGGCACTGTCACATTGAAAGTCAAATTGTCATATTATATATATATATATATATATATATGGGGGATATTCATAATGCATCCATCCCTCACCATTTTTGGTGATGGACACCCCTTTTGGGGGTGTTTCAAGTACAAGAGGGAGGTACAAAGTACCCCTCTTGTACTTCTCTTGTACTTGAAACACACCCAAAATGGGTGTCCCTCACCAAAAATGGTGAGGTTTTTGGTGAGGGACGGATGCATATGAAGACCTCCCTATATATATTGTCATATTATATATATATATATATATATATATATGGGTCGTCTCTCCAAAGCTTCAGTTTACCTTATTCTAAGCTGAAACGGTACTGGTCACATAAATCAAAGTCGATTATCGTTGTTTTTTATATGATAATAGTCTCCAAAATCAAGATAAATCTAATTAGAACTGGATTTTTCAGTTCTGTTATGAAAAAAAAAAGATATAATCAACTTCAATTTGTGGGGACCAGCACTATTTCAACTTAGGATAAGGTAAGCTTCAACTTAGAGAAGCCCTGCTCATATACATTCATATATATATATATATATATATATATATATGGGAGATGCTCCTCTGAGACATATCTCTCACCTTAAATGAGAGATTGTGTAGGAGCCCTCACCTCTATATCCAATGCCAACAACTTAAATATGAGCCCCCCTCCCCCCACCCATATTTCTCATATAAAAGGAGAGATATCTCTCACATGATCATCTCCCTAATATATGTATGTATATATAAGCCCCTCAAAAGAGTCATAACTTTCTCATTAAATGTCCATTTTGTATAAACAATAATAAATACTTTATATTTTCATGCTCTATTTATCATTGTATTGAATGTAGCAAAGTAATAATAGATATGGTTGCTTTTCATTGGATATTTGTACATGGGTAAAAATGCCCTCTTTTAGAATGGGCATTTTGTAAAACTCCTTATATATAGAGGCATTTCGTTGAATTTCTCATAGAATACCCGCACGATTTCTTTTAATGCTCTCTTTCACGGCGAATCAAAGCTATTCACCATCCCATGTCATTTAGGGTCTATTTTTTTACTAAAATTTTTAATAAGAATTTACCATGTTGGATATATATATATATATATATTTTTTTTTTTTTTTTTTTGACATGAGGTGACATCTTGTCCCCTGAAATGACATACTTCTTTCACTAAAATTCCAAATTTTAGCCACCTAAAAGGCCTCAAAATGACCTTTTGGAATTCTTAGAATTTTATTCTTTATGCATTTGGTCTGAATTTCAAATACTCAACTAAGAGGAGGAATTTGAAATTCCATTTCAAGAAAACAACTTTTGTAGAATTTGAAATTCCTCCAAACATGAATTCTTGGAGTTTTATTGAAGAATCAGGCCCTTAATAGGGCAAACAATAGATCTTAAAGAAAAATTAAGGACATTTTGGGAAGGGAGGACTTGTCTAGATTCCTCCTAGCTCTACATTGGTTCCGGCCTTTGTCGTGGTTATATATATATATATATATATGGAAAATATTCAAGTGAGAACTAGTTATCACCTATTATATGAGAACTTTTTTGCAGGGTCCAACTAGCAACCCATCCAAACCTAGCAACCAATAAAGAACTCCCTGATAGTCACTAATCTCAAGGATTGGCACACATTCGAATGGATTGAACCGTTGGATCGAGGGTTGAATATTTTTTTGAATATGAAGTCATTAAACTTGTGGGCCACGGATGAAGGGGTTAGGGGCATAGGTTTGTGGTCTCACATAGATCTTTCCCTCCCCCCCGGTCCCATCCCCAAATGGGGCCCACAATTGGGCCCCACAAAAAAGTTCTCATATAATATGTGAGAACTAGTTCTCACCTGAACATTACCCTATATATATATTGGCATATCCATCTTATGATATCAACGTATGCAAATCTGTGAAACTAGACCACATACTTTAATACAATTTGACAAAATCTCATCTCAATATTATTCTAAATGACCGTAAGATTGATAGTGTATGATATTCTAGTATAACAATATTATGAAAAAAAACATGTATTTTAGCCTAATCAATCTTATGGTGGATCAATTTTCTATTAGGTTGAAATTTTGCAAGAGCCCATGCATCGGGAGGACATTTATTTTAATATATTTAGATTTTTAATATAAGTTTCAAATTATATTCTGATCATTATCTTTAAATTGCTGATATCAAACCTTGTACATGATTACTTAAAAACCTTCCCCAAATTTGCCCGATGTGTGTTTGTATGAGTTTAACAAGTGTCACATTAGAAATTAATTTCATTGGGTAAAAGACTCAAGGATGCCAACGTCATTGAAAAAAAAAAAAAGGAATTTCTCTAGTAAAACCAACATCCTTCACCCCACATATCTTCAATTAATAACTTTGGGTACACATATTTACCATAAATCCCTAGGAATTGAATTCCATGAAAACTAAAGAGTAAACAAATGCACACATCTCATATGACATCTCTCTCTTCTACAGTGAGTAATGAAATCGCTTGCAAATATAACGCTGGAGGAATGGGTAGGTGGAGGATCCGATCGAGGACTAGAAAATGCAATCAGCGACCGTGCTTCGCGTGGGATTCATAAAACAACTAACAAGACGATATACAGCCGTAATCCATCCTCACGTGGGATTGACAGTTGACTCGAGTTGCCTTTTTGGCCTTTTATGAACCATGTTGCGTGCACTGGTCCAAGGAGAAACAGAGTATTTTGACCCTTTTTGGACACAATTTCCTTTAAATATCTTATTATTTAAAATAGATATTTTTATGAAAAAAACTCAATAATACTAAGAAAAATGATGGAAGGCCAAAATAATTTGTCATGATGATAGATGACCTCAATTCCATAATATCATTAAATAACTTGACATTCTACGATATTATGAAATAATCTAATATACAGATGTCCAACATAACGTTGGACTATTACATGATATTGCATAATGCATTTTTTTGTGAAATTTGGATGTATAGAATGCCTTTTTTTTTTTTTTTGGTGAAATGTGCATGTCAAGTTATTTAATAATATCATGGTATTTCCAATCATTCCATGTAACCATGGAATAAAGATCCTATACCATCATTATAGATTCCCTTATACTATTTTTAGCTTTTTTTTTTTATGGTGAGGCGCAGGCTGCAATGAAATGTGTTTCTACATCTTGCTCGAGAAAGAATGGAAAAGAAAATGGGTTTCTTACCATAATAGTAGGATTTGCCATAGGCTCCTTTCCATATTTCTTATTTGTAACATCACCCTTGATTCTTTTAATTAAAAAAGACTCCTTTGTTGAAAAACTTAGGTATTCCTTAAACATTTATCAAAAGCACTCTTATAGGCAATTTCAGCTTGTTGTCTCATCAAAATGTGTCTATCTATTTTAAAAGGTTATTAATTTTTTGCAGGAAAAACCCTTATTAACTTGTATTATTTTATTTTTTGGCTAAATTATACATGTATTATTTTGAGCAGGGCCACTACTCTTATTGATTAAAAGAAATTAATGTGTGGCGGCCTACATTATCTGTAATAGGCGGGATAAACAAAATCCAAATACATTAGGCCCAAGATACAACTCATCATCGTTTTTTTTTTTTGGGTAAAAGCACAATTCATCATCATTGTCCATCATAAATCACATATTCGGACAACTAAGTTTGGAGAGATGGATGGTGGTGATGAATCCTAATTTGATCCTACCATTTCTACACAGTCGTTCTTTCTCATTTTAATGGAACTTATTTTTCTATTAGGGAAATTATGTGGGCATCCTTAACTTTACACACCATTTTCTTACTTCCAAGAGATTTGAGTATCTCTCTCACTCAATCTGTAGAACGTTCTTGCCCAAAACACTATAATTAAGTTCTTGAAAGATTTATCCCCCTCATTAAGGGGTATTTAAATGCTCCATTTACAGTCGGGTGATTTGTACAATTACTAGTTCTTGAAGGGTTCCTTCTTTTTTTTAGTAGGCAGAAAAGACAGGATGATATATCAAAAATCTCATTGTTATCATTCTCCAAGCTTCACCACAAACAGAATTATAATCTTTATCATTGTAATCTAACACAATTGGTACACAATAATAATAATATTCTTGGTAGGACTCGGCCTGATTACACTGCATTTGGCTGCTCTGGTTCGGTTACGGTTACGACCTCTGAAGTCTTCTTGTACTCTCCGTAGAAGTAAGAAGCAAATCCCCACAGGCACATTGCCAGTGCCAATCCCTTCTCCGCATTGAACTTCTCATGGAAGAAGATAACTGCAAATACCTGCTGAGCTGGGACTAGAAGTGCTATAAAAATGCCACTGAAGAGAGATGATGAGCAGAATATCACACCCATGTTCCCAATCACCATCAGCTGCATGGCTATGGAACCCAAGACCAGCACCATGTAGTACTTAGTTGCTCCGAGCCCGTACTCTCTCGCCTCTCTTGAAATAACCTGAGAAAAAAAACGATGTACCAATGCCATTCCTATTAAAAAAGAGAATATTTGATTACCACTTGTGGATCTCCTATCTTTAGTCCTCTAAAAAAAATCTTTTAAATGCTACATCTTTGAGCCCTTCTGATAGAAAGGGGCCAATTAGAATCTCTATACATTTGATACCCAATCAAACATGAGGGTCCTTACAGAAGAGGGATTGTGATCTAATTAAGCTTAGAGATGAGTGACTAATTAAGTTACCTGGAAGTCCTTGTTTATAATCATGGCTATGGTGCAAAACAGAGTAGCAAACATGGACACAAGGAACTGCATCTGCATGACGAGATGGAAGGTGATGGCCTTGCACACCTTTGAGTAAGTCACCTCTATCAGCGGCAGTAGGAGCCCGAGAACGGCCGCCGCAACGAGCGTCATGAAAAAACCCATGAAGTACTTCCCATTGGAAACATTAGCAGGGCGGTCACTGCCAGCATGAACACCTAGAACGACCGCTCCAAGTGTCATTAACATGACTGAATTGACAGAGTAGAAGGTGAACTTCTGCTTGACGATGAGAAACGCAAATGCGGCGATGAATGCCGTTTGGGTGGCCATTAGGAGGGTGGAGGTGGAGACAGGGAGATAGGACAGCCCAAAGGCATAGAGATAGCTATCGAGAGAAAAGAGGAAGCCGATGACGGCACTGGCGAGGAAGAGATTGCGCGTTACCGGGAATACGGATTGGGTCATCCCTCCGGCGGGGGCTCGTGCGTAGGAGATGGAGATTGGGATGAGGAGGATGGGGAAGGCAGCAGTCTGCAGCCAGCTTGTGAGCCATTTACGTTGGCCGCCATGCAAGTAGTAGAGCCTCAAGAGCAGTGGGCCACCAACTTGGCCGATGGCCAGGAAGATGCAGTTGAGAACAAGTAGCCACAATCTGATGGCGTTCGGTTTCTTCATCTTCTTCTCTTCTTCTTGTTGTGAGGTTTGATTTTTTGCAGCTTCCAAGCTTTCCAAGTGCTCCTGGTTCATTGACATGGTTATGTTTTTCAAAGAAATTTAAGGGGCCTGTGAATAGGGAGTTGTAGTGTTGTTTTTTGATCTTCCCACATATGTTGGGTGGCTTTTTATAGCTTGTGAGAAGGTGTAAAACAGTACTTCGATGACTAGAAGACAGTTTGCTCTGTTTCATCTGTCTTTTTTTTCTTTTGGTAGATTAAAAAACAAAAAACACAGGGCGGCCAGGGATTCAGGGGTCTTAGGAAAGAGTCAATGGTTAGCAGGTAGGGAATTTAGTCGCCTGGGTGATTCCTACTTGCTCAATAACTGGCTCAATCTTATTACTTTATTTATTTATTTATTGGTTATTGGTTATGGTAAAGAGACAACATACAACCAAAAATACCCGACCCAAAGGATTGGAGAATAATAACAATGGTATAAAGAGATATACCAGAAAAAAAAAAAAGAGATAAAGATGCAAAAACAAAGAAATTACTTAGTGAAATCAAACAACTCAGAAGACCTAAGAGGCCCTTGTTTTGCCATAGCATCCCCAAGATTATTGGCCTCCGGCCCAATTTGTGAAATTTAAGTCGGGAGCACACTCAGGTAAGCTAACAACAATTTTTTTTTTTTTTTGCTACCGGAGGATTCTCAACCCTTTGGGCTAAACTAATCACTTCGGGCTTAGAAGGAAACTGGATAAACTCCCATGTAGCCCCACTTTGGTAGTGCGGTTTTGAGCCTACAACCTGCGGGTACAAACCGTGATCTTAGGCCAACTGAGCTATCCCTTGAGGTTGTAAGGTAACAGCATTAAGTGAGTTACTTTTTGCAATTAAAGAAGCTTGAAAAGAAGTTGCGAGAAAATTCTTCAAAGCTTCTAAAATAGCCACAACTTTTGCATCGTTAGACTCCATGGCCCCAAAATTTTTAAAGAACATAACCAACACCACTCTAAGCTCATTATGAAACAACGCTCCAAGTCCTTTTTACTATTTTTTAATTTATCATTATTATTTAATGAGGTGGGTGTTTCGGAGATCTTTGACCCAATAGGACCCCGGTAGCGTCGGCTAAACCCACACAAATGCACTCCGGGCAAATCTAGGATGTGTTTCGAAACAAGGTGTGAGGTGCAAACTCATGCATTATGCCACTCCACCATCTCCCATGTGGGTTAACCCTTTCAACTGTTGCTGCAGTTGGTTGGAAACATTGATGACAGGGTGAGTAAGAAACAAAAATAAAACATTGATTTAACCATTAGATCCTCAGCCTAGCTTAAATTAAGAAGTAAGAAAAGAGAAGAAGGAAGAGAAAAGCATAGTAAGCAAAGTACCATAGCTTAAATTCCTACTATAAATCCCCAGAAAGTTGCTATTAATATATTGATGGTTAATTTATTTTGTTGTATGAAGGTACACTCGAGTTTCTCATATATCTTTTGTTCATTTGTCATTATTTTATTTTTAATTATTTACTTTTGATTTACATAAAAATATTAACTTGACTCTCTAACCTTATTTTTAATTATTTCAGGGTTGAGCTTGATTCAAGAGTGGGGGTTGGCTTATGTATTGAGACAACCAAAGTCACTAATTACAATCCTCTCCAGAATGAGCCTGTATTTCAAGTTAGGATCCCATAAGGCTCCCACAAAAAGGAAATATGTGAAGCTCCTCATTGGGGTTCGGTTATCAATAATCTAAATCAAAATAAATAAAACACAAGCTTAACCTAAATAAATAGAACACTTGAATAGGTTATTCTACTAAATTCATAAATAAATAATATTGATGGAAAGAAAATGGCTGTATTGGTTTAGTTATCTCAACTATAAATCACCTACGTGGGAGTTGGTGGACTGGAGTGGTATAAGGCTTGGGTTTGCTTTCAATGTCTTATGTTTAAAACTACCCACTCTAGATTTGACAGGTGCGCGTTTGTGTGAATTTAGCCAGAGCCACTCGGGATATTAGTCTTGTTTGGTCAAAGATCTTAGGGATACTTAGGTCATAAAATAAAAAAAAAAACTGCAAATTCATATTAAAAAGAAGGCAAGCATTTTTTTTCTTACTTAAAAGACATCCATCTCATATGGGGCACTGGATATATGTGTTATACTATTATTAACATGAACCCTAAGATCGTGAACAGCATGATAATCACGTGTAGGATTTAATCTTAAATAAATTAAAGAGTACCTCCAGACATCCTGATGCAGAGAGCTTTCTGATCCTGTAGTCTGGTGCTGTTGCTGATTGATGCTGTGATCCGTCGAGAAAGAGACTATGTGAATGGTTTCGGTTTCTCTCTCCTTGCCTATAAAACCTTAATGTGTTGGTTTTCGTGAATGCCTTTGTGATGGACGAAAGGCTTTGTTTTATGGGTGAAAAGAGGACCGAATTACCAATCAGGGTTTCTATAGACTTAATCTCAACCATCCATCAAGGTAGAGTTTGTTATGGAATACATCTCATTAAGAAACCTTTTTGTGTAAGGAATAGCATGTATCCTAAGAAAACATATTTCCTATAATGACCACAATTCGGGAAAGGAAAGGACTTGTAGTCCAAGTAATGGACTTAAAGATAATTTCCTTACAATATGAAAACCAAGGAAGGTTGGGGATGAATAGGTTTGAATCTGGATTATGGGCTTGTATAAAATTAGTCCAATTAGATGATTCTATTCCATAATTTTTATCTTCAAAGCAAATTGCTATATTTCACGAAAATTCATTTTGAGAAAAATACAGTGGCAGCTAACGATCCGATTATTGTAAGATTTGCCAATTCAAGCGTTAGGGCTTGTTTTTACCAAAAAAAAAAAAAAAAGGGTGTTAAGGCTTGTGTAAGGAGATTGAGTTGATGATAGCTAGGCTCGTAATATATATAGGCCGTATTCTATAGCCTTGGCCATTAAGGCCATGGATATGTAACACCACCAGACACATTTCTAATGGATGAGGTCAGACTTTCAAATTGTCACTTTTTTTTTTCGATAACGCAGGGTTGCTAGCCCTTTGGGCTAGAATAATTCCTACGAGAAGAAATGTTGATTTTCGTTTGGCTGTCTCCATAGAAATCAGGGTACACAAATGCATCCAAAGGGCCGCTTTGTTTCTAGTGATCTAATATCTAGGATTATATTTCTATAAGTGATTAAAAACGAAGAATTAAAGGAAAATATTAAAAAATGACCATAAATCAATCTCCCTCATAATGCAAATTGGATAAAGGGAAGATGGAAAATGAGTAACAAATCATTACCTTCGTAATCCAATACCCTAGGAAAGTCAAGGTCCCATCTACATTCTTCTACACCTTATATGTCCTTCACTCTTAAGCTCATTTCCTTTACCGTGCACCTCTATAGCTCTATCATAATCTTCAATGGAGCATGGGGCTCATGTGACCATGAGTTCATATGTATTAAAATCCTATCTTACAAAGAAATGGGACAAAGAATTGACCTATTAGGAGGATTGTCATCTATTAATATAACAAATATATGCTAATGCGGTTGAGCTCATGGGGCCCACTTGGTGGCATTCTTATACTTGATGGTAGGATGGACGGAAAGGTCTTCTTATAGATAAAGGTCATCCAAAAAATTGTTCCATCAGCCTTAATTTAATTGCCTTTAAAAGTTTAATGGTCTTTTAACCATATATATATATATATTTTTTTTATATGGTGAGTGAAGGTTTGATGTGCATAAAACTTGCCTGGTGTTAGATCATGTGGGGTAAGAGGTTGAAAAGAGTCGTGGCAAGAAAAAAAAAGTTATCTACATTGGTCAATGGTTTTATCATTGAAGATAGTTTCTTTCAATTAAGGCTTTTATCCTTAAATCTAAGGACGATTACAACATTGAAGATAATTTCCTTAAATTAAGGATATTTATAAGATCAATAAATGTAAATTAATGAACAATATATACAAAATGTAAACTCTATATAAGCACACTCTATATAAACACATCAATGATACTAGCGAAGAGTGCCTCGTGCTAAGCACGGGCAATATAATTTCTAACATTAAATATATCATAAGAATTGTGAAAAAGTTAATAAAACTTTAAAAAGTAATGTGGCGACTGGAATTTGAAGGTGTACAATAAGAAATCATCAGTAGAGTTTAAGTACAACCATCACTTGGATAAACTTTACGGCTAGAGAGTTGAGATTTCAAGAAAGGCGTTTGCATATTTAGGGAAGAGAAAAATAAGAAGGCATTCCACTTGATAAGAGATTTCTATATATTTGGCTATGCATAAATGGAAAGGTTTTTAGTCAAGGATAAAAGGAGATTTCAATGAGAGATTAAGAAGGAGATGAGAGTTAAAACATATTTAATAGTGTCATTTACCATTCATAATGGGTGAGGAGAGAGTACTGACGTTCTAAAATAAAAGAATTGAAATGGAAAGGAGACTAAGAGACAAACATTAGTAGTAGATTTTGAGGAAGTGACTATTAGTATGCAACATTAATACCAAGTCAAGATTTTAATGGATGGTCAAAATGTCACGACCCGGGTCCGAGACCGGACTAATCGGGGCCTAACCCCGGGTCGCGAAGGCGATCATACTTACTCCCGTAAATCCTGAATTAACCGAAGTTAAGATAAGACTCATAAGGGATCTAACATGCATACCTGTCAAATGTACATTTTTACGGAAATATATATATACATTGACAATAAGTAACTTTACACTAAAAGTAAAGTTCACACATACAAAACTACAGTCCAACAAAGTCCATTACTACACATTCAAAATACAATGCAGGTGGTATCTCTTTACAACTCAAAATGATTCACTACAAAAGTATTTATCAAAATATTCAAGTTCAATCGCCCTTCGAACTATGTCCATTCCGCTAATCCTCCTGGAGGTATCAGATGGGCCTTCTCCGCTGACGGGACGGCCTATGCAAGGTCGGGACGAGCAACTGGGCCTGTAATGCCATCGATAAACATAAACATAACCTTTCACACTACCACTGGAAAAGGCAATGACACAGTGGGCCAAATCAAATAGCAGAACCAAGTACTGTACATGCTCGTGAAAATGTCACAGTGAAAAAAAAACACATGTACATACATAAAATCCAATCTTTTCAGCAACTTAGTTATATTTGAAGAGAGATAGATAGATGGATGTAGAGTACAGATGTGTTTGTGAGTTCGTCCCTCCATGCAGCAAAAAGGAAAAAAGAAGAAGAAGAAGAAGAGGAGGAGGAGGAAGAGGAAACTAGACTTTCGAGGTGCAACCGGTTAGTTGGAAATATTGGTAATAATATATCCCATAACTCTTTCCTCTTAACAAGAACTGAGTTCTGGCAATAAATACAGCTAAAAGAAGCAACAAGATGACGGATTGAAGCCAAGAAGTTATCATTTGCTACTCTTACTGTGTTTTGGTGAGTTTCTATGTAATATATGACATGTGGACCTCTAGCTATGTGTGTGTGGGTCTGCTATTTATGCAAATATTGATGGGATGGATATTGATGTGAGTATATTTCAATGTTTACATGGAACTTAGATGCTTGGTTTGTGTTATATTTTGGATTTAGTTTCAATACTGTTTATAGATTATTCTTTAAGCTGCATATGGATATCCATTTGAAAAATGGATTAGTATTGTTTTCCTATTCTTCTGGGGCATTGTGAACTTCTTGTACTTTTTTTCCTTCTTCTTCTAAGGCCCAGTTGCAAGATAGTGTTAATTTGGGTTGAAAATTATAAATGTCATCATGGTTCTGCTGGCACCCAAACACATCTTATCTTATCATATGCATTTTGATGTGGAGTGTTTTTCTTACCATCTGCCATGGTATGGAACAACAGAGAGAAATTATAGATTCAAGAGCAGAGGAAGAGTGGCTGCTTTTTTTTTTTTTTTTTCATTAACATATATAATTTGGTTGCATTTGGTACATTATTTAATTATTTTTTAATGGGAAGCTCAAGGCTGTTTGATTTTGACCCAAAATGGGGAAGTCGCATCCATATTTAATGTTGTAAAGTTTGCTTTAGTCACCTCACAAGCATGAAGGTTTTATGATATGGTTTTAATCCTTGATGATTGATGCGGAGTAATTTTTCTCCTCATCTACCATGACAAGGAACTAAGAAAGGAAATTAAAGAATGGAGAGCAGAAAAGGAGTGTGTTTTTTTAATTTTTTGTTTTTATCTGGTTGCATTCGATAGGTTATCTAATTTCATTTCAATCTGTATGTGTAACTCATACCATCTCACATCTAACACCCGTATCATTTTCCCCAAAATAGAAACTTCTGTTATGCATAGAATCTCAAACCATAATTTATAGGATCTGAAACAGATAATACAGATATCGCATTACTCTTAAAACCACATTTTCACCACTTGCTTTTCGATCTTTCTTTTTTCTTTGCAATTTAATCTGTGTTTCTATTACAACACAAACAAATTTGAGGGGATAAGGCTAAGATGGTCATTATAATGATCATGATGATGAAGACAACCACGACTAAAATACAAATTGTCAACACTGATGCTACAGGTACAACTAGTTTAGAGGAGCTCTTGTACTCCAATTTGCAAATTGTTCACATATTTTGGCACTATAGCATTTGGGGCAGCGTTGGAAGTATGAGTTGCATAGTTACTATCTCGAGTTGTTGGAGCAGAGGGTTCCTCGACCCTAGGACCACCCGGCGGAGGGTTGTGATCCGGCTGATTGGCAGTTGATGGTCTCTCAGTGCTGGGAATCACCAGCCTGGAAGGTAACTTTGGGATGCTATCTACAACAATTAATTTTATTCCAACGTAATTCTATTGGTAATGATTTTATAAATGATTACTACTGTATTATTATTTTCTATGTAGTCAAAGTTGAAAAAAACTCAAGAGAGTCGAGCCAAGCTACCATATAATCATACTAGTGGCTCTAAGTCATTTGCATCGAAGATATCTCTGATGGTACTAATTATATTCATATGAAGAAACTTGATTAAGTTTATTAATTTATCAATATGTAGTTGAGTTCATATCTAATACAAAGCCATTTCAAATGACAGATAGCACAGAATGCCGGTCAAGCGCCGCCTATTACTCAGTTCTTCCGCGACACCCACAATAGAGAAAAAAGTAATGAGTGGGTAAATGAGGTGGCTCAGCAGAGGCATGTACGTCTGCTAATAAATCAATTATGATCAATAATGCCATACAAGCATTCTAAATCCCTTATTGATTTAAATGGCAGGAGGCCTTGGTGCAGCGGATTGAGGAGCAGTCGCAGCCCTCTGTCACAGCTCCGATGACTGAGGAACAGATTGCTGTTGATGTGCTTAGAAAAAGGTCGGGATATTTAAAAGGGTATGGGATTTACACTAGGACCTCTTCATCTTCCACACAGTCTCGGGCACCGGATCCTGAGGTGATCGCCCTACGAGAGCAGCTAGCTAAGCATGCTAGGAAGCAAGCTAAGCAGGACAGGAGGCAGGCTGCACTTGAGGCCTTCGGTCAACAGTTGGTAGCTGCAGCGGGGATAGATCCGACCACCTATGTTGACATCACGAGAGGGACCACTTCTACTAGTGATGGCACAGCTACTGGAGATCATGATGGATGCTCTTAAGGGCAGGTAGACAACCCTCTTTTTTTTGGTTTTGAATATATAACAATAATCATCATCAACACCATCATTTATTGCAATTTTCAAAGCAGATGATGCTTGCTATATTTTCAAAGTGGGAACTGACGGTTCGCAAATAGGACTCCCGGTTAGAGAATTAGAAGTGTAAACATCGGATTTTCCAACACTTAGGCTCGAAAACGGCCCGACGGGGGTCCGGAATGGGAACCGGCCCCCGAAAGAAAAGGAAATTGGCACGAGCACCTCGCTCGAGGGTAGAGTGACTTGTAGAAACTGACGGTTCGCAGATAAGACTCCCGGTTAGAGAATTAGAAGCGGAAATCAACGATTTTCCAACACTTAGGCTCAAAAACTGCCCGCCGGGGGTCCGGAACGGGAACCGGCCCCCGAAAAAATTGGAAACAAGCATGAGTACCTCGTTGGAGGGTAGAGTGACTTGTAGGAACTGACGGTTCGCAGATAGGACTCCCGGTTAGAGAATTAGAAGCGAAAATCGATGATTTTCCAACACTTAAGCTCGAAAAAGGCCCGTCAGGGGTCCAGAATGGGAACCGGCCCCCGGAAAAATTGGAAACCAGCACGAGCACATCGCTCGAGGGTAGAGTGACTTGTACGAACTGACGGTTCGCAGATAGGATTCCCGGTTAGAGATTTAAAGGCGAAAACATCGAATTTTCCTAACACTTAGGCTCGAAAACGGCCCGTCAGGGGTCCGGAACGGGAACCGGCCCCCGAAAAAATTGGGAACCGGCACGAGTACCTCGCTCGAGGGTAGAGTGACTTGTAGGAACCGACGGTTCGCAAATAGGACTCCCGGTTAGATATTTAGAGGCGAAAACATCGGATTTTCCTAACACTTTTGCTCGAAAACGGCCCGTCAGGGGTCCTAAACTGGAACCAGCACCTGGAAAAATTGAAAACCAGTACAAGCACCTCGCTCGAGGGTAGAGTGACTTGTAGGAACTGACAGTTCGTAGATATGACTCCCGGTTAGAGATTTAGAGGCGAAAACATTAGATTTTCCTGACACTTAGGCTCGAAAACGGCCCGTCAGGGGTCTGGAACGGGAACCGGCCTCCGGAAAAATCAGGAACAGGCACGAGCACCTCGCTCGAGGGTAGAGTGACTTATAGGAATTGATGGTTCGCAGATAAGACTCCCGGTTAGAGAATTAGAGGCGTAAACATTGGATTTTCTAACACCTAGGCTCGAAAACGGCTTGCCGGGTGTCCGGAACGGGAACTGGCCCCCGGAAAAATCGGGAACTGGCACGAGCACCTCGCTCGAGGGGTAGAGTGACTTGTAGGAACTGACGGTTCGCAGATATGGCTCCCGGTTAGAGAATTAGAGACGTAAACATCGAATTTTCTAACACCTAGGCTGGAAAACGGCCCGCCGGGGGTCCGGAATGGGAACCGGCCCCTGAAAAAATCGGGAACCGGCACGAGCACCTCGCTAGAGGGTAGAGTGACTTGTAGGAACTGACGGTTCGCAGATAGGACTCCCGGTTAGAGAATTAGATGCAAAAATCGACGATTTTCTAACACTTAGGCTCGAAAACAGCCTGCCGGGGGTCCGGAATAGGAACCGGCCCTCAAAAAAATTGAAAATCGGCACGAGCACCTCATTTGAGGGTAGAGTGACTTATAGGAACTGACGGTTCGCAGATATGACTCCCGGTTAGAGAATTAGAGGCGTAAATATCGGATTGTCTAACACTTAGACTTGAAAACGGCCCGGCGAGGGTCCGAAATGGGAACCGGCCCCCGGAAAAATTGGAAACCGGCACGAGCACCTCGCTAGAGGGTAGAGTGACTTGTAGGAACTGACGGTTCGCATATAGGACTCCCAGTTAGTGAATTAGATGCGAAAATCGACGATTTTCCAACACATAGGCTCGAAAACGGCCCGCCGGGGGGTTCGGAACGGGAAACGGCCCTCGAAAAAATTGGAAACCGGCACAAGCACCTCGCTCGAGGGTAGAGTGACTTGTAGGAACTGATGGTTCGCAGATATGACTCCCAGTTAGAGATTTAGAGGCGTAAACATCGGATTTTCTAACACTTAGGGTCAAAAACAGCCCGCCGGGGGTCCGGAATGGGAACCGGCCCCCGAAAAAATCGTGAACCGGCATGAGCACCTCGCTCGAGGGTAGAGTGACTTGTAGGAATTGACGGTTCGCTGATAGGACTCCCGGTTAGAGAATTAGATGCGAAAATCGATAATTTTCCAACACTAGGCTTGAAAACGGCCCGCCGGGGAGCCGGAATGGGAATCGGCCCCTGGAAAGATCGGGAACCGGCACGAGCACCTCGTTTGAGTCGAAATTAACTTGTAGGAACTGACGGCTCGTAAATCGAACTCCCGGTTAACGAATTTGACCTAAAAACATTGGATTCTTAACACTTAGTCTTGAAAATAGGCCATTGAAGGTTGAAAATGGAAATCGGCCATCGGACAACCCAGAAATCAGCACGGGTACCTTGTTCAAGGCCAAAAGTGCAGTTTGTTATAGTGACTATGAACACGACGGTTCAACAATGTATAAACAAATCTATGATATTTCACGCTAAATCTGTCCATTTCCCATGTAACAATTCTAAATATTTAGATCTAGGATATTGCAATATCCTGCACAGTGTAGCCAATTAATAATCAATGACTAAACTACAAATACAATAGTATTATTATCATTCAATCCAGTTTCTTCCCAAGGGAAGTGTTAGTCGGTTCATTTCATTCATTTCGTTCATTAGATGACTTATGGGACTCTTTAGTCCAATATTATTAGGTGGCTTATCAATTCAATGACTTTTTCAGTCTATATGTGGGATCTACCAGCGTCTTGATTAGAGATCACTGGCATCACCACGGAGCTCCGGAACACCTCATTCATCTACTGCAGTAGGATTAATTATTATATTGTTACCTTTAGTAACTGTTCATTTATCATTAATCATTACATTGTTACCTTTAGTAACTGTTCATTACTTCATTGTATCATTAATCATTACATTGTATTTAGTCAATGTTGTTCCATACGAGTTAGAAATTCTCCATTCATTTCCGTTTCTACTCAACTCTTTTTCACATCTAAACACCTAATTAGGTGGAAACATCGGTTACCAAATGCACGTGTTATTCTCGATGTACATCACATTTATATATTTAATGTGTGAATTTAGTTTCCAAAATTTTCACCCACAATTTCAAAATCCACTAGCCAGTATCAGGTTCACTGGCGGTTAGCCGGAACTTGGCCGGCGGTTAGCTGAAATGTAGTTTGCGGCTAGCCGAAATATAGCTGGCGGCTAGCCGAAATGTCAATTTCGGCTAACCGCTATTCAGCGGTCAGCTCACTGTCAGTTTTCCAGAAGCTGACATTTTTTTATAGGAATTCTGACTCAATTTCAATTACCCCACGGTTACTTCACAGCTAACCGAAATTTGGCGGTTAGCTTTCCAAAAGCTCACCCATTTTACAGATTCCGACGGTTGGCTTCACGGTTAGCAGAAATTCGCCTAGAACCACAATTTCGAGCTTCAGAATTTCTGAAGCCATTTTCTGAAATTGAGTTCCTTGAACTTGAACCTCTACAATATTCCATAGAATTCAAGAAAACTCACTCATTTGGAGTAGCCATCAATCATTTCCATTCTATAACAAAGAAAAGGTTTGAGAACCCATCTCTTATAACTCAAGAAAACTTACAATTTAGCATTCCAATTATAATGAACATTTATACTTGCCTTTTGAAGTCTATTGGCTAGAAATCCTTACTTAGCTTGAACTTGAGATGAGAAACCCCCAAATTTCAAGCCTTGTGACCCTTGTGGAAAGAAACCTGAATCCTCCCACAAGCTTTATCTTCAAGAAAAAGGAAAGGAGAAAATGGAGAAGATGAAGGAGCTGCAACTCTCTTCAAAAGTCTCTTAAATCACCTCATACATCACCATTGATGAAGAAGAATGGGAGAAGGAAGAAGATGAAAAGTGTCTAGGGTTTTTCCCTACAATGGACTTAGGTGAAATGAACTCAAAGGAGTTCATCTCTATTACATAAGCCCTCCTTTTGCATTTAAATCCCTTACTTTTCTCTTATCCTCGACTCAAGTCGAATGGAGGCTCACTTGACCAATTCCTTGTCAAATGATTTCGAGCTTATTACGAAAGTCAATGTACTCGTCGAGATACACATGTTGGTATCATGAGTTTCCGTATCCGAAAAAATACGTGTAAATCCGTATTTACGAAAAAAGTCCTTGTCTTCTTAGTTTGGGTCTGAATCTCATATAATTCGTTTAATCTCTTCATTATCACTTCATTAAGTCCATTTGGGTCTATTCTCATTGAGTTTGGTCATTAACCATCACTAGTCTAGTTAAACATGATTAACTAGCATTAACTTCAATTAATTAGAGTTAATCCTGATTAACTCGGGACGGGGCCTTACACAAAATCCAATCGAAAATCAGAGTCAAAATTGATTAAAAAAAGAAAATACCTCTTTGTTGAGATCAAGAGATTTATGAGAGACCAAGTTAATATAGATGAATAAATCAAATTGGTATAAAAAGAGGACAAAGAAAAAAAAAAACCAACTTCTCGTATTCAGGAAAATTGGTAGAGATACATGCCTTCTTCAATGTGAATGGAAGAGAATTCATGATCATTCATTAAAGGTAAAAGACTACATATGTGTGCCATGCATAGAACAATAAAACATAAAATAGAGAAATAAAAAAAATATAATGGATTAAGAAAAATCATTAGGAAGAACCAAATAAATCAGTAAGAATAATTATGATATGAGGTTAAATTCTCCGAAACTACAAAAATATAGTGCACATCTTTATCATATTCTTGTGATGGAGAGGATGCATTCTGAATTTTGTAAAACAAAGAACTCTCAAAATGATTTGGCATTCTTTTATTTCCAATAGCTAGAAGGTCCTGCATTGACATCATGAGCTTTTGTAAATCAAGCCATGACAATATTCTAACAACCCCACCCCAATGCACCTAACCTAAAGAAAAGGAAAAAAGATTTCTTCACTACTACAACGACTTTGCTTCAATTGGCTTCTTGAAAATGTCCAAACCTAGCAAAGGGTATTTCTACACTGCTATGACGACTTTGCTTCAATTGGCTTCTTGAAAATGGTATTTTGCCACTGTTCAATAAAAATAAAAAAGCAAGATTGAAGAATTTAAGAATAAATTGCATTGCCAGATTAGCTGATAAAGTTTAATCATATTAGTGTTAAGACCCAAAAAAAAAAAAAAGAAAAAGAAAACGAAGAAGAAAATGATTGAAAAACAAAGAGCTCAAATAAATAGAAAAGTGTAAAACCTAAAATGATTGTTAAAAGAAAAGGAACACTGATATAAACAATATAAGAATTAGATGCAACAAAATTATAGAACTTACAAAATAGTTTGGAACTCTTTCATTCTCAATAGCTAGAAGGCTGTATGTTACACCCTGACCCGAACTAATTATGATTAAGGCTAATTAATTAGGATTAGTGCTAATTAAGCATGAATAATTGAGTTAATGAAGATTAAGGACCAAAGAGAGAGAAATTAGTCTCAATCGATGTATTAAGCATAATGGAATGAATTTGAATGGAATTGAGTTGATTAAAATGAGTATAGACTCAAACAAGGTAGGCTAAGGATTTTTTCGTAAATACGGGTTTCCACGTATTTCGTCGAATATGGAAATTCTTGATACCAACATGTGTATCTTGAATAGTACGTTAACTTTCGTAATAGGCGTGATTTCATTTGATCTCAAATGGACCAAATGAGGCTTCATTTGACTCAAAATGTAATAATGCTTAATAAGAGGGGGTTTTAATGTAAGAGAGCCTTATATTAGAATGAAATGACGAGATGGGCTCATTTCACCCAAAAGCTAGACACTTCCTTCATCTTCTTCTTCTCTCTTGCATTCTTTTCTTCAAGAGTGACTTTTGGTCGAGTGATTAAGTGGTTTGGAGTGAGAGGCTTCATCTCTATCTCCATCTTCAACTTCTTCCTCAAGCCATTCCTCCATTTGTGAAGTGTAGAGCTTGAAAGAGAACTCCAAATCCCTTTGCTTGGAACTACAAGTAAGTAGTTGGTCTTTTCTTAGATTTTCTAAGTTCTATTGAGTAGTGAGGAGAGGTTTCTAGCACAAATAACTTATGGGTAGAGTTTTTATGCTTTCTTGGATTGAGGGTTTGAGATTTAGGGGTTTTCATCTCCAAAAACAAGCTAAATAAAGGACCTTGAGCTAGCTAACCTTCAAGAGGCAAGTATAAACGTTTTCTTGTAAATGATGTTAACCATTGTAGAAGTTTATAGAATTCTATGGATTAAATGTGATGATTAACTGATATTAATAGTATTGTTGTAAATGGGTGATGTATGAGGAGGGAATGTGAGATTCCAATGGTTACTCCCAATATACATACATTTTCTTAAGATTTATAGATTATTGAAGTGATTGGAGTTCAAGGAACTCAGTTTTTCAAAAGTCGCTTCAGAAGTTCTGAAGCTCAAAAAATGGAGTTCTGGGTAAATTTCGGCTAGCCGCAAGGCTAACCGCGAAGCCAACCGTCGAATTCCATAAAATGGATGAGCTTCTGGAAAGCTAACCTACAAATTTCGGTTAGCCAAAATTTGGCCGCAAGGTAATCATAAGGTGATCGAAAATCGAGTCAGAAATCCCTGCCAGAAATGTCGCTTCTGGAAAGCTGACTGTGAATTGACCGTTGAAATTTCGGCTAGCCGCCAGCCAAATTTCGGCTAGCCACCGACTAGATTTCGGCTAGCCGCCGACCAAGTTTCGGCTAACCGCCAGGTAGCTGCCAAGTAAACCTGATAGTGGCTAATACATGAATTTTGGATTTTTGCATAAGCATGGAGCACTCATTGTGAGTATAAATGCTCTCTGAATTAATTCTAAGACAAATCATGGGATAAAGTGAAACTATTAAGAATTAAGGATAATGAAGGAAGAATTTCATAGTTAATTAATTGTGGTCTAAACTTGATAGTGGCCAATACATGAATTTTGGATTTTTGCATAAGCATGGAGCACTCCTTATGAGTATAAATGCTCCCTGATTTAATTCTAAGACAAATCATGGGATAAAGTGAAACTATTAAGAATTAAGGATAATGAAGGAAGAATTTCATATTTAATTAATTGTGGTCTAAACTTCCATGAATGTTAACTACGGGGACTATAATGCACACATTAAATATATAATTGTAATGTCCATTGAGAATAACACGTGCATTTGATAATCCGTTGGTTACACATAAACTGTTGTTTAGATTGGAGATAGATTGATTAGCAATTCCCTCATTGTATCCTTATGTTCCAATCTAATGAGATTGGTATCACTGTTATTCCTTTTCTTCGTTATGAAGGGAATTATAGAATTGAATTGAATTCAGAAATGGATTTCTTATTGAGAAGTATTGACCCCGAGTCTGGCACTACCTAGCTATTATATTAGAACTCTAAATGAGTTCAATGAAGGAATAAATGGAATAAATGACTAATCCTACTGCAGTAGATGGATTTGGAGGCGTTCCGGAGCTCCGTGGTAATGCTAGTTGTCCCTGGCCCGGACACTAGTAAGTCCCACTATTTTCCGATCTTATCTATGGGTATTGATCGATGCCTTCCATTTGGAAGAAGAATCCTTCCTTTGAAGGAAGATGGTAAATGAAATGTAATGGAATAAAAATGAATGCTATGGTAGTGACCACCCTATACATGTCCGTAAGATTGACTTTTATGTTTACATATTGTTATTGTAGGAACTTTCTAAACTTATCTAGAATTGGAACTGTTGCTAATAAATTGAATGGGTTTATTTTATGGGTTAACATGCTATTGCAAGATCTGTTTATACATTGTTGAACTGTCGTGTTCATTAGTATTATTGATGGCATTACATGCCCATTTGCCCATGCCGGTGCAGCAGCGCCCCCGGTGGCAGCGGAGGAGACCGCTCCGGTTCCTCCAGGAGGACTGAACGAGTGGAATGGTCGAGATACTAATTGATATGGGTATCTGAGTGCGAGAAGGATTATAATATTTTGAGAAACATTTTGAGAAATTATTTTTGTGTAATCATTTTGGTATGTAATTAATATCATTGCATGGCGTTTTGGATATGCAATAATTGACAAGTAAATGATGGAAATGATACATGTATAAAGAATATTATTTGTATACATGTAAATCGTAAATTGATATTGTTAAATATAAATAGTTCCGCAGATTTGTGTATTTGACAGGTTTATTGAGTTTGTCATCCCTTGTGGATTTCGTTTTAACTTCGGTTAATTCGGGATTTACAGGAGTAAGTATGGCCTTACGGCTCGGGGTTACCGGATTTCGGGCCCGGGTCGTGACACTGTACATGTACGTCAGTACGACCAAGGCATAGTTGCAGGAAAACAAAGCAGGAAGCAAATGTCTGGACCTACTCTTTTTCAGTATTTTTTCATATCACTCATGTAGAATTGTAAAGAAATGGAAGAAAAATAGGAGCTTGTGACAGAAAATGAGTTTTTTTTTTCTCACCTTATGGTCATGAAGGATTCGACCTTAGAGCAGATTGGAGAGGGGGTTTTATTATGACCATGTAGGATCTGACCTTGAAGCAGCAGGATGGGACAATGGATTTAGCTAGGTACTGTGAAGATGAGAGGAAGAGATACGGTCATGAAATGAAGACTCGAGGAGTTACGGTAGTGAAGAGTCGTTGGAAGGGAGGAGAGTGAAAATCATTTAGAGGGGTCAAAACTGAATTCGTCATGAAATGAAGGACCAGGGAGTTACGGTAGTGAAGATTCGTTGGAAGGGAGGAAAGTGAAAATCATTTAGAGGGGTCAAAAACCGAATTCCCATAGTCAAAATAGAATTGAAACTCAATTGGCTGATTTCAACTGGATCCAGTTAGCTTCATATATAATAACTAGAAAATGCCCTCATGCTTAGCAGGAGCAATAGAAATCATGGCAAAAAGTATCATTTGATTTTTATGATATAAATAAAAAAATTTATTTTGGTTTCATATGTTTGTATTATATATATAAGAATTATCAGATTAAAATTATAATCACCGATAGGAAGGATGTCGTCTTTCGCAATGAACTGCTTCTTTAACCTATCATCAATCTTTCTTATTCTATCTTCTAGAGTTGGCTTTAGTTTACAAATTAAGCCTTGGAATATATCTTGAAGGGCTTTAGTTTACAAATTGGTGAATTTTGCATAGCACTTAGGACTGGCTTAGCTTTAAATTCAACCTGAATCAATAGCATGAAACCTCGTCTTGACTCACCCAAGTTTGGAAAAATCTGGCCAACTCACTGCCATCCCCATCTGAAAGCAACCAAAGAGAATTCTTAAAAAATTAGTAAATTGTGCGACACCTTGATCTTAAAAATACAATTGCATTTTATTTTATCACATTGGTAAGAGGATTAATGAATGATATTAATAGGAGGTCAATATTAGAGAAAAGTCAAAAATAGAAAAATCTTTATATATATATATAATGGCTTTTTGAGTGTTTTGCGCATTGGGTATAAACACAAATTTTACTTCATTAATCAAAATCTTTTTTTAACAAAAAATAAATTAATTAAATTTCTAATCTGAAAAAGATATCTACCTTAACACAGGTAGAAGTCCCTTTTACCAGATCTCGATTGGATATCTCACTACTGTGTTTAAACTTGTATTTAATCCTAATTCCACTTTAAAGAATCAATCAAACCACAAGTAGAGAAAGACACAAGAGTTATACGTGGAAAACCCTAAAAGGGAGAAAAACCACGGGCCTTATCGTCTAGGCCAACAGACAACCAAGCACTATATAAACGTAGAAGATTACAAGACACTTACAACCCTTTTCCCAGTTGTTGACTCAACCTAAGGACTGCCTCTGATCTTGTTGACGAATCTTCACCGTGCTTGCACATAACCGCCTTCGGGAAGGGGATGGAAACTCGACCCAAAACTCAGATCTTCAGCACAACAACAGCTTGAAGTCTTGGGGGGAAGAAGATGGATCTCTCAACCTCTAAATCTCAAGAATATATCTCTTAATCAGTGTCTCTAAAGGTTGAGAGAAAGAGCCTATATATAGTCTTCAATTCGTGCTTGAAAGGCTCTAGGAATAGCAATTAGCATATTGAAAGAATTAGAAATCCTCAATACTTCAGGAATAGAAACTTCTCTGTTCGCTCGAGCGATGGAAGGGATTCGCTCAAGCGGACATCTTTCTGTCACAAACTTTCCGAGACAGAACCTTGAATGGTCGAGCGCACACAAAGTTCGGTCGTGCGAACTATCCTCTGTGATGGGTTCGCTCGAGCGAATATGGGTTCGCTCGAGCGACCCATAGATTCCTTTAAGAGATAGAAAACTTCAGGAACTTGGAGACCTTAGTCTTTCTTGGACGAAAATCTTTGACAGTCCGGACTCTAATCGAAATACAAGGTTAGAAACCCTATTTTGTCCAGACTCTATGAATTAGCCAACAACTAAAATCCTAACAATCTCCCCCTTTGGCAATTCATGGACAAAACCCTAAATACAAGAAAAGATGTTCTACCCTTCTATCCTAACCAAGATAAACCGATGTAGAAGGATCCAAGATCGAATTTCCTGCGATAACTTCCAAAAAAAAATGATCAAGTGCAGCATAATTGAAAGGTCAAAGATAATAAAACTGAGTAAGCACAAATTCCAAGACTAAACATAGAAGATAATAAAATGCTGAAGTTTTAATAAGATAAGCAAGTTTTAATAAGATAAGCATTCTTAAAGTTCAGAAGTTAAGCAGTTCTAAAATTTCTCCCCCTTTTTGTACATAATTGACATCCATAGGGGGAAAGGTTAGCAACAAAGTAAATTAAAACCACACACTTCACAAGCAACTGTAGAGCAAAAGAAAAGTAGCAAATGGAAACAGAAGATCAAGGATCGCGTGGAGCCAGGCGAGAGAGAAGATCAGCCAACACGGTATCAATTCGAGCAAATCCCTCAGTCATGTGATTGTGCATTTGTGTGAAACCGGCTGTGACTTGGCCACTAACTGTGTCGACCCTGGCTGTGAGATGCTGTATCTGTGCAGCCAACTGATCGACTTGCGGCTGCTGCTCCCCCTGAGCTCGAGCATCTGCCGGCTCCTCATCAGCCTCGACAACTTGCTGCCCAATAGGAATGTGCGAAGTAGATAAAGACAATGTTCTGGCATTAATTGGATTCTTTATCTTCATCAGTAAATCATTTGGCCTTAGGTTGATTGCTTTGTAGGCCAGAAAATCCGTGAGAAGAACACCAAATGGAAGAAGGGAGTTTTTCTTCGCGGAGAGAGTCTTGATGAAGACATTCAAAATCACCTGCGGGATATTAACCCGTCGCCCAGTCCCAATGCAATACAAAAGATAACCGTTTCGCTGGGCAACATCAGAAGTGTGTCCCCGGGGCTCCAAATTATGACAGATGAACCGATTGAGAAATCGGTATTCATCAGTTAAGAGTCCATGGGACAGAATACCCCCTGGCCAGTGTGTGTCCCCACCGCAAAGAGTAGAAGCTACGACATCATAATTTATCGGTGCTGGAAGTTCATCTGGAATGGGGTAATCAGGATTCTCAACAATGGGGATATCGATAAAATCTGCAATATCTTGAGCTGAGATTTGGATCCACTTCCCTCGGAGAAAGGACTTAACTGACCCATTGTCCAATACCTCCAAATTGCAATAAAATTCACGAACTAAATCAACATTGATGGACGAGGAGTTGAATTTTACTAATGAAAACCAGTTCCGGGTGGCAAGACTCCGGAAGACACGTTTGCCATGTAATTCTTCTGCAATCTCTCTTTCGGATTCAACATTTCGATTGGCAAATAATGTAGCGAATTGCTTCGATTTTTCGATGGAAGGAAAACGTGATTGATCAAAAGAAGAGGAAGACGAAGATTCAGCATGAGGTCTCTTCTTAGGTGCCATTACTGACAAAAAAAAAATGAATCCCATCAACAAAACTGTCCTGCAAAAAAAATTGCCAACAGCCACACAACAAACACACATTCCACAGTGAGGTTCACAAACCACCAATTTCTCCCTAACAATCTCCCCCTTGTGACAACCTTCCTGCAAAAAAAAAAATGTTCTTCTGCAGGCCACAAGATATTCACAATCTTATCACCAATATCGAATCTTCATAGACACCCCATCCCTGTAAAGAAAAAATATGCCAAACTTGCCAAAACAGAGAAACTGCACTCCATACTCCATCACTTTACAACCATCACATATACACAGGAGATTTAACACTTCCGAAATTGACATCAAAGAAAATCAGAATCACAGTGCCAGGGAAGGAGAAAGAGCAGAACACCAGTATGTCAGAAAACAGAACATGAAAAAGGGAGCACTGGCCATCCAAACTTTCGAAATCGTCCATTGCGTTAAATAAAATGTGCATGTGGTATGCAGATGGGTATGGAAAATGAAAAGCACAAAAGAGATGTGAAAATGAATGAACCCTAATCGAAAAAGAGAAAAAAAAAACAAAATTGAAACCGATAGAAAAAAATAAAAAAAGAACACGATTAATATGCAACAAAAATAATAGAGAATAATAAAAAAAAACATACCTTTGGAAGAGACAAAGGGAAACGAGACGCAAGAAGGAAGAAAAGAAAGGGGCGGAATCGCCTTCTGTGCAGGAGAAGAGAAAAGAGAGAAAAGAATGAAGAAGAAGAGGTGTCTCGGGAATTTGAACCGCCATATTCGCTCGAGCGAATGTGAATGATCGCTCGAGCGATGTGTCCAGGGTTTTAAACCCTAGGGTGCAGCGCGCGAAAAATTCCTAATGGTTACGTTTGGTCAAATCCCTCCATAGAACAGTGTAAACAGAGACACGGTTTCTAATTTGCATAAATTTAAGCACATAGTGCAAAAGGTGAATAAAATGACCATTTAAAATAGTAAAAAAAAAAAGATCAGTGTGATCTACTCCCCCTAAACCTCTTTGAGATGAACAAAATGTCACATGGGGAGCACACCCGTCAACACAAAGTTGGGTAAAATAGTTTCCTCCCATTTTTTTATTTTTTGTTTTGTTAATTTCGTTTCCATATTTTTCTTTTGAATCTCACCGGAGTCCTCAACCTCCTTTTTTTTTTTTTAAATAAAATGAGGACGGGTTAAGCCATCATTGGTGACTTTCACACTAAAGGTCGTGGTAGCCTTCTCCAAGAGAAAATTACCAATCAAATGGAAGCTTTCACGCACAACCGTAGGTAGCTATCTTCCTCAGGGTTAACCTTATTACCAACACATCTCTAAAGGATAAAGCAGGAGATAGCAGTGAGAGAATCGAAAAACGACCCGTGCGGTGAGAAAAAGAAAAACAATGGTCATGTGTACAAGTGAGTGTGTACCTAAATAAATAGAAACTTATGAAGTGTAGGGAATAAGATAAATCCCTAATGATTTTCGCAGGGATTCAAAGCGCGTTGCATCCAATGGTTTGGTAAATATATCCGCAAGTTGAGTGTCGGTGGGAATATGGTGCAAAGAAATTGTTCCCTCTTCCACAAGGTCACGAATGAAATGATGCCTAATGTCTATATGTTTTGTGCGGGAGTGTTGGACAGGATTTTTTGAAATATCAATGGCACTCTGGTTATCACAATAGACAGTCATGGTGTCTTGCTCAATCCCATAATCCTGAAGCATCTGTTTCATCCAAAGAAGTTGTGTACAACAACTTCCTGCAGCAATATATTCAGCCTCAGCAGTCGACAGAGAAGTCGAAGTCTGCTTTTTACTATGCCAAGCAACAAGATTATTTCCAACAAAGAAACAGCCACCAGAAGTACTTTTCCGATCATCCACACATCCAGCCCAATCAGCATCAGAATACCCAACAATGATCGTGTTGGTATCTTTGGACATCCAAATCCCATATTCAACAGTACCACAAACATACTTTAAGATCCTTTTCACAGCCTGAACATGAGACACCTTAGGCTTTGACTGGTATCTTGCACAAACTCCGACACTATAGGAAATGTCGGGACGACTAGCAGTGAGGTAGAGTAGACTGCCAATCATGCTTCTATAACTTCTCTCATCAGTATCCAATCCATCAGCATCAAGACTGATTTTCACAGTGGTGCTCATAGGTGTTCGAGCATGTTTTGAAGATTGCATTCCAAACTTTTTCAGCAACTCCCTAGCATATTTTGGTTGAGAAATAAAAATGCCAGAGGGAGTTTGTTTTATCTGTAACCCCAGGAAGAACGACAATTCACCAACCATACTCATCTCAAATTCACTTGACATTTTAGCAGCAAATTTATCAGACAGAACTTCATTTGTAGATCCAAAAATGATGTCATCAACATAGACTTGGGCAATTACAATGCTGTTCTTGTCTTGTTTGATGAACAGAGTTTTATCCACACTTCCTCTTGTAAAACCATGCTCTAGCAAAAATTCAGTCAACCTCTCATACCATGCTCTTGGAGCTTGCTTTAACCCGTAGAGGGCTTTTTGCAATTTGTAAACATGATCAGGATGATGAGGATCCTAAAAACCTTTTGGTTGTTCTACAAACACTTCCTCATTTAAAAACCCATTCAAAAATGCACTTTTAACATCCATTTGAAACAATTTAATGTTTAAGTAACAAGCAATGGAAAGTAATAAGCGCACAGATTCAAGTCTAGCTACAGGGGCAAAAGTTTCATCAAAGTCAAGACCCTCAACTTGGGTATACCCCTGAGCTACCAATCGAGCTTTATTCCTAATGACTTGAATAGTCTCATCGGTTTTGTTTTTAAAAATCCATTTGGTTCCGATGACATTTGTATTTGACGGTCTAGGAACAAGCTCCCATACACAGTTCCTTTCAAACTGACCTAGTTCGTCATGCATTGCATTTATCCAAGAATCATCTATAAGAGCATCTTTTATATTTTTTGGTTCTAATGAGGAAACATAACATACATGACTTACCTCATTGCGTACCTGTTTCCTAGTTTTCATAGGAGCTGAAATTTCACCGATGACTTTGTCCAAAGGATGATCTTTGATGACTTGGCCTTTTTGAGATCGAGGATGAACAGATTTTGGAGTAGTGCTTTGCTCTTCAAACTGTCGAATTCTATCAGGAACTGTAGACTCAGAGGAGGGTTCCATTGATTCGAACGTATCAGCATCTGCGTTTGAATCCTTGGGTGATTCCAAATCAGGTTTGGCAGGGCTTTCCGTTTGAGTCTTAACCTATTCAGAAGACGGAGAAAAAATCAGTCCATCATCATCATCATCAGAGAAGTAATCCGATGTACCTGCATCATCCACTACAACATTAATGGATTCCATCACAACAGAACTTTTTAAGTGAAAAACACGGTAAGCTTTGCTGTTCATAGAGTAACCAAGAAAAATTCCCTCATCGCTCCTAGAGTCAAATTTTGACAAGTGTTCTCTATCACGAAGGATATAGCACTTGCTCCCAAAAGTTCGAAAGTATTTAATGTTGGGCTTGACTCCAGTCCAAATCTCATAAGGAGTGGTTTTCGTTCCCGGTTGGAGATAGACACGGTTGATGACATAAACAGCTGTGTTAACAGCTTCAGCCCAAAACCTTTGAGGCAAATTTTTACTGTGTAACATCACCCGAGCCATATCTTGAACGACTCTATTTTTTCTTTCCACTACCCCATTCTGTTGAGGTGTTTTAGGGGCTGAGAACTCATGCTTAATCCCATGTTTTGTGCAAAAGGTGGAGAATTCGGAATTTTCAAATTCGGTTCCATGATCGGAACGAATCCTTGAAACACCGCCAAATTGCTGTCCTTTATCTGCAAGAAGAAAGGTCCACAAATCATTAAAGACAACAAAAGTTTCGGATTTATTTTGCAAAAATCTTACCCATGTTAATCTAGAAAAATCATCAACAGTCAGAAAGATATACTTTTTACTACCAATGCTTTCAATTTTTGTTGGTCCCATGAGATCCATATGCAATAGCTCCAAAGGTCGCTTAGTGACAAGTGAATCAACCTTTTTGTGAGGAGCTTTTATCTGTTTTCCTACTTGACAGGGACCACACACAGAATTCGGGGCTCTTTTGAGTTTTGGAAGCCCACGAACAAGCTCTAGTTTTGACAATTTTTCCAGAACTTTGTAATTCACATGGCCCAACCGTTGATGCCACAAATCAAAGTCACTGACTATCGCAGAATTACATGACATTTCTTTCTCAGAAGCAACCACATAGCAATTGTTAGAATTCCTTATGCCATGTAGAACAGTTTTTCCCTTTTTATCCACAATTATGCACTCTTGGGAAGAAAAGTGTACCTCATGTTTGTTATCACATAACTGACTGATACTTAAGAGATTTGTTTTGAGATCATCAACCAAATAAACATTTTTTATGTTAGACATACCTGGGATTGCCACAACTCCTTTTCCAACCACTTTAGCCTTACCTCCATCTCCGAATCGAACACTCCCACCATTATAATCTTCTAGAGATGTAAACAAGGCTTTGTTCCCTGTCATGTGACGTGAGCAGCCACTATCCAAGTACCAATCATCAGAGTTTGTAGCACTAAGTGCTGTAAAGACCACATTACAGCGTAGATCAGATTTTCGGACCCAGACTGGTTTGGTCTTAATCTGATGTGAAGAATTTTTGGGCCTTCTACGCTGATTTCTGTTGTAATGTCTCAGTTTATTACAGTGTGGTCTTATGTGTCCAGAGATTCCACAAAAGTGACAAATAGGAATGAATTTTGGTTTAGACACATATGAAGGATAATAACTCTGAGGATATTTAGCATTTGGATAGACAGTAGGCATGGATTTCATTGTAATACTTTTAACAAACACAGTTTTACCTTTGTCTTTCGATGAAGACGAACCTTCAAATCCTAGCCCAAATTTTGAAGAAGGAGGCAATTGACTTCCCCGAATTTCATTCAGCTTCATTGATCCAGTGTTCATTCGGTTGATAGAAGCTTTTGCTGAATCCAATTCTACAAGAGCCATCTTTAATTTTCCAGCAAGATTCTCTTTTTCAGATTTGCACGTGTTCAGCTCTTTTTGCAAGGTCAATAGTTGAGATTCAGACTTCTGGAGATGTTGTTGCAGGCGATCATTCTCTTGACCTGCAAGAATCAATTTGTTAGACAATATACCTCGATGATCTTCCAACTGTTTTACCTTTGATTTAGAATCTAGCAATGATGCTTGCAGAGTTGAATTCTTTTCCTCCACAGCTTTCAATTTTAAAGCTCTTTTCTCACTGATTTTGGACATTCGAATAGACTTATGAAGTAATTTGTGATAATCTTCATCTAATTCCTGTTCTCCATCAGAAAATTCATGAAGGTCTAAATCATCGTCAGACTTGGATTCCTGCACAGAAGAGATATTGGAGAGAGCCATGAAAGCAACATATTTCCCAGACTCACTGGAGGGTGAATCAGGTTCAGAAATTTCTTCTTCAGATTCCTCATCCCATGCAACATTTAAGGCAGTTTTGCCGTTATTCTTATCTCTGCGATTTGCACACCTGGAAGCAATGTGTCCATACCCTTGACACTCAAAACATTTTACAGGTTTAGTAGTACCCTTAGATTGATTTTGAAAAGGTTTTTGCTCAGTGTTTGGTACAAACCTACCTTTCCCTTTAGGAGGAGCTTTTGGGTTTGATGAATCTTTTCTAAAAGACTTTCTGTTTTTCCAAATCTTGTTAAGTCTTCTAGCAAGATATGCCTCAAACTTTTCATCATCAGTATCACTGCCATGGTCACTAAATTCAGGGACATCCAGTGAATTTGAGGATACAAGAGCCATGTCTTTTCCTTTTTTCTGTTGACAGTGATTGGACTCAAAGGTTTGCAAATTACCAACCAGTTCTTCAACTGTTAGAGAATTTAGATTCTGGTGCTCCTCAATGGCAACTACTTTTGGACGAAATCGTTCTGGGAGAGATCTCATGATTTTCTTAACCACTTTGTTTTGAGGTACAGTTTCTCCCAGATTATAGCATGAGTTGACAATCTTGCATAGTTTTGTGTAAAAGTCATCAAAGGATTCAGACTCTTTCATGCGTATTGTCTCAAAAGCGGTTGTCAAATTCTGGAGTTTTGTTTGCTTGACAATATCAGTTCCTTCATAAACGGTTTGAAGGAGATCCCATGCAGCCTTTGCAGTAAGACAAGCAGACACTCTATGAAACTCAGAAGCAGTGATTCCATTGTAAATTGCATTAATGGCCTTGTTGTTGCAATTTGATCTAGTCTTCTCATCAGGAGTCCATTGGGCTTTGAGTTTAGGAATTGTTTCCCCTTCAACAACCACGGTAGGTTCAATGTAACCTTCCTTAACAACATCCCAAACTTGATCATCAATAGCCTTCATATATGCAATCATCCTAAACTTCCAGTATGAGTAGTTAGCTCCATCCAGAAGGGGAGGCTTACTGGTAGATGTGCCTTCTCTGTTGATATCCATTGGAGATCAGTAAAAAGATCACACAACAGATTAGTGTAACCCGCTCTGATACCAATTGAAAAAGATATCTACCTTAACACAGGTAGAAGTCCCTATTACCAGATCTCGATTGGATATCTCACTACTGTGTTTAAACTTGTATTTAATCCTAATTCCACTTTAAAGAATCAATCAAACCACAAGTAGAGAAAGACACAAGAGTTATACGTGGAAAACCCTAAAAGGGAGAAAAACCACGGGCCTTATCGTCTAGGCCAACAGACAACCAAGCACTATGTAAACGTAGAAGATTACAAGACACTTACAACCCTTTTCCCAGTTGTTGACTCAACCTAAGGACCGCCTCTGATCTTGTTGACGAATCTTCACCGTGCTTGCACATAACCGCCTTCGGGAAGGGGATGGAAACTCGACCCAAAACTCAGATCTTCAGCACAGCAACAACTTGAAGTCTTGGGGGGAAGAAGATGGATCTCTCAATCTCTCAATCTCAGGAATATATCTCTTAATCAGTGTCTCTAAAGGTTGAGAGAAAGAGCATATATATAGTCTTCAATTCGTGCTTGAAAGGCTCTAGGAATAGCAATTAGCATCTTGAAAGAATTAGAAATCCTCAATACTTCAGGAATAGAAACTTCTCTGTTCGCTCGAGCGATGAAAGGGATTCGCTCGAGCGGACATCTTTCTGTCACAAACTTTCCGAGACAGAACCTTGAACGGTCGAGCGCACACAAAGTTCGGTCGTGCGAACTATCCTCTGTGATGGGTTCGCTTGAGCGAATATGGGTTCGCTCGAGCGACCCATAGATTCCTTTAAGAGATAGAAAACTTCAGGAACTTGGAGACCTTAGTCTTTCTTGGACGAAAATCTTTGACAGTCCGGACTCTAATCGAAATACAAGGTTAGAAACCCTGTTTTGTCCAGACTCTATGAATTAGCCAACAACTAAAATCCTAACATAATCAACTATAAACTTAAAAGTTATAGCTTACCTCTGGAAGTCGGAGGACGGATTCAGACTAAGTTTTATTTAGCCCTGTAGAGCATTTAACACAGAATAGTCTCTAATGTAGTAGTTAAAACTATAGTTTACCTCATCTTTTATCTTCTTTACCCCTCACTCGTTTTAGAGACCTCTGTTGAGTCAATTTTACCATCATCCCAAGGAATTTGATTCCACATAAACAAATGGGTCAAACAGGACCTCCTTTTCTTGAGACACATTTTTTTAATATTCTTTGGTCTTTACCTCAAACCTGCAAGAGATGTCTTGTACATTTAAAAATAGTACATATGCAAATTAGAGGTTTGTTGAACCCCTTGGACCGAGTTGAAGTTATTTAACCAAAGCTCCAACTATATCTAATTTATCAAAGCACGATATGATGAATTTAGATGAATTTAGTTATAATCGCCCAGTTTGGTGATTTTGGCCAAAATGAGGTGTGCATTGTTTAAAGAGTTCAGATATATTCACCTAATTGGAAAATTTTGTCCCATCTATGATGTTAAGGCTACGAGGCTCGTAATCAATAATAATTTCTTGGTATAACACTTGCTTACTATTATTGAACTTGGGCATGTTTGCAATGCAAAGTGATCATGTTTTTTGTAGAGTATTTTAGAATGTTAGTCCAACATTGAGCCAAGCCAAGGCATGTACTTAGCTCAATCACAACATTGGGATATAATGGATGATTGTTTCAACAAAGAAAGGAAAAAAATGTGTTTAAAGAGAAAAAAATATTATTTAAAAACTTGAATGCATTGAAAGGTGTACGTTACTATACTTCACTTGTATAGAAATAAAATATAGATAAAGAAGAGCAATCTCATCAATCGTAATGAGGGAGAGATAATAAAATACCTATTATATGAGAGATAAAATTATATAACATGCAACATGCATCTTCCTCTTTTTTTTACTTTGAAATGATGCCCATGGAAGAACCTGCAATCAAGCCTACCCTTCATAACCCAAAGAACTTACAATCCTATAATATAAGGGAGAGAAGAAGGGAATTGAGAGAGAGAGAGAGAGAGAGAGAGAGAGAGAGAGAGAGAATTACATATGTGGAGAAATTTGGAAGAGTAATAGAGGAGTCATTGAGTGAGATAGAGAGAAGTTAGCATAACCATATGATCAAAATAAAAGTACTATAATGATACCTATCAAGACGATCACAGTTGGCTCCAACATTACAGCATATAGTTGGTAATCTGTTATAACATTATAACATACACATGGCTCCAACATAATAACATACAATTGTTATGCAACAATCTGGAGAGGGATCATGGCATATCCAAGAGAAAAAGAAAAACTAAAAATGAAAATCAACTTTTCACCTCTGCTGGGAAATTCAACAATCAAGATCCTCAACAAACTCTAAATAAAGAAAACACTTCTTTAAGAGACTTTCTGGCCAACTCACTGTCATCCCTACTTGAGAGCTGCCAAAGAACAACAAAAAAAAACAAAAGCTCAATAATACTAAGATAATATTTGTCGAATCTTCCAATAACATGTTTGTAACAACTGTGAACAAAGTCCATAAACTACATACATGATGCATCATCCCTCTTGGAAGACCAAGCAATTGACATTTTGGAAGACCAAGCAATTGAGCCGACTAAAGATGTGTTCATGATGACTGTTGCCCCTAAAGATAATCATGATGCATCAGAGAAAGTTGCCTATTCCATTTACACCTGGTTCACAATATGAGAATGATATGGCTTGGGCCAGTACCTTGATATGCTTTACTGTTGACTACTATACTATTTTAATGATCCCAACAATCAGGTCATGTAATGTACACTTCTTTAGTCTAATGTTTGGGTATTTTTATACTTTAAGGTGGGGTAATTATATTAGAGGTGGTCTTTAATCTAAAACCAATTTATATTGTACTAAGGTAATGTTTGGATCGTCTTAAGTTTGGGTCTTAATGTCTTGTGTCTTAAGCGCTAAGAGAAAAAAACTAAATAAGATTGTTTGGTACGCAATAACAACATGTCTTAAGCGCTAGGACGACTTGTTATTTAAGACGAGATTATCTTAATTCTAGGAGCTAAAAATCCAGCTCTTGGAATTAAGACCCCAACATCTTAAGCGGTAAGACATTTCAAGACTTTAAAATAATTTTAAAATTTCCGTAATAACCCTCACCAATATCAACGATTGGAACCCTAATCTCTCTATTTTTTATTTTTTATTTTAATTCATTTACATTTTCATTTTCAATTTTTTTTAAATTGCTTTTTTGAAAAAATTTTGATTCTAACTATTGGATTCAAATATGTTTCTAAAAATATGTAGCAATTATATCTAGAACTGCCCACTTATGCTCTTGTGATGGGGGTCCAATGAAGAGATTCAGGGCGAATGCTGTTAAAAATCGTGAGATGTGGTTTTACAAATATCCAAATTTTGAGATAAATTTCATACTAATTTTTTAATGATTAATATTATTCTAAACTACTTGTTTTTTATTTTGGCAGAACCATAAAAGGAGCATTTAAATGGGACAATGAGACCAATGAGTAGAAGCTTTTGTTTGTATGCTCCAAAATTTTCAAGTTAAAGGGAATCACCGCCAAGTGAAAATAGTTCTAGATGTGGACTCGAAAGTGTTTTTATGGCTTTGGTTGTTTTTTTATTATTATTTTGGTGGTCGTTATAATGATGTGTCTTTAGTCCTTTTATAAGCGAACTATTATGAAAGTTTATGTAATAATGTTGGTGATTATGACATGGAACATGCATTGTGATAGTTAAAACATGGTTTTTTTTTTAAAATTTAAAAAAATGAGTATAGAGTGTATTGGACATTGTTCGAGTCTAAAAAAAAATAAATTTATGTCACAAATGTTTTTCAGGCTTAAAATCAATTTTTTTTTAAATGACAGAAATTACCCTTAACTTAAGACATGGATAAGATGCATTACCAAACAGTCTTATTCAATTCAGATCTCATCACGTTCAGGTGTTGCCAAACAATCTTATTACAGAACAACTAATCAAATCTTAAACTCACAGCTCTAATAAAATCTTAAACTCACAGATATTTTTCAGACAGATTAAGACGTCAAAACATTAAGACGATCCAAACAAGGCCTCAGACTTTCAGATTCTAGAGAGTTTAGGATGCTTAGTTTTCCTCAAACAAAACCATCTTCTTCCTCTTATATATAATAATTGGCCTCAATTGTTACAAATCCTTAAACTAATAATAGGATCTTTGATTGGTTGCAGTATAATAAAAAGTAGTAGATGTAATCTGATGTTCTTCTTTTGAAGGGAAGATAGAAAGTATCAAAGGATGAAGAAGAAGAAATATTAATTTATAAAGTACAAAAGAAATCTGAGATTTGGGTTTTTTACCTCCACAATGAAAGTCAAACAACATGGAGAAGCATCACCATCTTCTGTGTTTTACCATTGGATATGAACCATTAGCTAGAAAACTAATTATCAAATACAGAGGGCACACTTCAACAAAACATATGGTGTTTGATTCTTGGTTACTCAAGAAATGAGGCAATAATGTTGCAAATGAAGGATTCTTATAAGAAAATGATATAGAGACAGTAGCATGATCCAGTACCTACGCACCACGGCACGCCAGCGACGCTGCCAGAACCACCATGGTGTGATCCAACCCAAGTTTGCATAGTGAATCGAGAACTTATTCTTCTTTGATGTTCTGGAGCATGGATCTGGAGATATTAGGGCGAGAAAGAGGGAAATGAATGAATTCAGGCAATGGATAGATAATAGAGAAGAATTTCATCAGGATTCTGTTTTTCTCGGATTCGGATTTGGATTTTGCAGGAACAGAGAAGGGAAAGAGTGTTGACAGAGAGAAGGGTAAGAGGGGGAATGTGTAGATCGCAAGGGGAGAAGGAACGATGCGGAGAAAGAAGATTATACCGTATTTGAACCTGTTGTGACACAGAAGACTACAACGGAATCAGAGAAGAGGAAACAAAAGAAGAGAGTGGAACGTGGAGTTTTTTACTGGTAAGAGAGGAACGTGTAGGTAGAAGTTAAAAATTGAATGATAGGAAATTGATTATGGTCAATTTGTGGGTTGATCCGACGTCCCTTTAAATGGAAAATGTTTCAGACAATAATCAATTTCAGGATGATCCAGTGGCTTTTTAATGGCAAAACGTTTCAAAAGATTTAACATTGAGTCAAGCTCAATTCACAGTCAAAATCAATTGGCAATTGGCAATTGAAATTGGATTGGATCCTATTCGCTTCATATTATATTATATATAATAGCTATTGTGAGTGATAGACATCACTGGGGTTAACATTCCCCAAACTCTGTTTTCACTTTTTTTTTTTTTTTTTTTTTTCTTTGAAACGGTTCTGTTTTTGCATTGTTAACATTCCATTCTGTTGAAACAGAGTTTGAGAAATATTCTCCTCAGACCTGAATTAGATGTAATCATATCTCCTGCTGCATGAACTTCGATAGCTTTGAAACTTGAGAATAAATTGGAAGGAGAGTGCCCAAAGAAGAAACCTCTACATCTACAGAGCAGTGATTTCCACCAACGCCATTACTTGCAACATGAACATGGTTCATGGAATAGGAATGATATTGCGACGGCACAAGGGGCAATTGACGTTAGATCTCAACCACGTATCGATGCACGGCGGATGAAACGCGTGGGTGCAACTGGGCAGAAACCTCAGCTTCTCATTCTCACGAAACTCAACCAAACAGATGGAACACTCGGTTCCTTCGACCAGACCATCACCCCTCTTGTATCTGCACACAGTGATGGATTCTATCAGAGATACTTCAAGGCCCCCACTCCGAACATCTGTAGCTACCGGCCTCTGAGCTTCTACATCTACTGTATGATGTGTTGGGTCATGTCGGGGCCTGTGATCTTGGTGGGTGGAGTTGTTTGTAGGGGGTGCAGCGCTTGTAGGTGTAGAGGTGTTTCTGCTAGAGGAGTGCTTTGCTAATGCACGCAAGATTAAAAGGATAAAGGCGCTTACAACGCAGGCAATGACGATGACGATGATGATTACATGAGAATTGTCTCGACTGGGTTGGTCATAAGGCGGGGGATAGATGACGGGAGGAAGAGTATAGCATACAGGAGGGGGGCAGTAACTATAATTGGAAGGGCAAAAGCTGTAGCATTCTGTTGGATTCATTTCTGGAGAAGAAGCGAGGAAGCAAAAGGAGGAACAGAGGGAGCGGCCGTTTTGGTTCTTCCTACTCTTGTTTCTACTTCTATATGCCGTGGTCAATACTCCAATGTTGTCTGGATTACAACAGCCTGTAGGCCTAATGTTGGAGAATAAAAGCTGCTCCGACAATAAAGGCATATATCTTTACTGAAATTCTAGGAATTTCTGATTGGGGGATTCCTAAATTCCCAGATACAATGAAATTTTTAAATTCTCCTTGGACTTAAGCATCCAGGAATTCCACAAAAATACAAAGGGGGTGGAATTTCTGGATTCTCAAAAGTCAACAGAGAACTTTCAAGTGGCTGGAATCCAGAAAAACTACTAAGAAATATGGGATTCATAAATTTCAGGGGACAATATGTCACATCATGTCCAGAAATTCCTGGACATAGTGAATTTCTGGCAGAAATTCTACTAAAAAAACAAGGCCTAAGTTCCCCTGTTCTAATAAAACATACAAAGACAGTACATACCTCTGTGGGGATAATTGTAAAGCCCAACAGTTTGAAGGAGTTTTCTACAAAATTAAACCCTGACCCGGTTGAATGGTTGGGTTTAACTAAAATTGCTTACTCGTTAGTGTGTTTTTTGGGCTAAATTGCAAAAGAATAGAATTAAAGAAGGCGAGGGGGTATTCAAAATAAAATAAAATAAAAACCCAAAAAGAATACAATAAGAGTTAAAACCACAGAAGAATACAAATGGCCTTACACCCCAAGCAGTAAGCACCAGCCAGCTGACCCTAAAAAAACAGGGAGCAGGAAAAAAAAGAAATATAAAAACACAATTTTTTAGCCAGGTAATGTCCGCATATGAAGCTTTTCACAAAATGGTCCAAGGTGTTGCCTTTGGGCTTTGGCTTTGAAGAGCTTGGAGATTTTAGTAAGGATGACAAAAGGCCACCCTTGAGAGGCATTAAATGAGAAAAATGTACCCTTCAAAATGACAGAAGGGGAGGAGTAATTATTTTTATCTTATATGTTTTAGTGTCAACTCCCTCTTATCTCTATATCTCTTGATTTAATGCTTAATTTTATTTCATTTTTTCGTACTTCAGTTTTCTGCCTTCAAGTGAGATTTAATTTGAAGATTGCATTTCCAACTCGGTCACAAGTTATCTTTAAATTCAAGCACCCAACCTACTGTCTCTTATTAAATACAGGAGGCTTTCTCCAATGCCTATGTAGAAAGATTCAAATTAAATAAAATCTTTTCATTTTCAAGGCCATAAAACTGACTGTCAAAATGGATAAACCTTCTGCTTCTAACATTATATGGCTAAAAATAGAAACTACATGCTTTTTAACCATTAATGGCACAATCCAAATCCAAATCCTCTAGCTTAAGGGCATGTTTGTGCAATCCAAATGATTCCTGGGTACTAAAAAAAACACCTAGATTTATTCTATGAATGCTACTTTTAAACAATTTGATAAGGCAATTTTTCACACAAAAAAAAAAAAAAAAAAAAAAACCCTTTGTACTACTATTTTGTGATTCCGTGAAAACCATTTTCTATGGAAGTGGGTTCAGAATTAATTTGCACGGAACTGTGGAATCAAAGTCCATGAAAAGAACATGAGGGTGGATTCTCTAAATAAGGGAATGCAAAGACCAGAAAGACTGAGGAGTCAGTGGGTTTGTAACTTAGCTCCTGGCAATTATCGATTCTCCATTTGGATGGAAAATGTGAAGAAGCTTGCAAAGTCCCTTTCTATGAGTTTTATGACTTTAGCCCCATCAAAAAAGCCAACAAGAGGGTGGATTCTCTAAATAAGGGAATGCAAAGACCAGAAAGACTGAGTCGTCAATGGGTTTGTAACTTAACTCCTGGCAATTATCGATTCTCCATTTGGATGGAAGCTGTGAGGAAGCTTGCAAAGTCCCTTTCTATGAGTTTTATGACTTTAGCCCCATCAATAAAGCCAACGAGTCCATATCATCATAAACATATATATATATATTTTAGAATGTTAGTCCAACATTGAGCCAAGCCAAGGCATATACTTTAAGTACTTAGCTCGATCACGACATTGGGATATAATGGATGATTGTTTCAACAAAGAAAGAAAAAAAATGTTTTTTGTGTGGAGTGTTTTTACCGAAACCGAGGTTACTCCTGACTTCGGTGACGGTACCAAGCAGGGAATGCCTCGGCTTCATCTATCCAGCATGGCAGCGTGCCAGTTGGCACCGAGATGGGATTGGTCTCGGTAAAAGTACCGACCACCCCTTCCGAACTTAGCCTCGTGCGTCTCGACATCCGTGTTCGACCTCAGGCCTAGCCGACCTCAGTGCCTTCTCCAATTCGGTCTCTTGGCCGAGGTGAACACTGGGCGTCTAATCCCCATTATGAGATGGGACAGTCACATCGCAAGGAGCCCTGACAGATAGGGTGGCCACCGGCCATCGTTAAGGGCACCTTCCTATCAGCTGATCACATCCACATTTATGTTAGGGATTTGAGGAGAGATCCGATGGGACAGTACCCTCACCTACCCGCACTAAGGGTCCTAGGTATGAGCTGATGGGACAAGTATTCTCACCTACCTCCACTATGGAACCTTCCACTCTCTTCTATATATACTTGTATGGTAAGCAATGAACAGGTACGCAATATACAACATACACACTGTTATCTTGCTTAAGCCTTCTTCCTCATTTCACCCTAGTTCAGTGACTGCACTAACTCAGGCGTCGGAGTGCTTTTGGCTAGCAGCAGCCCGGGGCCCTGACCTTTGTTTCTTCTCCCTTTCAGGATTCAGGCCATCGGCGATGTTCCCGATCAGCTAAACAACATCTCCATAACCCATTAACATCCAAACCAAGTCCGTAATTTTTAGGCACGCACATTTTTAAAGAGAAAAAATATTATTTAAAAACTTGAATGCATTGAAAGGTGTACGTTACTATACTTCACTTGTATAGAAATATAATATAGATAAAGAAGAGCAATCTCATCAACCGTAATGAGGGAGAGATAATAAAATACCTATTATAAGAGAGAAATAAAATTATATAACATGCATCTTCCTGTTTTTTTTTACTTTGAAATGATGCCCATGGAAGAACCTGCAATCAAGCCTACCCTTCATAACCCAAAGAACCTGCAATCCTATAATATAAGAGAGAGAGAGAGAGAGAGAGAGAGAGAGAGAGAGAGAGAGAGAGCCATGGAAGGGATTGTTGGCAATTGAAATTGGATTGGATCCTATTCGCTTCATATTATATATAATAGCTATTGTGAGTGATAGACATCACTGAGGTTAACATTCCCCAAACTCTGTTTTCACTTTTTTTTTTTTTTTTTTTTTTTGAAACGGTTCTGTTTTTACATTGTTAACATTCCATTCTCTTGAAACAGAGTTTGAGAAATATTCTCCTCAGAGCTGATTTAGATGTAATCATATCTCCTGCTGCATGAACTTCGATAGCTTTGAAACTTGAGAATAAATTGGAAGGAGAGTGCCCAAAGAAGAAACCTCTACATCTACAGAGCAGTGATTTCCACCAACTCCATTTCTTGCAATACTTTCCAAATTCCCCAGATGGGCTGCATCTTCTAAATCAGAACATGAACATGGTTCATGGAATAGGAATGATATTGCGACGGCACAAGGGGCAATTGACGTTAGATCTCAACCACGTATCGATGCACGGCGGATGAAACGCGTGGGTGCAACTGGGCAGAAACCTCAGCTTCTCATTCTCACGAAACTCAACCAAACAGATGGAACACTCGGTTCCTTCGACCAGACCATCACCCCTCTTGTATCTGCACACAGTGATGGATTCTATCAGAGATACTTCAAGGCCCCCACTCCGAACATCTGTAGCTACCGCCCTCTGAGCTTCTACATCTACTGTATGATGTGTTGGGTCATGTCGGGGCCTGTGATCTTGGTGGGTGGAGTTGTTTGTGGGGGGTGCAGCGCTTGTAGGTGTAGAGGTGTTTCTGCTGGAGGAGTGCTTTGCTAATGCACACGAGATTAAAAGGATAAAGGCGCTTACAACGCAGGCAATGACGACGATGATTACATGAGAATCGTCTCGACTGGGTTGGTGATAAGGAGGAGGATAGAAGACGGGAGGAAGAGTATAGCATAGAGGACGGGGGCAGTGACTATAATTGGAAGGGCATAACTTGTAGCATCCTGTTCGATTCATTTCTGGAGAAGAAGCCAGGAAGCAAAAGGAGGAACAGAGGGAGCGGCCTTTTGGTTCTTCCCACTCTTGTTTCTACTTCTATATGCCGTGGTCAATACTCCAATGTTGTCTAGATTACAACATCCTGTAGGCCTAATGTTGGAGAATAAAAGCTGCTTTGACAAAAGGTTCCTCTGTTCTAATGAAAAAAACAAAGACAACAAGTTCCTCTGTGGGGATAATTGTAAAGCCCAACAGTTTGGAGGAGTTTTCTACAAAATTAAACCCTGACGCAGTTGAGTGGTTGGGTTTAACTAAAATTGCTTACTCGTTAGTGTGTTTTTTGGGCTAAATTGCGAAAGATTTGAATTAAAGAAGGCGAGGGGGTATTCAAAATAAAAAAAAAAAAACCCAAAAAGAATACAATAAGAGTTAAAACCACAGAAGAACACAAAAGGCCTTACACCCCAAGCAGTAAGCACCAGCCAGCTGACCCTAAAAAAACAGGGGAGCAGGAAAAAAAAGAAATATAAAAACACAATTTTTTAGCCAGGTAATGTCCACATATGAAGCTTTTCACAAAATGGTCCAAGGTGTTGCCTTTGGGCTTTGGCTTTGAAGAGCTTGGAGATTTTAGTAAGGATGACAAAAGGCCACCCTTGAGAGGCATTAAATGAGAAAAATGTACCCTTCAAAATGACAGAAGGGGAGGAGTAATTATTTTTATCTTATATGTTTTAGTGTCAACTCCCTCTTCTCTCTATATCTCTTGATTTAATGCTTAATTTTATTTCATTTTTTCGTACTTCAGTTTTCTGCCTTCAAGTGAGATTTAATTTGAAGATTGCATTTCCAACTCGGTCACAAGTTATCTTTAAATTCAAGCACCCAACCTACTGTCTCTTATTAAATACAGGAGGCTTTCTCCAATGCCTATGTAGAAAGATTCAAATTAAATAAAATCTTTTCATTTTCAAGGCCATAAAACTGACTGTCAAAATAGATAAACCTTCTGCTTCTAACATTATATGGCTAAAAATAGAAACTACATGCTTTTTAACCATTAATGGCACAATCCAAATCCAAATCCTCTAGCTTAAGGGCATGTTTGTGCAATCCAAATGATTCCTGGGTACTAAAAAAAAACACCTAGATTTATTCTATGAATGCTACTTTTAAACAATTTGATAAGGCAATTTTTCACACAAAAAAAAAAAAAAAAAAAAACCCTTTGTACTACTATTTTGTGATTCCGTGAAAACCATTTTCTATGGAAGTGGGTTCAGAATTAATTTGCACGGAACTGTGGAATCAAAGTCCATGAAAAGAACATGAGGGTGGATTCTCTAAATAAGGGAATGCAAAGACCAGAAAGACTGAGGAGTCAATGGGTTTGTAACTTAGCTCCTGGCAATTATCGATTCTCCATTTGGATGGAAAATGTGAGGAAGCTTGCAAAGTCCCTTTCTATGAGTTTTATGACTTTAGCCCCATCAAAAAAGCCAACGAGTCCATCATCATAAACATATATATACGGTTGGATAGTAGTTATAGTCAAAATAACAACTATTTATCATCAAAACAAGTTATCAATTGACAAAACAATAGTTTTACCTCATATAATTGAAAGATGCATCTTTATTAATTCAGTTTTTTAGAGGTCTAAATCCATGAAGTATGTGAGTTCTATAGGTTGGAGAAACTTGTCGTTAAGGTTGGATAGGATCAACATTTTAAATTTCTCTGTTGGCGTTTTCTTGCTGATCAAGATTGAGTGAGTCAGTGCCATCCATGCTGATCCATGCCATCCATCCATGTTGGACCACTACAGTTGTGTCGATCAAATTAATAAAAAAAAGGTGTAAGAAAATAATAAAGAAATTAATAATAATGTGCAAATTGAGTTATTTTAAGTAGTAACATATCTCAAATATAATGATCATCAATGTTGTACTTGAGGTAATGCACATTAAATTATATCAAATTTTACACCTTAATCCATCTTTTTTTTTTTTAAAGATTATGAGCACGCCTGGAATGACCACTTTCTTTCGAATTTAAAATTGTTTGGTCAATGTGGTCAAATAAACTATGCCCCGTCCAAAGTGGACCCATCATTTTTTTTTTTAAATCCATGATGACTCAATGCGATCTACGGATGACTGTGATTAAAAATGATAAGCGGAGCTAAATAACAAATTTTATAAAGATAATTCATGTAGCTTACTATATAAAGAATGGAGTGATTAACCTGTTTAATGTGTGATTGATTTTGGGGTTGGGCCACAGTTTCCGATCAGGTCAATTTAGGTCAGTAATTTATTGAGGTGCCCTTGGAGGATGTCAATTGGTGTAAATATGCCTAATGTAGTCTACCATGGAATCGAAAGAGAGATCAATACCCCCCTTTGTGAGTTACGATGCCCAACAATGGGAACGATGCAGAATTTTCAAATAACAACGTACAATATACCATGCCAGTAGGCCTAAAAAATAAATTATTGTTACATCAGTGTAAGAAAACGTAATTATGAATATCGATTCTATCTAAAAATTAAGTATATCAAAACTATATAGATACAACACAAATAACAGATATCAAAGATGGGCTAGAGGCATATCTAGGCCCGGCCCACCTTTAGAAACACATACTTGTATCCGGCCCGATCCCGAGCATGCCTTAAGTAGCCTCCTAATTACTTATTTGGGTAAATCAATCGCTAAGCTATGTCTATTAAATAATCACGTGGGTCGGATTGTGATGGCCTAGTCTTTGGGCTTTATATCACATGATTCAAGTCCTCCCCTATTTAAATTGCCAAGAAAACTGCATTTATAGTTAATTGGTATTGGCACCTCGGTCTCACATACATACTCAGGATCAATCCCTAGGTATCTAGATGGTAGTATCACTCCATCCAATAGGCCTATCGAGCTGCCTAGAATAAAGAAAAACCCAAAAACCTAAATCTAAGGCCGAACCAAAGTAATAAAACTCGAGGACATAACCGACCTACAGTGGGATGGGCCGGGGCTGGCTGTCCCTTTGAACACTCTATTGATGAAATGAATTATAGATAGATGAATGATAAGTTCCGATTGTCATATTGATGGCCCTTAAAAAAAGTAGGGACTCCAACTGCAAAAGGAACTGCACTTTCCAATCCAGATTCTCTCCCTATCAGGTACCCAAGGAAGATTCAATCTAGGGGCTAGAATAAAAATCATCTTCATTAGATGATTTCAGCAGATTAATTTAAGGTCATAAAAGACACAATCATCAGATGAGAGCCAAAGTCTCTCCTTCCATCACCTATTTTATAGCCTTTGATTTGCAATCCCCCAAGTAACAGCACTTTCCTTCAGATGGCTATGTCTCAAATCCTAATATCACTACCCCCATAGACTCTCCTGCATTTCCAATTTAAAATGTAGTAATATCAATCATGCTGCGGTGGAACCACACGCATCCCCCGAGTGTCACGCACCAGGATTACAGAACCAGCAGAGTTTCCAGGATTTTTATTTCTACGTCTTGACCACTCCGGATTGAACAAGATCGAAGAAGACGAACAATCAACATCACCTCAAAGCCGACAGGTGGAAAAATCAAACCACAAGAGAACGAAAGAAGATGGCGAAACGGGCCTTCTTCCACAGCCAAGTTTTCTACATCTGTCCTTCCTTCAAGCTCAAATGTAATTCCTCTTTAATCTCCTCTGTTTCTCTTTCCCCTTCACTTCTCTAGCAATGAACACGCAAGTCTGTGAATTACTGTTACACCCCGACCCAATTTATCATTCCCCGCCCTCCCACAGGCTAAAATGAAAATTGCTTTTCCACATGATCAATGAAACTTTTCCTTTCTTCTGTTATCATTTCCCACAGCGAGCATGTACAGTTTGCCTTTTAGCCACAACCACCACGCATCATTCGTTCAGCCTTTATTGATGAAATAAATACATCAATGATATAGCTATTGTAAGTGATAAACATTTTAAATTGGAAATGCAGGAGAGTTCGTGGGGGTAGTGAGATTAGGATTTGAGACATAGCCATATGAAGGAAAGTGCTGTTACTTGGGGATTGCAAATCAAAGGCTATAAAATAGGTGATGGAAAGAGAGACTTTGGCTCTTATCTGATGATTGTTTCTTTTATGACCTTAAATTAATCTGCTGAAATCATCTAATGAAGATTTATGGGCCCGACCATAATTATGACCGCTCAGGAACACCCGACCCACCTATTAGGCTCTGATACCACTTGTAGGATTTTGCAACTACTACTTATCTTAAAACTCTAAAACTAATTGGTGATGAGAAACAGTACAACAATGGCTTTATGGTGAGAGCGAGGCTTGACTACAAGACGTTGACCTCATCAGATGATTTTTATTGCCTAGATTGAATCTTCCTTGGGTACCTGGTAGGGAGAGAATCTGGATTGGAAAGTGCAGTTCCTTTCTGGATGGAGTCACTACTTTTAGTAAGGGACATCAATTAGACAATAGGAAGTTCTCATTCATCTATCAACAATTCATTTCACAAATAGAGTGCTCAAGGGCCCAGCCAGCCCCGGCCCATCCCACTTTAAGGTTTTTGGGTTTTTCTTTTTTCTATGCAACTAGATAGGCCTAATGGCATGGAGTGATAACTACCATCTAGATGCTTAGGGACTGATCCTGGAAATGTTTGTGATACCGAGGTGTCAACACCAAAGACCAGGCCATCGCAATCCGACTACCAAAGGTTTTTGGCAATTTAAAATAGGGAAGGACTTGAATCACGTGATAGAAAGCCCAAAGACTAGGCCATCGCAATCCGACCCACCCAAATATTTAATAGATGTAGCTTAGCGATTGATTTACCCAAACAAGTAACTAGAAGGCTACTTAAGGCACACTCGGGATTGGGCCGGATACAAATATGTGTTTCTAAAGGTGGGCCGGGCCTAGATGTGCCTCAGCCTATCCCAACTTGGCCCATAAACATCCTTACTCATAGCTTTAATCATACATCTAGAAATGTTCATTCCAAATTTATTTATTTTTAGATGGCTAGCCTACGGACTCTTCTTGTATCTGTATGTTATTAAACCAAATGCCCCACACCTCCACAAGAAACAATAATGGAGATTGGGCCTTTTAGCAAATAAATAAATATATAAATAAGAAAGGGGCTCTCTTAAGTTGCAGCTTAGCTTATCCTAAGCTGAAACGGTATTGGTCTCATAAATTAAAGTCGATTTGGCATGATGATCGTATCCAAAATCAAGACAAATCCAATCAAAACTGGAGTTTCCACTTCCAACATGGTCCCATAAATTAAAGCCGATTTGGCATGATGACCGTATCCAAAATCAAGACAAATCCAATCAAAACTGGATTTTCCACTTCCAACATGCCAAAAACATTGATAATCAACTTTGATTTGTGGGACCAGCACAGTTTCAGCTTAGGATATGCTAAGCTGCAGTTTAGGAGAACCCTGCTCTATAAATAATGGAGATTTGGCAAAATCAAGTTCCACAAAGCTAATCAAAGCAGCCCCTTATTGAAGAGACACCTGAAGGGTCATACACTTTCACAAAAATATCATGATCATTGTCAAAGCTTTGTACCAACTAGATTGGAGTAAGCTACATGAATTTTGACTGCCCATTATAGCCTATCATGGGCTGAATCATCAAATAGGTTGTACTGATCTTTTAAATCCATCCTTATTACTTTCATCGATGCTCTCTTTGACCTTCACTTTTTCATTAGGCGCCATCAACTTACATAGATAAATATTTTTACACTTGCATCATTGTTGGCCTATGTACATTGGACGTACATGTCCAAACCATCTGATCAAACGATACATGTCTTTTAATTTATTATCTTAATGCTACCCTTAAATGCTCCAAAATGTAGTTATTCCCCACTCTACATTGCTAGATTTACTACACATCCGTTTGAACATTCTCGTATCTTTTCTTTTTTTACTTTTTTAAAATATTTTTTCTATTACATGGGTGGAATTGCAAATCATCCTAGGTTAACCTAATCTAGGCCCAGCCATCCAGGGTTTAGCCTTGGGGTGCTCCATTCTATCGCTATGCTCCACTCTCACCATAGTGTTACGCTTGGGTTATCAATGTTCTACTACTAGACACATTTCAACTGTGCGTGGCTAGTTGTATGTGTTGATCCCTAGCATTTAAGGTGAGCTGGGATGCCCTTTACTAATAAGCTATTATGTGTTTCTCGAATATCCTCCTATCCACTACACTCATTTTTTACATGTTTTTTTTTTTAATTGCCCCACATTTTGTTTCATAAGTTATAGCTGTTGTATCATTGTTTTTGTAAAGCTTCTTTTTTAATTTTTGGTTATATGTGACAATCACAAAGTACTTTAAAAGAGAGTTTCCACCTCAACCATCCAACTTTTATCATATGTTTGACATTTGTTTCAATCTTCCCATCCTTAATAATTTTAGAGCCAAGGAAAAACTCTCTTTTATTGTCTCTTTCAACTGCGGAAGAGGAAAGCCGGATTTCCCATTCCACAGCAGTGCACAAACAAACCCTAAAATCCTAAAATGACAGTCACATCTCTCTTTTCATCGGGCCCACTTGAAGTTGAAATTTTATTCTGCCTTTGTGATGCTTATTTCAAAGATGTTGAATATTAAAGCCATTTGTCATCCTCATATTTCTTATTCATGTCATCTCGCTCTATACGTCTCTTAAGATTATATCATTTGTAAACAATATACACCAAATGTTAAAAATATAAATAATTTAAATGGGACTTGAATGAATGTCCCTTTTAACAAATGACAAACTAATGAGAAAAGATACCTGAGGAGTCACACTCCTTTATAAGAGAGCAATTTAATTCATGAGAATATTCTGCGCATCATATTCTACATCGAGAAAATAACCTTTATTTTGAATGAGTAATGCTACATGTCCCGAATTCGGTCCCGAAATTGAGATCGAACATCTCTCTGCCCCCTTTTCTCTCTCCCGCTCCCCCAAGAACATCTCTCTCATGCATCATCACATCATGACACTTGTCCATTCGGTCCCCAAGTCGGGACACTGTTCGGGACATTTAGACTTTTTCATTCTGAATCCACTGAGACCGATACGTGAACAAGCTGTTTATCATCATTCATCGTCCCAACGGCACCCAAATCACTCTGTGATCGAAACCCGCAATTATCAGCTGGAGAAGACAAGTCTTCTAATGCATATACGTCTACATGTACAAAGCTGTGATTTCCACGAACCCCATCACTCCCATTAATTTGTTTCTACCCCAATTCGATCCAGAGAACCGGAAAAAGAAGCTGATGAGCTCGAGTCCTTCGGCAGGGAGCTCATTGGGTTAGAAGTGACTTTTCATTCGGCACAACGGGCAATTCGCGTTAGATTTCAACCAAGTATCAATGCAGGGAAGGTGAAATGCATGGATGCAATTGGGAAGAAGCCTGAGTTTCTCATCCTCGCGAAAGTCGTTCAGGCAGATGGAACACTCAGTCACTTCAATAAGAACTTCACCTCTCTTATATGTGCACACGGTGATGGAGTTTATCACAGATTCTTCTAGTCCCAAACTCCCAACATCACATTGTAAATGATCTTGGTGGTGGTGGTGTTTGTTGGGGGATAGAGAACTTGAGGGGGTGTTTCGATTAGAAAGCTTTAGTATGAAGGAGTGGAATGCTATGAGGAGAAAGATGCTTGCAACGGTAGCTATGATGATGATCATAATACGAAGAGTGCCTTGATTGGACTGGTAAGGAGGAGCGAAGGAGGAGGATGATAAGAGCGAGGAGGAGGAGGAGGAGGATAGCAGAAAGGAGGGCAGTTGTTAGGATTGAAAGGACACAGTAATTGTTACACCCGACCCGAATTAACTCTGAATAGTACTAATTGATAGTGCTTTGGCCGGATTAATTATATTTAACTATTAGTATGGTGATTAGTATCTGTTAATCTCTATAGACTGAGTTAGATGAATTTTGCACCTTGTACAGGTGAGTGGGAACCAAGTTGACTCAATTGAGTTGAGTCAATGGCTTTTTCGTAATTGTAGGTTTTCGTGTTTTTCATAAATTGTCCATCATTTTGACATCATCGCGTGTATTTTGACGAGTGCATTAATTTTCATATCAGACTCCTCTTCATTTGACCAATCGTTGTATAATTTAACTCCCATTTGACTTAAATTGGTAATAATGCCATTTGTTGGGTTTTCTTGCAAATGTTCCTTTTAATCCCTTTATATATAACCTTTCCCCCTTCTCATTTCATTTCCTTTTCACTTCCTCCCATCTCACTGCTCTCTTTCCCTCTTTTCCTCTTCACACCCATCTCTAGAATGGGAGCTTGAGCTTTGGAAGGCTAGAGAACTCAACTTCATCATCTTCTCCACTCCTCCACATTTTCTTACTTCACTTACCAAGAAGCTATCTTCTCTCCATCCTCCTTTCATCTCAACTAGGGTTACTGTCAAGGTGAGGGTCAAAGACTTTCTTGTTGTGATTTTGAGAGGAAAACAAGTCAAAGGATTCATAGTTACTCATGCATGTATATTCATTCCCTTTTTCCCATGATTTTGTGGTTAGGGTTTGAGCATTTGGGGTTTTCTTGGTTTTGAGTTGGAAAAGTTTGGAGAACTCTTTTTCAAGGCAAGTATAAGCATAATTTGGGTTTGCATTTTGTGCATTTTCATTTGATTCAAGTATTCTTCTTTCTCTCTCAATAGATTTGGGTTTTGTTGATAGATGATAAATGAATTGGATGTGTTCATGTGGGTTGGTTTAGAATGAATGGAAGTTTTATGTAGTGTATAGAAGGGAGCAAGGAGGCTCATTAATTGCAGGATATGATCAGGAGAAGAAATGGGAAGGAGAAGTATGCTTGGAATTCCGAAATGGAGTTCTGGAGTGAGCGCTCGAGCGCGCATATGGCCGCTCGAGCGGACCCACTCTCGGATTTTTTTTAAAATGGAAAATTTCCATGGGCGCTCGAGCGCCCATGGGCCCGCTCGAGCGAGCCTCACCTCTGGAGACCTCCGCTCGAGCGGACACGGGCCCGTTCGAGCGGGCCTGACCTAGTTTGTTGGGGCCTTTTTCGGCCTAAATAAAGGTGTGTTGACACTTCTAGGGTATTTTAACTCTCCTTAATCCATCGTTTAGTGGATTATGGTGTGCAACCTTACTTCCGTAGGAAATTAGGGAATTTTGAGAGCTTATGAGTATAGAATGGAAACTTTAGCCATATAAATTGGGCCGATGGATATTCTTTTAGTCTAAAACTATGCCATGAAAATTCGTTGGGAATTTCAACGTATTCCTTACAACTAGTGACACCAAATAAAGTAGAAATTCGTTGATTTTCCAATTTATTTTGAAATGGACGGTAGAGGACTAAAAACATAAAAATCTAGAGTTGAATGGTAAACAAAAATATCCTGACTTCTAATTAATTGCATTTCATATTGGTGTATGAATTCATCTCGGACCTCAAAGTCTATTCAATAATTTGATAATATTCTTAGTAATCCTTGATGTTTCATCTTTTATGTTCGAATCATAATTTCGTTTGAATACATTTGAATTGATACTTGTTAGAGATGAGGATTGAGTAAGAAATTGAAAATATGTGATTATCATTCAATTCGATTATGACTAAATGAATATGAGCTTACTCAATTCCACCTTTGTTTCAAGTACTATTTGATTTTATCGAGTCGGCACTACTTAGTTTTAACCTAGTGATACCCGACGGGGTTACACTTGGTTTATATAATTGAGACTACTGCAGTAAGTTATTTGGAGCTCTGGAACTCCAGACCCGGGTAGCCAGCCAGCCTTTGGCCGGGCCGCTGGTGACATCCCAACTAGATTTGTTCTCTTTTGAGAGGATGAGCTTAATGTAGTAGCCAATTTGTATGTTTCATTTACTTGATTCTTCATGCACAATTCACACATTTAAGTATGATTGTCTAGTTGAAACCTTTGTTAAATTACCTGTTTTAAATTCAAATGGAAACATTATGTATTTATGTATTGTGTCTATACTTGCTTAATCGTCGTATTGATGGTACTACATTTGATGTCACAGTCACATGTGCAGCCTCCGATCTTATCGAGGCCAAGGAGAGAGCGAAGGATACCCAAGAGGTACCTTTAGGCTTAGTGGAGTGGCCCGAGCCAAAGGCCAAGTGAACTTGACTTTCTCGGAGAGCGTAACCATCTTTTGGGAAACCCTTTTGGTTGTGTGGGTAGTCTTTTTTTGTGTGCACCACACTTAGGTGATAGAAATTCTTTTGTTTATATTTTTGGTATTGATTGTATAGGATTCTATGTTACACCCTCTTTGCACATCTATATAAATACTGTATAATTCTTTTGTATTGAAACTTGAATTGTTAAATAGACTGAATGGGAATTTGATACCTCACACAAATGAATTACAGCTTTCGCTATGTCTAATTGCTCTTGATGCGTTTAGTGAGTTCTAACTCACGTGTGTGAAAAGTTATTTTTCTCTCCTTCGTATGTTGTGTTTGGCTCGAGACAGGTACAACACGCGGGAGTACGTTTGACACACCTCGGGGATTACCCTAAGTCAGGGTAATTCGGGACCGGGATGTGATAGTAATTCACAAGTTTTACTGCTCATTTCTAGAGAAGAAGGTGGTAATTAAACGGGAACAAGGAAGAGAGGTAGAGCAAAGAGGAACTAAATTAGATTGGAAGGGCAGGAGAGAACGTGAGGATTTTGGCACCAGAAGAAGCTTCTTTTTTTGCTTTTGCTCGTCTTCGTTCAAAGCTAAAAAAAGGACTTTTGATGGTCGTTCCTTGACCGTAGCTGGCCATGCGTCCAACTTGTGACTCGATGCTCGTTCCTTGGATAAGGTTGAGTTTGATATTAAGAAAAAAAATTTAATTTATAAATTATAATAAAAAAATTATGCATTTTTTATTTTATGTAAAAAATTTTGAACTCACAAGCATCATATAGGAAATTGATATATTGAAGTTCAACATTCTTAATTGTAAGTTAAATCAGAGCTCATCCATGGCAGTGAGAGTGGTATACTGTAGGCATAGGTGTAATTGCTCTAATTAGATCTGCAAATTATTTTCAATATCAGCAAGGTCTTCATAAAGAATGGAGCAGTCTGGTCCATAGGACCCATCTCGAAGAATGTAAATATTGGCGGGCCAAGTGTCTGGAAGGTTCTACCGTGGACTTTATGCCTCTAAAAGGAAAAAAAATGAAAATCATTTTGAAGGCCCAAAGGTGTCAAAATTGTAGCCTAAATTAGATACTGTAAGGCGAGTGCCAAATATGGTTGATTAATCTGGAATCATAGGGTTTTAGCTGTGGATAGCTAGGCCGTACACCCGTCCTACAACTCCACCCAAGGATTGATCTTGGACTGGGCCTGTTTCTTACCATCTCCACAAGCCATTAGGCCAGCTTGGCAAAAAGAAAAGAAAAGTGCATGATTAATCCAATGGCCTAAAATAATTTGAATGAGTTTCAAATTTGGGCAAGTGCTAATATGAAAGAAACAGACAAGTACAAGGCAAATGAGAGGTGCTAATACTACAGTGGGTCAGGTGGATCCGCAGGCTAGGATGTTCCATGCAACACCCTTCAAGTAGCTTGCCTAGAAGTCATTTTTAATTAGATTTATATGTATTTGGATGTATAAGCACCTAAATCTCACCAGCGGGTCCCGTCAGACAAAGGCAACGATCCAAATGGGCCACAGAGCACAAAGAAAATCATCCTTCTGATCCAGAAAAATATTATTTTAACAAAAACAGAAAGGGGTAATCTCCATTATCATCATCTTCTCATCCTTAATAAATTGATGTGTACAATTACAAGAGACAAATCAAAACCTTGCTACTAATATATATTATCCAAAGCAATAATAAAATAACCTCATACATGAACATAAATCACAAGGACTACTGAATTGTCCAGATGGATATTCCCCACTAAAGAAGTCCTATTCAGAGTCAATGGCCCTTCAGAATATTTCTGGGTATGAACTCATTTCAATGGTTCCTGTGAAGGATAATCTCCAGACCCAAATCGGATTTCTTACCTCCTCTTCTCCAATAACAGAGGAACTTCCATCAGTTGGAAGCAACTTCCTTTGGAATCATGGAAGCAACTGTAGAATCCACTGTAACCGATACCCGAACGAGTTGTATTTCATCATCATTCGCCATCTCATCTGCACCCAACTCACTTTGATTTCCACCGACCCCATCCCTTCCATTTATTTCCAACCCAATATGATTTTGGGGTTCTTCTCCTGAACCAGAAGGAGAAGAACTTGAGTTCCTCCACACAGAGCTCGAGGGGTTAGACATGACATTCGTGCGGCACAACGGGCAATTCACATTAGATTTCAACCATTTATCGATGCAGGGAAGGTGAAACCCATGGACACAATTGGGAAGAAGCCTGAGATTCTCATCCTCATGAAACTCGTTCAGACAGATGGAACACACGGCCCCTTCAAAAAGACCTCCACCTCTCTTGTATTTGCACACAGTGATCGAGTTTATCACAGATTCTTCAAGACCCACACTTCGATCATCACGGCGTGTCTGATCTTGGTGGGTGCTGCTAATTGTTGGGGCTGGAGACCTCCTGGAGGTGTTTCGATTGCAGCAGTACTTTGCAATGATTGAAAATAAAATTGCAAGGAGAAGGGCGCATGCAAGGAAGGATAGGATCAAGGTGGCACGATAGGATTGCTGAGGAGGAGGGGGTGGAGGAGGAGAGAAGCCCGGGGTAAGATGGCAGTAAGGAGGGCATTTGGAAAAAGTACACAGTATTTCACAGTCATGTTTGTTCATTGCCGGAGAAGAAGGCGAAAAACAAAGATAAGAAAGAAAAATAGAGGAGAGTGGAATTACATTGAGTTTGCAGTAAGGAGAGAAGTAGATTGTTTTGGCTATTGAAGAAAATTTGGTTTCTTCCTTGTTGTTTCTGCTTGTCTTCTGCGCGTGAAGAGGTCAACGTCAACACTCATTAGGGGTTAGATTCTCCATAGCTGAAGTTCCCTTGTTTTTCAGTTTTCCCACGCCTCTACCCAGCTCAGCAGAAGCTTTAGATTGCTAATATGTTCAATTAGACTTTTATTTATTTCTTCTGGATGGCTAATCTTGGGATATCTATTGTGGTAGGGTCCATCAGATAGAAGATTGCTGGTTTAGGCAGCCTGTTTTAGATAATAAGCTTTTTGTATATACCCTTTTAAGGTTAGTATGATTTGTCAATAGACTCTTGGTGCTTTAGTATTTACAAATAGGCTCCCGTATTTTCATTTTAATACCTTCCGTATCCCCAAAATCAATAATATTTCAACCGCCATAGGCTCTTAGAGAGAAATGACACTTATGTCCATCTCTTTTATCTTTCAAAAGCTTTGACTCGATTTTTTTTATAAAGCATGTAATATTAACAATTGCACTTGGTGGAAGAGAGTAACCATACATAAATTTATTTTTTTTATCAATACATTGCTTATTTTATTAAGTCCAAACTGATCATGATGGTAATCAACACCTGTACTTATAACTGGTTATTATTTATCCAATCACCTACTGTTGGGTTGATGAAAGTTTCAAAATACATGTTAAAGAAATATTGGGGGAATGGGTAAATGTAAAAAAATATTTACTTTTAGAATTTGTGATGGGTGGTGGTGTTTGGCTCTGTATAAAAGAAATATTGGTGGATGGGGCATATGCAAAATAAAATATTTAAGTTTTTTTTTTTTTTTTTTTTTTGGGGGGGGGGGGGGGGGGGGGGGGCGATTTATTGTCTTGGGTCCACCCCTTGTTGTGTGCATGAGGGAGTTATTAAGAGAAACCATTTAGACTTGAAATAAAATAATGATATTTTTGTAAATAATAATATACTTATTTTTGTTTAATGGATGTCAGGGCAAAGTTGTCATTTATATAAAACTCACACACAAATCTCATGGTGGCTGCCCATTCTTGTTAGGAATATTGATTTTGGGGCCATGAATGGTATCAAAAAGAAAAGGCTGGGGCTTATTTACAAATACTAAAACCTCAGGGGCCTATTTACAAATCCTACAAATCTTAGGGAGTTATATACAAAAGCTCTAAATTAAATAATTGAATGATATTTGATTCAATCCTCAATAAGGTGAGGCAGTTATTTTCAGGCACATACTATTTTTATTGTAGTTGATGGAGATCTCGCAGAAGGCAATGTGTCGATATATATATATATATATATATTTATTTATATATGGAAAACCAAATCAATTTAAGATTCTTAGCCTAGTATATATAAAAATAAAAGATTTTGAACCATTTATTTGTCTCATTTTTACTGCATATTTTTTGTACTTGATCTGATGGATGATATAATTTTCATACCTTAAACTTGTACTTGTTGGGAAAGAAAATCTCAATTCTTTTTGGGTTTTGTTTAACACAAGTAGTAATAAGGTGAAGTTATAAGGTAGCTTGTGATTGAGCTTTTTTACTTGATAATGATGATGCCTTTGTCGGCATAGCTGTTCCATGTTAAATTCCACAAATATAGGAGAAAATGCAATAAAAATCAAGGGATTTGACATTTCAATGCGCCTTAAACACTCAATCTCCAATTCCATGACTAAATGTCACCAAAGTTGTTTGACTCTAATACATTTTATTTTAACTTTTTTGGCCTGTATCCCATGATATCATTGGATCCAAATAGCTTTTCAACTTTTAACATTTGGATCCCATGGGTGTAATCCTATGATATTATGGGTTTTTAAACTGCGTACCAGAGGTTTTAGTCATGAAATTGGAAATTGAGTATTTAAGGGGCATTGATTTAACAAATCCCCATAAAGCAATGAAATAGAAAGATACATCATGGTTGAAAGTAGGGAAAATTACCGTACGGATAGCCTTCAACAATGTATTTACCCAAGAAAAGATGGAAAACTACAATTTACCCATCAACAGTTCGTACATGAAAGGACACCGAAAATTGGACAATTTTACCCTTTTCCATGTGATATCCTAAGCCAGTAGGATATCCCAGAGTTATCCTAGGGTTCGATATCGCACTTCAGTAGGATACCGCAGGGTTCGATATCTCAGGTCAATAGGATATCACAGTGATAAATATCCTCCCCACGTACGATATCTCTTGAAACTTTTCACCGTTCTCCTTTCAACCCAAGTAAAACAACTCGGTAAAAATCCATTTTAACTTTTACTGTAATCATTTTCTTCTTCGATCCTACAATAGTTTTTCCTCTTTCTTCTTCTCATCGTCTTGCTATGTGAGTTTAAGTTGCAAATGTTGGAGCTTTGCATTATTGGATGATGAGATGCATGTTCTCATATGCGAGATTTTGTGAAAATTTGTATAGGGATGATTGTGGAGTATTTGTGATGGTATATGCTGAACATATATTACTTGGCCGACCCATACAGTTCACACAGAGTGACATGTGGTTTTACAAACAAAAGATCGTACATGACATATTACAAACAATTGGAAAATAGTGGTTTTCTCGAATGTACGACAGAAGATGATAATGATGGAGGGCAGCCATCTTGAGAGAATAGTCAGGGGTGGTTTTTCAATTTTGTGTTCAATTTTTTTTTTCTTAGGCAGCAGGGTCATTTTTTTTGTCAATCATTATTTTGTTTACCCTGCAGCAGTGTAAATAACAGTATAGTAACGTAAATAACAGTGCACAAGTTTTATTATACATGTTTTTTTGGGTCTTTTAATTCCATTTTTGTTTTTCTTTAGTTCCATTTTTTATCAGTAATATATCCACTGATATTGGGAAATTATTAGTCCAACCAGTTGTGATAAATATTACTAAAGATAATTTATTTTATAATATCATAATAATTTATTGAAAAGAATCTGATTTTTGATTTGTTTATTCATATTTAATGACAAAAGAGAATTTATAATTTAATATCATAATAAATGTGATTTTTGGGTTGTTTATTCTTATTTTATAATTTAAATTAATTTTATCTTCAATAAGAGAAAAAAAATTTATAGGGTATCAGCCATCACTTGTCCTCTGCCCTGAAGTGTTAGAAAAAAGGACAGACAGTCACACCTTTTCTCGCTATATCAATATATCAAAATTGACTCAAGTCAGAGGGTGGTCTTGCTAGAGTGAAAATTTTTGGTCCCAGAAGACAGTGCCATGTCTCGCTATAACGAGACCATTACTCGCTATAGCGAGAATATCGAGATCTTCATGCGGAAAATGGACAGGACGGGGCCGGCTCGAGCTCTCGCTATACCGAGAATATGTCTCGCTACAGCGAGGCTGCGTTGGCCCATAGTTTATTGTGGGGGTAGTTTTTTAAATAACATGAGGGGTATTTTTTGGAACATTGATTTTTGAACATTGATTTCCTCTCTGCACTACTAGTAATTGAAACAGGACTTCTAGCAGAGGCAAGCACCATTTCCAATTTCTCAACCCTAATACCTACACGTCTGGCCCACTCTTCATTTGTTGGCTGATGGCCTTCTTGAATGAATAATCTCCGCACGTTTCTTATTTGTGTCAGAAGTGCATATACATTTTCCTATGAACAAAGCACATATGATATCAGTGTATACAAATGGAAGTGTGAAATGCATTAATAACAGACTAGCCACAAAAGATACTCACAAGTCAAACAACATAGATAAGGGGTCTTACGTTTAAACCATCAGTTTAACATGTATCAAACACATGTATTTTCAAGAAGAAAAGCTTCCTGATTTTCAGTTGTCTCATTTCGTATTTGATATTTTCAATTGCGGTATGCCTCAGTTTGGTGTAACTGTAACTGTTCTCATTTCCAGGGTGCACCCATGATAGATGACTTTGTTGTTGCTTGTTTCACTTCTGAAATTCTGCAGTAAAAATTAATTGAGGCAATGACTTCTGAGGAACAATTCAGCATTGGGCATAACCACACTGAAGAAAGAATGAGCTCCGGATGTGATTAAGATATCAATGTGCATGTGGATAGAATGACAATCTTGGTACCTAATCAATTCTGGTTAGGGATGGCCACAGGCCGGGTTTAAACCTATTAGTGGGCAGGTTTGATAGTAAGTTGGTCAGGTTTGGGTTCAGCTCAGCCAATACCCGAACTCAACCCGACCCATTGCCATCCATGTTTCTAGGGAAAACTTCCTATCTACTTCTGAAAAAAATAAACTTAACTCATGCAGGATGTGCCATCAATAAAGGACCCATGCACTAGTATTCAAACCCCATCAAATGCAAGAAGTTGAAAAAATAATGCATTTCATGGGGGGATCTAAATCTTAACGATTGATTTACGGTTTCCATCATAAGAATCAAAGCAGAAAAAAGGTTTATCAATACTACATTTGTGGGCTATTTTCTTAATGCATTCAGAAATTATATGGTCCCACGTACCTGTTGTGATGAATAAAATGTATAAAGTACTGATGAAAGATGTTTTTGATAATATCCTATTGGAACCCACAAGCCAAAACGAAGAAGAAGGAAACGGAGCTCTGCAGTTTTTGGAAACGGAGGTCTGTACTGGTGTAAAAATGAGTTATATATTGGAGTAGGTAATGGTGCGATATCCTACGATCATAGGATATCGAACTTTGAGATATCCTACAATCCTAGGATATCGAACGGTGCGATATCCCACGATTCTGGGGTATCGAACTGTGGGATATCCTACGGACTTAGGATATCGAGCAAAAAGGGTAAAATCGTCCTACTTTCGGTGTCCTTTCATGTATGAATTGTTGATGGGTAAATTATAGTTTTTTTATCTTTACTTGGGTAAACGCATTGTTTTAGAGTGTCCGTACGGTAATTTTCCCTTCAAAGTATTATATCAAGTCTTACTTGATTGGATAAGACATATGGGAGATTGTAAACGGATATGACGCCAGCATGTCCTATGAGAGAGACAATGTGAAAAATAGTGGAGAATCAAATGAAACAGAGCATTGCATATTCTTCAACACATGGTGAACAAGTTGAATTATCTTTATATTCAAGGTATCTAACAACCAAACCAAGCTTCAGAAATTTGGGAAAGGTTCATTCAGGTCCAAAAGAGGTGTGACTTTAAGGATTGGAAACTAAGATCGGTGCTCTAGAACATGTTGATCTAATTTGAAATGTTACTAGTTAGTTTAAGAACTAAGTTCACAATCACCAGGCTTCCTCTTTCAGTTAGTTCCATCTGAAAGAGTAAGAATAAAAAATACCTAAAACAAAATTAGAAAAATTTAAATGAAAACTCTGAGAATAATGGACAATTAAATAAAAATAAGTCTTTTGCCACTTAATCAAAATCAAAGTTATAGGTTCAATGAAATTGTAGTAAATGTGTAAAGTATGATTGCCTGAATAAGGATTACTAAGTGAAGCTAAAGCAATCTAATGTTGATTTTGTAGTTCTTGGCTAGGGAAGTGAAGGATCAGGGTTAGGGTTTGGCATAGTTGAAAGTTTGATTATGATTAGCATTGATGTTGACGAGATACATGTAACAGGGGCTAAAACGCACTAAAAAAAAAGAAACTTTTAGCGGCGGAAGTTTTTTTCTGTCAGTTTGAATCCTCTAGACTGTCCATTTCAAAGCTTTTACTACACTTTTTGTGGGAAAAAAAATCCGTGGCGAGTCTGGTGACCTCATCATGTTGTAGTTAGACACATTTAGTGGTATATTGGGAAAACCATTGATTAATAGTATTTTCTTCGATCATGAACATCCAATCCATTCCAATTAGGATGCAGATTGGGCGGTGTCATTGACACTTGTATATATATCCACAATGGGTTATGTTTTCAGACACACAAGAAGATTGCTTTATCTCCTACTAAAGTGGAATATCATGCTGCTACTGTGGCAGTGCAATAGATTGAATTGCTCAATTTACTACTTGAAGATATGGGGTATAAGGTTAACTATATATATGTTGTTCCAGTTCTCATGACATTCCGAGTGTGTTTACTTAGCACATGATCATTATAAGTTTGCCACAGCACAACCCCCCCCCCCCCCCCCCCGCCAAAAAAAAAAAAAAAAACATAATCCATTGTGGTTCTGAGGTTGGATATGAAAAGTACTAAAAGTTTGGCCCTGAATATATAGATTAGACTGGAGAAACAAATTTCATAGCAGGGCGGGCCCAACATAATTAGGACAAGCCTCTGATGATGATGTTGATTAGCACCCAAGAATCATGTTTTCTATTTCATTTCCATACAAAGAGAAATAAACTTAACCAAAATAATAATAAAAGGAACCAGGAATCCTAAATTAGGCTTGTTTGTTTTAGTGAAATGTAAGTCCATTGAAAAACTAAGAAATGCATTTTTAAAGGTGGCTGGAATCCAAGAAATATAGGTGATTTTTGTTAAATGGCAATCAAATGATCTCACCACCGAAAAGAATTTCACCTATATTTCTTCCAATTTAGCAGCTTCTAGAAATGCATTACTCACTTATCTTCCAACTTCCTCCAACTTTTTTTTTCTTGACTTGACACTCATTTTTATTTTCATTTTACTCTACCTTACAAATAAACTGGTGGAGCCTGTTTGGTTGGTGGTATTTCTAATTTAATTAAATTGTGTGTATTCTCAGAATTCGTCTTTCGGGGTGGGGGGTGGTTTAAAATTCACTCAACCAAACATAGGCCATTAGAATTCCTAGAAATTCAATTTCATTAAACAAAATGGCATGTAAGAATCTAGTAACGAACTTCCATAGTTCCATTCAAACAGGCCACTTCTTAACAAATAGCCCCTTCAGAACAATTACCCATTATTTTTCTCATGCTCTGTATCCAACAATTGCTTGGGACTGATTCTCTTCAGATTGCACCAGCTCTGTTAGCTGAGTAGTTTCCTTAGAAATCACAGAAGCAGGTGACGAATCCTTAGAAACCACAATCCGAACGAGCTGTATACCATCATTCTCCAGGTCAACTGCACCCAACTCACTGTTCGACCCAAACCCGCAATTCACGTGTGGAGAAGATGAGTCTTCTAATGCTGTGAATTCCACCAAACGAAACTTATACGGAGTTACATGAAGAGGATGGAATTAGAAGACTCTAACACAGTTTTGTTAAAATATGAAGAAGAATGTATTTGACAATCACTCGTCCCAATATTTCAAATGTAAGGGCGAACTTAGGGCCCGTTTTGTAAGTTTACTTATAAAGTCAAGTAGAGTTAAAGTCAATTTAAACATCCCATCAAAAGCACCTTTTACCAAAATTCCCTCTATTTTTTCTTAAAAAAGTCAAAAACCAACTACCTTTACTCACTAAAAGACAAAAATACTCCACTTTTTCATACAAAAAGTTAAAAAGATTCCATACCAAATAACTAAAAATAAAATACCATCATAACTCACTTATATTTTATTCTTTCTTCAAAATAAACTTTACTTCACTTGACTCAATTAGTAGAGTTACCAAGTGTTAGGTTTTGGGGACGATTTCCCTTATCAATCCTAGGAAAAGCCAAGAAAGGGGTAATGGCCCAGATGGGCCATGCCCTGTCGAAAATAAGCCCTTAACCAGATGCATTTAGACGTATTCTAAGGTATATTGGTAAAAAAGAACCATTGATTATAGTATTTTGTGCGATCATGAAAATCCAATCCAACTAGAAGGCTTTACGAATGCATATTTGGCGGTGTCATTGACAGTTGTAAATCCACCAACATGGTTTCTGAACAATCTGTTGGTGTTGTCAGAAGATTGTTTAAACTTTTAATCTTCTACTAAACCAGAATATCATAGAACCTAGTGAGGCAGCTCGAAAGGTTGAATGACCCAAATTGTTACTTGAAGCAATGGGATATCATGACATTCAAGGTGCTGTTCACCTTCCACATTATTAATCGTCAAAATGTGCAATAGAACTTTAACCAAGTTGGGTCTGGAAAAGTATAATCTATCTGAGACTTTAGCCCAAGATAGACCTGAACGGCAAAATAGCATTCATGCAACTGGCCTCAATATGATTGGGACAAGGCGGCCATAATGACAAGGAACACCCAAAATATTCAGGTTTACTGTTTCATTTTGGTACAAAAAGAGCATAAACCTCCCAAAAAAAAAAAAAAGAAAAGAGAAAATCCTAGTAAGGCCTGTTTCTTTTAGTGAAATATAAATGCCTTGGAATACTAACAAATGCACTTTTAAAAGTGGTTAAAATCGAAGAAATACAGGCGAATAACTATTAAAGGCTATCAAATAATCTCACCTAGAAAACAAATTCCACCTTCAATTCCTTCAATTTTAGCAGCGTCTAGAAATGCATCCCTTAGAATTCCTAAGAACTCAATTTCATGAAACAAAATGGCAGGGTAGAATCTAGCAACTTCTTTGCAAAATAGCCCCTTCAGAACAAGGACCCATTATTTTGCTTATTATCTGAATCCAATGAAGCTCGGGATCGATTCTCTTTAGATTGCACCAGCTCTGTTAGCTGAGGAGCTTCCTCTGAAATCACAGAAGCAGTTGCTGAATCCATTGAAACTGTAATCCGAACCAGCTGTGTATCGTCATTCATCATCTCAACTGCACCCAAATCACTCTGCGGCCGAAGCCCGCAATCCACACGTGGAGAAGACAAGGCTTCTAATGCAGATACGTCTACATGTGTATGGCTGTGATTTCCACCAACCCCATCACTCCCGTTTATTCCCAACCCAATACGATTTTGGGTTTCATCTGATGAGCCAGAAGATAAAGAAGAAGAAGAAGATGAAGAGCGCATCTGGTTAGAAATGACATTCATGCGGCACAATGGGCAGTTCATGTTAGATTTCAACCAAGTATCAATGCAGGGAAGATGAAACGCATGGTTGCAATTGGGAAGAAGCCTGAGATTCTCATCCTCATGAAACTCGCTTAAGCATATGGAACACTCAGTCCCTTCAATGAGACCTTCGCCCCTCTTGTATTTGCAGACGGTGATGGAGTTTATGAAAGATTCTTGGAGACCCAAACTCCCAACATTACAACGTATATGATCTTGGTGGGTGATGCTGTTTGTTGGTCCTGAAGGCCTTGAGGAGGTGTTTCGGTTATAGCAGAGCTTTACTACAAAGAAAAAGAAGATTACAAGGAGAATGACACTTGCGAAACAGGATACCGGGACGATGATAGTACGGAAGATGTTTTGAGAGAATATTGGAGAATGAGGGGGTGGAGGAGGAGGAGGAGGGAGAGGAGGAGAAGGATAGCATAAAGGAGGGCAGTCATTAGGATGGGAAGGACACACTAATTTACAGTTATGTATTGTTGTCATTTTTGGAGAAGGCAAGAGAGAGATATATATTACATGGGGTTAGAATGAAGAAGAGAGCTGCAGGTGTGGGACGAGGTCTGGTTCATCCTCTTCTCTGTTCTCTTGTTATTATCTTCTTTTATTATTGAATCGTTCTCTTGTTGTTTGATTGTTTCTATATGTCGGCTTTCAGTTGATGTTGAGCGTTCGTCTTCTTCTATCTTGTTTGGTCCGCAGTCATCAACATGTAAAAGAAACATATGAAATCTGGATACCTACTGGTTATGTTGCATTATGACCTTTTCAGAGCATTTTAAATTAGATATGTGTCAAAGCTTGTAGGCCCTCTAGCATTATTAGAGACAATGGAGATTTAAAAACCAACCATCTGGAAAAAGAAATGAAAGAATACAACGCCCACTAGCCAAACTGCCAAAATAGGGGACTCATTGTTTCTTAGATTTAAGTAAACGAGGTGGATAAGGGGTTCTGAGACATCATTGTCGTAAATGAAATTATCACAAGCTTAAAATGACAGCTCACCAAACCAACTACATCATATATACTAATGACTGTATTTCTTACAAATCATGTTATACATGTTCATATGTTGAGCATAGAAATAAACTCCACTTGCATCATCAGCCAACAAAGTACTTGAAAAATGAAACACTGGAACTATCTTCTGCAACAAATGCCTTGTCTGGTACTTGTAAGCAACACTAGATCATCTTTCAAAGTTTGACAAGTGGAACAGAGATGGGAGCTTCTGAATTGTTGAGAGCATGCAAGATCCAGGTAGTGGTCTATGGTCACAAGGGAAGAATTGGGTTTCGGCTTCTGCCATATCTTCTTAAAAGAAACTTGCCACGACCAGAGAACGATCTTTTCATTAAAACAGGACTTTTCTGCAGAGAAGTCCCTTTGGAACCATTACTCAACATTTTGGATATGCTCTGACTCCAACCATGTTTAAGAAAAGTTGTCTTCTGACTCGAAGATTCACCGAAATTTGATTTCTTTGATCCTGTTGAATAGACTCCACTAGCTGGTGAGCTTCCTTCAGAATCAATTGAAGGAAGATTAGCCAATGAAATACCAATCATTGCAGAGGATAATGAATCCATTGAAATTGAACTCCTAACTCGTTGTATCTCATCTTCCATCATCTCAATTGAGCATCCCCAGGATCGACAAGAGTCGATCAAATCGCTAAGCGCCCGAAACCCACTATTCATGTGACGAGAAGACAAGTTCAACTCAGATACATTATCTTGTGCAAAGCTCTGGTTACCACCCACCACGTCGCTCTGGTTGCCTCCCACTTGAATAGGAGTTCGTGAATTTTCCATCCAGGATTCGTCCACTGAATCAGAAGAAATCGAACACTGGTCTGTCAATGGAGAGCTCGACGGATTAGATACAACATTTGCACGGCACAGTGGGCAGCTTACATGAGACTTCAACCATGTATCGATACAGGGCAGATGAAATGCATGGCTACACTTTGGCAGAAGCCTGAGATCCTCATCCTCCCGAAACTCATTCAAACAAACAGAACATACAGTCCCTTCAACAAGACCCTCACCTCTCTTGTATTTACACATACTGATGGAATTTATCACAGACTCATCAAGGCCAACAGTCCTGACATACCATATAAGATCCATGGGATCCTGGGTCAGATCATTATCTTCTTGGGGGTCGGTAGGTGGGGTTGTAGACCTCCTTGAGCTGTTCCTGTTGGACAAGCACTTTACTAAGATTACATAGGAGATTACAAGGACAAAAGCACTTGCAAGAATGGCTACTATGATAATAACAAGAGGAAAGACGTGTTGGTTTGATTGCTTATCTATGAAGAGAGGAGGAGGAGGAGGAGGAGGAAGACGGGGAGGGGGAGGGGGAGGAGGGGGTGGAGAGAATTTGAGGATAGAAGGAAGAGGTGGTAAGCATATGCCAGGGCATTTTGGGGGAGTACATAAGGGAAAACAAACTGGCCTTGCATTCATGTCTGGAGGAAAACCAAAAAACTTCTTCTTATGATGATGATCCATGATACAAAGATAAACTGAGAAGAGAACTACCTAGGACTTGGATGGAATGGGAGTATATTTGATGTGGAAGAATACCTACTTTCCTTTCCCCTTCATTGCTTCATTTTTCCTGTTCCTACTACTGCTCTGCATTGGGTGGATGAGAGTTCTATTCTTCCTTCATTGCTGCATTTTCTTGTTGCCACTAGTTTGCTTTGGGTGGATGAGAGTTCCTTTCATTTAATATATTAATCAGTGCAGTTAAGAGTTTCTTTTTTCCTTTCATGTACAAGTACCTTCATATTGTATATACCCCCTTAATCTTTGAAGAGTTTTTGTATATAACCATTGAGGTTTGTTGCCATCCAAACTAATTAATCGCACTCACAAAATTATGAAGATACTTGCAAAGCATTGACAAGTTTGAGATTTACATATAATTACTAAATATAGTTATATCTCACCTGCACTATGATCATTTAATTTAGCCAGTCAACTATTTTTATGAGGGCACCATTGGAACCAACTGTACTGTAGAACATTTGCTGGACCATAGAATCAATCAACCCATTTGATTGCAATTCCATCTCCATATCCACTGGTATATCTCACAGATGAAACTGCTCACAATCACTATATCCCTATGGACCTATGGTATCAGTAATGATATCCATCCGTCACCTGCCTTAAATTTGTTAATTGATCCCTTGAAAAGAACAAGGTCTGGTCTAGTCTAGTTATAAAGACCACCTTATATTGAAACTTGGTGGATAGGTAACATCGGGTACAAGCATGACATCCCTAAGTCTGATATATGTTGAGTCTGGGAGGTATTGACAACGTACTTCAAAAAAGAATGGTGGTGTTCTAAATTCTAATACTGAAACCTGAGTGGGGGCTTCATACATTAGTTACAAACTGAAGGGGTGCATGGACAAAAAGGAAAAAAGAACTATTTGATTTGATACAATGGTCAATGGGTCCGGTGACTGAAGTTAATGTGTATGGATAGGGAAAGTTAGTTGTCATGATTTATTATTGCCTCATCAAACCCTGAGTAAAGTCCAGTGGCCCACAGGACCTCAAATCTTGGTTTGCACCAATCACCCAAACACAGAGACCCATAAAAACAGAAGAGCGATAAAATGCATATCCCCATGCCGACACCCAGACACCCAGAGTCTTCATGTTGATAGTGTAACTCCTGCCCAGTAAACTAAATTTTCTGTATTTTTATCTATCTCTATGTTATGAGTGATGTTTCGGTATAAGTTTTTCTTATTACTGTCTTATGGTACAAACGAACTCGTGAGGCCAACTATTGGTGCATCCGAGTGGACCATCCAAATCCACCCTTCCTACTTACATGGGTCCCATCATATTTTTCTAGATCTGCTTGGAGTGAACCGTTGGATCAAAGGTCAATTTTATTATTTTATATAAAGTCGTTAAATTTATGGACCACAGATGAATAGGTTGAGGTATTAGATTGGTTTCAAATTTTATATCTATGTTGCGCCCCCACCCCCTTTCCCACCCCGTCCCATGATTTGCACCACTGCGTAAATCAAGTCACTGTAAGTGCGGACATGAAAATGGATCTGAAATCCGACTTTAGATGGCCTCGACATCGCAGCAATAACTTTCATTCGGTTTTTTTTTTTTTCTAAATCCTCTATCATTCAATCTCAAGCAGATCGAACCAAAAAGTCTAGAGACTAGCTTCTCTTCCTCTTCACCATGAGGCAATCGAAAAGCCAAAGACAAGGGCTTTACCTTTTGCCTTTCTGATCTTTTCATGTGAATACGTGACTCCAAAGATCCAATAACAAAACACATTGATCGCACTTACAACCCTCGCTCTAATACCAATTGTTGTGCACGTGCGTGTAAAAGCACAAATACCTATGGTCAAACAATCCTGTCACACAAAAGAGAGACTGAAATGACTTTACATGGTTTGGTGATGCGCCTACATTCATGGCAAAAGAGTACTAATTCACAGATGGAGAGCCCCTTTGCTCTCTCTTAGGATCATCCTCTTCGTTCCTCTATTTTAAGGGAAAAAAAAAACATGTGGCCCACCTTGGATCCTCAGCAAATGTAGGCCAAAAATAAGCCCTCAGTCTTTCCCTGCTCTTTCCGGTCGTCTTCCATAGTAGAAGGATAGCCCTCTATCACTCCAGAACCCGGTGAGTCTGGACCTCCTTCTGTATGCTCTCTGGTAGAGATGTCAAAAGGGCCGAGCTGGCAATGGCCTATGGCATGGCCAGGCCCGGTCAATAGCATGGCCTGCCAGGCAGGACCCAAGGCACGGGTTGTGCTGGGCCGCTCTGCCAGGCACGATTAGGCACAGCACGACAAGATACGGCCCGCCAAATGGCACGGCATGGGATATTTGATATTTTTTAGTATAAATATAAAAAAATTAGTCTTTTATTTTTTTAAGGTAATCCTATTGAAAAATCTTCAAATAGAAAAGATCCAAATTGGTCCTCTTCTCATTGGAGTATGTCAAATTTGACATAACCACTTAAATTTGTGTGTTATACTCTTCTTTGTGCGTTTCTTTTAATTTCTTCAATGTGAGGAGGCATTTGTTTTTTCAGCCCAAAAGGGTTAACCTTTGCTTTTTTCACTCAAAAGGGAAGAACCACACGAAGCCTATGGCACGGTAAGCACGAAGGCACGACACAACCCAGCACGACTCGGGCACGGCAGGGCAGGCCATGTTGGGCTGACGCCCCGGCCAGATGGGCTGGCACGATACAGACAAGCCCAATCCAGACTGGATCCTTTCACTTCTGCAAAGATCAAATCTAACTAGCCCCCGTCTCTGAGATCAACAGTAACACAATATTTGCCTCTCTGATCTCTACGGATCTGAATACCAAGCCGATCTGTCCTTGAGCCCGTCCTTACTCTAACTGATGAGGATGGATCCAAGTCTGATCCGCCGATCCTCGCCTTCGTCTTCAATCAAGGACATAAGGTCACTCCGTTGATCGCAATACCGAGCAATCACAACCTTGCTCTGATACTACTTATTGGAAAAGCGGCGCAGTGGAAAATATCCATGATCGACGATCAATCACGATTTACAAACACAATCAAACCATCAAGCATTCACAAAGTAACATTTACGTAAATCAGAAAGTCATCGAGAGAGGTGAAATCTCTCTCCCGTGAGTATTAGCGATTGCCGAACCACGTGGGATTGAGTAAAGAAAGTCAAATTTCTTTCTCATTAACGTAGGCAATCTTGCCAAACCATGTAAATATTACTGTATTTTTGTGTGGGATTGATTGATGGTTTGACTGTGTTTGTGCATTGTCATTGATCGTGGATCAAGGGTATTTTCTGTTGTATCACTTCCCCAACACCTTACGTGACTCCACTAGCTCTCAGGTAGGTCGGTGACGTATTTTCCTTGTGACGCTTCTGTTAGATACCGCTCAAATATAATCAGGATTCAAACCCAACTTTTACTCGTTCTAATTAAGCGTCGCTACTATAATTATCGCGGAATACCCACAAGATGGAGTCACTCTCATGCATTGTTTTACCTGCCAAATTTGATTTTAATCACCGAGTTTACGCCATCAAATCTTTCTGGCCTAAGTGATACCTTCTCGTCTCAAACAGCAAAATATTAGTGGTGGTTGCAAGAGGGCCCTAGAGAGTGCACTAGGCTCATAATTGAATGAGGCCTCTACTTGCTTGATTAAGGAAGATTTTGACTAGATTAAATGCTTTCATCTAATATTAAATGGATATCCGTGCAAGTGTGGTTGAGCATTGATGTCATATATGGTTACCACTTACCAACCATATGGGAGCAAGAGCCCAATCATACCTATGTCAAGCCATTGAAAAGTATTTCCACAGCCCCCTTGCTAAGGCAACAACAAGGTTTCGATAAGATCTAATTTGTGGAGGAAATTTAATATGATTTTAAGTTCAAGAGGTTGCAAATTTGAATACCAAAAGAAATAAATCAATACTAAAAATAAATTATGTGTGTGGTCAAAACTGTGTAGACTAAGTTGAGAAGTCAGATCTAGGGCCGTCAACGGGACAGGCCGGGCCTGGGCTTTGGTTGTCCAATCCCAGCCCTACATCAAATCTCATCCTGTACGGGCCCGGGCTGGGACAGGGCCGAGCCTGGGCTTAGCCCGATTCTGGATATAAGCAAAATATTCTCTAATTATTCCTATTATCACCGGACACTGGATGTGAACTGGACTTTAAACCCTCCTTTTTTAATGGGCTTGAGACCGGCAATGCAATGCAACAAGCAACATGGTGGGTTAAAAACTTTTTTTTTTTTATACAGGTGACAATAGAAAATTAGAAAATCAATAGACATGAATGAATATCCTATACGCTATATAAGTCAAGTAATATAGGAACGGTTCAAATCTTTTTTTTTTATTTGCCAGTGAAAGTAGAAAATCAATAGAAATGAATGAGAATGAGTATCCTATATGAGTCAAGTTAAAGTAATGTAGGATTAGTTAAAAGCTTTCTTTTTTTTTTTTTTTGCCGGTGAAAGTAGAAAATCAGAAAATCAATAAAATAAATGCGAATGAATATCTCATATGGGTTAAGTAATGTAAAAAAGAAATCAACAAAAAATACTTTTCTTTTAATATGTCAAAAACATCAGTTAGTGCAGTCCCATCATTGTCTAAATCACCATCACCAGTTGGGCCATGACTAAATCAATCTTGGGTACAAACTAATGATTCTACCATATATGGTTTCAAATAAGTCATATGTGGGTCAAGTACCCCCCCTTCGGTGCTAAATGCTAACTCTGAAGCAATGATAGAAACTAAAATAGCTAAAATATCACGAGCCATTCGAGATAAAATAGGATACTTAGTTGAATTTAATTTCCACCATTGTAATATATAAATAATTATTATTAAATGACTTTGCAGCGGTCCGATCCGGGCCTAAACGGGCTGGGTTGTTTCTACCCAGTCCCAGTCTCATTTTGGCCGGGCTTTAAAATGTATTGTCCAAGCCCAGCTCATTGGGCTCAAAAAATTTTAAAAGCCCTGTATTTTCGGGCTTGGGCCGGGCCGGACCGGACAAGGCTTTCTACCTGTTTCAACGCGTCCCATTGACAGGCATAGTCAAATCATGTAAGACGGGTCACACCAGAGAGAAAAAGGTCAGACTCACTCAGAGTTTCTAGAATATTGATTACTTTCCAAGTCAAGTCGAAATTCTAAGCTTATTTTAAACACTTCATCTTGATGGAAGGTGGGATTATGGGATAGGAAGGGGGCCAATCATAGATTGTGGATATCTGCAAATCGCCTTCATTGGATGATGAAAACCATCAAAACAGATGCTTACAGAATCAACTGTTGTCCACATGGGCTGTGTTTTTTAGACTGTCCACTTGAATCCAGGTCACCTATTTTGCCCGGCCCAACCTATGTCAGACAAATGATGTCAGATTTGACAATCTGATGAGGCCCAAATTTCACCTACAACCCCAAGTCTCCTAAGGGATAGCTCAGTTGGTCTAGGACCACGGTTTGCACCCAAAGGTTGTGGGTTCGAAACTGCACTACCATACCAGGACTACAAGGGAGTTTACCTGGCTTCCCTCTGGGTCCGGAGGGATTAGTCCAGCCCAAAGGTCAAGAACCCTACGATAGCAAAAAAAAAAAAACAACCCATTTGTACCAAGGCTCAAATATTATGCCTGATAATTGAATGCGTTGGGCAAGCTTTGGTCCAGATGGCATCAATTATCATATGAATTGTTTAATTTGTAGCAACCTGTACTGTACCTGAGAATGCAGTTAAAAGTTACTAAAAGCATGTTCAGTTGAGAAAAATGCCCCCAAAATGTGCAGAGTAATCTGGTTGTTGCATTGTTGGATCACTCTGGATGGGCGATAGCCAACATTTGTAGTGATTAAACAATTCTAGCTACTCAATTAGTGTGACCCAAGCCTGTTTTACGCGGACCAGCTCTCATCCTTTGTTAAGCTCTACCAGCTGTCATCATCCTTTTGCTGGACAGGCTGGGTATATATGATCAGCAGTTTCGCATATCCAGGTCAGGTTCGACTTTAGAAACACAGGGCTGTATCTGGCCCAAGTTCGATGCAAGCTGTTAATGTCAGGCCCGAACCTGTCCATTTTGTCAATCCAGCCGTGCCAAACTGGGGCTTTTTATAACTTATTCGGGCTTTCAAGTACTTGATAGGACAAATTAGTCACTAAATTACAGTCTTTCCCTATTCACACTGGGACAGGCATTGGATTTTCCATCAATTAAACCAGAACCAGCCCATTTAGTATATGGGCCCAGATTAGATATCTAATCCGGACCCAAATCAGACTAGGTCTGGCCCATCAGCATACCACGGCACACCTAGATATGGAATAAATGGAGGGCTGCAAACACTGACTCGCGATACATGGTCCACTAGGAAAAGAGGGATTTCGTTCTCAACCATCATGATATCTCTAAAGATCACATTATGGGCCGATCATCCATCATCTTGGATGAAAATAAACGGCTAGATACGACAAACACGAGCCAGGCAAATCAAGAAAGTTCTGTTCAAGGTTGGTTAGTGGAGATTGGAAGTACCCCAAAAAAGTGTTGAATAGAACTGAGCTGATTTCCTTGAAAGGACTTGGAGATTTTACAACTCAAAATAGAAGAAAAGCAGGTCTTGCAGCTGTTTCTTCACTCTATCTTGGTTAGCCCAAATTTCATGGGAAGTTACTTCATTTCTAGCCTTCCATTTAAAAGAGAAAGCTGTGTAGAGAAACACAATAGCCCTTCCCTTTTGCAAGCCAGTGAATCACAGTTTGAAGACAATTCCTTCCAGATGGAACCTAGAGAGGTCTGATCAGTTAGAGTCGACAGACCAGCTACCTGAATGACCCAAAATCCAAAGAGATTGGGCAAATAGGGGAAGGAAAAGGAGGTGAAGATCTAAATTATGTTGCCTGATTGCAGAGGCAGCATCTTGATGCTAGAGAAAATTCAATAAATAACCAGGATATCATGGAATAAACCCATGATATTATGGTACTTATCAGTGATTTTGAAGTTTTCCCAAATAATGAATAAAAATGTTTTCTTCCACAATAAATTAGGTGATTAAAAGCCATTATTAGTTCATTTGATAATTATCACATTTATAAAAACGTATTTTTAGAAGCAAACGCGAGAATCTACTTCAAGTTTCTTGTTTTCTCTGTCTTTTCTTTATTTTTATTTTTATTTTTTGCTTCTTTTTAAATCTTTTTACTAGGATGTGGTTTCTTGTTTTAGAATGGACTTTTGTGTATTTTTCTTCTTTCATAATATATGTTAAAAAAATTTCAAGATAACAATAGCTTTTTAATGATTTTATTTTTAGTAGGGTTTTCTACCAGATAAATTACTTAAAAACACTTCATTATACATAAATCATCGCTTCAAATCCATCAAAGGAGCCGCTAATAATTTCCAAACGACTAAAATTCACTTTCCCAACTTGTTGTCTTATTAAGGAAAGTTTCGCTAACTGATGCCCTACCGTGAGATTGATCATACTTAAAACACATGATTAAAAAGGAAGAAATTAATATTATATAACTTACACTATTAATATGATCTTTGAAGTAAACTATAAATGGAGTAAAACTTTTTGTGATGGTACAATGTGGGAGGACATCATCATCATCACCATCATTTTCTTCTCCTTCGTCGTCCATCATCATCATCATCATCACAACCATGGTCTTCAGGGGCGGACTCACGTCTGGGTGTCTGGCATGCACCTGTACCCAGTAAAATTTGAAATTCTTCTTAAATAGATATGGGTCATGGACCCTGCCCCAGTTAAATAAGGCATCTTGCACCCCCTTTTAAAAGCCCAAATGCACCCATAACCCACCCAGACACCCAGTAAAATCGAGAAACCCTCTCCAATCCCCCAAATCTATTGAAAGTTGAAACCCTTTGTATCTCTATGGAGGCAAAACGTTTCAGGACCTAGCAAGTAGCAAACAACCGTTCTCCCTCTCCACTCTCCAGTCTCCACATCGTAGCCAGCCAGCCACCCAGGTCCATGTCCTTGACGTCCGTCCAGCAAAGGCGACGCCGACGATGGCGATTGGCGACTGTCATGTAGAAAATCGAAGACATCGAAGAAGAGTTGATCAGCTGAAGAGGTTTCCTTTCCTTTCCACTTCTCCTCTTTCTACTATTCCTCTAAATCTAATTCAAATGATGTTCTTATGATATTCCAACTTGATCTTGTTGATTTTGGGTTGGAATCTGTTTTGGGTAATTTCCATCTTGATCTTTTTTGTCGATTTTTCTGAGGTTTCGTATACTTCTTCTTTCCATGCTTGCTTTCATAGATTTGATTCTTCCGTCAGGTATTGGGTCATTCAGAACTGGGGTTTCTAGCTCTTGGTTGTTAGGGTTTTGATTTTTTGGGGGTTCTATGCATTGATATATTCTTGATGATGTTTGCATTTCTTTCTTTTAGTAATGTGGAGTTTTGGGATTAGGGTATTGTTATCAAATGGGTATCAGTGTTTATGTTTTTCTTTGATGTTTCTTGAATGTAATTGTTAACAAGTGGAATGGGTATCAGTGTATGTTCTTGAATTTAACACACTCTGTTTTGGGGTTTTCAAGATAAGCTCTGGACATTGCTAATTTTGGTTTGTGTTTTTTTTTTTTTTTTTGATCCTTACTGGATTTTGTGGTTAGTTAGAAGATGGATTTGTTTTTGGTAATGTGGGTTTGGGTTGACCCAAGTATAAATGGGTTGGTTTGGATTGCAACCCAATCAATAGATGGGTTGGGTTTGACTTCGAGGTGTGTGTGCCATATAACCTTTTACATATTGAACTTGGCCCGACCCGAACACGGTTGCCGCCTGGAGAAGAAGAACTACTCAGAAATCTGTTTTCCCTGGGATAGGTAATGCTTTTTGTGATGATTGGAATTTGGAAGGTTTTCAATTGGTGGTTTTGGCCGGGTTGAAGCTTGCCAAGCGCAGCGCAATTCGGTTTTGAGGCCTAAGACTCAGGTGCCCATGGCCTGAAACCTAACCCATATCAATCCTGTATGTTATCTTTTATGCTAATTCTGTCTGACTATAATGGGAATCTGTTTCTGTATAGAGAACTTCAGAAGTGATTTTCTCCTAAGTCCTAATACTGTTTGGTTTGGTTTAAGCGATTGGAGAAAAGGTGCAGGGATTTTTGTACCGGTTTCGTTTTGCACCCATCAAACGAAAATCCTGGGTTCACCACTGATGGTCTTCATTACCGTTAATGCTGCCACCACAATCATCATCACATAAGTTTCATTGGATCCGAATGTGAAATTGGGTCTAAATATTTATAAAGACAAATCCGGTCCAAATCCACCATAGTTCCACCCCCCGAGTCTAGGGACGGACTCAAGTAAAAGGGTATGGGGGCTTCACCCGCCTGGAACTGCCTCTTAACCTTATTGATCCTGCTCTGTAAATGCTACGTTTTCAGAGCGGAACTATCCTCGAAGTACAGTACAACCGAATATAGAGCGAACTGTACAAAATATTTGGTTTTATGTGTATTTTCTTTTTCTGTAAGCTTATTATTTATCTTTTGAATGAAGAAACTTCTTCGGACTTATTAATTACTATCTATTATATGTGATTGAATTGCAAAGCTAAGTTTTTTCTCCATTTTTTATACCTGAATATATGGATAAGATATATTTGTGCCTATTAATTCATTAATTAAAAACCCATAAGCACTATGTTGTATCGGTGATCTGGAGGCCATTAGAACATATAATTGTTTTAAACTTTAGCGCTTCGGTGTTCCCGCCCCCATTCTGGGCACTTAGCTTCAGCCCCCACTCGACCTAGAAAAAATCCAAAAAAAACCCTACAAATTCTGAAAATGGATGGTTTTTTCTTTTTTTTCTTTTTTATGTTTGCCCCCTCCTCAAAATTATTTTTTTTTTTTATATATTGAGCACCCCTTGGAAAATTTCCTGGTCTGCGCCCCAGCCATGTCCAGCCGGTTTGCATCTAAGTCAAACGGGCCGGCCCGGCAGCCTCTGCCCGCCAGGGAAAAACCCTGGACTGGCACGACCCGCTGCGGGCCGGGCTAGAGCGGGCCGGGCCGTGCAGGGCCAGCGGGCCAGGCGGGCTTGCACTGTTTTTTCCCCTTTTTTTGTTTTTTTTTCAGTATTAAAAAAAATAGAATAAAACAAAAACTTACATGTCTTTGAAGAAGTGAAATGAAAAGTTGGCAAATGGTAGTATAATTACTTTACTTGTCTTTTAGGAAGTAAAATATTTAGGTTCTGATAAAGTAAAAGTAAACTTTTTTATTACTAAAACTTTGTTTTTCCATGTGTTGTGAACAATCAAACATAGTTCACTAAAAAAATTCGGGTTATTGAAATTATTTAACTATAGATTTTTAATACTTCGTGATGCTCTACAATAAGGCTTCAAAAGGATTTTATGAGCTCAACACTATAAATTCATCAGTGATTGTAACAAAAAATAAAAATAAAAATCATCAGTGAAACTATTTGTTTATAATTACCATCCTTTATGTTTGTTAGTATAGAATACATAGAAATTGAGTTCATATAGAAAGAGTCAAAGACACAGTTAGTGTAAGAGAGAACCATTTGGATTTTAACTGGGATTATCTAGTTATAGCCACTATATTTTTAATAATGAGACAGTTAAAAATTAATGGATTTTCTTTACAGTGGCTATTGAATTATCAAATAAGTAAAAAATTTTAACATCACACAATCACGGAGAATGACAAAGATATTTAAGTGGTTTGGTCAAACTCGACCTATTCCACTGAGAAGAGAGAACCATTTGGATCTTAACTTCTTGAAGGTTTCTAAATAGGATTACCTTCAAAACTTTACAAACTTTTTAGAAAATAAAAATAAAAAAGAATGAAAAACTTATAAATTTAAAAATTACAATGAAGGAAAAAGTAAAAAATCAGATGTGTAGTCCACTAATGTATTTTGCTGGATCGTAATCTTCTATTGATGCCAACTCTTGCTTTCTCTTATCTGCCAAATACCAGTCTCGTATGCAAATACAACACTCCACTGTTTCTTTAGTCAAATTGGTTTTTTTGTCATCCACCACACGTCCACCTGCACTAAAAGCATGTTCTGATGCTACAGAAGACATTGGAATAGTCAATAGATCACGAGCCATGGCGGCCAACACCGGATAAACGCTTTCTTGTTGCTTCCACCAAGCTAAAAGGTCAAAACTAGATGCATCCTGCACCCGTATTACACCGACGTCAATGTACGATGATAACTCTGTCACAGTGTTGCTTGAGCTTGAGTTGGATGCCATGCCCGTAGACAGGGAAGAATACCACACATCCCTCTCACCAATACCTGTTTGCTGGACTTCTGAATGGCCCATACTAAGCCTTGTTGACACCAAAAATGTCACTTTGCCTCTTCAACATCAAGAAAGCTGCATGGAGTCGCAACCTGCCATAAATAGGCAATGCAATTTCTCCAAAAATTCAAATCTTGTCAGAATCAAACAAAAACTGCAAGATCCTTCAAGATAGCCAAGAGAAGAGTACACATGAAGTTTCGGGCCATTTCGACAACATTTGGCCTAACTTCACTTCTCCGACAGCTAAACGGGAGCTCTCGGCGGCGACATCATCGGAGACGTCAAAACTTCGATCAAAGCCTACAGATGACTCCAGCATGTCTCAAAAAGGCTCCATTCCAAATTTCAAGTCAAACCGACAACGTTTGACCCTCCATCAATGCTCGAGCAGCAAAATCAAGCCTCCCGGCGGCGGGAACCACCGAAGCCTTCGCTCATCAAACCAAGTGCATGAGTGGCTTCAACATGCTTCCAAAAGGCTGCACGTCGAATTCCAGGTCATTCCGACAACGTTTGACCAGGTTTCGATGCTCCGAGAGAAAATCAAGCCTACCGGCGGCGGAGCAACCCGGGACCATGACATCCAAAACGGAGCCCATGGAACGTCTCAAAATGACTCCAATAGGCTCCCCGTCAAATTTCAGGTCAATCGGACATCGTTTGACCACATATCAAAGCTCGGCATTTTCCCCGCAGCAAAATCAAGTGAAGCATCGACGGGACCCCAAACGGCTTCAAAACTCAAACAAAAGCCTATGGTTGGTCTTATTTATTGCTCAGGAGGCTTCACCTCAAATTTCAGGTCATTCCGACATCGTTTGACCAAGTTTCAGCTTCTGGCGGAAAATCAGCAGCTCTACGCGACAAAGTCTTCGGCTTTCCCGGAAAATTGGAAACTTTGCACTCTAAAAAATGCAAGGATTCTCATTAAGTTTTCTACAGGGAAATCAAGCCAATAAATGAGAAGAAATGTCAAGAAAAATACAGAAGAAAACGGCGACGAAAAAGACCTCAAAACGACCGCAAAACGGGCTCCGAAGGGGAAAAATCCCCCAGGGTCGCAGACCCCTGCGACCATGGCCCATGGTCGCCGGTCCATGGTCGCCGGCGACCATGGCCCATGGTCGCCGGCGACCATGGAGGTCCGGGTCACCGGATTTTCCGCCGGTGACCCGTTTTTCCGTCTTTTTTCGCGTTTCGCGCACTTTGGCCCCTGTGGTTCCCTGAAAATGTGATTTTTAGTGCTTGAAATTGACTCATATCCGACGACATCCGTCAAAATCACGGGTCAACCTCCAAAAGCATAAAATCATCAGTGATCGCTCCAAGATCGCCAACCGGCTGACCAAGAAAGTGCACTTTCTGTCCGACCGATCGTGAAATCGACAAGACAGATGTCACCGGCCCGCTCTTAGCTATCAATGTCTGAAGTTACATGTTCATCCGATGTCGATCAGCATGTAGATCCATCGATGATCATCGCCAGAAGAATTCCAGAAGACACGGCATGGCCCGCGACTCTTCGACTGCTCGGCGACCAATTAATGTGGTTAATTGACTAGCTTTATTGCAGTCATTAATTCATTTCTTTGGACGGCCCAATCAGAAGCAAGCATTTGGGAGTTACAAGTCAATTGATTCATGGCATTTAAACCATGAAACTCCTCCCATTATGGTAATTAAGGTGATTAAAAGCCCTTAATCTCCATCGGCCAATCAGATTCAAGGAAAAAGGAGTTACAAAATCAAGAAATAAATCTTGTAACTCCTCCCATTAAAGCCATTAAGGCTCATAAACCCTCCTAAATGGCTACCAAAGGCCTATAAATAGGAGAGCATTCCATTGAAATAAAGATCGGAAAAAAGATCGGAAAAAGATCGGGAAAAGATCGGAAAAAGATCGGAAAAAAGAGGAGAAAATCAGAAGATCAGAAAAAAAAGATCAGAAAGAGATCTGAGAGAAAGAAAAAGAGAGAAAAACTCTGCTGAAGTTCTGCACCGGCCACCACTACAAGGTGACAAAAGTCCCTTGGGGGGCACCCCCCCCAAGGTCCTTGCCTTCTCCCGCTGCCTCCAATGGCTTAGACGTGGCTTTTCAGCCCGTCTACTTAGCTTTTTATTGGACATAGGACCTTCTCTTGGTCTTTGTCCTCTAAAAACCTGAGGTTATAGCCAAGCCAAGCGAATCAAGAGCATCTTATGTTCTCATCTGCATGGATGACGGCGAGGCCCACACATGGCTTGCGACCGTCAATCTGAACGAGTCCCCCACAATCTCCTGAAAAGTTAGATCTTCCTTTTCTTGCTTTTCATTGTAGTTTGTATTTTTCTAAAAGAGACAAAAATCACAACTCTTGTCTTTCATTATTGATGAGAATTGTAAATCAGCTATAAACGCCAAAATCGGCTATAAATGCCAAACAAAATCGCCTTTCACGGCAAACCAAGAAAATGTCTCTTTTCTTAAATATTTGTGCAATGGAAAACTTGAAAGAAGTTGATTTCCTTTTTACTTGCGAAGGTTGATCTCCGGATGACCACTTGCAATTCCAAGTAAAATAGAAAATCTGGCACACCCACACAAAAGAAATGTTGATGCACGCTTCAGGGCCCGCCAGGGCGCGAAAGGGCCGGACCCGACGGACTCCCACGTTCCGCCGACCCCGGTAGCCGCCCCAGCAGGCGCCTCGGAGCGCGTTCCATCAAGCTGGCACACCCGGTGGGACTCGTTCATTTGAGAACACGGTGCTTGGAAATGAAATATTTGCATATCATACTTTTTGCTCTATGCTTATACTTCTTTTCCGGATTCCTTGGCTACTTTCTAGCTGGTAGCCTATGTTGGATTTTGCATCCTAAAAAAAATGAGATGGGATCTTTTGGAAATTTCTATTTCTTTGAGTTTGTTTCCATTCTTTCTCTTTTCAAAAAAACAAAAATCAGTTTTCTTAGTTTGAATTCAAAATTGAGAAACTTTGATCCTATCCTATCGTTCTTTGGCGCTTGCAGAAATGTTGAGCCCGTTCGACTAAGGTTTTGGGCCATCGTTTCTCTTCGATGAGTTCATTAGAGATTTCAAAAAAAAAATATTAAAATAAATAAAAAAAAAATCAGTTTTCTTAGTTTGAATTCAAAATTGAGAAACTTTGATCCTATCCTATCGTTCTTTGGCGCTTGCAGAAATGTTGAGCCCGTTCGACTAAGGTTTTGGGCCATCGTTTCTCTTCGATGAGTTCATTAGAGATTTCAAAGAAAAAAAAATCAAAAAATCAGTTTTCTTAGTTCTGAATTCAAAATTGAGAAACTTTGATCCTATCCTATCGTTCTTTGGTGCTTGCAGAAATGTTGAGCCCGTTCGACTAAGGTTTTGGGCCATCGTTTCTCTTCGATGAGTTCATTAGAGATTTCAAAAAAAAATATATTAAAAAAAATATAAATAAAAAAAAATCAGTTTTCTTAGTTTGGATTCAAAATTGAGAAACTTTGATCCTATCCTATCGTTCTTTGGTGCTTGCAGAAATGTTGAGCCCGTTCGACTAAGGTTTTGGGCCATCGTTTCTCTTCGATGAGTTCATTAGAGATTTCAAAAAAAAAATATATTAAAAAAAATAAAAATAAATCAAAAAATCAGTTTTCTCAGTTCTGATTCAAAATTGAGAAGCTTTGATCCTATCCTATCGTTCTTTGGTGCTTGCAGAAATGTTGAGCCCGTTCGACTAAGGTTTTGGGCCATCGTTTCTCTTCGATGAGTCTATTTGGGATTTGAAAAAAAGACATAGACCACTAAGGTTAAACCAATTGCGTTCTTTGATCACGATTGATTCAAGAAAAGCCTTGTCCAGAGTGTGGAGACAGCTTGACTGTTCTAGGCAAGGGTCCTCCAAACGGGTTCATTAAGTAATCCTACCCTTACCTGGGGGCAATTCTATCAATTGAGGTTTCATAAGACCGGGTTAGGAGGCCTATGTGTACTCTCTCGTCTTTAAATCTTAAAAAATTAAAAAAAAATAAAAATAAAAAAAAATATTTTCAAAAAAAAAAATCTTAAAAAAAAAAAAACAAAAATTTTCAAAAAAAATAAAATAAAAAAATAAATAAAAAAAATATTTAAAAAAAAATAAAAAATAAAATAAAAATAAAATAAAATAAAAAATCATTTCAAAAAAAAAATCTCAAAAAACTCGTCACTTTTTGGATTCAGATTCGAGAAATTGTGGTCTCTTCCCTTCTGAGTACTGGCGCTCGCGGAAATCGTTGAGCCCGTATTTGAATCGGAATGCCACCTGCTCTCTTTGACGAATCCATTTCTGACATTTCAAAACAAAGAATCCCATCTCATGGATGCGATCTCCAACATTTGTGCATAGCAATACTGGTACGCCCTTTCAGGGTCTACTGTATCTGTGACCGGCACATTTGTAACTCCTACCTTATATTCTTCTTATCTCGAGCAAGCTCCGCTTCTCGATAAGTCGAATTTAGGTATACAATTACTTCTAGCAGTCATTGGAACGCTCATTTCGAGCCTACCATGTTCGCTGTCAGAACAATTGTACCATCTATGGCTTTTTGCCTTCTTCATGTCGCTTGGGTCATATCCCTTGAGCGATTTGAAAAGACAACCATAGAAATTCCCATTTATGATCATTATATTCTTGTGATTACTAATGGATGTGGTCTTGTTTCAGAACTTTTTCGAAACTAACAATGGCAGCCTTAACCATTATCTTCGATGAGAACAAGCACCAACTCATGCTTCAACAGAAGCAAAGCACGCGCACTCATAAGCGCCCTGTCAGCTGCCGAAGCGTCAACTCCCTCGGCAACTCTCTGAACTCCGGGTCGACCTCGACTCCCCGGACCATCGTCTTCGGGACACTGGGACCATTCCCACTTCCCGAAGAACAAGCTGCGCCTGCTAAAAAGCAGAAGATCGCCTCTCAACGTGTCACTCCCGTGACACCAAAGGCGAGCGCCCAAAAGCCCGAAGCCCGCGGCACTCCCGCAAAGCCTCGACCAACAACCAACCAGGTCTACCCAAAGACTTGGTCTCCAAGACCTTCCCCAAAACAAAGAAGGTCTCAAACCTCCACCAAGCTAGCATTCCTGGCCCCACTCAAGGAGAACCAGTTCTACCCTCTTGCCTACATGAAAGAGGAGAGACCCATCTCCAACCTGACTCCCAAGTCAACCCAGCATGAACCGGCTTGTTCCTACAGGCCCAAAATCAGATCATGCATCACTAGGCCTCTACAAGCACCTGCCAGGGCCTACACCCCTTCAGTTCGACCCTTTATCTCTACAGGGGCCGAACTCGAAAGGTTTAAAGCTTCGCTGCAACAGGCAAAGGACCGGGTCCGCATCCTGTCCTTGCCCAACCACAAAGAAGACAAGCTCGGCTGCTGCGCCCGAGGGAGCACATCCTTCATCGTCAGAGCCCAGCCAGAGCTGACTGAAGCTCAAATCGCTCGTCGAGCACGCCGCCGTGCGTCCTATCGACAAAAGAGACTAGAGAAGCAACGGACCCAGCCTCCTACACTTCAAGTCTCCCATAAATGGGTCGAAAAAGAAAGACCCGACCAAGTTGCTGCCGTCCATATGGTTGGAAAAACCAGAAGACGCCAAAAGTCAGCATCAAAAATCCATGTCCGACGTCCGTAGCGTCACCGGGACACGAAGACATCCTGAAGAATCTCCTGACCCTTCAAGCCAAGGACGGGAGAGTAATCCTTCATCAAGCTCTTCATCAAAAAGAATGAGCCCCAGCTCGGTCACCAGGACGATTTCTTCGTTCGAATCCCGAGGGATGAACGTCTTGGCTACAAGTTCTGAGCCGCCACCTCAGAATCCACCTCGAGATGATGCGCTCGCACGCATCCAGCAGTTGGAACAAGGCCAGCAGAGGATTGAAACTCTGATGGAAAACCTTCTCCTCGTTGTCCAAAATCAGGTGAACAATGAGCCTCCTCCAAATCATAGCAATAACGAGGGAAATGGAGAAGAAAATGAGTCACGCGCCCTCACCAAAAAGGACGTAGACAGTATCCTCGCCAAAGCAAAAGAAGAGGATATACTCAAGGAGCATGGGATCAAGCCACCATATCCTTTATGGATGGACTCGGTCCCGTTCCCCACAAAATTCAAACATCCTACTCTCCAAACATATACGGGGAAAGGATCGGCCAGACAGCACGTCATCCACTTCAAGATCTTGACGAGAGCTATCGCGGATCAAGATGCACTCAAGATCCGCCTCTTTGCAAGTACCCTAAAAGGTACGGCCTTCGATTGGTACTCCACTCTGCCGGAGAACTCCATTCAGAACTGGGCTATGCTGGAGACACGCTTCCTGACCCACTTCCAAGGTGAGGATCATCCTGTTACTATGGCTCAGCTCTGCAGCCTAAAACAGGGAGAGAATGAGTCAACTTATGACTTCATTCACAAGTGGAAAGCAATGGCGTACAAATGCTCAGATGTACTGCCACAAGCGTCGCTAGTCGACATCTGCCGAAACAACATGAGAGCTAAAATCCGCTCCATGATCATCGGCAATAAATCAAAGAACCTGGGAGAACTCCTGGAAGCTTCCATGGAAGCTGAAACGGTGATCAAAGACCTCAACAGTCAGAAATCATCAAAGAAAGAGCCGACTGCTGTTGCAACCTCTAAACCAAAGAAGAAAGAGGTTCTTAATGTGCAGACTAAGTCAGCTCCTCAGCAACCAAAGAAAGCTGAAAATAGAGCTGCAGGTAAGAGACCTGAACTCTCTGATGCCTTCAAAGAGCGAGTAGAAAAGAAATATCCGTTCGATGAAGACGTCGAAGAAATCTTTGAGGCTCTCCTAGCAAATGGCAAACTCATTTTGCCAGAGCCCAAAAGACCTGGAGACGTTGGCAAAACCAATGATCCTCGGTACTGTCCATACCACCAGATGGTCTCGCATCCTCTCAATCAATGCTTTGTTGTGAGAGAGAAGATAAACGAGATGTGGAAAAACGGAGTCATCACCTTTGACAAAAACTATGGGACTGCCTCCGTCAACATGGTGTCATGTGGACAAACACCAAAATCACCGAAGAAGAAGATCACTACTTCCTTCATGGTGATAAACAAAATTCAAACGTCCGAAGTGTTGGTTCCTTGCCCGACACCAGATGGACAACCCATATGGGTACATCCCGATCTCCTGGAAGATGAAAATTGGGAGATCGTCAAAACAAAGCCGACCGCTCAGCAGCGAAGGCAAGCCAAGAAACATCTCCTCAAGCTCAAACGGCAAGAGAAGACCCAGCCAAAACAAGAAGTCCATGAAAAGGCAGAGGCCTCCTCTACCACTTCACTCGGGGCAACAGAAACGTCCCCTCCAGAGACTTCAAAGGCGGTAAGAAACTTCACTCTCAGTGATTTCATGCCACCTCAATTCAAAAAAGAAGCCATGCAGGGGGCATCATACTCTTGCAACTCGGTAGTTGGATTCTCCATTGATGGATACGAGTCCAGCGACACCGACGATGGATTCGAGCCCAACTACACCGATGAGTGGGAGGAATCTCTTGAAACAGGAGAATATCTCTCCGATGAAGAATGGGTTCCTGAAACTCACCTTATACCAGTAATCTGGTATAACCCCTTGCAACCACAAGGATCCTGGTCTGATGATGAAGAAGACCAAGAGGCTGCACAAGAAGATGCTGTTAACCCAGCACCTGTCATTGCTCCAGTGGAAATCAACTATGTTGAGCCACACGGAGAAGACGAAGAAGAGGATCTGGCTCCCATGCCTGATCTTGAAGAATATGCAAGGATCTTGCAGCGTCTCGCTCTAGAACAAGAGCAAGACCGCGTCAACGAGATTCCTCACAATCCAGAGCCGGAAGTCCCTGAAGCCCATCAGGTACCTCCTCCCTCAACTCCTGAAAATGGAGAACATTGCTGGATTGACGATCCTCTTACATCCGAGGATGAGTCTGACTCCGAGCAGGCAACATCTTCTATCAGAGCTTCCTGTAATGTAATATATCAGGATTATAGCTCTTCTGAAGCGTCGTCTGATGAGATTACCTACACTCCGACGACGCCTAGCAATGTATCCTCTGGAGCTACCTTGTCTCACGTGACTTTCACAGAGATGACACCCTCTCAGGTTTCTTCTCCTGAGACTGTGACTTCAGGATACACATTCTTCCCGACTCATCATCATGAAGAAAACCCAACTTGGGGTGATGGATGGGTTAACGAAGAAGAAAAGCTACTGGATGCTGTTCAGGACTTGCTCCCGGAAAATGCTCCGTGCAACACAATCACTGAGGATGGCAACTCTGCTGCAGATACATCCCCAGTAGATGAAAAACGACAGCCTCTTGATCCTGAAGACAATCTTCCAAACGAAGATCCTTCTCAAGAAGCTCTCGAAGTTGGTAGAGGCACCCGCTCTGGCCGGGACTACCACAAAAATTACAACCAATCTTCCTTTACTTATGTAAATCCTTCGGGAAAAGATGTTGTAAGCGCCCCCAGTGGCAACAATGATGAACATGCAGGCCCTAAGGAGGCTTTCAAGTATGACTTGGTTGAGCACTTCAAACACATACCTGCACGTCTTCACATCCTGGATTTATTACGAATGTCTCCACGCACTCGTGATAATCTCATCTCAGAATTACAAAAACTGAATGAGGATGTCGACAAACATGCCCCACAAGTCCTCCAAATTGAAATGGACTATCGGGTCAAAAACTCAGAAAACTCCTTAAAAGGAGAAAAAGAGAAAAGCGAGGGATCATGCATCCAATGCCTCTCGGTTCAAAAGGCAGCCAGTGCAACCATCGCCTTCACTAAGGAAGACCTCCTACTTGGCGAAGTAAGGCACAACCGACCCCTGTACTTCACAGGGTACATCAAAGAAATGCCGATACATAGAGTTCAGATCGACCCAGGTTCTGCACTCAACCTCATCTCCACTTCGGCTCTCGAAGAGTTGGGCATCCCACCCAGCAAGCTAAGCCACACATCTGTATCTATCTTTGGATACGATGGGAGCGCTCAAAGGCCTATCGGCAAAATCAGGTTCAAATTGCAAATCGGTGATCTTATCTCTGAGGTCACTGTGTATGCGATAAAAACCCTCTCATGCTACAACATCCTTCTCGGACGTCCTTGGATACACGAGAACGGTGTTGTCCCTTCAACTCTACATCAATGCATCAAGTTCGTCGGCGACGACGGCATGGTACATCGTGTCTTTGCGGACAGAAAACCCTTCAAAGGTAAAGAAGTCCACTTCGCAGACTCCCAGATGTATGAAGGAGAAAAAGAAGAAGAGGAAATAGCACCCCCTGCTGAAAATCTCCAGAAAGATAAAGGCAAGGCTCCTCAAAAATCACCGGAAGAAAACAAACCCTCCGGTAAATTAGAAGAGAGTAGTCAATCTCCCTTCCTCATCTCCCTCAAATCTTCAAAACCTTTGGTCATCACGACTAAAGTGAAGAAGGCGAAACAAAAGCCTGGGGGCAAATTTGTTGTCTCTCTCGTGTCTATCATGCAAGACACAGACTCGGACTCAGAGCCAGAAGATGATGCATCGTCAAGCCAAGCTGACACTCAGCAAGTTCAGCCTGCTCTCACTCCGATGGAGACACCTGCTGATGTAGAAGATCCTACGTCTGCTACCTTTGTTGTTCCGGCAACATCACCAAAGCAAAGGCCGATCTTCTTCCATAGATCGGACGCTTCTTCATCAAACTCCATGCTGGAACCTTTCCAAAATGAAGGTATGCCTCAGCTATCTCTATATAGTCCTGTGGCACAAGCAATTATGAAGAAAATGGGCTATGACGCTCAAAACCCAGTCGGTTTGGGAGAAAGACGCGGTATTCTCACGCTTGGAGACTCTACGGTCATGTAGAAAAGTCTTCATATGGGTTAGGGTATGATCCCGACACTCCTCTGAGACAGTTGACACAAAGGCTTAAAAGTCGTTTTACCGACCAAGCCTCAACATCTAAAGTCCACGAAGACATCGATCTCCCTGGAAATCTCTTTAAAGGGTTACCTGACAAAGATCCAGGAAGCTCATCCAATTGGTATGATTTCTCTGATGATAAAGAGGAATCGTCCGATAATACAGACTTGTGGCATCCTGACCCAGAAGAACCCTCGTCTCCAAAAGAAATACCAGACTCAACAGGCGATTGGGACTATCTCATAGCAAGCCTTGAGGAGATCACCAATCAAGAAAATCCATGGAAAGGAACAGAGCCTTGGTCTGGTAATGCAGTTGAAACTCCAGAAGGTTTCGTTGAGTTGGAAGCCTCCGAAAATATTGTGGAGGAACCACCTTCGAACCTTCCGACAGAAGATCCTGTTCAAAAGATAAACTTGGGAACACCTGATAACCCACGTCCTGTATTCATAAGCAAGAATATAAAGGATGATGAGTTACCCGAGTATATCGCTTTTCTTCGTGAGTTCGTTGATTGCTTTGCATGGTCCTATGCTGAAATGCCTGGTTTAGACCCCAAAGTAGCAGTCCACAAACTCAATCTTCAAGAAGAAATCAAGCCTGTCAAACAAGGCCAAAGAAGATTCCGTCCAGATGTGATGGATAAAATTGAACAAGAAGTTCAAAAACTCAAAAGCGTTGGCTTCATCCGTGAGGAACAACATCCAGAATGGTTGGCCAACATTGTCCCCGTGACAAAGAAAAATGGGCAGATCAGAGTCTGTATTGACTATAGAGACTTGAATGGCGCTTGCCCTAAAGATGAATTCCCGCTCCCCATACCGGAGGTGATGATTGACAATACCTGCGGATTCGAGCGAATGACATTCATGGATGGCTTCTCTGGTTACAATCAGATAAAGATGCATCCCGAGGATGAAAAACACAGTTCATTTCGGACTCCATTTGGCGTGTATTGCTACACTGTCATGCCATTTGGTCTGAAAAATGCTGGTGCCACATATCAGAGGGCTATGATGAAAATATTCCAAGATATGCAGCACAAAACGGTCGAATGTTACGTTGATGACCTCGCCGTCAAAAGCAGAAGAAAAGAAGACCATCTCAAAGATCTTCGGGAAGTCTTCCTCCGACTTCGCAAACACAAACTGCGGATGAATCCTCTAAAATGCTTCTTCGGCGTCTCGTCGGGTAAGTTTCTCGGATTCCTTGTTCGGAAAGCTGGAATAGAACTTGACCCCATAAAAGTCAAGGCTATTCTAGAAATGCCCTCTCCAAGAACCCTAAGGGAACTAAAAGGGCTTCAAGGGAGATTGGCCTACATCAGACGGTTCATCTCCAATCTTTCGGGGAAATGCCGTCCATTCTCTCGATTGATGAAAAAAGGTGTAGACTTTGTCTGGGATGCCGACTGTGAAGCCGCATTTCAAGATATCAAGTCATACCTGACCAAACCTCCAGTGTTAGCTGCCCCTGCCACTGGAAAACCATTCATCTTGTACACAAGAGCTCTTGATCATTCTGTAGGCGCTCTGCTTGCACAAGAGAATGGTGAGGGAAAAGAAGCTGCTCTATACTACCTCAGCCGCATGCTAGTAGGTGCAGAGCATCGCTACTCTCCAGTCGAAAAAGAATGCCTTGCAGTGATGTTCGCCGTACAAAAGCTACGTCACTACTTGCTTTCCAACACAGTCTACCTGGTCTCAAGGATCAATCTCTTGAAGGTTCTTGTCACAAAGGCAGGTTCTCTCAATGCCCGACTGGCAAAATGGTCCATCCTTCTATCACAATTTGATATAAGGTATGTGCCACAAAAAGCAATCAAAGGCCAAGCTCTAGCAGATTTCCTCGCAGAGCATCCATTGCCTAAAGATTCACCACTCAGAGATGATCTCCCAGATGAACCTGTCTACAACGTGGAGACTTCCTCACCAAATGCCTCCTGGGACATGTACTTTGACGGTGCAACCAGGACAAATGAAAACAGAAAGCTGATCTCGGGAGTTGGCATCCTCTTTGTTAGCCCTGACAAATACATGATTCCACACGCTTTCTCGCTACTGGAACCATGCACAAACAATGCAGCTGAATACCAAGCTCTGATCCTAGGATTGGAACTCGCCATTGAATCCGGTATCACCATGCTGGAAGTCTTTGGAGACTCTCAACTGATCGTCAACCAGATGAATCAGAAATATGAAGTCAGGAAGCCCGATCTGCTGCCTTATTACAACAAGGCACAATCGCTTCTGCAAAAGTTTGACATCTGCAACATCACCCACATTCGTAGAGGTGAAAACATCCGTGCAGATGCCCTGGCCGGACTTGCCGCATCAATGGCGATCCAGGAAGGGGAAAACATGCAAATTACAGTGTGCGAGAGAAGGACCCTCCCTCCTCTTAACACACACCAAGCAGTTGCTGAATGCCACCGGGTGGTTGGAAGTCGGATCTCTATCCTTCAACCTTCAATCGGCGACTGGAGGGATCCGTTCATTGATTACACTATGTTCGGAATCCTACCTGAAGATCCAAAAGAACGGGTAAGCATCCAAAGGCGAGCCCCAAACTTTCATTTGGATATCCCTTCAAAGATCCTTTACAGGAAATCCTTCAACGGAGTACTTCTACGCTGCTTGTCACAACAAGAAGCTGAAGAAACACTCAAAGAAGTTCACGCTGGTCTTTGTGGAGCTCATCAGGCTGGTCCCAAGCTCTACGACCAAATCAAAAGGTTAGGTTACTACTGGCCTACCATGGTACCCGACGCAATGCAATTTGCTAAGCGCTGCCAACAATGCCAAGTTCATGGAGACTACATTCACATGCCTCCGGAATGGCTACATCCTACAGCAATCTCATGGCCTTTCGAAGCATGGGGCATGGACATCATAGGTCCTATCTCCCCCCCTTCAAGCAAAGGTCATCGCTTCATCTTCGCTGCTACGGATTATTTCTCCAAGTGGTCAGAAGCATTTGCGTTCAACGAAATGAAGACCTCATCAGTTCTTCAGTTCCTGCGCACCAACATCATTTGTCGTTTCGGCATACCCAAGAGATTCGTCCATGATAACGGACCACAATTCCGGGATCATCGATTCTACAGGTTCTGCGACAAATACAAAATCCAAAGCTGTCCTTCGACTCCATACAATCCGGCAGCAAACGGATTAGCAGAAGCCTTCAACAAGACACTCTGCAAAATCCTCAAGAAAATGGTCTCTAGTCACAAAAGAGACTGGAGCGATAAACTGTCTGAAGCTTTGTGGGCCTATCGAACCACCGTTCGAGGACCAACCCATAGCACACCATTCTCCTTGGTCTATGGATGCGAAGCTGTCGTGCCCCTAGAGGTACAAATTCCTTCTCTGAGGGTATCTCTACAAAATGACATGACTCAAGAAAGCAATGCGAAATTGCGACTCCATGAGCTGGACAATCTCGATGAGAGACGGCTCGAAGCTCGACAAAGCATTGAACTTTACCAAGCACGCATGGCAGGATCTTTTGACAAAAGGGTCAGGCAACGCGCCTACAAAAAGGGTGACTTGGTTCTTGCGGTAAAAAGACCAATGGTCTTCGCACACAAATCCAAAGGCAAATTTGAACCAAAATGGGAGGGACCCTACGTCATTGACAAGGTCTTCTCCAATGGCGCATATGCCCTCCTAAACATGGAAGGCGACAGATGTATGCTGCCTGTCAACGGCAAGTTCTTGAAGCGGTACTACCCTTGAAGACTTACCCAACTGGGTAAGAGCAATGCCTGTATGGCCAAAACCTGCTCTCAGGTACTCGCTCGTCAAACCCACTCTCTTTAGAATTTTCATATCAAATGTCAAAATTTCTAGAGATTCAAAAACAATGCTTACTTTTACCGTTTCATTGTTCAAAAAAAAACAAAAAAATCCAAGTTTAGGAGCCTCTCCCTGACTTGACCAAAACTTTCGATCCTTGAACTAAAATTCATGGTTTGAAACAAAAATCCGGATTCAGGGATTTCCACCCTAGTCCACCTTACCTTTTACCGCCAAATGGTTTTAGGTCAAAATTTACGACCCTCGTGTCTTTAAACAAAAAAAAAATGGTTTTTCAAAAACCGCGGGGAAGTGACACTTAGTCGATACTCGCAAAAAAATCAAAAAATCGGAAGGATGCGAACCCCATTCGATACTTCCAAAACCTCTAAAATCGTGGAGACGCAACATTTCAGTTGATATCCACAACCCAAATTTCAAAGGTTCGAGAAAACCTCAAATTTCAAAAATCACGGGGAAACGACATCAAGTCAGTACCCGCAAAATCAAAAGTTTTGGGAAAAGCAGGGAAGCGACGCTTAGTCGATATTTGCACCCCAATTCGCGAGGAAGCGACATTCCATCGATACTTGCAAAACCTAACCCGCGAGGAAGTGACATTCCATCAATACTCGCAAAACCGAATGAGCAAGGAAGCGACATTCCATCGATACTTGCAAGACCATTCAGCGGGGAGGCGACATTTAGTCGATACCTGCATTTTGAAAGCCAAAAAAAATCTGGCTATAAACGCCAAAACCTGGCTCTTTTGCCAAAAACCGGCTATCAATGCCACCAAATCGGCTATAAATGCCACACACAAAAAAAGACCTGACTCTCATGTCAAAACCGGCTATAAACGCCACAAACCGGCTATCAATGCCACAAAAAATTGGCTTTCACGCCGGCAAACCAAAACTTGGCTTTCAAAAAATGGCTATCAATGCCACCAAACCGGCTATAAATGCCACAAATTGGCTATCAATGCCACCAAACCGGCTATAAATGCCACAAATTGGCTATCAATGCCACCAAACTGGCTATAGATGCCACAAAACAAACACCGGCTTCCATGCCAACCAAAATTTTGGCTTTTACGCCATAAAATTTCGGCTTCCATGCCATCTCAAAATTGGCTCCCATGCCACGAACAAAATTTTTGGCTCTTATGCCATCTCAAAAATCGGCTATAAATGCCACCCACAAAAAAAAAACCTGACTCTCATGTCAAAACTGGCTGTAAATGCCACAAAAATCCGGCTTTCATGCCAAATTCGTTTCCCCTACCAAAACAATCATTTGACAAAAGATTTTCACAAAATGACAAAACTTTTGATCAAATCCCATTTAGCAATCGCTTTCATCACAAAAAGATTTGAGTGAGCGTAGGGAAAACAAAAAAAAAAGAGAGTACCAAAAAAATACATGTGGTACCAAAAAAAAGGAAAGTGTTCACAAGCATTACAAAAAAAAAAGTACCAAAAAAATACATGTGGTACCAAAAAAAAGTGTTCACAAGCACTGCAAAAAAAAAGAAGTACCAAAAAAATACATGTGGTACCAGAAAAAGAAGAATGGTTTCTGCTACAAAAAATCAGGAGCTCAGCCAAAAATGGTCTCCAGCCAAAGCTTCAGCTCCTCAAGCAAACTTTTGGCCTCAGCCGTCAGAGTTTCCAAGGCACGCTTCTTCAGGAACTTGCCATGAGATGCTGGCGAATGCCGTAACCCTTCTTTTACACCGGGAAGCTCTTCCCCAGCAGTTTGCCATCGTTCGTTTTCTAGAGTCCTCCTCTCGAGAACTTGACCGGCATCTGCAACCCTGCGAATCAAAGTACTCTCCCTGTCACGAGCCTCTGTTATAGCAGCCCACTTCGCATCGACTTGTGCCTTCAAATGCTCAAGACGTTTCCTGGCCTCCTCAACTTCCCTATCAAGGACGTTAAGGTCATGCCTCAATCCGATGATGGCTAGCTCTTCCAAGTTCTTCTCAACAAACTGGACCTTCTCCCAGGCCTGCTGAACGGCCACATTAGAAGATCTGGCGGATCGACGAGGTACGCTTGTAGCAGGCTCTTTACCCTTGTTCGCTCTGGAGGAACCACCTGCAAAGGTTGGAAAAGAAAAAGATCGTCATCAAAATGACAGGATTTCGCTAAAAAAAAAAAGGGTCACTTTGTCCCACCAAAAATCTGGCGAAATTTTGGCATGACTCCGGGGCAATTCCAAAGAAAAAGGAAATACCCCGACGGAAATAGAAAGTTTGGAGATGGGCTCAACATTGCTGCGGGCTCCGAAACTCCAAACTTTCGAAACCTCAAAATCTCCACAAAATCAAGAAGGGCTCAACATCGCTGCGAGCTCCAAATTCCCAAATTTGCAAAGATTTTCAGGTATGCTATCACATCATGCTACTCAATTCAATTTACAAAAAGTACATGCATGAACATCTAGATTTGCATAAAAAGAGGGAGAAAGAAAAGAAAAAAAAAAGAAACTTTCTCAAAAAAAAAAAGAGGGAGAAAGAAAAGAAAAAAAAAAGAAACTAACCACAAAAAAAAAAAAAAAAAAAAGAAAAGAAAAGAGACACACGTGGAAAAAAAAAAACAGAAATCATGTGGAAAAAAAAAAGAAAAAAAAAAAAGAGAAGAAGAATAGAAAGAAAGAAAAAAAAAAAGAAGAAGAAAGAAAAAAAAAAGAGAAGAGAAACTTTCTTTTTTTACCATCCTATTCTCTACATAGAGTTTTCTTGAAAGAAAAAGAAAGAAAACTTACTTGAAGCCATTGATGGAGAAGAAGAAGGAAAAAGCTTGAAGATCCTTGAAGAAGAAAAACTCTTGGTCTTGGAGCTCTCTTGAGATTGTTGCAAAAGAAAGCAATAAGAGCAAGAGATCCTACCTCCCTTTGCTTTTATAGGAGAGAGCAAATCAAAGAAGGAAACAAAGAAGAAAGGTAAGTGTTACTAATTAGTAACCTTACCAAAAGAGAAGGAATTAGAAAGATTCTTTCCCAAAAAGAAAGATGTCTTTGAGAGATTTTCTCCCAAAATCAATCAATGAGAGATTCTCTCCAACAAAATAGGATATTGAAGATTCTTTCCCAAAAAGAAAGATACCTTGAGATATTCTCTCCCAAATTAAGGGAATATGAGAGATTCTCTCCCATAAAGATATTTTTAGATATTCTCTATCCAAATGAGATATCTTTAGATATTCTTTACAAAAATGGCCCCACATGAGATCTAAGCCATCCTAAAAAGCTTAAAGGTCCCATGGGCTAGCCCATATGAGCCAGGTTTGACCACCTAGGCACTAAAAAAAAAAAAAAAAAAAAAAAAAAAAGAAAAAATGGGCTTTTAGTCAGAAAAAATCCCTCTTACCAAGAGCATACAATAATGGTTCCATGCCTCTTTTGAGTTGATTGGACCATACAAAAAAAATCCCAAGCCCCATGAGCTTCCAAAAATCAAACCATCCAGCCTCATATACCAAATTGAGCCAAAATCTTGAAATTGACATTTCACAAAAATCCAAACCACTCCAATGGACCCACACAGTCCCGAAGAGTGACCAAAAACCAAATCCTGGTCCCCTAACTTGCCACATACAGCTTGTTAGGTCACAAGACCAAAACAAAAAACCAAACCCTGATCCCCCAACTTGCCACATACAGCTTGTTGGGTCACAAGATCAAAACCAAAACCCGATCCCCTAACCTGCCATATATAGCTGGTTAGGTCACAAGATCAAAAACAAAAACCCAAATCCATATCCCTGATGTCATCTTCAAAACTTTGCCTCGAGATGGTGTTTGATTCCTTTCACTATCATAAAATTCCCCTGGAAGCTCAAAGGCTACTATACCAAAGGAAAGATTGCTCAAAGACTCTTGGTCAAGACACAAGCTCTCCTTCAAAAATCTCTTCGAGGCACATCGACTACAAAAGACAAGCAATTCGTCGCTGTACCTCGAGGGGGCATTTGTTGACACCAAAAATGTCACTTTGCCTCTTCAACATCAAGAAATCTGCATGGAGTCGCAACCTGCCATAAATAGGCAATGCAATTTCTCCAAAAATTCAAATCTTGTCAGAATCAAACAAAAACTGCAAGATCCTTCAAGATAGCCAAGAGAAGAGTACACATGAAGTTTCGGGCCATTTCGACAACATTTGGCCTAACTTCACTTCTCCGACAGCTAAACGGGAGCTCCCGGCGGCGACATCATCGGAGACGTCAAAACTTCGATCAAAGCCTACAGATGACTCCAGCATGTCTCAAAAAGGCTCCATTCCAAATTTCAAGTCAAACCGACAACGTTTGACCCTCCATCAATGCTCGAGCAGCAAAATCAAGCCTCCCGGCGGCGGGAACCACCGAAGCCTTCGCTCATCAAACCAAGTGCATGAGTGGCTTCAACATGCTTCCAAAAGGCTGCACGTCGAATTCCAGGTCATTCCGACAACGTTTGACCAGGTTTCGATGCTCCGAGAGAAAATCAAGCCTACCGGCGGCGGAGCAACCCGGGACCATGACATCCAAAACGGAGCCCATGGAACGTCTCAAAATGACTCCAATAGGCTCCCCGTCAAATTTCAGGTCAATCGGACATCGTTTGACCACATATCAAAGCTCGGCATTTTCCCCGCAGCAAAATCAAGTGAAGCATCGACGGGACCCCAAACGGCTTCAAAACTCAAACAAAAGCCTATGGTTGGTCTTATTTATTGCTCAGGAGGCTTCACCTCAAATTTCAGGTCATTCCGACATCGTTTGACCAAGTTTCAGCTTCTGGCGGAAAATCAGCAGCTCTACGCGACAAAGTCTTCGGCTTTCCCGGAAAATTGGAAACTTTGCACTCTAAAAAATGCAAGGATTCTCATTAAGTTTTCTACAGGGAAATCAAGCCAATAAATGAGAAGAAATTTCAAGAAAAATACAGAAGAAAACGGCGACGAAAAAGACCTCAAAACGACCGCAAAACGGGCTCCGAAGGGGAAAAATCCCCCAGGGTCGCAGACCCCTGCGACCATGGCCCATGGTCGCCGGTCCATGGTCGCCGGCGACCATGGAGGTCCGGGTCACCGGATTTTCCGCCGGTGACCCGTTTTTCCGTCTTTTTTCGCGTTTCGCGCACTTTGGCCCCTGTGGTTCCCTGAAAATGTGATTTTTAGTGCTTGAAATTGACTCATATCCGACGACATCCGTCAAAATCACGGGTCAACCTCCAAAAGCATAAAATCATCAGTGATCGCTCCAAGATCGCCAACCGGCTGACCAAGAAAGTGCACTTTCTGTCCGACCGATCGTGAAATCGACAAGACAGATGTCACCGGCCCGCTCTTAGCTATCAATGTCTGAAGTTACATGTTCATCCGATGTCGATCAGCATGTAGATCCATCGATGATCATCGCCAGAAGAATTCCAGAAGACACGGCATGGCCCGCGACTCTTCGACTGCTCGGCGACCAATTAATGTGGTTAATTGACTAGCTTTATTGCAGTCATTAATTCATTTCTTTGGACGGCCCAATCAGAAGCAAGCATTTGGGAGTTACAAGTCAATTGATTCATGGCATTTAAACCATGAAACTCCTCCCATTATGGTAATTAAGGTGATTAAAAGCCCTTAATCTCCATCGGCCAATCAGATTCAAGGAAAAAGGAGTTACAAAATCAAGAAATAAATCTTGTAACTCCTCCCATTAAAGCCATTAAGGCTCATAAACCCTCCTAAATGGCTACCAAAGGCCTATAAATAGGAGAGCATTCCATTGAAATAAAGATCGGAAAAAGATCGGGAAAAGATCGGAAAAAGATCGGAAAAAAGAGGAGAAAATCAGAAGATCAGAAAAAAAAGATCAGAAAGAGATCTGAGAGAAAGAAAAAGAGAGAAAAACTCTGCTGAAGTTCTGCACCGGCCACCACTACAAGGTGACAAAAGTCCCTTGGGGGGCACCCCCCCCAAGGTCCTTGCCTTCTCCCGCTGCCTCCAATGGCTTAGACGTGGCTTTTCAGCCCGTCTACTTAGCTTTTTATTGGACATAGGACCTTCTCTTGGTCTTTGTCCTCTAAAAACCTGAGGTTATAGCCAAGCCAAGCGAATCAAGAGCATCTTATGTTCTCATCTGCATGGATGACGGCGAGGCCCACACATGGCTTGCGACCGTCAATCTGAACGAGTCCCCCACAATCTCCTGAAAAGTTAGATCTTCCTTTTCTTGCTTTTCATTGTAGTTTGTATTTTTCTAAAAGAGACAAAAATCACAACTCTTGTCTTTCATTATTGATGAGAATTGTAAATCGGCTATAAACGCCAAAATCGGCTATAAATGCCAAACAAAATCGCCTTTCACGGCAAACCAAGAAAATGTCTCTTTTCTTAAATATTTGTGCAATGGAAAACTTGAAAGAAGTTGATTTCCTTTTTACTTGCGAAGGTTGATCTCCGGATGACCACTTGCAATTCCAAGTAAAATAGAAAATCTGGCACACCCACACAAAAGAAATGTTGATGCACGCTTCAGGGCCCGCCAGGGCGCGAAAGGGCCGGACCCGACGGACTCCCACGTTCCGCCGACCCCGGTAGCCGCCCCAGACGGCGCCTCGGAGCGCGTTCCATCAAGCCTAGTTGTACCCATTTGCTCACAATAAAATTGAAAAAGTGCTTGTAAATTTGCCCTAATATTTGAAAAAACATTTAAATCTATATAATTCATGTTTTTATTTATTCCATCAATAAAAAACTGTACACCACTTAATTTTAACCTAGGATCAAATACAGCAGCTAAAGAAAATGTCATTGAAGCCTCTTTCCAATATTTATTAAATTTTTCTTCCATGTTTTAATAGTGCTACTCAGTAAAAAATGATCTCTAAATCTACTGAATTGTAAAATAATTTTAAAAAGCTTCATTAAAGCTTCATTAGATGTGGGATAATATATCCCGGAAAAAAATATTATTGAAGTATAAAAAGCTTCTAATAAATCTCTTATTTGGGTACATAACTCCCAATGTTCATCACTAATCATCAAATGTTGTGCATGAAAAGCACAAAATTCATTCAAAACAGTTCTCCGATCAAGTGCCTTATTTAACAAATCATATATAGAATTCCATCTATGTTCTACCTCCTTAGGCAATTTAATAGCTGATACGCCTTGCCTCGCACATATTCCAGCATACAATTGTCTTCTCTGTACGGAGGTGAAAATAAATCTAGCAATGTCTTTAATAGCATCGTGTAACTAACAGTATGCTTTAAACCGACCTTTGCAATAAGATTTAAGATGTGACATACACATTTATTTTGAAAGATAGAGCTATCTATCAGAGTTGCAAGTGGCATCTGCATTCTCATTAATTCAATAGCCTCTGTATTATTACTGGCATTATCTAAAGTTATAGATAAAACTTTTTCTTTAATATTATATTCATCTAGTTTTTCCAAAATAAATGTAATTATTCTAGTGCCATTGTGTGGCCATTCAAGACTGCTAAAACTAATTATACGTTTATTAATAATCCATTTTGAATCTATGTTATGTGCAGTAATACAAAGATAACTGTCGCCCCCTTTAGATGTCCACATGTCTGTGGTTAGGGCTATTCTACCAGGAATTTCTGCAAGGTAATTTTTTATATTTGTTTTCTCTTCCTGCCAGAGTATAATAGCATCATTTCTGGCTGTATTTCTTGAAATCCTGTGAAATTGTGGTTGACAGTATTTCTGGACCCATTCTTTAAAAAACTCATTTTCAACAAAACAAAATGGTAATTTGGATAACACAATCATTTTAACAAGATTTTATCTACAACTTCGTGCATTAAAAGAAAAAAGACACAAACTGCTACTATTGCTACCACCACCAGTACTAGAAATTTGGGTCTGTATTCCAGGCCTCCCTATCCCTGCATCTGTTGGCTTTTTAATGCCTGGACATATACGCATATGCCTTGCCAAATGGCCGGTACCCATTTTTGACTGGGCACCATAAATCTTACTACAAAATTTGCATTTTGCCTTTTCAACTGTTTTTCCATTTTCAACAACCTCAAAAATTGTAAATATTTCCCAAACTGGTGAAGTTCTATTCCTCTTGGTTGGTTTACGGGAACTCTGAGGAAATGAGGGTGGTAAATCACCTACTTCATCTTCTAATTCAATAAAACTTTCTTCTTCCCCTAAATTAACTGAAGATGATTCTGTGGAAAATCTTCTAGCCATATTTCAAAAAATAAATTTTATAAGTAATAACAGTAATAGGCTCTAATAGCCTTCTTTTGTGATAATTAATATAAGAAATGGGAGAAAATGAGAGTTAATATAATATAATATAAACTTATATATGGAATCTCAAATTAAATAATATAAATAGCTCTAAATCTTTGAAGGCCCCTTTAATCTTGTCTCTTGATGACTTGGTTTTTGGCTCCCCAAAAACTTTTTAGAGAGAGTGAAATAGTTGAATGCTTTAAGAGAGAGCTAGAGAATGTATAAAGAAAATGAGAGAGTTGTGTAAATTGGTGAGGAATGAGAATGGGAGGGTTATAGTATTTATAGACTTTGTAAAATGAAAAATGACACAAAATACCCTTTATATGACCGTTTTATAGCTGTTGGGGGGGTAAAAATGACTTTTTTTTCAAAAAAAAGGCTTATGGACGTTGGGCTAGCCTGGCGGGCTAATCCCAGCGGGCTGCAGCCCCCAGCCCATGTTCCTGGCGGGCCCGGGCCAAATGGGCCAGCGGGCCCAGCCACCTAGGCCCAGCCCAGCCCATGTGCGGGCTGTGCCTTTGCGGGCCGGGCCAGGCCGCGGGCCGTTGACTAGCGGGCCGGCCTGGCCCATTTGACATCCCTATTTGCATCCCTACGTAAACCTCTAGTAAAATGTATATCACATTCCCAACCTTCTCAAAATATTTAAATCTCACATTAATAAGATTCAGAAGAACAAAGATGTTGCTACTGATTGAGGATCTCTTCCAAATTTTCCAACAATAAGTAGGCTGTTGAGTAAATTGAAAGACGGGCATAGCTACAATGCAGCGGATGCAGCGCCTGGCATTTGCACACGAATAGGGCCCACCTTTAAGAAATCCAATTTGTTCGTTTTTTGTTCTAACACCCAGTGTATTATATACATATAAAATATTATTCAAATTAGCAATATGCACACCGTTGGATTAACTAAATCCTAAACACATGATTCGACTTATTCTACTTTCTCTCTCTTACTGTTAGAAAAGAGAAGTTGGGCTCCTACTTAAAACCAACTTGTTAATCTAACGATAGGCCCCAAGAAATACACATTTTAAACCTTTAAATACAAATATCAGGATGAGTGTCAAAAAAAAATTATGAGATTGGATGTCTTAAAAGTAGGCCCCATTCATGCCAGGCGCTGCAGCTGCATTGTAGCTTTGCACTTGAAAGACAGGGCAGTTTTCATGATGAATCCGGATCATAAGCTTTCTCTGCACCTAGAAACAAAACTATGGCCACTGCATCTTCTTCTTCACTTCCTAACTCTAAAAAGTAAAAAAAAAAAAAAAAAAAAGAAAAAGCCCACGTGATTGATTTTTTTTCTTTTGACTTTTCAGCAGCCAATAAGAGAGAGCTTCTTCCTAAATCTTATCTGAAAGTCAAAATCTTATCATTTACGAGACCCAAACAAGCTAAGGCCCAGGAGCCTAAGAGCCTAAGACCCAAAAAAATGTGTCACACAAAAACGAATGGGTCCCACTTGCTCGGAATTCTTTACATAAAATAATGAAGACATAATGAAGACTGAAAGTTCAGGGGCGGAAACTTCCATGTATGTACATCAGTACATGCATGCTTGCGCCCAAAGTTATTTAACTTAAATTCCAATAACTTTCCTACAGCTTTCATTGTCGTGGGCCTCGTGGCCCTCGTGGGTCTTTAATAAGATGCAAGTGGTACGGTTGTGGGTCCCAGAAGTTCAATAGACGGTGGGAAAGTCTTTGGATTAGTTAGCCATGACATGGTGGTTAAAGTTAAAATTAGTACCTCTGTTTTCTCTAGGTTGGTCTATGGGTTCACCAGTGATTCTTTAAGTTGAGTATCACGGACTGATCTTTGAGCATTTGTGTTATATTAAGGTGCAAATACCACTTAACAATGAGTGTGATGCCATCCACTCCCATTACATAGGCTGTTTATTTCACTAGTTTAGATGGTCCGGATATCAAATTAACTCCCATCTTATGAAGTATCCCCAAAACTTTACTTTAACATGAGCTGGTTCCTTTGTAAGATTCACAACTATTAATTTTATGGATCTAGATTGTTCGTAAGATTAACTTTACTTTAACAATGAGTTTCTTTAAAAAAGTGATTAATGAATGCCAACAATAGTTATTAATCACGTGATTAACAACTATTGTTTGCATTCATTAATCACTTTTTTATTAAAAAGTTAATGAGTTGGTGAGACCAACTCCTAACTCCTCATAAAATAAAATTTAGAGACACCCTATGTCGAAAGAGGATCCATCCGGACTCGCCTATGACTTTCCGACCGCTTATTGATCTAAATCTTATCCAAAACGTGTTTTAAAATTAAATCATGAAAGTCCCCAGCCCAGAGTTAAGAGACCCATCTTGTCTCTTGATCATGGACCAAGCCTTTGTTGAACAGTTAGTCAAACAATCTCAACCTTTGTGGATGACACGTCACCTGAAGGAATGCCCCAAATCAGATGACCTGGCCTAACTACGACTCCTTCTCGAAATTGGAGTGGGTATTGAATTTGGGTCCCTACGCGTCATCTATGATGGAGGCTCTATATAAATAATATGCCATTACTTCTCTTGTCCATCTCACCATCAATTCGCTATTCATTCACAAAGGTTGATTTTCATTGGGAGAATTCATTTGGGAAGTGTAGAAAAGAAGGGAAGGACTTGGTTTTTCATTTTTCTTTCTTTAGCTTTTGGAAGGGTTACTACAAACGATATTCATATCATGTCTATGATCATATCTCTACCGTCCAAGAACATTTATGGCTTCAATCTCCTTTCTAGTCATGGAGCGCGGAATCGAATGAATACTTCTTCTAGCCGTCTTGACGTTGCAAGATCAAACCGTGGAGGACGTTTTTTCGCAAATCATGGGATGCAATGGGGGATTATTGGGTGTCAAGTTAGCAGCACAGTAATGCATGCAGTCATGTAACTACTCTTCTTCTTCTTCTTCTTCTTCCTCTCCTTCTTCTTCTTTACTTCTCCTCTTAGGTGATTTTGAAACTCCAAGGTTGATGGGTTTTCATGGAAGGGAATTCCCACTGCTAGTTGGAGAAATCTAGTGGGGGAGACTTTCCTTTGGATATTCATTAATTACTTTTCTCCAGTATGGATTATGCACTCTGATAACAAGAAAATTGTGCAGGAGAAAACCAATTTTGAAAGTTAAAACCCTTCTTAAAATTTTTTTTAAAAAAATCTTCAATATATCTTCAGTTGCTCTAGAGAAAAGTGTGTTTTGTCTGCCCTCTTTGAGGAGAACAATATTCAAATAGAAGAAAATTAGAATTGTGTGCCTTTTTTTTTTTTTTTTTTTTTGAGTTCTTGTTGGTTTGTAGTTCATGTTAATCAACACTTTTCAGTTAATGCTTAGTTTTGATCTTTGCATAGTTGTTTAAATTGACTATAATGATTTCTTGCAGGGGGGATTTACCAGGAGCTACACCACCTCCAACACCCAATAATTTTCCGGCCTGGTAATAATAAACTATCCATTGAGATGATTATTTAAGTATCATTTTTACTCTGTGTCAATATACAATGATAATTTTGCTTGAGTTAATCACAACTTGGTGTTGGTGTTTCACGCAGGGCGAGTTGGATATTGGGAGCGGTTGTATCTCTAATTTTACCAATGTGGAAGCTGAAAGGCGGGTTTTTAAAAAAAATTGGAAGTAAGGATACCCTCTCTCTTGCATAGAAATTACTATTACAAATGTTAGATGTGGAATTTACAGTCCTTGTATTGCATTTTGAATGGTCAGATACGGTTGAAGAGGTAGTACATACCGTGGAAGATGTGGCTGAGATTGTGGAAGATGTGGCAGAGGCAGTGGAGCACATATCTTCTGATGTGGCTGACAGCCTTCCGGAGAATGGAGCCCTTAAGTGCGCAGCTTTATGGGTTGAGAACGCATCTAAAGAAGTTGCAGAGGATGCAAAACAAGCATTAGATCTCATTCACAAGGTGTTAACTCTTTTTTATGTTTACTGCTTTGGATTGATTACCTTGAGAACAGGGTTAACAAATCATGATTTAAAAATGCAGTAACCCATGATTCATGTCTGGCAGAGACAAAACCCATACAAAATGGCCAAATATTACTATACTCAAAAGGATTTTTCTGCTTCTGTTTCAGATCTGTTCTTTTCTTATAGAAAAAAAATTTATTTCATAAAGATTCTATGAAAAGGAAAGTTTCGAGAATCTCAAATATTAAAAAAGGATTTTAGAGTGATTGATATTTATTGAAATATCAAAAATTGATAAAATCTGTTATATAAGTTCACTTTGTATTTTAGATTTATTTTGGACTTTTATAGGGAAAAAAAAAAACTGGGTATGTAATGTTTTTTTTTTTTTCTTTTTTTTTTTTTTTTTTTTGCTATCGGAGTGTTCCCAATCCTTTGGGCTGGACTAATTCCTCTAGATCCAAATAAACACCCCAAGAGGGAGGAACCGTGGTCCTCACCGCTCAGCCAAGCCCTTTGGGTTGGTATGTAATGTGCAAAACCATTATTTAACTGTGGACATTTTAATCCATGTAAAAAATCATAGTTGACATTGACAAGGGTGAGGACTAGATTAAGGTGTAGGAAAGTTACTATTGTTCGGAACCTTATATGTACCCCACCAATAGCATCTCAAACCATTCCCAACATGTCCGTGATGGGTGTTGGGCCAATGGATTGAACCATGTGTCCCTTTCCCATGATGGGTGATGAGCCATTGGATTGAACCATGCATGAGGTTGATTAACATCATATCAGTTGGTACTTCATTGTCATTTTTGCTAATTTTAATCCAACTGGTATTGTGATATGGGATATGGGTGCAGGTCGATGATTTGACAGAAGAGGTGGAGAAAGACGTTGAGGAGCTCGTGGAATCTCAAGCAGATGGGGAAGTTGCAGAGAAAGAAACTAAAGATAGGAACAAAATTGAACAGAAAGAAACGCAAGAACAAGGAAAGGAAGACAAAGAAAAAGAGAACCTTGAGGAGGAAAATGAGGAAAAGAAAACAGAAGAAAGGCATGCCATAAAGGAAAATGAAGAAGAAGAAAAGCAGAAAGGCGAAAAGGGCAAACAGGAAGTAACACCAAGTCGGAAGGAAAACGTGGAAAACAAATAACAAGCAAGCAACTGCCAGTCAAAGTACGACTTTGAATTGTCAGAAGCATCTATTTCTTTTAAATTTGTTGTATTCTTTTGTTTGTACACCCATTAATAAACAGTTTTAAATTTTATTCAAGAAATGTAGTTCTACTTCTACACGTTTGGTTATAATCTTTGTAATGATGACCCTTTGAAGAAATTACGCATGAGGCACCTTTGTCAGGGGAGAAATAGGGATGTCCGGGCTCCGGTCCACAGTGGATTCGGACCAGAACCGTTAAAGAAAATGTGAAATCGGATCTAGATTCGAAATCGTCCGAAAATCAGTTTCTTGATTTCGATCCGGAACTGTTAAAGAGAAGGCGGAGCGAAACTCGAAACCCAAACCATAAATGGGGCAAATTTGGGTCCAGATCTAGATAGAGAGTGATATGGAAAAAAAAATCTAATTTTAATGAGATTCTCGAAAATTGAGGTAATGTGTAAGGTCCCAAGTCTATAGGTCCAACCAAGGTGGAACTGGAATTGGACCAGATTAGGTCATGGGTCCAAAAAAGGATTCCGACCCATTTATTTAGTGGGGCTTAAATAAGAATCCAAACCTAATTTTTAATGGGTTGGAACCTCCCGTTGATGCAGGGCCTGGGGAGAAAGCTTCTATGCCTTGGGGGAAGTTTTTCTTCTTATTAAGAAAGAAGGTTTATATGATAACATAACCTTGTAAAAGCCCCTGGAGTTTTACTAAAATCTTCTTTACTTTGAAAAGTAACCTTTACCCTTTCGAGCGTCCAATTTTACCAATTTATTCCTCCACTATTGAAAGGATGGAAAGACGCGTACGTGTTTGCCCACCCACAATATCTCTTTTTAATATAAAAAATAATTACTTTGAGTGTTGCCTACTTGCATCCATGATGACCAAGGGAGGCATAAAGATGGAATGGTTTGAAAGTTAATTAAGAAGAATATGTAATATTAAGCTAAACATACAACAAATTATCACACCATTAATTATTATGTCCTCGAAGATTAATGGCTATAGATTGTGTAAACTTTTTGTAATAAAGTTTGAAGGTGAATAGTGTGAAATGAAATAAGCTTCAATCAATGGTCCCAATAGTGTGTGAATGGTTGGATTTATCAAAGGCGGTCCGGTCCCCCTATATGAAAGCCTAAAAACGAATTTGCAAGTTGAGTTAACATTCTCAGCGAATCATCAATCAATCATTATTCCATTTGGTGGGCTTTTAATCATCTCTTGTTTTGAAAAGGTGAATGCCAATTCTTGATAATAAAAGGGCAAACATGTCTTCTCACCATTTCATAAGGGAAGTTCTATTGGCACCTCAAAAACTATTCTCTCCACCACACAATAAAAAAAAAACTTTTCTTAAACTATCCCCCCCCCCCCCCCCCACAAATCTTCAGCGAGGAGGGAGCCCCGGCCAGCAGCCCGCAGCAGAAGCCCCTGCCGCCCAGCCGGCCACCCTCCCCCTCTCCCTCTTTCTTCCTCCCTCCCCCTCTATTTTCTTTCCCTCTTCTCCCTCTCTCCTTCCCTCTCCTTACCTCCCCTACTCTTCCTCTCCCTCTCCCTCCCCCTCCCAGTCGCCGGTGGGGAGGGAGATCGGGCTGCAGCGACTGGGAGGGAGATTGGGTTGGCTGGGGGAGGGCCCCACAGGCGACTGGGAGGGAGAGGGAGAGGGAGAGGGAGAGTAGGGAGGGAAGAAGAGGAAGGGAGAGAGGGAGAAGAGGGGAGGGAGATCAGTCCCTCCCCGCCGGCGATTGGGGGGGATTAGATGAGGGTAGAGGGTGGAGGGTGGGAGAGGGAGGAAGGGAAGAGGAGGGAGGGAGAAGGGGAGAGGGGTAATTTAGGAAAAAATTATTTTTTTGTCTTCTAGTGTGGTGGGGAGAGCAAGATTTGGAGTGCCAATAGAAGCCCCCTTTCATAGAGGCAATGGTAAAGAGAGATGCTAATGCCACAGCCAAAGTTTCTCCTTCCACATCCCTTCTCTTTTTCGAATTTCTCTCTACACACCCTTTTTTCCCAAAATACCCTTCTCTCCCTCCTTCTCGCTCTTTCTCTCTCCTTCTCTTTGTCTCTCTCCCTCTCCCCCTCCGGTGGGACGGTGGTGGGTGTAGAAAGAAGGTGGATGATACGAATTTTTTGTTTAACTCGAGCTAGGGTGTAGATATGATCAACACTGCTCAAAGGGGAACATAAGGGGGTATAATCTCGGATGGGAGATTGCACCAAAAAGAAACTTTTTGTTAGGTGATAATCAATGATGATTCTTTTATTACAAAAACACTACTTAAATACAGAAGCATTCACATTAATACATGCAACGACTATACTATTTACATTTGCCAAAAGAAGTGGGCAACATGCCACCAAATAAGCTAACAACCATCCAACGTGACTACTACCTATTTAAAGAGTAACTTTGTCACACAACTCCTATTATTAAGGATCATTTCAATAGTTTAAGTCCACGATCATACATGAACCCACAAAAGATGATGCATGTGACTTGCCAGAGGCCCAGACATGCAACAAAGCTGGGCACTAAAAGTTTTATGCATATCAATGGGGAGGGAGAGATTTTGATAGATTTCTTTTCACAGGATTCTATGCAGAGATATTTTGGTTATAAAAAATAAAAATAAAAAATAAAAATAAATAAAAAAAAAAAAAGATGTAAAAGAAGAAGCTTTGACTGTGGCACTGACAGCTCTCATGGTAAACCTGTCAAATAAAGAAGTTGGGGAGTGGGAAGGGCCGACGTTACTTTTAACTAACCTTGACTTTTATGAGGTTGAATGTGGGGGCCTTTTTTTTAAAAAAACTCCTTCATGACCAAAGCATTTTCCACGCGTGAAATGGAGAAGTTTGAATTGATTTTTATTGTTCTACAAAAATTCATTCCCTCCGTAAATAGGGGAGGAGGTGGTTGGGACTTTCACAGTTCTAGGTGGACGGGTCAATGGTTGGAACTGTCCCTCAACTCCCCAACCAGAGTCTATGTTTGGATCCAAGGCTTTCACCCATGAGATATTGATGAGGCTCTTGTTAGAAGTAAGTGGTCCAACGGACCACCCGACTCATAATGTTTGGGCCCATTTTAGGATAGTTGATTTTTTATAAGTTTTCCTCTGTAATTTTGATTTTAATAAGTCTGGCTTGAATTCACTTTAAGAACGCCCAATCCATTTAGACTCTTGTTTGGCTAATCAATGGGAGGATAAAGAAAATTTCTCACAATAGGATTTCTTTGATGAGACAATCTCTTAGATCGCGTTTGGCAACCAAATCCTCAAGGAAAAGATTTTCACTTTCCACCAAGTCATGAAAAATCCACGTTTAGCAATTGTAAATCTCTAGAGGACTTGGACCCATGGAAATCCCCATTCGAGTGGAATTTTGAATATGACCTCCCCTTGTAGGATTTGGAAATCCTCACTTTTGTGGATTTGCACTTAATCATTTTTTCTCATATATATACATTGATATGCATCGATATTGATGTGAAATCTTCAGCTAAAATATCCTTAGTAGTAAATGCTTGTTTCGAGAGCAGTAGGGAATCCTCACATCTGTGGATTCTTCACCTATTGTCAAACATGCTCTTAGGGTTGTCTATAAAAGTGGCTTTCCGGTCCTCTCTTTTAGCTCTCGCTATGAGAGGATCTGAAAACCACTTTTATAGACAACCCTAAAGAGATTTCTTTCCATCAGCTCTTTAGCAGGCCTACCAATGAAAACTCCAAACCATTCAAAGTAAATGGGCATGGCACCATCGCCCCTTTATAGGGCTTCTTCAGGAATTTTAATCTCAGAGAAGATAGGCCCACCATCAGCTTAAACAATAATAGTATCTGTGAAAAACAAATTATGAAAATTCAAGTGATAGGACTGATCTTCTATTGGAGTGCAATTGGAGGCCATTTACTACGAATGGATAAATTTTATGTATGTAAACCACACAAGGAGCCTCAGAATTTGTCGTGAATGTAAGCCTCAAAGGATGATGACTATTTCCCATAGTCCACCTCTAAGAAGTAAATAACCAAATTATCTAATTTAAGAATAGGCTAATTCTTCTCAAGACATTCTTTTGAAATCTATAGAAGCCTCACCAGCCACCACTGTATATAAAAATATCAAAATAGTAGGGACAAGGGTTCTTAGTGCCTGTTTGTTTGCATATAATACATACGAATTCAATATTTGCTTTTCCTTTTTTATATAAATTATATTGATAAAAGGAAAGAATGGCATTAGCCCCAAAAATACAAGGACCAAAGTCTCCCGGTGATAAAAGAAAAAATGACCACCATATACCAATCTAAAACCTTAAGCTGCTAGGTGGAAGGTTTAAATATGTTTATAAAGTCCTATCAAACCCATTACTTTGGTGATGTGGGATGTGGGACGTTTTTCAACACTTCCCCTCACGTGCAAGTCCAACGTATTTCATAGATGAGCCTGTCACGTGGGCTACACAAAAACTACGTGATGAGAACCCAGTCTGATACCATGTACCAGCCTAGTGGAAAGTCCAAAAAGGCATATGAAGCCCTATCAAAACTATTATATAAGTGATATGGGATGTGGAGCTTTCCCAACCAAAGTGAAGGAGATGATGACCCATTAACTGAAAGAAGCCACTTCTACATGTTGCTAGCAAAATGACAATCAAAAAAGAGATGGGGGACCGTTTCTTCCTGTCGTAAACATGGTGGGGCATCTTGAAATTTTGCCCTAGAATCTGTACGTGTTTTCCCATGAAACCGACGCCAAATCATGCAAGCTGCGCTTAACTAGACAAATCTACTCCACACCAAATCTGCTCGCTGGAGAGTGAACTACAAGGATTACTAAGCTGAAATGACCTCCAACCAAAAGATCATTAAAAAGGTGGGGGGGAAAGCTCTTAGGTGAGGGGTGTTATGGTACTAATGTTTATGCACACTTTCGTAGGATTTGAATTACCAGTGGTGGTTGGATATTCATTTCTCATCTCCTTTTAATTTATTTTATGTGAGAGGAGAGATAAATTGGTGGTCATTTTTGAAAATTCAAACTTGTTTCTTCAGTTTTTGTAATTTTTATAATTAAAAGTTATTCAATTCCTATATATTTAATTATATGAAACAAAAAGGGCATTAGAAATTTAGATCCAAAACGTGACCCTCTCTACACACTTAACACATAAGATTCACATGGTTCACCCAATGAGGGCAATGCCCACGGAGAAGATCATCTATACTGAGAAAAGTATAGGGGATTTTGGCCATAGGTCCCGCATCATTTGATTTTAAAGCCTAAGGTCCTGGACATCTTTTCATAACGGCAGCGGTCCTTCATGAAAATGACGCAGCAACAAAGACCAAAATGCCCCTCCCTATACACGTCGGCATATATGTCGGTAAAAACGCTCATCCTCTACTTCTTCCTCACTTACCTCAAGCCAAAGGAAAAAGCAATCGACAGTACAACCAAAGCAAGAACAAAGTCAATCAAAAACCAGATAAGGTTTTCTCAGTTTTAAACCATTTTATCTCACTTTCAAATCTATCAAATAAAAAAGGACTTCAAATCAGTTTATTTCTTTCAAACTCGGTCCAGACTCAGATAAATTTGTTTGCAACTCAAAAAATTTCTTCAAAACTCAAATAAATTTATCTGAGCTTTGCAAGATGTTAAGATAAGTTTTCAGAAAACTCAGATAAATTTGATATTTCTCTGAGTTTGCTGTTAATTTATCTGCCCGGATAAATTTGCTTTGGTCCAGACTCAGATAAATTTTTTCGCAACAAAGAGAGGTTCTTCAAAACTCAGATAAATTTGTCTGAGTTTTCTGAGAGGTTAAGATAAGTTTCAGAAAACTCAGATAAATTCTGAGTTTGCTGTTATTTTATCTACTCAGTCAATTTTGTGTTGGTCCAGACTCAGATAAATTTGTTCGCAACAAAGAGAGGTTCTTCAAAACTCAGATAAATTTGTCTGAGTTTTCTGAGAGGTTAAGATAAGTTTCAGAAAACTCAGATAAATTCTGAGTTTGCGGTTATTTTATCTGCTCAGTCAAATTTGTGTTGGTCCAGACTCAGATAAATTTATTCACAACTCAAAGAAGTTCTTCAAAACTCAGATAAATTTGTCTGAGTTTTGCAAGACGTTAAGATAAGTTTTCAGAAAACTCAGATAAATTTGATATTTCTCTGAGTTTGCTGTTAATTTATCTGACCGGACAAATTTGCTTAGGTCTAGACTCAGATAAATTTGTTTACAACTCAGAGAGGTTGTTCAAAACTCAGATAAATTTGTCTGAGTTTTCTGAGAGGTTAAGATGAGTTTCAGAAAACTCATATAAATTTGCTGTTTTTTGAGTTTGCTGTTATTTTATCTGAGTTTTTGTATATGTTATCTAATTTTGGCATGAAGTTATCTGACTTTAAAATAAAGTTATCTCTGTATTTATATGAATTTATCTGTCTTTTTGTGTTTATCTGTACTTTGTAGCAACGTCAGAACAAGAAGAAAAAGAAGAAGAAGACGACGATGAGCTGGAGCTATAAACAAAGAGAAGATTGCATGACAACTATACAAACAGTTAGAAGGGCAGATCAGTCATAACAAAGTATGACGCGTCATGCAAGGGACTACCGCCCAAACTAATCCCATGCGCAAGGGACCTTAGGCATTAAATAACTATGCTCTGTAGTGGAGACTTTATAGCCCAGTAATAAGGGATGTATCGCTAATTTACCCAAAAGTATAGGATTACATATTGAATCAATATTCCACAATTGACCGATTCCATTGGATTGTCTTCTTATCTTACTAGTGTAACAGTCCCTGAGATCAAGGGCATGCAGTTGTATTGAACATCATTTAAGTGGGTTATAGCACGCACCCAAGTGCTGTAGTTATCTCCAGTAAGAGAGAAGGAGAAACTAGAACAGCCGTGGGGCTGTCTGAGTGATGTATGTAGAGTGGTTTGTTCTCAAACACATCATCTTTCTCTTTGGTTGCAGCCATAAAGAATTGTAAAAAAAAAAAAAAATGACAGAAGATGATGCAACGTGAGATGGAGTGCAACAGAAATATAAAAAAACTTGAACTGATATTGATGGCAACTGCAATAGTCAAATGATGATGAGACTTAGCAGGGAGAGGATATCGACTGTTATTGGAGTGGTATCAGAGATAACCCACTCAAATAATGAGATAATGCACTTAAATAATGTTCAATACAATTGTATGCCTTGATCTCAAGGACTGTTACACTAGTAAGATAAGAAGATAAACATAATGAACAACTCAATGGAATCGGTCAATTGTGGAATGATTCAATATTACAAAGACTACCACTCTCTCAGTATCTCTACAATGCTTTAGCTCAAAGCTAGATAGCCCTAGATCGCCAAAAAAAACCTAGATCAAGCCAAGGGACTTATTAATGGCCTGATTACAAAGAAATACCCAAAATATCTTTATGACAAAAATACCCTGAGTCAATTTAACCCAATTAAACTAGCCTAGAAATTCACATTCTTTGGGGAGGAGAGGGGAGGGGAGGGGAGGGGGGGATCGTCCATGGCATGGGTAAAACTGAATCCAAGACATCTTTATATGCACAACACTCTTTGCATTACTAACTCCAGAGTAGAGCTCACCTATAAAATGCTTTGTCCTTGTATTGGATTGTCTCAAGTTTTACTTCAGTTAGAGTTAATCCTATATAAGCCTGTCAATCCAGCCCTAAAAAAGCTTTAATGAGGGCTTTTGATTTTTAAGAAAAACCATGAGGGCCACGCTTGAATAGGTTTTCTCTTTTTTCTTTTTTCTTTTTTTTTTTTTTTGGCATGCCATCAAATCTAAGGGAAGTACTTGGAAAATACTAGGCTTAGCCTGGCGCTTCTATTTTTGTTTTTTTTAATGTATTTAAAAAAGAATACTAAAATATTGTTTTCAGGTGACCATTTGAGCTTAATTTATTTCGTAAAGTTAAAAAAAAATTATTTTTTAGGACATGAAATAATAGATATATATATATATGTATATATGGGAGATGCTCCTATGAGAGATATCTCTCACCTTATATAAGAGGTAAGAGCGGGGGCCCTTACATTTAAGTTATTGGCATTGAATATGGATGTGAGGGCCTCCACCTTATCTCTCATAATAAGGTGAGAGCATCTCTCATAGAAGCATCTTCATATATATATATATATATATATATATATATATATGGGGGATCTTCAAGTGCATCTATCCCTCACCATTTTTGGTGAGGGACACCCCTTTTGGGGGTGTTTCAAGTACAAGAGGGAGGTACTCCCTCTTCTATATTTCCCTATATATATATATATATATATATATATATAAGAAATTTATTGTTCTTACTCCTCTTAAATGAATCTATATTTGATATTTTTCATTTTGCCTTTCGGATATCATTTGTTCTAACATCTCTTGGTTTTAAAAGTTTAAAAAAAAAAAAAAAATTAGTGCATCAATTAATACTTACACCCTGTGGTTATGATTAGGGATGTCAAATGGGCCGGCCCGGCCCTGCATGGCCCGCTCCAGCCTACCAGTCAACGGCACGGCCCGTGACACGAGCCGGGCTGGGCAAAGATGGCTGGGCCGGTTGGCCCGGGCCCGCCAGGCCCACCTGGCACGTGGGCTGGTGCCTCAACCCGCCAGGCCCACCAGGATAGGCTCGCCCAAAAATGATTTTTTTTTTTTACAAAATTCTTAATTTTAACCTCCCAACATCCATAAAACAGTCATATAAGGAGTATTTTGTATCCTTTTTCAATTTTACAAAGTCTATAAATACTCTAACCCTTCTATTCCTTTTCTTTTAATCAAAGTTTTATTTACCAAAAAAATATATATATACAAAGGATGTCAATCATTATATAACATTGTGGGCCCATTGTGACAAAAATCACTATGGAAATTGGGCCCAAATAGTTTGTGCATTTTTTTTTTTGGCACTTACCAAACATTACTAGATGGCTTGGTTTGGCCAAGTAAGCTTGGAAAATAGGTTGGGAGCTTCGGTCTAATTTAAACCAAACCTAAATTTATTGATTGGAATCACATCCTTTTCTAATATTCTTCTCTGGCCCGGTAATAGTTATAAACTTATAATAGTAATCCAAAAAATATAAATAATGTTACTTTTACTTTTATTATGAATATATTATCCCATTAAAACATAATCAGCTCTAAGTATAGTTTGGTCTCTTCACTTATGCCTCAGACTATGGATCTAGTCTTGGACTCACATGTATCTCTTTGGAATGTGTCCAATCAGATATTAGGTCCCAACCAACCCATATATATACAGCCCTAGCCATAATAAATGTAAATTTAGGTGAGAGAATAAGGTTTTTTAAAAAGACCTTTTGTTGAATTAATATTAATTATTTGAACATGAGTAGGTCGAATTAGTTGCACATGATAATATATGGAAATTCATTATCAAATGAGCTCCATGAAATATTATTAAAGAAGTGAAGGGTGATGATGGATATCAGGTGCGGGGTCGAGGATAGAAGATGAAGTGTAGATAAGACCTTAGCTTTTATGAGACTTGAATTATGGTTATTCATTTCCCATCTTTCCTTATTATATTTTCATTGAAGAAAAGGTTGTTTGATGGTCATTTTTGGATATTCACATTTTATTTATCGCATTTAAGAAATACATTGTCTTAGAACTTTCTTAGGAATTCAATTGCATCAAACAAATCAGCCCAAAGCATATTTATCAAGCATACAAATAGAGCTCTCGTAATGGGACATGGGAGTATGATCTCAGCTTGGAGTGATTTATTATTAGACTATTAGATTTAATTGGGCTCATCCATAGTTTGGAGTGATATATTATTAGATCATTAAATTAAAAAAAAAAAACAAGGCCCACCTTGCCGGCCCGACCTGTGGCACGGGCGGGCCAAGGCTGGAGCGGGCCGGCCCGGCCCATTTGACATCCCTAGTTATGAAATACACCATTACACAACATGCTCGTTATGTGCATGGGTTTGGTCATTTATTTTACTTGTCATCCTTTATTGTGTAATCCATCAATTGGAAGTGTAACACATGTTCAAAAGTATGTATTTTGCTTTTGTCAATATTTCTAAAATCCTATCAAGGTTATGTTATACATGTTCCTAATAAATGAATGCCCCTTCAAACTTCTTCTAGTAAGATATGCAAGCAAAAATGTTGGCCACTTTTTTTTTTTCTAAATCTCTTTGTTTTTTTATTTCTATATGAAGTTGCCACATTTGCTCTATTTCCTCTTTGTAATCAGGGTAATTTGTGGTGGGTTAGTGTCCAGTTGATACTCAATGCTTGGTAGCTGTTTAAAAAATATGATTTTCTTGTTTTTAGGACTTGGTCCTAACCCTAACACAGCTCTGCCCCATTGAGGTAGGATAAGGACCCAGATAGTATAGGTCCTTTGAAGGCTTTGGCCCGCTTAGGCCCAACTCTAGCCCGTCACTGCATATATTGTGGGCAGGGTAAGGACAACGTCCCTAGCCAAGCTCTTTGACATCTCTAATCCCATCTTATGATTGAGCATCGTCGTTGTGCAAATAAATCACTTCGCCTTTTTTAATTATATTCAAATGTTTAGATGAAGTAAAGTATTTTTTTTTTTTTTTGACACCCCAGTTAAGGGGCAGAGACCTTAACCGGTCTAGTTTGATCTATCCTTTAAATGACTCCTTGGAACAAGAAACCGAATCGTACGTAGAGAGAGAGAGAGAGAGAGAGAGGGGAGAGAGAGTCCGAACAGGAAGACCAAAGAGAGTTGTCTTCCAGCGAAGTGAAGATGTTTTCTAGAGCGAAAGCTGATAACATCTCCACCGTCCGAGTGGCTCCGGAAATGATAATCCGAACAGCTAACAATCCTCACGTGAACGAGGTCTTAGCAGAAAGAGAGGTTTTAGTTTGAGAAAGTAAGCAAAAAGAGACCAAAGAGAAAGACTAGTAGCGGCTACTTTTGAGGAAGGAGGACCGATGCTTTAGCTCTCTTCATCTCATTTCGTGGTCATTACATTAGATTCTATCGTAAAAACATGATCATGTCATTTCTCTCTCCTCCCTCTCCCTCCTATAAAATTAACTCCTTCTCCCTATTTCTCTTTCACAATACCTACAGAACATGTAATACAACACAAGACAAACAAAACCTCTCTATTCCTCTATTTCTTTTCTCACTCCCACGTCTGGCAACAAAAAAGCCCCAACAACAAGACCCTAAAAAAAAAACTCTCTCTATAGAAGGAGGGAGATGGGAATTCATAGTACTAGTTTCCTTGCTATACTCTCCATCTCGGCCCTACTTTTAAGCTCTGCTCTCGTTCAGGCACCTAAACCCGTCCTTCCGACCACCACTCCTCCACAAAATGCCACTGCTCCACCAACTCAAAGTGCAACGGCTCCGTCACTACAAAAAGTAACTGCACCACCACCCCAGAATGCAACAACACCACCACCTCAAAATGCAACAGCACCGCCTGTTGTTCCGAGTACATACAGTAATAGTTAAGTATTTAGGAAACAGTCCTTCACAACAGTTAAGCAAAACAACAACTAAAAAAAGTGACAAATTGTCATCTAAAAATGAAAATTTTACTTACTGTTTGAAGGCAGAAAACAAAGTATTGTTGTTAAAGTTATGAAGTCCAGAAACTCACAGAAGAAGTTTGATCAAGACTAGTGTTTAATACAATGTCCTTAAGACAAATTTCGCCCCCACAACGGTGTTAACAGGCTTCAATGGCGTTTGTCTCCCAAGATACAATGATCGATCCACACAGTAGTAGCACTATAAACTATGTGACGGGCGGACCAATCGTGCAATAAAACTCTCTCCTGACTCAAACAAATGACCCAAATGAAATGCAGTTGCAGTGAATGAAATGAGCAAAAAGGCATAGACAAGATAATATTTATAGCCTGCTTCATGTCTATTCATGGGGTTGCATCTGTTCAGTGAACATATGCTTCTCTTTGGACACACCTTTTGGGTTGGACACACCCTTTCATATGCGAATGGACACATCCGTTTATATGTGAATGGACACATCACTTTGGACACACCCTTTCATAGGTGAATGGACACATCACTTTGGACACACCCTTTCATATGTGAATGGATACACCCCTTTTGGAAAAAAGAAATTTCTCCAAAAACATACAAATTGGTAGTGGACCGAGCCAGGCCCAACTCGCGTGAAGCTCAAGCCCAAGCCCGGTTCAGTTCGGTTCAGTTAATTGCAGGGCAAGTAGTGGTGTTTGAGAGAAAATTTATAATTCACTCCTTAATGAATTGGAGCAACCCAATACATATTCTTAATCTACTCATGGGGTACATTCTCATATATTTCCACCTAAAATGATAAGTGAGTCCCACTGAAATTTTGGTTCAAAGTTGATAAAAATAGTGGTGCTCTTGGCCATTTTCCCAACACCACCACCCCAGAATGCAACTGCACCACCACCACCTCAAAATGGACTGGCTGCATCTCCCCCAAAGGCCGCTGCTCCATCTCCTAAGCCTCCCGCTGCCCCTCCGTTTTCTAATAAAATACCCCCAACATCAGCACCTTCTCCGCCAAAGCCGTCAAAGGCGTCACCCCCGAAGCCAGCTTCCACTCCGGCGGCTGGATCACCGGCTCTGTCGACATCGGCAGCAACTCCAGAAGGCAGTGGCGCTGCTGTCCCCACCTTGAACAGAATCGGCTTGGCTGGATCCATCTTCTTCTTCTTCTTCGGCTTCGTTTTGCCCGCTATCTTGACTTAGAGTGGCTCGCGTCGGTGACATCTAGCCGTTGATCTTCCTTCAGATGATGGAGTTTGTGATCATAAGGCGATTTTGCGGCTGATATTGTTTTTAGTTAATCTTCCTTTTTTTTCGCTCCTTTGTTACTCCATTATTTATTGGATCATTATAAAAATTCATTCTTTTTCGGATATGATGGTTGGATGGCATATTTTTAACTTTTTTGTATGAAAATGTGGAATTTTTTGGTTCCACTAAAAATATTTCATCCACTAAAGATAAAATACCATCATAACTCATTTTTATATTTTATTCCCTCTCTTTACTTCACTTCATTTCAATTTATTTTAAAAGTTAAACTACTGAGTCGGGTTCCACTATGTTCGGAAGTTCAAGAATTTCTTGAAATTTAGAAAAGAAATGGGCCCAAAGGGTTCTTTTTAGTAACAACATCGTCCAATGCAGGACTCTTTATACACAATTTATGTTCGCATATAACCTATTCTAATGAAGGTTAAGTAACTGTCAACACATGTTAACTAATTGTTTTTACATGTAACTAATCAAAACTGAGTCATTTTATGCTAGGAGTCACAAAGAAATATGTTAGGTTCCTTAACCTAGTTAGCTCACCTTAATCACTATAAAACATGTGATTATTTCATATTTAAAAGTTTTACATGAATATTTGATTAGTGTTCTATAACTGTTTTTACACGTAATTAGTGAAGCCTGGGGATTCTTGAGCTCACGAGACATTGTAATTAGCTTATTTTCTAGTTGGGCCCACCTCTAGATTGATCAACATAAACACGTGACTCTTTCATAAAATGTTATTAAATTATTTACCCACGAGTATTTCATAATATAATCTTTTACTTATAATAACCATTTTCTAAGTGTTCATTTTAATTGTTAGTAACTCATGAACATTTTACACATATTTCTTTTTCTTTTTGGTCTGACCCCCTCAAATAAAAATCTTAGAACTGCCACTACTTATAATTAATAAACATAACAATAGGATGCAAATGGGTTGGTTCCGAGCTAGAGTCATATTAGACCCAGAGCCAAAACTATTTTTTATTGACACATCTGGTTCTGAATCAATTTGGTTCCAAGCAAAAACATTTCAGACTCAATTCCGATAAGAGATCTTAGCTAGGTCCAGTTTCAAAAATTATTTCAGTTAAATGACGATTAACTCAATTCCAAAGCTAGTTTTGACTTCTATTTATTTTATTATGTTTTTCCTTAACATAGGGATATCATTGGCGTATAAGGTTCGGGCAAAAAATCAACCTCATCATACTCATCTCTTAGCTCTTGATTTAATGTCCTTAATTAATGTTTATTGATCTTTTAATCATAGGATTATTTATTTAGTTTTTGTGACTAGAGGTTCAATGAGCATAAAATGGGGCATGGTATCAAATCATAGATTGATAAAAGTGTGAAAGAAGCTGGATTAACCAAAAATCGGCCTGAATGGGCCCCATAGAGCTGGACTTTATATGTTGTGTTTGTAGTTTTATTCGAGGTTTTGAATGGCTTTGAATTGTTTAACAAGTCAACGAAGTGCATTTTATTTTTATTTTTATATACCAATTTCTTTATAAACTGATAATTATATTTTTTATTCTAGTCATTCCTACAAAGTATTGTTATACTATTAAAAAAAGATATAATATCTGAACACAGTCGAATATACCAAAATATATATATATATATATATATTAATACTAATAAATCCTTGTATGATGTAGTCTTTCATCAATAATTTATGCACCATCTTCATGTATGAATTCTATACCCATTCCTCTTTTTTCCTTACTTCTTTTTAGTGACGTAGAGGAGAGATTATGAACCCATCTGAGTACACCCAAAAGCCTAGGTAACCTATAGGTGCTCAGTGGAGCCTCTTAAACCACAAACACACACATAAACTGCCCAGTTTTCTTTACTTCTTTGGTAAAGTTTATTCAATCATGTATAATTTTAAAAGTTAGTTTTGTCAAATCCCCAAGTTAGTTTTGTCAAATCCCCAAGTTCTTTTGGTTGAATAGAATGAAATTATATGGGGCCATTTTATTTACCTACAAGTTGTAATTATTTCTTACTATAAAACTTAATATATTTCTCAATTATACACTAAAAAGCTCTATTACTTTTTGTGTGTAAACCAAACAACCATATAGGCATATTTACAATAAAAGACACAGACAAATCTTGCACTAATCAAACTGCATTTTCGACTAAAATGTTGCTTTTAGTAAGTAGCTTATCAAAAGTTACTTTTTGAGAAAGAATATTTTAAGAAGCACAGCCAAAGAAACCCTAGAGCAACGAAACTATGCTCCTGGATCCCATTTTCACTCTTCTACGAAGAGGTATATAAAGAAAAGCATTTGGAGGGTTTTATTGGGGTTTTTGTCGCGAGAGGAGGGTGTGAGAGTGAGAGAGAAGAATAGAGAGGTTCTTTTTATCGTGTTGCGATTTGCGGAAGGGAACAAGGAAGGAGGGGTTTTATAGGAGGGAGAGAGGAGAGAGAAATCAACTAATCATGTTTTACAATAATTTTTCTTTCCTGGTAGAATTACAATAGAATTAGGCCTCGATGTGAGATGAAGATAGCTAAAGCATTGGTCTTTCGTACTCAAAGTTAGCCGCTAGTCTCTCAATGATGTTTTGGTGGTTAAGGGGGTTTCTTGTTTCAAGAAAGGCTCGTGTGATGACAAGGATTAGGTGCTTCCCACTGGTCCAGTATAAGAAAAAAGGTTTAATGGTTATGACTTATGAGAATGTTGAGGAGCATATATAATAAAATTAGGATCACTAAAATTAAAAATGAACGATTTAGAGAGTATTTAGGGGGGATAAAATTGGAAAAATCCATTTCGAATCGTTCGACTATGTCCAACATATGCCGGAGGCACAAGGAAGAAAAGATTAGATATAGAGGTTGATGGCCCCACCAAAGGGAAAGTGCCGATCGAGGTTGTAAAAATAGATTTGAAAAATTGCAACGTATTTGAGGATTTGGCTCTCAAGATAGATCAGAATGGAGAAACAGAATTCCTGCATCCGATCGCCGTAGATAGTACAAGACTTTGATGCAGTCATACAAAACCATTAAAGACTGTTTCATTGAGACTTTTGTGCGGCCATTCCTTTCTCTTCTTCCTCTGTCTACCTCCTCCTGTCTCCATCTATCCCCAACACATTCTCTCTCCTCATCTTCTATCTCCCTCTCCCTAACAACAATCTCTCTGGTTTCCTCTTTCCAGGCCTGATCCTCTAAGGCCATATAAATCCATCGGTAGGCAACCTTCAAAATCTAAACCACACAGGATCTATGTTACACTAGTTCCGTTACTTCCGTGAATGCGAAAATTCAAAGACTTCAAGATCTCTGTACTCCCGCTTTCTTCTTCTTCCACCTCTCTCTATCAAACTGCTCCCTCCCTAATTTGTAAGGTTGTCTTTGAGCCCATTGTCTTTAATTCGTCGATGGGTCTACCCTCAAAATCCAAAGCAATCAAAATCTCTGTCATCAGGGAGGTTCTCAACCGAATCAGACTTATGTGCATGGTCAGATACACCGCATCTAAAAGAGGTGATTAAAATGAGAAAAGAATAGAATAAATACAAAAATATTTCACATGTGATCGATATGATATAAAAACAAACCCAATACTGGGTTGTATCCAGTGGGTTTAGTCTCTTTTCTATATTTGTAAAAACAAAACAAGTCCCACATCAATGTTTGTGTGTGTTGTGGCTTATAGAGGCTCCACGGCACACCTAAAAATTACCTAGGCTTTTAGATTGTTTTCAGTATGTTAAGTCTCTTCTCTAGGTTTGCGGAGAAAAAAAAAAAACACGAATCCAATAGCATGTCTTGCTGGATTACAAGTCCAATATATATATATATATATAGGGGCCAGCTCTTCTAAGCTACAGCTTAGCTTATTCTAAGCTGAAACAGGGCTGGTTCCACAAAATCAAAGTCGATTATGCTGTTTTTTGGATGACGATCGTCTCCAAAATCAAGATAAATCTAATTAAAACTGGATTTTTCAGTTCTATTATGCAAAAAACAGATATAATCAAGTTTAATTTGTGAGATCAGCCATATTCCAGCTTAGAATAAGCTAAGCTGCAGCTTAGGAGAGCCTTACTCATATATATATATATATATATATTATATAAAATGAGAGGAGTTTGTCAGTAGAAGCTTTGACATGGCTTTTGATGATGCACAAAAATGGATTCGCACACTGCCGGTCAAGTAATAAATAATTAATGCAGGAATTAATGTGGAGAGAGAGAGAGATTTATAGTGGTTCGGTCAATGTGACCTACGTCCACTTCAGAATAGGTCGCCTGATAGTTTATTTCTCAAGTGTCAGAGATTACAAACTTAGGACAAGTAGAGAGATGAAGTGTGTAGAAGGGAGAATCTGGCTTGCCCCTCAAGTATCGAGAGGCTCTTTAATTTATAGTATTCCCCTAACAGATGGGGACGACTTTACAGCGCCGTTCACGAGGAGCCTTCGAGGTGTCCTCGACTGGCGAGGCAGTTGGGATATTCTCCGCAGGACTTGGTAAAAGCGGGACGTTGCCTGACTGCTTCCGAAGCGACGTGGGTTGCCTTGACGTGGCTAGGCCTCATGGATCTGGGCCTGGACCTCAATGGACTCAACGGATCTTCATAAATATAAGGCTTGGCTCATTACGGATTGGGCCACTTGGGCCAGACTCATCAGCTTTAAATAAAGTTGACTTGAATGATAAAAAACAAAGGGAGGCCTAGGTAAAGTTGTAATGTCGATGGCACCCATTAAAATAAGGGACACTCTCTTGATTGAATAAGGAAAGAAAATAATCTCTCTTTCTCGCTCTCAGACAAAAGGAATCCTTGTTCATATTATATAGCTTCTCAACAACTCTTTCTACAATTCTCTCTTATTGCTTCTCATTAATTTAATGAATAAAAGAAGAAAATGAGACTCTTAAACTTCTCTATACTCTCACATGCAAGTCACCCATGTGCACTTAATTTAAACCTGACGATGGCTCACATGAGGATGCATGGCCCCAAATAACCCAACAATTTGCAGGAATTTACATTAGGATTAGAAATTTCTAAAGATAATGTCTCTTGGTCTTATAAAATTTCAAAATTTTGGCCTTCTGGAATGTGGGTTTCTTTTCTTTTTTTTCTAAATTTCTGCATCCCAGTTAGATATTGGGTTTGTTTGAAATGATTTGGAAACCTGGCCGGGTGACAACCCTAGGCTAATCTAATAGAAATTATCTAGGTTCCTACAAACAAATTCCCTCTAATGACTATGATATGGTCCACCCCATGGGACAGGATAGAAGTCCCCTTACAAGTTAAGAGAGAGAGAATTTTAGCGGCGGAAGAAATTACCTTTACCGGCGGAACTTGTCTTACCACCACCGCTAATAGTCTCTTTTTATTGAGAAATTCTCAAAAACACCATTTTCTTAAAAGGGGAGTTTCTACCCCTATTTAATAGCCAATGATCTGTTAGTATTTTAAGAGATCCACGTAGGAAAATATTTAAAAAAGAGAATCGAATATGTGTATCACTGATGACACATGTCATACTTTTATTGGCTAAAAGTGGGGGCCTTTTTTTTAGAAAAACGTCGGAGAATTCTGTAGCGTAACTCCTTTTTATTTGTTCTTTTTTCTTTTGGTAGTGTCCTAACAACCAGCAACTATCACAGCTATCAATCGTATTTGAAATGAAAACATCCTGATAATATTCTAATATTTACTTGAAGTAACATTTTCTCCTAATAATCATGATATTCCACTATATCACCGAAAGTTATTTAAAATATAGCAATAAACTATTATTGCATTAGATAAAAATCTCATGTGCCGCAAATTTCTCCAACAATTTGTGGAGCCATTTTACTTCATGTAATTGAATCTCATGCACATAATTTAATTGGTAATTTTATTTAGGGGTTTTTTCGGGAAAAACCCCTTAGACTCTAATTAGATAAAAAAGGACCCCTCAAAAAACCTTATGGCCAGGAGTAGTCTCCTGGGCTTGTTCTGTTTTTCTTTTTTTTATATATATGTTTTTCACGGGCAGCGATATCGTTGCTCGCTTCATAGCAATAAAAACTCAAACACTCCACGTTCTTCTTATTTCCTTCCTCTTTCTCGTTTCTTCCCTTTTCCTTTCCATCAACAAAGACACCCCCTTGCTGTTGTGGTCTCAAGCTCCTCCAGGTTAGCCATTGTAAGAACTTTCCAACCTTTTGTTCTTATCAAATACTTGTGGGTTTTCTTGTCTACTTCTTCCTCTTTGCGGCCCACGGGTAGACGCCCTGCGTTTGGCTTTCCTCTTTGATTCCTACCTCTTTATTGGAGTTCACCTTCCACTTTAGTAGAGTAATGGAAGAGAAAATCCCAAAAGAGGGTTTTGAGATGGAAAAGGTTACAAAGATTCTCTTCTTGGACGAAAAGCGAAAAGATTATAAATGAGAAAAGAAAATTTGAGTCACTTAAATACTATAAGTAGCGATATCGCGTAGTGGAAAAGTGCAAAAAAATAGGTAAAGTGCGATGGGGAGTCTAATCTAGTTACTAACGAAACTTTAGGTCCTTTTTGGTCTAGTAAGAGTCTAAGGAGTTTTCTCTCCTTTTTTTTGAAAAAAAAAAAAAAAAAACCTTGCATTTATCTTATTATTCTGAGTTATTTAAAAATATTATATTTCTCCACATTTTTTCAATAATATGTATTTGCTATTTATTCCATGCAATTGAGTTTATAAGAATTTTAAGAAATCATGTATTCCTAAAAGCGGATAAATTTAAGAAACAAAATCGATGATCCATAAATGGCCAGACAAATAAATGAAGTAAGGGAAGATATTATCACCCCAATAAAGTTATGGAGCAATCCATGTCTCCACCTTATGTCCTAGATCACCTCTTTAATAGTTCTTTGTTTCAAAAGACTTTACTATGAATTTTAGAAATCAATTCCCATGCAAACAAACCTACCATTATTCTCCTACTGTACTTGCAATCCATTGGTAGTCCAGTGGTAATTATACATCTCCCTGTTCACATGTTCAACCAAGGTTTGGGAGATTGGGGCTTGGTGGTGTGCGGATGTGTGAGTATCTGTGAGTAGGGGCTTGATGTGTATAATGAGTGTGTGGGTTTCTAGGCATGAGAAAATTCATCCACTGCACTCTAGACATGAGAAAATTCTTGCACTTGACCAGAGAAAATTTCACTCAGCGTGGGGAGTGGTCTGACTTCATCAGCGCCGTTAATCTCCGACAATAGTTTTAAGTACAGTCACACGTGCGGAAGATAGATCAGTCACAATCTTCATGAGCATCTATGCAACTCGGTAGTAATTAAATATAATCCATTGAATCTAACTGCTTAAAATAAATTTCATCTCTTTATATGGGATGTCGTGGATATCTTTTTCTTTTCTTTTTTCTTCTCTTTACATGGAATGTCCTAAGATTTTGCTCCAAGAAAAGTTGTTGGCACCCTAATATTTGATCACACAATTCCTAATGTAATGAACTAATACAATTAATAATGCTTAAAATTATTCTAATAATATAATAACTATATGTGCAATTTTTATTGTGGGTCTGAAACGTTTTAAGAGTAAAGTTTTGAGAAATTCTACCGATAGAGAAGCAGTTTATTTTGACTGGTTTGGAGTTATGAGCTTGACATTGGATTTTGTTTTTCTTCGCTCATCACAAGCAACGTGAGAGACCGAGAGGATGGGATGAAAAAGATAGAAAGCGCATGCGGTATGGTTTGGAAGTAGTTTCGGTGACTTCGTCGTGCAAGGGACGACAAGCTAGCGCTAGAATCATATAACAATATCATATAATTCTATGGTAAGACCCACATGAAGAGAATCCAGACAATTCAAAATAAACCTCATACCACTTTATATCTAAAACCTCAAGCTTCAATTTAAAAGGAATGGGTGACACAATCCGATTGAGCACATGATAGTCAGCTGACGTGGTGTTAATATAATTTTTATCATGTAATTAAGTGACCCTCTCCTTTTGATCCGAAATTTGAGCCTCTTTTTTACTAGAATTTATGTTAAGAATTTGGGACATTAGGGGTTTTTTTAACATAATGCAATGGCCCGTCGCCTATTATTTGAATGCCTGGAATTTTGTCCACCTAAAATGTCTTAAATGACCTGACTTTTTGGAATTTCTACAATTCCACACACTATGTATTTTTGTTGGAATTTTAAATGTTCCACCAAAACGAGGGATTCGGAATTCCACCTCAAGGGTATGTTAACATTTAAAGAATTTGAAATTTTTTTTTTTTTTTTCTAAATCCTTAGAATCCTCGTGAAGAAACAGTCAAATAAGGATCTGAGATAGAGAGGGATGTAATGGAGTTGAGTAGGATTTGTTATACAATTGTTGTGTGAGGTCTACGGCAGAAGATCCGGTCTCGACGACAAATCCATGTGCACGCGCGCAGGACTATCGTGTCTCGCCGGTACTTTCTTCCACGCGCTGGGCGGCGGGTCAACGGTCATCTCTTTTCACTTGCCCAGTTGCCCGTCTACTCACGCAACTCGCCGATCCAAGCACGTCTCCGCCGACTTTTACGCCGACACGAAATGTCACCGCCATTACCATACAACGGGACAAACGGTCCAACGCGGCAAATTTATAACTCAAATCAGGTCTATAATATCCGAGGACCAATTCGTAATAGTCAAAATCAACTTATAAGTTAAGTTATAATTAAATGCGGGTCTTGCTCTGCTACATACCGTTTCCATTGAGCTCCGTGCGGATAGCCTTATTGGGCCCAGCTGAGGTCCAAAAACGATCCTGCATGCGATCCGATAGGCATTATGGCTTTATATCCAAAAAAATTTGACCTTTCGATTCAACGATCCAATGCATTAAGATTGGTCCAAACCCAATGGATATGGTGTAAATTGGGGGTGAGAGTTATGATGGTCCATTCGGATCATTCCCCAAGTGGGCTTCACCAATGGGTATGGTGTTGGAAGAGTGGGGGAGGGAGAAATCAATCCGCGAACAGCCACATGACATGTGGGGTTGCTAAACCAACTTAGTAACTAACCCCTTATTTTTATAAACATCATTCATTTTAAACTATCACTTATTAAAACAGGTAACAAACCTAGAAAAAAAAAAAAAAAAACTTATTTCCTGTGGTCTCCCATGACCTCATACAAAGTATACGAACTCCACTTTATTCATAGCATTTTGGACTTTCTATTCCAAATCTAGTGAGCACTTAGAGCAACATCCTAAAAAGGCTGTGTTTGGGAAGGGAGGAGGGAAGGGGAGGGAAGGAAAAATTTGAGGGGGAAGAAAAATGAAGGGGAGGGGAGGAAAAATTAATTATCCCTCTTCTTGTTTGGGAAGTCAAAAAGTAGGAGGAAGAAAAGTGAAAAAATAGGGAGACAAAGACCATTTTACCCTTACTTTTGAAAAAAATTCAAAAGAATAAAAAGGGCATTTTGGTACTTTCCCCCTCATTCCCCTCTTTTCCCTTCATTTTCCCCCCATTTTTGGGGGAAAAATTTTTGCCACAAGAGCACAAAAACTTTCCCCCCACTTTCCTCCCCCCCCCCTTTTCCTCCCCCCCTTCCCAAACACCCCCCAAAAAAATTTTCCCTCCACTTTCCCCTCCTTTTTTTTTCCTTCCCCCCTCTTTCCCCTCTTCCAAACAGACTGTAAAGCTCATGGCAATTGAAGATATTTTTTTTTTTTTTTTTTGCTAAGAATAAAGATTCTCTTTTACATTAAAATTTAATCTAAAAGAGAACATTAAAATTTAGCCGTTCTCTTCTAGCAATGGGAAGTTGTCATTCTTGCTATAAAGTGAAATGTCTACAAGAAAATCAAGACAGCTCATCTTAATTATCTAATAAGCTAGAGTTCTAAGCCTTAATAAAATGCATTTGAAATCCTTCTCTAATTTTATTTGATGTGGTTATTTACTCCAACATCTAAAAATCATGAAAAGACTTACACGCCGTGATATAATAAAAGCTGCTGATAATGATAATGATGATCTGTAAATTTGCTAAGGGCAATGTCATAAGTTCTTCAAATTATCAAAATGATCACATCTTAGATTTTGCCCGCTTCAAGAAGATCAAGCCCCTTTCACATTAACTTGCCCAAATATTATTAGTTCAACTGAAGAGAGATAAATTATTAGATTGATCATATATGAAAATTGATTGTATCTTTTACCTTCATTAATTCAAAATATGTTAGTCATCAATCTGAAGCCACTTTGAAAACTCTAATGTGGGCCACACATACTAAATAAGGTTTTAACTTCCGTCAACACCATGCTAACAGTAAATCAGTAACACATTGATTTCCCTATATCAAAAAAATCTTCAGATTTTAACACTTTTAATGTGTTTTGCAAGTAAACGGAGTAATAAAAACAGGATATAAAGTAGTTACAACAGTATTCAATACATTTTTTTTTTTTTGGACCTGGCCAACACTTTTATGATTGGGTTCTAACTAACATTTTTCCTGCAACGAGTATGTATTTTTCCCTTCATACAAAAAAAGAAAGTGTGCATTTTCCCCCAAATTCGACACCTAAAAGTGGCCAGAAAATCCACAAGGCAAGAAAGAATTGAGATTGAATCTTTATCTAAAATGATTTCCATTGGTTGAATTCAAGTTACCATCACTTTGGAGAGAGAAATTGGGGGATACAATAACAAAAGGTTTCCAACATAGATAAAGAGAATATGAGATATCGAGCTCATCAAATGATTTTAGCTATTAGTTTTAAATCCTCTAAGCTTAGTGGTCATTTATCATACAAATTTATTAAATGTTAAGTAATATCTAGAACAGTTAAAATGTCAAATCATTGCCGGTCTAAAATGAGTTGACGTGTGTGAGGTAGAACCAAAGATGCGCATACATATAATGCTTTGTTCATTTGACCACAATTCCCACATTTCATATGAAAATAATTTTATGCATCCCACTTGAATATATGCCAGGAGGGATCTAAAGGTTTATCCACGAATTATGAATAATATAACCCAAAGATTAAATAATGTACCCATCCTGCTCTCTTTCATTGTTGGACATAAATTCATAATTTTCTCATGTAATTTGCACAGAATACCATTTCATGGTAGAGGATAATTAATGTGATTGTGGTGAAAGTGAGCCTTCCAAACTTATTTCTATATTATACATTAGAATCATCATAGTAATAAAAATCTCTCCTTCCATTGATAGACTGTCTTTGTGGGGGGGAACTTATCATCCCCCAACATTCCACATCATTCAACCGCCTTCAAAGTATGATTTCCCACTCTGCTTTGGAGGATGGTTCCCCCAAGTCATGGAAAAGTGTACGATGTTCTGTATTTAAAATGCCCATGGACGGTGAGATACGCGCGTGCACGTTCCACCTTCTAGCTGACAAATTAATCCCATCTCTATTCCACTGGGGCACAACGTGCCGTGTTGGAGACAGTCCGTGGTCCCACCACACCTTCCATGCACTTGCAAAGTCTCCTTGACTTTGCTGCAGTCATGCAAAACATTAAAAAAAAGGAAAACAACATTCATCAGGAACCAACCAAGAGAAATATCACAGAAGCCTCCTCTCTCCTTCTCCACAACTATATATATTCAACAACAAGAGAAGAAGGAAGGCATACATTTATACACACAAACAATCATATATGAGATTCAAATGGGTTGGTCTCAGTCTGAGCGCAGGTGTAAGAAGCACCCAAAACATACACAATCTCCTGGTGTATGCTCTTCTTGTCTGAGAGAAAGGCTCTCTCAGCTCTCTTCTTCCAACAACACCCTTTCTGGGTCTTGCTCCTCTTCCTCTCCCTCTTCATCTTCGTCTGCCTCTGCTTCTTCAGAGTCTTCTCCCCCTCATCGTCTCTATCTTTCTTCAGCACTCCCTGTGACTGCTTCCGGAGGCCTGTTTGGGAGGAGTCGATCTGTGGCGGTCGTTGCCGGGGGAAATGGAAATGGAAATGGAAAGGATGGTGTGGTTGGGAATAGGAAGAAGAGAGGAGGATTCTGGTCAAAGCTGCTTGGAGCTAGTAATAGGAGAAGGAAGGAGGAGGGGTTGTCACACTCCAAGACCATGAAGGGAAGTGCCTGAGAACTTGGGCTTTGTCTCGTAAGTGAATAGGCTGTTCGTCCGTTTTGTATTTCTTCTGTTCATGGCGTTTTGGGTCTTTATTTTGTTGATGGGTTATGTAAGGGAAGATAGATAGGAAGGATAAGAAAAGGTTTGGGCTTTTGTTTTTTTTCTCCTTTTCCTTGATGTACAGATTAAAGTGGAACTATGTGCAGAAACTCAAAACAGTGGAGAGGATACATCATATGCATATATGAGAATTTTGGAAATTTTCCAGGGAAAGTCCCTGTGTTTTTTCTTCTTAATTTTAGAAAAGCATTTGATGAGGAAAAGGTATTTTTGCATGGTTCCCTATTTAGGTTTCTAAACCTCTTTCATGAATCATAACCAATGCTTTTTACCCATCCACATCATGATAATTAAGCCCATCCAGTGTCCGAACTCCCTGTCTTAGGTTTTGATAAATTTAATATAATCAAGAGGTACTTTTAACAGACTTAGAAAAGAACAGGGGCTTTTGCAAGAATTAGAGAAAGTCAATTTCACTCCCCTTTTCATCAACCAGACTTTAGAATTGAACTAATAAGCTGTATGGATTATTGGTTCTTGATCAGAGTTGCTAATTTTATGGATACTACCCATTTGGAATTAAACTATTGAGTTGTATGGATTATTGGTATAGTCGAGGATTTATGGGTTGTATAGATTGAATATGTGAGTTGTATAGATTGTTGGTTCTTGATTGATCTTGTTTTTCTCAAAAGCTTGTAACTTTCATCTCCTATGTCATCGATTTAATTACAATGGATTGACGGTCATTATTTATTTTTTTTCTCAACTTAAATTCATGTTTATTAATGAGACCTATTTCATAAAACCCAAATCAATTAGAATGACAATCAACCGTTTACTTATAATTGGCAATATTTAATCCCAATTCATGTATGACTCACCATCGAATAATGAAAGTGTCAAAGCACGCCATTAGACTTACTGTTCACAGTTGGAACGGTAGCTGTTTAGGGCACGTTCGGCAAATAGAGAAGAATTCTCCCTTTAAAAGATTTCTTTAATCAGTTAGAATCAAGCCATCCTTAAATATGAATTTTTTCAGAGAGTTCCAAGTTTGGCGAAAAAGAGGAACTCTATGATTTGAACTCTGTGATCCAATAGTTATAGGTTTTTTGCAATTTTTTGAAAATCCATGATAAGTCAAGGGTTGATCTTTTACCCCTTAACCGGTCTTGGCACTCTAGAGAATTACGGGTCAGATGTTTCAAATGGGGCCCATAGGAATTAAAAAATAATATTTTAGAATATGGATGCTTTTGCAAATATCTCAAGACCCACGATGGATCTACAGTTGAAATTTGATCTCCAACATGTTTTTGGTGTAATGGAAATGATGTACGGCTCGGATCATCATTTTGAAGCCCACAAGAATTTAAAAAAAGTGAAAAAAAAAGGGACTGCCGTTGTAACCCCCTTTTGCATTGCGGCATATCAACGGTCTTCAGTTTTTTGTCTTTTTCTGATGATCAACAACCAGCCGTTTTGGACCTCCTGAAGAGTTTGAACGGTTCGGATTATCCGAATGGGCCCCACAAAAACTCAAAAATTATGATCCAATATTTGGGATATTTTTTAAAATATCTCAAAATCCGAGAAGAATCAACGGTTGATTTTTTGTTACATGGTCATTCTGATGATTTAAAACATTATCAACGGTTTTGATCTTATTTGTGGTACTCAAAAATAAGGTTTCCAAATGCAAAAACTGTAAACTCTAAGTTACCACCAACATACACTGTAGCAATGCATTCTAAGCAAGCATTTTCCACGCTAAATCAAACATGGGTTTTCCGCGAAAGCACGAAAAAGTGCAAGGAATCTTTTGGTCGGACATTAGCCAAACGTGACCTTAGGGTTCGAATTGTGGGTACGTTACCTCTTCTCACATGTGTGGGCTTTCTTCCTGCTTATTCGAGCTGTCTCCCCACGTATGGGGGCCTTCTTTCACTTGTGCGTGCTGTCTTTCCGTGTGTGTGTGAACTCTCTCTTGGGTCTTAACCCACTTGGCTGGATTACCAAAATAATAAAGCAATGGTGTTACAATATATTACGACACACCCCCATTTCTACCTGATGGGTGTAAGGGCAAAGTTGCCATTTTCATAAAAAAGAAATCATCACAAAAGTAATTGTGGTTGCGCATCGAGGATATGGAAGGTATTAAAATGAAAAAAAAATAAAAAAAAAAGGAAAGAAAACAAAGAGGCTTACTTTTAGGAGTCCGGATCCCCTCTTTCTATATTGTTTCATCCAATCCGCATTCGTCAACCGTGTAAAATCTCTTCCTTGAATTTTTCATTCTTGTGTGCATTAGCTGGCATAACATTTTACGCGGTTGGCGAATGAGGATTTGATGAAATAGTATCTCCCTGTTTTTATGAAACACAGATCCGGACTCTACTTTTAGATTTAGGAAATCCTAACAGGATATATATTAAAAAAATCATTTTAAGATCTAACTGCTCAAAATGCATGATGAGGAGCTGCTTGGGTAACAAACAGGATGTTGAAATGATATAAGGAGAGGCCACTGGCCATTCATTTTTTTCTTTTCCATCCAATGAGAGAAAGTTATTGACCTGTTGCAACCCAAAGACACGGTACTTCCTCATTTATTGTATTTCTTTTCTTCTCTTTTCTTTCCCTTTTTTTTTTTTTTTCCTTTGGTATATATACTCATATACGCTAAACTCATGCTACCAAAGTAGTTGTCTAAACAGAATCAAGAATTAATTCCTAGTTGTATCTGTGGATAGGAATACTCCTCACCAGTGGCAGTGGATTGACTATCCTTCTTTTCTTTACTTTTTATGAACAAACTTGGATTTGATAGACTGCAGGTTCACTCTCTTCAACCCTCCTGTAGGTTTTCCACTCACATTCTTAAAAGTGAATACGTAAAAATATGCGCCCTGTTGTTTTTATGAAATCAAATTTTACTCTAATATGAATTAGTCCCACCGTAAGATTGAGCTTGTATAAAAGATGTAAATAAAATATAAAAACAAAATTCATGCTTTTTGTACATAATCAACTATATTTTTTAATTTTACGGTGGAGCCACTTATATTAGAGTAAAATTAGGCCATACCCATAAGGAGGCTTTTCTTCTTAAATAGAGGCCCAAAAAGGACAAAGAATGCACGGAAAATAGAGGCCCCAAAGGTAACTATCCTAACTTTGTTTATGTTAAATTGGGTCAGTGACTTTTTCTAATTTTTTAAATACTATCTTAGAAAATGACTCTTTTAAAATTATGAATGTTTACTGAATTTATGTTTTGCAATCTCATTTGGTTGTTCATGTTATTAGTCAATATCATTTGACAAGGAGTGTAATTTTCCTACATGCAAAATCGAAGGAAATACAAATTTGGTAACAAGTACAGATTTAAAATTTAGATTTTGTGTCCAGTATTGGTACCTGTTTATTTTAGGTGTTGTGATTTAAATTAAAAACAGGCTTGGATCTATGTAAACATCCGACTTGAGTATGAGATTTGGTTTTGAGTCCAAGCAGCTGCGTAGACTATGCAAGGGGTTCCAAATAGTTTAAGAACTCAAATTGAGAAATTAGAATTAAACATGACATTAATTGGACCCCACAAGATAAATCACATCCCAGTTTAATAGAGATTTACCATTTTCTTTTGTAGGTAACTTTCTTTTTTATTTTTTTTATTTTTTACTCTAATTTGAAGTGCATTTTTAAGTACCTATATTGAGAGATTTGGACCCCACGAACATCTCATATTTTCAATAGGTGGGGCCACTTGTTTCACTTTTAAATATCTTTTCAAAAACTCATAGGACCAGTGTATGCCCCCCATGGGATCATTGACTTTCTTTTTTAACTCTGGGGTTGGGGTTTGGGGGTTTCCATTCAGACTGATATATGGTGGCCCCCACTTTTGTGATCTACCCAAGCCCCTCTCACACTGTACAAAACAAAACTCACGCAATGAAAATTTGTACATGTAGGTGTCATTTAGATCTTTCGATCTCCCACCATGTCGATGATCTTTGTAGCCCTGGGTTGGCCTCACAAGGCAGTCCACACTAAGTACCATGCTAGCCATCCCAACATGAGCACCACCCTATTTATATACATCTATATTAAGGGGAGAATGCTCTCCTACAAGCAACAGTATAGACAGACCATATTCATAGGGCCCATTTGGGCACACCTATGATTGATGCAAGCCCTTTCACTCTTATCCCCCTATGATCTGGCACCAAACTCAATTCCACTCTCATCCAACCTTTTACTGTTGGATGAAATATCATTGAAACTTATGATTAAAAGACTACCAAATTTTATGGCCATACAATCATAGGCCATGATGATCCGGCAAGGGCTGATTTTTTTATTTTTGTTGGGCCTTATTCATAAAGAAATCTTTCCATGTACTCTACCCCCCACTAATAAATAGGCATCCAAACGGCCTGTTGGGACTTGGGTCCATTTAAATAGAAGGAAATGGATTTTCAAGGGACTGATAGATTTCTTCAATTTCTATAGAATTGTAGAGGGCACGTTTCCATTTTTATTTTTTCGAATGGTTAGGTGCACATTCACTGGGCCCACTGGCCAACCAGATAAATAGGGCTTTAAGTAGGATTCAATAAAAAAAAATGTAGATTTTTTTTTTTTTTTTTTGGCTATCAGAGGGTTCCCAACCATTTGGGCTAGAATAATCCCTCCGGGACCAGAGGAAAGCCGAGTAAACTCCCTTATAGCCTCATTGCGGTAGTACAGTTTCAAACCTACAACCTTTAGGTGCAAACCATGGTCCTAGGCCAACTGAGCTACCTCTTTGGGTTATAATAATAAAAATAAAAATAAAAAAGGGATGGTGGTGGTGATGAATTCATGAAGCCAAACCCAGAGAGAAGATATTAGTGGTTCAGATGGTGGTGGTGGTGAATTCATCACGGTATCTTTCAGTTATTAGACTGTGGACCAAGATAAGACTTGGACCTGAAACTGGCCCATTTACACTGCAACTTGCTTGAGGCCCATAACTATATCAATCCTGATTATAAATTACCAGAGATATATTTGTTAAACTAAAGTCTCTATTTCATTTCTACAAAAAAAAAAAAATAATAATAAATAAATAAAGAAAGAAAGAAAGACAATCTGTAATTCATTCAAATGCATATCATGTGTGGTTGGTAATTCCCAGAGGATGCGCCTGTATTCAGGGTCACATAATTTGAGAGGAGTCCCCATTCCATTTACATGACTGACCTGTTTTTAAAAGCCTAGAAACAAAGCTCAGGAAAAGAGGGCTTCTCACCTGAACCTAATCTGTGGAAGATGGACAAGGTAGAGGGGCAAAGGAGAAGTCCATCCTACAGTGAACGAATACCACTGCTCAATGTCCTGAAACATGTATTGCCCATGTTTTGGATGCTGTTGATCTTCAAGTGCATAGGATTCACTATCCTCGCTCTATCCAGGCTAGCTTTACGGGTCCTCCGACAGTTGGTGCTGGGGATTTTACATGCGCAATGGAAACGAGTCCAAATGATGGTGTTGAGGTGGGAAATGCAAGGAATGGACCCTAAGGTGGCAATTCCAATTCTCAACACAGTTGAATCCTGAATCCTATAAGGGGCCTTCACCTGTGATAATGGACAACCAGGATTGAGATATTAACAATTAGCTGTTGTAAAGGCACTGTGATTTGGGTGCAAATTAATATATGTTTCTAGTGTTTTACATCCCTTGCATTTTTAGATTCTTTTTATCGTTGTAATAGCAGAACTCTTCAAACCGACTTAATTTGATGGGGATAAAGCTTATAATACGATGTGATGTTTTATAGATTTATTGATTGGTTTGCTATTATAGATTTTTTTTTATTTTTTTTCTATGAATAGCACCCAGATTTTGATCATGCATTTTGAGTTTGATGCAGTCTTTCATAGGGTCAGAATATTGTGGGAACCTCATTAACAGGATTCTGATGGACAATCATTTATTTTATGTTCTTTTCCACATAACTTAGTCTAAAGATAGTTTGGTATTTTTTATCATGATTTAGTAGCCTTGAATGAATCTTCCAAAATCCAGAGCTCTTATTTTGATAGTTGGGTCTTATAAATATGGAAGTGGTACTCCCACTAGTAGAGCATTTCTCAATCAGTTTCAAGAACACAAATTTACCACACGTTATGGCATTGCATTGCAATGAAAATCATGCTTCATAGATAAGGCTCACATCGCCAAAAACCGAAAGAACAGAATGCAATTGGAACAACCAAACACTACCATGCTATTGAGAAACCAAAGAGTGATTATCTATCCTCATCATCATCATTATCATCATCATCATCAAAGCATTGCTCCAACTAATTGGGTTCAGCTGAATCAATTTCATTCGCCATTCTAGTCTATCATGGACCAAATCCTCAAATAGAATGCACTTCTTCAAATCCATCCTTTATACATTACAATGAAATGGCTATTGAACCATTGAAGCACCCACCGCATGAGAAGCAAAAAAGAAACCTATCCTTTCATCGTAGCAAAGTGTCTCAAGTTGCTAACCAATAGACCCAAAATGCCTAGGTGTTAAAGGTGCAGCAAACTAACTACTGGATATATTGCAAATCCATTAGTGCTGATTCCATCTTAAATAATGGACACACACACACACACACACACATATATATGGGAGATGCTCATATGAGAGCACCTCTCACCTTACCATGAAAGATAAGGTGGGGGTCCTCACATTATATATATATATATATATATATATATATATATGTGTGTGTGTGTGTGTAGAGAGAGACAAATGATCCAGTCACACAATGTATGGATCTTACGGTGCACACCACCTAGTGGGTCACCAATCCCAATGGGACATGCACAACACCAATCCAAATGATTCACATATAATACTTGATGTATTGTGAGCAATGTCTTATTCGAGTCATTGTGGAAACGGAAATGAATAGAAAAAAAAAAAGAATTATAATACCATGAATAATCATTATCAAAGCCTTGTTCCAACTATGTTGGGTCAGCTACATGAATTACATTTCTCCATTTTGATCTATCCTAACTCATGTGCCAAATCCTAAGATAAATTGCACTTCTTCGTATCTATTTTTACTATCTCTATCCACGTCTTCTTCAGACTACCTCTTCCCCTTGGTGGGCCATCAACCTGCATAACCAAACTTTTCTTTACCACCATTGCCATCCTACACTGGATGTGCCCAAACTATCTCAAACGGATTTCACTAATTTTATTCCCTAATGATGTCACCCTAAAATGCTCTCGAAAGCGTACATTTCTAATTTATTCTTCCTAGTTTTACCACACATCCACCTCCACATCCTCATCTCTACAATATCATGAATCATGTAAAAGAATATTGCAAATGTCCAAGTAACGAAGGGCCACAATTTTTTTGTGGGCTCATCACACATCAAATGTTCCAAAAGAAAAAAAGGAACCATACCTTCATCCCCGTCCAACTCTTCTTGTTCAGGAGCTTCAGGATTTCCTTTCCAACAGGATTGTTATCAGTAGTCTCTGTTTATTTTCTGTGACTACTTCCTAAACAGCAGAATTTGTAAGGTATACATCCTCAATTGCTTATAAGAAATTTCACCCTGGTCTGGGATCCAAATACATTCTAGAAACTCGTCCCTGTTCAACAGAAAATCAAGTTAGAAATGCCCATTAATAGAAGACGGACCCCCACCCTCCACCCCAAACACAGACATCCTTAATTAACCAAAATGTTCGTTTACCCTAGATGTTAGAAATTGATATGTTTAACTTAAGTTCCTTTTTATCAGGTCCAGGTTAAATCTTAACTAATGAAATCTTAAATCTTACCCCAATAGTCAAGTGAGCTTGAGTACCTAACTAAGCATGTATACAAATTGTGTGGTATATTTGGATTACATGTTTTTCAGCTATAGAGGGCCAAACCTTTGACTTCATCAATCTGTTATTTTTTACCATCACAAGGACATGTTTGATGTTTTTTGTGAGTGACAGCCTGAATGAACTTAACTGATTCATCATGGCAGTATATTACGATGGTTTGTCATCACTGAAAACTCATCATTCTTCCATATTACTGATATTTAATTTTGAATAAGAATTAGTTAGCAGGAACACATTAGCCTCATCAAGGCTGCTTCTTTGCCGCTAACCAGATTTGTTCCATGATTTGGAAGAGATTACATAAAATAAGCAAGTATATTTATGTTATTTCACTCCTTTCATCAACATTATTATTATCTTTGCTGCTGAGTTTCATAACCCTCTTGTGTTTCTGCTTTTAACTCAACTCATTTTGTCAAGGCGATTCAAACTTCTGCTATGAACAAATGTCAATAACAACAGTATTTATGTCTGTATTGTTTATAGTAATAGTGTTTGAAATTTTAATTCAATCCAATAAGATGACTTTTTTCATCTATAGAAACACCTCTTCTTGGACATAATTTCTCTCTTCCTTCCATCGAAATTATGAAATGAAATAAAATAAAAAAGACCGATTGCAAAAGCAGTGGCATCCAAGCTGAATGCCAGTTACTTCCATTTACAAATCATCAAAACCTAATTTCACGGTAGTTCCACCAAATGCAATTTTCTTCTCCTTTGAGAAGCAAATTTGTGTTCCACTTATTACTGATTGCTTAAGCTTTCAGGCCGTTGATTTAATTTATTAATCGAATTTAATCCATGGCTGAGAGAATTTAGAGCTACAGAAGTCACGGACCATAATTCATGTATCCAAAGTAAAGTTCCTTAGGGACTGTAATTTCCTCCTCCTAGAATCCCAGGAGGGATTATACTAAGGGTCATAAATACTTTAAAATTACATTATCCTATTAGTATATATAGTCTCTCATTCTAGATTGGATAATGCTGGAAAGGCTGACGGGGAATCGAATTTGGAATTGCAGAAGGAACTGAAGATGCTTTCTATCATACAACTGATAAGAGTCTCTGAGTGCTCAGGTTTTCAATTAACATTTTAGAATGAAGGCTTTTATGGTCAAGTCAAAACATCACATTGACTGCTTCCATATAGACCCTTGTATAAGCTAAATAAACACGAGTTCATATATATATATATATATATAGAGAGAGAGAGAGAGCAAGGCTCTCATAAGCTCGAGCTTCGGATAAAATTTCGTAAGCTTATGCTTGTAGGGCCCACCCACATGACCTCCCTAAATTGCACATGTCCACCAACTTTCGGTCAAATCCGAATTTACTAGACCTTTGGATCAACTATGTATCGATCCGAATGGATTGTTGAACATTAAACTTTTGGGCCCGTATGGAGGTGATAGAAATCACAGTTGGAACTGATTTTTTGCAGAGAGGATGATCACAAGAAGTCCTTGAAATCCCTCCCATCCCCATGTGGGTCCCCAGGTGGGCTCCACCACACACTTGAGCTTGCCTTATCCTAAGCTTGAGCTTAGGAGAGCTGAGCCCATATATATATATATATATATATATATATATATATATATATATATATATATATGGAGATGCTCCTATGAGAGATGCTTTCACCTTACTATGAGAGATAAGGTGGGGGCCCTTACCTTACTATCCAATGCCAACAACTTAAATGTGAGGGCCCCCACTCCTATCTCTCATTTAAGGTGAGAGATGTCTCTCATAGGAGCATCTCCTTATATATATATATATATATATATATATAGAGAGAGAGAGAGAGAGAGAGAGAGAGCAGGAGAAAGTGCTTTAAAAGTATAACTGTTACTGTTGATCTTACTTTCATTGGAACTACTTGACTATCTGTAGAAGTTACAAACTCGGGACCGTCTCATTAGATTCTTTCCACTGCTTAGAATTCCCCATGTTTCCATGGAAGAAATAAAAGAATGGTGATATATCCATTACCTCTATTTTGATTCTTCTGAAGTAGGGTTATTTTAAGGACTGGAAGAAAAACTAAACTTCGAATCCACAGATCGGACAGGCAGGTCATTTGCAAGAAAAGTGGGGCAGGCATGTGGCATAGTGACCCCCTGATGCATGCTAATGTCAATAAGTTCACCAACAATCACAACAGGACCCCCTGTCACACTCCATTCACCATGCTAAATATTTAAGTCACCAATAATCACCACAGGAGCAGATCCCACCTTCAAACCTATGAAACCTGTTAGCATCTCTAACAATCAAGACAACCTTCTTCTCCAACACCTTTGACAAGCCCTTTATAAACTCATGGCAATCACCACAGACCCTCAAGTTCTTGAAGACTCTGATAACCCCTCCCTTGTCCAACCCACCACACACCAGACCCAACCCAATAGCCATTTTCTCGCTGTGAACCCTCAAGCTATCCTCTTTGGATTCCTCCTCTACATCATGTTTGGCAAACCGCACCCCACAAGCATAGCCTATCTCCTCCTTCATCCTCCTCTCCATTTCCCTCAACACCCCATGAATTCCCTCTACAAGTGGGTGCGAATGATCCCCGCCACCATAGAATAAATGCACTTTCCTGTCAATTTCAATCCAACTACACCCTGCCTCTTTCTTCAATCCTTTTCTCTTCATCTCCTCTCTCATCCTCTGATGCTCACCCCACTCACCACCCTCTGCATACATGTTAGACAACATCACATAATTCACAGCATTATCACCATCCATTCTCAGTAGAACCTCTCCCACTTCTCTACCCATTTCCAAATCTCCATGGATTGTACAAGCACCTAAAAGTGTCTGCCATATCCCTATGCTCGGTTCCAGTGGCATGTTCTCTATAAGATTCTTAGCTTCCTTTAGGCGCCCTGCACGACCGAGGACATCAACCATGCAAGCATAATGCTCTACTCTAGGCTTGATTCGATAATTTTTGCACAAACATGAGAAGTACTTGAGACTCTCCTCGATAAGTCCGGCATGGCTACAGGCAGAGAGCATAGCCAAATAAGTCACCGAGTCTGGTTCAATCTTTTCCTGCTGCATTGCTTCAAATAGACAGATTGCTTGTTTCCCATACCCATGCTTTCCATACCCTGTGATCATTACTGTCCAAGAGATGACATTTTTCATTGACATTTCATCAAAGCGCTGTTCCGCTTCTTCTGTTAGCCCACACTTGAGATACATATCGACGAGTGAATTGGCCACAGAAACATCTAAACCACAAGATACTTTGACAGTTAAGCAATGAATTTGTTTTCCTTGCTCTACTAGAGCGAAGTCTGCAAAGGCATCCACCATATTCGAAATAATGTAACCATCAATTCGGGATCCACTTCTCCTGAACTCGCAAAACAAACCTGTAGCTTCCCACACGCTTCCTTCTTGCGTGTAGCCCATGATCATTGTAGTCCATGAAATTATATTTTTCTGCCTGATCTGATCAAACACACTCCGGGCTTCATATAAATGTTTGCATTTTACATAGAGATCCAGGAGGGCACTGGACATGATTATCTGACCTGAAACTGAGAACCCATTTGTAATCAATAAAGCATGAATTTGTCTTCCTTCAGAGAGTGCACCAAAACTACCACAAGCTTTTAATACACTTGAAAATGTAAACTCATCCGGTACTTGTCCTTGTTCTTGCAATCTCTGAAAAAGAGAAATAGACATCCTCCCATCCCCATCATTTGCATATCCAGAGATCATCGCATTCCAAGATATCAGATTTCTAATGGGCATTGTATCAAACATCCACTTTGCTTCCTCAATTCTTCCACATTTTGAATACACATCAATGATTGAATTTCCCACAACAGGGTATGATTCAAACCCCACTTTAATGCAAAGAACATGGATCTGCATCAAGTATTCAGGGACGCCGAGAAGTCCACAAGCTTTTAAATTCATAGAGAACGTGAACTCATTTGGTTTTATCCCAGACCACGCCATTTGACGAAATAGTAGCAACGATTTCTCTGCTTCTCCCTGCTGTAAATATCCACCCATGAGAGCTGTCCAAGACACAACATTTCTTTCCGGCATTCGATCAAATACAAGGCGTGCAATGTCTGTTCTAATGCATTTCCCATACATATCTATGAGATAATTGCTGATAACAAGATCAAGTTCAAAACCCATCTTCAACAAAGCAGAATGGATCAGAATTCCTTGATCAAGCATCGAATTTTTTGAACAGTGTCTTAGGAGCTTAATGATTCTCTGTAGCTCCGCCATTGATGAAGATGAGAATCAGCAACTGGGTATTCAGAGAAATGGAAGATCAGATCAGACCCATGTTGCAGGATTGCATAATCATAAAGAATTTGAAGATGATCCATAACCACATTATCAAATCATCACCATTCCAAATTTCCAACTTAACTTCCTAGCATTAGCAACTAAGACCATAGAAATAGTTGATATAGAAAATTTTCAAACAAGGTGATTTGAACCCAATGCCTTTCTTTAAAATGCAAAGATCAGATCTTACACTCACAGCCAACTTTTCTACAAAATTTGTTACACCCTACAAGAACCCACAAGCTGTGATGTGCTGTGAGAATCTTGGTTTGATCATTGATGGCTGCGCTGGTCTTCCCAACCTCTTGAAACATATTTATATGCACCTGAGCAACGCCCAATTTGATTATTTGAAGTGGTAGAAATCCACAATGGGTGGGCCCCATCCATTGAAAATCTGAGCGGATCAAAATAAATACCCTCTTATATTTTATATGGTGGTAATTCAAAATTTTATTGAAATAGGAGTTGAACCAAGCATAGAATTAATTATTTAATAAAAAAGATTAATAATATAATTTATTACTTTAACTCCTTTAGTTTTTTTAATGCCTATACCAAACTTGGGTAAAGGAAAAGAGTTGTATTTGTAAGTTGACAATTAACATAAAATCTTATCACAACCCAAACATGAACAATTTATTTCTTTTTTGGTTGACCATGTTTTTATCAACTATGGTGGGGGTGTCAAACAAGAACAATCTATTTCTTTATTGGTTGGCCATGTCTTTATCAACTACGGTGGAACTATCCAATTGAGGCAAGATTTGGAGATATACCATACAATAGAAAACATTTATTTTGAACAGCTTAGATTTAAAATAGGTGTGCCATATTTTGGAGCTCCCCTCTTTCAACCTAGAATTTCTTTCTAGTAAAAGCCATGGAGGATATGGTCTCTCAAAATTTTAATTATGGCATGGTTGGAGTTAAACAGGTGATGTGGAGGTACCTTATTTATAGATTTTGAATCAAGACCCAAATTGAGTTTGGGTAAGTTTTTTTTGGTCACCTTCAATTTATAGCTACTTTAGAGATGTTTTAATGGTTTTTAATATATAAATCATGTGCAAGCTAGTGATTAAGGAACATATATCAAAGCTAACATGCTCAAGGTTGAGTGGTGTTGGCACCGGATTTGGGTTGGGTAGGCCAAAATTTATATACATGCTTTACAATTCCTCCCCTAGAAGCTAATAAACTATAACGTCCGCTTTGACCCACTGGATGATCAAAAGGCCTCATGCAAGATAAGGGTGTAAGCTCTACATATAACCCCATTCACTTTCCTCTCTATAGTCGATGTGGGACCCCCCGGCGTCACATTCCACCCCCCTTAAGACTGCACGTCCCTATGCAGTAGCCTGCCAGCCCTCTTGGCCCGCCCACATGGAGACCCGCCCACTTGCACCAGACCACGGGACGTAGCCTGCCAGCCCTCTTGGCCCGCCCACTTGCACCAGACCACGGCAGGGGACCCACACTCGAACTAGTCGAGAGTCGGGGCCTGCCCACATGGAGACCCGCCCACTTGCACCAGACCACGGCAGGGGACCCACACTCAAACTAGTCGAGAGTCGGCTCTGATACCATTTGTAACGCCTCACCCCTACACCCATGCATGATATTGTCCACTTTGACCCACTGGCCTTACGGTTTTGCTTCTGATGGGCCTCAACCCATCAAAAGGCCTCATGCAAGGTAAAGGTGTAAGCACTATATATAACTACATTTACTTTTCTCTCTGTAGTCGATATGGGACTCCGGGGCGTCACTAACTTATTTTCATTCACTATCATTTAATTATTTTTATTAAATATTATTTAATTTGCTAAATTAGCTGACCCCAACATAGTTGGGAGAGGTTATGACAATGATAATGATCATTTAATTGACTAAATCATGAATTTGGGTGGTGAAGCATAAACCAAAAGGGTGGGGATTGGTACATTGTTTCTATGGGTCTTCACCTGAAAACAAATTAATCATCATAGTGCCTTCAAAAGCAAATTAACCATCATAGTTGCTCTTGACCACTAGAAGTCCTTTTTAGTTTCCTTGGCAAACTTTTGCTTTCTTTTGGCAGGGAATCTGTTTTTCAACCACTTTCCACCTTTCTACCAAAAAAAAAACACACTTTCCACCTTCCAACTTTTTGATGCTCATGGGTGGATGGATGGTCTCTTTGGTCCCTTTTAACAGCCGAGATGCTCCTTGAAGAAGGGAATGAAATAAAGAAAAGAACTACTGAGTCATGTTCGTCTCTCCTTTCTAGATTAAATTCTCCCAAATTGAGTGGGGACTTAAAAGAATTGTATTCTATTTCCACCTCAGGGGTTTTAAATTGTACAGTAATCGTAGTTAGTAAGTGGCAGTTTGGGCTGATTTAATAAAGACCACAAAAAAATAAGGAGCTTAGAGAAACAGTCGTGATATTATTGGGGTTGGTGGGAAGTGGAGACTCCAATAGAGCAGAGGTCTTCAAGTCTTCATAATCATAAAGTAGGCAATACTTTTGTTGTGGTTAATCTTCATTACCCTGTTTTGGTGAAAGGTTATTCAGTTGGGGGGGAGATGCTGCCTATGACTTTATGATGTAAAAGAAGCTAAGCACATTGTAAAAGCAACCACATCTTTTACTCTTATATAGAGATGTCAATAGTTCATGATTTTGAATCACTCAGGCCGGGCCTGATGCGCCAAGACCACTCAAATTGTAGGTTCTCATTACCCCAGGCACTGCCCATTGACAACCCCAAGGATAGAAAAATTCAGAAGCATACTAAACTCAAAGCTAGATCTTCAGGAATGAGTATGCTCATGTTCAATGCATCTCAATGCTTTCATGTACCTTAATTATGATGCACATTGCCTTGAGTTTCAAACCACCACCATCCATGAGAAAGAGATCCATGGGGCTCAAGTCCGACCAATTGTGGTTTTGAGTACATAGATGATTGATGCATCTGGTTAACATTTGCAGCAGAAATTGCAATCACATTTGATGAAATCTTGATGTCCTGACTCCTCTGTACCAAATCAATGGTCAGCGAGTTATCAGGACATAAAAGATAGAAATCAGCATCATGCCTCCGGCATTTCTAAAAATGCAAGCCAGCCCCAATTCATGAGCTGAATTTGGAACCATCTCTTCTGCAAAAGTTTTTGAATTGCTAACCCGCATGAAAATCACACCCCCCATGGGAAAATACAAACAGCCACCAGACCCCAATACAATGTTGACGACCACTTACTCTAAAAGCTAAAACTGATAGAAAATGGTGTCACAATGTATATCAATATTACAAGAAGTTGCTTCTAAAAGTTAGCATGAAATACACACACTTGATTTGGGAAACGTGTGTTGTCAAAATATTGTTGATTGGATGCAAAACATCTCATCAAGTTGCCCCCACATATTTTAGTTTCATTTCATGTGATTGTGGAGGTATTGTAAGGTGAACATGAAGAGAAAAGTGAGCAGTCCTTCAACCAAAACAAGATTGATGAAACATGACTGTCAGTAGAAGGAAGATTCATCTTTCCTTTCTATCCTTAATAAATCAATTGAAGCAAATGGCTATCACCTGTCCAGTGATTAGCTACTCATCCAAGGAAAGATTGCGTACGTAGTTCAGTGACTTGTGGCATTTGTGTTTGGTATTTAAATTTGCAGCCTACAAGTGAATATTCTCAAGTGCTTTCTGTATTTTGGGAAGATTTTTTCACAGTGCAATATTATAGAAACCTGATGAATGTAGAATGAAGGCAGTTCCTGACTCAACCTGCTAATCCAAGTTTGGCTGACCTTTCCAACCCTAGCTATTAATAGCAGAGTTCAGGTTTCACCTATTCATGTCACTTATCCAGCAGACCTGACCCAATCTGAATTAATCATAGTTAACCCACCAGCCAACCTCAGCATTCAGGTTGACATTTCCAACCAATTAATAACTTGTTGCCATTAAGGTCCAATCTATAACCGACCTTTCCATGAAATGTGTCGACGACAATACTGTGATCTGTAATAAGTTACCTGACAAAGAGGCCTTTATCACCTACAATCCCTAGATGTTACTGTCTTTTGATTTTCAGTTACCTCCTGAGGCTGCTGAACTTGGTCGAGTTCTCGTCTCTAGAAGAATGCATGAAACCACTGCATTTTCACCTATTGTTCTTCCTGTACAAACAGTAAAGCCAAGCATGTGTTCTTATTACTGGGGTTGGACTAGAGTGACTGTTGGATTACGAGAATAACTGCAACCCCTGTAAGTCAACTCAGACCAATCCATTCCCCTCTGGAGCCATTTTTCTTGGCAGCTGAATTCCTCCTGATAAAAATATGGACTTGCAAGTTGTAAGTTAAAACCACAAGAAACCCAACCATGGCCATGTAAGTGTTCTGCCAAGAAACTGCAGGGTACTGTGCTTCAGAAATCCCCGTTTGCATTCCTTTGTTTTTCCTCTATACTCAGATGCAAGATGGATGCTTTGGTGATGGTTGTTTTAATGCGATGGCCTGCACTGCAGATACTGCCCAAAAAGTTTCTCTAGACTAATACACATTCTTAGTGTCTGGGGACCCTGGCTGCACTCATCTCAAGAGTTAAGATAATTGGGTTTTGCTTCGTCAAAAATAGGATTCAAGAAAACACATACATTGTCAAATTTAAAAAGGAATCCAGTAACACCCACAGTGCATGTAATTTGCTTCCCAAGTTTTTATTGGTTTTCTATCTCTCATTTCAAACTCAAGGGGTCCTCTCCAACAAGCCAATTGAAATATTTTCATATCCCCCCATTTTGTTTTTATTCGTCATCAAGATGTATTCTTGAAGTTAGAGTGTAGAACTCATCATAAAGATGGCAATGTTACCATCACATGATAGAATACAAACATGATAAATAATTCAATGTTAGGCATTGAACATTGCAATACAATGCTGACATATTAACCTAGTTGCAATATTTGGCAGAAGGCAGAAAACCATGCAATATCCAGCCTTTCACCAATCTCATCACCTTCATTTCTCTAGACAGGTCATTTTAACCCCTTGCACCTAATACGAGTGCAGTTTGTTTCCATGTAACTGGACTCATTGGGCATCCATTGACTTGGGCACTCAAGAAGTTCTTGGGACTAAATCTTTAGAGCTGATGCTCTTCAAAGCACTGACATCCTCAGTGATATGAATCATTCAACTATTCTTTGTTCCAGAATATGAATGATGGAAATAATAATAAAGAATTCATTTAAGTAAGATTGCAGATCAATATCCATTCCACACTCATGAAGCTATCATGAACCAATGTAATGGCCAAACACCAAGACAAGCCTTAATAAACTGGAAGATTAGCAACAGAACCTGATCCAAGTCAGTGTTAAGTGTCTATCAACACCCATGTTAAAAAATGATGCCAAATCATTTTTCTAATGTAGAGGGATGGAGTTATATCAGAAGAACAGAAAAATGGCTACAGTTTATTAATCTTTCCATTAGATTATGTTTCTTGCAGTGGAACATTTCACATTGTAAATGATTAAAAGAATTATATGCAAAACATGCTTGCCCTCGAAAGCATGTAAGATTTCAACAATGTTTGTAAAAATATTATTTTCTGCTCTGACCAAATATTGTATTCTTTTTATACAAGCCGCAAATTTCCTTGCAAGTAGAAGATAATTTTCAAGCAAGCTGTTTCCTTTTTTTCATAGTTGGAAGGATTTGAGAGTTTTTTCAAAAAAAACTTAGGAGACCACTTGCCCCAATATCATATACATTCACGAGGGAGCCAGTAAAGATCTCTACTTACAGAATGCTAATGTTAAGAATCAGACTTGTAAAAGCTTCTTTTTCTCAGCAGCCTTTTCTTCTTAGGAAGGTTCTAAATTGTTTAAGTAATGTTTTCTTCTTTCTCGGCCTTGTTAGCGAGCTTCCATCATTCTCAAAGTCATCAATCCGTCCCCCGTCATCATTGTGGTCAAGATCATCCCATTTCCTTGTTTGTCCATCATCTGTGAGCGCCAACGGGGAGATGCTGTGCTCAGATGAGGATAGTGAATCAATTGTTGACCCCTCAACCTCAAGTGCATCAGAGTTTAAAGATGCATCATTGCGCCTCCTATGAATATTTTCTAGCTGGAGAAATTTCTTTTCCTTTGACCGTACCGATGTAAATTTGATCGCTTCCTTCCTATCTTTATTCTCCTTAGCCTTTGCTTTCTTGCATACTTCAGACTCAGCATCTACACTCTTTGGGACTGGCAAACTGACAGTTTTGCTCAAAGTAGCGGTCGATGTTGTGTCATTAAGACTCATCGGTTCCTTGAAATTGTCAAGAGCCGCATTTTCTTTATTCTTAAGATGTGCATTTTCTTTGGTAATGCTCTCTAATGCACCGCTCGCATCTGATAGGTTATCTTTCAGTCGAGAATTTTCGGTCCTGGCAATCTCTGCCATTTGTTTTGCAACTGTAGCTTCATTCACAGCTTGTTTGACTATATCTCGCAAACTTCTAATTTCTAAATGAGCCATCTTGATTTCTTCCTTGGCCTCCTTCAGTAAGCCTGTCAATTTTCTATTTTCTTCTTTTAAGCTTGCAATCTCCGCATCAGATTTTTTAATGTAAGTTAGTAACCCACCCTCCCTTACATTCCAAGAAATAGTTGATTCCTCAGTTTCTTGTTTCAATATTTCAATCGCCTGTTTGTAAAAGTCAATTTCTCTCCTCGCTTCATCCAAAAGCACTTGAAACTTGTCATCTGTGCTTTCCACCATTTGTTTCGAATATGCTGCTTCCACCCTCACATCCTCCAGTTCAGATTGTGCCAATGCAAGTTTTTCCTTGACCTGATGGGCTTCTGTCGTGACTTCCTTCAGTGCCAATGCTAAACCATCCATAGCCTTTCTGCTATTCTCTTCTGCCTCTGTGGCAAACTTCAGCTCATTGTTAAGCATCTTGATAGTCTTATCTAACTCGCCTATCTTGGAGTATTGACGAGACTCATCAAGAGCCCTACTACCATTACGTAAACTTCCAATGTTTTCATAAAGAGAAGCAATCTCGAGCTTTGCTTCTTCAAGTGAGATCTTGGTTTCTTCAAACTGTTTTGTTTGAGAGATCAGAGACTCTAACATTTTAGTTTCTGACTCCTTTGCTTTCTCTAGTTCCACGTTTAGCACTTCAATTCTTATTTTGCTTTCAGATAAAAAACCCATTGCCTGAGACTCGCGGTCCTTTGCATTCCTCAACTCTAGTTCCAGCTTCTCTATGGATGCGTTTTCAACCAATTCTGACTCCACATTTTTTGACTTCTGAACTTTGAGCATTTGTGGATCAATAGTGGAACTTGACAGAGCTAATAATTCATTAGCTTTGTTAGATTCCATCTCCACATTGGAATCACGCAACTTCTCAGCGACAGTCAAAGAGTTATTAGCTGCTTTGAGCAACTCCTTTAGAGAACTGGGCTCCAAAGAGAGGTCCTCAACCTGCTTGGAATTGGCCTCAACAGCAATCATGGCATCCTCAGCCTCTCTAAGCGCTTTGTTTTTCTCTTTGATTGCTAAAGACAACTCTTGTTTAAGCCGCTTGGTTTCTTTGGCTGCAAATGACAGAGCCTCCACATTCAAACCATTTTGCTTTTGAACAGCCTCAAGCTCAAGCTGCCCTGCCTCCTCTCTATCCTCTGCTGATTCTACATACCCCTGCTCTAAATCCTTGACACAGACCTTCTCAACCTTGCAACTCTCATTTACCTGTATCTGAGCCAAAAGCGCTTCATTTGGTCCCAAGTTTGCATCCGCTGCTGCCTTCTTCATCTCTTCAATCTCCACAATAACTTGATCATTTGCCGCCTTCTTCGTCTCTTCAATCTCCTCAAGAACTCGAGAATTTTCCTTCTGTGAATCCTTGATGTGATCATTTGCCGCCTTCACATCTTCATTGGCCTGACCCAATTGCTGTTGCATCTCTGATCCCTCGACCTCGCATTCCTACGTTGAATTTAAATTCTTATTCGGATAAGAAGATCAAAAGAAGAAAAAAAATCTACTATCAATCCAGTTGCAAATTTTTACAATTAAGAGCACCTATGTGCAACAGCTTTTCCACTTCCTCAGCATTTATAATTCCATATTTGGTGTGACCACTTTTCTTCAAGAAAAAGAAAAAAAAAATGAACTAACTTTTCCTCAATTTCGTGGACAACCATTTCTGATGGGGGAGGTCTGAAAAGGTTTTCTATGGAAAGTGGAATAGTTTTCCATGGAAACAGTTTTCCGCAGCGCCACACAAGGTGCCCTAAGAATTCCTTTAGACGTATCTAAAATGTTTTTGGAACAGATATCTTATGGGAAGAATCGTTCACATCACACACCCCTCTATGCAGAAATGGAAGCTCTGCCTTTTTTACTCCAAAACCTCTACTTGGAGTGATTGAGGTCATCCTACTTGCTCTCTAGACATCAAAAGACAGCAAGTGAAAAAAGAAAGCACCTTGGCCATCGTAGCTATAAATTCTGTATGCGTTTCAGATGAAATCAGTCATCAAACTTGTAGATGGGAAGATGTAGTAAGTGCCCTTTCAGAAGACCCAGATCTGGAAACCACAAAAAAGAAATCAGAAAACCAAGAAATCACAACCATATGTACAAGGAAATAATAAAACAAACAGATAAAGCATGAACAAATGAAAGAAACATGAACACCTATTTCACAAAAAGAAAAGTTCTTGATTTATGAAACAGAAAAAGAAAGAACACCCAAATAAAAAGAAATGATTTTGCAGGGGAAAAACTGTCCAATCTAAAATTGGTAAGAGAACAACTGGATGAAACAGAAAACCCAATTCAGAAAACTCAAAGTTTCCACTGTTTTCTTTTGTTATAAAGAAAACTGAGGTTTGAGATGTGACAACCCAAAACAGTTACAACAAATGGATTTAAAAAAAAAAAAAAAAAAAAAAAAAAACACTGATATGGAGATGGAACCATGGTTGAAGATTGGAAGTGAATTTTGGATTTAAGCTTACCAGGGATTGGAAGAAGGATGGAGGTGACTATTGGCAGACAACCTGAAGCATTTTGTATGTGTGAATGAGACACAGAAGCATTTTATTCCTAGGAGGAGAGAAAATGGCCTTCTTTTTGGAATGTTCTGATTTTGGTCAGACTGAATGGAGATTTTATACAATGGTGAGTCAGAAATCATTATTATATCATAAATGGGAGGGAGGAAGGGATCTGTGCCAGGCACGCTGGTGAAGGTATCACCAAATCCAGCACAAAATAGTACTAGTTTATGTTCGGACTGGATTTCAGTTTCACCTACTCTTTTCTCATCGTACTGGACCACCCATCACCCCCCAAAGCTATGGGGCTGGGATCCATCAACACACTAGTGGGAGAAGCTCTCGAGTGAGGTAAAAGAGGTCTTGGATGAGGGAAGTAGTTGTGTTCATGTGCTGCTAGAGGTGTTCAACGGCTGGGTCTAGTGTACGTGACCAACGTATCGAATCAGTAGAAGCACCTCAATGCGGGGCCCATGTGAGACTAGGACCTAGGGGTGACAATGGAACAAATCCGATGAACAACTCAAAAGCGTGACGAAATAGAAGCTCTAGTTAGTGAATCCAGCTAAAAATGAAACCACGATGGGTAGTATAGATCATGAAATGTAACATGGTGCGCCCTATCAAATCAAGCCCACATATCTATTTGGGTCTCACATGAGATACGTTAGATCGGACTAATTTATCCTTCATCATCGGACCCACTAGATGAAATATCTGACCATCTAAACATCAAGTGGGTTCCACGGTAGAATGGATGCATTGGATGCAGCAGGCTTATGGGCACACAGGGTTGGTAGTGCAAATGGGTTAATTATAGTGCGTCATCTCATTTTAGGGAAGATAAGGCACTTAAGATTTTCATGTGGGTACCACAGATGGGTAGGATGTTTCATCTGCTGGGTTCCCACCTCACATGAATGGATGGATTAGATCTAGTACATCACATGAAGATAGGCACAATGGGTAAGATGAGTGGAGGTCAGAGCTTAATTTGTCTAGGAGTTTCACATGATGGGTAGATGGTTGATCTTTCACTAGTGGGTCCTACTTAGATGGTTGGATTTAATGTGTCCCATGTTGATAAATTGAGATGGGAATGGCCCCTTTTTTCTAGCAGGTGAAATTTAGATGGGTGTATAATGGTGGACGGGTAGGATCTTTCTCTAGTTGGTCCGGACCAATGGTCGTACGAGTTGGATCAAGTGGGTTTGCCCTTGACGGATAGGGTTAGTTGGATGGGTATATCCATCTGGTGGGTCCCAAGTAGATGGGAGATGGGCAAGATGGTTGCAAGTGTAACGGTACGATTCAAGAAAGAAAATTTTTAAGTAATGCTCGGATTGTTGGAGGGAATTCGAAACCTTATTTTATTTTTATTATTTAATTGTTCCTGAAGATCTTTCTACCTATCTTGCATCACAATTCATTCCATCTATTTATATAGAGAACAGATTTTGTGGGGACAGTCCTCAATGTGATGAATGTCTAGTAGGGCCCACCTTATGAACCATTTAAATGGACCACACAACACAACCTCCTTTGGTCGGATTCGAATGAATTGGACTGTTGAGCTAGCGGTCATTTTTCTTATTTGATATAAAGTTGTTAAATTTATGGACCGTTGATGAAATGGTTAGAGGTATAGATTGACTTCAAATTTGGTATCTAGATTGGCCCCACTTGAATCTTTTAATCCCCCTCCATCCCATGATCAGTGGGATCCCAAGATGGGCCCCACTAGGCATTCCTCGCCCTAAGTTTGTGTGGACCGTCCTCACATGTTCGGTTCCCATTTATATGGGAACATCCCTACTCGCAACAAATGAGTGATAAACAACTAAACGAGAGAGATCAGGATTCAATCCATCAATTTATAATATTAAAATAGGGGACAGATAAGATGAACTTGAAATTTGAGAAATATAGGAGAAGAGAAGGTAAAATAAGAGTAATAGATGATTGATAATGAACATTAGAGGAAGGTAGAATATTTCATCCAGTGGATCTGATGTATATTGCGCAATGGGTTGATTGGTGTTAGTTGGTGTCACGTAGTTCTCCTTGAAGATAAGGGAACATAGAGGAGTCGAGGTTTTAACGAAATGTATTAATTACCTAAACCTTTTGACCACACTTTTATAATTCTTAAAAACATTTTCTAATCATATTGACCATAGTTGGATAAGGACAAAATAATCGATCTTCTTTTTTTACAAATAGTCATCCTCTTTATTTATTTTAGGCTATTACATGAGAGGAATTGTAAACTCTTCTAATCTAGGCCCAGGGTTCATCCCTGAGGTGCTCCATTCCGTTGTTGTGCCAAGCTTCAACCGCTGGTGCCAAGGGTCAATCCCCGTCACTTAGGGCCTATTTGGGAACTTTACTAAAGAAGTTAAGTGAATGATCAATTCAAAAGATAATAAAAAGGCCAAATTTCAAAAAATACCACTTTTAAAAAAAATAGAAAGTTACTTTCTCAAGCCACTTTTTTCGTCATTTAGCTCCTTTTGATTTGACTCATTTTTTTTTTTTTCCTTCTCTCTTAATTCAACCATTCCCCTCACTTGACTTTTCTTGTCTCTTAATTAGACCTTTCACCTCATTTCACTTAGATGCCCCCTTAGTATGGGGCTATCCCCAATTTCTCAAAACACCAATCCTCTTTTTTTTTTTTTTTTTTTTTTTTTCATATCAATGCATCTCTCAATGGTCAAGCGTGTTTTTGTAAATATTATATAAATAGAGTGTATTGCTTAGTACTATAATCGAAAGCACCGCAGTCAAGAAAATCTTCATCTGCAATCAAACCAATGTACTAATGCGGTCCAGATTGTGGGGCCCATTTAAGCTGATGCCAACCGAGGATCATGCAAAAAAAAAAAAAAAAAATTTAACCCAGTCAAATTACCATAGTCCTTGATTTAACAACTATAAAGTTTAATGGTCTTTTACCAAAATTCTTTTGAGATTCATCCCAACAATGAGTAAATGTGTAGATGAGCATAAAATTGGACATGGTGCCCGGTCATTGAGGCATTAGACTGTGAAAGAAGCTATATTGATCAAAGATAGACCTTATAGAGCTGGACCATACTTGCAATCCTCTTGTAGGAGAAAATTCTCCACTTATTATAGTCCAAAAACATAGGTCTGTATCTACCAATTCCTCTTTCGAATTCAAGATATTCTCACTAGTAGTTTGGTCAAAGATTTTCAAAAAATTTAACTGTGGAACTCCAGCAAGCTACAGTACAGGAATTTTGACCCATGCCTTTAATTCAAAGGGGTACTACTTTTGTGGATAGCATGATTTAAATTACTCACGCATGAGACTGTTGTACTTTCAAAAAGCACAAAATTTTGCTATGGCTAGATTGGTAGTCAAAAAACAGGCCAAGTAAAATCTCTCAAAGTTAAGGATTACCTTAGAAAGATACAAATTAATTGTGATATACTTGGAGTCTAGTGAAGCCAGCCTGGCCCAGCCCAATTGGCGGTGTGTATTTGATTTGGCTTCTCAAAAGTGAAAAATGCTATTATACTTTTTAAAACTGTCCTTTTTAGGAGAAAAGTTTGAATCTTTTCTCTGCTTTCTAATAGCAAAAGTACACTACCTCATTTGGCTAGAAAACAAAAGAAGGAAGCAGCTTGTGGCATATTATATTGAAATAATATATGAAGAATTATAATGAAAAACAATTACAGAATATATATAGGACTCTTATAGTAAATAAAATGGGTTCACATGATAATATCCTATGTGTCATGTGGTATCACTGTATCATTATTTCGCCAAGGAAGGAGATATGAGGACATTCATCATTTGGTTCTTCATATATTCAAGCACATTAATCTGGTGGCAGCCATATACAAAATCAAAGTGACCCAAAATTAAGGAGTCTTATACGGGTTCCAGAAGAAATTTGACTTTAATCAGAGTTTAGTTCACCATTACATTAATCATATGTAAAAGACTCATTATCTCCATTTGATATGTGTATTTTTAATCACTTTTTAACAAATGATAAATATGATGATTGGACTAACTTAGATTGAAGTAAAATATGACCGGACAAAGCTTCAAAGGGATGATCCCAATATTGAGATGTTTGGATTTCATATGTGGACCCCACAAATGGGTTCATCAGAGTATTTAGCTCCTAATCATACATTAAAGTATAATGATATCCTTCACAAGGCAAAGAGTGAGTATGGCTACTCTAATTTTACTCACCATTTTTTTAAGAGATGTATGCTTTGAGATTTTATGGTAGAAAAAGTGATGCAAAAGAGAGAGAGACTCTACCCTTTCTCTTTATGCCCCCTACCCTTCTTCTACATCTAGGGATGTAAATGGGTACCCGATTTTCCACTTACACGGAGGTTCCGACCCATTAAAAACCGGGTCTGAGTCCTTATTTAGGCCCCGATGAGTCAATGGGTCCGGGTCCGGGTCCGGTTCCACCTTGGTTCGGACCTGTGGACCCGAGACCCGACATATTAACTCAATTTTCGAAAATCTCTCCTAAAAATCATATTTTTTTTATATCATTCTCTACCTAAATTAGAACCTGGATCCAAAGCCGTCCCATATATGGTTCTGGTTCCGGTTCCGAAGTCAAGAAACCAGTTCCGAAACAGTTCCAAGTCCGGATCCGGTTCCACCTTTTCCTTAACTATTCCGGTTCCGATTCCAGATCCGCCATGGACCTGGACCGGAACCGCCCCGTTTACAACCCTATCTACATCCCTACCTGTGTTTTTAAACAAAAATAAATAAAATAAAATAAGAAGGCAATAGCTGTAAAGCACACATGGGACCTACTGATTTTTGTTTGCTAAATATCAATCATTTAACCCAACACACATGGGAAAGAACCTACTGATTTCTCTTCCGAACTCCCCTCTCATATCCCTAGCTAGAATCCAAAACAACGAATTAGATGATAAAATGGATATACTCTCATACTATCATCAATTCATCATATACAATGGAAACTTTCAATGACAAGTTAACATATCACTATAAAAAGCAACAATAGATCCTCAAAATACTTTAAAAAATAATATAGAATACTTAAACAGACATCATCCATTACCTTCTACAGACCATGGATAGTTATCAAATCCAACAAAATTGACATAACAACTTAGAAGACTCTTAGAGTCCGACGATTAAGCAAACCCGACTATAACCTTACCAAATATAGAATAGAAAAGAAGAGGAAGAAGAAAAAAAAATCAGAAGCTAAAAAACTTCAATACCTCATAGGTTGAATAATCTGAGGTGTCATTTCTAACACTCGAAAAGAAAAGTGTGGAAAGTAGCAAAAATCAGGGCCTGGTCTCTGGAGATGACAAATCCTAATCCATGATTGCAATCACTATTCATCCTCACGCTTGGGTACTTCTTTGATCTCATCAGCCCCGTCGTCCTAGAACAAAGATATCAACAATAATTTAGAATTAATTGATCGGCTGAACATAAATTTTCCAATAGTTTGAAGAAAGACCAAGAAGCAATTCTAGACCTGCATATCAGATGTCCAGAGGGTCAAGTTGTCACGAAGGAGCTGCATTATAAGAGTACTATCTTTGTATGATTCCTCTCCTAGAGTGTCCAGCTCCGAGATGGCTTCATCAAAAGCCTATCAAAATGCGCAAACATCAACCAAATGGAAAGAAAATCCCAAATTTACAACAATCTCAGGAGTCGTTTGTCTTTTACACATGTGGTGTTGGCCCCCGTCCCGAGTTAATCAAGATTAACTCTAATTGATTGGAAATTAAGCTAATTAATTATGATTAATTAAGCTAATGATGATTTATGACCAAATGGAATTGAATTAGTCTCAGATGAATGATTTGAACTTAATGAAGTAATAATGAGTGAGATTAAATGAATTGAGTGGAGTTTAGACTCAAACAAAGGAGATAAAGGACTTTTTTGTAAATACGAAATTTTGCAAATTTTGTCGAATACGGAAACCCTAAGTACCAACACGCATATCTCAAGGAGTACATTAACTTTTGTAATAGACTAGAAGTCATTCAACGAGAATTGGATCAAATGACCCTTCATTTGACTCAAAGTGTGAATAGTCTTCATGATGGGGGGCTTAAGTGCAAAAAGGGACTTATAAGGCTTGGGATGAACTAAAATGAGTTCATACACTCATTTCATCTCAAGGAAACCCTAGACTTCACTTTTTTCTTCTTCTTCCTCATTTCTCATCAAGTGGCAAAGTTCGTAAGTGACTTTGGTAGAGATTAAAGCTACTCCATCTTATTCATCTTCATCTTCTTCCACAAGTTGTCTTCCATTTTGGAGTGTTTGGAGTTTGAGGAAGAGCTCGAGCTTTCTTTATTGGAGCTACAAGTAAGTGCCTTGAACCCTTAGTAGGATTTCTACACTTTGTAAAGTGTTAGGGTTGTTGTTGTTCAACAACTTATGGAAACTTTGTTTTTGGAGTGTTTTTATAGAATTAGGGTTTGGATTGAGAGGATTTGCACCTCTAGCCAAGCTAAAGAAAGGGACTTTGAGTTAATTGACTTCAAGAGGCAAGTATAAATGTTCACCTATGATTAAAAATGCTAATTTGCATGTTTCCTTTGAATTGTAAGAGTTAGATTTTCAAACTTATTTTGTTATAGGAATGGAGATTTTGTGTGGATTGATGTGATCGTGAAATGGAAGTGTGGTTTTGATATATATGGAAACGATGATGGAGGAGGGAACATGAGGTTCCATTATTCCTATGCAGGTTGTGAATGAATTGGAGTGAAGAAGAAGAGCTGTCCAGAATTCCGAATTTGGAATTTTGGAGCATTCGCTTGAACGAACAAGGATTCGCTCGAGCGAACTCTCCTCGGTCAGTAATCGCTAGAGTGGACAATAGGGGTCACTCGGGCGACCCGCTCTTTAGATGAAGTCCCCTTGAGTGAACAAGAGTCCGCTCAAGCGAACCTGTACCGTCCCTGTCATCACTTGGATGATCAACAGGGGTCACTCAAGCGGCCCACTTTCGATGGTTTTGAACATCGTTTCAATAGTATGTTAAACGTTAATCTGTGGTAACCTAAATCTTCATAAGTGTTAGCTAAGGTTATCGGAATGTACAAACTACTATTAAGTGATGTTCATCGAGAATAACACGTACATTCGATAACGAGCACTTCACTCAATTGTTGGTTTAGAAATTGGATTAAGAGCTTGAATAGAATTAATAGATTTAATTTAATTCATGAGTTTAGCACTACATAGTAGTTTCTCTGAAATAAATGAATGAATGAATGCAATGAACTAATGAACCGTTGCCAAATGTAATAATGAATAAATGAATAATCCTATTGCAGTGAATGATTGGGGTGTTTCGGAGCTCCGTGGTGATGCCAGTGATCTCTGATCCAGACACTGGTAGATCCCACACCCACACCTCATTAAACGAAAAGCCACACATGGTAGACTGAAAAGTCACTGAATGATAAGCCACCTAATAATGAGTACTCATTGTAAATCAATGAAACGAATGAATATAAATGAATGAACATGAATGATTGCTTCCTTTTGGGAGAACTGAATGAAACAAGTGCTATTGTAGTTATCATCTAGTAATTGATATTACTTGACTCCATTTGATTTCAAGCATAAAACACTGTTATTGATTTGATTGTCTAAAATTGTTAAATTGATAAATGGACAGATTTAGCATGTATTATCAAATATCTGTTTATACATTGTTGAACCGTCGTGTTCACAGTATTATTGATGACATTACAGGCCCATTTGCCCGTTCCGGTCTTGCAGAGGCCATTCCGCTAGCGGAGAAGGCCAATCTGACACCTCCAGGAGGTTTAATCAAATGGACATGAACGGAGTGCGAAAGAACTACAACATTTTGAAATACTTATGTTGTAAATCATTTTGAGATGTAAATAGCGTCACCTGCATTGTATTTAAATATGCAGTTTTTGACGAGTCATTACAATGTGTATATTGAACTTTACTTTTAATGTAAAGAGCTTGTATAGTTTTAATTGTTTTGCCAATGATGTATTCCGCAAAAATGTACATTGACAGGTGTATTTGTATTGATATCCATTGCGGATTTCATTTTAACTTCGGTTAATTCAAAGTTTATGAGAGTAGGTATGGTCAGAGCGACCAGGGGGTTTATGCCGGATCGATCGGATCTCGAGCCCGGGTCATGACATGTGGCGTGAAAAATGACATTTATATATAGGTAAAATTTACGTCACTACCGTATTTGTTTGGAAGCACCATTTTCATGTGAGTAAATGTTGAAGGGGTAGGATGACATATGTAAGATCTCTGTATATTTCTTAATATTTAAAACATAAAAAAATGAATGTTTAAAGGATCTGTAAACAATTTGAATGGTATTTTATTAACAACTTGGGGATTGGCCCATAGGAGCTGAAAAAATAAAAAGAGTTGGTGACAGTGTTTGAAGATTGAAACCACGACCTGTCAGTGGATGGTTTCATGCCTTTTTATGTGAGTCAATTTTCATATAACTGTTTTACTACTCATTGTATACAATTGAACAAACGTTGTTTGCGTACATAAATGTGAATCATTTAGATATGTAAATAAGTGTAATTGTACAAACAAACACCCAAGAGAAAAATCTTTTCAAATCTTCACACATCACCCACAAACAACATTAGATTTTGTAAGCATCAACCAAATTCACGACGAAGACCATCATGCATGGTCCAACCAATGCCCAACCAAGAAAGAAAACAAAATGATGGAATTAGGATCCAAATATCGCATTTTGCGATCATCAACCAAATCAAAACTTAGACAAAAACTCACCATTAAGGCCATCAAACAATCCCCAACAAAGAAAGCAAATAATGAGAGAGAGTTAAGGGTCGAAAGATTCGATTTTTTTTCCCGCCATCAATCAAGTCGAAACAAAAACCAAATTCCACAATCAAAATCATCTAAACACTCAGATAATTTGGCTGCAAAGTTTCAATCTTTTCCTCACCTGCTTCGCGAGGGAACAAGCTCGATCAGGAGAATTCAAGATCTCATAGTAAAAAACAGAGAAATTCAGCGCCAAACCCAGCCTGATCGGGTGCGTCGGCGCCAGCTCCGCCGTCGCAATTTCCTAAAATCCAGAACAACAACAAAAACAAAATTAGAACCCAAACCCTAACCCTAGATCAGAATTCAGAAAAGATCATCCACAACAAAATCCCCACCTGCGCCGATTTGTAAGCAGAGAGAGTGCTCTCAGCGGCCTCTTTCCTCTCATCACCAGTCTTAAACTCAGCCAGATACCGATGGTAGTCTCCCTTCATCTTCAGATAGAAGACCTTGGAATCTCCGGCGGCGGCGGAGGGGATGAGGCGGGAGTCGAGTAGGCGGAGAATGCCGTCGCAGATGGAGGAGAGCTCGGATTCGATCTTGGATCGGTAGTTGCGGATGGCGGAGACGTGAGAATCGTTGCCGCGGCTCTCCTCCTTCTGCTCGATGGAGGAGATGATCCGCCAGGAGGCGCGGCGGGCGCCGATGACGTTCTTGTAGGCGACGGAGAGGAGGTTGCGCTCCTCGACGGAGAGGTCGTGGGAGTCTGCGGCGGAGCTGACCTTCTCCATGAAGGAGACCATCTCCTCGTAGCGCTCGGCTTGCTCTGCAAGCTTCGCCAGGTAGATGCTCTCCTCGCGAGGAGATGGAGCTCCTGCTGCTGGTGGTGTTGATGCCATTGATCGATCGATCGATGGATTTTGATCGATTTGATTGTTTTTGTTGTTGTTGTTGTTCTTCTTCTTCTTTGATCTGTGGAGGTGGAGAGAGAGAGGAGCAGAGAGGGAGAGAGGAGTGGATACAGGGATTAGTTGGAGTTTATATAGTGATGCGTGGACCCAAAGAATCTGCTGATAAAGTGGAGCCCACTGTTGAATGATCCAAAGAGTCCGGATGCCCAGTCGCACTCGCAGCTATTTCACGGGAATAGTGTAAATAGATGCGGGATCTCCATCGTGAGCCCCACATCAAGATAATCAGACGGCTCAAGATGAATCCATCAGACTATGATTTTATAGGAGCAGGTCCCACTATATGATTCAGTACGAAATTATACATAATTGATGCCATGTAAGCATATGATGCATTCGATCTTATGATGGAATCCACTCCATTCAAAGTGAAATACAAGGATATGTTAAACGGTCCACGTTATCTCAGTGGTTGTTTTTAGAATTCATGAATTCCCAGCTTGATTGAGATTTTTAGGTGAGAATTAGCTGAACAAGCCATTGAAAACTCTTTTTCTTTTTTTTTTTTTTTTTCTTTTTTTTGCAATTTTTCTAGATTTCTATAGTCCTCAAGGATCCGAACTCAAGATGGTAAGCGGCAGTAAACCTCACCAAATTAAAATAAAGGTAGTAACTAATTAAATTTAATTGTAGATAGAACATGTACGCAAGACATAAGAAATACTAGCATGAATGAAGTCATTATTGCATGGGGTTATTCTAGCTCAGCTCATGCCCATCATAAGGTGGATTTAGTATTACAAATTATAAATTAATTACATATCATATAGGTACGTAGAACAACATTTTTATTGTAATACCATACAAAAACTTTGAATTAAAAGAAAAAAGGCGAGCAAATTGGAACAAGTGGGCGAAATCTATAAATTATATAAAACATGAGAATATTGCTTTTTCTATGATGTTTTTAATAAAATTGAAAATACCCTACATTTTCCTTGGACAATAATTTTCGACATTGACTGACATTTGTTTCCATGGCCATGCCCTACTCAACAAATGAGGGTGTGCCGTGTGCCTCACTCTAAAAACCAACACATGATCGTTATCCATTTCTCTAGATATGAAAATATAATAGACAAGGTTTGGACTTTGAACCTCCAAATTTGCAACTCTCAATTTGATTCTCAAAAGGTCAAATACCAATTGCCCTAGAGTAGACTTCGTGTGCTATATTTTACTAACAAATATGTAAGTGCATCATAAACAGCACAAAGTTGGTCGAGCCGGCCAAACCCTAAACTTGATCAAAACCAAACTCGAGTCAAAATGTTGTAAGCTCGTATCTGGCCCAAAGTTTACGAACCACTACTTAATAGGGTTGTCAAGGGGCCAATCCAGGCTGGGTTCTACGCCCTTACCCTACCCTCATATATGCAAGTTGGGTCTGGACAATTTCTATGCCTTTGAAGGTCCTACAGTAGCTGGGCCCTCACCCTACACTTACAAGGCTAAGCTAAGGTTAGAAGGAAAAAAAATCATTTTGTGGAACACCACCATTGATGGTCAATTTGATACTACCCAATGCAATTTATTGTTGGTAATCTCAAAATCGAATATATATAGATGGGCAAGGCCATGTTTTTTAATAAGTTGTATGAATGACCTGAAGTTATAAAAAGAAGGCAATCTCACTTTGGAAGTAAGGATAGTAGATTCAAAGCTATAGGTTCTTTTTAGAGTTGTTTGCTTGCACAGTTGCACCCATTTATATTTGTAAATATTACGCATGAGACACTTTGTATGTGTACGTATGCTTTTTTGCACTCATATGTACTTTTATTGATTAACAAGTATAAATTTTGTTGTCCCTCTTTTAACACCCCATGCTCTAGTAAAATGATTTATGTACATATGTATGGGATGTATGTATTAATTACACATCCCTTTGGGTGCCTAAACAGTGTAGAGCATTTCCCTCTCCAACGTAAGGCAAGTTTGCCATAGTATATTTTCTCTTTTTTAATAGCATTTCAAATGGGCCTCGTCAGTTAGAGTCATTTCTTTGAATGAAATTGGAACCTATATATTCATTTACATGAGCCCATTTGTTTGCATGGAATTGTATGCATGAGAAGTCATTGTCAAATAAGTCCATTTTATTGCATGGAATTGGAAAACATAGTAATTTATTGTCAAATGGGCCTCATCAAATGGGATCATTTGCATAAATGAAATTTGGATCCTATGCATTCAAACAGGCCTATTTGTTTGCATGGACTTATAGGCTTCTTTATTTGCATGGAATTGGAATAGATATGAAGATGAAAAATATCCATTTTTATTTGATATAATTAAAAAAATACATATATTTATACACACACGTATGTCATATACATAATGGACAAAGGGCGTACACAAATACACATAAACTTATATAATATATTATATAAATATTAATGAACAAAGGGTCAAGCCAGGTTGGGTAAGCCCCCTCATGATTGTGGGCTTTTCAAAAGTGGGCCCTATCCTGCTTTCGGGCTTTAGGACAAGGAAAGAAAAGTGCTAGTTTTGTGGGCTTTGGCTGGCCGGGTTGGGCCAGACCCCCCTTTTAGAGTGTGGATTGACAGACCTACTACCAAGCCTGCCAGCAGGACACAGTTTTAGATGAATCCATATTGTGCCTGGGGCCATAACCCAATTGCTGATAAGTACATGTGCCCGAGCTTAGACCTAAATTAGGTTTAGGTCCCATACCCATTCCCAAATTCAAATTCAAGACTTGAAATAGGCCCAAAATCAGAAGGAAAAATGATCTAGATTTGTGAAAAAGTTAAATAAATGTATATTAGGGCATGTTTCTTTACCCGAATTCCAAGAATTTATGTAGGGGGATTTCAAATTATCCAAAAGTTGCCCCCTTAAGTGGAATTCCATGTATCCCTCATTTTGATGGAGCATTTGAAATTCCAAAAAAATGCACAAAGGGGAGAATTTCAGGAATTCCAATGGGTCATTTGAGACTTTTTAGATGGTCGGAATTTGAAATTCTAGTGAAAGGAACGTACCATTTCAAGTGTCAAGAAATAAGATGTCATATCATCATGTCCCAAAAAAAAAAACCAGCATAGTAAATTCCTGCTAGGAATTTTGGTACATAAACAAGCCCTTAATCAAGATTCAACCTAAGCGTTGATACAGTTTAGTGTCGAACTAAGATAAGGGTCCATCGTATACACAGTTGTGTCACGAGTCAGATCAGAGTCTCCAAATCAAGTCAAGATAGTGAACCACATAATTCGGTGCAAAAATGTATAAACTGAATGAAAAAACAAGAATGAGGAGGAGGCCCAGGTGCCATGTCTTGAGTTTCTTCAGCTAATTCTTACCAAAACCTGAAAGCATTAGTCAGCTGGAGCTCCCCCTTAGGGGGAACCCAACCGGCACACTTTTGGCGACACGCTTTTTTTTTTTTCTTGCACCAAGTCGTTCCTCCTAGGATTCGAACTCATGGCCGGTTGGCTTTGATACCATCTTGAATTTCTTCAACTGCCATTCCTACCAAAACCTCAAGGCGTTACTAAAGGCAACATAAATATTTTTCAATATTTCCCCTCAAATGGAGTCCACTCTTCAATACCATGGCAGGTCTAAAAGGCCCCAAGCACCATGAAAAGCCATTTCTTGCCCCAGGGTCAGAATGGACCCCATGAGCTATTGGTAGCTAAAATTGGCCACAAGTGCCAGGCAGGCTAGAAATGGCCCTAACCCCATGATCATCTCCTACCTCTCATAATTGGCATACATGATACATCCAATGGACCCTTTAAATTCAGCCCACCTATCACACCATCTCATTAGTCCATTTCTCATCCAAAGACGAGTAAAGGTTTTCAATTATAATACCAATTGGCCAAAGAATAAAAGACTGCCCGTGAAAACAACTGGAAAAGGTGATAAGTATCGTTTCACATGCAACTTCATTTTTTTCTGCCACTAGCCACTGCATGACAACCCCAGTTCCTCTTTTCCATTACACGTGCAAATGCACCCACGGTTTCAAAGAACACCAAAACTACACTCGGCGATTCTTTGCAAGCCAACAAAAAACCCATGTTCCAAAACTTAGGGCAGATGTAACCTTATATGCAAATTTCTTATTACTGTTTCCCACTTGACTTAGACAAAAACAATGGTTGGTAAACAAAAGCCCATGGTAAAGTCAAGAGAGCCCAAGGTTTCGCTGAAGTATTGCAGTTACAATTCCCTCTTTCTTAGGCTACTCTTCATACCTTAACACATATCATTAAAAAAGTCACATGTATTTAAGGATAGACATTGCTCTAATTTGCAACCCATCAGCCCATGAAATGCAAACTATGGAGAGAAGTAAAATACAACATCTTTATGATGCATGCAATGCCATCTTCTCAAAGAAACAGCCCCCAACCTTCCAAGAGATCCAATGGGTACGAAGTCTCTTAGGTAAATTAACAACATTCTTCTTATCAGGGTTTTAAAACTTGGCCAAGATTGAATTATATTGCCTCATTTGGAAAGGTTTTGGCCATGACTGGGAACTCCATTCTCACCACTTTGTACTCTATCTTGGTATATTATTTACAGCTAAAATACCCTAAAAATAATTTAGAAATGAAGATTTACAATTATATACTTACTAAAAACTTTGAGTTTTTCTTTATTTGTTTTCAAAACCAAAATAAACCAGTATTAATTTTTAGTACCAATATATCAATCAATATGGTTTACATGACTTGCAGACACTATAGAAGCTATAGACGTTGGAATCGATGAATTTTGCAACAAAAAATCTGGAGTTCCATGCATGAGAAAGCCGCTGCCAACGGGCTCCCAGAGATTGTTGTGTGGGCATGGAATTTCTCAGATAACTTATGTACATGTTTTCGAATGCAATGATTTTTCTGTGAGTATTTCTATTCCCCATCAATAAACATATGTGAATGGTTTTTTTTATCCAATAAAGGGGATGGTATAAAGAACACAAATCAAATGTCTCTTTTGTTTTTGTTATCTAAGCAGATAGGAGTGTTCTGCTTCCCAGCTGGATCAAAGTTGCCTTTACATGACCATCCAGGAATGACTGTGCTAAGCAAATTGTTATATGGTTCCATCCATCTCAGGTCATATGATTGGGTGAAATGTGGAACCTCTAATGGCAAAACTGGTAAGCACTAAGCAGAACTTTAGGCATTTGACCCTTAATATATGTTCTCTGTCTGGTGGAAGTTTTGGGCTACCTAGGGTGTCAATTCTGTCATGACTCCTTGATTTACAGTATTTTGCTGTTCATTAACAGCTTGAACTTTTGGTGTTTTTATTTATTAACATGGTATCGAACAAATTAAAGTCAGGGGTTGTGGTTGAATTCCGGGGACGTGTTTCTGTCAACATATGGTCATGGGTTTTGCTCGAGCTTTTGGTGTTTTTAGTTATTAACAAATTCCTCATTTGACCCAAAAACTCAACCTGAATTCTTTCGGGCAATGGCATTTTTTGTTTGGCATTTCCAACCCAATTAATGAAGGATCAGACCTGAGTTCAATCCATACATGCTATTCAATCCACCAATCCAACCTTTTGTACTTGGACCCGTCAACTTGATCTGAACTCAACCAGAGTTTTAAGGGTACAATCTGCAAAAGTTTTGATCTGTAGTGTGCCACTATAAGCTGAGGATGGGCTATGGAAGCCATGATTAAAGAATCCTAATGACCCCATCCATGGACTTTGTTAGACCATGGCCCATACATGGTGGGGCTAGGGTATAGCTATTTTTTTTTTTTTTTTTTTGAACGGTAACGAAAGATTTCATTCAAAGAAAAGAAGGTACAAAGTACAAAGACCAAAGAAAAAGAGGAAGGGGAAGTGCAAGAGAAATGCACCACCTCTAACCCTCCTAACAAAAAACACACCCACCCAAGGAAGCAACCTATCAATCAATTACATAATCACACCCACCCAATGAAGCAACCTATCAACCCCTTGCTTAGCTAACACATCTGCCATAGAGTTAGTCGATCTAACCTCATGACGGAAGGAAACATTGCTTTCAACAGATAATTCTCTAATTTCATTTAGGTGAAAATGTAACTTCCAAGGATTAGTCTTCCGCTTAAACACCCATGCGATCGCATTAGAAGAATCACTTTCCATAATAAGCGTACCGTCATATCTACTAGAAAACAAACGAAGACCTTCAAGAACGGCTAGCACCTCCGCTTCATTGGAATCGCACACACCCACATACTAGAAAAACATAATTAACACCTCCCCCTTACAATTGCGAAGCACCCTCCAATCCCAGCCGGACTTGGCTTACCCCTTGAAGCATCATCCACATTAAACTTAAAGACCCCTAAAGGAGGAGGATACCAAGGGATTGTTCTCCTCTCCTTAAAAGAGCCACACCCCATACAAGCTCCTCAATTAGAAATAATATCATTAAAGGTAAAATTAGAGAATTCCTTTCTAACCAAAAGCCCATTTCATTGGTCTTAGATCATAGATCACCATATTCATTAAAATGAAAAATAAAAACGCAGATCATTACCTTAACAACCACATGGGTATGTCTAGATTTCAAGGAAGTACCAGCAAACAAGTGAAAGAAGAGGAAATGTATGCTTTTATATATGTGCATTGGGCTGGTGTGATTGGGGTACTTTGTTGGTGATGCAGCTGGATTGGTAGGAACAGTGATGGATGGAGCGGTCCATGCGCCGTGTGAAGCTTCAGTGCTGTTCCCAAGGAGTGGTGGAAACATACATTCCTTCACTGCTTTGGCTCCCTCTGCCATATTGGATGTGTTATCCCCACCTTATTCAGAAGAGTTTGGGAGGCCATCAACTTACTATTCTGAGGTTCCTATTCCTTTTCTCCCTGGTATGGTTGTTTTGTCTTTGTATCCTGGATTCCTCTAATTTCACAGATATCTAAAATCCCTTGATATATATCTACTGATGTTTTGATTTCCACGGACTATGGTGTTCATGGTTGTACTTAGCAGGGCTGACAATAGATCAGGTTAGTTTTCAGAGCACCTGTGTAACATGTTTAGGTTCAACCCAGACCCAACACAATTATTAATCCGGTTGAGAATTTCAACCAAATCCAACCTTTTCTTTTAAACTGTCTGTGTTATTTAGAACTCCACGGTGATAGTACATTTAGTCAGGTGATTCAGTATGGGCTCGCACTTAGTGCCCGGGGTCTTTTTCCGGTGTTTACAGAGCGGAACCATTCTAGGAGTGTGGTTCGACCGTTCTTGGAGTGCGGTTCGACCGAATATGGAGCGAACCATGCAGAATTTTTGGGTTTTTGTGCATTTTCTTTTGCTATAAACTTGATATTTATTTTTTAAATGAAAAAAATTCTCCTGACTTATTAATTATTGTCTATTTTATGTGATCAAATTGCAAAGTTAAACTTCTTCTCCATTTTTTATACTTGAATATATGGATAAGATATATTTGTACACATTAGTTAATTGTTTATAAACCCACAAGCACTATGTTGTATAGACGCTCCGGACATATTGTTATTTTAAAATTTAGCATTTCGGCGCTCCAGCTCCTACTCCAGTCCGTGCTTCCGCCCCGTGCTTTGGGCACTTAGGGCTCGCAACTTACATACGAAGAATGGACTAAACTCAAACCCAATTCATTTTTGTATGGTAATAATGGTAAAGGTATCCGCCTGAACCTAATCAGTAAATAAGAAGCATCAACCAATGCCCTGAATTTCAAGGACATGTTTAGGTTTGGTTGATGATCGAGTTGAGTCAGGAATTGCACCCCCAACATTGCACCCCCAACGCTTATCGACAGGGAAGGTACACCATGGATTCTTATCCTTACAATCAGTAGCTGATCCAGAATTTTCATTTGAGGGGGGTGGACCCTAACAGGTAGTTAGGTTTTGGGTTTGGTCCCATGATTTTCACCTGGGTTTTGGAAGTGGACGTAGGATTTTCATGTATGATTTGAAAGTGGATCCAGGACGAATGGGGGCACACCCTCCCCCCCCCCCCCCCCCCCCCCCCCCCCAACACATGTGTGTGTGTGTGTCTGCTTACAACAATTTACACAGACTGTTCCTTTTTTAGAAACCTTGCACTATTTCCATTATTTGCATCCTCTGTACGTGGCTTCAAACAATATCTTTTTGCACCCAGAATGGCTAGTTAGTTTTCTTATTGTGACAATCTCAGTTCACAAACATGTCCAGCAGGCTACACAATTCTGGAAGAAAAGGAGCGGCCCCAGGATCTCATGGTCATTGGTGCACCCTATCTTGGCCCCCAGCTCACCCTGGACGTTGGCTTCCACTGAGTTCTTTTCTTTTCTTTTTATCTTATGTAACACAAATCCATTGGCTGGTAAAGTGAGCAAGAGCTTTCTCAGTGTGCTTGGTACCCTCATGTAAATTACTAGAAAGATAACAGAGCTTGTTGACATGTCTTAACATTACCCGTATGCGCCTTCCACCTTTTAGTTTAAACTTTTGAGTTGGTATATGATTTGGTATCGAGCTTACTGTAATATGCCATGCGCATATTTCTCAACGAAGAAGGTGTTGGATTCTCTAAAATTTTTGCAGCACTTGTACTTATTTTCTTTATGAATCTCTTCAGTTTACCAATAACAAAATTAACTTGTATCATTTGGTAATTGCTATTAGTCCTCATGGGGTTGGCAATTCACACTTGACCCACCAATCCTACCCGTCAAATTCTGCTTTACATATCTAACCCGATCTATAGACAGACTGGATGCAGGTTATGCAAATGTTAGCTATTCCACCAATTGACCTAACCCAAACGGCCAAACTACCTCCAATCCTACTCTTCCACTCTAACCCACCAAGTGATAAATAAGATTCGGGTTGACCCTTCTATCTTACAAAAATAAGATTGGCATTTCCAACCTAACAAATGAAATGAATCAAATTGCATTGGAAAGTGCATGTTACCTACAGTGGTCAACCCGACCTTCCAAATTGGATAATTCCAACAGCTGGATTGCCAGACTTCATTCACATAGATGGTTGAAATGGAAATAGAGAAACTGTCTAATATTCTGCACTTTAAAACTATGGGCCGCATATGTAGAAGTTCAGTTGAAAGGCCTATGGATGATATCATGCACATCTTAAAGTCAAAAATCATGCAAACCCCCTCTTAGTGGACCATGATTTTTTTTAGAACCTAACTTAATTACCGATAAAAAAGGAAAACCTATCTTAATTTTTCAAGTCTTGTTGCATAATCTTGCTATGAAATCCTGCCGTCTCTGTAATCTGTGTCTATGGACAAGAGAAATACCATTTTTTTATGGAGAAATTATTATATGTTGATGTCAGCATGGGAGGTCCGGTAACTATGAGTTAGAATATGCTATCCACAGCCCATCTTCTTGATCCAAGCATTCACATTATAGGCATCCAGCCAATAGGTACCATCCCAATTTCATTATCGTTGAATACTTGACTTAAAAAACATGCCATTGTAGTGGTCAATGTGTATAAAACATAATTTAACTTAATGTTGCATGTGTTGGTAAACTCAAACCCAAGGTCGACCCAAATGAAACCCAAACCTACCTTATTCGAACTCAACTAGCAGTGTAGAAATGCTACCCAACTGTAATTTGGACTGCGTCGAGTAGATTAGGCTCGGGTTTTGCACCCAAAGTTTGGGTGCAGATTACTTATCAAATGGTATAAGGAATCCATCCCCTACTTTATAGTGAGAGACACTTACATAATTGAAAATATTCACGTGCAAAAGAGAAAAAAGTCATATATGGTCATATGCAGAAAAAAAAAATGTTCATGTGCAAAGAGGGAAAGCCATGTAAGTGTCCTTTATCATATGGTGAGAGATGGATGTATATGAATGTCCCCCATTATATAGATATGCTCTACTTTCCATTATCCGTTTTCACCGCAGAGGAATCTCTCCTATTTCTTATGAGAGGGAAAAATCTCAAACCCTTATTGGGCCTACTCATTTACATGCCAATTGCATGGGATAGGGTGATGGAAATTCGGAAACTCTATTTTTTAGTAGATTTTGGGGAAAAAGTGTGCCCAATTAGTGAGGTCATTACGATCCTTGATTTATGGGCCTCAAAGTCTATGGTCTCCTAATTAGTCACATTCTTTTCAAGTTCAATTCAATAATGAGCATAGGCAGGATGAGTGTCAAACTAGCCAAGTTCCAATTTGGAGGAGTAATGAGTGTAAGGGGTTGGATATCATATAAATGACCCTTATATTTTACAAGGGCTGAAAAAGGGGGGGAAAATTACTATGAGAGGAAAATATAAGGGTCATTTACATTCTCTTCAAGTTCAATTCAATAATGAGTATAGGCAGGGTGAGTGTCAAACTGGCCAAGTGCCAATTTGGAGGAGTAGGGGAGAAATCACCATGAGAGGAAAATATAAGGGTCATTTACAAGGGCTTAGAGGTTATACCTTCATGGTTCCTATGAGAGGAAAAATCTCGACCTCTTGTCGGCCTGCTCGGTGGATGCCAATCAAGAAGGAGGAGGGTGATTAGAATGTCTTATTTTATGTAGATTCTAGAAAAAGATTTAATCCAAATAGATCATCCCAACCTTCAATTTAAGGGCTTCAAAGTTCAACAATTTTTTAAATTATATTTGTTCCAAGTTAAACCCAATATCACAAGTAGATGCTAGATGAGAGTTGAATTGAGCTGGCTAGCAAATCATGGGAGATTAGTGGGTGTGGGGGTTCCATTGATAATAGATGGGTCTTACAAAAGGCTAAAAAGCAGCCCTCTCATGGTTTCTATGAGAGGAAAAAGTCCCACCTCCCCACATGAATGCCAATTGTTAGGAAGCAATGTGACTTCGAGCTTGAAAGGTCTTAGTGGATCATCAGATTCTTGTAAAATAACCACCTTCATCGTGTCATCCCAATCTTTAAACGAAAGGCATCCTAAGTTATAAACAGTTTTTTAAGTTGCAGTATTTTGGAGTTCAATCCAAAAATGTGTGTAGGCCTGATAAGCATCGAGTTGAGTGACAGACAATTCATGGGAATCATGAGCACGAGGGGCTGGCTTTATCTTTGCTTCTCACAAAAGGCTAAGATCATTTCCTTTGTTACTTCTCAAGGTTCCTATCAGAGGAAAAGGTTGATTAAGGGCTACGATCACTGCCTTAATACCAATAAATGTTGATTAAGGTCCAACTGAATTGGCTTTGAAGATGAACAAAAAAAAAAAAAAACAGCTCAATCGGATCATCCCAACTTTTTTTTTTTTTCCTATCGGAGGGTTCACAACCCCTTTGAGCTGGACTAATCCCTCCATGCCCAGAGGGAAGTCGAGTAAACTCCCGTATAGCCCCAGTGTGGTAGTGCAGTTTCAAACTTACAATCTTCGGATGCAAACCGTAGTCCCAGGCCAACTAAGCTATTCATTGGGATTATCCCAACTTGATTTAAAGGCCTTAGAATTCAATAGTCTTCCGATCTGTATGTTCTTTATGTTCTTTTCACATTCTTTCCAACAGTGAGTATAAGCTGAATTAGTGTTAAATTGGGCCAAGTGCCAAATTCATGGGGTCATACTCATAGTGAGTATAAAGGAGGTTGGGTCAGATCATAGCTGGGTCCCACAAGAGGTTAAAAATTCCTACCTCCATAGGAACCTTGATGGATACTGCTATGATTAAAGACATTGCACTGAGACAACCGATGTGCCCACCTGAGGCCCCACCAATCAAGGTCAATGTGGACGAACGGAAGATCCATATAAAACCACCCCCATATATAAACTTTTATGTCAATCCCATAATCTTAATTCCTTGATCTATGGCCTAAAAATTTTAACAGCATCAAAATGCACAGCTTTATTTTATTTCAAACCAACAATGAGTCCAATTGGATCATATAAAACCCATGGGATCGATTGATCACGTGGGGCTCCAAGTGGGCTTCAGTGGATGTCTCACACAATTTCAAAACCACTAAACCCAATCCAAATTCAACAACGGCTCCTTACCTAGATGTCCGCGGTTCTAACCCTGAGTACATCACCCTTTCCTACTTGTATGGGCCCCTTTCCCACTTGTGTGGGCTGCTTTCTTATGTGCATGCGGGCTCTCTCTTGGATCTCAACCCCATTAATGGGGTAGCATTAAAAAAAAAAAAAACCCAACCCAAATTTTGTCTTATTTTTAAAATCCATCCCATGAGATTAACAAGCCTGACCCATTTTTCACCTATGGTTGGGCCTGGCCATGTAGGCTAGTATTCGTCCCGACCAAGTCGAACACCTTTTGGCTTTGGAATTTGGATGGTTGGTACTAGGGTTGAAAATGGTTCGGTTTCGGTCTTGGTCCTTGAAGGATCTGGAATTGGAACCATTAAGGAAAGTGTGGAATCAGATCCAGACCCAAAATCGTTTTGGAACCGTTTTCTTAGCTCTGGAACTGGAACCAGAACCGGAACCATATATGAGACCGGTCTGGTTCCGGATCTAGGTCCGGGTCTAGATAGAGAATCATATTAAAAAAAATATGATTTTTATAATAGATTTTTTAAAATTGAGATAATATGTTGGCCTGTTGGGTCTCAAATCTACGGGTTTAAACTAAGGTGGTTCCGAACCCGGACCATCTACTCATCGAAACCTAAATAAGGACCTGACCCAATTTTTAATAGGTGGGAACCTTAAATCCGTACAAGTCGCAAGGACCATGTAATCTTGTACGCCGGCGGACTACCATAGAGGTCGTGAGGCAAGAGTTACGACTATAAAACCCTAACATCTGAAGGGAAAAACCCTAGGGCAGTGCAAGAGCAAGAGCAAGAGCAAGCGCAAGATCCTTCTTGCCGTCTTCATACCTTTCTCTGCTGCTGCGATTTCTCTTCTCGATCGAAGATGAAGGTAATGCCGCTCCCAAAACCGTAAACCCTAATCCCTTCCTTTCTCTCTTTTCGATTTCTGATTCTCATTTCTCTTCTTCTTCTTCTCTTTTGCAGTTCAACATCGCGAATCCCACCACCGGATGCCAAAAGAAGCTTGAAATCGACGATGACCAGAAGCTGTAATCTCTCTCCTCCCTCTCTCTTTTTCTGTTTCTAGTGTTTTTCCTATTTGTCTTTGCATCTTTTTATAGCTAATGGAGAGCATAGATCTTTGAATGTTCTTATTCTAATTGTAGTTGTTGATTATCATGTGATTTCTTCTATCTGATTTCCAATGTTAGAGTTTGGGTGTTTGGATCTTTGTGATTTGAGTAACTGCCTGTTTGTGTTTGATTTTGGCATTTTCAATCCGATTAGTAAATGGGATGGGTACCTTCACAGGCTTTTGAACTTGTATGTGGTTTCTCGTTGATGGGAAGTATAAAGGCCTATACATAGATAGAGGGGATAACACTTCAGTGACGGCGATGATGATATGCAAAAAATACTTTAGTTTTAGGAAGGCATCAGTTTGTGATGTGAATCTATCATACCTTCTATCAATTGAGGCGAAATGAACGTTTCTCAATTTTTCATCGTGTAGGTGATGAGAGGAACATGAAACTGACATGCGACTTTCTGCTTTTGTTTCCCTTTCCCCTGTTCATATTTTGTTTGTTTCAACTTTCATGTTTCTTTCGAAACAATCTGATGGGACAATTTGATTGAAAAGCCTACTGCTGATCTAACATTGGGTGTGTCTACATGGGCAGTATCTAGTATAAGCGTCATGTGATGGCTCGAATAGTAGGTTTGTAATGCATTCAAGTTTACTTGTGGGCACATCTGCATTTAACAAAAGCTGTTAATGCATTTCGTTCCAACATTATGGTTGATGAACTTATATTGATTTTTCTGGTATAAATTTATTTGTCCTGACTTACATGTTCAAGCTTGATAATTTATTTGTTAGCTTTCAAAATGGGTTGATTTTAATGGTACTTAGCTAATCTTACAATCTTGAACGACCTCTGATATCATCTTATGATGTTACATAAACTTATTGTAAGTCTTTCCAATCTCCATGTCTTGATTGTTAATGAACAATGGATTCCTGTCATTGCAGTCATTTAGTCGTTATTGATTTCCAATCTGTGCAGTAATTTAAGTTGATTCTTATGGTTCCTCTTATGTTTTTCTTAATGTTATTGATGAAGAAATTTTAATTAGAAGCTTATTTGAAATTTCTATTATTGTTTATTACAGCCGAGCATTTTACGACAAGAGGATTTCGCAGGAAGTTAGTGGAGACGCTCTGGGGGAGGTATGGTTTCACCATATTTTCAAATTTTCTCTTTTCTGAATGGAACCTTATTAAGAAAACAGATAATGAAATAAACTACAACATATCGAGGGAGGAACCAACTATGAGATTTAGTTCAGAGACCCCCTGTTTAGCTTGAGGGCCGTCCTTGAAGCAAGAGAATAAAATAAACTGGAAAAGGAGTAAGACAACTCTTATCTGTTCAACCTTTCTAGTCCGCCTTCTAGGAGAAGAATCGGTTATTACAGTCCATTTCATTTCAATTTTGGTATCTATGATTCACTGTATTAATTGCTCTTACTTCAACCTCCGAAGAGTCTGCTACCGCCACAGGGTCTAGAAACATGCTGATTGTATTTCAGAATGAATATTTTTCATTAACCCTTCAAACCAACATCTTTTGTACCTGTGAGTCACTCTCTTACAAAAGCTTCCAGCCCCACCAAAGACACATGCACACAGACACATTTATGTTTAAGTGGTGGTGTGGCAGCCACACCATATATTCATCACAAGAATAGCTACTTAATGATGCAGGACATACGCGTGGTCCCCATGGGTCGACCACTTAATTTCATGTGATTCAGAACCTGAAAAACATCTGTGAAACTTGGTTTTTTTTTTTTTTTTTCTAAATTTAAATGCCTTTTAAAACTTTTTTAGAGCTACATTTAAGAAAGTTCCATTGTTTCTTTCCTTTCAGAGAAACCATAGCATTTCCATTGAACCACTGAAGACAACCAATTTCCCTTGCTCTGCAACTCCATACCCAACCAATTAAAATAAATTCTCCAGTCACCCAAATCCCAAAGCTCACCAACTATGATGAAGAAAAAATTTCAAATCATCCTCTCAATAGAACAATCAGTCAACAAAAGAACTGACTTTCAGGCTATCACATCACACCCTTCCGCCATTGAAAATGGTTTATGGTCAAAATCTTATCCTTATGACAACCCAACTGAATGCCAGACCACATGTTGTGGCTGGTATAGACCAGATACCAGTTGTGGTTTTTCCTAGTGAATCTTCATGTCCATAAATAAAACATTTTCCTGTGTACTTGCCAAGATATTCAGAGCAGTTTGAGCACCTGACAAGCACACCTTCAACTGGGATTTTATTGTGATCAAGCAAAGAAATTGTTATGATGCCCCCATTTTATCAAGATTATTTGATATAGATATCCCGGACCAATTTCCCATCCATTCTAGTAAAAGATCCTGCATCAGTACTTTCTTTTGGTAGGCAACCCATAGAGGTATCTTTGGGTGTATGGCAGTCAACCTCAATTCTACATAATGCATTTTCCATAGGCTCTATTGTTGCCCCTTTTTTTGAATGGCAATTTATTGGTGTCTTCTCTATAACGCCAAACCCATATGCTTAGTAGTGCTACATTCACAAGTTCAATACATTCTTAGTCCTGCTACATTCACAAGTTCAATACATTCTTAGTCCTAATCTCCAGTGGGCTTTATGCTTGCATTTTCCTCCACACTTTTTTTCAACTTCAGAACCTTGTGGTTAGACCGAAATGGTGATTAAGAGATTTCTTTCGCTATAATGTGTTTATTGTTTCCAGGAGTTCAATGGCTATGTTTTCAAAATCATGGGCGGATGTGACAAGCAAGGATTCCCTATGAAGCAGGGAGTGCTAACACCTGGCCGTGTCCGTTTGTTGTTGCACCGAGGTGAGTGAATCTTGTTATATGATGCCAAACCCTCCCTATGATGGTATGAGTCAGGTCGTGCTTAATGTTGGTAATGTTTTTGTTTTAAAATGTAAAATTCAGGAATGCTAATAAATGAGCGAAAGAGGAATCAAAACACGACCTCCCCACTCATACATTGGCCTCGTGCCCAGTAACAGCTGAGCTACGAGAGCTTTGCTTGCAGATTTAGAACTAAATATATAAATTAATCATACACAGGGTGGGGTAGGGCAGCCAAAATCAAACTCACCCCAATCTGACCCAGTTATGAGTCCACAAATCCATACCAGCCCAAACCCGCGATAGCCACTACCAAACCCGCCACTTATAGGAGTCGGTCGGGCAAGTTACCCTTTTAACTGGAATGATCGCGATCCCATTCTTGAATATGTTTGTAGCTTTTTTATCTATATGAAGATTTTTCAATGTTGTGGGGAATTTTTAGAAAAGGGGGCCTGGGAGCAAGTTTATGCTGTACTTTTGGATGGATGTAGCACTGCAGATCTTTATTTCCAACTTCCAAGGCTTACCTAATTTCATATCAGAATAATTGTCATCCAAAAATTATTATCAGAAGAATTTTGTGTTATAAGATGTGTGGGTAAATTTTTTTTATGGTTGTCTGGCCATTTCTCACTCCCTTCAACTTTCCAAAGTTAATCATGCAAATTTTGGACAAAATCTGATCTTTTCGCGATCCCATTCTTGAATATGTTTGTAGCTTTTTTATCCATATGAAGATTTTTCAATGTTGTGTGGAATTTTTAGAAAAGGGGGCGTGGGAGCAAGTTTATGCTGTACTTTTGGATGGATGTAGCACTGCAGATCTTTATTTCCAACTTCCAAGGCTTACCTAATTTCATATCAGAATAATTGTCATCCAAAAATTATTATCAGAAGAATTTTGTGTTATAAGATGTGTGGGTAAATTTTTTTTATGGTTGTCTGGCCATTTCTCACTCCCTTCAACTTTCCAAAGTTAATCATGCAAATTTTGGAAAAAATCTGATCTTTTCTAGTGGTTAGGATCTGGACAACACTGAGGCCCTCAAACGGTACCTCTCTTTATTGGATGGTTCCCATTTTTTCACATGTAGGTTATAAGGTGACCTTTCAAATCCAGGTGGTCCCACTGTTGGATTGTTCCTTGCGTAGTAATGGCCAAGACTGTTACCAAAGGAAACTGTATTTATATATACAGAGGATCCAATTTAAAGTAATTGATTCTTATCAGATAATGATTTTTGATATCTTTGTTAGATGGGTAGCAAAGGTAATGTAGCTATTTGTTTATGATGAAAAAAAAAAATGGTCGGAAGAATCTAGCGGATCTTATTTTTTAGTTTTTAAATCAAATTCATCCTTCGGGCATTTGTCTAGAGTGTATTCTTATTTGATATTGTTGATCCTTCAGAAACAAAGGAGCTTCCTAGTAACTTAGTTGTATTTTTATTTGTATGTTAATACATAGAGCTTATACACAAAGAATGTGTGCTTCTCATGGCTTGTGTGCTTTTTCTGCCAGGCACACCTTGCTTCCGTGGATATGGAAGGCGCAATGGAGAGCGCAGGAGGAAGTCTGTTCGCGGATGTATTGTCAGCCAAGACCTTTCTGTTATAAACCTGGTTATTGTGAAGAAGGGTGATAATGATCTTCCTGGATTGACCGACACGGAAAAACCACGAATGAGAGGACCAAAGAGGGCATCAAAGATCCGTAAACTGTTCAATCTCTCCAAGGAGGATGATGTTCGCAAGTATGTCAACACATACCGCCGAACTTTCACAACAAAAGCAGGTAACGTGTTTTAATCTATTTGCGATTGAGCCAATAACAACACTTTCCAAGAAACCTTTCTATGTTCAGGAGATTTTGCTCATTTTTATGGGCTAACTTTTATTGAATTATGGTTGTGCAGGTAAGAAGTGCAGCAAGGCTCCGAAGATTCAGAGGCTAGTTACTCCCTTGACCCTGCAGAGGAAGAGAGCAAGGATTGCAGAGAAGAAGAAGAGGATTGCCAAAGCTAAGTCAGAGGCTGCAGAGTATCAGAAGCTTCTTGCCACCAGGCTGAAAGAGCAGCGAGACCGCAGGAGCGAGAGCTTGGCGAAGAAGAGGTCCAGGCTCTCTGCTGCTTCTAAGCCATCAGTTGCAGCCTAATATGCCTTTCCTGGTTTTTTATGAATTTTGATTGAATATGCGACATTTTGAGTTAAAATGGCAGACTGGTAGTGTTTATCTTTTAAGCGAATGTTTTTTGGCTTGTGTTTTGATTTTTTTTTTTTTTTAGATCTTGAAACATGAATGGATAATTGAGAATTCATCTCTTTATGATATTTCAGAGGTTTTTATAATTTCCCTTGGATGGGATTTTATTTAGTTTAGTTTTGTATCTATTTAAATCTTTTCACTAATAGTTTTCTACTATGCTGGGAGGTTCGTGGGGGATGAACCTGGGTATTGCCTGAAACCTAAACCAAAAGTCTAGCCCAAGAATTTCACATTCATTAGTGTCTATGCAGGGCATTTCTGATGCTAGTGTCTATGCAGGGCAATGGAGAGGGTCCCACTTGGATGGAAAATCATTTCATTTCATAATTGTAGAAATTTAGAATTTGCTTCTTTTAGTGGGGCTTACCGTCTTATGTATTGGATAAAAGTTTTGTACAGCTCATGTCCTAGTGGATGGTATAGTTTTCTTTAAAAAAAACTAACCGTCAGTGAATAGCAATTTACGCGGGCTATGTTTGACTTACTAGGTTGGATAAAGCAAATGCGTCCAATTTTGCTCAATCAATTATAGGACCTATACAATTGGGATGCGCAATTCAGTGGGAGCAGCATATGATCATAGGATCATTTCTAAGCTATGAACGTCTCTCTCCTTACATATCAATACATAGGAGCTACATTCCTACCACATGTAAGATAAAACAGAACGTCATGTATTTGTGGGCTAAAGCATTTTTACAATGTGCAATTAGACCCACCCCTTGATCACCACCCCACGACACTCGTCTTCCTCGTCTTGTTGTGTGTGTGTGATTTAACCTTTTTTATGGCCCTGGTCCTCGGTTGAATTTGTTGATAGGGGGAGATGCCTCACCACATGGGCAAACTTTTTTTTTTTTTTTTTTCCGTTTTGCTCAGCCAAGTGGATTGGGACACGTTAAGAGAACCCATCAGCTCCTGCATAAGAAGCTGTGTCTGGAGATAATATCCACTCCCACGGTAAGAAACTCCGCCCCCATTAATATAACACTCACTCAAGTGGAGTACCCAGGGTTTGATCACTTGATACTAAGGTGAGAAGTGGGTATGTCGTGTTGAGTATCAAAGTAGATTCTGTTATAACAATTGCACTTCGATGCCCTCGGGTCTGATTTTGTGCCTAACTCGAATCCAAAATGAGATGTTTCTATCCCCTACACAACTGAGCAGGATGCATCACATAAAGGGGACGAAGGCCTTGTACCTATAAAGATTTAAACTAGTTGCACTCTTATTTGGAATACTGGTACAACGGAGTGCTGAAAAAATGTCAATATTTTAGAGATAAATATACAATGCAGTAACATACAATCTCAACAGAATCAGCAGTAAGGAATAAAACAAACAGAACCAGGATGCGATCTTGAAAGCAGGACCATTTCACCTTGCAGCGGCCATGTGTGGGTATAAATTGAGGTTTCAACCAAACAAACAGTAGACGAGGCCTCAAGAAAAGCCTTGGTAATGGTTCAAATCTCCCCAAACAGTCTCTTCAACTTCTTCCCATGACTTGGCCGTCCTCAATTCCTTCCATAAACTAAATATGGCTCCTAGGACGTTCTCCTCATGCAAGATGCAATAACACCTGCCACAAAGAACAAAATCAATTCATTAGCCAGGGGGCTTTTCTATCTCCAAGTCATCAAATACCTACCATAAAATGAAATCAATACAATGAAGATGAAGGCTTTTATGGTTTTATGGTGATGCCTTTGCGAGAGAGAGAAAGAGAGAGATGTATTTCCTTCCTTCTTCTGGCAATTTAATGAATATATTTTGGAAAATTTTCATATGAGTTCAGCATGATTTGGATCAGAAACAACAGTACAGCATGGTTGAAATCCAATATGCACCAGCTCTTGTTCCATTTCAATAAGGTGAGGTTAGTAAGCCACTAGTCTACAAAATCAGCCAGGTATCATGAAGCCGAAAAATTACAAAGAAGCTGGGATATCATTCATGCAAAACGCAATTTAGCAATCATTCATTAGAATTTGTAGCAAAATCCTTATACAGGGATCCCATCAAAATGAAAAGCTGGAGTGAAATGTGTGCGCATGACTTCCCAAAGAAAACCCTAACGGACCTTCTCCCAATTCTCCTCTAACTGCTCCCATATCCTAATTAACCCTATTCATACCCTGCACAAACCCTGGGCTGAAATTTTCTCTTTCCAAATTTTAGCGACTGCATTTCTGCAATTCCTCATTTGGTACTAATAGAAGAACCAGTAACCTATTAAAACCTAGCTTCACCTTCTACCCAATTCACCAAGAAAATCAGTCCCAGAAAATCCCAAATTACCTTCTTGATTTTATGCAATTTAATGTCCAAATATGGGACAAGAAGTTGTCAATTCACTGCATACCTTAAAACCCTCACCAAACCACCCCGATTCAGTGCCATATTTTCCCTAAAGTAAACCCTAATTGCATTCACACCTGTCACCAACAAAGCGAAGTCATCTTTCCACCTTTAATAAAGCAGGACTTGCACCAATTGAGAGCTTGTTATTTAAAGGAGAATGTGAATTTTCATCAAGCATATAATGAAGCACTCCATGATGAGGACAAAGTATACATAATGACATGATACTTCTGTATCTTAAGTTACGAAGTTCCCAGGAAGAAGAGTCCATATTTCGGTTCACATGGGTCATCTTCCACAACCACCTCCAAATCAAGGAATTGTTTCTCCAAACTGAATCTGGACGAAAAAGTCGATATGTCTCATTGAAGCAGAATGCTAAGAGTATCCTCAAAAAGCTGATCTCTTTTCAAATAAAAATGCAAAAGGACCTTTAAATATGGATCACGTGCAAGAATAATCAAGAAAAGGCAAAAGAAAGAAGAACAAAAAATAAGTCGTGATTGCACCAAAAAGTTGAAAACCATGATACGAGATGTCAATGGCAAAGCAGAGAAAACAGGATCAAGCAAAGACGACTCCATGAAAAAATTAGATAAAAACAACATCTAAAGCTCCTAACATGGACCATACTTCCAGGGGAATCAGAAGACGACAAAAGGGTCCCATTTATATATGGACATTTTTTTTATTATCAAAAGATAGAAGAGGCAAAGGAAGAAGAGGGAAGAGAAGACATTGAAGACTTAGATCTAGTGAGCAATAAGCTTTACAATCAAGTGGATTTGATTATAACAATGAATTTGGAAGAGCCAAATGGACCATCAGAGGACAAATCAATGGCTCCAATGGTTCCAAAAGAAGATTTAACTGTTGCTGCCCCCCATATTGGCTTTATCGTTGGGGACAAAAGTTGGGTAGTCAAAGATTTTGATATGAGAGTACAAATTCAACAGCTTAAACATCCAATGGTCTAGTCGCGCATCCAAGAAAAATCCGACCATCAGAAGAAGCCATGCATCCAATCTACTACTAATTGAAAGAGATCTCAAGTCAATATGTCCATGTAAAGAGAGTGATGATCAATGAACAAATCAAAAGTTCGAGAGGTGGATCTTCGACCTAGAAGGAAATATTACTCGTGAGCGAGTTCTTTCCAAGCCTAGGAGAACTGATGCAGCCCAAGAAGGGTATCTACAAAATGGGCTCTTATAATGGGCCAATTCCACCCCCAAGATCCATGGACTAGGAACAGGTCCACTGGGCCCCAGTCCAAGTCCAGCTGTGCAGCAAGAGCCCAAACCTCCCAAATAGGCAATATAATCCAACCGTGAATTGTTATTTCCATTTACAATATTCTTATTTGATCTTTTCTTTTTTAGTTTCTTCTGTCTTTCTATTTTTCTTTGGGTCTTAGTCCAATGATTGTTTTTCTTTTAAAGGAAAGGAAATCCATGTGTAAAAGAAAGCTTCTTTCATTGGATGTCGAAGAAGCCTTTTTAAGGACCTCTCATGTGTATTTATTATTCAATAACATACAGAACTTCTCTGCTCCTTGGGGTAGAATCCTAAAAGTAATATTGTTTGGCTTGAAGGCACCCACAATTAGGTAGATCCTTCTACACCACTAAAGACAACCAATGTGATTGGTGGAAAGGCTGATCTAGTCATAGGAGTATAGGACAATCATTTTGTGCAACGTCACATGGCCTCCAAGGCTACAAGGCAAACAAAGCCAAGTGGGTCATACCACTGCCAATTGAGGCATGCTTGCAAGTGTCGGAAGGCAATGTGATGTGGAGGCAATAATATGCTGGTTTGATTATATGCTCCATTCTCCTATAGCTGAGCAATAAGTCCTTAAAAATGCATATTTTCATATACATTTTTGGACCATTTTAAGGACTTATTAATCCAAAAGAGTCTCATTTAAGGAAAAATCATGTTTTTATGCATTTTGGGTTTATTATAGTACATTCATGCATAATTTGCTAAAAAATCATCATTATTGCATAAAATCACGGAACAGGCCATTTTTGGAACTCTATTTTTGGAAAGTTTTACTATATTTTTTTTTCTCTTGAACTAAATCAATTCTTCATCATCATTAGTTAATTCAAGTAAGATCATGCATAATGATGTGCATTTTTATTTATGGGCCCACTATCATGCATTTGTGATTTTTATTCAAAATTATTATTTTAAATCTAAATTCACTTTTGCCTGCAAGAAATGGATGAAATGGGCCCCCACAACCAAGGAATGAGATAAAGAAAGAAATTGAAAGGAGAAAGGATATTTCATGAAACTCTCAAGACATGCAAGAAAGGAAGGTCCAAGGAAGAAGATTTTTTGTACATGGTAAGAAAATGCAAAAGTGGAAAGTGAGGAGCAAGCACACAAGATGGCTCACGTGAGACAAGATTTGGGCTTGATTTTTGCTCCAAAATAATCCCTCAAAATCCCAAAGTCAAGGAAAGATTTTCAACATTAGGAAGAATGCTACAAAGTAGGATCAAGGAGAAGACATGGGGCATCCCATGCCCCAATATAAACACCACATAGGACGTCCCCCCCTTCTCATGGTTGAAATCGTCCACCTCTCCCTCTAGCATAATTTCACTCCATCTCTCCCTCTCTTGCCTCTCATCTCAAGCCATCAAGGGGGTTCTTCTCAAAGGCCATACCACGACCCTTCTGTTCTCACCTAGAAAGAGGGATTCTCAATCATCCTAGTATGTATTTTTGATGTTTTTAATTCTCAATCTTATGTACTCAATTGCATACTTGTATTAATAAAATTGTTTCTTTTTAATTCTTGTAGTGATTTCTTGTGAATCTTGATATTAGTTTTGTGAATCATGCAATAGGGTTAGTTTTTTTTTTGGTTAAATAATTGGAATGTTTTGGAATCCTCATTAACAACCTAACTTAGTATCCTTACAATATACTTTGTTTTCTACAGATACAAGGTATTTTTGGAGGCAATGCAAGGTGAAGTTGAAGAGAATTGAACGGAAAAAGAATAGTGTCCAAATCTGAAAATTATTTATAAAAAAGTGAAGCTTGTCATTCTCAACTTGGATTGACAACCCAAGTTGAAGAATGGGACCCTAGGTTTGCACCTCTAATTTTCTTGGACCCTCAATTGAGAAGAATTAAAAGAAGCAACTCACCACTTTTATATTTCAACTTTGTTAACCACCATTGATTTATGCACACCACCCTTATTTTTAGCACTTTACTTTTAATTCCTGCACCTTTTACAATTATATGTCACACAATTTTGTTTAAGTTTGTTAACTGTTGTAAAGTACATTAGACTCATGCATGTTTTATTTTTATTTTTTTAATAGCATTAGGAGTGGCGTTCATGTGAAGTCATGAAATCAGATTCTCATATTTGTATGTTAAATATTCATGTGGCTAACAATAGCAGAATTTTGCAAGCAGATTATTCATGCAATATGCACTCATACATGTCCCATATAGTTTTAGTTTTATTATTTTGTGTTGTCTCTCATGTTATTCCATGCATATTACATTAGGTTAGGATCATATTTAATTTAGAAAACTAACTTTTTCATACATTGTGTAAAAATTTCTGCATTGTTTTTAGTAAATCGCAACTTAGGTTAGTTTCTTTTTTTTATTTTTTTATTTTGTTAGTAACTTTAATTAGTTTCATATCTTCAGATTCTTTCTAATTGTGTTTTATGAGAAGATTTTTAAACTTGGAAAGTTTCTAATTTCAGAAATTTTAGATAGTTGATTTATTCTCTAACATATTTTGATTTGATTTGTTTCCTTTTATATTTGAGTGTTTGTCCTTAACATAGTTTGATTCAGTTTCTAATTCTAATATTTGTTCATAGTAAGATTTATTTTTAGTAGGTATCTAATTGGAAGTTCTAACTTGTGTTTTCTTTTGCAACAATTTGAGAATTTTTTTAGATTTAGGTTTCTAGTTTTAGGAATTTTTTTTCTTTCATTGTATTGCAATTAATTCTTTTAATTAAAATAGGAATGGTTGTAATTAGTTTTTAATTAGGCTAGTTTTAGATTTCATTTAGGGCAGGTACAAGTTGGAAAGCCTTAACTCAATGGCTCCATGTGGATTGACCTGGTCTTACCAGATTATTACTAGAATCTCACCCTACACTTGGGGTCCAACCAAGTTTTTTGCTGAGTCACAAATATTTTCTCATACAGTTCATTAGAAGAGGCTAAAGTTAGAATAAAAAGTTGACTTAAATTTTTTTTTTTTTTTTTTTTGAGGTTAGTAAATTTTAGTACTCCAGAAAGAAGAACGGCGAATAAAGGCTAAAACAAAACCAATTTAGCCAAAAGAAAAAAGAAACAAAACACCAAAACAGGAAAATGAACTTTAAAAAGAAAGAAAAAGGTACTAAACAATGGCGGACCCAGGAATTTCATTTGGGTGGTGCGGGCAATGGTCAGGTTAAGAAGTTAAATAATAAAATAGAATTTTAACGGTACTATTTAAGGAGTTTCTCGAATCTTCGCACCCGCGTCATAACACCTAGGTCCGCCGCTAGTACTAAACATCGAAAGTAATAGAAGAACAAAACACTCCCTTTTTAGCAAGACCATCCGCCAAATCATTTGCCTCTAAATTTTTTACTTTTCAAAAATAATGATAATCATAATAACAAAAACTGGCAACAGTGCATAATTGGTAAATTGGTGATCCCTGGATAAACATTTCTGACACTAACTTATTGACAGTGGCTTCCATTGTAAATAGAACTATAAAGCTAATTCATTCCAATCCAAAGTTGCTTTGTTATCTCCTTCCATTTCATCATATTTGTGTGGGTAGTGGTAAAAACAATCACCCAGTGAATGGGTGTTGTAAGAGTCTATAATTAACTTGATAGACGGATGGCATTAGCCAAATGCTATAAATACATGCCCAAGGCCATGGTCCTTGATAATCGCTACTAACAAGTAATAATGAGCAATCAGATATGCAAGCTGGATTTAGAAAAAGCATTCGATAGAGTAGACTGGTATTTCTTGCAATACCTTCTACAGAGGATGGGGTTTGGTGGAAAATGGAGGAATTGGATCAAGGAATGCTTAACTTCAGCCTCGTTCTCTGTCATGATCAATGCCCAATGGCACCCCAAAAGGCTACTTTCAAGCTCAAAGGCCTAAGGCAGGGAGATCCACTATCACCTTTCCTATTTGTCATTGTAGTGGAGGCATTGAATAGGATGGTGAAGGCGGTTGAGGCTCGAGGACTAATAATGGTATTCAAGTGACAGCAGCGGCTCCATCAGTATCCCTCTTACAATTTGCCAATGACTCCCTTGTCTCTTGCGAAGGGTTCGAAGATCATATTAGAAGTATGAGAGCCATCCTAACTTATTTCGAAGCAGTTTCAGGCTTAAAGATCAACTTCTTTAAGAGTGGGTTGATAGGGATAAGAGTTGAGGATATAGTGTTAATGCTAGCAGATATACTGGGCTGCAAAGTGGGATCTTTTCCAGTCGAGTACATGGGTCTCTCTCTGGCTCTTTTGGTTGTGGGTTTAATTTTGGTGGTGTTGCTTTGTGTTTTTCTTTTCTTTCCTTTTTGGATTTTCAGTATTTCCCTCATGTACTGTTAAGTTTGATCAATGAAAGTTAACATTCAAAATAAATAAATAAATCCAGTGGTTGAGAGGATGGAAACGAAACTATCCATGTGGAAAGCCACCCATCTATGGGACGTAGAATAACTCTTATAAAAGAAGCAATGAGTCTAATGACAAATCTCCCAATTTATTACTTGTCCATCCTGAAATGCTCAATGTTAGTGACCAACGGAATAGAGAAGCTGCAAAGGGACTTTCTCTGGCAAGGGAGGTGTGAGGAAAGAAAATTCCATCTGGTGGATTGGTCTTCGATCTGCTCATCCAACCTAGAAGGAGGTTTGGGTATCAAATCCATTAGAGGCATGAATGAAGCATTGTTAGGGAAATGGCAATGGAGGCTGGGGGACAAATCTGAAGGTCGATGGAGGAAGATTTTACTGGCCAAGTATGGCAATCAAATGGATGGCTGGGAGACTAAAGACAGTAGGAATAGACTTTCACCGTTGTGGAAAGACATAATATCTGTAAAAGAGGAGTTTAAGTATCAAGTTCGTTCGGGAGAGAAGATCCTCTTTTGGAAAGATACGTGCCCGCTAGCAAAGAAATTCCTAGAACTGTTTAAATGTGCTTTGGTGAAGGAAGCTAAGGTCAAAAGCTATTTAGGGAAAGAGGCCAACATGGAGGTGGTATGGTGCCCCATATTCCAAAGAAATATGAGGGACATTGAGGAAAGACAGTTTCTCTCACTTTTAAACCTTCTTAAGGATGTGCCTATCCCGGAAGAAGGGGAGGATGCCAGGATTTGGAAAGCGTCAAAGGATTGCTCCTTCTCCATGTCATCTTTTTACTCAGCCACTCACACAAGAACAGAGAGAAGATCCCAGATTAGGAATATTTGGAAGTTCAAGGCCCCAGCAAGAATTGTGGTTTTTGGCTGGTTAGTTCTCCTAAGACAGATTCTTACCATCGATAACCTTAAACGAAGAGGGAAGATTGTAGTCAATGCATGCCCTATGTGTTTGGAAGATGAGGAAACAATAAATCACCTCCTCCTAAGGTGCAACAATGCGGTGAAAATTTGGAATATTGATATTAGCTGGTTCGGTTGCAGTTGTGTTTTCCCAGAGCATGTTCAAGGTTTGTTTATGGCCTGGAAATCCCCCATCGGGTCCCATAAAGGGAGGGAGATGTGGAAGCTATCATTTCTTCCAGTAATCTGGCATATATGGAAGGAGAGGAACGCTAGATGTTTCGAAGGAGTCGCAACAAATGGAGAATCAATTTGTGGAAAGATTAAATTTTTTGTGGCTCAATGGTTGTCAATAAATACCATTTTCAGAGATTATTCCTAGACCAAATCATGTTCAATTGGAAAGATGTGGCTGTCCTGTAGTCATGAATTGGGGTTCCTTATAATCAGGTGTCTGTTGTTCTAGTTTGCTCTTGAAGGGTCTGTTTTGTTTGATCCATGCCTTCGGGGTTTCAATGGTGCTGTTCTTGTTTTCAATATAAGTCTCTTGTACTATATTCTCTATAATGAATTTAACTATTCAAAAAAGAAAAAAGAAAAAAGAAAAAAGAGCAATCCAAATTGTATGTGTCGTCTTGGCACTGGGATGTTGTTGGAAGATACAAACATTGGGTGAAAAGGCGGAAATTAACATGAAGACTTGCAATACTGACATGTATAAGGAAGAATACTGGTCAGTTTTATACTATAAAATAAATTACATAGTAGAAAAGTGTATTAGGCTAAACCACTTTGAGCCTGTGTGAGAACACGAAAACATAGAATATAATAACTCACTGCAAGGAATGCAAGATGGTGCCTATTAAATTTAGATGGGAGCTCTATAGGCAGCAGAGTTCTTCTAGAATTGCTGGTGTCATCAATAATGAAATGCCAAGAAGATTCTTGTCCTTAAGAGCCCTGCAGGGTATGGCGACTCCAGTGGAAGGAGTCTTTATCAATTAGGGAAGACTTAGTGTCTTGTATCAGGACTTCCAAGGTGGTTTATTTTGGAAGGTGATTCTCATAATACAGTAGGATTGTGGGAAGGTGTCAAAGCCCCAAGGAGGCTAAGTTTCATTGCCAAAAAGATTAAAGAGATCCGCTCCAATTAGGATATTTCCTTTCACAAGGTAGTAATGTTGACAAAGATGGGCGTGCACAAAAGATTACTGTTTCATCTGTGACTATTAGCCCCCTTGATTAGCATCCAATCACTGGTTCAATAAATGTCTTTTTTCTTGTCCATCCTTCTCTGTTCCATGAATAAGATTTCAGTCATCATCTTTCCAATAATAATAACAGTAGTACTAATAGCGTTAGTGTTCACATTTGTACTTCCAGTAAACTACACCACATACCGGTCTCAAGTCCAGGTAAAGAAAAGTTGCCTGCGACTGGCAATTGAAGATCAAACACATTTACCAAATTTATGCAATGAATTTTATTTGTTCTATGAATTTTATTTGTAGAACAAATGCTCTAAGGAGGAATGAGTAGAGAAGTAGAATTCATATTTCAAAACGTTGACCAGATGGATGGGATAAGGTTACAATGATGATACATTGCGCCTTCAGTTTGAATAAATTTATCTCATTATCTACAAAAAGAGGAACTGGAAAAATAGCACTTAGTTCCCTGACATATCCATGGCATGTCCCTGCTGTATCCATGCCATATCAGGGCATCAAACAAATTAGAGTGGGTTGCATGGAAAATCAAAACAATTTTCCTCTCTATCTTAGAATCCTCTCATTGCACGAATGTACTTTTAGTACCATACCCATTGCTGACCAAATGAGGTTCAGCTGAGAGTTCATGTGACATGACCAAAATTATTTGGTTTTTTATTTTCTAAACACAGAAGCAAAAAATCTAGTACATCACAGCACAGATAGCTAAGATCATCCAAGAAATTTAATATTTCTAAACAGCAATCAGACATAAAAAAAATACGGAAATAAATGAAAAATATAGGCTCCTAAAAGTTCTGGAAGACCAAAAATATGATTCATGCAATGCAAACCTTAGTCGAATAATGCAATTATAACAATCCATGGATGAACAAAATAAAATAAAAACAATCAGGGGTTAATTAATTGATCAAATAAACTTGAGTTATGTGCTAACATACATTGCACGAAATGAGATTCGTTGAAATTTCAACCCGCACTCCATTGGTCCATTATGAAGCATGCCATATTCTGATGGTTTTCTCATAGAAGGAAGTCTGTAGCTTTCCATAAATTGCTTAAGGAGCTCTGGATTTCCTCTAAAGACGTCCAGATATATTGGAATCAAGTCATATAAAGGATCCCCTGAAAAATGAAAGCTAAATTAAATATTTTTTTGAATGGTAAAGCTGAAATAAATATACAGAAACCAATATAAAATTAAAACAAAAAGAAATCCATTTTTCTTCCAATTTTGAGAGAGATAAAATTAAAATAAAATCATGCCCAAAAGCTAGTCTCTGGAATCTAAATCCCAATGTAAAAAGAACCATTTTTTTCTATTTCCTGACCAGGAAATTAACATGAGAATTTTACAAAACAAGAAAACTTGCATTGCTTTAAATAAGTAAATGATCCTTCCATATCATGTCATTATTGAGCAACATTGTGCTCATGCAGTTCAAGATGAACTATAACCAAGTCAGTTAAAAGTTACTTGAAGATAACAAGAACAAAAAAGAAAAAAAGAGGTTAACAGGCAGACCAAGAACCAAAACAGAATCAGTAAAAAGTTCACCGATGGACATATCACTGAAATCAAGAATATGGCTCGGACGCCATTTCTTTAGCTTCCCGTCAGTAGTATAGCCATTATCCATAGCATGATTTATTGAGCTAGCAGCAGGACTATTCTTATCCATGCCACTAGTGGACACATATGGCTCTAAGTGTATGTTATCATCCATAATATCGGAGTGTATCCAAGTAGGAGAATTAGAAACTTTGCCCAGACCATCTTTGTCCTGCATAAACAAATGCTAACTGTCACTACTTCACAAAAATAAAGTGGTAATTTTACGAACAAAGATAAAGCTGAGATTGCAACATGAACCTTGAATATGCTCAGCAACTTCACAAGATCATGTGGAATATACTCTTCAACTTTCTCTATTAGATGACTTGGAATAGGACTCCCCCTGCCAATTGGAAATAAGAATGTAAAAGCATCCGCTTTAACTCCTATAATGTCATTCATTCATACTGAATTTCAAAGAACTGATCAAGTACCACATTTACAAAATCAGTACTATTAACAGAAGAATCTATATTTATTTGGTGAAGAAAGACTGAAAGAGTATTTCAAAACAAAACAAAACAAAACTGGCTTGGAAAACCATGATCATAAGGGATGTATTGTAGAATACATTTGTTTCCATAGCATTCAGATCACTTCCCTGAACCAACCCAAAACCTTTGCTGATAAGGGTTGCCCAGGACAATACTACAATCGCACGGGCACCACCATATCAAACTATGGTCCATAAGGGAATTACAGTCAAATATCTAGGACGTATTGGATATCTAGACGTTTGAATCTCAGTTTGTTTTGGTCTCTAAACAGCTTGCAATTTAATTTGTTTAGGTCTCTTTAGCAATAGGAATATTAGTAGGAGTCTAACTTAAGTTAGGAAAGTAGTAGAGTAGCAAAGTTGTTATAGGAGTGTTCAAGGCTAAGATGATGCTTCAAAAGGGGCAACGTATCATGTCATATCATATCCAATACTACACTTTTTTGTGTGTAAAATTCATGTCCCTATCATATCCATGGTGTGTCTCTGTTGTATCCACGCCGTATCTGGGCATCATAGGTTCAAGGGCTTTCGAGTTCTATAAAAGAGATGGAATGTTCCATTTTCAATAATTTATTTTTCAGTTTTGTTTTCCTCTCCTTTGAGTCTGCATTCAAGGTTCAAGAAGATTGTTTATAGTAATGGAGACTCTTTCTCGGTGCTTTCTTTAGGCTCCTAGCTCCTCGTTGGTAGAACACATCCAATATGATATTGAGCTTGAGCATCCCAATAATGGGGCTAGTTGCATAGGTTAGCTGGCTTGGGGATAATAATTTCAAGAAAGCAAGGCCTACCAAGTAGTGTGGGAACATTGGCGTATGGGTGTATGTAGGGGGGAATCGGGGCAAAGGACTGATGATGGTGACAGTGACCAGGCGACACTTGGTGGAACAGCAGATGGGTTCGAAGGAACCTTGGGTGCCTGAGTCTTAGGTGGGGCAATCTTGATTTTCGTGACTCCGTTCCGTCCCATGGTGTGATGTATTGCCGGTAGTCTTCAGCATTCACTCATAGGACGACCATCATGTGCTTGTACTCAAGTGACGACGAACACTGAACCTAACGGCCAAGGAGACGATCTCTGGTACCGATGAAGAGTAGATTACCAATCCTGTCACCTTATCTTCTATTCGACCTAACAATTTCGACTTCACCCACCTTGGACTGATGGACTTGATGAACAACCCGAACTTGACCTCTGAACCTAACCTCTTTCTCTTTTAGAGCCTTTCCTTCTACCTGAAGTGAGAACCGGAATGTCAAATAGGGCCCAACGGCTTGACAATTCACTTGACCGTATTTAACTTACGTTCCTTGCCCCAGGCCTTTCTTTACTTGAAATGAAATAGTGCCCACTCAAAAGAATGCTGCACCTACATATCATATCGTTTCAACTCTTTCAAAGCCTTCGAAAGCCAAGCCGGATACAAGTATTAGTATTCATAAGCAAGCCCGCTTGCCACAAGCAAGCCTTTCCCCATTGATGGAGAAGATCTATACATCCAATGGTGAGATCGAGTCCTAAGACTCAAAACCCTAAGATCGCTTAGGGGAAGTGCTCAAAACTCATGTATGAGAATAACTCAGAAATCTTATTAGAAAAATATCATGCTTATTACAATAAGGGTTTCCTCTATATATAGAGTAAGAATATTGGTTCTTGCTAACCAAGACTTCCTAAAACAATAAACTACTAATCTTAATCAAAATAGAACTTAGGAAGTAGTTATACTAAGTTAACTCCACTAATTTAAAAAATATATAAACCAATGATAGGAATCTCAAAATTAGAGATCATGTGGACCCCATCAAGCGGGTCCATCAGGGCCTGCGGGCCCTGGCCTTTGATCGGCCTGCATCACCCATTGAGTCGAGTAGCCTCAAGTAGCACTCTTCTCTCTCTTTCCTTTCGCGTACTCCTCTGTCCTTCTCTTCTCCTCTAAGCAGTAGCAGCAGCGGGAGAGTCGGCAATTCAATTGGGATAGTAGGGAGGCAATGCTTAGGGTAAGCACTCTCTCTTTCCGTTGGTGAACAACTCTCATTCGTTTGGCTGGCCCTAAATCAACATTGAATCAATGGCCAACAGAACGGGCTTAGGGGGGGGCAGACTAATGCTCGTCAAGCCCATTTCGAAGAGGATTTGGAACATGAAGGAAGCCCAGCTGGGGCGGCACAGGTACAAACCAATCTATTTCTGAATCTGCAGTTCGGAACAGTCCCAAATCAGATTCCAAACAACTTCAGGGGAGCAATTCGTAGGACACCACCAAAGGGCGGGATTCCGAATCAACTGCATCAAGGAGATCAGGTGCATGTCCAATCGGATATCGTCGCGGACTGCTTTCTCACGCTGCCTTGGACGAAAAGAAGGAGAAAGAGATTCTCTAGTCGAAGCGAGACCTCCCTAGGCTTTCACTCTATCCCTTGGTAGAATGGAAATATTTAATTTGACTTCGGGGTTTATGCATGTTTCTGCATGAGCTAGCTCTTTCCACGCATTGGCACAACAAAAGAAAAGGCATTGGCAGAAATGGAATAATATCAATCAAAACAATAATTTCATTGCCTCGAGTCGAAGGAAGTATCGAATTGAAAGCCAGCTTCATAAGATAAGTACACCAATCCGTAGTAATGGAGATTACAGGTTAGAAAGCAATTAATTTTAATAAATTCTGAAATTTTGGGTATTTTCCATCTTGTGGGATTTGGGTTTCTACTTCCGTCTGATTTATAATCAAGACTGTCAAATTCATACTGGAAAATAATGGCCTTTCAAGCCATCTGAAATGTATTACAAATGTACAATCTAAGAAGAGACCTCAATTTCAATTAGAAGAGCTGCTCATTAATTTCTGTATAGGCTCATATTGTCTATAAAGTTGAATTATGTGGCTGATTAATGGCCAAGTTACATAATCAAAACTAATACAAATTTACGGCCATCAGTAAACAAAACCTAGGATGTGTAGAATACAAACTTGTTCATGAAGAAATGGCGTGAAATTTGAGTCCCATACTGAGCCATGGAATCTTTTGACCCTCAAGTGTGCATTTGTATATTATTAAATCTGCTCAAGATAGACTCCAAAGGGCATGCAACACCAATGCTTTTAGAAACATTTGGAGAGCAGTTTGTCTAACGCCGTTTCATGGGTGTCTTCTTCAAATGAGGGATCTTGGAGATTTCATCTTTATCTCAAGGAAATTAGGATCTTGGAGATTTCATTTTATCTTAAGGAAACTAGTCTTTGGCTTCTTTGATTCAAGTGGTCCTCTGGCATGTGGGTCAAGAGATGAATGGTTTGGCTAGTGTTTTAGCTAAACAAGCTTGCTCCAATTCTGTAATTGTGTGCTGTAGGCAGTGGCCATAATGCATTTATACCCTTGCTTCTGTCATCCTCTATCTGTTTTGGCATTGTACTGCTCGTCATTTTTGCATAATTTTACTGTTACTTATCAAAAAAGAACATCTGGGGCATACTCCTAATTTCTTGGTCAGTGTGCATGTCCAATCTCCCACTTTCGTAGTCTGTAACTAAGTAACTAATTTAATTGGAAATGCTAGGTCACCACTCACAAGCAAAGTGGACAGTAATCTGTCATGAAGCTGGTCCACTACCAGAATTACCTCTCTTCTAGCTGTTCTACCCTCATAGGAATAGGCACATCTCTGTTCCAAACAATAGAATTGCAGGCTATTAATACTTTCAGTGCTCAGTCTGACCAAAAAGCTCAGAAAACATGTCCTATGAATTCACAGATCTCATGAATCAACTTGCATGGCAAAATAAGAGAATTTTCATAGAAGCTTCTCACATTCTTAAAAAAAATCCCTAACAAGAGGAGGTGGAAGAATAAATATAACAATCACATCAGAATAGTAAAATTATTATTCAGATATATGATTTTGAGACTAATGATAATAATTAAATCAAAAGATGATTTCTTACCATTTGGCCAAGCGATTTAAGACATCCTTTCTCCTTTTAATCATTGTTTTAACAAAAAGACCCCATTCATCTGGAATATCTGAAGTGCTAGGTACTTCTTCAACAGAAGCATCCACTGAAGTTCTAGTAGAACCATTCTCCACATTACCGAGGACTGATCTTGTCAAAACCATCGCCTCTGAATACATGGGATCATACATAGATGGCAATGGCAAGAGGTGAAGCTGACGCACTTGCTCTCCCAAAAATGTAGCTAGATTGAGACCATCATCCCGCGACAATCCATCTCTTCTGCAAACAGAGCAGGATAAAGTATAGGATTTGGGAGCCATTTCACAAGGTTCACCCTACATTTTTTACTTCCAGAAAAAACTGAACAAAATCTTTGATATACCAAAAATATTAAAGATAAATATTTAAAAATTCGAACTGAAACAAACAAGAAGGATACCGATAAAAAATAAAAATTGAAATAAAAAAAAAGGAGGAAAGATGACTTACAAATGGGCAAACACTTGTCCTTTGCATCTTTTAGTTACAATATATGGCCATATCTTTGTAGATGCAATAGAATTAGTATGTCTATCATCGGGCATTAATCTTCCATCTTGTTGAAACTGAAACAGTTGCTTACTCCACACCCCTAAGGGGAATCCTTCAGGAATGCAATTTCCAAAAATCAAACCGCACTTAGCAATCTCATCCGGCAATGCTTTGCCATCCCATGGAACTGTTCTATAAGAACCATTTTCATGTAACACAATGCCACTGGCCAAAATATCCGGAATATGATCTCTTAGAGGTGATTTGACTTTCTCAACTAGACCATAGAACTCAAGCTGCAAGGACAAAGAATAAAGCTTGTAAGATGTAAAGTGAAAAAAGATAAGAACTAGGATGATAACAATACTATGTGTTACCTCAGTGGCCAAACTATGGACAGAAGATTCTAACCCTCCTTCAACGTATATCTTAATCACAGAGTCACCTATGAGATAAACCTGGCGAGACATTTCATATAAATGATATTACCAATTGAAATCTAGCATCGATGCTTAATGCATTTAAATTTAGGAGCTATCATGCAAAATAGGAATATCGGACATAAATGGCTAATATATTGGTAACACAATAAATAATAAATCAGAATACCCTTAGGGGTGATTTGGATATGGAGAGAAGGTTGAGAAAACTGTTCAGAGTTCAAAGTTTTACTGATGACAATTTTCTCCACTTTTTTTCACCAAACAGCTCCCTTTTAATGCGAGAGTGATTTTTGAGTCCTTAATGTATAAAAAAAAACCTACCACTTTATCTGTTTATGAGATTATTTTTTTTATAACAGTTTTATGAGATTATTATATACACTATTTATGTGTTATTACATAATATAATTTATGCATTTATCAATTTACAATCTAAAATTCTCAATATACTAGTTACAGCCTTGTCTATTTTAAAACATACAGGGTCATTTGGTCAAGTCTTTCACCTGGTCCCATGTGTCTCTCCAAGTTCATAGCAGGAAGGCAGAATATTCAACTATTTTTAAAGCATCCTAGGAAGGTTTATCATTTCCTATTCAATTAGTTATAGACCCATAGACATAATAGACTAGACTCCATACATTGTGACCCCTGGGTCTTCACTGGATACATTATCATCCCTAAAGATGCAGAGAAAGTGTGACCTTAACAACATAGGCGACCTTCTCCGCTGCAAAACCCTGTTAAATGAGAAAGTTTATTTAGCAACTAGATCTTAGCATCCAGCCTCCATGTTTTTGCACAGAAAAGTTCTTCCAACACTTCCTTGGTTTGATCTGGCTTTAAGGTTATAAAAGAAACAGTAGGTTTTATCCTTTTGTTTTGTTCTCTCATCAGAACTATTTTGGGGAACTCACAATAGGTTAGTCGTTATGGTCGATATCTTTTCTGCCTGTCTTTAGTCAATCTCAATCTACTAGAACAAGCAAAGACAGACTCTCTTACATCATATCAAATTTTCCTTGGAGCAAAACACCTTGAGGGGGTAAAGAGAACTGTTTAGCATCTGTTCTCCACATTATGTTCAGTGGTTCCAACTTCCAATCAGTGATTTATTTGTCTGGATCACTGGCTCATTATCATTGTAAAAGAAATACATATTTCGGTGAAGCGAGTCCTTATAGGATCTCTGAGGAGCACAAGCAAGGGTGTTATTCTGTCCCCATCTGCTCCTTCCCTCTCCATTATGTAAGGACATTTTGCACATTAAGGCTGTGCGCATGTCCACTTACCATCTTGTTATGCAAAAGGATAATTAGATTCCAGTCCCAAAATGCAGATTTATTATTTGTTCTCTCGTATCCTACAACCCCTCAGACTGATGGCATATGACTCTACTGCTGCTGCTTCTGATAATGTCCTACAGCTCTTTTTCATATTTCCTTTTCTTCTCAAGATGTGATCGCTTGCAGTTAATATGCTACAGTTCCTTTAACACAGAGATAGTTGAGGAATTACACATGTACCCTAACAAAGAAGTCAGGTCATGCAGATCCAGGCCAAACTCATAGCCCAAGTGGGCAGGCTCATGGCCCATATGGGCCTCGCATGTACAAGAAAAGGCCCGAGGGGTAGGTCCATAACCCCTTCTCCGCCCGACCGGGGAAAAAAACAACCCAATTTCATGAGCATGAGTTGTGGGCCCCATGGTTTAGACATGTGGGCCCACATAGTCACAAGTTTAGCTATGTCCTATCTAAATTTATTTGTAATCCTAGTAGTCCTAGTATAGGAAGTTTGAGTCTGCCAGTCAGTTTAATCAAAGTTTTAATATTTTTGTTAAAAGATAATAACATCAGTAAAGGGGATAAGGGTAGAATCAGCTAAGACAGTTAACAGTTAAGAGTCACCAAAATGGGAGCATACTAGGGTACGACCACCCAAGAAGACTGGCGACAACTACTGCGCCCATAAATAATCATTTTGTTTATTTTTCCCAGATATTTTCATCCATTGATAAAATTCCAAAGGTATTAATCAACAGGAGACATATGTTTGCTCTCGACAATACGTGCAGAATCGTTGTTCTTTCTTCAAGGTTCAGGATAAAAAAATCCCACCCACCCCCAAATTATCCATCATCAGTTTTTTCCAAGCAAACAGAACATAGGAGTTGGATAAATAATTCAATTCTCAGAGTACTAAGTAGATGGTCATAATTCACTTACCGGATTGCTACCGGTGCCGACAGGAAGCCTCTCGTCATCTGATGGAGAAGGTAAATTATGGGAGGAGCAAATTTCCTCCATGTATGCTGACCACTTATCAGCATTTAGTGCGAGACAAGCTCCCTAGAAAGAACTTGATCATTTTAGTTCATGAAACGATAACATGATTAAAAAAAAAAGTTCAAAAATAACACAGCTGTTTGAGAGAGAGAGAGAGAGAGAGAGAGAGAGAGAGAGAGAGGATGAATGAAGCATCAAAGTCCTGATATCAAGAATGAAGCATCAAAGTCTCGATGTCAAGACCATTCCTATCATATCCAGATCTTGGCTTGTCAAAACAAACCACAAGCAAAATAAATAATAAGTGGACAAAATAAAAGTATGTACTAACCTTCCATAATAGCTCTCTCATCTCTGGTTTTATCATCCAAAGCTTGTGCAACCATTCTCTCACTTCTCTTTGCCCTATGCAAGTGCTAGCACTCCAGACGGAGTTGTAATGGTCTCTATCTTTGTCCAAAAACATGGATAAGAAATTTATATCATACGAAAACTCTTGACTGTTTAAATTACTGTCACTTCTTAGGATGCCATTCAAGGACCTTCCATCATTGTCGTCAATGCATGACTCTTCTCCAGGTTGTCCAGAAAGTCGGAGCCTCTTTTCTTTCCGAGTCATGTCAGGGTAATTCAACCGATCTGTATCACAGGGTAAGACCTCTGTGGCATTGTCAAAACTGTTCTCATCAACAGCAAGCAATCCAGCACGACAAATTCCTTTGTGTTTATAGCCCGGAGCCATATCCAAGCACACAAATTCAAAGTTTGATGTATTTACAAAGTTTTGAGTAACCGCAATAGTAGTTTCCAGATTTAGCACACAATGCCACCACCCGCTAGGGACATATATTGTCTCACCAGGCATCTGGGTACACTCCAATGGCTTGTCATGGTCTGCAAGATGGGGATAAATATCTAGCCACCACTGGGAACAAGCAAAAAGGAAGTAACTAAAAGTTCATTACTCAGTGTCATGAAAATGAGGTCAGCTAGTATACCATGGGTATAACGTAAAAGAGCCATAACAAAATATCCATCAATGTAAAGAAAGGTTGGAAGAATACCTGCAATGAGGTTGGAGTATCAATGTTGACATCACCATCTTCTTCATTGACATGGACTGTAACACCTACAGGTACTCTACCCGGAGGGTATAATGCCCATCTACAATCAATTAGCAAATTCACTTTAGGACATCAATCATTTCCATTGATAGAAATGATACTGTTGTAAGAAACTGGAAACACGTGAAGCTTATCACAATAGGAAAAAAAAAGGAAACCATTATTGTTATTATCATTACTATTAAAACTCAAAAAACATTTATATTATTATTAAAGAAATTACCATAATTTAAAGAATAATATAAGTAACAGTATATTACTCTAAAAAAAAAAAAAACTATAAGCAACAGTGTTACACTGCCATGTCAACAATATGGACACAAAGGGAAACAACGACTCAATTTTGAGGATGATCTTGTACAACCCAAATATAATCCAAAGAAGAATAGATGCAGCTTCATACCCTTTGAGTGTATCTTTTGAACTAAATAATGAATTCCTTTCAACAAATTTTTTTCCCAGAAGCAACCAGACTCATGTGAATAAATTGTAAAGAAAAATGAATTTATTGAACAACTCAAAACCCATGAAGAGGGAAGCATTGCAGTTATCTGGGCCCTTTGGAACGAAAGGAATGCTCGATGCTTTGAAGAGGTGGAGAAAAACTATGAGTCTCTGTGCGAAAGGATTAAATTCTCCATAGCAAGCTGGGTATTGATAAATCCAATTTTCCATGGCATCTCAGTGGATGAAATCTTGTTAAATTGGAAAGAAGTTGCTGGGTTAAATGTTGGATTGTAGTCTTTTTCTTGGTTTCTGTTTCCTTGTTTTTCTTTTCTTGGTGGTGTCTCTTGTATCTCTTGTTCTCCTGATTCCCCTTGGGTTTTCAGCTTGGCAGTATAGTTCTCATGTACTGATTGCCTTTTCTATTTAATGAAAGTAGCCATTCAGGAAAAAAAAAAAACAATGAAAACATTGCAAACATCGCAATTCACAGCTTAAGTCATTGAATTATTTTAATAACTCAAGGTAATTAATTAATAATGGGATACAGAGACACAATTATAATTATTTCTGATGTAAGAGGATTAGTCCAAATTAACAAAGTATAACACAGTTTTAACTTTTCCAAAAGGATGGATGATGATCTTCCATATTGTCACATATCTTACACAAAAAAAAAAAAAAAATGATATATTAAGTGCTACATGAAGAATATGAAAAAACCAAAGTTGGTTGAAATAAAGTGTAAACATATCAAAACATATGAATAACAAGGGTTCAATGTGCTGATAAAAGATTAGAATCCAATGTCTAACAACATTAGCCACATGAGTTCATTCAACCAGTGGCAATCCACATAGCGTCGATGATGTACAATTGCCCCTCCTCAACTTCTCCGTTTCCTTTAATATAGGAGAGGAAGATCTAAAAATTCCCTTGCCTACTTTGATCTTATCCTCTTTGCCCCTCCTCAACTTTGTTGTTTTCCTTGTTTGCCCCTCAACAATTTTATTTCCTCTTGGTAAAAAATAGAACTTTCAAAAAAAAAAAGGGCCAATTTCATCATTCACTTTTATCCAAAAGACAGCTCATCAAAGCTATCCAATCACCATTTCCATTTGAATTTATATGGTTTCAATCCTTCTCCTTTTTATTTCTCTACCTATTTACTTCTCACGAGAGCCCAAATGCAATAAGTGATCTCCCACATGCTTGACGTGAGGGAAGGAGTGAAACCCACAATGCGGCACACTTAATGAAAATCCAAGCAAGCTCAAATGGATTTCCCACCCTATTAATGGGATTTCCTCCAATTTAAATTAGCACAATCTTATGCAATATAAAATGCTATATTTAATGACATTAGTGTCATCCATATATGCATTTACAAATGATCGGTAATCAAAAAGTAGATTACATCTGAATGATGTGATTATCAAACTCAGATTATGACATTCAAAAAGAATATTTAATTAATTTTTTTGGAATTATAATAATGTGCTCACAATTAAATTTATTAAAATCATGCAATTAGCAATTCTCTAGGCCCATTATTGAATGTTGTTAGATGTGGAGAGCAATACAAGTTCATTTTTGGGGATAAATTAATAACTATTTTATTAATTAAATTGGATTGACTACATGGTTTTAAAATTTTGGTGTTATGTTAACTAATTAATTTATGTTTAGTTTTTTATATCATTCTTTTTGTCAGCAAAAAAAATTAATTTTCTAATTATTTCTCAAATTCCTCTCTAAGAAGAATTTTTTTGCAAACCACTCCCCCACCCCCAAAAAATAATAGTAACAAACCCCAAACTGCATTCAACCCTATTAAGACAGTTCTCAATTCTCATCAATTCACCATTCATCAAGTTGTAAAAGATAGGATATCCCGATACAGTCTACACTTAAATAAGCAAAACCTAACCTTGAGTTAATCTCAACCAATCTCATCACTCCAACGACCAAGATTTAAACATCTCAATTTAAATAAATTAAATGACCTAAGAGATAAAAAAACAACTCAAAAAAAAAAAAAAAAAAGGAAAATAGATGGGTTGGGCCCCAAAGGGCTGGTCGACCCTTGTATCATGGGTATATCTCGCATCAACAAGTCGCTGGTATCCCTATTTTCATAGGTCACATGTTCGAGCCCCACCTGGATATGTGTTAAAGAAAAAATCAAACAGGAATGAATCTGACGTGATCTTCCGCTCGAGTTTGGCATAGAAAACCATAAATGGGTCAGGTCGGGTATGATGTAGACTAGGTGTCAGATGTGTCTGGTTAGACTCCACCAATACTTGAACCCAACCCGACACAACCCATTTCCATCCCTAATATTTATATGAAATCCACTGTACTTCTACCATATAACAAATAGAAACTGCTTATGTAGACATGTTTTAATCTCGGCCCCTATAATAACTAACTAAAATCTACAATGACAAAAATACCATAAATTGTAACTTTAGACCTTGTGAGAAAATGGTCCATATCTTGCTCAATTCTTATCATAATTGCACAAACTTGGGCTCATTAGAGTGGTAGTCAAATAACCTCTCATGTCATTTCACACTGTTTGGCACGTGAAACATAGCCTATACTAAAAACTGAAACACTAACAGTGCCATTTTGTGCCATGCACATTGACCTCCAAGTTGGCAAGCTCTGTGTTTGAATCAATTTCTCAAGTTGCTTCTAGAAGTCAGAGTCGATCAGCCACTGCTGAGAAAAAGGTTAAAGAAGAAATAAGAGACAAAACCGGTTTTCTGAGGTGAAGGATGGATAGATAGGCAATTGGTGGAGCTGATCTATATCCAAAAGGAAGGTTGTCTCGTCTGTCATACTCATGAAATCATGCAATCTCAAACATCTGTCATTAATAACGCTCATCCGATGGAGGATGTTTAGAGCTATCGAACAGTAGGCTGGGAGGAGGGAGATAACGAGTTGCATGAAAACATGGCAAGTGGGACTAGAGCAGTGGTCAATATAAAAGGGACTAAAAAGGGAAGGAGTTGTCTTTTTGTCCACGTGGGGTTAAAAGAAAGTGGGACTCGAGCAGTGGTCAATATAAGGGGTTTAAGAAGGGAGGAGTTGTCCACTTGTCCTTTTTGACCAGGCTACACGAGAAAGCAAACTAGTTGGAGTTGGACAAAGGGCCCACAAGAATAGAAAATTTAACTGGAGTTACTTTGATAGATCTGATAAGCCACCCGTCACGGGCAGATTAAAGGAGAACAGCAATGAATTTATTAATCATCCATTACAACCTCCACCAAAATAGTAAATGCTGGAGAGCAGAAAAATGCAGCAAACTACCATTCTATCAACCAATGATCACTGCTTGTTTTTCTCCTCTTTTTTTTTTTTTTGGGAAATGGAATGATCACTGCTTATTGCCAAAGCCAGACAGATCTTTTAAACAAAATGCATATACTACTTAACTATAATGCATGCAAGGAAAAGTGTCCGTAGAATTTAGTAACTCATTTACCTTTTCCGTCCAGAAAGAAGAGTGTTCCATGCACTGGTTAGGGATGGATCTACATGCCAGGACGCACCAGACCTCTCAGGCCCAATAATTAGCCATCTAAAAGGTGGCCGCTTATCTCCATCCAAGACATCGAAAAGGTCTTCTCGAAATAAATAAGGTACACTATAATCGTCTAACAAGCCTGGTGTAGCTTCCCCAAACTGCGAAAAAAACCCAAAATTCTAAAATGTGTACAAGCCAACAATTTAAGAAACAATTGACAGCTGTAAAGGTAGCAGAGGCACCTTATCATCGAAAATGTAAAGAGGGTCCTCATCATGCTGGCATTTCACGTATGATACATAGTCCTTGAATTTCATAAGAATCTTTTTAGGACTCCTCTGAGAAATCCTGAATATGGTATCTCCATAGTTCTGCAGTAGCTGGTCAGCAGTCCATGTACTTCGTGCTGGCCAGGTCTCTGACAAGTCAGTAAGCAGAACCTAGAATAAAATGCACACATGTTGCAAGCTTAGTCATTTTGAGAATAGGGAGGATGATCTGGTCAACATTGAAAAATCACTTAGTAGCACAGTGTTGGGTCCTGATATTTATAGCAATAATAGAACAAAATGAGGGCCTGATGAGGATTGTGTATGACTCTAAGCAAACTGTTTGTAGGATTAACATATGATTCTATTCTGGAGAAGGTGGACAAAAGTTAGTGTAGTGTGATATGATTGTCGAGGGAGACATTTTCATAAGATGCAGTTAAAATTCATTGATATACATAGCTTAATATTGAGCTACAAATAATTGGATTAGATAAAAGTGGTGAATATGCATATGCAAAGATGGATGTTCGCAGCAACAACAAAAGCAAGATTTTTTATTTTTTTATCATTATTATTATTATTACTACAACTATTGTTGTTTTTGTTTTTGTTGTTGTTAGTATTGGTACTACTACTACTTAATGTGACGGGGAAGGGAAAGGAGGAGGGGGGTGCGACATCAATACATCAATGACAAAGGATCGATGGAATGAGTATGTTGAGGGAAATCTACAGGTGTGACTGTAATAGAATAGAAAACCAAGAAATAGCCTCTGAGTTTGGTTTCAGACTCGTACATGATTAAAAAGGAATTGCAATGAACTAGGAGAATGGGAAGGCAAATAAAGATTTTGGAATGTAGTCAGATGATAAGTTTTCACTGGAACGTGGAGTGGCAAAGAACACAACCAAATATAGGTGTAAGTGGAGCAGTAGAGCTCACACAATCAACTCAATATAAATTGGGACAAGACTTCAACGACGATGACAACAACGATGACGTTGATGATGATGATGATGATATAATGAAGTGATGAGCAAAAACTATAATGTTTTTCCAAACATTATATGAAAAAAAAACTTGGAAGAAAGAAACACAGAAATTACTGGAAAAATAATTAGAAAACTAACAAGAACAGAATTTCTGCCCTACAGATTTGTGATTTGTGACCAATCAGAAGAAGAAGAAGATACCAATCACATAAAAAGAAGATAGAAGAATGTATTCACGTAGATACAAAAGAAATGTGCACTAGTGGGCAAGACAAATGCTATATTAGACAAATGAATAAATGGTTATGCTGTTTAGGATCAGAAACCTTGAATATGAAGAAATAACACTGCAAAATGCTATGGTGGTACTAATTTACTACATAGTGACAAGAAATCTATGATTAATATTGCGCATAAATCAAGTGGTACAAAAGAAGGGTTTTTTTTTTTTTTTTTTTTTATTTCTTGAAAATATGAAACATGCATACAAAAGTGTTACCGGTTTACGTCCATCATACTCAAGGCAAAACTCTTCCACGGAAAGGTCCTTCTTTCTTTCCAAATCATCTTTGTCCACAGAGAACGAATCCAATGTAGTAAAGCACCTGTACCATCTTCTATATAGAAATAAAGAATAGAATCCTGCAGAATATTGATGGAAACAATCATAAATATGCTATTTCTTGAATGCTGAGAAGTTCCTCCAGAAAGCAATAGCCAAAAGTCCTCAAAAGTATAATGGCACATTACCATCAAAACGCATTTCCATAGAAGACTTTGAAAATTCAACGGACAAGTTTTGTCTGCGAATTAGAAAGCAACATTCAATTTGAAATATTGCCAGGATTAAAAACCAAAAAAAACAAAAATTATACAAATGAATTCACAGTTTCTTATATGATTCCAATCAATTTCCTGATTCTAAAGTCCAGATCCACAATTCAGAAGACAACAAAACTCATGCTAGATAGACATACTGGCAAAGGGTTGTCTCTTTCCATGACCCCTTGTACTCAAGCAGGCCCCCAGCACTCCTAATGAACAAATTCATCCAAAGTGGCTCTTCGTTGCACAATATGTACATTACACTGCAAAATTTAAAGCAAAACGTTCAGAAAATATATATATATATATATATATATTAAAGACGAGCAAACATGGCATCTTCAACACTCTTCTTCATCAGCAAATTTAGAAAAATACATTCAAACTTCTAAGATTAGTAGTAAAGCTCCAGCTGCTTAGATAAAAGCAACACAGAAGGTTAAAAACAAATAATGTATGTCTAGGATGGAAAAGTTGATTGTTTACAGCCTCATTACCAAAAGTTATAGGGAGTAAGACACCTTTTTCTACAGTAAGGACTCTGAAACTTTTCATAGCATGAGATTAGATTTGGCAATTTAAGTAACCCAATGATTTTTTTTTTTTTTTTTATTTCCAATGATGAGGATTGACAATTTTCTCCAGCATAGCTTTCTCCATTCAAATCCAAACATAGTGGAGAATGATAAAAGAAACCCAAGTTTTTAACATTTGATGTTTGCTACTCCAATCAAAGACCACATCCATATTGATTGGGAATTCGATTCGAAAAAGAACACAACCTGTTTGTATTAATGCCTGAGTGAAACTCAACAGAAATAACAGCTGAGAGAAGAAGGGTGCGTGAATCCTACCTGCTAACGCAAGAGAGGCGTCCGACGTCTCGAGGGGTGAGACGTTCCAAGATAGACGAGAGGAGCTCGTCGGGAAGAACGAGCAGATCTCCAAGAGCATCTGGTCTGCGATCCTTGGTCTGCAATTGGGAGGTTTCCATGAGAGAGATTGGAGAGATCGGTTTGGAATTTGGAAGAGCTTTTCGAAGACGCGCTTGTATTGCTTGATGAATTGCTTTCTTGCAACGCTTCTGGGTTTTGGGAGAAAGAGAGAGAGGATGGATATTGGATGCTTCTGTGACTTTACCGCGGGCGCGGCCGCAACCGCGCCACACGTAATGGAATGGAATCCCACACGCGGACGCGGGAAAGCAGTTGTCTCGCCCCACCAACCGATTCTCTTAATATAAAACTAGCAACAAAGGCCCACCTAGGGGTGAAAATATGGGCGGCGGCCCAGGCCCAGCACGGGCCCGGCACGAAAAAAAACGTGCATGGGCCGTGCTTAGGCCCGTTGACTTGGTCAATGGGCTGGCCCGGCCCGGCCTGGCAGTTCCACTGGGCCGTGCTGGGCCAGGGGCTACCAAGCCCGAGGCATGGCCCTGCCCGGCACGGTTTAAATCCGTATCGTGCTGGGCCAGGTCCCCAAGGCCCACGGGTGACCCGGCCCGGCAGGAGGAACAGACAGGCCCGGCCCAACCAGAGCCCAACGGCTCTATGTTTTGAAAATCCCCCCCCCCCCCCCCCCCCCCCCCCACCCCGCCCCCTCAAAAAAGGGTCAAATGGGTTTTTTTACATTTTTAACCCCCCCCTTCCCCCCCCCCCCCCCCCCCCCCCGCCCCCCATTTCACCGTTTATGCCAATTTCTTAAGCTATTGCATGGTGGATGGTTGGATAAGAATTTTATATATATAATATTTAAGTGCATATGGCCAAAATTTCAAAATGATTTAATGATCACAATCATTTCAAGAGTATGGTTGAGTTGGATTTTTTCTATCTACTTATTTTGGGGCCCCAATAATGAGATGATAATGTTAATCGCTTGAAGTTACGCTTTTAATCATAATTAATGAGATAATAACGTTTAATGCTTTTTATCCAACCACACAGGTGCTGGAGTTGGCCCTACAATGTGGCTTGGAATACTACTGTAGTGCAACCAATTGACTTGATCTTTTATGGTATAAACACAGTAGGATGAGCTCTTTCAGACTGATATTTATCATCATCATCAAAAGCTAAATCCTACTTATCTACTAATCTCTCTTAAGTACACCAAACAAGCTAACATGTCACTTCTTTCTTTCTATTGAATATTTTATTAGCAATGGTTAAGATTGAACATGTTTGGTCCTGACCTTAGCTCAGCCTGCATTGGATTAAGTATAAGTAGTGTTATTAGGTCTGATCCTTAATCAGGATATTCTTGGGCCTAACATTCTTAAGGCACATTAACCCAGCCAGTCATACTTGCATATCATAATCATAATCAATATCATAGCCTTATTCCATCAATTTGGGCTCGCGAAAGGTTGGGCAGGGGCCTAGCCGATGTCCACCCTTACCTACCCTAACATATGCTGGCCGAGGCTAGATCGGGCGAAAGATATCTACTATCATACATTAGCTAAGCCCTTACTGTACCCAAAAGGGCCACGAGGATCAGGCCAACGGAAAGAAACTCTTTTTTTTTAAAACATCATTAGTGTTATTCTACTTATCATTTCTTTTAATTTATTTATTTTAATGAAATTGGTCCAAGACCAAGAGTGAAGAGTCTAAATGTCTAAGTCTTTAAGACTTAAAAGAACTTTAAAAAAAATTTAAAAAAAAAAGGGAGGGGGATATGTGGGCCGCCCACGGGCTGCACTGCCCAGGCCCGACTAGGGCCCGGCCCAGCACGGCACTACCAGAGCCGTGCCCTGGGCCGTGCTGGGCTGACCCCAGTGGACCTGGGCCAGGCACGGCACGACCCGCATAATTACATGGGCCGGGCCGGGCCCTTCTTGCAGGCACGGCCCAGGTTTTCACCTCTACGCCCACCTATCTTTAGCAAAAAAAAAAAAAAGCCCACCTATCAAAATATATATATAAAAAGAATTTAATATATATAAGTAAAAGTGAAATGTAAAAGAAAAAATTTATTAATCAAAATAAATAAATACTTAATTATTGCCATGTTTGTTGATTAATAAATTAATAATATTGAATGGAGAAAGCAAATCTCCCTTTTTTTTTCTTTTTTTTTTTTTGATAACGTAGGTTCCTAGCCCTTTGGGCCAGAATAATCCCTACGGGCGCAGGAAAGAAAATTGAGTAAAATTTCCTGGTGGCTTCAGTATTATAGTGCAGTCTCGAACCCACAACCTTTGGATTTAAACCGTGGTCTTAGGCCAACTGTGTTACCCCTCGGAGTTGAAAGCAAATCTCTTGAAAATGATGCCTTTTTTTTTTTTGGAACCCCCTTATTATAATAGGAAAATTATGTTGTCTTTTACTTAAGTTCCGGATCTAAACCATGGTCCTAGGCCAACTGTGTTACCCCTCGGAGTTAAAAGCAAATCTCTTGAAAATGATACTTTATTTTTTGGAATCCCCTTATTATAATAGGAAAATTATGTTGTCTTTTACTTAAGCTACCCTCCATGTATTTTTATTATTTTTTCATACAATGCCCACCTATTAAAATTTTTTTTTTTTTTTTGAAACTTCGCTAAAGGGGTTGGGGGCACATTTAACCAAAGCTAGTGGGAGAGCCCTTGAGTGAGGTAAAGCCCCTCGAGATGAGGGAAGGTGGCATGCCCCGGTCAAGGTGAGAACTTCTAAAATAAAACCTTTCTCGTTCCGCCATTACCTGCCCCTAACTTGCTGACATCACTAATTTTATGTGGACTCCATAGAAACACTCCATTTTGCAAACATAGATGGCCCCATCTTAAGAATTTGATGGAATATTGAATAGGAAGCCTTCTAAGAGAATCAAGAGTGTGAGGAGTTACGTACATTACCTTACCCAGGTTGGGTGCAATTGATCTAAGGGCAAAAAAGAGGCTTTCATTGAACTTCTTCTTCCTATTCCTCTCGGACACAATGTTCTTAGGTGAAGAGGATGTGGCCCCATTACGAAAAATGGAACAATCATGACAGTCAGATAATGCATCATTCCATCCCTTACTGCCCCGCTAAAACAAAGCCACATAAAAATAGCCATAAAAATATTGAATAAAAGACTTTACTTTAACTTGAGATTTCTTTATCATGGACTAGGAGTCTTGTGGCCCACCATTATAGGTTTTCCTCATGGGAAGAGACCACCATCAGATCGATGACTTTTAAAGCTCTTAAATAAAATATTATAAGAAAATCAAATTAAAACACAAAATCCAAATTATAAATAAACTATTATTAAAACAATGCAAAATCATTAGGACAAATCCCATCCAAATTAAAACACAAATTCCAAATCCAACGACATCACAATGTAAGAAGTAAAATGATACTGGATTGAGAATGTTAATATTGTTTCAGCTAGGGCCTAGGGTGTATACATGGATCGGATTGGTGCGAATTGGGCCAATTCCGTCACCAATCCATTACCTATGGATTGATGGATTTGAAATCCGTCGCCAATACATGGCTATTAAAAATCGAGCCGATCCGTTCCATGGAGAATCAGATCAGATCGGATTAATCCGTTTAATTCCTTAAAACTAATATTAAAAGAAAGATATCAAACATGTTAAAATTTTCATATTTGACCCCTTAAAATTTTTTTTCTTATTTTATATTTATCCATCTAAACTTATATTTAAACCCCTTAATTTTATTTAATTTATATTTAATGTCAACGGATCAAATCAGATTGAATATGCAGATTAAGGGTGAAATCCATCACCGATCCGTTGCTAACGGATTATAAGATTTTCAATCCGTCATTAATCCGTTTACCTTCGAATCGAGTTAAAAATCCGCGGATCAGATTGGTTTTACGGGTAATAATATATTTTGCAGCCTTCCTAAGCTAAAACTTAGGATAAGGTAAGCTCAAGTGTGTGGTGAGGCCCACCTAGGAGTGGGGATGGGGGGATTTCAAGGACTCCTTGGAAACCTTCTCTTTGAAAAAAATTAGTCTTGACCGTGGTTTCTACGATCTCCATCCGGCCCCAGAAGTTTAATGGTCAAGAGTCCATTCAGATCGGTACAAAATTAATCCAACGGTAAAGTAAATCCGAATCTAACCAAAAGTTAATGGACATGTGCAATTTAGGGGGGTCGTGTGTTTGGTCCAAATGGACCAAGGGCGGGCCCCACAAGTGTAAACCTACATAATTAAATGGAGATGTATGGTGCGCGGGCGCAAAAAAATATAATGAAATGTATGATTTTTTTCTGAGATATTATTGGAAAAGAATAGATTTTACATAAATAAATAAATAGTATATATTTATTATCTATATAACTTTAATCAAAAAGAAAAAATAACTTGGTGGGGTCACATGATGTAACATCTAACGGCGGGCCTCATATCCTAATTCCTTCAAGGTGTGTCCTAGGGGTGTAACGGTTCGGTTAACCGGTTAATTTGGGAAAACCGTTAACCGAACCGTAACCGCGGTTAATAACCTTTTAAAACCGTAACCGTAACCGTATATACAATAACCGTGGAAACCGTAACCGCGGTTAACCGTATTAAACGGTTCGGTTACGGTTAATAACCGTGGAAAATAAGGGGATAAATGTGAATGATTGAAGGTAAAATGACACATAAGGAGCAATTGGATAAAAATCACATTGATTAGAAATCTTTATTATACGGTTAACCGTACGTATACGGTTTCTTATTTTTTTCTTTTATTTGTAAACGGTACGGTTAACCGCATACGGTTAACCGAACCGTATGATACGGTTCGGTTCGGTTAATAACCGTGAATTATTATGGAAAACCGTAACCGAACCGAACCATGCGGTTTTTGGATTTCATTAACCGTAACCGTAACCGAACCGTGAAATACGGTTATTAACCGCGGTTCGGTTCGGTTCGGTTCGGTTAGACGGTTTTCCGGTTTTTTTTTACACCCCTAGTGTGTCCAATTGGACAGTGAGACCTTGCTTATGTGGCAATCCAAGAATCCTTAGTTGGGTCACATAATGTAACATCTAAATGTAGGCCCCATATCCAAATATCCAAAGGTGTGTCCAATTGGACATTTTGACAGTAGGCCCTTGTTGATGTGGTCTTCCAAGGAGCATTGGTGGGGTCACATATGTAATATTTAAAAGTGCACCTCTTATCCTAATTCATTAAGTTGTATCATGTTGTGTTTAAAGGTGACCTCATCTACAACAATTATTAAAGGCGGGTCTCTTTTTTTTTTTTCTTTTTTCAATTGGTAAGCAAGTTCAAAGTATTCCTATTTATTTTCTACCCCACCCCCTTTTCATCCTCGTCCTGCCTAACACATGATGAGGCCATCAAGATCATGGGCCACATCATCAAAAGTGGAATGAACCGGATGGATTATCCTAGATCAATTGACATTAACAACCAATGGAAGATAAAACCAAGATGGGCATGCATTAATGACCCACATGAATAATTAGGCACACCCATGTAGCAATTGGGACGGTCCAGATTGCCTTGCATTTTTTATATGGATGGATGAGATCACTATAAGACCATCTATATATCTAAATCGCAAATTATGTTTTTGAGCCCTATTTAAATGATAATGTTTCCTATCATTAAGAAGAGATTTTAGGAAATCAAAAAGATATTATAGTCCTTAGAGAGAAAGTTTAGGAGATTTAAGATACTTGTACAAGTATTCTCATGTATTATTAGGGAGGGATCGTTGGATGAACCTCAAGCATGCATTTTTTTTTCTTATGTATTTTTCTAAGAGGAGAGCTCTTACTTGCTGACGTGGCGTCCCCTGCATCTTCTTTTTATATTGCTTATCCTAAGCTCAAGGCCTGGAGAGATGGAGAGTCGACTATTTCTGTTTTTGGCGTAATAAATTCTGATTGGATTTATCTTGATGCTGGAGACGATGATTTGATACAGTTTACGATGGAGATGATTTTACAAACAATTTCAGCTTAAAATAACATAAGCTGCAACTAGAGATATTAAATGGGACGGACTAGCACGACACGACAGTTAGCGGCCCGTAGCATGGGTCCTACTGGGCAGGCACGTTTGGCACGATTGGGCAAGGCCCGCTAGAGGCACGGCACAGCACGTGATATTTGATATTTTTAGTGTAATTATAAAAAAAAGTCTTTTATTTCTTTATAATCCAAAAAACTGTAAAGGTTTTGAAAGTAAATATATTTTAAAAAAATTTCAAATAGAAAAGATCCAAATGGTTTTCTTCTCAATGGAGTAGGTCGGATTTGATAGAACCACTTAAATTTGTGTCATACTCTTCTTTATATGTATTTTTTAATTTTTTTAGTGTAAGACCTTTGTTTTTTCAGCCAAAAACAGTGTAAGATCTTTGTTTTTTTTAGTTCAAAAGATAAGAACCACATGAAGCCCAGGGCACGATAGGCACGGCACGACTCAGCATGACTTAGGTAAGGCTCGTGCTGGGCCGACTCCTTGGCCAGTCAGGCAGTGCCGGCATGGCACGATTAAGCTGTGGGCTGTGTTGGGCCCTTTGACATCCCTAGCTGCAGCTTTCATCTCTCTCTATTCATTACCAAAAACAAAAACCAAAAAAAAAAAGCCACATTGGCTCATTATTACTTCTTTCTTTTACCATAAATTCTTAAGATATATTTTTTTCGAGAAATTCTTAAAAATAATAATAGTAAAGTTTTTTTAATAGTTTTAATTATTATAATAATTCACTATATATTTTTTTGTCCTGGGCCTTTGTTGTTAGTATTGTTTTAAAGTCTCCCTCCAACTCCAGATATGCATGAGCGAAAAAAGTGGAATTCTATAATGGGGCACACCATTGAAAATCTAAACCATGCAAAACAGACCCCCTCCCCCTATATGAAAAATGGGCCAAATTTTCCTCTAAAAAGGAGTTGGAACCCCTTTCATTGCCGTGATAACACACAAATACAGAACGCATGGCATTTCAAAATTAGGAAAGAGGAGTTTTTATTTTTTATTTTTTATACTAATTACTAATTAAACAGTTAGCATTGTCAAATGTTAGTACTCATCTAATCAAAGTAAATGGGGCTGGCAAACCTTCAATGAGGCCAAGTACTTTACACATGCTGCTTAATTTGCAATGTCTCAGGCTTCCTAGAGTCGCAAGAGCATCACGATCATCCACATGTCAGGACATGCATTTGATTGATTGAATGGACAAACACTGAAGATCCTGGGGAACTAGAAGATTGTGAAGGACTGTAGAACAGTCTTAAATCGAGCAGAGTTTTCTACATGGAGAGATTTAGAGTATTTTGTGGATTGTCTAAAGGGTGGGGAGCACACAAGCAAAATATATAATGTGGGACATGAACAACTCTGTTCATCCTGCACCTGCACCTGCACCATTTATGCAAGTCATATCTCTTTAAACTATGGCCCTATGGGCCAAGATTCAAGGGGGGAAAGAAAAGGAAGTACAATCTTCAGTTGTCTGGTAATTGAGAATACAAATATATGAAAGATGTATGAGCTTTGAAAAACATTTTAGGGGGGATTGAAAAGATAATAAAGAACAATGTATTTCTATTCAAATGTTTTACTCCGTGACGTCCACATCTAGATAAAAGTATGCTCATCTCTTTGTATGGGATAAGTGGTATGATTGGGTGGAAATTTTGTAACAGAAGATGCAAAAATAAATAAATAAATCTATCTTACATTAAATATGTGCTTCCTAGATTATGCTGATTTTAGCATTTCTAATAGAAGCACATACCCAGGATTGGCCATCCTGAAATATTCTTCAGCTCCATAAAAAGAGTGCAAGGGTTGGAAGAGCGAAATTTCCACCCACAGGACGTGCTGCAAGTGGATGGTGGGGATTTTCAATCCTTGCAATCCACAAAAGCGAGACCCTGTAAATTTAAGGTGCTTATTGAAAGAACCGCATTGATTTCCCTCGGAGAAATAACTTCTTCAGTTTCTTTACCAGCTTCCACTCCTCGTGGGACAAATCATTCTGTACATTGACATTATGCTTACTTTAGTAGGGAAGCAAACAATAAAGTATCAAACTGCCATAATAGCTACTCTTGTGTGCAACATGCAGATGCCGCCAGAATGCATGCATGCTTGCAATTTGAATGCTAATATTAATCTAACTAAGAACCCTGTGGTTGGTAGAATGAACAATTACGCTGCCCATTTGTTGGCTAGAGTGGCGAATTCTTTGTCTGGTCCTAGTTACTGGGAAACTATACCCCCTTCTTTCTTATGTAATGCTTTGAGCCTAGATGCTCTTCATGAATGATATCATTTTATATTCAAAAAAAAAAAAAAAATATTCTAATTTTCTTTTTGGAAAGTTAATATAATATTTTGGCCAGGTTTAAATACATATATGTACATAGGGATGTCAAATGGGCCGGCCCGGGCCGGCCCGCCGGTCAACGGCCCGTGGCCCGGCCCGTAAAGGCCCGGCTCGCACATGGGCTGGGCTGGGCCTAGGTGGCTGGGCACGCTGGCCCGTTCGGCCCGGGCCCGCCAGGAACGTGGGCTGGGGGCTGAGCCCGCCAGGCCCGCTGGGATCGGCCCGCCAGGCCCGCCAAACGACCATAAGCCCATTTTTTGAAAAAAAAGTCCTTTTTACCCCCCCAACAGCTATAAAACGGTCATATAAGGAGTATTTTGAGTCATTTTTCATTTTACAAAGTCTATAAATACCTAACCCTCCCATTCTCATTCCTCACCAATTTACACAACTCTCTCATTCTCTTTATACATTCTCTAGCTCTCTCTCAAAGCATTCAACTCTTTCACTCTCTCTAAGAAGTTTTTGGAGGGCCAAAGATCAAGTCATCAAGAGACAAGATTAAAGGGGCCTTCAAAGATTTAGAGGTATTTATATTATTTAAATTTGAGATTCCATATATATAAGTTTATATTATATTATATTAACTCTCATTTTCTCCCCTTTCTTATATTAATTATCACAAAAGAAGGCTATTAGAGCCTATTACTGTTATTACTTGTAAATTTTATATTTTGAAATATGGCTGGAAGATTTCCCACAGAATCATCTTCAGTTAATTTAGGTGAAGAAGAAAATTTTATTGAATTACAAGATGAAGTAGGTGATTTACCACCCTCCTTTCCTCAGAGTTCCCGTAAACCAACCAAGAGGAATAGAATTTCACCAGTTTGGGAAGCATTTACAAGGTTTGAGGTTGTTGAAAATGGAAAAACAGTTGAAAAGGCAAAATGCAAATTTTGTAGTAAGATTTATGATGCCCAGTAAAAAATGGGTACCGGCAATTTGGCAAGGCATATGCGTCTATTATGTCCAGGCATTAAAAAGGCAACGGATGCAGGGGACAGGGAGGCCTGGATCACAGACCCAAATTTCTAGTACTGGTGGTGGTAGCAGTAGTATCAGTTTGGGTCTTTTTTCTTTTAATGCACAAAGTTGTAGACAAAATCTTGTTAAAATGATTGTGTTATCCGAATTACCATTTTGTTTTGTTGAAAATGAATTTTTTGAAGAATGAGTCCAGAAATACTGTCAACCACAATTTCACAGTATTTCAAGGAATACAGCCAGAAATGATGCTATTAGACTCTGGCAGGAAGCAAAAACAAATATAAAAAATTACATTGCAGAAATTCCTGGTAAAATAGCCCTAACCACAGACATGTGGACATCTAAAGGGTGTGACAATTATCTTTGTCTTACTGCACATAATATAGATTCAAATGGATTATTAATAAACGTATAATTAGTTTTAGCAGTCTTGAATGGCCACACAATAGCACTAGAATAAGTACATTTATTTTGGAAAAACTAGATGAATATAATATTAAAGAAAAAGTTTTATCTATAACTTTAGATAATGCCAGTAATAATACAGTGGCTATTGAATTAATTAATGAGAATGCAGATGCCACTTGCAACTCTGGTAGATAGCTCTATCTTTCAAAATAGATGTATATGTCACATCTTAAATCTCATTGCAAAGGTCGGTTTAAAGCATATTGTAAGTTACACAGATGCTATTAAAGATATTGCTAGATTTATTTTCACTTCCGCACAGAGAAGACAATTGTATACTGGAATATGTACGAGGCAAGGCATATCAGCTATTAAATTGCCTAAGGAGGTAGAACATAGATGGAATTCTATGTATGATTTGTTAAACAAGGCACTTGATTGGAGAACTGTTTTGAATGAATTTTGTGCTTTTCATGCACAACATTTGATGATTAGTGATGAACATTGGGAGTTATGTGCCCAAATAAGAGATTTATTAGAAGCTTTTTATACTTCAACATTATTTTTTTCTGAGATATATTATCCCACATCTAATGAACCTTTAATGAAGCTTTTTAAAATTACTTTACAATTCAGTAGATTTAGAGATCATTTTTTACTGAGTAGCACTATTAAAAACATGGAAGAAAAATTTAATAAATATTGGAAAGAGGCTCCAATGACATTTTCTTTAGCTGCCGTATTTGTTCCTAAGTTAAAATTAAGTGGTGTACAGTTTTTTATTGATGGAATAAATAAAAACATGAATTATATAGATTTAAATGTTTTTTCAAATATTAGGACAAAATTACAAGTACTTTTTCAATTTTATTGTGAGCAAATGGGTACAACTGGGCTTAGTATGGGCCATTCAAAAGTCCAGCAAACAGGTGTTGGTGAGTGGGATGTGTGGTATTTTTCCCTGTCTACGGGCACGGCATCCAGCTCAAGCTCAAGTAACACTGTGACGAAGTTATCATCGTATCTTGACGTCGGTGTAATACGGGTGCATGATGCATCTAGTTTTGACCTTTTAGCTTGGTGGAAGCAACAAGAAAGCATTTATCCGGTGTTGGCCGCCATGGCTCGTGATCTATTGACTATTTCAATATCTTCTGTAGCATCAGAACATACTTTTAGTGCAAGTGAACGTGTGGTGGATGACAAAAGAACCAATCTAACTGAAGAAACGGTGGAGTGTTGTGTTTGCCTACGAGACTGGTATTTGGCAGATAAAAGGAAGCAAGAGTTGACATCAATGGAAGATTATGATCCAATAGAATACATTAGTGGACTACACATTTGATTTTTTACTTTTCCTTCATTGTAATTTTTAAATTTATAAGTTTTTCATTCTTTTTTATTTTTATTTTCTAAAAAGTTTGTAAGGTTTTGAAGGTAATCCTATTTAGAAACCTTCAAGAAGTTAAGATCCAAATGGTTCTCTCTTCTCAGTAGAGTAGGTCGAGTTTGACCGAACCACTTAAATATCTTTATCATTCACCGTGATTGTGTAATATTAAAATTTTTTACTTATTTGATAATTCAATAGCCACTGTAAAGAAAATCCATTAATTTTTAACTGTTTCATTATTGAAAATGCATTGGCTAAAATGCCAGTTAAAATCCAAATGGTTCTCTCTTACACTAACTGTGTCTTTGACTCTTTCTATATAAACTCAATTTCTATGTATTCTATACGAACAAACATAAAGGATGGTAATTATAAACAAATAGTTCCACTAATGATTTTTATTTTTATTTTTTGTTACAATCACTGATGAATTTATAGTGTTGAGCTCATAAAATCCTTTTGAAGCCTTATTGTAGAGCATCACGAAGTATTAAAAATCTATAGTTAAATAATTTCAATCACCCGAATTTTTTTAGTGAACTATGTTTGATTGTTCACAACAAATGGAAAAACAAAGTTTTAGTAATAACAAAATTTAATTTTACTTTATCAGAACCTAAACATTTTACTTTCTAAAAGACAAGTAAAGTAATTACACTACCATTTGCCAACTTTTCACTTCACTTCTTGGAAGACATGTTAGTTTTTGTTTTATTTTTTTTTAATACTAAAAAAAAAAGGAAAAAAAACAGTGCAGGCCCGCCTGGCCCGCTGGCCCGACACGGCCTGTGTTGGGCCAGGGTTTTTTCCTGGCGGGCCGACTATGAAGCGGCCGGCCCGGCCCGTTTGACATCCCTATATGTACATAGCTCCGATGTAAACATATACATGTTTTCTTTACATGATGGGTTGGGTTCATGAGTTCTACATAAATCAGTAATGGGCAAATATTTTAAAGCTTCTATCTAACAAAACCGTATACCAACGGGCCATGCACCAACATGAAAGATTGACTGCTTTTCGTGTATATAGAAGTTTGGAGGTTTTACAAGAAAAAAACCCTTAAAAGTTGAGAAATACGACGGAGGGCCCCGGGCACTTTATAATGACAACAAAGGATCTCTATTTCATGGTATCATGGAATAACCAAACATTCCATGATATTATAGAATAATGAACATGCAAATTTCATGGAAAAAAAAAAACACTCCATGATATCATGAATCGGGCATTTGTATGTCATACTATTCCGTGATATGATGGAATGTTGGGTTATTCCATGATATCTTGGAATAAAGGTCCTCTCCCATTATTATAAAGTTCTTGGGTCCTCTTGTCATATTTCTCAACTCTAAGGGCCTGTTTGGATAAATGAGGAGTGGAGTAAAATGAAGTGAATTTCACATGTGGAGTGGAGTTAAGAGAAGTAGATTGAAGTTAAAATAGAGTACTTCACTTCACTCCATTTGGATGCTTATTTTGAAGTTAAAGCTTAAGGTAGAATCCACTTTTATTCAAGGAAATGGAAGTATTTAGAGTTGAAGTGAAATAGAGTACATGTGGCTTGCAACATTACTTCATCTATCGGGCCAGACTCATCCAAACGGGGTAGAGTTGAAATTTTAGACTGTTAGGGCCCATTTAACTTCACTCTACTCCATTTTTGGCCTATCCAAACAGGCCCTAAGGGGTTTTCGTAAAAATCCCTAGGTGTTTTTATTGAGATCTAATGCAATCATGGACTCATTGTATACAATTGGCTTCTCCACATGTTGTATAACGCATAAATGTCAGGAAATTTTTTGGTCCTCTGTTTTCATCTGGCACGTAGAAATGTGATGAACCAAATTATACATTTCATGGAAACCAGCCTTTGATGGGAAAGTACCCTATAGCAGCCTCGGTAGGGTCCATGACCCACTTCAGTAGATATGAACAAATACAAGTTTAAAGCCCAAGAGATAAGAGGGGCTATTGGATCATGGCAAGGCAAATGCCCATCATAGGGCAGACTAGAGTTCTATCCCTTGCAATGGAAGGAAAAGATTGCAAACTTCTGGCAAGTGGTGAAAGTCAAAAAGAAAAAAAGATTCCAGTGTTCCATCTTAAATAGAAAATTGTGTGATCAATGATGATGATGAAGTAATGATGATGTTTGTGTGATGACACAATGTGCATTGTGTAGATTTGACTATTATTAGAAGACATGAAGTGACTTTATAGTTTGCTTCAAGTATATCTATAGATCTACTTGAGATGTGGCTGACAAGCTCATCGTTGACGTCAAAATGTCTGCCGTACATTTTTTGTTGCTCTTCAGGATTGTTGCCAACGATCTGTACAGATAAGAGTGAAATAAATTAGGCCTAACTAGTTGGGGAAACCAATTTGCTAACTTTTCGATCGTCATGCACTAATTACCTTAATAGCAACCTGGTGGCCTTTCTTTGCCAAATCGACCTGTTTGTGGTTAACTTCAATGGAAGCAATCCGTCCAATGTCAATAAAACCCCTTGAAGGAATACAAATGGGAGTTCCTACCTGCATTCAATATACATCCATTAGCATGTTATGCACATAGCTGTACAACTAGGAACGGAGAGATGATTGGCATTTGGTTTTTCCTTGAAACAAACACGTTCAGCTTTGAAATTTTAGAGGAAACTTGAGTCCATAATTTGGACTAATTAAATTCTCAGATTCAAGATATATGTTTATTTTAGACAACCTGCAACTTCAACTGATTAATGAACATTCTGTAAAATAAAAAGTGAACTAAAATAGAGAAAATGAGAGCAGAGTAAAACCTTCGCAATGCCTTCTACAATATCAACACCCACAACAATTGGATCCTTCTTGTTAAAAATGCAGTCTGGCATTATCTTCAGAACACAGGGGAAGACTGCTTCTTCTGCAGTTTCTTTCTTCTTTTCTTCCTTTAGATTATCAATGTAAGCTTTGAACTGATCGAACAAGTGATATATTATATCTGCAATGAATATCTTCACACCAGTCTCATCCGCAAGTTCTAGAGCCTCCCGCGTCACTTTGACATCGAATGCCAGTATTGTGCCATATTCCTTTATCCTCTCAAGCATAACACTGGCCCTCATAACATCCTTCTTGTGCACTGGCCCTATGCTTATGCCGCTTACTGGGATGTTTACCGCTGGACTCCTGAGGAATTCTAGGAGTGCTTCCAGTGAACCAAGCGTAGAGGCTTGCACAGACACCCCCTCACCACTCTTATCGATCCTACTCATAACTGTATTCATGTCTTGCATTGCCGCTTCCTTGACAAATTCTACATCATCCCCAGGCCCAACCACATACAGTCCAGTGCCTGCAATGGCATGTTCGAGGCCCTACAAGAAAATGTAATGGAAGACAACTTACATGACAAGAATAAGACCAAGGATGTCACCAGCTCACAAATATAGTAATATTAAAATTTCATCTCTAAGCCAAATAATTTAAGGATGCAATAGACATTTTTTTTTTCAAATTAAAATGTAACTCATTGCAGTAACTTTGACTTTAGGATTTGGACAGAACATTATGACATATAAGTGTAACTTGGAAATATTAAAAATTGCAACGTTAAGCTTGTCTAATTACACCTAAATGCGTATTGAACTTCAAAAACACCCAGGAAGCAAACATCGCCTGTGCAGTTATCTTGATACCCTGTGCAGCCCTGAGCTCCTTATGATGTTGATAAGATCCCTGCAAGTATGTCGAGTAACAATATTAATAATGTGTTTTTGTTAGTCATCCACAAATTTTAGATATGTTTTTGTTAGAGATTTAAACATAAAGTGATCCAAAAGGAGAATAAAATTTGGAGAAGAGGACATGGATGGCACAAGGATAGGTCTAAAGAAGGGCAACCGATCTGATGATTTGGCCCATGATAGACTGGAACGAAGAAATAGAATTTATGGTGTTGACCCAATATAGTAGGGCAAGATTTTGATGATGATCCACTCAAACTAGAACTACCTATGTTTTAGTCATGTATGAATGTACGTACATATTCGTGTTGCAACCTTCTAAAAAAAGGATGGTCTGTATCAATCGCTTTTTAATATACAATTATTCCAGAACACTTAGTTATATATCTGTGCGGGGTATTTCCGTGATCCTGAAATTACTCCCAGTCTTAGGTAAGAGTACCAACTGGGCTTGCTTTGGGCCCAGCCTCGCTCAGCTCGGCGACAACGTTAGCTGGCTTGAAGTCCGAGCCCACGTCGGTAGTGGTACCGAGCCTGTTTCCTTGAGTTTGGCATCTCACATCTCCGCAGCAGTATTCGAGCTTGCGCCCACGACTTCGGTGACTTCTCCAGTTTGGCTCTGTTAACCGAGGTGAACACTGAACGTCGTATCCCCATTATGTGATGGGACAGCTACGTTGCAGAACGTACTGGCAAATAGGGTGGCAGCCGAATACTAATAAGGGGTCGTCCCTATCAGGCGATCACGTCCGCATTTATATGTGAGATTGATGAGAGATCCGATGAGACAGTACCCTCACCTACCCCCACTGAGGATCCTAGGTATGGGCTGATGGGACAAGCTCCCTCACCTACCTCCACTCAGGAAGTCTCCACACTCCTCTACATATACCTGCATGGTAAGTCCATAACAAGTATGCATATACACTGTGCAATACAATACTTCCCTGCCTGAACCATCTTCTTCCCCACTTCATCCTAGTTCAGTGACTGCACTAACTTAGGCGTCGGAGTGCCTTCGGCTGATAGCAGCCCAGGGCCCTGACTTTTGTCTCCCTTTCAGGTTCAGGACTTCCATCGACATTCTTAACCAGCTGAACAGCATCATCACAAGCTCCATTACTATCTAAACCAAGTCTGTAATTTTTAGGCACTTACAATTGGAGCCGTCCATGGGAAATCGATTTGAAAAAACCAAACTTTCATCTTAAAAAGCCAAGCCTCCAAAGACTAAGAAGGGCAAGGGCGTTGGGCCACCCAGGTCCATACCGCCACAGCCATTTTTGCCCATCATGCCACCTCCACCGTTGACACACCAACCAGAGGCGTTTGGACGGGTGCTGTCGGTCCCTCGCCAGAAGAGGACCGGTGGGAGGACGAGCGTGGGAGAGCATGCCACCCAGTCGGGTTTGTCGTCGAGAGGGGTGACAGCACCTCCTCGTCATGGCCCCGTTCTGGAACGAATTCGGCCAACTCCCTCTCAGGCAGAGCGTCCTCGTCAGGACGTTATCCTACAGGAGCAGCCTCGCAGGGATGTTCCCCCTCAGGGACGTTCACGACAAGACAAAACGCCGGTGTTGTCCAAGTCACGCCAGTCTCGTCACCAGGACCACGTGGAAGATGACCACGTGCTCATTGACGATGATGGCGACCTGTTTCTTAACGAGGGCGACGACGACGTGATTCTGGAGGAGGCCGACGAGGCACACCTCGAGGAAATCAGGGCTCAAAACCTCCATATTCAAGAGCAAAAAGCCCAGATCCTCCAGCTCCAGCAACAGGTCGAAGGGAAATAGAAGGTCCCGGCCGGGACCTCGCTCGTGCCTCCTGCACGCCAGCGAGCCCGGAAGGTTCCCGAGGCTAGGCAGACTTGAGGCAAGTCCTGATCAATAAGAGGCGCGACTGAGCCTATGATGAAGGCTCGAGCAGCACTCACCCCAGCGCTGACCCTCAGCGGCAGCGCCAGAGACCGAGGAGACTGGGGACCGACCCCGACCTGAGGGTATGCTCAACCGGGAGATAAGGCAGGCCGTGCAGCAAAACATGGAGTTCGTCGGCTTACTGCCAATGACACTGATGGCCGTGGCACGTCTCCCTTCTCTCGGGAGATCACGAATCACGTCCTCCCCGAGAAGTTCAGCGTCCCGAAGTTCAATCTATATGACGGGACCTCGGACCCGGAAGCGTATCTCCGACATTTCACCCAGAGAATGTCGGTGTGGGGCGACGAGGGCGGCCTGAACTGCAAAGTTCTCTTTTCCAGTCTGGGCGACCTCCCACTTCGGTGGTTCTGTGCACTCTTCGAGGGATCGATTTTGAGCTGACGGCAGCTCCGAAACTCCTTCGTCGAGAAGTTCCAAGCGCATCGGGTCATCCCGAAGACGGACGAAGACCTGATGGCTATCAGAATGAGGCCGACCGAAAATATCACTCGGTTCGCGAAGAGGTTCCGGACCATCTACAGCCAGGTCGAAGACGCTAATGACGAAGTGGCCATCAAGTCCTTCAAACAGGCTCTGTTGCCAGCCAACGAGCTTCGGAAGGAACTAGTGCGATTCCCCGTGGTCACAGTGAAAGCACTGATGGCCAGGGTGAACCAGTTCGTCGAACAAGAAAAAGATGAGGCCCGAGCTCGGGAGAGCCACAGCATCTGGCAAGATGATAGGCCCTCCAAAAAGGATAAAAAGTTATCCAGGAGGGAGGCGGACCGGAACAGAGAACCAGCCAGCTCGGCAGTGCGCTCTGCTCCCACCTCGGGAGGCACGAATCCGAATTCGATTGGTGCCTCTTACAAAGCCGTCAACACTATCTTCAAGGAGCCCATCTAGAAGCTCCTCGGCAAGATCAAGATGCAGCCTTTCTTCAAGTGGCCCCAGCCTATGAAAGGTGACGCCTCCGCCCGAGATCAGAGCAAGTTTTGTGTTTACCACAAACAGTTTGGGCACAGGACCGAGGACTGCCATGCCTTTAAGGCCCACCTCGAAAAGCTCGTAAAAGACGGGCACCTGAAAGACCTCGTCAAGGAGGAAGGCAGAGTCAACCAAGCTCACCAAGGCCAGCCCGATGCAGATTGGGACAGCGACGGGGAGAGGACCATCAACGTCATCCACCTAGCTCCCGCCACTAGGGGAAGCAACCAGGCTCGTGCAGAGGCCAGGAGGGCCCACACGGTAAACAAGTGATGACGGCTGAGCTCATCCCTCTCCAAAGAAGGCAAGGACAGAGAGACCAAAGATTTGGTTCTCTGATGAAGACCTGGACGGGGTCCAGCTACCCCACAACGATCCTCTGCTTCTGACTCTGAGGTTGAAGAAATTCAATGTCAAAAGGATCCTAGTGGACCCCGGGAGCTCCTCGGAAATCCTCTACTACGACTGCTTCAAGAAAATGGGTCTGAAAGAGGAGGACCTGCAGGAAGCCCGTACCCCGCTGGTGGGCTTCAGCTCCAAGCCAGTATACCCCAAGGGGAAGATCTCCCTCCAAGTCCAAGTAGGGGGTGCCTCCATGACAGCAGACTTCCTGGTGGTGGATGCTCCATCCCCGTATAATGCAATAATGGGAAGGACCTGGTTGCATAACATGGAAGCTGTGCCCTCCACCCATCACCAAAAGCTCAAACTCCCGTTAGAGAACGGGGACGGCAGCGTTGAGGTGATCACAGTCCGCGGCGACCAACAGATGGCCAAACAATGCCTAATGGCCGTGGTCCCCGGAGAGGCAAAGCCGCAGCAAGTCCACATGGCCGAGTTAGAGGCAGAGCTCGAGGCTGTCGGCCGAGCCCCCGAGCAGAAAAGTGTCGAAGATCTCACCGAGGTCAGGATCGACCCCAGCGATCTGGAGAGATACTTCCTACTCGGAAGTCAGCTTGCAGAAGCTGAAATGTCCGAGCTACTTAACTTCCTGTTACAGAACAGAGAGGTCAACCTGTTACATAAATTTTTTTAGCTAATCATTCGTATCAAAACCTTGAGACAATAATAGAGGCAGCATAAATTTTTTTTTTTATTTTGTTCAGTGATGACTGCTGCTTTTTATCTTCCACAAATGCCCACCTATTGAAAATCCAAGTCAGTAAATATAAATGACCTCCATCGCAGTAAGATTCCCCAAATTTTACTCAAATAGAAGTTAATTCCATGAAAGAAATGACCTTTTGATGAAAAATGTAATAGCCCAAAATAAAAACCAAACACCTAGGTGAATTCATTATATTCTAAATTAATTAGCAAAATCTCTTGATTTCTCCAAATACCCTTAGGAGTGTATATATTAGTGGAAAAAGATTAGGAGATTGGATCTTTGAGCATTTCACTCATGAATCCTATAAGATGTGTGGGAGTCGACAATGGGGCTCACCCATTGAATACCTGTAAGTAAAATTTAGAGAAAGCCCAATGAAAGGAAGGGGCTTCATTTTTAGCAAATTGGATTTTCAAGACATGGGTCTTACTATGGACTTCAACATTTATGGTTTATACATGAGTAGTGTTACAATCAAAGTTGAGGGAGGCAATTGCACCCCCTTGACCACTGGCTCTGCTCTTCGTAATGGGCCCTACCAATAAAAAAAAATCTGAGTTACTCAAAATGAATGCCCTCGCCTTTCATAAGATTTTTCCAAATTTTACTTTACTAAGAATTGGCCATACCAAAAGATTGAACATATGATAAACATGGTGAATTGTGGTAATCATGTTATTCAAGATATGCTAAATCTTACAGTTGAGCCCACTGTTACTCAAGAAAAATCTGAGAGTGAGGAAAATAATGAGTTTTCAATAAATGGACCTGGCCCCACAATGGTTGGGTGAAAAAGATATTATATTATTATTATGATATAATAATATTTTATTATATTTTATTATAATATTTTGGGTGGGCCCCACAATGGTTGGGTGAAAAAGATATTATTTTATTATTATTATATAATAATAATATTACAAGCGAGGGTATTTGGTCTTAACAAAAAGTTAGAAATGAATGGAATGGTGATTCCTTCACATAAAGAAATGAGATTCCGGAGGTAATGGTTATTCCGCCCCTTTTTGGGGAACCAAACGCTGGAATAGTCATTTCGTTGGAATGACCATTCCATTCCGACCTCCATTCACGCGAACCAAACGCTACCCTAATTCAAATGCGGGTTATTTGAGGATGCATGGTGAATGCACACAACACATTGCAGAAGTTCAGAAAGACTAAGGTCAATCCACTTCAGGCCCAGGTTTGGCAACTTCTAAGGTAGATCGGACCTTCGAAATTGACCTTTACGTCATGGTTTTAAAACTCAGGCGACAACTTGGAGTGTGGAATGTGGATTAAAGATTTAAAAACCAGGTTTCCACTTTTTTAGGGCGTAAAAAAGGCACAAACTTTATGGGTGGATTCCAGCTGCATGCACCTTAGAACCAAGTGCCGAATCACTAATTTTATGTGAGTCGGCCTCTTTTTTCCTCCATTATGGTGACATTTTCCTATGTGAGTCGATCGACAAGGGGTTGTTAGGATTTTGGCGTAGGAGGCTTCTCGTATGTAGTTGTTTTTTATGTTTGAGTATATATCTCCCATACCTAAGTTTGGTTTTTCATTTTCTTTCCTTTTTGGTGTAAGTTTTCTTTTTAGTTAATGTATTTTGCGTTACCGTTAATGAAAAAAGAAAAAAACCAAGTGCCAAATCACATGAAGATTTGACTTCCACTTTCGTGGAAAAAGACCCTGCACAAACTTGACCTAAGTTTCAATTTCGACCGCATTATTTCTTAGTGCTCCACAAAATTGATCAATGTAATCTTTAAAAGAGAAGCTAAAAATCAAAACCCATCTCAAATCCAACTTGAGTAAAATCTAATGAACTATATCCATTTCGAATCCAACAAGCCCACAACGCCTATGATGGGAACATGACACGCTATAAACATGGTGGGAACGCAGATTTCACAAATAAAAACTGCAGTATTCAATACGATATGATTGGATATGTTGTCTATTCAAGTATTCGCTGCACCATATATGTGAATTCTCTTTTCATATACACTAGTGGAGCCCTGCACATGCAATGCATGTGCAAGGAACATACTCTTTCAAGGAACATACTCTTTCAGTATGATAATCTGAAAAAATAAACTCGTTAAAAAACTCAATATTAACTATCCCAATGGAGAATGACCAGTTTACATATAAGTCATTTTTTTTGGCAAATTAAGTAATTTACAATCACTCATTGTTCTTATGAAATTTAGCAAAAGCTTCAATAAAAAAAAGTAAAAAGAAGATGGGATAACAAGATATATGGAAGGAAACTAATTTTAAAAAAAAAGTTGAAAACCAACCTTTTTTGGCCATACATGATTAGGTAAAACACTCACCAATTTCAATATAGATCGATAGTCTGGCCCATTTTCCATTAAAATTTGTCTAAAACCTAGCGCCAAATACATACCAAATTCAATGAAACAAAATACTAACCAAAACAGTACACAACTCATAACTTTAAACGAATCAACAACAAATCACAAAGATTCCAAGCAAATTGTGTCTTTACAGGCATTGGGATTGAAGTTGAAATTTTCTATACATGAAAATCTCAACTGAAATTTCTCATTTGAGTTGTTGTAGTGAATGAACAAATTCTTCAAACACAACCCTTTTCATGATCATTTGAGCTAAGCATTTCATCGAAATATAATAATACTAAGTGGGCCCACAGATATGTAGTTCTCTTTGATTATATATATAAAGGGGGATCTTCAAGTGCATTCATCCCTCACCATTTGTGGTGAGGGACTCCCCTTTTAGAGAAGTTTCAAGCACAAAAGAGAGGTAGAAAAGAGAAGCACACCCCTCTTTTGTACTTGAAATTTCCCCAAAAGGGGTGTCCCTCACCACAAATGGTGAGGGATGGATGCACTTGAATATTCTCCATATATAAAATATAATATAATAATACTAAGTGGGGCTAACAGATTTGTAAAGAAAAAGCATGACAAGTTCTTCTGCTAAGTGGGTCCCACAAATGTGTAGTTCTCTTTTATTTTATACGTAATATAATAATACTAAGTGGGGCCTACAAATGTGTAGATGTAGAGTAAAAACATGACAAGTTCTTCTACTAAGGGGGCCCATAGATGTGTAGTTCTAATTTTATCATATACATATCTAATATAATAATACTAAGTTAAGCATACAGATATTATAATAATACTAAGTGGGGCCTACAGATGTATAGAGAAAAAGCATAACAAGTTCTTCTACTAAGTGGTATAATATAATATTACCAAGTGAGGCCCACAGATGTGTAATTTTCTTTTATTTTATACATATATAATATAATAATACGAAGTGCGGCTCACAGATGTGTAGTTCTCTTGTATTTTATATATATACAATATAATAATACTAAGTGGGGCCCACAGATGTCTAGATGTAGAGAAAAAGCATGACAAGTTCTTCTACTAAGTGGGGCCCATAGACATGTAGTTCTCTTTTATTTTATATATACATAATATAATATAATAATACTAAGTGAGGCCCACAGATGTATAGAGAAAAAGCATGACAAGTTCTTCTATTTTATTGGGGCTCACATGTGTAGTTCTCTTTTATTATATATATATAATATCATAATACTAAGTGGGGCCCACAGTTGTGTAGAGAAAAAGCATGACACTTTTTTCTCTTTTATAATAAAGGCATAGATATTATATGATTATTATTATAATATAATAAGAATATATTATTATATTATCTTATATTATAATATTTGGGGGGGCCCCACAAAGGTGTAGTGAAAAAGTATACAACTTCTCTTCTCTTTTATAATAAGGGTATAGATATAGATTTTATATTATTATTATTATTATTATATAATAATATATGATTATCTTATATTATAATATAATATTTGGGGGTGGGCCCCACAAAGGTGTTGTGAAAAAGTTTGTAAGTTCTCATAATAATATATTAGTATATTATATTATACTATTTGGGGGTGGGCCCCACAATGGTGTAGTGAAAAAGTTTGCATTATAATATTTGGGTTGACAGCACAAAGGTGTAGTGAAAAAGTTTATAATTTCATAATATCTGGGGGTGGGCCCCACAATGGTGTAGTGAAAAACAATTTGCAACTTTCTCTCTTTTATAATAGTAGTAGATAGTAGGTAGTAGATATTTAGAGGTGGGCCTCACAATGGTGTAGTGAAAAAGTTTGCATTATAATATTTTGGGGTGGGCCCCACAAAGGTGTAGTGAAAAAGTTTGCAATTTCTCAAAATAATATATTATTATATTATATTATAATATTTGGGGTGGGCCCTACAATGGTGTAGTGAAAAAATTTGCAATTTCTCATAATAATATATTATTATATTATATTATACTATTTGGGGGATGGGCCCTACAATGGTGTAGTGAAAAAGTTTGCAATTTCTCATAATAATATATTATTATATTATATTATACTATTTGGGGGATGGGCCCCATAATGGTGTAGTGCAAAAGTTTGCATTATAATATTTGGGGTTGGGCCCACAAAGGTATAGTGAAAAAGTTTCCAATTTCTCATAATAATATATTATTATATTATATTATACTATTTGGGGGATGGGCCCCATAATGGTGTAGTGCAAAAGTTTGCATTATAATATTTGGGGTTGGGCCCACAAAGGTATAGTGAAAAAGTTTTCAATTTCTCATAATAATATATTATTATATTATATTATAATATTTGGGGGTGGGCCCCACAATGGTGTAGTAAAAAAAGTTTGCAACTTTCTCTCTTTTATGATGGTATAGTAGTAGATAGCAGATAGTAAATATTTGGGGGTGGGTCCCACAATAGTGTAGTGAAAAAGTTTGCATTATAATATTTTAGGATGGGCCCCACAAAAGTGTAGTGAAAAAGTTTGCAATTTCTCAAAATAATATATTATTATAAGATATTATAATATTTGGGAGTAGGCCCCACAATGGTATAGTGAAAAAGTTTGTATGAGATAGATAGATAATAAGGGTATAGATATTATATGATTATTATTATTATATAATATATTATTATATATGTATTATGATAAATTTTTTTGTGGGCCCCACAGTGGTTGTACTAAAGCAACCATGCAATCTTGCCTTTTTTATAAGGGTAGATAGATTATATATATATATAGATATTAGGTATATTATATATTATATTATTATAAATTTTTTGGTGGGCCCCACAGTGGGTGTACTAAAGCAGCATGCATTCTTCCCTCTTTTATAAGGGTAGATAGATAGTAGTAGATAGCAGATAGTAAATATTTGGGGGTGGGCCCCACAATGGTGTAGTGAAAAAGTTTGCATTATAATATTTTGGGATGGGCCCCATAAAAGTGTAGTGAAAAAGTTTGCAACTTCTCAAAATAATATATTATTATATGATATTATAATATTTGGGGGTAGGCCCCACAATGGTGTAGTGAAAAAGTTTGTATGAGATAGATAATAAGGGTATAAATATTATATTATTATTATTATATATATATATATATTATTATATATATTATATTATATTATATTATATATTATATATATTAATTATAAATTTTTTGGTGGGCCCCCACAGTGGGTGTACTAAAGCAACATGCATTATTCCCTCTTTTATAAGGTTATATTATATATTATATATTATATATATTATTATAAATTTTTTGGTGGGCCCCAAAGTGGGTGTACTAAAGCAACATCCATTCTTCCCTCTTTTATAAGGGTAGATAGAAATAAATGTCCTTCTTGTCATGTCTCAGCCTTTTTCGGCAAATGCAAGTCTCACGTTGATATCGCCTTGGAAGACAAGTTAGGAGTTGGCAAAACCCACCATAAACCGAACTTTGGATTTTCTGAATCCGGTAATTCCATATCAAAGTCGCCCTTGGCAGGAAGAGGTCTTACCTTACCTGATACGTCGCCATCCCTGCGTCAAGTCTCTTTAATATACCATACAAGTCAATATATTATTTGTCGTTGTTCTGTTCGGTGTTGCCGTTGCTTATGCAATGCATTGGTGGCTATGTAGCTGGAAGATGATGAAGAATTCTAATGACCATTTTCAGAAGGAGTCTAGGTTCAAGGCTCAAAATAAATGCGCTCCCAGAGGATGAAGAGTTCTAATGATCACTTTCAGAAGGAGTCTAGGTTGAAGGCTCAAAATAAATGCGCTCCAGAGGATGAAGAATTCTAATGATCACTTTCAGAAGGAGTCTAGGTTGAAGGCTCAAAATAAATGCGCTCCCAGAGGATGAAGAATTCTAATGATCCCTTTCAGAAGGAGTCTCGGTTCAAGGCTCAAAATAAATGCGCTCTCAATGTACCTGGTTGGAAATACCCCAACAAGTGTTGGTCCCATGTAAGGCTGGTCATATGATTAAAAAAAAAAAGATGATTTACACAATCTGGTGCATATTCATTGATCTTAGTTTTTGCAGTGAGGCCAACTTTAGTTGGAGTTAATTTGGGCACACCCCATAACTTGAGAGGCATTTGTTTTAAGCAGTTAGGATTTTCAATAGATTGGCCCACTGCAAAGTTTCACTCTAACTCAGAATTTCTCTTAGTGACATTTGGAAACCAAACCCTCAGAAAAATGCTTTCTCTTTTCGTAAAATCGTGAAGAAATTTACATTTGACAATTATAAATCTTTAAGAATTTGGAATTTGGGTCATACTAGATTCCCATTTTTAGAACCCTTGCTAGGACACCCACACCCACACCCACACCCACACCCACCCATATAGAAAGAAGGAAAGGATAAAATACTCATATCTATGGATTCATTGTAAAGCAGGATTCAAGGATTTTTTAGCTATACAAATCCTGTAGATCTATACATTCCTCACCTGTTACCAAATGTAAAAAATTAATAAACACCTCGTACGATTTTGACTCCTGAATGTGAAAAGCCAACAAGCACACCTTGTACGACCTTGACTCTTTCCAAGAGATGATCCTTCATGGCATGGCCCATGATGGCCATATGGATCCATGGACTGTCTCATGGTAACCTTGTTTTAATCATTAATGCCGTTCGTTTAACGTTGTCTAGAAGAGAGACTATGGGGCATCACAAAGGCACTATTTTCGAAATGATGGGGACCTTTCCTTTTTCAAATGCAGTTTTATGAAAGTCATAGAATTCCTAACAAGAATGGGATTGAATTTAATGTTGTTTTTTCTTGGTGGCCACCCTCCACTCACACAAGTGGGAGACTCACTGTATGTATGAAAAGAGCAGGAGAAGAAAATTCTTTATGCTAAGGGCATGCTGGGCGATTAACTAGTTAAAATAAAATAAAGTGAATTAAGATGAAAAATGACAGGGTCATTTCAAAAGTATATGATTTCAAAAATTCCTCCAAATTTTTCAAAAAAAGGTAAAAAAGCAACCTCCTTTCTCCATTAAAAATTAAAAAAACTCCACTTTTTTATATAAAAAGTCCAAAAAATTCCATACCAAACCACTAAAAATAAAACACCATTATAACACCTTATATTTTATTCTCCCATGATTTGATGCTTCACCTCACTGTACATCCAAACAGGCACTAAAAGAATATAGTGAGGACTTTTCCGTGAACTAGGAGAAAACTACTTCAAAATTTTCTTTCGGAAGATCCCAATACAAACTGTAGAAAATTCGTGCCTAGGGGCATTTTTTAAAGCATTGCATAATCCTTGATGCTAGTTAGAGATAAGTACTATTTCCATTAAATGGATAAGGAGTTCTCATTGGGAGGTCTGGGGTTCAAACTTCAAACCCCTTCCTTGTATATGTGAGCTCTATTACCTTAGATGTGTGAGTTGTGTATCCTTGGTTCCAAACCCTTAGCTGGAATAAAAAAAAGATTTGGAGAGAAGCAAACATTTTCTCACCAACAGGAGGAAGAAAACACCCTCTCTAGTGACTTTCAAACTTTATTTGGAGAAAAATGGGTTGGTGATTCTTTTAATAGTTAATTTTTATTTATGAAAAAAGTTTTAAAATAGCTTTCTTCTATCTAGATTTTCCTCGTTTAAATCCAATCATAGTGGAGAATCTCAATTAGAAAAAAGTGGCGGTGATTTTCCACAGGAGGACTCTGCCTCTGATTTTATCTTTATTTCAGGTGGCAGATTCTCCACTTCTTATTTTATCCGCATCCAAACAACTCCTTGGAAAGGATCCAAGTTTGAGATTTTTATATGTTGCATGTCACATCCCGATCCCGAATCACCCTAGCCTAGGATAATCCCCGAGGTGCGATACACATACTTTCGTGATGCTATACCTGTCTCGAGCCAAATACAACATACGAAGGAGAGAAAAATAACTTTTCATACGTGAGTCTAGCTCACTAGAACATATCAATAATATTTAAATCATAGCGGAAGCTGTAATTCATATGCAAAAGGGTATCATTTCACATTCAGTCCAATTAATTGATCAAGTTTAATACAAAAGAATAATACATGAATAAACATTAATTACAAAAGATGATATAATAAAAGAACCCTATACAACACTACCAAAAATATTATTACAAGTATAACAACCAACTAAGTGTGACCCACACAAAAAGGGGCTAGCCACACACTATAGAAGCCCTCAAAAGTACATCCACGCGCTTCGAGGGAAGAAGAATCTACGCTGGCCCAAAGCTCTGGTCATTCCTCTAATCCTAGAGGAATCTCCTGGGTAACCTCATCTCTCTCTTTGGCCTTTTCAAGGCCGGGAGCTACACCTGCGACTATGGCACAAAGAGTAGTATCTTAATGCGACGATTCAGCAAGTATAGACAATAATAAGGAAATACATAATGTTTTAAATTGAATTAAAAGACAATTAAATTAATAGATATCAATGATAAGCATCAACTAAGCAAATTGTGCGAAAATCGAATGATTTGTGCTTGTGAATCAAATAAAATAAAAACATACTAATTGACTACTACAATGAGCTCATCCTCTCAATAAGAAAGTGAATCTAGTTGAGATGTCACCAGCGGCCTAACCAAAGGCTAGCTGGCTACCCGGGTCTGGAGTTCCGGTGCTTCAGATGACTTATTGGAGTAGTCTCGAATAACTAAACCTTCAACCATGTCGGGTATCACAGGATCGAAGCTAAGTAGTGCCGGCTCAATCAAATCAAATAATAATCGAATTTGAATAAGTCTATATTCTTTTGTTCATAATTGAATTGAATAGTAATCACATATCACAAATACTTACTCAATCCACATTTCCATTGAATGTTAAAAACGGATGTCCAATAATTAAATTACGAATTCAAATTTGGAGATCGAACCACAGATTACTACTGAGAATACAATCATTGTAATTGATTAGAATTTGATATCAATAACGAAATTGGACTTCAATATGAAATGCAATGATTTAAAAAAATCAAGACATTTTTACTAAGGAAAACTAGACTATTACTATTAGTCTTTCAACATCCAATACAAGGTAATTAATTTTGGAATGTTGATGTACTACTACTTTGTTAGGTGTCACTATTTATGAGAAATACATTGAGTTTCCAAACTAACCATCAGGGCATAGTGCTAGACTGATGAATGCCCAGTGGACCATTTAATGAGGTTAATGGTTCCATTTTAAGGTTATAAGGGTCTTAAGGATTCTAAATCCTATGGAAACAAGGGTATGCACCTTAATTATCTCTTGGAATGATTAGGGTGGGTTGTTATAGATTAACGGCGATAATGCACCCTAAAATTAGGTCAAAAGAAGCACAGTCTACAGTTTCAGGTTCGCTTGAGCGGACCCCATTTGGAGGGTTGACTGCGCGACCCAATTCATTCGCTTGAGCGATGGATTTAGAAGGGTGTTCGCTTGAGCGAACCCCATCCAAAGAGGTGGTCGCTCGGGCGGCCCTTTAACTCGCTTGAACGAATATTCAGTAGGGAGGTTCGCTCGAGTGAACGCTCCAGAATTCCTGAATTCAGAATTCTTAAAGTTTCTTCTCCCATCCATTTCTCATCTCCCTTCCATCATGTAACCTGCACAAGAAATGGGGCCTCCATGCTCCCATTTACACCATATAATCCCTCCATTAACTCCCTAGATTAATTCATCAATTAAAATCATAAAATTATTCAACCTATTCATTCATTAAGAAATTAGAATCATTGAGAAAGAATCTCATTCAAATCAAATGAAAATAAACAACATGTAAGTCCAAATTTATGCTTATACTTGCCTCAAAATAGAGCTTTCCAATTCTTTTGTAGCTCAAAGACTCAAGAAACCTCAAATACCATACCCTAATCACAATAAACATGGAAAAAAATGGGAATGAATATGCATGTAGGGCTACCCAAGAGCCTCTAGACTCTAATGAAATCCAAAAAACACAAAACAAGGAAGGTTTGGCTCTTACCTCAACAAAGAATTCGAATTGAGAAAGGTAGGAGATGGTGGAGGTGATTTCTTGTCACAAGGAAGAGAAGAAGATGAAGTTGAGTTCCCCTCCTAGCTCCCCAAGGCACATGCACTAGGCTTCTTGATGATTGAGGGAAAGAGATTGAAGGAATGAAGGAGAAGAGCAGAGAGAAGAGGAAATGGAAAGGAAATGAAAAGAGAATAAAAGGAAAGGTGTAAGTTGTATATATAAAGGGATAAGAGTGCCCTTTTTGCAAAGAGGTCCAATAAAATAGTATATTTCTATTTTGAGTCAAATGATGGCCCACTCACTCAATGGTTGGTCAAATGAAATATGGTCTAATACGAAAATCGACGTGCTCGACAAAATAAACGCAATGACGCAAAGATGACATGCAAAATGAAAAAATCGATTTTGATGACATGCAAAATGAAGTAGGGTCTATTTTGATGCAAAATGAAAAAATCGATAATTACGAAAAAGCCCTTGACTCAACCCAACCGAGTCAATTCGGTTCTAACTTACCTGTCTAGAGCTCAAGACTCAACTAACTCAACTTATAGAGGCTAATTAACACTAATAACCATAATAAGTAATTAAGCATAATTAATTTAGCTAAATCATCATTAATTAGCACTAATCAAGGTTAAATTGGGTTGGGGTGTAACAGTGCAGATTCTCCCACTTCTTATTTTATCCGCATCCAAAAAATTCCTTGGAAACGATCCAAGTTTGAAATTTTTATATGGTCTCCTTGTAAAGCTAAATCTTCTCTCCAATTAAAATAGCATGTATTATTTGATAGATTAGGTGTGAAAAATATAAAATCCAACCAATGTCTCAATCCAATGTCATATTCCATTCTAACTGTAATGAAATTTGAGCTGGCACCTAGTTACAAAGAGAAGTGGCATAATTGTTTGGCATCTCTACTCTTATTCAAATAGAATTATTAGGGTTGTAATCTGGTATCTGATTCTTCGATTACCCAAAAGTTTCAACCCGTAAAAAGCCGGGTCCAAAACCTAATTTAGATACCGATTTTGTAAATGGGTCCAAGTTCAGAACTCAATTTAGCTTCTGATTGATAAACGGGTCAAGTTCTGGGTTCAAATAGGTTTTCGACCCGTGGGCCTAGGACCTGACATATGAGTATTTGATATTACAAACTGTACCTCAAAATCAACCTTTTTTTTTACATTTTTATGTATAATACTAGAGGTAGTAGACTTGATAAACTGTTATAAGTTAAATGATATGCTTATATATATATATATATATATATATATATATGAAGAGAAATTAGAACCGATTTTGGAACTAGATTCCAATACTCTAGGTGGACACGGTTCTAGAATTGGATCCGTGTTTTCCTATTGAAATCGGGTATGGAACCAACAAAACAGGTTTCGAGTAAAAACCCGAACTGTTATTTATACATAGGTCTGGGTCCGAGTCCAGTATGGTTCTGACCCAGAACTGTCCCGTTTGCAACCCTAAGAGCTATCCAAAATATAGTCATAAAAAAAGAGGCTAAAGCTGAAATGAAGCATTTCATTTTAGTCCCGTTTTCACAAGCGCTGAAATGAAGCATTTCATTTTAAGAGGATTTGCCTTAACTTCTCTAAAGCGGGTATATAATAGAATCATATTCCAAGTGCTCTTTATTTCCAAACCTCTACCCACTTTAAATATTTAGGCAAATAGAAATTGGAAATAGAGATGCCATGTTGTATTTTATTAAAGAGATGGAACACACACTTGTTAACTTCTGTGTTGCGTGGGGTAAGCACAGTACTGTTAGTGGCATTGGGTCATTTCTCTTCATGTTTATTTTTTTGTAAACATTTTCTCTTCCAACTTTTTTTTTTTGCGTAAATAAAACTAAATTAAAGAGCACAAAGAACTCTAACAATAACATTGACCCAACAATAAAAAAGAAAAAAAAAAAAAAAAAAAAAAAAAACACCCCACCAAAATCAACCCCCACCTCTAGCACAAAGCCGCCCTCTCATGTACGATATATTGACTAAATTTCTCTTCCAAATTGACATGGTGATTGCCCCAAGTTTTGAAAGGGATTTTCAATATGGTGGGGCCCTTCTGTTTCGGTGCTCCATGGTTCAATAGAAATCATTTTTTTTTTTTTTTATTTGGATCCAAGGAAGATGGAAGTCAGTTGAATGAGAACAGTGTTGGTGACTCTTCATTGACATAATATGACACTTCAACTTTACGCAAGAAGGCACTTGTGTATGCATAAAGACAATAAAGAAATAGCATTTAGAAGATAATAACAAGACTACTCTAATCAATGACACACACCAAATTACCAACATGTCGGGCCAACCAATCAATACGCGGTCAAGTGTATGCTTTTCCACAAAAATTAATGCCTCCCATTTGTTGGCCTGTGGACCAGGCCGACCCTACGGGCCGTGGTGGGCGAGTCCTGCCATGCAACTACCAGCACATCCCATGGCATGGCAGGGCCATGAGTAAACAGCTACCTCAAATAAGGATTGATCCTTGAACTGCTGGACATATGTGTGGTACTAAATATGCCAACACCACTTGACCAAGAGTGTGTTGGCACTTCTACAGTTGTACACTTGTACCCCTGCTTGAAAGGCCATGAGATAAGGTTCCCATGGCTGCATAGAGTTTAAAAACAGAGGGCAGAGCTTATTGTAGTATGGTGAACTTGGATATCATCCTTTCTCATGCACTGACAGATACCCATTTTGAACAGGTTCATTTGATCAGATGATTTGGATTTGTGTGGGGATATTTTCATACTACTAAGATTGTCCTAGTTTCGATGACAGCACCCGTTAGGCAGTTAGGCATCTCAGCCCCTCAGGTAGGTGACAGCACCAGCTAGGCAGCTAGGCATCTCAGCCTCCCAGCTCGGTGACAGCACCAGTTAGGCAGCTTGACATATCAACCCCTCAGCTAGGTGACAGCACCAGCTAGGCAACTAGGCATCTCCGCCCCTCAGCTTGGTGACAGCACCAACTAGGCAGCTTGGCATCTCGGCCCCTCAGCTCGATAACAATACCGGCTATGCATCTCACCTCAGCAACAGTGCCAGAGCGCGCCCATGTGAAAGTACGGCCACGTTGCAGAACGTGCTGACAGATGGGACGGGCGCAAGATAGAGATAAGGAGTTATCTTTATCCGAAGGTCACATCCACAACTCTCGAGGCATCAATATAAGGTCCGATGGGACAGTACCTCCATCTACCTCCACTCAAGAAGGGTCCGATGGGACAAAACGTCCAAAAGTCAACTCTTCAGCCTATATATACAAAGAGGTAAATCCAAAAGAAAAAAAAAAAAAAGAGCACTTGCACAGGCATTATGCATAAACACATGCTCAGGCTCTCTTCTTCTCCATTACTTCATCCTTTGTTCAGTGACAGCACTAACATAGGCATCGGAGTGTCTTCGGCTGGCTGCAGGCAGGGCCTCTGACCTTTGTTTTCTTCATTCCCTTTCAGGTTCTCAGGCATTGTCCCCCCAAAGAAGCTTAACAGCAACATCAAGAACTTTATGCTCGACTAAACCAAGTCCGTAATTTTCAGGCACTTACATGATTCATTTTAATGACTCCCATATAGCTTGTAATTTGAGATGTATGAACCCAGAAGTTTTGGTATTTACAAATTTTTTTTTTATTCTTGATAATAAACAGTACTCATTTTGTTCTATTCTGAACAATAAATAATATGGATGGGTAATCCTCCCTTTTCTGAGTTTAGTTTCCAATTACAGTTACAGGTAGGTACGAAATGGTTCCATGTCAGAAAGCATATTGTGGACTCTTGCTGGATGATTAAGAGAGGAGCATATGCAAACAAAAAAGTTCGGATCACCTATCGCAGTTGTTACACCTTCATCGTGAGTAAACGAATAACAGTCCGCCAGTCATTCAAAATTTTAGGTGATTTTATGATTTTCTTTCATCTTATTTAAACCTTTTCAAAACTTCAAAATCACCTGAAATTTTGGATGATGTGGCAAACTGTTATTGGTCCACTCACGGTGAAGATGTAACGACAGCAATAGGTGATCTTGACTCCAAACAAAAAAGACAGTAAAGTAAGTGAAGCCAACGGGGGTATGAGCAGCAGAGGAAGGAGAGAGCAAAGAAGGGCAAGTGGTGATGTATGTAAATACAGAGAAGCAGAGAAGTATGGCTCTAGTCAAGGCCAGCATGCAAAAGAATAATCAAGACACATATGATCTTGAAAATTAGCAACGGAAAAGATCAGTTATGTGGGGCCTTTTCTTGTACACGGACCTTATACTGATCAAGACCATCTAATTGATGGTCATTAGGTCATCTGCCTTTGCACACTGAAGCTAGTAATGATATTTTTAGACATTTAATCTATAACCATCTTTTGGATACTCAGCAAAAGTTTTTTAAGTGTACAGAGACATGTGTATTAAGTAGGATGATACTTATTATTAGCTTCAATGAAAAAATAAATCAAATCAACATAGCAGCAGCAAAAGAAAGACCATGGGCAAAGTGGAGACAAAAGACGAGAACAAAGCAACATGGGCAGAATCCATTTCATAATTAACTTCAGATGGGGAATGATCCTTTCCCCATACCATGCAGTCCAACAAGATATACAAATTAACCATATTTAATGCATATAATGTTCAAAAAGTCCCTGATCACTGTATATCCAAAGCAAAAATCTCCATGTATCAGCCAAAATATTGGGGTACTTACTAAAGTATCAGTTTGTTTCTCCCTTGTCTGCTAAAGATATTCTAAAAACTCATCAAAAAGTAAGATATTGCAAATCTTCACAAGTTCCTATAAGGGTATTTCAAATATAAACAAAATAACAAAATAGATATGAAAAGAGATGAGATAGGAGTTCCAATGCATTGTAAGTTCTACACTAAACAAAAAGATCTATATCAAAAGATCTAAATATTCCAGTAGATAACCCACACAAACCTTATTACTAATGGAATGATCCTAATCATCGAATTACGTGATAAGACAAAGGTTCGCACCACACTTCTACTGGGCTCAGTGGGAAGCAGGGTAAACACCCCTGTAACCCCAAGGTGGCGGTACTACTGGACTCAACCTTTGATTTTCGAAGAAAGAAAAATCGGAGATCGATACCAAGACCTCTAACTCTGAAAGAATGAGGAACCGTGGTCCTAACCACTGCACCAACTATATGATCCCTATTTAAAATCAATCATTGATTGCCATGTGGACCACATTCATCTCGTCCGGGATCCAAAGCCATTCCAGTCCACTCATCAGTTAGACCAGACTAGAGAAAGAAATGGGCGGATCCGAAAAAAGATCAAAGGGTGTACTGAACAGAAAAAAGAGCAGTCAAATGAGCCACATCGGTGCACCACCCATCATTAAGAGGGTTGGTGCATCGGTGCAGCACCCATCATCAAAAGCGGGGGGTTGAAGTGTGGACAGTCACTGCTCCATACATGATTGCACGGTTACATCTACCGATGGCATTTGGGCCAAGTTTGAAACTGGGGTATTACTATATGCTAGGCATGCCTATCTAGTCATAGTATATATCTGAGGGGACAGGCTGCAGGCAACGGCCATTCAATGCCGCGTCGCTTTGCGCCCCCATAAGGCCAGTGCAATATCCTTTTGGAAGCATTAAATGCCATTTCAAATACTATCATTTTTTTGAAATTACATAAGTGCCCTTGGATATTAGTGGGATCGGAGACTAGGATTGCAAACGAAACGGCTCGAGGTTAGAACCATACTGGACTGGAGCCAGATCTGTTTCTAAATAACGATTTTGGTTTTGGATTTGGTTTTGACTTAAAATCTTTTTTTGTTAGTTTCAGACATGATTCCGGTAGAAAAACCTGGATTCGGTTCTGAAAACCGGATTCACCCAGAGGAATGAATCTACTTTTAAAATATGTTTTAACTTCTCTTTAGATTTTTCATTTTTTTTAAATAAGTATATCATTCAACTTATAACAGTGCATCAAGTCTACTACGTCCAGCATTATACATAAGAAAATTAAAAAAAATAGTTTATTTTGAGGTACAATTTGCAATATCAAAGACTCATATGCTGAGTTTGGATCCATGGGTCGGGACCTATATGGACCCATAACCGAACCTGTTTATTAATCATGACCTAGATTAAATTCCGGACCTAGACCCGTTTATGAATTAAAACCTAAAATAGATTCCATACTCAATTGTTTCAAGTCGGATGTTTTCAGAAATCCAAGAAATGGATACCCGTTTGCAACCATACTGAGGACTGATGATGACATTGTTCGGATCTTGCTATGGATGTAAATGGGTTAGATTTAGTTCAAATCATGGTCTATTCAAACTCTTATAGAGATGAAAGTGAGTACTCCCTTTGCATGGGAAGAACCCAAATTGGAAAACAATTAGATATGAGCCTAATATTTGGATCACATGTGGCCTCGGAAATTGGTTCCACTCTATGGTCCTAATGGTGTTAAGAGTTCAAGTCTGAGTAGTCCATGGGTACTAAGCATGTGGACCAGGATATTTGCTGCTCTAACCATTTATTGCATGTTTGTAATTGATATGGGTCTTGGTTTAATCTTCCATTAAAATTCTGGTATGGGAATGAATGGGCTTTCTATCCTATGGACCAAAAGTGCGGTTGGGGAGGGGTACAACTTGATCATATGTGGGGCCATTGTTTCAGATCAAAGCTTTGTCCTTATGTATTTATAAAAATGTATTATTCTATGTAGTGTGCAACTTGGATGGGTTGAGTTAAGTTTAGCTCATCCCAAGTTAGGTTGGTTTTAATCCAACCTGAATACGGCCACAATTGCATAAAACTAACCTGAATACGGCCACAATTGCATGTGGTTTTCAGAACTCAGGCTGAGCCCTATTGGAAGAAGCCCAACCAAACCAAACCAAACCAAACCAAACCAAGCCTTTTCCCACTAGGTGGGGTCGGCTATATGGATTTGACGACGCCAATCAAATCTGTTTAGGGCCATGTCCTCCGTTAGATCCATGTAGGCAAGGTCGTGTTTAATAGTTTCTTTCCAACTTCTCTTGGGTCTCCCTCTCCCTCTACTACTCCTGGCAATCTCTATGCCTTCACACCTTTTAACAGGTGCTTCCATTGGCCGCCTTCTAACATGGCCAAACCATCTTAGTCGATTTTCTCTCATTTTATCTCCAATCGGTGCTATTCCTACTTTGCCCCTAATCTCCTCATTCCTAATCCTATCTCTCCTTGTGATCCCGCACATCCATCTTAGCATTCTCATCTCCGCAACTTCCATCTTCTTAACATGATTATGCTTTACTGCCCAACACTCTGATCCATATAACAATGCTGGTCTTACCGCCACCTTATAATACTTTCCTTTAACCCTGAGGGGGACTTTCCGATCACACAAGACCCCCGAAGCACTCCTCCATTTGGTCCACCCGGCCTGAATCCTGTGACTTACATCAGTATCAATCCCTCCATCCTGTTGCACCATCGATCCAAGGTACCTAAAGTTTTCTTTCTCTACAATCTTTTGTGTGCCTAAACTTACTTCTATGTTACCAAGTGTCCTACTTTGGCTAAACTTGCACTCCATATATTCCGTCTTGCATCGACTTAGCCTAAACCCTTTTGTCTCTAACGTTTTCCGCCATACTTCTAGCTTAGCATTCACCCCTTCTCTCGTCTCATCTACTAAAACAATGTCATCTGCAAATAGCATACACCACGGCACCTCATCCTGAATATGTCTTGTAATCTCATCGATAACTAGGGCAAACAAGTACGGGCTTAACGCTGAGCCTTGGTGTAGACCAATCGTGATAGGAAACTCCTTAGTCTCTCCGCCAGTCGTCCTTATAGATGTCACGGCTCTATCATACATATCCTTTATCGCCTCAATATATGCGACACACACTCTTTTCTTTTCTAGTACTCCCCATAGAATCTCCCTAGGAATCCGGTCATAGGCCTTCTCCAAGTCAATGAACACCATATGTAAATCTCTCTGGCCTTCTCTATACTGTTCCATTAACCTCCTCAGGAGAAAGATAGCCTCCATGGTTGATCTCCCAGGCATGAAACCAAATTGATTATCTGAAATGTTTGTTGTTCTTCTTAGTCTTCTCTCAATAACTCTCTCCCATAATTTCATCGTATGGCTCATCAATTTAATCCCGCGGTAGTTCGCACAGTTCTGAATATCTCCTTTGTTCTTGTATATGGGTATAAGAATACTTTTCCTCCATGCATCAGGCATCTTTTTGCTCTTTAGCACTACATTAAAAAGTTTTGTCAACCAATTTATGCCATTCTCCCCCAAGCACCTCCAGACCTCAATAGGGATACCATCTGGCCCAACCGCTTTCCCATTCTTCATCCTTTTCAATACTTCTATAACTTCTTCCCTACTGATTCTCCTATAGAACATATGATTCGATTCTTCCCTAGAAATGGTAAGCTGTCCCAATTGTATGTCACTACTACTGCTTTCGTTAAATAACTTGTAGAAGTAGCTCTTCCAACGCTCCTTTATCTCATCGTCCTTTACTAATACCTTTTCATCCTCATCCTTAATGCATTTAACTTGGTTTAAGTCCTTGGTCCGCCTATCTCTGGCTTTAGCAAGCTTGGATATCTCTCTTTCACCTTCCTTAGTGTCAAGTCGCCTATATAGCTCCTCAAATGCCTTTGCCTTGGCCTCACTAACTGCCTTTTTGGTTTCTCTTTTTGCTTCTTTATACTTTTCCAAGTTTGCTGCATTTCGATCATTTTGCCAAGTTTTAAAACTCTCTCTTTTAACTCTTATCTTGTCTTGAACGGCCTTGCTCCACCACCATGCCTCCTTCTGTGCCGGAGCACCCCCTTTGGATTCTCCTAAGACTTCTTTCCCTACCCTCCTAATACACTCTGCTACCTTATCCCACATATTATTTGCACTCTCATTTATCGCCCAAACGTCTTCCTCTAGTACTCTATCCTTAAATGCTAGTTGCTTATCACCTTTCAAGTTCCACCATTTAGTCTTTGAGCATCTATACAACTTCTTTTTTGTAGTCCACCTTTGTAGCTGCACATCTATGATCAACAACCTATGTTGGGAAGTCAAGCTCTCCCCCGGTATCACCTTGCAATCTTTACAAGCTAAGCGGTCTCTTTTCCTAATTAAGAAGAAGTCAATCTGTGTCCTTGAGGAGCCACTCTTATAAGTCACCAAATGCTCCTCTCTCTTCCTAAAAAAGGTGTTAGTCACCATGAGATCATAAGCCACTGAAAAGTCCAAAATATCCTTCCCTTCTTCATTTCTATTACCGTATCCAAGTCCCCCATGTACTCCTATATATCCATCTACGTCGCGTCCTACATGGCCATTCAAATCTCCTCCTATGAAGACCATCTCGCCTTGGGGTATCTCGAGTAGCACTCCTTCCAAGTCTTCCCAAAACTTCTCCTTATGTCCATCTCCTAAGCCCACCTGGGGGGCATAAGCACTAATTACGTTCACTATCTCTTCTCCTAACACTAACTTAATTGCAATAATCCTATCTCCACAGCGCTTCACATTAACTATATCTTCCTTTAAGTCCTTGCTCACTACTATACCAACCCCATTCCTCGCTCTATTAAGTCCCGTATACCATAACTTATACCCAGTCCTCTCGATCTCTTTAGCTTTCTGTCCCACCCACCTTGTCTCTTGCAAGCAGGCAATTGCGATTCGTCTCCTTTCCATTGTATCCACCACTTCCATAAGTTTCCCAGTTAGGCTCCCAATGTTCCAAGTACCTAATCTCAGCCTTCTATTTTGGGCTAGCTTCCTTACCCCCCGCACTCGTCCAATAAAGTGTGGGGACCCTTGCCTATTTAGCACTGCACCCGGGCGCCGATGCAGCGGTCCTTGCTCACTTATCACTGTACTCGGACTATACAGCGCGTCGCTAAGTAGGGGACGCCCCAACGAAATATCATTAGGTCTCAAATCCATAAAGAAATCCGACTGAGTATTGTGCTGGCTGTCGGCTACCTAACGCACAACCCTCCTCCTTTGTCCGGGCTTGGGACCGGCTATGTCAAGGATACCCCAACATAGGCGGAGTTGGAAGAAGCCCAACCAAAAAAAAAAAAAAAAAAAGAAGTGGTTGAATCTGTCATCTGATACTATACCAGAAAACACACATTAGATATTTTGGTGACAGATACCAACAACTGCATGTGTTACATTATTAAAATCAATAGGACTTATAATATTATCAGGCAAGTCAACCGCCACTGTTACGTGTTCTGGCATTACATCAGATAGTCGGGTGAGTGCATGTATTTTTTTTTTTTTTTTGGGGGGGGGGGGGGGGGGGGGGGGTTGTGGTTGTTTTGTATTTAGAATCACCGGTGAACCTGCAGCATTCGGGGGGGGGGGGGGGGGGGGGGGGTTGTGGTTGTTTTGTATTTAGAATCACCCGTGAACCTCCAGCATTCGCGCGGGGGGGGGGGGACCAGAAGAGTTGTCGACTGATTTGAAGGTCTCAATCCAACGTTTCCTGCCAGTTGGTTGCAAACGATAAGATGGAACATTGGCACAGCAACCACCATTAAAAGTTACTGCCCTAAGTCAAATCGCGTGGGCTGTATACGATTTCAAATATAAATTAAATATTTTCTAATTATTCATATATGGCCATCTTTTACCGGATGTGAATTGGACTTTAAACCATTTTCCTATATTTTTGGACTTGGGACCTGCAATGTAACATATAACATGGCGGAGTTTTTATTCTTTTGCCGTTGACATAGTAGAAAATTAAAAAAATCAAAATAAATTAATAGAAATCAGTTAAGTATTATATGTTGGTCAAGTAATGTGTAAAAGAATTCAGCAGAAATCAACAAAAATTATCTTTATTTTAGTATATCTAAAAAATCATGTAGTGCATTTTCATCATTGTATAAATCATCATCACTGGTTGAGTCATGACTAAACCAATCTTTGACACAAACTAATGGTCCTGCCGTATCCAGTTTCAAAGAATTCATATGTGGGTCAACTACCCTCCCTCCAGTGCTAATGCCGACTCTGAAGCAATTATGGACACGAGAATAGTTGAAATATTATAAGGCATTGAGATAAAATAAGCTACTTAGCTTAATTCAATTTCCACTAATGTAATATATCTATTGTGCCATATTCTTCTGCAGACTTATCATCAAAATTATATGATTCCGTTTTTTCTACTACAACTACCTTATTGATCATTTCTTTTTGATACCTTAAATAAAAGGGCGAGCATTCCCATTATCATTATCAATGGCCTTTCTTTTAGATTGCCTACTAGTTGTATCATTTTTATCACCGTCTGATTACTATCTTTAGCACCAAAACTCATACGATCGATACTCCTCATAAAGCTTTTTAAATAAATTACAATTACTTCTCTATTTCTATGTTTCATATAATATCATAAAAACTCATTCCAAGCACATTATCTTAGAGGAGGTATCAAGCAATATGGCTATTTCAAATAGCTGAATATAATTCTTCCAATATTTCTCAAAAAAACTTCATCATCACTCGAGCTAATAGAAATAAAATCAAAATCAACTATTTTTTTTTCCCAACTCATTATGTATTGTACATACTTCAGGTAGATTCATTAGAAAATGAGTACTGAAATGTGCTTGCATGCGGGTCACGCCGGATTGAGCCTGTTCAGTCCTTTTTCAATCCCATTTTGGTCAAGCTTTAAAATCATTGTTCAAACCCAGCTGGCCCGAATTGATTTTTTTTTATAGTCCTGTATTTTGGGCCTTGGGACAAGCCAAGCCCAACACCCATTTTAACGGACTCAATTGTCAATCCTCATTAAAAGTTGGGATAATTAGCAAAAAGTTTCTCAACACGATCTTGTAAGACCTCCAGTCCAACAACTTTCTCTCTAAGGCCTATAGTCCATACAATTTAACATATTTTGGAGAGAAGTCCTTAGATATGCTACATCAGACATTTTCATAACTGATTTGCCCTTCAACTGTTTAGGCATAAAAATTTTAATTTTAAAATTTCAAATATTCAATTCTCCCTCATTCAGGAAACAACCACCAACAGAGTGGTTGATATCGACCAATCGCTAAACGACAAAAAAAAAGAAGCACCTTCAGGACCTTATCCATAAATACGGTGTTTCTAGGACCTCAATAGTGGTATGAGGTCCTACGGTGACCTGCGCCGTAAATTCCTCTATTTAAAAATATCATTAATGAGATTTTCATTAATCGTTGTCAATTAAATGGTAGTTAACCAATATTAATAGTATATCCCACTAATCATAGGATATGATTTATCTTTAAATAAATAAGAACTTTTAAAGAAATAATAACTTGAATATTTTAAATTTTTAAATTTGAAAAGATGACCAATCATATTAAGAAAAAAAGATTATGGATCTAATGATAAAAAGTAAAATGTTGAGGGACCGTGGTTGAATGTCCCATTAAAGGTATGGTGTGGACACTACGTATTAATGACATAGTGCTTACGTCTACCATAGTGCTTACGTACTCCAGTGCAACGGCTACCGCTACCGCTACGGATTCCCTATTTGGTCCAAACAGGGAAGCCCTGTTTGGACAATCAGGGGTGCCACATGGGGTTGACATGTCACATCCCATTTCTTCAATAAAAAAAAGATCACATCTCTTCAAAAAATTTATCTTCCCACGTGGCAACCCTGAGTGGTCCAAACTAGGGATCTGGATCCCTACTGCTACCAATGACATTGTTGCAGCCAGGCCAATACATTAATGTCCACAAGATGGAAGGTGACAGTCCTACATCTCATATTCTCATAGAGTAAAATTATTGGATACCTGCTGACCGGCACATCCCAACTTTAATAAGATAATATTTAATAATTTAATGAGATAAAGTAATGTAAAGTAAATATTAAATGTACAGTAGAAATATCATGAACCATGCTTTCCAAAAGATATATTTGTGTTTGTTTTCCTAAGGCAAGGTAAGGTAATTTAAAGTGAAATGAGACTTTATCAACTATAAAATAACTAGTTTACTCATGTTTTATGAAACAAAACTGTTTTTCTTCGCTTGCAAGATGGGACAGGTGGTTTACGAGACAGCATGCAATCTCCATGCCCAGGGATTCATCCCTGGACGCCGTGTGTGACTAAGGTGCTAATGCCACTAATCTGCCAGTGTATTAATTGTCTATGAAACAAGACTTTTATATGCTTGGAAAACTAAGTTCTTTGTGACCAGCCAAACATAAAAATGTTTTTTGAATAATACGTAGTTAGAGTTGCTTTTTGACGGTTTTCACTTTTCACTAACAGCCTCTTTGGGAAGGGGGTAAAGAGTGGGGTGGGGGGGGGGGGGGGGGGGGGGGGGTGTTACGTGTGGGCCCCATTGAAACCTCAAAATTGAGGGGAATTACGTGTGGGCCCCATTGAAACCTCAAAATTGAGGGGAAAATGATGGCAAAGAGGGGAATCTAGACTAAATTACTGAAATGCCCTTCAGTCCACATCATGATAATCGTTCTGTCTCTCTACCTCTGTATTGTCTGATGACACTCTGCTCACGTGATGATGTTGGACTTCTCATCCCAAACAAGAATGAAGGATTGACATAAGCCAAACCCGCCCAGCCTCTCTGTAAGTTGTTACTTGTTAGTTAACATGACATTATTCGTACATAGGCCAAACCTACCCAGCCCAGTTTGTAATGGGTCTTTTGTACAGATCCAATCCATGAAGAGCCTCTTTTGTAATAATCAGATATATTACATCTTTTTTATTTGTAAAATATAATTTTGAAGCTTTTACAATCCATAAAGGGTAAATTAGTAATTTTCTCTCTACCTCACAAACAAACAAAACCCTACTTTTTTACTTTTCTTCCCCTACTTTTTAACTTCCCAAATAAGAGGAGGTAAAATTAATTTTCTCTCATCTCCGCTCCCCTTCATTTTCCTTCCCCCTCAAATTTTCCCTCCCCTCCCAAACACAGTAAAAACTCTTTGGATTCACATGTGAGAGCTCATGCAAGCACATATGCCAACATCACAAAGTACATTGGATCACCAATTAGGCCCTTCCATTAATTTGTGTCGGTTTCAATCTTCTTCTTTTTTTCTTACTTTGGCACCCAAGTCAAGGGAGTGGGGACTCACGAAAGCACCCACACTTATGGGGAGAAGACGCACGCACATGCGTGGAAGAAACACATCCAAAGAGAGATTCAAAGATCATTCCCTAATCATCTGAATAAGAAGCAGGGTTCCCAAATCCCAACCCATTGGCCCTTTTAGAGATGGCTAGATGGCTTAGATGTCCTCATTGACTTGCAAATGGTGGTCGCTACATTGATGCCTTCTGGATCAAAGGTCTCATCACGCTGTCTTCTTTGACCCTACTCATGAAAGGTGGAAGATTGTTACAATGTTGCATCCTTGGAACAATAGCATTAGAGCATCATTCAGATAAGTCATCCCCGACTACAATCGACGTGATCACGACAAGCAACCCAAAGTCTAAGCTTGGAGTAAATGGGTATTGGACGAGATCCAACTAATTGAATTTGCCAATTAGAGAGGACAATTGATTGATGTGACAATTTTGTTAGGTTTTATGAGTGAGTTGGCTAATTCATTGGGTTGTGGACAAAATCGGGACTGAATTTTTCAATGTATTTGTTAGAAGGACTACTGTTCTTACACGCTTGACAGAATCTGCATCTGCTCGAGCACAGCTTAATTCGCTCGAGCACTGCTTAATTCACTCGAGCGCATCAGGACAGAGGCTTCCGCACTTGAGCGCGCATGCATGCGCTCGAACGCATCAGGGAAGAATTGTGAAGTCTGAAACAGAAGCTTCGCCCACTCGAGCGGGAATGCATCCGCTCGAGCGCCTGCGCTGAGAAAAATTCAGATCTAACGAACTTTTTTCTCTTCTTTTTTGTGGATGACCTAAACATATATATTGAGCACTAATATTCGTGGGAGGGATCTCTTGACAACTCTTTGGTTTTCTAGCCCTAACATCTTTCAAAGAGAGATCTGATTCTTCTCCAACGCTTCATCTCTGCTGAATGATTAATCTACATGCTTTTATGCTAGATCTATATATTTATAATTTTGAAAATGATTTTATTAAATTTTTTTCCGAAAAATAATTGTTGTTACTTGTTAGAATATTTGTGACACCAAAGGCTTATTTGATGATTGAGTTAGTATTAAGTGATGATTGATATGTTATCTTTATTTTCTTATATTTTACACTAATAAATTGATCATGAGCATCAATAATGGTTGCATTATATAAAATACTAAAGAAAACAACGAACTGCGACATAGATAGGACTCATAACTTAAGGTGATCGAGATTTTGATTTATTGTTGTTACTAATGGAAAAAATATTGTTTTCCAGCATTTTCTAATATTCTGGATTTTTTGAATATTTTTGCGAGTTTTTTTGGATTAAAAGAAATTCACACCGCAATGAACTGATATCCGCGACCGAGACCGAGACCGAGATTTTAAACCATCCTTATGAGGGCCTCTTCCATCTTATCATGTTGAAAAAATGTTCTCTTGTGAATTGTTCCCATGGGAGCTGCAAATCCCCGCTAAATTTCAAAGGTGGGTCCCACATATGCCTCCCACAGGATACACATGTGAAGTTGTGAACAGTTTGCAAGAGGAAATGTCCAGCATATATAATTTCACAACTCCCTTGGACTTTTCTCTATTTTTTTTATCTTGTTCAACACAAATAGCATCAAATCTTTGAAATGGGTCGAAATAAAATCATGTGTTTTACCAACTTGGATACCCCATTCAATGTGTAAACCTGGTCAAAAGTTACTTTTATCAACTGTACCCTCATTCACTTTCACATGCCCTCCGTTTTTCAACTATTGCCAATGAAGAGCGGTAAAGTTGGAGGACAACAGAGTCTCTATCTTTCCTTTATGACGTTTTTACTCTTCACCCACTTGTATCCATAGGTGGCCCACAAACGTGCACAATCCATTAACTTCTGCACTTACTGAAATGATCAGGACAGAGTTGAAAGCATTGATGAAGGCATCAGGCGTTGGCAGAAACGACTAGAGCATTATTATCAGTGATGAAGAAAACATTACCAATTATGTCAAAACTCTCCATGGCCCATCTAAGGTCCAAGGCATAGGATCGTCGTGGGCATACATCTCGGGGGGGATTCGGCGAAATGTCCTTTAAAGTATTATGAATTTGTTGCAAACCGTACACAAAAAAGTCATATAGTCAAATGTCCTCTAACACATTCATATATATGATATTTCTAATTTACCATTTCTTTAAATTATATCTCATGATTAGTGGGATATCCCATTAATAATAGTCAACTACCATTTAATAGACCACGATTAATGGAATCTCATTAATGAGATTTTCAAATAAATTCTAAAAAAACACAAATGAACTCCAAAAAATGCAAATAAATTAAAAAAAATGCAAATAAATCTCAAAAGAATGCAGATAAATTTAAAAAGACACAAATAAATTTCAAAAGATATAAATAAATTTCAAAAGATGAAAATCAATTTCAAAAGATCCAAATAAATTTTAAAAAAATATAAATAAATTTCAAAAGACTCAAATAAAGTTCAAAAAACGGAAATAAAATTAAAAAATACAAATACATTTGCCAAAACTAAGATAACCCAATTTTCTAAATTAGCGAACAATGTGGCAAAAAACACAAGTCTTTTTGTTAAAAACTCAGTTAAATTTATTTCAAAAAATACAGATAAATTTCAAAAGACACAAATAAAATTCAAAAACACAAATAGATCTAAGAAAATACAAATAAATTTGCCAAAAACATAGAAAGATTCGTTTAAGAACTCAGTTAAAATTTTTTTAAATGGAGATAAATTTGTCAAAAACTCACTTATATTTTTCAAAAACTCATATAGATTTGTTTATAACTCAGATAGATTTGTTTCAGAACTCAAATAAATAGCCAAAAACTCGGATAGATTTATCTAAAACTCAGATAAATTTGTCCAAAACTCGGATTTGATTCTTCTCCAACCCTTCATCTCTACTGATCTGAAGTTCTGAGCATTGGAGTTTTTCTCATATGAGGTTGAATCATCTTGAAGACGCATTCAAAATGATCAGTTCAAGCATGACGAAAGTGTACGGCGAGTGGTCGGCAAGTGAGCACAGTTATTAGGTTGAGTCACCAACTAGGTAAGGGTGTGAGATCTTACCTGTAACTTTCATTTGATTTAGTGCTTGGTTGTCTGTTGGCCTAGACGATAAGGCCTGTGGTTTTTTCCCGTGCATGGTTTTTCCACGTATAATTCGTGTGTTCTATTTTTCTGTGTGATTGCTTGATTTTGTCTGAGTTTTGGTTTAGATTTTCACAATATTTCATCTTTATTGAAATCCAATAGAGTTTTGAGTTATTGGGATTTGAGCCTGTGTTAAGGCTGAGAATTTCACATTTATTTGAGCCAAATCCAACCATCCAAAATTGAACCCATTACCATAAGTCTATATAAATTGCATACAATAATTTAAGTCTAAGGCCCTTAATCATTGGTTAGAATAATATAATAGATATTAAAATATAATTTAATAGATTTATTAATTTCACCACTTTAATGCAAAATGAAACTTTTCTATTCTTTTTATTCATGCTGCTTGGCATGCGTACAAGTGATCCCATGAAGGATTCTTCGTGGTTAAAGATTCACATCCATTCACACCTATTAAAAATCTTCATTCCGTACTCAACTGCCGGCGGCTCGAATATTTAACTATAAAAGCTATAATATGTTCCTGCGTATAACCCCGATGCGTAGCTCGTAGTGTTGAAAAAATATTCTCTTGCGAATTGTTTGCATGGGAGCTGCAAATGGTCGATGAATTTCAGAGGTGGGTCCCACATATGCCCCGGGCAGGGAACACATGTGATCAGAAGTGGATCTCCTATTTGGACCACTTAGGAGGTGCGACATGTGGGGGAGATGTCTATTAATGACATCTCATCTCCTCCACTTAAGGAAAAAAAAAAATTTTACTTTCCATATGACACCCCTTCATTGGTCCAAAGAGGTATCTTCTTCCACACGTGAATAGCTTGCAAGAGGAAATGTCCAGCATATATAATTACACAACTCCCTTGGGCTTTTCTCTATTTTTTATCTTGTTCAACACAAATAGCATCAAATCTTTGAAATGGGTCGAAATAAAATCATCTCTCTTACCAACTTGGATACCCCATTCAATGTGTAAACCTGGTCAAAAGTTACTTTTATCAATTGTACCCTCATCCACTTTCACATGCCCTCCGTTTCAACCATTGCCAATGAACAGCAGTAAAGTTAAGGACAACAGAGTCTCTATCTTTTCTTTATGACGTTTTTACTTTTCACCCACTTTTATCCATAGGTGGCCCTCAAACATGCACAACCCATTAACTTCTGCATTTACTGAAATGATCAGGACAGATTTGAAAGCATTGATGAAAGCATTTACTGGCAGCTGGCTGTATGCTGTATGGTTAACAGGGATCAGGCGTGGTCAGAAACGACTAGAGCATTATTATCAGTGATGAAGAAAACAGTACTAAGTTATGTTAAAACTCTCCATGGCCCATCTAAGGTCCATGGCTCCATGGCATAGGAAAGTCGTGGGCATGTATCTTACGGCTTATCAAGAAACACGTATATAAAACTGTACATGTATGTCATATCTGAAAAATAGTAATTAGAGACCTAAAGATCTAACTTAGCAACAGATGTTATCATATCTATAATATGTTATGTCTCGTGATTTGTGTATGCCCTAGCTTTGATATCCCCAAGCAGCGGTGGATCCAGGATTCAAACTCACTTGGGGGCACGATTAAGTAGTGGGGGTCCGGGGGCAACGTCCTCGGATTTTTTTTTTTTTTTTGATTATTTATATGGGACGAATATAATGTAATAGTTTTAAACAATAAAACAAAGAAATCTTTATTTATCATAATTGTTCCCTACGAGTTTTCATATTCTGATGCCCTAATAGTTGAAGAATGGGCCTAATAATATGTATAAAGAATGGGCCTAATATTTTTTTACTGAGGGCCTGGTTACATGTCATTGGAGGCCTGGTTACATTGGGTCTAACTTAGTGTGTATAATTTTTTTTCCAAAAATTTACTGAGGGCCCAGCCCCCCAGTAAATATTAACTGCATCCGCCTCTGTCCCCAAGAACACCCATCTAATTCAAAAAATCTGGATGCCATCAAAAGTGCAAACTCCTAATCAAGCAATGCCCTTAAGCCTTTGCAAATACTGCCAGTGGCCTTAAATCTTTGAACAATTATTTGGTATTAACAATGAAAATGTATATATATCTCCAAATACACATGCAAACTGAAACAAGATAAAAGCCAAAATTTGAAAACAACAATTGTCAAATAATGGCGCCTTCCATCTCCACCGTCAAACATCAATTGATTTTAGCATTAGTATGACAATTAAAGGGAATTAATTCCAAATAAAATGGGTTTTAAAATATTTATATATATGTTACACATATGCTCAGACTGTAATTCCATTTTTCATATCTTGTAGCATTCAGATGTGGTTGAATCTAAGAGATGTGTATTCCCAATGTGCCAGATTTTCTCATTCTACTCTCAATTTTCTCATAATTTCTTCCAATATCTTCATTTTCTAACCGTATTTCTAAAAACATCAAAATAGGTTCTTGATTTAATGATATGTGTTTCATATAATCGTCTTTTATCTTATACCAAAAAAAGAGAAAAAAAAAAAAAAAAACGAAATCATCTTTTATCAGATGTCATCAAACAAATCCAGATCATATATTTTATTGGTTCCACGGTGGTCCCCATGACCACATGTCTAATATGGAAAGCCCATGTAGTTTTGCCGAATTTAAGGGCCTATTTGGCATCATTCCTAGTCTGGAAATAGATTCATTATGAGTAAACTTGTTTTGTAACATTTTCTCAGAATTTGTTCAAAATGAATAAAATTTGATTATATTGCACTGAAAATGGACAATACACCCATTCATTTTACATTGGGCCCTCAAGAGTTCCTGCTTTCCCAAGGAAAATGTCCAACTGCATTCCATCCTTATCATTTGTTAGCTTTCCTAACGGGAGGAGCTTATCTTATCTGTGGTTAGGACCTACAGATTTAATCACACCAATAGATGCCAACAGTGCGCAAATGAGGATCAAGTCAATATAATTAAATTGAGAGCCCAAGTAATAAGATTTTCAATCCTGTTTGACGTTTGCTAGCTCTTGGCATCATCCCTTGCAATGAAACGCACTATTAGCTAGGCGTCGTTTTCCATTTGCAAGATGATGAAATTGAATAGTCCTTGTTTTTTTTTTTTTTCAATCTTTGACTGGGCGTTGAGAGAATGTTTCTTCGATGGGTCTCTTTCTTTTTTCGTAAAACTTCGATGGGGCTTAAGTGTTTTCCATTTAATATCTGTCCTTGGAAGAGTCTATGAGCTTTCCTTAGGTGCCTACGTTTGAATTTAAGATTGTATCTTAGTGGGCTTGTCAATTGTCATACGACCTACGCACCTTCCTATAGCTGTCAGCAACACGAGCCACTTTGAGCTCAGCTCAGAGGGACTTGGCTCGAGCTTGAATTGTAAGTTAAACGAGCCAAGTTCAAGTTTGATTAGCTTACAACCCAAAGCCAAGTTAAGGCCTGTCCAGCTTTTGAGTTGCCATTTCAAATGAGCTTAATTTGGTGTCCATAAACATATGAATCAAGAAAGAAGCCAATTACACATTTAATAATTGAATGGTATTGGCACCATAATATCACACACATGTGCAATTATCGATCCCTGGGTCTTCAAGTTTAAAATATCACTTGTAACCAGTAGTCTAACTTGGCAAAATAAATAGAATAAATTAATAAATACACACACAAGATCAAGGTGCATCACAATGACTACTCTGGATGAAGTAGCCCAAACTTCACCCAAATTAAATAAATCATTATATGCAATTAATTAGGTTGGTTTATATTAAGAGAAGTGTTTGCATATCTTTCACATATGATCAATCCATAATGCCACTCTGGTTGAAGTGAGATTTGGCATAATACTCGTAGAAAAAGAGATGTAATACAAGACAAATCAATAAAAATAGGTGGAATTTAAATCATGTAGAAGCTGTTCTCTGCATTTTATGAAGGCAACGTAGGGTCATTTCTTGTACATTCCATGGTTGACCGGCTGTCAGTAGAAAAGGACTTCCCATACGGTGGCCTCTACTTTGATTGTGTTGCAGGCTTAAGCAAAGAAAACAAAAAATTATTAGAACGGAAAAAAAATGCCAAGCGATTGGTGAACTCTTGACAATGGAAATCTTTATGGACATGATATGAACGTGACTAGCTATTATGCCTCTGATTGTTGAGATTTTCTATTTCAAAAACAATCATCATTATGTAAGCTATTGCAAAAGCATGACCTCCTCCTTTTTCATTACTTAAATTTATAATACATAATTGACAGTACACAGCTATTGTGTGATAAGATAGAGTACATTTGAAAGGATGTTTATCTTTATCCTAAAGGGATGTTTATCTGAGAGTTTCAAAGTTTGGAACAATGGATGATATGCCAAGCATTATCTGATGATGGCCGGATGAAAGACTGGGTCCTTAATTATTCACATTATAGATGAAAACCATTCATATATGACCTCATTTGCCAGTAAAATAAGTCTCCAACATCTTGGTATTTATTTTTGAAGTCTTGTAGTTCAGTAAATATTGGTTTGCAGTTATGTATGTTGTTGACTAAGCTAAAAAAGAGCCTTCCAAACGTTTGTGGCCATGGCCCTTATCGGCCTATATGCCAACATCACAAATCACACTTAACGGTTGACCTTGACCTCCCATCCATTCGATGTGTGGTTTGGTCTTCTGTTTTACATTTTAATGACAGATTAGAAGAAGGTACCTTAAAACCATGCAATACGTACAGTTTATATTTTCTTGGAGCCAGGGACTACCAACTACCGTAGATGTCTTCCATTGCTCTTCAGTTTCTCACAATCTTACTGCTTGACACTAGATGGATGGAGTAAAGCTTTAATAATGATGACATGATGTCCATCCCACAACATCATCTAAACCAAACTATTTATATCTTAGGACCTTATCTTCATTCTCTCAATCTTAAGTGTGTAAATGGGGCTACTCGCGACCCCTTCTCCAGTAGATGGAAATGGCACTCATATCATTTTGGAATTCCCGAGAACTATAGTCACCACAAGAAGTTCTTCACCTAAATATGTTAATTAAACTGTATTACCTTTGAATCTCTGCCTCTTTAGATCTTTCAAATGGCATCAGAGCAGTGACCCAATAGAACTCCTGTAAATTTGGCTATGACACAAAGGGCCTGGCTTGGCCCTAAGAAATGAGGGCTTTTGTTTCTAAGGAAAAGCTTTAGGGCCAGGCTTGGACAATTTTATGCAAGCCTTGAAATTTGTGGACAAGGCTTGGACAGTAATTGCCCGCCCCAGCCCTGGCCCTCCCACTTCTATTTACTTTATATAATATATGTATTTTTATATGTAAACATAAACTAAAATGCCCTTATCACAATCACTTAGTAGTTAGTAGTAATAAAATGAGGATATAAAGGAAACTTCATGCCCACCTACCCATTATAAACTGTCCTAAAATTCCATCTAGCTAGGCCTACTTGGTTCATTTCATATGTATATTTAATTATTTAAGTTATGTATTATACTTAATGCATAAGCAATTAATGTTGCATGGTTGCTTCTAATCCCTTTATTCTAGTTTTATTACTTCTTATTTAGGCGTTTTATATTATTTTTATATTTCTTGTTAGTGCAAAAGTGTGTGTACTCCTTCCTGTTAATACAGTTACACTTTTCCTCTATAAAATTAGTTCAGATGTGCCAACCAATTACATATAGGTAGTTTGTGTGTGCATGAATCTTTAAAGATATAAGGTGATCCAAATATCCTTTTAGTTAGTTAATTATAACTCTCATTTTTTAAAAGTCTAAACTGGTAGTTGTGACTGAGATCCAACAATGCTTAATAGTCAAATCAGTATTAAATTGAAAATAATGTCAATTGATAATAGTATGTGAATGTAATTAGTTTAAAATCTTCAAAGATAAGACACTGCCAGAATAATTTCATACGTAGAAATTTTTGTGAAATGTGTAAAATAGATCAAACTCTTCAAGTGTTTTACTTCTTTGAACATATCTCTAGACACAAGTCATCAAAGTAGGTATGACTTTGTCCGATAAATGAAAGTTTTTTTAGACAACTTATATTCTCCAAATATTTTCTTAATGATTCCTTTGCAATTGACGTTAGACATAATAACCATTGGTTAACACTTAGTTTCTTGGTATCAATGTAAAATGGTAAAAAAAGAAAAAAAAAGAAAATGATTTTCTTGTTTTGAGGCCCTGAGCCTTGTCCTGGCCCGGCCCTGACCCTTAAGGGTATGGTAAGAGCGTACGTAATGCAAGCCCTCCGAGGACTTTGGCCCAGGCATATATATAAATTGAGGGTAGGGGTAGGACAACCTCGAACCCTGTCCGGCACGACTCTTTGACAGCCCGAAGTAAAAGTCTTGAGGTTAGGGCCAATAATGCATGTTCAAGCATCTTATATTTCGGCTATGATTTCAACACCATTTAGTAAATGTAAATGTTAAGTATCATAAAAACAGATTTGATCTAGTAGGCCATTGGCATTAATAGGATCAAAAGAGCATGCTGTGACTCTACCAACGGTGGTGGACCCTGGGCAATGTAGTAATTTGACAACGTTACTTCTATCCAATCTGACAATCATTGATTGTCACACATCCCAGTGAGAATAGAGAGGTTTCATGATGATGGAAGATGCACATTAAAATTTGAGAAAATTCTCTCTCTCTCTCTCTCTCTCTCTATATATATATATATATATATATATATATGAGGAGTGCTCCCCTACACTGCAGCTCCCCTTAATATCAGTTGGGCCTATACTCATAAGTGACCAGTGCAGTTAGTCCTACATCTAGCCTAGCTAATATTAAGGGGAGCTGTAGTGTAGGGGAGCACTCCTATATATATATATATATATATAGGGTCTTTATATGCATCTATCCCTCATCATTTTTGGTGAGGGACACCCTTTTGGGGGTGTTTCAAGTACAAGAGGGGTACAAAGGATAAATGCATATGAATTATATATATGTATATGTATATGTATACACGCATAGATATCTATATAATAAGGGAGAGCAGTATTTGAATCCCTGGACATTTTGGACCTTTGGATTTATGTACATATTTTTGTACATAAATCCTAGGGCTGAGAAGGGATTCAAGAGCTTGGTAATTTTGTAATTATTTGAAAACAAATGGGCAGTAACTTTTTACTAAGGACAAGAGGATCCGGGAGTGCCATTGATTTTCTGTAAAATTACGAAACCTGCCATTATCTTTCCCCATAGGATATGGGAGTGTCCTTGGTTTTCTGTGAAATTACGAAATGTGCCATTATCTTTTCAAAACTTCCTTGCAAGTAAAGATATGATTAAATACACGGCTATGATTGCAATGGAGTGATTGAACGGTGTGGAATTTGGGCCCACAACTTACCAGTTTGCCCCTTCACATATATATGTTGTTTTTCACGGATTGTGGAATCTGGGCTAACTTGGATTGTTTTGGTAGCAGATGCAAACGTGGCTTGCATGCAATTAAACTAGACTGCTTATACTAATGGGCCACTTCTGGCATTCAATGGTGGTTAAACAGGGGTCCAATTGGCTGGGCTGTTTTACCTAAAAAAATAAAATCCGGCTGGGCTTGATTTGAAGTTGATTGATCCAATGGGCCACATAGAAAAATTTGAGTTAAATTTGTTAAATTATGGGCGGTGTTAGTTGTTAGGTGGTCAAAAGTAGAGTAATTAGATTTAGTTGTGCTCAAAGCGTGGTGCGCTGTGCCTTCAGGCACGGGCAATGACTAGTAGTATGATACTCCTGCTCCGGCACTTGTGTATATATTAAGTAAGCATATCCGACGCTAAGCATATTTAACGCCCTCTTCATGCTCTCGGATGCTTGTCCGGTTGGTGCACGGCATTGACTGGATGTATACGAGGATAAAAATTATAAACAAGTGGCTGAGGACAGAAATACATGCATCATTCTTGCCTGTACAGAAGCTTTTTTTTTTAAGTGCAGACCCCATTCACACACAGTTGTATTAAAATAAAATAAATAAAATAAAATAAAATTCTTCTAAAATTATTAAACTTAAGGGCCATCTATCAAAGGAATAAAGATGATTTAATAGGATTGATATTTAATTACCATGCTTTGAGGCCTCATTATATTTAATGCGTAAGTCTAAATCCATAGATTTGACTCCCCCTTGCAAACCATTTTAGATCTTACATCTCACTCTCTCTATAATGTGTATGTAATTACTACCATCGAACTTAATATTAAGAATCATCAATCTCATTTTAGCATTTTAATTTATATAGTCTAGAACATATCAAACTTCCTCTCTTTCCTTGAAATATTATTGAGAAATTCACACCTAGTGTTTTTCTCATATAAAACAAAAATATAACAATGGTTACACACCTCCTTCTCTACAAAAACAACTATAATTTGATCTCCAGCTATGTAGAGGGCTAACCTATTGTTAGCTCAATGGTGACACAACTTTATACCGTAGGGGCTGACCCCCGTACATGGGTCTTGGGGCTGAAGCCCCCACCCATACATGAAAAAAGTTAAAAAATATTTAAAAAGAAACCCTATAAATTTTAGAAATTAATATGTATATATATTTTCATTTGCCCCTTCCTCCAATATTTCTTTTAAATAGAGCCCCCAAGTTGAATTTCCCGAGTCCACTCTTGCCTCTCCGCAAAAACAGAGATGGGCCCTGCACTTATTTTAGATATTATTTTTTCCACAACACTTCAAAAATCCAATTTTTGTAATTTTCATTTTCTTCTTAAATCCTTTTTGTAAAATAGTCAAAGTTTAGGAAGAGAAAAAATAGCCTGAAATTGCTGTCAATACATTGCGGACTCCAATTTTATCCTTGATTTTCACCCAGTGTTGAAACCATATTTTTTAAAGATTACAGATACCAAGGTAGTCTGAAACCATATATATTTTTGAAGATGCCAATTAAGACCGACAGCATAGTAAATTAGTAATTCATCATGTAAAACAAGAACATTAGCATAGACCAATCAAAGCTAATTTTTGTATCATTCTCTGACCAATCACGACAAAGTTCTGTTTGGCGCATAAGAATTAAGAAGACCAGCATCAGTATCCATCCAAAAGTCGTTGCTCCATTCCCTCGTATTGCAATGTTGGAGACTCCTTAAATTTCGTGGACGACTTTGACCTACCTATTCACAGTCAACCAATGGAGAACTTAAATAAAAAGCAGGGGTGAAAATATCAATATATGTTTTAACATATATAAGAAATATAATCAAGTCCAACCCACTTCATGGGGCCCATTTCAAGACCCTGTATGCATATTTGACGGTTGGATTCGAAGGGTTACCTGATCATTTTATGATCACCGAATTTCATTGAAATTGAATATCATTTATTTCCAATCATCCATCACCAAAAAATCGTTGGTTGAGTGGACCCCACTAGGTGGGTTGAAGGGCTTTACATTTCTCTCTGTGAGAAATGGCTGTTCCTCTAAAAAAAAAAAAAAAAAAAAAAGTTCTGTTGACCTTCGTCAAGTAGGTGGAACCTAGTAACTTCCCATTTACAACTACCTATGCCATTAACAATTTGAGAATCTAATCAATCAAATGCCTTGATTGACAATAGTCTGATGTATTTTTAACACAAAATGGATGAAAACTCTATTAGATCTAACATAGATCAGATTAATTAAAGTGAGGGAGCTAATGAGAAGAACCCATTAAACTTGAATTGTGGAAGAGGAGTAACCAAGAAGAAGAGGTAAGGTTGTAAACGGATCGGTTCCGGTCTGTGTCCATGGTGGACCCAGAACCAAAACCATTAAGGAGAAGGTGGAACTGGATCCGGCCTTGGAACCATTTCGAAACCAGTTTTTTGGCTTTGAAACCGGAACCAAAACCAGAACCATATATGGGACAGGTCTGGATCCGGGTCCGGGTTTAAGTAGAGAATGATATTAAAAAAAAATATGATTTTTAGGAGAGATTCTCGAAAATTGAGGTAGTATGTCGGGTCTCGGGTCTATAGGTTCGAACCAAGGTGGAATCGGACCTGGACCCATTTACTTATAGAGGCCTAAATAAGGACTCAGACCTAGTTTTTAACGGGTCAGAACCTCCGGGTAATCGGCGAATCGGATACCCATTTACATCCGTAAAAGGAGGAATTGAAAACACTTTATGGCTATTAATTTTCCTTATTTAATCTATGGACCCTCCGGGGGCGAAAATTAATTGCTTAATTTGACCTTGAATCCGAGTCAAATTAACTACAGGTGGCACTTTGGGTTTAGCTCAAACTGAGTTAAATCCAAAGAAATTTTCATTCTATCAGAGCAATATATTATATAACACATGCATTATTATTCTAATCGTGAAGACCATCTTTTTGTATTCAGTTAAGGCTGGTTGCCAAGTTTTTTAAAATTAATAGAGGTGGTTAGTTTGTAAAAGTTAAAAAGGCAATTGGCGCCTAATTTCCGCGAACCCTAATTTAAATTCACAATTTGAAACCCTTATTATAATTGCAAAGTGACAATAGATCATAAAAGAATAATAAATCTTTAGAATTTTCAGTGGGGACCATACCTAAGAACAACTACTTTCCATTGTTAATAATAGAAGAGAAGGAAAAAAGAAGCTAATGAAGCCATTTGAAAACTCTAAAAAAAGCTTTTATTTTATAATTTTGAGCTTATTTACATATTAGAGCATTTGGTAAAGCGCTGTAATTATATTTCTCATTTTATTACGAAAAGAGAATTGGCTTTAAAAAAGAAATCAAAAGGGCTGGCCTTTTTTAGGAGGGTGTTTTCAGCTAAAACGTGAGGAGGCTAGAGCCTAAAAAATTATGGGTTTTTTAAATGATGTAAATACTTGACTAGTTCTCTTCATAATTCATTTTAGACTTTAATTTACTTTGCTATTATTAGATTGGATTAGAGTTTCCAAACTGCAAAGAAAGTGAGAGAATAAGAAAGGACACATTTAAGACGTGGGTGTTTTTTGTCAATTTGTAACTTATGGAAGGGGTGTTTTTTGTCAATTTGTAACTTATGGAAGGGTGTCTATGTGAATTTAAAATTAGTCTTTGAACATACCAGCTGTCCTTCTCTAATTGCAGAAAAGTACATGTAGTTATCCGTAAAATCTCCATTCAAAAAATTTATGATGGAAGCCCATTCTCTGCTAATGGTCCACAAGTGAAATTGACATGATTGATGTAGACCAAAAACAGTAAACAAATCTCCCTCCGGGTCTTTAAATACCCCATTTCATTCCCCTCCACCAACTCATTCCTCTCCTGGCCCTCCAATCCCTGTAATACCAAGACTCTCTTTGCTGCTGGTGCTTTTCTTCTGCTCATTTGCATATGGCTTCTGATTCTCACACTAATGTCCCAAGGTGGACACCAAATCCAAGCCCACCAAGATTACCCATGGCCAAACAACACCAAGAGATGAGCAGCTTTGATTCACAAGAGGGCTTGTCCTATGGGGAGGAAGGATTCTTCCCTTTCAGCACTGCTTCCAAACCTCATCATTCTACTCCTCACCCATCAGCTATTACCTCTGCTGCTGCCGCCAAGGCTGGGTCTAGCCCAAGTGGTGTGAGTTTTGAAGCGCCGTCCCTGCTAGTTGCACCAGAAATCTACAGCTCCAGGGCTGTGGAGAGGGAGACGTCAAACCAGGAAGAGGGGCGGCGGGTGGGTACTTGGGCTCCGGCGGAAGGCGGCCTGAATGAGGACGGTGTCTTCTTGACATGGGAGGATCTGCGGGTGACAGCGTCCAGTGGAAAAGGCGGCAGTCGGCCCATTCTTCAGGGGCTCACAGGGTATGCACAACCTGGTGAGGTCTTGGCTATCATGGGCCCTTCTGGATGTGGCAAATCCACGCTTCTAGATGCATTGGCAGGTAATTGTGGTTCCAGTTCTTTTTTTTTTTCACCTGAGGATATGACTCAGGAGAGATCGCACATCTAAATCAAATTTGGACAAGGCTTTAATGGCAATAATGACATGTCATCTTCTTCTTCTTATCAACTCTGAGTAAATCTGTCACCCAAAAGCTTGTTGAGTCGTTGGGGTTCAGGTCTCATCAAGTATATGATGGGTTTTTTTTATCCCAAAGTATACGACGGTTTTGAATATAGATAGGCAATTGGGTAGCTCCGTGGATCTCTTTGTATACGTCTAATCTACTTAGATGGCTATAGACTCCTTATCCTTATATAGGTAAGTCACAAAATACCACACTTTTTAAAACTTCTTCCCAAGAAACTCACCTTTCAATATTTATCCCACTGGGAGTATTATTTGTTTTATTATAGGTGAGATTGTATTATCTATTCGCCTATGCCCTCCATACAATGAAGATATGATGGTTGTAATTTGAAACCACATATAATCTTTTGAGAATTATAAACAACCACTTGTACTTTTCAGTTTTCTACAAAATAACTATCTATATTATTTTGAAAATCTCAAGCAACCAAATTTACCATTAAGTCTGTGGTTACTTTTCAATAGTTGCCAAATCCATTGTATTTTGTCCTAAATGGATACAAAACTTTTTTAGATCTTGCCTTACTCACTCAACTTAAATTCAGGCCACAATTTGAAAGACTGTTAAATCATATTCAAGTCAATTAATTCAGGAATATATAGTTCATGGTCAAGGTGGTGAACAAAATCTCAAAAGCAATACCCGTGTATATTTGTAAAGTGGAAAGTTTGGTGGTTTTTTATAATGGCAAAAATATTTACGTATATGCTTTAGATCTTACTTGTTATACAGCACCTGATACAAATTGCTATATTATTTGAGATGTTTCAGCGAGAAGTACACACCAAGTTCCAATGAGGAAACTATTTTATGAAATATAATCGAAGTATCTGCTCTTGTGCCATTGATAATGACCCATAACAGTTTTTTCATGTTAAGCAAAGTTATGTTTTTTAGTGCTTCTTTATGCCTCTAATTCACAACGACCTTTTGCAGGAAGATTAGGCTCAAATACTAGGCAATCAGGAGACATTCTAATCAACGGGCGACAGCAGACACTAGCTTTTGGCGCTTCGGTAAGAAAATCATTCACTTAATCTAGATTTATGACTGAATCCAGTGTTTATGGCCACGGATGAAGAGGTTTGAGGTATGGATTTGGGATCAAACTTGATACTTGGGGTGGTCTCACATAGATCTTTCCATCCCCGGTCCCATCCCCAAATGGGGCCCACAATTGGGACCCACAAAAAAAGTTCTCACATAATATGTGAGAACGGTTCCCATATGTGAGAACGGTTCCCACCTGAATATTACCCTAAAAGGGAAATATTCAGGTGAAAATTAGTTCACTTATTATGTGAGAGCTTTTTTGTGGGGCCCAACTATCAACCCATCCAAACCTAGCAACCAATAGGGAACTCTTTAATTGTCACTAATCCCAAGAATTGGCACACATCCGAATGGACTGAACCGTTGGATCGATGGATGAATATTTTTTTGAATATGAAGCCATTAAACTTGTGGGCCACGGATGAAGAGGTTAGATGCATGGATTTAGGATCAAACTTGATACTTGGGGTGGTCTCGCATAGATCTTTCCATCCCCCCTGGTCCCATCCCCAAATGGGGCCCACAATTGGGACCCACAAAAAAGTTCTCACATAATATGTGAGAACGGTTCCCATCTGAATATTACCCTATATATAAAACTGGAAGATTTACATATAATCACAGGTATTTTGCATGATTACATATAACCAACTGCTGCTTTTACTTTTTACAAATAAGCAACCTCTGTTTATTGTAAAACTCGGAGCGGTGGATGAAGTTTAACATAGTTTACGCAAAAAGATTAAACATTCCTAGATCTAACCTTGTTCAGATTAACAAAAGATGCTCATCCTTATTCAGTTGGCTCAAGTTAAATGATTTTTTTATTGCCCCGATTTTAATTTAAAAGGATTAAGTGCAAGAAAAAAATTTACCCTTTCAAGAAACTTTTTATCCCTGTTCAAAATTCACCATTGACCAATGGTCAAGTTAGTTGACTTAGACCTTTTATTTTTCATATTGATAGAAGCGGTTATTTGTAAAAAAAAAAAAGATGGAGGTGGTTATTTGTAATTATCAAAAGAAGCATATGGTTATATTTATATATATATATATATTTATATATATATATATAAGGAGATGCTCCTATGAGAGCTATTCTAACCTTATTATGAGAGATAGGGTAGGGCGCCTCACATCCACATCCAATGCCCCCTAGCTCTCATCGTAATGTGAGAAATGCTCTTATAAGAGCATTTCCCACATACATACATACATACATTTATATTTATATATATACACACACACACACACATATACATTTATGAGGAATTCTCAAAAACTCCCCATTTAAAAAATGGGAGTTTTTGCCCCCTTTTGACTTATCCAATGAGATTTTACCACCTCACATAGGAAACATAGAAAAAAAAAAGGAGATTCTTGAAATTTTAAATTTCTTATCCGTATTTAACTTGATAATGACACATGTCATAGTTTATAGGCTTAGAAAAGCGGCTTTTTTTTGTGTGAAAAGTGCCAGGGGAGTTTTGTAGTGCTCCTCTATAAATATATATATACACACACACACAACCTATGGACCCATTGATCATGTGACATATTGGATGAGCCCATATATCAAATTTGGGGTCTATTCAATGGCTCTAACCCTTTCATCAATGGCCTACAAATTTAACGATTTTATATTAAAGTAAAAAAATTTAACCATTGATCCAACGGTCCAATCCATTTGGATAGGTGAAAGATTCAATGGGTCTAGTGTACTTAAGGGGATTTCATATGTGTGGATGGTTCGAATGTATTATAAAATCAACTTTACTATATTGTCCCTCACCATAACATGGTGAAGGATGGACGCGCATGAATATTTTTCATATATATATATATATATATATATAGGGAAATGCTCCTATGAGGGATGCTCTCACCTCACTATGAGAGATAAGGTGGGGCCTCTCACATCCATATCCAATGCCAACAACTTAAATGTGGGGGCTCCCACCTTATCTCTCATAGTAAGGTGAGAGATATCTCTCATAAGAGCATCTTCCATATATATATTTATATATATATATATGCATCAAGGGGAAATATTCATGTGCATTCATCCCTCACCATATTATGGTGATGGACAACATATAGTAGGGTTGACTTTATAACACATTCGAACCATCCACACACATGGAACCCCCTTAAGTACACTAGACCCAATGAGTTTTTACCTATCCAAATGGATTGGACCATTGGATCAAGAGTCAATTTTTTTCCTTTAATATGAAGTCAGTAAATTTGTGGGCCATGGATGAAGGGGTTAAAGACATGGGATTGACCCCAAATTTGATATATGGTCTCATCCAGGATGTCTCTTCCCATCCCCCATAAGTCCCATGATCATAGGCCCCATTAAGTTTGTCCCCCACCATATGGTGAGGGAAGGATGCATAGGAATATCGCATCAAGAGACGTCAACTATACATATTTAATTAAAAGAAGTCCAAGAAAACTACAAGAAGAAGAGAGTTCTAGAGATGCTTTTATCCGTGAAATGATTCTTATTCAGCTTACATAGATGAACCACTATACATAGATACAGTGTTAGTTACAACAAGTTAAATATACACATTTGAAGTTCACATAGAATGGAGCCATAGGGGAATTTTACCCAGCTTTCTTTTATGGGCCCGTAGGGATTATACTGGCCCAAAGGGCTGGAACCTGCATTATCAAAAAAAATAAAAATAAATAAAAAACCAGCAATAACAAACTCAGTTGCAGCTGAGAAACAGAACTGAACAGATTCTGTTAAAGACAAAGGAGACTGTTACATAACAGTTTTAATGACCAGCTAATCTATCTTTGTCATCAGTCCATATGGGCAGCCCTATCATCAATCTACAGATTGAAACACCCATTTGTATGTTGTCACGAAGATGGATGGGATTTTAAATTTCATATCTATAATGATCTAGCTATGCCATCTATGAGTATTACCTTTCTGTTTGTAGTAATCTCTACAATTGACTTACATCCAAATGTGCCCACAAGCTAGTTTTCATACTAGATATATGAAGACATAGTAGAGAATTTTGATATGATAGGCAACAATCCATATGAGACCCACCCATGACCAATCTACCACTAACATCTACACTTAGCATGAATTAGCACCAGACAGAATTTGGCACCTCATCTATTCTAGTTTCATTTTTTCTTTTCTCCTTCCTTTCTTCTACTATCCACATGGAATCCAAGCTGTTCAAAAGTAATGCCTTACCAGTATATTCATTTTTTAATCCACATCCAACTCCAATTGGAGTTGGCCTCACCCTAGGACTCATCACTTGATTGCATTTTGCATCGATTGATTATTATTTTTAATTGTGTGTTTTATATGTGACCAATCTGTTGGTAGGCAACTTAGATTGAAGTAAATAAGTACGGACAGTTATTTCCAGCAATTTGCATTTCAAATGTGGACCTCATTAATTAAATTATAGTCAAATGAATTAGTTCATCGAACTCAAAACTCCTAATCAAACGAATCAAAAAGGCTGATCAAATGAACCTACCCCAATCTAATTTTCAAGTTAAAGAGTCTCACTTGTAACCATGAAGTTTTGTTTGTTAATACAGGCCTATGTGACCCAAGATGACACTCTGATGACAACTCTAACAGTCAAAGAAACTGTGTACTACTCTGCTCAGCTCCAGCTTCCTGACTCCATGCCCTTATCTGAGAAGAAGGAAAGAGCAGAAATGACAATAAGGGAGATGGGCCTGCAAGACGCCATGAACACCAGAATTGGAGGGTGGTCCTCCAAAGGTCTGAGTGGTGGCCAAAAGAGGAGGGTGAGCATTTGCATTGAGATCCTAACCCGCCCGGTGCTTCTCTTCCTCGACGAGCCTACCAGCGGGCTAGACAGCGCAGCGTCTTACCATGTAATGAGCAGGATTGTTGGCCTTGCACGCCACGGAGGGAGAACTATCGTAGCTTCTATACATCAACCCAGCAGTGAAGTCTTTGAACTCTTTCATAACCTTTGTCTTCTCTCTGCTGGGAGAACAGTTTATTTTGGGCCTGCTGCTGCTGCTAATGAGGTGATTATCTATCTATGTACTCAATGTGGGCTTTCATCATGTTAAATCAACCATCTATTTCTGAGAAACCCGATTATATATGAACCACTTTATGGTCCTTCTTGCCAATTGGGCTCAATCCAGATCCAGTGTGGAGAAAACCATAATAGCATTTTTTTTCTCTTGTTTGCTGGGAAGCCTCAGTAGGGTTGTTCATGGACCAGGACGGCTCAAGCCCAACCCGCTTTGGGTCGCACTTTGGCGTTAGGTTTTGTACTCGGGCCGGGGTCGGACATTTTTAGGCCCATTTAATCAATGGGCCAGGCCTGGGTTCAATGTTAGAGAGCCAAAACCCATTCTGAACAGGCCCAAATATAAAAATATTTATACAGAGTCATAGAGGGGACTCAAGCACATCCTCTTTTTTTTTGTTTTTTGCTAACGGAGGGTTCCCAACCCTTTGGGTTGGACTATTCCCTCCGGGCCGAGAGAGAAGCCGGGTAAAACCCTTGTGGCCCCTAGGTGGTAGCATAAGTGAACTCAACCTTCGGTCCCTGAAGAGGGGGGAACTGGGGGTCGATACCAAGACCTCTAGCTCCGGAAGAGGGAGGAACCGTGGTCCTGACCACTCGGCCAACCCCTTAGGGTTGACTCAAGCACCTTCCATCGCACCCATGTACGGGTGACAAAACCACTTGGGCTACAACTTTAAACTATGCAAGCAAAAAAATTTTATAGCAAACTCGGGTTGGGCTCTGCCTTACTCCTTTTAAGAGGGGCTGGGCTTGAGCCAGGCACTTGAGGCCTAACTCGTGCTTGGATCTATAATTTAGAAGTCGGGCCAGTCCTGGGCTGGATATACCTCAGCTCGGCCCAACCTGAACCATGAACACCCCAAAACCTCAGTACACTTTTGCAGGTATCACATCACAAATTAAATGGAAGAAGAAGAAATTATCCATAGATGTTGTCTTTTGTATCAAGGATGGCAACTAAGACACGATAGGCCTTGCAATCAAGAGTGATATCAACTGTTGGGTTGATCATGTATGAAACATACAATTATGTCCAGTACATATGATCAATCCTGGGTGTGAGATTCAGTCAGATTGATATATAGAGGAGTCCATATGATATGACCCGAACCCCTTTTCAACCTTGGTCAGAATTTGTGGACAAGGGTCAGATTCTGTAGAAATGAATTTATTGATTACTCTTATCTTTGTACCCATTGCAGTTTTTTGCTGTGAATGGCTTTCCATGCCCATCATTGAGGAACCCTTCTGATCACTACCTTAGAACAATTAACAAAGACTTCGATCAGGTGAGCATAAGGCCTCTCTCTCTGAGAAGAAATCCTCCTATTATGGAATCCCATGTCTTAATAGCTTGTATTCTTAATAGGATATTGAGAAGGGCCATGGAGTCATACCAACTGCTGAAGCCATCGACATCCTTGTGAAGTCATACAAATCATCCACTACATATCAGCAAGTATCAAGAAGGGTGGTTGAGATATGTAAAACGGTAGGCCTACAATTCTAAGTGTTTTTTTTTTTCCTTACCCTTTCCTTTTTCTTTTTTTTCACACCCAGACAATCACTTGCAGAAATTCCTAACCATCAGATCAGAGCTACAACAGGGAATCAATCCATGTGTTTTTTTTTTTTTTTTTTTCCACCTATTTACTATAGTGCTACTTCTACTATATATAGAGTTCAAAACTAGTGGTGGTAATGAGTTGAGTTGAACATTTTTGGTAATTACATGCATGGTCCCAACCCAAATGCAGCCCAATATTGTAATGGGAGTGGAAGTGTAAAGCCAAACCCAACACAGAGTTAAAACAACTCAACCTGACTTTACATGCTGGGTTCTGGTTGGTTTGGTGGGTCATTTTGCAATAAGTGGGGTGGGGTGGGGTGGGGTTGGGCTAACAAGTTGGATGGAAATAATGGACTCAACCAAAATGCAACCCACTTGTTAACCTGGTCAAGAATTTTATTCTAAACCCAATCCGAAAATAGAAAAATGTCAATCTGAGTCCTGAATTATCAGGTTAGGTTTGAGTCATGTTGGCAGTCCAGTCAGGAATTGCCACTGCCGAAACCATTACAACATAATGGTCAATATAATGCCCTAAACCGTTTTATTAATTGGTTCATTTTCTGTCACTTTTTTGTTTTGAAAATCATAAAAAATGAAATATAAAAAAATCACCAATTACAAGAAATTTCTTTTTAGAGTGTTTCATATGGAAATAGAGTTAAAAAGTATAGCATACCATTATAAACAAGTGAAAAGATCCCATGGTGTTGCTAGCTAGGATTATACTAGTGGGCGCTAACACATGATTTTTCATTAGCAAGTTCACTTCTTATTGATCTGTACTGTTATTTTAAACTACGACAGCGTAAATCAAGAGTAGAATATCTGTTTTGGTGTTCTATTTCATTGAAATATATACTGGGCATATGTTAGTGAGGTTCTTAAATAGGTCGTGTGTTCTTTTACAGGAAGGAAGAGCTTTGGATAGGAAAGGAAGCCAAGCCAGCTTCCTCACTCAGTCTTTGGTCCTTACAAGAAGATCATTTGTGAACATGTACAGGGATCTTGGCTACTACTGGCTACGTCTTGCAATTTACATTGCACTGTGTCTTTGTGTTGGCACCATCTACCATGACATTGGCATGAGTTATGGCTCAATTCAGGTAATAAGGTGGTGAAGCCTTTCATTTGATGCCACTTTTTTCAACCTTTCATGCTTGATCCTGAGTGGATTGGATCTTAAAGATCATGATAGTCTAATCTTCTGCTGGTGACCGCCCCTTGTAGCAAGAATGGGCCCATGAGTGAAATAATAGTCCTGATAGGATTGCATATGTGTCTGCCAAAAGCCCAACAAGCCCAGGTACTAATGTTGGATTGTTTCAATTTTCAGGCCAGAGGGTCAATGCTTATGTTTGTAGCTGCATTCTTGACATTCATGGCAATTGGTGGATTCCCTTCATTTGTGGAGGACATGAAGGTTAGTAGATCTTTGTAAACATGATTAACAAATCTAGTAATCTGTGTTTCATGTAGATTGAGAGTTTTTCCAAACAGGCTCGCTGTTCCTATTAACTACATGCATTTCCAACTTCATTCCTTCCCTCAATATCATCAACTGGACTAGTAGTTTTTCAGAGAACTAGTTGATGCACAAAGGGAGAAAAAAAAAATTTTAAGGCCTTACTTTCTTGCTCCACAGATGAATAGTATTCTTGTTCGTAGTTTGTTTAGAGTTTATTCGTAGAACTCTTTTAGTTGATCCAGATTGATGAGATAAGACTCAAGACATCATGATGTGGTGATAACTCATTTTCACAATCCCTTCTAATTCTCCATTGGGCTCATGACAGATATTCGGCCGAGAGAGACTAAACGGGCACTATGGCGTTGCTGCGTTCGTGGTCGGCAACACATTTTCTTCCATTCCTTACTTGCTTCTCATCTCTGTAGTCCCTGGAGCCATAGCCTACTACCTCGTTGGCCTTCAGAGAGGAATCGATCATTTCGTATACTTCTCCCTCGTATTATTCGTTTGCATGATGTTGGTTGAGAGCTTGATGATGATAGTCGCCAGTATCGTGCCGGATTTCCTCATGGGCATTATCACCGGCGCCGGAATTCAAGGAGTCATGATGTTGAATGGAGGATTCTTCCGGTTGCCAGATGATCTCCCCAAGCCCTTCTGGAGGTACCCCATGTACTTCATTGCATTCCACAAGTATGCTAACCAAGGCTTCTACAAGAATGAGTTCATAGGCCTAACATTCCCCAACAACCAAGTTGGTGGGCCACCCGCCATCACTGGCAAAGAGATCTTGAGAAATACTTGGCAAGTTGAAATGGGCCACTCCAAATGGGTGGATCTTGCAATCTTGTTTGGGATGGTGATCACATACAGGTTTATGTTCTTGGGCATCATAAAGGTCATTGAGAAGGTCAAGCCCATGATAAGATCCCTGTTTACAGTCCCTCCTGAGAAAAGCCCATCATAAAGGTCATTGAGAAGGTCAAGCCCATGATAAGATCCCTGTTTACAGTCCCTCCTGAGAAAAGCCCACAAGTGGTGGGGGCACCTTCAGTTGAAGCAGCAGCTTAGAAGCAATGTGTTATACGGTTGCTATGTTCCTTCAATATTGGTTGAAGGAAATAGTAGAACATGGATAAATGGTTAGTATGCATCATCTTCCTTGTATTAGCGCTTATACATAGAAGATATATGTATTACTCATACTACATATATAGTGAGAGACACTATGTACTTAAATGTGTGCACTCCCCTGGAAAGCACTGTTAGAACTCTATAGAAGCTCAAACTGTTGCACACAGAGTAATAGGAAGTTTGTTTAGAGGAAAATTGAATGTAATTGCTTGTGTTTTTGTTGTAATTAAGTCTGGATACTGTGTGAAAAACGTACATGTTTATATGCAAAAATATTCAAGTGAAAAGTGACAATGGCACACACAAGAACCGCACACACCCCAACAGCATATGAATTAAGGATGGTGAGGTTTGTCCTGCAGTTCTACCTAGGTGATGCCAATAAATAGGGGACCCAAAGAATAATGGGTCTAAATATTGGACCCGTCCCCCCAATTTTTTTTTTTTTTTTTTTCTGTTATGGGTCATTTGAGTATTCAGGTTCCTATTTTCATTCTTGTAGTTACCTAGATATCTTAGTTCTCATGGTGTGAGAAAAAAAGTCATTGGACTAGTATTATTTGAGACCTGGAATATGTTACATTTTACAGTGTTGGTATAAAATGCTGTCTATTTCATTCCTCTAAATCTGCACCACCTAGGAGACCACACACATGCCCAGGTGTTCTTCAAAAAGCATCACTCCGACGAGTAGTCCAACCTAGAAGAAAAATTTGCACTTCGAAAAATACAATGGACCTAATTGATTGATTAATTATTTATTTATGATATGATTAATTAGTCTTTTATGTGTGGTAGGCTAGTAGGCCCTTGAAAATGGGATCCGGATCCCCTGTTTGGACCAATCAGGGGGTGACACAATAGCTTATTGAGTTTAAAAACAAATGTGTCACCCCCGACCCTGTTTGGACCAAATAGGGGATCCGGATTCTTAAAAATGTACACTTGTCCTGTTTGAAAGCTGTTCTGGGACCTTATCTTGCAAAAGCTGTAAAAGATCCACCTCACACATAAATGAAAAACAAGATCTGGATTCAAACACATCTTTACAATGGACCTACACACATTTACAGCATTACAATTCTTAATTGGGGCCTATTTGTTTGCTTGAATTCTAAGAATTTCCCCCAAAGAGATGGGTGAGAATTTCAAATGTTGTTTTCCCTTTAGATTTCCAAATGCTCAAGTGCCTCTTTAACATTTTGAAAACCTGATAATTGGAAATTTGGAGAAAGTTTTTAGGAAATTTTTTTTTCAAAAGGCTGAAATTTTTATATGGTGTAGATAGCAGTTATATGTCTACCAAACTTTACCTAAGAATGGCTCACTTTAGAAGTCAAAATTCATTTTTACATACTGCCGAACTCCTTGTAAAGCTAAATCTTCTCTCCAATTAAAGTAGCATGTATTATTTGATAGATTAGGTGTGAAAAATATAAAATCCAACCAATGTCTCAATCCAATGTCATATTCCATTCTAACTGTAATGAAATTTGAGCTGGCACCTAGTTACAAAGAGAAGTGGTATAATTGTTTGGTATCTCTACTCTTATTCAAATAGAATTATTAGGGTTGTAATCTGGTATCTGATTCTTCGATTACCCAAAAGTTTCAACCCGTAAAAAGCCGGGTCCAAAACCTAATTTAGGTTCCGATTTGGTAAATGGGTCCAAGTTTAGAACTCAATTTAGCTTCCGATTGATAAACGGGTCAGGTTCTCGGTCCAAATAGGTTTTCAACCCGTGGGCCTAGGACTCAACATATGAGTATTTTATATTACAAATTGAACCTCAAAATCAATCATTTTTTTACATTTTTATGTATAATACTAGATGTAGTAGACTTGATAAACTGTTATAAGTTAAATGATATGCTTATATATATATTTATATATATATGAAGAGAAATTAGAACCGATTTTGGAACTATGTTCCAATACTCTAGGTGGACACGGTTCTAGAATTGGATCCGTATTTTCCTATTGAAATCAGTTATGGAACCAACAAAACAGGTTTCGAGTAAAAACCCGAACTATTAGTTAGACATAGGTCTGGGTCCGGGTCCAGTATAATTCTGACCCAGAACTGTCCCGTTTGCAACCCTAAGAGCTATCCAAAATATAGTCATAAAAAAAAAAGCTAAAGCTGAAATGAAGCATTTCATTTTAGTCCCATTTTCACAAGAGCTGAAATGAAGCATTTCATTTTAAGAGGATTTGCCTTGACTTCTCTAAAGCGGGTATATAATAGAATCATATTCCAAGTGCTCTTTATTTCCAAACCTCTACCCACTTTAAATATTTAGGAAAATAGAAATTAGAAATAGAGATGCCATGTTGTATTTTATTAAAGAGATGGAACACACACTTGTTAACTTCTGTGTTGCGTGGGGTAAGCACGGTACTGTTAGTGGGCATTGGGTCATTTCTCTTCATGTTTATTTGTTTGTAAACATTTACTCTTCCAAAATTTTTTTTTTTTTTGCGTAAATAAAATTAAATTTAAAAAGCACAAAGAACTCTAACAATAACATTGACCCAACAATAAAAAAAAAAAAAAAAAAAAAAAAAAAAAAAAACACCCCACCAAAATCAACCCCCACCTCTAGCACAAAGCCGCCCTCTCATGTACGATATATTGACTAAATTTCTCTTCCAAATTGACATGGTGATTGCCCCAAGTTTTTAAAGGGATTTTCAATATGGTGGGGCCCTTCTGTTTCGGTGCTCCATGGTTCAATGGAAATCAGTTTTTTTTTTTTCTTTTTTTTAATTTGGATCCAAGGAAGATGGAAGTCAGTTGAATGAGAACAGTGTTGGTAACTCTTCATTGACATAATATGACACTTCAACGTTACGCAAGAAGGCACTTGTGCATGCATAAAGACAATAAAGAAATAGCATTTAGAAGATGATAACAAGACTACTCTAATCAATGACACACACCAAATTACCAACATGTCGGGCCAACCAATCAATATGCGGTCAAGTGTATGCTTTTCCACAAAAATCAATGCCTCCCATTTGTTGGCCTGTGGACCAGGCCGACCCTACGGGCCGTGGTGGGCGAGTCCTGCCATACACCTACCAGCACATCCATGGCACGGCTGGCCATGTATGGTATTAAATATGCCAACCTCACTCAATCAAGAGTGTGTTGCATTTCTACTGTTGTACACTTGTACCCCTTACTTGAAAGGCCATGAGAGAAAGTTCCCATGGCAGCATAGAGTTTAAAAACAGAGGGCAGAACTTATTGTAGTATGGTGAACTTGGATATCATCCTTTCCCAGGCACTGACAGATACCCATTTTGAACTTCATTTGACCAGATTATTTGGATTCATTTAAATGACTCCCATATAGCTTGTAATTTGAGTTGTATGAACCCAGCAGTTTTGGTATTTACAATTTTTTTTTATTCTTGATAATAAACAGTACTCATTTTGTTCTATTCTGAACAATAAATAATATGGATGGGTATTCCTCCCTTTTCTGAAGTTTAGTTTCCAATTACAGTTACATGTAGGTACGAAATGGTTCCATATCAGAAAGCCTATTGTGGACTCTAGGGGTGAAAGTGGGCCGGGCCGTCCGCGGGCGGCGGACAGCCCGCGGACGGCTCGTTATAGGCTCGGCCCGAGCTCGGCTCAAAAGACAAAAGAGCCGAGCTAGGGCTTAATAGGAAGCCCGTGTGCTTAAAAGGGTCGAGCTCGGGCTTGATGAAGCCCGGCTCGTAAGCCTTAGGGCCTACATATATTAATACATATTATATATATATATGTACACTATACAGTATATAATACATATATGATATACCATAATCCATAAATCCTAAACCTTAGTTTTAATCCAACATAAATAATCTCTAAACCCTAAGCACTAAATAATCCATAAACCCTAAACCTAAGCACTAAACCTTAAACCCTAATTTTAATCCAATATAAATAATCCCTAAACCCTAAACACTAAATAATCCATGAACCCTAAACTCTAAATCTAAGCACTAAATAATCCATAAACCCTAAAACCTAAACCTTTATTTTATGATGCTAGCCGAACACTTTATTTTATTCTATGATGCTATTGAAGTTTAATTTGATTTGTATTATTGTTGGAGTTTGATAATGCCCATCTACATTAACATTGAACCATTGTGGAGTGTTGGAACTAGGCTCCCTTTGTTTTTATGGAGTCTTTCTTACTTTAGTTAATTTTATTGCTGCAATCCAAATTATGGGAATGAGAATATGGGATGAATGCATGCATTTGACCATTTTTTGCTCTGGTTTGCATATGCAGATTTCTTTGAATTCCGACAGGATTTTTTTTCCTGAAAATATTTTCTTTCAGCTAGTGCTATATCATTATAAAACAAGCCGGGCTCACGAGCCGTGCCTAGGGCCTCAATCAAGCCGGGCTCAAAGGGCCGGCCGTAGGGCCTCATAACTTAATAAGAATCAAGCCCAAGCCAGGGTTTTTGAGGCCCTCTCGAGCCCGGGCCGAGCTAGGGCCTACTGAAAAATACTAGGGCCGAGCCTAGGGCCTCTCAAAGCCCGGCTCGGCCCGGCCCACTTTCATCCCTAGTGGACTCTTGCTAGATGATTAAGAGAGGAGCATATGTAAACAAAAAAGTTCGGATCACCTATCGCAGTTGTTACACTTTCATCGTGAGTAGACAAATAACAGTCCGCCAATCATTCAAAATTTTAGGTGATTTTATGATTTTCTTTCATCTTATTTAAACCTTTTCAAAACTTCGAAATCACCTGAAATTTTGGATGATGTGGCAAGCTGTTATTGGTCCACTCACGGTGAAGATGTAATGACTGCAATAGGTGATCTTGACTCCAAACAAAAAAGACAGTAAAGTAAGTGAAGCCAACGGGGGTATGAGCAGCAGAGGAAGGAGAGAGCAAAGAAGGGCAAGTGGTGATGTATGTAAATACAGAGAAGCATAGAAGTATGGTTCTAGTCAAGGCCAGCATGCAAAGGAATAATCAAGACACATATGATCTTGAAAATTAGCAACGGAAAAGAGCAGTTACGTGGGGCCTTTTCTTGTACACGGACCTTATACTGATCAAGACCATCTAATTGATGGTCATTAGGTCATCTGCCTTTGCACACTGAAGCTAGTAATGATATTTTTAGACATTTAATCTATAACCATCTTTTGGATACTCAGCAAAAGTTTTTTAAGTGTACAGAGATATGTGTATTAAGTAGGATGATGCTTATTATTAGCTTCAATGAAAAAATAAATCAAATCAACATAGCAACAGCAAAAGAAAGACTATGGGTAAAGTGGAGACAAAAGACGAGAACAAAGCAACATGGGCAGAATCCATTTCATAATTAACTTCAGATGGGGAACGATCCTTTCCCCATACCATGTAGTCCAACAAGATATACAAATTAACCATATTTAATGCATATAATGTTCAAAAAGTACCTGATCACTGTATATCCAAAGCAAAAATCTCCATGTATCAGCCAAAATATTGGGGTACTTACTAACTTAATTATCAGTTTGTTTCACCCTTGTCTGCTAAAGATATTCTAAAAACTCATCAAAAAGTAAGATATTGCAAATCTTCACAAGTTCCTATAAGGGTATTTCAAATATAAACAAAATAACAAAATAGATAAGAAAAGAGATGAGATAGGAGTTCCAATGCATTATAAGTTCTACACTAAACAAAAAGATCTATATCAAGAGATCTAAATATTCCAGTAGATAACCCACGCAAACCTTATTACTAATGGAATGATCCTAACCATCGAATTACGTGATAAAACAGAGGTTCGCACCACACTTCCACCGGGCCTAGTGAGAAGCAGGGTAAACACCCCTGTAGCTCAAAGGTGGTAGCACTAGTGGACTCAACCTTTGATTTTCGAATAAGGAAAAACCGGGAGTCGATACCAAGACCTTTAACTCCGAAAGAACGAAGAACCGTGGTCCTAACCACTCGGCCAACTATATGATTCCTATTTAAAATCAATCATTGATTGCCATGTGGACCACATTCATCTTGTCCGGGGTCCAAAGCCAATCCAGTCCACTCATCAGTTAGAACAGACTAGAGAAAGAAATGGGCGGATCCGAAAAAAGATCAAAGGGTGTACTGAACTGAAAAAAGAGCAGTCAAATGAGCCACATCGGTGTAGCACCCATCATTAAAAGGGTTGGTGCATCGGTGCAGCACCCATCATCAAAAGGGCTTTTTTAAATACACCCACTCTATTTATTAAATACACCCACCCTATTTTTGGGTGTTGTTAGTGGCACCCACCCTATATGCTATGCCTATGTAAGTTAATGTGTTGTCTTATTATAGATGTGATAATATGATAATGTGACATGGAATGCAATACATGCTAAAGAAATCAACACTAACTGTATTTGTATTTTTATGGACTGTGCAAAAGCCACTTTTGTATCTCATGGATCTGTGGGGTCTAAAACATCCACATGCCATGTTTTAAATTAATAAAAGGATGCAATTTTCTGAAATGCTCACCATGCCCCCTAACTTTTACTCTATTTCTATTATAGCCCCTGTAGTTTATGAAATTCGGACAAAGCCTCTTTAATTTTCTGAAAATTTCACAGTTATCTGTGGCAGCTGGTCAAGTGACACCGTTAGCTATTTGAAAAGCTTACCCTTTATGCAATAATAATTCAACCGTTGTAACAGGAAAATTTTATGTGGGCCCTACATCATTTGATCACTCCATTTGATTTAAAGAGTCCATGTGACATTTCCAAGCCATATACTTGTGTGGACATTATCCATCAACTACCCTATGATCAAGGGCCCCACGTAATTCCCACAAAGTCAGCACTAATGCATTGCCCAGCCTGGTAGCCACTACCCAGCATGTGATGAGCCGTTTTGATTCCCTCACTGTGGGAACATACAACATGCATGAGATGGACTCACTATCTTGACAGCCTGGATTGAAGCACAGAATCCACCATGGGCACAAGATTGAGAAGGATAGACACCTGACCTGCAACTGGAAAAGAATCAAATTTGGACTTCATGATAAACTTGGACTTCATTATAAACCTCTTTCGTGGTTTCAAAGGAAAATACTTTTACAAGAAAGGGTAGCCTCTATGGCATCTCAAAGGGAAAACACATAACTCGTGAAAATGAAATCGTTTTCCTTTACAAGGACAAGTATGAGTTTGAGTGCACCATCTTGCATCTAGGATTTCAACCTTTTCTATGTTAACACTAGGCGTGTTTAGATGTGCAGTGAATTGTAGTAATGTAAGGTGAAGCATTAAATCAAGAGAAAATAAAATATAGTAGGTTATTGTGGTCTTTTGTTTTTAGTTGTTTGATAAGAAATCTATTTGACTTTTTGTGTAAAAAAAAATATTTCTTCGTTATTTAGTGGAGAAAGGAGATTGTTTTTTTTACTCTTTTTTTTGAAAAAAGAGGAGGAAACTTTTAATTTATGTAATTTTAATATGACCCATTCTCTTTTCATGTTTGGATAATGAAGGCTTTACTTCACTTTAACTTTACTAATTAAGTGCCAAACACGTCCAAAGATAAATTGGAGGGTCTAGTTACATTTTTGTACTGTTTGACTATTGTTAGGGGGAGATTTTAGCAAATACACAAGATGTAGGAGCTTTTTTGGGATTGTGTGAAAACACAGGTGTGTTAAAAAAAAGTGGAAGGGTGGGGGTGGGGGTGGGGGTGGGGCCGGGGCCACAAGGCACAAACAATGCACTTCACGGTTCTCAGTTTGAGTTAGACCGGAGGCCATGGTGAGGGACATGTGAATCAGTGAATGTAGGCAGAGTCAGGGGTCCCACTACAGAAAAGAAGATGGTGAGTGGTGACGGGTCGATTTCATTGAAGGTCGACGTACAGTCATACATTCATACATGCCTGGTCACCATCATGATGGTCCATCCCAATTCCCAATGAACCCTCTTTTCTTGATGGATTTGCAATAGGGATTTTGTAAATGCACCCACCCTATTTATTAGATACACCTACCCTATATCCCAGGTGTCTGTCTGATTTTGGATCGATGTGATATTGAGTCGATGTGATATTGAATCAGGGTGGAAATCGCCAGGAGACAGCACCGTTGCAGCCCGTCTCGCTGCTGCTGTGTTTCTCCCTATCTCGGTATGCTTGCCATTTTTTTTTTCCTGCTGTTGACTTGGTTTCGTGAATCAAAAAGTCTACTTGTCCCGAGTGTCATGTCCCGGGACAAGCCCGACTCCATAGGGGGAGGGCATTTTGGCCATTTGCCAAATCTCAAGATTTCTCCCGCTTACAGCCTCACAGGATCTGGACTCTTTGTCATTGATGCGCGAGCGTAATTACAGTCGACCATCGAATGGTAGTTTGTTCACAAGGCCAATAATGGTGTGGCCCACCTCTTCAAGTGTCACCCATTGCTTGATACGACACACCACCCCCACAAGTACAGACTACACATCCCTACACGGGTAGGAATTGTCATTAAAATTCGGGTTGGCTTATTTACATTAAAAAATAATAATAAAGAGCCGCAGAGAAACGTGAAGGAGGACGAAAACCAAGGCGACGAAGGCACAACATCCTATTTCACAGGCATGATATAGAGAGTGGGTGCAAATAGCAACAACAAAAAGTCTAAATCCCGGGACTGGCCCGACTCCATAGGAGAAGGGCATTACCATAATGCCCTTCTCCTATGGAGTCGGGCCAGTCCCGGGACAAGTAGCATTACTCTAGCAACAATAGGGTGACCAACCCTTCTACTTGGACAAACTTTTTTGCCAGAATTTGGGACAACTTCCCATGTGGCACAATCCTAGAAGTGCTTTTTCCCCCTCTCTCAAAAGTTGCACCTCTAAGATTGTGCCACATGGGAGTTTGTCTAAAATTCTGGCCAAAAAGTTTGTCCATTTAGACTTTTTGATAGGGTGACACAGGAAGAAAGTGCACTTTTTTTAGTCCTCTTCAAGCCAGAAGAGTTGTCAACTGATTTGACATCCACCAATCACCTCCTCAACTGATCCGTAGTTAGAGTTGCTTTTTGACGGTTTTCACTTTTCACTAGAACTCTTTGGATTCACATGTGAGAGCTCATGCAAGCACATATGCCGACATCACGACGTACATTGGATCACCAATTAGGCCCTTCCATTTGTTTGGGTTTCTATCTTTCTTTTTTATTTTACTTTGGTACGCAAGTCAAAGGAGTTGGGACTCACAAAAGCACCCACACTCACAGGAAGAAGACGCACGCACATGCGTGAAAGAAACATATCCAAAGAGAGATCCAAAGATCATTCCTTAATCATCTGAATAAGAGGCAGGGTTCCCAAATCCCAACCTATTGACCCTTTTAGAGATGCCTAGATGGCTTAGATGTCTTCATTGACTTGCAAATGGTGGTCGCTACATTGATGCCTTCTGGATCAAAGGTCTCATTACACCATCTTCTTTGACCCTACTGATGAAAGGTGGAAGATTCTTACAATGGTGCATGCTTGGAACAATAGCATTAGAGCATCATTTAGACAAGTCATCCCCGACTACAATCGTCGTGATCACGACAAGCAACCCAAAGTCTAAGCTTGGAGTAAATGGGTATTGGACGAGATCCAACTACTTGAATTTGCCAATTAGCGAGGACAATTGATTGATGTTACCATTTTGTTAGGTTTTATAAGTGAGTTGGCTAATTCATTGGGTTGTTGACAAAATCGGGACTGAATTTTTCAATGTATTTGTTAGAATGACTACTGTTCTTACAAGCTTAACAGAATCTGCATCCACTCGAGCACAACTTAATTCACTCGAGCGCGTCAGGACAAAGGCTTCGCGTGCTCGAGCGCGCATGCATGCGCTCGAACGCATCAAGGAAGAATTGTGAAGTCCGAAACAGAGGCTTCGCCCGCTCGAGCGCGCATGTAGGGCTAAAAAAATTCGGATTTGACGAATTTTTTCTCTTCTTTTTTGTGGATGACCTAAACATATATATTGAGCACTAATATTCGTGGGAGGGATCTCTTGACAACTCTTTGGTTTTCTAGCCCTAATATCTGTGACGCCCAAGAGTCCCACATCGACTATAGAGAGGAAAGTGAATGAGATTATATGGAGATCTTACACTCTTACCTTGCATGAGGCCTTTTGATAGGTTGAGGCCCATCACAAGTAAAACCGTGAGGCCCGTGAGCCAAAGCGGACAATATCATGCATGCGTGAAGGGTGGGGCATTACAATTGGTATCAGAGCCGACTCTCGACTAGTTCGAGTGTCCGGCAGGCTACTGCACAGGGACGTGCAGCCCTAAGAGAGGTGGATTGTGACGCCTCGAAGTCCCACATCGACTACAGAGAGGAAAGTGAATGGGGTTATATGTAGATCTTATATCTTTACCTTGCATGAGGCATTTTGATGGGTTGAGGCCCATCAGAAGCAAAACCGTAAGGCCCGTGGGCTAAAGCGGACAATATCATGCATGGGTATAGGGTGGGGCGTTACAACATCTTTCAAAGAGAGATCTAATTCTTCTCCAACGTTTTCATCTCTGTTGATCTGAAGTTCTGAGCATTGGAGTTCTTCTCATCTGAGTTTAAATCATCTTGAAGACACATTCAAGATGATTAGTTCAAGCACGGCGAGTGGTCGGCAAGTGAGCACAGTCCTTAGGTTGAGTCAACAACTGGGTAAGGGTGTGAGATCTTACTTGTAACTTTCATTTGATTTAGTACTTAGTTGTCTGTTGGCCTAGACGATAAGGCCCGTGGTTTTTTCCCTTACAGGGTTTTTCTACGTATAATTCGTGTGTTCTGTTTCTTTGTGTGATTGCTTAATTTTGTCTGAGTTTTGGTTTAGATTTTCAGAGTATTTCATCTTTATTGAAATCCAATAGAGTCTGAGTTATTGGGACTTGAGCCTGTGTTAAAACTGAGAATTTCACATTTATTAGATCCAAATCCAACCATCCAAAATTGCACCCATTACCATAAGTCTATATAAATTGCATACAATAATTTAAGTCGGCCCTTAATCATTGGTTAGAATAATATTATAGATATTAAAATATAATTTAATAGATTTATTAATTTCACCACTTTAATGCAAAATGAAACTTTTCCATTCTCTTTATTCCTGCTGCTTGGCATGCGTACAAGTGGGCCCATGAAGGATTCTTCGTGGTTAGAGTTTCACATCCATTCACACCTATTAAAAATCTTCATTCCGTACTCAACCCCAGCGGCTCAAATATTAACTATATAAGCTATAATATGCTCCTGCGTATGATCCCGATGGGTAGCTCATTTGGCATAAGACCACGGTTTGCGCTCGAAAGTTGTTGGTTCGAGACTGCACTATCAAATTGGAACCATAGGATATGTATAATTTATTTATCTTCCTTGCTTGCTTTTATGATATTTTATAGTTTACTCCTTATGAGCATAGATAAAAAAATCGGCCGATACCGAACCAATATCTCAATGAAATATCGGTATCGGTCAAATATCCTCAAAATATCGCAATTTCTCGGCCGATATTCACTTTATGTTGGCCCGACCAATATCTCGGCCGATATTTTGAAAATATCGGCCGAGATGTGATAAAAAGGGTAAAAACCCTAATTTTTGCAACCTTTTCCCATCTTTATCTTCTTCTCTTCTCTTCTAATCTCCTTACTACCTATAGCAGCAGCCCTACTCCCTCTTGCATATTTTCAAATCCTACATCTATTTTTTGAAGAAAATATTATCTAAGGTAAGAGAAAATCAACGTAAAGCATTTTATTATGTATTTTTTTGAATTTTTAGCTGAAGCATAGAAATCATTGGGTTTGCCTTTTGTGTTGTGTTCTTCATTTAGAAGTTAGATCTACATACTTTCATGTTAGATCTACTCATACACATGATTTTGAACTTTTTTTTTCATTTTTTTTATGTTCGAATTTTTTAATATTTGAATTATAATATATCATTTTTTGGGGATTTCACCTTAAATATGTTCTTTTAATGATTCATGATCATTGTATGGTGTATAAATGATTGATCTACATACTTTTATATTAGATCTATATATTTAGAATTTTGAAAATGATTTTATTAAATTTTTTTCCTAAAAATAATTGTTGTTACTTGTTAGAATATTTGTGATACTAAAAGTTTATTTGATGATTGAGTTAGTATTAAGTGATGATTGATATGTTATCTTTATTTTCTTATATTTTACACTAATAAATTGATCATGAGCATCAATAATGGTTGCATTATATGAAATACTAAAGAAAACAACAAACTGCTACATAGATAGGACTCATAACTTACGGTGACCGAGATTTTGATTTATTGTTGTTACTAATGGAAAAAATATTTTTTTCCAGCATTTTCTAATATTCTGGATTTTTTGAATATTTTTGTGAAATTTTTTGGATTAAAAAAAATTCACACCGCAACGACGGCAACGGACCGATAGCCGCGACCAATACCGATATCATATCGGTTTTTCGGCCCGACTGATACCGCTACTTTAAACCATGCTTATGAGGCCCTCTTTCATCTTATCATGTTGAAAAAATGTTCTCTTGCGAATTGTTCCCATGGGAGCTGCAAGTCCCCGCTAAATTTCAAAGGTGAGTCCCACATATGCCACCCACAGGATCCACATGTGAACAGTTTACAAGAGGAAATGTCCAGCATATATAATTACACAAATCCCTTGGGCTTTTCTCTATTTTTTTTATCTTGTTCAACACAAATAGCATCAAATCTTTGAAATGGGTCGAAATAAAATCATTTGTTTTACCAACTTGGATACCCCATTCAATGTGTAAACCTGGTCAAAAGTTACTTTTATCAATTGTACCCTCATTCACTTTCACATGCCCTCCGTTTCAACCATTGCCAGTGAAGAGCAGTAAAGTTGAAGGACAGCAGAGTAGCTATCTTTTCTTTATGACGTTTTTACTTTTGAATATTCTAAATACACCCAGGCTAGTTACTAGATACACCCCTGCTCTATATACCCTATATCCCTGTGCATGCGATTCGTGTGCATGTGAGCGTTGATTATGTGACAAAACTCTCTTGACACTTTTGGGAAAATCACCCATTGTATTTCAAATTCAATTATTTTTTTTCTTCAGCAGTTCCAATTCTCTGGTACTCTTGGGAAGTGCACCCATTGCATTTCACTCAATGATAACTACGTGACAAAACATCAATCTCTCCCACTCTTCAAAGAGTGTATATGGTCTCAATTTGACCACTTGCAAGTTTCAACGGTGCATATGGTCTCAATGTGACCCCACTTACAAGTGGCCCCACCTGATAAGTGTCCAAGTCCCCACTTACAAGACTTGCAAGTGGCCCCACTTGCTGGGAGGGGGTATCAAACAGTCAGGTGGTCAAATGGTGGGCCCCACTTGCAAGTCTTCAAACGGTGGGCCCCACTTGCATGTGATTGAAATCCATTGATCGTGAGCTAACTTGTCCAGAGGGGGTTCAAAATCATTAATGGGCCCCACTGGTGGATTGAAAAGAGGCTGGCCTCTCGTTCACAATATAGAAGATATTGGTGTATGGTCCACTGACTTACCAAATTCTAGTGATAGTGTAGAATTTCTTTTTTAATAAAGAAGAAGATAAAAGGTCTGTAAGGTGTTCATCTCCGAAAATTCATCATCCATCCTACTAGATTTAGGTACAATATTAACTTTTATTGGAGATGAGTTTCTTTGTATGGTAATTTGAATTCATAAAAAACGATTGTTAGAGAGGATTGATATGCAAGGATGTTAAAACTGTGGGGGCGAACCCAGAAAATTCTCTTTTGGGGGTGTAAGAAAAAATTTATTGGAAATGGGGCAAATGTTAAAAAGAAAAACATATTAAAAAAAAAAAAACATACCCTATATGGCTATGATCTGACCTGATCATTTGGTGGATGTGATTGTGACCACCTATATCTACCTCATTTCTCTCTCTCTCTTGACTACTTTATATTTTACTACTTACAATCACACTCCATAAATAATGTGGAATACAACCCAATTGGCCATGCAACGTCCCATCCCCCAAGCCTGATGTGGTCTACCGACCAATTATGGTGGGGTTTTTATTTTTATCTTTGTATATCGGTTTAATGCAATATTGAAAACCCCACCATAAAAACCCCACCATAAGTAAAAATATTGAACAAAGATAACAACCTCACAATGATAAAAACCCCACCATAAAGAAAAATTTAAAACAAACTTATTCAAACATATTAACACATGTTACATTCCTAATCTTCCAACACAATGGTTTCAGAAGGAAACCTAGATCACATATACATGAACGCATTAATTCGCTCCGCATACAGGGTAGCCCATGCAGCCGCACAATCATGCCTGAAGTGAACCCATTGAGGCATAATGGGAAGCATCGGGTAACCATCTGTCAATACAACATGACCGTAGTGATTATTATTTACGTACCCGATTGCGATTGCAACATGTTGATACGACGGTGGTGGAGTAGATCGAAGTGGCAAATACATAAAGCTCTGTGCAACACTTAAAACATGTAATACAACATTGAACTTCGAAGCAATTAAGAGACCCATGTCTGGCATGGTCATCCAATGCTCAATCGATGCTCCTCTATCCAATGCTCAAACCTGGCCTTGGAGCCTGCCCTGTGATGGTTTGACGAATCCGGATCCTTAAAGTTTAAGGCTATAACCTAGGGAAAAAAGAAAAAACTCTAAAAGTTTAAGGAGTGTAACTCAACAGTGGGGCCTACCTAATAAAATTCAAACTATTCAATATAAATACACTCTAGGTATATAATATCTTCAGATTTTACATCAACTAGATCCACTCATCTCCCACGTAGGATGATGATAGATCAAAACCTTCCAGGTTATATCCCCATCCTAGAGTTTGGATCCTCTTTTTGCAGCTTTCACTCGTGAACGAGACAATAAATTCATGGAGCCTAAAAAGAGTTAATCTGGACTCTTCAAGATGAATGTATCCCCTTCTATCCTCGAACTTCAGTTCCAATACTATAGAATGCTTTCGTCACGTGATCAATCATACAGTGGGATCGGCTCTATTTATACTAAAACTTGAAAAATTATCATAATACGGAGGTGACATTCATCTTGAAAGTGTCCTTATCAGCTCTCAATTAGCCCACCATAGAGTTCCAAAAATTTGTTAGCCTTGTAATAGCTTTCATAAGGAGGAATGGAGAGCTCTCCCCTGCAAGCCCTAGGGAATAACAGCTATGAGAAAAAAAAATGAGAATCTCGAGGTGATCCAACGGCAACACGCATATTACACGCATGAAACATGCACTCTCTGCCCTCTCATTGGATACGTTCTCTGATTCAACTTGACAGCGACCTTTTTTAACTGCCTTTTCTTCATCTGAAAGAAGAGATTGGTTCGATTGGCTTTAATTTTGCCGTACATGTGTCAGGTAGGTCATAGATTTTTTAGGGGATTATACTAAAAATTGCGTACTGCCAGTCTGCCATTTTCGGAAAGGCGACAAGGAGGACGTAAACCAAGACACCCCTATTGTATAGGCTAGTATATAGATCGTGTGAATATAGCAACACCCACTTACTTTTCACCCACTTGTATCCATAGGTGGCCCACACACGTGCACAACCCATTAACTTCTGCATTTACTGAAATGATCAGGACAGAGTTGAAAGCATTGATGAAGGGATCAGGCGTCGAAAGAAACGACTAGAGCATTATTATCAGTGATGAAGAAAACAGTACTAGTTATGTCAAAACTCACCATGGCCCTTCTAAGGTCCAAGGCATAGAACAGTCGTGGCCTCGTGGGCATGTATCTTACGGCTTATCAAGAAACACGTATATAAAAATGTACATGTATGTCATATCTGAAAAATAGAAATTAGAGACCTAAAGATCTAACTTAGTAACAGATGTTATCATATCTATAATATGTTATGTGTCATGATTTGTCCATGCCCTAGCTTTGATATCCCCAAGAACACCCATCTAATTCAAAAAATATGGAAGCCGTCGAGAGTGCAAACTCCTAATAAAGCAATGTCCATAACTCTATTGTACAAAAAATCCGTCGATCCGTAAATCCAATCCGATTCAATTCGATCCGATCCGCGGATTTTTACTCGATCCAAAGGTAAATGGATTGGTGACGGATTGAAAATTTTGTAATCCGTTATTAACGGATCGGTGGCGGATTTCACCCTCAATCTGCGGATTCAATCCGATCCGATCCATTGACATTAAATATAAAAATATATATAAGGAGTCTAAATATAAATTAAGATGTCTAAATTTAAAATAAGAAAAAAAATTAAGGGGTCAAAATGTAATTTTTTTACAACAAATTTGATATATATTTTTTAACATTTGATTGACTGGATTAATCCGATCCGATCCGGTCCTCCACGGATCGGATCGGATTGGATTTCAACAGCTACGGATTGGTGATGGATTCCAAATCCGTCAATCTGTAGGTAACGGATTGGTGATGGATTTGGCTCAATCGGCACCAATCCGATCCGTGTACACCCCTACTTAAATCTTTGCAAATACTACCAGTGCCCTTAAGTCTTTGAACAATTATTTGGTATTAACACTGAAAATGTGTGTGTGTGTGTGTCTCTCTCTCTCTCTATATATATATATATATATATATATATATATATATATATATATATCCAAATACACATCCAAACACATGCAAACTTAAACAAGATAAAAGCCAAATTTTAAAAACAACAATTGTCAAATAATGGAGCCTTCCATCCCCATCGTCAAACATCAATTGATATTAGCATTAGTATGACAATTAAAGGGAATTAATTCCAAATAAAATGGGATTTTAATATATATATATGTGTGTGTGTGTGTGTGTGTTACACATATGCTCAGACTGTAATTCCATTTTTCATATCTTGTAGCATTCAGATGCGGTTGAATCTAAGAGATGTGTATTCGGTATTCCCATTGTGCCAGATTTTCTCATTATACTCTCAATTTTCTCATAATTTCTTCCAATATCTTCATTTTCTAACCGTATTTCTAAAAACATCAAATTAGGTTCTTGATTTAATGATATGTGTTTCATATAATCGTATTTTATTTTATACAAAAAAAAAAAAAAAAATCGTCTTTTATCAGATGTCATCAAACAAATCCAGATTATATATTTTATTGGTTCAACGGTGGTCCCCATGACCACATGTCTAATATGGAAAGCCCCTGTAGTTTTGCTGAATTTTAGGGCCTATTTGGCATGCATCATTCCTGGTCTGGAAATAGATTCATTATGAGTAAAACTTATTTGGTAATATTTTCTCAGAATTTGTTCTAAATGAATAAAATTTGATTATATTGTACCGAAAATGGACAATACACCCATTCATTTTCCATTGGCCCCTCAAGAATTCCTGCTTTCCCAAGGAAAATGTCCAACTGCATTCCGTCCTTATCATTTGTTGGCTTTCCTAACGGGAGGGGCTTATCTTATCTGTGGTTAGGACCTACAGATTTAATCACATCAATAGATGCCGACAGTGCGCAAATGAGGATCAAGTCAATATAATTAAATTGAGAGCCCAAGTCAATAAGATTTTCAAAGTTTGGAACAATGGATGATATGCCAAGCATTATCTGATGATGGCCGGATGTGTCACGACCCGGGCCCGAGACCGGACTAATCGGGGCCTAATCCCCGGGTCGCGAATCCAACATACTTACTCCCGTAAATCTCGAATTAACCGAAGTTAAGACGAAGACTCACAAGGGATCTAACATACATACCTGTCAAATGTACATTTTTGCGGAAATATATATATACATTGACAATAGTTGACTTTACATTACAAGTAAAGTTCACTTATACAAAAATATAATCCAATGAAGTCCACCACTGCATATTCACAATACAATGCAGGGGACATCTAATTACATTTCAAAATGATATACAAAAGTATCTATCAATGAATTCCCAAAATAATCTCAAAACATTAAAATCAACGCCCTCCGAGCTACGCCCACTCGGCTAAACCTCCTGGAGGTATCGGATGGGCCTCCTCCGCACGCGGCGCGGCCTCTGCAAGACCGGGAGGGGCAACTGGGCCTGTAATGCCATCAATAACACTATGAACACGACGGTTCAACAATGTATAAACACATTTATGATAACACATGCTAAACTTGTCCTTTATCAATATAACAACTCTAGACAATTACATCTAGGTTAATGCAATATCATGTACAGTGTAGCCCATTGATACTCAATGGCTAAATTTTCAATTACAATAGTATTATTATCATTCAGTTCAATGTCTTTCCAAAAGAAGCATTATTCAGTTCATTTCATTTATTTCATGTCATTTCGTTTCATTCGTGTCTTCCAACGGAAGAAACTTAAGCACAAGGCGGAAGGGCAAACCGTTCATGGCCTGGCTTTACTTCACTTTCGTTTAATCAATTTAATTAAGCACGAGGCGGAAGGGCGAACCATTCATGGCCGAGGCTTCAATATTGTTTCAGTTTCCTTACATGGCTTATCAATTCATTGACTTTTCAGTCTATATGTGGGATCTACCAGTGTCTTGATCAGAGATCACTGGCATCACCACGGAGCTCCGGAACACCCCAATCATCTGCTGCAGCAGGATTAATCATTATTCATTGCATTTATTCATTGTTCAGTGGTTCAGTGTATTCATTCATTGTTCGGTGGTTCAGTGTATTCATTCATTGTTCGGTGGTTCAGTGTATTCAGTCATTATAGACTCAAGGGAATTAAATGAATCATTAATCGTTCACGGTCCTACTTGTCTCTATCCCAAATTTAGACAATTTCTAGGTGTAATTATTAGTAACTAAATGCACGTGTTATTTTCGATGGACATCACATTTTCATTTAATATGTGCATTTAGCCCCCAAAAATTTTCCACCCACAATATCAAAATCCACTGGACTCAAACTGAGTCCCACAACGGTCCGATCGATTGGACAAATTTTTGCTTACAATTTCATGTTTGGGCCAGTATCAGGTTCGCTCGAGCGGATCCAAGTTCGCTCGAGCGGACCCAGACAGAACCTTCATCGCACGAGCGCACATAATGTTCGCTCGTGCGGACACTTTTCACGTCAGACAGTAACTTGTTCGCTCGAGCGAACTGTCCAGAACCCAGATTCCGGATTCTGAACATTCACTCTTTCATTCATTCATCTCAACCACCATTTGCATGCCCATTTAAGGATCTCCTATCCTCCCCTCATCCATCATTAATACACAAATAGCACTTCTATTCCATCATTAATACATCATAAAATTTATACAAATCACATTCAACCTAATCTCCATTTCATAAGAAAGAAAAGGGGTTTTGAGAACCCATCTCTAATAACTCAAGGAAACTTATAGATTAGCATTTGAATCATAAATGAACATTTATACTTGCCTTTAAAGCCTACTAGCAAGAAATCCCTTGATAGCTTGACTTTGAGGTGAGAAATCCCCAAATCCAAACCCTATTTCCATAAAACACAAGAAACACTATCCTATGAGCTAATCGGCTAGAAACCATATCTAAGCACTCATTATAACTTGGAAAAATCCTTGAAAGCCCTAAGTACTTACTTGTGATGTGGGTAGGGAGCTCTTGAGCCTTCCTTTCAAGTTCCAAGCACTCCAAATGGGGAATATAAGATGAGGAAGATGATGAAGAAGATGAAGCTTCTTCAAAACTTGCTTGAGACACTCCAATCTCACACTCTCTCTCTCTTGATGAAGAAGGATGGAAGGAGAAATGGAATGCCTAGGGTTTCCTCTACAATGAACTTGAGATGAATGAACCCAAAGGTTCATTTCAATGCCTTATAAGGGCATTTTGCAACTAGACCCTCTCTTTCTTTCTTATTTTCAATTTAAGTCAAATGAAAGCTCACTTGAGTCAATACTCGTCGGATGACTTCGAGCCTATTATGAAAATTAACGTACTCGTCGAGATACACGTGTGGGTATCAAGAGTTTCCGTATTCGACAAAATAGGTATAAATCCGTATTTACGGGAAAAGGCCTTGTTCTCTTAGTTTGAGTTTAAAATCTCATTCAATCCCCTTCATTATCATTTCATTAAGCTTAATTCAATCATTTGAGACTAATCTCATCGAGCTTAGTCATTAGCCATCATTAGCCTCATTAAACGTGACTAATTAGTATTAACTTTAATTAATTAGAGTTAATCTTGATTAACTCGGGGCAGGGTCTTACAGGATGAAAGACTGGGTCCTTAATTATTCACATTATAGATGAAAACCATTCATATATGACCTCATTTGCCAGTAAAATAAGTCTCCAACATCTTGGTATTTATTTTTGAAGTCTTGTAGTTCAGTAAATATTGGTTTGCAGTTATGTATGTTGTTGACTAAGCTAAAAAAGAGCCTTCCAAACTTTTGTGGCCATGGCCCTTATCGGCCTATATGCCAACATCACAAATCACACTTAACGGTTGGCCTTGACCTCCCATCCATTCGATGTGTGGTTTGGTCTTCTGTTTTACATTTTAATGACGGATTAGAAGAAGGTACCTTAAAACCATGCAATGCGTACAGTTAATATTTTCTTGGAGCCAGAGACTACCAACTACCGTAGATGTCTTCCATTGCTCTTCCGTTTCTCACAATCTTATTGCTCGACACTAGATGGATGGAGTAAAGCTTTAATAATGATGACATGATGTCCATCCCACAACATCATCTAAACCAAACTATTTATATCTTAGGACCTTATCTTCATTCTCTCAATCTTAAGTGTGTAAATGGGGCTACTCGCGACCCCTTCTCCAATAGATGGAAATAGCACTCATATAATTTTGGAATTCCCGAGAAATATAGTCACCACAAGAAGTTCTTCACATAAATATGTTAATTAAACTGTATTACCTTTAAATCTCTGCCTCTTTAGATCTTTCAAATGGCATCAGAGCAGTGACCCAGTAGAACTCCTGTAAATTTGGCTATGACACAAGGGGCCTAGCCCGGCCCTAAGAAATGAGGGCTTTTGTTTCTGAGGAAAAGCTTTAGGGTCAGGCTTGGACGATTTTTTGCAAGCCCTAAAATTATAGACCAGGCTTGGACAGTAATTGCCCGCCCCAACCCTAGCCCTCCCACTTCTATTTACTTAATATAATATATGTATTTTTATATGTAAACATATACTAAAATGCCCTTATCACAATCATTTAGTAGTTAGTAGTAATAAAATGAGGATATAAAGGAAACTTCATGCCCACCTACCCATTATAAACCATCCTAAAATTCCATCTAGGCCTACTTGGTTCATTTCATATGTATATTTAATTATTTAAGTTATGTATTATACTTAATACATAAGCAATTAATGTTGCAGGGTTGCTTCTAATCCCTTATTCTAGTTTTATTACTTCTTATTTAGGCGTTTTACATTATTTTTATATGTTCTTGTTAGTGCAAAAGTGTGTGTACTCCTTCCTGTTAATGAAGTTACACTTTTCCTCTATAAAATTAGTTCAGATGTGCCAACCAATTACATATAGGTAGTTTGTGTGTGCATGAATCTTTAAAGATATAAGGTGATCCAAATATCCTTTTAGTTAGTTAATTATAACTCTCATTTTTTAAAAGTCTAAACTGGTAGTTGTGACTGAGATCCAACAATGCTTAATAGTCAAATCAGTATTAAATAGAAGATAATGTCAATTGATAATAGTATGCGAATGTAATTAGTTTAAAATCTTCAAAGATAAGACACTGCTAGAATAATTTCATACGATAAATTTTTGTGAAATGTGTAAAATAGATCAAACTCTATAGTGTTTTACTTCTTTGAACATATCTCTATACACAAGTCATCAAAGTACGTATGACTTTGTCCGATAAAAGAAAATTTTTTTAGACAACTTATATTCTCCAAATATTTTCTTAATGATTCCTTTGCAATTGACATTAGACATAATAACCACTGGTTAACACTTAGTTTCTTGGTATCAATGTAAAATGGTAAAAAACAAAAAAGAAAAAAAGAGATAATGATTTTCTTGTTTTAAGGCCCTGAGCCTTGTTCTGGCCCGGCCCTGACCCTTAAGGGTATGGTAAGAGCGTACGTAATGCAAGCCCTTTGAGGACTTTGGCCCGGGCATATATATAAATTGAGGGTACGGGTAGGACAACCTCGAGCCCTGTCCGGCATGGCTCTTTGACAACCCAAAGTAAAAGTCTTGAGGTTAGGGCCAATTATGCATGTTCAAGCATCTTATATTTTGGCTATGATTTCAACACCATTTAGTAAATGCAAATGTTAAGTATCATAAAAACAGATTTGATCTAGTAGGCCATTGACATTAATAGGATCAAAAGAGCATGCTGCGACTCTACCAACGGTGGTGGACCCTGGGCAATGTAGTAATTTGACAACGTTACTTCTATCCAATTTGACAATCATTGATTGTCACACATCCCACTGATAATAGAGAGGTTTCATGATGATGGAAGATGCACATTAAAATCTGAAAAAATTCTCTCTCTCTCTCTCTCTCTCTATATATATATATATATATATATATATGAGCAAGACTCTCCTAAGCTGGAGCTTAGCTTATCCTAAGCTGGTCCCACAAATCAAATATGATTAAATATGTTTTTTGCATGATAGAACTGAAAAATCCAGTTCTGATTGGATTTATTTTGATTTTGGAGACGATCATCATGCAAAAAACAGTATAATCGACTTTGATTTTGTGGAACTAGCCCTATTTCAATTTAGAATAAGTTAAGCTGCAGCTTAGGAGAGCTGGCCCCTATATATCTATATGTATGTACGTGTATACACGCATAGATATAGTATGATACTGCTGCGCCGGCACTTGTGTATATATGAAGTAAGCATAACTAACGCTAAGCATGTATATATGAAGTAAGCATATCCAACGCTAAGCATATCCAACGCTAAGCATATCTAACGCCCTCTTCATGCTCTCGGATGCTTGTCCGCTTGGTGCACGGCATTGACCGGATGTATACGAGGATAAAAATTATAAACAAGTGGCTGAGGACAGAAATACATGCATCATTCTTGCCTGTACAGAAGCTTTTTTTTTTTTTAAAGTGCAGACCCAATTCACACACAGTTGTATTAAAATAAAAAAAATAAAATAAAATAAAATTCTTCTAAAATTATTAAACTTAAGGGCCATCTATCAAAGGAATAAAGATGATTTAATAGGATTGATATTTAATTACCATGCTTTGAGGCCTCATTATATTTAATGCGTAAGTCTAAATCCATAGATTTGACTCCCCGTTGCAAACCATTTTAGATCTTACATCTCACTCTCTCTATAATGTGTATGTAATTACTACCATCGAACTTAATATTAAGAATCATCAATCTCATTTTAGCATTTTAATTTATATAGTCTAGAACATATCAAACTTCCTCTCTTTCCTTGAAATATTATTGAGAAATTCACACCTAGTGTTTTTCTCATATAAAACAAAAATATAACAATGGTTAGACACCTCCTTCTCTACAAAAACAACTATAATTTGATCTCCAGCTATGTAGGGGGCTAACCTATTGTTAGCTCAATGGTTACACAACTTTATACCTTAGGGGCTGACCCCGGTACATGGGTCTTGGGGCTGAAGCCCCCACCCATACATGAAAAAAGTTAAAAAATATTTAAAAAGAAACCCTATAAATTTTAGAAATTAATATATATATTTTCATTTGCCCATTCCTCCAATATTTCTTTTAAATAGAGCCCCCAAGTTGAATTTCCTGAGTCCACTCTTGCCTCTCCGCAAAAACAGAGATGGGCCCTGCACTTATTTTAGATTCTATTTTTTCCACAACACTTCAAAAATCCAATTTTTGTAATTTTCATTTTCTTCTTAAATCCTTTTTGTAAAATAGTCAAAGTTTAGGAAGAGAAAAAAGAGCCTGAAATTGCTGTCAATACATTGCGGACTCCAATTTTATCCTTGATTTTCACCAAGTGTTGAAACCATATTTTTTAAAGATTACAGATACCAAGGTAGTCTGAAACCATATATATGTTTGAAGATGCCAATTTCGACCGACAGTATAGTATTTCATCATGTAACACAAGAACATTAGCATAGACCAATCAAAGCTAATTTTTGTATCATTCTCTGACCAATCACGACAAAGTGCTGCTTGGCGCATAAGAATTAAGAAGACCAGCATCAGTATCCATCCAAAAGTCGTTGCTCCATTCCCTCGTATTGCAATGTTGGAGACTCCTTAAATTTCGTGGACGACTTTGACCTACCTATTCGCAGTCAACCAATTGAGAACTTAAATAAAAAGCAGGGGGTGAAAATATCAATATATGTTTTAACATATATAAGAAATATAATCAAGTCCAACCCACTTCATGGGGCCCATTTCAAGACCCTGTATCCATATTTGACGGTTGGATTCGAAGGGTTACCTGATCATTTTATGATCACCGAATTTCATTGAAATTGAATATCATTTATTTCCAATCATCCATCACCAAAAAATCGTTGGTTGAGTGGACCCCACTAGGTGGGTTGAAGGGCTTTACATTTCTCTCTGTGAGAAATGGCTGTTCCTCTAAAAAAAAAAAAAAAAGAAGTTCTGTTGACCTTCGTCAAGTAGGTGGAACCTAGTAACTTCCCATTTACAACTACCTATACCATTAACAATTTGAGAATCTAATCAATCAAATGCCTTGATTGACAAAAGTCTGAAGTATTTTTAACACAAAATGGATGAAAACTCTATTAGATCTAACATAGATCAGATTAATTAAAGTGAGGGAGCTAATGAGAAGAACCCGTTAAACTTGAATTATGGAAGAGGAGTAACCAAGAAGAGGTAAGGTTGTAAACAGATTGATTCCGGTCTGGGTCCATGGTGGACCCAGAACCAAAACCATTAAGGAGAAGGTGGAGCTGGATTCGGCCTTGGAACCATTTCGAAATCAGTTTTTTGGCTCCGAAACCGGAACCAAAACCATATATGGGACGGGTCTGGATCCGGGTCCGGATTTAAGTAGAGAATGATATTAAAGAAAATATGGTTTTTAGGAGAGATTTTCGAAAATTGAGGTAGTATGTCGGGTCTCGGGTCTATAGGTCCGAACCAAGGTGGAATCGGACCTGGACCCATTTACTTATAGGGGCCTAAATAAGGACTCAGACCCAATTTTTAACGAGTCGGAACCTCCGGGTAATCGGCGAATTGGATACCCATATACATCCCTAAAAAGAAGAATTGAAAACACTTTATGGCTATCAATTCTCCTTATTTAATCTATGAACCCTCTTAGGGCGAAAATTCGTTGCTTAATTTGACCCTGAATCTGAGTCAAATTAACAAGTGGCACTTTGGGTTTAGCTCAAACTGAGTTAAATCCAAAGAAATTTTCATTCTATCAGAGCAATATATTATATAACACATGCATTATTATTCTAATCGTTAAGACCATCTTTTTGTATTCAGTTAAGGCTGGTTGCCAAGTTTTTTAAAATTAATAGAGGTGGTTAGTTTGTAAAAGTTAAAAAGGCAATTGGCGCCTAATTTCCGCAAACCCTAATTTTAATTCACAATGTGAAACCCTTATTATAATTGCAAAATGACAATAGATCATAAAAGAATAATAAATCTTTAGAATTTTCAGTGGGGACCATACCTAAGAGCAACTATTTTCCTTTGTTAATAATAGAAGAAAAGGAAAAAAGAAGCTAATGAAGCCCTTTGAAAACTCTAAAAAAAAGCTCTTATTCTATAATTTTGAGCTTATTTACATATTAGAACATTTGGTAAAGCGCTGCAATTATATTTCTCATTTTATTACAAAAAGAGTTTTGGCTTTAAAAAAACAAGATTAAGGAGCTGGAGTTTTTTTAGTAGAGCGTTTTCAGCAAAAATGTGAGGAGGCTAGAGCCTAAAAAATTATGTGTTTTTTAAATGATGTAAATACTTGACTATTTCTCTTGCTAATTCATTTTAGACTTTAATTTACTTTGCTATTATTAGATTAGATTAGAGTTTCCAAACTGCAAAGAAAGTGAGAGAATAAGAAAGGACACATTTAAGACGTGGGTGTTTTTTTGTCAATTTGTAACTTATGGAAGGGTGTCTATGTGAATTTAAAATTAGTCTTTGAACATGCCAGCTGGCCTTCTCTAATTGCAGAAAAGTACATGTAGTTATCCGTAAAATCTCCATATTCAAAAAATTTATGATGGAAGCCCATTCTCTGCTAATGGTCCACAAGTGGAGAAAAAATGACATGATTGATGTAGACCAAAAACAGTAAACAAATCTCCCTCCGGGTCTTTAAATACCCCATTTCATTCCCCCTCCAGCAACTCATTCCTCTCCTGGCCCTCCAATCCCTGTAATACCAAGACTCTCTTTGCTGCTGGTGCTTTTCTTCTGCTCATTTGCATATGGCTTCTGACTCTCACACTAATGTCCCAAGGTGGACACCAAATCCAAGCCCAGCAAGATTACCCGTGGCCAAACAACACCAAGAGATGAGCAGCTTTGATTCACAAGAGGACTTGTCCTATGGGGAGGAAGGATTCTTCCCTTTCAGCACTGCTTCCAAACCTCATCATTCTACTCCTCACCCATCAGCTATTACCTCTGCTGCTGCCGCCAAGGCTGGGTCTAGCCCAAGTAGTGTGAGTTTTGAAGCGCCGTCCCTGCTAGTTGCACCAGAAATCTACAGCTCGAGGGCTGTGGAGAGGGAGATGTCAAACCAGGAAGAGGGGCGGCGGGTGGGTACTTGGGCTCCGGCGGAAGGCGGCCTGAATGAGGACGGTGTCTTCTTGACATGGGAGGATCTGCGGGTGACAGCGTCCAGTGGAAAAGGCGGTAGTCGGCCCATTCTTCAGGGGCTCACAGGGTATGCACAACCTGGTGAGGTCTTGGCTATCATGGGCCCTTCTGGATGTGGCAAATCCACGCTTCTAGATGCATTGGCAGGTAATTGTGGTTCCAGTTCTTTTTTCTTTTTTTTTCACCTGAGGATATGACTCAGGAGAGATCGCACATCTAAATCAAATTTGGACAAGGCTTTAATGACAATAATGACATGTCATCTTCTTCTTCTTATCAACTCTTGAGTAAATCTGTCACCCAAAAGCTTGTTGAGTCGTTGGGGTTCAGGTCTCATCAAGTATGTGATGGGTTTTTTTTATCCGAAAGTATACGACGGATTTGAATATAGAGAGGCAATTGGGTAGCTCCGTGGATCTCTTTTGTATATGTCTAATCTACCGAGATATAATGTGTCCATAGAACTCCTTATCCTTATATAGACAAGTCACAAAAAAATCACACTCATTAAGACTTCTTTGCCAAGAAACTCACCTTTCATTTATCCCACCGGGAGTATTATTTGTTTTATTATAGGTGAGATTGTATTATCTATTGGCCTATGCGCTCCATACAATGAAGATATGATGGTTGTAATTTGAAACCACATATAATCTTTTGAGGATTATAAACAACCACTTGTACTTTTCAGTTTTCTACAAAATAACTATCTATATTATTTTGAAAATCTCAAGCAACCAAATTTACCATTAAATCCGTGGTTACTTTTCAATAGTTGCCAAATCCATTGTATTTTGTCCTAAATGGATACAAAACTTTTTTAGATCTTGCCTTACTCACTCAACTTAAATTCAGGCCACAATTTGAAAAGACTGTTAAATCATATTCAAGTCAATTAATTCAGGAATATATAGTTCATGGTCAAGGTGGTGAACAAAATTTCAAAAGCAATACCCGTGTATATTTGTAAAGTGGGAAGTTTGGTGGTTTTTTATAATGGCAAAAATATTTACGTATATGCTTTAGATCTTACTTGTTATACAGCACCTGATACAACTTGCTATATTATTTGAGATGTTTCAGCGAGAAGTACACACCAAGTTCGAATGAGGAGACTATTTTATGAAATATAATCGAAGTATCTTCTCTTGTGCCATTGATAATGACCCATAACAGTATTTTCATGTTAAGCAAAGCTATGTTTTTTAGTGCTTCTTTATGCCTCTAATTCACAACGACCTTTTGCAGGAAGATTAGGCTCAAATACTAGGCAATCAGGAGACATTCTAATCAACGGGCGACAGCAGACACTAGCTTTTGGCGCTTCGGTAAGAAAATCATTCACTTAATCTAGATTTATGACCGAATCCAGTGTTTATGGTCGTACAACACACCAAAAGGGAAATATTCAGGTGAAAATTAGTTCTCACTTATTATATGAGAATTTTTTGTGGGGCCTAACTATCAACCCATCCAAACCTAGCAACCAATAGGGAACTCCTTAATTGTCACTAATCCCAAGAATTGGCACACATCTGAATGGACTGAACCGTTGGATCCAGGGTTGAATATTTTTTTGAATATGAAGCCATTAAACTTGTGGGCCACGGATGAAGAGGTTAGAGGCATGGATTTAGGATCAAACTTAATACTTAGGGTGGTCTCATATAGATCTTTCCATCCCCCCGGTCCCATCCCCAAATAGGGCCCACAATTGGGACCCACAAAAAAGTTCTCACATAATATGTGACAACGGTTCTCACCTGAATATTACCCTATATATAAAACTGGAAGATTTACATATAATCATAGGTATTTTGCATGATTACATATAACTAACTGCTGCTTTTACTTTTTACAAATAAGCAACCTCTGTTTACCCTAAAACTCGGAGCAGTGGATGAAGTTTAACATATTTTACCCAAAAAAGATTAAACATTCCTAGATCTAACCTTGTTCAGATTAACAAAAGATGCTAATCCTTATTCAGTTGGCTCAAGTTAAATGATTATTTTTTTTATTGCCCCAATTTTAATTTAAAAGGATTAAGTGCAAGAAAAAATTTTACCCTTCAGGAAACTTTTTATCCCTGTTCAAAATCCACCATTGACCAATGGTCAAGTTAGTTGACTTAGACCTTTTTTTTTTCATATTCATAGAAGCGGTTATTTGTAAAAAAAGAAAAAAAAAAGGGGAGGTGGTTATTTGCAATTGTCAAAAGAAGCATATGGTTATATTAATATATATATATATATATATATATATACACACACATATACATATACGAGGAATTCTCAAAAACTCCCCATTTAAAAAAGGGAGTTTTTGCCCCTTTTTGACTTATCCAATGAGATTTTACTACCTCACATAGGAAACATAGAAAAAAAAGGAGATTTTTGAAATTTTAAATTTCTTATCCGTATTTAACTTGATAATGACACATGTCATAGTTTTATAGGCTTAAAAAAGCGGCTTTTTTTTTTTGTGAAAAGTGCCAGGGGAGTTTTGCAGTACTCCTCTATAAATATATATATATACAACCTAGGGACCCACTGATCATGTGACATATTGGATGAGCCCATATATCAAATTTGGGGTATTCAATGGCTCTAACCCCTTCATCCATGGTCCACAAATTTAACGACTTTATATTAAAGTAAAAAATTTAACCCTTGATCCAACGGTCCAATCCATTTGAATAGGTGAAGATTCAATGGGTCTAGTGTACTTAAGGGGATTTCACGTGTGTGGATGGTTCGGATGTATTATAAAATCAACCCTACCATGTTGTCCCTCACCATAACATGGTGAAGGATGGACGCGCATGAATATTCTTATTCAGCTTACATAGATGAACCACTATACATAGATACAGTGGTAGTTACAACAAGTTAACTATACACATTTGAAGTTCACATAGAATGGGGCCACAAGGGAATTTTATCCAGCTTTCTTTTATGGGCCTATAGGGATTATTCTGGCCAAAAGGCTGGGAACCTGCATTCTCAAAAAATAAATAAATAAATAAATAAAAAACCAGCAAGAACAAACTCAGTTGCAACTGAGAAACAGAGCTGAACAGATTCTGTTAAAGACAAAGGAGACTGTTACATAACAGTTTTAATGACCAGCTAATCTATCTTTGTCATCAGTTCATATGGGCAGCCCTATCATCAATCTACAGATTGAAACACCCATTTATATGTTGTCACGAAGATGGATGGGATTTTAAATTTCATAACTATAATGATCTAGCTATGCCATCTATGAATATTACCTTTCTGTTTGTAGTAATCTCTACAATTGACTTACATCCAAATGTGCCCACAAGCTAGTTTTCACACGAGATATATGAAGACATAGTAGAGAATTTTGATATGATAGGAAACAATCCATATGAGACCCACCCATGACCAATCTACCACTAACATCTACACTTAGCATGAATTAGCACCAGACAGAATTTGGCACCTCATCTATTCTAGTTTCATTTTTTTCTTTTCTCCTTCCTTTCTTCTACTATCCACATGGAATCCAAGCTGTTCAAAAGTAATGCCTTACCAGTATATTCATTTTTTAATCCATATCCAACTCCAATTGGAGTTGGCCTCACCCTAGGACTCATCACTCGATTGCATTTTGCATCGATTGATTATTATTTTTAATTGTGTGTTTTATATGTGACCAATCTGTTGGTAGGCAACTTAGATTGAAGTAAATAAGTACGGACAGTTATTTCCAGCAATTTGCATTTCAAATGTGGACCTCATTAATTAAATTATAGTCAAATGAATTAGTTCATCGAACTCAAAACTCCTAATCAACCGAATCAAAAAGGCTGATCAAATGAACCTACCCCAATCTAATTTTCAAGTTAAAGAGTCTCACTTGTAACCACGAAGTTTTGTTTGTTAATACAGGCCTATGTGACCCAAGATGACACTCTGATGACAACTCTAACAGTCAAAGAAACTGTGTACTACTCTGCTCAGCTCCAGCTTCCTGACTCCATGCCCTTATCTGAGAAGAAGGAAAGAGCAGAAATGACAATAAGGGAGATGGGCCTGCAAGACGCCATGAACACCAGAATTGGAGGGTGGTCCTCCAAAGGTCTGAGTGGTGGCCAAAAGAGGAGGGTGAGCATTTGCATTGAGATCCTAACCCGCCCGGTGCTTCTCTTCCTCGACGAGCCTACCAGCGGGCTAGACAGCGCAGCGTCTTACCATGTAATGAGCAGGATTGTTGGCCTTGCACACCACGGAGGGAGAACTATCGTAGCTTCTATACATCAACCCAGCAGTGAAGTCTTTGAACTCTTTCATAACCTTTGTCTTCTCTCTGCTGGGAGAACAGTTTATTTTGGGCCTGCTGCTGCTGCTAATGAGGTGATTATCTATCTATGTACTCAGTGTGGGCTTTCATCATGTTAAATCAACCATCTATTTCTGAGAAACCCGATTATATATGAACCACTTTATGGTCCTTCTTGCCAATTGGGCTCAAGCCAGATCCAGTGTGGACAAAACCATAGTAGCATTTTTTTTTTCTTGTTTGCTGGGAAGCCTCAGTAGGGTTGTTCATGGACCAGGATGGCTCAAGCCCAACCCACTTTGGGTCGCACTTTGGCGGTAGGTTTTACCTCAGCTCGGCCCAACCTGACCCATGAACACCCCAAAACCGCAGTACACTTTTGGAGGTATCACATCACAAATTAAATGGAAGAAGAAGAAATTATCCATAGATGTTGTCTTTTGTATCAAGGATGGCAACTAAGACACGATAGGCCTTGCAATCAAGAGTGATATCAACTGTTGGGTTGATCATGTATGAAACATACAATTATGTCCAGTACATATGATCAATCCTGGGTGTGAGATTCAGTCAGATTGATATATAGAGGAGTCGATATGATATGACCCGAACCCCTTTTCAACCTTGGTCAGAATTTGTGGACAAGGGTCAGATTCTGTAGAAATGAATTTATTGATTACTCTTATCTTTGTACCTATTGCAGTTTTTTGCTGTGAATGGCTTTCCATGCCCATCATTGAGGAACCCTTCTGATCACTACCTTAGAACAATTAACAAAGACTTCGATCAGGTGAGCATAAGGCCTCTCTCTCTGAGAAGAAATCCTCCAATTATGGAATCCCATGTCTTAATAGCTTGTATTCTTAATAGGATATTGAGAAGGGCCATGGAGTCATACCAACTGCTGAAGCCATCGACATCCTTGTGAAGTCATACAAATCATCCACTACATATCAGCAAGTATCAAGAAGGGTGGTTGAGATATGTAAAACGGTAGGCCTACAATTCTAAGTGTTTTTTTTTTTCCTTACCCTTTCCTTTTTCTTTTTTTTCACACCCAGACAATCACTTGCAGAAATTCCCAACCATCAGATCAGAGCTACAACAGGGAATCAATCCATGTGTTTTTTTTTTTTTTTTTCCCACCTATTTACTATAGTGCTACTTCTACTATATATAGAGTTCAAAACTAGTGGTGGTAATGAGTTGAGTTGAACATTTTTGGTAATTACATGCATGGTCCCAACCCAAATGCAGCCCAATATTGTAATGGGAGTGGAAGTGTAAACCCAAACCCAACACAGAGTTAAAACAACTCAACCTGACTTTACATGCTGGGTTCTGGTTGGTTTGGTGGGTCATTTTGCAATAAGTGGGGTTGGGTTGGGTTTGAGTTGGGCTTAAAAGTTGGATGGAAATAATGGACTCAACCAAAATGCAACCCACTTGTTAACCGGGTCAAGAATGTTATTATAAACCCAATCCGAAAATAGAAAAGTATCAATCTGAGTCCTGAATTATCAGGTAAGGTTTGAGTCATGTTGGCAGTCCAGTCAGGAATTGCCGCTGCCAAAACCATTACAACATAATGGTCGATATAATGCCCTAAACCGTCTTATTAATTGGTTCATTTTCTGTCACTTTTTTGTTTTGAAAATCATAAAAAATGAAATATAAAAAAATCACCAATTACAAGAAATTTCTTTTTAGAGTGTTTCATATGGAAATAGAGTTAAAAAGTATAGCATACCATTATAAACAAGTGAAAAGATCCCATGGTGTTGCTAGCTAGGATTATACTAATGGGCACTAACACTTGATTTTTCATTAGTAAGTTCACTTTTCATTGATCTGAACTCTGTTATTTTAAACTACGACAGCGTAAATCAAGAGTAGAATATCTGTTTTGGTGTTCTATTTCATTGAAATATATACTGGGCATATGTTAGTGAGGTTCTTAAATAGGTTGTGTGTTCTTTTACAGGAAGGAAGAGCTTTGGATAGGAAAGGAAGCCAAGCCAGCTTCCTCACTCAGTCTTTGGTCCTTACAAGAAGATCATTTGTGAACATGTACAGGGATCTTGGCTACTACTGGCTACGTCTTGCAATTTACATTGCACTGTGTCTTTGTGTTGGCACCATCTACCATGACATTGGCATGAGTTATGGCTCAATTCAGGTAATAAGGTGGTGAAGCCTTTCATTTGATGCCACTTTTTTCAACCTTTCATGCTTGATCCTGAGTGGACCGGATCTTAAAGATCATGATAGTCTAATCTTCTGCTGGTGACCGCCCCTTGTAGCAAGAATGGGCCCATGAGTGAAATAATAGTCCTGATAGGATTGCATATGTGTCTGCCAAAAGCCCAACAAGCCCAGGTACTAATGTTGGATTGTTTCAATTTTCAGGCCAGAGGTTCAATGCTTATGTTTGTAGCTGCATTCTTGACATTCATGGCAATTGGTGGATTCCCTTCATTTGTGGAGGACATGAAGGTTAGTAGATCTTTGTAAACATGATTAACAAATCTAGTAATCTGTGTTTCATGTAGATTGAGAGTTTTTCCAAACAGACTCGTTGTTCCTATTAACTACATGCATTTCCAACTTCATTCCTTCCCTCAATATCATCAACTGGACTAGTAGTTTTTCAGAGAACTAGTTGATGCACAAAGGGAGAAATTTTTTTTTTTTTACTTTCTTGCTCCACAGATGAATAGTATTCTTGATCGTAGTTTGTTTAGAGTTTATTCGTAGAACTCTTTTAGTTGACCCAGATTGATGAGATAAGACTCAAGACATCATGATGTGGTGATAACTCATTTTCACAATCCCTTCTAATTCTCCATTGGGCTCATGACAGATATTCGGCCGAGAGAGACTAAACGGGCACTATGGCGTTGCTGCATTCGTTGTCGGCAACACATTTTCTTCCATTCCTTACTTGCTTCTCATCTCTGTAGTCCCTGGATCCATAGCCTACTACCTCGTTGGCCTTCAGAGAGGAATCGATCATTTCGTATACTTCTCCCTCGTATTATTCGTTTGCATGATGTTGGTTGAGAGCTTGATGATGATCGTCGCCAGTATCGTGCCGGATTTCCTCATGGGCATTATCACCGGCGCCGGAATTCAAGGAGTCATGATGTTGAATGGAGGATTCTTCCGGTTGCCAGATGATCTCCCCAAGCCCTTCTGGAGGTACCCCATGTACTACATTGCATTCCACAAGTATGCTAACCAAGGCTTCTACAAGAATGAGTTCATAGGCCTAACATTCCCCAACAACCAAGTTGGTGGGCCACCCACCATCACTGGCAAAGAGATCTTGAGAAATACTTGGCAAGTTGAGATGGGCCACTCCAAATGGGTGGATCTTGCAATCTTGTTTGGGATGGTGATCACATACAGGTTTATGTTCTTGGGCATCATAAAGGTCATTGAGAAGGTCAAGCCCATGATAAGATCCCTGTTTACAGTCCCTCCTGAGAAAAGCCCACAAGTGGTGGGGGCACCTTCAGTTGAAGCAGCAGCTTAGAAGCAATGTGTTAATACGGTTGCTATGTTCCTTCAATATTGGTTGAAGGAAATAGTAGAACATGGATAAATGGTTAGTATGCATCATCTTCCTTGTATTAGCGCTTATACATAGAAGATATATGTATTACTCATACTACATATATAGTGAGAGACACTATATGCACTTAAATGTGTGCACTCCCTTGGAAGCACTGTTAGAACTCTATAGAAGCTCAAACTGTTGCACACAGAGTAATAGGAAGTTTGTTTAGAGGAAAATTGAATGTAATTGCTTGTGTTTTGTGTTTTGTGTTTTAATTAAGTCTGGATGCTGTGTGAAAAACGTACATGTTTATATGCAAAAATATTCAAGTGAAAAGTGACAATGGCACACACAAGAACCGCACACACCCCAACAGCATATGAATTAAGGATGGTGAGGTTTGTCCTGCAGTTCTACCTAGGTGATGCCAATAAATAGGGGACCCAAAGAATAATGGGTCTAAATATTGGACCCGTCCCCCCAAATTTTTTTTTTTTTTTCTGTTACGGGTCATTTGAGTATTCAGGTTCCTATTTTCATTCTTGTAGTTACCTAAATATCTTAGTTCTCATGGTGTGAGAAAAAAGGTCATTGGACTAGTATTATTTGAGACCTGGAATATTTTACATTTTACAGTGTTGGTCTAAAATGCTGTCTATTTCATTCCTCTAAATCTGCACCACCTAGGAGACCACACACATGCTCAGGTGTTCTTCAAAAAGTATCACTCCTGACCAGTAGTCCAACCTAAAGGAAAAATCTGCACTTTGAAAAATACAATGGACCTAATTTATTGATTAATTATTTATTTATGATAGGATTAATCAGTCTTTTATGTGGGGTAGGCTAGTAGGCCTTTGAAAATGGGATCCGTATCCCCTGTTTGGACCAATCAGGGGGTGACACGATAGTTTATTGAGTTAAAAAGACAAATGTGTCACCCCCGACCCTGTGTGGACCAAATAGGGGATCCGGATTCTTGAAAATGTAGCACTTGTCCTATTTGAAAGCTGTTCTAGGACCTTATCTTGCAAAAGCTGTAAAAGATCCACCTCACACATAAATGAAAAACAAGATCTGGATTCAAACACATCTTTACAATTGGACCTACACACATTTACAGCATTACAATTCTTAATTGGGGCCTATTTGTTTGCTTGAATTCTAAGAATTTCCACCAAAGAGATGGGTGAGAATTTCAAATGTTGTTTTCCCTTTAGATTTCCAAATGCTCAAGTGCCTCTTTAACATTTTGAAAACCTGATAATTGGAAATTTGGAGAGAGTTTTTAGGAAAAAACCAAATTCAAAAGGCTATATTTTTAAAAACTCAGAAAACAAATGTTATATCCAAATGCTACAAGGATAAGATACATAAGAGAATTTTTTCAGACCAAGCTACAAATTCATGAGAGAAGCCTAATGTCATTTTCAGATATCAATATCCATCTATCACAAATTTTATTTCAAATCAAGTGACGCACACCATCCGACTAAATAAAACTAACGCCAATAAGATATTAGAATATGCCCCTACAACCAACCTTAAATGATAGCTCAGTTGGTCTAGAACCACGGTTTACAACTGAAGATTGTAGATTCGAAACTACATTACTACATTGGACAACAACAGAGTTTACCGGTTTTCCTGTCGACCCGAAGAGACTAGTCCAGCCCAATAAATTGGAAACTCCAATTGGCCTAATAAAAATAAAAAAAAAAAAAAAAAAAGTTGGCCCCCCCCCCCCCCCCACGAAAAGATTTTATCACCATGCCCTGGCCCAGTGCCCTTTTCTTCTTAGGCAAGTCTGGAACCGCCCCTGTACAGTCTCCAGAACCTTCTCCATTCTCAACTCCTCTCGATTCTTCTACAGTATTTCTTCTCTCCTTGTATCTTTATCCAGAAGAATTCCTTCTTCTATATAACAAGCAAGCTCCTGCTATAACCTCCCATCTTCAAAACATTCAACAGAAGAAGAAGAATCCTGAAAACCAATACCATAACCATGGCTGCCATGCTTGCTTCTCGAAAAGCCCTCTCTTCGAGCCTCATGCAAAAACTCATCACTCCTTTCAGACCCCTCGCCACTGCATCCTCCACCATCCGATCATTCAACACAAACGTTCAAGTGAGCGATCAAGACGACAGCTTGGAGATTGATAGGCGTTCCGAACGCTCCATCTCTCGTCGCGGCGGTAGAGATGACTCTATTGTCTCAGGTGATTGAATAAAAACCAAAGGCTTTAAATGTTTGTTTGTTTGGGTTCTTTCTTTCTAACTCTAATTAGATTTTTGTCTCATGAACAGATGTGATGGACCCCTTCTTTCCATCGAGGAGCCTGAGCCAGGTGTTGAATCTGATGGACCAGATGATGGAAAACCCATTTGCAGCTTTGTCTAGAGGAATGGGAGGTGGGTCGAGAAGGGGTTTTGATGTGAGGGAAGACAACGACGCTCTGTATCTGAGGGTGGACATGCCAGGGCTTGGGAAGGAGGATGTGAATGTGTTTGTGGAGCAGAACACGCTGATAATCAAAGGAGAAGGAGACAAGGAGTCCGGATATGATAGTGATCGTGAGAGTGGGAGGAGGTACAGCAGCCGAATCGATTTGCCTTCAGAGCTGTACAAGCTTGATGAAATCAAGGCAGAGATGAAGAATGGAGTTCTTAAAGTTGCGGTTCCCAAAGTGAGGGAAGATGAGAGGAAGGATGTTTTTCAGGTCAATGTGGAGGGTTAATTGATTAATGTGGGGGCGGTGGGTTTAGGGTTTTGATTTGTGGGTTTGTAGTGGGTTTGAGAGGGTTTTAGTTTTATGAAGGGTTTTGGGACATTGGGTTGTCAAAATAATTACTAGTGTTTTGGTCTGGTTATGTAATCTCACTTTTTAAAGAAACGAAACATATCTGTTTTTAGTGTTAATATTGCTCTTCACCTTGAACAATGGCATCTTCACCTTGAAATCCAAATCAAGCATCTCATGTTGCTTTGAACAATAACATCTTCACCGTGAAATCCAAATCCAGCATCTAATGTTGCTTTGATGGAATGTCTAAATTCTCTATGTCTGGGGTTTTTAGAGGGTTTTGAGAGGGATTTTAAGTGTTTTAAAGTGATTAAAAGTAGGCAATTGGAAAGATGCATCACCTGCATGCAAGTTCAACCTAAATTATTACCATGGAATTGGATACCTTATGAACAAGGTGGCAAAAACAAGGTGATGGTAAATTGTCTATCGAATTAGAAGTTCATTTGACGCCTCTATGATGTAAAAGGTTCTGATTTACTACTTGTTATGGGTTTTGCCTGATGGAATTTGAAACATCATTATTTTTATTTAAGGGTTTGTTTCAATTATATTATATTGGGGCCTATAAATTTATCATTCTTTTTTAAAATTTATACAGACTAATTTGTGTGATGTAGCACAACATAGCAAAATCTTGTTGAGGTTACGAACCCTTCTTTGGAATTAACTAGGATTCAAGCATCAATCCTTAGTGCTATAGCGGTGGTATGCTCTTTTTGTTTGAAAAAAAAAAAAAAAAACCCCTTCCATAACCCATTCATTGTTCATACGACGAAACTTGTTCATATGCTGTCAGATATTCCCACCTCATTATATAAGAAAGACCATGTCTCCATCAAATCTTGCCCACTATACTCCTACACCAATCGCCTCAATTTGTTTGTTTGTTTGTATAGGTGTAGAAAATGGTCATGCCCATCTACCACTCCACCCAACCAAACATCCCAACCACATCTGTCCTTAGAAATAAAATGATGTTTAGTGTTTATTTTTAAAAGTTCACATTTGATCTTCATTATTTAACCACCCTATTTGTTTAATTTTTAGGGGATTTTATAAAAAAAAATTCTCTTAAACTTAGTGAAGACTAAAAACCCCCAAAGAAAAGCCCCAGGGCAGATATGATGCTGCTCTTTTTTCTTTTCTTTTCTTTTTTAACTCACCGGCTATATAAGTCATATGGGATTTTTTGGTAAAATATTCTAATATCACCACTCACTAAGGTGCCGTTTGTTTACAACCATTTACATATGTAAATAGTTCACATTCATAGTGGTTACGTATATTTATATTTCTTTGAGTTGATTTACGTATGAAGTGTGTAAATTGTGTATAATATAGGTATGTATGTGGTGTGAGTTTTGTGCCCAAATTTTTCACACATTAATAGATGGTAAAATGAATCACACTGCACAGTTACAAGGTGAACAAATAGTAAATCTAGATAGTTAAACAATGTTTCTAACGTCTAGGATTTTTTTTTTTATTTTTACACTTTTGTTAGCCCCAAAATCATAATTTGAACAATCCATACTCTTCAGAAGGGTAATTATGTATTTTTCGTCTTAAATAATGAGATATTTATAAAATAAAAGTTTAGAATAAAAAGTTGCCATTCTCGGAGTGTATGGGCCCCATTTTCACAATATGAATCGTTCAAACGCTTTAGGGGGCCAATTATGGCTGTGGGCTCAAAGTTGGGATCCTAATTCAACATGGGTTGATAGATTTGAAAGAAGAAAAAGAAAATCATTGGTTTTTTTTTTTTTTTCAAATTTTATAAGCGTGTAGGCCCCAAAGTTGCGATTTAAACTATTGAATCTCTTTAAATTGACCAAAACAGCCATGAGACCAAATCTCATGTCTAAATTCCTTGCATATATTTCGGATATTTGTTAAAAAAAAGGTCCAGATATGAAAATCTATAATTTTGGATTTTGTGGGTCCTATTTCTTTAAACCTTTTGTGAAATATTGAATGCATTCAGATTCACATGCAAGGTGTGAAAACGACAAAGCTGTACAAACACATTTCACATGTCACTCATTTGGATGTAAAAATGTTTCACATGTGGACCATTCACACAAATAGATTATTTTCATATCTAATGTGAAAATAACAAATGAACCCTAAGTCTAATAAGGGGATTTTTTTTTTTTGTGAAATCCTCTAAGACATGACCAATTATGGCTAATTAAGAAATAACTTTTTATTTAAGACATGTGCATTTGAGATAAATAATACCTTTTCCTCCCCTTATCCGGCGGGAAAAAAACCAGAGAGTAAAGCATTCGTCTTCGAGACATCATCCAACGAATACGGAACTCGCGTTGTTCAACGGTTCAGATTACATACGCGCCATCTCAGTATAAGAAATCTCTATCGCCGTCGCCCCTTCGCTTCGGGATCATCTTCTTCAACTGAGAGAGAGAGAGAGAGAGAGAGAGAGAGAGGGTTGATTGATTAATGTGGGGGCGGTGGGTTTAGGGTTTTGATTTGTGGGTTTGTAGTGGGTTTGAGAGGGTTTTAGTTTTATGAAGGGTTTTGGGACATTGGGTTGTCAAAATAATTACTAGTGTTTTGGTCTGGTTATGTAATCTCACTTTTTAAAGAAACGAAACATATCTGTTTTTAGTGTTAATATTGCCCTTCACGTTGAACAATGACATCTTCACTATGAACAATAACATCTTCACCTTGAAATCCAAATCAAGCATCTCATGTTGCTTTGAACAATAACATCTCCACCGTGAAATCCAAATCCAGCATCTAATGTTGCTTTGATGGAATGTCTAAATTTTTTTTATGTCTGGGGTTTTAGAGGGTTTTGAGAGGGATTTTAAGTGTTTTAAAGTGATTAAAAGTAGGCAATTGGAAAGATGCATCACCTGCAAGAAAGTTCAACCTAAATTATTACCATGGAATTGGATACCTTATAAACAAGGTGGCAAAAACAAGGTGATGGTAAATTGTCTATCGAATTAGAAGTTCATTTGACGCCTCTATGATGTAAAAGGTTCTGATTGACTACTTGTTATGGGTTTTGCCTGATGGAATTTGAAACATCATTATTTTTATTTAAGGGTTTGTTTCAATTCTATTATATTGGGGCCTATCAATTTATCATTCTTTTTTACAATTTATACAGACTAATTTGTGTGATGTAGCACAACATAGCAAAATCTTGTTGAGGTTACGAACCCTTCTTTGGAATTAAGTAGGATTCAATCATTAATCATTAGTGCTATAGCGGTGGTATGCTCTTTTTGTTTGAAAAAAAAAAAAAAAAAACCTTCCATAGCCCATTCATTGTTCATACGACGAAACTTGTTCATATGCTGTCAGATATTCCCACCTCATTATATAAGAAAGACCATGTCTCCATCAAATCTTCCCCACTATACTCCTACACCAATCGCCTCAATTTGTTTGTTTGTTTGTTTGTATAGGTGTAGAAAATGGTCATGCCCATCTACCACTCCACCCAACCAAATATCCCAACCACATCTGTCCTTAGAAATAAAATGATGTTTAGTGTTTATTTTTGAAAGTTCACATTTGATCTTTATTATTTAACCACCCTATTTGTTTAATTTTTAGGGGGTTTTATAAAAAAAATTCTCTTAAACTTACTGAAGACTAAAAACCCCCACATAAAAGCCCCGAGGCAGATATGATGCTGCTCTTTTTTCTTTTTATTTCTTTTTTTACTCACCGGCTATATAAGTCATAGGGGATTTTTTGGTAAAATATTCTAATATCACCACTCATTAAGGTGTCGTTTGTTTACAATCATTTATATATGTAAATAGTTCACATTCATAGTGGTTACGTATATTTATTTATATTTCTTTGAGTTGATTTACGCATGAAGTGTGTAAATGGTGTATAATATAGGTATGTATGTGGTGTGAGTTTTGTGCCCAAAATTTTCACACATTAATAGATGGTAAAATGAATCACACTGCACAGTTACAAGGTGAACGAATAGTAAATCTAGATAGTTAAACAATGTTTCTAACGTCTAGGATTTATTTATTTTTTTTACACTTTTGTGAGCCCCAAAATCATAATTTGAACAATCCATACTCTTCATAAGGGTAATTATGTATTTTTCGTCTTAAATAATGAGATATTTATAAAATAAAAGTTTAGAATAAAAAGTTGCCATTCTCGGAGTGTATGGGCCCCATTTTCACAATATGAATCGTTCAAACGCTTTAGGGGGCCAATTATGGCTGTGGGCTCAAAGTTGGGATCCTAATTCAACATGGGTTGAGAGATATTTGAAAGAAGAAAAAGAAAATCATTGGTTTTTTTTTTTTTTTCAAATTTTATAGGCGTTTAGGCCCCAAAGTTGCGATCTAAACTATTGAATCTCTTTAAATTGACCAGAACAGCCATGAGACCAAATCTCATGTCTAAATTCCTTGCATATATTTCGGATATTTGTAAAAAAAAAGGTCCAGATATGAAAATCAATAATTTTGGATTCTGTGGGTCCTATTTCTTAATAATAAATAATGAAAATGATAAAGCTTTTGTGAAATATTGGATGCTTTCAGATTCACATGCAAGGTGTGAAAACAACAAAGTTGTACAAACAAATTTCACATGTCACTCATTTGGATGTGAAAATGTTTCACACAAACACATTTCACATGTCACTCATTTGTACAAACACATTCTGTGGGACCATTCACACAAATAGATTATTTTCATATCTACTGTGAAAATAACAAATGACCGCTAAGTCTAATAAGGGGATTTTTTTTTTATTTTTTTTGTGAAATCCTCTAAGACATGACCAATTATGGCTAATTAAGAAATAACTTTTTATTTAAGACATGTGCATTTGAGATAAATAATGACCTTTTCCTCCCCTTATCCGGCGGGAAAAAAACCAGAGAGTAAAGCATTCGACTTCGAGACATCATCCAACGAATACGGAACTCGCGTTGTTCAACGGTCCAGATTACATACGCGCCATCTCAGTATAAGAAATCTCTATCGCCGTCGCCCCTTCGCTTCGGGATCATCTTCTTCAACTGTGAGAGAGAGAGAGAGAGAGAAAGGGAGAGAGAGATGGAAGACGAGGAGCATGAGGTTTATGGAGGAGAGATTCCAGACGAAGCAGAGATGGATGGAGAAATGGATGCCATGTCTGTTGCAGACGACGATGCTCTCAAGGTTTCTCTCTTTCTTTCTCTCTACTTTCTTTCTAAAGCCCAAAACCCTAATCCCTTTGCCTTTTTTTTTTCTCTCTCTTTGGAACAGCTGCAGGAACTCAGTGAGATGAAGAAGCGACTCAAGGAGATGGAAGAGGAAGCCGCAGCTCTTCGTGAGATGCAGGCTAAAGTCGAGAAGGAAATGGGGGCCGTGCAGGGTATTCTCAGATCTATCTAGGGTTTTGATTCTCTTCTTGTCTCTTCTTTTTTTATCATTTAGAGTCCATTTGTTTGACATGTGTTCGATTTTTAGGAATTTTTAAGTTGCCTTTCCAACAATAATCCTTTCACACCATTCATTCAATGATAATAAAGAAAACTTAGAACATCGCCAAATATATCAATTAGGAGATGCCCAATTCCAATTGAAGGCTATCTCGAACGGCACTGTCAATTGCCATAGGGCCACCCCAACGGCCAAAATTGGCATGCAGCATGCCTCCAACGGCTATGCCATATGTGACTGGCATTTGGCATGGGGGGTGGTGCAAAGGCTTGGTTGAGGGGAAGGGGTTGTCGGTTTTGGTAATGGGTTGACGTGTGACTTTGGTTGGAGTCGGGTGTAATGGAGTTTGATTTGGGGGTTTCCGATTGGTTTGGTGGAGTGTATGTGATGGAGTAGGGCTTTGAGACTGAGGTGTGACGAATTGGCTTTGCCGGTGGGGGGATTCGGGTGGAATGACGGCTCCGATTTAGGTTGGGGGATTGGACGGGGAGTTGTGGATTAGGGTGGCGGAGTGATTGGGTTTAGTGGTATTGGGAGAATGAGAGGTGGTTGGATTAGGCCGTGGCTGGGTTCGGAGTGAATTTGGCAGTTTGATTAGGTTTGGGTTGGGGAAGTAGGATCTGGGGATGATTTTCGAGTTGGAATTGATGGGGGGATTTAAGGGTTTTGGTTTGACAAGGAGGGGAGATGGGTTTGGTCGATGGTTGGGAGATGGTGGGTGGGTTTCGGTGAGATGGAATATGGGAGATGGCTATGTGAGATGGAGAGGAGTAACGATGTGGGTACTGACGATGGGGATGGATGGGTGGTTGTATGGTGACGATGAGTGATGGTAGATGATTGGATAGATAAAATCCGGAACCGTCAATTGTCTTTCCGGCGATCACTCTTCGTCTCTAATACAAAAGTGGCGCAGCTCGGATCCGCGATTGGGATAATAGTCCAATCTCCCAAGGGATTGATCGAATCCAAGAATGGATTAAGCCACCAGGGCATCCTCACAAGATGAGAAAATACCATAATTGAAGAGAAAACTCTCATTAACAAAAACCTTTAATTGATAATAAGCATTCTAAATATAATAAGGCCTAACATCCTTAGATAGAGCCTAGACGAGTTGACTTGACATTTGGCATGAACGAACGATATGCCAAATTTGAAGTATGGAAAAGACACCTGTAAAATAATATTTTGGATTGTTTTATGCGAGGGGGCCCACAAGAATGCAAGAATGCAAAAGTTTTTTTTTTTCTTTAAGGGGCTCATAAGAAAACAAAAATATAGTAAAAAAATAAATTTGGCATACTACGTGGAGTTCATACTTTGGAGATTCCAAATTCCAAACCTTCAAATTGTCACAACAACAACTTTTTCAAATCTAAGGTGGATATGCCACCTTGGATTTTTGGCATGGACTAACACTCGAACAACCATGCCAAAAAGACATGACATTCGGCATGTTGGAGTGAAATGCCAAATTTGGCATATGGAAAAGGGAGATGCCAAATCTTATTTTGGCTTATTTTATTTCAAAATGAGCCATTGGAGATAGATCGGGTTTAATGTAATTTTTTTGGCATATGAGATTTAATAATAAATAATTAGATTTGGCATATGGGATGGAATTGTCACTTTTGGAGATGTCAAATTCAAAAATGCCAAATTGCCACATAAGCCATCAAATGGAGCATCTCCAATAGATATGTCAATTTGGAGATGCCAAATTCCATTTGATGGCGTATGCGGTAATTTGGCATTTTGGAATTTGACATCTCCAAAAGTGACAACTTCATATATGCCAAATTGGTTATTTTATTTTATTTGTTTTGGATTTTATCTCTTTTACTATATTAAGTAGATTTGGCATGTTAGCTGTCGTAGTTGTCTTTTGTAATAAAATAACCAAAAATAATATTTGACATGTCCCTTCTCCATATGCCAAATTTGGCATCTCACTTCAACATGCCAAATGCTATGCCATTTTTGGCATGGATGTTGGAGTGGTAGTCCATGCCAAAAATCTTATGCGGCATGTCCACCTTGGATTTGCCAAATCTCATTTGATGGCTTATGTGGCAGTTTGGCATTTTTGGATTTAATATCTCCAAAAGTGACAACTCCTTTCCATATTCCAAATTTAATATTTTTTTGGATTTTAGCTCTTTTAATATAAAATTTACTTTAAACCCAATCCATCTCCAATGGTCCATTTTGAAATAAAATAAGTTAAAATAAGATTTGACATATTTATTTCACATATGCCAAATTTGACATTTCACTCTAACATGCCAAATGCCATGTCATTTTTTGGCATGGATGTTTGAATGTTAGTCCATGCCATAAATCAAAGGTGGCATGTCCACCTTGGATTTGAAGGAGGTGTTGGAGACGCTCTAAGCCTTCAAATGGAATTTGGTATCTCCAAAATAACATATATATTGGAGATGCACAGATGCCGAATTCCAATTGAAGGCTTATGTGGCAATTTGAAGGTTTGGAATTTGGCATGACTCCACTCTCCACCCTATATGGCAAATTATTATTTTATCATATTTTTATCTTTTTATGGGACCTACATCATAAAAGAAGAAAACCTTTTGCAATCTTACATTCTTGTAGACTCCCTTTTGAAATAAAATATACCAAAATATTATTTGGCATGTACCTTTCCCATGTGTCAGTTTTGGCATTTCCATCCCTCATGGCAAATGTTAAGTCACATTTGGCATGGCTGGAGTGGTCCTGCATGCCAAGCACTGCCATTGAGGTATCCATGTGGACTTTGAAGGATTTGTTGGAGATGCTCTTATGTGGCAATTTGATGGTTTGGACTTTGGAATTTGGCATCTCCTAAAGTATGGGACTCCACCTTATATGCCAAATTATTATTTTATTATATTTTTATCTTCTTATGGGACTCACATCATATAAGAGAAAAAAAAAAAAAAAAGCTTTTGCATTCTTGCATTATTGTGAGCCTCCTTTTTACATAAAGAGCCATGCTACTTGTCCCGGGGGTCTTGTCCTGGGACTGGCCCGACTCCACATGGGAGGGGCATTTTGGTCATTTGGGACAAGTAGACTTTTTGTTACATAAAATATACCAAAATATTAAACGGCATGCCACTTTCCCATACTTCAAATGACCAAAATGCCCCTCCCATGTGGAGTCGGGCCAGTCCCGGGACAAGATCCCCGGGACAAGTAGACTTTTTGTTGCATAAAATATACCAAAATATTAAACGGCATGCCACTTTCCCATACTTCAATTTTGGTATATCCATCCTTCATGCCAAATGCCAAGTCACATATGGCATGGTGGTTGGAGTGGTGCTGCATGCCAATTTTGGCCATTGGGGTGTCCATGTGGCAATTGACATTGCTATTGGAGATGCTCTTAGGATTAAGACTTCTAATAAAAAAAAAAAACTAGGAAACTAAGTAAATTGGAAATTATATATTAAATAAGAATAGAAAGTAATGACAACTAATTAGAGAAATAAACTAAGGAACAAAATCTCTATCTTTTCTTGGGTCCCACAAGTGGGCCATGGGCCTCCTTGCAGTGGCTCATCAGCTTTGCATCATGATGTGACATCTTACTCCTCTTTTATTTGTCCGCACATTTAAACAAATGGGGGCCATTAGAGATATGGAGGTTGATATACCTCCATGTGGTCTCATGAGGTGGTCCTCTTTGGCCCTTACCAAAAGTAGCTTTTATTACGTCATCCCCTGATAAATGGTCTAGAATTTATGGTTCGTCATTAGTACGCACTACAATTTTTTATTTTGTGGTGGGACACATTCCTCTCCTTTTATGTAAAATGACTAGACTGCTCCTTTGAATACTTCTCCCTATCGAAGGACTTATCAATTTATTATAATACCAAAATTGCTCATAGGTAAAAGTTTCGACCTTTTGCGAAAAAAAAAGAGAGATTAGAATCCTTTTTTGCCTCTATAGGTGGTCCTCTTTGGCCCTTACCAAAAGTAGCTTTTATTACGTCATCCCCTGATAAATGGTCTAGAATTTATGGTTCGTCATTAGTACGCACTACAATTTTTTATTTTGTGGTGGGACACATTCCTCTCCTTTTATGTAAAATGACTAGACTGCTCCTTTGAATACTTCTCCCTATCGAAGGACTTATCAATATATTATAATGCCAAAATTGCTCATAGGTAAAAGTTTCAACCTTTCGCGAAAAAAAAAAGAGAGATTAGAATCCTTTTTTGCCTCTATAGGATGGGGGAATTTTTCATCTACACACGCAGTGCACCCTATGTATATGCAGTCTAGCTTGTGAGGCCTATATTAAAATTTAAGTAATTTAACTACCTTTTTTTTTTTTTTTTTTCTTTTAGGTTCAATTGAATGGTGAATAAAGGTCAAATGAGAACCAAATTGGGCTTGCTTCTTTACCATGGAGAGTAAGTGTGAGTATGATGAATGTCATACATCAAAGGTTGGCCCAAGTGCAGTAGAGTGGACTTTATGTTAGGCACCATAGCAGTAGAGTAGACTTTATGTTAGGCATCATAGAGTTGGACTGCATATGCATACTGTATGATGTCCCTACTGATTCTAAAAATAAGACATTTGTAGAGTTTGTGGGGCCTTTTAGTCGTACCAAATACAAGAGAGCTTTGTAATTTAGCCATTTTTAGGAAAATTTATGGACCATTAGATGTTCCGGTTGTACAGACCAAGGCTGTTAAGTCAATGGTCAGAACTATAGGAACTATTCCCATAATTTGCTGATCTTTTATTTCATGGCTTTAGATCGGGCACTTGGAGACATCTAATGGACTTAGATTTTTCGTAGATGCTAGATTTGAAACCCTGTTGTATCTAGTAGGGCTAGTGGGTCCCATAATCTTTGACTTGTAGCCGTGGCCTCCAAATCATGTCCCATTGATCATGCCCAATTGTTCTATCTTCCACTATCAGGTTGATCTTGTCAATAACATGTGATTGAAAGGGTAAAGAAAAAGTCAAATCATGTATGTAGGACCTGATTGATTTCGGAGTGAGCATTACACTAGTTGGACTTTGGAGTTAAATGTTCTCGGTGATAGATGAAGGTGGAACAATGATTTTGAACAGTTGAGTTTCAAAGGTGGGCCTGATTATCTTGATAGCTAAATGGCAACTTTATGACTATTATACAATTTTTTAATCCCCGTTTTCTAAGCCATTTTCCGCACAACGACATTTGTGCACTCTTTTTAGAATAGGATACATTGTTGGCTATTTGGGATCCATTGGCCCCACTAGACAAGTGTAAGATCTTGTTCTCAAGTCCATTGTTGCTAATTATTCCACTTAAGGTCACAAAATGGATGGTCAAAATAGAAACCTTTCTTTTATTGTTGACCATCAATATGCCACTAAAAAAGAGAATTTTTTTTTTTGTTGACCATCAATATTTCATGGCCTTTAGATCCAATGGCTAGAAATGTGTCCTTTGAACCTAGATGGCTAACCAACACTGTCCTCTTGTATTGGGTGGTTAGTGGGCCAAATCCCGTCATATGTCCTATTCCTCCTAGCTTTAAGACGAGATTTTTGTTATCACCGTGATGAAAGGGCACGCGGTGGAGGTGTGGCCTTGTAGCTCCATCAAAAGAAAGAGAGTTTGTCAGATAGTTAATAATCAACCTCACTGGACTTTGGTCTCCATTCGATTGGAGGAAATGGGAGCGTGAGTGATAACTCTCTTTTATATTGTGGGACCAATGGGCTCCACCTACTTGCTACGTGTAGTACATTCTATTCTCTTACGATGTATGATTTGGGCACTTTTCTGAAGGGTTTGAATTTTCTACTGCTCACAGTATGATGTTCAATGTTGCTTTTAGAATAATAAGACATGCAGCAGAATTTGTGTAGCCCATAGACTCTACCAAACACAATAGGCTTTACGATCTAGCCATCAGCAAAATCTTATGTTAAATGTTTTCGGCTGTTCGATTTAAGGTCATGAAATAAATGGTCAATAAATAAGGGACAAGGTTCTAATTTTGACCATCTGTTTCATGGTCTTAGTTTGGACAGCTGCAGCATTTCATGGATTTTATTTTTTGCAAAAGTTCAGACCTTAAAGTTCTTTTGTATTTAATAGGGTCAATGGCAGAAGGCCCCACAAACTTTGACATGTCATATTTTAAGTATAGAACAGCGTACTACATCATCAACAGACGGATTTTTGCAACAACCTAGGCATTGTTGTTATTGTAAAATATTGATAAGTTGCTAGCTATGTAGAAGATTTTTAAGGACAATTTCTTCATTTTGTATAAAAAGAGTGGAACTTGTCCCCTTCATTTAAAATTGGAATGTGCACTAAACAGCATCCTGACTCAATTCAATGTACAAATCTACAAATTTTTTCTTCTTCTTAAAAAAAAATAATAAAAAAAAAGACAAGAAAAAGCTTCTTCTTTTAAGAGAACGCTAACCATAATGGGGCATCTAATCACAAAATTTGTATTTGTATGTCTTTGCAACAGAAGAAAACCCTGGAGACTGTTATAAATAAAAAAAAAAAAAAACACTCTGGAGACTCATCATCTAAACTATTAACCTAACACATGTTTTCATTTGATCCTTTTAAACATTATGAAAGCAAAATGTCTAATAAATACTCCAAAAACTAAAAATCATTTCTCCATCTTTTTAGAATTGCAATAAGACTCGTTGGAAAAATCCGTCATATACACTTTTCATATGAACAAGAAACATTGTATGTATGAAAACAAATGAAAAGAATGACCAGCTAGTCCCAGTCTTAATTTACAGGTCTCTGCAACAAGAATAGTATGGGTTTCTCTTTTTATTTGTTCAGTATCTTAGGAGAGTTTGCCACAAGAAATATAGTGTCTGAAAATAAAAACTGCTTCCCTGTTGCCAGTTTTGGGTGGCACATGTGTTCTCTTTGTCCAACCGTAGGACAATTCAGAAAATTGAGCCAAATGATATCTTAGACAACGATGCACAAATCGAAAACCTTGGTTGAACCTTCTCTATCAGCCAGTTGCATCAGTTTGGGGGAATAACTAGAGACTGATTCCAATATCTTGAAGATAGTTTCATACCCATTTGGATTTCCAGGTTTGTTGGAAGCAGAGCTTCGCCCTTTTTCTTTGGGCCGAAAGTATCTTTATAATGACAAGGAATTCTAGAATACCTTATCTTGGGTTGGCATAACCCATGTAACCTTTCTTTCTAGGTAGAAAATCTCTCTCTCTCTCTCTCTCTCTCTCTCTCTCTCTCGACAAGGAGGCTGATGTTCTAGCCGTGCACGGGGTATCTTCACCGTAGCCTCTTGTTTGCCTTTTCTCCCCTTTCTAGTTTTCTGTTTACTTTTAACAAAATCACAAATGATAAATGTCCATGCACTCAACTGGCATTACATTGACGATAAGTTGTTGGGCACTTGGGCCTCATTTATGTGAAATCTTAGCACTCTTACCTGTTGTTTTAGTTGGCTCTCTTAATTTTTCATATTGCTTTTTAATTGATTACGTCCTACTTTGCTTGTAGGATTTTAGGTGTCCTGTTCTCTTTGGGTTAGATTTTAATTTCTCTTTTTTTTTTGTGTGTGTGTGTGTGTGTGTTTTTTTTTTATTTTTTTTTATTTTTTTTCATTATGCACTCAGATTCTGCGAGTGCAGCTGCAACACAGGCAAATAGAGAGGAGGCAGATTCTCGATCAGTCTTTGTTGGTAATGTAAGTTCCATGATCCCTTTCATTCTCAATATTTGTTCGTTCTTTTTTTTTTTGGGGCAATGAACGGATTCACAATCACAAAGTGGTAAATTAAGTAAATTTTCCTGATGTTAATGGCCCATAATTCTACCTCGGTGATTTCTTAAAGAAATGCCCATTCAGAGTTATGTTTAGTTTTCTTTACCTATTCTATGAGAATGATGCTTTAAATTGATTTTTTATTTAGTATGGGAGAAATTATTTTGTATATTATGTTTTTCATCATACAGAAGATTTATTTATTCTTTCTGGACTACAAGTTGGGAGTTCACAAACAGAATTTAGCACATGCTTCCAAATTATGCAATTCACTTGAAATATTACAGTTCATTCAGTTGGATAGTTATTTTGACACATGAATGGCCTTTTACATACTGTATCAGTTAAGGCACAAAAATTGGCCTCTCTGCGTCATTATCGAGGCATGGATCTGGTTCTTCAGACATAAACCTCAGTTTCTATAATATGTGAAACAATGATATCTTCGGTTATGGAACATTGGATGCTTCTGGCTGTTGGAAGCCACATATACTATTTGATCCTTAACATAATTCTGGTTTTTTTTCAAACTCATTTAAAATGTTGATCCTTTTAAAAAATCGCTGTGTTATAAGGTCATGGCTTCGACTAAATCCAAGTGACAAGTAAGTCTATCTATCAAATTCTCTTGTGATGTGTTTCTCAAGTGTTGTCATATTAGAAAGCATGCAATTTATTCATTTGTTTAATATATATATATATATATATAGAGAGAGAGAGAGAGAGAGAGAGAGAGAGAGAGAGAGAGAGAGAGAGAGAGTTTAGCCTGCAGCAATGGTTGGGGTTAGGTAAGTAATTGCATAATAAGCCATGTTTAACTTCTATATTTGGAAGCATGCATGTCAATGATGTTACTTAACAACATTTCATTTGCGAAAGTTTCTGTTTTCGAGCTTGAGCTCATGCTTTGACTTGTGCCTGATAATGGACGCAGGGTCTTTCTTCACTCTTCACGTTCTCTCATAAGTAGCAGGGTCTTACATAGTCTGCATGCCAGGAAGTTATTTCTTCCACAAAATAAGCTTGGTTTAGAGAGAGAGAGAGAGAGAGAGAGAGAGAGAGAGAGAGAGAGGGGTCACATATAAAATCTTGGATGAAATCGGAAAGAAGGAAAAAAGAAAAGAAAAGAAAAAGAAAGAAGAAAATAAGAAGCCAAAGAAAAAGGCCCAAATGAAGAAAAAAAAAGGAGAGAAAAAAGGTACTAGATATATGAGTGAGGATAAAAAAAAATGAGACTGTTTAAAGTTGAATAAGAAAGTGAAGAAATGGTCGAGGGCTGGAAATAGATAACAAGTCCAGACGTCAATAAGAAAAGGAAGAAGGGCTGGATTGAAGAGTACATTCTCCAAAGAGTCTTGGTTGATGGCTGGAAGGGATGGAATGATTGATTTGAAAGTTGAAACTACAACCCAGAGCCTAAAATGGAACAACTAAGGAGACTCAAATCTGTTCATGTCCTGGGGATAGCACGAGCTATGAGTATCTGTGATTTTATTTACAGGAGCTAAAGTACTGGTGATGATTGTGAATTCCTATGGGCAATATGTCATCTTCGCAGTGCATGGTGAGGGATCCCTGATCTCTTGTGATTTTTATTCCCTCAGGTCATGCTGATGTCACCTATACTGTTTAAGTTTGACAGTTAATACTGTTGCTCATTCAGCATATATACTATTATGCTATGAGGAATTTAAATGTTAAATATATTAAATTTCTCCTTATGCTGTAATAACTTGCATTGATTCGGTTTGAGTTCATAGGTTTATATTAATTGCACTATGCTGGAGTTTTGCTATTTTTATCCAACCCTGAAAGTAGATTGTGTTCTTGTAAGTGAGAACTTTGAGTTGTATTCTGGCTTATAGTTATGTTTATAGTAATTGACACAAAGAGAGCTCTTCAGGTACTATAGGTCATGGTGACCTCTATTATTAGACATAGTACAAGTGTATGACAAGTATCAATAGTAAGGGTTTCCACTTTCCAGATCTACAAGGCGCAAGCATATGAGAAGTTTTCTTTAACAATGGTCACTAATTTCTGTCATGGACTGCATACATCCACATGGTGCTTAAGATAACCTGACCATGGATACATCTTGAAAAGCATAGTACCAGTTTAAGACTATATCATGACAGTATGCAGAACATGGGAAGATGACTTGGTACTTCAGAAAGTACTTCCCACTCCCCCCCAACCTTTTTTTTTTTTCCCTTTTAACCAACCCTTTTTTCTTATGCAGATGTCTTTTGAGAATCTAGTATTATTTAAATATTTCAAGAACAATAAATACAATAAATAAAAAATATGACATATTATTATTATTATTGTTTTGCAACACAGAGAAGTTATACAATATTAATTGGAATGATCCACCACTATTATTTTAAAACTGTTTTAGATAATATTATATGATTTCAAATGCAGGCATATATCAAGTCACAGTTATAAAAAAAATTCTTGATAGCTATAACAGCCTGAACTGACCTTGGGGTGGGTGTTCTTAGGCAGCCCTAGATCAAGCCATACATGTCATACTTTCCCACCTGTTAAAACCTTCAAGTTTGTCCTGATAACAGCATGAAGTAGTCCCTGTTGCCCTTCCAATCAGCATTAAACAAGTACTGTTTGGCAGTTCTGTTTTCATGACAACAGTCCCTTAAAGTCGTATCTTAACCTACTTATAAGTTTTGTTAAAGCTGTAGTAGATCGGCCTTATGCCCCAATTACAGTCACTAATCCTACCTTTAAGAAAGTCCCATATAACCAGGCCCTTCTACTCTCCAATTTCAGCCACCTGCTGTCAGTCAAATCATGACCCTTGACAAGTTTTGCAATTGCCTATCCTTCAGCTGAAATTCCTGCAAAATTGTCCGTATTCAGACCTTGCAGAAATATAAGCCTTGTCCATCATTAATCCACTATTTTATTGACAAAAGAATAAATTATGCAAACTTATTTGGTCATGATAAAAAAATACTACATTGAGAAGCAATTAATGTCATTGAGTGCATGGTTTAAAATATCAGCCGATAGCGGTTCGTATCGGCCGACACAGATCCGATAAATGAAAACTGATCGGTTTCGGACTCGGGTGCCCAATATATCGACAAAATATCGGTTCATATCGGCCTATATTTTTAAAATATCGGTCGTAACGGCCGCTGTTTTTGTAATGGCAGAAACTTTAGGGAAAAAAGAGGGAGAAGGGGGGGGGGGGGGGGTGGGTGGGGGTGGCGGGTTGGTTGGTGGTTGGGTTAGAAAAATACAGATCTATTCTAGTAAATCTATGCGTGTAGTGGAGAAAGAGGAAAAAATGAAGATGATTTCAACACCAATCCATCCACAGACAGCAGGAAAAAAAGAAAGAAATAGGAGGAGAGAGGGAAGAAATATCCTGTTGTCGTCAATCATCGCAAATCGGTGCTCTACAGGTAAGCCCCTTTCTCCTCCTCTTTCCTCTTCCTCTCCTTCTTCTTACTCCTTTCCTCCTTTTCTCTTCTTAGTCTTGTTTCCCTCTTCTCCATTTTCATTTCCCTCTTCTGTCCCTCTCCCTTTTCTTCTGTTTTTTTCTTCTCTTCCCTCCCTCTGTTATTCATAAAAGGAATTGGGAACCGGAAAGGGCAAAACCACAAAAGCCTCTTTTAGGGTTCTCTTCGCTTTCTATCAGTCACGTGTGTACCTTAAAACCCTTGTCAATCTGTGAGCTCCACAGTGGAGCCCACCTACAGAAAGTTAAAACTTTAAACCGATTCAAATGACTGCCCCTCTTTTATGTGGGCCCTGTATAGGTTTCATTTTAATAGGAGAAAGGCCCACCGTCAAATTGATCAGTTGATCGATTTTAAAACATCAATCAATTTGATAGTAGCATATCTCCAATTTGAATAAAATTTAGCCAAAAGCCGTAAAGAGGAAGGCAATTATTTTAAGCAGTTAATTTAATTTAATTTTTTTTTATAGGTGAGCTCCACTATGAAGCCTATAAAAGTTTTTATAACATCCTTACTTTTTTAATTGCGCCTTACTAACAAAACCCACTTAAGAAAAGTCTAAACTAGTCTAAAACAAATACCCCCTCTAAAATCTAAATTTTTAACTCTCATTGGAATGAAATTTATTTACAAAGCTAATAAGAGGTTCTAGTTAAATTGAATAGTTTGGATTTTAGATTTGGGCTCCATTAATGAATTTATAAATTATAAGGATGGGCACAAAGATTAAACATCAAAACTTGACATATTTCACAGTTGCAGGTTAAACAGTGATAGAGTGTTATGACTTTGGAGGACCGATATTTTGGTATATAGTGTGTACTAATGGCAAGAAATATTATTTTCCAACATTTTCTAATATTTTGGATTTCTTGGATATTTTTTCAAAATAAAAAAAAAAAAATTCACTCCTCGACGAACTACGGACCACGACCTTATTGGTTTTTGGAGTAGGCCGCTATTGCGACTGATACTGCGATTTTAAACCATGATTGAGTCACGATAGAAAGAAGTGGCAACCATGATACAAACAATCGTCCTCCAATTACTCTGTCAAGTATATTAAGAGGTAATCTTTACTTGAGGATTGCTTGCACCTTAAGACTTTCATGTGAGTGTGATGCAAAGATGGTGGGCAATACGATCATGGAAGGAGAAACTGATTGGAATGTGGTTGCATGAGAAGTTTTTGATATTCTAAATTTTCTGATTGAGATGTGTTATTCTATAAGCTGTATTGCTGCATTACATGTACAAACAATGCATGTGTTTTGGTGAACCAGTTATGTTAACTAAACATGATAATTGGCGGATAATTTAGTGGGCATTATTCCAAAGGATGTTACACAGCACATATCCTTCTTTGAAGACTGTCTTATAGAGAGAAAGTTGAAGCATTTTGTGCAAGCTGACACATCAAGTTTAATAAAAGGACAAATAAATCTTCCCATCAGTATTGAAAGCCTCATAAGCTCTAAAGAAAAACATAAAGCTAGTATACAAGACACAGTTTGAGGTCACAATTCCAAGTGGACGATAATGATATGAGGGAAAGGGTTATCTGAAGTAGAGCCAACAAAGGATTCAAGCATGGAAGAACTTGATGACAACATTGCTAGGGCAGATTGTGTGATAAATAAACAAGTTGATGGACATCCTAAAGAGGATCGTTTTCTATTTAGCAGTGTCCTAAAGAGGATCATGAACAGGAGGTTCCTATGGATGGGCCCATCATGGAAGAAAGAGCAGTGGGACATTGGATTGTATGAGACTTCTGTCTGAATATTGGTTCTTTGATAAGGTTGGCCTAAAGCAATTTCAAGTCATTTAGATCCAACCCATGTTCAGTATGGATCATCAGAGACTGAGGGTGTCGAGTCAATGCAAGTTAAACGGTTATTTGGAAGCGTTCTTCAGTCCAACAATCAATGGAGCCTACAATAAGATCCAAGTTGTAAGTAGTGCTTTCTCATTCATCTCATTGTTTAATGAAGGACCTGACCAGTGACCACATTCTACATACAAGATCCTGGAGATAATGGAAATGCAACTGCCATCGTGATGTGATAGAGATTTGATCTAGGCGGACTGAGAAACTCAAGAATGAGTTGTTTCAAGCTGGGGAAAATTACATAGATCCAATTGTGCGGAAGATCCTAGTGGGCTCCACAGTCAGTCTTCTTGGCCAAACTAAGAAAATAATGTGTTTTTGTGTAAAACCCTTGTTGGTCAACTTTTTGTAATCTTTGTTTGTTTATTTGACATACTCCTATTTGATATGTTGTCCTCATCATCAAGTTATTCTTTTATTTCTAATGTAAAAGACTCGTTAAACTCTAGAGAAACAAGAATTTCTTTACAGGATGGTATAGGAGAGACACCTATTGGGAAAAGGCCAGACAAATGTAGCAAAGAAACATAAAAAAGAAAATGAATAGAGAAAAAAAAAGAAATTTACATAAATGGCCTATGTAGAAACAGTATCTTTTAGCACTGTCCTTGGCCCATGAATCTTTTATTTCATTGGTACCTAGAATCTGAAAAAAAAAAAAAAAAAAAATCTGATGTTAACACGAAATCTGTAGTTTTTCTAATAAGCTTAAACCAAAACAACTCCTCAAACTCCCAACTCTGGCTCTCCTAAAATTTATATGCTTTCTTTATTTCCGTGTCCATCTCCCTTGCTCCAACTCAATTTGCCTTTAAGTGATAAGGGGTTACGAATAGGTTCAACTTTTTTTATGAAAGGTATTTATCAGAGGTTTCGGGTGTTCTTGTCTTGGTTCAATGCGCTATAGATATGTATATGGAACTGCACCGGGGGAAGATTCTGCAAAAGATCTTTAATGGTTCCATTGTAGCTCAAACATTTGCCTCCTTAGAATTCCTTACCCCAAGTTAAATTACCTTTATACTGCTAATGTCATGAAGGTGCCACGTTCCCAAGTGATCCAGGTTCAGCCTTTTCTGACCCGTACATTAAATTTGAAGTTACCCACGGATTGGGGGAGCATTGTTCTGAAAATTGAAATCATATCAGAAACTGTTCCAAGGGTCAAATCAGAATCATGGATTGCATTATGAATTGTATAGAATTTGTTTCTATTTTGTTAAGAAATGGATAATTCATCCATTTTCCATCCTTTAGCAGCATCAATACAGTGTAGATAGGACTGGCACAGTCATATGGAGAACATTCTTGACATATATCAATCTGCAGTCATATAGAGAACATTCTTGACATATATCAATCTGACGTGATTTTTTTCTTATCAGGATTATATTTGCTGATTCCTAGTCATGAGCCACTTAACTGATTAGTGTATCTGATTGTTATTTTGTTAGAAGATTATCCAATTCTTAAAGAAAATCCAAAGTAGGTTCTATCAAATTGATGCTGGTTTTACAGATTGAAGATCGGACCTTTTTTTATTTATAAAAACTAATACAAATTTATGAACCATTCATCTTATAGGGAACTTTTGCATGCAAGGTAGGATCCAATCGGTTCATTTGTACAAAAGAAGTAAGCTGAGAAAATGGATAATTCTGATCTGATCTGATATGGATTTTCCAATTTTCCATGTAAATGTAAGCTACAGTTCAACACTGTGCTTAGACTAATAACCATGGTTTAAAATCACAGTTGCGGTCGCCATCACGATTGACCCTGAAAAGTGAAAATCATTATGACACGGGCATCGTGTCGGGGTTTGTGGTCACTGTGGTCCATCGCGGTGTGAATTTTATTTTACTCCAAAAAATCTGAAAAAAATATCCAAAAAATCTAGCATATAATAAAATGCTAGAAAACAATAATTTTTTTTCCATTAGTAAACACTTTAAAGAAAATTATCGGCCCCCCTAAGTAATAACATCATGTATCGATGTCTTATTTGAAACTTGTAAAGTTTGTTATGAATTAAATAGATTTACATGTATATAGTAAAATAAGTTGAAAATCGAAATATCACAAATTTTACAGTATGCATTGCAACCATAATTTTGAACTAACCATGAGTGCTAGACACTTAAAGTCAAGAAACGAGTAGTAGTAGTGCAATACTCAATTACTCCATCACCACGTAAGTTGAGAGCGAATTTTAACTTTCAAGTGACATTTCTACTACATCAAAATGAATGAATTAATTAAAACAGCAGAGTATGGACATAGGGGTATATTGGTTGAGGAGGGAAGAAGCCTTCATATGAGAATCCACCAAAATCTTGAAAATCACTTGAGTTTTGGTGATAAAAGAGGGTTTGGAAGGTCTAGCACAATCTTGGGAAGCTCCACAAATGGTTTGGGAAAGAAAGAAGGGGAAAGGAAAAAAAATTCATTGTCGACTGATATTTTGACCATTATTACCATTATGGATAGTTATTTTAAAAATAACAGCCGTTATGGATCGTAATGGATAGTTATTTTCACTTCTTTTTTTTTTTTTTTGAGACCGTGAATGTTATGACCGTTATATTGAAAATAATGTGATGGTAAAGGCTGTTTTCTAAACCATCCTAAGAACCGTTACCTCCATAAGCGTTATTCAGTTCTGAATGATCAGTTGTGGGAATGTGATCCATTCAAACAGGATTAGATGTGGTGTTGTTATTGTCATTGCACTAAAATAGTGACTTTCATCTTGGATGTCATTCCACTAGTGAAAGCTGCTTTGTGGAGAAAACTAAATTTTTTGTCGCTCTTTGGGTGTCCATCAATCCATCTTTTAAAGGATACTCTACTGAACAAATAATGCTGCATTGGAAGGAGCTATCCTTTTCTTTTGCAGGGCTCAAGTAGTTTTGTTATAGGGGCCCTTTCTCCATTTCTGTCATGTTTTCCTGTTTTAGCTTGTCAGTATATCCCTTTTACTGCTTGCTTTTGTTAATAAAAGTAACTATTCAAAAAAACAAAAAAAACTGAGATACCCTGCGTTCTCTTCGCAGCTTCCAAGGCTATACTGTCTATTGCTTTATTGGACTACTTGACTGTATCATTAACTGTATTCCACCCCACCCTCATGTGTTTCTCTCCGTCCTCTTGTGATTTATTTCACAGGGTGCGCAGTATTATATTCTGGACTGAATCACAATTGTATATCGTAAGGCCACAAGCTTGCTTTTATGCTTACACTGTGCCACCTAAAAAGTTCCAGTGGTTTGCTACAGGCCTTCAGTAGGTTTTTCACCAGTCATGATTATTATGTGGTTTTGGGTGCATTAGCTAATTGTGCACCATTCTCTTAAACAACTATTTCCTAGTTATATGAATGCATGCATAAACTGATCTGCATGCACAAGCCTTGGATGAAGTGTATGATTGACCTCCATTTATTATTATTATTTTCTTCTCTTTTTGAATAGGTGATAGAACCGCTAGAAGGTGCTTATTGTCGCAAGCATGAGGTTGTTTGAGTCATGTACCAATCAGAAAAAAAAGAAAAGATGATATTATAATCTCATGGTTGTGAGTTGTGATAATGAGCACCTTAGTCATGGTTAGCTTGTGCATCTCTCCTAGCTCATTCAGTTGCTTTTTTTTCAACTTCTATGAAGTATGCCATTTTACCATACATGTTTATATGTTTTGCTATGTTAAATGTCATTATGTGATGAGGTCACTTGCATATGTATTCATCCTTTTTTTTCCTTGAGTGCATGATGTTGAGTTGTTGACATTGACTGTAGCTGATTGTGTTGAGTAATTTCTTAATAGGAATTCTGTACATTGGGTGATATATCTGTGCACTTTTATCTGTTTCATTGAGTCAATGTTGTTGGAGTCAATTGATTTGTTGCTCTGTAACTTATCTAAGGGACACATTTGCATGCGTCGCAGGTGGATTATTCATGTACGCCTGAAGAAGTGCAGCAACATTTCCAATCTTGTGGAACAGTAAACCGGGTTACAATTCTGACAGACAAGTTTGGCCAGCCAAAGGGTTTTGCTTATGTTGAGTTTCTGGAACAAGAGGCAGTTCAGGAGGCTCTCCTTCTTAATGAAACTGAATTACATGGTCGCCAATTAAAAGTGGGTGGTTGATTTGTACCTTTTCCTCTCAACTTGGTGTGAAGATCAAGTGAGTGTTAACTTTTATTGTTTCTATTAACAGCAGAAGTGCTGATGTGCAGGTTTCGGCAAAGCGGACCAATGTTCCTGGCATGAAGCAATACCGTGGAAGGGGCTTCAATCCCTACATGGGTTATCAATTTCGGAAGCCATATATGCCACCATATTTCTACTCACCCTACGGATATGGGTGAGTCACTTGTTACTGTGTACTGTTTAGGTTTTGGCTGAACGACTGGGCTTTTCTCCCTCTCCTTCCCCCCTAGGTTTTCATAAAGACTCTTTTGGCAATTTCTGCAGGAAAGCTCCCCGATTCAGAAGGCCGATGCGTTACAGGCCCTACTACTGAAGGCAGATTCATCATATCACTGTACTCTTATCTAATCTAAGGAACCTTTGTTATTTTGTTGCTTCAAGCACATTGAATACTTGCAATTGTCTCCTTCAACGAGCCTTGAATGGAAGACCATGATATCCTTTTTTAACACTCATAGTTCGATCTTGATAGTGATGAGATGCTGTGAATGTAATTTTTTTTTTTTTTTAATTTCTTACATGGTTTCTTTGCTAGTAAAATGCTTAAAATATTAGAACTATGTTGCTTTTTTTTTTTTTTTTTTTTCTTTCATCACTTCAGCAAAGGTGTAATTGAAAAACAAAGAAGAAAAAGAGCGGAACTGTTTTTTCTTGTCATAGTGAAACCCTTGCAACAATGTGAAGGTGAGATGTTGAAATTGGATATCAGTCGGGGTGCGTTTGTGTAGATGTCTAGGCTGTGGAAAAAAAGGATAGGAATGGTGCCAGATTTTCCAGTGCCTTTGTTTGGTGAAGTGACGATTATGTGGATCTAGAATTCCGAGAGCCTTAGCTTCCCTTCTCTTTTTTTTATTCTTCGGGAGCTAGGATTCAGTTTTCTCACCTCCCCGGTTGGAAATCAAGTGTATTTCCCTTTCCACGGCTCCTGTACAAACGCACCCTCATTGTCAATGTGGTGAAACGGAAACTGGCTGAGGCTCAGTGTCAGCATGGCTGAAGTTGTTTAGGCGGGTGCTCTCCTGCATCCATTGTTAGATGGTTGTGTTGCTGTTCTGAAAAAATTATGGTTGCATCAGTGTCATGGTAGTAACCTGAGGAATTTCATAGTAGTTTTTTTTTTTTTTTTTTTTTTTTTTGAAGCTATGGTTAGTGGGTCTGGATATCTGACTACCAACCTTGTATCCAGGAACCGATCCCTAGGCTGTCACATGAAACTAGGGTGACAAAGCAACTGAGCTAGCAGTGTGTGAGCTAGGAATTTGATACTGGTTAGTTATCAATGTCAAGATGAGGTGAGTTATAATGGTTTTTAAGATCCAACGTGACTCAAAACTCAGGTCTCAATCGAGTCTACTCAGCATCCGAGCCCCCTTTTTGAAAGTGAATTGACCGAGTCCCAGCACGAGAACCATTACAGAGGGCTCTTTTGCAGGGCTTATGGCGTCCAGGAGCAATTTGGTCTGACCATACTGAGTTGGATGTGACTTTTTCTAATCGATTCTAACTTATGGGGGGACCAAGTCTTCCCTAATATAAGATTAAAAAACTTGTATCCAGTTCCATTTGTGTGGGGGTGAGGGTTGGGTTTGAACTTTTAACACCTTTTGAGATTTAGAAACTGACCCCTTGGACATGAACTATAGGTGGTGCTTTGACCTATCAACTTCTCCCTGTATTTCTTCAAGGCAATAGCATCACATTATGTGGTAACCCAGCAGTGATGGGAAGAAGGTTGGATTAGTATAATACAATGTTAACAGGTATACTAAAATATTATAACATAATATAGTATAAAATATAATACCACCTAGGTTTGGGCCGGGGTTCTATCCCGCCTTACCGACAGGCAAATGGGACAGGCATGGGCTATGTCATTACTGGGTTCAGCTCAGCTGCACTCCTACAACTAGAAATAGAAGCATTATTTACTATTAGTAATGTATATGACTTGTTTAGGATTTTGAGAAGGGGCAAACCACCCATAACTTTCTATTTCTATTAACAGTTGTGCTAATAACAATATAGCGGGAGTAAATGTAAAAAATTTTGGGCTTCAATAGCTTTAGGAGCTAGAAGTTCTGATGATTAATGAGGAATGTTTATTTGTTGATCTTATATATAATGTGACTGCTTGATCCATCTATTCTATTAGTAGTTTTTGCAGCCTATTTAATAGGGGTCATTTGGACAAAATTCTCACAACCAAATGCCAGTCCATTCATCCGGATATTTTTTAGCATTGCATGTGGAGGATGCGATGGTATATAGCACCAGTTCTACAAATATATAGGAATAGCTTGAGTGGGGTGCAATGTGCATCTCAGGGTGTAGAGAATTCATGTTTTCATGCATGAGAATTCAATCTATTCTGAAATCCAGAAACTAATAATTTGAAAACTTACTAGGATTTTGAAAAAATAAACCTGCATGACTATAAAAAAAGTAGATTAAACAAATAATTACATAAATTAAAATCAAATTGAAAGTGTCTCTATCAAGCTTTGATGAATTTATAATTATTAAAGGGGCTCATTTTCAAAGTTTGTTTTTAGTGGGCCCATAGATGGAAGTAGGCCTTTTCAATCTCTCCAATCCCCTTGAGGCTGAAGGACCATAAATAGATAATCCAATTGTTAGCATTGATCTTTAGTGTCTAACTAATGCTTTGTAACTAGTGAAGCGAAATTTCACAGTTGGGCCCACCTTTTGAAAATCTAAATTGCTTAAATCAAAGCTCTCCTCTGGGTGATATATTATCAAATTTCACTCCAATATTAATTGGACTGATGTAAGACTCAACATGTCTTAAACACACTAACCCACATTGTTCTTGGATTTAAATCTCACTTCAATAATGATTATAGCCGCATTTAAATAGATCAAGTAAGAAAAAAAGTTAAATTCACATTTCTAGACACAATCAATGTGACAGTGAGAATGACTCAAACCAGAGTTGGTGGTGTAATTTTATTGGATTTTAATAGTAGATCATCCATGAAGCTTTGGCAAAGCGAACCCTTAGTTTCACTCAAGCCTTGGGATGGATGGATGGGAGGGTACTCGAGATAAAGTATCACTTTCTATCTTATTCCCTAACGTAGAAAAGAAAGCTAAGGGATTGAGAGATTGTCTCTATGGGTGGGTGTGATTATATAATTGAGTTGGGGTTGGTATAATACTCTTGTACCTTCTCTTTTAACTTTTCTCTCTTTTACTTTTTAAGCTTTGTACTTGTTTTCTCTTTTTAAAAAAGTTTTGAGTTTCAAAAAAAAAAAAAATGAAAATATAATGATAATCTCAAAGGAAATTGCATTTTCTCTTTCAAAATGTCTTCATAACCCATCACATCATCTTAATCCTTTAATCTATGGCCTTTAAAGTAAAATGATTTTAGAAAATATTAATTATTTGGATTTTAATCCAACAGTGCCCATTGAAGACGAGTGTCATATTTTAACTTGTGGTAATTCACATAGGATAGGATAGTATGTATGAGAGAAGGAAGTTGATCATAAGTTGATTAAGTGGCTCGAAAAAGGATGGATTGTCTGTATGAACCATTCTTTATCTCTCATAATAAGGTGAGAAATGCTCTCATACGAGCATCTCCCATATATATATATTATATAAAATATATTATTCTACATTAACTACATTATACACTTGGGTGTTTGGGCTTGGCCCCAAAATGTGGATTGGTCCTGAAGAACCTGAGGGGAAAAAATGAGTCAAACTCAGGGTTTTTTTTTTTTTTTTTTGGTTCAGGTCCTCCAGGCAAACCGAATGTGTCCATTATCCCTCTCTTTTTCGGTGAGTGAGACAGGAGTAATTCTCATTTGATTGGCTGCGGGCTTTTTCTTTTTGGAGTGGGTGAGACTTGATGGTTGAGCTGAAATAATCTAACACCACTTGTTGGAGTGGGTGAGACTTGATGGTCACCTGCCTGCCAAGCAGCAGATATGAGACCCCATTCAAATTGTTTATGCACCAGGGTTAGCTGGATTAAAATTGGCGGCCTGCAGTCTGCCTCATGTTATCCATTTTGATGTAGGTTGGTTAGAATTTATTTGATTTGCTCTAAATCTTTTTGAGGATGTGGGGTGGTTGGATGTCACTTTCATGTAGAAGTAGATTGAAAACTTAATTCATTTGACAAGTTTTAATGGCTAGCTGTTAATCCGGTGCAAATCCACCCATTCTATTTTCTAGACATACTTGGTCATAAATCATATTTCTGAATAGCTATTGTATATGTAATAAGTTCTTCTAATTACAAATAGAGCTAGATTTTAAATCTATGGCCCATTTGGATGAGGATAGAATGGCATGGAACAATCTCACTAGGTTGAGAAATGAGGAGAAATTGTGTTTGGGTTGGAAATTCCCTCTCGCGGAAATCTGCCCCACTTTTGGGTTAGTACTAGTGATTCTCATTTGTGTTTTGGGCTTGAAGCAAAAGTTGTGGGAATAAAAGAAGTTAATCATTACATGGTTACATGTCACTTTGTAATAATATAAAAGGCTTTAATTTCACTGACCCCAGAGTCCCTTGTAGGTGAAAAGTTCCCCCCATGTTATGCATGAACCATAACTGGAACACTTCCTATATAATCCATAATTAATATTTTGAAAATATAGTCAATCACCCACCAAACACAACCTCTCCATATTTGAAGAAAAAGCAATATCTTTGCTTTTATTCTGCAGGCCTCCCATGTTCTTCCAGACACATCTGTTCAGGTATACATCACGTAAATAAAGAAAGAAAAGCTCAACAAAGACAAATAAATATTAAGAGTCCCTACCAGCTAAATAAAACAACACCGAACCAAACAAGGTGACCCTCCCATCCTTATCCTCTAGAGTCCTAAAGAAGACATGGGACCCAACTGAAGGGGTTGATCGCGCTGTGATACAATTCTCCTCTTTCTTAATCTCTCTGCAATAATGAAGGCAAGCTCAAGGGATTGAGAGGCGTTTAGCCTTGGGTCACAGTGTGTGTGGTAGCGGGAGCTGAGGTCGTCAAAGGTTACAGTCCGAGACCCTCCAATGCACTCTGTTACATTTTGGCCCGTCATCTCCAGATGGACGCCTCCAGGGTGGCTACCTTCTTGCTCGTGAACGTCAAAGAATGCCCGCACCTCGGCCTAATGATCATAAAACACATACATATTACATTTTGTTTAAGCCATATGGTGCATAGTTACTGCAGTAAAGTAGAAAGAAAATGCTCATTTGGTGTACAGTTTCTAATATATTCATGTCATATTCAGTTATAACCCACTCCCAGCAGACAGGGTAGGCCAAGTGTTGCTTTTAACACAAAAGTGAACTAGAAGGATTGGTTGGCGAGATTTTATGGCCAACTGTGCTAACCCTACTTTGGGCTTGAGGCTGACACTTCACATGGGTGAGACGGATGAATTAATACTCTCTAATAGAGACACAGTGCAAAACAGTAATGGACCCAACCTTTTCATCAGTAAGGCAAACCAACAGATTCCAGCCTTCCGTGAGACAGGTGGTGGCACTGTATATCCCCCCAAACAGATGGTATTCACCATAGGATTGAATCAGAGCAGGAGGCCTGATGTTTGCCTGGTTTGTCTTGGTGAAAGGTGGGCCAAGAGGGCAGTTTTGAGGAGGTTCACATGGGGTATGTAAATATGATCCATTTCCTAACCTGAATGGTATATTAAAAATATATAAATAAATAATGTTTTCCATGGGGAAATAAATGGTATGGATCGCACATAGTGACAAGCCCTTGTGCATTTTCTTGAGATCCAACTTAAGGAATCTTTGAGATAAATAAAGAGGAAGATATCGCATTGGGACCATGACTTGGAAACAAATATGAATGAATAAAATAATAGCAAACAAACAAGAGACTTTTTCAAACGTGACTTTATATATTTTTCTGGGAAGCAACCTAACTTGTATTCTTCACCTAACTAGTTTTCTTCAGAAGTTAGAAAAACATTTGAGCAGCTTTCACCCTGCTACAAAGGTTTGTAATCCACCGTTTCTATATGTAAAGTCTTGCACTCAATAAAAATAAGAGTTTTGACTGTTCTTATACAAGGACCTGTCACCTTCCCACCAAACCTCCGGACTGAGTCAATTAGTGATTGATTGCAAAAAATTCTTGAGAATACATCATGAAAGAGATGGCGGACGGATTGGATACTCAATTTAATGGTTAGCTGCTGGGATGGATGGGCATGTGCAGTGCACCAACCAAATGGGTAGGAGGTGTAGTACACTTTTTTTTACTTTTTTTTATTTTTTTGCTCGAAGTGTAGTACACATTCAATACGTATACCTGGCTATATACTTCGAAAGAAAGATAGCATGGTTCATACACTCAATTAGGGCATGGTGCAGAAACTGTACAGTTCTGTTTAAAGATGTGCATCAAACATTAAACTTTGGTGTGTAGTTCCAAGCACATGAAATGTTAACATGGTGTATACACGGAATTTTTTGTGTAAAGGCCATTGCATTTGCTGTGCAGAGAGCATCCAATGGAGGCTCACTACTAGATATGGATGGTTTATGCACTGAATTTAGATGTGTTCGCAAGCAAAAAGAGACAAGTAACAAATAGAAGACAAGTAATATGAGAAATTAAACACTGGATTAGAGAAACAAAATATACCCGAATGGCATCGAAAGGGCGAGTTTTGAGACCGCAGGGAGCCTTGATGGTGTTCCCATGCATGGGATCACTGACCCAGGTTACAATTTGGCCTGCCCGGCGCACAGCCCTGATAAGATGTGGAAGCTTTACTCTCATGTTCTCTGCTCCCATCCTCGTAATCACAGTTATTCTACCTGCCTTGTTCTGAGGATTAAAGATCTCAATAAGCTTCACCAGCTCCTTTGGATCCATCTTATCGCTCACCTGAATTCCAACACCAATGGATCAGTCCTTTTCTTTCAATTTACACTAGCAAATTCTCATAATTCACAGCAAGATATAAGAGCAGCAACTCATTCATATCATCGTTTTTTCTAATTGGTCCTTCAATCTGGGACTGGCTTCAGGACTCTAAAATAAATCCAAGTCCATAAATTCCATCCTCCTAACATTGATGCAAGAAATTGAAGACCTCTTTCTCGATTATATGATAAAGTGCAATTACAATACCTTGATGCCAAGTGGATTTGCGACTCCTCTTAGGAACTCCACATGGGCACCATCGAGCTGGCGAGTACGCTCACCAACCCAGAGCATGTGAGCAGAGCAATCATAGTAGAGCCCGGAGGTAGAGTCCTCCCTCGTGAGAGACTGCTCGTATGGCAGGAGGAGGCATTCATGGGATGTCCAAAACTCGGTGGTTGTCATGATCGGGTGGTCAACGGTGAGCCCGGCAGCAGCCATGAACCCCAATGCCTCATCCACTCGGTTAGCGAGCTCCCTGTATCTGTTACCACCAACAAAGATCACATTCAAAACCCGAATCAGAACCTTGTTTTGACTCATACAAACAACTGGGTTAATTCAACAAACACCGAATCCACGCCCTACCTATCACCCTGTTCGCTGTGCTCTGTAAAATCAAGATTCCACTGAGTGACCCTTTGCATCGCAGCATAACCTCCGGTGGCAAACGCCCGGAGAAGGTTAAGAGTAGCGGCTGCTTGACAGTAGGCCCGGATCATCCTCTGTGGATCAGGAATTCTCGACTTCTCATCAAAGGCATCTCCATTGATATTATCTCCCCTGTAACTGGGAAGCTTCACACCGTTCTTCTCCTCAAACGAGTCAGATCTCGGCTTTGCAAACTGACCCGCCATTCGTCCCACCTGAAACACCCAAATCCGGTCGTAACATAATGCCCCCATTTGTGCAGATTTCAGCCACAATCAATATCAATATTCAATTGAATAAATTTGGGATTTGGAACTCCACTCTCATCACCTTTATATCTCATTTTGTCAGTTTATTTACATCTAAAGACTCAAAAAGCAATAGAATTAACAAAGATCTGTGTTTTCTTTTTCTAATTTTCTGAATATTTAAAACCCTTCTCTAGAAGAAAAAAAAAAGAGAGAGAAGGGATGAAACAAAGCCGATACGTGAGTCCAAAACCGATATATCGGCCGATACATAAAGGTTTCAACACTAAAGGGCAAATAAAAACAATGATTTGCAATCTCTATTCCTGAACGTTCGAATCAAAACTTTCTCTCGAAAGAGAAAAGGATTAAAACAGACGTAGATATCAGTCCAATACCGACGCAGATACAGATTCTTAAAAGTTTACGACTTTTTTCTTTCTTTCTTTCTCGAATGGATTAAAGACTACGACTTTGACGAATACAGTATCCAAAAGCCCAGTTTTGAATCGAAATCTGTTAGCGAAACGATCTCTTGGAAGAAAAGATCTTTTGGGGTGCATTAATTTCCCAAAAAACTGGTACCCCACCAACTGGAATTCCCCAAATGAATGAATGTGTAAAATCTCGACAGAATCAAACCATTCGAGATCTGGGGCACATCCAAACGCATCACAACACACATTTTGCATCAAATTGGAGAAGAATCAAACGAGAATTCAATCATTCATCACGCATACCTTGATAACCGGCACCTGACCACCAAACATGAGGACGACACCCATCTGGAGGAGAATCCTGAAGGTGTCTCTAATGTTGTTAGCATTGAACTCCTTGAAGCTCTCCGCACAATCCCCTCCCTGAAGAAGGAAAGCCTTCCCCATCGCCGCATCGCCGAGGCGCTCCTCCAAACTCCGGGCCTCTCCGGCGAAGACGATTGGAGGGAACGCCTCGATCGTCTTGAGGACAGATTCAAGCTCCTGCTGATCTGGGTATTCAGGGAGCTGGAGTGCCTTTTTGGATTTCCAGCTTTCGACGGTCCATTTGGTTGGAATCGAAGGGGAGGAGGCCGACTTGGGTGACTTGTCGGCGACGACGGGGTGGCTCTTGGAGGGGTCGGCGGCGTGGACGGCGGAGATGGGGTTGTGGGGTTTGGTGGGGAGTAGAGGGAGAGAGGGTTGGTGGGTCTTGGAAGGGAAGATGGAATGCGTTTGGTGGAGGGGGGTTTTGGCTGAGAGAGAGAGGGTGCTTGAGAGAGCCATTTTTTTCTCTTCTTTTCCTTTCTTTCTTTTGTCTTTCTGGTGGTGTGTATGTGTGTGTGAGAGAAGAGCCTTGGAAAGAAGATTGATTTGAGAGAAGGCCCTGGGAATAAAAAGGGGGAGGATGTATTTATAGGTGAATGTGGAAAAATGGTCTGGGTCTGGGGTTAGGTGGGGAGAGGGGGTTGTTGGGGAGGGGTAGTTTGGGAACTAGAAAAAGTCTATTTTGGGTCAGATTGCCTTTTTTTCTTTTGTTTTTGGGGGGATTGCTTTTTACTCTGTCTTTCTTTCAATTACTAGTAGATTTCTGTAGATCTTTTATGACCCAAGTTTAATTGGGGCTTTTTTAGTTAAAGTAAATGAATAATGTAAAATTTGTAAGGGCTTTGGATGAAAATAATTTCATAAGATTTTTAAAATGATGCGGCGGGTTTTATACCGTATTTTTTAAAAGGGAGGCTCCGGTCAACGCAATTGCTAAAAGTGCACCCTAATTACTTCATAAAGTAAGAGCTGTTTTTATAACTATACCAAACACAGTAATTTTAAATTAGAACTTTAGGCCTTGATATAACTAGCTCTTGTTAATTAGACTAGAATTACCAAATGACTCCTTTCCATTTTTTTTTTAGGGGCAAGAGCTTGGTTTTGTAAACAAGCTCTAAAATAGTAAAATTAAAAAAAAAAAATGCAATTAGTGGTTTATCAAATGATCTTATATGTAAATAATCTCTAGATCGCAAAATTAAAAAGCTTATTTAGAGTTATCAAACACCCAATTAAAAAAATTTAGACACTTTGTGCAAGTCTTACTCAACATGACTTGTGCACATGAAAATAGTGAAAATTCATTAACTATATCTTAGGTTTATGGTGTTAGAGATATTATCTCTGGGACTGCAATGAACCTAGTATTTCTCTGACATGCGGAGACAATGAAGTGTGAGCCAGATGGTATATTCCATCTTAGCCAATTAACGCTACTCAAGTGAGTGTGAGGGTGGGGCACTGAGTATGAGTTGTGTGGAAACCAATTAATTTATCTCAATTGAGGTTTATTTGGTTGTGGAGGAAAGTTTTTTTTATAGATAGATCTCTTTCTCCTATTTGGACTACGTCTTAAGGGAAAAAGTAATTCTCCTGCTGGCTAATTTTAGCCAAAAGTAGATGAAATAGTTTGGGGTGGTAAAAATGTCCTTCTCTTAAGTGAAACTAAAATATTTATTATTAAAACAATATGAAATCAATCAATTTTTTGTTACTTCTTTGTTTAAATGAATTCCCTCTTACATAGTCTCTCCATTTTAAATCAAATGAAATGAAAGTAGATAATCACTGATGGAGAAAAACTACAAATCTCCAAAATTAGGATAATTGTAGACACTTTCTCTATCTCCATTTTATTCACCATTTTTTTGTCTTCTAGACATATCCTCGGGACCATTTATATTGAAGAAATTGATGCCTATGCAGTTGCAGCCAGTTTTCTTTGCTTGCTTGTGTTTTTATATCCAGGGCACACTCACTCGTCATTTTTCTTCACCCAAATAAATTTGTAAGCATTGTCTGTTGAAGTCATCGCTCACTTAACACACGCACCGAAAGAGTTGGGCCAGGGATGCTAATTATGCTATATTTCCTTATTTGGTTAGGATTGTGATTTAGGGTTATCTACTATGGATATGTTTCTTATTTAGGTTAGGATTCTTAATTAGCAAATTCCTCTTTGATTGTTTCATTTATATTGGTGAATCTAATTGAGTAAGTAGAATGCCAATAAACTAAGATTTCCCTTCCCTTTTCTTGGGGCGGTTACCTTTGTTTGGACATGGGCCCACTTCTAAAACTCATATGAAGATTTTGAGTCCCCTTCCAAGTCTTCCATGAAAGTTACGAGTCTGCTCTAAAACGTACATAAAAATCAGGCCTCCAAAACCCAGCTCATAAAAATGTTTTTGTGTCTGCCCCACTCAAGAGAAAATCCCGGGTCCGCCATTGTCTATTTTTATTTACTTCTGCATGGTGTAGGCAGAGCAGTTTTTCATTTATTCTATGTTGACATTTCTTCTTAATTTTTATTTTATGTGGTAGCTTTTTATTTTATAATTTTTGCATGAAGTGCGCATGTCACATAATAAGCCATTACAAGTGGGTAGAGAATAAGAAGAGAAATGTGTTCTCCTCGCAAAAATGAACGAAAACTGAAAATGGAAACTCTGGTCAGAAAATCTCAATCGACTTAGAAACAGAAACCACAAAAATGGCTCTGCACAAACACAGCTTAATATTAGGACTAGAAGCAGCCAATTTGCAAATTCCATGACCCTTTTATTTTGAATTTGTCAACTCAATCTATGGACATGTACTTGGTCCTCAGCCAAACATATGTCCAGCTGAGATCACCTTTCTGAAAAACAAAAATGGTTTTATTATTTTATTTTTGTTCAACATACATAGATGGAACCAAACCACCCCACCCCCACCCTAAGTAAACCCAATTGTATATATTACATTGATCAAAAGGCATGTCTTAAGATAATTTTGCTTATCAATAGAGGCATGCATCAGTCGACATTCAACAATAAATTTATCCTTCCCAACAGATTGAAAATGTCTTTTTTTGGGAGCGAATTCAGAAGTTTTTTAGTGGGTTTTAAGCTTCCGATCTTGGCTATTTTGTCCATCCGTTCCTCCCATTTGCTTAATGAGAGAGCCAACAACATATATGTACACAAGCTTTTCCTCGCTTCTTTTCTTCTTTCTTAATCTGTTTGGCTCTTTTATGAGCTTGTAATCCTTTTTTGGGAGCATTTGCCATTTTCTCTTTTTTAAATATGTTCTTACCTTTCAGCAAAAAAAAAAAAAAGAAAAAATGACAACTTTGCTTGTTAAAAGTAGACCCTACAATTTTGTATGGATCAAATTTGATTTTAGAAATGTAACTTCATGATCCAATCACTAACTAATTGATAATGTGTTAAGACATTCTTCAAAATATTGTTCTTGGGATCTATCATTCCAACCAAATGTTGATACTTCCCCAAACTTGGGGAGTTTTATTGGGATATTATAAGAAAACACCAAATAAATAAATCGATTTATTAAAACAAAAAATAGGTAAATATAAAATAGGAACAAATTGCAATTGACTTTTCATATAATTGTAATCATTTCAGTCTAATATTTTATTGATGAGGTTTTTCAATTCTTGAGCTATTACTATAGAATTAACATTTTCTGAAAGTAGCATAATAATATCATGAAATTTTCAAAATCTCTCCGATATTTGACTCTGCCGCTCAATCCATGGGCTCAAAATGTTGGCCCATATCTAGAGTGGGTGGGCCCATGACCAAATTTGGAGTCAAAATTCTTAGTTTAGAAGGTAAAATCAATTGATTGGATTTGTTTTATCAGTTTGGTTTTGGGATAAGCAACAAAGAGTCGATTTATCTGTACCAAGTAGAAATAGCTTACACTATCCACCTTTTCGCCTTAGTTCGGAAACCTGTCTCTTTCTTCAGCCCTTCAAGTGGCGCCAAACCCTGTTCGGACCAAACAGGGGATCGAGTTCTCCTCATCTCAGGCTCCTCTCCTCCGTGTGGGTCCCACGGCTGGCCCACCTCCAATAATCCTTTCCCTTTTATTTGTCGTGCACGAGCTGCACGTTTTGGAGATGGAAAAAGACAAATTGATGATTATCTATAGATCGAATTCCTTAAACCAAAATTACATCATCCATTGTCTCCTTCCTCTGGAAATTTGGGGCATGACTCATGAGGTTTTACTGTTTTAGTCAATGGTCAATTGTGACTGCAGACCATTGACCTGGTCTGGTCTGGTCTGCTGCCACATCTGGTCCGTCCGTCCAACAATCCTTTCCCACTAGTGAATTATGCCGGATTGATTGGGAATATTCGCGAGGGTCCTCATCCATCCATTGATGAGCGGGACTAAAAGGACTCCACCGACACCATCTCAATTAGAGAAATCCTGAGTTGAAGAGTAGAATCCCGCAGTCGAGCCCATCTATTATTGGGACGCTCAAAATAATAATAATAATAAAACTAACCACCTTCCGTCTATAGGTATCCCTATAAATGCTACTCGGATAAGAGATAGGTCCCATTATAAGATTGACCATTGATGATAAATTATATGGTGAGATCAATTTTTGTTGGAGTAAAATCTGAGATTTTTCTACATTGGGTTATTTTGAATTTCTCCTGTTCTCAATTGGTGGCTCCATTGTAGAGTCCTTCGCATTCAACTTGGAGGATTTCTAGCCTGGGGTGAACCGGACTTTTTGATTGGGGCCATGGGTGTGTCCATGTGATGTGCCACATATAAAATGTGGTTATTCATTCATTGATGGAAGGGAAGAGGAAGGCAATCTCACAGGAGAATTTGTGCTTGCCCACGTGAATCATGCTTTCTTTTGGTGCACTGCTCTTGACCGCAGGGCTCAGGTTCTCATATAGAACTCAAAATCAAACCGTAAGTGCTTCTGACAAGACGTTTATAGCACATTCTATCTCCAAGCAGATTTGTTTTTTTCTGGGAAGAAGGTGCCCTCCATTATTTGATGCTAAGTGATAAATTAAATAAACAAAAGAAACTTCAAAAAATGGGTTAAAACTATGGGCTCATTTTTAAAATATATATTCAAAAATCTAACGTTTTTATAAAAGTATAAAAGTTTTCTACAATTATCTCAATTGAATTTATACCTACTCGTTCACATAGACTTTCACTTTCAATTGATGTAAGGTTAAAAAGATTAGTGGATTTGATAAAATTATTATAAAAATTAAGTTATTATAAAAAGGCATAGCATTGGCTTGTGATAGATTGGAATAGAGAAAGAAAATTCATGTAATTGACTTCAATATATATGGGACAAGGCTTGGATGATGATAATAACAATGATAAAAAGGCATATCATAAGAGTGGATTTCCAAAGTGAGGAAAAAAATGACATAGACAAGTCACCAATGTAAAAAGCATTAGATCTAACCGGTTCGGGATGAAGAGCTCCAATACAATGGTGTAAAAATGGCCAGAAAATCATAATTAAACTTAATGGATTTTAAAAAAGAAAAATAGTTTTCCCTATGTAAAAGCCTTAATTAGTGAAGGTTCTCAACAAATGCCACCCTTAAGATAAACATTGCGTTTTGTTTGTAAATTAAGAACTCTAATACAATGACAAATTAAAAAGAGAAAAAGGGAAAATAATTTTCTTATTATTAAAAAATATTAAAAAAAAAAAAACATTTTGTAATTTTTGGTGAATATATGGTATATGCAACTGCACATGATGTGCGCCACAACGCGCATTTGGAGAGCCCGACTCACATTTACATGGGTGAGAGGCAAATCAGAAACTTTTCAAAACTTGTGTTACAAAGAGCCCTTTAAAAGCTTGTCAATTTTTGGCTCTAAACCTGATGTGATATATTTTAGTCTTGCCTTAAAATATAAAACGCAAAGTGGGGGATAACATCAATAAATCATAAATCCAGAGAAACCCGTCTATGCTGATTTAGACATGCCAAACGTATGCAATAAAGGTGCCGTTGAGGAAAAGTTTTCTACACAAATTGATGGCCCATTAATAAAAAGGGATGGAGGGGAAAAGATATAGATAAAAAGTAGTAAGAATGGATGTGAACAAGTGTAAACATAATTTATGTAGTTGACTCCAACATAATTTCGATAGAGCTTTAATGATGATAACAACTAAACCACAAACGTACTAAGTATTCAAACAACTCATAAAAGTAAAAACAAATAATAATAATAATAATAATAATAATAATAATAATAATAATAATAATTTTGCGAAGTAAACTCTTTTGTCATGTGGAGTGCATACATATTATCTATATGAACTCTTATTCTTTATTTGTTAATAATAAAATACATAAGAATTGAATACATAGATTGATTAAAAATGGATACACAAGGCCTCTGGTTACAGCAAAAGGCTCAAACGGTCACGCTCTGAAGTCGTTATTTAACAATCACTCGTCAAAACCAAGGATATGAGACAATGCATGTAGCTCTCCCCATATTATTAATGCATGTGATTCATATGGATAAAAAGACCCTATCCCTCCAATTGTCTAGCCTCGTAATTACAGCCAAATAAAGATAGATCTCATGTGTATGTCTCCAAATAAAAAATAAGATAGATCTCATGTCATGTGTATGTGTTCAAATAAAAAACTAAGTATAGGGCGGCCTTAAACAAATTGAAATGTATGAACAAGATATTGTTAAATATTAATATGCCATGAGGTGTAGGGCTGTCAATTGAGAACCAAATTATGATAATTGAAGATTCGGGCCATCCGATGGGTTGGTCCCAAATCTTTTAGGGGGGGCTGGATTGGGATAGGGATGTCAAATGGGCTGGGCCGGCCCAGTTTTGCACTGCCCGGCCCGCCAATCAACTGCTAGTGGCCCGACACGGCCCTGGGCAGAGAAGCCTGGGCCCGTTTGACACGGCTCGCCAGGATCGGGCTGTTAGGCACGATAGACCTAGACCGCCCAAAAATGGCTATTTTTATAAAAATTCTTCATTTTAACCCCCCAATAGCCATAAAACGGTTATATAAGGGGTATTTTGTGTCATTTTCAATTTTACAAAGTCTATAAATACTCTAACCCTCTCATTCTTTTTCTTTTAATCAAGGTTTTATTTACTAAAAAAAATACAAAGGCTGTCAATCATTATATAACAGGTGGGCCCATTGTGACAAAATCATTGTGGAAATTGGGCCCAAATAGAACACAAACTTCTTCTGTGCATTTTTTTATTTTGGCACCTACCAAACATCACTAGATGGCTTAGTTTGGGCAGGTATGCTTGGAAAATAGGTTAGGAACTTGGGTCTAATTGAAGCAAAATTTAAATTTATTGACCCAAATTACATCCTTTTCTAATATTCTTTTCTAACTCGGTCAATAGTTATAAACTTATAATAGTAATCCAAAAAATATATATAATATTACTTTTACTTTTATTATGAATATATTATCCCATTAAAACATAATCAGCTTTAAGTATAGTTTGGTTTCTTCACTTGTGCCTTAGACCATGGATCTCGTCTTGGACTTACAGGTGTCTCTTTGGAATGTGTCCAATCAGATATTAGGTCCAAACCAACCCATATATATACAGCCTTAACCATAATAAATATAAATTTAGGTGAGAGAATAAGGTTTTTTAAAATGATTTTTTGTTAAATTAATATTAATAATTTGAACATGAGTAGGTCGAGTTTGACCGAACCACTTAAATATCTTTGTCATTTTTTGTGCTTGTGTTCTAATTTTTAATTTTAATACCAAAAAGACGAAAAAAATTAATCGGAGAAAAAAAATGAAAGAGGCACGTCGAGCATGCCCAGCACGGCCCAGCCCACTCCATCTGGCGGGCCAACACGGCCCGTGGCAATGCCCTCGGCCCGCCCTGTTTGACATGCCTAGATTAGGGGCTTTGGCTTCAAGACCATTAAACGGACTCTAGTTATATGTAAAGTTTAATATAAAATAATAAGAGTTTTTTCTTGGGATATTATTGAAAAATTGTCCAAAAAATTAGTTAATTTATAAACAAACTGATAAATAAATAGAAATGAATGTAGAATATTTTTAATTTTTTTTAAAGATTTTCCATTTTTTCTCATTTTTTATAACATTGTGATTTTCTCGTGACTTTCTTCATTTTGGCAACATTTCAAAAATATTGCTATATTTATTAGAAAATCAGTATTTCAACTAAATATAATGAAGTTACAGCTATGTTCACAAATGAATCAGGAAAAGGATACATGAATTAAGGCTTGGTTGATGTACGTGAAAAAATGTACTTTATTTGGAGAGTTTGGATCTCCCTTTTAAGTTATAACATTTCTTCTCTTCTCACCTTGTTCCTTTGAATTCTATCTTTTTTTTTTTTTTTTTTTATAAACTTGAATGCGTGCAATCTCGCACAAAGATGTCTTTTAACCAGTTCAATTAGGAGAATGATGGGTTACTCGGTTGGTTGGGAGCCCCACTTTTCACCTGAATGACTAGAGATTAAGGCCATGTTTGGTATCTCTATTCTTCTTTTGATAGACCCAGTAAAAATAGAGCCATTAAAAAAAGAGCCATAGAAAGAAGAGGCTAATTAAAAAAACATGTTTGGTAATGCACAAATCTATTTTAAATAGACCGTTTGGTATTCCCTCTTGCTTGCCTCTTTTTACAAGGATTTGCATCTTATTAGAAGGGTATTTATGTCATTATCTAATACTTATTAGAAAGGAGGACTGGATGGCACATTTTGAGAGCTAAGATCCCTCAGTAAAAATAACACCATTTTAACAGTGAGCTTCTCTTTTATGCTTTCTGTGGAGGTTTTAAAATGGCTATAGGACTTAAAGGAGCCCATAAATCTGTAGTTTCTGATCAATTTGAGGGGGAAGATATCACCTTTGCCCAAGTTGAAGCAAGGCAGGAAACTGTCCTACGCCCTACAAACGACAAATTCCAGGCTTCAATCCAAAAAAAAAAAAAAAAAAAAATTTCAAGGCTTTAAATCTTGTTACACTTCATCAATACACTCAATGATTTCTCTGATGAGCACCCTTTTGGGAGAAACAATTAGCCTACAAGTGGGCATGACCCAAGCCATTTAGTGACCCAATGAGTCAAGCCAAACCTTTCTCTGACCTTGAACAGGGCCAACCCACTTGGACTCACCTGGTGCAACCAACCAAGGGTCCTCGGTACTCCTTGGTCCGATGTCATCACCCAAGAAACATTTGGGTCTGCTCTGCAAGAAAGCAGAGTTCAGTTCATTAATAAAGTTGGTACTCATCCAAGAAATGACTGTCTGAAAATTTTTGCATAAATAGCCAGAAGAACCCAGTTCAACAAAATGACTACAAATACATCACTATGATCTAGAATTGATCAGGAATCCAAATGCCCATCGGAAGCGTAAGAACTAAGAGATGAGTAACCTGTCATTTGGACCCATTCCAAGTATCAACATGGACCCATTACTCATCCAAGAAATGAATGTCTGAAAAAATTTGCATAAATAGCCAGAAGAACCCAGTTCAACAAAATGACTACAAATACATCACTATGATCTAGAATTGATCAGGAATCTGAATGCCCATCGAAAGCGTAAGAACTAAGAGATGAGTAACCTGTCATTTGGACCTATTCCAAGTATCAACATGGACCCATTCAAAAACACATCTACTACCTACACATATGCCATCATATTATAACAACCTGTCATCAAACATTTACATCAAAGTCTATACTGTAACTAGTAATCGATCAAGAAAACAAAAGACACAACCTTTTAGTTGCAACACATTCAATTAATCAAATGTATAAAACATGATAGACTTAAGAATCTCGCCAAATGGCATCTGCAATTGAATTTCTCTTCTCATCCATCTCTATCCTATCCGTGATATCAAAAGTATAATTGTTTTCTCCAAGATCTTCCTCAAAGTCAGTGCCACACTCTACTTGGGTATCTTCACTTGAGAATTGTTCAAATAATCGATCCTCCATATCCTCTTTCCTAATGAAATTTTGCATTGCCATTGTAGCAACCACGATGCTCCGTTGTACAGGAAATGGGTAACGAGCCATCCGCTTGAGGATAGGAAATCGAGCCTTCAATACTCCAAAGCTTCGCTCGATTACATTTCTCAAGGATGAGTGTAATCTATTAAAATGCTCCTCTCTAGTATGAGGAGTGGCAACACCTTGAAAATCTTGAAGCCAATAACGAACATTTCGAAATGGAGAAAGAAACCCTCGCATATTTGTGTAACCGGCATCAACCAAATAATATTTACCTAAAGAAAAAAAATATCTATAAATGTTAAAGATCATGTCAAAACATGTTGTATCAATCATTTGATGGGATTTAAAGCACTCTAAATACTTTCTTACCCGGTGGGGCATGTGGAAACTTTAGCTTTTCATCAGAAATGGTATCCAAGAGAATCCGTTGATCATGAGCTGTACCTTCCCATCCGCATACCACATAAGTGAAGAGCATGTCAAACGAGCATACTGCCATAACTTGTTGCATGCAATCCCCCTTTCTACCTCTATAAGGGATTTGTTTCTCTGGTTGGATAATGGCATGTACAAGGGTGCCATCTAAAGCACCAATACAATCCTATAAAAGAAATAAAAATAAAAAAAATAAAGATGTCAATAATGAAAAAAATTTAATGTTATATAGAATAAAGAAAACAATACAATGGATTCAAGAGATCAATACCTTAAAATATGGCTCAAAACGTGGATTCAAGAGAATTTCCTTAGGCACTTTATCTAGAGGAGGCGGCTTTATCATGTCTTTTGCAAATAACATCATTGTTATTAGTACCTGACGGAAGTGTCTATGAATTGTTTCCCCTGAGTGTTGAAACCTATCTTGTATCACTCTATTCGTATGGGTATACGCAATGACCATCATGAACATAGCCAACTGCTCCTCCACGGGTATATAGTTACTGTCTTTCAGTAACATCTTTTCTCTAAAATACATGCATAAACGCCGAAAAACATGTTGTTTCATACGTAGTAACTGATGACAGATAATGGGGTTACCATTCAAAATTATTTGGACATGACCATATCCCGTCAAGATTGAGTTCCTACATGGTTCCTTAATCAAGCATCGTTGTCGCTTCTTGTACAACAATATGATAAGTATGATTTTTCGAAGTAAACTTTGATCCATACGCACTGTAGATATGTCAGACAAAAAAAAATCATATATTCATAGGGTATGACAAGTCAACATTCAACTACATGAACATTCTTTAAATAACAAAAAATACAGTCTATAAAAAAACAAGAGATATAACATACATGTTCCGAGCTATATTTCACATACTACCATGTTTCAAACATCCATATTTCAAAAAAGAGAGATAAAATTCATATTTCAAACATCCATATTTCAAAAACAAGAGAGATAACATTTCTGTTTCACATCCAACATAAATCCAAACAACTAAAGGCCACTATCACTTCCAGAAGCGTTCCCCTTCTCTAATTGCAATTGATTTTTGAGCCAAGCCATCTTGCCCTCATTTGTCCTGAGTCGCATCCAGATAGTCCTTTTATCCTTAACCATAAAACATGTAAGCGCGATCAAATATAGTGGGCTGGCCTCTGAAATTTCAGGCATGGCATTCAATACGTCAATGCATTCATCTATGGTAAGTCCTTCGGATTGAACTGAAGCAATAGCTAACTGATTTGATGCCTTAACTGAGGTTGCGAGTTCGATTATGCATGCATTTACTGCATCATTATTTGCCATCGATTGCTTTTTAGAAGGCCTTGGTCGCTTTCGCCTAATATTTGCCATCACGACATCTGCAGCACTATCACTAGGGGCTAAATCTTCTGGCAAGGTGAATGACCGGGAATTTGATAGGTTCGGGGATGGAGTGTCATCAGCATGATCCAAGTTAAAAAAAACTTGAGTCCATATCTGTTATGATATCTTCAGGCACACCATCCATTGTTGGAGCCCATTTATCATCCCCTCTTGCTGAAGTGCCATCAAACAAGGCAGCCATCTATTCAGGAAAAGGAAGGGGCTTGGACTTAAATACTTTGGCATCTCTATGGGTCTGCAATAAAGTTTAATGATAAATGTTAAAGGCTTTCACCTATCTTATAAATACCAAAACAACTACAAAATGCATATACCTTCAGGTATTCCGTCCATCGGTCCTGTTCCATCTCCACACATCCTGTATGAGGGTTGAAGCCTATACCAGTTTGGCTCGTCAAGTGCAACCAGGCATTGTAGAGTTTTTTCAGATTATCCAATTGATTCTTCAATTGTTTTTGGTTAAAACTGTGTCCTGTCCTTTGAATAAACTTCTCTATGATCGTCTTCCATGCTTTCGAGCTAAATTGTATTCCCGGGCGACCTCCAGATTTTACTTGTTCCAAACAAATATCAATGAGACACTTTCTCATGCCATCGGACCATTGCGCACGATCTATGTCATCAGTCACTTTTGACTTTCCTTTATCCGCCATGATGACAACACCTAATTACACATAATTTGAATGAAAGCACATTTGACAAGGAAAATAAACAACATCCGCAAGTTTACTTGAGTCCTTAAAAATGTGCGCATCAAGTTTACTTTAGATGATAAATAAATAAAATGTGAGCCATTGGCATAATAATTTGAACCTACCAACCGTCCTTAACAAGACAGTGGGTCTATAATTTGGTCGACCTTATCTAATCATTTCTCATATAAAATTAAGGATTAACAAGACAGTGGGTCTCACTACAAGGTATGTTACAAAGGCTTTTACTAAATTCACTTTCGGTTTTAGAATAAATATAGTTTTTTGACACCTCCATAAACCCAGTTTAAGAATTCAAACTAATTAAAGTATAAGTCCTTATCTATTCAAATTAATTCAAACTAATCCTTATCTCCGAGAGAAGGAGAAGTCCTAATCATAATCATATATTCTCTAACATCTCACACATGTCCAGGGATATTGGTCTTCATTACTCTGGACAAGTAGGCCAACACATCAAATATAATAAATGAGTGTGTATATTCAAGAGAGTAGAATATTTATTCTTCTGAATGTTGTTCTCTTTGTCAAGGGAGTTTTTACTCACTGAATCAAAGAAGAAGAGGAGTTATTTTCAGCGTGATGGTGAAAGGTTTTTCTCTGTCTTCATTAGCAGCAATGCATATGTGTTTTTGTTGGTTTGCTGAAGTATCCATTGAAAGGTTTTTGTTGGACTTGATATGTTACTATAAACACAATGCAACCTAATAATCAAAGCAAAGAAGTACTTCTATTCATATCATTCAATATAACATTGAGAGGGAGATGCCATTGTCAAATGTCAGTTATAGGAATGCAACAGGTTGTGCTCTGTTTGGATACTCTCAACATAATCAGGTAGAAAGTGTCACAGTCATCCCTATTTATTGCAGAATAGAAGAAAAGATCTCTTTCAATGGTTAGAAATATTAAGGGCCCATCCATTGTCAGATTGATAGGGCACAAATGAAGCACTAATCACAATTTACATCCAGTTTGAATTTGGGAGTAATCATGATCATGCAAAGGCAACTGCCAATTTAAATCGCTGGTTACATCCAGTTTCATCAGGTAATTCAATATATTTTCTTAGCCATAAAAGGATTAACAGTACAGAGGTAGAGATGGCCAAGTTAAAGGGCAAAGGCAACCGCCATAAAAGATCAAATCGAGCGATTTACAGAGCCGCAACTGAAATGCCTTCTTTACTTTTTCCAATTAGAAAAAGAATTTTTCCGTAGAAGTGAAACCCACCACTTGCTAAGGTGTGTTTGACGAGCCCATGTATTACCATTCTATTTACCATTCTATTTGTTCGAAACCCAAACAAGACATTCAGTGCATGAGATTTCAACTTTACACCAAAGAGATGAAACCGCTACATCTTGCAATTCATAGGACGAGAATAATAAGAGCAAATATATTACACCACCTCAAACATACTACTAGATCTTGATTTTCTCCAAACCCTTTCCATCCAAAACCCTAGACCCTACCCATTCTTGCCCTTTCCACCCACAGGTGCCAATAACACCGAACCATTTCCAATCAACAAAAAAAAAAAAAAAACTACGAAAACTTACGATCCATAGAACCAGTACTCCCAATATTCATATAGATCAATCGGAAGCCATCCCAAAACATTCTCTCTGATTGAAAATGAAAAGCAAAAAGAGAGTTCAAGAAGTTTGATAAATACCTGCACGATCTTTCTTCCCTTTCTGCTCTCTTTGATCGCTCCTTCCTCTTCTCGTCGTCTGGTCTCCAGGTCTCCCGTGTTGAAATGAAAAGAAAAAGAACGAAACGAAAGGGTTTTGTTTAAAAGACAGACGGTGTCAATAAATGACCGTCTGAGGGTAGTTTTGCCATAAAAAAGAACCTCCGCCTCTATATTTGAAAGAGCCAAAAGCTCTATTTTTCACCTGCCAACTTTTTGAGTATTTGGATTTTAGAGGATTTGCCTCTAAATATCTAAAACGGACAGAGGCCAGAATATGGTGCCAAACGCTCTAATTGTCCTCATCTCAGTCCAATTTAGACATTTAGAGAATTAGAGGCATAAAATAGAGGGTCCAAACATGCACTAACTCCTTACGTGAGCAAGTTCTTGTTCTCCATGTGTGCGTGTTCTCTTTTCTTATATATTTTTCCATTCGTACCACATCATTGTAGATTAGTCTTATTGGATCAAAAACTCTCATGTAGCTTCGCACGCGATTGTATAATGCGGATACGAGTAGGACGCGTGGTTGATTAGGTGTAGATTCAATGCAGACAGCTCCAAGTCGCAATCCCACGACGCACCACTATTTTGGATTTGTCTTCTGTTTTTTTTTTTTTTTTTTTTTTTTCCTAAAAGGAATTTTGGATTTTAGGAGCAGTATTACAAACGACGACCAGACGTGGCCCACCACGTTGCCATCTGATCTCAACCACTTATTTTGACATTAAAGAAGCAGCAGCATGGACGCAGTGGAGGAGAAATCCTACACTCACATCACTTACCTACTCCCTTTTCCTATTCCTTTTCCTTTTCCTTCTCATTTTACTTTTACTTTTACTCTCCCTCTCCCTCTCCCTCTCCCTCTCCCTCACCTACTTCCAGTGATGGCAAAGGGTCGGGTTCCACCGGTGGCCCCGCCTGACTTTATGTATCCCTCGCCGACTTTCAATCGTGGACCTGAGATTCTCGTTTGAAGGGGCCAGGCCGGCAGGCAAATACAAATAAGTAGCTGAATTTTGTGACAAATGCACGACTTTCATGTAAAATTTGGAGTTGCTCTAGAATATTTAACCCAAAATTTTCATGCCATTTTTGGAGCTGGATTTGGATTTTTGAAGGTGGACCCAAGTGGGCGACTACCCCTATATGGTTTAGGAATGGCAATTGGTCGAGTTGTTTTGGTCACTCGCCCATATTTGCTTTAATTAGGAGTAGGGTTGGAACTATACTAGATACGGGTTGGAACTATACTAGATACGGATTCGGACCGGTTTCTAATTAAACAACGGTTTCAGTTTCGAATCCGATTTTAACTCGAGACCTATTTTGTTGTTTAGAGGGGGCTTAGGATTTTACATGCTCGGCCCTATCTTATAAATTACTAAATTAGGCATTTGTTACTAGTTACTAGAAAACCAGACATAAGATGCTTATAGCTTAGGTTATACCACATATCTTACCAATATATAAAATCATTATTAATTTTTAAAATTCTATAACTAAAAGATAACCATCATTAAACCCGACTCATATCCATCATGAACAAGTTTAATATCATATATCAATGACCCATCACAGGACGTATCAAATTTGGATGGATAAATGTGTGTTGTTGGATTTTAACTCAGCTTATAGCAAATCCATCCTCACCTATATATGTACTCCTCACTCACTAAAAAATGTCACTGATCACTTGAACCTACAACTTCACCAGTCTAATTAATCCAAATCAAATTAAGTATAGTTTAAAAAAGCCAAAAACCGATCAAAATTAATAAAAGCACTCAAAATCAGTAAAAACACATATCGGTCGAATCGGTTAAACCCACCATTAATTATTTTAAACATTTTTTATTTTATTAATCTTTTGCATCACAATGGAACTGGGTTAAATCAAATATCAAACACAGTTGGACCTAACCATCCATTTCAACAGGTTTCTGACTTTCTGCACCTTCCCACCATATTATTCTCCAGGACATTCACTAGCATATTCTCTCGGATATTCCTGTTCCATATTAATAAACAAGGGCAGTCAACCATATAAATCCATCAGTGAGGACTGTGGAGCCATTTTGAGGTCCTACAAATTTTTATAAAAACATTTTTCTGTCATTTGGTACGAACGTTCTACTTCTATGCAATAAACAACATAAATCAGTCTAATCTTCTGCCACCTGCACTAGTAGATTTTCTTACCCACCTGTACTTAGGAAAAGATCATTGATTAATGCCAATCAATCAATTGGAACCACATTAAACTATTTTGATCAGAAGTGTATCACAGTGGAAATCAATTTTCATATAGATGATAGTGTATCACTGTATATTAGTGCTGGCAGCAAGGGCATCTGCCCAAATTTGGAAATATGATGGGGCCATGCACAAGTCACATGATTTAACTGTAAGTTGTTGCCACTGTTTTGTTACAATTGATTAATTAATGGGGTTTTTCCTCAAAACATAGAGTCCACCTTAAACAATTTCAAGCCATACACACTCATATGCTTCCATGAATTAGCACCTATCTGATTTGATGCTGATGTTGCCATTAGGGCCCGTTTGTTTGGATTAAGATATGTAGAAATTTACGGTGAAATGAAATCTACCAAAGGGTTATCAAAGAGGTGAGGGGTATTGAAGGACAGAGACGAACGGTGAAAGATATAAGGTGGAGAAATAAATAAGACCTTCACTTTCTTATTTCTCAAATGACTAGGGTGATGGTTGACCTTCATTTTTAACCTTATTTTTTTTGGTAAATAAAATTATCTTAAAACCAACAAGAGGAAACAACAAAAAAAAGAGAAAATATAACAAAATCAACCCCCCACCCCTAAATCAAAAGCAGCCCTCTCCCATCCAAAATGTCGATAAAAATGCCGATTTCAATTAATCGGCATTTTTAACCAGTTATGACATGAAATCTCATGTATTCCAAAACAAATAAAAAGGCCCTTAAGGCTTAACCACTATTGAATTCAATTACAAAAATAATTGTACTAAAAAACCAATGAATTCTAAAGCTTTAAAATTTAGTTTTATGCATAGAACTTACTTTTCTGAGTTGAATGTGTTCCAACTTCCAAGTGAGTGCGCACATAGCCGGGAAGCTGCAGTTTTTAAAAAGTGCAACCAAGTTGAACAGAGAACAGCAAAAATATGTCAAACATTGCAGTGAGAGATGATTGTGGCTCATTTGTGGCCATATCTTTTATCCCTGCATGGGCCTGATTAGTCCTCGTGCCCTTTTCTCCTTCCTAGTTAGTTGCAACAGCAACTTGCAAGTAAGATGTGGTTACAACAAGCATCCCTTCTCAATTCTAACCCCCAGTCACTTTTCTTCGTCAGCCAACCTGAAATTTGAAGTGTAAACTGAACCCCAAATAAATAGGTTGGGGTCAGGTTTTTTGCTTGGTGGGTCATAGTGCAATGACTCAGATTGGTCATGTCTGGTGAGCCCGATCCACTTATCAATCAAGTTAAGAATTTCAACAAGAATCCAACACAGAAGTCAAAAAAAGCAGGTTGCATTCAGGTTATTTGGTGGTCACAGTTCAATGAGTTAGCTTGGGCCTGGCCACTGGGTCAAAGTTAGCAAAAGTGGGCAAAACTCGAGCCCAGATATTTATTATATTCTTGTAAAGTGTCAACCCCAGCCCAACCCAGAAATAAAACTGTCAACTTGAACCCTTTGTCAGGTTCAAGTTGGTTTGGCGCATCAGATCTGTGTAACCCACCTCATCCAATCCATGGATATGATCACAACTCCATAATTATAGAGTCGGTTTGATAAGGTTTATACATCCCAGTGCAAGTAAGGGAGGAAACGGGTTGAGTCGGGTAAAAATGGGTCGGGTTGACCAGATGTATGTATGGGAGATGAACCTATCCCATATCAGACTCATTTTTTAAAAGGTCACAAGACCCAACCCACCAGCACAGCTCCAATTTATTTCAAACAATAAGACCATATTTGAGTTTGATGCTAGGAAAATAAAAAGAAGGATTGGGTCCTGAGGGTAGCAGCAGTGGCCAAAAATGGAGTGGATGGTGAAAAATAAAAGCCAACAATATTATGGAATTTTTTTTTTTTAATTTTTGAAATTTTTTTAACATTGCCAATATATATATTTTTTTGGGAAGGAGGGGGGCATCGCTCCCCTAGAAATTTGAAATAAAATAAAATAAAATCCCAATTCTACAAAAATTTTAGTGCCTTTTTTTCACATTGGGCCCTCCTCCCACACTCTAACCCGACCGACCTATTTAAATGGATAAAGCAGATTGTGAAGGTTAAATGGGTTAACCCTAATCGAACTTGTTGAAATGCGGTTTAGGTTTTCCTGACCTGTAGTTATTGTGGGTTGGGTTATGTTGGTCATATTCATACCAATCAACTAATTAATTATGTAATAGGTGCCCCAGCCAAGGATATCTTTTTATGTAATAGGTGACAAGGAAAAGAGCATCCATTCCTTGGACATGATCCTCCACCACTCAAGTAAATACACAAGAAAATGTTTCTTAAGGCTCGTTGAATTCCTACTAATTCCAAGCAAAAATTGAGACCCAAAAGTGAGATCCACACGTTGGCCACCGAATTATCACACCTTTGGGATCACATCTTACCATTATCAAGTGCATTGCATTATTAATGTAAAAAAAGAAACAATATATGGCAAAGAGTTTTGTTTTAGTGAGAATTGTCTACATATAGTATCTTGTGAACTTGCCTGTGAGGCCCATCAGGAGTCATGCCGATGAGGAGGAGGTGAGGGATGGAAAGATCCCATAAGGATTCAGGGTACGTAAAAATAAAATAAAAATTTTGTTAGGAGCTTAAACTTAATGGTTTTAGAAGATATTAACTTTTTGGAATCCAAACCAATGACGAGTAATGGTTGTACAACTAGAGCTCAGGCTTATGGAAATTCACAGGAGGGGGTGGTATAAGTGTGGATTTGAGTAACTTAATCATTGGCGGGCTAGGTGGCCCAGAAAATTGAGTGGACCATACATAAGAAAAGTATGAACAATTCTCACTTGAATATTCCTCGATAAAGAATGGAGTAAAATAAAATTATTGCATGTAGCAATAAAACTCCCAAGGCACATTTGTTTTCATGAAATTGAGTATATGGGAATTTATGTTAAAATGGATCCCTAAAGCGGAATATTAAAGAGGTGAAGAGTGAATGATATAAAGTAGAGATATAGATGTGATTTTCACTTTCCAAGGATTTGAATTATAAGGTGATAACTCTATGTTCATTTTCTATCTCCCCTAGGGCATGTTTATTTGGCAGAACTCATAGAATTCAAAATTCATATAGGGACAATTTGCAAATATTCCAAATGTTGTCCCCTACAAGGAATTCTCAAATCCTCCTCTCAATTGGAGAATCAGAATTGCCATGAAGGTTGGAATTTCGCGAATTTCATAGGCTGCTTTAACATTTTTCTTGATTGGAAATCAAAAATCTTAGCACAAAAACAATGCATTCGAAAATGCCAAGGGGACAACCATCATCCCGTGAACTTTGTATTCTTGGCATGATAAATTGTCATAAGGAGTCTGGCCATAGAAACAGACCCTAGATTCATTTTTCATCATAGGATAGATTATTTGATAGTTACCTAAGAACCTTGGACCTTTGTTTCTTTAATTTGAGCCAATTGTAGAAACATGCTCTTAAAACCCCTAAAAAATTTAACTCCATAAAACAAATTCCCTAAAATGATTTTTCATTCTTTTTCACATACTTCGAATCAAGCCTAACACCCCATCAATCCTCCACAACTTATGCTAACACTGGGATCTGTTGAACCGAACTTGGCCCATTCCATTTTAGCGACTAAATAGACATCAAAGCCTGAGGGAAGCAAGGTAGCCTAGATCAAGCCCAGGGTGAAGCACATAAATATCAGCTAGTAGTAGCACTTTAAGAAGAATTATAAGTTTCTGCCCCAAAATAATAAGAGAAAAACTAAGTTAAATAGGTATAATATGGGAGTGCAGATCATGATCACTAAGAAGAAGAACCAACCACCAGGTCCATAAATACAATCAGATTCATAATTGTAATGGGGCAAGTTTGGTATCACATAATCCAAAACCCATCACCGATAGGGCCGGGTGAGTTGGACCAAGTATGTTTATAACCTAATCTATTGCTAATCCCCGGCTAAGGATGCTTGTGGGCTGGACCCGCCTGTTTTGGGCCAGTTTCGGGCATCGAGTTTTAGTACTCATTCGGGCCAGGCCTAAAACTTGGGTCAGTTTTAATATTTTGTCAAGGCAAAGATTAAGTGATAGAAAGCCCAAAGCCTTCCTGATTGGCTAAATGGGTGGGCTCAGACCAGCAATATTTGAGGTTGGCTTGGCTTAGGTCATGCACTCACGGCCATGTAGGGCCAGGGCCGGCTCGAGACAATTCGAGGCCTAAAGCAACAATCCTAAATGAGGCATTTTCTATGTTTTAATATTATTATAAATATTTTATTTAAAATTTATTTTTCTTTCTTTTTTGTGATGCACTAAAACTCCGCCTATGTTGGGGTATCCTTGACATAGCCGGTCCCAAGCCCGGACAAAGGAGGAGGGTTGTGCGTTAGGTAGCCGACAGCCAGCACAATACTCAGTCGGATTTCTTTATGGATTTGAGACCTAATGATATTTCGTTGGGGCGTCCCCTACTTAGCGACGCGCTGTATAGTCCGAGTACAGTGATAAGTGAGCAAGGACCGCTGCATCGGCGCCCGGGTGCAGTGCTAAATAGGCAAGGGTCTCCACACTTTATTGGACGAGTGCGGGGGGTAAGGAAGCTAGCCCAAAATAGAAGGCTGAGATTAGGTACTTGGGACATTGGGAGCCTAACTGGGAAACTTATGGAAGTGGTGGATACAATGGAAAGGAGACGAATCGCAATTGCCTGCTTGCAAGAGACAAGGTGGGTGGGACAGAAAGCTAAAGAGATCGAGAGGACTGGGTATAAGTTATGGTATACGGGACTTAATAGAGCGAGGAATGGGGTTGGCATAGTAGTGAGCAAGGACTTAAAGGAAGATATAGTTAATGTAAAGCGCTGTGGAGATAGGATTATTGCAATTAAGTTAGTGTTAGGAGAAGAGATAGTGAATGTAATTAGTGCTTATGCCCCCCAGGTGGGCTTAGGAGATGGACATAAGGAGAAGTTTTGGGAAGACTTGGAAGGAGTGCTACTAGAGATACCCCAAGGCGAGATGGTCTTCATAGGAGGAGATTTGAATGGCCATGTAGGGCGCGACGTAGATGGATATATAGGAGTACATGGGGGACTTGGATACGGTAATAGAAATGAAGAAGGGAAGGATATTTTGGACTTTTCAGTGGCTTATGATCTCATGGTGACTAATACCTTTTTTAGGAAGAGAGAGGAGCATTTGGTGACTTATAAGAGTGGCTCCTCAAGGACACAGATTGACTTCTTCTTAATTAGGAAAAGAGACCGCTTAGCTTGTAAAGATTGCAAGGTGATACCGGGGAGAGCTTGACTTCCCAACATAGGTTGTTGATCATAGATGTGCAGCTACAAAGGTGGACTACAAAAAAGAAGTTGTATAGATGCTCAAAGACTAAATGGTGGAACTTGAAAGGTGATAAGCAACTAACATTTAGGGATAGAGTACTAGAGGAAGACGTTTGGGCGATAAATGAGAGTGCAAATAATATGTGGGATAAGGTAGCAGAGTGTATTAGGAGGATAGGGAAAGAAGTCTTAGGAGAATCCAAAGGGGGTGCTCCGGCACAGAAGGAGGCATGGTGGTGGAGCAAGGCCGTTCAAGACAAGATAAGAGTTAAAAGAGAGAGTTTTAAAACTTGGCAAAATGATCGAAATGCAGCAAACTTGGAAAAGTATAAAGAAGCAAAAAGAGAAACCAAAAAGGCAGTTAGTGAGGCCAAGGCAAAGGCATTTGAGGAGCTATATAGGCGACTTAACACTAAGGAAGGCGAAAGAGAGATATTCAAGCTTGCTAAAGCCAGAGATAGGCGGACCAAGGACTTAAATCAAGTTAAATGCATTAAGGATGAGGATGAAAAGGTATTAGTAAAGGACGATGAGATAAAGGAGCGTTGGAAGAGCTACTTCTACAAGTTATTTAACGAAAGCAGTAGTAGTGACATACAATTGGGACAGCTTACCATTTCTAGGGAAGAATCGAATCATATGTTCTATAGGAGAATCAGTAGGGAAGAAGTTAAAGAAGTATTGAAAATGATGAAGAATGGGAAAGCGGTTGGGCCAGATGGTATCCCTATTGAGGTCTGGAGGTGCTTGGGGGAGAATGGCATAAATTGGTTGACAAAACTTTTTAATGTAGTGCTAAAGAGCAAGAAGATACCTGATGCATGGAGGAAAAGTATTCTTATACCCATATACAAGAACAAAGGAGATATTCAGAACTGTGCGAACTACCGCGGGATTAAATTGATGAGCCATACGATGAAATTATGGGAGAGAGTTATTGAGAGAAGACTAAGAAGAACAACAAACATTTCAGATAATCAATTTGGTTTCATGCCTAGGAGATCAACCATGGAGGCTATCTTTCTCCTGAGGAGGTTAATGGAACAGTATAGAGAAGGCCAGAGAGATTTACATATGGTGTTCATTGACTTGGAGAAGGCCTATGACCGGGTTCCTAGGGAGATTCTATGGGGAGTACTGGAAAAGAAAAGAGTGTGTGTCGCATATATTGAGGCGATAAAGGATATGTATGATAGAGCCGTGACATCTATAAGGACGACTGGTGGAGAGACTAAGGAGTTTCCTATCACGATTGGTCTACACCAAGGCTCAGCGTTAAGCCCGTACTTGTTTGCCCTAGTTATTGATGAGATTACAAGACATATTCAGGATGAGGTGCCGTGGTGTATGCTATTTGCAGATGACATTGTTTTAGTAGATGAGACGAGAGAAGGAGTGAATGCTAAGCTAGAAGTATGGCGGAAAACGTTAGAGACAAAAGGGTTTAGGCTAAGTCGATGCAAGACGGAATATATGGAGTGCAAGTTTAGCCAAAGTAGGACACTTAGTAACATAGAAGTAAGTTTAGGCACACAAAAGATTGTAGAGAAAGAAAACTTTAGGTACCTTGGATCGATGGTGCAACAGGATGGAGGGATTGATACTGATGTAAGTCACAGGATTCAGGCCGGGTGGACCAAATGGAGGAGTGCTTCGGGGGTCTTGTGTGATCGGAAAGTCCCCCTCAGGGTTAAAGGAAAGTATTATAAGGTGGCGGTAAGACCAGCATTGTTATATGGATCAGAGTGTTGGGCAGTAAAGCATAATCATGTTAAGAAGATGGAAGTTGCGGAGATGAGAATGCTAAGATGGATGTGCGGGATCACAAGGAGAGATAGGATTAGGAATGAGGAGATTAGGGGCAAAGTAGGAATAGCACCGATTGGAGATAAAATGAGAGAAAATCGACTAAGATGGTTTGGCCATGTTAGAAGGCGTCCAATGGAAGCACCTGTTAAAAGGTGTGAAGGCATAGAGATTGCCAGGAGTAGGAGAGGGAGAGGGAGACCCAAGAGAAGTTGGAAAGAAATTATTAAACATGACCTTGCTTACATGGATTTAACGGAGGACATGGCCCTAAACAGATTTGATTGGCGTCGTCAAATCCATATAGCCGACCCCACCTAGTGGGAAAAGGCTTGGTTTGGTTTGGTTTGGTTTGGTTTTGTGATGCACTAAGTCTTTATATGCACTAAGTCTACTTCCAAAATCCATATGAAAATTTTGGGTCCATCCCCAAAACTTACATGGAAATCTTGGGTCACAAAATCTAACTACCTATTTGGCTCCAAACCAACCCCCCCTCCCAATAAAAATCTTGAGTCTGCCACTGGTGGGGCTCGAAATATTTTCGCCTGTGCACGGTGCGCATATGCACCATGAGTTGGGACCATCCAAGATGGACTTGAGAGGTGTGCCCCACGTATTGGATGTTGCATATGCACGGTACTCATATACACTATGGGCAAGTGAATAAATTCCGGTGGGAGCCAATTGTTTATCTTAAATTTTAAGATATATTATTAGGGCTGAAATCCCAAGTTATGGATTTATTACAACCACATCATGGATCAAATATGAATGTGCCCCTATTGAAATAGGATACACAAAAGTAATGAGAAAAGCTTGTGAAGAAAATTCATGACGGAATGTATGGTTGAGATTTGATGCACATGGATTGCTAGAAATATAATGGTGTGCTAAAATCAATTGGACTCTTAGCAATAGAAATTAAATGGGCATATTTGGAAATATAATAGGCCATAAATGACACTTTAAGGCCTCATGAAAACCTTGGTTGTGATCTCAAGAGAGAGTTATTATGGGTCATTATATCTTATATTTTAGGAAGAAAAAAAAAAAAAAAAGAGATGGCAGTTGACCAGTTTGATTTTTAGGATTTCAAAATATGCAAGATGTTATTATATAGGGCCTTTTTTTGTCCTTATTTTATGCAGTTTGTCTACATGGACAAACTCGGACAGAATTTGGGACAAACTGTCCACGTGGCGCAACGTGATTGGAACAATGCATTTCAACTTTTGAGAGAGCCCAATCACGTTGTGCCACATGGACAGTTTGTCCCAAATTCTGTCCATAGAGTTTGTCCAAATATACTTTTTGTATTTTACGAGGCCTAAAGCAAAGGCTTTGTTGGCCTTGTGGTACAGCCGGCCATGTGTAGGGCTTGGCCTGGATATGCGACTAAAGTCGGACCAAGCCTGAATATGCATAATAAGCCCGGCCCATGAACACCCCCACTGACCAATGACCAATGGCAGATCTGTGCCTGCAAACTAGACTTCTATAATGTAAACTGTAAAGCCAACCAAAACCAAGGATGGAATTCATAAAAACAAGCTGCACAGGTAAACCGCTGCACCAACCCCCTTTAATCCATTCCAACTGCATCTCTCTCTCAGTCTCAGAAACAACACAACACAACAAATCCCTGTGTCTTAAACCCTAATCCAAGCAAACACACCAAAACCCTTCTTTTAGATTATATCCACATCCTAAACCCTCTCTCAAGTTCTTATCTTTACTATCTCTGTCTCTGTCTCTCTCAAAAATGTCTACAATTCAATCCTATTTTATGGCAATTCTCTTCATATCTCTTATCCAATCTTAATCAGCAAAAGCCCCCAAAACCCAGAATTCTCAACTGCCAAAAACAAAAACCTCAATCTAGTTCTGCGATGGCGAGTTCCATTTCTGCTCATAACCTGATTACTAGTTCACGTTCTCATCACTTTCAATCCATTCACATCAATCCCAAAATCCCCAAAACGCCTTTTTTAATCTCCTTCCTTCACTACCCAAAGCTGCAGCCTTTCACGTTTCTACAGCACAGCTCTCCAAAACGGAAATTCGATTCCTTGAAGACGTTTCAGTGGCAGATTCGAGCATCCCAATCTGGTAAGAGTTCAAACTGAATCCAGCAACAACCTTATTTTGTGTGTTTCCTAATTTGGGGAAAAAACCCATTTGTTGTTAGGTGGTGGCACTGATGGGAGCGTTCGGGGAGAGAGGCAGTTGGGTGGGATTAGTTTAGATTCATTTCTTTCTGTTGCTGAAGTGTTGTGTATTGCTCCCTCGGTTGTGTTCTCAATTGGGTGCGCTTTGAATTCGACGCTTTTGGGCTCGCAGAAGTGGTTTCAGGCGTCTTTAGGGAATAGGTTTTCTGTGTGGAATTCTGTTCTGTTGGTGGGTGCTGTTGCCATTGGCGCTTTGATCCGTCACAGGCAGTGGCAGAGGATTTATAGGGATTCATCATCCAAATCAGGGGGTTATATCGGTTTTGATCTTGTGGAAAGAGTTGGGAAGCTGGAGGAGGATCTGCAGAGCTCTGTGACAATTATTAGGGTGTTGTCAAGGCAGCTGGAGAAGCTGGGGATTCGGTTTAGAGTTACAAGGAAGACCCTAAAAGAGCCTGTTACTGAGGTAAAATTTTATTTTATCCTATTGGGAACTTCATTTGTGTGGTTAACCATCTATGTTCCAGTGCATATTGAACTCTTGAAAGTTGGCATTGAATTTTAATATTCGTTTCATTTTTTTATTGATATTTTAAATTTTTGGCAAAGCTCTGGTGCTGCTTTACTTTCCTCTTCCTTACATCAACGCGCCAATCTTGCTATAAGATTATGATTAGATAGTCCCCATAAGGAGATTCTGATTGCTTGCATCCCTTTGAGAATGATCAAGTGAATTATGGCAAATGAACTTAACTGATGTAATCCCATGTGTTGGTTCAAGCTTGTGTAAAGGACCGTGTTAAAACTTTGCCAAATCTTTACGAGGAGTAACGCTAAAAGTGCAGATTTTGATGATAGGCTTCCTCAAGAAGTGGATGCTGAATGCCACATGACAGTCTGGTTGGATAGGGGGTAATCTAGAAGTAACACATGGTAAAGAGGACTAGTTGCTGTGAGAAATAAAAATCTTGGATTTTGACACATTCTAGGGCAGGTGCATATAAGAAAGTTACACATTCTAGGGCAGGTGCATATAAGAAATTTACCCGAAAGTTATTTTTATCCTTTTGTGATGTGGTACATTGACATGGTGGAGCATTGAATGATGAGTCCAGTAGATATCATAAGAGGATAAGTATCTCTTGCTTCTGTGATACTCACTAGAGGTGGTAGGATGCTGCAGGAAAGAGCAATTTGCGAAATGGGATCTATGTAGTAGTTGATAATAGACTTAAGGAGAAGTTTTATAAATCCAAAGAAAAAATGGTAGTGATTTTTTCTTTTCTTTTGAGTGACAAGAATGGTAGTGTTATAGTGGTCAAGTTTTATTAGATAAAGAAATCCTAAACTTTATGAATGAATGTATATGCTCTTCAATCAAGGATTCTGCAAAATAATTAAAGTGGATTTTTTGTGCTTGATGAATGAGCTAAGAGTTGACTTTGGTGGGAGTACACTCTAATACATATATAGGGAGATAAGATGGGTACACTAAGAGTTTTTTTACGATATGGTTTTGGGGGAAATAAATAGATGGGCAAAGCTATCCTCAATTTACAGTTACTTTTTATCTATGGCTAGTACATACTTTGAGAACAAAGAATGGCTTCTGATATTGCAGAGTGGATATACTAAGACATAAATAATGTACTTTTCGCTAATCTGTAGTGAATGGTTGATCTTCAAGTATTTTATGGCTACTCTTGAGTTGGATGATCGCTTAAATCCAACAGGGTAGTTGCTACTCATAGTGGGGGTTGTAAAGATCCAATGGCTTACCTTGATGAGAAGTGGGCCCGTAGTATTGGTTATGATGCTTACCTGTATATGAGCCTTATGTCGGGCTAAAAACCACGATCACCATTACCATCATCATTGTAATCATCTTTGTCAGTGAAGCCTTTTCCCATCTTCCTGGTTTCAGGTTAATGAATTCTACTTTTCCAGTCAGTCCCACTTTTTTGTGTGGTATCTAAAGTTATGTTCTGTTACCTCCAGAATCCAACATGTCTTTTCTTATTTCTTCACTGCAACTCTTTGTTATTCCCATTGTCCTACTTCTTGGAGCCTGTAGCACTTCAGTTGTTGTAATGAGGTTGTTTCTGATCTTTTATTTACATGCCACAATCTAGGAATATTACTGTTACTGACATAAAGATTATCGAGTCAACGTGATTTGAATGATTATAAATCTAAAAGGCTGATTTGAATGAAAAAAAAGACAAATGTGTCATTTGGATGCATGGAATCCTAGCGTGGGATCCAAAGAAGAGAGAATTCCATGTTATTCCTACATGTGGTTGAGCCATATAATTCTCAAAATGATAATCCCCATTTGTCACCTTTTGGAGAAGTCCTATTCCCATAAAAAGTGATAATCCTTGAGAATTTCCTGGATCCTATGATTCCTTGCATTCAATTGAGCCCTACTGGATTGAGGGTTTAAATAATGACACATAATAGGTTGCCAAGAATGTGATAGGAGAGTCCAAAGGGAATTGGAATTGTGCACATAAGGAAACTCTGTAGTCGGATGTGAATGTTCAAAACGCAATTGGTGGGAAGAGAAATTTTCAATGAGTGCCAGAAGACAATAAGGCTGAAGACCTAGAAAGTTAAAAACTGGTGAAAGAGACAATCAAGTTAAACCTATAACTACTTGTATGTTAGATAAGGAGTAAGGAATGGATATGAAAGAGTAAACCTATGAATGCCTCTAATAAAATAGAAGATAAAAGAGTGCTATTTGTTTTTGGTATGGACATCGAAGATAAGAAACAACCATCTGTATGAAAATTTGTAGTGTTAAAAGGAACTTAGAGAAGGTGTGATCATAACTATGGCCATGGTTGTCTAGGACTAGTAGAAGGCCGCCCCACAGCCACGTAAACTCATATCTAACTATGTTCTTAATTCCATAAAAGCACGTGGGTCCACTCACACGTCTAACTTGCACTTTATCTGAATGATGCAACTCAAGAGAGGTTGCCCCAAAATGGGATGTTGGATCATGAGCCAGCCATGTCAAAGCCCATTGGGCCAAGGTCCATGGGCTAACCAAAATCTTCCAATTGAGATAAACCCAGGTGGTTTGTGAGATAGTTTGGCTCGTTGGTTGACATCCCGAAGTGTTATGGTGATTTTTCACATTTTTCAGTGAGTTTTTTTTTTTCCCATGTTTAATGTGGAAGCGAAAGAATCTTATCACTAACAATGCTGTAATCTATGATGCACAGATACAGCATGGTGATTTTTCACATTTTTCAGTGAGTTTTTTTTTTTTTTTTTTTTCATGTTTAATGTGGAAGCGAAAGAATCTTATCACTAACAATGCTGTAATCTATGATGCACAGATACAGCATGGATACGGCAAAGACAGGCTATAGAGACACGGCAGGGATACGGATTTTACACATAAAAAGTGAAGTATCGGATACGATACGACACGATACATTGCCCATTTTGAAGTAGCCGTGCATCATAGGCTATAATCATTTGGAAATTCTACAAAAAAAAAAAAAAAATCATATGGGAAAAAAAGATATTTATTAGCAATTACATGAATCCATAGATTCTAAGGAAAAAAAAAAAAAGATCAATACTTCATAAAATGTCTGTTGGTCAAATTCAGTTATTTGGAGATCAAGGGTTACTCCCTTGAATAAAGAAAACTGGGTTCTTGGAGAAATAGGCTAAATTTGATTAATATAGATGCCGGCAAAATGAAAAATATTATTATGTTACTTATCAAAATATTTCTATAGACGACCCCCTGTTACTTATCTTGGATCTGCTCAAGCCATGGATAAGAATGTTTCTTTTTCTTTTTTGCCATACTGAAATGCCTCTCTCTTATACTTTTCTAGAACCATTATGTGTATAGAGTGATGAGCTCTTTGAAGAATTTATGAATAATACTAATTCTCTTCTTTAGTTCTGAAAGGAGTAATTAGTTCCAGTTTTGATTTTTTCTTTCTCAAATTCTCTTTATCAGATTTTTATATACGTTGATTATACCACTGTAGACCTGTAAAGAAACTAAATCTTTAAAAAATCCAAGCTCTTTATCTGCTATCAATCAGGGAACTGAGTTTAAGGATTTTCTAGTAAATTGCTTGTCATTGGTAGAGTGCTGAGTTAGCTTTGCATGCAATTGCTGTTTGTTGTTCCTCTGTCACTGTGCATGGCCGCCAAGTAATCCAAAAAGTTTCACTTATTGTAGATTTTTTCCCCTAAATGTTTACAGACTGCAGCACTGGCCCAAAAGAACTCTGAAGCTACTCGAGCGCTTGCAATGCAAGCAGACCTTCTTGAAAAAGAGCTTGGTGAAATCCAAAAGGTCTTGTTGGCAATGCAGGTTGGTATCATTAACATTTAGCTTTTACGACCTGATAATCATGAATTTTGAAAGAATGTTATAGTGACAGTGCTGGTTCACATCATGGACAAGTCCTCTGATGTATGACCAGATAGTACTAATTTATGAGAACATTGACAAAGTGGATTTTGAGCATAGGAACTTCATTGGGACTTTTTAGTTTCTTAATATTTCAATTTAGATAATTCTAATATAGAATATAAAGAAAACTTCCATTGACTTCATTTTATATAAAATTAATATATTACTGTATAACCTAACAGTTGGTGCCCATATGTATTTAAGAAAAATTCGTTGGTGACTATAGAAGTGCAGTTTTGGATTGCTCAAAATGGAGGATGCTCCAGGGCGTATTCCCTGCGGACTATATCAGTTATTTTTCATATATAGTTTAGGTAACAGCAGCAGATCTCCTGCCCACCTGTGGTCCTTTTACTCACTTTGGTTGGCTGGACTCATGAAAGTATTTAGATTTTGAAACGTGGTGTTTCCCGACCACTTTCTAAGTTCCTTTATTATATTATCTTTATATGTTAAAAACCGTTGTTATTCATACCTTACCTGCTCTGATTCTCTTCTTGAAAATGGTAGTGTACTATTGAGTTTTAGGGCACAATGCACTAAGAAACAGATGCTTTCCTCTAAAATTCAAGACCCTATAACTCATCTCTATTTAAATTGAAACCAATGCCATCAACTAAATGATTAATTTCTTATATAAAAAGTTCAAAAAAGAAACTAGGGGATATGAAATTGGCTTAAATACATGAATGTTGCCCTTCTAAATGGATGTACCATCTTCAACTTATGTACTATTTTTGTAAGTTCACCTGGATCAATGTACTAAACTACTTATCATACCACAAAAAGGGTTTTTAGCTTCTTGTATCAGTTCTATCATGCTATCTCCCTTTCTGATAGCAGTCTATAGTCTATTTCATTGAATGAACTTCTTGTGCAATTATTCTACAGCAAACACTGAATCTGTACCTTGCAGAACAGTTCAAATCTAATGGTTGAAAATGTCAAATGTAATGATCTGAACATCAATAAACAATTCTTGACATTGTCACCATTACAGATAATCTGATGGTTATGCTTTATTCCTTTATCTGGAGATAAACCAAACTGTGTTTCTTTATTTTTGGAACACATTTATAGGATCCTCTTTATGATTTCAGAAGCGGCCAAGTCCGAAACAACTTTACCAATTTTAACCAATTCCTACAGAAGCCGCCTCTTGGAAGGGGCATTGGCTGGCTTTTGGGGACCTTTCACATTGATTTTTAGAAGATTAAAGAAGGTTAACCAACATTTGTGAAAGACCTAATCATTCAAAGATCGGACACATTATCCAACCGATTGAGTGGGAAACAATTGAAAAGACCTTCTTATACTTAAACTCATTTATACTAAATAATACATGATCAGTCTTAAAATAATATATTTATATTTCTCAAAATTATCTTTTAGACTTTTATCACATTTTTCTAGTTTTTTTAAGGCTTTTGGCCTCTAGGGTGTGAGTCAGCTGAGTTGACTTTCACTTGACTTGAGGGTGACCAAGTCACTCATGGAGTTTGAATGTTTGATTGCAACATACTAACATGTTAACACAAGAAACCATAGCAAGTAACCTTCTACTGCCCTTCCTCTCCAATCCATTCTAATTTACATCTCCTCTTATGTCAATTACTATCTTAGCAGCTCCTTGTGCTGTGAGGATGTAAACATTGTATACTTATTACCATGTAGAAACTTAGCAACAATCTAAGAAGAAGACAATCATACCTGCATGTTGCAGCAGGCTTGCAGCCCATTGCCAGTCCTCAGTCACTGATCGATGTGGCAGCTGTTTTCTGCCCTGCCAGGAGCCAGTGATTGTGGGGAAAGGGGCCAAGGAGTCTGGTACAGTAGAGGTGTCCATTCCAGTCTGACCAGGTCGAACCAGCTGGTCCTGTCCAGGTTTTAAAACATTGGTCGTGGGCACTTAATCTTTGTAGGTATTGATTGAAACAGTTGTTGAAGGCATGCGCATTGTGATTTGTAGCATGTTTCGCAGATGGATGGCCCAGTTTATCCCTTTCAGCAGGATCAACAGAACTGTGATTTCAACTCTCTGTGAAGGTTATAGATATGCACATTAAATAGCACATGTCCAAGTATCCGAACACAAATCTGAAATGGAAGTTTGATCTGTTGTCATATTTAGATAATTGTAAGCTGTTTTTACTGGTTCTAGTGAATGTTCGGTATTCCTATGTTTTTAGGTAACCACTTGATTTTTTTTTTAAAGGGATCTGGAAACCCGGCTTATCAAATCAGCCATTTTTGTTGAAAACAAATGTTAGCAAATATCATCTTTTATTCATTGGAAAGAGTTTTGATAATTAGTGTTGATGGAAACAAATGTTAGCAAATATTATCTTTTATTCATTGGAAGGAATTTTGATAATAATTGTTGATTCCATGCACTTTAGCTCTTCACTTTCATTCCTCTGCTTGGCATTTATAGGAGCAGCAACAGAAACAGCTTGATCTTATTCTTGCAATTGTGAAGTCTGGGAAGCTTAGAGACAGCAGGCGAGACTCTGCGACAGAAGAACAAACGACTGGGACTCAGTACTCACTACAGAAGAAGGGACAGGTGCAGCAAATGGAAATTCATGCAGATAGACACAGGGGAGCCAACAATGACAAGGTTTAGGTTCCAAACAGGTGATCTCTTAATTTGGTGGTATAAAGTATCATCTATCTGATCTGATGTATATGGATGAAGGCAGGTGAAAGTCTTCGATCCTCCTGTTGTTGAAAACATTTGATAAGAGCAATTTTTTTTTTTTTTGGTTCTGCAGACCATGGGAAACACTTCCAGATGAATGGTCTGTTCTTGTACACTTGTGGAAATGATGTCACTGATGATCCTTCTCCCTCTAAATTGTGCGCTCCAATTATGCTTGTTTATCACCATTTTATTGTTTCTTTCATTGATGTTTCTACTCAGGGATGTCATCATTCATCAAAGCCTTCATAAATCTCACATCTTGCTCATGATTTGGGGACCACCCAAAATATGCGGTTGCTCCAGCCCTGTCTGGATCCTTGGAACTTTGTTTCCCTTCAATTGGTCACTACAGACTAGTATTGCCCATGATTTTCTGAATGACTGTCAATGATCATCTCTAACTCTAGTTCACTCTTATATAGAGTGATTTACTCCCCTAGACTGATCAATTCAACAGTGCAAATGAATCTATTTTGAGTGAAACTTGGGCTAGTGCCTACGTGAAGGTTGGTTTCACTTCTGTCAAATAGGTACTGAGTTTGTGTTGATGTTAAAAATAAGCAAAAGTAGAAAATTGACTGTTAATGCCAATTATAATTGCTTGTTGCTATTTTCACAGTTGCACAACTACACCTTAATGGGGCCTGCAAATCTGGCGGCCAGTGTTTTGGAAACCAGACCTGACTGGGTTTGACTGGAAAAAGCAACTTGACCAATCTGATTAGATTAAAGCCAGATACCAGTCAAAAACTGGTAAAAAAACTGTCATTTGAATAGGTTGGTACCATTAATAGTTCTAAAAGTACTGTATTATTTCTACTATCATTTTTATACATCTCAACACTCTAGCTGGGCAAACCAGATGGTTGAACTAGATGGAACCCAACTCCCTACCCAAACAGTTTGCCCTCTGGTCCATTTTTGGAAACATTGATTATATGATAAGAACTTAGCTGGACCTGTTAAAATCTTTATATGCTGTGTCTTATTTTAGCTTGCATTCTAGAGCTCGCATGGTTGGACCCTCTTCCAAACAAAGGAGGCCAATAGTCTATGGCCCGTCAGGCGAATGGCCTTGACATGAATTGTGACCAATTAGACATCCATGATGGGATCTTCAGATCCAATCTGTTCATGAGTAGTAAGATCTAGATGTGGGCTGGCTCTTTGTTGGGCTATGGCTAAAGACGCTGCAGGTTTCTGCCTTTTACTTGTTGATCCACTGCGGAACTCTGGACATTCATGCTCACAAACAATATGTAAATGGGATGATTGAATGGTATGATTAAAGATAAGTAAACTATGAAATATACATCTAACCAACCTATTTATACCCTTCTAACCTATACACTTTTAAAGCATCTCTCACATTACTATATATATATATATTAATGTGACTGGCCTATATCTGGATTCTCAGGTCGGAACATAGAAGGATCTTGTTCCAAATCTGAATGTCCTAGATTCTATATGCGTGGATCTAGATCTGGATCCAAATTTCTCCCATATTCAAACATAGGTTCCATGCCCACTTTATTCGGAATGGGAGACTTCGGAAAATGGATGTCATTTGGAGCCCATACTATTAAAGTGGGAGCATGTATATTACTTTTATTTATCAATTGTGTAGACAAGTATACGGGTACAAACCTGACCAGATCCGGATTAGGTCTAAAAAGAGGTCCTTACTCAGATATTATTTTTCTTGTTCGAGTCCTTTGGGTAATCAGAGGTCCATTAACTTCCATATGACATCCCTTTCACCAATGCCGCTGATGCTGGTCAGATAGACCATTCAGTGGGGTCAATGGCCCACCTACATGCCACGTGGCTCACCACAGGTAGATGATCCTGAGTTCCCTTCTGTTCTGGTGTCGTCATTCATAGCAATAACCATACTAACAGTCTAATATGCATTGAATGTCAGTGCTAATTAACAAATCTTCTGAAACAGAACTGATTGTGTATTAATTTCATTTCAACCACTACAGGCTTTTTCACTTTCATTCCCATTTCCTATCGCTTTCTCCACATCTACCAATGGCCTGGGAAGAAAGAAAAAGAAGAGAGAAAAAAAAAGAGTCTAGCCCCTTGTGATATTTTCCTGGTGAGAGCTTTCTCCCACCCACGTCTTGTTCCTTTCACTGCCCTGCCCACTCCCAAACCCATCAGTGACACCACTTAAATATGTGCTCCCACAAGACCAAACCAAGAAACAAACACTTTGATTTTTCAAAGCATGAGAAGCTCTACACTGTAGAAGCCAACTTGTCTTCTCCTCCTTCATGGTAAAATGAGATGGTTGTATGCCCATGAAGAATTTATCAAGTCTAGATCTTCTATACATCACAGCTCTGCTTGCTACAGCTCTTTATCTCCTTCCTCCAGCTTCATGTTTCGAAGGACCAATAGTCGCTACTTCTCGGGTAGTTATTCGATCATCTTTTCTTGTTGCTTGAATGGTAAAGATTTGGATTATTTCTTGACTTGTGCGTGTCATTTGTAACAAGAAATTTGATTTATGTAGGAAGTTTTAGTTAATTATATTTGAGAAATGTAATGAATTGTTTCAAGGCCGTGCCTGATTGCTTTTCTTTATCCATAAGGACTAGATTCACTTGACTGTTTGATACATGTTCCAATTTGCATCCAAAATAGAGAGATTACGGTATTGCTCTTATAGTAAATTTGTGGGATGAATAATATATTGCACTAAAATTTTTTTGGGTGATCATGGGTTTCATCTATAGGGGTTGTTTTATGAGGAAAAGACGCGGTTGGGATCCATGCCGCCGGGCTGCCATAACCGATGCGGTGAGTGCAAGCCATGCATAGCAGTGAAGGAGCCCACGGTTCCTGCGCATGGTCCAGATGACCCTGGATATGGGAATGCAGTTCCTGTAGAGGTGTCTTCATGGAGTTCTAATGCCAAAAGTTCTGATTACAAGCCACTGGGGTGGAAATGCCGATGCGGCGACCGCCTTTTCAACCCTTAGAAGGCTTCTTCATGCAATGACAATGCTATCTGCTACATCATAGTTTGAGGAGATTGGAATTGAGATAGGCTTAATTACATTGGATGGCCATGGTTTTGTCACATGACTTCTCTAATATGGGCTTATTATAGTGCTATTAACAGCATTTTTTTCAGCTTTCCTTTTAAGATTTCCTTTGTTTGTATTGCTGCTTGGATTCTTTATGAGAGAAGGATAGCACCACTGTGGTTTCTATGATTCTACTTGAATTTATACTTCCAGAGGAGCTGTAGTAGACCTGTTAAGTCTCTTCTATTTACTGAACACTGACTCTGACATTTTTCTTATCTTTTTCACTGTTTTATTTGGTGGGGGTAGTGGGTAATGCAGAAGCAGTGTCCATTGCCTTGTCTTTTTTAAGTTCTTGGGATTCTATCCGCAGACCTTTTTCCTTCACTGGGGTTGGGTGGCAATTTGGCTGGTCCTTCGTTTTCATCTAGATGAGCACTAGCAATCCACCCTTTTAGCAATTAGTCACATGGGGTAATGGGCATGGAGATCCAAGCCTTCCAACAGGGAGCATGTGGGCATTATACCAATAATCCAAAAATATTAGTAAGTGACCATCAACTTTTCACCATTACAAGAACCGCCACTTACCTTACTTGTAAGTAAGTGACAGCAATTCTCAAGTGACAGCAATTCTCACCTGACTGTTCAGGGTTTGAAATCGATAAGGCTTTGACCTGATTGAAGCCCCAGCCCGGGCTGACTGAACCGAGTCTGCCTGTTAGCCCATCACAAAACAGGCCAAAATACAACCACTACCCCAATAGGAACCCATTTACACTATTATCATAAATGGAATAAAATATGTTTGGACACAAGTTTCCTTGTTCGTATGCGTTTAAACAAAAATGAAGATGTATAGTTATTAATGATAGATATGTAAAAGGAGAACATATGAACTTGTAAACAGGCCTAATGGGCCTCAATGCCCGAACACAAGTATAGATATGTTACTATGAAGCCCGTTTAAGCCGGAGTTGGGCCCATTGGACTCATACCGTGTATAATCATTCTGGCACCAAACTGACTCCGGGTCCACTTGCATGCCCTAGCCAAGATGGGGCTTCTATTTTATAGGCCTTAATCTCCTGGCCTCTCTACAGAAAAAAAAAAAGGTCTAATGGCCACTTCTGGCTATCTATGCTCTTCACTAGATGGAAGATTTAATCTCATGTGACTACTACTTTTCTTGTATGCTTAATGATCTAAACCGTCTCCAGTAAACCACATCATACATGGAGTATGCCAAAGAGGAAAACAGTTTTCTGAGTGCTGGGCTTCCACTTGACATTGGCTGTGAAGGTTCCTACCTTTTCCAGCTAGGGCTCGGCTTGAACACTGATTGAGCTGAGCCAAAACAAGTTTGACAAACTTAAATTGAGCTTGAGCAGGTTGGTTAAAACTGAGCTGAGCTGGTGCAAGCTTGGTTTGACCTCATATATGTTACACAATAAAGCTACTACATGACCATTTTTCTTAGAAACGACTTTCATAAGCAGTAATCCCCCCATTTTAACCAGCCAAGGTGGCTAGACTCTTGAGAGACCCCACTAGCAAAGAGTGAACCTTAGCAGTCCCTCGAGGGAAAAGACTGTCTGAATGCACATGCAGGGGAGAGTACCACAACTCGCAATCACCTTTAGAAGATCATATATTGACCATTTAAAGACTTTTTACATGAACAAATAATGCCTATTCAAGGTCCAGCATGAATGGACCATACGGATATATATATCTATATGGGGGATATTCAAGTGCATCCATCCCTCACCATTTGTGGTGAGGGACACCCCTTTTGGGAAAATTTCAAGTATAAAAGAAAAGTACACAAGAGAAGTACACTTCTCTTTTGTACTTGAAACTTCCCCAAAAGGAGTGTCCCTCACCACAAATGGTGATGGATGGATGCACTTGAATATTCTCATATATATATATATATATATATATATATATATATTGGTAGAAAGGACCATACGGATATTGGAAGGATGGGCTCGACGTGTCAAAATCAGGTGGTTATTAGAGTACACATTCCACTAAATGTATATGTGCAAACCAACTGGTCTATGGGGCTCACTAGGGGCCTTTCCAATCTTGAGGAATGTGGGATGCAAAGATCCACAACAGACCTAGGAGTTGTGTGCACAAAATACTTCCTTTTTTTTCTCTCTCTGCCCCCAAGTTAGTAATCCGAGTTGTTCATATTATTTATTGGTCTATTAAACTTTAACACATTAATTTGAAAAAAACTATGCAGAAGTTTTAACAAAATCCTAACTTATAATTAAAACTAATTTTCTACACTTTTGTGTCCCCCCCCCCAATCAATGATACAAACTGTTAAATGTTCTCATATAAATGTTAGGCATAAAGAGGTTTAATTTCATACCTTAAATCTTCATATATTTCGAAAATTTTGCAGAAAATATCCACAAAATTCAAACACATCGAAAACCATTGAATGCACTCATTTACAGATTTCAAAAAGGCAATTTTGACTAACATAATAATGTGTTCCAAATATTTATAAGCTAAGTCGTGTCTTTCACATAACATTTGCACATATAATGCTTATTTATGTAAAACTCATTTCCCTATCCCATGCCTAAATAAGTGATACTTGTTAAAATTCATACGGGATTTTAATAGTGTATGCGAAGGGGGTAACTTTATCAAGAGTAGAATCCACCTAAAAGCCTTGTAGACAGTTCTCATCCTATTATTTGTAAACATCTTGATAATTGGTCCAAGTGAAATTTTAATCGAGTCGGTTGAGCCCCACATAGGCCCATAACCAAAATGAAACATCATTAACATCATGCATGGCGCGTTGAACCACCTCTTGGCTCTGATTGGTTAGCAAAAAACAACATATGGCTTGAAAGGTACTGGACGATAACTACTACTCCCTTTTTATGTATATTAATCGGGTAAATTTCAAATAAATCCCTCAGCTTTCACCCTTTTTCAGAAAAAATCCCCTATAAATTGGGAATGCAAAAAACTATTATACTATATTTTCAAATTTTTTCTAAGAACGTCCTCTTATATACCCTAGTAGTAAGAGGCGTAAGTTCTTTCCTGCATGCCCAGAGTTTGAACCTGGATAATAACCTTTTCTCACCTGTCGGCAGAGGACCGGAAAAAAAAGGGTTATTTTTTTATTAAGTTTTGCAATATGGGCATTAGAACTATGTATCTTTTATTTTCCTTAAAATATACGAATTGCCCGTATCCCTTTTAACCCCTTCATGGGAAAGAGGGTAAAAAGGTCTAACGTAAAGTACGTAGTCACTTTGAGAGAAAAAGTCAATAAAACTAGCGTTGTTAGGGTCAATTAAATGAAAAGGACTGACATGAAAATGCAACAAAAAAGTCAATGTTGTTTTTGATATTTGCATAGGGATTCTCTTAAAAAAATGGGGTGAAAACTGAGGGATTTATTGGACTGACGTGAATATGCAACAAAAAAGTCAATGTTGTTTTTGATATTTCCATAGGGATTCTCTTAAAAAAAGGGGGTGAAAACTGAGGGACCTATTGGACTGACATGAAAATGCAACAAAAAACTCAATGTTGTTTTTGATATTTCCATAGGGATTCTCTTAAAAAAAGGGGGTGAAAACTGAGGGACTTATTTGAGATTTACCCATATTAACTTGATGGCTGACTCTCCAATCCCTACTATGTGATTTTTTTAAATTTCTCATATGTATTCATTTTGGAATTTTTTTTATATTTTTTTATTGGTAATAGTAAAATATATTAAAGATTTAAAAAAGGCATAATAAAAAAGATGGAAAGAAAAAACCTACATAAGTATTAGAGCTAAATATCAACACAAAACAACAAATTACAAAGGAGCAAGCAAACCTACATCTCTTTCCACCCCCAACTTAGCCAAAGCATCTGCCATGCAATTGTCCACCGAAGCACATGATGAAACTCAACATTCAAAACTAATGACCAAGTCTTGATTTCATTGAAAAGAAATTGAAATTTCCGTGGACGCTTCTCCACTACAAGAAATTGCGCTTTTAGCGACGTTTTTATAAATTCATCGGTAAAGAGCACTCTTTACCGACGTATACTAATTCGTTGGTAACAATCCAACTTTTACCGACGTTTTTCAACGTCGGTAAACGTCTAGGTTTCACCGACGTTTTCTGTAAAACGTTGGTAAAAAGTAGATTTTTACCGACGTTTTTTGTTAGATCGCCGGTAAAAGGTCAAGTATAGCATTTACTTCAGTTCAAGGGAAGGTATGGAATTTAGATATTTTTTACCGACGTTTTCTAAAACGCCAGTAAAAGTGGTTTTTAGCGACGTTTGTGAATTAAAACGTAGGAAAAGGTTAATTTTAGAATTAACTTAATTTGTAGAAAGGTAAAAATATATAATATTTTACCGACGTTTTTAAAAACGTCGGTAAAAGTGATTTTTGGCGACGTTTTTTCTAAAACGTCGGTAAAAGTTAAAAAATAGTTTCCCCTCCTATTTTTTCCCCTCCCGCCAGCAAAACCCCTTTTCTCCTCTCTGTCTCTCTCTCGATCTGCTCTCTCTGGTATTTCTCCCACTCTTTCGATCGGCTCTCTCTCTGCTATTTCTCTCTCTCTCACTCTCTGTTTCTCTCTCTCTACTATTTCTCTCTCTCTCTCTCTCTCGCTCTCTGTTTCTCTCTCTCGCTCTCTGTTTCTCTCGCTCTATCTCTCTCTATCTCTCGCTCTCTCTACTCTCTCTCTCTCTACTCTCTCTCTCTACCCTCTCTCTCGCCGCTGCCTCTGCTCAGACCCTCTCTGCCGTTGCTGCCTCTGCATCTCTCCCCAGTAAGTAAATCAAGTTTCAGTAGATTGTTTTAACATTGAATGATTTTGATTTTTTTTTTGTTTGTTTATGAATATCCAATGGTGGACATCAAGTTGTTCGAGTTTCTCATTACCTCATCTATCACTTGAAAAGATTTCTAATTTATTGCCTATCCATGGATAATGTGTTAAATTCAAAGTGTTTCGTGTGGTTTCTGTTAACTCTTGCAGGTTTCACTTCGTATAAATTTCTTTCCTACTTTTCTTCTGTTGAAGCTGTTTTTCTTCATCTGCAGGGTGAAGTTATAAAGGAACGCTGCTATGGTTGTGGTCGTTGCTTCCCAATTTGTCCATATGATAACATAAGTGAGTATGACTTTTTTGCAGATTTATTTTTTTCCTAAAGATTTACCTTCCTGTGAGCCTTCATGTGTACAACTGACTGTAAAGTTGCTTGTATTGCTTAATAGTCTCCTCGTGTACCATGTCTTATTCTGTGGGTTTATAACAATATTTGTTGACAACTTGACATCTACTCTATTTTTTTTTATTGAACTTGATGAACTTTTTCAGGAGGTCATTCATACATTAGAGATGCTTCTTCCACTTGTCAACTCCTTGAACAAGATGTTGTGGATGCCATTGAGATACATACAAGAGCAAGGTAGGAAAAAATGTCTTTTTATCACTTTCTTGATCCTTTGATCTATTTATGTTGTTTTCATGGCCTTGAGAGTGACTTGTAGGATGGTCCATAACAATGTCTATGCTTACATGATCTTTACTATGGTACGGGTTGATTGAGCCAATCTTGTTAGAATTTCTTGTGATCATCTCTCTCAAGGCCGGATATACAATGATCTCATCTTCACATGTAACTCTTCACACATTACACTGTTCCTTCATATTACAATTCTTGCAGTGGAAATGTTGTTCTTGCAATCATATGCATCAGTGGCAAGAAATATGGCTAAGAGTCCTATGTAGATCTGAAAGTAGAAATTTAGTGACTGTATGGAGGAGGAGATATGTTGGAGAAACTTTCCACACAATATGTTTTCTCCATCTATTTTATCTACAATATATCCAAACAAGTTAAAAATATTGGGTGCTTTGTTCTGTGCTGGATAAGATATCTTTGATGGAATATTTTCTCTAGTTCTTTGATGGAATCCTCGTCATTTGTCAAAGTAAGTTGTGGTTCACCACATTTGAAAGATGTGCCTCTTCCACATACTACATAACCACCCTTATCTGAGTAACTAGCTATCTTTTATCTAACTACCCTTTGCCTATTTTCAATTCAAATCTGTTCCATTTTCTTCTGAGAAAGGATATGCCATCAGTCTCATTTAGCAGGCCCATGATTGTTGACTAAACTTAGTTTGGGGCTAACAACCTTGGCCCAAGCCCAATTTTCATTCACATGCCCATTTAGATTTTCAGAACCTTATAAACAAATTCTTGTATCCTGTTTGTCTGCCAAGATTCTAGTTGATGGTCTCATAGTGAGTATTTCCGAATTTTGTAATCATGAATGTAAGTCATTTTCTGCTTATGCATATGTGACATTTTAGTAACTTACAAACCCCATGGGTGCAAAGGTTTTAAGTAAAAAAGGAACTGTGCCATCAATATTGCTAGTTGGGTCAAGGAGTTGTAACTTTTTATTCTCTAAATTGTTGAGTTTAACCTATGCCTGAGATCGAATTCCATTTAGTCAATTGAATTGTTTTTTCAAGTAAACTAATCAAGACAAGTGAGAGAAACTTCTGGACTCAAGATTTGCACTACTACAATGTGGTTTGTCTTTGGGTGAAAAATTAAGAATACAAAATGTGATTGCTATGAACACTTCAAAGACTGATGTTTTCTTATCAGAGGAATGTGTAACTATCATCACGTATTTCACAACATTTCTTTCTGTTTGCGGTGGACATCTTCAATTATTTATTTTTTATCGACTATTTTTTTTTTCAGCTGCTCATTTTTAGTAAAATTTCGCAAACATGCTTGCACTTCTTTTGTCATTATCCAATGTTCAACAGTCTATGTGAACAAGGATCACGAATGACATGTAAACACTAGATGATTGGAGATTGAGGTTTCTTTTTCCTTGAATGTTGGAATCTATCAGGCTATAGTGTTGGAAGGACAAAAGGAAAGTCTGGTGACAGACTATATTCTTAAGGTACTACTCTAATATAAATCTTATAAATTCGATGTAGTAAATTAGAGCTTGGAGTTTTAATCTTTTTTGTTCCACTTTTCTCTATTTAAATAACAGATTTTAGGATTGGAAGTATGTGCTGATACCATGGTGGGGGATCAAATCCTGAGAGGCATCTCAGGAGGGCAATGTCTGAATTTTGGGTTTAGTATGTGCGAACGTCTGAATACCTGCTGTCCTATTTGTAGCTATATAGCAATTGTTTAATGAATATCTACTGTCCTATCTGTTGAAGTGTGCCTTTTCATTTCAATTAGTGTTTTGGATAAATTAAACTTGGAGTTGATATTCAATTTTGGGTGGATAGCATCAACACTCCACCAAACATTTGTGTGTTTTGTTTATTTCTTTTGGTGTGTTTGTGTTACATTTGTGTGGTCTGTGATGCTTTTGCTATCCTCATTGTTTAATTGATAGAGGAATCAATTACCAAAAAACTAATAGATTAGAGAACCCAAAAAACAATTTTGATCCATTACCAAAGGGGTTCATATTTTATCTGCTTAATAGGACCTGAACCAATGGATATAGCTCCAAGCTCACCAACTGTCACTTGTGAGATACCTAGTTCTGATGTAAAAGTTTTGGAAGGGCATGCTCTTGAGGTATGAAAGAATAATAATCCAAGAATTCTTTTTGGCTATTCAGCTATCTATTGATAGATTGGAAAAAACTGTCATAATATGGTGTTTTTCTATCCACAGGTTATTGCTTGTTCATGGAGTCCAGCAGGTTCCCTTCTAGTGACGGGGTGGGTACCATTCTGGCTTATTTGATGCTTTAGTTGGGAAACTTTTTTGGATTGCATGACAGATGCTTTTGTTAAACTGGTTGTTTGTGTTCCTATGCACCCAGTTGTGCCACAATAGTGATTCATACCTAAGGAATTTGCAAAGTGGTGCTCATTTATTGTTAATCATAAGAATTATATACATATTTATGGTTAGATAGATAGTCTAACAAATCATCATTTTCTCATTTATCATTTATATTGATAGGACTCCCGGTTAGAGAATTAGAGGCGAAAACATCAGATTTTCCTAACATTTAGGCTCGAAAACGGCCCGCCGGGGGTCTGGAACGGAAACCGACCCCTGGAAAAATTGGAAACTGGCACGAGCACCTCGCTCGAGGGTAGAGTGACTTGTAAGAACTGGCGGTTCGCTGATAGGACCCCCGGTTAGAGTTTTAGAGGCGAAAATAGCGGATTTTCCAACACTTAGGCTCGAAAACGGCCCGTCAGGGGTCCGGAACCGGACCTGGCTGCCGGAAAAATCGGAAACCGACACGAGCACCTCGTTCGAGGGTAGAGTGACTTGTAGGAGCTGACGGTTCGCAGATAGGACTCCCGGTTAGAGTTTTAGAGGCGAAAACATCGGATTTTCTAACACTTAGGCTCGAAAACGGCTTGCCGGGGGTCCGGAACGGGAAACGACCCCCGAAAAAATTGGAAACTGGCACGAGCACCTTGCTGGAGGGTAGTATGACTTGTAGGAAATGGCGGTTCGCTGATAGGACTCCCGGTTAGAGAATTAGAAGCGAAAATCAACGATTTTCTAACACTTAGGCTCGAAAACGGCCTGTCGGGGGTCCGAAACGGGAACCGGCCTCCGGAAAAATCGGAAACCGGCACGAGCACCTCGTTCGAGGGTAGAGTGACTTCTAGGAACTGATGATTCGCAAATAGGACTCTCGGTTAGAGTTTTAGAGGCAAAAACATCTGATTTTCCTAATACTTAGGCTCGAAAACGGCCCGTCGGGGGTTCGGAACGGGAACCGGCCCCTGAAAAAATCAGAAACCGGCACGAGAACCTCGGTCGAGGGTAGAATGACTTGTAGGAACTGACGGTTCGCAGATAGGACTCCCGGTTAGTGTTTTAGAGGCGAAAACATCTAATTTTCCAACACTTATGCTCGAAAACGGCCCGCCGGGGGGTCCGGAATGGGACCCGGCCCTCGGAAAAATCGGGGGCCGGCACGAGCACCTCGCCCGAGGGTAGAGTGACTTATAAGAACTGACGGTTCGCAGATAAGACTCCTGGTTAGAGTTTTAGAGGCGAAAACATCGGATATTCCTAATACTTAGGCTTGAAAACGGCCCGCCGGAGGTCCAGAACGGGAATCTGCCCCCGAAAAAATTGGAAACCGGCATGAACACCTCGCTCGAGGGTAGAGTGACTTGTAGGAGCTGACGGTTCGCAGATAGGACTCCCGGTTAGAGTTTTAGAGGCAAAAACATCGGTTTTTCTAACATTTAGGCTCGAAAACGGCCCACCGGGGGTCTGGAACGGGAAACAGCCCCCGGAAAAATCGGGAATCGGCATGAGCACCTCGCTGGAGGGTAGTGTGACTTGTAGGAACTGGCGGTTCGCTGATAGGACTCCCGGTTAGAGAATTAGAAGCGAAAATCAACGATTTTCTAACACTTAGGCTCGAAAACGGCCTGCCGGGGGTCCGGAACGGGACCCGGCCCCCAGAAAAATCTGAAATCGATACGAGCACCTCGCTCGAGGGTAGAGTGACTTGTAGGAACTGACGGTTCGCTGATAGGATTCCCGGTTAGTGTTTTAGAGGCGAAAACATATGATTTTCCTAATACTTAGGTTCGAAAACGACCCGCCGGGGGTCCGGAACGGGAACTGGCCCCCGGAAAAATTGGAAACCGGCACGAGCACCTCGCTCGAGGGTAGAGTGACTTGTAGGAACTGACGATTCGCAGATACGACTCCTAATTAGAGTTTTAGAGGCGAAAACATCGGATTTTCCAACACTTAGGCCCGAAAACGGCCCGCCAGGGGTCCGGAACGGGAAACGGCCCCGAAAAAATCGAGAACCGGCACAAGCACCTCGCTCGATGGGAGAGTGACTTGGAGGCACTGGCGGTTCATTGATAGGATTCCCGATTAGAGAATTAGAAGCGAAAATCGACGATTTTCTAACACTTAGGCTCGAAAACGGCCCGCCGGGGGTTCGGAACGGGACCCGGCCCCGGGAAAAATCGGACACCGGCATGAGCACCTCGTTCGAGGGTAGAATGACTTATAGGAACTGACGGTTCGCAGATAGGACTCCCGGTTAGAGTTTTAGAGGCGAAAAGATCGGATTTTCCTAATACTTAGACTCGAAAACGGCTCGCCGGGGGTCCGGAACGAGAACCGGCCACCAGAAAAATTGGAAATCGGCACGAGCACCTCGTTCAAGGGTAGAGTGACTTCTAGGAACTGATGATTCGCAGATAGGAGTCCCGGTTAGAGTTTTAGAGGCGAAAACATCTAATTTTCCTAATACTTAGGCTCGAAAACGGCCCGCCGGGGATCCGGAACGGGAACAGGCCCCCGGAAAAATCGGAAACCGGCACGAGCACCTTGCTCGAGGGTAGAGTTACTTGTAGGAATTGACGGTTTGCAAATAGGACTCCCGGTTAGAATTTTAGAGGCGAAAACATCGGATTTTCTAACACTTATGCTCGAAAACGGCCCGCAGGGGGTCCGGAACGGGAAACGGCCCCCGGAAAAATCGGGAACGGGCACGAGTACCTTGCTGGAGGGTAGTATGACTTGTAGGAACTGACGGTTCCCTGATAGGACTGCCGGTTAGAGAATTAGAAGCGAAAATCGACGATTTTCTACCACTTAGGCACGAAAACGGCCCGCCGGGGGTCCAGAACGGGACCCGGCCCATGGAAAAATCGGAAACCGGCACGAACACCTCGCTTGAGGGTAGAGTGACTTGTAGGAGCTGACGGTTCGCAGATAGGTCTCCCGGTTAGAGTTTTAGAGGCGAAAACATCGGATTTTCCTAATACTTAGGCTCTAAAGCGGCCCGCCGGGGGTCCGGAACGGGAACCGGAAACCGGAAAAATCGGAAATCGGCACGAGCACCTCGCTCGAGGGTAGAGTGACTTCTAGGAACTGATGATTCACAGATAGGACTCTCGGTTAGAGTTTTAGAGGCGAAAACATCTGATTTTCCTAATACTTAGGCTCGAAAACGGCCCGCTGGGGGTCCGGAACGGGAACCGGACCCCGAAAAAAAAGGAAACCTGCACGAGCACCTCGCTACAGGGTAGAGTGACTTGTAAGAACTGACGGTTCGCAGATAAGACTCCCGATTAGAGTTTTAGAGGCGAAAACATCGGATTTTCTAACACTTATGCTCGAAAACGGCCCGCCGGGGGTCAAGAACGGGAAACGGCCCTCGGAAAAATCGGGAACCGGTACGAGCACCTCGCTGGAGGGTAGTGTGACTTGTAGGAACTGACGGTTCGCTGATAGGACTCCCGGTTAGAGAATTAGAAGCGAAAATCAACGATTTTCTAACACTTAGGTTCGAAAACGGCCAGCCGGGGGTTCGGAAAGGGACCCGTCCCCCGGAAAAATCGGAAACCGCCACAAGCACCTCGCTCAAGGGTAGAGTGACTTGTAGGAGCAGACGGTTCGCAGATAGAACTCCCGGTTAGAGTTTTAGAGGCGAAAACATCGGATTTTCTAACATTTAGGCTCGAAAACGGCCTGCTAGGGGTCCGGAACGGGAAACGGCCCCCGGAAAAATCAGGAACCGGCACGAGCACCTCGCTGGAGGGTAGTGTGACTTGTAGGAACTGGCGGTTCGCTGATAGGACTCCCGGTTAGAGAATTAGACGCGAAAATCAACGATTTTCTAACACTTAGGCTCGAAAACAGCTCGCCGGAGGTCCGGAACGGGACCCGGCCCCCGGAAAAATCTGAAACCGATACGAGCACCTCGCTCGAGGGTAGAGTGACTTGTAGGAACTGACGGTTCGCAGATAGGACTCCCGGTTAGTGGTTTAGAGGCGAAAACATCTGATTTTCCTAATACTTAGGTTCGAAAATGGCCCGCCGGGGGTCCGGAACGAGAACAGGCCCCCGGAAAAATCGAAAACCAGTATGAGCACCTCGCTCGAGGGTAGAGTGACTTGTAGGAGCTGACGATTCACAAATAAGACTCCCCGTTAGAGTTTTGGAGGCGAAAACATCGGATTTTCCAACACTTAGGCCAAAAAACGGCCCGTCGGGGGTCCGGAACGGGAAACGGCCCCCGAAAAAATCGAGAACCAGGACGAGCGCCTCGCTCGAGGGTAGAGTGACTTGTAGGAACTGGCGGTTCTCTGATAGGACTCCCAGTTAGAGAATTAGAAGCGAAAATCAACGATTTTCTAACACTTAAGCTCGAAAATGGCCCGCCGGGGGTCCGGAATGGGACCCGGCCCCCGGAAAAATCGGAAACTGGCACGAGTACCTCGCTCGAGGGTAGAGTGACTTGTATGAGCTGATGGTTCTCAGATAGGACTCCCGGTTAGAGTTTTAGAGGCAAAAACATCGGATTTTCTAACACTTAGGCTCGAAAACGGCCCGCTAGGGGTCCGGAACGGGAAACGGCCCCCGAAAAAATCGGGAACCGGCACGAGCACCTCGATGGAGTGTAGTGTGACTTGTAGGAACTGGCGGTTCGCTAGTAGGACTCCCTGTTAGAGAATTAGAAGCGAAAATCAATGATTTTCTAACACTTAGGCTCGAAAATGGCCCACCGGGGGTCCGAAACCGGACCCGGCCCCCGGAAAAATCTGAAACCGACACGAGAACCTCGGTCGAGGGTAGAATGACTTGTAGGAACTGACGGTTCGCAGATAGGACTCCCGGTTAGTGTTTTAGAGGCGAAAACATCTGATTTTCCAATACTTAGGCTCGAAAACGGCCCGCCGGGGGTCCGGAACGGGACCCAGCCCCCGGAAAAATCGGAAACCGGCACGAACACCTCGCCCGAGGGTAGAGTGACTTGTAGGAACTGACGGTTCGCAGATAGGACTCCCGGTTAGAGTTTAAGAGGCGAAAACATCAGATTTTCCTAATACTTAGGCTCGAAAACGGCCCGCCGGAGGTCCGGAACGGGAACCTGCCCCCGGAAAAATCGGAAACCGGCACGAGCACCTCGCTCGAGGGTAGAGTGACTTGTAGGAACAGGCGGTTCGCAGATAGGACTCCCGGTTAGAGTTTTAGAGCAAAAAACATCGGATTTTCCAACACTTAGGCTCGAAAACGGCCCGCCGGGGGTCCGGAACGGGAACCGTCCCTAGGAAAAATCGGAAACCGGCATGAGCACTTCGCTGGAGGGTAGAGTGACTTGTAGGAACTGACGGTTCGCAGATAGGACTCACGGTTAGAGATTTAGAGGCGAAAACATCAGAATTTTCTAACACTTAGGTTGGAAAACAACCCGCCGGGGGTCCGGAACGGGAAACGGCCCTCGGAAAAATCGGGAACCGGCACGAGCACCTCGTTCGAGTGGAAATTAACTTGCAGGAACTGACGGCTCGTAAATCGGACTCCCAGTTAACGAATTAGACCTAAAAACGTTGGATTCTTTACACTTAGTCTTGAAAATAGGCCGTTGGAGGTTGAAAACGGGAATCGGCCATCGGACAGCTCAGAAATTAGCACGGGTACCCTTGTTCAAGGCCAAAGTAACTTGTTGGAATTTACGGTTAGTGAATCGGACTTCTGATTATCGAATTAGACACAAAAACCGCTCGATTCTCAACACTTAGACGGGAAAATAGGCCGCCGAAAAACTTAGGAAAAGATATTTATATATATACACATGTTTATCTTTCATTTATAATTTAATTCGTTGTCGTTGAAAAGATTCTAATGTTGTTTTTTTCATTGCAGATTGATTGACGATTTGTGGTCGGATGCAGACTTTTGGAGGTGTTTTATTCTTTTTTTTGTATTATGTATATGTATATATTGGATATTTATATGGTCTGTATTATTGTTGATTATAATATTTGGTTAACGAGATGAATGATTAGATGAAAAATGGCGATGGTTGTTGGGTAATTTAGCAACTTTTGTTTTAATGTATTTTTCATATTGAATATAAGTAAATGAACAGATTTACTTCTGATACAGGTGTATAAACAGCTTTACAGGAAAATTATATTAAAAAAACGAATATTATATTTTTAAAAAAAATAAAATCACTTTTACCGACGTTTTATTTTCGTCGGTAAAAGTGGTTTTATTTTTTTTATTTTTCCTATTTCTTTTACCGACGGAAATAAACGTCGGCAAAAGTAGTTTTATTTTTTTTCAAATTTTTCCTATTTATTTTACCGACGAAAATAAACGTCGGTAAAAGTCGTTTTGTTTTTTAGTTTTTCATAATTATATTACCGACGAAAATAAACGTCGGTAAAATTAGTTTTATTTATCCTTTTTATTTTACTGACGAAAATAAACGTCGGTAAAATGAGTTTTGTTTTTTTTATTCTGCCTTTCTATTTTGCCGACGAAACTAAACGTCGGTAAAAGTCGTTTTGTTTTAGTTTACTTTTTCCTCTTTTTTTTACCGACGTTTTTTTTCGTCGGTAAAAGTGAAGAATTTTTTTTGTTGATTTTATTTTTTATTTTGCCGACGAAAATAAACGTCGGTAAAAGTATTTACTAAATTTTTAGAAAACTAAAATAATATTTCCGACTTATTTAAAACGTCGGTAACTTCAAAAAATCGTCGGTAAAAGTCGAATTTTTGCCGACAGAAAATATTTCGTCGGTGAAACATTTCACTGACCTTTTTTTAGCGACGTCGGGCCGACGAAAGTGATTTCGTCGGTAAATACTTTTACCGACGTTTTTCTGACTTTTGCCGACGAAAAAAAACGTCGCTGAAAGTGCAGTTTCTTGTAGTGCTCCAAACAAGACATCTAAGAAATCGCATTTAAGGAATCGCTTTCCACAAAGATATCAATCTTTGGAGTAAGCACTTGTAGTTTTCTTTTATATGAACACTTAAACTATGGGCCTCTTTAACATGTGCTTAGAATGGTCTTATATTCCTTGGAAGAATCTCAATTCATTCTAAGGACTTGTTTGCACGACGAGCAAATTTATGTGCTTTATTGATTTCTATTTCTTCGAAAAGAAGAAATCTGGAGGCACTCCTGCCCCTTCCATAAAAACGTCAAAATCCTCTTTATTGGAAAAAATCGGGTCATTTTTCTATTTTTTTCAAGCCCAACTAGCTGATCCTATGATAGAGAGAAAAATCATTTTGATCTCCCTTACTGCTCCCCAATCTATTGATTGGTGTATATATTTTTCTCATAGAAAAGGCCCAAAGGGAAATAACGGATATTCCTCATTAGATAGGAATTTGTTTCTCATAAGAGGTAAGCACCACATCGCTGTCTCCCGAGAAAATAAAAATCCATGAGTGTGAAATCGTCTCACTGCACAAGTCTAAAAGAAGATTCCAACGTATCTGGACACAGTGATGTCAACTTGTCAATACTATTTTTTTTTTATAATCTTTTTGCATCATTGAATAAAAGGATCTCACCAACCCATTATTTAATGGGAAATGAAATGATTCTTTCCTGCAAGCAATGGTGCACTACAGTAGTGATTTAGGACTGCTAACACCTATTTTTATATTTCGACTGCTTTGCTTTGTCCCATCAAACTCTCTTATGTCAGATCTCTTCATGCATGTGTAATAATCTAAATCTCATTTTGATTGAAGGAACATGTACCTAGAACATCGTTTATTAAATATAGATGTAAGATTTCGATCCGAGTGACCTCGGCTAAGTACTAGATAAGTCAAGTCGTGTGATAGCTTTAAGTGGGATTAATAGATTTTATTTTAAGTTATTAATTTATTTTATTTAAGTTTGGGATTAGAATAATTTTTATATAGCTTTGGAGATTTTTGGAGAGCCCTTTTGATTTAGTAAGACTCATGGAGAGTCTTTTTAGTGACTTCGGGTAAGCATGAGGGATTATCCGTGATTCCAAAAATTCGTGTTTTAGCTCCATTTAACTTATCTCATTACTATCTACAACTTTCATGTAGACTCTGTCCCCGTTTGAGATCCCGAAACTTGACTTTTCTAACTTTGAGGACAAAACTATCTTTTTACATCAAATCAAGACACAAATTTTGATGTTTCCAAAACCTGTTAAATATGAACTTTTTGGAAACTAGTATTTTCGAAAAACACTTTTCCCTTCTTCGTCCAACTCATCCGAGGCCCGGAAATCCATGTTTTTAACCCGATAAGTTTGTTAAGTTATGGGACCCATCTCCACTTTGTATATACAGTGAGCTCATTTCTTCTTATCCTCTCTTGTCATGCTTTTATGGGAGGAATAGCTCTAGCCCACTCTAGGGTTTCTTCCCTAGGTTCTTCTTGTTCTTCTTGCTTCATTCCCCTTCAATCCTCTACCAACCCTTGTCTAATGGGAAAATGGACCTCACCATCCTCTTCCTCACCATGAAAGCTTCCCTTTGACACCATTTGTGGAGAAATCTAGCCATCCTAGGGTCTTCTTTGAGTAAGTTCTTGACATTTGAAGGTCTTCTAAGTAAGCAATCTTCCCTAACTTCTAGATATATTCTTTCCTAGCCCTAGAGAGGCTCCACCTTCGTTATTGGGAGTTCTCTCTCTTGTTCATTGTTTTGGCTTGTTAGAGTTCTAAATGGGTGTATTTTGAGGGTTTTTTTTTGTGTAGCTTGGTGATTATTGGCTTGAGGAGCGTAATTAGGAGCATGATTAGCTAATTTGAAGGCCAAGACAAGTGGATGAATGGATTGTTTTGATTATTAGCATACTTGATTTTCATTAATGGTTTTGGTGGCTTAACCCTTGCTTATTGTTATGGTTTTTATTGACTTTGAAATACGCATATTGATGTGTCTTTCAATCTTGTTAACTTCTTGGAAAATGTTTGCATTTGAGTTTTGTAAAACTTGTTTTGAGTTTCTTTGATGAAAGGGGTTTGAAATGAAGGAGATTTGATGTATGGTATGGGGTGATTGGTGGATGTGTGGTTTGGAGTTTGAGGAGGCAAGGAGACCCCTATGTTCGATGATAAATGGGTGATAAATGGGGGCTGCAAATTAAAGAGAGGAAGGAAAGGCTCGAAATTGCACAAAAAACTCAGTTCTGAAGCAGTTCACTCGAACGAACCCATGGTCGCTCGAGCAGACCACTTCTAGAGACTAGTTGGCTCGAGCCAACCTACCCAGAGCCAAGTTTGCTCAAGCGAACCCCTCCCAGAGAGCACTTGGCTCGAGCGAACCTTTAGTTCGCTCGAGCCATTTGTGTTGCTGACCTGAGCCTATGCAGAAAAGCTTGAATTATGGTTTTTAGGCTTGGGAAGATATTGTTTGGAGCCCTGATGCGATGGTAGGACCGAGGAAGGGATATATTTGGAGCTCGGTAGAAAAAGAAAACCCTATCATGGAGAATTATTGAGGATTTGGACTTGTCAATGTGCATAAGGAGGCTGGAATGTCCTAGATGTTCTAGGGTACCAATCCAATAACTAAACTGACATACAAGACCCTTATACACATCGATTTAAATCTTTAATTCTTAATGCATGGTCCGACATTTTATAGAAATCTATTTATGTTTTGTTTTACTCAGATTTCATGCGTACTCTACAGTTTTCATGTGATATTATTAGTCTGCTTCAGAAGTGCTGAAATATGCAGTTTAAGTGTTTTGCTAGCCCTTGATATGCATGACAAATCTTGATGGGATGTTTGTGCCTATGAGCACCCTATTTAGTCTGTTTGGGTGTTACACACTTATATATGTATGAATAAGTTTTGATTTCTTCATGTGACCCATGAGTCGGCACCACTAAGCTTGGATAACCTTGTCGACTTGATTCACCGACTTGGGGTCCCCCTTTTCTGCTCTGCCAGCTGCAGTCTGGATTCTGTTCTGTTCTGTTACTCGTTTCCATGGTTGTGGTTTTGTCTAGCTATATGTATATGTTATTAGTTGGTTCTCGTCACTTCGCGTGTCTGAGACCAACACTCTTAGTGCGCTCTCATCACATTAATGATGGAGGATTTAGCTTGATATGGTTGCCATCTTGCCAGTTTCTTGTCCATTGGTACCTTTACATGTTTTAAATTGCATGTGGTTTTTCAAATGACTTATGTATTATATTTCATGAAAATTACTGTTTTAGCATGTTTCAATGTTTTTCTAAGATAACCTTTAATTTACTTCATTGTTCATATCTTTTCACCCACCTGCCAGACCGTCGTGTCTGACCCATTCTGTTGGTACTCAGGTTTGGAGTTTTTTTACCTCCGAGGAGGAGCCAGAGGAGGCGGCCGGCGAGCCGCAATGCATAGGCGAATGGCAGGCCGACGATGTCGTTTAGACATCGGGTTATGCCTTGAGTTGCGAAAATACATTTGGGATTGTGATTTATATACTTTTGGGATTTTATGGGTTGTATTGGCCTTTGTTGACCTTTATTTTGGGGAGTGGTTAATTAACTGAACTTTCGTATAAACTCTAACTTTACATCGGGAAATGCTTATGATCATTGCTCACTCTAATATTATGTTTTCTATATGTGCGTTATCAGTCCTGCATTATGGAATGGATTTATCAATTTGACTTGCTACACGCTTTCGCACCTTGAATGAGAATGGTATGTGTGTGTGATATCCTCACCACGGAAACCTGTGGAAAATCACGTGCACGGATGGCGTTATTTTCTTTCTAAATTCGTGTACGCAGTGGCCATATAAACAAATGCACTTAGTAGCATTGTTACCATTATATATCAATCCTTCGTCCCAATCCTGGATTTGGTTGGTGACCCGATCCGGGGTCGCGACAATAGTTTTATTTTTTCACACATAGTCAACTTAATAGTATATGTTAGGTTATCGTGCATTAAATATATAATTATAGTTTTCAAACATGATGATCTAATGGTACATGTAACTTTATTTGGCGTACGAACTAGGCTACACCCATGTAAAGGGATCCATTTAAAAGTAAGCCCTCGTGATCCATGCATGTAGAAAATTTGTGTAATTTCATTCTAAATATTAATAAACTCAGCCAATTATAAAAGGATACTCTTTATTCTTTTATTCAATATGCTTTGCTATTTAGAAGGAAAAAAAAAAAAACATACTCGCCATTGAAAAATAAATAAAATTGGTGTTGCCTTTTACTCTCCCTTCCAAAATAAGAAGAATAATTAATTTTGATTGCAATGCCAATTGCTCCCTATCAGTTGGAATTTCATGTTTGGTTAGTGAAATTCTAAAAATGTACCCTTTTGAAAAATAACTTTTGTCCTTCAAAATTCTTTGAATTTCGATTTCATCACAGTGAATTGTATTTGAGCATTTGGACAATTATTATATATGAAGCGAAAAGAATCCAATTGGCAATTTCAGTTGCCAATTGCTAATTGATTTTGACATTGTAAATTTTTTTGACCATTTTATAACTTCTCCAGTAACCTCTCTCCCAACTGCCCATTAGTTTTGACTATTCAATTCCGTAACATCTCCACTAACTTATATTACTTGTAATTCTTTCGAGACATTTCTCAACTTCTGCTATGGCCAATTGAGCAAGAGGTTTTTTTTGTTCTACTTGAAAGTAGCAATTTTAAAATTTATGTTTCTCTCCAACAAAGCAACTATTGGGGATTCCAATTGACCCACGGGTTACTCTCAAGCGTCATTTCATTTTAGAATATTGTAAAGTGTGAAAGCCGGCACCTTTGGTGAGGTGAATTGGAATAGTTGTTGATCGTGAGATTTGATGCTGGGTGAGGTGATGTGATGCTTCACCTCACCATGCTTCTAGTCTATCAATCAAATAATCAAATAGCTGTCACATGAACCGAGCCCAGAAAAGCTAAAAGACAAAAAACCTATCAACTGATTTTGGTCATGTAAAAACCTATCAACTGATTGGTCATATAAGACGAAGGCAAATATATATATATATATATATATATATATGATAATATTCATATGCATCCATCCCTCATCATTTTTGGTGAGGGACACCTCTTTTGGGAAAGGTTTGAAGTACAAAAATGTATTTGTACCTCACATAAAGTACACTTTTGTACTTCAAACTTCTCCAAAAGGGGTGTCCCTCATAAAAAATGGTGTGGGATGGATGCATATGAAGATCCCTCAGATATGAAAATATTCATATGCATTCATCTCTCACCATTATGGTGAGGGACACCCATTTTTGGAAAGTTTCAAGTACAAAAGAGAAGTGTGTACTTTTCTTTTGTATCCCTCTTTTTATTTGAAACTTATCAAAAAAGGGTGAGGGATGGATGCACTTAAATATCCTATATATTTATATATAGATATATATATATATATATATGAAGATGTTCCTATAAGATATACTCTCACCTTACTATGAGAGATATGGTGGGGGCTCTCACATGCATATCTAATACCAACAACTTAAATATGAGGGCCCTCACTCATATCTCTCATATAAAGTGAGAGATATCTCTTATATAGGCATCTCCCATATATATATATATATATATATATATATATATATATATAAGTGCTCCTATGGGAGATACTCTCACCAACTTGGTAAGAGATGGGTGGGGGCCCTCACTTCCATATCCACTCTCAGTAACTTAAATGCAAGAGCCCCCACCCATCTCTCACCAAGTTGGTGAGAGTGTCTCGAGCATTTCTCATATATATATATATATATATATATATATATATATATATGAGTTTTCTTAATGAAAGGGTCATGTATTTATGTATTTTTTTTAACAACTTGAAAAAGGGTCCCGTGACCAACATCGACTTTAAAAGATGTGACCTCCACACTCATCACTCTCACAGCTTTCTCTTTTTTGTTTGATTTACCTCCTTACTTTGCTGAGACGATGATAGACATTCACTATTTATCATCAAATGGAGTTTTGCCTCTCCAAATCTATAGGGCCAAACTTTGGGCTACTTTGATTAATGTAGTTCTTTTCATGCTCCCATCTCTATCAATTTGGTACAATGCTCAATTTCTTGTTGATCAAAGCTTTATTGACAATTAGATTGAATTTCAACAAAATTTATGGGGAAGAACCATCAAACTTCATGGCTATAATAAAATCTAGAACTAGGGTAAATTGATAGGGCTGATTTTTTCATGAGCCTTGCCGTAAAGAGGCCTTTCCATTTATCCTACTTCCAAATGATGGTAATGCACCCAAGTGGCCTCCACGAGCTAAACTACATATCACAATATGTATAATGTATACTGCTTGCAGGTGAAAATCTTCCTATCAAGAAAAGGGACTCTATGCATGGATACGTGATTGATTGATAACTCGGTGGAAATCTTAACCCGTCATGTTATAGCTGGGTCCGCCACACATGCACCCTTGATTGGAATTGATTACATTTCATATAGTGGGGTCCACCTTTAAAGATTTTTTGAATTATACTTTCTTATGAAATTCGATCCAACAATGAGTATTATTCGAATTATTCCACATTTTGATTTGCCATTTCATGGAGATATAGGGAGTGTGAGCAAGTTGGACTGATCACAAAGGGTCCCACAGGGTGTCTAAAGAAAACGATTATATATAGCACCACTTTTTCTTTCAACCCAAAAATAGAAAGGTAATGATTAGATGGGTTTCATATACAGAGAGAGGAGGGGGAAGGAGTGTGTGGCAGGGTCTAGTGGCTATAAAAAAAAATAGGGTGGACCCCACATAAGGGGGTAATATTTCCATTGTTGCGTCAAGTGCCATTTAATACGAGCGACTTGGATTATGTGAAGGGTGAGCCCCACATGTATTAAGGTGCCATCAGTGAGAAACAAAGATCGATTATCTTTCTGAGAAGAGTCCATAAAAAAAAATGAGATAAGACTGGATTAAAACCAAGTGCCATTTTTTGTTTTTGTTTTTTGGCCTAAAATAAGGCCTTAATAAAACTAATCAAATTAAGGTTTAAGTTTTTTTAGCGAGTTTTCAATTAAGGATAATCAGCCATTTTAAGTTATTTTCTTGTGACTGTTCTCCTTAGTTTTTTAAAACACCCAAATTGCTCTTCATTGAAATAAAAGTCTCCCTCACCTTCTCCATTTTTCCCTTCATTCCTTCACCAGTGTTCTTATAGTGATCGACGGCAACCAACATCCCCAATGCAATTTGAAACATGTAGTGGATGTTGGAAGCATGTCATGGATTTAAAAAAAAGAGGATCATTTGGGTATTTTAAAAACAATCGAGGGAAGCAAGTCACCGAAAAATAGCTGTAAATGGTCATATGCCCTTAAATTTTGTGTTGGTCAAATGCCTTTAACTGGAAACTTCCTCGAAAACTTAGGCTCTATTTTGAAAATTTTAAAACTTGTGTCCTTTTTGAAATAAGGAAAACTTAAGACCTTATTTGGGATTTTCCCTTAATAAAGAGTATTTAATAAACCAAGCATGGATGCGTTTTGAACAATCTGTGATTGGCCAGCTAAACCAGGACATGACACCCCCCTCCAAACATTAATTTGACTTTTTAATTTGATGATTCTCCCTCTTCCATCTACACTATGATAATTGCCATTATGTAACTCTTAGTATGTCTCCATCATTTTTGGAGTAATCGCCTATATTTTTCCTTTGTTATATAAACAATTAAACAAGGGCAATGCTAGACAGCCACCGGACATTTTTTAGGAGAAGAACGTCCTTCTTGATAAAACTCACATGGATGCATGATGATCAAGCAAGTCTTTTGGATGAAAAGATCTATATGACTTCTACCTATATGTAAAACTTGGAGTCCATAAAATCATCCTAACCATTTGATCCTGAAGAAAAATTAGATGAGTGTCAAATTGAGACTTGTGACAATTCATGGTGGGGTAGTGCGTGTGTGTGAAAAGGCTAACTTGACTCAAGGTGGGCCCTAATGGTATGCAAATCCTATCGAAGGTCCCAAGATAAAAGGTCTTTGTTCACAACAATACTACCAATTTGAATGTCGATGATGGCTACGAAACTAGACAAAATGGCACTTTCGGAGTTCTCGCGAGAGCAACTTAAGATAATTGAACGGGAGCCCTTGGGTCAAAGAAAAAGGTCCAATTGCATAAAGTTCCGGAAAAAAAGACATACGGGTCTAGTTTCCCACTCATCTAAAGAGAGAGAGGAATGAAATAAAGGAAGAAAAAGAAAGATTGGTAGTCTCTATTTAACAAAGGGTCATTTGACAACCCTTACAATTAGTTTGCCCACAGGAAGATTGATGATAAGTCTACAAAATTGCACTTTTAATTCATTATTTCATATGAATTTGTGGACTTAATTAACATAAAATGCATTGAATTAATTGATTTTCACAAAATCATGCATTTGGACCCTCATGTCTGGATTCAAGTCAAAATTCATCCAAAAATTGCATTTTCACATAAAATCATGAATTTTTCCATTTTTGGCATTGGAAGCAATAAATTTCTCATAACTTTTTATTCTCAAATAAAATGATGAATTTTATTTGCACCATTGATTTAATTGAAGATTTGATAAAATTGTGACATTTTATGCATCTATTTAGTGTGAATTGGGCCCGCATCTTGCATAATTCATTCTCTATATGAATATATTATTCTTTAACATTTGTTTATATTTTTGTAGGGAATTTCAAGAATTGGGACCCTTGAAAAAGATAAATTAATTAAAGAAGTAAAGAAGAAAGGGACGGAAACAAAGAAGAAGAAAAAAATGCCAAGGGGAGATGTACATCCAAGATCTTCCATTCAAGAATCACACATCCAAGTGGGGTCCACTTCTATGTCATGTGTGCAAAGAAATTAATTTCAGATCTGAGATTTTTTTAAGAGGGAAAGTGGGCCCATGCAAGGTGATCTCCAAGCCATGAAGAATTCTAAAATTAAGGGACTCTTACTAGTAAACAAATCCAGCAAGGAGGAAAAGCATCAAAGCATCCCAAGATTTTATCAAATCTGAATTTCAAACCAAGAAGTTGTTGCACGTTGAATACCCCCACTCCAAGCTTCACATGTCCAAGACTTTTCAAGAGGCTATCACACGTCCAAAATATTAGGGCTTTAAATCTGAATATTTCAAGTTTGCAAGTTTATTTTCAAAGTGGGGCCCAAGAAGAGAAGTTGCATGAGATATAAAGAATCCTACTTTTAGTAGGATGGTGTGCCAAGAAATCCAAGAAGCTGGCCAATCCCTTGAAACTTTCCCAAAAACCCTCCTGCTCCCAATCCAAATTGGACCCCACACTACTAATCCTTACTCAAACCAAAAACCTTGCAACCCAAGATACCAAAAAAATATGAAAAGACCACAAAATGGGTTGCACGTGAATTACTCTCCCCCCTCCTCTTGGACGACTAGCAACCGGTCCTTTTTTCCAATTTTTTCCTCCATCTCTCTCTTCTTCCATTACTACCTCATCCAAGGCCTTCCCTAAGGCTCTACCACTTGGATTTTTACACCATCGCGCCGCCGCCGTTGTTGCCGTTGCTCCATCATTAACCAGCCATCTACTTTTCCATTGGTGAGGGATTGAAGACTTGAAGATGGGATTATGCGCAGGTCCTATTTTCTTGATGTGTTCGATCTAGGATAAGGAAAGGTTTATTTTTCAGTTTTAATTAATGTTAGGAAATTACTAGTTTATTGGTTCAATTTAATTTAAAAGACACAATCAGTGAGGTCAATGTGTCCAGCCTTGGATCGGTATCGCGTGTGTGTGGGTAGTGACAGTACACACTTTGTGAGGTATTTTTGCAGTCTTTTATTAATTTTGCCAATATAATGTTGTGATTTTCCATAATAAAAATAGTTAGAATTCTTTTTATCCTTCTTTATGAATGATATTATTAATGCACTTTTATTTTAATACATGATTTATTTACTTTTATGCAATTGGTGGTTTGATGCCTTTTATGTTTTTGCAATCTTTAGACTAGGATTTTTAGATTAGGAATTTTTATTTGGGATTGTAATTTTTTATTTGGTTTGTAATAAAATTTCAATTTCAGTTTAGTAGAAGTTTATTTATATAGATTTTTGATAGGCTAGATTAGTTTTCAATAGGATAGGTTTTATGCGATTAATTACTCAATGTGGATCGACCTCGGACTTCACCGAGTTATTACTACAATCGCGGCCTTGCACTTGGGGCTGACGATCAATTGAGCATATCATTGATATTATAATTTACACAATCTTATTTATTTTAATAATCATTTATTCATCAATCATGTTATCAATGACACGCTTAGCTTTATGGTGAGACAAACGCATTTTGTGAAGAATTTGAGGACATCCAATAAATAGGATTAGCGTTCACTTTGAATTGTTTGGATTTTCATTAGGTAGTTCCCCTTCCTTAATTCCACTGACAGAAAGGGTGTGGGAGATGATTAAGGGGATCTTATGGGACAGATTTTCCATCGGTTATCTAATTGATCAAAATGACAGTAACATGAATGAGTTAGGCATTTTCTCAAAGGCCAAAGGCCAAAGGCCAAAGCCCAAGCCATGTCAAGTTCCTTCCCATTTAATACTCATAGACAGCGGTTGTAAGTTGAAGGACACAAGGAATAGTCGAACATATATAGATTTCTCCAAAGTCCCTGTTCATATATGTGTCTCACACGTGTTGTCATCATATTCGTTGAAAAACGAATCAGCAACCGGCACTCTCTATAAAGTGCAAGTTCTTTCTCCCCCTGCAAATTACAAACACTACTCTTCATCATCATCTCTATTGTCTCTCTCTCACACACACACACACACAGAGAGAGAGAGAGAGATGGGTTCTGTGCATGTGGACAGGCCTCATCTCATCTTCGTTCCATACCCAGCTCAAGGCCATGTCACGCCCTTGCTCAAACTAGCCAAGCTTCTCCATGCCAGAGGCTTCTTCATCACATACGTCAACACTGAATTCAATCACAACCGTCTGTTGAGGTCCAGAGGACCAGATTCCCTCAAGGGCCTGGATGATTTCCGATTCGTAACCATACCCGATGGTCTCCCGCCGTCCGATCGCGATGCGACCCAGGACGTCCCAGCTCTCTGCGAATCCACCACCAAAAACTGCACTGTGCCGTTTCGTGATCTTATTGTAAAGATCAATAGCACTGTTGGGGTGCCTAAAATCAGTTGCATCCTCTCAGATGGGGTCATGAGCTTCACCTTAGACGCAGCAGAAGAGCTTGGGATTCCTGAGGTGTTGTTTTGGACACCCAGCGCTTGTGGGCTCTTGGCCTATATCCATTATCAGCAACTTGTTGAGAAAGAAATCATCCCTTTTAAAGGTAGTAGTCGCACCTTCTCACCATCATCGCTTCACTTGAGTGAGGGTGAAGAAAATAATCTTATATTTTAGATGCTTTCAACATGTTCTTAACATAAAACTTGAAATCAACACATATTGGATGATGCTGCGCATTTTGATTATAAGTCAGTTGTAAAAGTATTAATTCACCAAGAGGCATCTTACAATTGAAGTTCAAAATAAAGGTGTTTAACAAAAGACAAATTAAAAGAACTCACTAATTTTGGGTGTGTGATTGATTGTGTTTGAACAAACAATAGCTTAGTTAACTAATATCTACTCTCTCTACTTTGGTGCACAGATGAGAACTTCTTAACAAATGGATCTCTTGACATACCCATCGATTGGATTCGAGGAATGGATGGTATCCGTCTGAGGGACATCCCATCTTTTATCCGAACAACAGACCCCAATGATATCATGCTCAACTTCTTCATCAGAGAAACTCAAAGAGCAACCAAAGGACTGGCGGTGATCATGAACACTTTTGACGACTTCGAACACACGGCCTTAGACGCTCTCAAGGCCATGTTCCCTAACTTGTACACGATAGGCCCACTCAACACCCTCTCTAACCAATTCCCAAAGAGCGCTTCGGACTCTTTGGGGTCGAATTTGTGGAAAGAGGACTCAAAATGTCTGGAGTGGCTAGAAAACAAGGACCCCAAATCAGTGGTGTTCGTCAATTTTGGTAGTATTACAGTCATGACAGAGAAACAGCTCGAGGAGTTTGCATGGGGGCTGGCAAACAGCAACCAACCCTTCTTGTGGATCACAAGGCCAGACCTTGTCATGGGCAGTTCGGCGATGCTGCCGCAGGAGTTTGTGAAGACGACTGAAGAGAGGGGTCTGCTTGCGAGCTGGTGCCTGCAAGAGAAGGTGCTTCAACACCCTTCAATTGGGGTGTTCTTGACGCATTGCGGGTGGAACTCGACGATTGAGAGTGTATGTGGTGGAGTGCCTGTTATCTGTTGGCCTTTCTTCGCCGAGCAGCAAACCAACTGCCGATATGCCTGCACCGAGTGGGGGATGGGCATGGAGATCGACAACAATGTGAAGAGAGATGAGGTGGAGGGCCTTGTGAGGGAGATGATGGAAGGAGAAAAGGGGAAGGAGATGAGGAACAGGGCAATGGAGTGGAAGGACCTTGCTGAGATTGCTACTAAACCAGGGGGGTCTTCTTTCAAGAATTTCGAACATGTAGTCAACCAATTTCTTTGGCCTGCAACAAGCTGAATTATAGTGGTGCTCCTTTACCTTTAAATAATATATATGTGGTGGGAAGGGACCCTACTCAAGTGTGCTTTTATGGGTAGCCGAAATGCATGGGACTAGACTCTTTGTTCTGTATAGAAAAAAAAAAAAAAAAGGAAAAATTCTATCTTGTCCTAGTGCCTTGGTGATATATTTTTATCAAGAAGTGGTTGCTTCCAGCAAAGTTGGGTACATATTTATTGGGATTTTATGAAAATTTCTGAAAAAAAAAATACCTTTTATGTAGCTGAATCTAGAAATGCTAGTAAACAAACATAAAATTTAGAAATTTCAGGAGAAAGCCTGTCATATCATGTCCAGAAATTCTTGGCCATGGTGAAATATTAGCAAAATTTCCAATAAACAATAAGAGCCTCATGTGTTTTCAAAAGTACTTTTGGCTGAGAGATTTGGAATCTACCAAGTAATTCTATTGGTTTTGTCTTAAAAGACTAAAATGTCATTTTCTTCCAATGCAAAATTATATCCTACTTTGAATAATTAAACATAATCAATAACCAAGTTATAAACCTACACTTAAACAAACTAGCTAGCCTAGCTAGCATAGACTTAAGCTTAAGTTAGCTTGGGTTGCCCGTAGGATTAGGCTATTTAGGTATTTTTATTTTACTTAGATTGGTGCAGAGTCTTGCATTGGAAAAGGCCAATAACTCAACTCAAATTTCCTTGGTACAATTATGAACTTATGGCAAAAAAATATCCCTAAAGTTATTTGTAACTTTCTGCTCCAACTTAGTGAATCTGTTACTTAACTCAAATTCAATTGACCAAAATTTAAATGGTTCACCGGTATAAGGCGTTGGTTTGCTCCCCACATCTTGCCGTCTTTGGGCCTCACTCTAAACTTAACTGCTGCACATGGTTTGTGGAGTCGTGCCTGTGCCAAGGGGAATAGTCCTATCAGGTAAAAATACTATGGAATATCCACTTCATCAGTATATGTGTGAGTGTGTAAACAAGAACATGAATGGGTAAAAGCCAAAGTTTCTACTTCTTCCCCTCAAGGAACCTCTGCTTAACTTTAGGAAAGTCACCAAAACAAACTATAAATGAGGTAAAAGACTAACCCTCTGCTCCTTTATTTGGAAGATAAGTATGTCTTAATAAATCACCGAGAAGAATGGCCAGGAAACCCTCTGAACAAAATGAATCACCTCCAACCCACTACGATACCGCAACAAGGCGACTAGCTCTGCGAAGGTATACATATGGGGACCTACTATCACTCCCATGTCCTAACCCTCTACTTTTTTACTAGTCCTACTCCAAATATTTTTATATGGTCCAGGATTCGAACCCTGAATATGCCACCTTTTCCATGTGTGCGGGCTCTCTCCTGGGACCCAGCTCCCTAATACATGACACGTCCCCTTAATCTGCCAACTTATTGTTATCTCTTGTGTATCAGAGAATCACTCATTGTTATCTCTTAGGATCCATTTTGTTAAGGGCTCTCATTTTATCTCTTAGTAAAGATAGTAACTGTATAACCACTATCCTTTTGATTAAGGGATACATGTATATCCTGCTCTGTATCTTCTCTGTCAATATATACCAAAGAAACACATATTCATCTTTACAGTTTGGTAAAGAGAAACCATTCAGTTTTTCACTCTTTGCACTCCCGTGATTGGGGTACCAAAAAAAAAAGGGTCAACTTACAGTTTGTATCCATGGATCTATATCAGATCTGGATCCAAATATTTTTTGACATCATATATTGATGGATTTTGTTTTTAACATATATCTGCCCACATTAACTTGTTTAATTAATATATGTTTTACTTTTGGGTTTAGGATGGGTATGGCCCAAAAGGACCGCATTCAAACCCCACCCAAATGCAGCCTCAAATGAGTATGCTGCGGCATGCAGTCTTCTTAGAGTAAGGGGGGAATCTGTGGAAGGCTTCAGAATCCTCCTTGGGCTGAACTCCAATAATTTTATGAGAGTTGTAGCCTATCTTCAATGAAGTGCTTATATTGTTGTCATTGGTCCTTTTTGGCTTGCTTTATTTCTTTGGTTTTGTTCTCTTGTACAGGGTATTCCGCTGTTTCTCAATGAATTCTATTTTGTTACTTAGCGAATTGCACGAAAACATCCTAATCAGAGTGTGGGAGCAGGCCGCCCACTTAACTTGACCCATGGCCATAAGTGTCAGTTGCCATCTACACGATGACAAAAATAGGTGATCTTGAACAAAGGAAGAAATAGAAAATATGAGTAACAAGGCTAGTATACATCATGCATCGCGTCTTGAAAACACCTGTGATTGGTTTGCAATTAAACCAGCACATGGCGCACACCCTCAAAACATCAATGGAGTATGAGATATTTTAGCAATACTTCTTTTTGCTGTTATATTTTAATTTGGAATCAGATCACCTGTTGCAGCTATGTATTATACAGAACCATGTAATATATGCCTGAAATTCCATTGTGGGGACCACAAGCATAGAGATAATTCGAATCAATCAAGATGAATCCCATCCCCCGAAAATACATGATCAAATTCACTTCAATAGGAGCCGCTCCTACCATTCTTCAATAGGAATCACATTAGCGCACACATCTTCTTCTGTCTTTGCACAAACTTTATTTATTTATTTATTTACAGGTGCCCTTCTTTAATGCACGGTGGGGCCCACTTTTTCAAAATCTAAGCCGGTCTTAAACTCTAACACCCTATGTTGTGATCAACGTATAAATTACTATTCAAATATATAAGATGCCCACCATTGAATTTGTCTGTATCTAGAAAACATGATCAACTGGCTTTTTTTTTTTTTTTATGGCAAAGGGGGAAATCAATCACTTGTGATCAATGTAGCAGCTGGTCCACTAAATTTTTCTTTAAAAACTTAGATGCAATGAATATAATGGGGGTTACAGCAGGTAAAAACTGGCTTGAGTTTTTAGAAGGTAGGCCCCACCATGCATTGAAGCAAGGGCCTTGCATTGTAGTACTACTTTTTTATTGCCATTATTGAACTCTTCGTATGTCTACACTCTACACTACACTTTGGAGTAAGCACCTAGATTTTCTCTAATACAAATATAAAAGAACTATTGCTTCTTTGTAACACAATGTCTTGTAATCCAAGAAAGATCTCAATTCGATTCCAAGAAATCTTAAACCCTCTTTTGCAACTGCATCGAGGAATTACAGCTATCACCGGCCAGCTCATTTTTTTAGTAAAGAAATGAACCTGTTCTGAAAAGGGTGTAGTGTTCATGGCTACTCTGTTTGACCACTAAAGAAAGCATTATTCTGTTTGGTGTAACTCTCTTATATCAAAAACACTGCATGTATGAGAGTAATGATTCAAATCTCATAGCGACAATTAAGTTACAAGAACTGTTGGACCCGTTCTACATGAAATGTAAACTTATATTTTACTGCACATGATCAATCTTAATTGTATTTGGCTCCTCCGTTTGTATTTAAATTTTGGCTGCTCCCATGCAGTGGTATTGACTAATTTGAGCAAATTTATCATGCAAAAGTGAGCTCACAGGTTAAATTAGATGGATAGATGTTTAATAGGTGTACATTGGCGGACCCAGAATTTTCATTTGAGCAGTGCCAATAATGATCAATTCAAATAATGAGGGATTATTAATCCCCTAGTTTTATATGAAAATCCATCAAAACAACATGTAAACATCTCTGCGCTCACCCAAATTTAACTACAAAATAAGCTCTATATACCCCCATTAAGTAGACCAATGTGTAAGAAAAAGCACCTCTATACTTGCACATTTTAAATCTAACAGCTACCATCAATTGGATCAAATTAAATTTTTTACCATTTAGTGTAAATAAACATACAAGTTATCTGACCAACTTAGATTAATAAGAGAAAAGAAAAGGTAGCACCACGAGATTTCGATCAGGTAGATTTTCAGCATATTCATCCACCACATATCATTTCCCCACCACATTATCATGTTCATCCACCACATGTCATTGCCCCACCACATATTGATACCCTAATCTGCACAAGAAAAAATTCCCAAATTCGGGACTATGCATGGCACCAAATTGCTTCCCTCTTTAGTTCAAAAGTGAGGCCCTCCACCAATATTCCATACCCCTGTCGCAAGTTCTACTTTCAAGTCCCGATCCCATGTGCCTGAGTCAAAGTGGAATCCTATAGTGGGGTTTACTATCTACATAGTGAAAATTTAAGCCACTCAAATATAAAAGCCCTCTCCACATGTGAGATGCATTTAAGTTTCACTCCAACAAAAGTCGGCCCGCCATTTTGAACACAAGTAACATTTGAATATTTATTCCAACATAGTCCCCATCCACATCTCAAATGAGGTTTTATCACACCTTGGGCCTATATCTTTTGTGGAATCTCTCATAGGAATTCACCATGTTGGGAATTCATGAACATAATGTGACATCTTGTCCCCTAGCTAGAATCTCCAAAATGTCATGTTTGTTTACTCGTATTTTTTTAATTCCAGCCATAAAAAATGCCTCAAATGACCTTTTGGAAATTGATGAATTCCACCCTCTTTGTATTTTAGTAGAATTCTTATATGCTCAAGTACCAGGGAGCATCCAAGAATTTCACTTTGTTTGAAAATTCAAGAATTCCCTAAGAATTCCTTGAATTCCAAAAAAGAGTTCCATGAATTCATTTGAGGAGGAATCTCAAATTATCCACCAAAGTTGTCCCCTTGAGGTGAAATTTAAAATCCCACCTCTAGGCGGAGCGTTTGATATTCTAACCAAATGCATAAAGAATGGAATTTCAAGAATTTCAAAAGGTCATTTAAGACCTTTTTAAGTGGCTGTCATTTGAAAGCAAGGTGAAGGAAACATGGCATTTCAAATGCCACATCATATCAATAAAAATCCCAACATAACAAATTCTGGTAAGGGATTCAAAGTTGAGAAACAAGCCCAAAAAACAGCAATCGGCAAACTCTTCTTTAAAGTTCTGCTTTATATATAGCCACACCCATGCCACACTCTTCATTTCTATTGTCTCGTGCGCGCGCATATATATATATATATATATATAGAGAGAGAGAGAGAGAGAGAGAGAGAGAGAGAGAGAGATGGTGTCCAAGTATGTGGAGAGGCCTCATATCATCTGCATTCCATACCCTGCCCAAGGCCATATCAACCCCATGCTGAAACTAGCCAAGCTTCTCCACACCAAAGGCTTCTACATCACATTTGTCCACACAGAATTCAATCACAACCGTCTGTTGAGGTCCAGGGGCGGCCCTAGGCCTAGGCCACTTAGTTAGCTGCCTAGGGCCCCCAATTTTTGCAAATTTTTGGGGCCCCCTGTTAAGAATTTTAGTTATGGATATATATAAGATTTTTGGGGCCCCTGATCATGCACCAATACTGATTTGTGGTGTGCAATTTGCCTCTTTACTCAAATTAAAATCAGTTACATTGATGGCCCATGTTCTGCACATATCCATACGTACAAGGAAGCAGATTGATAATTATTTCTATGAAAATGTCAGGTAAACTAATGATTTCACTGGTTTAGGTTGCATCCTAACATACCCAAAAGCAATGCAGAAATTGGGTCATGATCAAAAGATGGACGCGGTTAACAGCAAGTGGGCCATGATCAAAAGATGGATGCGTGTGTTTCAATTTTCAAGGAGGAACTAATAACAAAAAGAGTGAGAGCATTAAAATAGGAGAGCATTAAAATAGGGGCTAATAACAAGAAGAGTGAGAGCATTATCCTTGTAGTAGACCGTTAAATCTTAACGGCAGATTTTTTTTTTTTGTTCAAGATTTAACCACTCCCTCCCCTCCCCTCTCTCTCTCTCTCTCTCTCTCTCTCTCTGTGTGTGAAGTTTGAATCTGAACAAAGAACACCTCTCTCTCTCTCTATGTGAAGTTTGAATCTGAACAAAGAACACCTTTTGTTGGAAGGCTGCCTTTTGTTGGAAGGCTGTTGCTACAAAACTAAAGTTCTGTCTTAACCTTGAAATTTTTTTGAAGCATGACTTATTTTCTGATATTGATGGTTTAGATTTATTTCAAGAATTGACTGTATTAAGAAAAGTTCTACAATATAAAATTAATACTCCAGCTGAAACCCTAACTTATATAAAACGATTAGATTGTTTTCCAAATGCATGTATAGCTTTTAGAATATTGTTAACAATACCAGTAACAGTTGCTTCAGCGGAGAGAAGTTTTTCGAAACTTAAATTAATAAAATCTTATCTCCGATCAACTATGTCACAAGAAAGATTAAATGGATTAGCTATATTATCTATTGAAAAAGATATATTAACAAAACTTGAATATAAAAATTTAATCAATATTTTGCATCTCAAAAAGCTAGAAAAATATCTTTTAAATGAATATATTTTAATAATTATTGCCTATTAATAGGGCCCACTTTCATATTCTCGCCTAGGGCCTCCAGATTTGTTGGGCCGCCCCTGTTGAGGTCCCGAGGGCCAGATGCACTCAAGGGCCTGGATGATTTCCGGTTCCAAACCATACCCGATGGTCTCCCACCGTCCGATCGCGATGCAACCCAAGACATCCCAGCCCTCTGCGAATCCACCAGCAAGACCTGCACTGTGCCATTTCGTGATCTTATTGAAAAGATCAACAGCACTGATGGGGTGCCTAAAATCAGCTGCATCATCTCAGATGGGGTCATGAGTTTCACCTTAGACGCAGCAGAAGAGCTTGGGATTCCTGAGGTGTTGTTTTGGACTCCCAGTGCTTGTGGGTTCTTGGCATATCTCCTTTACCGGCAGCTCATTGAGAGAGGAATCATCCCTTTCAAAGGTACCAGTTGCAACTTCTCATCATCATCACTAGAGTGAGTGTGAAGAAAATAATCTTATTATTTTGAGAATTTTCAGAAGCACCCCTGTCGTTTATTTTAATTATATATACAAGTTTCTGACAAATGAATGGCTATCTCTAAAACAGTTACTTGACATTTGGAAATATTAGGAAATTCCCACATATAATATAATCACCTGCATTGTTATAAGACTTACAAAATCTTTCAAGAAAATTCAAAAAAAAAAAAAATCTACATCTATTTTTGGTTTTTACATATGGCCACCCATTTTCCCTAGCATTATCAGATACCCACCCACAGGCCTAGTCATATATATGTTGATCACCTGATTACCATGTGCTCGGTCACTTTATGCTTTTTGTGGTTTTTGAACTTACTTTGTTCAAATCATCGATTAATTAGCGAGTTCTTATAATTAAAATGATAGGCAAGAGATTTATAAAAAAAATAATAATAATAAAATGAGTTATTACTTTCAGATTTGCCGTATATTGTGTTTGAACTAGCACTAACTTAAATTTATTAATTTGTGTTCTCTTTGTTTGGAGCACAGATGAGAGTTTTTTAACAAATGGATCTCTGGACACGCCCATGGACTGGATTCCAAGGATGAATAATATCCGTCTAAGAGACATCCCATTCTTTATCCGAACAACGGATCCTACTGATTTCCTGCTCAACTTCCTCGAAAGAGAAGCCCAAAGAGCATCCAGAGCAACAGCAGTGATCATGAACACTTTTGACAACTTTGAACACAAGGCCATAACCGCAATCAAAACCATGATCCCTCACTTTTACACTATAGGCCCACTCAACATCCTTTCTAACCAGTACCCAAATAGTGCTTCAGACTCATTGGGATCGAATTTGTGGAAAGAAGATACAAAACGTCTGGAGTGGCTAAAAAACAAGGACCCCAAGTCGGTGGTATACGTCAATTTTGGTAGTATTACAGTCATGACAGCGAAACAGGTCGAGGAGTTTACATGGGGGCTGGCCAACAGCAACCACCCCTTCTTATGGATCATATGTTGGAAGATGGCTTCTATAACTTATATAATGGGAGAAGCGCACTAGCTACAGCTTAATTACAAAATACAAATTATACTAAGAACAAGAACCCACTTTGTAAATTTTACACAATAAACTATTACAAAGCTTACAACTTACACACACTTTAAGCCTACACTCTTACAAGCAAAAGACTCACTGACTACAAATTACTCAATACACACACTAAATACAAAAGAAGCACTCACTTTACTTCTCAATACACACTCACAAGAAAGAGACTGCACTCGCTATACTTTACTTGTGTTCTCACTTGAGTTGTATTCTCAAAGAGTGACTAAGCACTCCTATTTATAGGCAGAGGGTCTTTGGTCGGCGGAAAGCATGTGGTGCTTAAGTGGGATACGTGGCCCACTTCTTCTCCTTGCTTTATGTCGGTTTTGAACTCTCTGGAAAAAGGTGAGGAGGTGGGAGGTTTCTAGATGACTCTTCATAAAACAATTCCAGAAAAGACAAGAAGGAGAAAGAGGGTTCTAGAGTCAGTGTTGACTAACAAAACTCCCCCTCAACACTGACCTTCTTAATTTTTATTTTTTTTTATATTGAAACTGTCTTCATGCCAAGCTTTGTCCGTAATCTCGTGAAGGTATCAGTTGGCAAAGCCTTGGTGAAGATGTCTGCCACTTGCTCAGTGGTGCTGCAGTATTCCAGCTTTACTGTCTTCTGCTTTACATGGTCTCTTATGAAATGAAACCTAATGTCAATATGCTTACTTCTTCCATGCTGTATAGGATTTTTAGCGAGTTCAATGGCAGACTTGTTATCCACATATATAGTTGTGGATTCATTTTGTGGGTGATCAAATTCTTCCAGGAGGTTTCTCACCCATATAGCTTCGCAGACTGCTGCTGACGCTGCTACGTATTCGGCTTCACATGTAGATAGTGCTACAATACTTTCTTTCTTAGAGACCCATGTGAAAGCTGTAGATCCAAGATAGAATACATACCCTGTAGTGCTCTTTCTCTCATCTTGATCACCTCCCCAGTCATTGTCTGAATATCCATATAACTTGGCTTCGTTGCCATAGCCATAGAAAAGACCAAGATCCATGGTACCTTTAATGTACCGTAAGATTCTTTTGGCTGCGACCCAGTATGACTCCTTTGGCATTTCCATATATCGGCTCAAAAGTCCGACACCATAAACAATATCTGGCCTTGTGATTGTGAGATACCTTAGGCTTCCAATCAGGCTTTTGAATAGTGTCGGATTAATGTCTCTTCCTTCTCCTTCTTTCGTTAGTCTCAGACCTGTTGCTATAGGGGTGCTTACAGGATTACAATTGCTCATTCTGAATTTTTCAAGGAGTTCTTTAGAATATTTTTTCTGTGAGATGGAAATACCATCTTGCTGCTGCTTGACCTCTATACCCAGGAAGAAGGACATTAGTCCACAGTCGGTCATATCAAACTCCTTGAACATAGCATGCTTAAATTCTTCAAACATCTGGGGGCTGTTCCCAGTGAATAGTAAATCATCAACGTAGAGGCATGCTATGAGTATTTCTCCATGAGCATTTCTCTTTATGTAGACTGAATGCTCATACGGGCATTTGGAGAACCCGTTTTCCTCTAGATAGCTGTCTATACGAGCATTCCATGCTCGTGGGGCTTGCTTTAGTCCATATAATGCTTTCTTTAAGCGGTATACTTTTTGTTCTTCTCCTTCTACTATAAAGCCTTCTGGCTGTTCTACATATACTTCTTCATCAAGTATACCATTTAGGAATGCTGACTTAACATCTAGTTGGTAAATTTTCCAACTATGATATGCTGCAAGAGAGATAAGCATTCCTACTGTATCAAGTGGGGCAACAGGAGCAAAGACTTCTTCATAATCCACACCGTATTGCTGCTTATAGCCTTTAGCTACGAGCCTCGCCTTGTATCGATCAATCTCTCCATTGATCGTGCGCTTGATCTTGTATACCCACTTGACACCAATAGCTTTCTGGCCTGGAGGGAGTGTAGTAAGCTCCCAACTGTCGTTCTTCTAGATAGAGTGAATCTCTTCTTCCATGGCTTTTCTCCAATAATCTTCGTTCACTGCTTCTTGGAAGGTAAGAGGCTCATGGTCAGCATAGAGACATAAGAGGTTAGTCTCTTCAGTTTCCTCATAGATGTCTCTTAGACTTCTCATCTTGATTGGTGTGATGGAAGAGGAAGAGCTTTGAGCTGATGAGCTGCTTGCTGATGATCCATCTTATCCTTCAAGACTCCTTCGAAGTGATGATGCTGTACACGGAGATGTTACATCACCTTGCCGCAAGCCTTCATTATTTTGAGGATGTGTCTCTTGTTCTTCTATTTCAAGAGGCTTTTCTTGGGATGTATTTTCTTCATTCCACCTCCATGCCTCTTCTTCACTAAAGACTACATCTCTACTTACCACCACCTTTTTAGTAAGTGGGTTGTAGAGTTTGTAGGCTTTAGACTCCTCACTATATCCGATAAAGATACACTTTTCTCCACGATCATCAAGCTTCTTCCTCTTTGCCTCTAGTACTTGGGCATATGCAATACACCCAAATATTTTTAGATGGGCCACACTTGGTTTGTGACCACTCCATGCCTCTTGTGGTGTCTTATTCCTGACACTTTTTGTAGGTCATCTGTTGAGTAAGTAGGCTGTACACGCAGCAGCTTCTGCCCAAAATTCTTTTGGCATACCTTTTTCTTTAAGCATGGTCCTCGTCAAATCGAGGATGGTGCGGTTTTTCCTTTCCGCTATTCCATTCTGCTGCGGTGTATAGGCAGTTGTAAACTGATGCCTGATGCCCCATTGTTTACAATACTCTTGAAATTCTTTCGAGGTGTACTCTCCACCTCTGTCAGATCTAAGTGTCTTAATCTTATAACCACTTTCTACTTCTACACGGGCTTTGAAATTCTTGAAGGTAGTAAAGGCTGCAGACTTCTCTTTGATAAAGAACACCCAAAGCTTCTTACTGAAGTCGTCAATGAAAGTGATGATGTATCTATTACCTCCAAGAGAAGGAGTCTCCAATGGTCCACAAATATCTGTGTGAACCAACTGCAATGGTGCTTTTGCTCTCCATGATTTCCCTACTGGAAATGAGTTTCTTTGTTGCTTGCCAAGTGTGCATGCCTCACACACATGCTTGGGCTTTTCGATAGTAGGCAAGCCATGCACCATGTTCGCAGTGGATAATAGCTTGAGCCCATTGAAGTGAAGATGTCCATATCTAAGATGCCACTTCCATGACTCATTGTTTATAAGTCCATGGAAGCACTTCTCTAGCTTTGTATTAAGATGGAGTGGAAACATGCGATTCTTCGCCATTTGGACTCGAGCTATATGCCTCCCTTGTACATCTCTCAGTGACAAAGAGAGATTTTCCATGTGTATTACATAACCCTTCTCCAGGAGTTGCCCAAGACTAAGGATGTTTCTTTTCATGTTGGGCACGTAATACACATTTGAAATATATGCAGGCACACCATCTTTCTGATAAATCTTAATATTTCCCTTACCTCGTACCTGAAGTTTTGATGAGTCTCCGAGACTTACTTTTCTGCTGATATCTTCTGCAAGCTCTTCAAAGAGTTCCTTATTCCCGCACATGTGGTTGCTCGCCCCGGAATCCAGGTACCAAACATTTTCTTGGCCATAGCTTTCTTCTTGTGCTAGGAGAACTGTGGATAATTCTTTTCCTTCATCTCTTGCTTCTGCGAAGTTAGATCGCTCCTCCAGTTCCATGGGTTTGCTCCAGCACTCCGAGGCAAAGTGTCCAAACTTGTTGCAGTTGTAGCATTGGACACCTTTTAAATTACCACGACCACGGATGAATCCTCCTCGACTAGCTCCTCTTCCGCGATTGTTGGAGCTCCTCGATTGAGATTGCCCTTGGCTTTGAGGGTTTGCTCCCCCTTTACCTCTGCCACGATTGCTATTTGTGCTACCGCCCCGCTTCGAACTTCCGCGCCAGGGCTTTTGCTCATTTAGAGTCAATTTTGACTCTAGTGCTTGTTCCAAGACCATGGAGCCATTCTTTTGCATACGTTGCTCATGGACTTGGAGTGATCCCATTAATTCTTCTATTGAGAGAGTCTCTAAATCTTTAGACTCCTCAATAGCCACAACCACGTGCTCAAACTTGGTTGTGAGGGAACTCAATGCTTTTTCTACAACCCTAATATCTTCTATCTTTTCACCATTTCTCTTCATTTGATTCACTATTACTAGCAATCATGAAAAGTAATCAGAAATATTCTCACCTTCTTTCATGTGTGTGGCTTCAAATTCTGCTTGAAGGGACTGCAAACGGACCCTCTTGACCCGATCAACGCCTTTGAAGATAGTGCTCAAGGTCTCCCAAGCTTTCTTGCTAGATGGTGCTTCAGCAATCTTCTCGAAAGTTGATTCATCTACCCCTTGATAAAGTAGGAACAAGGCCTTCTTATCGTTCTTCCTTTGATCTTTAAGGGTAGTCTTCTGCTCCGGAGTGTACGCAGCTTCTTGCTCTGTAGTGGGCTCCACGTATCCTTCGGTGACGATCTCCCATAAATCCTGCGATCCGAATAACGCCTTCATCTGGATACTCCAGTTTTCATAGTTCTCCTTTGTCAGCTTCGGGATTTGGGGTTGAACCAAGCTTGATGCCATCTCTGCTTGCAGGGGAACTTGGCTCTAATACCACTTTGTTGGAAGATGGCTTCTATAACTTATACAATGGGAGAAACGCACTAGCTACAGCTTAATTACAAAATACAAATTATACTAAGAACAAGAACCCACTTTGTAAATTTTACACAATACACTATTACAAAGCTTACAACTTACACACACTTTAAGCCTACACTCTTACAAGCAAAAGACTCACTGACTACAAATTACTCAATACACACACTAAATACAAAAGGAGCACTCACTTTACTTCTCAATACACACTCACAAGAAAGAGACTGCACTCGCTACACTTTACTTGTGTTCTCACTTGAGTTGTATTCTCAAAGAGTGACTAAGCACTCCTATTTATAGGCAGAGGGTCTTTGGTCGGTGGAAAGCATGTGGTGCTTAAGTGGGATACGTGGCCCACTTCTTCTCCTTGCTTTATGTCGGTTTTGAACTCTCTGGAAAAAGGTGAGGAGGTGGGAGGTTTCTAGATGACTCTTCATAAAACAATTCCAGAAAAGACAAGAAGGAGAAAGAGGGTTCTAGAGTCAGTGTTGACTAACATCATAAGGCCGGATCTTGTGATGGGTGACTCGGCAATGCTGCCGCCGAAGTTCGTAAAGGCGACCGAAGAGAAGGGTCTGCTTTCAAGCTGGTGCCCGCAAGAGAAGCTACTCCAACACCCTTCAATTGGGGTGTTCTTGTTAGTAATATACAACTTAAAATATATATATATATTAACTCTCTACTAAAATTCAAATACAGTACATACCTTCTGTTTTGTCTTTGTATTTCTATATGTCTAAGTCTCAAAACAAATAATCCAAGCCTAGTGAATTCACTATGTCCTTAAGACAGATTTTCCCCCTCAAGGTGCTGAAGGTTAAATGGGAAACTGTCTCCCAAGATAGAACGGATTTTTCCTTCTATGGAAAGTAACACTTCAATTCCAAAGAACAACAAACACAAGATCAGTATCTGAACAAGAACAGAGGGAGTAGAGAAAAAGAGAAATCTGTGTGATCTCTGGTTCTTCTCCTCTCTCAAATTCGTCCACTATTTATAGGAGATTGGTGCCTCATTGAAACTGCATAGTAGCTGTTGATAACAACCCTACATGAAAGGTTGCACCACTTCAGTCCCATGCACTGATTCAAAAGGTTGCACCCTTTCAGCATTATACAATGTTCCGAACCATTGCATCATCTTTGAAAAGGCATATCTCACTAACTGTTTCAAGAGAAACTAACTTTGCCTTTTGGACCCAATTCGGATTGGGCCTTGTAAAAATAAGAAATCTGTGATCCAAAAAGAAACACACATCAACCCGAGCCCGAATCCGAATCCGGATCCGGGTTGGGCCGGACGGACGGCGCGCGCGTGACCCAATTCGGATTGGGCCTTGTAAAAATAAGAAATCTGTGATCCAAAAAGAAACACACATCAACCCGAGCCCGAATCCGAATCCGGATCCGGGCCGGGCCGGACGGAGGGCGCGCGCGTGTTTTGACTGCGTTCCGTCTCCACGGAAAATTAGTGGTACCCCTTGGGGCCCAACCCTCATAGTCATACTTTCTCTATATATACTCAACATCTCTTTGGTTTTCTTCCAATGTGGGACAAGTGTTTTTCATACTTTCCCTCATTCATTTCTCACTCATTTCATTTCAAGTGGGGTAACTAGGGAGACAAATTACTCATTCAATACTTAATGGATTTGTGTAATTCCAAGTTCCATGTGTTCACTACACTTTGAACTTTCAATTACAACCCATTTTTTCTAACAATCGCCCATATAAATGAAAATTTGGCTTTTCACTCATAAACAATGGATTTCTGTTCTGTTACAAATGAAAAGATACTGCATCAGGTCAAGTAGCATGGGAGACCTTGAACTTGCCTTAGTGAAAGACGATCGGATTTAATTGGACGATCAGTAGACTTCAATTAATGTCCTTGAACTGTCAGCCATTAATATAAACCTAGACAATCATCTTCACGCAATACCTTCTCGAATACTGTTGGTTCTCACGTTTGTGTTCATTTTGGCCTTGAACACTTCTTGGTTTCAGATAGTGCTTTTGAGAATAAATTCTCATAGAAGCGGCCCCACTTCGCACTAACATAGGTGATTTCTATAAAGAGTATCCTGCAATACTCCACTTGGATAACCTAACTTTCCAAGATATAGTAAATCATTAAAAGCTTAACTTATCCTGGGTCTCGCGGCAGATATGCACTGTCTCTGGTGCTCACTGAGTCACATATATAATTCAGTTGGCCCTTTGAACCTAGATCTTGGGATCTCCAGTCAACTAGGTTGGTTTTTCCATTATGAGGACTCTTGGTTGATTATCTTAAAGGCTTCAAGCCCATTCCCCTTGATAATCTTTCCACTTGCTCTCTTGTTAAACCTTTTGTAAGCGGGTCCACAATGTTATCTTTAGACCTTACATAGTCTATTGAGATAACTCCATTGAGAGCAATTGTCTAACGGTGTTATGTCTACGACGTATGTGTCGAGACTTCCCGTTATACATGGTACTTTGTGCCCTACCAATAGCAGATTGGCTGTCACAGTGTATACACACTGCTGGCACAGGTTTAGCCCAGTTTGGAATATCCTCTAAGAGATTTCGAAGCCATTCTGCTTCTTCTCCAGCCTTGTCCAATGCTATTAATTCCGATTCCATAGTGGACCTCGCTATGCACGTTTGCTTTGAGGATTTCCAACAAATAGCTGCACCTCCAAGTGTAAAGACATATCCACTTGTGGATTTTGAGTCTTTAGTGTCAGATATCCAATTAGCATCGCAGTACCCTTCTGGAACGGCTGGATATCTGGTATAGTGCAGACCATAGTTCTGAGTATACTTTAAGTATCCCAAAACTCTAAGTATGGCAGTCCAATGATCTTTGCCAGGATGACTCGTATATCGACTTAACTTGCTCACAAAGTATGCTATGTCCGGTCTTGTACAATTCATGACATACATTAAACTGCCAAGTATACGAGAGTACTCTAGTTGAGATATGCTAATACCAGTATTTTTTGCTAAATGAAGATTTATGTCAACTGGTGACCTTTTTGGAGTGATGTTATATACCTTGAATTTTTCAAGAATTTTCTCAATGTAATGAGATTGTGATAGAACAAGTCCATCTTGCGTCCTAGAAATTTTAATTCCTAGGATAACAACCGCAACTCCTAAATCTTTCATGTCAAATTTACTGGACAACATTTGTTTGGTAGATTTTATAACGTCCATATTACTACCCAATATTAGCATATTGTCCACATAGAGACAAACAATGACACATCCTTTTTGAGTGCTTTTGACATAAACACATTTGTCACACTCGTTTATTTTGAAACCGTTGGACAACATTGCATTATCAAATTTCTCATTCCATTGCTTTGGTGCTTGCTTTAATCCATATAAGGATTTAACAAGCTTACAAACTTTCCTTTCTTGTCCAGGAGCAATAAACCCTTCGGGTTGTTCCATGTATATTTCTTCATCTAACTCACCATTTAAGAATGCCGTCTTTACATCCATTTGATGTATCTCAAGTCCATGTATAGATACTATAGCAATTAGCATCCTTATGGACGTTATTCTTGTAACTTGAGAATAAGTGTCGAAATAATCAAATCCTTCCTTTTGTCTAAAGCCTTTGACCACAAGTCTGGCTTTATACTTGTCAATTGATCCATTAGTCTTAAATTTCTTTGTGAATATCCATTTATATCCCAAAGTCTTGGAACCATGTGGTAAATCCACTAATTCCCATGTATGATTTTGTAATATGGATTCAATTTCGCTATTTATTGCTTCTTTCCAATAAGGAGCTTCAGGAGTTGACATTGCCTCCTTGAACGTTTGAGGTTCATTTTCTAACATGAATGTTAAAAAACCAGGTCCAAAAGACGTTGACGTTCTTGACCTTTTACTACGTCTCGGTTCCTCCTCAAATTCGCTCTGTGTAGGATGGTTACGATTTGTAGCATCTAAAGTTCTCTTTGATGAACTTGACTCTATACACATGTTATATGGAAACGTATTTTCAAAGAATGAAGCATTCCTTGACTCAATAATCGTATTAACATGAATATCTTGAATCTCTGATTTATGAACCAGAAAACGATATGCACTACTATTGTTTGCATATCCAATGAATACACAATCAATAGTCTCGGGTCCGATCTTCACCTTCTTAGGTTTAGGGACTTCCACTTTTGCAAGACACCCCCACACTCTTAAGAATTTGTAGGAAGGCTGATGACCTTTCCACAATTCGTAAGGTGTTTTAAGCGTCTTTTTGTTAGGAATCTTGTTGAGAATGTAATTGGCGGAAAGCAAGGCTTCCCCCCACAAATTCTGGGGTAAACCAGAACTTAACAACATAGCATTCATCATCTCTTTAAGAGTTCGGTTTTTGCACTCAGCAATATCGTTTGATTGAGGTGAATAAGGAGCCGTAGTTTGATGAATAATTCCATGTTCAGAACATAGACCTTCAAAAGGTGATTCATATTCACCCCCTCTATCGCTTCTTATAGCCTTAATCTTCTTGCTTAGTTGATTTTCAACTTCATTTTTATAGTGTTTGAACACTTCAATTGCCTCGTCTTTACTTCTCAACAAGTAAACATAACAGTATCGAGTGCTATCGTCAATAAAAGTAATGAAATACTTTTTACCGCCTCTAGTAGGCACAAACTTAAGATCACGGATATCTGTGTGTATTAAGTCCAGAGGTTCAGTATTTCTTTCAACAGAATGAAAGGATGATCTGGTCAATTTGGATTCTACACAAGTTTCACATTTTTGGTGTGGGTCTATTTTTATCTTTGGTATAAAGTTCAAATTAATTAATCTACGCAAGGTATCATAATTAACATGTCCTAATCTACCATGCCATACATGTGAACACTCAATCAAGTAAACAGAAGTTTGAACTTTATTAGCACTCTTCGGTTTAATAGTCAAACATGACATCTTAAAGAGCCCATCTTGAAGATAGCCCTTACCCACGAATACATCATTCTTAGTTAGTACAAATTTATCAGAAACAAAGACTAACTTAAAGTCATTCTTGCTCAGCAGCGACCCAGAAACCAAGTTCTTGCGAATGTCAGGCACATAGAGCACCTCATTCAGAGTCAGTTCCTTCCCAGAAGTCAGCCTCATCACCACCTTTCCTTTACCTTCAACTTTGGATGTAGAGGAGTTTCCCATGAAGAGTTGCTCTTCCTTTTCCACAATATGATAGGTGGTGAACATGGACCTGTTGGAGCAAATGTGGCGAGTAGCACCAGTGTCCACCCACCATTCTCTCTCGTTTCCAACCGTGAGACATTCAGAAACCACAGCAGATAGGTTCATGTCATTCACGTCATCAGAAAGCTTATCCATTGTCATATTAGCTTCAGTCTTTTGCTTCTTGGACTTCTTTGGCTTGCGACAGTCACTAGCCTTATGTCCAGCCTTTCCACAATTGTAGCACTTACCCTTGAACTTGGTAGGTGCACTCTTTTCGCCTTGAGCTTTCTCTCGGCGCTTCCTCTTTTCTTTAGCTTGGCCTTCTACAACATTGGCATTTGCCACCATTGGATCTTTGCCCTTCTTTTCAGATAGACAGTTGTCTTCCTCTATCCTTAGACGGACAATCAGTTCTTCAAGATTCATATCTTTGCGTTTATGCTTAAGATAGTTCTTAAAATCCTTCCAAGATGGTGGTAATTTTTCAATCATAGCAGCCACTTGGAAAGATTCTCCTAAAGTCATTCCTTCAACAATGACATCATGTAGGATTACTTGAAGTTCTTGAACTTGGCTTATGACGGTCTTGCTATCCGTCATTTTGAAATCAAGAAATCTGCCAACTATGAATTTTTTCATGCCAGCATCTTCAATCTTGTATTTCTTGTCCAAGGAATCCCAAAGATCCTTAGCCGATTGGAACACACTATACACATTGTATAATGAGTCTGCTAATCCACTGAGGACATAATTTCTACACAAGAAATCAGCATGCAACCAAGCATCTTTGGCCAAAACCTTTTCCTTGTCAGTTTCATCATGGCTTACTTCAGGAGCCTTATCCCAAAGAAACCTTGCCAAGTTCAGGGTGGTCAGATAAAAAAGCATCTTCTGTTGCCAACGCTTGAAATCAGTTCCATTGAATTTTTCAGGCTTCTCCCCATGAGGAACAGAATGGGGAACAACAGGAGTAACTAGTGGTGATTCCATTTCTTCTGTAACACACATATTTAATCCAAGAAACGAAAAGAAAACAGAAACAAATTCTGTTCGTAAGCAAGAAGAAGAAGTGCTAAAGACTTAACAAATGAAATATGTCTTAAGTTGTTAGTAATATACAACTTAAAATATATATATATATATTAACTCTCTACTAAAATTCAAATACAGTACATACCTTCTGTTTTGTCTTTGTATTTCTATATGTCCAAGTCTCAAAACAAATAATCCGAGCCTAGTGAATTCACTATGTCCTTAAGACAGATTTTTCCCCTCAAGGTGCTGAAGGTTAAATGGGAAACTGTCTCCCAAGATAGAACGGATTTTTCCTTCTATGGAAAGTAACACTTCAATTCCAAAGAACAACAAACACAAGATCAGTATCTGAACAAGAACAGAGGGAGTAGAGAAAAAGAGAAATCTGTGTGATCTCTGATTCTTCTCCTCTCTCAAATTCGTCCACTATTTATAGGAGATTGGTGCCTCATTGAAACTACATAGTAGCTGTTGATAACAACCCTACATGAAAGGTTGCACCACTTCAGTCCCATGCACTGATTCAAAAGGTTGCACCCTTTTGCATCATCTTTGAAAAGGCATATCTCACTAACTGTTTCAAGAGAAACTAACTTAGCCTTTTGGACCCAATTCGGATTGGGCCTTGTAAAAATAAAAAATCTGTGATCCAAAAAGAAACCACACATCAGCCCGAGCCCGGATCCGGACGGACGGCGCGCGAGCTTGACTGCGTTCCATCTCCACGGAAAATTAGTGGTACCCCTTGGGGCCCAACCCTCATAGTCATACTTTCTCTATATATACTCAACATCTCTTTGGTTTTCTTCCAATGTGGGACAAGTGTTTTTCATACTTTCCCTCATTCATTTCTCACTCATTTCATTTCAAGTGGGGTAACTAGGGAGACAAATTACTCATTCAATACTCAATGGATTTGTGTAATTCCAAGTTCCATGTGTTCACTACACTTTGAACTTTTAATTACAACCCATTTTTTCTAACAGTTCTTGACACATTGTGGTTGGAACTCAACCATGGAGACTGTATGCAGTGGAGTACCTATTATCTGCTGGCCTTTCTTTGCCAAGCAGCAAACCAACTGCCGATACGCTTGCACGGAGTGGGAGATCAGCATGGAGATCGATAACAATGTGAAGAGAGATGAGGTAGAGGGCCTTGTTAGGGAGATGATGGAATGTGACAAAGGGAAGGAGATGAGGAACAAGGCTTTGGAGTGGAAGGGCCATGCTGAGATTTCCATAAAACCAGAAGGGTCTTCTTACAAGAATTTCAATGACCTAATTAACCAAGTGCTTTGGCCTACAACAGGCTGAATTGTAGCAGTTCTGCTCCTTTGTTTCAATAAAAAATATGTGGGTGGCAACCCACTCAAGTGTGCTTCCATGGTTTGCTCATATGCTTTGGACTAGACTCGTTATTTTGTATGAAGAAGAAAAAAAAATCTTTCTTGTGCTTGGAGAAATATTTTATTTAGATTTTGTTCCTTTGAAGCTTGTAGCAATTCTAAAGAACACGCTACCATTTGTAGAGTTCTATAAAATCTAGCTGCTCATTTTTGAAATGTTTTCAAAGTGCTTTTGACTAACAAATATGAAAATCTACCAAGTAGTTTTATTGTTTTTGGCTTAAAAGGCTAAAATATTGTTTTCTTTAAACAAAAATTACATCCTAAACTCAAAACAACTAGCTGACTCAGCTAGCAATATAGGCTTATCTTAGCTTGGTTTAGTGCAGGATTAGTCTATTTAGGTAGCATTAAGTTTTTTAGATTCGTGAGCCACTAACTTTACTCAAATCTTCTTAACATAATTACAAATATATGGACAAAAACACCCCAAAGGTAAAGCCGATGCTTTCTCTACTTGATCTTAGCAAACTCGCTAATTCAACTCAGCTTCACTTATCCAAAAATGACATATATATGAACAAAAACACCTCATGAGGTAAAACCCTAACTCTCTATATTTTTACTTCATTAGACCCTCTACTTAACCTTTGCAAGGTCACCAAAACAAACTGCAAAGTAGTATTTGTATACATCAACCAGAAGGGATGACTACTTTGAGTATAAAAAAAAAAAAATTTCAGAAATACATCCTTCTTTATTGGAACAATAACAAAAAAACCCTCTCTAATAGGTGTTACAGAGACACCTTTTGATTTTTACAAAAATGCTCTCCTATACTTACACTTACACACAGCTCTCTCTCTCTCTCTCTCACACACACACACAAAAGTAGGGGTGGCCATGGCGGGGTATATACACAGGCTCATATCCAGGCCAAGCTTGGCATGGGGTTTTTTAAGTGCCTGGCCTGAGTGCACCCATTTAGTCAATCAAGCTTAGCCGGGCAAGCTTTCTATCACTTTTTTCTTTTTTTTTTTTTTTTTGTGCGCGCGCGCGCTTTCTAACTACTTATTTGGGTATATGACTAAACTACATGAATTATCTGTTCGGGCTGGATGGGCCAGGCCTCGGGCTTTCTATCACTTAATCAAAGATCAGCCCATATGTTAAACAGGCCAAAGATTTAGATCCAGTCGCATCCCTTGACCACCCATGTTCACAGGAAAGTCTTGTTGATGCAATCAGAGGGTCCCACTGAATGATGGAATGTCGGTGGACTGACCTAAATAACATAATCATGTTGGAATCATGTAAATAATAATGTTCTAGAACAATATGGATCTGGACATTGACCCAAATGGCTTCTGGTATAATTCAGTTGACTCAAACCCATGCCCAAAAGCCAAGTGGTTCAATAAAAATATAGTACCCAGATCTTTCTATTATAGGTCGGTCTTGGATTTGGGTCAATGGATGTAAAGCAGACTTTGAGCGAAATATCTTCAGAGCCAAATTAATAAAACAAAACTCATACTAATAAAATAAATAAATGAGTACCTAGACTCTATTTTCATGAATTAGGTCCTGGTCAGAGCCATGGAGCTAAAACTATGGAGCCGAATAATTCTACATCCAATTCAGTAGACCCAAGCATGCATCAAAAAATTAATTAACCCCCAAAATATGGGCCCAAACCCTATTTTACACAGATCAGTTTTGGCCCTAGGTCTAGAACTACGTGGACCCAGATCCAAGCATGGATATCCTTGTATCTTAGCCAATATATAATGGATCCAAAATAATGGACGAACCCTATTTATTTGGATCAGTTCGAAGTTTGGGTCCCGATTATGTAACTACATTGACCAGACCCAGACCTTTCTTTTCTTTTTTTTTTCGGAAACGAAAGTGTCTATATTTCCAAAAGGGTTCGTACAATGTACAGAAAAGAATTGAGGAGATCTCAACCTCACTTGCTCGCCCAGATTGAGAGACACAACCAAGAGGGAGCTAACCCAATACCCAAAGCAACCCACAAGCTTGGCTGCCTCAAAAAAAAAAAAACCTACAGGCTGGGCCAACCCAAAAATGAAAAGCCCACAAACCGGGCCAGTAGAAAGAAATAACTGAAAGAAAGAAGCAGACAACAGCCTCTGGAAAGTGGAAACACCAACAACAAACAGAGAAGCAGGCTATGCGAAACCAACACAGCGTGTACGCCTGACCTGGACCTTGATCTAAAGATTTTTAGCCGAATCAATAAACCCAAACCCACACACCCAGAAAGAGATGGGTAGATTAACCCTTGCCTGAAGCTATAAAGCATCCTTTAACAATATATATTGGTGTTTTGCCAAAAAACTTTATATATTTGATTCACTATAATTCATCAATCTGCATACAACCAAGATTCTGGGAGAGCAAATTCGATGTTTAACTCCCTTCCTAGTTCCTTGTATTAGATTAATTGAGTTCCTTACTTTTTAATTTTCTTTTCTAAACTCTGAGGGCTTATTTGTTCGTGTGAGATTAAATTCCAACGAGTACATGTCGGAAAGAATTTGTAATTCTCCAAAAATGGTGAAATACGTCAATTCCTCTTGGCTAGAGCTTCTAGAAATGTTTAAGGGGGTTTGAATTTATGATTTTCAAAGAATAAAAGTGGCTTTTTAGGTGGTTAATTAAGATTTAAAATTCTAGCATAGAAGCATTTTGGGATATGCGCAAATTTGGTCTTGGTGCAAAAACATTTTATGGAAAAGTATTTTTTTCAAAATCTCCAATTTTAATATTTTGAAATCTGAGAGAGTGCATTCAAGCTTGTGACTTTTTCCATGAAATAAATATTTGCTCTTTGCCTTGTTCCCTCCATCATTGCACACAAAACAATTGCATTCAGCAAGTCTTCCAAAATTGTCCATAGAAACAGCAGATTCTAAATGTCCTCTGAAGAAGAGGCCCACTAATCTAACGACTAAATGCCTCAGTTTTGGGTTGGCCACCTTCTAGCTTTTCGATTAATCACCAACCTAACCCAACCGAAGTTGGCTACTTGCAGTGTGACCTACCAACCCAACAAAAAACCAACACCAATCGTCCAATCCAACAAAGACCGAACACGTTAATTAAGGGTTTAAGTTGACCCGGTTAAGTTTTAGGTTGGTTTTGGGCTAATTCCTTCTCAATCTGATCAGTAAGTGGGTCAGATTGTTAACCTAAGTAAATGTCTATTGCTACAGTTGAATTAACCTGGATCACCTATATACTTCATGTCGTTGGTCAGGGGCGGACTTACATGTAGGCTTAGGGGGAGTTTTCAAAATGTTACTTTTTCCCCTGAGATGTTAGAATTTTCTTTCGATAATTTTCATTTGGCCCCCACTAGATCCATTTTCTGAATCAGCCCCAGGTACCGGGGTTGGGGATAGGGGTGGGTTGGAACCCTGGACCTCCTGTAAGAACTGTGGCGCGACTTACCACTCAGTTAAGTCATTGTGCTGAAGTGCCTGCGTTGTTGTGTGTTGTGATATCAATGCGCTTTACATGTTGGTAAATACAGTTTTCCATGCTTAAACGAAATAGATTGGGCTTGACTACTATTTTGTTCACAAGAATATACCGTCAGGTTAGCTTGTTACTCGTTTTGTTTCATCTTCATATTAGTTGACTAATCATGACATATTTAACTGCATTATCGAAGTATCATTTCATTCTCTTGGAATAGCTTCAATGTCTGCAACTTTCCTCCAGCTGCTCAACTCAATGTGAGGCGAGCTAACCCCCGACCAAAAGCCAACTTGCCCTGACACTCTCGTGGGTCAATCCACATGCAAACTCCACCAAACACTTATGTGGGCCATCCCAATGAAAACTGACCCAAGGTGAGAGGTCTTTTAAATTTGAGAAGGTTTCTCCAAAACTTTTTCAAAAGCAATTAACACCAAAGCAATAACGGAAATGGACTCGAACTGGACTCAATGAATGGGAAGTCCAACCCTAGGGTCTCAAAAGGCCTAGGGACCTCAAGTAGGCCTGTCAATGGAACGGACCGGGCCTGGGCTTGGGTTATCTAATCTCATCCCGAAAATAGGATGGGCCTGTCGGGTGTTGTCCAATCCCGGCCCTAAATTGAATGGACCTACATCAAATCACATCCCATATAGGCCCGGGCCTGGGCTTAGCACGACTCTGGACATAAGCAAAACATTCTCTAATTAATTCTACTGTCACCAGATACTCGGTGTGAACCAGACTTTAACCCCTCCTCCTTTTTTCCTGGCTTGGGATCGGCAATGCGATGCAACAAGCAACATGGCGGAGTTATTTTTTTTTTTTTTTATTTTGCCGGTGACAATAGAAAATCAATAGAAATGAATGAGTATCCTATAGGCCATATGGATCAAGTAATGTAGGAACGGTTAAAACTTATATGAGTCAAGTATCTCATATGAGTGAAGTTAAAGTAATGTAGGATCGGTTAAAACCTAATTAGCCGTTTTTTACTGTTAGTGAGGGGCAATTTCAGTAATATATAAATAATTATTATTAAATGACTTTGCAGCCGGCTGAGTTGTTTCTGCCAAGTCCCAGCCCCATTTTGGTCGAGCTTTAAAATGTATTTTCCAAGTCCAGCCCACTAGGCTCAAATTAATTTTTAAAAGCCCTGTATTTTCGGGCTTGGGCAGGGCAGGGCAGGGTCAGGCCGGGCCTGGCTTTCTGCCCGTTTCAACACGTCCCATTAACAAGCCTAACCTCAGGTGATGTGGATGGCTTCCATATAATTTGTATCATTAATCCCTTTTGTGTATTTAGCGTTTCTCTAGTATCTCATCCTGTACAATACAACAATTACAAAAAAAAAAAAATCGAAGTTGTAAAGCTTCTTCGTCGTTGTGACAAACTTTTTGAGCCCTATTTGGGACAAAATTTGTTAAATCCATACCCACCCCTAATGTGGCCCCAGGGGTGGCAGACGGTCTTCTTAGAGGGAGGGATTTAAGGAAGCATTTAGCATCTTCCTTGAATCGGGATCCTCTGTCTGAGTGGGTCGACACACAGTGACCCTGAGTGGAACACTTAGGATTTGCCATGTCACCACAGGCCGCCCCGGCCCGGATGCATGGCAAGCTGCCCTCAATGACATGGTGGATCGTGAATGGTCCACCCACTGTCGCCGTGGGGTATTACCTCACCAGATTCGGAATCATCTTCCTTGGGATAAACAATAATTTTACATAGTTGTATCTGCATGCCCTCTTAACTGTAGGAGTTGATAGCCTCTGTGTTTTGTCCAGGCTCTGTTCTTCCCCTGTAGTTCTTTTTGGGGCTGTGTAAGCCTTTCTGCATTCTCCTCTCTTTGATACAAATTTACCCTAGAGCAAAAATTTATTCAAGAGAGTGTTTATTTTGCTTTGTTTTTGCTTCTTTTGGTTTTCTTCCTTTCCTTGGTTTTGTTTCCTTGTATCTTTTGAGGTTTATATTTTCCTGCCCTTTGTATATTCTTTGTTTCCTTGTATCTTTTGAGGGTTATATTTTCCTGCCCTTTGTATATTCCAGTTTCTCTCTTTCTTATTCAATTAAGTTTCCATTAAGCAAAAACAAAGATGTGTACAAGGCTTCACTTTGATTTCACTCCCCCATACCATCTCTCTTCATGCATGTGTAATGATCCGAATATCATTTTGATTGATCGTGCATCAAATATATAGTTTTCAAAATTCAGTCAAGAATACTTTGCAAAGTGGTTCTACATAACTCTCATAGGTGAGGGTGCTTTTTAGAATTAGCACAACCCTCAAGCAAATGTCTAAGAAATCCTAATAAATTATGTGCCCAACTTTTGCTGGATCAAGAGAATCTTAAATAAATATGAGAAACACAAGACACCCCAAGGGTAAGGGTGTGTCATATCACACAGTTGTCCAAGGATCAATCCCTAAAGCTGGGTAGGGTACATAATCATACGAGTATTGTACTAGTAACCCATTCTAGCAAAGAAAAAATAACCTTAATTAATTAAATATAACCTCAAGAAGAAGAAATATTTGTTTCTCCCTTACAAAATAGAGTCAATTCCAAAGTGTCTTCAAAGTATTTAAGTAAATTGAAGGAACCTACTTTTCAACAACCAACTCCTCCTTCTATCTAACCATAAAAGCAAACATAATCTGCTTGAGTGGGATATGTCAAACATATCACTTTTCCACTACAACAACACACAAACATGTGCATTATTGAAATAAAGGAGTAGAAGTACGTATCATTGTGTCTTAGGCCAAAGAACCTGGTTAACTAGGCCGTCAAAATTCTTGTAAGAAGACCCCCCTGGTTTAGTAGCAATCTCAGCAAGGTCCTTCCACTCCATAGCCTTGTTCCTCATCCCCATCCCCCGAACCATCATCTCCCTGACAAGGCCCTCCACCTCCTCTCTCTCCACGTTGTTGTCGATCTCCATGCCGATCCCCCACTCCGTGCAGGCATATTGGCAGTTGGTCTGCTGCTCGGCGAAGAAAGGCCAGCATATAACAGGCACTCCACCGCATATCCTCTCTATTGTTGAGTTCCACCCACAGTGTGTCAAGAACACCCCAATTGAAGGGTGTTGGAGGACCTTCTCTTGCGCACACCAATTTGCAAGCAGACCTCTCTCTTCAGTTGCCTTCACAAAATCCGGTGGCAGGATTGCCGAATCACCCATAACAAGGTCCGGCATAAGGACCCACAAGAAGGGGTGGTGGCTGTTGGCGAGCCCCCATGCAAACTCCTTAAGCTGTCTCTCAGTCATGACTGTAATACTACCAAAATTGACAAACACCACAGATTTGGGGCCTTGTTTTCTAGCCACTCTAGACATCTTGAGTCCTCTTTCCACAAATTCGATCCCAATGAGTCCGAACCGCTCCTTGGGAACTGATTAGAGAGTATGTTTAGTGGGCCTATGGTGTAAAGATGAGGGAGCATGGCTCTGAGTTCGTTTAAGGACTTTTGTTCTAAGTCATCAAAAGTGTTCATGATCACTGCCACTGCTTTGGATGCCCTTTTTGCCTCTCTGATGAAGAAGTTGAAAAAGTGCAGGGGTCTCCGGATTTCTAGATTGGTATACTCAAACAATCCAAAAGTGTGTGCAGAAAAATATAATATGCAGCGGAAATAAAATCAACAAGCACACATCATAAGGACACCAAGTTTAAGGTGGAAAACCCTAACCGGGTAAAAAACCACCGATCCAATCTGGATCAAATCAAGCACTATGAATCTCGCAATTACAAGAAACTCAGATCTCCTCCCTAGATATCCCCTACCCAAGGACTGAAGTTACCTTGTGTCGCTTCACGCTTCAACAACTTCACACCGTTGATTGCAACAGATCCAGACCAGCACTTGACTCCTCAAATCTTCTCGTAGGAAGAAAATCTTCTACAAAGGATGCAGAAGAAGTGACTCTAGAGAACTTAGCAGCACAACTTCATAAAGCTCTAGAGAAGAACTCTCTCAATGATAAACTCTAACTCAGCACTATGAGAGGTGAGGTCTCTCTTTGGAATAGCCTTAGAACCCTTTAAATAGCCCTTGGTTCGTGCTTAAGGTTTCCTAAGATGTTTAGGACTAAAACAAGCAGTTTGAGCACAATCAGAATATCAAGTTTCCAATTTTATCTCACTGTCCGCGCCAGGTTCGCTCGAGCGATCTCTCGGTTCGCTCGAGCGAACAACCCTCTATTTCAGAACTGGGCAAGACAGAACACTGTTCGCTCGAGCGGATGCAACGGTCGCTCGAGCGGACCCCTTTCTGGATGATCCGGAAATTCAGCACTCTTTCTCCAGCAGACTTCTTCTAATTCCTTCAGGCTTTCTACTTCTGAGTCCTTCCAAACTTCTAACTTCAAGGGCCTTAACAAATAAAACATTACAACTCAAAGACCCAGAGTTTTGTCCAACCCATGAATTTAGCCAACACTAAAAAACCTAACAATCTCCCCCTTTGGCAATTCATGGACAAAACTCCCTAGGACAATACAATTTGATCTACCCATAATGAAACCCAAAATACATTGATAAAAAAAAACACAGCATAGCAATGTAGATCTGCATTGTCTTTGACTCAGTTTGATCTTCTCAGCTTGATCTTCTCGAACTCCCCCTTGATCAGTCATTCTCCCCCTTTTTGTCCATAATTTGACAAAGCTAAAAAATACCAACAGCTTTCTTGTCAATTAGGATCTATAGCTCCCCCTCAATAGCAACTCCCCCTGAATGTATCTTCGTATTAGCACTGGGGGTGGGAGCTTGATCTCCTTGATCAGGGCTTTTCACATGTAGCCACCCACACTTGTGTAGTTTGATCTTTCAGCAGAGTGTGAGCAAACTCCTTAGGCAAGTCTGATTTTCTAACCCAAATTGGAGTAGTCTTGGGTGGAGAAAAATTCTTCCGCCATTGCTTGGTCTTAGATAGACGGTGCAATTTCTTGCAATGGGGACGAATGTGTCCTTTTAATCCACAATGATGACAAGTGGATGTGCGTGCAGCTCGTGACACATTCTTTTTCTTTATACTACTCAACACATTATTTGTACGTGCAGTATGTGGAGTAGCATGTGCAACACTTGAAACAAAAACTGTTTTACCTTTAGCATTTGAAGAGGATGCACCATGATCATAACCAAGACCGCTTCTGTCAAAAGGAGGCTTCTGACTACACAAGATGTTTGTAAGAGTCTTCGAACCAGTGTTCATCTTGTTGAGAAAGGCTTGCTTGACTTCTAGCTCAGACAGATTGATCTTCAGTCTTCCTTGTAGATCTTGATTTTCAGCTTTCAGTATCACTATCTCTTCCTTCAGATTCACTATTTCTTTTTCAGCCTTCTCAAGTTTTTGACCATCAGTAGTCAGTTTTTCAGCCCAACTGTTTTTCTGGCTTTCCAAGAGATGAACCTGTTTCAGCGCTTGCTCTAATTCAATTTTCAAAGTAGAATTTTCTTCTTGAGCAGCCTTGAACTTGATAGTGATTTTGTTACCATACTTGGTCATCTTGACACAATCAGCATAGGTAGCATGGTACAACTCTTCCCAATCTTTTTCTTGATCTGACAACTCATCTTCATTATCTTCATCAGCATCACTGTCAGACACAGACTTAGCCATGAATGCTAAAAACTTGCCATTCACATTGTTAGAAGGATCATCCTCGGGATCTTTTGCATTTTCTGTTTCTTCTTCAGAAGATTCTTCATCCCAAGTTGTGTTTAGAGCCTTTTGCTTTGTAGCCTTTTTCTTGTTGGCACACTCATTTGCATAGTGACCATAGCCTTGGCATTCAAAACACTTTATTCCTTTTGCAGAATCCTTCTTCTCAAATTTGTAATTCTTTTTATTGGCTCTCTTTGTCTTCATGTATTTTTGATAATACTTCACAAACTCAGCCATATCATCTTCAGCTTCAGTTTCAGAATCAGACTCAATTTTCTTTACAGGCTTCTTTCTTGATTCTGATGTGGCTTTCAAGGCAATGCCCTTTTCTTTTGATTTGCCTTTATTTAACCGGTTTGCTTCGAATGTCTGAAGATTTCCAACCAGTTCATTCACCTTGAGGGTATCCAGATTCTTATTTTCTTCAATAGCATCAACTTTAGAATCGAATCTGGAAGATAGAGACCTCAAAATTTTCTTGACAACCTTGTGTTCTGGTATTTCTTCCCCCAGAATGAACACAGAATTGACAATTTCATTCAGATTTGCATAAAATTGATCAAAGGTCTCATTCTCTTCCATCACGATGGTTTCAAAATCTTTATTCAGCCTTTGCAATTTGGCTTGCTTCACCGTGTTTGTACCCTCATAGACTGTCTGCAAGACGTCCCATGCTTCTTTTGCAGATTTGCAAGTAGAAATTCTTCTGAACTCATCAGCAGAGACTCCATTGTATATGCAGTTCACAGCCTTGTTATTACAATTGGATCTATACTTTTCATCCTTAGACCATTCAGCTTTAGGTTTAGGAACAATTTTTCCATCAACCACAGATGTTGGTCTAAAAAACCCATCTTCAACAATATCCCAGACATCATCATCAATGGATTTAAAGAACCCAATCATCCTTTGCTTCCAATAAGAATAATTATAGCCATCAAACAAAGGAGGCTTGGAAGTTGATGTCCCTTCTCTATTGAGCACCATTCTAGAAATCTAGTAGGATCAGACACAACAAAATAGTGCAACCCGCTCTGATACCAATTGAAAAAGTGCAGGGGTCTCCGGATTTCTAGATTGGTATACTCAAACAATCCAAAAGTGTGCAGAAAAATATAATATGCAGCGGAAATAAAATCAACAAGCACACATCATAAGGACACCAAGTTTAAGGTGGAAAACCCTAACCGGGTAAAAAACCACCGATCCAATCTGGATCAAATCAAGCACTATGAATCTCGCAATTACAAGAAACTCAGATCTCCTCCCTAGATATCCCCTACCCAAGGACTGAAGTTACCTTGTGTCGCTTCACGCTTCAACAACTTCACACCGTTGATTGCAACAGATCCAGACCAGCACTTGACTCCTCAAATCTTCTCGTAGGAAGAAAATCTTCTACAAAGGATGCAGAAGAAGTGACTCTAGAGAACTTAGCAGCACAACTTCATAAAGCTCTAGAGAAGAACTCTCTCAATGATAAACTCTAACTCAGCACTATGAGAGGTGAGGTCTCTCTTTGGAATAGCCTTAGAACCCTTTAAATAGCCCTTGGTTCGTGCTTAAGGTTTCCTAAGATGTTTAGGACTAAAACAAGCAGTTTGAGCACAATCAGAATATCAAGTTTCCAATTTTATCTCACTGTCCGCGCCAGGTTCGCTCGAGCGATCTCTCGGTTCGCTCGAGCGAACAACCCTCTGTTTCAGAACTGGGCAAGACAGAACACTGTTCGCTCGAGCGGATGCAACGGTCGCTCGAGCGGACCCCTTTCTGGATGATCCGGAAATTCAGCACTCTTTCTCCAGCAGACTTCTTCTAATTCCTTCAGGCTTTCTACTTCTGAGTCCTTCCAAACTTCTAACTTCAAGGGCCTTAACAAATAAAACATTACAACTCAAAGACCCAGAGTTTTGTCCAACCCATGAATTTAGCCAACACTAAAAAACCTAACAGAAGTTGAGCATGATATCATCAGGATCTGTTGTTCGTATAAACGTTGGAATGCCCCTCAAACGGATACCGTTCATCCCTCGAATCCAGTCGATAGGCATGTCTAGAGATCCATTTGTTAAGAAGTTCTCATCTATGCACCAAGTAGATCAGAGAGCACAAAGTAGTTAATAAGTTATTGTTAGGTTTTTCTTTTCCTCATTTGTTAATAAGTCTGTACCAAAAAAAAGGTTATATCTTCGTCAAAACGCAATCTGTGGCATATTTCCAAAGTTAGGGAACTCTTTTCAGAGTTCCATCAGAATCTTCTTTATAATAAAAATTAATGACAGGGGTACCCTTGAGAATTTTCAAAATAGGTAGATTATTTTCTTTACTGTACTTGTATTTGGTTACTTCACTAAGTAAAGTAAAATGAGGTGAAGGGTCAAATTAAAAAAATAAGAAGAAAAAAGGGGGTGTCTTATAAAAAAGTGATGGGTTTTTGTTATTTAGTGAAATAATAATGTAGCTTTTTGAATATTTTTTAAAAAAGAAAATGTTCTTTTATCATTTAGTGACTTGAAAAAGTAACTTTTTTTTGAACTTTTTTAACTTTTCTTTTAAGAGTAGAAATAACCTCTTTTATTTTATTATCTATTGAAATGACCTTTCACGTCACTTTACTAGTAATAAGGAAAGAATTACGTAAACAGGTGCAATTTGTACCTTTGAAAGGGATGATTTCTCTCTCAACAAGCTGCTGATAATGGAGATATGCTAAGAAACCACAAGCACTGGTAGTCCAAAAAAACACCACGGGAATACCAAGCTCTTCTCCTGCATCTAAGGTGAAGCTCATGATCCCATCTGAGAGGATGCAGCTAATTTTAGGCACCCCAGCAGTGCTGTTGATCCTTACAATAAGATCACGAAATGGCACAGTGCAGTTCATGCTTGTGGATTTACAGAGAGCTGGAACATCTTGGGTCGCGTTGCGATCCGATGGTGGGAGACCGTCGGGTATGGTTTCGAACTGGAAATCATCCAGGCCCTTGAGAGAATCGGGGCCTCTGGACCTCAACAGACGGTTGTGATTGAATTCGGTGTTGACGAATGTGATGAAGAAGCCTCTGGCATGGAAAAGCTTGGCTAGTTTGAGCATGGGTGTGACATGGCCTTGAGCTGGGTATGGAATGCAAATGAGATGAGGCCTCTCCACATGCTCTCTCTCTCTCTCTCTCTCTCTCTCTCTCAGTGCATATGACAATGGAGATAAAGTTAGGGGTCCAGAATCTGGATCCTCTCAATAGTATCTTAAGGGTGTTCACAGATCCGGCCCGCCAGAGACCGAATCTGGCCCAGCCTGCTTTGGTCCAAGATTGGATCATTCATTTTAGTACTTGGGCCGGGCTTGGACTCTTTTAATAGATGGGCTGGTCCTGGGTTGACTGGTAGAAAGCACAAGTCTGTCTGGCCTGGCACGACAGTAACAGTAATTGCGAGGAAAAGATAGAGTTGGGACTCGAACACGTAACGTCTCTTTGAGAGAAACAACCAAATCAGTTGAGACAACGGCCATGACTGTGAATATATTATAATGGTAACTCAGGCCAGGCTCGGGCTTAATCTGCTTCAGTGGGGTCGGGCTCGGGGCAGCCGGTTATGGCCCGATCCGGGCATGGGCAAAACAGAGAACCCACCTCAAAGAGGTCCAAGCACAAACTGTTATTAATAAAGCATTGAATGTAACGGAAAGGTAAGCATAATCTGATTTGAGTGGATCCCACACTGATATATATGTTATAAAGCCCATGATCCCGGTACAATCACACACAAACATGTGTAATTGAAACAAAGCAGCAGTAATATACAAATCAGTGTTTTGTAGGCCAAAGAACTTGGTTGACAAGGTGTTCGAAATTCTTGTAAGAAGACCCCCCTGGTTTAGTAGCAATCTCAGAAAGGTCCTTCCACTCCATAGCCTTGTTCCTCATCCCCATCCCCTGATCTCCTTCCATCATCTCCCTGACAAGGCCCTCCACCTCCTCTCTCTTCACATTGTTGTCGATCTCCATGCCGATCCCCCACTCCGTGCAAGCATATTTGCAGTTGGTCTGCTGCTCGGCGAAGAAAGGCCAGCATATAACAGGCACCCCACAGCATATGCTCTCTAGTGTCGAGTTCCACCCACAGTGTGTCAAGAACACCCCAATTGAAGGGTGCCGGAGGAGCTTCTCTTGCGCACACCAACTCACTAGGAGACCCCTCTCTTCTGTCGCCTTCACGAACTCCTGCGGCAGCATCACTGAATCCTCCATGACAAGGTCCGGCCTTATGACCCATAAGAAGTGGTGGTTGCTGTTGGCAAGCCCCCATGCAAACTCCTCAAGTTGTTTCGCTGTCATGACTGCAATACTACCAAAATTGATGAACACCACTGATTTCGGGTGCCTGTTATCTAGCCACTCTAGACATTTTGAGTCCTCTTTCCACAAGTTTGATCCCAGCGAGTCTGAAGCGCTCTTTGGGAACTGATCATAGAGGGTGCTAAGTGGGCCTATGGTGTACAAGTGAGGGATCATGCCTTTGATTGCATTTATGGCCTTGTTTTCTAACTTGTCAAAAGTGTTCATGATCACTGCTGTTGCTTTGGAAGCTCTTTGTGCTTCTCTATCGATGAAGTTGAGCATGATGTCGTCAGGATCTGTTGTTCTGATAAAAGATGGGAGGTCGCGCAGACAGATATTGTTCATCCCTGGAAACCCATCCATGGGAGTGTCTAGAGATCCATTTATTAAGAAATTCTCATCTATGCACAAAACAGAGAGAACACAAATTAGTTAATTACGATTTTTTTTAACCTAGTGAAACGAGGTGGGACCCCTAAGAACCAATCTACGGGGAGAGAAACATGCTCAAGCAGGAAAAGATGCCTGCTCGTGTAGGATATATAGATGGTACTTATAGTTGGGAATCAGATCCTCCGAGGGTTTTGATCCACACTGACCTTGAGTACACCAATCACGGTCCGCCACATCACCACCATGGGCCCCATAATGATGTGGCGGTCCATGATAGGTCCACTCAATGTCACCATAGGGTAAACCCTCGCAGGATTCATACTCATGTGGTTGTGTGAGAAATGGAGTATCCAACCAACTAACCTAGTAACCTACAACATTTTCTCACTTAATTTAGTGTTAGTTCAAACACAATATACGGCATATCCTAAAGTCCTGACTTTTTTTTTTTTATGCCCCCCGCTTTCTTTTAAATTACAAAAGTTCTTCAATGAAATGATATTTTTGTTCTAACTTGAAAGCCAGAGTCACCTGAGGCCATGAATCACAAAAAAGTTACCACCTCCAAGTTGATCTTGATTGCAAGCCCTAGCTTTTTCTTGTGATTGGGTAATGGGATAGTTGTTAATATCGTTTCGAACCTCACTTCACTCTGGCCTGCAAAATGAAAAGTTTCGACCGATTCGAGATTTCAGCGAAACTTTTCGAAATTAAATTTCGGGGAAAATATAACATAATACATATACATATATAAGTAAAAAATAGAAAAAGTAATAAATATAGATTTAATCCATTATAGGAATTTTTTTGGAATTATATTTTGTGAAAATATAAGAAATACAAAATATCTGTGTAAAAAAGTTTTTAAACAATAATTATATAAAATTCAGTTGAAATTGACTGAAATTCAAATCTTCTGGCCACTTGACTGAAACGAAAAATTTCAGTAACTCCGGTCAAAAACGAAACGAATTTGATAACTATTCGCCTTTTAAGACCCCAAAATCATTTATGACTAAGCATACAGGTGATCGTCCAATGTAGATGGTCCCTCAGAAAAATGTTAAAAGGAACTTTTTTCGCCCCTACAGACGTTTATATTACAAATATAGAAGACGTACGTGTACTCTTGAAAACCGAAAAAGAAAAGATCACACTCCCCCAAGGAAGTGAGTGGTGAAAACTGAAATGGTACAAGTCCCACCTTTGAAAGGGATAATTCCTCTCTCTATAAGCTGGCGATAATGAAGACACCCCAAGAACCCGCAAGCACTGGTGGTCCACAACAGCACCTCAGGAATCCCAAGCTCTTCTGCTGCGTCTAAGGTGAAGCTCATGAGCCCATCTGATAGGATGCAGCTGATTTTAGGCACCCCAGCAGTGCTGTTGATCCTCACAATAAGATCACGAAATGGCACCATGCAGTTCTTGCTGGTGGATTCGCATAGAGCTGGGATGTCTTGGGTCGCATCACAATGGGACGGTGGGAGACCGTCGGGTATGGTTTCGAATCGAAAATCATGCAGGCCCTTGAGAGAATCCGGGCCTCTGGACCTCAACAGACGGTTGTGATTGAATTCGGTATTCACGAATGTGATGAAGAAGCCTCTGGTGTGGAGAAGCTTGGCTACTTTCAGCACGGGTGTGACATGACCTTGAGTTGGGTATGGAATGCAGATAATATGAGGACTTTCCACTTTCTCGGATTCCATCTCTCTCTCTCTCTCTCTCTCTCTCTCTCTCTCTCTCTCTCTCTCTCTGTGTAAATGTAAAATAGCTTGCATCTCATCCCTATTTATTAAGAGAGTTTGTGGGTATGAGTGAGTGAGTCGGACCCGCTCGGGCTCTCTCTCTGCAGGGGTGGCAGAGTAAATAACGATTAACCAATGACCATACAGAATCCACTACAACTACAAACTGTAGCCATTTATATATACTATATCATTTTGAACAAGGTCATCTCTAATTTAGCTTCTGCTTAATGTTGACTCCTGAGGGCAGGGCATCAAACCTCTTGGTTAGCCATCATCTACCCCATAAAAAAATCCGAAGAATTCATGTCGAAAGAATTTGTAATTCTCCATAAGCTGTCTCCTGTGGTGGAATTCATGAATTCCTCTTGGCTAGAGCATCTAGAAATGTTTAAGGGGGTTTGAATTTATGAATTTCAAAGAATAAAAGTGACTGTTTAGGTAGTTAAAATTTAAAACTCTAGAAAAGAAATATGAAATCTGAAAATGCAAAGGGGATTGCCATCGCATCATTGTCTAGAAATCCCCAGCATATATCACAGATTCTCATCAAGAATTATGCTAAGGAAATGGGCTAGGCGTAAGATTTGATCGATTTACCATGTTTATCGCTGGGTATTGTTTTACCATCTGTCCGTATTTAACTTTTCGTTAAAAGGGAGATTATTTCGATGGCTATTCATGAATCTTCCCTTTTTCACCTTCAGTTTTAACCACTTTAGGAATACATATTTTTTTAGAAATCCTAGGAAGCCAGTTCTTTTTGTAAAGGAAATAGAAGCATTTCAGGATATATGCAAATTTGATCTTGGTGCAAAAACATTTTATGGAAAAATATTTTTTCAAAACCTCCAATTTTGATATTTTGAAATCTGCGAGAGTGCATTCAAGCTTGTGACTTTTTCCACGAAATAAATATTTGCTCTTTGCCTTGTTCCTTCCATCATTGCACACAAAACACTTGCATTCAACAAGTCTTCCAAAATTGTCCATAAAAACAGCAGATTCTAAACGTCCCCTGAAGAAGAGGCACACTGACCTAATAGATAAATGCCGCAGTTTTGGGTTGGCCACCTTCTAGCTTCTCAATTAACAACGCACCCAACCCAACCGAACAGTTGGCTAGCTACGTGCAGTGTGACCTACCAACCCAACAAAAAACCTGACACCAATCGTCGAATCCAACAAAGACCTAACACGTTAATTAAGGATTTGAGTTGACCCGTTTAAGTTTTAGGTTGGTTTGGGCTAACTCCTCCTCAATCTTATTAGCAAGTGGGTCAGATTGTTAACCTAAGTAAATGTATATTGCTACAGTTGAATTAACTTGGATCACCTATATACTTCATGACATTGGTCTGTCTTCCTCAAGCGCCTGCACTGGTTTTTTTTTTTTCTTTTCCATTACCGCTCAGAAGGAGCCGGGTCCCCCGTTGACTCACACAAAGGAGGAGAAAAATAGGAAAAAGCGGAAAAGAACTCGTACATGCAAGGAGACACGAACTCACACACATGCGGTGGGGGCAGGGGAGGACCCTGGACCTCCCGATGAGATCTGGCACGACTTACCACTCGGATAAGTCACCATCCTGAAGTGCCTGCATTGTTGTGTGTTGCAAAATAAATGCACTTTACGTGTCGGTAATTACAGTTTTCCATGCTTAAACGAAATATATTAAGTTTGACTACTATTTTGTTCACAAGAATCTACCGTCAGGTTAGCATGTTACTCGTTTTGTTTCATCTTCATACAAATTGACTGACATATTTACCTAAGCATTATTGAAGTGTCATTTCATTCTCTTGGAGTCAAGCTTCAATGTCTGCAACTTTCCTCCTGCTTCCCAACTTAATGTGTGGGCTTACCCCTGACCAAAAGCCAACTTGGCCTGACACTCATGTGGGTCAATCCACATGCAACCTCCACCAAACACTCATGTGGGGCCAACCCAAAGAAAACTACATGTGAGTCGACCCAAGGTGAGAGGTCTTTTCAATTTGAGAAGGTTTCTCCAAAACTGTTTCAAAAGCAATTAACACCAAAGCAATAATTGAAATGGTGTGATGTTTTGGTTATTTTATTTATATATTATTTATTTTATTATTTTTATATAATTGATTGTATTTTAGTTAAATACATAATTAATTTAAGTGGAGATCGTGTTAGGCTTAGGTTTTGTGAGTTAGACTTGTTGGATAGGTGTCTTATCCATAGTTAACCCGGGCCCAGTTTAATGGTATAATTCTTCTCTAATCCAAACTCTATACTATTTGGAATTGAAGTTAGATTACAATTCTTATTCTTATTCTCAATTTATATACCACCACACTCTTTTATTTCCACACACAACTCTCTCTCTCTTCCAATTTTTCTTTAGGTTAGCGCTTTGGGCTTTTGTAGAAAAAATTATAGATTGTCTCCCTCAACCGCTAACCTCAGACAAGTACCTAACCATAGTTTATAAATTCAATGCTTGTGTTCCTCATTGATTCGCTTGTGGATGCACATAGAAACCCCGTTAATGCCCCTTTTATATGATAATATTATTATGTTATGATGTGATCCATTTATCACTATTGCAGTGTTTTTCAAAATGGTTGTCAACCATTATCCACACTAGTTAGGCTTCAGAACCCCTTTTTAGTCATCCAAAATTTTATAAATCGGTAGATAGGTTGAATGGAATTAGATTCAATGCAAACCCTTTGGAAACCGAAACCAGTGAGAACCAAACCGGACCTATAGCAGATTCCCAGACTTGGAACCTGTGATTGGACCATGGACCCCGGATGGGCCCTGATGTTAGATCCGATCCGTGGATTCGAAGGAGGACCCACGAGCGACCTTAGAGATGTGGACCCGTGTGAAGTGGGCCCTATTTGGTCCACCATCCAAAGACCCAAATGGGGCTGACGGCATAAAGAAAAAAATATTTTTTTCGTTGGAGATTGTGGGGCCCAGGTGGGCCACCGATTGCATATCAGACCCTACATCATGTGGGGGGGGGGGGGGGGGGGGGGGGGGTAGTGGTTTTGGCCGACCCTATTGGTGAGGGCTGATCATAGGCTTTTTGATCAGTGGGCCACTATCGAAGTGCATCGAGGCTGGGATGCTGGACTCCATTACAGAATTGAGTTCTGTGGTGAGAAGAAGAAGAGAGGATGGAGGTGACGTGTGGGAATAAGAGAGAGAATGGTGATATGTGGCCGGGATAGGAGAGAGAGAATAATGATGACATGGTGGGTGAGATTTGCTATTGTGATGACAGAACACAACTTACAACTTTTGATACTTTGCCCATTAGTTATTGTTGTGACAGAACACAACTTATAACTTTTGATACCTTGCCCCCGTTAGTTTTAGAAATTAAAAAAAGGCCTATTTATTTTATAAATTAAAATTAAATCCTTTGGCTATCTGAATTTGGAAAATATTTAGGATGGAGTCTTCGGGTTTTCTAAAATTATAAGTTAAGATTGTGATTTTATAATTATTTACAAATTAATTTTTAAATGATATTTTTGGTTAAAATCATATTTTTGTTACAATTGGATCATTGGACCGAGTAAATACCGTCCGGGCAAACGGTATCTCACCAACGTGGGGTTTAGTATTTCGTATGACCTCAGGCAAATCCTAATGGATTCGAGCTCAATCCATCTCTATTGGAAAACCCTTAATTGGGTCTATGCACCATTGATTAAGAATGGGTGCATTGATCTCTTATCTATTAGAGATTCCTATAGTTGTCGGGTATAAGACAAACCTTATGTTTGACCTTAGGATTGGCTTGTGATTATTCCTTGACCTTCGGGTTTGCATACATGATGTTGGTCTATTACTTGCATACCCTGTGTTGATTAGATATGGACTGTGATGTAGCTTAGCAATCGATTGAGATATTATAGTGGTTTATTCGAATGATTTAATCGATATTCGATTATGGATTATTGTGCAACCAGCCCTTCACTTTGACTTAGGATTATGTGTCAAAGCTTTACAAATCATTAGGTCTATTATATTATGATATGTATGTATGTATGTATGTATATATATATATATATATGTATATTGATTGGGTCATATTCGAATGACTGCAGTTGTATTTGGACGGTTGATCACCGATATATACGAACACTGTAATATCCGAATTTCGAACCGGTTGATCCGACCTACGATTTCGATTACGAACCGGTTTATGACCGCCGGCCTTCGATCGAGTTTTCCCGCTTTATAGTTAGGGTTGACCACCCAAAACAGTAGCAGTGCTTCTGTGTGATTATTGTATTACTCTATTGTGTAGAATGGATACGTTCTTTTCATCATTGTTCCATTGTTAATCTCTTATTATCATTACCTGTCTTTATTCACATTGAACTTATGTTTTATTTATGAATTATGCTTTCGTACTTGTTGTTTACTTTGTTTATTAGTGCATAGGTACCGACCCCTAGCCTACTGTGGAGACGGAGAACAGTCAAACGTTTCAAGCGTTTGAACCAGTTGACGAACCTGAGTGGAGACCCGAAGATGACTACGAAGCCGTCTGAAACCGCACGGGAGTGACTTTCATCGTAGAAACTATTTTAGTAACAATTCTTAATAATGAACATAAATTTAGTTAGTTGTTTATTTAAGTTATTTTGGAAACTTTAAACCTTAATATTCAGTAGTTATGTGTTGATTTAATTTTGGATATTGATACCAATTGGTTTAATGCTTCCGCAAATATTTTATTATGACTCATTATTTTTGAAATTTTGTGAGTCCATATTTAGGAGCTTGTGTTGCATTAAACACAGAAAAAATGAATACTTATTTTTATTTTTCACGTTATCCCATGGTTGTATTTCTGGAGACGTGACAGTTAAATTTTGGATGACTAAAAAGGGGTTCTGAAGCCCAATTGGGGTGGGTAATGGTCGACAACCATTTGGAAAAACATTGCAATAGTGATAAATGGATCACATCATAACATAATAATGTTATCATATAAAAATGGCATTAACGGGGTTTCTACGTGCATCCACAAGCGAATCAAAGAGGAACACAAGCATTAAATTTATAAATTATGGTTAGATACTTGCCTAAGGTCCGCGGTTGATGGAGGCGATCTAGAATTCCTACTGCAAAAGCCCAGAGCGCTAACCTAGAGAAAAATTGGAAGAGAAAGAGAGTTCTGTGTGGAAATAAAAGAGTGTGGTGGTATATAAATAGAGAATAGGAATAGGAGTTGTAATCTAAGTTGAATTCTAAATAGTATAGAGTTTGGATTAGAGAAGAATTATACCACTAAACTGGGCTGGGTTAACTATGGGTAAGACACCTATCCAACAAGCCTAACTCACAAAACCTAAGCCTAACGTGATCCCCATTTAGATTAATTACGTATTTAACTAAAATACAATCAATTATATAATAATAATAAAATAAATAATATATGAATAAAATAACCAAAACATCACATCGTGGTCCCCACAGAAGGCGCCAAATGTGACATCTCGGAGTCCCACATCGACTATAGAGAGGAAAGTGAATGGGGTTAAAAGTAAAGCTTACACCCTTACCTTGCATGAGGCCTTTTGATGAGTTAAGACCCATTAGAAACAAAACCGTGAAGCCAGTGGGCCAAAGCGGACAATATCATGCATGCGTGTATGGGTGGGGCGTTACAAATAGTATCAAAGCCGACTCTCGATTAGTTCGAGTATGGGTCCCCTACCGTGGCCTGGTGCAAGTGGGTGGGTTAAGAGGGCTGGCAAGCTACAGGGACTAGCAGGCTACTGCCCCGGAGTCCCACATCGACTACAAAGAATAAAGTGAATGGGGTTATATGTAGAGCTTATACCGTTACCTTGCATGAGGCATTTTAATAGGTTGAGGCCCATCGAAGCAAAACCGCCTTTGGATGGGTTGAAGCCCATCAGAAGCAAAACCGTGAGGCCCGTGGGCCAAAGCGGACAATATCATGCATGCGTGTAGGGGTGGGGCGTTACAAATGGACTCCACCTGGACTCAATGAATGGGAAGTCCAACCCTAGGGTCTCGAAAGGCCTAGGGACCTCAGGTGATGTGGATGGCTTCCATATAATTTGTATTATTAATCCCTTTTGTATATTAAGCCTTTCTCTAGTATCTCATCATGTACAATACAACAATTTAAAAAAATCGAAGTTGTAAAGCTTCTTCGTCTTTGTGACAAACTTTTTGAACCCTATTTGGGACAAAATTTGTTAAATCCATACCCACCCCTAATGCGGCCCCAGGGGCGGCTGGCGGTCTTCTTAAAGGGAGGGATTTAAGGAAGCATTTAGCATCTTCCTTGAATCGGGATCCTCTCTTTGAGTGGGTCTACACACAATGACCCTGAGTGGACCACTTAGGGTCTGCCATGTCACCACAGACCGCTCCTGCCCTGATACATGGTAGGCTGCCCGCAACGACATAGCAGATCGTGAATGGTCCACCCACTGACGCCGTGGGGTTTTACCTCACCAGATTCAGACTCATCTTCCTTGGGATAAACAATAATTTTATTGAGTTGTATCTGTATGTAGGCCTGTTAATGGGATAGGCCGGGCCTGGGCTTGGGTTGTCTAATCCCGTCCCGAAAATAGGAAGGGCCTACCAGGTGTTGTTCAATCACAGCCTTAAATTGAACGGGCTTACATCAAATCTCGTCCTGTACGGGCCCAAGCTGGGACAAGGCCGGGCCTGGGCTTAGCCCGATCCTGGACATAAGCAAAACATTCTCTAATTATTACTACTGTCACCAGACACCGGGTGAACCGGACTTTAAACCCTCCTCATTTTTTTCGGGCTTGGAATCGGCAATGCAGTGTAGCAAGCAACATGGTAGAGTTAAAAAAACTTTTTTTTTGTTTGCCGGTGACAGTAGAAAATCAATAAAAATGAATGAATATCCTATATACTATATGGGTCAAGTAATGTAGAAATCGTTAAAACCTTTTTGTTTCCCGATGAAAGTAGAAAATCAGAAAATCAATAAAAATGAATGAGAATGAGTATCTTATATGAGTCAAGTTAAAGTAATGTAGGATCGGTTAAAAAAAATTTTTTTTTTTTTTGCCGGTCAAAGTAGAAAATCAGGAAATCAATAAAATAAATGAGAATGAGTATCCGATATAGGTCAAGTAATGTAAAAAAGAAATAAAAAAAATTACTTTTCTTTTAATATGTCTAAAACATCAGTTAATGCATTCCCATCATTGTCTAAATCACCATCACTAGTTGGGTCATGACTAAACCAATCTAGGGCACAAACTAATGCTTATACCATATCGGGTTTCAAAGAAGTTTTATGTTGATCAAGTACCCTCCCTCCTGTGCTAAAAGCTCACTATGAAGCAACGGTAGAAACTGGAATAACTAAAATATCATGAGTCATTCGAGATAAAATAGGATACTTAGTTGAATTTACTTTCCACCACTGTAACGTATCTATCGTGTCATCTTCTTCTGCAGACTTGTCATCAAAATAACGATCTAATTCTGGTTTTTTTCTATAATTGCCTTATTGGTGATTACATTTCGATACTTAAAAAAAAAAAAAAAAAAGAACAAGCATTTCCATGCTCATCATCACTAGCCTTTCTTTTAAATTGCCTACTAGTTGCATCATTTTTATCTACCATCTAATCACTTTCTTTAGCACCAAATCTCACACAATACTCCTCATAAATCCATTTAGCATTAAATGATTTTGCAGCGGGCCGGGCCGGGCCTGAACAGGCTGAGTTGTTTCTGCCCAGTACCAGTCCCATTATGGCCCGGCTTTAAAACGTATTATCCAAGCCCAGCCCACTGGGCTCCAAAAAATTTTAAAGCCCTGTATTTTCAGTCTTGGGCCGGGCCGGGCCAGCTGTGCTTTCTACCCGTTTCAACGCGTCCCAATGACGGGCCTACCTGTATGCCCTCTTAATTGTAAGAGTTGATAGCCTCTGTGTTTTGTACAGGCTTTGTTCTTTCCCTATAGTTCATTTTGGGGCTATCTAAGCCTTTTTTGCATCTCCTCTCTTCCTCTCTTTGATACAAATTTACCCTTGAGCAAAAATTTATTCGAGAGAGTGTTTGTTTTGTTTTGTTTTTACTTCTTTTGGTTTTCTTCCTTTCCTTAGTTTTGTTTCCTCGTATGTTTTGAGCGTTATATTTTCCTACCCATTTTATATTCCAGATTTCTCTCCTTCTTATTCAAATAAGTTTTCCATTTAGCAAAAACAAAGATGTGTGCAAGGCTTAACTTTGATTTAACTCCCCTATACCATCTCTCTTCATGTATGTGTAATGATCCAAATTTCATTCCGATTGATCGTGCATCAAATATATAGTTTTCAAAATTTAGTCAAGAATACTTTTCAAAGTGGTTCTACATAACTCTCATAGGTGTAGTTGCTTTTTAGAATTAGAAGAACCCTCAAGCAAATGTCTAAGAAATCCTAATAAATTATGTGCCCAACTTTTGCGGGATCAAGAAAATTTTAAATAATTATGAGAAACACAAGACACCCCAAGGGTAAGGGTGTGTCATATCACACAGTTGTCCAAGGATTAATCCCTCGAGCTGGAGCTAGGTAGGGTACATAATCATACGAGTATTATACTACTAACCCAATCTAGCAAAGAAAAAATAACCTTAATTAAATATAATCTCAAGAAGAAGAAATATTTCTTTCTCCCATACAAAATAGAGTCAATTCCAAAGTGGCCTTCAAAGTAATTAAGCAAATTGAAGGAACCTACTTTTCAACAACCAGATCCTCCTTTTATCTAACCATAAAAGGCAACATAATCTGCTTGAGTGGGTTATATCATACATATCACTTTTCCATTTTTCAACAACCAGATCCTCCTTATATCTAACCATAAAAGACACATAATCTGTTTGAGTGGGTTATATCATACATATCACTTTTCCACTACAACAACAGAAACATGTGCATTATTCAAATAAAGGAGTAGAAGTACATATCATGGTGTCTTAGGCCAAAGAACCTGGTTAACTAGGCCGTCAAAATTCTTGTAAGAAGACTCCCCTGGTTTAGTAGCAATCTCAGCAAGGTCCTTCCACTCCATAGCCTTGTTCCTCATCCCCATCCCCTGGTCTCCTTCCATCATCTCCCTAACGAGGCCCTCCACCTCCTCTCTCTTCACGTTGTTGTCGATCTCCATGCCGATCCCCCATTCCGTGCAGGCATAGTGGCAGTTGGTCTGCTGCTCGGCGAAGAAAGGCCAGCATATAATAGGCACTCCACCGCATATGCTCTCTATTGTTGAGTTCCACCCACAGTGCGTCAAGAACACCCCAATTGAAGGGTGTTGGAGGACCTTCTCTTGCGCACACCAATTTGCAAGCAGACCTCTCTCTTCAGTTGCCTTCACAAAATCCGGTGGCAGGATTGCCGAATCACCCATAACAAGGTCCGGCCTAAGGACCCACAAGAAGGGGTGGTGGCTGTTGGCGAGCCCCCATGCAAACTCCTTAAGCTGTCTCTCAGTCATGACTGTAATACTACCAAAATTGACAAACACCACAGATTTGGGGGCCTTGTTTTCTAGCCACTCTAGACATCTTGAGTCCTCTTTCCACAAATTCGATCCCAATGAGTCCAAACCGCTCCTTGGGAACTGATTAGAGAGTGTGTTTAGTGGGCCTATGGTGTAAAGATGAGGGAGCATGGCTTTGAGTTCGTTTAAGGACTTCTGTTCTAAGTCATCAAAAGTGTTCATGATCACTGCCACTGCTTTGGATGCCCTTTCTGCCTCTCTGATGAAGAAGTTGAGCATGATATCATCAGGATCTGTTGTTCGTATAAACGATGGAATGTCCCTCAAACGGATACCGTTCGTCCCTCGAATCCAGTCAATCGGGGTGTCTAGAGATCCATTTGTTAAGAAGTTCTCATCTATACACCAAGTAGATCAGAGAGCACAAAGTAGTTAATAAGTTATTGTGAGGTTTTTTTTTTTTTTCCTCATTTGTTAATAAGTGTGTACCAAAAAAAGGTTATTTCTTAGTCAAACACAATCTGTGACATATTTCCAAAAGTTAGGGAACTGTTTTCAGAGTACCCTGAGAATCTTCTTTATAATAAAAATAAATGACAGGGGTACCCTTGAGAATTTTCAAAATAGTTAGATTATTTTCTTCACCATACTCGTATTTGGTAACTTTACAACCTAAAGTAAAATGAGGTGAATGGTCAAATTAAAAATAAGAAGAAAAAAAAGGCGGAGGTCATATAAAAAAGTGATGGATTTTCCTTATTTAGTGAGATAATAATGTAGCTTTTTGAATATTATTTTAAAAATAAAATGATTTTTTTTATCATTTAGTGACTCGGGAGAGTAACTTTTTTAACTTTTTTTTTAAAAGAGTAGAGATGTTTTTTTGAAATATAGTACCAATTGAAATGACCCCTTTCTTTTATTATATATTGAAATGACCTTTCACCACCTCACTTCACTAATAAATTGAATTTACCCAATAAGGAAAGGATGATGTAAAAAGGTGCAACTTGTACCTTTGAAAGGGATGATTTCTCTCTCAACAAGCTGCTGATAATGGAGATATGCTAAGAAACCACAAGCACTGGTAGTCCAAAAGAACACCACGGGAATACCAAGCTCTTCTCCTGCATCTAAGGTGAAGCTCGTGATCCCATCTGAGAGGATGCAGCTAATTTTAGGCACCCCAACAGTGCAGTTGATCCTTACAATAAGATCACGAAAGGGCACAGTGCAGTTCATGCTTGTGGATTTGCAGAGAGCTGGGACATCTTGGGTCGCGTCGCGATCTGATGGTGGGAGACCGTCGGGTATAGTTTCAAACCGGAAATCATCCAGGCCCTTGAGAGAATCGGGCCCTCTGGACCTCAACAGACGGTTGTGATTGAATTCGGTGTTGACGAATGTGATGAAGAAGCCTCTGGCATGGAGAAGCTTGGCTAGTTTGAGCATGGGTGTGACATGGCCTTGAGCTGGGAATGGAATGCAGATGAGATGAGACCTTTCCATATGTTTAGTCTCCATCTCTCTCGCAGTGTATCTGACAACGGAAATAAGGTTGGAGCTCTTTACTTGACAAAGAGCGTTAATTTGCTATAAATAAAAAAAGAAAAATTTGGGCCTGTTTAGACGTAAGGTGATTTGGAGGACGGTGAGGTGGAGCATCAAACCAATAGTAAATACAATATAAGATGTTACGATGATGTTATGTTTTTAGTTATTTGGTATGGAATTTTTTTTACTTTTTTATATAGAAAAGTGGAGTTTATTTGACTTTTAGTGGAGAAAGAAAGTAGCTTTTTTTTTTAATAATTTGGAGGAAATTTTGAAATTATGTACTTTTATATGACCCCCCTTCGAGATTTGCTTTACTTTAACTTAACTAGTTAATTGCCAAACACGCTTGGTGTAATGGAGCAGAGATTGGAGCATTCGCTTTATAGAAAATTTGTCTATTGCTGATTGATGGATTCTTTCCGGTAATGGTAGAACATCTGAGTGTACCCGGCCCACACACTTTTTGTGGCCCCACTTATTGATAATCGAAACCGCTGCCTCTCTTATTGATAATCCAGATCATTCAAAATGAATGAATTCCCTTTTGATGACATATCTTTCAAGCTTTTAGTTTTACTGGAAAAAAAGTCGGACCTACTATTATATTGATCATGTCACTAATAACATGATTAATACATAAGATTGTGTCGGCAGCCATTACGTGATCAATCTCACGGTGCGCTTGAAGTAAAATTGGAGGGGATGTCAGTGCGGGCAATGGAATTCATTTTCTTAAAAAAAAAACAAAAAAAAATGGGCCACTTTGCGTATGGGAGACTTTCGGGCGATCTTGACTGACGAAGCGACAATTGCTCTTGTCAGCGGTGACAGGAAAACTGACAAAGCGACAATTGCTATTGCCAGCTGTGAATAACTTTGGAGGAAAAGTCAATATATGATCAGATCTTGTTTTTGTCCATCACTCTACAACCACAATTTAAGCCTTACGAAGTCAGTGGTGAGGAATAGATGTGTGTTCCAAGGACTCCACCGGAACCAGGATATTTGTGTACCGATAAGATTCTATATTTATTAATTATTCAAAAATTTCTAGATTTAAAAAATACCTCAGTATTTTTCAGATTTTTAAAACAATGTAAGGGCCTTTTTTCTTTTATGGTAACTCAACAACGGGCTGAGACCCTAATAAGACTTTTGACATAACTCATACACGTAGGTAATGAAAACTCACACATGAGAGGACAGGGCCCAAGACCTCCTAATAAGAACTAGGACTCCTTACCACTAAAGTTCCTGATGAGAATTAAGACCTCTAGGTGAGAAATGTGACTCCTTATCACTAAGGTTCCCAATGAGAATTAGGACTCCTTAGCACTAAGGTAAAGAGCCGTTTTTAAAGGATCAACCTTTGTAAGAGAATATTCAGTAGAGATAATGAATAAGTGTATCATCGATGACATGTGTCACACTTACTGGGCCTGTCTAAGATCGAATTTCGCATGGTGTGACCATTCATTTTAGTACTTGGGCCGGACTTGGACTATTTAAATAGGCCCATTTAATAGATGGACTAGTCCTGGATTGACCGGTAGAAAGCCCAACTCCGGGCCAGCCCGACTGTAAAAGTAATTGTGAGGACAAAAAGAGGTGGGACTCGAACACATGACGTCTCATTGAGAGAAACAATCATTTGAGACGAGGGCCATGAGTAGGAAGGGTGACCTAATTTTTTTATTATAATGCTAACTCAGGCCGGGCTCGGGCTTAATCTGCTACAGTTGGGTCGGGCTCGGGGCAGCCAGTTATGGCCCGATCCAGGCTTGGGCAAAACAGAGAACCCACCTCGAAGAGGTCCGAGCACAAGCTGTTATTAATAAAGAATTTAATGTAACAGAAAGGTAAGCATAATCTAATTTGAGTGGGTCCCACACTGGTATATGTTATAAATCCCATTGTGAGTGCCTAAATTGATACGGTCTTATTTAGTTACACTCTGCCAAAGGCACTCCGATGCCTAAAATCAGTTCAGCAACCGGACAAAAGGTCTTATTTAGTTACACTCTGCCAAAGGCACTCCGATGCCTAAAATCAGTTCAGCAACCGGACAAAAGGTGAATAGATAAAGAGAAAAGGCAGAATTTGGAGTATGTGTCGGTGTATGTATGCGTACCTCTTCTGGATTAGTTCTTCGTATATGTATAGGGCGGGAGTCCTATGACTCTTGTCTTGATTTGGAGGTAGAGTCCCATCGGACTTGACTTGGAGGAAAAGTCTCGTCGGACCTTACTTTGGGAAGGGTCCCATCGGACCTTACCCTAGGCATAGTCCCATCGAACCTCACCCTGATTTCTCGAATTGCGGATCCCATTTTTTCAGGGATTGTGGATGTAACTGCCAGACAAGGATAACTCATTATCCATATCCGGTACTTATCTTTATCTCGTAGCACGTTTCGTAACATGGCTGAATCTTTATAGGAGTACAGTTGTAACTGACCGAGCATCGTTATTCGTCTCGATTAGTCGAACCGAATTGAAGATGATAATGATGTTAGGTATACCCTTAACACGGATACATCATGGCACTATTGCCGAGCTACATAAAACCGAGGTCAAGATATACCGAGCTGGTACTTTTACAGAGATTAGGATAAACCCGATATTATGAAAATGTCCCACACACCCATGATCCCGGTGCAATCACACACAAACATGTATAATTGAAACAAAGAAGCGGTAGTAGAAATCAGTGTTTTGTAGGCAAAAGCACTTGGTTGACAACGTATTCTATATTCTAGTAAGAAGACCCCGTGGTTTTGTAGCAATCTCAGCAAGGTTCTTCCACTCTATATCCTTGTTCCTCATCTCCTTCCCTTTGTCACCTTCCATCATCTCCCTAACAAGGCCCTCTACCTCATATCTCTCTTCACATTGCTATCGATCTCCATGCCGATCGATCCCCCACTCCGTGCAGGCGTATCGGCAGTTGGTTTTCTGCTCGGCAAAGAAAGGCCAGCAGATAATAGGCACTCCACTGCACACACACTAGCGTCGAGTTCCACCCACAATGCATCAAGAACACCCCCAATTAAAGAGTGTCGAAGCAGCTTCTCTTGCGCTCACCAACTCACTAGGAGACCCTCTCTTCTGTCGCCTTCACAAACTCCGGTGGCAGCATCCCTGAATCCTCCATGACAATGTTCCGGCCTTATGACCCATGAGAAGTGGTGGTTGCTGTTGGCAACCCCCCATACAAACTCCTCAAGTTGTTTCGCTGTCATGACTGCAATACTACCAAAATTGATGAACACCACTGATTTCGGGTGCTTGTTATCTAGCCATTCTAGACATTTTGAGTACTCTTTCCACAAGTTTGATCCCAGCGAGTCTGAAGCGCTCTTTGGGAACTGATCATGGAGGCTGTTAAGTGGGCCTATGGTGTAGAAGTGAGGGATCATGGCTTTCATTGCATTTATGGCCGTGTTTTCTAATTCGTCAAAAGTGTTCATGATCACTGCTGTTGCTTTGGAAGCTCTTTGCGCTTCTCTATCGATGAAGTTGGGCATGATGTCGTCAGGATCCGTTGTTCTGATAAAAGATGGGAGGTTGCTCAGAGGGATATTGGTCATCCCTGGAATCCCATATCCATGGGAGTGTCTAGAGATCCATTTATTAAGAAATTCTCATCTATGCACTAAACAGAGAGAACACAAATTAGTTAATTACGATTTCTTTTAGGGATTTTTACCATATGGGATATAAAAGACCATCAATTCCTTAAAATGGTATTGACCAAAACTGTATCCCAAATGTAGGTATCATACATGGGATCCCAAATTTTTTTTCCAATTCTACCCATTTTATGCGATATCGTACAATCTGTTTGATCTCCCTCTTATATTTTCCTCCGTTCCTATCTCCTAAAGCACTAAACCTCATTTTTTTCTCCTACGACATTCATGTTCCTACTACTTTCTTGATCATTAAAAAATGTTCCCAAAAAGAGTAGTCTTTCATTCTCTTCACCTAAAGACAAGTCATGGAAAGCAGCTCCCAACAAGTATACATAGACCACAAAATTTTACAAGGTATTGATATTGTGGATCTATCCCTTGTCATCGGGGTAAAGAAGTTATCACAACGGGACAATAACCAAATAGAAAAGAAAAGGGAAGAAGAGTGTGGAGAAACATTCTTTATCACAACAGGATAATGACCAAATAGAAAAGAAAAGGGTAGAAGAGTTGTGGAGAAACATACTTTTGGATAAATGGAAAACAACGGAGAAGCCCTATTGAAAACCCATTTTACCAATGGAGAAAGTATTAGAAATGAAGAAATTCGCAGGAAAAAATGAAGGTTTAGTGCTTTAGGAGATAAAAATGAATGAAAATAAAAGAAGAAAATCGATTATTTTCACCTTCAGTTTGTGTGATATCGCACAGATTGTGCAATATCACACAATATGAGTAGAATTGGAAAAAGAATTTAGAACCCCTTGTACAATAACCACATTTGGGATATAGTTTTGGTCAACACCATTTTGGAAAATTTATAGTCATTTATATCCCGTATGGTCAAAATCCCTTTTTTTTAACCTAGCGAAAAAAGATGGGACCCCTAAGAACCCATCCATGGGGAAAGAAATATGCTCGAGCAAGAAAAGACGCATGCTCGTGTAGGATATCTAGATGGTAGGTATAGATGGGAATCAAATATATCCTCCGAAGGTTTTGACCCACAATGACCTTGAGTGCACTTGGGGATGTGGTGGACCATGATAGGTCCACCTAACGTCATCATAGGGTAAACCCTCACAGGATCTAGACTCGTGTGGTTGTGTGAGAAATGGGAACCAACCTAGTAACCTACAACCTTTTCTCACTTAATTTAGTGTTAGTTCAAACACAACATATGGCATATCCTAAAGTCCTGACTTTTACTTTTGATGCCCCCTGCTTTCTTTTAAATTACAACAGTTCTTCAATGATACGATATTTTTGTTCTAACTTCTAAGCCCGGGTCACCTGAGGCCATCATGAATCACAAAGAAGTTACCACTTCCAAGCAGATTTTGATTGGAAGCCCTAACTTTTTCTTGTGATTGGGTTGTGGGACTCTTAAGTCTTAACACCCCCAAAATCATTTATGACCATGCATTTAGGTGGTCGTCCAATGTAGGTGGTCCTTAAAAAAAAAATGTTAAGGAACTTTTTTTCATTCGTACAGACGTCTATATAACAAAAATAGAAGACGTACGTGTACTCCTGAAAACCGAAAAAGAAAAGATCACATTCCCCCAAGGACGTGAGTGGTGAAAACTGAAAAGGTACAAGTCCCACCTTTGAGAGTAGGACCGAAAAGGTACAAGTCCCACCTTTGAGAGTAGGCCCGTCAATGGGATGGGATGAAACGGGTAAAAAGCCCGGCTCGGCTCGGCCCATCCCAAGTCCGAAAATACAAGGCTTTTAAAAAAAATTGAGTCCAATGGGACTGGGTTTGGACAATACATTTTAAAACCCGGCCAAAATGGGACTGGGACTGGGCAGAAACAATCCAGCCCGTTCAGGCCCGGCCGGGCCCGTTGGAAAGTCCTTTAACAATAATTATATATATTGAGGAACAGCTCTAAGGGTCGTTCTTACAAAAATACAATAGGGAAGGAGGAGAATATTGAGGAACAATTATGGGGTTCACTGGTATATGGTCAATAGAGCGGAGTCTCAGCGGCTCTTGTGTCCATTGTGGCTTACATGCCAATACCCTCTTTTTCAAAGGCAGCATTCTTTATCCACATGAAGCCTGGAAGTATTTTTCGATCCAACCAACCAACTCAGAACGTAAATGATGATCACATAAGCTACCAATTAATATATATGGTTGATAGACATCATTTCATGCATCCAATTGAGAGGAAAATAATACTGAACTAGCATTGTGATTTAAATCTCTCATCCATGAAGGGTGCTGATGCCACAGGACAACAATCGTTGAATGAGAAAGAATCAGTAGATTAAAGGATTAGGATCATCAAAAGCAAAGCATATTATGATAGATGATATTTCTCTTGGTATAAAATAGCTGCTCGAGGCATCAACTCAAGAACACCTGAAGATCCCAACTATACTATCTCTCTGCTCAAGTGTCCTAAAGAGGGTGTCCACCAGGGCCTTGAGTTTATGATGCAGATTGCTTGTAGGACGACCCCTAAAAAATCTTCCAAATGTGGCAACCATATACCATTACAGTTGACTTGAATGTAGAAAAGTTCAGATGATGGACTCATAGAATGTTACAAATTACTAAAGCATAGAATGCGTTTTGCTTACAAACATGAAGGTCCCAATTAGAGAATGTTTTGCTTATCTCCAGGATCGGGCTAATCACAGGCCCGGCCCTATCCCAGCCCGGGCCCGTTCGGGACGGGATTAGATGTAGGCCCGTTCAATTTAGGGCCGGGATTGGGCAACACCTGGCAGGCCCATCCTATTTTCGGGACGGGATTGGACAACCCAAGTCCAGGCCCGGCCCATTGACAGGCCTATTTGAGAGGGATAATTCCTCTCTCTATAAGCTACCGATAATGAAGGCCCCCCAAGAACCCACAAGCACTGGTGGTCCACAACAACACCTCAGGAATTCCAAGCTCTTTTGCTGCATCTAAGGTGAAGCTCATGATCCCATCTGAGAGGATGCAGCTAATTTTAGGCACCCCAACAGTGCTGTTGATCCTTACAGTAAGATCACGAAATGGCACAGTGCAGTTCATGCTTGTGGATTTGCAGAGAGCTGGGACATCTTGGGTCGTGTTGCGATCTGATGGAGGGAGACCATCGGGTATGGTGACGAACCGGAAATCATCCTGGCCCTTGAGAGAATCGGGGCCTCTGGACCTCAACAGACGGTTGTGATTGAATTCGGTGTTGACGAATGTGATGAAGAAGCCTCTGGCATGGAGAAGCTTGGCTAGTTTGAGCATGGGTGTGACATGGCCTTGAGCTGGGTATGGAATGCAGATGAGATGAGGCCTCTCCACATGCTTAGTCTCCAATACTCTCTCTCTCTCTCTCTCTCTCTCTCTCTCTCTCTCTGTGTGTAAAACAGCTTGGAGCTCACCCCTACTTATCGAGGGAGTTTGTGGGTATGAGTTGGAGCTAGCCCCTACTTATCAAGAGAGTTTGTGGGTACGAGTGAGTCCAGGGGCGGACCCACGTATTGGGCACTGGGTGCCTCCGTGCCAAGTGGAAATGGAAAAACCCCATACGGAGAATGGGCCAGATGGGCTTCCAACAAAAACCTTAAATCGATCACACTCTCTGAAGTCCCTGTCATTACCTCTAGCCCGGGCGCTCTCTCTCTCTCTCTCTCTCTCTCTCTCTCTCTGTGTGTGCAGGCGTGGTACAGTAAATAACCATTAACCAATGACCATACAGAATCCACTACAACTACAAACTGTAGCCATTTATATATACTATATCATTTTGAACAAGGTCATCTCTACTTTAGCTTCTGCTTTTTTAAAGCTATAATGTTGACTCCTGAGGGCAGGGCATGACACCTCTTGGTTAGCCATCATCTTCCCCATAAAAAAAAATGGAGAAATGAGATTGTATGTGTACAATGTGCTTTTGTTCTAACAGTTCGTGAATTAGAGAGCGCCCCACTTTTGAACTATAGAGGGAAGCATTTTGGTGCTATGCACAGTCCAGAACTTGGGAGTTTTTTCTTGGGCAGGTTTGGGTATGGATATGTGGTGGGGAAATGACATGAGGTGGATGAACATACATGATATGTGGTGGGGAAATTTCTTAGGAATATTTGGGTATGGATATGTGGCAGGAAAACCTTGCGGTGCTACCTTTTCTTTTGTTTTCTTTTTTATCTAGATTGATCAGATAACTTGTAAGTTTATTTATACTAAATGGTAAAAATCTTAATTTGATCCGATTGATGGTAACTGTTAGATTTAAAATGTGCAGGTATAAAGGTGCTTTTCTTACACATCAATCTACTTAATGGGGGTATATAGAGCTTATTTTGTAGTAAAATTTGGATGAGTGCAAGGACGTTTACATGTTGTTTTGATGGGTCCTGATATAAAGCAAGGGGATTAATCCCTCGTTATTTGAATTGAACTTTATTCGCCCAACTCAAATGAAAACCCTGGGACTAATACTAGCCCACTGGATATGACAATGAAGAGATGGGAGCATTGAGCACTTTATAGAAAGTATGTCGATTTGTTGAGGTAACGTCCACCAACGCTCATGAGCGGTCATAATTGTGGTCGAGCCCTCGTCCTTACCATAAAACTATTGTTGTACCATTTTCCATCACCAGTTGATTTTGGGAGAAGTAATAGCTTAATAGGGTGTAAAATCCTACAAGTAGTATTAAAGCCTAGTAAATCGAGTGTTTGAATCCTAGCTAGGACAGGCATTTAATCTCTTTCCAACATGTTTAATCTCTTTCTTTAATATTAGATTCAACGGATTGAACGGATTAAACCGATCTGATCCAGTCCTCCATGGATCGAATCGGATCTTCCAAATCCATCAATCCGTAGGTAACGAATTGATAATGGATTTAGCCTAATCCGCACCAATCCGATCCGTATACGCCTCTACCACCCAGGGTGGTTCGCCCATAGGAGAAAAATCCTCACACTCCCATAAAAATATAGAAACACTCCTACTATGTATTATATGCCATAATCATGTATCTCAATTTAACTATTTAAAATTACCATTTCAATTGCAAAAAAAAAAAGTTGTCTAAAAAGAGATTGGTGCTCACTTACTGACACCTAAAGATCAAATTACATATATATTGACTCAAGGCTTATCATCATCTTAACGGCTCAGGTTTATTTAAGACAAGCTTTTTGTCCACAAGCATCCCATCTGCTTGAGGGAGTATGATAGTCAATTCAAGGAGTCATCCAATCCATGAAAATCAACTCCTTAATACTCATCTAATAATTGTCATCACCACCATTAAAACCAATGTTGAGCGTCACTCCAATACACCTTCATTTGTTCAGGGGGATACATATACACATAAAACGGTTGTGTGAGAAGATGGAGCCCCACAATTTTTTGACATGTTGAGGTGAGGATGCGCTGAGCACAAGTTACTAATATTTTGATTTCTTTACTTTCAACCGTAGGGGTGGTGGCGCAGTTGGCTAGCGCGTAGGTCTCATAGCTTTCTGAGTTATCCTGAGGTCGAGAGTTCGAGCCTCTCTCACCCCAAAGTAGATTTTTCTTTTAATTATATTTGAAATTGTGAGGGCTATTCCACCTAGCCCAGGCACGGTGTCTGGGCCCGTTCACCAAACGGGCCGGCCCGGCCCTGCCTGGCAGTCCCACTGGACCGTGCTGGGCCAGGGCCGTGAGCTCAACGGCTCTTTTTTGAAAAAAAATGTCTTCCCTCTCAAAAAAGGGTCAAATGGGGTTTTTTTACATTTTTAACCCCCCCAACTGCTATAAACGGTCAAATGGGGGGGTATTATTGTCTTTTGATCATTTTTTACCATTATACCCCCCAACTTCTATAAAACAGTCATATGAGGGGGTATTTTATGTCATTTTATCACTTAGGAATTCTATAAATAACCCTCATTCCTCTCATTTCTCGACACTAATCTACTCTCTTATTTCTCACACTCCCTCTAAAGTTCTAAGACTCTAAGCTCTCTTAAGTCTAATTTTAAAGTCTAAACTCTCTATACAAAATTTTCTAAGAAATGAAGAGTAAGGGTGACTTCTCTAAAGTGGAGGATTCAACTAAAAAGAACTTCTCCATTAGCTCTCCCTCTCTCTTAAAGGTATTTATTATCTTTAATTTTGAGTTTTATTTAGTAATAATATACATTGTAATATTATATATTAAGTCTCATTTTCTCCCATTTCTTATATAAATTATTACAAAAAACACATTATACATAATTATTTATTAAAAAATTATCTTTTATTTAGAAAATCTGAAGTTATAAGTTAATGCAATCACATCACATTATAAGTTAATGTACCCCAGATTTTGTTCAGAAGTCCATAATGTACCCCAGATATTGTTTAGAGGTCCATAAATCTGAAGTTAAAGCCACTTTTCCAGGTAAATTTTCAAAAATATTTTTTAAATTCTCTTTTTCTTTCAAAAAAGTTTTTATTGCATCATTTCTAGCAGTAACTCTAGATATTTTTTGCCATGAAGGAACAAAGACAAACATTAAAAATCTTTCAAAACATCGGTCTTCAGAAAGTATAAATGGATATTGGCGACAAATTATAAACTTAATAAGTTGATATCTAGCATTAGTAGGGTCAAATTGAAAACTCCTAAACCGCCAGATGAATCTGTTTGAGAAAGTTGTGTTTGAACCATCCCACCTCTTTCTCCATCATTAGCGGTATTCGTGTGTTTGCACATACACTTTTTCATGTGTCTACTAAGGTGGCCAGTGCCGCTTGATGATTTGCCACTGAGGAGATCTTTGCAAAAATTACATTGTGCATTTTCCTCTGTTCCTCCCGTGGGACTTGGGACACTAACTTTAACAAAATAAGACCATACAGGAGAAGTCAATCTTGATTTTCTCTGCTTTTTAGTTGTAGAAACCAAAAATGCAGGATTTTGGGGACTATTACTATTTACTTCTATGTCCTAACTTTGATCTAAATGAATAAATCCAGGATCTTCCTCATTTAGAGAGAAGTCAAGGTTGAAAGGTTGTGATGGTCCAACCATTTTTCTAAATAAAAAATAAAAAAAAACTTAATAAATAATTATATATAATGTGTTTTTTGTGATAATTTATATAAAAAAGGGGAGAAGATGAGACTTAATCTATAATAGTTCTATGTATATTATTACTAAATAAAACTCAAAATTAAAGATAATAAATACCTTTATGAGAGATGGAGAGCTAATGGAGAAGTTCTTCTTAGTTGAATCCTCCACTTTAGAGAAGTCACCCTCACTCTTCACTTCTTAGAAAACTTTGTATAGAGATCTTAGATTTTAGAATTAGACTTAAGAGAGCTTAGAGCCTTAGAACTTTAGAGGGAGTGTCAAAAATGAGAGAGTAGATGAGTGTAGAGAAATGAGAGGAATGAGGGCTATTTATAGAATTCATAAGTGATAAAATGACATAAAATACCCCCTCATATGACCATTTTATAGCAGTTGGGGGGTATAATGATAAAAAATGATCAAAAGACACTAATACCCCCCCCCCCCCCCCCCCCTCAAGTACAAAGGCTATTTGGAGTATTATGAGGAAATCTCATGGAAGTAACTCCTCTTCTTCCGGAGGATGTTACCACCTTAATGAATTAACAATGTACCTGGGGAACGATCCTATTGCAATCTCGAATGATGAAGAAGATGATTTTGATCTTTTGGCATGGTAGAAATCATTCGAAACTAAGTTTCTCGTGCTATCCGCCGTAGCCCGTGATATACTAACAATACCAGCGTCTACAGTTGCATCAGAGCATGCATTTAGTGCAAGTGGGTGCCTTATTGACTCTAGGAGGACTATGCTTACAGAAGAAACCGTTGAGACTTGCATGTACTTACGGGATTGGTATCAAGCACAGGATAGGGAACAACACCTCGATGATGATAAGATCGAGATAGAAGATGAGCTAGCAGCGTTACATATATCATAATATAATTTTTTGTAGAATGTATAATAGGCTTTCAACTTGTAATTTATTTTTTAGAATGTATCATAGGTTTTTAAAGTTGTAATTTATTTTTTAGAATGTATCATAGGTTTCTAAAGTTGTAATTTATTTTTTAGAATGTATCATGGGTTTTTAAAGTTGTAATTCTTTTTTCATTTATCAAAAGGTTTGAATTTCATTATATATATTGATCCAAGTTCAAACTTGTAATTTTTTTGAACTTTTGTAACTTAAATTTCAAGGAAATACAATTTATTAGATGTATTTTTTCAAAACATCATTAGTGTTATTCTACTTGTTATTTCTCTTAATTTTTTTATTTTAATGAAATTGGTCAAAGACCAAGAGTGAAGAGTCTAACTGTTTAAATCTCTAAGGCTTAAAGAACTTTAAAAAAAAAAATTTAAAAGAAAAGGAGGGGGATATGTGGGCCGCCCACGGGCTGCACGGCTCAGGCCCAACTAGGGCCCGGCCCAGCACGGCACGACCAGAGCCGTGCTGGGCTGACCCCAGAGGCCTTGGGCCAGGCACAGCACAGCCCGCATAATTATCATGGGCCTTGCCAGTCCAGCCCGGGCACGGCTGGGCCCTTATTCAGTGGGCCGTGCCGCCTAGATTTTCACCCCTAGTTCCACCTCGCCCCCAATTTTTTTTTTTTTTTTTTGCTTCTTATTTTCTCATTTTTCATAAATCTTTTAATGTTTGGATTTGGATATGTCAACTTCAATGAAATAGCATGTTTTGCCCTTTTTTTTTTTTTTGGGGGTGGGGGCTGGACTAATCCCTCTGGACCCAAAGAAAAGCTGGGTAAAACCCCTATAGCCCCCATGTGGTTGCACTAGTGGACTCAAACTTCGGTTCCTCGGGATCAATACCAGGACCTCTAGCCCCGGAAGAAAAATGAACCGTGGTCCTGACCACTCAGCCAACCCCTTGGGGTTGATATTTTGCCCAATTCAATTTCAGTGATGCTATGAAATCATTTCAGTGCATCATCTCTACCTCTAAATCCCCCCAAAGGAAAAAGTTCCTGCCAGTAAAGTTAACAGCCAAACAGCATTGCTATTCTCCATTTCAAGGACATTTCAGCAGATTCTGATCCATCCTCCAATCAGCCCATTTGTTGGCTTGGAATTCAGGGTTTTTTATATTTTTTTTCTATTATATGTCTAGCTCTCTCATCCCCCAAAGGGCCCAGTCTATATAATTTTAAGATGTCTTCGAATCGTCTAACTCCATTAAAACAGAAGGAAATGGACAGAAGAGGTTTTTGGGATTTTTAAGCATGTCTGGAAACCACTCAGAAGTGATTTCAAGTGATATATTCACTGACTTGATTAGTGTTCGGATTTGTGCTGCTCCAGAGAATTGGCATGTTTCTGCTTCATTTCAATCAGCAAAACTAAGAGACCGTTTCATGTGTCATTTTAATGAAATGGCATCTTCTGGACAAATTCAAGCCGCTACTGGATATTCTTTTTATGGAAATGCCCCGCGGAATGAATATCTCATGACTTTCTTTGTTGCCTTGCAAATTCAATCCACTAGTGGGGACATTCTTTTACGTTAATGCACTTGGGAATTTTATGACTTTGTTCTAACACCAAGAAAACGGGAGTCTAGTAAAAACCCATCAAGTAACTCAAATGAGTTCAGCTGAGTTGCTTGTCAAACTCATAATAATTCACCTGACTCAATTCAACTGCCTGTTTATTCCACCAAGTCGAACCAAGTTTGGTCTTTTTTTAAATGAAAAAGTGGTATTGAGCATGAACAAATAAGCCGATCAAAAACAGTACGGGCAAATACATTCCTATCAAAACTAATATGACCCATCCATATGCTCAGGCCATATTCTACAGGCCAATTTCACAAAGATTTTTTTTTTTTTTTTTTTTTTTGTTTTTATAACCAGGGTAGGTGGCCAACGAGGGTAGGTGCCGAACACAAGACCTCTCCGCTTCCTAAGCCGGGGCATCACATTCCACCCCCCTTAAGGGTGGCACGTCCCTGTGCAGTAGCCTGCTAGTCCCTGTAGCCTACCAGCCCTCCCGCCCCGCCCACATGGAGACCCGACCCACACTCAAACTAGTCGAGAGTCGGCTCTGATACCATTTGTAACGCCCCACCCTATACCCATGCATGATATTGTCTGCTTAGACCCACGGGCCTCGCGGTTTTACTTTTGATGGGCCTCAACCCATCAAAAAGCCTCATGCAAGGTAAGGGTGTAAGCTCTACATATAATCCCATTCATTTTCCTCTCTATAGTCGATGTGGGACTCCGGGGCGTCACAGTCCACCCCCTTTAAAGCTAAGTTGCACATCCCTATGCAGTAGCCTTAAGGCGCAGAGTCCTTGGCCAACTGAGCTACCACTCGTTGGCTCAATTGCACAAGATAATCTTAAGTATTCACAAATTACTGAAACGCCGTCTTTTGGATGACTGAAGGAAGATGAAGATATACCTGAGGCGGACAAAACACTGTAGTACAAATTTGAATACTTTTTTTTTTTATTATTTTCTCCACATTTTTACTCTCCTCATCCAAACTGTATAATCCAAATTAGAAAAGCTGGAAGGCATTTTGTAAAATCCAAAGTTATACAGATTACTGCCTCAGATTTCATTTAAGTTTGATTTATAATTCCTCTTTTTTTTTTTAAATTACATAACAATGCCATACATTAACAAAATGTCTAAGAAACCAAGTGGAACCACACTATTTGTCATCTGAAAAGCTCATGTAAAATGCATGGAAAACAGGCTTATATCTTCAAATTGAAGATAATGAAAACATCCATCACAAATGCAAGAGAACAGCCTCCAGGAACCAGTGGAAAACGAGATGAAATGATACAGTACACAACTATTAAAACACCAAAAATTAGAGAGAGAGGATAAGTGGCACAAAAGAATGTACTGACAATTTTATGTTTTTATCAATTGCTTCTCATATGTTTCATGTATAATTCAGTTGTTTTTCAATTCATTTCTCAAATATTTATAACTTGAATCCCCATTTTATGATAGTTCATAGTTCTCTCCCTGATCCCATTTCTCACTCGCATTTGTTTCCCTCCCTGGAAACGACGAAACACATGACCTAACACACACCCCTCAACAACCAGATCGAGAAGTGTTCCAGATGGTCTGACCCCTAATATGACACCCAGGGAGCGAGAGGAAAAAAAATAATGAAGAATGGTAAGGGGTAGAGATTTTTCAACAACCCCCTCACAACTATCTACCGATAAATAACAAAAGAACTGCTGACTACCTCATATTGTTTGGAGCTTTGGCCTTATTAAGATTTGAAAGCTCTTCAATCAGTTTCCTCTCTTCACTGCTAAGCCGCTTTGGGATCTCAACCTGTACTTTTACCAACTGGTCGCCCCTTGGATAACGCTTGTCCAGAGATGGTACACCTTTCTTCGCCATCACCAATGTTGTTCCAGGCTGCGTCCCAGCTGGGACCTTCAGATCAACTGAGCCATCCACCGTTGGAACTTTGATGGTCGTACCCAGTATTGCATCAATGTATGACACTTTGCAGGTGTAGAGGATGTTCGTCCCATCCCGTTTGAGCACTGGGTCAGGGAGAACATCAATAAAGACATATAGGTCTCCAGGAGGACCACCTCTTCTCCCAGCATTCCCTTCTGACCGGACCCTCAGCCGGCTACCAGAGTCCACACCAGCTGGAACTTTCAGGCTAATCCTCTTCGTCTTCCTTACACGGCCATCGCCTCCACATGTGTTGCAAGGGGTGACCGATTCCCCAGTACCCCCACAAGTCGAGCAGGTCGTTACCTGTTGGAAAACACCCAGAGGAGTCCTTGCCGACGAGACTACCTGGCCTTGCCCCCCACATGTGCTACACTTGGTCGGCTTGGTCCCAGGTTTAGCGCCTGATCCTTCACAGGTGCCACAGCTCTCCAGCCGCGTTATCTCAATCTCTTTCTCCACACCAAAAACTGCTTCTTTGAAATTCAATATGAGATTATAACTCTCATCGTCACCCTGAATTGGCCTGTTTCTAGCAGCTCGACCACCGCCCATGCCACCCATGCCTTCAAACAATGACTCAAAGAGATCAAAGGGATTGCTGAAATCCTGCCACATGAAGAGAATCCCAATGGTAAGAAGACACTGTTGTGAGGAGGAAAAAAAGAGCAGACACTATGGTGGAATTAGAAGCATAGAGAATCAACAGTTTCTACAAACTCACCCCCATGCCCATGCCAGCCCCTTTGAGCCCAGCCTCCCCATACTTATCATATAATGATCTTTTCTCATCATCAGACAGCACCTGCAGTGTGCATACGATAGTGAAAAAAAGAAGAAAGGCGACCCATTTTAAAACTGCGAGTTTTCAATAATGATACAGGAAACAATTATCATATAAACTGCTTTACCTCATATGCATTGCTAATATCCTTAAACTTTTGTTCTGCACCAGGGTCTCTAGGAAACAGACAACAATATAAAAATGAGTAACCATGCAAGTTTTAACTGTATAGTAAATAAATTGAGAATTATTCGACTCCAAAAGCAGGAAAAACTAGTCTCAACAGACTGCAACAGCATCTGCAGATTGCAAGCTTCTAAATAACAGGGAAATAAGCCTCAATATCCATGCAAGTTGAAAAATCTTGAAGGCAAAAATCACAGGCACAGTAAATTTCATGGTCGGCGGGAGATTTTCACAACCAGAGTTAACCCAGATCCTATTTACCTGGACAGCACAGTTGCAGGAATTGCAAATTTGTAAGCAGAAGCAGTTGATTGTGGGATCAGAAAACCCAACCAAAACCAGAATAGAAGGTTGATCCAGCCAATGTACGCTGCACTCAAATTCTCTACGGTTCATTGTTATAAGAGTACTAGAAAAAAATTTGAAAAACAAATTTACGTTCTTTTAAAATTTCTGAAGGGGAGATGTTCTACAGCAGTTAACTATGATTGTATTTAATTCCTATAGCTAATGTAACACTCCCAATTCATCATATATTAAACCAAATATCATAATCTAGCTCCCAATTCATCATAAATTAAATCAAATATCGTGATCTAACTCAACAACAACTTCTTAGTTTTATACTATTCCAATCTTCCAGTTACAGGACTCAAGAAAAAAATTAAGTAATCTTACACAGACCAAAAGCTTTTCAGACTTTCATATCATAAACTGAGAGTGCAGGTCCCTCTTTGGACCAAAAGTGGCCCCTCATGGTGAAATACATTGGGTGACAATGGGGCTTTTTTCTGTACTTAAGGTTCTTATAAGGGGTTTGTTTTTCATAGTGATCACAAAAGACTCTAAAAGTAACAGGAAAATCTTGTGAAAGTAACACACATTTTTCCCCTCATCCATTCTTCTCCTTGTCTAAATCAACTTGGTGCGAGTAGTGATATGCATGAATACTGCACGTGAAAAATATATGTGAACAATGCAAAAATAGTGCCCATTGCTAGTGATGTGTGAAAGGTGTATGAACAGTACACCTAAACACTGAATGAACCGAAAAACCCAGTTTGTGTATTTAGGATTGCAGAAAGGATCTAGAGTATTTCTAGATTTGTTTTTCATAATTGTGAAGTTCGTTTGTGATGATAAATCAAAAGGTAGTGGCTAATCCATCTGAAGAAGACTAAAGGTGTCACACACTGTTTTACGTCTCTGAAGGAACGCTCAGGCATTATGCTTTGAGAAAGGTTCACTATTGAAGGTTCTAAAAACTGGTGGAGGATTACACGGCTGATTGTAATCTTGCTTCTTTTTTTTTTTTTAATTGCCCTTGCAGGGTAGAGCCCATAAGAGTTTGTGACATACTTATGGTTGTGGTTAGTGGTAGACAACTCTAGCTGAGCGGCACAGGTGATTATGTCTGGTTAAATAAAAATTTGGTGAAGATGCTGCAGTGTTGCTGATTTGTTAGTCCATTGGTGTTTACTCAAAAAGAGTCCATTGGTGTTTACTCAAAAAAGAGGCCTAGAATATTTCTTCAGGGCGCCCCCACCACCTCTCTCCTCCCTTCCTCCCTCCCTTTCTGATGCAGTCAATCATAATATGATCCATCTGAGTTCTCCCTTTATGCCTTGCTCTCCTTATAACAGTGGTAAGGTAATAAATTCCAGTGCCAGTCTTGCTGCCAATCAAGACAGACAAGTAGCACTCTCAGATCCATGTATTGAATCCCATAAATGACGACATCCCAATATGTCCTATAAATTTGATGGTTTTTTTAGCGCAAAAACTTTAAACCAAGTATAATTTGGTCCTATAAAGATACTCGAGACACTTATTCAAACGATGGATATGAGGGGAAAAACACTCCAGTTATTAATGTCTCACCACTAGCAGATGTCCACAATCCAAATATTTCTACAGATCATTCTTCTCATGCCATGCATGCAAAGTCACCCAGTGTTAACGATTTGTCTACCATAATTCCTAATGACAATCTTCACATTGCCTCAGAGAGAAATGAGCATGTGCTGAACGTCCTATTTACAATTTCATCTCATGTAAGTCCATTTCTCCTGGTGCATCGGGCTTTCCTGTCATCAGTATCCTCAGTTAGTGTTCTTCCAGTATTTATCTCACAACCTAAGTTAAGAGGCTAAGACTGACGGAATGAAAGCTCCTTGAAAAAAAGAAAAAAGATAAAAATTAAAGATGCAAGCTTGTTGGTTTGCCAGAAGAAAAAATGTTGTGGGATGCAAGTGGATGTTCACTTTCAAATTCAAATCAAATGGTGCTATTGAGAGATACAATGCTCGATTGGTGGCAAAAGCCGCCAAAAGGGTTTACCTAGAAATATGGAATTGATTCTCTTGATACTCATGCACCTGTTGTAAGTAGAATTCAATTCGGGTTTTGTTATCTCTATCTACTAATAAATCATGGGCACCCCATCAGTTAAATGTTAAAAATGCTCTCATAAGGAGATTTAAAAGAATTAGTGTATATGGCTCTTCCACTAGGATTCATACCTTCAGCACAACCATGGCTAGTTTGCAAATTAAAAGAGATATATACAGTGACAAGAAACAACCTCATGCAAGGTTCGACGAATTTAGTTAGGCAATGCTAAAATTTGGGTATTCTAATGTCTAAAGTCATTCAAACCCTACTTCGCTTTCCAAGAGTATACATATTGCATTGTTATTAAATATGCTGATGATTTGGCTGTTACAAAGATCCAAATGAGGAGCACGCATTAAAATCATTTCTTGAGAAAGATGGACATTAAAGATTTGATACCCCTGAAGCAGCTTTTGGGCATCAAAGTTGTTCGGTGACAAAATGGCACCATTGCATCTCACAGTAAGTATACCTTCGATTTACTTCGCAACAATAGGCATCTTGGTGTGCATCCAATAAACACCTATTGAATAGAGAAGAAATGCCTTTGGGACACAGTTGTGGAGTGAATGGGTAAGAAATTAAGTTCGTGGAAAGGAAGATATTTGTCTATGGGAGGACGTGTTGTCTTAATCAAATCAGTTTTGTCAAGCATTCCAATTCATTTTCTTTCTTGCTTCAAATGCCCTAAAAGTGTCTATCGCCAAATTGAGAAAATCCAGCGTGATTTTCTTTGGAATGATTCTGTTGAAAATAGGAAGTATCTTTTGGTTCAATGGGAGGAGGTTTGTAAACCCTTAGCTCATGGTGGATTGGGTATTCGTTCTATTGAAAAGGTTAATAAAGCCTTGTTGGGAAAGTAGTTATGGAGGGTGAGGGATCCAGGCCAGGGATTTTGGAGGCGGCTTTTATTGTGTGAATATAAGTTGGGTAATGGAGGTTGGTGTGTTCCTAACCGAGATTACAAGGTTTCAGGTTTATGGAGGTCTGTTGTTTCTGTTCAAGAGGATTTTGCTTCTTGGATTCACTACAAGATTCATAACGGTCATCGTGTTAAATGTTGGCATGATGAGTGGTGTGGGCAGCTTGTATTGAAAAATCAATTTCCAAACTTGCTTTTGGTGGATCGGAGGCAAGATGCTTTTGTTGCTGAAAATTTTTGTGGTTCTGGAAAAGGTGTAGTTTGGAATTTTTCGTTTCAAAGAAATCTGAATGACATCGAAATTTCTGATTGCTACTGTGCTTGGCATTCTTGACAAGGTCTATGTGTCAATTGGCAGAGAGATGATGAAAGGCTTTGGAAACATGCCATAAAAGGTCCATTTTTAGTCAAGTCTTGTTTATAATGTTTTGGCTGACAATTAGTCAATGGGTGCCCTATGGGTTTAAAGGATGAGGAAACGGCTCATCATTTGCTAATTCATTGCCAGTTTGCTTATAAAGTTTGGATGGCTATGTTAAATTTCTTTGACATGAGTTGGGTGATGCCTAAGAATGTAGAAGATCTTTTTCTTCAATGGCATCCACGAAGTATGTCTATTCGCGGCAATATTTTGTGGAAATTAGTTGCTTATGCTATGGTGTGGAAATTGTGGTTGGAGAGGAATAAAAGAATGTTTACCAACAAGAACAAATCTGTTGAGGGAGTTGTTGAGTCCATCGTTTGGACTGTGTCGGAATGGGTATGTAATAGTACAGAATTTATTGGAATCTCTTTGGAAGATCTTAATCGGTCTTGGGCAGCTATTATAAAAGAAGGTTGGCATTCTAGAATTGTGCAAACACAGGTTTGGAATCATCCCCCGCCTGGTACTTTTAGGTTGAACTTTGATGGTAGTTTCATTCAAAGTGGTCAACGAGGAGGTATTGGTGGGGTCATCAAAGATTGGAACGGTCTAATTATTAGAAACTTTTCTAGGCCAGTGGGTTCTTCAAATGCAGACAAAGTTGAGTTGTTTGCTCTTCTAATTGGGCGTCGTGAGCGGTGTAGAATTGGAGGTCTTAATCCTCTCAGTGAAGGAGATTCTTTTTCTTCTATCCAATGGGGCTATTCATCCTCGGAGGCTAACGGATTGCGTGGAGGAGGTGCAAGATATTTTAAGTTGGTTGAGTGCTTCTTTCCATCATGTTTTAAGAGAAGTTAAAACTATGGTAGATGGTCTGGCGAGGGAAGGAGTTTTTCGCACTTCTATTTCTTTTAAAGTATAAGTTTTTTTAGGTGTTTTCCCTTGTTCGTTGTAGTTTTCGGTAGTTCTTGTTTCTGTTCTTTTGCTTGGTGAAATAAAGTTTTATCTTTTTTCAAAAAAAAAAAACACACCTATTGAATAGAATCATCTTAGATATGAAAGTGCTGATCATTTACCTAATCTCGGACTATATCAATAGTTGATTGGTAAGCTGTATATTTGGCAATCATTAGACCTTAAGTAATCAGTGTGGTCAGTCAATTTACGCATTGTCCACTGTCTGGTCAAATAAATTTGTTAATAGAATTCTGCAATATCTAAAGAAATTCCTAGGGTGTGTCATATTGTATGTAAATCATGGTCATGTTGATGTTGAAATATACACAAATATTGAGTAAGCAAGTTCATATAATGATCAAAGATTAACTACTTGGTAGTGCTCTCTGGTACATGGCGAGCTAGTCAAATGAAAGAGCAAGAAACTTTCGGGGGCTCAGTCAAGTGCAAACACTGGGTATTGAGCAATGACAGCCCATGGAGTTTGTTAACTCTTGTGGCCAAGGAAATTGTTGAACGTTAGGGATGTAGATTCCTCTTCCTACAGCGCTTCATTGTGACAAAATGGAGGATATTCATATCTCTTCTAATCTATTCTACCAAGAGTGCACAAAGCATTTCATATCTCTTCTAACTACTCTACCAAGAGTGCACAGAGCATACTGAGGTAGACCGTGATGTTGTTCAAGAAAGTTGTTTTAAAAGAAGCCATGTGGACCATCTCGCAGATTTTGACTAGATGGACAATAAGTAAAAGTTATCTTCAAAATAAATGTGGGAAATTGGGCATGACTGATATTCATACTAAAACTTGTGGAATATCCATTAGGTTTTTGTATCCATGATTCTTATGAGGGGTGTTTTTGTAATTAACATGCAAGTTTTATATAAAAGGTGTAACAGAATCATCTGAAAGAAACACACATCTTTCCTTATCTTCCTAATCATTCATCTCTTTCTTCCTCTTCTTTTCTCATCTCTTTCAGCTCGCTTAATTAATCAACTCCGTCACAGATGGGCCTGTGCAGGCCCGGTCTTACGGGAGTGGACCTGGCAGTCCTGAGCAGTCTTCTCAGGGGATTGGATGCATCTGCAGTTCATTTCATAAGGTAAAATGTAGGAAACCAATCCCTATCAAATATATTAAATCTTGTTAGTCACTTGAAGATCTACTCGTTGATCCTTCACTATTAACCCATTTGATTAAGACCCCTTTTGTAGGAATTCTTAAAATTTTAGTATCAATTAGCCAATGTGCCCATAGAGCCATGAGTTTTAAGGAGGCTGCTTAACAAACAGGCATAAATGCAGATCTAGCTATTTATAATAATGAGAGGGGGAAACCATTGTACAAAAAAGGTATATGTTGCAAAAATAAACATATTGTAATCAGATGAGTGCAAGAAGTGGTGAGTTCAAGAGCTGTGACTCGTGTGCTCATTTGCCAGATAACCATAAAGGCTATGGAAAGTTTGATTTCTTCAAGAAAGTTTTTCAGGCTTCTTCTAAAGGGTGGAAAGGCATCTCTAACCCACCCAACAGGTCCATTGCCTAGACTGGAAATAGATTTGAAATATGCCAAACTTCAGATTATAATCAGGATACAACCCAACCCAAGTAGCCAAATGGGTGGGGACAAGTTCAAGTTGAGTTACGGATGACACTTGGGTTTAGAGTTAGAACCCACAGGGGAACTCGAGGTGAAAGTGAGGATTAAAAGGAGCTAACTCGGTGTGGTGTGTGTCCGCACACGTGTGCGTATCAGTTTTAGAGTTGAAACAATATTGTCAAATTAGAAGCAGAGGAAGGAAAAATCACACACACGCACACACGCACGCACGCACGCACGCACACGCACACACACACAGAGTCAATCTAGCTAAAGCATTTTACATGATTAGAAAGCCATGCCCAACACTGTTCTGATATATAAAACTTCAACTCACTTGTTCACATCTGGATGATAATTCCTGGCAAGTTTCCTATAAGCTGAAGATCAAGAATGTTAAGTTCATTAAAGACAGGATCAATTATGTGAATATTGATAAATGCAGCAAGGGTAATGCTCTGCATTATTTTTGTCACTAAACTACAAGAAAGAATGCAGAATACAAAGAGAGATTTGCATGCAACCACATAAGTTTTCAATGTACAACAGGAAAAGAAAGAGAATGCACAACAATTGTGAGAACCCTACACTTAAAGAAATTTGAGAAACTGTTTGCCCAAAATATAAAGATGGTTCAGGGGCCGATCAGCCTGAAATGATCCAGTGTGCATGACATACCACTTTGGCCTATTTGACATGTTGGTGAATCATCTTAATTTTTTTTTTTTTTTTTTTGTACCGTTAACCATCTTGACTTTATGGGAAGGGAGATGCAGTAATCAGGACCAACAGTTCTTTTTGTGTGAACCCCAGAGCCCATGTCGGTGCAGTTGTGCTGCATTTCATTTTCTGTAGAGTTATCAACGTGGAAAAGGTAGGCATTGACGTGGAACAGGAGTAACCAAATATTATTTCTCTAACTTGGGTCCATAAGGGCTAGTTTGGTAAAAAAACTTGTACAGTCAAGTCAAGTAGAATCCTGTGGCAACGGTCAGTAAATCGACTTTACTGAGTTTGGTTGGAAAAAGAGGGAATAATGACTCTGGGGCACCAACTTTACCATCAAATAAGTACTGGATGGGATCTGCTCTCTTTACTTTTTGACGCCTCATCTACCCAGTTGTACGTCAACCTGGAGCAGATCTTTTAGCCAAAGATTGCCTCTTCCCCAACTATCCCATCGTCTATAGTGCCTTGGGGCTGGCCTTAGACCAAAGGGGTTTAATGGCTACTATTCTTCACAGATAGGCAATGGTTGAGCTCCGGGTGGGAATGGTTATCAAAACTAAAGGTTAACTATCAAACAAAGCAGATGGTATGTATGACATATTTAGGTCATCAAAAGAGACAGGGTCCTTCCCTTTTTATAGATGATCTTCCGGATTTTGCTGCCTTCACTACGAGTGCAACCAGACGCGATGGCAGGAAATCAGACCTAAAATCAACCGATTTTTGTGCGTCACCAGGTGACTGAATTCCCACAGCCTCCAGTCAGTCATGCCTTGCTGATTTGTTGTGATCACAACTTAAAAGCAGATTTTAAGTTCATTGATAGCATATTTACTCCTTCAATCCGCTCCAAATTTGATCAAACAGCATAGTACATACAGATTCTTTGGTTGTTCAAGGCGCCAACACCCGCTCATGATGAGAATCTGACTCTTGCATGTGGTAATAGATTTGGGGCAGAAATTCAACGATCGGTGGATTTGGTATTTACTCCTCTGAAAATCAGTTTCAGAGGCATTCAATCAGAGTGAGGCAGAACACCGCCGTAAAAAACCATGACCGTTTGAACTACTCAACATAGGGAAACCCTCTATAAGAACCATCCACAACGCAGATAGCGATGCAGCACTTTCGGGACTCATTCGCCGGATACAATGGCTTCCGACGCTGTGGACAACATGTCAATCGAGCATCAAGGTATCCGCTTTAAACTAACACTCACTGAAACTCATTCTCAGTTTTTTGGGTGAATAAGCCATGTCTGATTAAATGATAATAGGTTATTACATACATGATGCTACAAAATGCATGTCCCTTCACTTTCACTTCTCAATAGGGCATGTGTTTCCTAACAAGGAATGATCGGCAAATATGGCTAAAAACTTGATGGATATTTGATATAACTGTATGTGGAAACACTCTGTCAACTAGTGAAAGAGATGTTCCAATTGTAGGAGAGGTTTTGTTGGTACATCATTTTAAAGGTCGCTCCGTCCATAGGGCGACTTCCATAACATGTGATTTATATTGGTCAACTGGATACCTAATACCGTCTTATTTCCACTATTCATACAACTAATTGGTTTCTATGTCACAAGATCTTCGAAAAATTTTGAGCACTAGTTAGTACCATCAAACTTCATTTCAAAGGGTACTTAAACATGGAGGGTGCACGAACGTTTGCTACCAGTTCAAATAAGAGGAAGAGGGAAACAAGAAATAAGAAAAAGAAGGCTGTGTTGGTAGTTCTGTGGGCTACCCTTGCAGCCTAGCAAATGCAGGTTTGGGCTGCGGCTGCGGTAATCTTCAACTCGCAGAAAAAATCAGAAAGCCAAAAACAGAAGTCTGTTGGGAGAGCACACTATCTGTCAACACTAACAATGGGTAGGGATGAGGATTGCATTAGCCAGCTAAGATTGAACAAAAACAGCTTCGATTACCTCCGTGAACTTCTAAGAGTTAGAGGGCTACTCAAAGATACTCGTCAGGCAACCGTTGAGGAAGAGGTTGCTGCGTGTTTGCACATCCTCGCTCATGCAGTGAAGAACAGAACGATCGCCTCGAGGTTTATGAGGTCGGGTGAAACAGTCAGCAGACACTTCCATGGAGTCCTAAACGCTATCCCCAAATTTCATTCGACAATCAGGGGAGCATACGCCAAGAGGTCCTACCGGTTTTGAGGTACAATATTGTTAATCTAATTTGACTGCTATTTGCCATATTCAAAGGAATGAGTCTCACTTTATGCGAATTGGCAAACAGGATTGCATCGGCACTATTGATGGTACACACATTCCTGCATTCCTTCCACTAGAATCACAGCCTTCATACCGAAATCGGAAGGGAACGTTGTCACAGAACGTCCTGGCAGCATGCAGTTTCGACTTGAAGTTTCAGTATGTGCTGCCAGGTTGGGAGGGATCGGCAACTGACGCACGAGTCCTCCACAACGCACTTTCACGGGCTGATCCACTAGTTGTGCCCCCAGGTAAGTCTTTACGTCTATATATGTTTCCATAGGAATGAGTGGATCCACAGTACCTATTACTAGAATGTAACAACTCATTATCCTCTCGTTTGGAATAGGCCGCTACTATCTCGTGGATGCTGGCTTTGCAAATGCACCGGGGTTCCTAGCGCCATTTCGTGGCGTCCGGTATCATTTGAAGGATCACCGCGGGCAGACACCGGAGAATGCGAAAGAACTGTTCAACAAACGGCATTCACAGGCTAGGAATGTCATCGAAAGGGCATTTGGCTTGCTGAAAGGCCGCTTTGGTATTTTGCGAGTAGCCCCACAGTATGAATTCAAACATCAGGTGTCAATTGTGCACGTTTGCTGCACATTGCATAATTTCATCCTTCATCAGAAACAAGGAGGGTTACCAGATGGGGATGAGATGGAGGCATCCAAAAATGGTGATACTGACCTTAACTATGAGCCAGCAAATGAGATTGATCTTGCGAACGTATTCAGGCCGTATACCCAGCGAGAGAGGGATGAGTAGCATGCATTCCGGGATAATTTTGCGCACAAGCTGTGGCAAGATTATCAGTTTAGTAGGATGGAAAGAATATATTAAGACTGAAAATTATGGACATTGCTGGTTTTACATGTTTATGTTTATCGTTTTTCTGTCAATTACTAGATGTTGCAGTACTGTGTCGATACAGACTTATGATATTTAGCGAAGGACCATGCACTGGATATGAATGACATTTGACATGAAATGTTGTTCTATTTGTTTTTTGTTTATCCACAATACCTTCTTGTGGTACATTCCATTCGTTGTTCACTCAACTCACTAATATCAACAATTGACTTTATTTAAGATAGTTGTTCACTGTTCACTGTTGTGTTTGATCTGTTTTGCCCATTTAAGTTAAATGTTCACTATTGACTTTGATGTAAATAGCCTCATCAAAGCCATAGAGAAAGAACTGTGTATTTAATGTGGAGATGGATGAACTACTCTTGGAGCTCATGCTAGAGCAGGTAGCAATGGGACGGAAAGAGGACAGGGGCTTCAAGGACAAGGCTTATATTGCAGTTGCCAAAAAGATGACGGAAGCTAATGTGGCTAGCAGGGTCTTCACAGAGACCACAATCCGAAACCATTGTAAGAATCTTAAAAAGCAATATGCCGTGTGTACAAAGTTGTTAAATGCATCCGGCTTTGGCTTCGATAATGCGACGAAGCGCATCGTGGCGAGTGATGAAGTATGGAGAGACTGGATTTTGGTAGGATTACCATTATGATGCATATGTTTAATACTGTTATAAATTATTATCAATAGCATCATCGTTTAAACACCGCAGGGACATCCAGACGCACATTCGTGGCGTTCAAAGACTATTGACTACGACAAACTTTCCAATGTCTTTGGCCGTGATGTTGCAACCGGTCACTTTGCCAGGTCATCCGTCAATGCCATGCCAATGCGTGACTCCCAGTCAAGAACCAACACCCATGCATTGTCCGGAAATGCTGAAATCTTCTCGGATCACCTCGTGGAGGAAATGCGCATGAGCACAGGTGGTGGGGAGGGTTCTACAGGCTCACGAAAACGCAATAGGAAGGGAATTGGTATGACAGAATTCATCACCGGTTTTAAGGAAGCATCCGGGGTTATCAGTAATGCGATTGAGGAGGTCGCTCGTAAGATGTTGGAGCCGTCTGAGCGCCTGTCAGAGATAGTTGCAGCTGAATTGGATAAAATCCAGGAGCTTTCCCCTGCTGATCTGGACATAGCGCATGAATGGTTGAACAATAGTGCAGATAGTTCGACAGCATTTCTCCATTCAAAGGACAAGTCGGCCTGGATTTTCCGCCGCCTAGATCACATGCATAGGGAGACTGGTCTCTGATAAATCCTCGGAATGGAAACCAAACAATTCGTTCCAAATGGCCTGGATTTTGTGTTGACAAACTTGTTGGAAATGTTTAACTAGATTGTTTAATTTGGCACTTTTTTGTATTAATAGGGACTTAGCTTTAACTCCTGCATCATCTCACATGTGGCATTGAGGACAGTTGCAACAGGTTTTATATAACTCTATAGACGGTTTGTATGGTAGATGGCTGTATGAACCTGTTTTGTTACATGCATTCTATGCTGCATTGTTTTAATGTTAATTGTGCATTGTTTTAGGCGACGCACTTGCAATCTTCATACACATTATCAATTAAAAAGGTTGCATTCTTCATACACATTATCAATTTCGATGGTGTGTGTGCAGTTGCAGTCAACGCTATGTGAATTCTCCTTTTGTAAAATGTGTTGCAGGCAATGGGATGATGTGCTGGAGTCTAAATGTTGAATAGAAACTGCTGTGGTTCTATCTTCAAACAACAGGTTGGGTGATTTACATTATTTATATACAAGCAATGAGCATAGCTGACACCAATTTCTTCCCTTTATAATAAATCTTTAGCCAAACTGCTTACAGGTTGCTGACTGGCGTGTCACTTTAATTTGTTGTTTTCCCTCCCATCATTCGTACAAAGATTGGGGCTATAAATAGGAAGGGTAAGGCGCCTTGACTGCTGCTTGTTCCTGTATTTCAGATTGGCTGCATAGTGATGGCAAAACAGGCAAGTGCCCTGCCCCTTTCCTTTCTCACCCTTGTTCTCCTTTGCAAGCATTCTCCACACTTACCACCCCCTTCCCCTACAAATACTGTGTTGTTTATGTATTTATGCCACCCCTGTAGACTGAAAGAGATCCTTTCTAAAACTTCTATTCCCTTTCATCCAGTTATGATGACTCATCTAACATTTGATGATTATGTCATACGTGTCTATAATATCCATTATGCGTAATTGCAGCATGTCACATTCCGGATCCTCAAGTGCTGGAGCAGTACCCAGATGTCGTTGTGGAAATGGTGAGATGAGACTCTTCACATCACACACCAAGTCAAATCCAAATCGGAAGTTCTGGGGGTGTCCAAAATGGAGTGTAAGTGTGATATTTGCTGCTTTTTTTTTTAAAACCAATGGAATTGGATAAAAATTTTCCAAGTATAATATCCTATTAAAGTCCTTTTGTAAAATTCATCTGTAGGAAGGATACGGATGTGGTGCTTTTCGATGGAAAGATAGAGGATCGGTAGAGCACATCTCAGATGCGGATGTAGCGGCATGCGAACGAGTTGACACGCATGTTGATATGCAGAAGCTATCATCCAACGTTGACGATTTGTTGACAGAGATTCAGACACAAACTCGACTTGCTCAATTGGCATTGGAAGGAAAAAAAGAGAAGAAAAAAACGGTGGATGCACAGCATATGTACATTAAGCTGATTTTCTATGTTCTGTTGGTCATCGCTGTCCTTCAGTTTGTTGGATTAGCAATGTAAGAAACAGTAGTTGCTACTAGCAGTATCAACTCATATTAATATATGGGGATAGTACATGTATATTGGAACGAAATCCTGGAGGTCATTTTGGAATCCATGTTCTGGGATATATGTAACATATGGTTATAATATGTTGAATTAAAGCTATTTGGTAGGATCACAGATACCACTTATAATTGTGCATTTGCTTTGAAAAATCACAATGTCATCCGAGATGTTCCAACTGAAAACGAATTGGCATCTAATTGTTAGAGACCAACTCATGTTAATATATGGGGATAGTACATGTATATTGGAATGAAATCCTCCCAGGGGAGGTCATTTTGGAATCCATGTTCTGGGATATATGTAACATATGGTTATAATATGTTGAATTAAAGCCATTTGGCAGGATCGCAGATACCACTTATAATTGTGCATTTGCTTTGAAAAATCACAATGTCATCCAAAACATCAACTGAAAAGGAATTGGCACTACACTTTTCACATGGAAACATGGAAAAACGATGGAAAACAGAACCATGTCTCGCTATAAGAAGTTGGAAAACAGAACCATGTCTCGCTACCGCGAAAAGAAACCAGACCAAGGCCTCGCTAGTGCGTTGGATCGCTATACCGAGTCCAGGCCTGGCTAGTGCATTGGATCGTTATACCGAGTCCAGGCCTCGCTGTATCGAGTGATCGCTACATCAAGCAACATCCAACGTGTCCAGCGCTGTAGCGCCACTCATGACAGGGATTCAAATAAGAAATTTGGTTTTTCTAATGGGTATTTTCGGAACACACTAAAATTTCTTTTATAAAAGAAGGGACCATGACTCAAGCTGCTGGAAAAGTACAGAAAGGGAAGATTGCTGGGGCTCTCAAACTTCCAGGCTCGTGCTCGGAACACACTCAACACAGTGAAAGGGCAATTCATACACGTCTTCCGCATATGTATTCAATTTCTGTTTATAAAAAGCCCATCTGTGTATAAAAGGAGTAGTTTCCAGCTATATGGCTAAAATCATCCCCTGTTTTTTCCTTTGTGTGTGTGTTCCATTTTTTTTTTTTTTTTAATTTTTTAAACTTTTTTTTTTGGCTTGTGGTGGGGGCGGCCAGCATCCAACATATTTGATTACCTTTTGTTTCACTAAAATTTGAACTGTCATGTAGTTCATGTGGCATTTTTACATATATGCTTTATTACTTATTTGGTAACCATTTGGATGGATCAATTTTCTTTTTAAAGTGTTTACTGTATCTCTTTAACTTTTCTTTGTTTCAATGGTTGAGATGATATGAATTCACAGACGGATGGATGTAGGAACTTCTTATATCAGCACTCTTGAACGTTGTGGATGTATACCCAGTGCATGGTAAGTGTTTGTACAAATGCCCAGGAGAAAACTTACACCGTTGTAACACTAAAATTTGAAATGTCATGTAGTTCATGTGGCATTTTTACATATATGCTATATTACTTCTTTGATAACCATTTGGATGGATTAATTTTTTTCTTTTAAGTGTTTACTGGTTCACTTACTTTTCTTTGTTTCAATAGTTGGGATTATATGATTTCACCATATGAAGGCATTTCTATAAAATTATGTCATGCACGTTGTGGATGTATACCCAGTGCACATTAAGTGTTTTATGAATTGTCCAGGAGAAATCTTACACCTTTGTTTCACTATTTTATATATAATTTGACTTTTGATGGTACAGAATGCCTCCTAAGACTTACAAAGGGAAGCGACCGGCTGGGGCTTCCCCTGAATTCAATACTGAAAGGTTCAAAAATGATGCTTCTGCTCAACGGTTTGAAGCAAGATTCAAAAATCGCACAGTTATATTTGAGAGAATAGTGGTGCAGTCCGATCTAACAGCTACTCCATTTTTGCACTGGCTTCGTCTTAATCATTGCAACGGTCTACTGAACTTGATTGATGAATGCTTTGAGGACTGGGTGCGGGAGTTTTACTGCAATATATTTGATGTCTCAAGTAGTAGTTTCAAGACCTACGTCCGGGGAAAGACACTGCAATTGGATGCAAATAAGATTGCAGCTTTACTAAATCTTCGGAGACCTGCTCCAAGATCGTATCCATTCGTTGAAGCAGATCACATTGATCAATATGTGGATCAGGTGGCTACCGTTCTATGTGGTGAACCCAAAGTATGGATTAGACCCGTTCTGTCCATATCCGAGATAACAACTGATTACCGACTGCTCAACATGTTTGTCTGCTCAAACATTGAGCCTAGAAGCCATCAATCTGATCTTCTCTATTCTCAGGCTTTCCTTCTATACTCCTTGAGCACGGGCACCTCAGTGGACATTCCACTGACTATACTTGATTCGATGCTGCGAATCTACCATGAGCCACGGAAACTGTCTCTTCCATTTGGTGCAATGATCTGCAAAATGATGATCGAGGAGGGTTGCGCAGCTTACACCCATGAATTGCCCGTCTGTCGAAGACAAAAAATAGACAAGAGGACCATTGCAATGTCGGATACACATGTGCCTCGACGTCCTCGAGAAGGGCAAGCCCCAGTCCCAAATGATGATGCAGATGCATATTCGATTGAAAATCGGCTCGATGCGATTCAAAATGCTGCGTATGATCAGTCGATCCAGATTGAACAAGGAGCAGGTGTCGATCCAGATTGAACAACTCCAGGAGCAGGTGGTAACAAGTTTTGCTGAAATTCGTAATCAGATGAACGAAATGTTCAAACATCTTCGTCGAAAATGAAGCACCTTCTTTGTGAATTTTATTTTATGCTTTAATATTTGTTATCCATGTCTATGTGTTGCATGTATTAAAATTCTCTTGCTCCAGATTTCTCTGCTTTAGAATCTTGTTTGGTTTAACATTGTATACCCTATTATCTAATGAACTCGATCCATCCTAAAATATCGTGGCATTCAAAGATTTGACAAATTCTACTGTGCTACGACCTTAATTCCCGATGCTGTGTCTCCAACGTGTGCAGCTTGGAAAGGAGGCAAACATGTTTTTATCTAAATTAAAATTATCAGATTTTATGTTTATAATAAGGTCTTTGCAAAATCAAAATCTCAACAGAAAAAGTCATCCTGAGGTGTGCTAAAAAGTGTTCTAAAGAAGGGTTCCCAGCTTGGTTGGGGCAGACTTTCGGTCCATGAAGTCAAGGTCCATGCTACAAATCGCTATAGTGAAGAAATCCCAGATTTCGTCGCAGAACCAAGTCTCGTTACAGGGAGAGCCATACTGGCTAAAGCGAGATATTACATAAAAATGCGGACACAGAAGGAGGTCTCGCTACATCCAGACCCGGGCTCGTTGGAGCGCTTGATCGCTTCAGCGATAACAGACCTCGCTGTAACGACTTCATGCTATAGCGGCATCTCCTCCTCATTCCTTGGGATATAGCGCCATTCAACGGAGGGTTGTTCGTCCGTTTCACCCAAGATGGTTTATTTACCCATCAAAACCTCAACTCATCCAGCACTACTAGAAGATGGAAACCAAATCCATTCCTTGGATTCCTGTCACTATTTCTAACTCAATCAACAATTGACTTAAACCACCCACCAACATTATCATTTGTTTGTCATTGTCATGAAACCACCACCATGTAAATGATAAGAAAAGTAGGCAGAAGTGAAAGAAGCTTTCTTTTATTCCATATCAGTGTTGATACATTTCCCCGAAGAAAAGTAGAAGAAGATGAAAACAAAAATGATCAAACCAGAAGCTGAAAGCGTGTAACAGCACCCACAACTGTTAGCTCTAATAACGGAATCAATCCAATCTAACTAGTCCAGATTTCACTAATCCGCAATAGGGTTTCTTGATTATCACTTTCTGCAATCTGGGGCAACTTCTCCTTGTTCTCTTTTGCATCCCCAAATGAAGAACAGGTGCCTCTGTTTATAAGGTTGCTGTTATATGGAGGGTGGTCTTCTCCAGCAATGATCACAACTACGTTCAGATCCAAGGGTTGTGGTGTTTTGATAGATTCTGCCACACAGGGCCACAAAATTGATCACTGCTTTATATTGGGAGGGTGGGCCTTTATAAGTGGTATAAGGAAAGGGTTTGTGTGTGGAATTGGAAACAGTCTGGATGACTTCCGTAGCATCATATACTTGCAGAAGATGGCGGGCCCAACTTTGTAAATGGGCGGGATGTGAATAGCTACTTTTAACTGATTGAAAAGTTGATAACTTCACGCCTTGGGAACAAAGGCCGTTGTTCGTCCAAACGCGGCGTGGTTAAAAAGATACGGACGACACTTTATCGCATGTCACACTATTTAACGTCACAGTATGAGGTATACTTAATTTTACTATGCTAGTGTTCAACCAAACTAGCCTTAAGGAAGTGATGAAGGATCTTCCATCTGAATTCTCACTTTTTGTGAATCTTAGGAATCATCACCTACAGTGGTCTTGGAGACATCATGTATTTAAATTACCTTAGATCTATTGATTTTGAGTCAAAATTTATTACTCTCTCTTTTTCTTTTCTTTTTTTGCTTAAGAGAGATCACAGCATTTTCAAAATATATTTTCATCAAATTACTTACAAAGGAAATTATTACATGGATTCTCATTCATAAAACTAGCATTCAGACTTCTTTTAATGTCTATATCTACAAGGTTTGAGGTTTTTTTTTTTTTTTTTGTAGAAAAAAAATATTCAATAAAATAGTTCTTTATTGTAAAAAAATAATTTATAAGATCGTATTTTGTGTCCTTATCTTCCACATAGGCCTTAACAACATTTGAATCCATAATTTGTAGGCCATAATTTTTTATTATATTTATTTTCAGATTTATTGTAATATCATCATCAACATCATCATCGTCATCAAAGCCTTGTTCCAACTATGTTGGGTCAGCTGTATGAATTATTTTTTGCCATTACAATTTATCATTGGCCAAATCGTCCGACAAGTTGCACATCTTCATATTTATCCTTATGACTTTCATCCATGTACTCTTCAGCCTACCCTATTTCTTTTGAGGGGCAATCAACCTTAATAGAAAAACTTTTCATTACTAGCACCATTATTGGCCTATGTTTGGCATGTCCAAACCATCTCAAACGAGGCTATCTTAATATATCACTTGTTGATGCTACCTCTACTGAATGTGCTCATTTCTTATTATCTCATAGTTTTACCATGCATCCATTTCAACATTCTCATATCTACTATACTCATTTTTCACACATGTTTTGGCCAAAATTTTACTCCATAGGTCATAACTAGTCTAATCATTGTTTTGTAAAAAATTGTCCTTCAACCATGTTGGTATATGCTTATCGCAAAGCACTTCAAAAGCAAGTCTACACTTCAATCCAACTCTTACTTCAACATCCTCAACCATCTAGCACTCAGTTATTGTAATATGACATCATAAAAAATTATTAGTATTATAAATCATTAATGAAACATTATTTTTTGGCTTCTATCTTCCATCTAGACCATATAACTTCCTAAATCTATATGTTGTTTAGCCATAAATAAAATTTTTCATAGATATTATTTTTAAATTTACCATAATATTATATAATAAAATTAAGTTCTATAAAAATATCAAAACAAACATTATTTTTGAGGTTACTATGTTACGAGACAACGAAAATCATGTTTTCTTTTTAAATAAGATATGCATGAAATAGATCTTTCTCGGACATATGGTCGGGATATTGAAGACACTAGAATCAAAATTGAATGTCTCCACTATGAGAAAGTAGTGGATGGAAGTGATTGAAACATCCCCAAACCCCATAGGTCAAGCTAACTTGCTAAATATTCGAATGTACCCATGGCCATAAATAAGGAAATGCAGCCACTCTTGAATGTATGAAAACAGAAGAAATTCATCCAAGAGCAAGAAAAAATACTGAATGGGAAAAATGTCTCGAAGAAGATTTTGGGACTAAGGAAGAAGAGGCAATGTCATCTGGTGATGATGACAATCATCATCCAGAGTGGCCCAGCTCTATATAGACACTGAGTTTTCTATTCATATTCCCAACCTTAAGAGCCACAGCCATCAAGTTCATGCAATGAGAAAGATCCTCAATCGTCCATGAAACAGCAGATATTCATATGGATCCTTTGGTTTTCACACTCTTATCAGCCTACGCAGAAGGATGCATCCTACACAATGTTCTACATAGTACTGATCTTCATTCATCTAGCTAAATTCTCACACTCCCAGACAGATTCTTCTAATTCATGTCTCTCAACTCGTAAGTCCTCAATTGACATCCTGTTGTGTTGACTTGAATATTATCAACTTATCACATTTTTTTTAATAGCTAATTAGTTATTGGTTAAAGATATTTACTTTATTTGCATAATGTATGGTTTTCGTAATTATATTCCAACAACTTTTAGCACATATATTTACTTTGTCATTGTATTTAAATAATACTAAACAATTTATGATAAAATAGAGATATATGATGTTGATGACTTCAAGAGAGTGATAATTTGCTTTTATAATGTGCCCTAATGAAGAAATAATAATGATGATAATAATAATAATAAAGCATCGGGTTCTAGAATCTTTCTTGGATTTTTGTATATTTTTTCAGATTTCTTTTGTAAAAGTAAAAGAAATTTACACATGATAAGCACAACAGTTGCAAATTGCAACATTCCAATTTTCAAGGTTGACCACAACACCAACAATGCATGTGAGAACCACAATTTTAAACCATGAGAGAATTTCTTTCCCTATGAAACTATTTTAAAGCAAACAAGAGAAATAGAAACTGTAAAACATTACTCAAAACAAGTTGCATTAAAATAGGAGAAAAATAGTCAAGAACGTCTTAGGGGATACACACACACAGACAACACAGAGAGAGACTTACCACTTTTTATTTCAGATTTGCTGGCATTTTTCGACACCCCAAGGACAGAATAGAAATCCTGTGTTAGAAAAGACTTTCACTTGAGATCACAAGTACAGGACTTGTTGAACTTTCATACCATGTAAGATAAAGTTGAATAACAGGTAAGTATGTTATGAAAGTACACCATCATAAACATTCTCAGCATCATGAAGTAATTGATAACAAAGTGAGAATACTCACACTCTCTGCTCTAACAACGAATTGTGCCCCCCTAATTCGGCGACAATTTTGAGATGATCGAGCATTGAAAGGGAAATGTAAAGAGTCTTGGGACAAAAAGCTTGCACATGATGACGCCAAATACTTCTCCTTGCTTGGATCACTATACAAACTAAATTACATATAATACAAATTATGCTCAACTAATCTAGAAATTTTCAAATTGCTTAAAGGAATTAATTTAAAAAATACAGATTGTTCACAAGAATAAATAAGAATAACAATAATATTATAGTGACACAGAAACTCCGAGTTTCCATTCCACCAATCTAGCAAGGCAAGTAGGTATTCGAGCCAATCATTTTAAAGAAAAAATAAAAAGAAATTGATGCAGTACAGAAGGTCCTGGGCCCCTACTGCATCAGGAATATTTTGCCAGAAGTTGTAACGGTAACAAGGTGAAACTTCCAAGCATGCTAAATATACTATCATTCATGTAGAAAACATCAAATTTACACCCCCACTAATTGGAGATCATGTGTCCTTATATCATTATAATTTTTTTTATCAAGTTATTACATGAGGATTGATATACTGCAAATGGGAAAGCCACCTGGCACTCTCGTGCAGTAATTTGAATTCAAGTGTAGGATACGAGAATGGCGAAGATCCTGATTGCAACTAACCTTTCTTGGGTTTCCTTCTATTTTATTGCTTACGTAACAAGAACCCACAACCTGAAGGTTGCAACTATGAGCACCTTCCAACTCTTCTAATTTGTCCAATTTTCATTAAAAAATATTACAGTTTATGTTTTTAGCATGAAAAACATAACAGAATGGAATGAGAAAGGAAACTGCAGCTTAGGAAGAGTTTGGGCTCTTTTTTTTTTTTTTATAATGAGTTCAGGCTTTGTTTCGACTAGGTTACTTTAAGAACTTCCAAATTGTAGGCAAATTACAGGGATTTTAGTGATGGGATAATTGAAAGAAAGGAGTCTCCACAAGATCTTCACAAGGCTCCAAGCCTTTAGAATCTGTACCAAATAAGGAACAAAAGAATCCACTATTGACTTGAGGATGGACCGCCACCAAGATCACAAAAGAGGAAGGGGTTTTGACCGTGTCGGATTTTCCTTCCTCATGCTTAAATTTTCAAATTTCCCCTACAGTGCTTCATACAACAAGTACACATGGTGAAAAGACCAAAATGCCTATATTTTTGTCATATCGCAAAATTATGCAATATCACAAAAATCTGAGCTTTTGATCAAATGGCTCTCTGCATTTACTTAAATAGGTTTCCGGAAACTACAGAAATGCCACAAACTAGAATTCAAACAGAAATGTTCTCAATATCATGAAAAAAAAAATCTCAAATCCGAAAACAGCAAAGATAGTCAATGAAACAGCAAAAAAATCGATCTAATATCGTTTTCAGCCTTCCCAAACAATAAACGTTTGAAATTTGATTCAAAACAGACCAGAGGATTAAACCCCAGTTCACCTCACCACATTTGCACCTCCTTTTCTTTTTATTGGTACACATTTGCACCTCCTCATTACAAGTAAAACCCACTTCTCTTTTTCATCCTTGATTTCATAAACCTCTCTCACATGAGAAGGACCAGAGCTTCTATTTCCTCCTAGGAATCCGATGAAGTGTGATAAAGTCCATAAAAAAACAAATGAAGGGACCGATCTGGTGTTTTGCTCTTTGTAATTGCAAGAAAGTAGTAGTTTTATTTCGATTTTATGGTTTCACGCATGCAAATAGGGACATGGGTTTTGTAAATATATAAAATCCAATTCCTTTGTCTTGGTTAAGGAGATTATTTTGAGGGTTCGATGCTTGGAATTATATAGAAGAATTGTGTTAGCCTTGCTTTCTATGCTTGGGAGTTGGGATTTAGAAAAGAGGGGTTGCGTTTATCATGTAGCTTTGCTTTGCATGCATGGGATATGGAAAGAAGGCCAGGGTTTCTGGTCTTTGGAAGTTATGCAAGAACTACAGACGAGAAGACGGGTGGAGTTCGGTGGAGGCTCTTCAGATGGGGGCAATTCAGAAGGTGTCATTGGTTTTGCAGATTGGTTGCAATCAGAGAACAAAGGAGAAGGCAACAAATATTTTCAGAAGGCTATTCAATTTTTTTTCTTTTTTTTCCAGTTTTTTGCAATGTTGCATAATACATATGCAATATTGCAAAAACTCACAAACTTTTGCGATATCACAAAAATATGGGAAATTTTATCATTTTGCAGCATGTACATTTATGACGCACTGCAGGGGAAGTTTTTAAATTTTAAGGATAAGGGGAGCATTTAACTGGTCATACGGTCAAAACCTCATTTGAGAGAAAATAAGTATTTCCATTGACTGAAATTAACGAGATTGCACGCATTTATAAGGAGGCCTGGATGTGCCACCCTATTATTCTCAATGGGATTTCTTTCCTTTTTCTTTCTGCATGGCAACATTTTTTTTTCTATATCTAACTAGATTTCTTATGCCAACTTGATTTGGAAGAAGATTCATATATAATAAAAAATAGTAACTTCCTAATTTGACAGGATGTCAAAATTTATGGTAAATTAAGGACATGCGAAAGATTCATATATAATAAAAATAGTAACTTCCTAATACGACTGGATGTCAAAATTTATGGTAAATTAAGGACATGCCTTAATTCAAACCTATGTGAATGGACTTGGCCCCCATGTTGGGGACATGGAGGTCGGTGGACCTTCTCTTGTTGGTTGAATCCATGGGTTGCATCACTTACAATCAATGCCTAGATGGTAGTGACACTTTCTTCCAAAATTAGCATTTTGTGTTGTTTTCAGACTAGAAAGTCACCTATTCATCCACCACTAGGTCCTCCTCAGGTTTTCATGCGTTTTGAGGACTACTTTGGACTTTGGAGGAGACCAGAGAGATAAAGATCAAGGCCTTTCTATAGCAGGAAAGAATGTCTTGAGAGACTCTTTAGGTAGCCAGTGTTCTGACAATCAAAAGCATATGGGAAATTGTTCAAGGTGTCAAATTTAATTGATCATTAATCTAATTGTCAATAGTAGAATTTTCTCTTTATTCTGTTAAACAAAGGGGAGAAATAGTACAAGAATGTGAAACATAAGAACAATATTAGCTATTCATAATCCACTTATTCTCTATTGATAGCAGCATCAATAGAGTGACAAATAAGACCAATAAAATCATATGAAGAACAAAGCCGATATATATCATACAAAATATATGTGTTCATAATTTTTATGTTTAATATATAACAGAGAAAAAAAATCCCTATCAATCATTTCAAGATTCAAAACTTGTATAGTAGCATCTACTTGTGCATTAGCTTATAATTCCTATATAATATCAAGTATACATCAAAGATTCAAATAAAGATATGCTAGTCAACCAAAACAGAAAAACCTGTAGCAGTCTATTTGGTCACTTTAAATATAATAATAATATATATAAAAAATACATCATCCTCATATGGATACAATGTGCCACATACAGCGAAGAAGTGATTCGCGCAAAAAGAAAATGAATGTAGGGAAAAAGACCAGACCTCTGCTCAAACACTCAAATCACACGGACATGCCTTCTCACTAAAACATCCCGAAAACTTAAGGATTCTTATCTCAATAGGTTTCCTTAGTCAAATGTTAGGATTCCCAACTCCCATGCATCGTATCGATTGAGTACCGTGATATGATATATGATATATGCATCTTACAATTCACGTTATCACTTGAATCCTATGATTCCTTCCAGATTTTGATTCACGATATAGGTAAGAAAGGTGTTCGTTGGATTTGATATGAACCGTATCGCAAATCCTATGATAGTAGCAACAAAAATGGTAGAAACTTTATGGTCAAATTGGAAAGAGTACCATCACCAGATACTCAACCATCACAAAAGATCTCGTGGCAATCATTACATTGGTTCAGGATCATATGACATATTGAATCCTCTCTAGAAAGAATTTCAATGGGAGAGTAGCACGAAAGCCCAAAAGAGCTCCTGGGCCCAAATGATGGACCCAACCATCCAACCCAGTCCTTTGGGTTCAGCCCACAAGTCCAATTGGCTGAGAAGCTACTGTGGCATGCTATTTTTATCTTAAGTTTCTTTAAGTAGGAATTGGTTCTAATTTATTGATTAATCAGGATTAGTAGCTTTCTATTTTGGAATTCTTAGTGGTTAAGATCACTGCCTATATATATTAAGCCCTCCATTGTAATTGGGCATGCTTAATTTCAATCAATAATAGATTTCTGAGTTCATCATGAGTTTTATGGATTGTTTTATGATTTTGCTCTTGCCCTAGTGGCTGGAATCCATCTTGGATTCGATCGATCCTTCGGGAGATTGATCTATTGCTCGTTCTCGGATCCGGGCTGAATTTTCATACAAAAATTCAGTCAATCAACCCATAGGCATCTCTCCATTTGAAGCAGTCATAGGTGTACGACCATGCTTGCCTATTGCTCTTGTCCCATAGCTTCTTGAAACACGCCCTAGTGTTGAAGCCGATTACTTCATCAAACACATGCAGTAGATATATGATGAAGTTCGACGACATATTGCCACTAGCAATGACAGTTACAAGGAGGTTTTCAGAAGTTCCTTGTCCGTTGGCAAAACCAGCCCATCTCCAATGCTACATTAATTACTGCTACCGACTTCCAGCCCGAATCCCGATCTTTATGAATGTTATCAAGCTATTATCCAACGAGTTCTTCCAAGCCGGGGAGAATTGATGCAGTTCAGAAGTCCAAAAGAGCTCATGGGCCCACATATGGACCCAACCATCCAACTCAGTCCTTTGGGTTCAGCCTGGAATCCATGTTGGATTCGATCGATCCTTCGAGAGATTGATCTATTGCTCGATCACGGATCCGGGCTACGCCAGAGAGTTCAATAGGTGTTGGCACTTGGAAGTCATGTTGTGTATGAGGAGGGAGGGGGGGGATCAAGCCAAGCTTCAAAAAAAGGAGAGGCAGAAATCACCACTCAAAGGGATGCCAAAGTAATGTGGATGGGCATCAAGGGCAATCCAGCATAGGTGGAGATAGGTGAAATTCTTCTAAATAATTGTAATACTTCATCGGTTTCATCTTTCCTTGGTTGACGTAAAAGATGCAATGGAAGAAAACAATTTAGCAGTCAAAAGGAGCAATATCATAGAAGTATGGATTCAGGTCATTTTCAATTAAATTAAAGTGTTTATCCAATTTTGACTCACAGCTCTGTCCACATTGGAATGAAGGCAAAAGGAATGCCAAAAGACTTGAGAAAAATGGCGTAAATACAGACAACGCTTGTATATTCATCTTGCATATTCACAAATAACAGGGATAAGCTGACTTTCTATCAAAACTCTTATGAGTTGTTTCGATTCAAATATAAAGGGTTTCCACTAGTTTTTCCTCCAACTGTACTTGTCTGTATGTTTTTACATTTTCAGTTCTACTTCTTGATCACACGCTTCACTTTCAAAGTAAAATCTGCTTATCCGATAACAATTCATCAGTATCATCAGAGCCTTGCCCCAACTATGTTGGGGCAAGTTACCCAATAAAAATTTAAATAGTAAATAAATAAATAAAATTGAATAGCTTCTTAAGACTTGGTCAGCAACGATGCACCCAAGAAGCATGAATAATAACCACCACCATCTCAATCACATGAAAGGTTGCAAAAATGTCAAGGCTTGTTCCGAGTTTTTTTAATGTCAGAAAAGGAAACAGAAAACAGAAAACAACAACAACAATGCAACAGTTACATTTGTATTAAAGAGTTTTGAAAAAAATTTGTCAAGTAAATCAAATTAAGGGATCCATTCCCAAGGTGAAAATTAACCATATATAAATGCTTACGTGAATTGGGACGTCAGCAACTTGTTCGTGACACAACTTGGCATGGCTCGTAAGGATGAAGATCTTAGTACAAACTGAGGCCGAACTCCCCACTGTGATACACATGTCCCTCCACAAGGTATCATTGCCATTCTTTATACAGGAAAGAAGATTTATCCTCGCTACCTAACTGCAGTTCAAAGAAAATAGCTCAGTAGCATTGCATTTGTTAAAACTTACTTCCATATTAAGATATTTTATTGAAAACGGCAACAGTTTCTCAAAAAATGACAACTAATTACAGATTAATCAGAGAACTAATACTAAGATTAAGCTTTCAATGAAAAACAATTACAATTAATACCAATCATAAAATGAAGAAAAAACTGCACACAAGGGCTAATTTCAATTTAAATTTTTAAATTTTTGAGATCACGGCCAGTTTGAAATAACATGATAATATCCCAATATAGTTCATAGAAGTGGTATGTTTAATTTAGCCGATATTTTTTAAAATATCACGATATCATATGGGAATGAGCATTTTCTATTAATATGGTAATAATATCATACTATTCTCAAAATATCATCCATATTTGTACAACGATTTTACCGTTTCCATAGGCTTGAAGTGCTTTAATGCTTCATAATAGCATTATTATCTATTAAAGCATGGAATGATAGGATTTAGGGTGGATAAACAATGGAAATGATTGAAATGCTAAAGTGTCATTGGCTTTAAACATGGCATTAGTGTAAGCACTACTTTGCATTAATTTAGGACGCAAATAAAATGCCTATTTTTGCAATATTGGTGATAGGAAAACATTTCATCCCCATACTTCGGATGTTAGCTATGCTAGAAATGCTTCAACTCTTTGCAATATTCAACATATTTTAAATTTTTCTTTATTAATCAATTTCATCTATGCAACATTTCCAAGTATTTTCATGAGAAAACCCAAAAAGATCACAATGGTTACGGGACAATAAATTCCCCGATCGCGAAATTTATAACTCCAGTCAAAACTTAGTGTAACCACCCCCATAAGTTATATCAAGCCGTGACAAGCTTTGATTTCCCACTGGTTAATCTTCACACCAGAGAGGAAATTTCACAAGGTGTTTCCTCATTTTCAGATTTCCTATCACTTCATCCAGTTTACAAACACCTCTCTCTCTCTCTCTCTCTCTCTCTCTCTCTCTCTCTCTCTCTCTCTCTCTCTCTCTCTCTCTCCCCCCAAGCCTTCAGTTTATGCAGAGATTCCAATCAATGCTTCCAGATTTTGACACCCAGACCTCAGTTCTCACTCACTCTCTCTAAAACCAGACCGATTCATCGCAACAAAACCAAAATACAAGTACCCCAGATCAAAAGTTCCCAGCTTTTCCCTAGAGAATCAAAGAACATGGCCCTAATCTCAACCGGTTATCATCTATTGTCTATTGCTTTGCAGTTCTATGAATAAAATAGCATACGATAATCAAGTATTCTTAAGCAAAAGGGAAACAAAATCTTCCACACGCAGTGAAACAAATGATTGCATAAAACCCAGAAACGTAACGAAGAGAATCAAACCAATACATGAAATGGCATGGGATTGAAATAAAAAAGACATCTTGTTTCGAAAGGAACTGATATTTAGGGCTGTTTTGACGAATGAAACAGATGAACAAACCTATATCTACTTCCTTCCTTGTCTCTTTTTTTAATGTAGCTTCGTCTGTGCTTTCTCTCGTATTCTTCTGCTTCTTCGAATGCTGGGAGTTCGTTGAAGGCTCGCTATCTGCGACTGTGAAGAAGAGAGAGGGCTCTTGTTCTTTCCAGAAGGGGGAGCATGCGAGTCACGATCGAGGGTTTTATGCATTGTTTCCTCGACTCTTGATCTTGTAGATGTGGGGTCCAACACTTGGATTGTAGGGGGGCCTTGGATGAACGGATGAGATCATCAAGACTTAGATGATTTTTTTTTCTTCTTTTCCTACATGAAATAGCCCACCTTCTAATGTTTACAAAAGTCCACTCCTTTTTTTTAATTCCTCCAACTTTTTTTTTTTCAATCTCATAGTAAACACACAACACACACCCTTGACAATGATTTTATTTTTTATTTTTTTGTTTTTTTTCTTAGTTTGGACTATTAGTCCGTAGGAATATTTTAAACTTAAAAGACCCATAATCGATTCCTTGCAATGCCACTCAACCATGATTGTGTTGGCAGCAATGGGTTTAGATGCACCAACCGGGCATCTAAAGGATGAAAATCCAAGCAAAAATATTGGCACTCATATTCTTAGCAACGTTATCTGGAATAGGATTTTTTTTCCTTGCGAATATTTTTTCACGCTTTAATTGTTATGGTGGGCAGCTAATTTAAGGGGTTCCCATGCCTATGTTTTGCTTATAATGGATGTTTGCATGAAAATCTCCATAGATGAAGATTTTGCATGATCTTCAACTACCCTTTTAACTTATTGTTGTGTCTTCAACACAATATCAACGCCTTGCACTCCATAAGGATGGGATGGGAAACCCTAATGAAACTTCAAAACCCTAAATGACTTGAAATTGTAAACTTACTAAAAATATAACTTTCTAAGGCCTTTTACAAAGACTTACACTCAAACAGATTAAAAAAAACTAAAAAAACTAAAATTAGCAACACGACAACTTGCTATAAATGATAGGTTTTATACAAAAACTGTGTTTTGACATTTAAAACGGCGTAATTTTACCTCCAATGAGTCCAACTTCCTTCGACGGTTGTTTGGTGCATAGAACTGATCGATAGCTTTGAAATGCATGGTTATAGGTCCTGTGAAGATACCCGAACCAAAAGTTATGACCATTTTAAGTCGACACGGTGAATATTACCTTTTGACTTGATTTCTTGGGATCTTTTTGTTCTATAAATGTTTATACGACTTGTTCTACATCAATATTGGAGCCAACCGATAACCAGTAGCATATGCGTGGGAAATATTCAAGTGAGAATTAGTTCTCATCATGCTTTCGTATGAGGTGAGAACTATTGGTGGGGCCCACCTAAGCAGCCAATCCAAATCTTGCACATACAAGGGGGCCCTACTAGTCACTAATCCAGAGGTTTAGCACCCATCCAAATGGACCGAATCCTTGATGTGAATATATAGCCATTAAATTTATGGGCCACTAATGAAGGGGTTGGGAGCATGAGATTGGGGTCAAACTTGATACTTGGGGCGATCTTACATAAATATTTCCATCTTCTTTGGTCCCATCCCTATATCAGAGCCACAAGTGGGCCTCATAAAAAATTCTCACGGGGACTCCGTGAGAACAATTCTCATTAGAACAAAGCATACTCTTTGAGAGTAAGGGTGGGACCCAATGGATCCATATCTAATGCCAACAACCTAATTATTAGGGTCCTTCCCTTACTCTCATAATAGTGTTACTCTTTTAAGAGTATTCACATGCGCACGCACACACATACATATGAGGGAGTGCTACACAACATTCGAGCATTTTAAATATAAAATGCCCATTTGAGTTGGGCCCACTGAGATGCATGACGATCATGAAAGCCCAAATGATGGAAAACTCCACATAAAGCCTGCCTATATTCAAAATCTCAAGTCCCTAAGATCTTTCTAGCTTTTTGATTCATGGCACTAAAATTTAATGGTTTAAAGGTATTATTTTAATATTATTTCATTCCAATGGCAAGGAAAACTTGGATGAGTGTCACACTTGAACTTGTGACTATTGATGTGTGTATGAAAAGACTAAATTGACTCAACATGGTCCCAGGGGTTCGTGACTATGAAGAGACTAGATTGACTCAACATGGGCCCGTAAAAAAAAAGTTAAAGAGCAATGGCGTTTCAAAAGTGGGGCAGTTTTTAGAATTTCCCATATATATAGTGAGCTGCTATTGCCACATCCATAGTTGCTCATTACACATTCTTTATCTGTACACATCCATAATTTTACAGAAAATGCTCATTTCACAGCGAGCCCTCTTTATCCAAACTGCCCAAAGACCACATATCTCCACTCCCTTTCCACAACCATCCCTTCCCTCCACACCCGATTTGAACGTCCAAGGCTTAGAACTCTTGTGTTCCATCTCTTCCCTCCACACCTGACTTTCATTCTTAATTGACGGTGCAGGTAGAGGAACCTTCATACAAGAAGTTCCATCGATTGTCTTCTTCGTCTTTCATTCTTCCCTCCTCTCTTCTCACAACCAAGGTACGTTTTTTCTCCCATTTTGCATCTCCATCTCCTTTAATTTTGTCTTTCGATGTATAATAGAGAATAGGGTTGGCCCTAAAATGTCTAAAGGGGCTAGGAGACCACCACTCGCTCGGTGGCAAAAGTTGTTTTATTTTATTATTATTTATTTATTTATGGTAATGTTGTTCGGCTGGATACAGCCACACAATATTCTTGTTGAAGAAATGTGATGGGAGATGTGTATGGATAAATTGAACAGGCCATGAAAGTATTCTTTATGTCCATTTTTGTAAATTTATATATGGATACACTTGACTTAAAAAAAAAAAAAAAAAAAAAAAGAGAGCTGCTAAATACACAGCGACTTTAACCTTTCACACGCAAATTTTTTTTTTTTAACTTTTTTAATACCATTTATATCCCTATATAAAAAGACCAAAAAGGGCAACCACATTTCACATGATACTGCTCATATCTCTCTGTACACCGGCCCAAAGTTCACTACCATCATCTTGTTCCTCCCATTCCACCGTCTCATTCATCCATTCACTCTCATTCCCTTCTTCCTCCAATCTCATTCTTCCCTTCACATCATTATCTCTCCATTTATCACATTCTACTCATCATAGCCTACCATTGTCAGACATTACTTTTTAGTGAAACCTCACTCTCAATATCATTTTTTTGTCTAATGGATGAGCAGACTAAGAAGCACAATGCAATTACTGAACATAATAGCAGTGAGAAGGTGAGTTTTTGTGTGTTTTTTTATATTTCCGGCATTTTTCAAAGCTTATAAAGCGTTTTTTATTTTCCGTTGCCGTGAAACGTTCAGACTTTCAATGCATAACAAAATGCCAACGTTCAGCCTCGTATAGCTGAGCATATTAATTTTGCTCAGCCGTATCTGACTGAACAAAAAATTTATATTCAGCCGAATAGGGCTGAACGAAACGATTTTGTTCAAACATATATGACTGAAAAAAAAAAAATTCAGCAAGATACTACTGAACAGCGACAATTTATTCTCAATTTATATAAATGATGTTCCTCCCTCCTCTCTAATTAATCAATGCTTTAATGTAGGATGTTGTGTCAGCGCAATGTAGTCAAGTTCGCTCCGAATGCGTAGTAGACTATAGTCATGAATTTAACAATGAAGAGGTAAGAAATATAGTTGAATTATATTTAAAATCTCGTAGGCTCGTGACGTTGGAGGAGAAACGGATTTGTTATTGTCATTAAGGTATCATTATTAGCTCATACAATTAAATTTTTTTTTTTAGTTATTTTTGGTCTCGGGTCATCCTACTCCGTCGATTGCAAACAGGTGGCATCAGTTTCATCATACCTGTGCATGATGATAACAAACCACGTACAATTACAGGATACAACGTTTCAAAGAAATTGTCACTTCTGACGTAGCCACATGTGAGACGATAGAGTTGGAATGAGGCGTTCACCTTATTAGCTCATAAACTGATGTAGCCACTTGGAGGGCGATCTTATTATCGTTGTTAATGATGTAGCTACATGTATGGTGATGAAATGTTGTATTAAACTCATCTATTTTTAATAAAAGTCTTACTTTTCTTGACATTGATGGTCACAATTGTTATGGTGATTGATATACTAGCATCAAAATATACAACATCCATAGAAATTTCAATAGGATTAAAACTGCATTAAATTGATTGGTATTCATCATCCAATTGCTTACAAAATAGAATCCACCCATCAAAGTAGATCCACCTTTCAAAATACTTCTACCCTTCAATTTCTATTTCTACCCCTATTGGTTATGCGTGTGTAAGTAACTGATGTCAAGCGGGGGCTCCGAAAGGTACGTTGGACTTCTTCTGTAGAAGCTCCCCGCAACAATCTGCGAATTTGATCAATAGAACTGTGGAGCATGTCCGGGTCCTGAATGCACTCTTTATAGCCCTTCTGAATGATTGAATCCGCGATAGTTAGAGCGTTCTCATTCCGCTGCATTTAGACATTTAGTCAGTATCTTAGGGCTAAACATAGTGGTTCCGTTCAGCCCTAATAGGCTGAACGCAGTTATTCCGTTCAGCCTCGAGAGGCTGAACAATGTTTTTCCGTTCAGCCCCGAGAGGCTAAACGGCGTTGTTCCGTTGGAACTCCTTGAATCCTTCTTGAGCAGGATTGAGAGATTACAGGACCTCACATGGTTTGAAATGAAGCAGGACCTCCTTGAACTATGTGAGGTCCTGCTCAAGGAAGCATCCCACGAAATCACAAATGCCTTTGACAGCTCAAATAACCATCCCACGAAATTACTATTTTAGAAACTCCAACACATATATAGTAGAGGAGGAAGAAGAAATGGAGGAGAAGGGATATTACCGATTGGGAGGAAGAGGAAGGAGAAGGGCTCCAAACGTCCTTCAACAATGGCAAAGAGTCTCCAAAAGATGTGAGTGTAGAGAGAAATGGGTTAGGGTAATTTATGTATGTTTTTTGTGTGTGGAAAGTAAAGTTATAATTTAAAATTTTTTTTGCTGTACGTGGATAGAACTTGCGTGTGAAAGGTTAAAATTGATGTGTATTTAGAAGCTCCCAAAAACAATTTTTGGATGTGGAACTAGCAACGAGGGATCTGTCAATAGGAGCTTCTATCACCGGGAAGACCATCCGCATCCGCATCCCCCTCTTTGAATATACAATATCAAGCTCGGGCCCAGATGGACACGAGCGGCCGGATCTTGCAATTGGACACGTGTACGGCTCCCAAAACGAGCCACTCAAAGTAGACAACCTCTCCCCAACTCCTATAAATTGATACTGTAAAACCGATTTCCTATTCTCTTCATCTCATTAGGCTCCTCTCCAAGATGGCGACGCCGGCCGTCGATTCCTCTTCCGATCACTTCCTCCAGCTCTCCTCCCTCCCAGTCGTCGATCTCCGCCTCTTCTCCCAATCCGAACTCACCTCCCTCTCCCTCTGCTCCGACCCCTCTTTCGACTTCCGCCGCTCCGACGACGTCGTCGACCCCAAAATCGATCGCTCCATCTTCAACGAGTCCGCCGGCAGCCGCAAGCAGACCTACTCCCGCCTCCGCCTCGCCCGCCGCCCCTCCGACTCCTCCTCCGCCCCCGGCCCCCGGCGCCGCCGCCCTCCCGGTCTCCTCCCCGACGATGACGCCGCCGAGCGCCGCTCCAACGACCACATCGTCTTCTTCCTCCGGAAACTCTTCTCCCCCTCCGGCGACGGCATTCCCGAACCCACTCCCCCTCCCTCGGCCGGGACGAGGACGGCGAATTCGGATCGGAGTTTTGCTGTTTACGACGACGGATCTGAGATCGTGAACCGGAATGGGGTTGTTGTTGATGTCCCGGTGGCGACGGGGATATGCGAGGAGGATCCGTTTGCGGCGGAGGTGAGACGGAGGACGGAGGGTTTGAGGACGAAGGAGGAGTTGATAGGGTTCTTGGAGGGGTTTGAAGGGCAGTGGGGGAGTAATAGGAGGAAGAAGAGGTTCGTTGATGCGGCAGTGTTCGGAGATGCGCTGCCCAAGGGGTGGAGGATTATGCTCTCGCTGAAGAGGAGAGGGGGCCGCGCTTGGCTGATCTGTCGCAAGTACATAAGGTGGATTGTTTTCGCCCATTCGCCATTTCATGATATTCATCTTTTGCTCGTAGCTCTTAGTTTTATTGGACATTAGCTTCGTTCATCGATGAAGCTAGTGCCTTAATTTACTTGAGAACGAAGAACAACAACACCTCATGATAGAATTACAAGACTAAATGAGCAAATGGACATAACAATTGGAGAACATATGGCCATGATTTAAAAAAAAAAAAAAAAAAACATTGCATGATCATGGTTGCTTGGGTTGAAGTGATTGTTTTGGCTTTTAATTGGTCTAGCCACTACTTTCTCTTGTTTATAAAAGTGATGATAATTTTGGCATGCTGTTGTGTGTAGATAGTGGAGCTAGAATTTTATTTTTAGCCATCATGGGGTATCTATCTTCATCAAATCCCTGGCTAGAGAGATAGAGATTCTCCAACTTGAGAACAACTCTTCAGTGGTTGCCCTTTCAAATTTGAACCATGGGTAGAAAACTATGATGATCATCACTTATTTGGGCCTGGTGGATTGCAACTGGTCTTTCTATAAAGAGATAGTAAATTTATCATCCTTTTAGTTTTTTGGTTTAGCGTGCATTGCATTTGATTTAAAAAATTACACATTCATCAATGAGCAATAGTTCAAGTAATTTCTTCCGTGTTGTGTATTTTGGACCTAATAGTATACTCTTGCCAAATATGACATACTCTGCTTTAGTTTTCCAATGTAGTTGGTATGGGTTGAGCCTTTCGATACTCAGGAAAATGCATAGTGTATCGTGTTAATTTTTTGTTTTTTTTAATTGAAAACAACACACACACACACACACACACAAAACAGAAGTTCATTGAATGCATATATGATCCATGAGAGCTTGTTTAAAAAAATGGAAACCATATATAAATATGAAATACTAGCTTGGAGCATACAATCATAAAACCCTACCACTAGTTATTTCAAATTTTGTCCAAAACTTCTTTTCACACGACATTTCTCTTATATCCATGTGGTTCATTATTTTTGTTTAATAATAGAATCTTTAGCCCTGATATTGACTTCACTTGTGATACTGCTACATATAGTTGTCCATGTGTAAAAATGGGTATTGAAAGGTTAAACAAACCTTTCTCCAGCATTTGTCCTTGGCTTTTGTTCTACTTAATTCGAATGCAAGATTTACAGGAAATATCTCCATTTAATCTTAAAAGGCCATTCTGTATTTGTTGTATCTGATGGTGGCGTTATTGACATTACAATTCGAGGAATGTAAAACCTTTTATCTGTACATGTATCTGTTATGATTTCAACTCCAATAGCTTGTTAGATAAGTTGTTTGACAATTATTCTTCTTTTATCACACAAACCAATCAATTGTTCTAATTTCTCAATAACATTATTAATACCCAACTTTTAGTTCAAGTGAGCGATTTGGTATTCCATGAAATTTCGATGTGTGAAAAAATTCTGTTGTATACAAACTATTCTGCTTGTCATAATGAATGGCTGTGATATTATCTACATTTAAATATTTATTTGTTTCACCAAGTAGCATGCTTAGCATCATATTATTTACTTTTTCTACATCATCACTGAGGCCTGAGGATCATACGAGGAGCCTTCAGTTCAGTCTCCTCAACACATTCTTTTATGTTTGACAGAAGTGCTTTCAGGTAATTTGATTGCCTGCATTATGATATAGTGATTTGCCGGTTATTGACGTCTCCATATTATCATATCTTGTATTCTCCAGCCCAAATGGACAGCAGTTTGAATCCTTCAAGGAAGTTTCTTCATATTCGCTCTCTCCTTTTGGACCCCAAGGTTCAAGTCTGGAGAGATCTGCTCACATTGACAAGAGCAGTCAGCTGCCTACACAAAGCGTAAGTCAATTATTTCCTTGAATTCATTTGGTGGTTTCAGCTCCATTCCCTTTGATTTGTGGGGTATGCATCAGACTGCAGGTCTAACCTTTAAAGATGACATTGCGAAGGATGCTCCTGTTTCCTACTCAGTGATACCAATTTCTTCTAGCGCACCCATGTTTTCTGTTTCCACCAAGCATGAGAATCAAGTTGTCTTATTCAGTGCCGAGAATCAGGTGAAGACTCAACAGTGGAACACTCTAGAATGTGATAAATGCAAACTGATTTTTAATGATAAGGATTTATATGTTGAGCACTTGTCATTTCATCGAAAGAAGCCGAGGAAATTTGAACTCAGCAAATCCATTTCCGACGGAGTGATAATAAGAGATGGAAAGTATGAATGCCAGTTTTGCCATAAGACTTTTGACGAAAGGCGTCGTTACAATGGTCATGTTGGAATTCATGTGAAATACTATGGTAAGACTATTGAAGCATTACCAGATGATACAGCTGAGCGAGAGAACAATGACAAGTCATCCTCTGCTCTGACACCTTCTGCAAGCTCTGAAGTGGATGCATCTATTAGTGTTGAGAAGGACAAGATGCCAGATGATACAACTGAGCAAGAGAACAATGACAAGTCATCCTCTGCTCTGACACCTTCAGCAAGTTCTGAAGTGGATGCATCTGTTAACATTGAGAAGGACAAGATGCCAGAAACTTCTACTGCTACATTCAATAACGAACTAAACTCCGGTTCCACTTATAGCAAACAAGCCATGGATACTGCAATTGTGGATAGTCCAAAGTGTAGTGCACTTGAAATCGATCAAGAAATGTCTGCAAGCAAATCTGTCGATGAGCATGAGTTAACTAATGGTAGTTTTCTGGATCCTGTAAAAGATAGCAATGCCAAGATGCCAGAAACTTCTACTGCCTCATTCAATGACGAAATAAGGTCTGGTTCCATTTATAGCGAACAAGATATGGATACAGCAGTTGTGTATAGTCCAAAGGGTAGTGCACTTGAAATCACTCAAGAAATGTCTACAAGCAATTCCGTTGATGAGCATGAGGTAACTAATGGTAGTTTGTTGGATCCTGTCAAAAATAGCGACGCCAATGATTGTAAAGTGGAGCTTTGCTTGGGTATTGCGGCTCCCTTGCCTACTAACGAGGTAGCTGCTATTTGTGATCTTTCTGGTGAGAAAGATCTCTGCCTTACCTCTTTGCTTGGTGAAACTAGTGAATTGGGTACTAAGCGGAAAAGAGATATTGGAAACTGCTCTATTACTCACACTTCTAACAAGCGAACCTGTGCAATTGAAGCTTGTCCTAATGATATTTTCACTAGTATTGTTAAGGAACCCATGCTTTGTGAAACAGCCACTGAAAAAGTATGTAATCATGAAAGTTCTTATGCTCTATCTGATTATGAGAAAATCTGTGGTACGGACCAACAAATGGAAAGAATTTTAGCAAGTAGTACAAAGGAACCTGTACTCGATAAAAGTGAAAAATCTAAGACTGAGCTAGAAAGTGGCATCAGTAGCAGCCATCCTGTATCTGATGAAGTTGTAAGAGCAATGGTTGGGAGTAGTGGTGGAGAAAATTTGTTGCAGAATGCGGTTGCTGACACCTCATCATTGTTGGTGCAACAATCAAGCTTTCTTTCCATCCTTGATTCTGATACGGTACGGTGTCATTAAGCTTTGCATTCTTTCTAGCTTACAGGTTGTTAATAAAGTTGAAAAGTGAAACATTTAAAAGAAATAATCTTTGATACTGTCCATTTAAATAGTTTTTTATACTGTCCATTTTATGAGAATAGTCCGGAGCACATTTGGAAGGTGCTCATCATCTCAACCACGAGGTTGTGGGTTTGAGTCGAGTTACCTATCAAAATAAATAAATAAAAGCACTACCATTTCTGCAGTGCCAAAATGTGTCGTGACTGTGTTTGATTAGTTTTTCAGTTCTCCAGGCTGACTGACCATCATGTATTTTATCTTTCAAAGATAGATTTGGCTCTTACATGCAAAATGATAAAATCATTTGCCTTGCTACAGAAGAATGCCTCAACTACTAGATCAAAATATGTTGTGATTTGATCTGGATTGTTTACCGATATAAATCTGAAATGAGAGAACTGGTTTTGAACTTTAGAAATAAAGAAAGTTCTTTGACAAAATTTTAGTCTTATTAGGAGTTTATATAACTGGAGTAAATGGAGGCATCCTTTAGCTGTGATAAAGAGAACTTCTGGAAATCTGGAGATCTTTGAACTTTTGGTGCTGTAACGAAGAACTACATTGCCTGCTTTTTTTTTTTTGCTTCTTGTCATTGAGGTTTTATTCTTTTCTTTCAATGGGCAGGGAGCAGACAAATCTAGTAGTGCTAGCCAGAAGCATGAGAAGGTATCAGATTTTGAAGAGCTGAGGTTGGATGACATTGAGACCACAAAGTTTGATTTTGTGACTGGCCAAGATTCAGGATCTCTGTCAGACACACCCATGGACTTGACCTATATGGTTGACTTTGAACAAGGACTAGACAACTCCATTCAGTTTGAATGGGACTCGGTATTACCAAAGATGGTTGGCGGGAATCAATTCACAGGTGTATGTGGTTGGTGCAGAGAAGAATTTAATCTGGGCAATGCCAACCCTGGGATGTACCCAGATTCAGATTTTGTCATCTGTCCAAACTGCAAGGCCAAGAGTGCAGGGCAATTTAATGCATTGGACAATGGTTTCTCCATGAATTCTGACCAACTTTGAAATGGGAAGTGCCCCCTATTCGTCTTCTGAAGATAAGCTGGATATGAGGTATACTTCATTATTTATATATTTGCTTTGTATGGCTTTTGTGTTAGCTCTGTTTTGTCAGGACTAGGTTTATATATCAGTGGAAATCACCAGAAAAAAGTAATGTGCCCAGTTCACATTCACATGATTTAGAATGTAATGTGTATCCCCGAGGTCCGCACGTCTTGTGTTCGAAACAGCCCCCGACTTACCTGGTGTGCGTTTGTGTGGGTTTAGTGGGTGACACGCGGGGTATTAGTCCTGTTGGGTATGTATAGATAGATAGAGGGAGGGAGGGAGGGAGGGAGGGAGGGAGCTTTGTGCGAACAACTGGACAGAAATTTCATACCTGTCAACTGATCAGTCATGGCTCTTTCTTGCAGATTAGGATTTTTATATTCCTTTGTGTTTTCAAGGCGCTCAAGGATCAGGATAATCCTGAAAAGGGCCTTGCTTTCACTCATGCCCAACCTTGAAGGATTTAAGAATGAAGAACATGTTCTTTGCTGGAGAGGGTATGTTCTCTAAAAAACAAGGTTGTTTTCAGCTGACTATAGGCAAGAGAAAGGAAAATTTTCATCGAGTGTATAAGAAGTTTGTGTAATGTGACTTGAGCCTGCAACATTGTGGTTGCAACAAATAACTAAGGAAGTGATGGTGGATTCTTGGAGAGATAGAAGGGCGGACTCTTGGAGTGCAGGCAGGAGGCAATCTCATATAGTGCCTCTTCGAGAACAGATAAGGAAGCTAAGGGAGGAAACCTACTCGGTCTTTGTATCAAATCTTCCTCATCAGATATCCAAAGTTGAAGTAGAAGCAATCTTTTGGAGAGCAAGGAGGATACAAGATGTCTTTATTCCTAAAGATAAGAGGGACAACAACAATAGGGGTTTTGCTTTTGTCAGATTTGCAACCCTAAAAGAAGCAGAGATAGCAGCTGAAATGGCAAAAGGCAAAGGATGGGGTGGTAGGAAACTACAGGCTAACTTGGCTCACTTCTGCCCCAATACCAGAAAGAGTAGGGAAGAGGCAACCACCAAAAGGGACTGGAAGGCCTTTAGGCAGTCCTTTTTTTGGTGTGGGGAGCACCACGCAGGAGAAGTCCAAAATCATAGTAGTAAGATAGGGGAAGAAGAAAGAAGTAACAAACCAGGTTCAGACGTTGCTGGATGGATAGTGGAAGAAGACACATGCAAAGGAGTGAGGGTAACTCAGTGGGTAGTCAGGCAGCAAAAAAAATTTATAGTCAACAGCCTGGTGGGATTCTTGAAAGAGAAATCAGTCAGCATTGAACAGTTAGAATCCTGGATCCAAAAGTGCTATGGACAGCTACCTATCAAGCTGCAGAAACTGGATGAACAGGTTGTTTGTGTTAATAAAGCCCAAGGCCCAAGGCCCATGAGAAGATCCAACTCATATATCACTCGTGGAATGATTGGGTTCAATTGTAATACAACTGTATATATTCTTTAATTAGTTAGTTTCCTTATCTTAGAATAGCGAGTAACTTAATTGGTTAGTTTCCTTAACTTTGAGCCTTGAATAAGGCATGTAATACCTATATATATTGATGAGTGCTCTCCAATAAGCGGGACGACAATACATTCTTAGTTTGGTATTCAAACTCTTGTTTTCTAAGTTGTGTGATCATCAAATTGTCATGGTATCAGAGCTCTGATAAACTCTCCTCTTCTAGTCTTCTTCTTCGACTTGTTTGTCGAATCTTGGTGATAACAGTCATTGGCATCCTGTCCTTGATTGTTCGTGCATGTTAACATAGTTTTTCATCTACATCTTGAAATCTGATCACTGTGGCCCATCATCACAGATCAGCCCAAGTTCATCACAGACATCATTCTATCTTGATCGACAGTTAATTCAGAGCCTTGTGGACGTTTGTTTGACTCAGTAGAGAAATCAGAAGACAGATTTAGGTTCTGGGAACCATTCACATCAGCCACTTGGAGCAAGTCATCAGGGGCCCACCTCTGATCAACACTACAGTATCAGCAGAGCCTCCCATCCTGGTCGACCACTCATCCTGGAATTCTTGGACATTTTTTCAGAATTTTTCGATCATCAGAGGTAGGCCATCTACAATCTCTTTTGGTATTTCAGTTTTGTCCAAAAGATTTCATTTCAGCCGTTCAAAATTGTGGATTTTGATCCGTTTTGAGTGAGACCTCTTTCAGCAGTTGCGAAATTTGACTACCCTTCCATCCCTTGTCTTTGATCTGTCTAGAGATCACTTAGTGGGGCCCACGTGCTACTCTTCCCCTGAAATCAAGGACGTTTTTTATTCCTGTTCTCTTTGCTGCTGTTTTCTTCTTTGTTTGCTGTTGTTTGCTGCCTTGCTCCGTTCTTTTGGCCAATATCAATTTTAAATGGATAAATCTGAGGTTACCTTGATCAGATTCACGGGAAAAAATTACCCCGCTTGGTCTTTCCAATTCCAAATCTACCTTGAGGCTAGGAATTGTGGGGCTATATTTCTGGATCTGACCCTACACCCACTGATGATGAGAAGAAGATATCCACTTGGCATACCAAAGATGTCAAAATAAAATCATGGATCCTTGGCTCTGTCGAGCCACATCTGATAATGAACCTCAAACCCTACCCCACTTCTAAAGACATGTGGGGATATCTGCAGCAAGTATACCATCAAGATAACTCAGCCCGTCAGTTTCATCTTGAATGTGCGATTGCTGAATATGCACAAGAGACCTCGTCGATCCAGGACTACTATTCGGGATTCCGGACCCTCTGGTCGGAATACGATAGTATTAAGTATGCAGGTGTGGCTGCCAATGTTTTGATCGTCATCTGCGATCTTCAGGCCTCTAGTCAGCGGGATCAATTTTTAATGAAATTACGGAATGAATATGAAAGTGTCCGATCTGCCCTGATGAATCGGACGCCTCTACCTTCCTTGGCTGTCTGCTTGAATGAACTCTTACGCGAGGAACAACGCATGGCCACCTCGGCACATATGGTTCAACAAAAGACTGAGACCTATTCAGTCGCATTCTTAGCCAATAAAGCTTCTCAGCCTCCGCCTCGAGACTTGAGCAATACACGGTGCTACAGCTGTCAGAAATTTGGGCATCTTGCATCTCAATGCAAACAGAAAGTCTGCAGTTACTGTAAAAAGTCAGAACATATCATCTCTGAATGTCGCCGCTGCCCACCTCGTTCGTCCACACAGACTCCACAGTCTCAGACTCCACATGCTTATGTTGCCTCTTCAGTTATGCCGGCTCCAACATCTACATCCTCACAGCCTGGGCCCTCATCCTCTCTAACTCTTGAGCTAGTTCAACAAATGATTCTCAATGCCTTCTCTGCTTTTGGTTTCTCAGGTACGTCCTCTCCCTCTTCTACTTGGTTCCTTGATTCCGGGGCGTCTAATCATATGACGAATTCCCATTCCTCACTCTCCAATATGACAAAATACAATGGCAATCTTCATATCCAAACCGCTAACGGAGGTGACGTACCCATTACTGCCCTCGGCGATATCACTGGTCCTCTTCCTTTAAACAATGTTTACCTTTGTCCCACTTTATCTTCAAACCTATTATCCGTTGGACAACTTGTTGAAAATAACTGTAACATCCCTTTCTCTTCCTCTGGTTGTGTTGTGCAGGACCAAATGTCCGGGAAGGAGATCGTGAGAGGGCCTAAGTGTGGACGCTTGTTTCCGCTGGATTTTAAGAAGCTTTCTAGGAATATATTTGACAAAGCTGTTTTTTGTTTTTCTATTAGAGATAACTGCCAATTGTGGCATAATAAACTTGGCCATCCTAATTCCAAAGTTCTATCCATTATGTTCAATTCTGGTTTATTAAATAAATCTCCTGGTTTATCTTCTTGTGTGCCTTTTGATTGTGCTACTTGTAAACTGGGAAAGAGTAAAATTCTTCCTTTTCCTATTTCCACTTCTCACAGCACTAAATGTTTTGATTTGATTCATAGCGATGTCTGGGGAATTGCTCCAGCTCTTTCTCACGCTCACTATAAATATTTTGTGACTTTTATTGATGATTTTAGTCGGTTCACATGGGTTTACTTTCTCCATTCCAAATCTGATGTTTTTACTGTTTTTAAATTTTTTTTGGCTTATGTTGAGACTCAATTTTGCACCTGCATTAAAATTCTGCGATCTGATTCAGGCGGGGAATATGTGTCCTCTGATTTTCAAAAGTTTTTGCAAACCAAAGGCATTATTTCTCAAAGAACTTGTCCTTATACTCCATAGCAGAATGACGTCGCTGAACGGAAGAATAGACATCTCCTTGATGTCACTCGTTCTCTTCTGCTTGAATCATCGGTTCCTACCCGTTTTTGGGTTGAGGCACTGGCTACTGCAGCTCATCTTATCAATTGCGTGCCCTCACCCTCTATTGACAATCAGAGCCCATATTACTGGTTGTACAAGACATCTCCATCCTATGATGACCTTCATGTTTTTGGGTCCATTTGCTTTGTGCATTTGCCTCCTTCAGAAAGGACCAAACTGACAGCTCAATCAGCTAAGTGTGCCTTTTTAGGGTATGTTCCCTTCCAGAAAGGATTCCTTTGTTATGATCCCACCATTCGTCGCATCCGTACCTCTAGGAATGTGGTGTTTTTTAAAAACAAGTATTTTTTTCACCAACACCTTGATCCTCCGGACCCCTCATTGGTTTCCTTACCTGGTTTTTCTGAATCTAAATCTGTTGTTCGCTTTAATCCTGACTTTGTGTATTACAGACGGAACATAGATGCGCCTACAGGTACTCCCCCTCTTGATCTTCCTCCGACATCGGGTCCGCCTCTGGAACTTGGTCCTTCCGACCCTCCTTCATTGCGTCGCTCCTCTCGCATTTCAGTCCCGCCAGACCGCTATGGGTTCTCTCATATTTCCTTAATGGCCACTTTGTCATCTTCTTCTATCCCGCAATCCTATTCTCAGGCTGTGCAGCATCAATGTTGGAACCAGGCTATGCAAGAGGAATTGGAGGCTTTAGAACAGAATCACACTTGGGATGTTGTCCAAGCTCCTATGGGTGTCAAACCTATTGGTTGTAAGTGGATTTTTTCTCTCAAATTAAAATCAGATGGCACATTGGATCGATATAAGGCCCGTCTCGTCGCCCTTGGAAATCGGCAGGAATATGGCATCGATTATGATGAAACTTTTGCTCCCGTCGCTAAAATGACCACGGTTCGGCTTATTCTTGCTGTTGTTGCATCTCAGTCTTGGCCTTTATATCTGATGGATGTCAAAAATGCGTTTCTTCATGGCGATCTCAAAGAAAACGCTTACATGCGTCTGCCTCAGGGATCCTCATCTGGGAAGGGTATGGTTGCGAAACTCCGTCGCTCCCTCTATGGTCTGAAGTAAGCCCCTCGCGCCTGGTTTGAGAAATTTCAAGATGCTCTTCTCCAATTGGATTTTCATCCAAGCCAATATGATCCTTCTATGTTCTTACATCGTGCTCCGTCCGGGATTACTGTGCTACTGGTCTATGTAGATGACATTGTGATTACTGGTCCCAATGCACATATGATTCAGGAACTCCAAGCTTCTCTTAATAAGACATTTCACATGAAGGATCTCGGCCCCTTATACTATTTCCTTGGTCTTGAAGTTCATCAATCGCCTAAAGGCATAGTTCTCACTCAGCACAAATACACGGTTGACCTCATTGACTTGGCTGGCCTTACTGCTTCCGCTCTAGTAGATACACCAGTAGAACTGAATGTCAAACTCAGTAAAGAGGAGGGTGACCTTTTTCCTGATCCTACTACATATCGCCAGTTAGTTGGTAGCTTGATCTACCTTGCGATCACTCGCCCTGATATCTCCTATGCGGTCAACCTCATGAGTCAGTTCATGACTGCTCATCGTCATCTTCATCTGGCTGCTGTTCGCCGCATCATTCGGTACCTTATTCGCACACCTACTCGCAGGTTGTTTTTTCCCTATAACAATCCTCTATCTCTCCGCGCTTATTCCGATGCTGATTGAGCTGGGTGTCCGGATACTCGCAGATCTACTACTGGATGGTGCATGTTTTTGGGTGACAGCCTGATTTCCTGGAAATGCAAGAAACATGAAAAGGTTTCAAAATCTTCTACCGAAGCTGAGTACTGCGCCATGTTTGCTGTATGCTCCGAAATTCTTTGGCTTCGCGGACTCCTTTCCGACATTGGGTTCCCACCGGAATGTGCTATCCCACTCTATGCGGATAATACAAGCGCTATTCGGATTACTGAAAATCCGATTTTTCATGAACGCACTATGCACATTGAGGTTGATTGTCACTTCATACGTGATGAACTTAAGCGTGGTGTCATTCGTCTTCCGCATGTCTCCACTGAGCTTCAGCTTGCTGATATTCTTACTAAAGGCCTACCACGCCCGCGTCATCAGTTCTTGGTTGGCAAATTGATGCTTGTTGATTCTCACGCATCAATTTGAGGGGGGAGTGTTAATAAAGCCCAAGGCCCAAGGCCCATGAGAAGATCCAACTCATATATCACTCGTGGAATGATTGGGTTCAATTGTAATACAACTGTATATATTCTTTAATTAGTTAGTTTCCTTATCTTAGAATAGCAAGTAACTTAATTGGTTAATTTCCTTATAACTTTGAGCCTTGAATAAGGCATGTAATACCTATATATATTGATGAGTGCTCTCCAATAAGCGGGACGACAATACATTCTCAGTTTGGTATTCAAACTCTTGTTTTCTAAGTTTTGTGATCATCAAATTGTCAGTTTGGTTGCAGCTATCTTCCTCAAGGGGGTTGATGAGTTCCTCCTCACAATAGCTATAGGAGACTCATCATCTCCATTCTCAATGATCGAGAGATGGATGGAAATACTGGGTACTTCGCCGAATCCCATATGGGTTAAAGTTAAAGGAGTCCCCCTTTAGGCTTGGCATGAAGGTGTGTTCAGGCTAATAGGAGACTGCGCTGGTAAAACAACGGAGGTGGATATAAGAACCAGAGAGAAGGTGGCCCTCAAGGAGGGGAGGGTGCAGGTTTTGCTCAACAGCTCTACCTCTGCAAGCGCTAGTCTGGGTGGATGATTTGAAATTCTTGATAATAGTGGAAAGGGAGGAGGAAAGAGATAAACAGACGGGGGAAGAAGTAAGAAATGGATTGTGGCAAAAGGAGTAGAAGGAGGGAAGAAGATGCAGATGCAGAGACCTACAGGGCAAAAAAGAGGAAGTAGATGACGTCAGCTTCAAATTTCAAATCGTCCGCCCTCTTGCTTGATAGAGGCGGGCCAACTTTGAACTTGGATACAATGGGTCAAGACAGTTTGTTGGGCTGTAAGTCACTTAAAGCCCATGGCTTATATCGTGGTGGGCTTGGAGGATCCAGATCAAGAGAAATGTTTTAAAGGGCCAGGGCTCCACTCAAGGCATTTTAGCGAAGAGGAAGAGCAGAGTCAAGGCGACGAAGGCGAGTCAGAGTCTTTGCGATATCGAGGGAAAGGCCCCCACGAGCTAGCGAGCGAGCCAGAAGAGGAGGACCTCTCCAACGCAGATAGGACTAGCAGCCGGGGAAGCTTTGGCGATGGAGAAAACGGTGAGCAACAAGAAAGGGATTCTGGGGAGATGGAAGAAATTGTAAAGTGTTTGCTGGAGGGGGAAAAAAATCAGGGGAGAGGACTTCGACACCAAGATTTCTTTTCGGGGAAGGAGGAGCAAAAGGGAGCCACATAGGAGGAGATTAGAAAAGGGAAGGAGAATGGAGTCAACGATCAATACTGTCAATTTGCAGAAGAAACGTCAGGGAAGGGAGAAGGCTTCAAAGTCAAGGAAAAGGGATGCTGAGGAAAGGGATTGGCCACAATGACTCCAACGAAAATGGTTTGCTATAGTGCTCTCGTTAGAACACCTACCTGGGACTCAGAGGGCTGGATCTCAGTCCATCAGAAGCGTGATGGACATAAGCTTCTGCTTGTGAAAAGGGGATCTAGGTCATCTCCCTCTCTGGGTCAAGGAGGAGCAAAAATGCTGCAACCTGACAGTCTGGGGGGAGAGGAGAGGGAGCCCACCTTCAGACAAGAGCGTTGGCACGATGAGGACACTGGCCCAGGTATGTTGGGTTTTGCAGAGATTCTGGGGTCAGGGGAGGAGCAAAACAGCCAGGAAGAGAGCTGTGGGGAAGAAGAGGCTGGCGACAAGCACTGGTCACCTCAAAAAATTATCCACTGTACCAATTCCATTGGAGTAACAGTAGAGGGGATAGCAAAAGGGTGGAATCTGTTAGTGAATTTTGTTCAAAGAAGGGAGAGCCAGAACAGAAAAGAAAGGAAGGGAAGCAAGTCTACAGGGAAGGGATTAGGGAATTGAACAACTTAAACTTTTCAATTAATTATGACAAATCCAAATCAAACGAGTCAGAGGATGGTACTGCCCAGAAGAACGGTGGGAAATTCAGATGAAGGTGCTCTCATGGAACGTCCGGGGGCTGGGGGGAAGTCTCGCACAAGTTGGGGGTGAAAGAGATGATTAGGAGTCAGAAGGCTCAAATAGTTATCCTGCAAGAATCAAAACTGAAAGAAGTCTCTGAAAGGGTGGTGAAAGAGGTATGGGGAAGGAGGCAAGTGGATTGGGTAGCGGTAGAAGCAGTGGGTGTAGCAGGTGGGTTGCTGACTCTATGGGACACAAGATCAGTTTCGGTGGAAAGAAGCTGGGTGGATGTTTCTTCTCTCTCAGTGCTGGTGGAAGACCTTCAGAATAATAAAAAATGGCTTTTGACCTCAGTTTATGGTCCTAATAACAGCCATAGGAGGGAGGAGTTGTGGAGAGAGTTGGACATGATAAGGGAGAGATGGAGTGGGGCGTGGTGTATTGGGGGGGACTGGAACGTAATCAGATTCCCCAGTGAAAATTTGAGAGGTAAAAGCCTAATAGGAGAAATGAGGCGCTTCTCTGACTGGATCAACTATCATTCTTTGGTGGACTAGCAAATGGGTGGAGCTTCTTTTTCATGGTCTAATCATCAAAGCACTCCTGCCATGTCCAGGCTAGATAGGTTTTTGGTCACATCAGACTGGCTGGAAACCTACCCAGAGGTAACACAGCTAGCTTTACCTAAGCCAGTTTCCGATCACTGCCCGATTTTGCTCGACTCGAATTGTGAAAGATGGGGACCTTCGCCCTTCCGCTTTGAACTTATGTGGCTAGAGGAAGAGCATTTCTCAGAGCTGGTTCAGAAGTGGTGGGAGGAGATAAGGGTGGAGGGAAGGGCGGGTCACAGGTTAGCCACAAAGCTGAAGTTGCTAAAAATCAAAATGAAGGAGTGGGCAAAGGAGCACTTTGGGGATGTGAAGCACCAAAAGTCTAAAATTCTAGTAGAAATCCAATCCTTAGATGGTAAGGAGGAGAGTGTTCAACTGTCCCCAGAAGAAGAAAAGAAGAGACTGGACTTAAAAGAAGAGCTACAAAGGAGCGGATTAGATGGAAATAAAGATCGAGATGCAATTGGCTAAAAGTAAGGGATAAAAATACAAAATTCTTTCATGCAATGGCATCTTCGAGAAGAAGGGTTAATAGGGTAACAAGCATAATGGATGGGAGGAAAAGGTTTGAGAAAAAAAAAGGAGATAATATCTCACATTACAGACTACTTCCAATCGCTGTACATTGATGAGGGTTGGGAAAGACCTAATTTGGGAAATATAGCCTTCGACATTATTGGGGAAGAAGAGGCAAATTGGCTAGAGTGGAATTTTGAAGAGGAGGAAGTCTGTCATGCGGTCTTTGATCTAGCAGGAGATAAGGCTCCAGGCCCATATAGCTTTCCAATGGCCTTCTTTCAACTCTTTTGGAAGATGGTGAATAGGGAAGTGATGGACTTCGTCGAGGAATTCTCACAAAGGGGTAAATTGTCTAAAGGATTGGGGACATCTTTCATCGCGTTAATCCCGAAGAAAATGGGAGAATTAGGCATCAAAGACTACAGGCTCATTAGTCTTTTGGGATGCCTCTATAAAATTCTAACCAAAATTCTAGCAGGGAGAATACAAAAGGTTCTACCAAAGATTATTTCCAATGAGCAAGGGGCTTTTGTAGAGGGAAGGCAAATATTAGATGACATCTTGGTGTCCAGTGAATGTGTGCATTCAAGATTGAAGGAGAGGGTCTCGGGGATCATCTGCAAGCTAGACTTGGAGAAAGCTTATGATAGGGTGGACTAGAAATTCCTTCAGTACATGCTAGGAAGAATGGGGTTTGGGGAAAAATGGAGGAGGTGGATTCAAGAGCGTGTTTCATCAGCTTGGTTCTCTATTTTGGTGAATGGGTCCCCTAAGGGCTACTTCAAGGCTGGAAGGGGACTTCGACAAGGGGATCCCCTCTCTCCTTTTCTCTTTCTAATTGTAGCAGAAGCCCTGGGTAGAATGATAAAAAAAAAGGCAGTGAACGTAGGAATGTTTGAAAGCTTCAGAGTAGCCAGAAATTCCCCAGCTATTAGCCACTTGCAGTATGCTAATGATACTCTTATTTTCTTTGGAGTAGAAGAAGATCAGGTTAAAAGTGTTAAAACTACTATCCTATGCTTTGAAGTGGTGTCTGGACTAAAAGTCAACTTTTCCAAGAGTGAGGTGATTGGGTTACGTACAAAAAAACGAATGCTCCTTAAATGTTCAAACATTCTGGGTTGCAAAATTGGGGATCTTCCAGTTTCATACTTAGGCATGCCACTGTGCTCGGGACGGATTGCTAAATCCCTTTGGAACCCAGTTGTGGAGAGGGTAAAGGGGAAGTTGTCTACATGGAAAGCAAATTACCTATCTATAGGAGGAAGGGTAACCCTCATCAAATCCGTTCTCTCCAATTTGCCAGTCTATTACTTCTCTATTTTTAAATGTCCGACTTCCATTATAAAGAGAATCGAAAGAACTGCAGAGAGAGTTCTTATGGCATGGTGCAAGTCCTAAGAAGAAGCTTCACTTGGTAGATTGGAAGTCCATTTGTAAGTCAAAGGAAGAAGGAGGCCTGGGAGTTAGACCCCTAAGAAGATGAATCAAGCCCTTCTGGGCAAATGGCTGTAGAGGATTGGAGACGGTTCACAAGGCCTTTGGAGACAGGTGTTGGAAAGGAAATACAACATACCAAGACATGGGTGAGATGTTCAGGATCCCCCTTGGAACTCATCTGCTATTTGGAAAGGTATCCTCTCGGTTATGAGACTTTTCTTGGATCCTAACCATTGTTTGATAAAAATATCTCATCAATATTTTATGTTAGATCTGGTAAGCAAATATGTTTAACAGACATTGATGCAATCCTAGGGTTAGGATGCAAGTGCCGGGGCACAATTAGGGTTCCAAAGAACAATCACTCGAAGAAGAAATGAGTTCCAACGAAAAATCCACACAGGGAATTCTATTAATCAATTCTAATCTCTGAAATCATTGATCTCTACAATGCTATATTTATAATAAAATAAACTTAAGCCCTAAGAAAGTATTCCTAATCAAACTAGGAAACAAATAATAATTCTACCCAAATTAGAAACCTAATTCTAATTACACTATTTACTAAAAATAAAACTAATAACAATTAAAAATCAGGATTTCATGGGTCCCACAAGTGGTTCACGATTCTTGTTGCCATGACATATTATTGCTGCTGCATCATTCTCCCTGGGTTGGAAAAGAGTTCGACCTCAAACTCGGCTCTTCTGTTTGATGTTACTTCTGTAGATAGTGTGCACGGGAAGCGCTTCCTTGGTGAGACGAGAATATGACCCTTTCTTTGGTGGCGTCGGCTTCAGAGGACGGAGTGTGACTTGCTTTGCACCATGCATGAAAGTGTAGGTGTTGTCGCGCATGTCATTAGTTCCATTCTTGTCATACATCCATGGACGACCCAACAAGATATCACAACTATCCATGGGTATCATACTACACCAAACTGTATCTGTATAATTTGCACCAATGGAAAAGGTAACTGGACATGCATATCGAACTTGCACTTCATCACCTGTCATTAACCATCTAGCAAAATAATGACGATGATGCTGCCGAACTTTCAGCTGTAAGCGATCCACAAAAGCTTGAGAAATAATATTCTGACAACTGCCTCCATCAATGACGACTGTGCATTATTTACCATTGATTGTTCCTTTGGAGCGGAAAATATTTTCTCGCAACTATTTCTTCTCAGTAGTCGATGCAGTTGCTTGGATGACCATGAGAGACTCAAGACCCTCCTCGGGCGGAGTATCCTCCACTTCCTCTGTTTCAGTCTCTTTAGGATCATCTGGAACATCAGGCTCACCACTTTCAGTCTCAATGAAGTGGACACGTTTTGGACATTCTGCTGCACGATGCCCTTGTTGTTTATAATTAAAGCATGTGAGTCTATTTTGACCTTCGGGCTTGATGAAAACTTTCTGCGATGAGGTACTCGGTTTAGAACCTACAATGGAGGAATTCGTCTACATAACCCATTTAGCTGCATTAAGTTTTTGGGCTTGATGATTTGCAATTCCCTCGGCTTTGATAGCATGCTGAATAATCTCATCAACATTATCAAAATGCTTGAATGCTAGGATACCTTGAATGTCAAGCGTAAGCCCATTAAAGTATCGGTCAACTAATAAGAATTTTTGCTTCAATAGATTTTTCATCTCGGCCCACGTGTCAACATGGTCAATTTGCTGGTATCTCCTCTTCTTTTGCAACTCGGACCACCATACCGCAGTATAATTGCATAATCGAGTTGCCACCAGTGTAATTTTATGACCATTTGTCATTGGTTTATATGCAAAAATATTTTCAACGCACACCAACCAATCCAAGAAGTCATCTGGCTTCAATTTTTCATCATATTCTGGAATCACAAGTTTAATATCCAAGTCACGATCGACATGGACGGCATGTGGATCCCGTTGATTCCGAATAGGTTCTCCATCATCCCGATGATTACCTTCATGTTGATTAGTTTCCAAATTTGTTAATCGGGTTTCAATCCTATCAAGAGTCGCTTGCATTTGAACTTGCATTTGAACCACCGTTACGGATAGTTGATGGATAGTTACTGATAATTGCGCAACAGATTCCCTCAAAGCATCATCATTGTGAGAGGAAGACTCTGTGTCAACCTGCCTTTTGGGAGGCATCTTTGGTTGATGCAAATTTAAAATTTCTGACTAACTTGATGTGTAGATCTGGATATGTGAGAATGAATGGCTGAAGACTGGAAGGAACTTGGGCCCACTTGTGGATGAAAGTATTTATCTGCTGACTCTTTTTTTTTTTTTTAACTGCTGCTGGCCCTTGGGCCGAACTCAACCCAACTGGAGGCCCACTTGTGGAGACCCAACTAGAAGCACTTGGGTCGCTCCTCGGGTTCGATGCAACCACTGGGAAGAAAAGGGTTTTGGCTTCTCTTACGCGTTCTTCCTCAACGACACGAAGATGAAACGAAGGGTGGGGCGAGGCGATCTCTGATGCTGGCTGGTGGTGCGCGTTGATCTCCTTCGGTGCTTGCCTGCTAGTGCGATGATGGCTGGTGGTTGTTGGTCGGAGAAGATGGGAGGCAGAGGCTCGTAGACGGCTTGCGAGAGTGGGGCGGTGACGCTGCTGGAGAGGAAGGTGCTGCGTTGAAGATGGTGGTCGTCGGGGAAAAGGCAACGACAACTCGTGGTGCCAAGTACGCTTTTCCTTCCTCTGCTCCTCTTCTTCATCTGCTTTTCTGCTTCTTTTCTTTTTTTTTTTTTTTCTTCACGGGTTAAGGTTCTGGGGAAGGATTTGGGGACAAAGGTATCGATGGGAGTAGGGTGTGATGGTGGCTGAGGTGAGAGAAAGGAAGGCGGGCGATGGGGATGGGGTTCTCTGATATGGTTTTGGTTATTGGAGGAAGGGAAAGGTTTTCGATTAGGGTTTCGTGGTTTGGGTTTCAGTTTGGGGAATCTGGGTGGGGTTTGGTGTCGAGGGTTTTGGCGATGATGGATTTGGGGATTGGGGGTGCAGGGTAGCGGGACAGGGGCGGAGGTGGTGTCTGTGTGGTGGTTTCGGTCTGGAAGGATTTGGCAGGGAGATGGACGCAGGCAGGATGAGGCTGGGGATGGAGCTGGGCTTACGAACGGAAGGAGGAATAGGAGTAGTCACGTCGACGATTAGAGATCGTTTGGCTCTGATACCGATTGATGCAATCCTAGGGTTAGGATGTAAGTGCCGGGGCACAATTAGGGTTCCGAAGAATAATCACTCGAAGAAGAAACGGTTTCCAACGAAAAATTCACACAGGGAATTCTATTAATCAATTCTAATCTTTGAAATCATTGATCTCTACAATGCTATATTTAAAATAAAATAAGCTTAAGCCCTAAGACAGTATTCCTAATCAAACTAGGAAACAAATAATAATTCTACCCAAATTAGAAACCTAATTCTAATCACACTCTTTACTAAAAATAAAACTAATAACAATTAAAAATCAGGATTTCATGGGTCCCACATGTGGCCCACGATTCTTGTTGCCATTACATATTATTGCAGCTGCATCAGACACGTGGATGCATCCATAAAAGATTTGGCTGAACAGTATAATAAGGCTAGAACCACGTACCTGTATATAATTCAGGCGACGTGACTCCAACATATGATCCACAATGGCATATAGAATATGTAAAAACTCACTAAATCCAAAGCAGAATGGATTGAATATGACGATACAGAAGATCTATCAGAAGGTTTGATTGTATATCTCATTACGGAGGATTAATCATATGTAAATTTGAACCATTGACCGCCCCTCTTTTTTGGACTAACCCGCGCCTCTTCTTTTGGTTTTTGTCATGGGGCTCATGTTGAGTCGATCTATTTTGGACTCTTTTCCTTACAGCATCCAAAAAATGGATTAGCTGCGATTTCTTAAACATAAAAAAATCGTACATATCAAGTGTTGGGGCTTGCAAGTGCGACCTCCTTGCTTTAGAGGCTTTGTGGAAGAAAGGAGGTGTTGCACTTGTATCAATTTAATACTCTACTAATTGGTGTTATAGTCTCATCATGGTACATCTTTGTTTTGTTATTACATTTGTGTATAATTAAGAAAAGGAGATTGGAAGTTGGAAATGGATTTTAATGAATTGTGGGTTTAAACGGCAGGTCACCAGCAACGAGTCGCCAAGATGTGCTGGGAGAGTAAAAAAGAACAAAGAAGAGATGAGGTGGTGGATACAGAAGTTCAAAAGGCATTTTTGATCGAAAGGAATGCAGAACAAGAAATAGAGAAGGCCTAGAAAGCGAAGGGAGTTGTTTAGAAAACTACAGGCAAGGCTAAGTAGGAGGTATATTACACTTTTTTATGTCTGTTGAGAACTATGAAAGGGCAGGAGAATATCTGTAACTCTAAAATTAAAGGGGAAAAATGAAATAGAGGCCTTTGTTATCATGGTAGGTGCATAAAAGATGGTAATGAAAATGCTTATAGAAATGACAGGATGACAGATGAAAAATGTACTTTAATTTCAAAAAAAGAAGTAAACATTAGGGTTAGAGGGTTTACTTAAAGAGATATTGGGTCACTGGATGATAGCAGACTTGGTTTAGTGGTACTTAAGAGGGTGAGAATGAAGTATGGTCTCCTTTATAAGAGTAGTGAGACTATATAGAATTTGTGCAATGCAATCTATATTACCTATTGTGTTGCCAACCCTACCATTGACAATGACTCAAGTAAGAAACTTAAGTAACATTGGTCATTAGGAGTTGCACCAAATGCCTTGAACACCCAATTTCAGGAAGGCATGGATGAAGCATTGTGGTTCCGTAGAATGCTTTCATTCTTTGTTGACATAAGGGCCTTTTTAATATTAGTGAAAGATGGCCGGATGGCCCAGTGATGAAGGGCACAGATCGTGCCCTTCTTCCTCATTCGGCAGGAGAACTGAGAATATGTAGAATATCAGGATTCATGATGAGCAGTGTCCTGATCTGTTTTATTTAGAGGAAGATCAAATGGTTTTGTTTGAGATGAGTGGACCTCACACAAGTGAATTAGATGCATAGAGATGAGATGTGCATCTTGGTACAAGATAAACCCTAATCATCATTAATTTCTACAAATAGTTTTGTTTTTAGAATTCAATTAGGAATTGTCTAATGACCACTTAGGTTCAACTTTCAGAAGGTTGAAGTCATGGACCATCCCGGTAATACTTAAAATTCCACAACAAGAAACATAAAAATACCAAGGATGGTTGGGAACTCGTGATGTTAGGTTCTAATAATTTAAGGTGGTATGTGGATTAATTAAGCATTTTAGCAAGTAATGTGGTACTTCTCCTTCAATATAAGGAGATGATCATCAGATGTCTATTGATTTTCTTTCTTTTCTTCCCTCTTTTTTTTTTTTAACCTATCTATATCATGAGAAATTGCACTGGAACAACAGCATAATCTGCAAGCGGCATGGTTGTAATATCATCAATCTAATCTCCACACATCTGTGCTCCTCCTGCAAATTACCATTAGCCGAAATTTGACATTTATTTGAATTTATGGGCTATGGGCTCCAATTGATATTAGAGACATCAAAACCTCATCTAAATACCTATTTAATGTGGTTTCAGGGAGACGTGCCAATGATAAGCAAAAGCTTTAGACGAAGATGAGGGGAATATTTGATCAAATGAATGTAGCCTTTAGTTTTAAGATTTCAAAATTTATTCTCTATACATACACAGCAAATTTGTTTTTGTTTTTTCGTTTTTGTTATCCCAGTTAAGGGGGTTGAGACCCAAGATAGATTCCCCATATACACGAGAAGGTAGCTCACTCAAGTGGGAAGGAGACCCACGTGAAAGGATCCCGCACAAGCAGGAAGAGGTGACATACCTAGGGTTCGAATTCTAGGCTGCTAGATAAGAACTGATGCTCCTTACCACTTGGATAAGAGCCGACAGCAAATTTGTTGATAAATTCAACGATATATAATTTCTAATTCGAGGGGCCCATATAGATCAATAGATTGGATTGAATATAAAGGTGTACCAATTATAAAAACTAAAACAAAAATGAAGGAGATTAGACCTCACGAACCAGAGAGGTCTTGTGTTAGACACCTACCTCTGTTGGCCGCCTCCCATAGTTTTACTCCATACATGTGGATAGGAGGGTTTGTATGTACCCCTAGGGATTAGTTTTTGGTTGTTTAAAATTGAGTGTCCCTCAGGCCCAGAGGCGGATCCAGTGAACAATCACTGGGGGGTTGGGCCCCGAGTGAATTTTTGGAATATATATATATACAAACACACTAAGTTAAACCCAATGTAACCAGGCCCCCAATGACATGTAACCAGGCCCCCAGTAAAAAATATTAGGCCCATTCTTTATACATATTATTAGGCTCATTCTTCAACTATTAGGGCATCAGATGTAAATATTGCAGAGTAAACCGCCTTCTCCAGCTCTCCTTCACCGACTCGCCGACTCAGAACATAAGCTCCTCACCAATCAGCATTGTGCGATTCACCCAAAGAAATATTAGGCCCCCAATGACATGTAACCAGGCCCCCAGTAAAAAATATTAGGCCCATTCTTTGTTTTATTGCTTGAAACTATTACATTATATTCGTCCCATATAAATAACAAAAAAAAAAAAATCCGCCCACTACTTAATCGTGCCCCCAGTGAGTTTGAATCCTAGATCCGCCACTGTTCAGGCCTAAGGCGAAAGGTTCATGGGTTGGGGAGGAGATACCCTGGGTTATAAAAAAAATGAATGAAATTTTTACGATTAATTTAGTTTTAAATTCTCAATCAACCGCATAATAAAAAAATATTAAATATTGCACTCAAAGTTCTTTTTGTACATTCAACACTTATTATTTTGGACAGAAAGTGCACAAGGATACCTTGCTGCTGCCATTTTCTTATCTCCTTTATTTTTTTATTTTATTTTTTTAACCCCTGTCAGTTTGAGGGGAAAAGAACTCATTTTTCAAATCATCTAAGCCCCGAGTTGCTTTATCAACCGAAACCCTTGGAACCAAACCAGTGATGAGGAAGAAGTGGTTATTCAATAACTACTTGGAAATGATACTTTTAGGGAATCACACGACAATGGCTTCTTGAATGTATAACTATGATTCACACCTCTGTTCATTACAACTGCTATTTCACCATCTCTACCATTGATGTGATTCCAATCTGTATATTTAAGGACAGAAGAAGCTATCCACAAATTAAATGTATTTGTGTGTAGGTTGATATACAATGCATGTGTTGTGAGGGTTAGAGGAAGTTCCCATTGTGTAGATTCTTGGATAGGGTGGTAAATGGATCCCCGATTTTCCGATTACCCGCAGGTTCCGACTCGTTAGGTTCCAGGTCTGGGTCTTTATTTTGGTCCCGATAAGCAAATGGTTCCGGTTTTGGATCCTTTTTTTGGAGTTGATACCTAAACGGTTCCGGTTCTGGATCCACAGTGGCTTAGACTCGTGGACTCGGGACCCGACCCATTCTGTTTTCACATACTAAAGTCACCTTATGTTAGTGTAGCCTTCACTTCTGACGACCTGAACGGTGGTTTAATTCACTAAGTTATTGCTGGTCCCATTTATTTAGAATTAAAGAATCAATCTATTGGCATTCAACCATAAAATTCATCCGGTCATCATCCACCATTAAATATTCAAGTCTACCAATAACTTTTCATAAAAGAGAAATTCAAAACATAATGCACTACTAAAGAATCAAATAAAAAATGCCGATACAAGTTGAATTAATACATAAATATCACTATGCTTTTCTAAAAAATACATCATTGTTTACTCAAAACACTTGATTGAATTAATACATCTCTTTGTTTTACTAAAGTATAATTTTTTTAAAAAGAAAAACACAGTTATTAGTCCAGACCCGGAACCATACCCGGAATCGAAACCAGACCCGCCTCACAAATGGTTTTGGTTCTGGTTCTCATTAATATTATCTGTTTTGGTTCCGAACCGGGTACGATTCAGGTTCCGGTTCCCCCTCTTAGAAAACGGTTATGGTTTTGGTTCCACCCTGGACCCGGACTGGAACCGACCCGTTTACAACCCTATTCTTGAAGGAAGTAGACACAGGCAATTGCATGAGAGATTTAAAAATAAGCTCTTTCTCTGTCAAATCCTTGCCCATTTACATTTGAGAGTACCATATCATGATATAATGAGATTCATGAGATTTGCAAATTCCTCCCGGCTTCCTACTCCACTAACAAACAAGTTGTACCAAGTACGCTTAAAGATATTATTTAGTTCCATCTGTGTAGCTAGTTTTTCATAGAAAAAAAATTAAAAAATTTCATGCTTATATTAAAACTCACATTTGGTGTGACCATTTATCCTACCTGAAAAGTGCAAAAAATAAAAAAGAAATAAATCTTCTGTGATTTCTCATAAAAAAACAAATTCTTTCAAGGGGGTCAGAGAATATTTTTGGGTGATTCTGAACAAACCATCGTTTTTTTTTTTTTTAGCACACCCACCTTTTAAAAAAAAAACGTGCACATGACGAAAATACCCATAAATTATGTGTATATTCCATGCATATCTCATGTGTACGGGTATGAAACGCCGTGCACATGATATATGCACTGTTTTCTCCAGCTGTGCACCTCTTTTGTGCATGGCTCCGAAACTCCATGCACCCTTTTCCATGCATGAGTGGAGCAAGTTTGTCAAACATTATCAGAAGAAGCTTTGTTCAAGTGATTCGATGTTGTTTACTAAGCACAGGAGTGGGGAGCTCTTTGTGGGAATTCGTTGGGCAAGATCAACAGCTGGTGGCATGTTGGGCTGTGGAAGATGGAAGAGGAAGAGAGGGAGAGGGAGAGGAGAGGGGAGGCCAGTTGCGACGACCAACAGGGTGATGGGCGAGAGGCATAGAGCGGGAGAGAAAGAGGGGGAGAGGGAGAGGGAGAAGTTGGAGGCATTTTGGGCCGAGGCCGGCGGTGGGCAAGAGGGAGAGGGGGAGAGAGGAAGAGAGAAAGGGGGGGAAGGCGGAGAGGGACGGGGCTGCCGGCGGCGGGCGAGAGAGATAGAGAGAGGGAGAGGGATTGGCGGTGGGGTTGTGTAAGTTTTTTGAGAGTTGGCTTCTTCATGTGGATGGACAAAACATGGGAATAAATGTAATTTTATGATTTTTAGATTGGACTGTAGCCTCATGGAAGAAATCCGAAGACGAAGAATTTCGAAGACTTGATTGGATGTCAACCTGCAGAATGGGCAGAGCTTCTGTTTTTCACAGTTCGATCGATCGGTCCCTTGGTCCGATCGATCGCCTCTGAGAAGCTCTCATTTATTTATAGTCCGATCGATCGAACACATTGGCCGATCGATCGGACCTGAATAACTCTCAGTTATTCTTAGTCCGATCGATCGGACAGCGGCGAACATAAGCCTATTTTTTTGGATCTCCCTTTGTCCTATCTCTATCCAAGTCTAATGCAATCTCTCCCATTCGTTTTGAAGAGTCCCTTATAAGGGTTAAGCCTCAGAAGAGATGGGGTGTGGCTTTTACTCTCTCTCTCCCAAAAACCCTAGATTATCCTAGAGAGATTGCTCCCCTCTAGAGAGCACTTATGGGAATCATGTGCTGAAGCCTTCATTCTCTGGAGACTCATCCTCAACATACTTACAGATTCGCCTTGTTCAAGGCGTGGAGATCGAAGTGCTAGAGAAGGTGAACGGCGTGTTCGTCGACTAGATCTACTACGGTCTTAGGTTGTGTTCAACTGTAAAGGGGTAGTGAGTATCTTGTAACCTTCTTTTTTATTAATGCTTTGATCATTTCGGACCAGGGTGAGGTCCCGTGGTTTTTTCCCTATTTTGGGTTTTCCACGTAAAAATTGAAGTGTCCATCTTGTGATTGATTGATTGATTAACTTAGATTTCTTAATTCCGTAAATCCATACTGGAATCTGTATTGATACTTATTTATCATTAGGGTGGATTCGTGATCGACCCTTTTGGATTTTCAATTGGTATCAGAGCTTGTTCACACTATCTTATTGTGTGAGATCTCTGCAGTTTTTCAGATATGGATTTTAATAGAGATGGAACTTCTATTTCCAAACCCCCTCTTTTGGATGGGTCAAATTACCCTTATTGGAAAGTTAGAATGACCGCTTTCCTTCAATCCATAGATGTGGATATTTGGAATTGTGTTGAATTTGGTTATACCAAGCCTACTGTTGCTACTGATGACAACGAAACCATTGAAAAACCCATGCCTCAATGGACCAAGGAGGACAAACAAGCTTTTAATTGTAATAGTAAAGCTTTGAATTCTATATTCAATGGTGTTACTCCTTCTGAATTCCGTCGTATTTCTATTTGCAAACTTGCTAAGGAAGCATGAGATATTTTAGAAACTGTTCATGAAAGTACTGATAAAGTTAAACAGGCTAAACTTCAGAATTTGACTTCTGCTTTTGAAAATTTGAAAATGAATGACAATGAAGTTTTTGCTGATTTTAATGATAACTTATCTGCTCTTGTGAATTCTAGCTTCTACTTGGGTGAAATCATTCCTGAACACAAAATTGTCAAAAAGATTTTAAGATCTCTACCTGAGAGATTTGACCCAAAAGTAGTAGCCATTGAGGAGTCTAGCAATTTGGATTCGATCAAGGTTGATCAGTTAGTTGGAAATTTGCAAACCTTTGAAGCAAATCTGAGGTCAACCAAGAAAGCCAAAGGAATGGCTTTAATTTCTTCAAAATCCCGCTTGGAACATGATGACTCAGAATCAGAAACTGAGGATCCGGATCTTGATGCTTTCTTTGTTAAAAAGTTTAAGAAATTTCTGAAAGATGACAAAAAGGGTTTCAAAAAATCTTTTCAAAAGTTCCAAGGACAGAATAACCCTACTTCTTCATTCAAAGCAAATCCTGGAACAAAACCTGAGAAATTTGTATCCAAAATTCCATCAAAGGATACTCACTGTTATGAATGCAAAGGTTTTGGTCATTATGCATCTCAATGCGTAAATAGAACCTTCAAACCTCAAGGCAAAGTTCTTAATGTCACATGGGATGATGATTCAGATCAAGATGGAAATGATACTGAATCTGAATCTTTCTCTGGTCATGGAAAATTCATGACCTTTATGGCAGCATCTAATGATCTTCCAGTGCAGGATCCTTCGGAAAAATATGATGATGACAGTGACGAGAATCTTAATTCTCTCTCAGACAATGAACATGATTTAGTTGATGCGTATGAAAGTCTCATGAATGACTCAAGAAGAATGACTCAACTGAATGACATTCTGAAGGGAAAATGGAAAGTTGCTGATAAAGACAATTCAACACTCAGAAAGGGGCTTCAAGAAACTCAAGGTCAAGTATTACAATTTGAATCTCAATGTACCAACTTATCTAATAAGTTGATTGATGCAGGAAATGAATGTGACACTCTACATGCACAATCTGTCAAAGCTGAAATAGAGATACAAACTCTAAAGAAAACTCTCTACTCCTGCACAGTAGAAAATGCTGGTTTGACCAGAAAATTACAGATGGCTACCTCTGAACTAGCCACCACCAAAGCTGATTTAAACCGAATGAATAAAGGGTCAAAGAAACTTGATGAAATTCTGGGTGCACAAATCCAATCAAGCAACAGGCATGGTCTCGGATTTGAATATGGTGCATCTACCTCTCAGACATCAGGTAAATTTGTTCAAGGAAATACTTTATATTCTCTTGACCCTACTGATCATCATACTGCACTTGTGAATCCCACACCAAAAACTTACATGCTCAAACGCAAAAGTGTTCCTACCTGTCATTTCTGTGGGATCATTGGTCATATTAGACCACATTGCAACAAATTGCGATATAAACTCCGAAATCAGTGGAGGATAAAAAATTCAATTCCTCGTCAGGTTAAAACAAAATACATATGGGTACGCAAGACTGATCTTAGGTGCAATGTGGTTCTAACTGCTCTTAGAGCACAAAGTTCACAAGTTTGGTATTTAGACAGTGGGTGCTCTAGACACATGTCAGGGGATAAGTCACTTTTCACATCTCTTGAAAAACATCATGTTGGTAATGTTCAATTTGGAGATTGAAGCAAATCAAAAGTCATTGGTAAAGGATCCATCAACATACCAGGTATGTCCACTATAGAAAATGTTTTTCTGGTTGATGGTCTAAGGGCAAATTTGCTAAGTATAAGTCAATTTTGTGAGTCTGGAAATGAGGTTCATTTCTCTCTAAATGCTTGCACCATTGTTGATAATCATGGCAAACATGTTCTTTCTGGTAAAAAGAATTCCGATAATTGTTAAGTGGTTGTCATTGAAGATAACTTGAACTGCAATTCTGCTACTGTTAATGATGTTGACCTATGGCATCAAAGACTAGGTCACATTAACCATACTAATTTGGATAAACTTTCTCAGCAAGAATTGGTTCGAGGACTTCCCAAACTTCATAAACCCCATAACCATGTATGTGGTCCTTGCCAACTGGGAAAACAAATTCGAGCACCACATAAAAAATTGGATATGCTGACTACCAAAAGACCATTAGAGTTACTTCATATGGATCTTATGGGTCCTTCTCAGGTTGAAAGCATTGGTGGCAAAAAGTATATTTTTCTCACTGTTGATGATTTCTCAAGATTCACATGGGTTCGCTTTCTTAGAGAGAAATCTGAAACTTTTGATGTTTTCTATTACTTATGGCTTCAACTTATTGCAGATAAGGGAGCTCAATTTGGTGGAGTGGCCAGAATCAGATCTGATCATGGAAATGAATTTCAGAACTCATCTTTTAATTCTTTCTGTACTGAAAATGGCATAAAACATGAGTTCTCAACTCCTAAGACTCCTCAGCAAAATGGAGTTGTTGAAAGAAAAAATCGGGTGGTACAGGAAATGGCCCGTGTTATGATTCATAGTAAGAAAGTGCCACAAAGATTTTGGGCTGAGGCAGTAAACACTGTAGTCTATGTTATCAATCGAGTATACATAAGGGCTGGAACAAAGAATACACCATATGAAATATGGAATGGTAGAAAACCTACGGTTATGTATTTCAAAACTTTCGGGAGTAAGTGTTATATCTTGAAAGACCGAGAGCATCTCGGAAAATTTGACTCCCGAAGCAATGAAGGGATTTTTCTTGGGTATTCTTTAAACAGTAGAGCTTATCGAGTATTTCATTTGAATAATTCTACTGTCATGGAATCTATCAACGTTGTCATAGATGATGCTGGACCCTCTTATTTTTCAGATGATGAAGATGAATTCCCACAAATTACCATCTCTTCTCCGCAAGTTACGCTTGAAGGAAAACAAAGTACGGATCCGGAAGATCCAGCAACAATGAGTCCGGTTATTGTTTTTCCTGATTCAGATTCCGAATCTGAAGTTGACGTATCTGGATTAAAATTGAAAAGCTCTTCTCCGGTAACACCAAGTCATCAACCTTCTCAAAGCAAAGGAAGTTCATCTTCGATCTCAAAAAGGTCAAGTACTCAAGGATCACCCCCTTGACGAAGTCATTGGTGATATAAAAGCTCCAATGCAAACTCGAAGGCAGGTACAAGATGAGGTAAATTTTCTATGTTATGTTTCCTTTCTTGAACTCAAAAATGTTCATGAAACACTTATTGATGACTCTTGGATTAATGCCATGCATGAGGAATTAGGTCAATTTGAGCATAACAGTGTTTTGGGAACTTGTCCCAAGGGCAAATCATACCAATGTCATCGGGACAAAATGGATTTTCAAAAATAAAACCGATGAACTTGGTCAAGTCATTAGAAACAAGGCCATACTCGTAGCACAGGGATACACACAGGTGGAGGGCATTGATTTTGATGAAACATTCGCCCTTGTTGCTCATCTTGAGTCCATCCGTATTCTCTTAGCTATAGCTTGTTCATTGAGGATCAAGTTATATCGGATGGTTGTTAAGAGTGCTTTCTTGAATGGTTATTTGAATGAGGAGGTGTATGTTGAACAACCTAAAGGCTTTCAGGATCCTCATTTTCCTAACCATGTTTTTAAATTGAATAAAGCTTTGTATGGTTTGAAGCAAGCTCCCAGAGCATGGTATGAAAGATTAACAACATTTTTGCTTGAAAATTCCTTCCAAAGAGGAAGTGTGGATAAAACTTTATTCGTCAAGAGAGAGAAAGAGAATCTCGTGATTGCTCAAATCTATGTGGATGATATCGTTTTCGGATCCACATTTGAAAATTTGTCTAAATCTTTTGCCACATGTATGTCAAAAGAATTTGAAATGAACATGGTCGGAGAATTATCTTTCTTTCTCGGTCTTCAAATCAAGCAATGTGAAAATGGGATATTTCTGTCTCAAACTAAATATGCGCAAAATCTTTTGAAGAAGTTTGGGATGGAATCTTCTAAGCCGTCCAGTACTCCTATGAGCACCACCGTCAAGCTGAGCTTAGATTCATCAGGGAAAGACTTCGATGAAAGACTGTATCCAAGTATGATAGGAAGTCTGTTGTATCTCACTGCTAGTCGATCAGACATCTCTTTCAGTATGTATGTTTGTGCTAGATATCAGGCAAAACCGAAGGAGTCACATGTTCAAGCTGTCAAGAGGATTTTGAAATATGTGAGTGGTACCACTGGTTTTGGAATATGGCTTTCCAAAGATTCTACCATGAGTGTTGTAGGTTTCTCAGATGCTGACTGGGCAGGTTGTGTTGATGATAGAAAAAGTACATCAGGAGGCTGTTTTATGATTGGAAACAATTTGGTTGCTTGGCACAGCAAGAAACAAACTTCAACTTCCTTATCTACAGCTGAGGCAGAATACATCGCAGCTGGAAGTTGTTGCACACAATTGCTATGGATGAAACAAATGCTCTCTGACTATGGCATTGATCAACCTACAATGATAGTATATTGTGATAACAAGAGTGCTATTGACATATCTAAGAATCCGGTGCAACACTCGAGGACCAAACATATAGACATCAGGCACCACTTCATTCGTGATTTGGTTGAAGAGAAAGTCCTTTGCTTGGAGCACATTTCCACAGAGCACCAATTGGCTGATATCCTAACCAAACCTTTGGATCCTACTAGGTTTGATTCCCTACGTAAATCCCTTGGTATTTGCTCTTACCCATGATTCATATTTTCTCTTGCACAGTTCTTCATTGTTCTTTATTTTGATTTCTTAACTTGTGATTCACTTAAGTTTGCCAAGCTCTAGATTATTTCTTTTGCACTTACAACTCACTATTTGATGGGTATGGTGTGTTTGCATAATTTCAGATCTCCTTTCCTGGCATTTAAGAAAAAAAAAAAAAAAAACAGGAGGAATAGGACTACCTAAGAGTATGTGTGATAGCCGCCAAATGATCGAAAAGTTTCTTTGGAAAAGGCTACCATATTCATTTAGTGTGAATGTCACCAATGATGGTTCGCAATTGAGACAAGAAGCATGAGCTCAAAAAAAAAAAAAAAAACCTGAAATTCAGGGGGAGCATTGAGATGCTTATTTTTGTCAGCGAGGGTGATTCTATATTGTGTGAATATCTCATTTATCCTAGCACAAATATTTTTTTTTCATCTTCACTCACAAAAAATCTCAAACTTGGTATAATTTTTGTGCATGATCATTAAGGGATCTTAGTTTTGCTACTTTGATTTGATATTGTGAATCCCTTTTTATTTTTGGTGGTTTTTTTTTCTTTTAAGTCAACTCTGCCCAGGTCCGATCGATCGGACAGTCATTGTGACACCCATTATATACCCAGCGAGCTTCCTCTGTTTGCTTTCATTCACTCTCCACGCCCTAGTTCTTCTTTTTCCCATTTTACCAAGGCATCCTCCATTGTGCTCCCAAGCTTTTTGCACTTTTCCATTTCTCGCTCAATCTTTCTATTTGATTCATATTGTTTGGTTTTGGTTGTTGGATTGGAAGATTGGAGTGTGTGAATAGTAGGGCTTGTGTGTTTGTGTTTGTGAAGGTTTTTCTTGTGCTGCTATTGAGGAGCATAGACAAGGAAATTGTGGTTTCTTCTTGTGGGTGTAGTGTGTGAAGAGTTGTTTTAAAAAATTGTGGAGGTTGGGTTCTCCTTCTACAGTGCACACCAAGTGTTTGTTTCTTTGCCTAAAAGAAACCATGCCTCCTAAAGCATCTCAACCTCGCAAGAGAACTATTTAATGTGGAATTTCTTCTTCTTCTACACCTTTTGATGCTCACAGGTTTCAGAGTCTTTCCAAAGAAACATTTTTTGATAATGTTTTTTCAAAGAAGCAAGTCCTTGTGGAAAGACAGGTTAAATTTGCTAAAATGAATATTGACTTCCGGGCTTGGCTTCTACAAAGAGAATGGAATTCCTTGTATGACTTTGACACAACTGCTTATGGATCTTTGGTGAGAGAGTTTTACAATAACATTCATGGTATTGCAAAAGAATCTTTCAAATCATTTGTTCGTGGATTTACACTTGAGATTGATCCCAATTTTCTCAGTCAATTCCTTCAAATTGACCGAAGTCTAGATGCAGTGTATCCTAAACCTGAACCTAATTCAGATGATATGGAAGATCCGGTGGATGACACGGATTGGAGTGCGGTGGTTACAACTCTAACTGGTGGCCGTCGTCGTGAGTGGGTTGGGGGAGTTCTTAAACAAAAAGATCTTACTCCCTCTTACCGCATGCTCAATCTTTTTGTCTGTTCCAACCTTGAACCAAAGGGAAGGACTTCTGAAGTGATTAGAGAGACTGGTTATCTTCTCTATGTAATTGGGACAGGTCAGGCCATTGATGTTCATCTTTCTATTTTCAAGCATATGCTGGCTGCCCTTCCAAGTGCATTAACTACTTCTCTTCCATTTGTGGTCCTTATTACTAGGATTCTTCTTTCAATTGGTGTTGCTGTCAGCCCACATGATAGCGTTGTGAAAGGGAGATGACCAATTACATATCGCACCGTCAGTCAGTCTACCTCTCATGTCGATGACAGTGGTGACGAAGCTCCAGATCAGGGTGAAGCTGCAAGAGAGTTTGATGCTCCATATGAGTCACAATTGCCAGCGTATTTTCAGGACTTTGAGAATCGTTTATTTGATCAATCGACTCAGATTGAATTGCTCGAACATCATATGAATTCTCAATTTCAAGATGTGTTTGCTCAGATGGAGCAGTTGAATTTTGGCAGTCAAAGAATCGAGGGAAAACTTGATACTCTCCTACATCGTTTCGCTCCTTCTCAGTAGTCGCTGACTTATGACGCTTTTCTATGACATGCTTATTGCTCTCTATTGCTTTATGATGATCTTGTGATTTCTTTTCGCTCTCTCCTCTTATTGTCTGACTTCTCTTGATGCAACATTTTGTTCTACCATTTGCATCATTCGGCTAATATAATTTTAATTATCCTTGCCAATTTATGTACAAAAAGGGGGAGAATGGTGCTGTTTGTTTATGTTAGTTTATGATTTATGATTTACGTATGTTCTTCTTTTAATCATGATTTACGTATGTTCTTCTTTTAATCATGATCTTCTGTCAAGATTGGTTGTGATAGGATTTTCAGGTATGTTCAAGCTGAAGCTGAATAATCTTTTTAATTGATGGGTAGATGTTATGTATTAGATGTTTTGTCCATGAATTGCCAAAGGAGGAGATTGTAAGTTTTTTGAGAGTTGACTTCTTCATGTGGATGGACAAAACATGGGAATAAATGTAATTTTATGATTTTTAGATTGGACTGTAGCCTCATGGAAGAAATCCGAAGACGAAGAATTTCGAAGACTTGATCGGATGTCAACATGCAGAATGGGCAAAGCTTCTGTTTTTCACAGTCCGATCGATCGGTCCCTTGGTCCGATCGATCGCCTCTGAGAAGCTCTCAGTTATTTACAGTCCGATCGATCGGACACATTGGCCGATCGATCGGACCTGAATAACTCTCAGTTAAGGTCTGATCGATCGGACAGCGGCGAACTTAACCCTATTTTTTTGGATCTCCCTTTGTCCTATCTCTATCCAAGTCTAATGCAATCTCTCCCATTCGTTTTGAAGAGTCCCTTATAAAGGTTAAGCCTTAGAAGAGATGGGGTGTGGCTTTTACTCTCTCTCTCCCAAAAACCCTAGATTATCCTAGAGAGATTGCTCCCATCTAAAGAGCACTTATGTGAATCATGTGCTGAAGCCTTCATTCTCTGGAGACTCATCCTCAACATACTTGCAGATTCGCCTTGTTCAAGGTGTGAAGATCGAAGTGCTGGAGAAGGTGAACGGCGTGTTCGTCGACTAGATCTACTGCGGTCTTAGGTTGTGTTCAACTGTAAATGGGTAGTGAGTATCTTGCAACCTTCGTTTTTATTAGTGCTTTGATCATTTCGGACCAAGGTGAGGTCCCGTGGTTTTTTCCCTATTTTGGGTTTTCCATGTAAAAATTAAAGTGTCCATCTTGTGATTGATTGATTGATTAACTTAGATTTCTTAATTCCACAAATCCATATTGGAATCTGCATTGAGACTTATTTATCATTAGGGTGGATTCGTAATCGACCCTTTTGGATTTTCAGGTTGGGCGGAGGTGGCCGGAGTAGGGAACGGGGAAGGGGAGAGGGTGAGGAGCAAAGAGAAGATGAGGGTATTTTGGGTATTTTTAAAAATATAGGTGGGCTCGGCAAAAGAAGGTGGGTGAAAATAGAATTTTCCAATATTTTTTTCGCGTAACATGAAAATTTTCATGCACAAACGCGTGAAAGTCCCAAAATGTAATAAAACAACCAAACGAGGGAAAGTTGGATTGTCCAATTGCTGCCGATGCATCATCAATTCATCATCTCTCTCTCTCTCTCATATCATTTTCCGCGTACCTACCACTCAAAAAACGATCGTATCGCCTCGCGACGCGCGTGAAACCTCTCGTTTTCGTTCTCTCCTCCCCCGCGCCGTCACCTTCCGGCCTTTTAAATGCTTCATCTCCATCTCTCTCTCCAAACCCTAATTAATCCTTAATTAGGGTTCTTCTTTTTTCCCCTCTTTCCATCTCTCTCTCTCTCTCTCTCTCTCTCTCTCTCTCTCTCTCTCATTCTCCTCCGTCGGTTCTTCCTCTTTTTATCTTCATTCGAATCATGGCGTCGAAGATTTGGGAAGCGGGACTCGCTCTGTCTTTGGTTTTTACCGCTCTGGCATCGCTGGGACCCGTTAGGGTTTCCTCGTCCTCAGATGCAGCTATCTGCCCAGCCGCTTCGCCCGTGAATTTGATCTTGCAGAAACCCGATTCGTGTTCGGATTCCGATCGCGATCCGATCGGTGTTACGGAGGTCTGCTCCTGGATGCCCTCTCTTTCTTTCCCCGTTGTGATTGATGGTTTTTTGGATCTCTTTTTCTCCAATTTGTTCTTGTTTTTCTCCTCTGTGTGTGATTTCTGGATATGTTAGTGATTATGGAGGAATTGGGGCTATCATTTTATGCTGCTAAGGTTGAATCTCTAACCCATTATGCCTTCTTTGGGGCTATCATCTGAATCGTGATGCACAATGAATGTATTAACAATTTACAATCTTCTTTTCATGATGTCCATTATTTGATTGATTGCACCTTTAGGCGACTAATCTACACCCCGATGAAGATAGCCTCCCTTTGGATGACACCCTTTTTTGATGGTCCATTTTTTCCAAGCATGATTGATGTGGGCATTTTCGTTGGTTCGTAGGAAGGCTGTATTCTTTTGTCCCATTAGATTTTCTAAAACTGGAAGTTCCTACTGCCTAATTTTAGGTCGAGGGTTGGCAATTATGATGGCAGCTAGCCATAAAAACTTGCCTAACCTAATTGGGATTGGGATGGTACTCCACCTATGCTACATTGTTGGGAATTGTTTGAAGAAAATGATGATGATGCCTTTTTTGGTTGTCGAAATAATGATGATCCTCTGAAGTTCTAAAATGATGATAGTAGAACCAATTTGATGATGATATGATATCGTGGCGAAATAAGTTCCGCTCATGATAATCGATTTCTTGCCATATAAGACTATTCCCTCCCATCCCATTCCTATTAATTTCTCAACCAAGTGGGCCCTTAAGATACATTTGGATATGAACAAGGATTGAATGATTTGATTTCTGCCAAATTAATGGAGATGGCATTGTTTCTGGTTACATCTTTAGCTGGCAACTAAGTTGGGTCTTAATCAACTCACCAGCAATTCTGTGAAGCTTTCAGTGACGTAGCGAATGCATAGAGAACAGCTGGTTTATATACATTCCACTTTGCATGGCAAGGGCAACCCTAGAAATTTTCCTTGAGCGGACCACTGCATAAAAATAATTTTCTGAGGGGTTCCATGGTTCATGCAAACAACCCCCTAGCACAATTTGTTATTTCATGAATGAACCAACTTTTCTTCCATTTTTTTATTGACATACAATGAACTGCTCGTGGATATTGACATTTATTTTTTTCTAATTTCTACTTTATATTTATTTTTCTTTAGGTAACCATGCTCTTATTTGTTAAAATTGAATGTGTAATTTGGAAATAAACTGAAACAGTGAAATCAAAAGTTGTAGCTTAAAAACATTTCACGTGTTATTTTCTTCTCTCTTTTTTTTTCCCAAAGGGTAAATTGTTGACATTAGTAGGGCAATGAAAATGATGAACTTGAGGGAAGATGGTATTCCTCTCATACATTTTCAGTCATGAAGGTTGTAAGTTACAACCTTGTATCTGTCATTTTTTTTTTCCAACTTTGAGTGGTGCACAATGACTTTCAGATTCATGTCTTTGGATAGTTGTGCTTTGTTGCACATGCCATGATACTTTTTGTAGGGGAGCTCTTTGGCCAATCTGTGTGATAGATTACTTGTCACAACATTGCAATACGCTTCATGTGCAGGTATAAGATAAGAACACAGAAGGCCATTGCTGGTTTCTTTCAGTTTCAAGAAGTTCAGCTCCTATAAGTGGGATGTAAGACAGATTATTATTATTATTATTATTATTATTATCATTATTATTTCTTTCTTCCGTTTACCTGTACTGTGGTGAGGAATGGAGGTAAAAACTTGATCTTCAACGCGTAAGAGGCTTTTAACTTCAATTTGATTGGATGTTTTTGGAACTAGGAGAACACTGCATTTGACACCTTTGGATCATCTTTACAATTAAGAAAAAAAGACAATCCATTCCACCAACTCAAGACCCAAACACATTCGTCATTCTCTTACAATTATTCTTTTTTACCTTTTCAGGTTGTCTTTGGTTAATAATATGTGGAGCACAGGACAGCCGAACACTGTGCTGGAGGAGATTGAGGGATCTCATTTGACTTAATTGTAGATGATGATCCCATTTTGAGCCAAATGCACCATAAAACGCAGATGGTGTATTTTTTATGTTCAAGCTCAATTAGCCCCGAAGCCAACTTACAATGGAAATGCGAAATTTCGTGAGATCACCTAAGAAACTCCATTAGGATTAAAGAAATTATTCCAAATTTGTTAGAATTTTATCCATCACCCATAAATCCTTTTCACTTTGTGGTGGTGGTGCATTTTAATACAGTAGCTATTCTATTATTAAGACAACACATTGTAAAGCTAAGTTTAGTGGAAAAGAAAAATTTACATATAGCTTTTATTGATTTAGAGAAGGCCATTAGGAATTTATTTTGATAAACTCATCCTCAATGGTCTTATCGGAATTGTCCAAGACATGTATGAAAGGGCAATAATGAGAGAGAGAACAATTTGTGGGAAACTCCTTAGTTCCCAGTTGGAGTTGAATTGCACAAAGGGCCTTTACTCATGGACAACACGATGATAATACCCAAGATGAAGGGTTTTTTTTTTTTTTTTTTTTTTTAATTTTAATTCTTGATATTTGCATAGATGCGGTACACTTTAGTTGGAGAAGCACACAACTAAGTGACAAACCAAAACTTCTGAGAAAAGCTTTGTTGTCAAATGATGTGAAAATCAATAGATCAAATGATTAAGAATACATGCAGCGGAACACTTTAGTTGGAGAAGCACACAACTAAGTGACAAACCAAAACTTCTGAGAAACGCTTTGTTGTCAAATGATGTGAAAATCAATAGATCAAAAGATTAAGAATACATGCAGCGCTATATTAGGGGACAAGAGAGTAGAGAAGATAAGTTGGTTAACATTGAAAATAACTTAGTGCCACAATGTGATGTTTTGATATCTAGAAGCAATTACAGAAGAAAGCGGAGGGTTTGACTTGGATGTTTCATATAGGATTAGTGCAAGGTGGGCAGAGTAAAGACAAGCAAGAGCTATGTGATTGTTGGGTGCCGCTTTGATTAAAGGGCATTTTTTAAAATAACATGACAGCTCCATTATAGGATTAATGCAGGGTGGACAAAGTAAGGCCTTACAAGCTAGTAGATTGTTATGCAACTGTCTCGTGCCACTTTGATTAAAGGGCATTTTTATAAGACGGCAGCTCCATGGTTACATGGGGTTTATAGTTGGCCTAATTTGTATTCAAGTTCGCAGTTTGGAATTCAGTACCTGCCATTGTCCACTAATTTGTTGTGTAGGTTCATTCAGTTCATTTTTCAGTTTGTCCAATCTTCATTTTGAGTTCACTGAGATTGAAGAATTTGATTTTTCTAGTTCAATTATAATTTGTTTCTATTTGCATGGTCCATAGATCCAATTCAACTAATATTTTTGGTAATAGAAATCAAACTTTAGATGACCATTTCAGTATGTTATAGTTATTGTTCATCATACAGCATACTTTTGGTCATACACAAATTAGTTACTCATCTAGCTGTGCTAAACATGCAGTTCCACAAGGTGAGAGTCTGATTTATGGCAAAATATTTAATTTTGATTCATTCAAGTTAATGGTGTTGACTTATTGAAACTTAGGTCCAGAGGTTCTCAAATCTCGTAACGTGCCCACCCAATGTTATACTACATGGATGAAACAAACAGTTCTTCATTTCGCATTAGATTTTTATTATTGGCCTTATTTGGTTGGTTATAAAAGCTTTCCTAACGTTACATTGATCGTTTTTAGTTTATCTTTTATTTTATGCTGATTAGAACCCTTATTTTTTATCCTTGCCATGCTTTTCTGAAGGGGGATGAGGTTTCACTGCAGAAGGCTTCGATTCTAGTTCATAAGGACACACACGAATTTGTATCTGTGCTTTTTTATGCCAGTTGGTGTCCTTTTTCTCGAACACTCAGATCCAACTTCACTATTCTATCTTCCTTATTTCCCACCATTCACCATATTGCAATAGAAGAATCTTCTATCAGACCAAGGTGCCATGAAATGCCCATTTTATATTTTATTGTTCCTGCTTACAGCTATTTCCGACAATGACATGAGCATAATTGCAGTATATTATCACGTTATGGAGTTCATGGTTTCCCAACTCTTTTTGTCCTAAATTCAACAATGCGGGTGCGGTATCGTGGATCTCGGACACTTGATTCTCTTATGGCTTTCTACAATGATGTTACAGGTAGCCATTGTTTCCCCTGCACTTAGTGCATAGTTGCTTTTAATTCTTATGTTTTTAATCTTTAACTCAGTTAGTTAGGGAATATTCTCATAGAATGTAACATCTACTTGGAAGTTTGTAGTAGTTCTTAGTGAGGTAGTAATTTGCAGCTGCCGTTTTAGTATTGTGGGATCAAGTTTGACCTAAGGAGTGGTGGTGGTGGTAGAAGCAGCATTAGGCCAGTACTAGTAGTGATAAGAGGTGGTGGTAGCAGTAGTGGTAGTGCAAAGGGGGCTGACAGGCTGGGTTGGTTCAGGTCTAATCAGGTTGGGTTGATTAGCGGTTGAAAATGTGGTGGCAAAAGATTTTACTTGAGAGCACTACTTTTTTTAAACGGAAGTATCCTAAGGGAGGACCACTGTGTCAGATGGTTTATAATAGTAAGCACCCATTTGTTAGCATGGAATTGAATTCCTATGAATCCATGGTAAAATGGGTTCCAACAAAGGAATGGTAAAGAGATGATGGGATAAAGAATATAAGCTGGAGATGTAGAGACTTTCCTAGGATTTGATTTACTAGGGTGATAGGCTGGGTATGCGTTTTCCATCTCCCCCTATTCATTTTCCACTACATGGGAAAATTAGTTGGTGGCCATTTATTCAGCTTCATCATTGTTTCTATAATTTCAGCCACTTTTGGGAATGCATTTCGTAGAATTCCTAGAAATTCAATTCCATGGTAGGGTTCTAGTATCATGTTCTAGCGTTTATTTGTAACTGGAGGCCGAGTTATATGAAATGTTGCTGTCCTAGACCTAACTGTGAAAGAGCAACCGAAGAGCGGTCCATTCCTATGTCTATGAGGTTATTTTGGCACCGCTCTTTGGATATAACTAGATTTGCATATGATACTGATAACAGTAATGCACTCATTCAAATGTGATTATATCAAGAAATTTATGGTTTTTTTTTCCTCTTAACTAATCTTATATACTGGATGCTTGCACCAGGCATAAGGGCCGCATCACTGGATGGGAATATGTTTGAGAGAATCTGGGACCAATTGAACCTTACCAAGATTGCAAGCGCTGAGCAAGAATGCCCATTCTTATGGGCAAGGTCACCTGAGAAGCTGCTGCAGCAGGAGACATATCTGACACTTGCCATTGCTTTTGTGCTTCTGAGGCTCATCTACATTCTTCTTCCAACAGTTCGAGTATGTCTTGAGCGAGCTTGGAGGGGGCGGATGCGGAACATGAGCTTGATCAGCTTTTGGGAGCACCCAAAGTCACGGCTTGAGCATGCAGTGCAGGTCCTCAGCAGGAGGAAGTCCAGCAAGAGGAGCAATCTGCAGGAAGGGGCAATGAATGCAAAGGCATGGGCGTCCAAGTCACTAGCCACTGTTGCCATCAGTGAGGCAAGTTCTAGCAGGGCATCTTTTGGGGGGTGAAAGATTGTGAGATTGAAGTGCCTTGCAACCTCAGTGTTTACATTGGGAACTAACCAGTGCTTACATCAATTGGGATTTGGCTGTAAAGCTTTGTTGGGTCATTTTTTTTGAGCAAGGGGTAAAGAAGCTCTTCTTGCCAATTTGGAAGAGGATTTATGTGGGAGCTGTTCTCATGGGACGGTGGTGCTTGGGCTGTCTAACTGGCGCCCGATATTATTTTGTTGTTTATGTATCATAATCATATTGGAGGGACTAATGTAATTAGAAATTCTAACAAAATGAAATTTCAGAAGGTGTTTGGATGTGGCGAAACCCCACTGGAGGAATGTTCTCGTAGTCATGTGAATTGCAGTGCCAAGATAATATTTTATGATCAAATGGGTCTTTGAAGCCCAGTATTACCCGACCTGACGTGCATTGAGAAAAATTAGCCCATGTTCTGTTTGGGTTTATTTATTTATTTTTGGTACTGATTCTGTAGCAAACTGATTTAAGGTTGGAAGCAACATCTCTTGCTGATTCGCCTATTGCTTATGTGAAGATGATTATTATCCGGGGATTCTAAGACGTAGTGAAAAACATGCTCTAAATTTTTGTGGTTAGGTGCAGTGATTAACTAATTTTCTTTGATTTTGCAGAGAATCCTTGCGGGGGAGCATGGAATCATACCATTTACACAAACAAGCTGTTAGAGAAGCGTGTATTTCTCTTTGCTTGTTTGTCTTGATGGGTTGGGTTAGATATGGTGTGGGGGGGGGGGGGGGGGGGCGGGGGGGCAAAGTTTCCTTGTGGGTAGGTCTTAGAAACTACTGTTCACACGGGGTTAGATAATGGGGGGGGGCAAAGTTTCCTTGTGGGTAGGTCTTAGAAACTACTGTTCACACGGGTTTTTTTTTTTTTCGTGTGTGTGTGGCACTGGGAAGTTTCTAAGCAACAGGGCAACAGCAGAATATCTTGACTGCTTTTATCGATGAACTCACAGCCCTATGGGGGCCCCACAAATGAGGCAGTGAAGTTTTCATCGTGCCATATTATCATAAGTGGGCCATGATTTCTCACATCTAAACGTGTTATTTCTCACCCAAGGGCAAGGACTCTCTCTCTCTCTCTCTCTCTCTCTCTCTCTCTCGTCGTGTCTATCCATCATCATATCCACAACCGTCTATGAACCTCACCCCTTCGAGAACCAACCCCAGGCGGCTATCAGTCCAATAAAACAAGTATTATATATAGGCCCTGTTTCTTGACTATTATGAAACAACAGGAGTGGAACAGGGAATTCAACTTTGGGTGTGCCGTGCTTTGGGTTTGAAGAAATTTTCTTGGATGATGATGTAGGTCAGCCATCCATTGACCATTGAACTTGAACTATGTGCCGGTGCGGATGAATGAAGTAAAAATCCGACTTTAAAGTCAACTTAAAAGCGATGTGGTAGGTATGAAGTAGGATTTCAGTAGGGGATATTGACACATGATCACGTGATTGCATGATCGCAGGCTTTATTGGAAATTAGAATCAAAGTAGGTGAGGACTGAATCTCTCTCCTTATAATGCAAAGGTCCCTTGTAAAATATCCAGTCCATCCTTATTTCCTTCTCGTCTCACCTCATAGTTTTCCCTCTTCACCTAAATTTGGCACCTTACTAGATCATCGGGAAAAGTTAAATAAAGCCTATATTTTTCAAATGAACCAGGTGTCACATCAATAATATCTTAAATGAGAAGTCCTTTAACTTTTCTATGCAAAAAGTCAGTAAGTCTCTATACCAAATAACGAAAAACATTACAATAACGTAACTCCATTAAATTTTATTCTCTCTGTGGCTTATTTTACATGTAAAGTTATCCAAACGGGCTCTAAGAGCTCAGCTCATTTGAATATGAATTCTACGATTAATCTAATGTAAACACACAAGCCCATTTAATTCAGTTCTTAGGGCATTGGTTTGGAAGTTGGAACTCATTTTTACCATCAAGAATACTAGATGAAAAATTCTTCATGTCCCGACATTTTCATCCCGATGTCGGGACCAATTTACACGGAAAAGGGTGAAATAGGTAGAAAAAACAACTGCCCCCTCCCATGTGATCGGTCCCAACGACATCGATACCGATGTCGGTACAAGTAGCATGGCTCATACTAGATATTGTAAACCATCAATTCCCATTCCGTCCTTCTATCCGGGAATAAAACTGTACAGTAATCGATGGCTTTGCGTTTGGCTCATCAAGCTCTTGATGAGACACAGGCCCTCAGCCTCGCAATACATCTCATTTCCTTGTCTGTCCGCTTGCGTGTTGACTCTTCATCCTTGGGCAGCTGCCAGCAAATCTCCTCTTTCCATTCACAAACATTTCTCTACAAGCTCTCTCCTCTCTCAAAGGTACTTACTTGCGTTTACATCTCTCTCCTCTTTTATCTTCTCTTAGATATCTCCTTTGTTTTCTTTCTTCATCTTCTTCTTCACCTGCTGCATCATGTTCATTCCACTCTCTTGATGGTTCTCATCTTAGGGTTTCTGATGGGTAGGCACTGACTAAAACTCTTGCCTTTTGTTTTTGTTTTTCTCTCATTTCCATTTGTAAATCATGTGTTTTGTCAATATGTAACAGATTGCTGTTTAAAGCTCCTTAATTCTCAGGAGACACTGTTGTAGGACTTGGAGGTCTTTGGGTGTGTTTGGATGAGGACAATAAAAGGTTGGGAGTACTGTACAGAGTTCAAAAATTAGTACTATAATCAGTTTTCTCCACTGTGCTTTCTCTATGATGGTTAGAAAAAAAAATGGGGGTGATTTCCATACGGGCCTGGTTGCCTACTTTGTGTTTTCTAGATCGGAACGTCACTTTAGTGGGGGTAGTTGATTTAGTATGGGTTTGTTGCAGAGCCATTCCCACCAAAAGTGGAGACTATTTGATGGTCTTTTGTGAATTGTCACCTTTACTTAAAGCTCCTTGGATAGTGAGGCGTTACTAGAAATTCCTAGGAATTCGATATATGGCAAACAAATGGGGCCCAAGTATTTTAGGGAAAAAGATCATGGATTCCTGTCATATCTTCAAAATTAGGAAATTTGATTATGTAGAATGCTATTTGTATTTCATTTTTGGGAGAAGGAAAATCAATGAAGAATTGTTTGTTTGACCAGCACATTTGGAGTATAGGGTTTCATCTTATTTTCTTTCATTCTGTTCCAGCAACTTAATGTAATTAACACTCTACAACTCCTCCTGTTATCTCCATATCCAAATGCACTCATTGGTATAATGGTGTTCCAACTTCCTTGCCTTGGACATGGGGTTCTAAGTTCAAGAACCACTTCGGGAGGATCATTTCTTTAAAAGTGGCCTGTAATCATGTTTCACCAAGCATAGTTATTGGGTCTGCTTTGGATTAAGGATATCCCGTAATCTCCCTGTTCGAAGACCCTGACCCATTCATCCTTCCACCATCATCATCGTAATTGAAGCTCTACTCTTTATCAATTCCCAGATTGGATTTTGCTTTATCTTCCTCCTAGAAGTATCAAAAGAAGGCCATTGAATAACTATTTGAGCCAAGAGCTCTGTCACTGCCTAAGTTGAAAACTGCAGGTTTAAGTTCTTGTCAAATATTCACTTAGTAGCCAGTCCATGCCTGCTTGCCAATCACTGCAAACTCCAATTTATCCAGCCTTGGCCCATCCCTTGTTTCCCGTCTATAAAGCTTCTTACGTAGCTCCACTATGAATTTGATGATGCCGTCTCTTCTAAGAAGCCATTCTTTGGAAATTTTGTTGTCATAGTATTCTAAAATAATTTATTTGCCTTTAAGAATCATTATATGAAATCATCAATTGCATCCAAAAGAATTTTGTCAAGAATCCTATGTCAATACAATTTGTTGACACGTTATTTCATATACATCCTATGTCAAGAATCTCTTCTTCTTCTATCTTCTTCTCAAAAAGAAAAAAAATAAAATATCATGGTAGAAGATCTTGATCTTTTTTTTTTTTTTGAAAAGAAGCATGGTGGAGGATCTTGTGAGCTCAAAAATAGAACAAGAAGATATCTTTCTTGTCATTCACATTTGTTGGACAAAATGTAGAAGAAATTATTTGAGAAAACAGTCACATCTAGTATTGAGTGTTGTAAGATGCGCACACTTCTATGTATCTTAGGATCTAATGGCCTCTTGCTGAATTACTTCAGTAAGGTTAAAATCATTTCATGTTGAGCTGTAGTTTCAAAGTGATTTTTTTTTTTTTTATTACAAAATACTTGGTTGAGGGTAGGAACACGAAGATGTTACTCATGCCAATGATAGTAGAGGAAGTGAAAGTAAGAAAGAACGTATTGATGTAAGAATCTAAATCTGAACAAATTGATTGGAAATTCCCTCTTGTCTGTATTTGCTGAACATTCTAAAATTGGAAGACTAAAATTTTTTGGCATGCTGGCGGGAGTTGGATTGTCATTTCCATGTCTTCACATATTGGTTTGTGCGCAGAGTTGCTTTCGTTTTGCTTATTCATTTTGATAATTCTAATCTTCAAGTAGTTGTTATCTATTATGAATTTCAGATATCATCTGGTGCACTTTATGAATGATGTATGCAATGTTACTTTTAGTTTGACTGTACATTGCGGCAGATTGTGCCATTACCCTGTTTGAAACTTAATTTTAGTATAATGTGTGAATATTGTATTTAGTGTAGTTTGGCATATTACATGATAGGATATTTTTGTTTCTTTTTGGAGCGTTGGGATGGAGTACCTTTAATTCCAGTATGTCTCTTTGTTCATTTTGCGCTTTTTCAGCAATGTACAAGAGAATAACATGTTAGATGAATGAAATTTGCTATTCGCTAGACATAAATGCTTCTAGCTATAACTATTTCACTCATTTAATGTCATACAACTCTGCAGGGAATAATATTGATTTCATGAATACATTGGAGTTTACATGATTCACTAATACATTTATGGGGATAATTACTGCTGAGATGGAATTGGTTTATGCATTCTTTTTGTTGGCTTCTCTGAGTTCTTTTGGGACATATGATTACCAAGGTACATCAGTGTTTTTGTTCCTTAATGCTAATTAGAAAAAAAGGAAAGATGGTTACTGTTATGCGATGCTGTTAGATGAATGAAATTTCTGTTCGCTAGACGTAGATGCGTCTAGTTATAAATATGTTGCTCATTTATTGTCATACAACTCTGCAGGGAATAATATTCATTTTATGGGTACATTGGAGCTTATGTGATTCACAAATGAATTATCCCCATTAATCACTGCAGAGATGGAATTGGCGTACGCATTCTTTTTGTTGGCTTCTCTGGGTTCTTTTGGGACATCTGATTACCAAGGTACATCAGTGTTTTTGTTCCTTAATGCTTAATGGAAAAAGGAAAGATGGCTACTCTTATGCAATGCTTTCCCTTTAACTTTTTACACGCATTACTTCGTGTAATTTTAAATGTTGTATATGTACCTTCAAAGAGAACACCAAGAATATGGTATTTGAATATTCCAATTTCTTGATGGACCAGATCTGGTAAGTTGCTCTTTCTTCTTATTGACACTAGTTGAATAGTGAATGATTGCTTTCAGATCCTTGCAATTCTCTGCGTACATGTTTTCATATCCCATGTTTTCCCAGATCTTCTTCCTTTTCCAGGATGCTAATTAGAAAAACTCCCTAAATGTTCTTAGGAGATGCTTTGATCGCTTTAAGGACTTCATTAAATACCGCTAGTACTCAGCTCACAGATTGGAACCAAAATCTAGTTAATCCTTGTGCTTGGACTTCTGTCATTTGTGATGAAAGGTCCAATGTCATTTCCTTGTAAGTTATTCTTTGACTTGATACTTCTTTTTTTTTTTTTTTTTCTTTTTCTTTCTCTTTTTTTTTTTGTTGATAGATATGTGTTGGCTCTTTTACGATGTTTGCATTATAACTATGATACTCTATATGAAGTCCTGTTGTGATCTGATCTCAGATAAGTTTCGGCAAAATCTCCGGTGAAAGGCTCTATTATGGCATTTACTTGTTGCATTTTACGCTTGCAGGATATTGCCTTCAATGAGATTCAATGGATCCTTGTCGCCTAGAATTGGAGTTCTGAAGTCTCTTGTTTCCCTGTATGTATGAAAAATAGGGTTAACATTGAACTGTAACTTTGTATTGCTGCTCTTTCTTCCTTGTATATATGAAAAATAGGCTAAAATTGAACTGTAACTTTGGATTGCTTTTGTCCATGGTTTATTTGTTTAGTAGCTTTATATTTTAAAATGAGAGAAGATGTCAAAATCTACTGATTGTACATGGTTTAAATATGCTGTGGCTCTCCATGTGGACCACTTCTATAGAATGGGTTAACCCATCCCATTAGAACCATACTGCCGCTTTTGAGTTGAGGGTTCTTTTCTTGTGACCAAGCATGTTGTAGGGATGACAAGAGCCCTAGCACAATGGAAGGTGATCGCTATTGCAACCTTGAGGTTGTGGGTTCGAGTCACATTACTAGTCAAGAATGGGGAAGGAAAGAAAAGAAACAAACATGTTGTAGGGATATGGGTTCTAACTTCCTTTCTTGTGCTGCTATGTGTTAATCTCTTTTCAATTCTATCAAGGTATATTCCTCTCGATCTTCTTGTTGACCTCCTTGGCTTCTATCTTGACCACATGGCGTTTTGGGAGTAGAGGAAGCTCACAGGAAACTGGATTCGGCAGAAGTATTGGCTTTTGAAGCCAACTGATGCAGATCCAATCTGAAAGGACTGATCTACAACAGAAGTAATACTGTCTCCGACAATTCACAATGCATTATGTTCCAAAAAACCTACCAAATGACAGATATCGGCATGAACAAAGAGGAAAACTCAGCACAAAACTCAACATGCAATCTTACCAGAGCAAAGGGCCACATGTCCAAGCCTTAGATGCCAACCACATGCCCATTAGGGAATATTTTCATGTGTTGTAGAAAACCCAGCCAAATCGACTGGCGTCATCATAATATATGACCTATGAAGTCTCCACACTAAGATGCCCTATAGAATCTGGGCTATATACATCAATCGCTAGATAATTTAGTTACCACTATCAATAAGATACCACACATAAATATCCTTATTTTCTTGCACTAATATATAATAAAAAATCATCATATGGAGTGGACTAGGAGTTGTACTTGTATGTCCCAGTCTGTTATTGGGTTGGTCGTGCAGCCAGGCCTGTTCCTAGTCCAGCTACGACTGGATGGGGGCAAGTCAAGCTTGTTTTGTGCCTGGATTGCTTGCGGGCCTGTCCAGAAGGTTTGTGGGACTAGTTTGGAGCTTTAAGGTCTCCTTTCCCTCTTGGGCACGTCATGTAAGGGGTTGGGTCTTTTGGGCTCGATCGTATGCCTCTATATATGCTGGTTTGATGGCTGATATGGATGTTATGGTCTACATACTTTTGATCATTATCAATGCCTACTTTTCCTCTTCATAGAGCCATGGTTCATCTCTGTGTGAATTATTATGGCTATGCTTTCTCCCATAAGAAATGGTTGCATATCATTGAGGCTGTTTTAATGTTTCATGAGCATGGTATAATTTGTTGGCCATTATGTTATGTATTGGCTGATACAATTTAGGTATTGATTAATACCGAACCGATATCCTGCTGGGATATCGGTGTTGGTTTGATCTCAATTTACAATAACAGTGTGGGAGAGAACTTGTGGTTGGTTGTGGAAATGCAACTACTTCTTTGCTGAAGCTGTTCTTCTTTGTTCCCACCGTCACTGTTGCTTATCTCGTCCTCCTCTTTTTCCTTTCCCTCTTTTTTCCCCTCTCCCCTTTCCACTTATTTTTCTACCGCAATTAGAAGAGGCAAATGCCTCTTTGGAAACCGCCGCCCCTCTTTTTTTTGGGTTCCGGACCACTTAATGCTTGAACTCACGGGAAACTCATGGTCCACACAATGGGGCCCACCTACTAAAATTCAAATTGTATAAAATAAATGCCACCTCTTGTATGGCCCTAGCCAAATTGGAGATGGGCCCATCATCAAATTAATCTGCGTGATAGAAGAAACATATATAAAGTATGACAAAAATGCATGCTTCATCTGGGGTTGTACGCTCAAATATGAAGCATACTAGTGAGTAGTGAGGCACTCCAAATGCAAATTTTCGGCCAATAGGAGCGGGTCCCATTGTAAGATTGAGCATATGTGATTCTTAATCATATGTTTAATCGTATGGCTCGATTCTTATTGGAGTAAAATCTGGGGAAAACCTACTTAAGTGGAGGGAGTTTATGTTGAGTGGTTCAAATATTCAATAAGTGCCCCCCAGTTTGGAGTTCCACACTCCACATGAGAAGCATGAGTGAGGCACTTAGAGGATCTGGACCCTTAATATATCATTTATGTCTTCACATTTAATCTTGTAATGATTTGGTGATGGATTTACTGCCCCTCTCACCATCCATGCCCTACTGCAGAACCATGGCCCATCAAATGATCACAAGTAACCAATCAACAAATTTCATTGTGGTTGGATTGGTTTACATGTGATCAATTCGACATGGGTCCTAATTTGATTAGAGTGAGAAACAACTTTTTGACACAGCCAAGATCCACGATTGAACAATAGATCGATCTCCCGAAAGATTGATCGAATCCAAAGATGGATTCCAGCCACTAAGGCAACCTCACAAGAGGAGAAAACACCATAATTGAAGAGAAAACTCTCATAACTCAAGATTAATTGATAATAAGCATGTCTATTACAATGGATGGCTTCTCTGTTTATAATGTAATAAGGACTCTAAAATAGAAAGCTATTAATCCTAAAACAATAGAACAAGAAACAATCCTAATTAAATAAACTTAAGATAAAAGTATTATGCCATAGTAGCTTCTCAGCCAATTAGGCCTGTGGGCTGAACCCAATGGATTGGGTTGGATGGCTGGGTCCATCATGTGGGCCCAGGGCCTTCCGTACTGCATCAATTCTCCTCCGTTTGAAAAACTTGACTCCGGCGAGTTGACAGTGTGATAATATGGGAGAGAATCCGATCACAAGTTGGGGAAAGGTCCTCCGGGGTCAAAAATTAATCACACAAACTTCAAAATATTCTTATGGTCTGCATTTGCTTTGCGTGTCCCACAATCTTCATGTAGTATTTTCCTCCATTTAGAAGTACATCGTAGGTGTCGTTTTTTCTCATGCCTGCATTTAGCTTGGATGTGTGCTTTTCCCATGAGAGACTAATCATAGAATCTGCCATATTTGAAGGCAATCTACAAGCTGCCATTGTTGATCCCTGAAGATGAAGTCAATGTGAGTGACATCAACAACTTGATGCACTTGTGAATCCTCAAAAACAATTGATCTGGTTTCCTATGACCCAAATGGATTATCTAGCAGTGGCATGTCAACAAGATCTACCGGATGTTCACTATGTTTGGTAACCTGGTCAAAATCTTCAGTGGCTGCTTCTCCTTGGTCTTCTTCTACGCGTTGTGGCTCTTGAGGAACACGAACTTGATCATCTTGCACTGTTCCAAATTTTCCATGAGATCAGCTTTGCCTTGACCTTGATCATCTATTGCATGCTTGATGTTTGGCAAAAAGGGTGGTGTTCGGTGGTGGGTTGAGATGAAGATGATGGACTGATGGATTGGGTGGCAAGATTATGATTCCTGACGGTGGTGGATGGAAGGACACGAGGGGAATTCCGGGAAGGACAGAGTCTCCCCTACGATTGCTCTTCGGCTCTGATACCAATTGATGCAGCCAAGATCCACGACCGAACAATAGATCAATCTCCCGAAGGATTGATCAAATCCAAAGATGGATTCCAGCCATTAAGGCAACCTCACAAGAGGAGAAAACACCATAATTGAAGAGAAAACTCTTATAACTCAAAACATTAATTGATAATAAGCATGTCTATTACAATGGAGGGCTTTTCTAATTATAATGTAATAAGGACTCTAAAATAGAAAGCTACTAATCCTAAAACAATAAAACAAGAAACAATCCTAATTAAATAAACTTAAGATAAAAGTATTATGCCACAGTAGCTTCTCGGCCATGGCTACGTATCGGCCTCAAAATCGGTTGTAGCGGTGGACACTGCTACGATTGTTACAAATTATCGGCCCTCGCAATTGTTTATCGGCCCTCGCAATTGTAGCGGCCGCTACACAATTGAAACCAACACCCCCCCACCCCCCCTGTTTTTCCTCTTCATTGCATCTATGTCAATTTTTAGGAACAGCAAAAAATGGAAAAAAAAAGGAAGAGAGAGAGAGAGAGAGAAGACAACAAAAAAATGGAAGAAAAGGAAAAGAGAGATGTAGAAGACATACCTGTATGTGGGAGCACCGCAACAGGCTGCACCGCTCCAGGCCGAGGCTCCTCCTCCTCATTCTCATTCTCTCTCTCTGCTTCTATTTTGGGCGGAATCTAGGGCAACACGATGGCCCTATTTCATTTTATTTAAAGGTCAGCTATGGGCGCCCCACGATGGGCCCACCTTATGAAAGGAATATATATAAACTAAATGGGCTAAATGGGCCACTAAAATGACATTCAAAAGACCATTAAGAGCATGACTTAAAAACCATTGAAAAACCAATCCATTTAAAAAAAAACCATTAAAAGTCATTGAAAATAATTCAACAAAAATCGTCCAAATTTTTTTTTAAAAACCACTAAAAAGGAATTTCAAAAATATTAATTGGGCCCATCCAAAAAAAGAAAAGCAGAAGAACTTTGTAGTCTTTTTAACCACTGGTGGGCTCCATCATGAGGCCAGGATTTTAAAATAAAAAAGTCATGCCTTAGCCAAATATTACTTAATTGAAATTAATGCCTATGTCAAAATTCACTCTAATTGGAAATAGGGGCATATCCAACTTTTACACAGTCACACTAACTGAAAATATTACTAGTGGCACTACAAATGATAACACTGATGGGATGAGGATAGTGATGTCATATATCCTAATTCTTAAGTCTTAAGTCTTGACTTCATGACATGGTTCTTTTTTGTTATGAGCCTTTCACATTAATTGGGAATAGGTTTTAGCCAAATTTCAATCTAATAGGAAATACTTAAATGAGGCCTTGACCCAAGTACACCTTAATAGAAAATGAGCCCTTTTCATTTTAATAGGAAATAGGCTCTAATCAAATTTAATTTTTAACAGAAAAATTTTTATGAGCTTTTCATTACTTTCTAAGTTAACATGACTAAGAAATATGAATACATGTGAAAAAACTAATTCTTACTATTATTTTCTATTTATACAGCGATACAGGACCTCATATATTGAGGGCACCGTTATTCCCCCTTTTCATACTTACTTTTGTAAAAGAACCTCATTTTCTTTCATTTTACAATTTTCTGGAATTTTTTTTTTTATTTTTTGGCGATTTTTTCAAATCGCACCGCTACGCCGCTACGCAGCGGTTTGGCGGCAGGCCGCTACGCCCGCCACTACCGTTATTTTCATCCATGTTCTCAGCGAATTGGGCCTGTGGGCTGAACCATCATGTGGGCTCAGGGCCTTCCATACTGCATCACTCTTGGTGCTAAAACAAGGAGAAAACAATTATTGAGTGGTTTGGATTCATTGTAGTGAGGCATACTGTTTTCTTATTTTAATTGCCCTTACAAGTTTACCAAAAAAAAAAAAAAAAAGCCCTCACAAGTTTTGAGAAATTATGTCTTGGAAAATGGTGTGATATTTTCAAAATTAGGATTATTCTTCAAATATATATTAAAAGAGTCTGCAAAAATAAATTTGTATAATAATAAATCAATAAGTATAGAATATGATCAACTGACTATCATTTGCCCCCCTACAAGAAAATCCTAGCTCCACCATTGGCAATGGCCGAGCAGCTTGGATCCAATTGACTCAGATATGCGAACTTTAGATCATAAAACCAATGCTCTAATCAATTGAGCAATTTCAGCCAATAGCATGAATGAAATGACTGATGTAGCGAGTCACAGGAAACACCAGCCAACTTGCACCAGGCACAACACACTTTTAACTTGTATATATCTTGTAGATTTGTATCCACATCATAATGGTGTAGTTCTGGATTATTTTCTCTTAATCAAGGGATTGCAACAGCTTGATAATCCTCAAAGATCCATGTGCATTACTCTTATATATAGAGAAATGAAAACATTCTACAAATCCTCTCCATATTACCAATTGTCATTTTGTGATAGGTTGTTTGATCAAGGAATCTGTATCCTAGATCTATCAACCTCAACACTCAACATATTCAATAGTTTAAAGCAATAGAAGACTTAGAATGACATGAAGGGGTTTGAGTATTTATATACTGCTTGAGGATGCAGATAAGCATCAAAATGTTATACTTAGAAAAAGCTTGTTTTGATAACTGATACGATAACTGGCAAAACTCCAGATATGTACCATTTCTTGCTTTCTGATACTACTATTTTGAACCTTGGTTGTGCTGTCTCTCTTGCTCCGTGTGTGTAAGATATCTAATTTCTTTCATTTTTTTTGTGTCTCCTTTTCTTTTTAGTTCTTGCTTTCATCAATTAATATTTACTCGATTATTCATCATGCAGTGGCTTGCCAGGTAACAACATAATAGGGGGGATACCAAAAGAATTTGGGAATTTGACAAACCTAACAAGCTTGAATTTGGAAAATAATGATTTAACTGGTGAGATACCAAGTTCCCTAGGCAATCTCAGCAAGCTTCAGTTCTTGTAAGTTGTATTCTAAATTTATAACTATTTCACTCCCTTTCAAGCAGTTAATTGGTTTTATTACAAGACATTGTCATTTCTGTGATCAAATGATCAGGAGTTTGGGTGAGAACAAACTTAATGGGACTATTCCGGACACACTTTCCAATCTTCCAAGCTTGATCAATCTGTAAGTGGTACATTTACCTATAATGTGTCGTAATTTTGATTTCTAGTTTTTATTTTGTGAATACATACATATATATATATATATATATATATATATATATATGTATATATATATATATATATATCTGAAAGACTGAAAATGTGTTGAATTGCTCACTTTTACAACCTTGAGGTTGTAGGTGTTAAATTGATGAGCTTTATTTTCTAGTGGTCCGAGGGAGTATCTGGGTACAAAATTGTTTAGCTTGGGAGTTGGCTACCTTAAAATCAATCCTTTACTCAAGTATTTGACATCATTTTATTTCTACTATATTGACAGTCAACTAGCTTTCAATCATCTCAGTGGTCGTGTGCCTGATCGATTATTTCAAATTCCCCAATACAAGTATGTTTTTCTTTTTTAGCTATATAATTTTACACTACAAATCCTGATAAGCAAGATGAACAAATATTTATAGGTATTTCATACTTTGGGTTCTTGATGAAGTTTTACAGGAAACAACTTGAATTGTGGCACAAATTTTACAAATAGTTGTGTGTCCAATGCTTCTGATAAAGGTGATCTCATATAGTTTATTACTTTGTTTGTTAGAATTAGATTATCTTAAAAAATATTGGCAGTTATGAATTTTCGGAGTTCCATTTAGATGGAATTATGCCTCATGTTTGTATCTGCTTCACAGGTGCCTCACATAAATCAAAATTTGGAATCATATTTGGAACTATAGGAGGTGTGATGGGGATCCTTACTTGCATTGGTGTGCTGTTTTTCCTGTGGAAGCGTCGGCATAAAGGTTATCAGCGTGAAGTTTTTGAGGATGTTGCAGGTCTGTGCTTGCTTCTGCTGTGGAATGTAAATATAACCTTGTCTTTACTTTTCTTCACTTCCTTTTAAGCATTACTGAGTCTCATTTTCTGAATGCTGTACTGATCCTCCAAAACAATCTGAATTCTGAGATATTGTCTACTTGTACAACTGTACATATGTTTTGTTTTTGAGTAATTTTTGTTTTCTGTTTGCACTTTGAAGCTTGACAAGTGGAAAGGACTAAGGTTTAGTATAGCTTCATGGAAGGCTATTGAGCGGCATATTTTGGTTATCAGAGATACTTATCTCCTGCTGGAGTGAATTTCTATAGTCCAAAAAATTATAAAAAAATCCTAAAATCTCAGAATATTAGAAACTGATAGATTTTGATTTTTATTCTCATTCTCAGGGAATATATACGCATTTATGGGGCCCCTAAATGTTATGAGGTTTCTATGTTGATTTGTTTGGTCATTTCAGTTACTCTATTCCACTAAAATTTATGCAAAAAGAGGTCAAATACATGGAGTTTATCTTATTAATGGTCTCATGGCTTAGTTGATTACAGCATTGGTTTTATGAGCTGAAGGTCATGGGTTCAAGTCACGTAGATTTCAGCCACTCAGCCATTATATGTTAAGCTGAGTTTTTTCGATATACATAAATTTTTTATTTTTTATATAATAATCCATACATCACCTTCTTTTTGGGAGGAAGACACTATTTCTACTCTAGACTTGGATCAGCAAATAATGGCTTTGAATTGCTTAGAAATATGTTATTTGATTGACTTTGGAAAGCAGAATAAACAAATGAAATGCCAAAAACTCCATGGTTGAGGTCTACTATATCAAATTGTTGGCCATATTGGTACATTTATCAATATTCTTTTTTTTTTTAAAGGATGCATTTTAATTATCGTAATGGGGTGGGCCAGTAACCATTGATTAATGGCTGATAAGATATTCTGAACCATGGAATGGACAACAAATTTCTTACTTTTAGTAAAATTTGTTCTTTCATGTATCAAGTATGATCTTCCGTATTTTACCTGGAAACAACTTGTTAACATGGATCAACTGAAGTCGACAAGCTTGTGATATGTTTTTTCAGTCAACAGATATAACAATTCTCCAGCCAGTGAGTTAATTTTAGGGATTATTATTATCAACCTTGTAAATTCTACTAAATTTTTTTTTGAGATAAAATGTTTTAAGTTTTGTTTAAATATCAGGAACCATATGTAAAGGCAATTGAGGATCTGAGGTCTTTTCCCCTTATTGTCCATAATACCTACTTGAACCAACGTTTCAACAAATTTTTATATTTTGGCAGCTATTTTCTACGTTTTCCTCTTCATCCCCATAATACTTTCTTGGGCAATGTTCTCCTACTTGCAGACTGCATATAACTTATATGCAGTGCAGCTCATGGGGCCACTTAGATGCAAATTTATCAATGGGAAGGAGGGCAGATGGAAAGGTCTCCTCATGGACAAGGGAATCCAAAAAATCAGCCCCACCATATTATCTAAACCTTTGATTTAACAGCCTTAAAAGTTAATGGCATCTTAACAGTAGATTTTCTTGAGATTTAAGCTGACTGTGAGTGAAGGTTTAATGTGTAAAATTGGCCTGATGCTCAATCATGGGATGACATGAGGCCCCACAATGGTGGACTGCACTTGCAGTTGCTCGTAGGAGAACATTTTCCATTCTTTCTTGAGCCAACATAGCATTTTTCATGTTTTGTTGGCTATTTTCTAATCTACTAAGTACTAACTAACCTTCCAAATTTTATTGGCATTTTTCTGGTTAATATTTGTTAGCTTCCCTTTCAAATCATTTTTATAGTATGCACTTATTTGCATCATGCGGAAGTTTCTGATAAAATCTATGTTTTTTGTTGAAATCTCAGGTGAAGATGACCGCAGAATTGCATTAGGACAATTGAAGAGATTTGCATGGCGAGAATTGCAACTGGCAACTGATAGCTTTAGTGAGAAAAATGTTCTTGGGCAGGGTGGGTTTGGAAAGGTATATAAAGGAGTGCTTGATGATGATACAAAAATTGCAGTAAAACGGCTGATTGATTACGAGAGTCCTGGTGGGGAGGCAGCATTCCTACGTGAAGTTGAGATGATTAGTGTGGCTGTTCATAAGAATCTTCTAAGGCTTATAGGCTTCTGTACAACACCATGTGAGCGTCTTTTGGTTTACCCCTTTATGCAGAACCTAAGTGTGGCACATCGTTTACGAGGTACTAGTAGTTTCCAACTGTTTATAGTTTTAGAGTATAGTTCTTTAAGCCAACCCCAAATTTATGGGTAAGGCTCTGATGATAAATATAATAGTTTCATTGACTTGTGACTTAAACTTACATCATCGTTTAACCATTTATCTGTAATATTTTTTGATTTAGTTTTCTTGTTGATTGACTCATGATTGCATCAACACCATTGTCAGCATTGTTGAAGCCTTGTCCACTCTATTTAGGGTCGGCTATTGGAACATCCAACATTTTCCGTACAATGGAGTGTTGTATCATCCTACATTAATTTATCCCATTCCTTAACTCAGTTTTGCACTGATATGGGTATTCTTGTCTGGTGCAGATACCTAATAAATGGGATAAGGCTTTGATGACGATGACGCTGATGTGTATTTCTAGTCTTGCACATCTTTCTTACCCACATACTATCTCATGGCTATAGGCATATTTAGGAGCATTATGTTTCTTTCATGTAATGACTTTGCTGTACATGGGTACTATAGTATGCTGGCGTATTCTCGAGTCATTAGAAGTTGTGCAAAGAACATTAAAATTTGAGGCTCTACGCAGAGTTCCATTTCCCTTGAATTTATCTATTTATTTATTTTTAGCAATTCACCTTGAAAAATGTAACAGCTGTCATTTGGAAAACTGACTTAGGCAATCCAAGGGTAGGATCCACATGGGCCCTTAAGGGCCCAACTTTGCACGTTGAAGCCCCCAGGAGGGACCTACAGATGTAAAGAGACATTGTACCTTGGACTTGGGCTCAGACCAAATGTGCCTTGGGCCCAATGGACTCACGAATTTATGCGACCCTGCAAGTTGTATGTGTCCTTAGGGTAAGTATAGTTTGTTAGGGATAATCTCTTTGTAAGATGGATCCTTAGGATTAGTAAAGTTACTTGGATAATCTCTTTTATCATGTATCCTCTTAGGATAAGTATAGTTAGGGATAATCTCTTTGTAAGATGTATCCTTATGATAAGTATAGTTAGTTTGGGATAATCTCTTTATAACATGTACCCTTATGATAAATATAGTTACTTGGGGATAATCTCTTTGTAACCTCTCATTTAATAAGGGTTGTGCACTTGTACTCCATGAGTGCTATTATATAAAGAGGGTCCTATGGGATCAAGAGGCCCACCGAATAATCTCCAAAACAGTTTTGTTCTTGTTCGTATTTTACTTGGTGTTGGAGCCGAGGGCTCTCTGATCGTGTGGGCTACGTTCTTCAACAAGTGGAACTAACTAAAGTTCTCTACAAAGATCACTGGACTTCAACTGAGCCCTTCGATCTATGAATTCAGATCAGATTTATTACTCTGCAGGGTACCTGAAATCCTTTGTAAAGCCTTTTCCTTGAAGGATCTTGACATCTGTTATTGGGGTCCACTCCCCACCATCTCTTCCCTAGACTCCTGTATGGTTTTGACCTCCCATATCCAAGCAACATCTGATTATTTTTTCTCAGGAATTTTCTTAATCATCTTTAAGGGGTTTCTACCATTCTTCTGGATTGACACTTTCCTATACCCAGATCTCATCTCAGCCATTTAGTTTTCTATATTCCGATCTGTTTGATCTTAGATTCTACAACAAGGTATGCAACTCTCCTTAGGGCGTGTTTGGCAATTAACTAGTTAGGTTAAAGTAAAGTGAATCCAGACAAGAAATGACAAGGGGTCATATCAAAAGTACACAATTTCAAAATTCCCTCTGAATTTTTCAAAAAAAGTAAAAAAAAAAAAGCAACCTCCTTTCTCCAGTAAAAGACAAGAAAACTCCACTTTTCTATACAAAAAGTCAAAAAGTTTTCATACCAAACAACTAAAAACAAAACAATCTTAACCCCTTATATTTTATTCTCTCTTGTTTTGATGCTTCACCTCACCATACTTCAATTCACCATACATACAAACACGCCCTTAGGACCTATCCTTGGCGACTAATTCGGAATTTGATCTTCTTCAAGTGGTCCAAATGTCATCTTTTGCCAATTGCCACCCCCAAATGGGGCTAGTGTGCAAGTCTGCCACTAATCTGGCCGTCCAGCATTTTTTGTGAATTCTAGATATATCTCTGTACCTTTTGAGGCCATACAATGGAAGGGTTTGGAGCAGATCTTCATTTGGTTTTTTGTTTTTGAACAATTTTCATCTCAGTAGTCCATTTTCCTGGACATCTTTTTTACTTATCTTAAAACTTCTCTACAAGGCAAGCAACTTAGTTATTTGGTAACTGAAAGTATTGCTCTGGCCATCAGATTGCCTTTCATCATAATGATGGATAGGCAACAATTTGTTTAGTCACTAACTTTGATTCACAGGATTATTGCAAAGTTTTGGATATTTGCAACTACTTGAAGAAACCTAGACACTATTAATCGAATATCTGATCAAGCTTGGTGAAACAATAATCGTGGTCCTCTGACATTTAATCCTACAAATAGTAGAGGCATCCTTTCATCTTATTCTTCTGCTCTTTCCCTCAATATAACCAGGCTCTTGCAAATTTGACAGCACAAATTTAGAAGCTTGTAGCAAATGCTTCTCACATCTCAAGCAAGTGATCAACCATCTGCTGCAACTTCTTGCCATGGATTTTTATTCTGGTGCTTCATGTCACATGACATTTGATGTGTCTTTATTAACTGTCATACACTTGTCAAACCCATAACTGCCGAAATAGCTAATGGATCACCATTATTGGCAACAAAAATTGGACATAACTCGTCACATCATCTGGCAATTTCTGCAATTCAAAAATGGCAACTCTTCCAAGTGGAGTATCTAAAGGTTTAGTAACCTAGGTTATCAATAGAATGCAGAAGATCCTATGATACCTGAACTCTGGTAGATGCCCAGTGTATCCATATCGAGCTGATAGACACTCATACTGGTACTTGATACAGCATTGATACTTATAGCCTACAAGTTTGGCACATCCTACTAGACTAAGTCCATTATTTCATCTAGTTCCATTGGTTTTCTTATTTTTCAACATGAGAAATATTAGAAACGGATGCAAACAATGATATTAATTTCATTAATTGAATAATGTAGTAAATGAAAAAAAAGCAATACATTGTATAAAAGCCTGTGTGTCAAATATGAGATTTCATGTTATAGATAGGATACTGTATCCATATTCATTTCTTGGATTTTTAGAAGTGCAGAGTCTTACCCCTGATCTTCATATCCATGCCTGTGTATCTGCCTATCCTTATTCATGTCCTGGATTTCCAAAAGTGCGGAGTCGTACTCCAGCTCTCCAAATCTGTGCCCTTATCCATGTTCGCATTGGGCACCATAGGAAAGGTCATGAACATCTTTTCTTTGTGAAAGAAATATGCCGTTGCTGGATCACAGACATTGTAGGATCTGAATTGCTCCATTTAGAATTTTCTTTAAGACCGTAGCATTAAATTTTCCAAACCACATTTTTAGTGATTGGTTAAGACCATAAAATGCCTTTTTTGCCACGACGAACCTTGTATTCCTCCCCTTAAACCCGATTGTCATGCAAACTTCTTTGTGTAGGTTTCCATGAAGGAATTCATTCTTCACATCAAGTTGATGAAGATCTTCAACTTGACTTTGCTGCAATATAGATGATCACCTGTACTAAGTTGAGTTTGGCTGCTGCAGTGAAGGTCTTCATGTGATCCTCATCATACACTTGGGTGAAACCTTTAGCTATGAGTCATGCTTTATAGCGTGCAATACTATTTTCAAGCTTTTTAGCGTGAGTACCAATTTGCAACCAGCTGGACTTTTCTTTGCAGGCAACTCTTTCAGTTCCTAAGTATTATTCTTCTAAAGGGCACTCTGATCTTCTTCCATAGCCTAATGCTAATGCTTGGTTTTAGCGGCCCTGTTCGAAAGGGAGAGATGGCTTCGGTAGAAGAGCTGTACTAAGCAAATGGTTAATGCATGCTCTTTTGTCTTTATGCAGTGCAATGCGAAGAGCTAATGGGCACATTTTAGAATCTTAACTTGGAAACAATGAGGAATTACCTGCTTCTGGGTCCTCATGATCAATGGGATTCAAGAAGTTAAGAACCCTATGCCTGGTTCAAAATATCAATCATTATGTAACGTAATAGCTGGTTGATGGTTTGGACATGTGCAAATCTGGCCAACAACACTGGTGAAGAAAAAATCTTCTATGTAGGTTAATCCCCATCCCTTCCCCCCTCCCCCCCCCCCACCCCAGTTTGGAAAAAGCGTTAAGTGGAAGAGGACATGGATGGATGTCTTAAAGATAGATTTGAAGAAGCGTAGCCTATTTAAGGATTTGGCCTAGGATTAGACTCAAATGGCGAAACACAATTCATGTAGTTGACTCCAAGATAGGTGGGTGAAAGCTTTGACGACAACAATAACCTAACATAATGGAATTGATTACAGGTATCAGTTCGATCCTAAGTGATAATTTACATAATACGCACATATGGCTATGTTATGCTAAGAGGTACTTCTCACATATTGCATGAGCTAACCATTTTACTGCCGTGTGGAACACCCCATGACAAATCCAAGCCCCTCACACTCACTAACCCGCAATGAATTAGCACTCACCCTAATTACTAATTTGAGCAATAATTACTGCCGGATTAAATTTTCATGAAAAATGTAACTTTAGAAACTGTTGGAATTTAATCAGATGACAATTATTCTTTTTATTTAGATCAATGCCAAATTAGGAGGGGGGGTGTTATCCCACAGATGAGGGGTACACACAGAGGAATTCTCTAAAATGCCCCATTTGTAAATGGCCACTCTTGCCCCTGTCATAGCATTCAATATAAATAGTATGTGGGTTGCCTTGGGCGGTAAAGCATTAAAGAAGCTAGGAAATAAATACATTTGAATTTTGAGCAGTTCATAAATGATGAGAAAATAAAAGGTTTATGATTCTCTCTTTCTTGCATGACACTCCACGAAGATAGAATTTGTGGGGCCTACTAGCTCATGCTTTAAAGTTTGATCTAGGTAGTTTGAATTAAACAGGTGCAGCCAATTGATGGATTTAGAAATTGGGCCCACCATGAAACATGTGATTTCGTTTCTTTTTCTTTCTTATTTTCATCATGTGTTTTGGGTTCCACTTACAATTTCTTTTAGGACTCATGAGAATTTTTTTTAAATGGGGCCTCCTTACAAACATCCAATTTGCAGAAAGAGAAAAATTAGGAGGCAGTCAAGGCATTTTCTTTCCTCTTTTTCATGACAACCACAATCACGCTCACACCCATAAATATATATATATATATATATATTATATTAGCATAAATTTGCATTGCTAAACTATGAATAAAATGTCTGTTGACTCAGCTGATGAATTGTTGGGGGGGGGGGGGGGGGGGGGGGGGGGGGTGTATGTGTTTATATTTTTAATATTTTTACATGCAAACAAGGAGCAGCCTTGGAAATTGATTTTGCCGCACCCACAAATATATACGTGTGTAGATGCTTCATTCCAGCTTTATAATCATTCATTAGATACAATTCTGAAATTACATGAACTTTATTCAGTTGTTGCTAACTGTTTCATTATAGCATCACCTTTCTTTTGTTTGCCACCTTTTATTATAGCATCACCTTGCTTATTACTGCCTTTTTTTTTTTACAGAGGTTAAACCTGGAGAGCCGATATTAGATTGGGCTACCAGAAGGCGTGTGGCTTTAGGCACAGCTCGAGGATTAGAATATCTTCATGAACACTGCAATCCCAAGATTATTCATCGTGATGTTAAAGCTGCTAATGTTTTACTCGATGAAGATTTTGAAGCAGTGGTGGGGGACTTTGGTCTCGCCAAATTGGTTGATGTAAGAAAGACTAATGTGACAACTCAAGTTCGTGGGACCATGGGTCATATAGCACCTGAATATTTATCTACTGGCAGGTCATCAGAAAGGACTGATGTTTTTGGTTATGGGATCATGCTTCTTGAACTTGTGACAGGACAACGAGCAATCGACTTTTCACGCTTACAGGACGAAGATGATGTGTTATTGCTCGATTATGTAAGATTTCTTAATCTTTACCCACTGTTCTTTCTTGAGCAAAGTTTACTTTATTTGGCATCAATCATTTTGGAAGTGCAAAAAGAATTATTTATATATATATTTGGGAGGTGCTCTTGTGAGAGACACTCTCATCTTACTATGAGAGATAAGGTAGGGGCTCTCATATCCATATCTAATGTCAACAACTTAAATGTAAGGGCCCTTACCTTTATCTCTCATAGTAAGGTGAGAATGTCTCTCACAAGAGCACCTCCCTATATATATATATCCGTCATTGAGTGGATTTCTATTGCATGATGAGTGGATGTAGAGATTCTTTGATTCCCGTGGTCCGCCCATCCAGGAAACTTACACGGTACATGGTTCCTACATATATGCAGCTAAAATGATATACAATGTGGTTCATTAATTGCCATGTTTGCTTTAAGAATTTCTCGATCCATTTTCCTAAAAGTAGTGGCGTGCTTTCCAGTCAATCTCTCAACTTCATATTTGCAGGCATGGTTTTTGGCAACACTGTCAAGAAGTTTACTTTTTTAGATGATGCATATATTGCTTATTTACATATGCACAGTGGGAGTTTGTCTTTGTTCTATTCCAAGTGCACATTAGCATAGTTCACATATTGGCTAATACAAACTGTATTGGTCAATGCATATTGGTTTTTTGCCTGGCTGATATGGAGTATCAGCTATGATGCACATATATGGCAAGGATAGGGCAGGGACACACCATGGATATCACAGGGTCACAAATTCTACACATAAAAAAAAGTGAAGTACCAGACACCATACAACAATACACTTGCCTATTTTGAAGTATCCGGGTATCAGTGCTATGCTATATCCCATAAGTGTTGGCTGACACATTAATATGTATCACTGAATCAACGAGTAAATATTGGGGTATCGGGTGATATGCCTAGTAACACTCACAAAACATAATAGATCTTCAGTTTGTTGCCGACTCAAACATGCTGCAGCCTTTGGGCATGTGAACTTGTAACCACTAACCCCCACAAAAGTTTTGAAAAATGGGTTAATGATCAATAACATTTAACAACAAGAGACAATGCAAATTCTCTGGGATGCCCCTTTCATGGGTGCCTTGCTTTTTTTATGCACATGGGCCCCACCTATGATCAATTCAATCCATTCATGAGTGCTACTCTTCAAACTGGCACCAATCCTAGTTTGACACTAACCCGGACATTAGCCGCTATTGAATTTTGTCACAGTAGATCTGCGTGACATCTGGCCATTTAACTTTGAGGAGCTAAAATATAGGGTTAGGGGTTAGGACCATTGGATTAAACTGATGTTGATGACACCCTAATTCTTGAGTCTCTATCCCATGTCGTTCATCCAGGTAGGCCCTGACAAGAGGTGGGCATTATTTTAGTTGTTGTCTAGCGTGACTCAAGCAACACACCTAACCATATGACACAAAATTTACAGCTGATTGTACTTCTTCATTATCATCATAATAGCCATGTTCCAACTTATGTTGGGTTAAAAAAAAAAGTAATCTTTGTTATAGGTTGATAACATCTTATGGTAGTGACATATAACACAAAATTTACAGCTGATTGTGCTTCTTCATTATTATCATCATAATAGCCTTGTTCCAACTATCTTGGGTTAAAAAAAAGTAATCTTTGTTATAGGTTGATAACATCTTATGGTAGTGACAAGGACTAATAAGCACACAACATAGTGTAGATGATCTCTGAAAAATTGCTAAATCTATAAATTTTCCAAATTTTTTTTTATATTTTTCATACCCTTTTTTGGATATTATATTGCTGATACAGGACTGATACTGTTACAATTGCCAATAAGGCTGATAAGTATCTGTTTCTTTTTCCAGACTGATGCAGGGTCCAATACCAGTACTTGAACTCATGCATAATTGCATATAAGCCATAGTTCTCTCATTTGTGATGCTTCATGCTCAAAATCTGTTTCCTGATAATAAATAATTTCCCTTAGTTTTTCAGCTTCCATGACTATCTTTTGTTAGGTTTGGATACTTTGTCCTTTTTAACCACTTTGTTCATAGAACCATCTGTTCCCCTCATACAGGTGAAAAAATTGGAGAGAGAAAAGAAACTAGATGCCATCGTCGATCCCAACCTAGGCAGAAATTATGACGGCCATGAAGTTGAGATGATGATCCAAATTGCCTTGCTTTGCACACAAGCATCACCAGAGGATCGTCCTCCAATGTCAGCCGTTGTCCGAATGCTGGAAGGGGAAGGATTTGCTGAGAGGTGGGAGGAGTGGCAGCAGGTCGAAGTTACTCGCAGGCATGAACAAGATAGGTTCCAGAGGAGATTTGATTGGGGTGAAGAATCACTGTATAACCACTCGGCCATGGAATTATCCGGTGGAAGATAGTGGAGATCTATAAACAAATCATGGTACTGTGATTTAAAGTTAAAGAGAGGGAATCCTCAGGCAGGTCTCAGGCAGCTCTGTAAGACCGCACATAACATTCTGATTTTAATTTGAAGAAACGGAAGCCCGCATCATTCTGTGGATAGTTTCAGTTCTTTGAAAGCAAAAAGGCCTAAATCCATTCTCAGAAGTGTATGTGACACTCTTATACCAACACCAACTTTGCCACGGTTGTACTCTGTATTCTAGAACCACTAGTTATTGTTTTTTTTACACATTCCTAATAAATCTGGGTTTTTAAATTTTTTTTTTTATTGTACAACTTTTCCTATGAAATGCATATGGTGTTCCCGGATCCTTTTCTGAAGTTCAAATTTGATCAGAACATATGAGAACCTAAGTTCAGATTGAATCAAAACAATGCGGTATGACAACTAATGGGATGGGGTTTACAGTGGTTAAAGATGGATTTTGAGAGATGCAGTTTTGAACTGAGGGATGAGATACAGACTTCTTTTTTCAAAATCTTCCTTTTGTTATCTCCTTTTTTTTTTTTTTTGGATGGATGGGGATAGGGATGGCCATGGGGCGGGGCAAACCCAGGGCAGCATGTAGGAAAATTTCACTCCTTACTGCCACTTAAACTAAAGCGTGTTTGGATGCATGGTGAGGTGAGGTGAGGTGAGGTAAAGCCTCTATTATCCAAACAAGAAAAGACAATGGGTCATATCAAAAGTACACAATTTCAAAATTTCCTCCATCTTTTTTAAAAAAAATAAAAAAAGCAACATTCTTTTTCCACTAAAAGATAGAAAAGCTATACTTTTCTATACAAAAAGTTAAAAAGATTCCATACTAAACAACTAAAAACAAAACACCATTACAACACCTTATATTTTATTCTCTCTTGATTTGATGCTTTACTTTATCATATTTCAATTCACCATACATCCAAATAGGCCCTAAATAAGGTTTATATTTGAATTTTTACTTAGTAATATATATATAAAGTGAAGACATATGGGGTGGAGAGGGTTGCACACACCCAAACCCGGCTTTGGTTGGTCTATGGAAAACCATACATGACCCAAACCTTACCAACACACTACTAAACCTGTCCCTAATAGGAGCAGGTCGGGGTGGGTCCCCATTGTAATCCAACCCATTGCCATCCCTAGATGGGGAGAAGGGCAAATGTTGGTTTTTTTTTTTATTATATGTAGAGATAATTTTACCTAAAAAAGGACCTGGATGGCCACTAACCAAAAGAGGTACCAATAATATATATGGCATGAAAGTGGTATTCCCGCCAGATTTTTTGGTTTTTTTGCCTTTTTTCAATAAGCGACAACGTCGTTGTATATATAGTTACACACATTTTTTTCCACTAGCTTCTGTGAAGCAACGACGTCGTTGTACAGTCACACACAATTTTTTGCACTGACTTTCGTAAAGCAACGACGTCGTCACTGACTATTGCAATCGAAAAAAATTGATGTTTGTATTATTTTGATGTGCGAACGCACTACAAGATCCAGAGGAATTACAAGCTTCTATCTTGCCATAAATTTCCATAACATATGAAGGGAAGAAGGCCATAGGACAAAAAGAAGAAAAAAATACAATGGCTTTGGATATAAAAAAGCAAGCCTAAACAATAACAAAAAAAAGCTAAACTGCTCCCAATACTTTGACTAGAAAGAGAGCGTTGCAAAACAAAACACTCCAAACTAAAAGGAACAAAGAACGGGAGCAACTACACAACCAACTGACATTTTTAAAAAAGAACTCCACAACACCTGTCATCCAGAAAAACCCATAACAATGGAATTAAGAGCACCAACAGCAACGAGAAAGACAAAGTAGGGCGTTTCAACTACAAAACTGCACAAGACAAAAAAGAAAAAGAAGAAGCAACAGGGCCACTACGGGAGCAAAAATAGCAAATTAATCACCCCAACCAAAGGCTCTCAATATAGGGCAAAATATATACTTTACAATCGCCTGATAAACCACTGGAAAGCTTGATGCTACAATCCAAAAGGTTGGAAAACGACCTTTGGGACCACCTTGACTACCTTTTGAGGAAGGTAGAGACAAATCCACCGGGAGAAAAGGAAAAAGCGATGGAGGAAGAAGGGGGAAATGGGGAAGTGGGGTTTAAACCACTAGAAAGCTTGATGCTGCAATCCAATATGTTGGAAAACGACCTTTGGGACCACCTTAACTGTCTTTTGAGGAAGGAGGAGACGAAACAACCAAGGGAAAGGAGAAAGCGACTGAGGAAGAAGGGGAAAATGGGGAAGTGAGGTTTCAGGGGAGTTTTCTGGGTTGAATGTGCGACGACGTCGTCGCACGTTTCAATCATTAATAAAAAAAACGGAAGTGGTCCCTTCCGTGCCATATATACTATTGGTACCTCTTCTGGTTAGTGGCCATGTAAGGTCCTTTTTTAGCTAAAATTCTCTTATTTATAATATTTTATTTTATTTTTTATTTTTTTATTGTAAAAGTTATGGTGTATCTTCAAAGAGAACCTCCCCAGTGGACACCACCTGAAACTTAATGAGGCCTGGGTATGGTTCAAGGGCCCTAGGCCCAATGGATCCAATTTCTTTAATATACTAGAGGATGGTAATATGGATACCCAGTTGCCAAAAGAGTCTGATCAATAGAAGTGGGTCTGGATCTTGATTTTAGACCTGTTTGACAGTAATTCGGTCTTGGTTTCATTATGTAATTGGGCTTCGTCCCAGCATTCTTCACCAGTATAAAATGCTCATATTAACATGTTCATATAAAAATTCTGATCATTTCATAATCTATTTGGCCATATGCAGGCAGTGCCAGTGAGGTAGCAAGACGTGGTTCTCATTGCATAAAATGCTCGTAAATCCATAGTTTTCATGGGAGGATGAACAAAAAACACATGAAACACCTCCTGAAACTCGAATCCATAATCACATGATTATACAAGAAAAGCGCAATTGATCATGTGTCTTACAGGCGCCTTCAATCTAATATAGTGGGCTCCTGTCGTTAAATAAGATATTATGTGTGACAATGCTCTAGAGACTGATCCTACAATAAAAAGATCCATTCCTACTATATCAAAATACTTCGTGGATGATATTAGGACCTCATAATATGATTTGAAAAACACCTGTTCAAATAAACTCTCACTTACAAGTTACATGGCCAACACATGCATAAAGAAGTAAGTTCATATCCAATTAAGAGGCCGACCTTATAGAACAAAGAAACTGTGATCTCCAATCAAAACATGTTGCGTTATTACAAAAGTGTGCATGTCACCTTTTTAGAGAAAGACAGGACGTAGTTAAAAATTCGAAACCATGGAACATGGAACTTTCTCTGAACAATAAATTAACAGCCAGCCATAAAAGACTATGATTGACTACTTTCACATGCAGTAGCTAGCAACAGTGATAAGTCTAACATGATGATCATGTGAACCGTTGCCCCAATATGACTACTTCGCATGCACATTAGTAAATGGTAAAAGAAAGCTAAACTTTTAGCCTATGTCACGTGAAGAAAGGAAAGATAAAGGAAGCTCAAGTCCTTATATATATATATATATAGAGCTAGCTCTAAGATTTTCTTATGAAGTTCCTTCTTCTTTTGATGGGTATATAAAGAAAAACCACAAGTTGAAGGGAGAGTTCATACCTGTAATTCTGGCCATGTCAGTGTCATTAGAAGCTCTAGCAATGGCCGGCGTCGATTATCTTGAAGTTAATATCGATCCTGATGACTATGAGAAAGTCCCGGCGTATTTGATTGTTGATGGCGCATTGGAAGATGATGAGAAAACTCGAATGGATGAATTGCAAATGAGAGGAGAAGATGAAGGAGCCGTTAAAGGAGTTAATCGAAGCTATTTTATCTGGTGATCCATTGTCAATAGAGAAATATATGAGACAACAGTGTTGATATATTAGCATCATGAGAGTCAAGATCCCTGTAAATCCATAAGAAGAGCTCACATTCAAAATTCAAATGGCTCAAAGTCACTGACATGCTAGTATTAGCTCTAATGAAATGTCACTTTAATCGTGCTGGTTGATGATGTTCTTTTAAGCATGTATTGAAGTACGAAAAAAAGTCACAAAATTTTTTGAGGGTACGCTTTTGAATCGAATTGAGTGAAATTTGGCCCAGCGCTAATACACGGTGGGATAGTGACTTTGACCGTCTTAAATTTGACATGTGTGTGCCCCCACCAAATCGATTTATAGAGGGGGCTCAAAGAAGCTCTCTAAGGCCTGCCGCCCTCATAGGATCTTGATTCACAAAGTACCATTCTTCAGTTTTTTAATTGTAGTTTTTCCTATCATGTGTTGGAAACGCTTATCACGTTGTATGCTAAGTGTAAAAATCAAAGGAAGTATTTTACATATTGAAGTTAGAACCTTTTTGTCATGAAGTATATACATTTCGATTTGGATGGGACCCATTTTTGGGGGCATTGAATAATTCATTCATTGTTTTATTAATACCTGTAAGAAGTTGTTCTTTTATTTATATGTTTGTTTTTGAACTCTTTTCTTTGTTATAACTTCATGTATTTACGAAGAGATGGAAAAAAGTAACCAATGGGAAACTACAATCCGTGTCTTGGGGCATAATCGTAGAGCCCACTGTCATGTCAGCATGCCCACCCACGAGAGGAAGCCACTCATTAATGATTTTTTTTATCCTATAATGATGAAAAGCCACTAAAAGATATTGCAAGGTTTACTACAACCATTCTGAGGTGAATCGGGATACTCTGAGTGGAGTGGGTCTATGCATGGTGATTTTGAGTGGAGCACTCAGGGTCCTCCATGTCGCCGCGAGCAGTCCATGCCCACGGTGACATGGCAGACCGTGAGCCGCGGTAACGTGGTGAACCGTGAATGGTCCACTCAATATCAATTTAAATGTTCAGAATCCACTGAATGAATATCTTGCACATCATACTTTTACCTCAATGGATCCACTACATGCGATTCTATTACCAACTCATCCTTTGTCTATGTAACTTCGGACCCATTACATCCAACCCTTCCACCCTCCTATAGAATCCATTGTTCATATAGTTCACCAATGCGTCTCATAGGTGTAAGGAAATTATCTTTAAGTCCATTACTTGGACTACAAGTCCTTTCCTTTCCCGAATTGTGGTCATTATAGGAAATCTGTTTTCTTAAGATACATGCTATTCCTTACACAAAAATGTTTCTTAATGAGATGTATTCCATAACAAACTCTACCTTGATGGATGGTTGAGATTAAGTCTATGGAAACCCTGATTGGAAATTCGGTCCTCTTTTCACCTATAAAACAAAGCCTTTCGTCCATCACAAAGGCATTTACGAAAATCAACACATGAAGGTTTATAGGCAAGGAAAGAGAAACCAAAACCATTCACATAGTCTCTTTCTCGACGGATCACAGCATCAATCAGCAACAGCACCAGACTGCAGGACCAGAAAGCTCTCTGCATCAGGATGTCTGGAGGTACTCTTTAATTTATTTAAGATTAAATCCTACACGTGATTATCATGCTGTTCACGATCTTAGGGTTCATGTTAATAATAATATAACATGTGGTATCAGAGCATGGTTTTAGAACACATGATCGTCCATTAATTAGGATAACTATGCATCGCCATAATCGGTAAATATAGATCCGTTCTGACTCTGTTTTGCAGCAATTTATCGATCCAACTATTATGGCCTGCATGAATGGTTTATATTTATGTTATTCCGCAAATTTTTTTTTTTTTTTGGGTACGACTGTTTGATCGTGATTTATTTAAGTTTTAAATTTTCAATTATGTATAAACTCCTGCGTGAGTAAAAATTCAATGTAATAATGGAGGAGATCTGTAACTGGTACGTCATGACTGAAAGGGATGTTGTTTCGAGATTGAAGATGGCGTTTTGAAGCAGTCGAAGATAAAGACAGATGATCGAAAAGAAGGACAGAAAATAGGCCATATAGTTGGATCATATTTTCATAATAATTCCGTATTATGTTGATTATCATTAGTATGTTTCTTCGTAATCGATGATATAATGCCTCAAAAGATTTTTTCGGGGCTGTAGCCCCGAACCCCGCCATTATGGTGGGCGCCGCGGAGGGGCTGGTTTATCAGTACTTTTCATACAATGAATGATCTATCATGAATACATGCAATATATAATGTTTATATTCATATTAAGCCACTTTTTATCACCAAAGTTGTATGCTTAGGGTTAGGTCTCACCACAGTGACCTAACAATTAAATACTGAAATTTGGCTATAAATTATACCATCATGATGTTTACATTACATATTGTTCAAGAGGGTATGAAGCATTTAGTCGCCCACAGGCGGATTATACTCATACGATTGAACAATAATTAAGGAGTGTTTGTTCCTAATTAAGATTAACATCACTCATTTACATCACCTTGAATATGACGACCATAGATGGTATAATGTGTAGAAATTATGGTGACTACCCACAGGAGCACCTAAAATTTTGTCGTATATATTCATATATTATACGTGTGTTGTCTTATTTTTTATTAAAGCCTTATTGTTGTATCTCTATTGCAGTTCTTGCAACCACTAATCTCACTTCGCATACTACCTCTGTCACTAAGCTCAATGGAACCAACTTCTCAGAATGGAAAGAGCAAGTTGAGTTCACATTGGGGGTACTTGAACTGGATATCGCTCTTCGTAAAGATAAGCCAGCTTCACTCACTGATAAAAGTACCCCTGATTAAACAACCTTCTTTAATGCCTGGGAAATGTCTGACAGACTAAGCACTATATTTTTGCGAATGACTATTGCCACCAACATAAAAACATCCCTTCCTACACCTGAGAATGCTAAGGACTATATGAAGGCCATTGAAGCTAGGTTTAAGATTGCAGACAAATCCCTTGCTGGGAAACTAATGGCAGATCTTACAACCATGAAGTTTGATGGCACTAGATCAATGCATGAACATGTCATTGAGATGACCAACCTTGCAGCTAAACTAAAGAATTTGGGATTATCAGTGGATGAGGCGTTTCTCGTCCAATTTATCCTAAACAGTTTACCTCCTCAGTACGTGCCTTTCTAAATTCACTACAACACTATTACGGACAAGTGAACAATGAATGAATTGACTAACAAACTGGTTCAAGAGGAGGCCAGGCTGAACCAACAAGGAATTAAAGTAGCTCATCTCGTTCAAGGAGCTGGACACAAAGCTGGAAAAAAGCATAATTCAGGCCAGAAAAGGGCACCACCCAGATCTAATGAGGCTGGTCAGAACCCCAAGAAGAAAAAGAAGGAAAACTTATGCAAATTTTGCAAGAAACCTGGACATTTTCAGGCAGACTGCATTAAACGTAAAGAATGGTTCGAAAAGAAAGGTAACCCTATGGGTTTCGTAAGTTATTTCGAATCAAATCTTACTTATGTTTCTTCTGATGCTTGGTGGATTGACACTGGTGCTAATGTTCATGTTTCTAATTCAATGCAGGGATTCCTTACAATCCAAACCATAAACCCAAGTGAGAACTTCCTTTTCATGGGAAACAAAGACAAAGCTCCAGTTGAAGCTATTGGAACTTTTCGTCTTGTTTTAGATAAGCGGTTATCAGTTAGACTTATATCAAACTCTTTATGTTCCGTCCCTTTCCCGTAATTTGGTTTCTGTAAGCGCACTTGATAAATTTGGTTACTCATTTGAAGTAGGAAATGGTAATTTCAGTTTATTTAAAAATTTTAGTCGTTTTGGTTCTGGAATTTTGATTGATGGGCTATACAAGTTTCATCTTGATAGTCAACTTGCTGAAACCCAACTTACCCTACATTCTAAGGAAACAAAACGAAAGTCATCCAAACTCGACTCTTATTTCTTGTGGCATAAAAGACTGGGTCACATATCCAGTGAAAGAATCAAAAGATTAGTAAAAGATGGAGTCCTTCCGGATCTAGATTTTACTAATATTGATGTATGTGTGGATTGTATTAAAGGCAAAATAACAAAACACACAAAGAAAGGAGCCACAAGAAGTACTGAGCTTCTTGAAATAATACATACAGACATTTGCGGACCCTTTGATGTTCCAACCTTTGGAGGAGAAAAGTATTTCATTACCTTTATTGATGATTACTCACGTTACTGTTATTTATACTTGTTGCATGAAAAATCTCAGTCTGTGAATGCTGTACAAGTGTTCATTACTGAAGTCGAAAGGCAATTAGATAGAAAAGTGAAAATCATAAGGTCGGATAGAGGTGGTGAGTTTTATGGAAGGTATGACGAAACAGGATAACATCCTGGACCTTTTGCAAAACTTCTCCAAAAACTTGGAATTGTTGCCCAATACACAACGCCTGGTTCTCCATGGCAGAATGGTGTAGCTGAAAGGCGAAATCGTACATACATGGAAATGGTTAGATCAATGATGAGTCATGCTAACTTACCTGTATCCTTGTGGATGGATGCTCTACGCACAGGTGTTTATATCTTGAACAGAGTTCCTAGTAAGGCAGTTCCAAAGACACCTTTTGAACTGTGGAAAGGATGGAAACCTAGTTTACGACATCTCCAAATTTGGGGTTGCCCAGCTGAGGCTAGAGTATACAATCCACATGAAAAGAAATTGGACCTTAAAACAATCAGTGGTTACTTTATAGGTTACCCAGAAAAGTCCAAAGGATTTAGGTTTTACTGCCCTAACCATATTACAAGAATTGTTGAAACCGGTAATGCTAGATTCTTTGAGAATGACGAAATCAGTGGGAGTAATAAACCTCAAGATGTGATCATTCATGAAATCAGGGTACCTATCCCTTTACCCTCTATTCCGAAAGATGTTGGCAATCCTCCCGTTGTTGAACCATTTAACAATGAGGAAAATCCAATAAATGATCAACAACTCCATAATGAGATTGTCGTCAATGAACATATGGATAATGCACCAGAGGAACCAGCATTAAGAAGGTCTCAAAGACAAAGGAGATCAGCTATTTCCGATGATTACATGCTTTACCAAGTAGAATCTGGAGAAGGGACAATTAATGACCCGGTTTCTTATTCACAAGCCATTAAGGATGTTAATTCTAGTAAATGGATTGATGCCATGAAGGATGAATTGAAATCTATGAATGAAAATCAAGTTTGGGAAGTTGTTCAATTGCCTCCAGGACACAAACCAGTTGGCTGTAAATGGGTCTTCAAGACCAAACGCGAATGCAAAGGCAATATTGAACGCCATAATGCCAGACTTGTTGCCAAAGGTTTCAATCAGAAAGAAGGTATTGACTATACTGAGACTTTTTCCCCTGTGTCAAGGAAGGATTCTCTTAGAATTATCATGGCATTAGTAGCTCACTATGACCTCGAGCTACATCAAATGGATATGAAAACTGCCTTTCTTAATGGAGACTTGGAAGAAGAAGTCTACATGCGTCAACCTGAAGGCTTCATCATTGAAGGTCAGGAAGACATGGTCTGCAAACTTAAGAAATCAATATATGGACTGAAACAAGCTTCGAGGCAATGGTACCTAAAGTTTCATGAAATCATTACTAATTTCGATTTCATAGAAAACATCGTTGACCCTTGCATATACCTCAAGATCAGTGGGAGTAAGTTTATATTTCTGGTTCTGTACGTTGATGACATATTACTGGCCAGCAGCGACCTTGGTTTATTACATCAAACAAAGGACTATCTCTCTAAGCATTTTGAAATGAAAGATATGGTTGAGGCTTCCTATGTGATAGGAATAGAAATATTCCGTGACAGGTCACTTGGTATTTTGGGATTGTCTCAGAAAGCATATATTGACAAAGTTTTAGAGAGGTTTGGCATGATGACCTGTTCATCTAATCCTGTTCCACTGCATAAAGGAGACAAGCTTGATCTTTCGCAGTGTCCACAGAACGAATTGGAACTTAAAGAAATGGCAAAATATCCTATGCTTCTCTTGTCGGGAGTTTGATGTATGCACAGGTCTGTACAAGACCTGACATTAGTCATGCTGTTGGCATGCTCGGAAGATTTCAGAGTAAACCAGGAATCGCTCATTGGAAAGCTGCAAAGAAAGTACTGAGATACCTCAAGGGAACAAGGAATTACATGCTCACATATAGAAAATCAAGTCACCTACAGGTGACTGGTTATTCAGATTTAGATTTTGCTGGATGTCCTGACACCAGACTTTGCACTCTTGGCTATGTGTATCTCTTATGTGGAGGTGCAATATCATGGAAAAGCCATAAATCCGAGTTGCTTTACTCATCCACCATGATGGCTGAGTATGTCGCATGTTACGAGGCTGCAATTCAGGGAACATGGTTGCATAATTTTATCTCTCAGTTTGGAGCTTTGAATTTCATTTCTAAGCCATTAACCCTTTATTGTGACAATGAAGCTGCAACCTTCTTCTCCAAGCATGACAGGATATCTAAGGGATCCAAACACATGGACCTTAAATATCTATCACTGAAACAAGATGTTAGATTACAGAAATTTGTCATTGAGTCTATACGCACAGATTTCATGGTCGCAGACATATTCACGAAAGGACTACCTCCAAAGACCTTTCAAGGACATACTAAAAGCATGGGTCTTGAAGATAGTTCTTAATTATCATTTTCTGCCTTTTATTTCTGTACTTATATTTGACATTTATTGAGCTCTTAATGCAACTCTACATCTGCTATTTCTGTTTTTCCATTGTGTACATTTTATGTGTGGATGAATGATAAACAGACACAGTCTTTCAACATAGACATGATGAGACCATTATGTATATCTCCTTTTACGGTCTAGTTATGCAGGTTGTCAATGCTGTAGTACGTGGAAGTAAACATGTTGCAAAATAATATGTGCACGCCATGTCTCCCATTGACCACTGAATTAGCCAAGACACTTATGATAACCGACTCAAGAAATGTTTAGCATATAATGCGCGCCTTATGATTCTTAAAATGAAAAACACTAAAGGATCTTCCTATCAACCAAGTGGGAGACTGTAAGGAAATTATCTTTAAGTCCATTACTTGGACTACAAGTCCTTTCCTTTCCCGAATTGTGGTCATTATAGGAAATCTGTTTTCTTAAGATACATGCTATTCCTTACACAAAAAGGTTTCTTAATGAGATGTATTCCATAACAAACTCTACCTTGATGGATGGTTGAGATTAAGTCTATGGAAACCCTGATTGGAAATTCGGTCCTCTTTTCACCTATAAAACAAAGCCTTTCGTCCATCACAAAGGCATTCACGAAAATCAACACATGAAGGTTTATAGGCAAGGAAAAAGAAACCAAAACCATTCACATAGTCTCTTTCTCGACGGATCACAGCATCAATCAGCAACAGCATCAGACTGCAGGATCAGAAAGCTCTCTGCATCAGGATGTCTGGAGGTACTCTTTAATTTATTTAAGATTAAATCCTACACGTGATTATCATGCTGTTCACGATCTTGGGGTTCATGTTAATAATAGTATAACAATAGGTGGATAGGTTAGCTGGATTTAATGGGTATGATGTTGGTCCAGTACTATCATTAAGCGTTAGGCTTTGATGGATGAAGGATACATCAAAATTTATATGAAAAAGTCTACTTGTCCCGGATTTTTCACCCGGGACATGGTCATTTGCCCCCCCTCCATGTGGAGTCGGGACATGTCTCGGGTGAAAAACCCGGGACAAGTAGCATTACTCAATTTATATACCAGTCCCAAGGCGGAGCACTATGGACTTCTGAAGGTATCCACTTTGAGTTGGTTAGATTCATTCCATTCATGAATGGGAATGGCTTTGAAAGCTCCTTAGAATGGATGCTGCGTGAAAGGGTTGATGGCAGAAGATGATGGCATTCCTAGTTTTGCACATTTACAAGCAGGACCAAATAATCATAGGGATATTGTCTCCATCAGTGGACCAGAACCAACAGCTAACTGATAAAAAAATCCCTCCCCACTTCGATAATATTAAAGATGGAACTCATTTAACCATGAGTTCCTTTGTATTTAAGTTATGTATTCAAGGAAAACAAACAGCTAGCCCCTTAATATATTTAAAAGAAAAAAGGGTTGCATAGTTGGTTGGGTACCCAGCTCCTCTGTACCTAACTGCCCCGGATCCAATCTTTGTGTTCTTCTGGTTTTTTTTTTTTGCTAACGGAGGGTTCCCAGCCCTTTGGGCTGGACTATTCCCTCCGGACCCAGAGAGAAGCCGGGTAAAACTCCTGTGGCCCTTAGGTGGTAGTACAAGTGGACTCAACCTTCGGTTCCTGAAGAGGGGGGAACCGGGGGTTGATACCAAGACCTCTAGCTTCGGAAAAGGGAGGAACCGTGGTCTTGACCACTCGGCCAACCCCTTGGGGTTATGTGTTCTTCTTCTTGCACTTGTAGGCTTCTTTCATCATGGCTGTGGCTTTTCTTCCTGCCCGAGCATACTATTTTCCCTAGGTTGGGTTCTCTCATGGGTCGTTGGATACAAAAAAATAAATAAAATAAATAAATAAATATATTTAGCAACGTTTAAACTCACATAAACATTTAACTATTATGGCCCCACCACAGAGTTTGGGAGGAAGAATTTGGGATCTTTATGGGATCCCATCCACAGTGAAAACAATCTGATCAATGGTCTGGAATATTTGCCATCCAGAACTACACTTTCATGGAGTTTGCATGTGCGCGTGTAAAGTACACATTTGGAGGGGACGTAGGACCGAGGAATGGTTCTTAACCTGATCTGCAACACGAACCCAAATTAGACCCAATAATTTATAGGCTGTTTTGGATAAGTTTGCATGGAATGAAGTGAAAACTAGTTCTCACTTATTTTATGAGAATTTTTTTTCCGGTCCAAGTAGCAACCCATCCAAACCTAGCAACCAATAGGAAACCCTGTGATAGTCACTAATCCCAAGGATTGACACAAATCCGAATGGACTGAACCGTTGGATCGAGGGTTGAATAATTTTTTGAATATGAAGCCATTAAACTTGTGGACCATGGATGAAGGGATTAGGGGCATGTGTTTGAGGTCAAACTTGATACTTGGGGTGGTCTTATATAGATCTTTCCATCCCCCCTTGTCCCATCCCCAAATGGGCCCCACAATTGGGTCCCGTAAAAATGTTCTCACATAATATGTGAGAACAGGTACCACCTGAATATTACCCTTCTTGTATTACCTAAAACTGATATAGGTAAAAAACTACATATATATGAAATAGTACATTTTGTTCACCTCATTTCATCTTTTTTCAATGGAAGAGAGAAATAAAAAATCAAAATACAAAGGAGACAAACTATAAACATTGAAATGTGCATTCCAAACACTTCTTACTTCTTTTAACTCCCAAAATTCACATGCATTTCAATGTCAACGAAAACAATGTAATGGAGCCATGACTCAGGACTAGGGGTTAATACTTCTTGCTTTCATGTGCTTGTGAGGTGATGAATTCATCCCAACCTTGGATAAAGCAGAAGGGTTGTATCAAACTAACGGAGGTAAATTTCTTGCCGAACTTGATAGAAATTTTTACTTTGAACTCATTTTATGGTTAATTTTGTAGTCAACCACAGAACTAGTTAAGTAAACTTAAGAGTGAGAGCACAAGCAAAAGATAACGATGATTGTGCCAGTACTTCCTCACTTCTACATTACTCTGATGAATAAATAACCGGATTTGTACTCAATTCATACTTGATATAAGACCCATCAACCCACCAACCCTGACTCGAACCTAACTTTTGCTGTTTACGGTATGGTTAGATTTTGGTCCAATTCAGCCCGACATCCCCTACTTTATTAACAAGCAGGTCTGGTTTTAGATTAGGCCTTAGTAATTTGTCGGATTAAACACAAACCAAAGCTACCTATTCATATATGAGTTACGCTGCAAAACTCCTTAGGCGTTTTTTTCAAAATAACGCCCCTCTTTTAATCAATAAAAGTGTGACACGTGTCATCAATGATATACATATCCGATTAACTCTCCTAAACATTCTCCTACAAAGGCGGATCTTTTTAGATTTTATTAAAATACTAACAAATCATTGGCTATTAGATAGGGGTAGAAACTCTCCTTTAAAGATAGGGGTAGAGAACTATGACACGTGACCGTGAAACTTAAATCGAAAAATTTAATTAAATGAATATGTGGAACAATGAGGACGATCAACCAATGGAACTAGGGCCACAATCTAGAACATAATAGTCAACCAACCAACCAACCAAATCCAACATAACCTGACCCATTGCCACCCCTACTTCATAAAAGCTCATTCATTGAGGATCTAGAAAAAGTGAAACTTCACCTAAAATATCAATCCAATACAAAGTATGGGGAAGGGGAGAAGAACCATTCCACCACAAGGAGAGGAAATGCAATCACGGGTGCGCGAACAAACACAAATATCACATATTAGAGAAGCTTCTACTCCAGAGCTCGTGATCCATGTTGCCATGTCATTGAGGTAAGGAACACAGGAACAGTTCTTCAGGAACAATTCTTTAAACACATGGAAAGTATCCATCTATAAATACCCCAGATACAGAACTCAGATATTTGGCATTTGGCCATGTCGATTGAAGCTCTGGCAATGGCGGCGGGCATTCACTACCTCGAGTGCAGCACCGACGTCGAAGTTTCCGATGCTGGAGAGGTCGATGAACCTCGGCTGCCACCAAGGCTTTTGGTGAAAGACGAGTTAGAGAAGGAGAAGGAGAAAAAGAAGAAAGAGAATAGTTTTGGTGCATGTATGGCACTCAATCAACGTGAGATGAAGGAGTTCTTGTTAGCGTGGGCAAAAGAAGTTGCCGCTACTGAGAATGCTTTTACTCCTAATGAAACCAGCTGATTGTAGTCTCAAGCGAAATGCTTTGGCCATCTTGTATGCAAAGATAAATTATACCTCCTAGATACTATGCGTATATGTAATGGTCTTCAGGTGAATGAATGATGGGTAAGTTCAGGGCCGGTTCTGAATTTTTCAGGGCACAGGGCAAGAGTAAAAATTAGGCATATATATATATATATATATATAGGTAATATTCATATGCATCTATCCCTCACCATTTTTGGTGAGGGACACCCCAAAAGGGGGAGTTTCAAGTACAAAAGTGTACTTGATGTGAGGTACAAAAGCACACTTTTGTACTTGAAACTCCCCCTTTTGGGGTGTCCCTCACCAAAAATGGTGAGGGATGGATGCATATGAAGACCTCCCTATATATATATATAAACACTCAGTGATGGCCTCACATTCATTTTTCAACCAATATTTAACCTGTCAAAATTAACTAAAAATTTAACATTCAAAACATATAAATTCAGACTTCAATATATAAACATTCAAAATAAAAAGGCTATAATGGATAAACAAGACAAATACTTGTAAGTTGTAACAATTCAATAGTTCTTTTTCATATAGCAATAAGCAACTAACAAAATAAAAATTTCTTTGCATCCTCAATAGCCAAAGCAAACATTAGCATCCTACTTGAAATCCCCTTGCATCTTCAGCAACCAGCAAAACAAATGAAGCAGAAGCAACATCTTCACCAAAAGTGGTAGTAAGAATTTCTTTTGGGTTTGGCCATATCTATACCACGAGTGGTATTAAGCTAGGGAACAGGCCCGGCCCTGATACAATCTCAATTCAAACGACATCAAATCAGAGATCGAGAGGTCTTTTTTTTCAGATCGGGCATTTCCACAAACACATATAATACAAATAAGAACAGAAAGACAGATGCATTTCTTTCATTTTGACATCGATACCTGTTTGGATGGATCAGTTTAAGAGACAACAGGAATTGCCGCCATCTTTCTCTATAACTGTTCCACTTCTTCAAAAATCAAAGCAGAGGCTTTCGCCTTTACCCAAATACTTGAGCTCTGTTTGTTTTCGAGAGAGAGAGAGAGAGAGAGAGAGAGAGAGAGAGAGAGAGAGAGAGAGAGAGAGAGAGAGAGAGAGTCAACAGTAGATAAGATGAAATATGAGGAGATGAAGAAGAGGAAGAAGAAGAAGAAAAATTTATAATAGAAAAATCTAACGTTACTAACCGAGGAGTGGAAACGTTTTCTACTTTTCTTGAGGAGTGGAAGAGTCGGAGGAAGAAGCAAAAATCACTCTCTGAAAAATGTCTAAAATCGTCAAGCGTGGAAGAGGAGGGAAAATTTTTGGGCCCCCCTGAAAAGTGGGCCCAGGGCGAGTGCACCTACGGTCCCCCTTCAGGGCCGGGCCTGCTGGGGGGCTGGGGCCCCAGTGAATTTTTGGAAAAAAAATTATATATACTTTTTTAGACTCAATGTAACCAGGCCCCCAATGACATGTAACCAGGCCCCCAGTAAAAAATATTAGGCCCATTCTTTATACATATTATTAGGCCCATTCTTCAACTATTGGGGCATCAGAGGTAAATGCCGCAGAGTATACCGCCCTTTCCAGCTCTCCTTCACCTTCACCGACTCGCCGACTCAGAACATAAGCTCCTCACCAATCAACATCGTGCGATTCACCCAAAGTGCGCATCAGCGCATGTACCTTATCCTTCCCCAAATAACTGTGTTTGTGTAACAAATGCACAAAGCCGAGAGTGAAAATTTGAAAGCAAGGTCTGTGATTTAACAGTAAGTGTTGAAAGATGCTTTTCAGGAATGAACATTGTCAAGACATATTTGCGCAATCGAATGAGTGATCAATTTATGAATGATTGTCTTGTATGTTTTATAGGAAAAGAGTTGCTTGGAACTATTACTAATGATATTGTAATAGAACTTTTTCAGAATATGAAAACTCGTAGGGAACAATTGTGATAAATAAAGATTTCTTTGTTTTATTGCTTGAAACTATTACATTATATTCATCCCATATAAATAACCCAAAAAAAAAAAAAAAAAAAACTGGGGGTGTTGCCCCCGAACCCCCACTACTTAATCATGCCCCCAGTGACTTTGAATCCTGGATCCGCCACTGCCCATCCAGACACATGAACCTTCATTTATGCATGAACAGTTTGCAAAGATCCATACACATCCCAAGGACTCGTTTTAGGATAATTGTAACTCTAATTACCTCGTGTTCCTGATTCTCCAGAACTCAGTTACATAGAAGCAGGATGTTGTTGTTCAGATTATCTGTAAATCTGACTGCTGGAGAGTTAGTTGGCACTCCTAATGAGTTCCAGCTTTTACAAGGGTATTCAGAGGTTTTTGCTGCAATCGAGTAACCTGCACTCAGTTTGCATAGATCCGGATAGGTCCTACCAAAATATGGTATGAATACAATCAGTGAACGCCCTCCATTCATCTGATGAGCCTTGTCCTGGGTTGACCCACTATCCAAAACTCATCAAGTGATCCTAGACATCCTTAATATATGCCAACCAAAAGACCCCACATTTGGCACCGATAAATAAGATCCGACTTTTCATTCATAGAGTTCAACCATAATGATCACACATAAAAAATTGAAATGATCAAACCTGAAAAGAATTGAAAAGCTAACATTTGATGAGAATGTTTTTAGAGACTTCTTTTGTAACAAGCCATCAGAAGGTAGGGCCCATCATATAGATGGTGTGGATCATCAGACGTGGAAACATTTACACTCCACATAGGCGCTAAAACTAACTGCGCCTGGCAGCAGTGGATCTAAACATGTGAATCCAGTAAGAGAGCTGTCAGATACATTGTTGATTGAGCAGTTGAACTGTATGTCAACATCAATTGGAATCCAGAGATCAACTCAATGTGTAGGATGTCAATAGATTCAGATTACCCAGTTACTAGAAAGACTCGACCCAAAATTTCCAAGTATGAACCCTTTCTCTAGACACAATCGATGATCCGGGTCCTGGTCCAGATCAGAATAAATATACAAAAAGTCTATTTGGACAAACTCTATGGACAGAATTTGGGACAAACTGTCCACGTGGCGCAACGTGATTGGGCTCTCTCAAAAGTTGAAATGCATTGTCCCAATCACGTTGCGCCACGTGGATAGTTTGTCCCAAATTCTGTCCATGAGTTTGTCCATATAGACAAACTGATAAATATATATACCCAATCTGTGAGACATACCTCTAGAAAAACAATTGTATGTATAAAAGGTCCTGGTCCAGATTAGAATACCTATATGCCCAATCTGTGCCCAGGTCCTATGCACAAAGTGTTGGGTCTGGTACATGGAACCTGTGATACTTGGATACTCAAGCCCAATATATCCGTATTAGATCAATACGATAGTTGTTTTGGTACCCGATACTACACCGATACCTCTAGAGTACAAGTTTAATATATCATACTTACTATGTCCTTTATTTCATATAGTTATTTTAATTTTCTTACTTCTCAACATAAAAAATGCTAGAAAAGAAGTGATCTAAAGAAAAAAATTAGGACACCCATATCCATATCTACGTCGTAGATTTTTAAAAGTAAATAGTCATATATCCGATCCTCATACTTGGGCATCATAGCATGGAACACTAGTTCGGTTCCCATGATATCAAGATACATCATTGACATGACACCGTCGCTGCATGGGTATGGCAGGGACACATACTTACACATTAAAAGTGAAGTATCAGATATGACACGTTGTCTATTTGAAGTATTTGCATGTCATACTTGGATACAGGTCCAGCTTGGACCCAACCACCATTCCTAAACTGACTCTTCTACAACCCTATCAATGGAAATTGAAGTGCAGCTTCCTTTAGTCGGAAATATTTAGTTAATATAACCAGAGCTACTATGGGTGCACTTCAACAGTGGATCAAGACCATATCAGATAGTGCAATCGGACTTCAATAAGCAATAGCCCAGAAGTTCAAGACTAACATTTGATCATAAAAAGTTCAGAGAACTGCATTGATTAACAGTCATTAATCTCTTGATTCTATAATCAATGTCCACTTGAACCTCAACATCCTAAGCACAAGCAACTGTAAAGTTCACTTAGATGACTGATCTACAAACGGAGATCATAATTTGATGGCCGATACCATTGATCCAGTGACCCACTATCAGTGAAAGATGCCCATATATCTTCCAACATGGAAGATACTAGTTAAATATAGTTCTGCCAATTTTTTTTTTTCAGACTTCTACTCTATTCTTCCCTTAATCAACTGTGGGCCACCATCAGAGGGTTAGGATCTTGAAACCTTGGAGATTTCCAGGCATCTCCAGCATCCACAATGGAGTTGAATTTGGAAATTTTAGTTGAATATGCAATACTAAAATGGACCAAACATCACAATTACCACTACTACAATGCAAAAGAAGCACTGACCATCAATTAGTGGGAGTTCATCATAAAAAATTCAATGCAATTCTGGTAGCAAACTCTCAGGCTGTCATGTTACTGCCTTTTTTTCTTTCTTGCCCCCAATACAATCATTATAAACTGTGAAGCCAGAAATCTGAATCATTAATATATGCTCCAACACTGAATACAAACAGAAAAATGAGCAGAGTTTCCATTCATTTATGAAAATAAATCCTTCATTTGACTGAGATACTTCTCATTCTCAAATGCTATAACAACAAGGTATGCATTGGATTCTTAGTACTTGTGAAGAAATAAAAACAATATCAAACTCGCACAAACCAAGAGAGAGATTTTACAAGGGAATGGGTGAAGGTGACCTTTCTTGGATTATTTTTTTTTTTTTTTTAGAGTCATGCAGAGTCAATGAATGCAGTTGGTAGATGGCTGCCCATTGGAAGAAACTTAAAATTTCCAGCAACCAGAAACTTAAAATTTCCAGCAACCAAGGGTTAACAGCCTTCATAGTTCACACCCTAAACCGAATGACGACGCAAGATATATCATCCTTGCTGTCTCGTTGCAATGCCTCGGCTGTTAGCTGCTTAGCCGCAGCCTGTGGATCCTTGATCTTTCTAGCCAAATTGACCGCCTCTTCGTTACTCATTACCTATATATGTCACACATGGGGCCAAAATGAAGGAAACTCATCAATATTTCTGGTCATGGTGAAGCAAAAAGAAGGAAAAAATAGTGTTGGAATAAGATGACGAACCTTCCAGAGTCCATCACTTGCCAGGATGAGAAGATCGGTATTACAATCAATATCAGCATGTCGTATGTCAGGGTCAGACCGTAAGTGCGATTTGAGACTCTTATCACCGAATGCGCGGGATACAGCTAACTGCCCATTAACTCTTGGGACATCTCCTGATGAACAATGCCATGAAACAATCAGTATCAAGATGCATAGAAACAAACATGTCAGAAAATTTACACAAATCCAGTGCATGGAAAACCCAGAGAAAACATCAGAGAAATGAGGATTAAAACCTTCCTCCTCTATACATGTCCAATTGTATATAACTATGCATTTCTAAGATATGGAAATTAAGTTTCATAACTGGAGGAGTCACCAATCACCAATTTTGCAGTGACATATTTTCTGTTTTTTAATCATGTGACCTACACCAGTTGGAAGGTAAGCTGACAAATCTCAGATCTTTATTTTCTAGATAATCCCCCATAATTGGTGCCAAAATTTAACTTTCAGCTCCATATTTACCCAATCCTCAAGAATCATTGCCTTGTCTTAAGAACAAAAGTGGTGTCATTATTAGGCCCATTTGTAAGCTTCAGTTGATCAAAGTAAAACTAAAAAGTGAGGGCCAGTTTGTATGCATGGAATTGAATACATAGGAATTCATGGGAAAATGGGTTCCGGGAAAGAAGTATTGTAGAGGTGAAGGCGTGAAGAGTGAAGGATAAAAGATGCAGGTGGGACCGTAAAGCAAACTAGATAGGGAAGCAATCCTCGCCACAAAAGATACTCCAATCCCTGTTGGAGACAAGATTTCTCAAAGGAAACCCAATGAAAAGCTTGTCAAATAAAGTTGAAAAAAGACTAGTTTATTCAAGAAAATTTGTAGAATAATCTGAAGCTGTCCCACTCATGACTCTTTACAGCCTTATATAGACCCCTTAACAATGACCCTAATAATTAACTACGCACTGGAAACAAAAAGTAATTACTTTGATCATCCTAGAAGACCCAATCCGACTTCTTTACTCATTTTGTACCTACTATATGATAGTAAAATGTTCCAGAATCAACGTCAGTTGTGTTGAGATATTTTAGAGGATGGCATCTCTGAATCTAGAGACAAGAATCTATAAAGTTGTAATTTGTAATGTAAATTTATAAAATAAGAGAAGTAATGATGTCAGTTACTTGACCACTCCAACAGTTGTTCTGAAAATCGATATTGAATTCATTTCTATCTATAGCAATATAAATACTTTGAAAAATAAGACTATGCTATAATCAAATGAAGAGTGCGTGCGTGCGTGCGTGCGTGCGTGTGTGTGTGTGTTGGAATGATAATATGAAGAATATCATTGACATATATTAATATATAATCAAAGGTTTGTAAATAGTTAAACAGATTAAGATATCAATGTTATTAGGAAAAATTAACAAGTTGCAACTTTTTTTTGTTCTCTTTAAATAAAACAATAAAAAATAAAATCCAAATAATCAATCTTACATGTTAGGGTATCTCTTGAAGTTAAAAGTGTTCATGAAGAAAAAATTGAAAAAAAAAAAAAACTACAGGACAAAACCCAATGGGTAGAGTAGAACGCTTTATTCAAATGCTAGTTCCTAATTCGTTTCTAAACCTCCCCAAAGCCACAAAAAAATCTTAAGAGGTTTTGTTAACAACTAAATAACCTTATTATAATATAAATGCTAAAATAAGAAAGAAAGAAAAAAATAAATAATTGTTAACATTAGCCTTTTGGTTGTTACTATCCTTGCTCAACCAAATCACTTGCATCATAAGATTCAACGAAACAAGAATGAAAATCGTAAGATTCACATTTGAATCCTAATATTCACTTATAAATGAGATACGTTGCATGGATACGAATAATTTTCCTTACGATTCGATTAGAATTGTAGAAGTCTGGCAACAATGACTCTTGCAATACTTCAATATAGGCCTTTGCAATATTATCATGAAGGGGCCAGCTCTCCTAAGCTGAAGCTTAAGATAAGGTAAGCTGAACTAAGCTCAATTGCGTGGTGGAGCTCACTTGGGGACCCATATGGGGATGGGGGTTGGGGGGAATTTCAAGGACTCCCTAGGACCCTCCTTCCTGTAAAAAATCAGCCACAACCATGGTTTCTATCATCTCCATCTAAGAACCAAAAGTTTAATGGTTAATGCTTCATTCGGATCGGTGCATAGTCGAGCCAACGGTCTAGTAAATTTGGATCTGACCAAAAGTTGGTGGGCATGTGCAATTTAGGGGGGTCGTGTGTTTGGTCCATTTGGATGGATCAAGGATGGGCCCCAGAAGTGTTAGCTTACGGAATCTTATCCTAAGCTTAAGCTTAGGAGAGCCTTGCTCTATCATGAAATATCATAATTAGGCTTTGCACTTGAAAAAATCGTCTAGTTAGACAACTGCAGACTTTGGAGGCAAACCCGTAATTATCTGAAGCGGTTGACAACATGCTTGTTGCTGAATGGTAAGAGTGCAAAACAGAATGAAAATAAAGCCCACATCATTCTAGTGGCAAAATGGTAATGTCAATTTAGAGGAATTGACAAAAAACTCCAAGTGTACTCATAACTATAACTGAAAAGAGCTCATGATGGATGGGTATGTGACATTGTAGAATTCATTTCTTCAGAAATTCACTAGTTAGAAAAAGGAAAGAGCAGGACAAAGGACTGGAAAATATGTTTGTCTCAAAAGCACTGAGGATTTGTTGATTTCATTTTGTTGTAGACTGTGGATAAGGTTGTGTTTGGTAAATGCTTGTTTTACAAGAGAGTATGGTTCAGTCCTTTTTGTCTAAGTTAGAATGTCCAAAGATTTAGAAAGCAAAAAATAAATCAGATTTTACAGGGAGGATAGTTCATTGAAGCCAGTTTTCAAGATTAGCTAGGTGGACAGAGGGTTTCATCTTCAGATATTTGCAAATGTGGCAACATTAGGGATCCTTTCAATTTAACATGGCGACAAGATGGCATCCTACACGATTGTTTCAAGTTTGACATTGATGAGGCATCAAGAGGAAACCAGATCCAAGTATTGGAGAGGCCTTTTTCAATCATAATTGGAGAAAGTCTCAGTTTCTTTTCTGGGGATGGTTCAAGGATTCCAACAAAATACAATTCTTGGCGATTAGAGTGGACTTAAGGATTTCAGCATATCATTCAGGTGTCCACATTACTGAAAGAGAGTCTCTCATGCAGTGAGTTGGGCTTACAGTATCAAGGCCTCACCTTGATAATAAGCAAACACTCAAATGAGGTTGACAGATTGAGCACATGCATTCCATATCCTTCCTGTAAAACGATGTGCAAAGAAGGTGGCTGACTCATTGGCTAAATCAAAAGTTGATACGGTAGAAATTATAGTACTTTCGTTTTTAAGGGTTTGATATAGTTTGTACACGTACATTTTTCTTTTTCATCTTTGCATCTTGAGTAGACATCTCTTATACCGTATGGACCTATTGTAATTCTTATGCATGGAATGGATCTTGTTACCTTCCAAAAAAGAAAAAAAGAAAGAAAAAAGCAAACAAGAAATAAAGAAGGAATGCTCAAAGTTCATAATTCATGGAAAAAAATTCCATAGATGTTAAATGGACTTCAATTTAGGTCACAGGAGCAGTGTGGTTTAAAGTATCGACCAAAAAGCTATTTATCAGCCCAGATGAAATGCATATCAGCCACAAGCCAAGTATCGGTCCATATCCCAATATTGGCCTTGACAGCCATTATGACCATATAATCAACTGCTAAGATGATGATGACGATGTAGGGCATGCATCAGCCCATGGCCATTGGGCCCAAGAGCAGGAGGCGGCCCATGCCTCACTAGTGGAGCAGCAAACTCAAGTCGTGCACATTGTTGAGGGGCTATTATCACTATATTTTTTCACTTAAACACGTGCCAAAGCATTGCTGGCTCCTTGCATGACTAGCTAGATCATGGGATAGATCCTGTAGATATTTTTACTACTTTTCTTGAAAAAAAAAAAACTTTTAAGTTCACTAAAGCATTGTAAGCTTCTTGCATGACCAGTCGTATCATTGAGCAAATTCTGTAGAGATTTTTACTTCATTTTCTTGAAAGGTGATGAAAAATTTATTCAACCAAATAAAAGGATCAGTACATAAGGTATAATGATGCATTTACTGTGGGACCCTGACATTGAAAAAATGGATTAGAAATTATCCACTTGGAAAAGATAATACTTATTTTTGGGAGGTAGAATCTCTTTGATCAAAGCAAGCTTATCCAATCTTCCGGTGTGTTAAATTTACATGTCCCTCTTTAAGATGCCTAAATCAGCGATGACTAGATTGGGTTGTATTAGGAGGAATTTTTTGCAGGAAGTTAAGAGAGATTCAAGGAAGTTGCATTTAATGAAATGGAGTGAGGTAAGGCGTCGCTAACTATATGTCGGTGGAGATTTGAGGAGAAGGAAGCACTTTGGAGAAAGGTCCTTATTGCTCACAAGTATGGGGGAGGATAAATTGTGTAGGGTGCCTAAATTAGCCCCTAGATATAGGGTGTCCAGTCTTTGGGGTTGTTTTGCATCTGTAGATATAGTGTGATTAAACCCAAACAGGGGCCTTATTCTTATTGTAATCATTTAAATAGTACGCTGGCTTGGAAAATATCATAAGAAAGGGAAGATTGACCACTTTATTGCTCTTATTTTCTCTCTTTAGCACCTGTCTTCTATCTTTCTTATTTTTCTATTTCTTTTAATTATAGTCTAGATTTACTATACGTCCTTTGAGGGCGGGCCTTGGCGCAATGATAAGATTGCTCCATTGCGACCTGGGTGTTACTGGGTCAAAATGCGTAAATAGCCTCTCCGCTTGTGGAGGTAAGGCTGCGTACATCTGACCCCAAACCCCACAGTGGCATGAGCCTCGTGAATTGGGTTGCCCTTTATTTACTATACATCCTTTCTAAGCCCTTATCCCTTTACATTGATTATGGACGAGTTAACTGCTTATATTCAAAAGGAGGTACCTTGGTGTATGTTGTTTGTAGATGATATAGTGTTGGTCGATGAATCAAAAGATGGTGTAAACACAAAACTTGAGAGATAGCAGGAGGCTTTAAAATCCAAAGGCTTTAAAATAAGTAGTACAAAGACAGAGTATATGGATTGCAACTTTAGTGGGCATATACAAACAGCTGAAACTACTGTGAGAACCGAAGCCCAGTAAATACTTAAAGAGATTCATTCCATTAGCTAAATAATTAGTAAAGACGAAGAGATTGATGAAGATGTCGAACATAGAATAAAAGCGGGTTGGTTGAAGTGGAGACTTACTTCTGGAGTGTTTTGTGATCGGCACCTGCCAACAAAATTGAAGGAAAATTTTTAAAGGACAACTATTAGACCAGCTATGACCTATGGAGCAAAATGTTGGCCAATCAATACGCAACATATGAATAGAATGGATATAGCAAAGATGAGGATGTTGAGGTGGATGTAAGATAAAATTAGGAAAGATAAAATTAGAAATAAGCACTTTTGAGAGCAATTTGGGGTAGCATCAATAGGAGATAAAATTAGAGAAACCGGTTTGAGATTGTTTGGACACGTCCAACGTATGCCAACAATTGTGCCAATTAAGAAAAGTTTGACTATCTAGGTTGATGACCCACCAAAGGGAAGGGGTAGGCTGGAGAGGACATGGATGTATGTAGTAAAAATAGATTTAAAGAAGTGCAACTTATCTGAGGATTAGGCTCATGATAGATTGGAATGGAGACACATAATTCCTATAGGCAACCCCGACATAGTTGGGACTGGGATTTGACGATGATGATTTACTGTACATCCTTAAAGAGGAAATAAGACACGGTTTCAATTGGTTAAGTTTGGGAAATTTCTAATACTCGAATTGAGGGAGAGATTTTGAATTACAACCATGTGGCTTATAAAAGGCTACAACAAGTACTTTAGATGATTATGACATTAAACAAAATTTCCCTTTTCACCCATTGGTCGATGTGCTTATTTTATTGCTTAGGTCTTAGGAGAAACCCTAGATCTAGCGGTGGTGCTAAGCTAGGGCTTGGAGGTGACTAGATTGGGTTGATCCTCTCATCCAATCAGCGGCTTCGCTAGCATGTATCGGCATGAAGCCATTAATTAATAAGGGGGCTATTCTTCAAATTTTCTTGGGCCTGATTGCCCTAAAGGTGTTAGCCACTAAGCAATCACCCTTATCTCAAGAGATGTTTTTTAATGTTCTTTTTATAGAAAGAAACTCACAAAATGTTATCTCTTGGGACTCTGTGTCAAATTTTAGTTGTACTTTGTGCATAGTGAGATCAGAGATTTGCACAATGGCTTCTCTATGTCTTTTCAGCTATTTGGTGGAATTTCAATGTCTCACTAGATTCGTTGGAAAAGAAAGCATTCATCAGAAGGCTTGTTTTTGAGTTCTTCTATGTAGTTTTGTAGCCTTTCCATCATCCATTACTTTTTACTATGCTATTATTTTCCTCTGTTTCATTGTTGAACTATTGTTACTTCCTTTACTATTTTTTTCCAATATTGTTTAAAAACATCATCATCATCATTATCATCAAGGTCATCATCCAAGCCTTGTCCCAACTATATTGGGGCCAGTTACACGAATTCCATTTCTCCATTCCGATCTATCTTGATCCAAATCCTCAAGTAAGTTCCACTTCTTTATATTTATTTTTTCTACCTCCATGCACGTCCTCTTTGGCTTACCCCTTCCCCTAGTTGGGCCATCAACCTTTATAGCCAAACTTTTCCTTATTGGAGCCGTTGTTAGCCTATGTTGGACGTGCCCAAACCATCTCAAACCGGTTTCTCTAATTTTATTCCCTCTTATTGCTACCCCTAAATGCTCTAAAGCGATCATTTCTAATGTTATCCTTCCTAGTTTTATATACATTCACCTCAATATTCTCATCTCTGCTACAGCCATTTTGTGCATATGTTGCTTCTTGATTGGCCAATATTCTACTCCATAGGTCATAGTTGGTCTAATCACTTTCCTGTAAAACCTCCCCTTTAATCTTGTTGGCATTCGTCGGTTGCACAACACTCCACAAGCAAGTCTCCACTTCAACCATCCCGCTATTATTCTATGTTCGACTTCTTCATCAATCTCCTCATCCTTACTAATTAGAGCTAAGGTAGCGGAAAGAATCACTTTGTGGTATCTCATGGTCTTCAATTCTCACAGTAGTTTAAGTTCTTTTTAGATGCCCCCACTGAAGTTACAATCCATATATTACGCCTTTCTACGGATTGTTTTAAAACCTTTGGATTCTAAAGTCTCCCACCATCTATTGAGTTTTGCATTCAAACCATCTCTTAATTCATATACCAACACAATATAATATACAAATAACATGCATCAAGGTACCTCTTATTGAATATGAGCAATTAGCTTGTTCATAATTAGTATAAAAAGATAAGGGCTTAGGGTCATCTATGGCTCACAGTCACGGTCGTTACTGCTCCTTCATATATGTCTTTAATAATTTCAATATAGCCTCTTTGACAATTCCTTTTATTTCTAAAAAAAAAAAAAATAACAATAAATTAACCAGATCCATTATCCAAAGATAAACAAATCCCAACCATCAACCTAGCTACAATTTAATCCAATGAATCTAAAGAAAAGTAAAAACTAAATAAGAGTCTTAATAATAAAGGAAAAGAAATATATCAAATCCCTCAATTTTAAGAGAGAAAACTGCCACACATGGGATTTGCACAGATCTTTGTGTATGTGGTTCCCCACATGGGATCCATTCTTTCTGGATGTATCAACACGTTCGGAGGGTGCATACTAAATGGTCAGAGTCGGACTAAAAAGTCGTATACTTCTCTCTCTATGCCATTAAGAAAAAAGAAAGTTGGAGATCAAAATCGAAGGCCCTAAGAAACGCAAGATTGCAATATAATGTACTCAAAATGTACTGTTACAAAAGAGCATTTTTTTGAAAGTTTTTTTTTTTTTTTGAAGGATTTTTTTTAATGAAATTTAATGTTGGTACAAACACAAGCATGGCAGTTAGTATTTTTGAAAAGGTTATAATGGAGAACCTGGCATGTTTGAGACAAAGCCACCTCGATTCTCAATGCTCCCACGCTCTGTGCTAGGCTCATGATCAGTTGTCATCTGTATTGCCTCACCACCCTTTCCTAGAACTGCCCGTGAATCCCCAACATTAGCTATCCATAGCTTTTGACCATTTATAAGAATGGCAGTGACAGCAGTGGAACCACCTCGTCCCAAATCAGGACTGTGGGAAAGAATTGCTCGGTCAGTCCTCTCATAGGCTTTTGAAATGCACATATCAGGATGCGTCCAAAACTCATCCTACAACAACAGTAACCACAACATGAGATGAGGCCTATATTTAGGCAAGACGATACATTACATATTTTATATATATATATATATATATTAATGCAAAAAAATCTGTTATCTTTCTATTTTTGGAGCTACAACTGCCACACTCCATGGAAGAACCATGAAAGGTGTTTCTCATGCAAGTGATTTGGTAGGTCACCATGTGATAGGCCATAGACCAAAATGTTCGTGACTGTACTTTTCTGTGAACCCAATTTTTATGAACACTTGATATGGACCTCGCTTATTTCTATTCAACTATGCATCAACCATACACTAGTAGATCTCCACCACCTACTGAATGGCTAATCCAAATGATAACCCACCAAATCATTGGTCCATTCATCAAATACAAGCGTGATGTTTATGGATGAGCGAATGAAGAGTTCTGGTACACGCATAAATGAAAAACCATAAAGTGCATGGTTCATAGTAGCATTCCTCTTTGACTCAATCAATAACCCACCTCCTTCAGGATGTTGGAAAACAGATGCTTTTGCAGGTACGCGGGCACACTATCTCCTAGATGGCCATCGTAAATAGCAAACAGTCCAACCTCCTGTCCTTTTATTTGAATAAATTTTGCTACATGATAATCCTCCATGGGATGGTTGGCCTTCCCTTTAACTAGGCAGAATCCATAAGTAATCTTAATTGGCCCCTGATGGCTTCTCCCTTTCCCCGAACTGCATGAAGAACGAACTCCCACTAGCTGAACATGAAAAACCAACTTTAACATCAAAAGAAATCTGACACAAATCACTAAAACATAAAGCTCTAATTGAGTACTGAAAATAGATGGCATCTCCAATACTCCTATATCATTTATGCCATCAAGCAAGCAGAAATACAGAGTCCCCAAGATTCAACTAAATCAAAGTACAATTTTTGAACTTTTTATTCCAAACGATTGAAAAAATCAATAATACAAAATCACTTGAACATACCCCAACATAAATTTTTCTATGAAGTTTCGAAAAAGAAAACAGCTAGGACTTCAAGCAAAACCATATGTCTTGCCCAACCCAAAATTCAATATTAGAAAAATGTAAAGAAAAGAAACAGAACAGAACCCTTTAAAGCCATTAACTTTACTAATCAACTCAAAATCAAATCAATTCTACAGAAAGGGGGTTATTAAACAGATAAGGAGTCAACACCCATCATTGTAACAGGAGAAAAGATGCGAACAAGGGAGAATCTCCTGACCTGGGAATAGGAACCGTTGAAACAGCACAGCTTGTCCATTCCTCTCCCAAAATTCACAACATGTACCTCTTCTTCAGAGCGTTTTACATGAAACCCACCTCAGCAAAAACACCAATTTCCTCACGAATTACACCACCTACTTCATCAAGACCAAAAACCCAATCCAAAATTCAGAAAGAAAAGAGTGAACAACTACCCCAAAACTCAAAATTAAGAAAAAAAATCATCTGGGGTACTTTGAAAATTGCACTTACCGTTGTTTGTTGTTTCAATCTTCTCTACAGAAGAGATAGAGAGAGAGGAAAGAAAAGGAGAAGGCTGTTGTTTCTTCTTCTTCTTCGAATACAAGGAAAGAAAGACTAAAGAACATGTAAAACCTTTTCCAACAATCAGATAGAGAATAAGAAAAAGAAAACGAGAGGAATCGATGGTGCTATTTTTTTTTTCCAACTTTTGTAACTGTTTAGGGGGCTTTAGAGTGTAAAGAAGAAAATGGAGGGGCATAGACAGCCCACAAAGGGCAGACTTCTTCCCTTTGCTGTTGACTTTGTTGTCTCAACAGATTCAAAGGAAAATACAGTTGTCTTCTCCTCTTCTCTTCTCTTCTCTTGTTTATCTAATAATAATTAGCCCCCACCCCACTCCAAATTTGTACTAATCATAGTATTTTGTTCCCCTCCACTAGATACCACACTATTCACCATTTTAACCTCCTTAAAAGAACTAATCATGATTATTTTGTGTGAAAGTCTTATTTATCTTTTAAAGAGAGATGATCTCAGGCAAGATATATCCTGAGTAGGGCACCTAGATTCCTAGTTCAAGATTTGTGATTTGTAGTTCCCAGGCACTGATTTGCCTCATGTTAATGATCTTGGTTCACTAGGGATATGATAAAGATGGTTCTTATTAGTGGATGGATCACTTATGTGGATATAAGTATTCAGTTTAATTTTCAAATGGGGCTTCCTTTATAATTTAAGGTTTTCAACTGTTGATTTGATGGCTCTGATCTTTGTCTGCTGGAAATCTAGTATAAGATTATGAAATCTTGGGTCACAATCTTTGGAAGTCATGTTATAACTGTTCGAGAAACTGAATGTTAAACTAAAGACCTATAGTTTGTTCGATCGATACTACAATCACAAGGAACTGCTGCAATTTGGAGTTTCTGTTTTACCAATTTTGTAGGTTGCATGGTTGTTAAACAGTCTTAACAACCTTATGCAAGTATAGCCTAGTTTGGATTGAGACATAACTCCTCACAAAGAGGACTGGGGTTAAGCAATGCTGGCTCTAGTGACTCGGTAATAAGTGAGAAATCCATAGATTTGGTGATTCCTCACTGGCCCTAGATTAGGGGTTTCCCCACTGAGAAGTATAGCTATGGATTTCTTAAGTACGTCACATTTTATAACAAGTGAGAAACCTACAAATTAAAAAATTTATACCCTCGTCCTTTCAGCTGAAGATCTCAACACCTTGGTGGGTGATAGAACCCAAGAATCCTAAAAATGAGAATATTAGATGTCCCAGAATCCCAAATGTGGATTTATAATTGCCAAACGTGGATTTCATTAAAAAAAAGTATAAATATTTGATAATTTTTCTAGAATTTGGTTGCTAAATATGACCTAAGTTGTAAATAGAAAAGAAGGATAAAATAACCAGAGAAATAAATGAAAAAGGAACTATCTTGGCAGGGGTTGAATCAACTATTGATTTATCCAATCCATTCATCGCAGAAAACCCACACCATATAGGCATTATCCCAAATTTCAATCTAATCAAAATGATTTACACAATCAATGGATAGTGTTTCATGTATAGTTCATATTTTCCAAAACACAATCAATTTGATGGTGTTAATTTCACAAGCTGGTGTACACTTTGGGCCTATAATTAATAAGAATAAATATTGGATTTATGAAAATAACTCCAACTTCCTTTCTTGTTTCTAAGGTGCTTAACCGATCTAGTTTCATTTAGGTGCAAGGAAAGGAGTCCGTGATAAAATGGAGTTATTTTGATTTTCTATGTACGCTACTATTTCTTGTTTAGTATGACACATTTTTGTTGCAAAAAAGAAAAAAATATTATTTGGTTTCCTCAATAAAGAGGATTTTGTTTTCTATGGGATGGGTAGGAACGCTAGATTCCTCTCTCTGTGAAAGTAAAAACCAGCAAAGTAATAAAATCCTGCCACTACGACAGATAACTCTTTATTCAAAATCAAAGCATATGAAGTTGGTAAAAAGGAGTTGCATCGACTAATTAACTTTAGCCTACCAATCTGCTTAGAAGCTAAATGTCTCAATTGAGCAGAAAATATATTTTGAAAGAGAAGCCACAACTTACCTTATATGTAGTAAAGATCAGAAGAGTTTCAAGCTACTCACCCTATGTTAAAATAAGGAGCAATCCCTTGTGAAGGTATTGAGAAGGAGAAGAGGAAGGTGATATGTTTGTGAGGCATCTAACCTCTTAGCTTCTGTAGAAATTGTAGCCGTTGATACTGTATTGGTGGAGTACATGTGATGTGAGTGGGTTGAGTCAATTATAAACGGGGTTTACGCCTGTTAAACCGCTGGTTAGGATGGTTCTTTTGTCCATACGTGGTTGTTTTTTCCAGAAAACGTTAAAAGCCTAAACAAACCTTTCTCGTTTATGTCATCCCTTGTTCTTATCTCATTGAGCTCTCTCTCCCTCTCTCTCTCTCTCTCTCTCTCATATTTGCGCACACACATAAACTTACTACTAGATTTGTACAAATTTATGAGATTTTTATGGTGGCCTAACCGTAGATTAGGGATCCTCTAATTTGGATGCCTGGATAGCAGACTTTATGATTTTGTTTTAGCATCTCTATCTACAATGTATAAAACAGTTGGACCATGAATATTATCATAATTTTTTGGCTATAATGGTGTTGTACGGATTTCAATGTTTGATCAGTAAGGATTTATGTTAGACCCACTGTGGATTTGCATTGTTGAGTCATTGGATGGGACTCGCCATATTTTAACTGTCGGTCCAAGGCCCAAATAAACGAGAACTGCGCTAAGTAAGTTGACAACTAGTTACCTTAGAAAATTTGTGACAACCCAAACATGAACAACAACAGCAATATGATGACTATTTTTCGGATGGGACTCGCCATATTTGTTGGATCGTGTGCTTCATTCTATTTTTCTTACTCTGATGATTGCGAGGATTTGGATGTCAGATCATAGATCCTAATGGGCCCAACCATGAATGAGGGATGACATTATGTTTAAACTAAATAGAATCACATCAATGAGGAGGGACATTGAAACTGTTAGTGTGGGCTACATTATATTTTTGGTGTAGGTTATCATCATTATAGCTTTATCTCATCTCATCTAATTAGTTGAGTGCTAATTTTTTCATAGTAGGACTGAAAGGATCCTTCGATTATCTTGGAGATGGTCTTTCTTTCAAAAGCCCATGCTTCCATGGTCCTATTCCCCGAGCACACACCATATGGGCATCTACATTGGTGCCTCATCGGCCTTGTTTTTGTCAAACGATTTGATTGTCCATCTTTGTAAATCCTGAGATGAAAAGTACTTCTTTTCTTCCGTTTTTTTTTCAAGAGATACTAATCAACCTGCCTCACATTCCTTGGAATCCAGATCCCCTTTTTTGTCTAAATAGAACCTTGTTTGGACCAATCAGGGGTGACACATTGTTTTGTACTTAAAAGACAGAGCTGGCTTTTAAAGATTACACCGGCTTTTAAACTCAACAAGTTTATGTGTCACCCCTTGATTGGTCCAAACAGATTCCCTGTTTGATCCAAACAAGGGATTCGGATTCTCACCCTTATCCTTCATCGTAGGTTTCTTGTACCACGTGTCTAAGGATAATATATTGAAAGGAATTCCACTTTTTGAGGTGCTGAGGATTGTTTGAATTTCGATGTTTGAATGAGACTTTATTGTCTCATGCCCTATACATATGAGGTTGTTTTTAATTGGGGGAAGATTCATCCATTCACCCATACATTTTAATGACAACTACTAATAACCAACTTTTTTTTTTAAATTTCTTGCATATAACCATGTTGCTTAATTCAAAATCTTCAATCAACCACCTTGACTGTGAATCAAAGATCAGTTTTTGACCCGTTGATTAATTTCGATGTGTTTTTCTATAAAAAAAATGACAACTTTTTTAGATTTAACCTGATTCAGATTTAGATTCTGATTAAACTAAGTGTGTTTATCAAAATTAAATTGACATGGATAAGATGATGCTCATTTCCTATGCTCACCCCAAATTCAATCTCAATATTCTAAGGATGTTGTCCATTTGAGGAAGAAAAAAAAAGGAGAATTTCTTCAATCTGTTGCATTCCTACCTTTGTCAAATATTAGGTTAACTAATTTTTATTTTGAAATCCCAATCCATGAAATTTTTCTTTTTTAATGTTTGATGATCTTGCCTATGTATGCTTAAGGCCTGCCAATGGTGCTCGCTGCTCAATCTTACATGAATGTAAATGAAATGAGTCAAGCCGAGTTTGATCAACTTCCAACTCCAACCCAAATCAAGTCTTCAAAGCTCAAGCTCAGCTCGACCTTCTTAGGAGTGATACTATGACTATCCCTGGGAGTACGAGTGAAATAAGGTGCCAATACCAACCAACAATGAGTGTGTTGGCAATAGTATAACAACATTAATCAAACGCGAGCTCCACTTGAAATATAATATTACATATCTAAATACAACACAAAATATTTAATCAGAAATATTCAGGTGAGAACTGCTCCATTGAGAACTGTTGTGAGGCCCACCTAGTAATCCATCCAAACCAAGGACAAATAGGGACCCCCCTAATAGTTACTAATCCCAAGGATCGGCACACATTTGAATGGACTGAACCGCTGGATCGAGGGCTGAATCTTTTTCATTGAACTTGTGGGCCACGGATGAAAGGGTTAGGGGCATAGGGTTAGAGTCAAACTTGATATTTGGATGGTCTCACATAAATCTTTCCACCCCCCTTGTCCCATCCCCAAATGTGACCCGAAGTTGGGCCCCACTAAAAGTTCTTATATAATAGGTGAGAACTAGTTCTAAGTGAATAAATCTGATATTTAATAATATGAATAATTATCAAACATACATATAAATAATTCAAGAATCAAACGAGCCAAGACAAGCTCAATTTCAAGCCTTAACAAGCTGAGCTTTAGACCGAACTCAATATGAAGTTATAGAAAATGGACTTGGCCTAGCTCTAACTTTCAAGCCCCTGAGCCAGGACTGAGCCTGAATATTTGGCCCAAGAATTAAACAAGCTGGTATAGACAAGCTTTAGCCCGATTCAACCCACTTGAATCGACCATCCAAGATAAGAAAGAACCCACTTGAGCCCACACCATGCTCAATCAGTAGTTTCTTCTTCTTCTTCTTCTTCTTCCACCTGATTCGTAGTTTCTATGTCATTGCAATATCTTCATTGTATGATTGTTACAACTGACAGGTATGGACACAAATTGAGTTGATACACCAATAAATCGACCGGCATCTCAGCTCGTTTGGACCCATAAGATTAGAACTGTTTATTGGCCTGAGAGTAGAGAATTCACAAAAGATAATTCAGGTTTCACCTAAGAAAAGCTGAACTTTGAGGGTCTTTGACCTGGTCAGTTCAAAATCCAATCCAATTGGCCAATTTGGACAGCCTAACTTGAAAAACCTTGAACAAGTCAAAAGATGACAATTAGCTCATCAAATTTTGAAAAAAATCCTGATTCAAAGAGAAGCAATAAATCCCATATGGTTACATCTTGATGGGATATGCTGACTGATCACCAAACAATTGACTGGGGTGGGACCACAAAGGGCTTTGCTTCTTTTGGATACTTCCTATTACCAACTTGATCATTTCTCTCATGTCCCAATCATATCATCAGCTTATTTCTAAATGGGTTAAAATAACCCATCTCTTTTGGGATTTTAGTATCCAATCATCAATTAGACTATTAAAACATTTTGTAATGGCATGCATGGTGTATAAATATTGGCGATATCGTATTTTATTCAATATGCTCCAGTTTATTAAGATATTAATAAGGATTGTTGATGCATAGTCAGCATACGAGCTCAAGGGCCCAAGCCCACATGGATGTGTGTAATTTGTATGTAAGGTCAAGGTGTCCTCCACTTCTTTTCTATTTATATTTTATATTTTGTTCCTTCATTTGGATAGTTAGATCTCCTTCTTAATAATTCTATGGCATTCTACAAAAAAAAAAATAATAATAAATAAAATAAATCGATGGCTTCAATCAGTAAAGTTTGGGGCTTTTATTTATTAAAAATAGTATAAATTAATGATATCGAGGAATTTCTCCTATGGGATTTTGTGGTACATGCACTGCAGTATTTTCAATCTTAGCTGTTTATGCAAAGCAAATTTCCTCTTATCAAAAGGGCACTGAGTTTCTCCATCTGACCACGACTCCTTTGAAATATCGAAATCCTAAATTTTTAATATATATATATATATATATATATATGGGCCAGCACTCCTAAGCTGAAGCTTAGTTTAAACAGTGCTGGTCCCATAAATCAAAGTCGATTATTATTGTTTTTTGCATGATGATTGTCTACAAAATCAAGATAAATTCAATCAAAATTGGATTTTCCAATTCAATCATGCAAAAACCAGATATAATTAACTTTAATTTGTGGGACCAGAACTATTCGAGCTTAGGATTAGCTCAGTTTCAGCTTAGGAGAGCCCCGCTCTATACATATACATATACATATATATATATATATATGGAGAATATTTAAGTGCATCCATCCCTCACCATTGTGGTGAGGGACACCCTTTTTTGGGAAGTTTCAAGTATCACCATTGTGGTGAGGGATGGATGCACTTGAATATCCCCATATATATATATATATATATATATATATATATATATGAAGCTTAGGATAAATTCTGTAAACTACACTTGTGGGGCCCACCCTTGGTCCATCCAAATGGACCAAACACACGACCCCCAAAATTGCACGTCCACCAACTTTTGATCATATCCGAATTTGCTGGACCGATCCGAATGGACTGTTAACCATTAAAATTTTGGGGCTCAGATGGAGATGATAGAAACCACATTTGAGGCTAATTTTTTGCAAAGAAGAGGTGTATATATATATAGGGAAATATTCATGTGCAACATGGTGATGGACAACATAGTAGGGTTGACTTTATAACACATCCGAACCATCCACACACATGGAACCCCCTTAAATACACTAGACGCATTGAATTTTCACATATCCAAATGGATTGGACCGTTGGATTGATGATCAAATTTTTTTTCCCTTTAATATGAACTCATTAAATTTGTAGGCCACGGAAGAAGGAGTTTGAGGCATGAGATTGACTCCAAATTTGATATATGGTCTCATCCAAGGTGTCTCTGCTCATCCCCCACAAGTCCCATGATCAATGGGTCTGTAGGTGGGCCCCATTTATGCATAGGAATATCCCCCATATATATATGAATAGTAATTTGGGCTATATTCAAAAGTGGGTTATGTATAACCCAAAATGGTAGACAACTAATCTTCAAAAAGAGGATAAGAAAAAGAGAAAAATTGCCCACAGACGGGCTAAATGAAAAGCCTGCATCCGGCATAAAAAATTCTTGGGTGTGTTTGGCACTTAATTACTTAAAGTGAAGTAAAGTGAATCTAGACAAGAAATGACAATAGGTGATATCAAAAGTACACAATTTCAAAATTTCCTCCAAATTTTTCAAAAAAAAGTAAAAAAAGCAACATTCTTTCCCCACTAAAAGACAAAAAAACTTCACTTCTCTATACAAGAAGTCAAAAAGATTCTATACCAAACAATTAAAAACAAAATACTATTTTATTCTCTCTTGATTTGGTGCTTCACCTCACCATACTTTAATTCACTATACATCCAAACAGACCCGGATTTGGTCACATTTTCCTTCTTCAAAGAAGCCGCCAAGATACCTTGAATAGACTTGAACTGGCGTGCATTAAGGGGTGAAGAAAAAACAGATTTAAGAAGAACCTACGTATTCTTTTAGCTTGTTTCCTTTTATCACTTTTGTGAATCTTCTTGATTGGTAGGTTGCGATGGTGTCTCCTTGATGTTGTTGTGTTTTCACTTTGTTTTGGTACTGAATTGGAACATACAAACAATTGTGTTTTCACCTAATTTAGTTCTTGAACTGAAGTTATGGTTTGGTTGAGCTTTTATAATTCTGGTCAGGTCTTGGGTTGATCCCCACAGTTTGGGAGTCATGCTGATCAATCCGGTCGGATATGGGTTGGGCTCTAAACTGTAAACTGCACCTGTTTGACCTAATTCAACCCCCCTAGTTGGATCTACATCAAATATTCATGTGAAAATTCTTGGGTTGAGTCTGTTTGGCTCTATTCAAATCAGTTCTATGAAACACACGCAATATTTGTTCTTGCTTGCGCTGGGCGGGCAATCATTGTTCCACCACTGGCTGCACGACTACTACTATTTGCATCTCCTCTTTGGTTTGTCTCAAATGTGACAATTAAACAGGAAAGGGTTAACTCACAAAGTAATCAATTCACCTTGGGTGTCCTCGGGCTAGGACAATCCCCAGTGGAATTTAAGATGCATTTAAGTTAAGTACCCAAATTGAGCCCTGTAACTAAATTACATATTTGTGTATAATGCTACTATGCATTTATATTATAAACGTCTCCGGCTGTAGTTCAGCTGGTGAGAATATGCGGATGAATGGGGGAAATTTTGAAATGAAGGCATTGGTCCTTGTTATATATACCAAAACCACCGATGCATTATAAGAGGTGGCATAAATACTTTTCAATAATACCCTTTTGGTAGAACCCACACTCTTTAGTCATGGCCAAATATATGATATCCCTCCAAACCATAAGCTCCAATGCTCTCTCTACCTTTGATTCGGTAGAATCATATGTGTTTGCAATGAGAGTATTCCGTAGCACATGGAGGAAAATTGTTCGGGTTTTTTTTCTTTGCAAACCTAGAGAAGAGACTAAACCCACTAAATAAAACCAAAAGCCTAGGTAACTTTTGGGAATTGTTCGGGTTTTTCATTAGCACACTTTTCTATTGTTGAATGCAACATATTTTTCCTGTGGAAAGGGATAAAAGAACTAACTTTTCTTGACAAAGAGGATTACGGATTCATATGTAAAAGGTAGAAATGCATAATTCCTCTTTACTGTGACAAAAATAGAAATCTAAGGAGTGCAAAATCATTTTGTTGCACAAACAAATTCTAAGTCTTTGGATGGATGTAACATATATGAATAGACGGTTCAGTTTTTTTTTATTTTTTGGTGTCACATTGGGCACCTGTATATGGTTGACGTGAGAGCAGAATGAAGACAAGGGACTCTTTTGGTCGACGAACTTCCTCTCTGCTGCCTCTTGTAGTAGAGTAAACATGCCATGTGGGTGGGGTTTGGTGGCTGTGGGAAACTAGGGTATTGTTGATCAACTATCAACGATCCATCAATTTAAAGACACAATGCCAAGCAGAATAGATTTGTTAATTAGTGTTCGTTCATGTTTACTTGCTGTTTGGGAGGTAAACACATGCCAAGTAAACGACATTTATTTAAAACAAAGACACACCTTGTGTTTATGTGTTGCCTGAAGCGAGACAACCAAAAAAAAAAAAAAAAAAATCAATATGCAATAAAAAAGAGCCTTTGTACTGGGTGAAGCCTTAATAGATAATGCAAATTGGGATAAGTCCTTTTGTTTTGTCCGGCCAATAGAATCATTGGTTTATCTATTTCTTGATATCATCTATGTCCATAGATCAGAGAGATAATTGTAATGCTAGAACTGAACTCTGTGATTCTTTCTTTCAAGCGCAACTAATTTGTATCTGTAGTTCCAGTGGCCATTTTAATTCTGTCAAAGTGTGTAATTTTGAGACATATCGATTCGATACAGGTTCTTGAAATGGCTCTCCTAGATCTGCCAGACCTTCTGTTTTTGTCAAAATACACCTTTACTTGTGTTGTTCTGGGCAGAGATATATCATCATCAGGTATGTGTTTAGTAGCAGTTCCCCTACTAACAGCCATGCAAAAGCTGATACTGGAATCTGCATGTAATGTTTATTTTCAAGAAAGAAGTCTTCCCAATGATAATCTGGGACCTGTATATTTGACAATCAATGGAGTTGTACATTATCTAGTTTCAATATCATTAGTTCCAAGTGAAAGATTCTTCTTTATGGTTTTTTTTTCCACATTGGCTAATTATACTATTAAATCATGTTATTTTGATGCCGTATGAGTTTGGAATTTAGGTATATATGTTGGAGCAAGTTGAAACCAGCTAAACTCTTCTTTGTAGTATTTTCAATCTCCGCTGCTCTTGTGTTTTTGATATATGGTTGGAGGCAATGACTTGTCTATAAAATTGAGATAAAATTGTATTATCATAACTTTTCCCTACAATTGTATTATGATAACATTTCCTTACTTCCTCTGCCATATCATATAAATTTGTATGTGCCTTTTAGGTAGTTCTTAGTGCTGAGACACTTCTCAATTGAATCTAAAGGCTGCTAAAGTTAGATGAAGAAGGTTTGCAACAGAGATTTTTTTTTTCCCTCTTTACTTTGCATTACCAATAAGTAGAAGATTTCAAAATGCCTAGTTTCAATGGGGGTGGCTTTTGACCCATATTATCATTCATGTTTACTACTCCATGAAGTATGGAAAATAGGTACCCTCTAATCTATCTATAGTATTAAAGAAAAATGTGAATGAGGATGATGCTATTTTTGGAGATTATTGTTGAGATCACAACTAGGAGTTTTTCATAGAGACCAGCATTGCATATTTGTTTGTTGCACCATTTACCTTTGGGTTATCATTTTGTCAACTAAAGCATTTTTTTATATTCTTAATTACGTACTCTCTGCATGTTGGCCTCACAGGGGATATGCTGCAGTTGTTTATTGATCGCATGCTTTGTGGTAATCCTGCGAGTTTTCTCATACCTTATGGTGTAGGCTCCTCCGGCGGTGCGGTGTCCTTTGGCGTAGCCCAGGGACTTTGGGAGGGATGATTGAAGCTTGGAAGTGCTCTAGTTTTTACGGGTGCGGGTTAGTTCTTTGGAGACTTATTCCTTTTGCTATATTGTGGTCTGTGTGGAAAGAGAGGAATGACCGAGTGTTCAAAAGGTCCTCGTCGTCAGTGGAAGACTTGACGTTATTGGTGGTGGCTCGAATTGCCAAATGGGCCGCTTTCAAGAATGAGTTTGATAATCTAAGAGTTGATGGCGTGCTGCACAATTGGGAAGCCTCTCTATTTTGTGGGATTAAGAAAATGAGAAAGGTGTTTTCTTGGGTCCCTCCTTCGGAAGGTGTGCTCAAGTTCAATGTGGATGGGGCAGCTAGGGGAAAACCTGGGCCGGCTGGTATTGGTGGGGCGCTTCGCAATAGTGAAGGCATTGTGTTGGCTTTGTTCTCAAAGCACGTGGGTTGTATGGATTCTAATGAGGCTGAGGTTGTTGCTATTTTAGAAGCTATTCGGATTTTCAATTCAACCTCTTTTCGTTCTAGACTTGTGGTTGAAAGTGATTCTCTTAATGCTATATCTTGGGTGTCCTCTTCGACTATGTTTCCTTGGAAATTTCAATTCTATTTGAATGAGATTAGAGCTCTATTGTCTTCTATTCAAGTGAGCTTTATTCATGTTGGGAGGACAGCAAATGGCTTTGCGGACTCTTTAGCTAAGCAAGGGGTTGATAGGTCTTCTAACTTTTTAGCTTTCACTATGTAACCTTGTGGTATAATGCTTTTATACCATAGTGCCCTTTGGTCGGGCCTCTTTGTAACACCTTTTCCTTTATTAATATATTTTCTTAGTTGCCTATCAAAAAAAAAAATAGCCTCTGTATGAAAGGCGAAAAAAAGAGTGTGATGGCCTCAACATTCATCATGTTGTAGGTTGCTGCTTCTTACAGTCAACATGTATTCATCTTCTTCCATTCATTTCAGTTGGTAGAGATTCTCCCATATGTTATTGTACTGTTCATCCTTAGGAAGCTTCCACCAGGCGCATATCTGATAAGTATCATCCCGTCAGGTGATCCTAGGCCATTCAGGTACAGTGACTGCAAGTTGGGTTGAAGCAGCCATACTACTTAGATGGGTTTCTCATGTGTAATATTCAGTGTAATAAAAACAAGATCTTGTATATACACCGCCCTTAACCCCAAGGGGTAGCTCAGTTGGCGGTTTGCTCCTAGAGACTGTGGGTTCAAAATTGCAGTATCACACTGGGGCCACAGGAGATTTATCAGGCTCCCCCAGGGCCCGTAGGGATAATTTTGGCCCAAAGAGCTGGGACACCCTCCGTTATTAAAAAAAAGTATATACACCGCCCGTTTTAATGAAGTTTCCTTCCACTAGCCTTGAAAGAAGCATGAATTTAGATAATCAAGTATTTAAAAATAAACTCGGGCCCGTACAAAAAAAAAGGGTGTACCATAGAGAATTTAGATAATCTAGTATTTAAAAATAAATGCTTAAAATTTAATGGTCTTTCAGCCCTACATTGTTTGAGATTCAATCCAAATCCAATGGTGAGTATAAAGGCTTGATGAGCATAAAACTGCCATATCTTGGTGAGGGTGAGAAAAGAGGTGCTCTTGAGCTGGACTGCACAGCCCTACATTCTTTATCTGAAACCGGATCTTTATAGTAATCCTGGGTCTATCATGAGTCAGATCTAGCCCTGTGTTCTTTTTCTTCAGGAATTTTGGACATTTGGGGTCTCAAACGCTAAAAGAAAACCCTGTTTCCTGTTTTGAGTTCTCCATCCATGCGGACAAGTTGACCCGTGAATAATCATCTTAAAGTTTGCATTTCTGAAGATAATGTATATACTCAACCACACTGTGAAGATCCTCAGAGTGCTCAATTTCACAAGGGATCTTGCCAAAACAGAGACTACAATGAGGTGTTCTGAAAACTAGCATGAACTAGACCAAGGGTGAGGCTATAAACACTAGAAATAAGCTAGCAAGGCATGTTATAGATTGTAGAATGATAATGTAGATCCAATATAGAGGTGAGGGAAAATTAAACTCAGAATAAAGCGTGGACTATGGTTAACAAAAGATTTCAGAAGTGCTTGCTTGAAAAGTTCTGCAACATGATAGACGTCAACCAATTCTTTATATTAAGATCTTTGCCCAAACAAGTCACACTTGCTACTACCGAAACCTTGGGTGGAGATGCTAAGAAAATCCTTCATTCTGATCATCTAACATAGAAGTCCTCTTACAGATACAAATGCATACAATGACAATTTGAACAATTTTGAAGCAGATTTTGATAGGCTCACGATGCCTTTTCTGCTTCTGCTGCTTTTTGCTCCTGTTGCATTTTCCTCAAGGAAGGAGGTGGCCTTACAACAATGCTCTTCTTCCATTCTCGATCGAGCTTCCTTGACAACCTTTTGTTAATTCCTTCCTCGAGCTCTCTTTCTCTTCTAACAGTCAGCATTCGAGCAACCTTTTTTTTTTTTATCAAACGAAAAAAACAAAAAACAATAGCAGATAATTGATGTTAATAACACAAAAAATTACCCAATGCAACTCATAGACATGATTCAAAATCGCAGCTGTGTAAACTCTGAAAACCAATATGCCACAATGGGCATTGTGCCTGTCATTGTCCACAAGAGTTAATGCCCTAAAGCTAGAAGGCCTGAAAAGAAGGCCCATTTAATATAAGAGCCGGGCATGTTATATGGGTCTACCCCAGCTCAATTATGGACCACTATTACATTTGCAGTGTATTCTAACACATTATGATAAATAATAATTGTATTTAGTATCATAATGTAATTCATAATAAATTAAGCATAATTAACCTTCTAGTTTTCTTATAACTGAACTGAACAACTGTTAAAATATACAAAGATCGTGGCTACCTCTCCCATTACATATTTATTTGTGTAAACCAACCATTTATTATTCTCTAATTTCAACAGGAAACGCTCTAGAATATTACTTTAATTAGCCTTCAAAAGATAGGTTCATCAGTGCATTCAGCACACTTAAAACTAAAAGAGATGGTGTCACAAGACAAATTAAATTTCTCCATCTAAAATATAAGCAATTATCCATTTACCAGTTAAAACTGTCTAGGAGGGGCTGGGCCCTTTTTCAAAATAAGGATTGGGGTTCATATGAGGGCCTATAGGGCCAGATTCGGCCAGGCTTAATTATTACGTCTGATTATAAACAGGCTTGACTTGACACACCTATGCGTATCCCAAGCACAACCTATTGGGTGCTCTCTCTTAAGCCACATTTGCACTCCCCAGAACCCCAACGCCTGGAGGAATCATATAGTGCATATAGGCTGTACCATTAAGGCCCCATCAATGGCCAACATGAGGGCCAGCAGAAGCTGTTATAAGGCAAGGCCCACAAATCGGGCCTGCTTTGCGTCTGGACCTGAACCTTGCATCAAATTCACTGAATAAGCATACATGAAACTTGTTGGTGCTAAGTACCAAGGCAGACATAAAGGTAACACACATCATCTAAAAGCACACCAAGATATGGGTTAACATCTCCAACTAATATTTGTGTAGTTGTGGTTACCCTTAGGATAGTCAGTTCTTCGTCAAGGGATCATCAACATCACCACCATTGAAGCCTTATCTCATCTATTTAATCTCCCTTTTGAGTCTTGCTTCTCTACTAAGCCCAATTTGAATTCGAGCTCTATGTAACTCTATAGCATATCACTTCTTCGTTCAAGGGCTTTATTGGTCTCCCATTCTCCTATTTTCTTGAACTTGTAACCCTTTAGGGACCCATTTTTCATTCAGGCTATCAATGGGCCCGATTCAAAATGGACCTACTTGGGCCCAATAAGGATTGAAGGGGATGAGTCTGCATCCAGGTCTGACATAGACCCTAGATCCCAGGTTTGAGCCTGCCCGATGAGAAATAGGAGGCACAAGCCCATCCATTAAAAGCGTAAGTCTTATTAAGGCTTAAGTCCATTTCAAAGGTTGTTTTCAGTGTAGAAGCTCTCTTTATACAAGTTTAGCGCATGCGCGTACACGCACACATGCGCACGATGATCCCTTGTTGATGCTCACCTTCAATCCTTAATTTTAACACCTTTGACAAAAAATGCATTGCTCATAAGTCATACATCCTAGGAGTCCAATACCTATTGGAAAAATGGGCCTTCAATATGATGCAACGGGCCCAAACACATCTCAAAATACATTCTTTGATTCTTTTAATTGAGATTTCCAGCTGAGTGGTGGCTGAATTATAGAGAAAGTGCTCCAGAGATATCAAAGTCCTTCGCAAAAAAAACCAAAAAAAGGCATCGGGATCCAATTCAAATAGAAATTGAAAAACATTTTCATGATTCACAGGGGACTAATGAACACGTTGACAGAGCAAAGCTTAAACAAGTTAGTCAATATTATAGCCACTATAACTCAAAATGGAGAAACTGAACTTGAAGATGGGATTTTGAAAATTAAGAATAATACTCTATCCAATTAACTTGGCCTATATCTTCTCTAATGAGAATAACCCAATGAAGCCATGGTTGGAGGAGATAGAAAAGCCATTTTTGTATGATGATCCAATGTTGGCATCTGATTGGGAATGTGTCAGAGCCAGTTCAAGCCTCAAAATTTTTTTTTTATGCCAAATCCAAGAAACATATAACCGAATGAGATACCAAAACTGTGCTCGAGCATGAAATCACCAGTACCAGTACCAAATCATTAGCCCCAATAACTCCCCACTGTCTTGTGCATCATTATGGAGGCAATGGTGGTGATGCTGACAACTAATGAGATGGCAAGATCGTAAATGAGAGAAAGGAACATTTTTTGTATGTTGTTGATCCAGATCTTGGTCGTGGGTATACAGAATAAGTACCACCACCTAATGATGCATATAGGGGCAGAGATGGAGCTGAATGAAGTGGTATTGGTGCTGGAGGATGAGATGGGCATTCTTGGAGTAGTTATGGACATTAGGCACAATGGGACTTTGGTGCTACATATGGATGCATGGACAATATCAGCTTCCTAGTGACTTAATTCCATATAGAGACCCACAGCCGTCTCTTAACCATTGGAGCCACAACCATTGAGCTGTACATTATTGGAAATGAGCTCAAGTCATCGCAAAAGCAACAATCCTATTCATAAGGATGCATGGACAATAACAGCTTCCTAGTGACTTAATTCCATATAGAGACCCACAGCCGTCTCTTAACCATTGGAGCCACAACCATTGAGCTGTACATTATTGGAAATGAGCTCAAGTCGTCGCAAAAGCAACAATCCTATTCATAAGGATTCTTTGGTTTTACTCAATTTTTTCATCCATTTGCATATGGAATTATGGATAAGATCACTCCTGCCATCACTATGCCAACATCTACTATGACAGGAAAAAAAAAAAAAAAAAAAGGCTTGCATGATGTTCTACATGGCATTAATCTTCTTCCAGCCAGGTAAAATATTCACTCCCTGATTCTCCCAAATCTTATCTAGTTAGATTAATCGCGAAAATTCGCCATCTAGCCCAAAGCCCTACATGAATCCTAACTTCCCAAATAAAACCCTAAACCCAATCCGCTACAAGTCTAACGATCTTGAACTCATCTGAGTCTGTTGCAGTTGAGCACCCCAAACAAATAACATTCCATAGCAAGAAACCCAGTAAAAGAGGAATGAAAGAGAGAGAGAGAGAGGATTTGGAATCATACCCTCTTTCGCATGCGTCTGAATTCGCTGGATTTGAAACCGCTGCGTTGGGATTTCTGGAGCCGAAGCATAAAGAGCTCGCCTTTGAGATCGACAATCTCCTCATTGATTTCTTCGGTGGTCTTGGTTCGAATCTCCTTCATCTCTTCTTCTCTCTTCGCCATCTTCACGGGGGAAGAGGGGTTTCTTCCAAGAGACGATGATGGAGGGGTTTTTATTCGGATTCCTTGGAAACATGATTTGGTGTTGGAAGACCAAGAACGATTTAGGGTTAAGGTTAGGGTTTTGGAGGAAGAAAAGGAGATTAGAGCAGGCGAGGGCGAAGGAGAACATCGAAACGACAGCAGCGAAGACGACGACATTTCTCGATAGCTGCAAGGAAAAGAAGAAGCTGATGTTGCTGCTGCTGCTGGTGGTGGTGCTGCCGCTGGAATGGTGTGGATAACGCTTCTCAGCCCTTATGATTTAGGAGTTTTACTATTAGCACCCCTTAGATTTTTGCCTTATTTCAAAAAAGTGACTAGCTTATTAATATCTTTGAAAATAAACCTCTTAACCCTCTTTATTAGGGCCTAGGGGTGCTCTTGGCCCGGGCCACATAGAGACCCAGCCGCTTTGAGTCGAGTTTGGATCTAATTTTTTGGGGTATCCCATCTCCTCTAGTTAAGTTAATTGAGGGTGTCACCCTTAGAATTGTAAAATGGGCTATGGTTAAAAATGAGTTTTTCAATTTTTTTCATTAACAATATCTTTGTAAATTGGGAAGCTTGCATGGTGTGTGGTCTGCCTAAGGTACTCTTTGGTCTCCCCCTCCTCTTGGTGTGCTCAAATTCAATGTGGACGAAATTGCAAGGGGGAAGTCGGGACCCGCGTGCATTTGTGGGGTGATGCGCCCCAACAAATGGGAGGTCTTATTTATGTTCTCTAAGCATATAGGTGTTTATGATTCTAATGAAGCAAAGGTGTGGGCTATCTTAGAAGCTCTTTGGTGTTTCAGAAGACCTTTTCATGAAAATCGTATTGTGGAGAGTGGCTCTTCGAATGAGGTTTTATGGGTGTTTAATCGGAAGGTGAATCCCTAGAAATCTCAAATCCTCTTCAATAAAATTTCGTGCTTTATCATCTTCCATACTGTTGTTATGAATCTAGATCAGACAACTCTATGGCTGACGCTTTGGCAAAACAAGGGGTTGAGAGATCTACACCTTGGGAGGGGATTGTTATATAATTGTGAGGTGAGTAGGGGTACATCTCTCTTATACCTTCTTGTTATTTTCCTTATTTCTGTTTATATCTTTTGTCTCTTTTAATGAAATTTCTTGTTACCGTCTAAAAAAAAAAAGCCGGGCTCAAGGCTGACATGTATATGTGAGCTAGGCCAAATCCAGACACTTGTGGGATCGATACAACTCAATTCAACCTGACCCATGAAGGCCTCTCTATAAACTATGAAGCTATATTGAAAAGTTTTTTTCTATACAGATCCTTGCCTTTTGTGCTATTTGGAAAGCTGCGGCATAGTATATAAAATATCTCATAGCCTACTCGGTTGTATAGAATACATAGGATTCATACAATACTTGGTTAAGAATTAATATCTAATGTGAGTGTACAAAAATGACCATAAAATAGCATCCATTTAATGGAAAGTGAATCTAAAGATGGAAAAATAAATAGACAGTCATCATCATAGTAATTCAAACACTGGGAAGTTAAGGTCATCCTTCACCCCTCGCCTCTTATCATTCACATTTGTTAGGGTATGTTCGGTAACAAGTGAGGAATCTGTGAAGCTTTTGCAGATACAAATGAGGATTTTTAAATTAGGTTTTATATAGCTATGATTTCACATCGATATCGGTGTACATGAATGCATAGAATTGAGAAATTGGTATTGGTGTGTAAATTCATAAAACTAAGGATTTTCAAATCCTTTCGGTGGAGGTTGGAGTTGATCCTCAAAAATGAGGAGTTCTATTGGCCTAAATCCTTGAGAATTTACAATAGTCAAACGTGGATTTTCAAATCCTTGAGAAAAATTGATGAGCCAGAAAAATTGATATTTTACTCCACCCTATAAAATACGGATGAACTACAGTGTGATTCTTGTGCCTGTGATGCTTGAAATTGTAGTAGTTATGAAATGAATTGAATCGAGTCTCTTCTCTTTTGAGTCTGCTCTGTTTATTGATATTTTCATCTTCAATTTTCTTCTGTTTTGGGAAAGTTACATGATTTGCAGTAGCTGTACAGATTATAAGTCATCTCCCAAGAACCCTCTTAATCTTCCTTTATCATATCTCTACATATGGTACTCTTCTTAGTGTAGTATAACAGAAGATACTCTCAACCTGTGATGCACTTTGTTTGAAATGGTATTCCAAAGTTTCATACTTCACAGTTCCACCTCTATCAATTGCTATAGGCTATTGGATGCTGACCAAAGGTGCAGCTCATGAGATGTGTGGATGAAGAAGCTCTTGAAGGTGAAGTGAATCAGTTCAATTCTGTATTGGAAGTCCTTGAGTTCCCATATGCATGTTTTCTTTTTCCCTTTTCTTTTGAAGGTTGTCATCCAAACAAACCATTAATCTATACATCTCTTTTTACACAAACCTGTGGAATACTTTGTTATGTTCTTTAAATCATTGTTATGGTTTTTATCTTTGCTTAGATAAACCCAAAATCCAGAAAAGGCAGAGGAAGTAGCCAATGTGGAAAGACTAGTTGAACAACTGATAGCAGGGGAAAAGATCATTATGAACAAGCTAAAGTTGTCACCATTTGTGCTCTTGTCCTACCCATGTTTTTTTAATCTGGGCATCATTAATCGATTCACCATGGAGTCTTAATTGATCAACTCAAATAAGGACACCGTCAAGTTACACGAGACTCTGCTGAGTTCGTGCAACTCGGTAGGGGCTGATTTTGAGTCAACATGCACTCGATTAATTTTAAACCCACGTCCAACTGTCTTAACTTTGCAATAGGAAAGTCGTTGTTGCGAGTCACCAGTTCATCAGACTCGGTCGAGGGGATACTGAGAGTTGGTTATATGCAATCGTGTTGTATTTAGGGTTGGTCAGCGTCTGGTCCAGTCTGGGTCCAGCCTGCTTTAAGCTGGGTTTGGACCTTAGTTTTTTTTTTTTTTTTATTTGGACTGGGCCTGGATCTTAAAGCTGGTTGGGCTTGATTAAGTGATGAAAGCCCTAAGCATGGCCCAGTCTAGCCCAAACAAAAAGTGCTTGTAGTTTTGTGGTTGATTTGGCCGAGTAAAGCTTGAACAAGTGATAGAAAGCAAGGCCCAGCACGGCCCGACATGATCGACTAAATGAGCAGGGTCGAACTTGACTTGTTTTAGGGGGCCAGTCTTGGACAACGAACTATGGCCCGTCTTGGGCTTGGCCTGGATATCAGCCAGTGTTCACAAAGTTGGGCAGGGCCAGGATATGCCTCAACACAGCCCAACCTGGCCCATTTGTGCTTCTCATATAGTCTGTATGTATGTATTCTTTTTCCATCTCAGAACATTTAGTATTTTACCATTCTGATTAGTTTGTGCTTTCACATTAGTTAGAGAAGCCCAATCCATATCTGACCCATTTAGGAAATAGCCTGATATATCCAATGTGCACCCATTGCTGGTCAACTGACCCAACCCATGTAAACCATCAGAATTTGCCTTTCTTATTCTTTGGCAGTTCTATTACATATGGGCCCATATTTACAAATAAGTTACTAATAAACCCATGGAAAGATGTCGCCCAGAAAACATCATACTATTGCTGCAGAAAAGTGAAGCTTAAAAGATTGTTTCACTAAATAAATGTGGGTCGACCTTAATTTAGTTAACATACAAATATGACCCATAACCAGCCCAGCCCATATACCGTGCGAGTAGGATATGGGCCCGATAGCTGGCCGGGTCAAGTTGATCAATATGGGCTGCCTTATCTTCTTTTGACTTTCCATTCCTCTTTAAGTCAAAGCCTAAACTTTGGTTCCTGGGCCCAATCATCCATGAGTGCACTAGATTGCCACCCATCCCCTAACCAAGATCACCAACAAATTAAGATAAATCACAATATAATTAGGATAATTTAACTAATGGCATTTAATATTGTAGAAATGTATTTGTTAGAATCTTAGTACGTACTGAATTCGATCAGATGTGATTGAGATGTAATCTTTGAAGTTTCAGATACACAACTAAGGCCATGAATTTACATATGTGAGTGAGTTGAAGATGACATTGACAGACATGTGATGTAACAAAGGCTTTTATTTCCTTCATGGTAGATAACTTATACAGAGTAGTGACTGGGCCAAACAGCAATACATAGATTGGAATTTAGATAGTAACTCATTAGGATGAAGCAGCAAAGGGGTTGGTTGAAACACCAAAGCTCCTTTGGCTGTAGCAGTCAAGGTTGGGGCCATAGCTGACTCCAAGCAAGTCACAGTACCTCTTGTAGAAGCCAATTCGGTCCGCCACCTTGTCATTGAATCCCTTGCCGCATTCGATCCCACCGTTGATGATGTTGGTGATGACCCCAAATCCTGGAAGGCGGCCCACCGCCGTGTCGGCAGCAGAGGGCGTCCATCGGCCGGTGGTCACGTCGTGGCATGAGGGTTTGGGAGATTGTGGGGTCATCCAAAACCAGAAGGCTGTTTTGAAGGAGATGACTGGATCTGTGGCCACAGCATCTGGGTTGTTGATAAGATCATAGCCTATGGCTCTGGGTTGTTGATAAGATCATAGCCTATGGCTCTTCCTGCTAGAAGCTAACTCAGTAGCCTGCTGGCCCAAGCGCATCCAATCTTGCATCACTGTTTTGCTTCTTCTGATGGGCCTCAACCCATCAAAACGCCTCATGCAAGATAAGGGTGTAAGCTCTATATATAATCCCATTCACCTTCCTCTTTATAGTCGATGTGGGACTCCGGGGCGTCACATTAATAAGTTGATATATATTACAGTCAACTCTTCTTGTGGCCTGTTTGAATCTGTTTGAATGAATACATATGTATCAAAGAATTTTTTTTTTCCATGTCAACCAATAAATACTCTCTCTAGTTTAGATTTTCCAAAGTGAAAACACCAGATAAGAATACAGTGAAAGGTGTTGAAAATGAAAAACTTACTATGAAATCTGAATTGGTCCACGCCCGTAGTATTTTTTTCCGGGAGCACACGGCCATTGGGCAGTCGGCACACAATAATCCGGCGGATTTCCTTGCTCTTTGAGAATACAATATCCCCATGCATATGGGTCATCCGGCGCAGTAGCCCATCCACCTGTATGCACATATGATCAGATGATCAACCAATTCAGGAAATTAAAACAAACCAAGACATTGAAAGAAAGAGCTCCATTCCATGAACACTCACCAGTAGTCTCATGAGAAGTCTGAGCTAGGAAAGCTGCAATCTCCCTCTTGCGAGTGGGGTATCGCAGACGGAGGCGAACCCATTGAAGGAGCTTGCTGCAGCAATGAAGGCATTGTAGGTGTAGAAGCCCTTTGCCTGGAAGGCGGTGTCGTTCCGGTGCTTCAGCATCTGGTCAAAAACCGACTGGCTGATGAGGGAGGCCACACCACCGCCGGCGGCTGAGGGGGTGCCCCCACCGCATTGGCTTTGGCATCCGGAGCCGCAGTAGTCGCTGGTGGAGCCACACCAGCCAAATTGGCTGCAGCAGAGCCCTCCTGGGCATAAGGCTCCACCAGCTTGTGTACCACATTGTTCTGCAAAGGCCTCACCTGCCAAGAGGCCAACCAAGAACAACAGCAACAAAGGCAAGGATGTGTTGCAATAGACCATGTTTTGGACTCTGGAATGAATGACTTGAAAGAGCTGAGGTGGGTGTCTATATTTATAGGCTTTTAACTTAAAATGGAGCAGATTTAGATGAGGAATCCTAAGTCCTAACCTAGCTATTCTATTCTCTCACCTGAATTATCCTGCCAAATGATCCGCTGCCTCTGCAGGGTCCACCATTGACTAAGTTGTGAGACCTAGATGGCAGGCCCACCCATTTGATATGGTTTGGCTTGGTTTGGATATTGGCCTACTTTTAGCTTGACCCATTTATTAATTGAGTTAATAGTGTTAAACCTCAATGGTAAATTCACAGGTTGGGTTGCTGGGTTTAGTTGGGAGGTTGAAGTATAATTAGTCTCTTTGAATTGAGTTGATGGGTTTGAGTAGTGTATGCAGTCTCAACCCTCGTATAGCTTATTTATTAATTGAGTTGAAAATGTTAATACAATATTTAAATCATTAGGTTATGTTAGGATTTTAATACAATATTTTTCAATTTTATTTTGTGCAGTGGAACCATCTATGAAAAATTTGATTCCTTCTTGATTTTTAGGTACCCAAGAATTGTGACACTTGTCCAAAATTTAAGGCTCTCCCAAACTTTAACTACTGCAAGATGGAATCTCAATGGTGTGGTTAAAAAAAAGTTGAGGCCCTTAGATCATGGATTAGGAAATTTGATGGGGACCTCCTTTTTTTTTTTTATCCATTTTGCATCCAAGATTAGACCTCTGCATCCAACCATCAATTTGTAAGCCTGTCATGCATACATAAAGAGGGGTGCCTGCTAGTAAATTACTTTAAATAAAGGCTGCAGAGTTTTTCAATTGTGGGTAGGTTCAATGGATGACTTTTTAAATTTCACCCTTACAGCCGGCATGCCGTCATAAAAATAAGGTTCAGCGATAAAGAAAAGGTTCTTCCCTTCTCAATGTTTCATCTCTTTCTGACTTGACAATCTTGGTGTTCAATTATTTTGAAGAGCCTCATATTTTCTGAAAGTCGTTGGATTTCGACAATAATAACAGAACAATTTTTTTCAGAGCTTCAATCTTAGTTGTCTGGTTGGCTTTGTATGTGATATTGTGCCTATTACCTTAATTAAGACTAAGCTCACTACCACTCCACAATCAAATATGTCACCTCAACGTAAAGTTTAGGCACATGATTTATTCTACCAACAAACTCGTTTGAGCCACTTTGGCAAGAAAAAAAGATTTCAGTGCTCCCAATCTATTGGTGAAAACTAATGGTTTTGATCAGCAAATTAGAATTTGAAACCTTCAATCAGATTTTGGGTATATAGTGTACTGTGTAGTAAAGCGGAATAAAAAAAAAGAGGTCCGACCAGAGAATTCTCTTATCGTATCATAATTCCATCAGTGGAGCCAATATATGATGCCCAAACCGCTCTAAATACTAACTTCTCTCTCTCTCTCTCTCTTTACCTTTTAGCTCTTGCCAAGATTTCTCTCCAAACTCAGACCCACTATCAAATTATATTTTGGCAAAGGACCCACCATAAAATTGAGCATGCGTAAATCAGCAGATTTGACCCCTTCATCCTTTCCAGTTTTAATAATAACTTTCTTCTACGTGTCATCAATCTTAATGTCAAATTAACTTGATTGGGTAAATTTTTTTTGAAAACTAACAGAAGAAGGTATAGTGATTTGGAGCTATTTGAAATTTGGATGCAGGCCACTTTGATTATGAAACTGTAAGGATGATTTCAGCGTTTTCTTTAGAGCCTACCACCCATTTTTTAATCAAGTTAAAGGCAGAACATCAGAAGCATCCAGGGTTGTTGCAACCATTAAAGATCCCAGAATGGAAATGGGAGCACATTACTATGGACTTTATTTCGGGACTACCGAGAACTAGCAGAGGCAATGATGCAATATGGGTTATTGTGGACAAACTTACCAAGTCAGCTCATTTCATCCCCATGAAGACAAGAAAGAAGATGCACATGTTACCCCTAGCAGAGTTGTTTGTTAATGAGATCGTCAGTAGATATGGACGGCCAGTTTTTATCACATCCGACAGAGACAGCAGATTTGTCTCGAGATTCTGGAAGACACTACATGAGTCTATGGGTATGAAGTTACAGTTTAGTACGGCTTATCATCCTCAGACAGATGGCCAGTCAGAGAGGACAATTCAGACCCTCGAGGATATGCTCCGTGCTTGTGTGTTAGACTTCAAGACTCAATGGGATGAAACTCTACCGTTGTGTGAGTTCGCTTACAATAACAACTATCACTCGAACATTGGATGGCGCCTTTTGAAGCTTTGTATGGTAGGAGGTGCAGAACACTTATTTGTTGGGAAGAAGTTGGCACCCGCAATTTCTATGGACCAGCCATAGTAAGTGAGACAGATTCAGGAACGTTAGAAAGTAGCCCGGAGTAGATAGAAAAGCTATGCAGACTCTCACCGGAGGGACTTACAATTCAAAGAAGGAGATAAGGTTTTCCTGAAGGTGTCACTGACCAGAGGAACATTGAGATTTGGGCAGAAAGGTAAGTTATCCAGAAGATACATTAGACCGTACAATATCATGAGCAAGATTGGTGATGTGGCTTATAGATTAGCCTTACCACCTGAACTATCCGGTGTACACAACGTCTTCCATGTGTCGATGTTGAAGAAGTATGTCCCCGACCCTTTCCATGTACTCCGGCGTGAACGGCTGGAAATTCGAGAAGATGCTACATATGTGGAGAAGCCTATTCAGATCATTGATACAAAGGAACAAGAGTTGAGGACACGGATTATTCAGTGGGTGAAAGTACTTTGGGAGAATCATGGACCGGAAGAAGCAACGTGGGAATTGCAAGATCAAGTGTAGAAGAAATATCCACATCTCCTACCCGATGTGAGTTTTATATTTCATTTGGAGGACCAAATGCCCTAAGGGGTGGAGGATGTAAGACCTCGACGTGAGTGACCTCAATTAGTACTAGTTAAGTCGCGTGTTAGTGCTAATAGTGATTAGTGGAATTTGATTGAGTTGGGATTATAATAGTTTTTTATATAGCTTTGGGGAATTTTGAGTGTCTTGGTGATTTGTAGGACCATTTGGGGGTTCTTTTAGCGACTTGACGTGTACTCGGGGGATTATTCGAGATTCTTATAATTTATGTTCGTATCCTGTTTTACTTGTCTCGTTAACCCCTACAACTTTCATGTTGATCCTGTGCTCGTTCGAGACCCCGGAACCCGAATTTCCTATCATTGAGGGCAAAACAGTCTTTTTACACTAAATATGTACCCAAAATTTGATATCCCCAAAACCCTTGAAAAATATACTTTTTGGAAACTAGATATTTCGGTGATCATTTTTTCCTTCTTCGTCGAATTCATTCGAGGTCCCGAAAGTCGTGATTTTAGCCTCCAAAGATCTCTAGTGGTGGAGCCCATACTCAACTTGTATAAATAGAGAACCCTTCACTTCCATTCTTTTTTTTTCTAGCTCAAGAGCCACCCAAGCTAGGGTTTCGTTTCTCCTCTCTTTTCTCCTTGTTTCTCCGCCACCAAATCACCATTAACCTTGCATCAAAAGCCAAACGGAAACCATCATCTTCTTCATTTCTTTGAGTGCTCTCCTTTGACACCATTTGTGAAAGAAGACACCCATTTCAAGACCTTCCTTGAGTTAGCTTGGTGCCTTTGAAGAGCTTCCTAGTAATTAATCCTTCTAATCTTTTGATATTGTGTTTTCATAGCCTATGAGGAGCCTTCATTTTCATTTTTATGAGTTCCTTCTTCTTGTACCTTGTTGTGACCATTTTAGGGTTTTATTTGGGGGTTTTTGTATGCAGCTTGTGATCTTGGTTTGGAGAGGTGTTTAGAGCTTGTTTTGGCTTAGTTTGGACCTAGGGCAAGTGGAATGAATAAATATTTTGAGTTTTGAATGGTTTTATGAGAACATTGATGATTTTACTATGCTTTCTATGCTTTTATTGACTTGCATTGAATTTGGAATGAATGCTCATTCATGAATGTGGTTAGTTCACTTAATGTCTTGAAAAAGTTGTTTCATAGCCCTTTTGTTTTATCTCTTGTTTAAGACTTAAATGGGTCCTCGTGGTTGTGGATTTTCTCTTCCTCTTTGGTGATTGAATGTGGAGAAGGAGATGCTTGGGGTTAAATATTCATTGGAGTTTTGTTGGGAGTTCTAAGTAATGTTTGAAGAGGTTTGATAAGGGATTATTGGAGGCAAGGAGGCCTTTTTATTTCAGGTGAAATGTGTAGGAGAAAAGGGGAAAGAAGGCCATGAAGGCCATTCCCGGGCAGGAGGATTGACTGCCCGCTCGAGCGCGTACCAGGCCGCTCGAGCACGTATCAGGCCGCTCGTCCGCTCGAGCGGACAGACTTGCTGTTTGCCCGTCTTTTTGTTCAGCCCAGGTCCGCTCGAGAGCACCTCGGTCCGCTCGAGCGCGTTCCCCCTTGGGCCTAGATCACTTTTAGAGCTCGAGAAAGGTTTTTAAAGGAACCCCTTAGCATCGGGAAGACCTATGAGGCATTGTTCAAAGCCCATTTGAGAAAGAATCCACGTCACAAAGATTCATCAAAAGTTTTGAGATTCCTAAGGTGTATAAGTTACCCGGGATGTCTCCAAATTCAAGGAGTACCAAGTTTATATTGAGATCGACATACGGGACCCCTATTCACCTTGAACTGGTTTAAATCACGATAATCGTTCCGAAATTTCGAAAGTTCAATTATATTGCGTTGTTCATAAATTTTTATATACATTCCCGAAACTCATGAAATTATGATTTAGCATTCCCGAAAGTATTGAAACTGTATTCTAGCTTTTGCTAGCCCGGCTATACCGTGCCCGATATAAAATGATATTGTGCCTTTGAGCACCCCGTCCCGCCCTTTTGTGTTAATGCATCATGTGTATTTCATATACATGTCTCGATTTATGTGATTTGACTTATGAGTTGGCACCACTAAGCTCGGATGACCTTGTCGATCCGATCTACTGACTTGGAGATCCCCCTCCTGTCCCACCAGCTGCAGTTTGGATCCCGATACCCGGTTTATTGACTGTGGTCCTGTCCCGATACCCGGCTCGCTCCCGTGGTTCCCGATATCCGGTTCGCTATCGTGATTCCCAATACCCGGTTTGCTACCATGGTCTAGTCCCGTATTATTTTATATGTATATGTAAATTTTGTTGCACTTCCTCACTTCGGTTACTGAGGTCAACGCCTCGATATACTCTTGTCACTTCGGTGATAGAGATTTAGCTTCATGTGGATGCCATTTTATTTGTTTCCCGTTTCCTTGGTACCTTTACTCGTCTTACATTGCATACATGCTTTGAATAAATGATTTATCTTTTCATGAAGATTATTGTTTAAATAGATTTAAATGCTTTCAAAGGTAAATTCATTTATTATTATATTGTCATATCTTTTCACCCACCTGCCAAACCGTCGTGTTTGACCCACTTTTGGTACTCAGGTACAGTTGTTGGTTACCCTGAGGAGGTGGTTGGTGAACCGTAGCACCTAGTTGAGTGGCATGCCGATGATGTTGTCTAAACATCCGGTTGCCCGAGATACGTAACATTTTGAGGGTTGTGACTAACTATTCTTTTGGGTTATTGTTTTGTTTATATTGGCCTTTGTTGGCCTCTATTTTTGCAGAATGTAATTAAATGATCTTTTGTTTAAAGTCTAACACTACTTTTGGGAAACACTAATGATCATTGCTCATTCTGAATCCTTATGTATTTAAATTTGTTATTAGTCTTCTTGATGGAAATGAATTTATGGATGTGATTTGCTACACGCTTTCGCATTTAACAAAAATATTCACGGTTGTTGAGATATCCTCACCGCGGACACCTGTGGGAAATCACGTGCACAGATAATATGCATTCTTTATTAACCCGTGTACGCATTGGCACTAAACATATCACTATCTTTATCTTTTCATCATTTATGGGTCCCGATCTCGGATTAGGACGTAAACCCGGCCCGGGGTCGCGATACTAATGAAGCAGAAGTGCAAGCTATCTTGGAAGCTCTTTGGTGTTTCAGAAGATCTTTTCATGAAAACCGTATTGTGGAGAGTTACTCTTTGAATGCGGTTTCATGGGTGTCTAATCGGAAGGCGAATCCCTCAAAATCTCAATTCTATGGCAGACGCTCTGGCAAAACAAGGGGTTGAGAGATCTACACATTGGGAGGGGATTGTTATGTAATTGTGCGGTGAGTGGGGGTATGTACATCTCTCTTATACCTTCTCGCTTTTTTCCTTATTTTTGTTTGTATCTTTTGTCTCTTTTAATGAAATTTCTTATAACCGTCTAACAAAAAAAAAAAAAAAAGCCAGGCTCAAGGTTGACATGTATATGCGAGCTAGGCTCAAGCTAGACACTTATGGGATAGATACAGCTCAGTTCGACATGACCCATGAAGGCCTCTCTATAAACTATGAAGCTATATTGAAAAGGTTTTTTCTATATAGATCCTTGCCATTTGTGCTATTTGGAAAGGTGCGGCATAGTATATAAAATATCTCATAGCCTACTCGGTTGTATAGAATACATAGAATTCATACAATACTTGGTTAAGAATTAATATCTAATGTGAGTATACAAAAATGACCATAAAATTGCATCCATTTAATGGAAAGTAAATCTAAAGATGGAAAAATAAATAGACAATCATCATCATAGTAATTCAAACACTAGGAAGTTAAGGTGTCACAACCCGAGCCCGAGATCCGGTAACCCTGAGCTGTGAGCCCATACTTACTCACATAAATCCCGGATTAACCGAAGTTAATACGGAATCCATAAGAGATAACATCCTCAATTTACCTGTCAAATACACAAATCTGCGAAAACATTTATATTTAACAAAATAATAATTTATGATTTACATGTATACAAAATAATGTTATTTATACATGTATCATTTCCATCATTTACTTGTAAATCACTGCATGTCCAAACCACGGTGCAGATAGTAATTAATTACACCTCAAAATGATTGCACAAAATAATTTCTGAAAACGTTTCTCAAAATATTATAATCCTTCTCGCACTTGGATACCCATATCAAATGATATCCCGACCATCCCACTCATTTAGTCCTCCTAAAAGAACCGGAGCGGTCTCCTCCGCTGCCGCCGGGGGCGCTGCTACACCGGCATGGGCAATCGGGCCTGTAATGCCATTAATAACACTAGTGAACACGACAGTTCAACAATGTACAAATAGATCTTGTAATAGCATGTTAATACATAAACTAAACTAATTCAATCTATTAGTAACAATTCGAAATCTAGACAAGTCTAGAAAATTCTTACAATAACAATATGTGAACATAAGAGTCAATCGTGCAGACATATATAAGGTGGTCACTACCTTAGCATTCATTTTCATTTCATTTCATTTCATTTACCATCTTCCATCAAAAGAAGGATTCATCATTTCCATCTTCCCTCAAAGGAAGGATTCTTCTTCCAAATGGAAGGCATCGATCAATACCCATAGATATGATCGGAAATTGTGGGACTTACCAGTGTCCAGGCCAGGGACAACTAGCATTACCATGGAGCTCTGAAACACCCCCAAAACCATCTACTGCAATATGATTAGTCATTTATTTCATTTATTAATTCATTGAACTCGTTTAGAGTTCTAATACAATAGCTAGGTAGTGCCAAACTCAAAGGTCAATGCTTTTCAGTAAGCAATCCATTTCTGGATTCAATCCCATTCTATGATTCCCCTCATAACAAGAAAAGAGAATAATAGTAATACCAATCAATTAGATTGGAACATACTGTTACAATGAGGGAATTACTAATTAATCATGATTCTATTTAATTCTATCTCAAATCTAAACAACCATTTAGGTGTAACCAACGGTTACCAAATGCACGTATTATTCTCGATGAGGATCACATTTATATATTTAGTGTGTGCATTATAGTCGCCGTAATTAACATCCATGGAGGTTTAGACCACAATTGATTAATTACAAAATTCTTCCTTCATTAGCCTTAACTCTTAACAGTTTCACTTTACCCCATGATTAGTCTTAGAACTAACTTAGGGAGCATTTATACCCATAAGGAGTGCTCCAAGCCTATGCAAAAATCCAAAATCCATTGGACGGTCCGATCGATCGGCCAAAATTTCATTAACAACTAATGTCTTGGCCAATATCAGGTTCGCTCGGCGATTACCTGGCGGTTAGCCGAATCCTGGTTGGCGGCTAGCCAAAATCAGGCTAGCGGCTAGCCGATATCTAGTTGGCTGCTAGCCGAACTCTTAAGTTCGGTTAACCGACATACAGTCAGCTTTCCGAGACCTAGCTTTCTGGCAAGGATTTCTGACTCAAATTCGGTCAGCTCACAGTTACCTTGCGGCAATTTCGGCTATCCGAAATTTGGCAGTTAGCTTTCCGGAGACTCACCCACTTTGGCAAGAAAAAACGATTTCAGTCCTCCCAATCTATTGGTGAAAACTAATGGTTTTGATCAGCAAATTAGAATTTGAAACCTTCAATCAGATTTTGGGTATATAGTGTACTGTGTAGTAAAGCAGAATAAAAAAAAAAGAGGTCCAACCAGAGAATTCTCTTATTGTATCATAATTCCATCAGTGGAGCCTAGCTATATATGATGCCCAACCGCTCTAAATACTAACTTCTCTTTTTGTTTTTTTTTGTTTTTCCTTTTAGCTCTTGCCAAGATTTCTCTCCAAACTCAGACCCACCATCAAATTATATTTTGGCAAAGGACCCACCATAAAATTGAGCATGCGTAAATCAGCAGATTTAACCCCTTCATCCTTTCCAGTTTTAATAATAACGTTCTTCTACGCGTCATCAATCATAATGTCAAATTAACTTGATTGGGTAAAATTTATCTCAAAACTAACAGAATAAGGTATAGTGATTTGGAGCTATTTGAAATTTGGATGTAGGCCACTTTGATGATGAAACTGTAAGGATGATTTCAGCGTTTTCTCTAGATCCTACCACCCATTTTTTAATAAAGTTAACATGGTCTGGGGTTGTACATACAAACTATGGGACCTACCTGCTGCTGCTCGAATGGTGTGGATAACGTTTCTCAGCCCTTATGATTTAGGAGTTTTACTATTAGCACCCCTTAGATTTTTGCCTTATTTCAAAAAAGTGACTAGCTTATTAATATTTTTTAAAAGAAACCTCTTAACCCTCTATATTAGGGCCTAGGGGTGCTCTTGGCCAAGGCCACATAGAGGCCCAGCCGCTTTGAGTCGAGTTCTGATCTTAGGCTTTAGTACTCAGGTTGGACTTGAATCTAAAATTTAGGCACATCTAATACTTTGCACATTAGTTAAAATAGTGCTTGAAGTTTGGTGGCCAAGTTTCTTGAAGAAATGAGATAAAGATGAAAGACTAGAGAAAGCCCGCCACGGCTTGATTGACTTAATAGGTGGGCTCTCAATCTTGGATGGGAGTTTATTTTGGTGTTTGTGGGAGAACTCTTTGGCAAATAATTCCCTTTGCTATATTATGGACTTTTTGGAGGGAGATGAATGATATAATTTTTAGGGGTATCTCATCTCCTCTAGTTAAGTTAATTGAGGGTGTCACCCTTAGAATTGTAAAATGGGCTATGGTTCAAAATAAGTTTTTCAATTTTTTTCATTAACGATATCTTTGTAAATTGGGAAGCTAGCATGGTGTGTGGTCCGCCTAAGGTACTCTTTGGTCTCCCCCTCCTTGATGTGCTTAAATTGGGGAGGCCGGGACCCGCGTGCATTGGAGGGTTGATGCACACCAACAAATGGGAGGTCTTATTTATGTTCTTTAGGCATATATAGGTGTTTGTGATTCTAATGAAGCAGAAGTAGGAGCTATCTTGGAAGCTCTTTGGTGTTTCAGAAGATCTTTTCATGAAAGCTGTATTGTGGAGAGTGACTCTTCGAATGCGGTTACATGGGTGTCTAATCGGAAGGCGAATCCCTCGAAATCTAAAATCCTCTTCAATGAAATTCGTGCTCTATCATCTGCCATGCATACTTTCGTTATGAATCTAGATTATACAACTCTATGGCAGACGCTCTGGCAAAACAAGGGGTTGAGAGATCTACACCTTGGGAGGGGATTGTTATGTAATTGTGGGGTGACTGAGTGGGGGTACATCTCTCTTATACCTTCTCTCGCCTTTTTCCTTATTTCTATTTGTATCTTTTGTCTCTTTTAATGAAATTTCTTGTCACAGTCTAAAAAAAAAAAAAAGCCAGGCTCAAGGCTGACATGTATATGCGAGCTAGGCTCAAGCCAGACACTTAGGGGATGGATATAGCTTAGTTCAAGCCGACCTGTGAAGGCCTCTCTATAAACTATGAATTAAGCTATATTGAAAAGGTTTTTTCTATATAGATCCTTGCCTTTTGTGCTATTTGGAAAGTTGCAGCATAGTATATAAAATATCTCATAACCTACTTGGTTGTATAGAATACATAGAATTCATACACTACTTGGTTAAGAATTAATATCTAAAGTGAGTATACAAAAATGACCATAAAATAGAATCTATTTAATGGAAAGTGAATCTAAAGATGGAAAAATAAATAGACAGTCATCATCATAGTAATTCAAACACTAGGAAGTTAAGGTCATCCTTCTCCCATCGCCTCTTATCGTTCACACTTGTTAGGGTATGTTTGGTAACAAGTGAGGAATTTGGGAAGCTTTTGCAGATACAAATGAGGATTTTTAAATTAGGTTTTATATAGCTAGGATTTCACATCGATATCGGTGTACATGAATGCATAGAATTGAGAAATTGGTATTGGTGTGTAAATTCATAAAACTAAGGATTTTCAAATCCTATCGGTGGAGGTTGGAGTTGATCCTAAAAAATGAGAAGTTCTATTGGCCTAAATCCTTGAGAATTTACAGTAGTTAAACGTGGATTTTCAAATCCTTGAGAAAAATTGATGAGCCAGAAAAATTGATATTTTACTCCACCCTATAAAATACGGATGAACTACAGTGTGATTCTTGTGCCCGTGATGTTTGAAATTGTAGCAATTGTGAAATGAATTGAATCGTGTCACATCCCGGTCCCGAATCACCTTGGCCTAGGGTCAACCTCGAGGTGAGACACACATACTCCCGTGATACTATACCTGTCTCAAGCCAAATACAGCACACGAAGGAAAGAATACAAGTTCTTCCACACGTGAGTCGAGCTCACTAGAACATATCAATAGCAATTAATCATAACGGAAGCTATAATTCATATATATGAAGGTATCAATTACCATTCAATCAAATTAACATTCAAGTTTAATACAAAAGAATTACATAAATTATATACATTGTTTACAAAAGAAGATGCATAAAAGAACCCTATACAACTATACCAAAAGTATCTTCAAAGGAATGACTACAAACTAAGTGTGACCCCACACAAAAAGGGGCTAGCCACACGAACTACAATATCTCCAAAATGAACAACACGCGCTCCGAGGAAGGTATCTAAGCTGGCCCTGGCCACTCCTCTATTCCTGAAGGAACCTCTTGGATAGCCTTCTCTCCCTCCAAGGCCTTTTCAAGGCGGGGAGCTATACCTGCGACTGTAACATCAAGAGTAGTATCGCAATACGACGATCTAGCAAGTATAATCAATAATAAGGAAGTACATAATGTGTCAAATTGAATTAAAAAGACAATTAAATTAATAGATGTCAAAGATAAGTATCAACTAAGCAAATTATGCAAAAATCGAATAATTTATGTTTGAGAATCAAATAAAATAAAAACATACTAATTGACTACTACATTGAGCTTATCCTCTCAAAAGAGAGCGAATCTAGTTGGGATGTCACCAGCGGTTCGGCCAAAGGCTAGCTGGCTACCCGGGTCTAGAATTCCGGTGCTTCAGATGACTTACTGTAGTAGTCTCGAATAACTAAACCAAGTTCAACCCCGTCGGGTATCACAGGATCGAAGGTAAGTAGTGCTGACTCGTTCGAATCAAATAATAATCGAATTTGAGTAAGTCTGTATTTACTTGCTCATAATCGAATCGAATAAAAATTCCATATACTCGAATACTTACTCAGTCCACATTACTAATGAATACTGAATCCGATATACAATAATGAAGTAACGAATTGAATTTAGACAATCGAACCCAATGAATACTAATAATGCAACCAATCTACTGCTTAGAATATGATAACAACAACGAACTGGTACTTCAATATGAAATGCAATAATTTAAAAGAATCAAGATATTTTTTACTAACCAACACTTGACTATTGAGTTTAGTCTTCCACCGTCCAATACAAGGAAATTTTGGAATGTCAGAGTACTACTACATTGTTAGGTGTCACTATTTATGAGGAATACACTGAATTTCCCAACTAACCTTCATGGCATAGTGTTAGACTGAAGAATGTCCATTGGACCAATTAGTGAAGTTAATGGTTCCATTTTAAGGGCATAAGGGTCTCAAGGATCCTAAATCCTATGGAAAACAATGGTATGCACCTTGGTTACCTATTGGGGATGATTAGGGTGGGTTATGGTTAGGTTAAGGGTGATAATTCACCCTAAAATTGGGTCAAAAGAAGTCTAGTCTACAGTTTCAGATTCACTCGAGTGGACCCAAGTTCGCTTGAGTGGACCCATCCAGAGGCTTGATCGCTCAGGCGACCCCAATTGATCGCTTGATCGATGGTTTCAAAAGTGTGTTCGCTCAAGCGGACCCATGTTTGCTCGAGCGGACCCTATCTAGAGAGGTATTCGCTCAGGCGATCTTTTTGATCGCTCAAACATGTGCTGCAGGAAGAGGTTCGCTCGAGTGAATGCTCCAGAATTCCTGAGTTCGGAATTCTCATTGTTTCCTCTTCCCATCCATTTCCAACTTCCTCCCACTTCAACACCTGCACAATGGAGCCTTCTTGCTCCCATTTACATAGCATGCAATCCTTCCATCCATTTCATCAACCAAAACCATATAAACAATCCAACCCATTCATTTATTAAGAGATATAGATTCATTGAATAAGAGTCTCATTTGAATCAAATGGAATTAAACAAAATGTAAATCCAAATTTATGCTTATACTTGCCTCTAATAGAGCTATCCAATTCCTCACTTCACCACTTGTTTAAAGGAACCCAAAAACCCTAAATCACAAACCCTAATCACCAATACATATGGAAAATGGAAATGAACATGCGTGTGTGTACAAATATGAGTCTCTTGACTCTATTTCAACTCAAAGAAACCAACCAAAGGAATTTGAAGCCTACCTTTTGTTAGGATTCCAAATTTGGAGAAGATGGGAGATGGTAGAGGTGATTTCTTGTCAACAAGGAAGAGAAGAAGATGAGGAAGATGAAGAAGATCTCCACTCCTTGCCTCCAAGTGCACCAAGAATTACCCTCAATTTGATGATGATGGAGAAGGAAGAGAAGGAGAAGAAGTGTAAAGAGAAAGGAATGAAAAGGAAATGAAAGAAGAGGGTAATGCTGTATATAAAGGGATAAAGATGTCCTATTGCAAGAAAGTCCACCAAAATAACATATTTTCATTTTAAGTCAAATGATGGCCCATTCACTAAATGGTTGGTCAAATGAAGGAGGGTCTAATACAAAAATCGATGTACTCGTTAAAATACACACGATGACACCAAGATGACGTGCAAATGATGCAAGATGCGAAAATCAATAATTACGAAAAAGCCCTTGACTCTACCCAACCGAGTCAAATCGGTTCCAACTCACCTATCCAAGGCTCAAGGCTTAACTAACTCAGTCTATAGAGGCTAATGGACACTAATTACTATAATTAGCAACAAAGCATAATTAATTTAAATAAATCGCCATTAATTAACACTGATCAGGGTTAAAATGGGTCAGGGTGTAACAAATCGACTCTTCTCTTTTGAGTCTGCTTTGTTTATTGATATTTTCATCTTCAATTTTCTTCTGTTTTGGGAACGTTACATGATTTCCAGTAGCTGTACAGATTAAAAGTCATCTCCCAAGAACCCTCTTAATCTTCCTTTATTGTATCTCTACATATGGTACTCTTCTTAGTTTAGTATAACAGAAGATACTCTCATCCTGTGATGCACTTTGTTTGAAATGGTATTCCAAAGTTTCATACTTCACAGTTCCACCTCTATCAATTGCTATAGGCTATTGGATGCTAACCAAAGGTGCAGCTCATGAGATGTGTGGATGAAGCTATTGAAGGTGAAGTGAATCACTTCAATTCTGTATTGGAAGTCCTTGAGTTCCCATGTTTTCTTTTCCTTTTTCTTTTGAAGGTTGTCATCCAAACAAACCATTCATCTATACATCTCTTTTTACACAAACCTGGGGAATACTTCGTTATGTTCTTTAAATCATTGAAATGGTTTTTATCTTTGTGTAGATAAACCTAAAATCACCCCAGCTATCTGCCACTGCAGAAAAGGCAGAGGAAGTAGCCAATGTGGAAAAACTAGTTGAACAACTGATAGCAGGGGAAAAGATCATTATGAACAAGCTAAAGTTGTCACCATTTGGGCTCTTGTCCTACCCATTATAATATATTAAGCTCAAAGGATTTTCTTCAATTTTGACCCGTGCTTGTAATTTTGACCATCAGTTATAAAACTTTATTTTAAATCTTTCATTTTCTCTTCCTACTTTCCAACTCCTCCGTTCTTATTTTACTCCGCTCATTTTTATCGTTTTGTGTGCAACAATGTAACTACTCTAGAACTACTCTGCATTTTAAAACTTGCTTATCTTCTTCTACGTAAGATGAAGCCTTTTGGATTCTTCGATCCTCGTCCTCGAAGAAATGACGATGAGGATCATGGGTAGATTTTTTTTTTCCAATAATTTCTTTATCATGATTCCCTAGCCTACGGTTTTTGTAATTAAATTTGAAAACGTTTCGTTTTTTCATAAACTTTCCATTTTATCATAACTTTCATATTTACATTGCCTGTGCTAAACACGGGTTTGTTTTGCTAGTGTTTTTTAATCAGGGCATCATTAATCGATTCACCACAGAGTCTTAATTGATCAACTCAAATAAGGACACGGCCAAGTTACACGAGACTCGGCTGAGTTCGCGCAACACGGTAGGGGCTGATTTTGAGCCAACATGCACTGATTAATTTTAAGGGGCATTTGGGCGGAGGTCCCTCAACAGTGATTTTTATTGCAAACGGTCCACAATACTTTGTCGTACTGACAACAGTCCTCTTGTAACTGAAAAGGACAAAAACGCCCTTGTATATGTCAGCAAAAGCAAAACTCAAATAAATTTATCTGAGTTTTGAAAACTCAGATAAAACTCAGATAAATTTATCAGTCTTTTGAGGCAGTCTTCTCACTGTTTAAACCATGGTTATGATCATATGTGTAGCCTGTGGACGGTGGTCCTGGACCATCCTTTCACATGTTAAAACCACTTACAGATTGACTGACTTGGGCTTTCTTGAAATCAGGACACATGATACCTTGTGAATACAACACTAGAACTTGCCTGTGAGAGTATAAGAGAATAGCCAAAACCCACATTACATGACAATCAAGTTTTTCTATCAAGGTGGCCAAACTGACATCATGGCCGTTGATATAGCTTAGGTATGATATGAAGGTTAATAGGTTATAGTATTAAAAATCAAAATAAGTGTTATCTAATGTTTAAACCTGATAATCGCTGCTTTATCACTTCCACAAAACCAGAATATGTTTGGTTTCTCCCATAGTTCCCTGCTCCTTCTTCTCCTTCTGTCAGCTGGCAGAAAAAGAAAACACGAATCACGAATCACAATCACTGCAAAAAGAAAGGAGAGATGGATGTGGGTCATCAGATGGCACCACTTCACATAGCTATTTGTTTGAAACTCAGAAAAGTTCTTCAACACTCAGATAAATTTGTCTGAATTCTGCCAGAAACTCAGATAAATTTATCTGAGTTCTGCCAGAAACTCAGATAAATTTACAAATTTATCTGAGTTTCTGGCAGAACTTCAACAAATTTATCTGAGTTCTGCCAGAAACTGAGATAAATTTGTAAATTTTTCTGAGTTTCTGGCAGAACTTTGACAAATTTATCTGAGTTTCTGTCTAGTTTACCAGAGATTCTGGGAAATTTATCTGAGCTCGGCGACACCAAAAGTCAGAATACAGAAAATCAGATTCTAATAAAAATCGAAATCCAAAACAAGAACACTTGATGACCACAATCCAATTGAGAAAAGAGAGGGGGGAAACAAGAAAAAGTGCAAAATGCTCTCTTTCAAATCAATTGTAGAGAGAAAGAGAGATTTGGAAGAGACTATAGATGAAAGAGCAAGATAAAGTAAAACTGTGTCTATCTTTGAAGAAATGAAAGAGAGATAATCGGAAGTCATGGTGGCGATGGGAGGTGCTCTGCAACGATACTCTACAACTATGGAAAGGAATGGAAAATGGAAAATGAGAGAAGAAGAATGAAGGAGTTCTCTGGCATAGTTGAAAGGGGCAACTTAGTCATGAAAATATATGATGTGACATATTAGGGACCTCTCACTAAAAGATCTCCAGCTGTCTGGACTACAGACATTAGAGAAAAAGTAGTTGTCCTTGATGCCTTAGAAGACCGTGTACAAGGGCTTTTGGCTAATTTACCCTAATTTTAAACCCACGTCCAACTGTCTTAACATTGCAATAGGAAATTCGTTCTTGCGAGTCACCAGTTCATCAGACTCGGTCGAGGGGATACTGAGAGTTGGTTATATGTAATCGTGTTATATTTAGGGTTGGTCAGCGTCTGGTCCAGTCTGGGTCCAGCCTGCTTTAAGCTGTGTTTGGACCTTAGTTTTTTTTTATTTGGACTGGGCCTGGATCTTAAAGCTGGTTGGGCTTGATTAAGTGATGAAAGCCCTAAGCATGGCCCAGTCTAGCCCAAACAAAAAGTGCTTGTAGTTTTGTGGTTGATTTGGCCGAGCAAAGCTTAAACAAGTGATAGAAAGCACGGCCCAGCCAGTCCCGGCACGGCCCGACATGATCGACTAAATGAGCAGGGTCGAACTGGACTTGTTTTAGGGGGCCAGTCTTCGACAACGAACTATGGCCCGTCTTGGGCTTGGCCTGGATATCAGCCAGTGTTCACAAAGTTGGGCAGGGCCAGGATATGCCTCAACACGGCCCAACCTGGCCCACATACACCCTTAGTTGTGCTTCTCATATAGTCTGTATGTATGTATTCTTTTTCCATCTCAGACCATTTAATATTTTAACATTTAATATTTTACCATTCTGATTAGTTTGTGTTTTCACATTAGTTAGAGAAGCCCAATCCATATCTGACCCATTTAAGAAATAGCCTGATATATCCAATGTGCACCCATTGCTGGTCAACTGACCCAACCCATGTAAACCATCAGAATTTGCCTTTCTTATTCTTTGGCAGTTCTATTACATATGGGCCCATATTTATCAATAAGTTACTAATGAACCCATGGAAAGAGGTCGCCCAGAAATCATTCATACTATTGCTGCAGAAAAGTGTCGCCTAAAAGATTGTTTCACTAAATAAATGTGGGTCGACCTTAATTTAGTTAATATACAAATATGACCCGTAACCAGCCCAGCCCATATACATTGCGAGTAGGGCCCGATAGCTGGTGGGGTCAACTTGGTCAATATAGGCTGCCATATCTTCTTTTGACTTTGCATTCCTCTTTAAGTCAAAGCCTAAACTTCGGTTCCGGGGCCCCATCATCCATGAGTGCACTAGATTGCCACCCATCCCCTAACCAAGATCACCAACAAATTAAGATAAATCACAATATAATTAGGATAATTTAACTAATTGAATTTGATATTGTAGAAATGGATTTGTTAGAATCTTAGTACGTACTGAATTCGATCAGATGTGATTGAGATGTAATCTTTGAAGTTTCAGATACATAACTAGGGCCATGAATTCACATATGTGAGTGAGTTGAAGATGACAATATTGACAGACATGTGATGTAACAAAGGCTTTTATTTCCTTCATGGTAGATAACTAATACAGAGTAGTGACTGAGCCAAATTACAACACATAGATTGGAATTTAGATAGTAACTCATTAGGATGAAGCAGCAAGGGGGTTGGTTGAAACACCAAAACTCCTTTGGTTGTAGCAGTCAAGGTTGGGGCCATAGCTGACTCCAAGCAAGTCACAGTACCTCTTGTAGAAGCCAATTCGGTCCGCCACCTTGGCATTGAATCCCTTGCCGCATTCGATCCCACCGTTGATGATGTTGGTGATGACCCCATATCCTGGAAGACGGCCCGCCTTCGTGTCGGAAGCAGAGGGCTTCCATCGTCCGGTGATCACGTCGTGGCATGAGGGTTTGGGAGATTGTGGGGTCATCCAAAACCAAAAGGCTGTTTTGAAGGAGATGACTGGATCTGTGGCCACAGCATCTGGGTTTTTGATAAGATCATAGCCTATGGCTCTTCCTGCTGGACCATAGTTGTAGTTGCTGCAAGAGCATGGAAATAAATGACATTAATATATAAGTTGATATTACAGTCAACTCTTCTTGTGGCCTGTTTGAATCTGTCTGAATGAATACATATGTATCAAAGAATTTTGTTTTTCCATGTCAACCAATAAATACTCTCTCTAGTTTAGATTTTCCAAAGTGAAAACACCAGAAAAGAATACGGTGAAAGGTGTTGAAAATGAAAAACTTACTATGAAATCTGAATTGGTCCCCGCCCGTAGTATTTTTTTCCGGGAGCACACGGCCATTGGGCAGTCGGCACACAATAATCCGGCGGATTTCCTTGCTCTTTGACAAAACAATATCCCCATGCATATGGGCCATCCGGCGCAGTAGCCCATCCACCTGTATTCACATAGGATCAGATGATCAACCAATTCAGGAAAAACAAACCAAGACTATGAAAGAAAGAGCTCCATTCCATGAACACTCACCAGTAGTCTCATGAGAAGTCTGAGCTAGGAAAGCTGCAATCTCCCTCTTGCGAGTGGCGGTATCGCCAACGGAGGCGAACCCATTGAAGGAGTTTGCTGCAGCAATGAAGGCATTGTAGGTGTAGAAGCCCTTTGCCGGGCAGGCGGCTTCGTTCCGGTGCTTCAGCATCTGGTCAAAGACCGACTGGCTGATGAGGGAGGCCACACCACCGCCGGCGGCTGAGGGGGTGCCCCCACCGCATTGGCTTTGGCATCCGGAGCCGCAGTAGTCGCTGGTGGAGCCACACCAGCCATATTGGCTGCAGCAGAGCCCTCCTGGGCATAAGGCTCCACCAGCTTGTGTACCACATTGTTCTACAATGGCCTCACCTGCCAAGAGGCCAACCAAGAACAACAGCAACAAAGGAAAGGATGTGTTGCAATAGACCATGTTTTGGACTTTGGAATGAATGACTTGAAAGAGCTGAGGTGGGTGTCTATATTTATAGGCTTTTAACTTAAAATGGAGCAGATTTAAATGAGGAATCCTAAGTCCTAACCTAGCTATTCTATTCTCTCACCTGGATTATCCTGCCAAATGATCCGCTGCCTCTGCAGGGTCCACCATTGACTAAGGTGTGAGACCTAGATGGCAGGCCCACCAATTTGATATGGTTTGGCTTGGTTTGGATATTGGCCTACTTTTAGCTTGAACCATTTATTAATTGAGTTAATAGTGTTAAACCTCAATGCTAAATTCACAGGTTGGGTTGATGGTTTTAGTTGGGAGGTTGAAGTATAATTAGTCTCTTTGAATTGAGTTGATGGGTTTGAGTAGTACATACAGTCTTAACTTTACCCTCGTATAGCTTATTTATTAATGGAGTTGAAAATGTTGATACGATATTTGAATCATTGGGTTATGTTTGGATGGGTTGAAGATTGCCACCTTAACTAAAATAAATCGGGTGGATTTAATTATTTTTATTTTCAGTTTTATTTTGTGCAGTGGAACCCATCTTTGACAAATCCGATTCCTTCTTAATTCTTAGGCATCCAAGAACCGTGACACCTGTCCAAATTTAAGGCTCTCCCAACCTATAACCACTGCCAGATGGAATCTCGAAAGTGTGGTTAAAAGATGTTGAAGCCCTTAGATCACGGGTTAGGAAATTTGATAGGGCCTTTTTTTTTTTTCTTTCCATTTTGCATCCAAGATTAGACCTCTGCATCCAACCATCAATTTGTAAGCCTGTCATGCATACCTAAAGAGGGGTGTCTGCTAGTAAATTACTTTAAATAAAGGCTGTAGAGTTTTTCAATTGTGGGTAGGTTCAGTGGATGACTTTTTAAATGTCACCCTTACAGCCAGCATGTGAAGAAGAGCCGTCATAAAGATAAGGTTCTGCCGTAAAGAAAAGGTTCTTTCCTTTCTGAATGATTCATCGCTTTCTGACTCGAGAGTCTTGGTGTTCATTTACCATGTATGAAGCGAAGTAGATTTGATTTCCGTAGTAAAGATAAGGTTCTTTCCTTTCTCAATGATTCATTGCTTTCTGACTCGAGAGTCTTGGTGTTCATTTATTATATATGAAGAGAAGTAGATTTGATTTCCAATTTCACTGTCACTTTCAAATTTGATTTTGACTCTTCTCATCTTGATCTCCTACTAATATCATTCATTAATCTTCCTATTAATATTAGCCCTATTAATAATATTCTTTTTACTAATCTAATGTTACAGAAACTCTTTCGTCTTTTCTCTGTGTTTCTATTCACGTCTCTATATTTTCCACTTTTAAACACCATAGGTCCTTTCCTCTTCTCTATCTTCTCTAATAAATAACTCATTGATTTTTTTTATTAGGGTTACACTCTAAACTATTTTTATCGATTTTTTATTTTAGACCTTTACATTATACTACCACTAATTACATTGCCCGTGCTCAGCACGGGGGGCTTTCACTAGTTATATAATATGAAGCGAATTGATTTGAAATTAAAATCAGTTCCAATTCGCTCTAATTGATTTTGACTTATCCAAAATTCAGTTTCAATTCGCCAAGACTTGGGAAAAATTAAATATTGTATGTGCCAAGACTCGAACTCAAGATAATATGGATTTCAAAGGGGCAACCCTACCATTACACCACACAACATCTTTTTGTTAATAGTTATCAACAGAACGTTAAAATCATTTAATGAGGAAGGGACCCTGCCCCAATTTGGGATATTGACCGGAAGTTGAAATTTATCTACGAGGTATTTATAAAAATAACTATATTTTTAGAATATTGGCCCCTATAAATACTTCTGTTATTATTTTCATACTTATGCATTATACTTTAAGCATGGATGGTCCAACTTTTGAAATAACTATTTTATATGATTTCCTATATAGTCATTAATTTTCTATGACAATCATTTTACAATAAAAATAAACTCAAATGAATATATAACATATGGAATTGATCAAATATGAAGCGGACTGAGAAATCAGAGATTAATTACAATTTGATTTGGACCATGTGAATTTTATTTTGACTACTTCTTTTAATAGATTGATTCTACCATCTCCGATTTTAAACCCTCTTTAATTACTATCGAAGCTCTTCCTTTATGATTCTTTTGATACTGAAACTCCTTATTTCTCTCCGCTCCTTTCCTCTTCTCGGTATGTTTTTAACATTTTAATGCAATCTTTCATTTTCTCTATGTGTCCATTCTCTTCCCTTTACTCTCTACATCTTCCCCTCTCTTTACAAAGCCTTTTTGTATAATATTTTTCTCTATATAATATTGTAAATTACGTTTCCCGTGCTAAGCACGGGGCCTAATCCTCATTGAAAAATCAACATCAATTCAATTCCAATTGACATCAATTTATTTTGACGCTCCCTAAATAATTGACTCCCAAAATGTCCCCTCACGTTCTCAAGCTCCCCACATGAATTATAAGTTAAGAAAGGTACTAATCCTAATTGAGAAATCAACATCAATTCAATACCAATTGATGTCAATTGATTTTGATGCTCCCTAAATAATTGACTCCCAAAATGTCTCCTCACATCCTCAACCTCCCCACATTAATTATAATTTAAGAAATGGACTAATCCTAATTGAGAAATTAACATCAATTCAATTATTATATATGAAGCGAAGTGATTTCAAATTGAAATCACTTCCAATTGATTTTGACTCATCCAATTTACCGCCCATAAGCAAATTGCAACCACCATTATTATATATGAAGCGAAGTGGTTTCATAGTTTGACCTAGCAAACGGGTCGAACCAGGGTAAATTAGGTCTGGTCAGAGATAAAGCACACTTTTTGGACCCAACCTGATCCGTGTATTTTTAATGACATGGTAAAAATTAATCATGCCGAGACTCGAACTCAAGACAATATGGATTTCAAAGGCGCAACCCTACCACTACACCACACAGCATCTTTTTATTAATAGTTATCAACAAAAACTTAAAATTAGTTAATGAGAAAAGGACCCGGGCCCCACTTTGGAATATTGACCGTGAGTTGATGAAACTCCCAATATCATCCTCTTTCTATCAAGGCAATAGCATTTGAGTGTTAATGGGTCAGTGTCTATAAGTACCACTAATCTAAGGAATTTCAAGGGTTTTTGTTTCTTCTGATTATATGATTTTTTTTCTTTTTCTTTTTTAGAATGTGAAATGCCAATTTCTGGGTTGTCTAGTTTATTTAATCCTTAGTCTTTTTTATTTAACCCGCTCTCGGTTCTGGGTTGTCTACTTTCTTTTTTATCAATTGATTTTGATTGTATACTTTTTTTTTAAGAATGAGGAACTAATGATAAAAGGAATCTCCAATAATATTGGTCCATCTAAATAAAGAATTAAGCCTATTCTTATTATCATTATTTTCTACTTTCTCCAATATAATTCTATTTCTCTATGTCAACAAGAGGACTTTTATTTTTTCCATTCATTTACTTTTAAGTTCGTTGTATTTTTTTAGAGCAACTTCAATAATTTTTTTTTTCTTTGTGTCTCTTTTTAGTATAGTCTCAGGTCTCATTTGCATGCTTAGTTTAGATCAGTGTTCAACTCATTCATTTTAAAATGTGAGCATCTTGAGACAATTGGTGCAATTATTAAACATTTCAATTTGAGAGGTAAACCTTTTTTAATTCATTTACTTTTGAGTTCATCATATTTTATTTGAGCAATTTTAGTTATGTCATTTTAATATGATTTATACAAAAGAATCATCATTCTAAAAATTCTATAGATTTGCAATATTTTTATGGTTTGTATTTATATGGTTTTCATAAATTGTGAGATTCTTTTTTTCCCCTTTTTTTTCAACTTTTGGGTATTGGGTTCTCCTTTTTTTTTTTCCTTTTAAACCACTTTTTATCATGAGATTTTCTGTGAATTCTCATTTTTCTGTTCTATCTTTTAAAACTTTTTATTGCTTATCATTATGAGTTAATTATTTATTTTACTTCCAATGGGTTCTTTAAGTTCTCTTTGTGAAATCTTTTTATGGATTTTTCTTATTTCTTTTGTGGCTTCATATTTCCATTTTTGAGTATTAGATTATCATAAGTTGGTTTGGTTCTTCTAAATTTATTTTATCATTTTATTGTCTATGAATCTTTATTTATATAATTTTTATAGCTTTTTAATAAAATTTATTTCATTTCATTTTGTATTTCTTTTATTATAATTTCTCGCTTGTGATGGGTTCTTATTTTCTTTCATAATGGCTTTTCATGAATTTGTGGGTTCTTTTGTCTTTATCCTTCTGTCCTCCATTTTTGAGTTTTTTTTTTTCTCATGAGTGTTTGATTCTTTTAAATTTCTTATGTTATTAAATTGATTATGGATTTTCATTTCTATGTTTTATTTCAATGTGTCTTTCAAATTTCCTTGGATTTTATTCATAGTTTATATTGTTTGTTTGTTTTGATTTTGTTTTTTAGTTTTTTTTATCATTAATCTTCAATTTTCATAGGCTTGTGTTTTGTTTTTTTTTTTAATTATATGGTATTCGGTATTGAATTCTTATGGACTTCTTTTATTTTTTTCCTCTTTGGACTAAAACATTTTGCATTTAATTTTAAAGAAACTGATCATAATTTTTTTTTTATAAATTTTAATATTATGATTATAGTGTTTTTATAGTTATTTTGAAGAACCTCATATTTTCAGTAACTTGTTGGATTTTGACAATAATAACAGAAGAATTTTTTTCAGAGTTTCAATCTTAGTTGTCTGGTTGGTTTTGTATGTGATATTGTGTCAATTACCTTAACTAAGACTAAGCTCACTACCACTCCACAATCAAATATGTCACCTCAACATAAAGTTTAGGCACACGATTTATTCAACCAACAAACTCGTTTGAGCTACTTTGGCAAGAAAAAAAGATTTCAGTGCTCCAAATCTATTGGTGAAAACTAATGGTTTTGGTCATCAAATTAGAATTTAAAACCTTCAATCTGATTTTGAATATATAGTGTACAGTGTAGCAAAGCGGAAAAAAAAAAAAAAGAAGAGCTCCATAATTCCATCAGTGGAGCCTATATATGATGCCCAAACCGCTCAAAACACTAACTTCTTTTTTCTTTTTTTTCTTTTAGCTCTTGCCAAGATTTCTCTCCAAACTCAGACCTACCATCAAATTATATTTTGGCAAATGACCCACCATAAAATTGAGCATGCGTAAATCAGCAGATTTGACCCCTTCATCCTTTCCAGTTTTAATAATAACGTTCTTCTACGCGTCATCAATCTTAATGTCAAATTTACTTGATTGGGTGAAATTTATCTCACAACTAATAGAATAAGGTATAGTGATTTGGAGCTATTTGAAATTTGGATGTAGGCCACTTTGATGATGAAACTGTAAGGATGATTTCAGCGTTTTCTCTAGAGCCTACCAACCATTTTTTAATCAAGTTAACATGGTTTGGGGTTGTACATACAAACAATGGGACCTACCTGTTGCTGCTCGAATGGTGTGGATAACGCTTCTCAGCCCTTATGATGTAGGAGTTTTACTATTAGCACCCCTTATATTTTTGCCTTATTTCAAAAAAGTGACTAGCTTATTAATATCTTTGAAAAGAAACCTCTTAACCCTCTTTATTAGGGCCTAGGGGTGCTCTTGGCCCGGCCACATAGAGGCCCGGCCGCTTTGAGTCGAGTTCGGATCTTAGGTTTTAGTACTCGGGTTGGACTTGAATCTAAAATTTAGGCACATCTAATACTTTGCACGGTTTTTAGTTAAAATAGTGCGTGAAGTTTGGTGGCCAAGTTTCTTGAAGATACGAGATAAAAGATGAAAGACTTGAGAAAGCCCGCCACGGCTTGATTGACTTAATAGGTGGGCTCTCAATCTTGGATGGGAGGTTATTTTGGTGTTTGTGGGAGAACTCTTTGGCGAATAATTCCCTTTGCTATATTATGGACTTTTTGGAGGGAGATGACTGATATAATTTTTAGGGGTATCTCATCTCCTCTAGTTAAGTTAATTGAGGGTGTCACCCTTAGAATTGTAAAATGGGTTATGATTAAAAATGAGTTTTTCAATTTTTTTCATTAACGATATCTTTGTAAATTGGGAAGCTTGCATGGTGTGTGGTCCGCCTAAGGTACTCTTTGGTCTCCCCCTCCTCTTGGTGTGCTTAAATTCAATGTGGACGAAGCTGCAAGGGGGAAGCCGGGACCCCCGTGCATTGGAGGGGTGATGCGCACCAACAAATGGGAGGTCTTATTTATGTTCTCTAAGCATATAGGTGTTTGTGATTCTAATGAAGCAGAAGTGCGAGCTATTTTGGAAGCTCTTTGGTGTTTCAGAAGATCTTTTCATGAAAGTCGTATTGTGGAGAGTGACTCTTCGAATGCGGTTTCATGGGTGTCTAAAAGGCGAATCCCAAGAAATCTCAAATCCTCTTCTATGAAATTCGTGCTCGATCATCTTCCATAATTTCGTTATGAATCTAGATCAGACAACTCTATGGCAGACGCTCTGGCAAAACAAGGGGTTGAGAGATCTACACCTTAGGAGGGGATTGTTATGTAATTGTGGGGTAAGTTGGGTTACATCTCTCTTATACCTTCTCGCTTTTTTCCTTATTTCTGTTTGTATCTTTTGTCTCTTTTAATGAAATTTCTTGTTACCGTCTGAAAAAAAAAAAAAAAGAGCCAGGCTCAAGGCTGACATGTATATGTGAGCTAGGCTCAAGCCAGACACTTATGGGATGTCCTGACCCATGAAGGCCTTTCTATAAACTATGAAGCTATATTGAAAAGGTTTTTTCTATATAAATCTTTGCCATTTGTGCTATTTGGAATGCTACGGCATAGTATATAAAATATCTCATAGCCTACTTGGTTGTATAGAATACATAGAATTCATAAAATACTTGGTTAAGAATTAATATCTAATGTGAGTATACAAAAATGACCATAAAATAGCATCCATTTAATGGAAAGTAAATCTAAAGATGGAAAAATAAATAGACAGTCATCATCATAGTAATTCAAACGCTAGGAAGTTAAGGTGTCACGACCCGGGCCCGAGATCCGGTAACCCCGAGCCGTGAGCCAATACTTACTCCCATAAATCCCAAATTAACCGAAGTTAATACGGAATCCACAAGGGATAACATCCTCAATTTACCGGTCAAATACACAAATATGCCGAAACATTTATATTTAACAATATCAATTTACGATTTACATATATACAAAATAATGTTTTTTATACATGTATCATTTCCATCATTTACTTGTCAATCGCTGCATGTCCAAACTACGATGCAGATAGTAATTAATTACACCTCAAAATGATTACACAAAATAATTTCTCAAAACGTTTCTCAAAATATTATAATCCTTCTCGCACTCGGATTCTCATATCTAATGATATCCCGACCATTCCACTCGTTTAGTCCTCCTGAAGGAAGCGGAGCGGTCTTCTCCGCTGCCGCCGAGGGCGCTGCTACACCGGCCTGGGCAATCGGGCATGTAATGCTATTAATAACACTTGTAATACGACGGTTCAACAATGTACAAACAGATCTTGTAATAGCATGTTAATCAATAAACTAAACTCTTTCAATCTATTAGTAACAATTCCAATTCTAGATAAGCGTAGAAAATTCTTACAATAACAATATGTGAACATAAGAGTCAATCCTGTGGACATGTATAAGCTGGTCATTACCATAGCATTCATTTTCATTTCATTTACCATCTTCCATCAAAGGACGGATTCATCATTTTCATCTTTCCTCAAATAAAGGATTCTTCTTCCAAATGGAAGGCATCAATCAATACCCATATATATGATCGGAAATTGTGGGATTTACCAGTGTCCGGGCCAGGGACAACTAGCATCACCACGGAGCTCCGGAACGCCCCCAAAACCATCTACTGCAGTAGAATTAGTCATTTGTTTCATTTATTTATTCATTGAACTCGTTTAGATTTCTAATACAATAGCTAAGTAGTGCCAGACTCAAAGGTCAATGCTTTTCAATAAGCAATCCTTTTCTGGATTCGATCCCATTCTATGATTCCCTTCATAACAAGAAAAGGGAATAATAGTAATACCAATCTATTAGATTGGAACATACTGTTACAATGAGGGAATTACTAATCAATCATGATTCTATTTAATTCTATATCAAATCTAAACAACCATTTAGGTGTAACCAACGGTTACCAAATGCACGTGTTATTCTCAATGAGCATCACATTTATATATTTAATGTGTGCATTATAGTTCTCGTAATTAACATCCATGGAGGTTTAGACCACAATTAATTAATTACGAGATTCTTCCTTCATTATCCTTAATTCTTAACAGTTTCACTTTACCCCATGATTAGTCTTAGAACTAACTTAGGGAGCATTTATACTCACAAGGAGTGCTCCAAGCCTATGCAAAAATCCAAAATCCATTGGACGGTCCGATCGATTGGCCAAAATTTCATTAACAACTAATGTCTTGGCCAATATCAGGTTACCTGGCGGTTAGCCGAATCCTAGTTGGCGGCTAGCCAAAATCTGGCTAGCGGCTAGCCGGTGGTTGGCGGCTAGCTGAACTCTTAAGTTCGGTTAACCAACATACAATGGTCAAGTCACGGTCAGCTTTCCAAAGCCTAGCTTTCTGGCAAGGATTTCTGACTTAAATTCGGTCGCCTCACAGTTACCTTGTGGCAATTTCGGCTGACCGAAATTTGGCGGTTAGCTTTCCATAGACTCACCCATTTTACGAATTTCGGCGATTGGCTTCACGGTTGGCCTTGCGGCTAACCGAAATTCACCCAGAACGAATTTCTAGAGCTTCAGATTTCTAAAGTAAAACTCTAGGAATTGAGTTCTATGAACTCCAATCACTCCAAAATCTCATAAAATCCTAGGAAGTGTATGTATATTTGGAGTAATCGTTAGAACCTGTCACGACCCGGGCCCGAGGCCGGACTAATCGGGGCATAACCCGGATCGCGATGTCAGCATACTTACTCCCGTAAATCTTGAATTAACCGAAGTTAAGACAAGACTCACAAGGGATCTAACCTGCATACCTGTCAAATGTACATTTTTGCGGAAACATATACGTACATTGACAATAATTGACTTTATATTACCAGTAAAGTTCCCATATACAAAAATATAATCCAATGAAGTCCACCACTGCATATTCACAATACAATGCAAGGGACATCTAATTACATTTCAAAATGATATACAAAAGTATCTATCAATGAATTCCCAAAATAATCTCAAAACATTAAAAATCAACGCCCTCCGAACTATGCCCATTCGGCTAAACCTCCTGAAGGTATCGGATGGGCCTCCTCCGCACGCGGCACGGCCTCCGCAAGACCAGGAGGGGCAACTGGGCCTGTAATGCCATCAATAACACTATGAACACGACGGTTCAATAATGTATAAACACATTTATGATAACACATGCTAAACTTGTCCATTATCAATATAACAACTCTAGACAATTACATCTAGGTTAATGCAATATCCTGTACAGTGTAGCCCATTGATACTCAATGGCTAAATTTAAAATTACAATAGTGTTACTATCATTCAGTTCAATGTCTTCCCAAAGGAAGCATTATTCAATTCATTTCATTTATTTCATGTCATTTCGTTTCATTTCGTGTCTTCCAACGGAAGAAACTTAAGCACAAGGCGGAAGGGCAAACCGTTCATGGCCTGGCTTTATTTCACTTTCGTTTAATCAATTTAATTAAGCACAAGACGGAAGGGCGAACCATTCATGGCCAAGGCTTCAATATTGTTTCAGTTTTCCTTACATGGCTTATCAATTCATTGACTTTTCAGTCTATATGTGGGATCTACCAGTGTCTTGATCAGAGATCACTGGCATCACCACGGAGCTCCGGAACACCCTAATCATCTACTGCAGCAGGATTATTCATTATTCATTGCATTTATTCATTATTCAATGGTTCATTGCATTTATTCATTGTTCAGTGGTTCATTGTATGCAGTCATTATAGACTCAAGGGGATTAAATGAATCATTAATTATTCACGGTTCTACTTGTCTCTATCCCAATTTAGACAAATTCTGGGTGTAATTATTAGTTACTAAATGCACGTGTTATTTTCGATGGACATCAAATTTACATTTAATATGTGCATTGAGTCCCCAAAAATTTTCCACCCACAATATCAAAATTTTCCACCCACAATATGGCCAAATTTTTACTTACAATTTCGTATTTGGGCCAGTATCAGGTTCGCTCGAGCGGATCCAAGTTCGCTCGAGCGGACCCAAACAGAACCTTCATCGCACGAGCGCACATAATGTTTGCTCGTGCGGACACTTTTCGCGTCAGACAGTAACTGGTTTGCTCGAGCGAATAGGGAGTTCGCTCGAGCGAACTGTCCAGAACTCCATTTCTGGAACTCCGAACATTCACTTCTCCATTCATTCATTTCAACCACCATTTGCATGCCCATTTAAGGATCTCCTATCCTCCCCTCATCCATCATTTAATACACAAATAGCACTTCTATTCCATCATTAATACATCATAAAATCCATACAAATCACATTCAACCTAATCTCCATTTCATTAGAAAGAAAAGGGGTTTTGAGGACCCATCTCTAATAACTCAAGAGAACTTGAAGATTAGCATATTTGATCATAAGAAAGCATTTATACTTGCCTTTAAAGCCTATTAGCAAGAAACCCCTTTGATAGCTTGACTTTAAGATGAGAAATCCCCAAATACAAACCCTATTTCCATAAAAACACAAGAAACACTATCCTATGAGCTAATTGGCTAGAAACCATATCTAACCACTCATTATAACTTGGAAACTCACTAAAATGATCATCTACTTACTTGTGGTTTTAAGGAAAGGAATCCTTGAGCTTTTCTCCCAAGTTCCAAACACTCCAATGGAGGAAATAAGGTGAGGAAGATGATGAAGAAGATGAAGCTCCTTCAAAACTTGCTTGAGACACTCCAATCTCTCTTGATGAAGAAGAATGGGAGAAGGGAAGGGAAAAATGGTGCCTAGGGTTCCTTTGCAATGGATTTGAGATGAATGAACCCAAGGGTTTCATTTCAATGCCTTATAAGGGTTATTTTGCAACTAGACCCTCTCTTTCTTTCCTATTCTCCATTTAAGTCAAATGAAAGCTCACTTGAGTCAGTACTCGTCGGATGACTTCGAGCCTATTATGAAAGTTAACGTACTCGTCGAGATACACGTGTTGGTATCAAGAGTTTCCGTATTCGACAAAATACATATAAATCCGTATTTACGGAAAAGGCCTTATTCTCTTAGTTTGAGTCTAAAATCTCATTCAATCCATTCAATCCCCTTCATTATCATTTCATTAAGCTTAATTCAATCATTTGAGACTAATCTCATCGAGCTTAGTCATTAGCCATCATTAGCCTCATTAAACGTGATTAATTAACATTAACTTCAATTAATTAGAGTTAATCTTGATTAACTCGGGGCGAGGTCTTACAGAACCGCTCATTCCCTCCTCATACATCATCCATTCACAACAATACTTCTAATATCCATTAATCATCCCAAGCAATCCATAGAAATTCTATAAACTTCTACAACGATTAACACTAATCACAAGAAAATGTTTATACTTGCCTCTTGAAGCCAACTAACTCAAGGCCCTCTTGCTTACCTTGCTTTGAGATGAAAAATCCCCAAATGAAACCCTAACTCCATGAAAACATGAAAATACCCAACATTTAAGTTATTTGTGCTAGAAACCTTTCCTCACCACTCAATAGAACTTGAAAATCCTATGAGAAGGCTAATTACTTACTTGTAGCTCCAAGCAAAGATATTTTGAGTTCTCTTTCAAGCTCTACACTTCAGAAATAGAGGAATGGCTTGAGGAAGAAGATGAAGATGAAGCTTCTCACACAAAGTCACTTGAGCATTCCACCAAAGGTCACTCTTGAAGAGGAAGAATGGAAGGGAAAGGAAGAAGATGAAGAAGGTGCCTAGGGTTTTGGGTAAAATGAGTTCATCTCTTCATTTCATTCTAATATAAGAGGTTCTTATACTAAAGCCCCCTCTCATTATGCATTATTACATTTTGAGTCAAATGAAGCCTCATTTGGTCCATTTGAGGTCAAATGAAATGGCGCCTATTACGAAAGTTAAAGTACTATTCGAGATACACAAGTTGGTATCAAAAACTTCCGTATTTGACGAAATACATAAAAACTCGTATTTACGAAAAAGTCCTTATCCTACCTTGTTTGAGTCTATACTCATTTTAACCAACTCAATCCCATTCAAACTCATTCCATTATGCTTAATGCATCATTTGAGACTAATTTGTCTCTCTTTGGTCTTTAACCTTCATTAACCAATTATTAGCGCTTTATTAGCACTAATCCCAATTAATTAGCTTTAATCATGATTAGTTCGGGTCGGGGTGTAACATAAGGTCATCCTTCACCCCTCGCCTCTTATCATTCACAGTTGTTAGGGTATGTTTGGTAATTTGTGAAGCTTTTGCAGATACAAATGAGGGTTTCTCAATTAGGTTTTTTATAGCTAGGATTTCACATCGATATCGGTGTACATGAATGCATAGAATTGAGAAATTGGTATTGGTGTGTAAATTAATAAAACTAAGGATTTTCAAATCCTATTGGTGGAGGGCTGGAGTTGATCCTTAAAAATGAGGAGTTCTATTGGCCTAAATCCTTGAGAATTTACAATAGTCAAACGCGAATTTTCAAATCTTTGAGAAAAATTGATATTTTACTTCACCCTATAAAATGCAGATGTAGAACTACAGTGTGATTCTTGTGCCTGTGATGCTTGAAATGGTAGCAGTTGATGAGTCACGCCCAAGTGGCCCAGTCCGTAATGAGCCAAGGCTTAAAGTTTATGAAGATCCATTTGGTCCATTGAGGTTTGGGCCCAGATCCATGAGGCCTGGCCAGGTCAAGGCAACCCACGTCGCTTCGGAAATAGTCAGTCCACATCCCGCTTTTACCAAGTCTTGCGGAGAATATCCCAACTGCCTCGCCCATCGAGGAGAGTTCGAACGCTCCATCTGATTAGAGTTTACGTTGCTGTAAAGTTGTCCCGATCTGTTAGGGGAAGACTATAAATAGACGAGCCCCACCAGCACTTGAGGGGCAAGCAAGATTCTCTCTTCTACACACTCTTCTAAGTTTGTAATCTCTGGACACCTGAGAAATAACATATCCGGCGACCTCTGCCTTTCTGAAGTGGACGTAGGTCACACTGACCGAACCACTATAAATCTCTCTCCCCTCTTAATTACCGCATTTATTGCTCACATCTGACACGTGGTGTGCAAATCCATTTTGTACATCATCAGCAGTTGTGACATGAATTGAATCGAGTCTCTTCTCTTTTGAGTCTGCTCTATTTATTGATATTTTCATCTTCAATTTTCTTCTGTTTTGGGAAAGTTAATGATTTGCAGTAGCTGTACAGATTACAAGTCATCTCGCAAGAACCCTCTTAATCTTCCTTTGTTATATCTCTACATATGTTACTCTTCTTAGTGTAGTATAACAGAAGATACTCTCAACCTGTGATGCACTTTGTTTGAAATGGTATTCCAAAGTTTCATACTTCACAGTTCCAGCTCTATCAATTGCTATAGGCTATTGGATGCTAACCAAAGGTGCAGCTCATGAGATGTGTGGATGAAGCTATTGAAGGTGAAGTGAATCACTTCAATACGGTATTGGAAGTCCTTGAGTTCCCATGTTTTCTTTTTCCTTTTTCTTTTGAAGGTTGTCATCCAAACAAACCATTAATCTATACATCTCTTTTTACACAAACCTGTGGAATACTTTGTTATGTTCTTTAAATCATTGATATGGTTTTTATCTTTGTAGATAAACCCAAAATCACCCCAGCTATCTGCCACTGCAGAAAAGGCAGAGGAAGTAGCCAATGTGGAAAAACTAGTTGAACAACTGATAGCAGGGGAAAAGATCATTATGAACAAGCTAAAGTTGTCACCATTTGGGCTCCTGTCCTACCCATGTTTTTTAATCAGGGCATCATTAATCGATTCACCATGGAGTCTTAATTGATCAACTCAAATAAGGACACGGTCAAGTTACACGAGACTCTGCTAAGTTCGCGCAACTCGGTAGGGGTTGATTTTGAGTCAACATGCACTCGATTAATTTTAAAACCCACGTCCAACTGTCTTAACTTTGCAATAGGAAATTCGTTCTTGCGAGTCACCAGTTCATCAGACTCGGTCGAGGGGATACTGAGAGTTGGTTATATGTAATCGTGTTTTATTTAGGGTTGGTCAGCGTCTGGTCCAGTCTGGGTCCAGCCTGCTTTAAGCTGGGTTTGGACCTTAGGTTTTTTTTTTGGACTGGGCCTGGATCTTAAAGCCGGCTGGGCTTGATTAAGTGATGAAAGCCCTAAGCATGGCCCAGTCTAGCCCAAACAAAAAGTGCTTGTAGTTTTGTGGTTGATTTGGCCGAGTAAAGCTTGAACCAGTGATAGAAAGACACGGCCCAACCAGGCCAGGCACGGCCCGACATGATCGACTAAATGAGCAGGGTCGAACTTGACTTGTTTTAGGGGGCCAGTCTTGGACTACGAACTATGGCCCGTCTTGGGCTTGGCCTGGATATCAGCCAGTGTTCACAAAGTTGGGCAGGGCCAGGATATGCCTCAACCCAGCCCAACCTGGCCCATATACACCCTTAGTTGTGCTTCTCATATAGTCTGTATGTATGTATTCTTTTTCCATCTCAGAAAATTTAATATTTTACCATTCTGATTAGTTTGTGCATTGACTTTAGTTAGAGAAGCCCAATCCATATCTGACCCATTTAGGAAATAGCCTGATATATCCAATGTGCACCCATTGCTGCTCAACTGACCCAACCCATGTAAACCATCAGAATTTGCCTTTCTTATTCTTCGGCAGTTCTATTACATATGGGCCCATATTTACAAATAAGTAACTAATGAACCCATGGAAAGATGTCGCCCAGAAAACATTCATAGTATTGCTGCAGAAAAGTGTCGCTTAAAAGATTGTATCACTAAATAAATGTAGGTCGACCTTAATTTAGTTAATATACAAATATGACCCGTAACCAGCCCAGCCCGTATATAGTGCGAGTAGGATATGGGCCCGATTGCTGGCCAAGTCTACTTGGTCAATATGGGCTGCCTTATCTTCTTTTGACTTTCCATCCCTCTTCAAGTCAAAGCCTAAACTTTGGTTCCTGGGCCCCATAATCCATGAGTGCACTAGATTGCCACCCATCCCCTAACCAAGATCACCAACAAATTAAGATAAATCACAATAAAATTAGGATAATTTAATTAATTGAATTTGATATTGTAGAAATGGATTTGTTAGAATCTTAGTGCGTACTGAATTCGATCAGATGTGATTGAGATGCAATCTTTGAAGTTTCAGATAAATAACTGAGGCCATGAATTCATTGACAGACATGTGATGCAACAAAGGCTTTTATTTCCTTCATGGTAGATAACTAATACAGAGTAGTGACTGGGCCAAACCGCAACACATAGATTGGGATTTAGATAGTAACTCATTAGGATGAAGCAGCAAGGGGGTTGGTTGAAACACCAAAACTCCTTTGGTTGTAGCAGTCAGGGTTGGGGCCATAGCTGACTCCAAGCAAGTCACAGTACCTCTTGTAGAAGCCAATTCGGTCCGCCACCTTGTCATTGAATCCCTTGCCGCATTCGATCCCGCCGTTGATGATGTTGGTGATGACCCCATATCCTGGAAGGCGGCCCGCCGCCGTGTCGGCAGCAGAGGGCGTCCATCGGCCGGTGATCACGTCGTGGCATGAGGGTTTGGGAGATTGTGGGGTCATCCAAAACCAGAAAGCTGTTTTGAAGGAGATGACTGGATCTGTGGCCACAGCATCTGGGTTGTTGATAAGATCATACCCTATGGCTCTTCCTGCTGGACCATAGTTGTAGTTGCTGCAAGAGAATGGAAATTAATCACATTAATAAGTTGATATTGCAGTCAACTCTTCTTGGGGCTTGTTTGAATCTGTCTGAATGAAAACACCAGATATGAATACAGTGAAAGGTGTTGAAAATGAAAAACTTACTATGAAATCTGAATTGGTCCACGCCCGTAGTATTTTTTTCCGGGAGCACACGGCCATTGGGCAGTCGGCACACAATAATCAGGCGGATTTCCTTGCTCCTTGAGAAAACAATATCCCCATGCATATGGGCCATCCGGCGCAGTAGCCCATCCACCTGTATGCACATATGATCAGATGATCAACCAATTCAGGAAAAACAAACCAAGACAATGAAAGAAAGAGCTCCATTCCATGAACACTCACCAGTAGTCTCATGAGAAGTCTGAGCTAGGAAAGCTGCAATCTCCCTCTTGCGAGTGGCGGTATCGCCGACGGAGGCGAACCCATTGAAGGAGTTTGCTGCAGCAATGAAGGCATTGTAGGTGTAGAAGCCCTTTGCCGGGCAGGCGGCGTCGTTCCGGTGCTTCAGCATCTGGTCAAAGACCGACTGGCTGATGAGGGAGGCCACACCACCGCCGGCGGGTGAGGGGGTGTCCCCACCGCATTGGCTTTGGCATCCGGGGGCACCGCAGTAGTCGCTGGTGGAGCCACACCAGCCATATTGGCTGCAGCAGAGCCCTCCTGGGCATAAGGCTCCTCCAGCTTGTGTACCACATTGTTCTGCAAAGGCCTCACCTGCCAAGAGGCCAACCAAGAACAACAGCAACAAAGGCAAGGATGTGTTGCAATAGACCATGTTTTGGACTTTGGAATGAATGACTTGAAAGAACTGAGGTGGGTGTTTATATTTATAGGCTTTTAACTTAAAATGGAGCAGATTTAGATGAGGAATCCTAAGTCCTAACCTAGCTATTCTATTCTCTCACCTGGATTATCCTGCCAAATGATCCGCTGCCTCTGCAGGGTCCACCATTGACTAAGGTGTGAGGCCTAGATGGCAGGCCCACCAATTTGATATGGTTTGGCTTGGTTTGGATATTGGCCTACTTTTAGCTTGAACCATTTATTAATTGAGTTAATAGTGTTAAACCTCAATGCTAAATTCACAGGTTGGGTTGATGGGTTTAGTTGGGAGGTTGAAGTATAATTAGTCTCTTTGAATTGAGTTGATGGGTTTGAGTAGTACATAGAGTCTTAACTTTACCCTTGAATAGCTTATTTATTAATGGAGTTGAAAATATTAATACAATATCTGAATCATTAGGTCATGTTGGGATGGGTTGAAGATTGCCACCATAACTAAAATAAATCGGGTGGATTTAATTATTTTTATTTTCAGTTTTATTTTGTGCAGTGGAACCCATTTTTGACAAATCCGATTCCTTCTTAATTCTTAGGCATCCAAGAATTGTGACACTTGTCCAAATTTAAGGCTCTCCCAACCTTTAACCACTGCCGGATGGAATCTCAAAAGTGTGGTTAAAAGATGTTGAAGCCCTTAGATCATGGGTTAGGAAATTTGATAGGGCCTTTTTTTGCATCCAAGATTAGACCTCTGCATCCAACTATCAATTCGGAAGCCTGTCATGCATACATAAAGAGGGGTGTCTGCTAGTAAATTACTTTAAATAAAGGCTGTACAGTTTTTCAATTGTGGGTAGGTTCAGTGGATGACTTTTTAAATATCACCCTTACAGCCAGCATGTGAAGAAGAGCCGTCATAAAGATAAGGTCCTGCCATAAAGAAAAAGTTCTTCCCTTCTCAATGATTCATTTCTTTCTGACTTGATGACAGTCTTGGTGTTTAATTATTTTGAAGAACCTCATATTTTCAGTAGCTTGTTGGATTTTGACAATAATAATAGAACAATTTTTTTCAGAGCTTCAATCTTAGTCGTCTGGTTGGCTTTGTATGTGATATTGTGTCAATTACCTTAATTAAGACTAAGCTCACTACACTCCACGGACCACAATCAAATATGTCACCTCAACTTAAAGTTTAGGCACATGATTTATTCAACCAACAAACTCGTTTGAGCCACTTTGGCAAGAAAAAAAGATTTCAGTGCTCCAAATCTATTGGTGAAAACTAATGGTTTTGATCATCAAATTAGAATTTGAAACATTCAATCGGATTTTGGATATATAGTGTACTGTGTAGTAAAGCAGAAAAAAAGAAAAAAAAAAGCTCCATAACTCCATCAGTGGAGCCTATATATGATCCCCAAACCGCTCAAAATACTAACTTCTATTTTATTTTTTTTTCAGCTCTTGCCAAGATTTCTCCCCAAACTCTAACCCGCCATCAAATTATATTTTGGCAAAGGACCCACCATAAAATTGAACATGTATAAATCAGCAGATTTGACCCCTTCATCCTTTCCAATTTTAATAATAATGTTCTTCTACGCATCATCAATCTTAATGTCAAGTTAACTTAATTGGGTGAAATTTATTTCAAAACTAACTGAATAAGGTATAGTGATTTGGAGCTATTTGAAATTTAGAAGTAGGCCACTTTGATGATGAAACTGTAAGGATGATTTCAGCGTTTTTTCTAGAGCCTACCACCCATTTTTTAATCAAGTTAACATGTTTTGGGGTTGTACATACAAACAATGGGACCTATCTTCAACGAATATGCGAATATTATTGACTTACTAATTTATCAAATCCAAGGTCATCGGCCACATAATCGAGAAGTCTCTCTCACACATAAAGATTATGGAAGCAAAGCAAAAGAGGAGACATAGTTATTAACAAGAGCCAAAGAGGACCATGACTTTCTTGCCATTACAAAACTCTTATCCACACAATCGAGTGTCAGGAAGTTTCTTATAACATAAGATTGCAATCACAGGAATTGAGGAAAGGACCTAATGAAGGAGCATATGGTTGGGTGTCATTATCAGTTTGGTTAGCTTTTATGGGCGGCTTCAATTTTTCCGACGACAATTGACATTAGACTCACCCACATAGTTCTATTGTGCACGTGGCTTAGCCTGGTTTGGTTCAGGTTCAAGCTTGATTGCAAGCAAACCTAACTCAAAGATTACTCCATCTTGTTAGAGGCTAGGATTGTCTTTGGCTCTAACCCGGTGTGTATGTGTGTGTGGGTTTGTGAACTGATTTTAGCTCTTCTTTCATAGGTGGACTACGCTCTCGCCCTTTAAAATACTTGGAGAGTCCACATGTCCATGTATGTTTTCTTATTTTGTACTGAATTCATAGAAATTGATGGTAAAATAGGCTCTAACAAAAGAGTATTGAGGAGGAGAGGCGGATCAATAGGTGGAGTTATAGATGGGGACCTTCATTTCTTTGGATTTGATTTATTAGAACGATGGTTAAGCTCAGCTTCCTAACAAAAGCCTCGACGCATTAGTAGAGACAGCAGAAATATTTTTCAATTTTTTGCAACAAACTTTTTAGTGACATGACTAACTGAGGTGAGCATAGCATTCAGAGAAGGAAAAACGTAAGTTAGGTCGGTCTACCTTATAGCTCAACCTCCTTGTTAGAGTCATGCACGCAACTTGCAAACTTGGGTCCATCAATCTGTTCATGAGCCCCTCTATTCAGAGAAAATAACCAAAAAAGCTTCAAAAGACCAGAAAATGCATGCATTGACTGACTTGGGTGTGGCCATAGTCTCCCAAAAGTTTTAGAAAATTTTCCTGTGTTTTTACCGTATAGCCCACCTTCTGGAATTTCTTTTTCTACATAATGGCTCCCACAAAACCCTATCACAACCAGAACCAGGCCATTTTCAGCTTGAAAGACAACTGTGTCCAGATTCGGATCCACAGTTACACACCTGTTTTGGATAATTGGAAAAATGGGTAGATGCCAACTCTAAAAAGGCTCGTTCACCCATGAAAACTAAGGATGACCCATGATTCAAGGCATATTACAGTTGGTACCCTTTCAAGCTCATCTTTATGGACCCATCCATATTAGGCCTGAGTTCAAGCCTCTTCAATTCCATGCGAACAAACGGGCCCCATATTTTTTCCAACCCACCAACCAGACATGGTAGACCATCTCTTTCCTTCTTTAGAAGAGCTGTAGATCTAGTCCCGACTCATGTACCAGCTGCAGCCCGCCCAGATTTCCCAACTCGAGTAGAACACCACAATGGGGCCTGCGTATTGAAAATACAAGCTTCTAAAATAACACCTCTCTGTGTGTGATTAGGATGATCCCAAATTTCACTCCAATAAGAATTAGCCCCCACCATACAATTGTCCATGATGAATAACATGCTTAATAAATAAAATTAATAATACGTAAGCTTGTGTTGATCATGTTATTCATAATAATATATAGTCGATCATATAGTGGGGGCCAACTTGTATTAGAGTAAAATTCAAGGACAACTCATACACTGTGGGGGCATTCATTTTTAAGAGCTAGGATTTTCAATAGATGGGCCCCCTTTCCCTTTGGGTTCCACTCCTTCCAACTCAGGAACTTTTTTAGTCAGAGACTCCAAGGATCCGGATTCTGGACTCCTGCTATGACCTCTTTGATCACCCTAGAAACGGCTATCAGTGGTCTGTACATACACCAACATGGCTTATACCATCATCCCCCACATAAGAGACACTCCAGCTCCACAGTATATTACAAGCACGGTTTCAAAAACAAGCAGCTTACCATATCAGCCAGGTGAAAAATCAATAAGTATTGAGTCATATAAAAAAATACTTATTACCAAAGATCCGATGCAACAGCTGATACCTCATTTCTGAAACCATGATACAAAAGAGATGACTTGGAGATGGAGCAGAGGGAAAGCAGTAACATCAACTGCAAAGTTGATCTTTCTACTTACTCATTATCAGATGGTGAGAAAATGTTTTGGGCCTGCATCCTACCATTACTGCAAGATTTATAGTTTCAAAGAAAAGAACAGACAGCAACTTCTCCAGAAATTTAAACTTGGAAAGCAAATTTGAGAATTAAGTTTTGAAGAGCTAAATGGCAGCAGCAAACCCATAAAGCCTAGTTCAGATAAACACGTATCAACAAATATCAGATACACCAACCATGTTTAAAGGTTTTATTAATGTCCAAGCATGTCCCATAAACAGTCTTACTGGATCCTTCTTGGTTCTTCAATGGGAAGCCTGTAAAAACAAAACCATACATCAGCCAAAGCCAATTATAGATATCTTCTTGGTCTTCTTTGCTCCAACTTTCTGTAAATATTGGCTGCATTAGTGGAGTAAAAACTCAAAGTGGCAATGTCATAAATATAGGTACAATGCAGCAAAACAAAAAACATAGAAATGCCCTGGGGAAAAACACATTTACCAATACAAAAGCCTCCTAGGAAATAAAACCCATCACAAGGTGAAACCTTCAGTTTGTGGGTTCAAGTTATGTTTACCAATAAAAAAAATAAAAAGCCTCCGACCAGCTAGGAAAGGGATGAACTATATCTGTGTGAGGAACTATCCTCCACAGTATTATTTTTTTTCCTTTTTATCCTCCATAATTGTGATGCCAAAATACAGATGGAACCAATGCTATGATATAGATATAGGACCAATGCTATGATCTAGATATGGGATCATAACATCTAATTCACTATTGTTTTGGTGTTCCCCTTTGCATCATCCTTGTAAAGGCTTACTATGATGATTGAGAGTTTTGGAAGCTACATTCAATAAAAATCTTCACTCATTCCTATTGTAGTAGGATTGAGAGTTTTAAAATATATATATATATATATATATATATATTTGATCTTTTTGCTAGGCTCTGGCCTCTGGGTTTGTGTCTATCTATTTGGTATGTTGATCATTTTCGAACATGTTTTATTTTTCCATTTTGTTTTTTTCCAAATGGAACTTTATAGGTAGGTAAAATTTATGGCATCTGTTCATTTAAGAATAAACACAGAACATGTAGTTGAATATTGCTAAATTGTGTATAACTATAAACCCACAGGACCTTGTTTTGTTCCCCAAATGAGTAAACATTTAATCAATTTTTTCTGTAGAAAAATAGATCCATTGGTTGTTGCCAGCTGTCCAATATAAGATAATGTGATGGGCAGGCAAATTTAAAATTTACCAATTGTCCATTTTATGACCTTATATGGACCTGAAACTTCGTAGATTTCTAACTCTAAACCCTTCTTGGCACCAAAGGGCTCCACAAAGGTCCCACAAACTGTCATAGCTCCTAATTTAGAAAGCATCACAGAGCTCGTTATTTGATTCAAAATCAACCCGAATCTGGTTCCAAACATGGTTTAAAATCTCGGTCTCGGTCGCGGTATCGGCCGGGCTGAAAAACCGATATGATATTGGTATCGGTCGCGGATATCGGTCCGTCGCGGTCGTCGCGGTGTGAATTTTTTTTTAATCCAAAAAAATTTGCAAAAATATCCAAAAAATCCAGAATATTAGAAAATGCTGGAATATGATATTATTTTCCATTAGTAACAACAATAAATCAAAATCTCAGTCACCTTAAGTTATGAGTCCTGTCTGTGTCGCAGTTCGCTATCTTCTTTAGTATAAAAGGAATATGAAAGTAAAAGGATCTAGCATAAAAGTATGTAGATCAATCATTTACACACCATACAATGATCATGAATCATTAAAGGAACATATTTATGATGAAATCCCCAAAAAATGATATATTATAATTCAAATATTAAAAAATTCAAAAATAAAATAATTAAAATAAAAATCTAAATCATGTTTATGACTATGAGTAGATATAGATCTATCATCTACACACTATTAATAAGCCTTTGGTATCACAAATATTCTAACAAGTTACAAATAACAACAATTATTTTTAAGAAATTTTTTTTTAATAAAATCATTTTCAAAATCCTAAATACATAGATCTAGCATAAAAGTATGTAAATCAATCGTTTATACACCATACAATGATCATGAATCATTAAAAGAACATAGTTATGATGAAATCCCCAAAAAATGATATATAATAATTCAAATATCAAAAAATCCGAAAATAAAAAAAAATTAGAAAAAAAAGTTCAAAATCATGTGTATGAATAGATCTAGCATGAAAGTATGTAGATCTAACTTTTAAATGAAGAACACGACACAAATGACAAACTTAATGATTTCTATACTTCATCTAAAAAATAAAAATAAAAACCACATAATAAAATGCTTTGGGTTGATTTTCTCATACCTTAGATAATATTTTCTTCAAAAAATTAATGTGGGATTTGAAAATGTTGAAGAGGGAGTAGGGCTGCTGCTATGGGTGGAGAAGAGAAGAGAAAAAGATGAAAATGGGGAAAAAGTAGCAAAAAATAGGGTTTTGAATCATTTTATATCATCTCGGCCGATATTTTCAAAATATCGGCCGATATTTTGAAAATATCGGCCGAGATATCGGTTCACAGCGAGATCATATCGTATCGGCCGAGATAGCGGGATATTTTGGGGATATTTAACCGATTCTGATATCTCAGCGAGATATCGGATCGGTATCGGCCGATACCGAGTCATATCGGCCGATATGACTCGGCATCGGCCGAGATTTTAAACCATGGTTCCAAACCATCCAATTGGGCACCCATTGAAAAAGTCAGATATGCTAGTATGAAAGATTGTGCCGGAGCCCATTTTCATGAGTGACCCTATCAGATCCACTAGTTAAGTGGGGCATATTTGTACTGTAGCCAGCCAAAAACAAATAGATAGAAAACGAAAAGGGTTTTGTTGTCAACCCTTTGTTTATGCCATTATTTACATATTAAACTCAATAACTAAATCTATGCATAAATTTTATAAAAAACAATCCCAGGAGTACAAGAAATACTCTAAAATTTTAAGAGAAATGATCTCACGTGCAATTGGCATGTCTATTCATCATCAACACACATTACATTGAATTTGCATCAAAATATTTATTTATATAAATTAAACACCAATATCCAACTCATCCTCCAATGGAGATCTTGGTGAGTTGTGCCCTGTGGTTTTTGTTTGAAGGTTAAGATAATGTGTTACCAGGAAGTTGTTTGAGATGGTTGGTTTATCCTGTCTATGAAGATCAGTACACCATTAAGATAGGCAGTTCAGGTGAAGGGGCAGGCAACTATGATTTAGAGGGATAAGTTACTAAATGAGAGAGATCAATGGCCAAAGGTGGAAACATCAGTAGTTATAGACCATGGTGATGATTGAAAAAGGATTGGAATGGTTGTGAGTTGTGACAACTCGGTTCTTGGTGTTGGGTGAAATGGTGAAAATGCCTAGTGATCAACTCAAGTTTGAAGTGGGCATCGGTGGGGGTATCGAGCACACGTGTTGATGTCCATAGGTGAGCATGAATTTAAAAGGTTGTCATTGTTGTGTTGTTGAGAGAGATAGGAGTGATGCTTGTCTTTCTCTTGGTTTGTGCAGTCGAACAGGTAGAAGTAAAAGAAGAGTGACTTGAGAGAGAGAGAGAGAGAGAGAGAGATTTTAGTGCACCTTTGTGTACACAGTTTTCCATGCTACAATAAAATCCATATTTGGTGCAGTCACCTTTCTACAAGGAAAAGTGAAAAAATAATTAACTGAGTTTTCTATGGCTCCATATTTGTGTGTCTGGGTTTTTTATTGGGTGGGTTTTCCGCAGATCATGAAAAAGGTTCTCCCTGGTCTTGGCAATTTGGAGTATAAAAATGTGGCTTTATAAATGGTGGTGGAGGTTTGGGAAGGAAGAGGAGGAGGCACTTGGGAGAAGGGTTATTTTGCTTCTAAGTATGTTGTTGTTTCAATTAGGGACGTGTCAAATGCGGGGGAAAATTTTGTCCAAAGGGATGGGCTTTGAGGCTGTGGATGGGGATGTTAGGGTCCTTTGTGCAGGTTATTTCCTAGGGTCTATAGAGTGGTGTCCAACAAGAAGTCCGTTGTTAGTGATTGTTATGAGGTGAGAGATGGTTGTACTTTGTGGGGCATGTCTTTTAGGAGAAGTCATCGTCCTTCTAACAGGGTCTAGTATGGGGAGTTGACTTTTTTCTAACGTTTTCTTGTGCAAGAACCTTAAGGATTTCAGATTTGGAAGCCTTCCATATCTGGGGAAATTCTTGGCAAAAGCTTTTTACTTGGCCTTGGAGGGAACCATCTTCCTAGAGCTACCTCCTATCTTGCTTGGTTAGGCCTCACTCCTCCACAAGTAGAGGCCTTTTGCTGGTTAGCTTTTTTTTTTTGCTGGTTAGTTATCATTACGAAGGTTTCTACAATGGATAATCTCAAAAGAAGTGTCATTGACTCATATCTCAGACATTTGTGTGATATGTCAGAAGGAGGAGGCTATCAATCACCTTTTTCTTCATTGTGAGGTTGTGGCCGCCGGCCAGTCTTTGGGTCACTTCATTCATAAGTGCAACTGAGTCTTGGTTTGGTGTGTATTTTGGTGGGTGGGTGTGTATTCTATGGAGATTGCTTCTGTTTGCTATGTAGTGATCTATTTGGGAGGAAAGGAATGATAGAATTTTCAAGGGTGCCTCCTCTTCTCCTACAAAGTTGATTGTTAGGGTCACCTCTAGAGTTGTGAAGTACGCTTCGGTTTGAAAGGGGTTTTCCTATTTCAATTTTGATGATATCCTTGGTAATTGGGAAGATTGTACGGGGTGCGGCTCAATTAAGGTGAAGAGATCCATTCTTTGGTCTCCCCCTCCCTTTGGAGTGCTAAAATTCAATGTTGATGGAGCTGCAAGAGGTAAGCCGAGGCTAGCAGGAATTGGAGGTGAGCTTTTCAACAACAAGGGTGAGGTTTTATTTATGTTCTCTAAGCATGTGGGTGTTTGTGACTCTAATGAAACAGAGGTGTTTGCTATTTTGGAAGCTCTTAGTGCTTTGCAAGAAATTTTCTTGGCCACCTTATTGTGGAGACTGATTCTTCAAATGCGATGGATTGGGTGTCTAAACGAAAGCCTAAGCCTTGGAAATTCCAATTCCACTTTAATGAAATCGGGGCTTTATCTTCGGTCATTGATGTTCTATTTCATCATGTGCTTAGATCGGCCAATTCCATGGCAAATGCTTTAGCCAAACAAGGGGTCAATAGGATTTCTCCTTGGGAGGGTCTTATTTTGTAATTGAGGAAAGAACGGGGGTACAATGCTTTTGTACCTCATTTCCTCTTTGTTTTTGATTCTTGTATTTTTGTTTTCCTCCTTTTAAAGAAGTTTTGTTACCAAAAAAAAAAAAAAAAAGAGATGGCCATTATTTTGTATGAAGATTCAAGATTTTGTAGGTCTTTAACGGCAAAGTGCTGGAGAAGATTTTTTTTTTTTTTGCCCTTTTTGGTAAAAGCTAGAGAGATATGTTAATAGTCACTGGTTAAAAGTTGCAGTATAAGTGTCCTTTTGCCTCATCTAGCCTTCCGTCTTGTAAAATTAACAATTCAATCACGGCAGAGGCTAGTTTAGAATGTTTCTCTAACATAGGGGCTACAATAAAAAAATTTGTATGCAAGAGGGGGAAGTTCACAATTAGCCCAAAAGATAAGGGCCTATACAGAGAAACAAAACTCATTGTTAAATGACTAAAATAGCCACTGAAGAGGGCATTTTAGTCATGAGAAAATAATCATAGAATTGCCACATCATCATTGCTCTGACATAGTTTATGTCTATAGATGTGATTGTTTCTAACCATGGACCCAATCCAGACCTGATCAAATATAATCAGGCCCTTGCACAGCCCTGCAAATGGAATGTACACCAGATCATCACTAATAGAGGAAAGGCCAACAACTGATCTGAACTAGCCTAAACCCAAAACCTTCAATAAGAATGAGTTGTAATGTAAAAATAAATACCTCATGTTCATGTTCATGTTCATGCCCATGAGAATGATCACCATGGCCCTCCCACGGGTGGCGCCAGCCCTAGAACATTCAACATAATTCAATACTTGAAGTCTCAGTACTTGAAAAGGAAAAAAGAAAAAAAAAAAAAGAATATAGATACAGGTAGTTTACCAAGACTACAGGACCATCTTGCTTAGCTCTGTACAGAATCCAAAACCTACAAAACAAACGCGCCAAAACTGTAGTATTGTTGGTGATAGAAAACCTGAACTGCATGAAGCATAAATGAGGAACCAATTGAATGATGGTCATCTTATGTGTTTGTGAGTTAAAAAAAAATATGGGTATGAGTAGGACAGATGGTTTTTTCCCAAACTATGTCCAACGTAATGAAAATGATTTTGAGCAGAAGAGGTGTAAAAACTGTATTCAACTGATGCAGTTCTGGAACCCTACATCACCCCAATCCCAAGACGAAACGTGTGGTTATTCATTGAGCAAGAATAACTGATATGCCACAGAATTAAGGAACATCCAAGCGTATCCTAAAAGTGCACACATTAAATTCTCGTTTCCTTTTTCAGATTGAAAAAAAAAAAAAAAAAACCAAAGATATTGTACTACAGAAAAAAGCATGATTAAGGGTGTCACTGGATGTTTAAATTGCAGAGAAAAAATTGATAAAACAAGCAAGTAAGAATGGAGTTCATTTTACCACTAATCACAGTTCGGTATGATTAAAAAAAAAAAAAAAAAGTGGCAGTTGGATATCTCCCAATATCATCTCTTTTTTTTTCAATAAATACATCCTAAAATGAGCACAGGCACAATTTTAGTCAGACCCATTCACTTAAGGGTGTGGGTGTCTGCAAAGATGTGTGCCCAGGATCCTCAAAAAATATAGAGGCAGACTTACTATTTCTGTAGTCTAACATGTGAAATAGGAAGAACTTTCCCCTTTTTATAACAGTAAATTTTATTAAGGAGAAATGAAAGAAGCAGGATCAACCAACAAAGACACAAACAAGAAAAACAAAAATACACGCAGCTAAAAAAGCTAAACATCAAAAGACATGTTTAATTGAAATACTCTTTCCTTAGCAAGACCATCCACCATATAATTTGCAATGTGCAACACATAATTAAAAGTAGCATTCAACTTTCCCTTAGTGGCATGACTGATCACTAGTATTATCAAAACTTTCCTTCTTTTGTTTGTCAAAAGAGACCTCCTGCACGCTGCAAGCGCGCCCGCATGCACATGCACAAACAAATTTCTGTTTTTTTTTTTTTTAATGGTTACTTTCATTGAAAAAGAACGAAGAACAATACAAGAGATGAGTACTGACAGCAAAAGACAGGAAAGTAGGAAAACACAAGATACACTGCATTAGAACCCAAAAAGCAACAAACTAAGGCCCTGCATTAGAGAAGGCCAACTCTTTCCAATGATACACTATTTGTTGTAAGGAATATCCTCTAAAAAACAGGTTAATGAACACCCAGAGAGCCACAAGAAACTTTGATACCTCCACCAATCTGCTTTCGCTAGAAGCTATCCCTTCAAAACAACTTGAGTTCCTTTCCTTCAAATCGTGCAAATCACCACCATAAATGACAACCTCCACATCACCTTACCTCTAAAATCCCCAATAGGGGCCTTCCAAGCCCAGAAGAGCTCAAGGACAGAATTAGGGAGGACCCAATAATAGTCAAACCATCCTACCAATGACATCCAAATAGACTGAGGTGTTTTGCAATTCAACATAAGATGGTCCACGGATTCCTCGTGCCTCAAGCGCATAGGGCAACCATTCACTATAGTTATCCCTCTCCTCCTTGAGAAATACATAGCAGGTATCTTATTCCTGAGAGCCAACCACCCGAAGACTAGCACCCTTGAGGGAGCCTTCAACTCTCAAATGCTGCACACTGCGCTCCTCTCCCCTGGATTGTTTAGAATAGCCTTAAAGAAAGAGGAAACTGAAAAGGATCCATTTTTTGAGGCTTCCCACACCCTGGCATCTTCCCCTCTATCTTGAATATTTATACCATTCAGGAAGAGAATCTCAATGTCCTTCAGGTTTCTTCTAAAACTAGGGCACCAAACCACCTGAGCTCCACTTGCATTCATTTAAAAGCTAACAGTTGCTTCCTTATCCTTCACACACCTAAACAGATTTAGAAATTGAGCACTTAGAGTCCTTTCTTCAGTCCACCAATCTTTCCAAAAGAGGATCCTCTCCCCTGATCCAGTTTGGTATCTAATGTTCTCCATGAAGAGCCTCTTAACCGAGAGGATTCCTTTCCATAATGCAGACGAGTTCAATGGGGCTTCCTGGACATCCCAACCATGTCTTGGAAGATTATATTTCATTTTCAGAACCTGTCTCCAAAGGCCTTCTTTACCATCTCCTATCCTCCACAACCACTTACCCGAAAGGGCTTGATTCATCTGGTTGAGAGGCCTAATTCCCAGGCTTCCTTCTTTCGGTTTACAGATGGAAGCCCAATCTACCAAATGAAGCTTCGTCTGAGCACTTATTCCATACCATAAGAATTTTCTCTGCAGCCTTTCTAATCTCTTAATAATTGAGGCCGGCCATTTAAAGATGGAGAAGTAATAGACTAGCAGGTTCGATAGAACTGATTTGATGAGGGTGACCCGTCCTCCAATAGACAAGTAATTAGCTGTCCATGTAGACAACTTCCTCTCAACCCTTTCCACAACCAGGTTCCACAGTGATTTAGTTACCCGCCCCGAGTACAACAGCATCCCTAAATACAAAGCTGGCACAAACAAATTTCTGTTTTTTTTTTTTTAATAAAAAACTTTAAGCAGTGGATTTATGGAATATGGATTGTATGAACTATATACTAGCTTGGCAGCTTTTGTTTAGTTTGTTGACTTATTTTTTTGAAGGATTTTATATGTTGGAAAATGCATTTTGTTAATACTGCTGCGTCTCAAATACATCAAGTAAAAGAATGCATATACATCAATATCTATTTTGCTATTAATCTTTCAAATCAAGCCTATCAGAATTTTCCATGCCTTGTGCCTTCAGGTCTAGCAGGCCTTGGCACTTTGGGTGAGGCATTTCGCTTTGACTGCTTCGGGTAAAGTTATATATAATCCTCACCTTTCGAGTTGCAAAAATTCATACATTGTGATGCTAGCAGTATAATTCTTAATACTATATAATCTTTTGTTGTGCATTCATCTTCACCAACAGAAATATGCTGCTATTTACTCTACTAAGATACTTCAAAATAGGTAACGTATCATGTCTGATACTTTATATCTTATCTGTGAAACCCGTATCCCCATCGTATCAATCCCGTCTGTGGGCATCATGAATTGATTGTCCATGCTGCTGATGAGAAATACTGAAGACATCTGCCTCCACATCAGCAACACAAGGAATAGTGACCCTCTGGAAATGTCCAGGAGGGTTCAAAAGTCCATTCAAGGTGGCCAAGGAAAATGGTAAATTGCAAACAGTTCGACATCCATAGTTCGACTTTCCCCAACCCAAAATGCCCAAACACTGATCTTCATAAACCGCGCCCATAACTTATGTTCATGCATAAATCAGGATTCACACTGTTACTTCGTTCTTTGCCATAACCAATTAAACAGGTAATTAGAGTTCTTAGTATCCAATCTTCGAGAAAACAACAAGCTTTGGATTGTGATTGTGATAAATCCATCCAAACGTGCAACTCCATTAGAGTGGGCATTCAAACTTACAGAAATCCGGGGTAGTTGGACCCAAAGGCATCTAGGGTTTTGGTGAGGAGAAAGAGGGAAAAGGGGGATGAATGCTTTACCACATGACGGCGCACAGGCCTTTGCCGGTGATTGAATGCCATCGCTTAGGCTGATGAATAGTCATTCCTTTGTATGTCGTGCCAGTCCCATGTCCATGCCCTCCTCCCATCTCTTCTCAGTTCTCTCTCTTTCTTTCTCCCTCTTAGACAGCCTCAGATGAGATTACAACAACGTTTGGTTGGCTGGAAAGAAAAAACAAAGCCCTTTTCTTCATGCCTCTAATATTCTCCTTTGCCCTTGATATCAAGGGCCTGGCTCATTGGTTGAGGGGATGGACCAATTTGGTGGGGCAGTTGGAGCATGTCTAAGTTGGAATGGGAAGGGGTTGGATCATCTGAGTCACATGGATCCTATCAACACCCAAATAACAAAAATTGTCAAGTCTTAATCCTCGGACCCGTACATACACTCTAAAACAAATTAAGTCATTGGACAAAGTCATCAAGTTTGGACCCGGCCCAGGCCTAGTTTCAACTTGAGTCCTGTAAATTTGAGTGGTTGGAGGATTGTTTGATGTTTGTTTAGGGTACCCACGCCCGTAGGTCTTTGATCCAACAGGATTAACTTCCCAGGAGGCACCCATTAAACCCATACAAATGCGCACTAGATATATTTAAGACAGGTTTCAAACGTTAAGACATGGGAGCAAACCCACGTCTTATGCCAAGGAAGTCCCAAGTTGGTTTCTGTTGTTGTTGTTGTTATTTGTATTTCCTTGTTTTTAATGAAGGTTAATATTCAGATGAGAACTATTCTCACATATTATATGAGAACTTTTTTGTGGGGCCCACGTTTGGGGATAGGATAAGGGAGATGAAAAGATCTATGTGAGACCACCCCAAATCCATACCCATAATCCCTTCATCAGTGGCCCACAAGTTTAATGGCTTCATATTTAAAAAAAAAAACATTCAACCATCGATACAACAGTTCAGTCCATTTGGATGTATGCCAATCCTTGGAATTAGTGACTATCAAGGGGTTCCCTATTGATTGTTAGGTTTGGATGGGTTGCTAGTTGGGCCCCGCAAAAAAGTTCTCATATAATAGGTGAGAACTAGTTCTTACTTAATATTTCCCTTTAATGAAAATCCGCTTCTACAAAATATATATATATATATTTAAAAAGAAAATTGAGTCTCATTGAGAGAAAAGAGAGAGGGCAAGGGAAAATTGTTGAGAAATTTTCAACATAGTACCTTATGAAATTGAGTCCTTGTCTTTAAATCTTAGATTTTCTGTATGGTTTTTTACTATTTAAATATGCCTTCCGAACCATTTGTATTTTTATTAACAATTTTGATACCTTCATGATGTCATGGTTCAACCGGAATGAACCCCCCACCGATTAGACCAAGGTTTGTATGAACCTGGCCTTCACTTGGTTGGATGGCTCATCAAAATTCTAAACATGACAATACATATTGATGTGCCAAGTGTAAGCAAATTTCCTTTTGAGCTAAGAAAATGAAATAATAATAGTATGTATTGACCTCTATTATAAATATCAGCCTCATTGAGGGCTCTGATGTGAATCAAGCTTCATTCTGATATTTACTAAAAGATTCTTGGAAAACAAGTACATTAGTTAAAAATAAATTTGGGAAGGTCTATTTTCTTGCTCTGTATTGAATTCCTAAAACTTCATAGTAAATCAAGTTCAAATGAAAGAATATTAAAAAGGTGAAGACTATAGAATATACGGTAGAGCTGTAGATGTGGTCCTCATTTTATAAGGATAACTATTTACTAGGCTAATGGGCTGATGGCCCGTAAAATTTCCAACATAAAAGGAGATTATTTGAAGGATTATTGGAAAGGTGAGGTGTAAAAGGATGAGAAAGAAGTGGTGAAGGATACAATGTAGCAATTTGTATGCAAGCCTGACTTCCCGAGGATTTGAATTATTTGGGTGGTGGTTGGCATTGACTTCTCACCTCCTCTTAATTCATTTTCCATTTTAGAAATAAGTCTTACAATTCCCATGTATTCAATTACATGGAACAAACAGGTGTTCATTAAATTAGAGGCTCTCTCAGGTTGCAGACTCTGTAGTGTCAAGCACTGAAGATTTATCATTAACTCTTTCTCCAAGTTCAATTATCACACATAAGCATCTCCAAATCTTCTTGGTTAGAAACATTAGTTACAATCAATGCAAAAGTTTTTTTTTTTTTTTTAAAAAGAAGCACTGTACTTGGGATTTCCAAGGAAGAGTAATGCTACTTGTCCCGGGACATGAGTCCCGGGACAAGTAGACTTTTTGTTCCAAGGAATACAGCCGCCCTTCAAAATTACACTTGCTCTTGCATCCACTAAAATTTCCAACCGAGGGTCAAAAAAAAAAAAAAAAAAGAGAAAGGGCAATCCCCATTACAAAACCATGGTCTTTTTCCCCTGATTGTATGCATGGTACAGAGGGAAAAATGAAGTGAGGGCAGTCCCTCTACAAGTGGTGATGGAAACAAGGGCTTTCTCCACTTCACCAGGAGGATTTCTCTTCAGCAATGAGACAATGTAGTCCATTAGATCTTCCTCACATGGCACTTTGAGAGGCCCATGAACCATAGAACCAAACTCCTCTTCAGCCATCTCCAAAAGCACCCTAAATATGGGATGATTCAAATAGCACAGTGGCACAACAAACCTTTTGCCTTCTTTGGTGTAAACCACGAAGTGCCCCTTGCTTCTCCTCCTCCCCATTGCTGCTAATCTCTGCCATTTCTTTATCATCTCACTAAGTTGCTTGGAGTTCATGACGTCTTTTAACCTCTGGTAGTGGGTTAGGAGTTTGATTGAAGTAGAGATATGAAATGGGTTTGTGTTGAGATGGGTGGGTTGGATGGTGGGGTTGTAATCATTTTATAGGAATGGTAAGAGGAGAAAAGGTGTATGGGGTGCTCCATATGGGGGAGATATGTGGTGTGTGGAGGTAATACAGTGGCATGTGATGTTGGATCTTTTGTAACTGAAGTATGAAAGCAAAAACATGATTTCCGACATGAAAGCAAAAGCTTTGTTTTAGAATCTATAACTCTGTGGCTACAAGCTATAGAGAAGTGTGCGTGCCTAAAAATTACAGACTTGGTTTAGGGGGGTGATGAAGATTATGGAGATGCTGTTTAACTTATTGGGAACGCTGCTGATGGCCTGGAACCTGAAAGGGAGAAGAAAACAGAGGTCAGGGCCCTGGGCTGCTGCCAGCTGAAGGTACTCTGACGCCTGAGTTAGTGCAGTCACTGAACTAGGGTGAAGTGGGGAAGAAGGTTGTAGCAAAAATGGCAGTGTATGCTCTATCTTGCGTACCTGTTCATGGCTTACCATGCAAGTATATATAGAAGAGAATTGAAGGTTCTATAGTGGAGGTAGGTGAGGATGCTTGTCCCATCAGGCCATATCTTGGATCCTTAGTAGGGGTAGGTGAGGATACTTGTCCCATCGGATGTCTCCTCAAATCCCTTACATAAATGTGGATGTGATCTGCTGATAGGAAGGAGCTCTTATCAATGATCGGCTGCCACCCTATCTGTCAGGGGCTTCCTGTAAGGTGGCAGTCCCATCTCATAATGGGTATTAGACGCCCAGTGTTCACCTCGGTCGATAGGCCGAATTGGAGAAGGCACTGAGGTCGGCTAATCCTGAAGTCAGACAAGGATGTCGACGCAAGAGGCTGAGTTCGGGAGGATGTGGTCAGTACCTTTACCGAAAACAATCTTACCTCGATGCCAGCTGGCAAGTTGCCGTGCTGGATAAATGAAATGAGGCGTTCCATGCTTGGTGCAGTCACCGAAGTCAGGGGTAACCTCGGTTTCGGTGAAAACACCCCACACAAGAAGGATTGATGTTGAAAGTGAAGGTGAGATTGGTGACCTTTGTGCGTATTTATTTCCCAGTAGATATCCCAAAACAATCTTACGATTTTCGTTTGGGGAAGGGTTGGGGGGAGGTTTGCTGAGTGGTTAGAAACTACATGAAATCCCAACTTTTAACCCTTGAGTGTGGCTATACCAAAATGCTTGAAATTAATAGGGCTCCGTAGATGCAAGCAGATTGAATAGCCATGTGTGTGTGACCCATGAAATGTAGATGCAAGCAGCCCCACCATAGAAAGAGTGTTTGTTAGATTAATTATCAATTAAAAAAAAAAGTCATGTTTATACTATATATTATTAGCCATGCAATCAACATACATAAAAATGGAAAGTGAATGTGGAGTAGTGATCAATTCCAGCTCATTGTATTTGATTGGTTGGTTGAAATGTTCGATGAGAACCATGCATCCTTAATAAAAAGCTATTTCACCAAACATAATTCTATCATCCTAGTGGGTTCTACCTAAATTCAAGGCATCCTGTACTAAACTATTGTTATGGTTGTTACTACTCTAGGACTTTTGAGTTTTCAATGGATAAACAGGATAGAATCAAAATTCTCTATGGTAAAACTAGCAGGATATTTGTTTTCTTGCTTTGACAAAAATTAAGTTATAATGGAAATAATAAGGATAGATCTAAGGAAGTGCAACTTAATGAAAATTTTGACTAAGATAGATTGAGATTGTGGAAGAAAAATCATGTAACCAAACCAATAGAATTGGGATAAGGTTTTGATGTTGAAGAGGGTGGTGGCAAAAATTTGGGTCATGGAGCTTGTTCTAGAGCCTTTGAGACTTAGAACACAAAAGGTCAAAGGGTGGAACTGTAGTGCAGCATGGTTCTTCCCTTTAAATAGATCGGCCTCTGTTTTTAATTTAATTCGAGTGCCAACTTGAAGGATCAGAATGACAGAATCCCAATTCTAATGGGGCGTTTTTGTCATTGGAAAAAAAAAAAAGACTAATCCAATTCTATGTTCGATCGAAAAATTCACACTACTCTAATATTTCTTTTAACCCCAAGGGATTAGAAGAGTGGTCAAGACCACGGTTCCTCCCTCTTCCGGAGCTAGAGGTATTGGTATAAACCCCCGATTCCCCATTCTTCATAAATAAAAGGTTATGTCCATTAGCGCTACCACCTTAGGGCCACATTGGGTGTTTACCCGGCTTTCCTCTGGGCCTGAAGGGATTAGTCCAGCGAAGAAGGTTTAGAACCCTCCGATAACAAAAAAAAAAATACCTCGAATATTTCTTCCTAAATATTTAAGAGGATTTGGATCCTCTCTAGTACAGAACCACCAATGGGATAGACCACATTAGTTCCATATGATTAACTCAATTATGCTCTCTTCATCCAAGAAAATAAAATGGATTGCGTTATCATTTCATGAACAATAATAACACATGAACAATTTCAACGGTTGATTGTAACTAGAAATTAAGGTGGAGCAAGTAAAATGGAGAGTGATTGAGTGAATGGGGCACATGGGATTGTTACACTAGAAAAAATTTTGTTGAATCGATTCAGACTCCCATATGACAGGTCGCTCGCGTAATAGGCAAGTACAGATTTCTGTCCACAGAGAGAAAAATCACGAGTGGGGGGCACAAGTGTGACCATCAGGACCAACAAAAGCAAAACGGCCTTAACAACGACACATCTACAAGTGGACAAGTTGAAGTACTTGGCAAGAATCCCATAACTGCTAACTAGAGACCCCAGTGAATTATTTTCAAGAGAGCCCCAACCAGCCACCGTCTATCTTAACCTACCTTGAGTGGTTGTCATCATTGCAAGTCCTGTATAAAGAAATATTGAAAATAGGCCTAATGTTTATAAAAAATATATATATATATATATATTTTTAAAATTATTTTCATTTTCAAAAATACATATTTCCCAAACATTATTCCAATGAAAACCCTGACTTGAAATCATCACATTATTATTCCAATCATATTATTAGACAATTGCAACATTCATAGTGAGATGATTGCAAAACAAAATCCAAACATGCCCACCTTCTAAAGGGCCTTCCTAGCATTCAACCAACACATGGTTTTGCATCTATACCACCAAACCTGAGATGAGATGAATGTATAACAAAACTCATGAATGGACACCTAAAAAGTCATCTTTACATCCAAATCAGCACCTGGTTCTGCATTTATAACATTACCCCTACTAAGATTACTGTTAATAAAAAACTTCACATCTCAACAGTATCTGAGCCAGACTATTAATCAAATGACCTTGATGAATAGCCAAGATCTATTCTTACCTCTGATACCATGATACCCCATGATCAGATTTTTTTTTTTTTTGGTGCACATGATCTCAGCTAATTTCATGTATCATCCAAATTGTTTTTCTAATGGCTAAGAGTACAAAACTTTGCCCGAGGATCATTGGTGCGGCCAACATTGGCACACAGCATACCTTTAAAATGAACTAGTGTGTGCTTTTTCCCTTTCTGTCAAATTTTCTGTCATTTACATAATCAGTAGAGGCAAGACCAGAATCAGAACATGACACCATAGCAAAGTCAATCCAAACCGTCAACCGTGGACACTGTTTCTCTTTCTATAATTACTTCTCCAGTTCAAGGAAAAATCATAGGAGATTAAAGCTGCTAACTGATGTTTGGCCCTTCATAGAGGACTTGACTTAATAGCAAAGTCATTCTTCTGTGGAATACAGTAGAACACTCACTAACTAACCAATGAGCAGAGCTACCCTCACAAATCCAATCAGCTTGCTCACACTGCCCTTGACACTGACTGGCTTGAACTTCACTTCAATTGGAGTCAGGCACACCATAGGAGCTATCACTTCTAGAACAAGAAATAAATAACTGTCTGCCATTTTTTTCCCAGCTAGTTTTAGAGAAAACCATCAATCAAACTCTTTAATTAACTTCATCAGCGTAAATACATATGCCATAAGAAAGTAGAGAAAAATAATGGGTAACAAGAAATACTCAGGACTGTCTCTGCACCACAATAATGATGGGGCACCTCTTTCTTTTCTTTTCTCTCTTCTTCTTGTCCCCCCTTTTGCTATAGGAAGGACTTGAACTCGTGCTCTCTCGCCTGTGGCCGTAAGATAAGTGTTTGGTGTTCCGAACCAGAGAAGCTGCTACATCCTGGAACGAGAGGCGTCAATTTCAGGAGCTGCAACTTGCATCAGGTTTTACATTGACAAGGGCAGTAGCATTCTCCGCTTCCTTTTCCGAGCTAGTCTTACTTGCTTCATTATTTTCAAGCACACAAGCAAAAGGATTGTAATGCATATTAAGACAAATGCCAACCGCTTGTACCTTAAATATAAAGAAATTGCTGAAAAAACCAAGGAAGCAAGAATGAGGATCTCCCATATGACGGAGATAACAACATCCACCCTGCATTCAGAAGAATAAAGGAGGCATAAGATTGGATTTGCACCATTCTACTAAAAAACTTGGGCTACAATTCCTTTTAAAATTTTGCTTCTCCTATCAATATGAAGTCCTGCACCAAGCAAAGGGAAACATTTGTTTTAAATGGTACAATGTTGAAAATGCATAAGATGCCCTTGCATAAGGCTGAAGCCATGGCACTAGAAAGAGAGAAATAATGAGGTCCAGCTCTACAGCAAATATATAGTATGTGTTCACATGTTACTTACACAACAACGGTTCAGTTATCCATTAATTTGGACATTTCATAGGAAAGATATCCTAATTCCCAAAACAGTGTCCCAAATTAAAGATCTCAGTCATCCACTCTTTGGTTATTATTCTCAGTCACTGCCACTGATTTATTTTAAGAAGTCCAGTTAAAAAATTGATTGAAGAGTAAGGGTCTAACAATTTAAGGGCTCACAATTCGTACATTGGGGCCCACCAGATCAATGGTGTACATGAGAGAAGCACAGGAAACTGTAAAAATGGTGCAAAGTAGAACCCTGTGCCTCTTGGAACTGAACTGAGCATATCCCAATATCAACATATTACCTCATACTTCAACGAGATAAACATGTTCAAATTTAGTTTACCACAGTTGGCATCACCAATCCCTTGAGCATGAGGATCGCCCCAAATTAAGATGCATAAATTAGAACAATCGAGAAGCATTCAATTAAACCCAGGAAAATCATAGTGCCACAACAAAGTGAACTTATGAAATAACGATGCTTACAATGTTGTATAAACAAAGAACCTAACAAGACACTACCAACCAACTAATGCGTGACACTATAGATCACACAGCATGTGCTACAAGAAAAAGCATCCACGTGTTGCACACAAGAAGACATGCAAGGTACATGTAGCATGAGGCATATGGTGACATAAAGGAGTATACGAACAATTTTCTATAAACGAACAATTTTCTATAATAAAGAAATCTTCATCACAAACATTTTCCGAGAAAAGACCAGCATTAGTGCAACTGCAACCACAACAATCAGAATCGTGTCAAATTAACATGCCTAAACATGAAATTATGGCTCAACTATGAACCTGATATTGTTCAATAATTTAGCAGCACATGGCATGTGCTTCAAAGCATGCATCCAGGTGAATCAAACAGAAGAAACAATATAGCTCACATATGGCACATCATCACTGAAGAAGGATGTTGGAAAAGGGTCCTTTTTTTCCTGAATGATCAATGATTGTTGGAGCAATCATTATTTGTTCAAGTATTTCCATCACTGTTTGTATTTTTAACAGGAAGATGAAACCAAAATTTTCCTAACCAAAGATTAAACTGTATAAAGCATTAATCTCTGTTCACTGGATATAGATTAGAGAAATAACAAAACAACACCCATTGTACAACGGACATATATAATGGCTATATTCATCAAGATGACAAGTTCAGGCTGTTCAGCCCATTATTATTCATACACCAATCACAAAAATCATTAGAACTTCAAATAAAGTATCATCCCCAATCCCCATGTATAACTTTAACACATTTGTTCGATTGCAAATTGGCCCTAGCTAGATGGATAAGGCTTCAATGATAATGATGATATTTGTTCCATCTCAAGTCCATCTACATGTGTTGATTGGGTCCCTTTCCCGTTTGAATTTTCCTTTTGTTCGGTCAGACAGCATTTTGATTTCATGATTTTTTTTCCCTTTATATGGTAAATAATCAAGATCTGTTTTTATGCATAGGTTAAACAAATGATCTAACTAAAACCCAATGAGAAAATACAGATTGCAGTCCATTAGAAACCAGATCAGGTTTTTTATAGGATCATCTTGTGATATACATTAATGGGATAAAAGGGATTGGATATCCTGAGATAATGCCATCTGCATTGTGAAAGCTAATTCCCTGCCAACTTCTGCCTTTATTTGAAAAAAAGAAAAGAAAAATAGCCTTCTGCTTATCAAAGCTTCTTCCCTGATATTTTGCTTTCTTTAAGAATGTTTCATTTTTATTTGCAAAAGGTAATGAGCTTACAGTTCCGCTGAGGGAGTGCTTACCTTTAATTCAATAGATGACTCTAGTCATCACAAGATAAACAAGATCCAAAAAAATGAGAAGACACCAAAAGACAATCAGGAAAAGTTCCTGTGCAAGTTTACTCTTGGAGACGAGAACGTGAGACCATTATTTTCATCAGATCTTACATCAAGGAAAGCCCTTGTCTCAAGTTCTTCCACTAGGTAACTTATCTGTTGATGATCCTATCGATTCTAGTCTTGCTCTTCCAATTGCACTTTGCAAAGGATAGCTCTCATAGCAGATGATGTGGCAAGATCAAGGTCCTTGCCAAACCTCTATCACAAGATCAAGGTTCTTGGTAAAACCTCTACAAAGCATATGCCCTATTGCAACATTAAGGTGCAGATGGAAAGTCTACTTTTTGGGTCTATTTTGACCTAAAACTAATTCAAATAGATGTTCGAGTGCTCTCGATGGTTTAGCAAAGTTTACGTGAATGTCTAATTCAATCAGCTTTAAGACCTTTTGCCTCTACTTCAAAAAGTAACAAAAAGGTAAAACCTTTTCAAATGGAAATAAATGTCTAAAGCAATTAGACACTTTGCTTTTTCTTTGACTAGTTTGCCTATATAGCTTTTTAATGTGACAAGTTTACCTATACTACGTTTACTATATGACAACTTGGTCAATATAACTTTTACAATATCACAAGTCTGCTCTTCCTAATTGAATGAGATATGCCAAATGGTCTATTTGCTAAATGGTCTAATTAAAAAAGCTCTATTTCAAACAAATCTATTTGAATCAGCTCTATTTCAATCAAATCAGACTTGCCAGACAGGCCAAAATGCTTTTGCAAAGCCTTTGTAAGGCTCACCATCCCAAAGCAAGTCTTAGAAGCACAAACAAGGATATTTTGGCTAAACAAAGAGTCATGCACCAAAAGGATCACATTTTGAAGTACTGTCATTGCATCTGAATTACCACCGTTGGGCGTCGGTAAATAGTTAGTTGTTTCTATTCAAGGTTACATGATAGGTTTAGCCGGCCTTGTACACTTGATGAACAGGTAGGTGAGATCAAGAAGAATATTTCGGCCCTTGCCCTTCTTATTGTGTTTTTTTACAATATACATCTCTTATATTTTACAGAAACTTCTTTATGATGAAGTCATTCTTTAATGGATTTTAATGAAATCATTACCATTTAGAAAATAACGTAGATTGATATTTGATCCAAGTGGACCACAATTGAACTCAAGGACAAGTTCTTTTGATCTAGGCAGAATGATAAAGATCTGAAGCTTGGAGGTGCCCAATTAAAAAGGCGCACAATAGATCCATGGACCAGGCCCAATACCCAATAATGGACTAGGCCCACGACCAAGCTACGGGCCAAGCCCACAACCAAGCCATGGGCCAGGCTCGCAGCAAAGCAATGAGATCTATTTGATCCACACCTCATAGGACATTGACCCCTTTATTTGCTTCTTTTTGTAGTCCATCAAAGAATCTATTAAGCATCTTTCTTATTAGGAGTCGAGAATAATAATTTGGTTTAAGGTCCATTTTTTTCCTATTGATTAACAATCCACTTATAGAAAGTGGAACCTGTCTCATGCGTCTAATGCATCTAGATTTGTAAGTCACGTTGCAATTGTGTATAACACCAAAATATTTCATCATTCTGCCAATCTATTGTATAACACCATAAATGAAGAGAACCTCAACACACTACTTTGATATTCTACAGGACCTAAACAATACAACTGCAACCCAAAGTCGTGATGTGTACAAGATGTTTCAGGAAGACAACCATTCTACAATGTGAAACTGAGAGGAACTAGACACCATATGGAAGGAAATAATATAGAGATTTAACCAGGCAAATGGATCAAAAAAAGAAGTTACTACAAAAATGAATGGAAAATAAATAAATAAATAAGAACAAGTTGTAGGAGCCAAGATCATTCTCTCACCAAGACGTTCACAGAAACGAACCTACCACAGAGTAGCATGTTCTACATTATGCTGAGATATATATACCAATATGTGTATTTATTTGACTCTTAATACCCATGAAATAATTGCTAGCTTAAACAATAACAAAAATCATGTAATAAAATGCAAATTAAGTAGAATGTTCCATGCAGCAGCATGTCATTAGTAACAATGTTTGCCACAACATCATACCAATGAACCAATCCCCTAGGCATGCATAAGTGTGCCTTGATCAAAGTTATCAGGTCCATAGTTCCATTCCGTTTCGATTGAGTTTGCAGTTTGTGATTCCAGAAATCCAAATTCACTCAGTCTGGTAGTAAGTTAAGTTGTGCAACAATTCACTGAGTCGCACACTCCGATTCATTCAATTCATCATGGCATCAATTCATGTTACTCACCAGCAAAGGCATAACAGACATATTTTTTTCCCCTTCAAATAGTCTGGGCTTCAGACTCATCACCTCTGTCCATCTTTGAGTTTTCAGTGACTTCAGGGAAGTTATTTGATAACTTCTTATTTAATCAGATATGCGGAAAACCGTAACTAATAGAGCAATAGAAAGTTGCTAATCCATGGAACGGTCATCATCATCAAAACCTTAACCAATCTATCTAGAGTCAGCTTCCTGAGTCCTACACGTCCACTCCACACCCTATTTAAAACCATGTTCTCAGTAGCTCCACAATACACCTTGTCATTCCTCACTCCCCTAATAAAGGGCAGTTTGTGACAACATGTTAAAACCCAACAATATAATGAAATCCTAATTCCAACTTTAAAGTCCAGAATCCTTAACATCATGAAGCAAAATTTCGATTCCTATGAAGAAAAAAAATGAATGAATTCAATGTCATCAAATCCCAAATTTCCAGTTTCCAATAATTAAACCTAAAAAAACCAACATGCTACACAAGCAGAAAAGACCCCAACTTTCAATCACAAAAGGCGCACTTTAATGCAAATTAGCAACTGATTCAACAAAACTGGAGATGAAATCCCAAGATGTAAAAACTAGAGAATCAACATGCGACACAAGCAAAAAACACCCTAATTCCCAATCAGCAAAAAAGCATAATATTACACGCATAGGTGACCAATTAAGCGCAATTGGAGAAGAAATTATGACAAATGACAAGAACCCTAATTGGGTGATTTGGGGGGGTTGGTTTAGGTGGGTACCTCGAACTAGAAGTGAGATTGGCTGTGGAAGATAAGAAAGAAACAGATGCCCAGTCGTACTTGGATCGAATCTGGTACTCCCTCAGCTGTTCTGCCAGATTCGAGCGCGTTATCATCTTTCCTTCTCTTCTCTCTCTCTCTCTCTCTCTCTCTCTCTCTCTCTCTTTCTTCTGTATCTGTTTCTCTCTTGCTTGAAATTGAAAAGGACTATTCCATGAGAGGAGCAATAACAACAGAAATCAAAATAGCAGAGAGGAAGAAGAGGAAGGGAAGGAGTCTTGATTTGAAATTTCAAAGTTGCTGGGGTGGGTTTATGGGAGATATGTTAGTTGGGTAAAGGGTTACTAGTTCTACAGGTCATCATAAGTTGGACTTTGGGATATGGGATGGAATAAAGAGAGGAGTTTTTGACAAACAAGTTGAAAATTTTTTTTGGGGGGTGTTTTGTAATTTTGGCAGAATCACAAATCAGGTTGATGCTAATCATTGGTTGGAATTTTATTTTATTTTTTTGCTATGGTATTATTTTTTTTTGAAGAATAAGTTAAATTTGAAGAATATAGTAGGGGGCTAAATTCATCCCTCCAGGTCTAGAGGGAAGCCCCCTATAGTATTAGTATGGTAGTACAATTTCGAACCTATAATTTTCAGACGCAAACCGTGATCCTAAGCCAACAAAGCTAGCTTTTGGGGTTCAATGGTTAGAAATTGGAATAGGCAACATAAGATGGCAAGTACCTTTTAATAATGTTATATCTTTTTCATTTTATGATGTTAAAATATCAAAATAATATTATATATAGGTTGGTTTTGTAGATTATATATAGTCTACTATAAATTGGTCATAAACAAGGAGGAATGGCTTGGGACAGCTAAAGTCTAAACCTACATTGAATTTGATGAAACAACTAACAAACCATCCTAAGGAAGGTGAGACACTTGTTTATCCAAGTCCATTGCTATGACTAAGCTAAGGTTGCAACTTGGGCCGGGCCAAAGCCCTGCATGGCTTCATTAACTCGATAAAGGTGAGTTTTTGGTTGAGCATGTTTGGGTTGGGCTCTAGGTTTAGACAAGGTCGCGTTGAGTAACAAATGAAGACTCTGTAGATTTGAGGATTCCTCGTAACACTGATAGCTGTGCAGAGCTTTCTTGAGAATTTGGCTGCAAAATATATCCTTTGAAATCTACATGGTATTTGGGTTTATTTTGGGCTTGGGACTCTATTACCAAATTTTGCTCTATGCACATATATAAAAGGGATATATTCCTGTGAACATGAGTACTATGAGAGGCAGCTGGATGGGCTCCACTTAGGGCGCCATTGATGGTGGCTCATAGGGGACGGAAAGATCCTAATGGATAGTGTCTGGATATCAAATTTTGGATCAATCTCATCCCTCGAACTCCTTGATCCATGGCCAATAAATTTAACATCTTTAATTTTAAAAAAATAACCCTCACTCCAGCAATCCAGTCCATGTGGTAGGTGCGAACCCTGAGGGTGAGTATCGAGGATCTCATGTATGTGAACGATTTGGATGGATTAAGAGGTGGACCCATTAGAGTTTTTTTTTTTACAGAGAGGTCTCATAACAGAAGTTCTCACAGGAAGATTTGCCCAATTAAATTACATGAATACATAATAGATTCTTTGTTTGACAATGGAAACTCGCCACTTGGAAACCAAATTCTCTATCCATGTGTCATTTGATTAGCAGATTCTAGGACTATAATTAACTTCTAATTTGCACTTATTTTTAATGCACTGGCTTGCTACCTTTTCCTTCCAATACAACAATAATTAAATAATAAAAAGTCAAGCTTCAGTAGGGGAGCATCTCATGCATGCTCGAATAGGTTTAGGGCCAATAAGCATGTCCTAAATCAAGACCCATGCATAACCATCAGTATAGCAGGCCCACAACCCGCATTAAGGGCTGTTGACCTTATAATTTACATACCACTTTCACATGTGCAGGGTTTACAAAATCTTCTTAATCTTCTTCTTTCTTTTTTTTTTTATTTTAATTATATTAAGGGCTTGTTTTGTTAGATGAATTTTGAGAATTTTTACCTTGGGAGAATTATGAATTCTCCAATTGTAGTCCGCCAAGTGGTTTAAAATGTTGAAGAATAGTCTAGCATTACAGTCCAACATTAAAGAAACTGGAATTCTTAGAATCCAAAGGCCAAAATTGACTTGTCAAGAGAAATTTTTTTTTTTAGAGACTTGTCAAGAGGCTGGTATTTAGAGTAACTCCAAATGCTCTCCGAACATTACTTGACACTAGCATAAAAAAATTTTAGAACTTGCAATTCTCTAATAAAACACATCCAAACAAAGAAGCACTAAGACTTTTTATATCTCACGAATCAAAGTGAGCAAATGAACCTTTATTAAAATTAGAAATGGGGCTGTTTTGGGATTGGAAAATTTTATTTAGGGTCTTGATCTTGTGTAACAAAAAATACGGTGCAATGATAGTGCGGGCCCACCTGGGGCATGTGACAATTTGAGTTTTCATCAGCACTATTTCTAACTTGGATGCAAAAGTGTTATGCATGGCCACCAGTCAATAGTGACTTCTTAAAGTGAAGAACCATCCCCTAGGCATGTTTGCAGTACCAAAGTGTCAATACCACTCAACTATGTATGTGTTGGCACATCTTAAACTAAATCAGGATCTTTTGAGGATTTCGGCCAAAGATGACACGGCTAACCGTAATTTGTCCACTCATTATCGCCATAGGGTAAACCCTCATAGGATCTAGACTCCTTGCACTTGATTTAGAATCCCTTACATAACAAAGCTTTGGATATATTCTTAACTTAAGAATTAAAAAATGCCATCAAATTCTATTATAGGAAATCTTATATGATAATTTTTGAAAAGCAATTGTGATTTCATATTTGAAAACATCAAAAGACCCTTTGGGAGTTTTTTTATAAACGGCAAAGGCTCCTATGCTTATTGCTCACACCACTTCGATCATATTATAATTCATCCGAATGAATTGGATCATTGGATCAAGTCTCATTTATTTATTTATTTATTTTTGGGTATAACACCATCAATCTAAAATTTTGGGTTAAAAGCAACATGGCTCCACATGGGCTCAAACTTCAAATTCAATGGTCCATCATCTTCTCATTTTTTGGCATCTAGATTATAAAGACCCTTCCATTTCGCTCCTGTTTCTAAAGTCACAGCCCTCCCGCGCGACGATGGATCCCTTCGAACACATAACGCGCCAATGTCAGATATCGTCTTCCCAAGAGCAGATCCTTCGCGATCTTATACTCTCCATCGATTCTCAAGAAGATCGTCTCAACATTCTCTCCAATGATGATGAAGAAGGAGAAGAACCCAACCCTCACGGCCCCAATCTCTTCTCACTTCCCACCCCAATCATCATCTGCTCCCCTCCAGACACCGCCCCATCAAACGAAGAACAACAATCCCATGTTCGACGAAATTCCCCAGAGAACAGAGCAGGATTCGATGGCTCAAACAACACCCAGAAATCTGAACCCACTAAGATAAAACCGTCAGAATTGGACAAAGACCCAACGATCTGTGACCCACCACATGCTCGACGAAATTCCCCAGAGACCACAACAAGCTTGGATGACGCAAATGACACCCAGAAATCTGAACCTACCAAGGTCAAACATCCGGAGCTGGAGAAAGACCCAGTGATCTGGGAAAGCACGACGAACAGGTGCAGCACTCTGAAAGAGCAGTCTTCAATGGAGACGAATCTGGGGCTTTTGGGGCCTTCTATGGAGAAAGCCTGTATTTGCGACGGAATGGATATTGGGTTCGCTGAGAAACTCGTAGAGGAGTTAGGGTTTTTGAAGGAGAAGGGAGATTGTTCTCGTAAAGACAATGGCGTCGGTGGTGAGAATGGCGAAAATACAAAGAAGTCGAAGTGGGGTTCCTCAGTTGAATCTGAAATCTGTGAGGAAGCTGATGATGGTGGTAATGCTGTTAGTGTTTCTCGGGTTTTTGGGACATTGGCGGGGAGCGTGTGTGGAGAAGGGAATGCAGAAAAACATGTTGGGTCTTTGAGAAAATCTCCAGCAACATCTGAAAATGCCGGGGGGTTGCGGAGACTGCCACCTTGGATTCGAAATCAATCAAAAGAGAAAGAGGGAAGAAGTTCTGGTAGAGGTGACATGGCATTGGAGAAATCGATTCTAGCCAAGCTCATGGAGGTTGCAAGTGCATTGTCCAAGGAAAGAGAGCAGGGGACTGGAGATGTAGATATTTTGCAAGCAGCTGAGCAGGCAGGGTACAAATTCCCTCGCCCGCGATGGTGGCCACCTGAGGATGAGTTCCATTAGTACTACGTTGTCCAAGGAAAGAGAGCAGGGGACTCGAGATGTAGATATTTTTCAAGCAGCTGAGCAGGCCGGGTACAAATTCCCTCACCTGCGACGGTGCCACCTGAGGATGAGTTCCAATGGCACAGGTACTTCCTTCTTCATGAGCTGTCTTGAATTTTGGGTTATCTAGCTGGTATTCTTTTGGGGCTTCAATGAATTTGGAGTGTTGAGAATTTTAGAATGTAATGGAACTTGCTCACAGAATTTTGGGATATAGCACATGCAGTGATGTTGGGGTTGTGCTCCTGTACTTCTCAAGGCATCTTAGGTTTGGGTGATCTCTTTTGCATATTTTGGGGGGCCTTTTTATTCTTCTTTCCTTCTTAAGGTAATCTTGTATTTTGGATGATTTCTATGCCTCAGTGAATTTGGAGAGATGAAATTTATAACATATAGAAGTTTTTTAATGATATATATGAAATGTGCTATAAAATTGGAAAAAAATTTAAATAGGGCTCAAGTTTTGCCCAGACTTCAAATTGGGACCCAAAAAAGTAAACTCACATTTCAAATTAGGGCTTAAGTTTTCCATTTACATTTCAAATTAGGACATCCGGCGAGGATTTGAGTTTTCCGGTGACTCATTCATCTATTTTTCTCAAAATACCCCAAATGCCCTTAGGCTCTTCCCTCCCTCCCACCCACCTCATTCATCTATTTTTCTCAAAATACCCCAAATGCCCTTAGGCTCTTCCCTCCCACCCACCCACCATTGCCTTATACATAAGCGGCTGCGTTCTGACCTGCACGATCTCCACCAACACTGGAATTCCGCACACGGTTTTCTCCATCGGCACTGACACCAGAACTCTCGCAACGAATGCTGCCGTATCCACCGTACCTGATCTGAAATCTTCTATCAGTTCCACCAGCGGTTTCATGATTTCTGTATATGCATCTTGCTGCTTCGACATCCACGACAACCACATCATCCTCGACATCAATAGCACCGACTCCGCCACCGCCTTCAACCTCTTCGAAGTCGTGATTTAGATCAACCCAAGAATTGCCACCTATTATACAGCCTGAGTTGAGTGCAACGGCTCAACCTGTGGCTTCGACGTCTGCATCACAAAGGAAAGAGACCCAAAACCATTAAACTACATCATCATCAATCGACTTTAGCCAGGTTTTAAATCAGGAGACCTGCTTTGATTCTTCAGAGTCGACAGGAACGGACAATTTGCAGTTGAACTGCATCTTGAAGTGGAATCTGATAGTGGAGGTTCTCCTAGAGGATAAGGCTTCCAACGTTTGACAATCGTTTTGGTGACTTTGATTTCTGCGGTGGTGCTGGTGGGGGTGGTTATTGGGGTTATGGTGAGGCAGAGCAATGTCCAGTCTCATTTTCCTTGGGCATTTTGGGTATCGTGAAGAAAATGGAGAGAAGTCGTCAGAAAACTCACTTTCTCACGTCCTGATTTGAAATGTAAATGGAAAACTTAAGCTCGTAATTGAAATGTTCTTAAGAGAACTTTTTTACATGTTTTTCGAGGCTTTTATCCTTTTTAAGGTGTCTTGACTTACAGCTGATTAGGTGCAGGTAATTTTGGGTCTTATTGCATTTGGAGGGTTGAAATTTGAAAACATAGAATGGTTATATATCTATATAATTATTATGAAATGTGGGAATAAGATTTTGGAGCAATTGCTGATATGTGGGCTGTCTTCTTCTAAAGGTATCTTGGATTTTGGGTCATTTCCAATGCATGTTTGTGGCCTTCTTAAGGTTCAATGACCTTTGGGTTATCTACTATACAAATTGTGTGACTTAAATGAATTTGAAGAGAAGCCGGAAATCTTGAGATTTTGATAGTGTAGAAGGGTATTTTGTTTCGGATTTATCTTCAGGCATCTTAGGCTATAATGCTCTATCACATGCTTGTATGTGCCTACTGTGCTCATAATGATATAATGCTGGTGCTGTTACTCAACATTAGACCTATTCTTGTATGATAGAGTTCTGGTGTATCCTACTTTACTATTTCCAACATTTCATGGAGTTTTATAAGCTACCCTTCTTACCTCCCAACATAAAGACTAAAGAGTTCAATGAAAGAAGGAACTTTAGTGCTCACAGCTTCATTATTAAATTTTGTGCTGTGGGCGAAATGTAATATTTAAGAGAAAAGTCTTAATAAAAACTATGAAACTTCATGCTCTTTGTTAGGCTTTTCATTTTTTTTTTTTTTTTGTCTTGAATCCCAGAAAGTGCAATGTCATATTCTGAAACCTTGTCACCATGTTTGTATCTGGGCATCATTGACGTTAGTGATTTCATTTACATGTTTTGGGGCCTTAATGGATTTTGTGGGAAGGGGTAAATCTTGAAATTTAGAAATGATTCAGGCGTTTCTTCTTCGCAACATTATGATGATGGGTGGGGCTGACCAGTTGAATGAATGATGTTGATAGAAATGAAGGTCGTAATGGTGCAGTTTCTAAGAAGAATGATACAGGTATATCTGTAGGATTTGATGATGAAAAAACACTGTTCTTCATGTTCAGTACTTTTTATGGCCAAACATTTCTTAGATTCTCTTTTGACCTTACGGAAGCATCATGAAGTCTGAGCGATTTCATTTTATATTTTTTGTGCCTTCATAAGCTAGGGAGGGAAGCGGTGAATTTTGGAAATTTGGAAGTGTAAAGATTTTGAGCAATAGTGCGACCAATGGTGGTTGGGCTCATCAATTGAATGAATGCCCTGGATTATGGTTTGATAGTATGTGTATGGGGATTTTATCGGAAAAATTCCCTAAAACCCGCTGGAGACCAAAAAGGTCATCAAAGCTTTTAATGCACCGCATTGGTCCCAGAGGTCCTTCCCTTCCCCCCCCCCCCCCCCCCCCTCCTCTACCGAGCAGTGACAACGCTAGTCGCCTATATATCGTTGCTCACTGCATCACTCGTTGCTCACCTATATATATATATCGGTGCTAATCATCTCCAAACCTTCAAATCAAGTAACCAAACAAACTCGATAGACCTACTTGCAACCTAGCCACCATTGCCAAATGCCGCCTACAAACACAAACCATCATTCATCATCTTCCAAAGCCCTTTGGTTTCCACAAATCTGAACTAATGCTCCAACTTCGACTTTTAAAGATTTGAAAGACTTTGAAAGCCTCAACCCCTATCGAGATTTTGACAGATTTGTGAATAACTTGATTCTATCAGGTCAGATTTTCTCAATTTACTTATGAATTCAATGAAAAGCTGGTGAAATTTGTATTGACTCTACATTTTATTCTTTTCTCTTCCTATCAAATTCGATGAGGGTGTTTGTTTCAATATGAGAGATTCATCTTTGGGAAAGAATCTAAACAATCGAAAGCCCTGTGAGCGAATAAATCTTGTTAAACCCTGACAGAGGCCTTGAATGCGGACCAAGAAGAAGATAACATGGGCAGCGATATCATTGCTCACGTTGTACACGAGTAGCATCGCTACTCAGCAAAATAATAAAAAAGGAAGAAAAGAGATTTACTGAAAAATCCCCTTAGACTTATTGAAGATAAAAAAAAAAATGGGCTCAAGAAGTCTCCATGTACCGCAGTGGTCCAATATCATTACAATTTTTTAAAATAGCATTTCTATGTGTATGTTTGTGATATACAGATTTGCAGATGCAATATCTGCATCAAACCTTTTTGGTGCTTCGAATTTTTATATGGGAAGTTCCATCACATACGACTCACGTTTCCAATCTCTTTGTCCTCACTCTGTATATTAAATAAGGTAATTTTTTTTCAATCGTGGCTAATAAACGAGATCTCATGAAAATAAAACCAGTAGGGTCTGATCTGATTGCATCAGCAAAAAGGAAGTTATAAATCAACACATTAGCTTTTACCTCTAAGAGCATGTATGGTTACGGGCGAGGAATCCATAGATCTGATGATTCTTCACTACCACTGGAACAAGGATTCCTCGATGGGGATTTATATAGTTGAGAATTTCACATTGATATTGATGTGTATCGATGCATATAGCTGAGAAAAATGGGGTTCGGTATGCAAATCCACTTAAGTGAGGATTTTCAAGTCTTAGGGGGGGTGGTCGAATCTGAAGATCCTAATAAATGAAGATTTTCATTTGTCTAAATCCTCAGGAATTTACAATTGTCACACATGGATCTACTATAATCTTAGAAAAATCGAGATTCTTTTCTTTAAAGATTTGGTTGCCAAACGTGACTTTAATGTACTTATCTTTGAAAATTAAAAGGTTATGATCACTTAAAGTCTAATAACGAATAGTGTATGTTAAAAAGGACTCTATATCAGAAGAGCTAGTATTATGTCACAGACCCAAAATATGGGTTGTCTTGAATTTCGTGCCTTGACAATAAAATCCAAACGTGAATCATTAGAAGAGTTTTTTTTTTTTTTTTTTTTTTTTTAATTTAATAATAGAAACAACTCTTTAACGAAACTCAACTACAAGAGTTACATATTTAAAAAGAAAAGGGATTTTTACCAAATAATTAAACTTATATTGTAAATAATCAATTATATGAAGAATAATAACAAAATCACCATTTAGTTGTTCGTACCTCTTTTTTTGACGAAATTGCTCTAGTTGACGATATCGCCAACTATTTATGATATCGTCAACTTACACTCATGGAAAATACTTCAAGTTGACTGATTTCAAGCCCCGATCTCTGTCTTCTTTCCCTTTCGCTGCCCACTCTCATCCTCCTCCCCTTCTACTATCCCCACTCAGATGTTATTGGCAACATTTTTTCCTATTTTTTTGCATTCCCATTTTGGGATTTTTCACTTATTTTTGTCTAGGACATGTGGGCAACCATGATACATGAAAAGAGAGAGAGAAAGATATTAAGGACTTGGGATCGCAAGTAGGCCATCATTTCTTCTTCTCTCTTATTTATTTCCTTCATTTTATTTTTCATCTTCTTTTGTTCATCTTAGTTGAGCAAGATGGAGAGAAAATGTGAAATGTGGTAAATGGTACTCAACGTGTTCGATGAAATGTTTGAAAGAACCTTGAGCTATGGAGAGAGTTTAAATGAAGACATTGATGCCGTAGTGTGAAATGGGCACCTATGTGATTCGTTTGGTGAGCATTGTATATTCTTATTGAATTGAATTTGAGTAGGTGTTAGTTTGATAGTGATGAACATGATGATGAATGAATTGTGAAGATAGTGTGTGCAGGCTTGGGTGAGTTTGGATGATGCAAGGTGCAGTGATTGATGGGTCTTATCTAATGAAGCAGACCGAGTGGTGTTATTCGAATGGGTGCATGTGATTGATGGGTCTTGGCTAGTAGCAACAAATTAAAATTGTCTAAGTAAAAATCAATTAAGAAACTACCACATGATGTTATTGGGTAATTATCCAACTACTAAATAGAAGGTAGGGCTTTGATAAACTAGTTTTAAGAAAAATCTATAAGAAATGGTAGTAGGGAACCCATAAAACGGATGAATGGGAGCAAGAGAGAAGACTGTTTCACAAAAAAGAAGAACAAAATGCGTTGATTCTTTTATAGGAAGTTGACGATATCGCCAACTCAGTTGGCGATATCTTCAACTTAGTTGGCGATATCGTCAACTAGTGCAATTTCGTCAAAAAAAAAGTACAAACAACTAAATGGTAATTTTGTTATTATTCTTCATAAAATCGATTATTTACAATATAAGCTTAATTATTTGGTAAAAATCCCAAAAGAAAATATAATATGATATATCAATTTAAACATTTACTGTTCTAAATGATCAATGAACACTCTCCTTAGTGCATTTCTCACATCCCCATAACTTCAGACTTAACCTGCACAAACAGAAATTATAATATAAAGAGCTATGAGGCCCAGCAAATTATCAAACACCAACAAAGACATGGATATATTAATATATTAAGACGAGTAACAAAGAATATAATATATAAAAGACTTGCATATAATATAAAAACCTAGATAACATTTAAACATCATTTGAATTATAGTCTATCAATAGCAATAAATTGAGTTCATATACTCTACTAATTTTGATGGTTTAAAAAAAATATGACATAGGAATAACAATTTTGATTGAATAATAATAACAACCAAAGTGCACATAAATAGTAGTATTGTCATTCATTATCACATTAGCTTAATGCGTGATTGGCTCCACATAACACGTGATATTTCACGATCAAAACTATAGTTATCATTATCTTGGTGGCTTCATAAAACATGTGGCGTCCCACGATCATAATCGAGCCCTATATACATATTGGCTTCACAAAATACGTAATATTTCATGATCAAGTCCACACATATTTGGCTTCACAAAAGACGTGACGTCCCATGATTAAGCCTTAGATATATATTGGCCGCTTCACAAAACATGCAGTATCCTACAATCAAGCCCACACATATTTTGGTTTCGCAAAACATGCGGCATCCCGCGATTAAGCCTTAAAACATATTTTTAATGGTACGTTTCACAAAACTAAAATATCATTTTAGTTATATCCACACAACATATTATGCCAAGATGATTTCTCATGCGCGCCGTATTTTACGTAAGTTCTTATATCACATGATGAGATTAATATTCTAAGACGCGCAATCATAAAAAGGATAGGGGTCCTATAAATCTCATTAAGCATACAATCATAGTATTTTTACCTTCAATAATCCAACTTAATTATTTCTAGAGTGAAATCCAACCATTAGTGATGTATTTCTAAGTAATAGAGTTCTAATAGTAAAAACAGATTGAGGATCCAAGATCAAATGGGCTCAGATGCATCAAAACAATATTCCAATGGCCCTAATCGGACCGCTCTAGCCTACCTAGAAAGGTGATTATCAAATCTTTTCGTAGAATTCAACCAAATAAACATTTTGAATGATTCAGATGTCAGATCTTATTAATTAAATAAAAGGTGAGATTAGTTTGAGTTAAGACTAAACACTCAAATCCACTTGATCTAGCCAATCAAAGATCCTTTCTGTAAGCTTAGGATGCATAGGGGTACAGGGTAAGATTTTGAGCCATAAATTGAATCTGTTCAGGGTCCGAGTTGGATCAATTAGTTACACAAATGGATACCATCTAATGAGTTGGGCCTTTTAGATACCTGGCCCGAAAACTGAATTGGGCCTTAATTGGGCCCAAGATGGGTCAAACCCAACCCGAACCAGCTGGCCCAGCTCGGCTGGAACCATGCAGCAGGCACACAAGCCACGGTTTCCTTCTTTACTCAATACACATAATTAATATCATGTCCCACCTTGGCTCACATTAGAATCAAATAAAAATCATGCACATAGTGGCCCACCAATTGGTTTTCATCAAATCAACTTAGATCTCGAGTCAAATTTCATATCAGAAGTCTTGATCTTAATCAAAATAAGAAAGAGATCGATGCCTAAATTAATTTTGGTACTACAATGCATATATCTAAATCAAAGCATAAGTGAATAATACATATATATCATATTAAGAACCATAAATCAAAACAAAAGAGAGGGTGAATTCAAATAAAACATATTCAGACCTAACAATCATGAAGATCATGATGACATGTTGGATTACATGAGATCTTATCATGGGTCCCACAAAGCATATCTTAGCCATAGATATATTAATTATTATAAAGAGATGATTATAAAAACAAATCAAAGGATCCTTGAGTGTAGATCACTTACCTTGGGTCCATGAAGAGATTGAAAAGTGCCAGTGATCCCTAGATGAAGGCCCCCACCTATGATCTTCTCTTAGGGCTTGTTTGGATGTATAGTGAATTGAAGTATGGTGAGGTGAAGCATCAAATCAAGAAAGAATAATATATAAGGTGTTATGATGGTGTTTTGTTTTTAATTGTTTGGTATGAAATCTTTTTTACTTTTTGTATAGAAAAGTGGAGCTTTTTTGTCTTTTAGTGGAGAAAAGAGGTTGCTTTTTTGACTTTTTTTTTAAAAAGATGGAGGATATTTTGAAATTTTGTACTTTTGATATGACCTATTGTCTTTTCTTGTCTAGATAATGGAGGTTTTACCTCACCTCACTTCACCACACATCCAAACACGCCCTTACTTGTGGCATAAAGAAAGAGAAAGAGGTTGTTTCTCTGTGAGGAAGAGAGGAAATAAGGGAATGGTGGGATTTTATATCTTTCTTGGTCATCATACCCATAGATGCCATGGTCAATTCCCATTCATTTCATTTAAGACATTTTTCCAAAGATCTCTCCACCTTCCTTTATGACATGGGTTAATTCCCTCTAATCCCTTTTAAGAGATTTTGCCAAATCTCTCTCTACCTTCCTTTATGCCATGAGTTACGTCCCATTTATTTTATAAAGAAAATCACCTAATTACTTAGTGGACCACACCAAGGTAATTGAGTCCTAAATTCTCTTAAAAATTGTAATTTGACCCTAGATCTACAAAAAAAAAAAAAAAAAAAAAAGAGTTTCTTTATCAATTAATTCGCATGGTCAAATTATTATTATTATTATTTAATTAAACAGGGTCGCGTCATAACAACTAATCCACTAGATCAAATCTGATCCACTTTATTAAGCCAGATCTAGAATCGGGTCCTTACATATGATGATGTAGTTAGGACTAGATTTGATGTTAATGATAATATTGGTAGTCTATAAATACCGAAACAATTCTCAATGAAAATAATGCAATTAGGGGGCACTTCATGTGCTCATGCATGAGTGAGAAGGTGAATCTGTGCAAGGATGGGATTATGCAATAGAAAGCAAATTGTTATGGGGCTTTCCTTGTAGCTCAATGTTTCTGTTTTTCATTGTAGAGAAGGAGAAGAAAATGAAATGATTTTCCTATTAGTTACAAGAGTGATATATTTCTTGATTTGCTTTCTTTATTAGTTACAGGGTGATCCTTAAATTGATTTGGCTCATAATGGCACTGTAGCAGTCCGCCTTGTAACAGTGACGTGAAAGTCTTTCACACCTCTTGAGGTGTGAAAATCCAAAGTACCTTTTGAGTTGGTTTTCATACCATTTACACATGAGTTTTACACATGTGAATCAAATTCACACAAAACAAACGTGATATATGCGTAACGGAAACGCATGTGATTTAATTACATATGTAAATGGGCACAAACAAATGACCCCTAAAAGAATAGAGTACGGGCTCATTCAAGAAGACAAATAACAAACTATTTGAGATTTGCTTAATTGTACAACTGTATGGTCCCCCAAAAATGGATGAGGTGTCATCCAAGACCATTTCTGTCCAAGCAAGGGCGGACCCATGAAATTCAACTGGGGGCTCCATGTAAAAGAAATATTTGGGGAAGGGGCTAATATACAAGAAAAACACATAATAATTTTCAAAATCTACCTGGATTTTTTTTCAAATTCTTTTAACTTTCTCAGATATGGTGGGTGCTTCAGCCCCAAGAAGCACACTACCTGGGTCTTCCCAGTAGATGCACAAGAAGCGTCCAATGTGTCTTTTATGTGTCTATTTTCAGAGAAGCACGAACATGTGATGTGTTCTCTTATGGCTTGGAAACTAGTTTCTCTCCCACCACACGGTCAAAATGTGTAATTTCAGATCAAATGGTTCGGCCAAACAGACAAATATACTGGTTTCTCCTTTCAATCATCTAATCCATGATGATAGACTTGACTAGGGGTGTTCATGAGCCAGGTCCTCAGCTTGACTTTTAAATACAGGCCATATGAGCCCACCCATTTAGTGGATCAACCTGAGTCAGCAGGGCTTTCAATAACTTGTCCGGGCTTAAGCAAAACGATCACTAAACTATAAGCACTACTTGTCTGGGCAGGCCCGGTTTTGGGGTTTCTATCACTAAATTTGAGCTCAGTCCAAATCACTATATGTTTTTTAAACGATTTTCCCGAAAGCTTTAATCGTGCAGTTCGATGAATATCAATTCGATGATGTCGACGAGATCATAAGGCTTAAGTTGATGGATGGATAGGAGAGTGTTGCGATTTTTTCCAGAAGCTTTGATGGTGCAATTCGATGAAAATCAATTAGATGAAGTTGACGAGATCATAAGGCTTGAGTTGATGGATGGATACGAGAGGATCCGAGTGACAGTGATAATTGCGGAAATAGGATTGTACCCGGCTTGAATGCAAGATCCTCGCAGGACCCCAGCTCTAATACCATAAAAACTTTGAAATAATTTTTGTAAAATCACAAGTAACTAAGAGAGGAAATCCTCTAAATTTATACATAACAATAACCAAGATTATTCAAATTCAAATGCAATCCTAAAATCTTTAACAAATATCTATTTTATCTCTAATAACTAAACCAACCAACCTAATCCTATCTCTAACCATATGCTCTAATCTTTGGGACCAAGTCTGATTGGCGTAAAAGTGATGGTGGGCCCATTGAAGGAGATGATCTTTATTTTTAGCTATTAAAACCAGGTGTAGAGTTCTCCATTCCTCATTGTAGTGAGTAAATATTGTTATTATTTTTTATGTTGTTGTTTGCTATTGTTGTTATTGTTATTATTTTTATTATAGTCGCACCCAACCAAGGGGCTTAGGACACATGAGAGATCCAAGCCATGGGAAAAAAAAAAGCCCCTATAATAAGAAAACCCCAACCATTTCACTGACAGGTGAAGGAACTCATGGAAGTTATTAGATAAAAAATGGACGGCCCTACCAATTGATCGAGAAATATTCTCCTACAAGCAACAGTATATGCAATGCAGCCTCATGGGGCCCACTTAGGCCCACCTTTGAACATTGCAGGCCTTCCATACTCTCATCCCCTTGAGACCTGGCACTATCTTCAAATTCACTCTCATCATCCACAGTTGGATTGATCTAAAAGAAATCCATGATTAAAATACCACTGTACTGTATGGCTGTTAAATGAAGGACAATGATGATTTGAGATGGTTGTTTATGTTTTTATCTTTAAAGAGACCTTTCCATGCACTCTAACCCCACTTATAAGGCCCCATCTCAGTGAACCCCATTTAGCTCTACTACAAATGAGGAATATGATGTCTGCTTGCAGGAGAATTTTCCCCACCAATTTGGACAACCTCTTGTTGTCTGAGTGAGCTCAAAAGTAGTGCTTCTGCCCATGCAGCAACAAGAAATCATCCTCCTGAGAGTTCCAATGCAGTTGTCTAGTATATGCATAAGACAACTATAAAATATAAATCGTCCTCTTGGGAGTTCCTATGCAAATTTGTTTGTGGCCGAAAGGGAATTCATTAAGTCAGACAAAGGCAACATCACAAAAGACCAGAAACAATACAACCATCAACTCCAACAAAACAACCAAACAAAATTAAGTGCCATTCAAAAGGACATGAAGGAGGTGAGGGGCATCTAATGGAGTATCATTAATTCTACCTAGCACGATTTAAATATATATGTATCATTAATATATATATATATATATGGGAAGTGCTCCTATGAGAGACACTCTCATTAACTTGTTGAGAGATGGGTGGGGGCCCTCACATTTAAGTTGGGGGTCCTTGCATTTAAGTTGATGAGAGTAGATATGGAAGTGAGGGCCCTCACCCATCACTCATAAAGTTGGTGAGAGTGTCCCTCATAGGAGCATTTCCCTATATATATATTGTTTAGGATTTTTTTAAGAACACTCTAGCATGTGGAGCCCACTTAAAGGCATCATAATAATGAAGGATGGGGTTTGCAAGGTTTACATATGGCTTACCTGTGTACAAATGGTGTAATTTCTTGAGCACCTCAAAGTTGTCCAATCCTTGGCCACTGAAGTCAAACTGAGGCTCGCATTTGAGCCAATTCAAGTTTTTTTAATTTTTTGGGTTATTGTGGGTGAGTGGTATCCGGGTGTGTGCATGTGAGAGGGGTGAGCGTGGAAAGAAGGGTGACTAAGGATTAAGGGTTCAGATTAGTCGTGGTGGGGCAGGTGTGCTCCATCATGGAGATCAGTGTGTGTGTGTGAGTGAAGAGCTTCCATTGATCGTTTGGTAGGTGGGCCCCACAGTTTGTTCCTGAAAATTTATCATAATGTATTTATCCCTGTTTTTTTGTAGGCCGGGTCCTCGGTTACCCCGGTAATATAATAATAATAGGTACGGTCCAGGGGCGGACCTACATGCAGGCCTAGGGGGGCCATGGCCCCCCCTAAGTTTTCAAAATTTTATTTTTTACGATTAAATTTTTTGTAATTTTTCACTTTTACACCAAATTGTTAAGATTTTCTTTAAATAATTTTCATTTGGCCCCCCCTAATTCCATTATCTAGGTCCGCCCCTGGACTATGGTCCTTGGACAATCTCTCCTCACTTGGGTCAATTGAAGTGAATTTGGGTCCATTGACATGCATCTCTACTCCGGGGGTCAACTGATGTGAAGTTGTTCAAGTGGGTCCAGCCCTTCGCAAGAGAGATTAGACAATATAATGCTTGGTTGACCCTCGGTGTATGGTAGGAGCATAAAAAAGAAAAATGGTTTTCTTGTTTGTAGGCCTTCAGCTTTGCCTTGCATATATCGAAAGTAGGGTAAGAGTTTAGGTAGTGTATGCCCTCTAAGGGATGCCACCTAGGCTCTGCCTTGCTTTTATCAAGGGTGGGTAAGAACAAACCTAGGTCCGGCCTGGCCAATCCCTTTGACAGTTAAATCATTTGATAAACTTTGGGATTTAGAGACCATTAATTTGCTTGGTTAATCCGCTCAAAGAATCTTCTAGAATTGACTAATATTGCTAGATTAATCCGCCCAATGAGGAGGCCTAAGTTCAATTGAAGGCAGCAAGCGCTTGTTTGTTTTATGATAGACATGTCAAAGTCCCTATAAAAATATCGATCAAAGACAGCAAGTGCTTGTTGTTTTATGACAGAAATGTCATGGTCCCATCAGTATATATATGAGAACAGAGTCCTTGGGCATTCACACAAAGAAGCTCCCATGGCAGATAAATGGAGTCTCCTTCCCTATCTTTCCCTTCATCTCTCTCTAGTGGCCATGTTGGCACTGCCAATGGCTGATGCAGGAAAAGTGCCTGCTCTTTTCATCTTTGGGGACTCAACAGTAGATGTTGGGACCAACAACTTCTTGCCTCGGACCCCTTTAAGGGCAAATTTCCCTCACAATGGCATTGATTTTCCCGGGGCTATTCCCACTGGGAGGTTCAGCAATGGCTTCAACGCTGCAGACTTTCTGGGTATGTTGCAGTCAAGGATGTGTTGGTAATCTCACAATTCACAATTTCTTGAACTCGATATGGGTGGGCCCAATCACAGTGCAAGAATTAGGCTTCACTTATTCTTTATTCTGACTTGCCCAATGGCCAGGATTCCAAAGACAGCGAGCGGATTGATTCTGCCCTTCTGAGTTTAGGGCAAGTTGGGCCCTCTTTTTTTTTTTTACCTGATAGAAGAGTTGGGCCTACTGAATCAGTGTATTGTCATTTGTTGGGGTCCTAAAATGAATGGTCTACAGCCCACAAATCGCACTAATTTGATTTAAAAACCCCAACTCATGTGGGATGCAATTGAACCAATTTCATTTGGATCTATTTGTAGATTTTAACCCTAGACCAAATCTATAATATACCCAACTTTAGGAACGGCCTCTTACCTGGCCTCTTACCTTGGTGGTAAGAGGTGCTAATTCTTATTATTTGTCTGTTTTGGGCTCGAATCCAGGCAAGCACGTCCTTTCCTCATCAGGAAGGCAAGGACTATGGAGCCCTTAATCTGACTGCTAGGAGGATTTATGATCCGATGTTTCCCATTTTTTTGCATGAAGGGAAGTAATTTAGACCCTACCCACAACTAAGAAGGTGTTCCTTGAGGGGTCAATACATAAAAAGGACAAAGTAGAAGGGGCCATAAGTAAATATATATATATATATATATATATATCAAGGTTTTCTGAAGTATTAGGGACGACGTGTCCAGCTGTCTCCCAACCTCGGTTCTTGGTTCTACCTAATGATGCAAGGACACTTCAAGTGGGCAATGTATTATATCTTATCATATCCAATATACTTTACTTTTTACATCTAAAATTCATGTCCTTACCATGTTCATAGGGTGTTCGTGCCATATTCATATTGTATATGGGCATCGTAGCTTCTACTGATACTTACTCCCCATGATTTGTATGCTTTCAAGTCAAACACACAAAATCACTCGGAAAAGAATAAAAATTCCATTTCGTTTTTTTTCAACTTGTTCAATGGCCATTAACCCCTTTTTTTTTTCATTATCACTTTCAATCAAAGTCTTGAATCAAAGAGTTAAGAGGATCAAACCTATTTTTCACATATAGCTAATATATACATACACACACACGACTATACCTATCGCTTATATTTGGCAGTCCACATTTTAAAAGGGACTCCACCCAACCTAAATATAAGACCTTATTCGTCTTTTTCTTCTTGTCATTTTTTTGTGTTAACATGAAATTCCATTCTAATTTGATTTCTAATGTGACTCTGATATAATTCAGCCAAACTGATGGGCTTTGGGACAAGCCCACCACCCTTTCTCTCTCTTACAAACTCTACATTCCACAAGCAAATTGGAAAAGGAGTCAACTTTGCTTCTGGAGGTGCTGGCATTCTGGACTCTACAGGAAGCAATTATGTAAGCTTTTCTTTATAACTTATGCACTGTTCATTCATTTATGTTAGCTGGCGTCGAGGTCTGGTCCTTCTTCTTCTTCCTCTTATTATTGCTGTTGATGTTGTTGTTGTTCCTCTTCTTCTTCTCAAGGTTTATTAGACTAAGCTCGATTACACTGATTTTGTTTAGGGTGTGGTCAACATGGGGGCCCAGATCCAACAATTCGAAATGGTCCGCAACAATCTGACGGCCCAGATGGGCGAGAATGCGACCGATGTCATTCTCTTCAGATCTGTCTTCCTTTTTAGTGTGGGAAGCAATGATATTTTTGAGAACAGCCCCTCTGGTCAACAGAACACCCTCAAGGACACGTTTATTGAGGATCTCGCTTCAAAGTTCGAAGATCAACTGAGTGTGAGTGTCTCTCTCTCTCTCTCTCTCTCTCTCTCTCTCTCTCTCTCTCTCTCTGTGTCATTCATTTTGACCTGGCCCAGTAATCCGACCCATGTCTGACCCGTCAAACCCGACCTGCAGCTGACATGAATTTCTTATTGGATTAGTCATGAGTTGGGAAATCCTGGCCTGCAGTTGAATAAGGGGAACATTTAACACATTTAACCCATAGAAACTGCATAAAGCTTCCCTCCTCCCACACAAGTCTACTTAAAATAGGTTTTGGGTTTCGGGTTTCCTTAATTACATGGTGGGGTTCTTGGCAATAATATGAATGTATGTGCATTGTTTTTATATGAGACCATTGTAATTAATTAATTTTAGTTTGTACAGGAAGGCACAAATGTGATAAAAGGAAAAAAAAAAACACCCCAAATTCACAGCTAATGAGATTAATTGAGTCCAGTTGACCCGATTGGTTGTGGGTTGGGTGCAAAATGCAACTGACCCTTTGGATAATAAATGGGTCAGATACATTTTCTCAATAAAATCTCAAAAGAACACCAAGTTTGAAATATTCCAATATTTTTTAATTAAATGGTTTTGCGAGAAAAACACTGATTACATTCCATTACATGAATTAATTAATGCTCTTGATCTGATAGAGACTGTACCAACTTGGAGCAAGGAAATTTGGCATAATCAGCGCCCCACCAATTGGGTGCTGCCCAGCTGTCAGAAAGAATAATGCCACAGGGGGTTGCATAAATGAATTGAATGATATAGCTTTCAAGTTCCATGGTGCCACTCACAAACTCTTGAATGACCTCAGCTCAAAATCTGAAGGGATGAAGTACTCACTTGGAAATTCATACGGAATGGTGTATAATCTCTTCCATAATTCACACAGCTATGGTAAGCACTTCACTCCAGAGAATAAGAGTCAACGACTAATGTTTGATTGCAAGGATTTCTTACATCAATTTGAGTTGTTATGGATTTTAATTTTCATGAGAAGTTGTCTCATGCAAACCATATTTGTTGGGAACAATCCCAAAATGCATCATGCATCTTGCACTAGTGCATATAGTAAAGTAGTTTTTGTGGCATTTGAAATTCTCCAAATTCTAGAATTTGAAATGATCACTGCCTCATATCGCAATCTAAGACCAAGAGCAATGCGGTTTTTATTAAACAAGAGTTAGCAACTTATGAAAGATCCTCTTCATGTTTGATAGGGTTTAAGGAACTTAAAAAGGCATGTTGCGGAAGAGGGAAACTCAACGCGGAATATCCATGCTTGCCCGATGCATCCTTTTGCTCCAATCGCCACGAGTACTTGTTCTGGGATATGTATCACCCCACAGAGGCAGCATCGAAGCTGGCGGCTCAAACTCTCTATAATGGGACACAAAGTTTCGTTGCGCCAATCAATTTCAAGACGTTGGCTGAGGGTGGTTGCTAAGAAAATCAGTTACATGAATGCATCAGATCAAATACCGGCTGATTCCAATATCATTACTATTTCTTAGCAATGATAGTTATGACTTGAGCTAAATATGGATTGTAAGATCATAATAAGACAGTTTGAAGTGAGCTATGGTTATGATTCCAATATCATTACTATTTTTTTTTTTTTTTTCTTAGATACCATTACTACTTTGTGTGTGCTTGGGATAGAAAAATTTGCAGATGCAATATTGGTATGAAACCTTTTGGTGCTACGAGTTTTTCATATGGGAAATTCCATTACATATGACTTATGCTTCCTCTCTCTCTCTCTCTCTGTCCTTCATTCTATAGAAATGGTTTGGTGCCAAAAATAAAACCAATTGGGTCTTTTTAGCTGAATCTATAAGATATCAATTTAAATTGGGAGGAGAGAGAGAGAAGAATCCAGAATTAACAAGATTCTTATCCTTATCATATGCAATGATTGAGATATATGTACTTGAATAGCAGGCAAGGTATCCTTGTAAGGGGTGTCTTCTAAGATTGGGATTCAAGCACAAGTGCCCCCCATCACAGATGCCAACATCTCCGCCATATGACATCCTAGTAAATCCAATGGTAGTAAATGACATACCCTTTTATCATGAACTCCTTGTACACACCGTTGTTGATATCACATTGGTCATTCCATGATCATATCATTATTTCATCTGTACTAATATCTATACAATGGATACTACTAAGCCTTAACAGAAGAGAGGACGACGACGAGGACAACTAGGCAAGAGATAAATATTTGAATTTGAAGGAGAAAAGTGGGGCTCAGATACCTCTCTAATGGAGTGAATACATGCAACAGGGAGATGAGTATGCTAGGAAGAAGACAAATTGTGGAGACTTGTGGAAAAGACTTAGCCACCACTACAGAGATAAAGGTATGGTACAAAGAATAGTTCACAGCACACGTCCACCATACACGTGGTCTCCACCCATAACGTTCATTCAAACGAATTTATGGTGTTCCTATGATCTTCACTATCGATTTATCATGCAGTCCACGACAACAAAAATCTATAGTTTGTTGGCCGCAATGGAACAACAATCTCCTCTATTGAAAAATCGCAATCGTCCAGCTCTACATGAGCATGGGTTTGCCTTCGATGCCAATCAGAAGTGCCATCATTGATCTTGCCTATCAATGGTGGGCCATTCATTTGTTCTTGTCCACATGTACTATAAGCAAGATACTGTCATAGACTCTGCTAGTCTCAGACGTCAGAAGGCCAAGGAACTGGTTTCATTCCCTTTAATTTCTTATTCGTCTTCTGATCACATGATGCTTTGAATGTGAAAAATCTCATAGTTGGACAACTCTGACTTCAGAAAATTTTGGCCTAGTGCTACGTTAGAGGAGGTTCGTGATTTTGAGTGATTTAAATTTTAGATATTGACATCATTGATAGATTTTGTAGATTAGTCCTCAGATGCTTGATATAGCAGATTGCATCTCCTCTACAGGGGGCGGACCTACATATATGTTTCTAGAAGGGTTGGCCCTTCAGATGCGGGTTGCCCTTCTGGATCTGCATTTAAAATCCAGATGAAAATTTTGGATCCGCTGCTCTCAAACAAAAATCCTTTATGTGCCTTTGGATTCATGCATATATATATATATATATATAAATATATATAAGGTATTCATGTTGCTACCATGGAATAGTGTCCCAAATTAGCTATGTAAGATAAATGTGAATTAAGTCTTTCTCTCTCTACACCATTTCCTAGAAGGTGCAAAATCATTGCCTTGCAATATTCTTTAGTAAGTTTTCATCGGTTAAACATAAGAAGAAAAAGAGGATTGAGACTGAAGAAAGAAAGAAAGTACTCTTTGCCAGAAATCTCTGCTTCTCTCTCTGCGTACATGCATTAATTTCCAAGAACTTATTGTAAACCCTGCAACACGCAATCAATCATCAAATAGATCACGTTAAGAAAGGAGAGAAAATAAGAGAAGAAAGAAATATACATGATTTCTAAATTCTAATGACTAGGCCTTCAATGACCCATTCATGAAACGACTGATCAACCATGACCAATGGCAAAAGTAAGAGCAGAGTACTTTAAGAGGGGAAAAAATCACATACATGGAAATGATGGGATAGGACAGATGGGAGCCTATTGAATCAGATGGATAGCCTTATCCTCAAGGGCCTTTTCATCTTTCCCACCCAAAGAAAGCTAAGAGAAGACCTCAAGACGACACATGTTAAGAGATCCCATGATCATATGGGTTTTACAAAGAGAAGCCAACAGAACCCACTTGGCAGTATGCCCACCTCCATCTACGAGACTAAAGACACTACCGCTTCTCTCCATTGGAGGTGGACAGAATGCCAATAAACTCTGTAAGAAACTCTTTGACAAACACACATGATACACACAACCCACTTGTCCTGCTTCATCTGTCACCTGTAAGAGCCTATATATAAAAAACTAAAAGGAGAAGTCATGTGTGAGAGAGAGAGAGAGAGAGAGAGAGAGAGAGAGAGATATTCGAGTGGGAGATGGGAGAGCTGAGGCCATTATAAGGAGTCAGAGGCATGGGAAGAAAGTAATGAAGGTGGTAGCATTGGGCGTTGTTTTCTTGAGGCATTGAATAAGGAAGAGAATGATTCTAACAGCCTCGTTAAGGTTACAAAAATCAATCTTTCTTGTCTCCAACACCCCTCTCTCTCTCTCTCTCTCTCTCTGTCTCTCTGTTGAGATGCAACTCCCCTAGACGCTTTTTCCTGCCACCACCTAGTGTTAGTTTCTAATTTCAAGTGGCTATCATGGCGTTTCATGGTTTCTATAATTATCTTGAAACGGAAATCTCATTATTACGAAAAATTGACAGAAAGAGGAGCACATGTGAGCCTTGGTGTTGAATACAGATTGCTAAATATGAATAGGAGTACTGGGTGGGTATGTGACAACAACAGCTGAGAAGTTCATCTCATCACATGTATGATGGTTCTGCATCATCAGCCTTTGGATGTGGTTAAATTTCCATGCAGATGTAACTATGTAACTTTCTTTTTCATTATGTAAAAAATAACGTACATTCTCATATAAAAGAAAATTTAAAGTGATCTTTTGTTAGAAAAATTATAAGAGCAATGAACATTTGATTACCTCTTGTTACGTACCCAATGGTCTGACCCAATTCGTAATTGATTCTTGATCCGAGTCCAATCGGGTGGAAGGCATATAAATACCCATCTAACAGGGTGATATATATGTATAAAATTTTATATTTATATATATTGTATACAATAGTGTAACTTGAAGAAAAGAAATGGGACTGGGAACTTGAAGTAATGTTACTATTATTTGGTGGTAATTGTTCACTGATAACATTAGTGGTAATAATATATATTAATATATATATATTCATGATATGATACTAATATTATTTTGTGTCGATGCCCAATAGATTGAATTGTAGAAAAATTCAAAATTGATTTTCTTGTTTTTATGCCCTAGACACGACCTTGGCCTGAAGAGGGTAGGGTAAGGGGCCTAAAAAGTGCAGGCCTTTATAGGGCTGGGGAGTTTGACCGCCTTGAACCCGGCCCGCATATATTGAGTAGTGTAGGATAAGGATTTGGTAGGGCTCAAAGTTAACCAAATTCTAACCTTTAAATATTTTCGAATATGTGTGTCGGGTTTTACCTGATCAATTGGGAGAAACTCAAATAAGTGAGGCTGGTGACAATATGTAGGATTAGATCCAGGGGGGGGGGGGGGGACAAATGGTCCCAGTAGGCCAATTTGTTTCATTATTGGGGATGACATATCCATTTTTTCACCAAACAACTGATAGGTCAGTTTCATGGTACCGAACGAGGAGCACCCTGGTCCACACTCCATTATTTTGGGCCTATTTCATCCTTTAGTCATTCCTTAGCAGAGAGTACATTTCAATCCCTTTTAGCAAAATTAAAAAAGAAAGGTATATTTCAGTTTCTGAACTTTTTTTTTTTTTTTTTTAAGTTTTGACTATTTTCTCCATGGTATTTACCTGACCATTTCTTTTGGAGAGGTGCCGGGCCACACTGACAACCTCCAGTAAAGTTAAGTAGAGTGGGAGTCGAATATAAGAATATAACGCGTTGAGGAGCAAAATCCAAGTCTTATGCCAACGCACCATCACGTGGTGCGCTACTTTGGTGTAATTTGAGTGTTTTCTGAACCATTGTGTTATGTAACTATCACTTTTTTTCAATTTGTAATGTAAAATACTACAATTGCAAATAATTTAAGCTTCTTAAGATAAGTCAACAACTATGTTCAGAGTTTTCTTTTATAGGGCCTATTTGGATTCATGCCGATCATGGGAGATGAGAGAAGACCGAGTTAGCAAGAGGATAAGGCCATAAGGGGTTATCCAATAAGATGAAATTAGCTCAGGAAACCACTAGTTAACTTTTTTACTTGTATTAAACTACTATCTCCTTATAATCATTTATTTTTTTTCTATTTTCCCCCCATTTATACTATATTTAGCTCATTGTATTTATTATATCTAATTCAAAATTAATTATATTTTAATAGTATCTGTTGATAATATCCCGATAGAAAAATAAATTTATTCCAAGATCATCTCTTAATTCTTATTGATATGATCCTGGTAACCACACCCGTCACATTTCTCTTATGTTGAATCCCTACCTTATTTTTATTACCCAGCTAAGGGGGCTGGGACCCATTAGAGAACCATCCCTAGCTAGGGAGATAACACATGTTCTCACAAAGAGAGAGAAGCTCTATCCTTGAAATAAATAACACCCACTCCCATGAGAACCCGATCCCATGGCAGGAAGGTAAGAAACAAGAAACGGGGTCCCCAACCAACTGAGCTAGGTCTCTCCCTAGTTGCAAGCAGTTAACAACATGAGCCATCTATTCTCCAGCCATACAACCAGTTGTGGATCCCACACTTCTGGTGGTGTCATGTAAACATCCAAATATAAAGTGGGATTAGGGCCACACTGACGGTCCAACAAATAATGCTCAATTGTTTACATATTAAAAGAATTTTATCATCCAAAGTGGAGGGCCTGGGTTTGCCTGCCCTTTTGAAGTTTGGTGAATATGACTAGTGTGTACACAGGGGAGAGTTTTTTCCGTCCCACATCGAAGAGTAGGAAGAACAGGTCAGAAGAAAGAGTTGATAAAATAGGAGGCTGGACGCTGTATCAAAGCATCTTTGCGCTTGGGGCAATGACGCAGCTAGTGAGGTTATAACCGAGGCGCGTCAATTGCTGGTTGAAAACTATTTCCAAACCCCCTCTTTGGCCTGGGTTCAGCCTTGTGCCATTGAGAATTTCTGGAAGGGCTCCCTCTAATCCAGGGTAAAGCCCTACAATTCCTAATCTAAATTTTGTTTTCTCTGTAATCTAGGCCCCTATTGTATTGCAATTTTTGTTAGCAGGGACACCTCATACGATATAGACTTCGTAGCCCAGGTCCAGGTTCAGGCCCTTTGAAAGTTGGGGGATTAGTAGGCCTGTTAATGGGCATGGGTTGTCCAATTTTGTCTCGAATACCATACGGGCTCGGGCTGGGCCTAGACTTTAACACAATCTGTAGATGTGTTAGACTTGACCTCTGGGTTTGAAACATGACAGAGCATGAGCATGACCTCTACTTTTAGGGTTGAAACATGACAGAGCATGAGCATGACCTCTACTTTTAGGGTTGAAACATGACAGAGCTCACCATTGAAGAACTACGAATTTATTCCCTTGACCTCTACTTCTAGGGTTGAAACATGATAGAGCTCACCATTGAAGAACTACGAATTTATTCCCTTGAGGTTGTGTAGAAAATGCCATCTAAGCAAGTGGTTTTAGTAGAGAGGAGGCAGATACATGTCAAAGTTTTATTGAGTCAGACCCCTTGTTGCTGGAGCATGGAAGAGCGCACAATTTGTGAAATTGGACTGCATCTTGGTACATTGAAAAAACTGAAGCTAGAAACCTAGAAAAAATTTGTTGTTTGTGTAAATACCTAAGTAGCTATGGGTTGCTTGAGATTTAGTGGAAAGGACCAAAGCTAATTGTGAAAAAAAGAAGAATCTTATGGATTTGTATTTTATTTAAGAATTGGAAAGGTGAGTGGGGGATGCAGGTTTTGGAACTGAGGTTCTGAGAACTTTACTATTTTATTCTTACCTTAACCAATAGTGTAATGACCAAGAGAAAGTTGAGCTAAGACTTCACTAATTTCATTCTTACCTTAAAAAATAATATAATGACTAAAAGACCAAAATGGTATCATGGCAAATATACTCTTTTAAGGGCCTCAATAGAAATTAACTAAAGCAAAAAATACAATTCATATTCACTGAAATATCAAAAGAAATAGTAAAAAATAGTAAAATTAGCCTGGAGCAGGCCGGGCCAGGCCTAAACGGGCTGGGCTTCCTTTTTCCAGTCCCAGTCTCATTTTGGCCGGGCTTTAAAATTATTGACCAAGCCTAGCATTTTTGGGCATCAAAATTTTTTAAAGCCATGTATTTTTGGGCTTGGGATGGGCCAGGCCGAGTACCCATTTCAACGGGCTAAATTTACAGGCCTAGTGATTAGGATATCATGGGCCAATTGGGTAATGGAGGCTCACCCCCAAGTCCGGCCCAAATTCAAAATAGGCTTCAGCGGGCCAAAGGCCAAGCCTGAGCAGGCAAAGGTTGAATTGGGCTTTTATGTCAGCCAGTACATGTGGACTCAGTCCTGGCCAGCCGAAATTTTTTCTTTTTTTTTTTTTTTTTGCTAACCGGGGGTATCCAAGGTCTCTTTGAGCACTTGACTAAATCTCCCGGGGTGGTGACCTCCCCTCTTTTCCACTCACTGGGTTCGTCGGGCAAGAATTGCCTGGGGTCCCAACACATTGGCAGTCTTCGATGCTGAGAACTCCGGGTGGTTACGGAGTGCCCCAACCAACGGTGCTACCTCATTTTCAATAGTTGCAAGAATTTAAGATGAGATAAAAATACAAGTGAAAGACCATAATTCAAAACCATTAATGTTTCTTTTATCCCTTTTTCTTAAGTAAATAACTTATGATTGAACAAAAATTCAGGTAAATACTACATGATAAAACTTACACCTCCAACAAGATGAAAGAAGGTGCGCGCTACTTAATTAAGTAGGGCCAACCTGACCCATCCTGGTGAACCAATTCAAATGTGTGTTAACATTGGATCATACAAAGGTTGACCCAGACCCAAACAGAGTTCAGGTAAGGCTCAGGTTGATGCCTTCACCAATTTGACCCAACGGAGCCCAACCCTGTTGCTACACACTTGTATAATATATATCAACCTGGCCCAATTGGGTGAACCAATTCAGATTTAGGCTCAAAAGTACTTTGGCTCAACAAGGCATTGAATTAGTTCAAAGTTAATGTAAGAAACCGATTAATCTTTTAAGACCCCTAAACTAATAGTTATGACGATTTGAATGAGATGATTCGAGTCCAAAATAATTATATCCACAATGAGACCTTTTCATTACACTATTTTTCCATTATTGGCATGTATCCAAGTGGTTCTCACTACGTCTAAAGCAACCTCTGAGAAATGCTTCATAAGGCTTAAGTATGAAATACCCAAAATGGCTCCTTTTAGCAAAGCCCACTTAGACGCATGACAATAAAAAAATACCATCACATCGTGTATGTCATAACCATAAGCATGGGTAGTTGGTGGTAGGTAAGAAAACCATTGATGAAATTCCTGCAATTTGCATCTGAGAAGACGCGAAAGATTATTTTAATGGAAAGGACATGCACTTTGTAAACCCCAAATGCTCCTTTCTCAGAAATATCATCTTCTCCAATACCCCCCTTCAACCTCATCAATGATTCCATATTTTCTCTTTCACCAAAAGGCCTAAGTCGACTGAGTCCCTTATAAAACGACTAATCCATGACCGAGTTCAGGTGGTTATTAGGTTGATCAAATAATCCTAAACTAAGTTTTAAGTCCTTGGCCTCTTTGCCGCACGTGAGAGAAGTGAGCGGAAGTGGAATTGGCCCCAACTGAAAGAAACTTCACTTCTTAATGCGTTTTGGATGGCTCTGAGTAGTAGGGGTGTTCACCGGGTCGGAAAACCCGGTCCGACCCGGAGTTTATCGGGCTAACCCGATAGCCTTTTTATCGGGCCGGGCCAAACCCGACCCGGACCTCTATTAATAGGTCCGGGTTTCGGGTCTTTGTTTCATTGTTTATCGGGTTATCGGGTCAATAACAAATAAATATTTTTTTTTTTATTTCAATTTACCTTACCGATAACCCGATAACCCAATAATTTAGTTGATATAACCTTGGGAAAAGAAAAGTTGAAACTGTTTTGCTTCATTCTGATGGTGTATTTTATATAACATTTGTTGAATATAATATATATGCATTGGATCCAACTTACATAAAGGGCATACCGGGTTATCGGGTGACCCGGAACCCGAACCCGGTGACCCGGTATTCATTAACAAGGTTACCGGACCGGGTCCAAGGCTTTTAAAAAATACCGGGTCAGGTCAGACCCGGTCCGATAACCCAGAACCCGACCCGATATTCACCCCTACTGAGTAGATAAGAGGAGTAGACATGTATGCTGATATGAATTCCTCTTTTATTTCTCTTCACTCTACTTAGAGTTACTCCCACGGTCTAGAATAAAGTGCCTTTTACTCCATTCTCTTCATTTCAAGCCTTTCTATTTTTTTCAGTACTGTATACCAACCATCCAAACACATGTAAAGTAACTTACTCCTCATTTTATTCCAACCCACTCCTCTTTAACTTTTTGCATAATATGGCACTTCACTTTTACTCTATTCCTCTTGCGAACAAACATGCACCGGATGGCTGAAGAGAACTCCAGTTTTGGCTATGCAGTGTGGCCAAATAATAATATTATTCTTACATGGGCTTCTTATCGGCCAAGAGTCTACTTCCTTTAAGAAGAAGGTGATCCTCCTTGCTTTCATAAAGATGATTAATTGAAGGCACTCCAAAATCCATATGTTTTCCCATGCTTGAGAGGTTATTAATGGCATCAATCTTTTAACTCTTGTAGTTGAGGTTTCGTTTATTAATTTGCTTTTGTATTTTCGGATCTTATTATTCGCTCTTCTTTTCTCAATGAAATTTCATAGGCTTATGAAAAAAAAGGTCTTTAAAAAATAGTAGCTATAAAACATAAAGCTTTTTAATATGATAAAATCTAACAAAGAATAATGTATGAAATAATATAAAACTTGGGAAGGATTTGTTTATGGAAGGTGGGTGCCATACCCTCAGGGGTTTTGCCTATTAGGTATCCCTTAGCCATATATGGATAACCGTTGGTGACAAAAGTCGAGATATTTCTCCACATGTACTCATGAAATTTTTATGCACTGAAATGCCCCTGACCGTGAGATTTATATACTTTACGATATTGCATAGATATATTCCCTTTTTAACCCTAGAAGACGAGAACTTTTGTGCAATATTGCATAAATTAAAAAAGAAACTGCAAAATTGCATACATATGGTCAAGTTTTGTCATTTCCCCTTGTATAGAGAAGGTGCAAGGAAATGCCTCATGTTTCACCACAAGGCGAGTTTATCCGTAACTAAAGTTTACTGTACATGCTAAACCCAATATAATAATAATAATAAAGAGCCTCGAATCAATAGAGATTAGGGAAATATGCTTTGGAATAAATTTAATTAGGAGCTCCATATCATTTATTGTTCAAGCCTGAATTTTGAATTAAAATGCTATTGATGTAACCGTTTGTATGAAACATGGAGCTCGCTTTACTTGACTTGTACTAATCTAGTAAAGTGACAAAAAAGACCCACTCTTAAAAGAAGCACTTTAGACAATGCAATTAAAACTAAAGAGGGAAATGAAAAAAAAAAAAAAATTCTTTGTAAAATTTTTGTTTCCCCCAACGAGGATGGATATAAGAGCCTTCATAGAATCATGTGGCTTACGTTTTGAGTGTGCAAGCTGGATGAATGAGATGGCCCGATCATCGAGCACTAGCAAAATGTACCCATGCATATCTATATGTCTATATTAAATCAAAAGGGATAATGACCCAAATGCTCCTACATATAACATAATTCTCGTAGAACTGTTCCTACAAGAAAAGATGCTCTAAAAGTTATGATTTTGCCCTTATTTTTTCGCAATATCCTAGGTCTGTATGACACCGCACAATGCAATATCCTATGACTGTAGGATATCTCACAAAAAAGAAATATTTCACCCTCTAACTCTTTTCCTTCATACTAAGGAGTCTGTTGCTTTTTGATAAATAGATAAAAACAATTATAGTAAAAATCCTTTTTGCCGAGGTTCATCAGATGTGATTCTCTTATGGTTTTTCCTCCCATTTTATCTTACAATCTTGCTTTTGATATGGCTGGAAGACATACTTCCCGTCCATTCTCCTTCTCCATTCTTTGCAACTTTCATAATGTTCGTTTGTATGAGGAGCGGAATTGAATAAAGTTAATGGTCAACCCATTTTATCTTACAATCTTGCTTTTGATATGGCTGGAAGACATACTTCCCGTCCATTCTCCTTCTCCATTCTTTGCAACTTTCATAATGTTCGTTTGTATGAGGAGCGGAATTGAATAAAGTTAATGGTCAAATCAAGAGAAAGAAAAAGGAGGAGGGAGTTCTAAGTAAAAGGAATAAAACGACAAAAAACTATGAGGATTTTACAGAAAAAAAAAAACACTTTATGTGGCTACTGGACCGAACATGGAACTTTAGCCTAGCTAACTCACACCAAACAGGGAATACGTATAGAAAAACCAACTTCTTTTACCATTTTTTTTGTGGCCGACTTCAACCTTCATTTTCTGTGATCCTCACTAAATGACAAAAATGATATTCTTAAAATGCACTAAATGAAAAAAGAAAAAGAAAAAGGGAAGGAGTGACTTTTTGTCATTTTGTGTCTTAACTCTCAACTCCCTCTTTTTTCATTTTATCTTAATTTGGATCTTAATTTTATTTCACTACACCCCTCATGCAGACAAACGTTCATAATCATAATCTTTTAAAGCACCTCTGTATTTAATGACTTATCTACGTTCTTCAAAGGACTTGAACTTGGAATTGATCTTACCAAAAGAGATTGAGACTCGAATATTATCCTCATAACATAATTCGTGCAACTCACACATGGCGCTATAACCTAGAATCACAATTTCTCTCCTCCTCTTGCGCCTTAGCCAATTGTCATCATAACTAGGGCTTGCTAAGAACCACTTCGTTAGCAATTACATCCCTCACCTAGGTGCTCAGGCTTCGATTCCTAAATATGTTACCTTCGAATGAGCTTTCTTCCCACACGTGTGGGCAAACTCTTCCCACATACACGTGCACTCTCTCTTGGGTCATAAGTCACAACCCCTTTGGCTTGGTTAAAATTTTCAGGTCGAGTCTCCGGGTTGGATCTGGAACTAAGGTCACAACTCACAAGCAGAAGTCAGTCAGAACTCACAAGGTAACCTCTTCCCTATGAGGGCAGTTATGTCATTTGAGATGTAACGTAACACCGCACCGCTGCGAACTCTGTGGTGGCGGTACTTTGCTTGCTGTACAGATGGGGTTTAAGCTGTGCCCGGTACGGAACGGATACGCTACGGATACGATAAGACAAAAAGCAAGCTTAAAGCGTACCATATATGTAGACTTTTGCTGACAATTGACATTCTCCTTAAGTCCTATCTATCTAGCAAAAGTTAGGTTAGGTGACTGAAATGAACCCTTATTTAGTACCCGGATATAAAGCCACCTTGATTCACTCCTTTATTAATGCTCTAAATGCACATGATATTTCTCTTGGAGGCACCCCAAATTTGAAATCTAACCTCAAAATCATTGTTATCTTTCTTTTCAAGGGTAGCCAAATTTTACTTCATTTAAGGTTAGAAAATGAATGTTAGATCTTTTCTTCAAGAGAGAGTGATTTAATTTGACTTTTCTATTTTTATTTTAATCAAGTATTTTGAAATCTAAGCTCAAAATCATTGTATCTTTCTTTTGAAATGTAGGCAATTTTACTTCATTTAAGGTTAGAAAATGAATGTTAGATCCTTTTTTCAAGAGAGAGTGATTTTGAGCTTTCTATTTTTATTTTAATCAAGTATTTTTAAATCTAAGCTCAAAATCATTGTATCTTTCTTTTGAAATGTAGGCAATTTTACTTCATTTAAGGTTAGAAAATGAATGTTAGATCCTTTTTTCAAGAGAGAGTGATTTTGAGTTTTCTATTTTTATTTTAATCAAGTATTTTTAAATCTAAGCTCAAAATCATTGTATCATTCTTTTGAAATGTAGGCAAATTTTACTTCATTTAAGGTTAGAAAATGAATGTTAGATCTTTTCTTCAAAAGAGAGTGATTTAATTTGACTTTTCTATTTTTTTAATCAAGTATTTTGAAATCTAAGCTCAAAATCATTGTATCTTTCTTTTGAAGTGTAGGCAAATTTTACTTCATTTAAGGTTAGAAAATGAATGTTAGATCTTTTCTTTAAGAGAGAGTGATTTTGACTTTCCTATTTTTATTTTAATCAAGTATTTTATGCATGATTGATCGAGGGTGGGATGGAGATAGCATTTAATTGGTTCCAAGTGGGACACAATGAAAGGGTTTTATTTTGCTCCTTGGTTAAGCTTAGGAGGCTTTTTTTTTTCCTATGAAGGGGACTGCATGTACATGTTGGCTCTATTGGTTCAGTTGGCCCAGATTTGATTAGCACGACTACTTTCATGCTCTTATCTCCCATGATTTGTTATTGTGCCCAATTCTATATTAATCCAAGCTATAATCTCCCTTTTACCAAAATAAAATTGAAGCTACACTCACCAGTTGGATTGAGTCTCAAAAATAAAAAAAATATTAAATTTTAAGGTTTTAAATTAAGGGCTAGAACAATCTAACAGGGTTGATTTTTTGCATCCCTTTTTTCTTGAAAGATGTTTTCAAGTATGATGTATCCTATTCTCAATGATAGAAAGGTTTTCCTATTTTAAAAATCAAAATTCAGGGGGTTCTTTTCTTTTCTTTTTCTTAATCATGGACTTCAACATAAACAGTATATGGCATTTCCAGTGCCGGATATTCACACTGGATCTCTATTGGCCTGTTTCTTTATCCGAATTCCAAGAATTCAAGTATGTAGGAATTTCAAATTTTCCAAAAACTATCCCCGTAGGTGGAATTCTAAATCCCTTTTCTTGATGGAGCATTTGAAATTTCAACAAAATGCATTAAGAGTGGAATTCCAGGAATTTCAAAATTTCCAAAGGCCCCATTTCTTTATCAGAATTCCATGAATTCATGTATGAAGGAATCTCAAATTCTCCAAAAGCTGTACCCTTAAGTTGGAATTCCAAATCCCTCCTATTGATGAACCATTTGAAACTCCAGCTAAATGCATAGAGAATGGAAATTTAAGAATTTAAAAAGATCAATTTAGACCTTTTAGATGGCTAGAATTTGAAAATTTGGTGAAAGAAATATTATATTTCAAATGCTAGGGGACAAGATGTCACATCATGTCCAATAAACTCCAATATGTCAAATTCTTGTTGAGGATTCTATTTTGCAAATAAACAAATCCAAAAGGTCATTTGAGACCCCAATATGTCAAATTCTTGTCGGGGATTTTATTTTGCAAATAAACAAATCCAAAAGGTCATTTGAGAATTTTTTAGGTGGTTGGGATTTGGGATTTTTGTGAAAAAATATTATATTTTAAAATGCTAAGAAACAAGATGTCACATCATATCTAAGAAACCCCAACATAATATGTTTTGTCAGGAATTCTATCATGGCAAATAAACAATCTCAAAATGTCATTTGAGATCTTTTGGGTTGCTGGAAGTATAGGTTCTATTGTATTTCAAATGACAGGAGATAGGATGTCACATCATGTTAAACAAACCCCACCATAGTAAATTATTGTTAGGAATTATATTTTGGCAAAGAAACATGCCAAAAGGTTATTTGAGACCTTTCAAGTGACTGGAATTTCAAATTCTGGCGAAAGAAATAAAGTACTCGAAATGTAGATCAGATGTCACATCATGTCAAAAAAAAAAAAAAAAAAAAACATAGAAAATCCTTGTCTAAAATCCTAGTAAAAAAACAAGCCCATGCTTAGACGATGGAGATTAAGATCCTCATAGCCACATGCCCATGTTTTTTCTTTCCATCTTTATTGTACCTTTCTTAAATCTTTAATATATTTTACCGTTACCGATAAAAAAAGAAGTGCAAAATCTCGCTAGTAAGCACATCCGAAGGCTCAAAATCATTATATCTGGGTATTTTTATGTTTGGGCCAAATTTTTACTCCAATATAAGTTGAATATTTTAAAGAAGGAGAGCACTACACAACGCCCGTGCATTTCTTAGGAGGAAAGCACCCCTCCTAGTTGGACCAACCGTAATGCATGATGATCATGAAAGTCTGTTCGATGGACAGACCCATATAAAGCCTACCTATATGTAAAATCTTGAAGCCATAAAGTCATTCTAACCTTTCGATCGATGACCTTAAGATTTAATGGTTTTAGAGCATCATTTTATAACGATTTCAATGCAACGGTGAAAAAAGGTTGGATGAGTGTTGAAATTGAACTTGTAACTATTCACGGGGGATAGAGTATGTGAAAAGATTAGAACGACACAGTATGAGCCCCATGACAAAAAGTACGAGAGGCACAAAAATGAGCATTTAAAGCGGGGCGTTTTTTTTTTTTTTAACTTTCCAGTTTCCATTATATATACGATCAATCCAACGGTGTTATAATATGCAATTGATTACAAGAGGCCCTACTTAACCGATTGTATATATAGAGCTCTCCCCATATATAGAAGATAGAAGACAGAAGATATGATTCATGCATCAAATTCAAACCTCCTTCATTAATTCATTCGCATACTACCAATACAATATATATAACCGTTACACCCCCTCGCGTCCCAGACTCATCTTTCCATCTTTGGCTTCATATTCCTTTTATGATAGCCCTAGCTTTGATGCCTTTAAGTCATTATTTGGGTTGTTTACAACTTCTGATTTTTATCTCCCATCACTCTTCTTCCCTTTCCTGTCATTTCTCTCCCCCCAAACACCTCTCTCTAGCTTCTGCTCCTTCTTCTTCTACTCTTCTTCTCTCTCATATTTCTTTCTTCTTTTATTTTCTTCGGTTTTCAATCGGCCAACCCACCTCAAGTCTTCTTCTTCTTCTTATTCTTCTTCTCTCTTTGTTGCATTGAAAGAAAGGAAAGGAGAAGAAAAGCATCGAAATGGCTGATGAAAAGGTCTATCCCACCCCCCTAGCATCCAATGAAGATATCATCAGCAATCCGACGGTTTTCATGAACGCCCTCCGCCAACTCCACTCCACGTTGGGCACCCGTTTCATGTATGTCGTTCTTCATGTACTTTTCCTCCTTTTTCGGCGTTACAAAATGGTTTCAAAACATGGCCGAAATAGACTCGTATCGCCCGACACATAAGTGTTTCGGCATGATAGTTACTGATTTACAAACCACCTATAGATGTTTATCCTTTCTTTTTTGTTATTTTATTTGATCTAAGACACTCTAAAAAGCAGAAAAAAAAAAATAGTCATGTTTTTCTATGATTTTATAAAAGGAGCCGAAATGAACTGATAAATCAGGCAAAGAACGATATATCGGCCGATATGTAAAGCTCCGTAACAGAGCCCATAAATCATCCAAAACCATATTACAATTTCCAACCCATAAAAAGCATTATTTTCCTAACCTTGTTGGACACTTGGGTAGTCGATCAGTTTGTCTTCTCTTTATCTTCAAGTAACAAACTTCCAATATCCAAATGCCTTCAAGCATGCTTCTCATTTCATCAATATATTCTAATACATGTATGGTTTTTTCTTTTAATATATAGGATTCCGGTGATGGGAGGAAAGGGGCTGGATTTACATTTGCTGTATGTAGAAGTCACTAAAAGGGGTGGTTTGGAAAAGGTATTAAAACCCATTTTCAGTAGTTTCATTTTTTTTTTTTTAGTTAGGTTACTTTGATGGGGATTGAAAATGGTGACATGGGTCTTATTTGTTTGGTGGTTTCTTCATGTGGGGTGATTATGGATAGGTAATTAAAGAGAAGAGATGGAAGGAAGTGATTGCAGCTTTTAAGTTCCCTCCTACCACAACAAGTGCTTCATTTGTGCTGAGGAAGTACTACACCAGCCTACTTCACCATTTTGAGCAAGTTTACTTCTTTAAAGTTCAAGGGAAGTTGGTACCTCCAGCAGGTAAATATGTGAAGCCTTTTCACCATTTTTTGATTTCTTCAGGTTTTTTTTTTCTTTTGTTTTGGGAAATTCACATGTACCAACTGAACTGTTTTATAATTACAAATAACAACCTGCCTTTTCTTGTCTTTTTTATTTCATTCATTGCTTTTGATTTCTTTAGCTTTTTATTTTTATTTTTGGGAAATTTAACATATTTTTTGCAATTAAAGAGAGCTATTTATCTTTTAAAAAAAAAAAAACCCTCTGGTAATCTTAAAAACTCTCCATCAACCACGCTGACTCGGTGTAAGTGTCGAGTTTTGACCTGTGGATAAAATCCAATATATTTTTGTCTAAGAAGATGAAAGTTTTCTCAGATCTAACTTTATTTGGATCAAAATATTTCTTGCTTATGTTTTTTCCTCCTCATCATGAAAATAAAAAACCCTTTATTTGAATAAAATTGTAGGCATTGATCAGGACAAAATGGACTCAGGCCTTTTTTTTTTTTTTTTTTTTTTTTGCATTATCAGCCCAAATTTAATTCAAGTGAGATATAACTAAGATTTTTTAAAAAAAATCTTTTTAGGACACAGTATAGTAGTGTGTGTCTTCAGTTTATTAAAATAGAGCACTGACTGATAATGGCAAGGTGGTTGACCAAGATCCTAAGCATAATGCAGCTGATAGATTTCAAGAATACCAGAGGTGGTTACTTTTAAAAATAAAAATATATATATAGGTACTTTCTGTAATTGTAAACGATAGAGGTGATCATTCTATGCAAATTTCTCAATTTTTTTTTTCTTGGGTGCTTTTAGAAATGAAAATTGTAAAAGATAGAGGTGATCATTCTCTGCAAGTTTCTGACTTTTTTTGTTGGGTGTTATTAGAAATGGAGCTTCTTCTTCTTCTCTTTTGTATTTGATATCTTCTGATTTGCTTTCCTTTGGCAGTGACAACGGCAGTGAAGACCCCCCCTCCATGCAAACCTGCGATGCCTTGTGTAACTGAATCTGAACCTGACTCATTGCTGCAGCAGCTGCAGCAGCTGCAGCAGATGATGTGTAAGAGGCAAAGAGCTTTCCCCACGCTGGTATCAGGAGGTGAGTTAAATATCTATCTATCTATCCATCTGAATTGAAATTTTAACATGCTTTAAAGAAAGAAGTTAGATGTCATATGTTACTCTGGACTGCCTCAAATTTTAGTCCTCATGGTTTGTACAAATGCCCCATCTCTCATGCAGCTTCTTAGAACATGATAATTATTGATCAGTTTTTTTTTCAAAGGAGTTTTGAGGATCAGCCATTTATAAAAATATTTTTGGCCTCATCTTGACCTTCTTTCACCTTGTAAGTATGTAATGTCTTGACAACCATTGGATAGTGTTAGATGGATAGTTAACAAGTCTAAAAATTTTAAATAGCTAATTATCAAATCTCTCTTTATCAAGTACCACCAAGAAGAAGTTAATTATATATCTGATGATTGGACCTATTTTTTCCATTTGATTTAAGACAATTATATCAACAGTTCAAATATTCTAATTTTTTTTTTTTTTTTTTTTTTGTGCCGTCTCTTTTATCAATGGATAAAAGGATTAAGGCTATTTTTGGATGCTGGGGCAACCTTATCAACAGTGGGCCAAGTAGGCCCCAATCAAGAATCAATATGGCACTGTCAGCTAACTAGTGAACTTTTTTTTTTTTTTTTCTCTGAATGGTTTTAAAAAAAGAATTTTAGTCACTTTTGAGACTTGATTTGGTGTCTTGGATTAAGGCAGCCATGGATTGGTGATCCTGCTGGGTAGCAGATACTCAAGGGACCCACATATTACAGGGTTCCACTTAGATGGGGACTATTTTTTAAAGTATACCGCGGGGCACTGTACTTTGGACTCCCATTGGGGAAATATGAACATTGGGCACCGTAACTTAGGACTGAATTTCAATTAATGAACCTGCGTACCATCTCCCAATGTAGCCTGCAGGCTAATGTCGCTTTACTACTTTAGATAGGCATTCGTTCCGGTGCAGAGCTTCCACACATTTGTACTTCTTAAAGCCTCATACCACGAGGGAACTAGAATTTCTGCGCGGATGCACCACACGAATGACTCGACCCAAAAGTTTTATTTATTTATATGCTATGGAGGGTACCCCAATCCTTGGGCTTGACTAATCCCTCCTAGCCCAAAGGGAAGTAGGTTAAACTCCCCAATAAGCCTAGTGTGATAGTGCAGTTTCGAACCTACAACCTCAGGTGCAAACCGTGGTCTTAGGCCAAGTGAACTACCCATTGAGGTTAGAAATAAAGGCCAATTTGACCCACCAGAGCGCTATAGAACACATTGTGGGAGCCATGTTTTCATCATGGGTCTTAGATTTTGATACCATCCGAATGAATTAGACTGTTGGATTGAATATACACTTATTTTAGACGATAAAAACCTTTTTTATCGGAGCCGATAACGTGGATCAAGTAAGGCCAGTGATAATCAAAGCCTCTGTTAGGGGACACGGGCCGTGTTGGGGAGATATTTGGATCCCCACATTCCGTTACCTAGGTGGGGTTCGAGGTGGGCCCCACAAGCACTTGCCCCGACCACTCAACAAAGGGGCTCCCTAGATAATACGTTACATGGTATATCATACAAATCAAGGAGTATTATTTGAAAAGGTGGGCCAGGTCATTTGGTTAAGTAAGACTCAATCAACATGGATCCAAGCCGGAAATATGATACTAACTTTATGTGTTTATATATGACCAAGATTTCAGGACAATTAGAATATTTTAATTTTAATTAGACGAATGTGAAAAAAACATGGCCAAAAATGTGCTTGTCTAATGCAACAAAGAAAATAATTTTGATTGGATTTTAGTAAGTTATGGGGATACATGTATGTACATCGGGCCTATTTCTTTACTGCAATTATGAGAATTCCTATCCCAAGAATTTTGAAATTGTATGACATGGTGGAGTTCTTTTATGCTCCTTTGTACGTGAGCATCCAAAAATCCCATAAAAAAGCAAAGGAGTTTGAATTCCAAGATTTTCAAAGATCATTTTAGACCTGTTAGGTGGCTGAAATTTTGGATTTCTTGTGAAGAAACATGACATTTACAAATGACCGGGGACAATCCATACCAAATTATTGTAAAAAATTCTAGTAAAGAAACAGGGACCTAATGAGAAGTCTGAATTATAAAAAGATGGGCTTGAAAAAGCTAAATTTATCGTTAAATTAATTTTCAATTGTGCTTTAACCATGTTTTACTTCAATTGATTGATTGGTTAAAAGGAAGACATGGAGCATGCTATAAGAGGTTTAAGGGTAGTGTTTGTGATATAATAAGGCAGAGATAAGTAGGTTATCGAATTATGATTTCAATTGAGTTTGAAATTCACTTTTTGATAAAGAAATTTCAATTTTTTTTTTTTTGAAAAATAACAGTGATCACTTTTTTATTTTATTCTTGTATAAATTGAGATATTTTCCTCCTAATAAAGTCACGGTAAATTCTATACAAAATGTAGCATTTTAAAATTTTATTATGATTGATTTTTGAAAATGTGACCTTTAAAATTACTTTGGGTAGACCCACAACTGGAATGATTTAAATCTTTAGAAAGTGTATGTAACCATATATTTCATCTAATCTTATTTGACCACACCATGTACGTGGTTAACATTATATAATCACCCCTTCATATGTTATTCATATATTTACTTGTTTATTTCCTCTTCTTTTTTTTTTTCAATTTTGTGAGAGTGCCATGTCATAAAAATGCCAAAAGATAATTAGGTTTACTCCTTCTATGTATGTCAATCACAGGAGTAGCGAGGACATATGAAGGCTATGGTTTCTAGGTTATTGATTGGCCAAATATTTTCTTTAAACCGCATCATATCCTAACTCTTGTTTTTACAATTTAGTGGTTTAATGGTTTTTTAAGTGAATCTTTTAATGTAATTCAATCAAACAACAAATGATGGTTGAATCTAGTGGATAATTAAACAACCCCCTCCCCCCAACACACACAAAAGGAGACTTTTAGCGGAAAAAATTGCATTTAGTGACGGTTCTTTATATCCTGCCACCAATAGTAATTTGTCCACGTCAGAAAGTTTTTTCACTGTTAAAGTGCAATTTTTACTCTAGACGGTCTATTAACAGCATTTTATGGAATTTTTATGGAATTTTTAGCGGCGGCTTAAAATTTCCGCCATAAAAAGATATATTTAGCGGCGGGGAAAAAAAATCTCCGCCCCTACAGCCAGTTTTGTCCTACACCAAAAAACCTTCATTTTGTAAAAGTCTTACAAAGGGTGAAACCTGTGATTAGAATGGATTAGATCATTTATTTGCAATTTTTATACAACAGATGAACAAAATATAAAATTTGCCAGCCCATTGGAGCTTAGCGTCACAAAACTCATTATTTAGATCCAACCTACCAACCTATCTACAAATCTCGGAATACTATTGAAAATTTACATCAATAGTTAGATCTGAATGAATAATTGAAGGCCTAAATAACAAACACTTGCATTTTGTTGGACCTCACCCCATATCACTTCAGCTCGCTTGACCATGAATTTCTATGTATACTAATGCGAACAAATATGCATTTAGCAATTTTCTTTATTTGTAATTAAGTTTCTACTGGTGGCTCAGATTCAATTTTAGTATGTTTTCATTTATTTTGGAACTCCTATTTGATCAGGAGGGGCAATGGGACTTGAATGTGAAATTTAGGGTTTTGTAAAGATTATAAAGTTTATGGGAAAGGATATTAAAAGAGATCTATCAAATTAGGATGATGTCATTGTCATAATCTTTAAAGCCTTATTCCATCTATTTTAGATCTACTTGTAAGAGCTCCACTTTCATTGGAAAAAAAAAAAAAGAAGACATGTTTTGTGTAACTCACACGATCACACCTTATCTCACTATTTCATTCAGTTCAAGGTCCTTTTTGTCTCTCCCTTTCCTTAATTCTTTTTGTTGCACTTTAATACTTTGTTTAGTTGGTTATCTTCTGTTTGCGTGCTCAAACCATCTCAAACAATGCCATTAAATTCTCTCTTCTATTTGAGCTGAATTCATGAGGGTTTCATCTTTTTCACCAAATCCTAATGATACAATTTCTTGGACTCCATCTATTCATGTTAGCATATGCATCTCAACAACAACAATGTATTTTAGCTTCTTTTTTTCTCAACATTCCACTCCATATAATAATGCAAGTGTGAATACTACATTACAACAATGTTCCCCTAATCAAATTGGCACTTGATTGAAGAACACTCATTAGTTTTAAGGTAGGAAAGAAGATGCTTATGGGATTTTCCCTAATCTCATGAAAAAGCACAAAGCTGCCTTCATGCATTATCTCTAGGTTTTAGCTTTCAGCTTCCATTGAAAAAAACCAATTAAAGACAAAAACCCGAAGTACACTTTGAAGGTGCTCATTATTGCAATCATGAAGTTGCAAGCCATGTTATCAATAAAAAAGTGAAAAACACAAATAAAGACAAAAACCCTAAGCACTCTTTGAAGGTGCTCATTATTGCAATCATGAGATTGCAAGTCATGTTACCAATAAAAAAGGGAAAAAAAAAAATTTGGGTCCTTTGGTTTATGGTCAAGGTGAGTGAGAGAAGATGTTTTTGAACTTAAATCTATCAAGGTGCTCACCTTGTTTATAATAAATACATAGGAAATGAATTCATAGAATTCATGGTTAAATGAGCTTCATAAAATTACTAAAGAGGTGAGGGTTGAAGGATAGGTGGTGAGGGGAAGGAAATAAGGTAGCAACGCTGATGGGACCTTGACTTTCGTAGGATTTAAATTACTGGGATGTTGTCTGGGTATTCTTTTCATCTTCCCTTGATTCAATTTCCATAAAAGGAAAGGTCATTTGATGTCGATTTTTGGATATTCAACTTTGGTCTTCATTTTTAACCACTTAGGATGTAAATTCCTATGTATTCTATGCTAATAAATAGGTTAAAAAAATTACTAAAAAAATGACAAAAAGGAAATTCTAAGGTTTGGTTTATTTGCATTATAATACATAGGAAGTCATGGTCAGATGAGCTCCACCAAGTATTATTAAAGAGGTGAAGTGTAAATGATATGAGATGAGGGGTGAAGGAAATAAAATAGCAATGTAGATAGGACCTTGACTTTCTTATGATTTGAATTACTAGGGTGGCAATTGAGTATTCATTTTCCATCTTCCCTTGATCTGCTTTCCATTAAAAGGGAGGTTATTTGATAGTCATTTTTGTATGATGGGACCTTTGACTTTCTTATGATTTGAATTGCTAGGGTGATGGCTGAATATTCATTTCTCATCTTCCTTTTATTTATTTTGATCAAAGGGGAGATTATTTGACGGTTATTTTTTGTAAATTCACCTTGGACCTTCATTTTTAACTATTTGTGGCATGAATTCACATGTATTCAATTCCTATGTATTCAATGCAAACAAATAGGTGCTATTGGTAATCATTAGATTTCAAATTGGTAAACTTAAGATTATAAAATGCTATAAGCAATTAGCGATCATTTGAAAACTGTTTGAAGAAAAAGTATCAAACTACCATCATCATTTGTACTGTGATTCAGTATTCACCAATTTTCTCTGTTTGTAGAATTCTATTGAATGGTAGTCCTAGACTTGTGCAAGAAACTAATCCATATTTCTCTACTTGATCATCTTCTTTTGTTCAGAACCTATGAATTTACCTGTGATGGGAGTCATTAATGGCAAATTTGACAACGGATACTTTGTAACGGTAACCGTGGGTCTTGAGACATTCCAGGGAGTGCTCTACCATGTTTTTGAAGATGCTTCCACCTCTTTGGCAACTCCAAACAATGCCATTGTTCCTTATGTCGCTCCTCAACCCCAGCGAAGACGGAGGAGGGGGAAGAGATATCGCGATCCCAATCATCCAAAGCCCAATCGGAGTGCTTACAACTTCTTCTTTGCAGAGAAGCACTCCAAGCTCAAACTGCTCTACCCACAAAGAGAGCGAGAATTCAGTAAAATGATTGGTGAATCTTGGAGCAAACTCACTCAAGAGGAAAGGATGGTGAGTGGAACTGTTTAAGATTTCATTCTTCTTATAAAGATCTATGAATTGGAATCTATAGGGGGACCATAACAATTTCCACCCTCCCATAGGAAATGGTTACTCATGTTTCACCCTTCAAAAATGAATATTAGGAATCTGTAGTCCCCTATAGATCACTAACCTTGACCCTTCACTCTTCATGCTTCAATAAAAGGCCGAAATCCTAGGAGTTTTGCTAAATGTTCCCTTAAGATTAACTGCATACATAGATAACCCACAGTGCCGATCAGCTAAGGAATGGACTAGAAACAAACATGGATTTTACACCCAAGTTGAAAAATTGGTTACAATATCAGTACCATCATACTCATAAGAGCCTGTGTGCACGAGTAGAAAATGTCCATAGTTCAAATTTGTACTGTGAACAGTTTCCCGGCTCGTTTTCTCCGGAAAACCCCTAAAAGTTATTGCAGATTACCCAAACCATTTGATTACTTCCCAACAAATGGAGTGGAGAAAGCTATATGAATATCATGGACCGATCAACCCAAAGGCTAAATTGAATGATTTTGAGTCCTTGTCAGTGTTTTTTATTTTTCTCTCTCTCTCTGGGGCATCATCCACAATGGTGTTGCTGTTTTATTCATTTGGATACTCTCGGCGAATATTGTACAGATAATTTTCATACAGAGATGGTAAAGCTAAGTTTCTTATTGTTCAGCTGATTTTGTATGACCAATTTTCCATGTTTTTCACCTTTCTTTGCCATGGTTCTCCAATTTTGACAGAAATATAATGCTTGCGGATTAAAGGATAAGGAGAGGTACAAGAGAGAAATGCAAGAGTACAAGGAAAGAATGAAGCAGGTGCAGCACAAGGAAGCTGCAAGAGCCGGCCCGTCATCAATTATAGAACTGGACTGAAACAAGAAATGGAAGAGCTGACCTGGCCCTTCATCCTTGTGCCTCTAGCTGTTGGATTAGATACAACTTTCAAAATCCATGAGTGACACTCCTAGACAATCATTTATTATGTTGTGTTCTTTCTGTATTGTGTGTGTAACATTGAGCCTCATGTTCTTTTAAGTTCAAGGAGACTGAACTAGCAGTCATCTTTGTTAGGAAAATTTCCTGTTTTGTGGTTTCATGGTTTTGCAGTTAGAGACCCACCTGGCACCTGGTGAGTTTCCTATCTTCCAAAAATACTTAGGGCCTGTTTGGATAAATGAGGAGTGGAGTAAAATGAAGTGGATTTCACATGTGGAGTGGAGTGAAGAGAAATTGTTTGAAGTTAAAGTAGAGTACTTCACTTCACTCCATTTGGATGCTTATTTTGGAGTTAAGGTTTAGATTAGAATTCACTTTTACTCAAAGAAATAGAAGTATTTAGAGTTGAAGTGAAATAGAGTACATGTGGCTCACAACATTACTTCATCTATCAGGTCAGATTTATCCAAACGGATAGAGTTGAAATTTTGGACTATTAGGGCCATTTAACTTCACTCTACTCTATTTTTTGCCTATCCAAAAAGACCCTTATGGTTCAATCAAAGTGAATCATATCATAATTCGCATTCAACCTAATAACTCGCAATTCAGATCCCATAAGAGTTACCTGACTTCCATCAATGTGAAAGGAAGAGTAGAGTCGTGTGCAGGTTCAATGCAACTGACCCCATAAAAAGTTATCAGGTTTGCTGCCTGACTATTTAGTATTGGATTTTATGATTCACATTGTAATAAAGTGTTTTACATGTGATCATACTGATTGGATGTCTTAACTCCAATTGGAGTAAAATTTGGTCCCGATAAGTTATCAGATTTGCTGCCTGACTACTTAGTATTAGATTTCATGATTCACATTGTGATAAAGTGTTTTACATGTGATTAGACTTATCGTATGTCTAACTCCAATTAGAGTAAAATTTGGTCTAGATAATGCAGAAGGAGATGTTTCTAAAAGCCTTAGGGCACGTTTGTGTAGCCTATTTCTGCAGAAAATTATGTGATTTTCTGCAGAAAACTTTTTTTTCATGTGTTTAGTGTGAAGAAAACTATTTTTTGGCCACGTCAGCCTTTTCCTTTCTAGGCGTGGAAATTGACTTCCTATAGGGTGTATGGGAAGTCCATTTCCATGGAAAACTGACTCGCCATTTCCTCACTTCCACCCTCACTCCACCCAGCTACCCACTTTTTCCCCCTCCCCTCCCACCTCCACCGGCCTCACACACATACTGACCCACCCACCCAGTAATTTTCACTAAAGAAATCAGCAGCTGCACCAAACAACATTAGCACCAATTCATCGAGAAAAAACTTTTTGCACCAAACATGAATTTCTAACTTCACTAAAAAACCTTTTCTAAGGTATTTAAAAACCATAGAATTTACTGATGTGGCAATTTCATCTTTCCATGGAAATTGCCTTTACACAAGCGTGCCCTTAATGTCAGAACCACGTCTCCTTAGCACCGTTCCTGACATCCTGTTTGACAAAATGTCTGACAGAGATTTGATGACATAAATATATAGTATGCTTATGAGTTCTGATGTCGATGGGTATAACAGCAATACCTTGGAGCTGTTTGAGAAAATGGTTTAAGGAGAGATGTTGGGGAAGTGGAAAAGTGGGAGAAGGTTAAGAAACAATGGTGACCATTGTGTTGGTCCATTGTATACCATGTATTTGTTGTTCTGTTAAAATGCCTCACTTCAAATGAAATCTCAACTGTTTGTCAACCTTTAGCATGTGATGGTACGAAGCATGTGAAATTACGAGGGTTAGCGTCAAATAGGCAGTCAACAATATAATCTGGTGACGCTAAATTTAGAGTCCATCTTCCAAAGCCAAGAAAAATAGGAGGGTTGGCATCAGATAGCCAGTCACACATGCAACTAAACCAGACCAATGTTTGAGTCTACTAAGAACAGTAGCAGTCTGGTCTAGCCAATGATGTTGATGATGGAGTCATGGAGAAGAGGGGAACTAGGAAAAAACTTGGATGTAGCTGGGCGCATATCAAAAACAGACTTCATGCTCCCGTGGCGAGCAATGGTGTAAAATTTTGGTCTACGAGAATTGGAAGGAGTCGAATAAAGTTGGCTGGTAGTGTCCCCAACAATGATGCACGGATACTTCAAAATGGGCAACGTATCGTATCCGATACAACACTTTTTAGGTGTTAAATCCCTGTCCCTGCAGTGTCTATGGCTTGTCCTTGTTGTACCCATGCCGTATCCGTGCATCATAGGTCCCCAACATGGGTGCTGTGCTAATGTTTTGGGCACAAAGATGGAGGCAATGTGGATTATTTTGCACAAGAGATGGCCGTTTTGATTGTCATAAATCAAGTAACTCAGCTTACATGTAAATGAGGACTCATGCTTTTTTAGATAACAAAGTTACCTGGAAGTGAGAGTTGTTTTGTTCTTTGGCATAACTAATAGGTAAACAGAGATACAGGTAAATTAGATTTACAGGCAACTGAGTGCAGGGCAACCGAGCATGGGGGCCTGTTATGTCTGGGCCAACTCACACTGGCAATGCGATGGTATTCTGGTCATCATAAACAATACAATTTCTCTAAACTGTGTCACTGCAATGAATGTGGTTTCCAGAGGCACAAGAAGAGTGACTAGAGATACCAATTGCTTCCACGATTTTGTGGTTGGAGCTTCCCATACAATGGACCAGATGGACTTTGTGTTTGATGAGCCTGGGCTGTCCTAGAGGCAGGGCCAAACAGGCATTGGGCTGGATACACCGATGATTAAAAATCAAAACCCAAATTGAGGCAGCTCCTTCTTGAGTTTCATCAGTTCTCTTGAGTTGCATTAGTTCTCTTGAGTTGCATTAGTTCTCTCCAACTTGGAAAAAACTTGCCCTCAAGTTTCATTGATGTCCTCTTTGGTCTCGCTCCCATTAGAAGTCCTCCAAGCATGCTCTTGTGAGGACTATTGGTGAACGGAAGCATGAAAATGAATTATTCAAGATCATGCTTCCCAGGCTCGCAGAATTACGGCTACTTGAATGAGAGTTGTGGGGGCAAACACAATAAGTGAGTGGTTGAGAACTTAGTACAAATATTTATTCTAGCAACCTTATAATGAAAGTGGACTCATTCGATCCCATTATGTTGTGTTTCAAATGAACTTCTTGAAACTTAGTGATTAAGCTTTATTTTTGATAAAATTCACGAGTCATATATACTCAAAACATGTAGTTCAACAATTCCTTAACTAAGCGTGGTGTTGATAGATTATATACCAAGAATTCTTTCCCTGCTATTAATGTTCTTTGATCAATGTAATTTATTCTCCACAATGTTCATTAATAGGCCACTCATATGTGACCCCTTAATTTAGTAGTCTTTGCAACATTACTGTCATTCAACTGTAAATCCTTCAAAAAAGGAGAGAGAGAGAGAGAGAGAGAGCAAGTTCAATTAAGATCTATTTTGTGCAAAGAATGAGAATGCAAACAAGTATTCTTAAAAATGTGATATTTTTTTGTCACTTCTAAATCTCTTTTTCATGTGTTATATAAAATCCCACATTCCCTCAAAAAGCATCACCGATCTCATGAATTGGTAGCTTTGAGCTTGAGTACAATTAGGCACAAGTTGTCCATGTTGATGAAAACCTGGAGGAAGTCATTTCAGGCATCTTGTGGAGGTTGACGTCAACCGGCAACATGCGGAATTCAATGTCAAGCTCTCTGAAGATTTCGATCATCTGCTCGACCAAACAGGATCTCCTCGCCCACCTCTCCCCCATGTTTTGATGATTCATGCGGTGTTTTGACCAGACTGCAAATTGCAACTTGTTCATGTCAATGACATCCTTCATCACAATCATCGGGTTCGGGTACCAGTGCTCCTTCTTTCCCTCAATCCACCTTTGATGTAAGTTGAAAAACAAAAAACATTTGAAGACAGTCATTTAAATGTCGGGCCGTGTTCTTTAGTTTTTACTCTGAAATATTATATGATGCTTGATCAAGAGAAGTAGCACCTTTCGTTGCTCATCAGCAATGGCACATTACACCAACCTTTTGGTGGAACTTATATATTTGTCTGGTGGGCTCCATTATGGAGCCTGCCCAAATATCTCAGTGTTTGATTTATCTCATCTCATGGTTTACAAATGAAAATTTAAATCAAGGGCCCGCATTTAATGAGAGCCAAGCTGATCTATTAGTATCACTAGGTTAGAGAGATTATTGGGTTCATCCATGATAGTAACCACCTGAAGTTTTTTTGGCCAGTTGGTCCACCAAAATATGGGCCAATTGTACACTTTGAAGTCTAAGCAAATGAAATGATTGACACCATATGATTGGATCTTTATATGATTTCCTCCATCATAGATTGTAAAAAGAAAACAGACCAAAAACACATTATTAGAGATGCTAGCATAAAGCAAAAACTTTTTAAACAAAAATATCATAGATATGAAAATGGAACTCATTTTGATACTCACCCCTTCACTCTCTCTCTCATGATGCCAATCTTTTCTAATGAAGTTGAAACGTGAACACAAAAATCAATCGCTTCCCCCATATCTGGACTCCTATAATAATTGCTAATAGGTCGGGTAGAGAGTAGACTGTTTGGATATGCAATCTTCTGGTTGTCATACCTTAGAAACACCGTTGTCAGGATGTTCATTTCTTCAACTATCATCTGGAATTTTCACATGTATACAGACATCAAGATGCTGTAAATTTCCAACAAAGAAAAAGATTCAAATGAAGGGTGTTTAAGTTCTGTTCATTTTCTACCTGAACGCCTTCAATTTCACAGCGATCACCTACGTCAAAGGGATGCATCACAAATAAGAAGATGATCGCTTCAAAGACCGTCTTGCAGGTATTTCCGAAGATGAAAACAACCAACATAAGCTGAGAGCTAATCAAAACCAATAGTTGGCTGGTGGCAATCTCAAGAATAAGAAGCCAGATAACAAGTATAATGATGCCCACAATGACGTTTACCATCTGGTGGAGCCTGTTTACTGCTGTTTTTGTGTCATTTAGTGTCAAAGAGAGGGCTCTCCTCTCCCTGAATGCATTGACCTGAAATATGGAAGTGTCACATATATCTAGATGTAAAAGAGTAATGCATCAAAATATTAGAACCACTTTTGTAATTCAGACTAGTAGTCCTAGTATTCCCATTGTTTGTACAGTTGAGGATTCATGCATTTCATGTAGAGATCCAATCACTTTGGGCGGGCCCCACCAAATTCTGCTAATGAGAATTTATAGAATGTAGGCCTTAAAACATATCTAACCTAAAACATGAATCTGTGTTTGTATCAATCCGCTGATGGGTCAGTGGTCAGGCTTCTCCTTTTCCCCTCGGGGACAACCTGGGATCATTCCCTGGTTGTTGCTTTGTTGCTTAAGGGCTTGTGTGTGTGTTGTGTAAGTGAAAAAAAAAGATAGAGAGAGGAAATGGAGAAGGATAGCAGAATTCATTACCACCCATTCCTTGAGAGCATTTTTATTGACTTTCTTGCTTTCGTCTGCTCCTTGAAAGAGACTCATAGTCTTCCTGGCTTCATCTTCTTTCATGAACCGCATTAGATCCACCAAGCAAATATATCTGTGAATTTTATAAGCATCCTTCTCATCAGAACCACAAAAGGGATAACACAACCTATAGGATTTCAGTGAAATTTTAGCAAATGTTCTAAAAAGTGGACGGGAGGGAGAATCGGTGGAGTGGACTGTTTGGTCCAACCCAATTCAACCATCCAGTTTATCCTGTCTCAACTGTAATAATAAATAAATAAATAAAATAACTAATGGTTGGTCAAAAGACTTCAAGTGCCAGGTTCTACCAGTTTTGACTGGCTTTTACTAGGTTTTGATCAATTATGAATAGCTTTTTACCAATGCCTCAGTATTTATCTTACTAGATGGGTGAAGATGCTGGTTCTGGTCGAACCTGATTCGACCATCTAGTTTGGTGCAGTTTTTAGAACACTAGTTTTAGTAACTAGATAAGTACAAGTGCATGGTAAAACCAGAACAGCATCACACTTGCTTCAATACATTTAATATAGACCTACTATGGTGAGTTTTATAGTCAACCTCTTTAATACTACAACCATTAAGATATGTTCCTAGACTCTTAAATCCTAGCTTTTTTAAGAAGAGACCCAGTTATAAAATTTTAATGTGGGGTTATGTACGGATTCCCATGCCAACAGCTAATAAGACTTCTATTTGGATTGCGTCCTGAAAGTTTCTCTTCCTCCTAAAAAGCTAGGCAAGGCCCATGTCCACCGCCAAACAAACAAGGCAAATTCTCCATTACCTCATTCAAATAAAAGAACACTCTATGGAGGGAAGTAGGTCAACCCACTGGTGGCACTAAACAAGGAGCATTTAGATCTGCACAACACTTAACTGATGTAGTTTGGCTAATCATTTTCAAATCTTTAGGTCATTATATATTCAGCATGGTAAAAAAGAAAAAAAAAGAAAAAAATTCAAAATGATCAAGAAAGACTTTTTTTATGAGATGGAGGGGGATAAGAAATACTTGGCAGGTGGGATAAAAAGTAACAGAGTTGGGAATTGGTTGAAGGTGAGAAAGGATATTTCAAAGTTAGAGGAAGTGAATTGTAAGGTACAAAGTTTTTTGCTAAATATTCAAGATTCTTATTGGAAAATGAGTGACACATTCAATTTTGGGAAGATGTGTGGATAGGTAGACATCTTTAGCTTCATGCATGATTTTAGACATTACCTAAAAAGTGCTTTGAGAAAAGACAATCAGAAAGTATGGACTCTTAAGTTTTAGTATTGTATCAAGGTGTCTGAATTACAAATGCTAGTTTTATGAAGATTCTTAATAGGATGGTTTCTATTGGAGGGGGGAAGATAAAAGCTTTTAAAGCCAGCTTCTCTAGGTTTTTTTAGTAAAATCCTATTTTTTTCGATTAGTAATGGTAAATTTCATTAAAAAATGAAAGAGCAACAAAAAAGAAAGAAAGAAGAAAAGAAAACTGTACAAAAGTAATGGACTGAATACAAAACCTTCTCCCCCACCTCTCTTCCAACATATAGTATTCAGATATATGAAAGATAGCAAGAGGTTTTGGGAGAAAATTGGATGAAAACTCCTTTGGAGGACCCCTCTTTATATACATGATTGTTATCCACTAATGGAAAGTTTACAGATCTTGATTCTCCTAATTGTGGTGATTATCTCAAGTACGACCAATATACAATCATCTAAAGTCAATGCCTATGTGGGTATCTAAGAGAGGACCCAAGAGAAGGTCTGGGCCCCAGGAGGTCTCAGGTCTGAGCCCAACTGAATAACGACCAAATCGTTAGTACAACAAAAGATCTAGAGTTTATAACTCAAGTTATTAATATATGCATATCAATTTTATGAATTCCTCTGCTAAAATGTTCCCAACCTCATTCCTTCCTTTCCTATGTGTTTGAATGCATGAGTAATTTCCTCTCTCAAGTCTAAATGACCAAATCTCATCCATTATAAACAATAGCCACCATGGATGAACCTCTCAATCCTTTTGACACCTACATAATAGCATTTTGTCAGTCATCCTCTACAATCCACTTTCCCAAAAAAGTTGTTTCAGATATCCTCAAACGCTTCCTAATCTCCAAAGCCTGCTCATTCAAGTCGGGCCCAAAAGGGACCACTAAAATTCTTATTCATTCTTGATATTTCTGCCTATGCTTGTTGTTTTGAAATTACCTATTACTGCCCCCATCTACATTAAACTTGAGAATACCGCTAGTAGGAGGAATCCATATAGAAATCCTCTTCTTCTTCCCTCCTCCCAAATCCCAATATAGTTGCTTTCCAATCCCTCATTATTTGTTAATTCCCAAAATTCCTCCATGTATGTGCACCAACAAACAATTCTAGTGTTAATGACCTCAACAATTCCTCCTCAGTGGACTCTTCTCCTCCAAAAATCCTATTGTTTCTTTCTTTTTCTGATGACCATAAGAATTTTCAAGGTACCATCTTCCATATAATTTTCCGTGCTTCCCACAAGATGTCACAAATTTGTTCAAAGTTCCTGCTCCCACCCAAAGTAAAAGCCAATTTTGTCCTCTTACTTCTGAGTCCACTATTCTTTTCCATAGTAGATTGGTTTTGTGTTCTTTGGCTCTACCTAAGGTTAATGCGTTCGGTTGGAAAACCTTTCAGAAAAAAAAAACACCTTAACATTAGATAATCTTATACGAAAGTAATTTGCCATTCCTAATACTTGCTTTCTCTATGAACTATGGAGGAATCCCTAGATCATCTCTTTGTTCATTGCACTATCATTTGTATCATTTGGAGCCTTTTCTTATACTTTTTTGGGATTTTCTTCTTCCTTTCCCATAATTTTTTGATTTAGAGGTTGGTCTGGGAGCCTTTCTTGAGCATAGCCCAGATACTAAAAGGCATGTTAGCATTTGCAATTGCTAAGTGCTATAGAAGGAAAGGAAAATGAGGATGAAGGAAAATGTTGCAAATTAAAAACATCAGTAGATAGAATTAAATTTGGAATTTATGGGAATCTCCTAGGTGGACTAGGAAAAGAGAATGGTATGAGCTAATTAAAAAGGGCAGTGACAACGTAGAAAAAGGGTGTGTGAGTGTGAGGACTCTCCTTCAACCTGGTTAACAGAGGTTGAATATGGATGGAAGTACTCTTAGTCAATCTTTACTTTCAAAGATGATGATGGCGTTCTAAACTTCTAATACTTGCATTCTCAACTTCAGCTGACATTGGAGATTCGAATAAAGTCACAATTCGGACAAGAAGATTGGGAATGCTTATATATTTAGTCTTGTGCTGGTTACACTAATTAATGCTGAATTTAAAAATGCTATAAGATGGTCAAGGCTCCACACCACCACTGTGTAGATTGGTTGAAATTGTGAACAAGACATGGCTTTTACCATCTGCAGTTCCTGTTTTGCCCGATTACAGGTTTCTTCTTATTCTTCGACATATATCTTCTCAGTCTAACTTTATTCTTCCACTATCTCTCCATTTTTCATCTCTATCATTGATTCTTTTCCTTTCCATTGTATTATTTTTGCACGAATTGTGGCTACCAAATTGTATTGGAACAACCATTCAGCAAGCTCAGTATCTCAAACTAGTTAGGTGGTATCCACACAAGTTCTAATTCCCTGGCATATTTGGGATTAGTGAAAAAATGGCCCTCATGTGTGATGCACGCACGTATGTACAGTCTACTCTATAAGGGTCTGATTGGGTTTATAGAGGTAAAAGAAAAGTCACAAGACAACTAAAGCAAAAGAAAAGATTTCATGATGGAAGATCACATGGAAGATCTAATACAGAAGGTTATAGCATTAGTGATGATCTTATAAATGATCATTTTCACGATCTAATGGTATATAGTGGACAGTTGTAGTATTGAAGGATCAAAGGGGAAAGATCATGCAAAGGGTCGTGACAAAATGACCCTGCGACCAAGCCGATCTATGAGATTCAGTTGTATCATCAATATGATGATTAACTTCATCATTTTGAAGTGAGAGACAATCCAATGTTCATCCAATGATCAAATGGGTGCATTAGTTGCTTTGAACAAGATTTGATAGAAGGCTAAAATAATATTAGAATTTTTTTTAAGCCATACAAGGAAAGAAGTGTTATGGTAATGAGCCAATTGAAGGACCAAGGTGTAAAGCCTCTACAGTTCTACGCGTTTTTTAGTTTATTGTTTGATCTGGGAGGACAATGACTCAAGGTTGAATTTCCACCAACCCAACAAGAATGATGTAGTTGTGCGTTGGTGGATACAAGACAAAATGAAGGTCCATTATTCCCAGGTGTAGGCCAATCGAGACCATTTTCTTCCAAAAATTTTTAAGGGAGATTTATTAATAGTTGGGCCGATGCAACCAGACTTGTGGCCCACATGTGGGACCGAATATAGTCTAGGAATTTGTTGCTTATTTTATTTCCCTATGGAGTTGTAATTAGGCTTAGCTTTCTAATTCTAGCCAGAGTCTTTGTTTAGTTTCCTTAGTTTGGTTAGGAGTCTTGGATTCTTCTAAGGTTTGTTTTTCGAAATATATGAGCATAGTAAGGCTTAAGTGGTAGAGTTGAAGATTAATAAAAGGTACCCTTTGTGGATTTATTCTCTCTGAGGTTTGTTTCCTCTTTGTGAAAGTCTCTTTGAGACATTGTTTTACGTGTTTCGTCACTTTCATCCTCTGTGATCTAGACCCTTCCCTAGGGTTTGCATTAGTTAGTTATCAAAGCAAGTTGCTTCCCTTGAAGCCATGGACTCTGACCCACAAGGTACAATCATGCTTCATCTTGTACTTCATCGATTGGATAGAAGACATTTTCCTATCGAGAAAACTCATGAAAAAAACATGAGAGAAAAGAGGAAAAACATACATTTATTTTTTCTCGACTTAGAAATGCTTACATCAGGGACCAAGGTACTTAATTTGGCAAAATTCAAGGAAAAATGCATCACCAATGAATATATTAACATTAAACAAGACATGTATGAAGGATCGTATAAAGAGCAAGAACTATGAGGAGAGACTATAGGGTGCCATGAATATACTGATATTATACATGTATGAAGGGTAGCATCGAGAGTAAGAACTGTGAATGGAGAGATGATGGAGAGCTGGACTACACCTAGGGTCCATGTCAAACCCTTTTTTATTCACCTTGATTGTGCAATTGCATGTAATGTGGTTCCTGATTTTGATTCAATTAATTATGTTTTGACAAAATTGCTAGCCAGTAATCCCAAAACCAATTGGTGATGGGAAACTGCACGAACAACTACTTAACACGTTTCTCGTACGTATCTTATAAGGATGAAGAGCAGGAAAGAGAGTGAAAAATGGTACCCCATCTATCCGCAAATGCACATATAAACATAGAACATCTATTTTGCCAATTAATCTGATCTGATCCAGTCCAGTTGAGATTAGGGAGGAGGGGTTCATTGATTTCAATCTAATGGGAGTAAGAAATATATCAGCATGTATGGAAATTTGAACAGAGAGAAAGAAAGAAAGAAGGAAAGAAGGAAAGAAAGTCTAGTTACTTGGATCCACGCTTAGCTACATTAGTGAAAATTCTCTTTGCTGCAGCCTTGGCCTCATACTCACTTTGAATCTCGACTGCCTCCTGAGTAATGTTGGTTATGCGTTCATCAAGCGTTGATAGAGTCCCATTCCTGACAATTTTCATTAGGCGCTTCATGTTCCAAGCTGAGATATTCTTCTGGTTAAGCTTATGAATATGTTCGATGGTTATCCGATCATCCTGATGCTTGGAGAGATTCCTAGAAAGGCTGATACTCTTTCCTTCAAGAACACCACTCTCGTTCTCGATCACTGGGGGCCCAGAAAGTTTCTCAATCACAAATTGATTGAACAGGGAGTCCTGAATCCGATCGAAGTAAGTACTCACATGGAAAGAGGAGGCTAAGACCTTGACAAGAAGCGTTTTAACAAGCCATATCATTGTCCCGACCAGAAGACAAAACAGTATCTTGGTTACATATGGCAATGTCTTGCTTTTGATCTGACCTCCTTCCTTGACAATAAAAATGTAATGCCAAGCAATCAAGACCTGATTCAACCACAGAAAATTCTGGACTGCCTTGCGCAAGCTGTAGACAAAATACAACAGTCGTTTACGCAAGAGGAAGTTGCGCTCAATGAAGAAGACAATGATGCGAATCCACCAACCGGACACCAACCGGCCACATATAAGAACCAATACGAGAACCTCCCATTCCCAAAGAAGGAGATGATAGACCCTGATTTCAGTTAAGAAAGGAATGGTGAGAGTGCAAATGAAGGCGGCGACGATTATATTGAGAATGACCCACTGGAGAATGTAGCCTGCATTGAGACTTTCTTTGAATGCACGGGGAAGGTCCTCATCAAGGAAGGGATCGTCTTCATCATCGTCAGCCTTTCTAAGAGAACCTGATATCGATCGCCCAGATATCATTGCTTCATTGTTTTCAATGGGATGTGCATCAATTAGCCTTGACTTAGTCTTGGTTTGCAATAGACGTGGGCTTGTTGAGCATTTTAGCACTTCCCCTGCATCTGGGTATTGCTTGTCATCCTCACCATTTGTGTGATCCTTGGAGAGTCGCTTGATGGTTTCTGGCCCAATATCAATGTGTTTCATTGACAATGATGGAGACTGGAATGAGACCCTGAGTTCCTTTGACGACGGGTGCCGCTGCTGCTCTGTATGGTCTCCGGTTGCAGGTGGTGGCAGCTGATCGAGGATAAGCTCTTCCATCTCCAATTCCACATGGCGTGACGATGCTTCTTCACTTCCTGACACCACCTCTTTTTGCCGGAAACACAATTGGTCATGTGAATTTCTCTGCTGTTGCTCTCTGCCTTCTATATCACTCGATAATTCATGGCTCCCTTCTTTCCATGACTTCTCGGGTTCCATGGCAAGCTTCATATCTCTGCTCTTATCAATCTTCACAACCACCTCTTTCTTATGATTGGAATCCATTTCATATTCTTCAACGTCAAAGAGAATTGGCCGTTCTTCCTGACCAGCCACTGACTTTTTACATATACTCTTCTGAGAACCAAGTTTCTTGAAGGATTTTTTCAGAGAACCCATGGAAAATACCTTAATTTATGCACCATCTATTATGAAAATGGACAACAGGATTGACCCAGTTGCTAAACCAGTCAGTTTGCTGACCCTTCAGCTTTTCCCCATTTTTCCCCTCTTTTACTATGGCTGGAAGACAAACAGGACCTGGAATAAAAAAAATGGAACCACCTGGCAAAAAAAAGGGAACCATGGCAATAATCTTTTTTCATCCATTAAGAGTTGCAAAGGAAATGCTGAGAGAGAGAGAGAGAGAGAGAGAGAGACCAAGGTAAATAGAAATGAAGATGAATTTTCACCTGAGATTTTGACATGGAGTTCAGGTGTTTTTTACTTTTTCTTCACATGTCAATGAATCCTATCCAAGTAAAACCATCAAAAGAGTTCATGAGGTTTTCATACATCAAAGGCGAATAGAAATGTATAAAAAATGAAGAACATGAAAAACCCACCTGGAATTCAAATACAAGTTTCTTGTTTTGTGGATTTTCTTCACATTTTGAAGACACCAACACATATAATGCCATTAAAAGACCTGAAAACAAAACTGGGGATTGCAGAAACAGCGAATTCATGTAAAGAACCATGTTTCATGCATCAATGGTTGCATGGAAACGGTGAATTCGAGATACCGACCATAGATTTTGGCATCATTTGTATGGTGCCACTTGAAGATGATGAAAACAGGAAGAAGGAAAGAATCCCTGCAACAAAAACCTTGGGGCCGAGAATTTTGGAGATGGGAGGTGTGCATAGAGGCTCCCTTCCGCATGGTCAGCTTCTCAAATGCACTGACGTCACCTTTCATATTCCGTTGGATCCTAATCCTGCATGAATTTTGCCCATATCAACCCGCATAAACCCTTGCAGTCGGGTCAGGTTTATCCGTATAATTGGCATCCACATCTAATTGTAATATATTAAGCTAGGAGGTTTTGGCTTCAATTTTGACCGTCGGTTATAATTTTGATCATTGGTTATAAAACTTTATTTTAAATCTTTCAATTTCTCTTCCCATTTCTCTCCCCACTTTCCAACTCCTCCATTCTTATTTTACTCTTCATTTTTAGCATTTTGTGTGCAACAATGTAACTGCTCTAGAACTACTCTGCATTTTAAAACTTGCTTGTCTTATTCTACGTAAGATGAAACATTTTAGATTCTTCAATCCTCGTCCTCAAAGAAATGACGATGAGGATCAAGGGTGGATTTTTTTTTCCAATAATTTCTTTATTATGATTCCCTAGCCTACAGTTTTTGTAATTAAATTTGGAAACTTTTCGTTTTTTCATAAACTTTCCATTTTATCATAACTTTCATATTTACATTGCCTGTGCTAAGCACGGGTTTGTTTTGCTAGTAAAGGTATTAACCATATCCAAAGTCTAATTCAGACCCAACTCAAATTGATAAATTAATTTATAAAAATAATATAACATCTAAAAGAATAATTCTTAACTTTCTAAATCTTATCAGTGTAATTTAAAACCTATAACGACAGGCATTATGGACAAGCTCTTGTTGGATTATGATATGCCTAATATTTATTTGTTTCATATAGGATTTTAAATGCTCAACTGATGTTGGGTTGAAAATTGAGGCAAGGGCGTGGGCCATGATGTCATGCAAGGAAGAAATAGTGCGGAAACTTAGCATGTACTCGCCTATTACTTGATTGTTTTATTTTATGTATGTCATATCCCTTGTATTTTTTTTCATTATCCATAATCCTTCTAAGATAGAAGAGTTGACAAATGGTCTGCTTAAAGAAAAAAGAAAGAGAAGTAGTTATTTATACAATGAGTATAAAAAATATTTTTTTAAATAATGACTATAGAAATAGAATAACTAGAATAATAAAAATAAAATAAAATCTTCATAAAAATTAAAAAAAAAATCATATCAAAGCAAAAGGATACACTCCATGGAATTAAGTATGAGTATAAGTTTTACTTGTAATAAAAAACAAACGAGTTGTGTGGGTTATGCGGGTTAAACGAGCTAACCCTACCCTAACCCAACCCATTTAAATGCGAGCTATGAAAGCTTGACTCGCAACCCACTCGTATATTATATGGACCGAGTTGTGCACGTCATATGCGGGTTGGGTCGGGCTGGATTGGTGGGTCGAGTAGGCTTTTGCCAGCTCTACTTATAAATATATATTTTTAACAATAATGGGTTGTTTGCGTTTTAGACATGTAATAGGAAAATGAGATTTACATACGTAAATACCACATATACAAATGTTATACTTAAGAAACACAATACCAAGCTTGTCAAAATCACCATTTCATATGAATAAATAATATACATCCAACGGTTTTAGATGTATTTGGACTTTTTGAGCATTTTTTACAAATTTCTTAAAACCCATGAGGAACTAAGCTATGAAACTAAACTTCATGATTTTTCACCATTAATGCAAGAACATTGAACTGTTCGGATCATGAATTGGGGGCTTATAGAAATGCAGAAAATTAGATCTACAGGTGGAGGCTTTGTCATAATTTTACTACTCAAATCTATACCAAGCCAAGCCTTCTGAAGCCACTTTTGACTGTATCCATTGATTTTGACCTGGAGTTACATACCTTCTTAGTAACTAACCCACATTATTCCCCCACTTCCACATACAACCACTCTTCATCTTCCCACTTTTCACTTTTTTCTTTTCAACCACAGCATTTTCATTTCAAATCTTATATACACTTACTCTATGCATACTCTTCTTTCCTTTCCACCCATTTATTTGGTGGAAATTTTTCCATGATTTGTCTCATGACTTCTTCCTTATTACTATATAGGGTTTTACAGATAAAATTGTGTTTGGATTCTAAATCTTGGTATAATTTGACATTTCATTAATTCTAGTGAGTACTAGCTTCGGGTAGAGTAAAAAGAAATGCAATAGAGTGTCAAATCAACAAAAAAGATAGTGGAGGGAGTTGATTGTAAAAGCACAAAATGATAAAAAGCTACTTTTAATTCCACAAAATGACAAAAAGATACTCTAACAGGCACAAAATGACAAAAAAAAATATACTCATAAAAAAGCACAAAATGACAGAAAATAGTGCTTTTACTTCCTAACTTCCTCCACTTTTTTTTTTATTTTTTGATTTGACACTTAATTTTATTTTATTTTACTCACTCTACAAACAAACAAGCTCGGCTTTCCAACAATGTCAATATATATATATATATATCTTTCAATACTTTTCTTTGATGCCATCATTTCCATTTCCTCTTAAGAAAAATTCTCCCTCCTATAAGCCATCAATCCAGAAAAAGGAGGAGGAAAGAAATTGGACTTTGTCAAAATCATATATAGAAAACTAGAGAATAAATAAAACAAAGGAGAAAGAAAGAAAACTAAAGAAAATATTCTCATATTTCTAAAAATAAAAAAATAAAAAAATACAACAACCATTTCTGCAATTACACTCAAACTCTCCTATCAATACATTTATTTATTACTCTCTCTTGCTTGCTCATGACATGACATCAACAACAAACAAATGAAAACTTAATACTTCCCATTAGGGCTAGCTTTACCATAAAGCCAACAAAGCCATTGCTTTAGGTCCCAAAAAAATAAAGTAGAAAAAAAGATACCATAATAGCAGCTGCCATCTTTTGAAACTCTATAAAAACAAACTTGCCTACTGCCATTCCCTTTTTTTCGCTCCAAAATATAAGGCCCTATAATAACTCTCGCTTGAGAAGATATTATCAAGATTTTCATGGGGCTCTTAAAGTGTCATTTATGGCCTATTATATTTCCAAATCTGCCCCTTATATTTCTATTGCAAGGAGTCTAATTGATTTTAGCACATCATTATATTTCTAGTTGTTCATGTGTATCAAATCTCAACTATACATTCAGTCATGAACTTGCTTCGCAAGCCTTTTACATTATTTTTGTGTATCCTATTTCAATAGGAGCCCATTCAGATTTGATCTATGATGTGGTCGTAATAGATCTATCGCTAGAAATTTCAACCCTAATAATATATCTTAAAATTTAAGATAAACAATGGGCCCCCGTCGGAATTTATTCACTTGCCAATGGTGTATATGAGCATTGTGCATTTGGAACATCCAATACGTGGGACACACATTTGAAGTCCATCTTGGATGGTCTTGACTCATGGTGCACATGTAAGTCGTGCGCGGGTGAAAATGCTCCGAATCCCACCAGTGGCTGACTCAAGATTTTTGTTTCGGGGGAGCCAAATAGGTAGTTGGATTTTGTGACCCAAGTTTTCCAAGTGAGTTTAGGGGATGGCCCCAGAATTTTCATGTGGGTTTTGGAGGTGGACTTAAGATAAATTAGCAAAACTTTAATATAAAACTTAATTAGTAATTTTGTATAAAAAAAGCTAGAAAAATAAATTTTAAATAAAATATTTATAATAATATTAAAACATAGAAAATACCTCATTTAAAATTATCGCTTTAGGCCTCAAAATTGTCTCGAGCCGTCTCTGCTTCCCATGCTTATGCCAAAACAAAATCAAGACAACACACCTTCTAAAGAGCTCCCTCGTTACAGCCACCTTTCCTTAACTGAAGCCCTTCTCTCACATCTCCCTGCTGCTTTTGTTTGCCTTGAAGAGCACCGACCCATCGTAATAAGATGATATATAAAAGAAGAAAGAGAAGAAGAACCCACAAAGAAGATTGTGTGCAAATATCGGCCTAATTCTTCTCTTGTTCTTCTTCTAGTCTCATGTCTTTTCACTCTCTTGATCTCTCTCAATCAAAGGGAGAGGATTGCATTTACGGCTACAACGAAGTTGTTCTGTCGCAGGCGTTTGGCCTTTTGTCTTGCTAGGAATTGCCATACCATGCTTTTTTTCTTGTTGTAACTGCTTTCTAAAAATAAATGGAAGGATTTGATATGGGTATGAACAATAGATCCGGGGTTTTAGTATAGAGTACTATGATTTTCCTGCTCGGACTCGCAAGAAAAAATATACATTTTTTAGGTATAATTTATCTAAAGATTTGACTCAAGATAAATCGGAATAGAAAAACAAAATTCGTGTCGCCAACCCAACATAATTAGGATAAAGCTATGGTGATGATGATCAGATGGCTTCTCAGTGGATTCACTTGCTAAAAATTTAAACCACTTTCCTCCCAAGTGTTTATGAAGTCTCACTCTAAAATCTTTCAAAAAAAAAATCCTTAAAAAAAGAAAAAGAAAAAAGGTTTGCACTCTAAAAAAGAGTGATGCTGTTATCATTTAAAAAAGAAATCAAGTATTTTATAGTGATCTATCTAAACTAAGTCACCTTGTATCAAAAGCAGGGGCTCATGCAAGGGTGGCCCACCGAGGAGCCTTGCATTTCTTGTGAGTCTAAGATATAAATACGATTTTCTGCAGTTAGGTGAGTTCTAAGTTCATAACCCAAATCATTCAATATTCTCATATTATTGATACGCGTCAAGATGTTCACTTTCAAATCATAAATCTTCCTTCCTAGATTTTATGATCCATGTGAAAAATGTGGAGACATCTACAACCACAAGTTGCTCATGTGAAAATATTGATTTTAACAAACAAGGTAATGTTTTTCACTTATTTAGCATGTGCATAAAAAGAGATAAATGTGAATATTTCGTGTGTATATATATATATGTGTGTGTGTGTATATATATATATATATAGGGATTTTTACCAAATAATTAAGCTTATATTGCAAATAATCGATTTTATGAAGAAAAATAACATAATTACCATTTAGTTGTTCGTACATCTTTTTTTGACGAAATTACCCTAGTTGATGATATCGCCAACTGAGTTGAAGATATCGCCAACTCAGTTGGCGATATCGTCAACTGAGTTGGAGATATCGTCAACTTCCTGTATAAGAATCCACAAATTTTCTTCTTCTTTTTTGTGAAATAGTCTTTTCTCTTTCTCCCATTCATTCATTTTATGGGTTCCCTACTACCATTTCTTATAGATCTTTCATAAAAACTAGTTTATGAAATTAATCTTCAACAATAGGTATGTTCATTTTCATATTTTTCTTATTTTTTGTACTTTCCCCTATTCTTATTAGATAAAGGAGGGATTCTCAGGCAACAAGTTAAATTTATTCTTCTAAAATATTACTAGTGCATTGTTACTGATGCCCACTAGAATGGTGGCAAGTGCCATGTTAATTCAATGCAGAGGGCAGCCTTTGTTGAGGAATCAAATTGTTGAGCACTTATGATTCTTATACATTAGTGCACTTATCATGATCTATTCATTTAGCAAGTGATCTTAGATGGAGAAGGCTAGAGGAGACTTGGAGTTGGGAGTTTATGAAATAGTGCTATTGTGCGTGATTTTTTTATTTTTTATTTTTTTAAATGTACATGCTGCATTGCAGTTAAATGAATTTAAATAATTCTAATGTACATCCATGGACATACTATTCCAATATGTAGGAAGATGAAAGACCATTCTACTCCTAATCTTATTTCTTTCTATCTACAACTACCACCTTTGAAACCCTAATAAACATAAGAATAGAAAATCATAAAAAAAACCATAAAATTTAGAACTGTACTACGCAAATGGTAAAAAACTTTAGAGGAACTAGAAGTCTAGTAGTTTAAGCAAGTAAAAATACGAAAATGAACTAGAAGTCTAGAAATTTAAGCAAAGTCAAAATACGAAAATGAACTAAAACATGCATCCAATTTATATATATGAAGCGAACTAAATCCAATTGAGAAATAAAAAAAATTGGATCCAATTGTCGGAAATGAACCCATTTTTTAGGCTGTTATAATATTTAATAGTACAACTCATTAGTTGGTTGCTTATGTGATACATATGCACACAATGACACTTGTATGTTTTGTTTATATGGTCATATGGATTAGTTGTTCATATAGGAATATATTGGCTCTTTGCTATGGATTTAGAGCTGCATTTTGTTGTTCAATTAATAGGTTATAGACTGCTATAGTTCGGGATTTTTTTTGAAAGATACTTCGAGATTTTTGGGTTGTATGATTGGATTTTTGAAATATATGGAGTATTGATTCTTGATTGGACTTGTTTTCCTCTAAACCTTCCAACATTCAACTTCTGTATCATCAACTTAACTCATTGACAATTAGTATCAATTTTCTCATTGTTTTAATTGTCTATCAAGTAAAACTCCAAGCCCTTAACCAAACAGTTGCTTGACTTGGGTTCAGCCTGCCTTCAAGCATTGGACATGTCAATTGAAAAACAACTTTTATTAAAAATTACAAGACAATTGTACAGAGAACCGTGAGCACTAACAAGCAAATAAAAGGTCTAAAACCCACCCCATTCAGAGTATATGTCACTATTCATGGATGCCTATTGTAGCATGGAATAAGTGGTGGTTTATGGCAACACAAAACTTAGGAAATTCAAGGAAAAAATGTGTGGCAACTATTCAAACTTCCAAAATATAGTGCATTCCTAATTCACAATAAGCCCATTAGTATGAGCAATGATACCATCCAACCTATTGACTAAAGATACTTTGTTAGGCTAAATTAGCAACAAAAGGAAATTATAGTCATTCTTTCCTACACAACTATTTTAGAGGCTTGAAAAGTGCACAAACACTTTAAAAAAAAAAACACACCTTGGCAAAGCTAGAGATGGAGATGAAGAGAGCCAATATGTGGCAATTAGCATTTGTTTTATAAGAGAAAGGAGAACTGATAATTAACTGCAATGCAGCATGTACATTTACAAAAATTAAAAAAAAAATCACGTACAGTAGCATCATTTCAAAACTCCCAACTCCAAGTCTCCTCTAGCCTTCTCTATCTAAGATCACTTGCTAAATGAATAGATCAATGAGAAATGGTAGTAGGGAACCCATAAAACGGATGAATGGGAGAAAGAGAAAAGACTGTTTCACAAAAAAAAAGAAGAAAATTCGTGGATTCTTATACAGGAAGTTGACGATATCGCCAACTCAATTGACGATATCGCCAACTCAGTTGGCGATATCGTCAATTGAGTTGGCGATATCGTCAACTAGGGTAATTTCGTCAAAAAAAGAGGTACGAACAACTAAATGGTGATTTTGCTATTATTCTTCATAAAATCGATTATTTGCTGTATAAGCTTAATTATTTGGTAAAAATCCCATATATATATATATATAGGAAGATGCTCCTATGAGAGAGTCTCTTACCTTACTATGGGAGATAAGGTGGGGGCCCTCACATTTAAGTTGTTGGCATTGGATATTGATATGAGGGCCCCCACCATATCTCTTATATAAGGTGAGAGATATCTCTCATATGAGCATCTACCATATATATATATATAATATATATGGAAGATGCTCTTATAAGACCCTAACACTACTATGAGAGTAAAGAAGGCTCATTGTACCCATATCCAATGCCAACTGTCCACAGATACACCCTAGGTCTATTAGATTGAAACTGGGTAGTGTGAGCGTTCGGGTGAATATGTTTCAAAGAGAAATAAAGAAGAAACAAATCTATTTTTATCATAATATTTTTATCCAAAATTCACCCCTTCCCCTTTTATCACTTTACACGCATATAGCCTAAAAAAAAGTAATTGGAAACACCTTTGTTTAGATGCCTTCACTTTTGATTCCCATGCTAATAGAATTCTAATTAAGGTTTAACAAGCAGTCTAAAGTACATATAATCTCTAACTAAAACTCTTATCTAACTAAAACTCTTAAATAAAACTCTTATCTATTAAGAGTTTTCCAAATACCCTCTCTGTCCAAAGCAACCTGTTTTGTGTGGAGCCTGATTACACCCGAGTTATATTGTTAACGTGTAAGGGTATTTCCGTAATAATATTATCCTGTATCTTTATGTAACCCTAGAATAGCTGTTAGAGAGCTGATATCTTGTATTCTCATCTTCTGCCTTTGAGTATGGTGGAATCGGTGTGATCCATGAACGTAAGTTTGTGTCTTCTTTGTATTGTTTGATTGTATTTTTGTTCTTTCTTTCATAACAAGGCCATACGAGCTAAGTACAACGAAAGGGCCCAACTAAACTCAAACTACACCCCTAGGATGTAATTTTTTGATCCATTCTTCTTCTTTGGATCCTATTTGAGTCCACTGCATACACCCAAATAAAATTCAAACCCATCCCGTTTTCAATGCCAAGACCAGAACATCCGTCAGGGGTTTCGACCATACTAGTCCTCTTAGACTTGAAATTTACCTCAAAACCATCAAAGCTTAAATATTTTTCACAAATTATTCATACAGCAACGGTATGATACTGCACAGCCCTAGAATATTGTAGGCGAAATATGAGCGGGCATTAGAATATCTCACAAATAGCTATATATATATATAATTGCTGCCTTGTGGTCCTAAAGTGGTAGCATTAGTGGATTCAACATTTGATTTTTAAAATAAGAAATCAGGGTCTATACCAAGACCTCTAGCTCCGGAAGATAAAGTAACCGTGGTCCTAACTACTAGGCAAACCTCTTTGGGTTCACAAATAGCGATGCAGGGAATACGAGCTCATAGCCTAATATCCAAGTCCCAGGGAACCTGTAGAGGCATCCTCTGACTCAACCCATTTCCACCCCCTGGTTAGTCATCTATTGATATCAGTCATTCCGGCTCCTCAGAAGACGCGGCTCGTTCGTGTCATCACCATTTCGAAATAGAGAGGGAAGAAGAAGAAGAAGAAGAAGAAGAAGAAGAGTGATAGCAGAGAGAGAATGGCGAACCTCTCGAGTCTGGTTCATGAACTTCGCGAGCGAATCGCTGCTTCGTCTTCCTCTCCTTCTCACCCAGGCGACGGTCCCGATCCCCTCGAATCTCGTTTCAGAGCTGTTCTTCCCAACCTCCTTCAAGCTTATGTTCTTCCATCTTCCACAGGTCTCTCTCTATGTATCTATCTATCTATCTCTTCCCATGCGTTTTCTGTTTAAATTATCATCTATTGCTAATAATCTATGTTCTTGCTTGCAGCCAATGAAAGAGAAGTGACGGCAGTACTCAAGCTCCTTGCTCACACTGCCAGGAATTTCCCTGGAGTTCTCTTCCATGGAAAGGCGAGCGCCGTGCTACCCGTCATCGGCCGAATTTTGCCCTTTTTCGCCGAACCCATGTTCCAGTAAGCGCCTATTTCAGAACCCTTTTTTTTTTGTTCTGTTTTTGCATCGTTTGATGGAATGACACTGTTTTTGTAGTTCGATGACGTTGGAAGGAAGGGGTTTAGTGGGGTTGTTAGATGTGATCTTTTGATGGGGGGTTTCTCATTTTATTTGAATTTGGGTTTTGGGGTCTGTTTGGATTTGGGGATTCTCGCCTAAAATTTATTGCGGATAGAAATGGGTGTGATGGGTTTTCTTCTGAGTTTGGGATTTGGAGCCAGAGGAGATTTGGCCTTTGGGGACTGCAAACTGACTCCCTGTGGTTTGGGCAGCTATGATCTGAGGCGCATCTCATTGTGGGTGTCCAATCAAAGAAGCAAACAATCAAACTTCACAATAGAGAGACAGAGAAGGTCTCATTGGTGCAACCACAAGGTTGCAGGCTTGATTCATGTTACTTCCTAAAAGAAGTAAATGTATATTTTTTTACTTCCCGTTTCACACATTCATTTCTTGCTCCTAAAATGAACACTATAACAAAATTTTGCTGACTGATGCTTTTGGTGCATTCATTTCCCTCTTTGTTTTGAACGTCCATTTCTCATTTTTGAATTATGAAACAGGAATTGCTTATGTAATACTCTTTTTTGCTTTGTTTTATAGATGCAAGTAACGCTTGTTTGAATCTGCGATTTCATCTAAACAAATTTACAAAAATCAAGTCATACGAGTGATTCTGCCTATACTGTTACATTTCAGAATTTCACCAGTGTTTCTGCCTATACTTTTAACATCTTTCAACATATTGATTGGAGGATGCTATTGTTTCAACTTGTAGCTCTCGACATGGAGTTATCTTTGAGACAGTTGCGTCACTTCTGTCATTGCTCCGAACAGGAGAACGAGAAGCATATCGCCAGTTCTTCTTAGATGCCATGCTCCTGGTTGAAGGTATATACACCTATATAATTACTTTTTCTCAATAGTAAAACCTTTTAGGTTCCACTGCTTATTATTTGTATATTTTTTCCCCTGTTTCTGAGATGTCACGGGAATAAAAGCTTAACAGAATAATGTTCTTTTTCCATACAGATCTTTTTTATGTGGCGTCATTATATGAAGGCAAACCAAATTCAATAGCTTCCACTAGAGTTTCAGTCAAGTGTTTCCATGAGTCTTTTGCTGGAATTTCCAGTGACCCAGCAATTTTTAGTGACCTACCAGCATGTTGCAGACCGACAGATGGCCCTGGTGTTCTGATTAATCTGACTGAGAAATCAAGGTGGCAGCCTTTTGCAACTTGGACCATTAAGCTACTTAGCAAATGTCTAACCGATGGAACACTTTATGTAGAAGGACTAATCAATGCATCATTTGTGTCTGCGGCGTGTAGTCTATTGTGTTATGGAGATGCTGCTCTACATATGGTGAGTGGGTCTCTGCTACTTTTATGAGTTTTGTCTTTTAGCTATTTAATTACCTTCATGCAATGGTCAGCCGTCAGCTGAAGAAAATAGACAATTTGCTGTTGGCTGTTTTTAACTGTTTATACAATGAGCATCAAATAAATTCCAGCTGGGACTTGGGAGGATATGATGCTTCATCTGGTAGCTCCCAAATAGGCGGTTAAGAAGAAAGAAAAAGATGCAAATGGCCCAAATTTAACTAAAAAGAAGGGCCAAAGATTGGATGGGAAGTATCCTCCTATCTGAGACTTATTGTGTGAATGCATTCCCAGTGGGGTCCATCATATCTCAGGGATGTGGATCTCTGCACCATGGGTCCCACTTATATGAACCAAAAACATGAGAAAATTGTTCATCCCTTCTCTTGCCTCATGTCATTACTCATATGAAAGTGTCAACACTTTTTTTCCGATTTGCTGATGTTTTAAGTTTCTGTGATAGGCATGCTTTGACTTCTCCCGTATTACAGCAGCAGTAATGAATGCTGAAATCGTTCCTAGTGAGAATCTTATTCGATCAATATCATGCATATTAGGACATGATAACAAGGAACTTTCAATGTTCAGGTACTATTCAAATGCTGGAACCTTCTTGCCACCTGTTGCTTTTATAGTTTGAATGACTTGCTGCAGAAATTAGAAGAATGCAAGGCTTGAGAAATTTCATTTTGATTTACATTATTGTTTCTTTTCACCTAGTATATGAGATCCATTTACCTTAACTAGGTGGGAGAACAATATATGTACCTTAGTGCATGACACATCCATGGGCTCTCCACTTTTTGAAAAATAGCGATATAGTTCTATTTCTTTGTAGGGTTTTTCCATTGAACTCATTTCTTTAGTTCTATGCACCAATTTGCAATTTTCTATTAGGTAGAACACCCAAATTCCTTACAGAGTCGCTCTTTGGAATCTTCTTTCGGTTGCTATTTTCTCTTTTTTTACTGTAATTTGTTTTTCCTTCCAGAAAAAGTGCCAGTTATGTAAACCTCAAATCTATTGACTGTGTTTCGGCACATTAAATCTATGAATTTAGAGTATGCTTGGTGAGTTATAGAGCTACTTATTTCAGTTCTTTTTATGTGTTTTTCTTTATCAAAATATTCAGATAAGTGAAAAAGATAAAAACTACAATGGATGGTTTAATGCCATCACGATTTTAAGACAATATTTTCATCTGTATTGGTACAGAACTCTTGTAAAAGCCAAACCACAATAAACAAAAGTCCAAAACAGTTGTGGCATTTAAATAACAACTGGGCTGTGTTTAGCTTATCTTTTTGCGAGAGAAGATATCGAGGGGATTAGAATTTAGGCCACTGGATGATTTGTGCTATCACTCCTACTTTGTCCACTCTGGTTTTCTTGAGAAAGGAAGATGGTTCCAGGTCTGTGGAGCAGTCTAGAGAGCAAAGTTGAGGTGCTGAGGAATTGAAGTTTATTTAAATAATAATCTTAGGGGGACTTCAATATATAGGCTTGCTTTATTTCAGTATGCCTTCTTTGAGCTTCCTTTTGTTTCTTTAGTTTATCGAGATTGGTTTGTTCCCATTTTCCCCTCTATAGACAGATATATCTTAGGACACTAATTTTAATTTTCTGTTGCAGAAGTACAGCTTATGATTCCTCCATGGGTGCTTGTCTTCATGTATTGCATTCCAGTTGTCCCAATGATGTTGTTGAGTTTACTGCTGGTGAGTTAATCAGTGTGTTTCAACAATCATTGCAGAGCACTGAGAGCCCAGAGCTTATGGTTAGTTATCATGATTTGTTTATTGAAAAAGTTCACTATCCCTATTAGTCATTAGAATTTTAGGATTCAATGCATTAATGGAAGATAATGATTGCATATCTTTTTCAGGTTGCTATGTGCAGTGCGTACATACGAATTGCTAAAATTTGTCCTCCACGTATCTGGAGGCCAGGAATTCTTGTGGAAATACTATCTTCTTCAAAACTCTGCATGCCATTGATTAATTGCATCCGAGTATCTATAGGTCTACTTGGTCTCGATCATGTTGGAGAGGTAGCAGTTGATATTATTGAAGGTCTGCCTTCAAGTGCCAAAGGACTTGACAGCTCTGCAGTTGGAGAGAAGCGGCCCGCTCAGGACATTGACAATTCGAAGAGTAAGCGCCAGAAGACAGACGTGGAGACATTAGCTTCCAATGCTTATGCTCGTTTTGGTTGTAAATCTTTACACAGACAGGACAAGGAGTATGCAGATTATATGAGAGGGCTACTTGTGTCATTTGTTGGCCTTTTGAAACCAGGTGACTCTAAAGCTTCTTCTTTGAGTGAGGAAACTGCCCTAGTGGCTCTTAGTGTGCTTTGTATTGTCTTTTGCAACTATCCAGAGAGCACTTTATCTAGTAACATCTTTCAACAAATGCATGCCTGGATTCCTTGGATATGTGAGCAGGTTTGCATAAGTTTTCTGAAGTATTATAGTAATTATTTAATTCCTGGGATAAAATGTTTCTTCTTTTCCATCTGTTATTATATTAGTTGATAATCTTATCTTGCAGGCAAAGAGAAGCAATATACTCACATTCGATTTATCCATCTATTTAGAAGCAATTGACAACATTTTGCTTCTCCGAAGTAAGCAATCTACCTGGCTTTTTTGCAACAAGGTTTACTAAGCCATGTGCAGCTCCACACACGGCCACACCTCATCTAAAGTTCTGTACATGCGGAACTATGTCCTGCTTGTCCAAGAAAAATTTAGGTGGTTGGACTACTTGTCTGATTAAGGCTGCTAAGTGCATTGGATGGAGACCCTTTAGGGATTATTTGTAGCTTTCCATTTGTTTTGTACATGTGTGGTCTGCTTTATGAGAGGTCAGCCTGATTTTTGTCTCAGGACAATGCCATCTGATGAATGAGTTGCATTGCTCACCGGATGTGGCTGCGCATGGATGGTCTCGAACTAATTATACGAATGCATTAGCATTCCTAGGGCTATCTATTCCTTTACCACATACTATATGCTGCTTGATTGAAGCAAACTGTGTTGTTTCTTCAACCCATCCCTGGTATAGATAGGGCTACAATTGGAAATGTAAGTTGTTGACCTAGAGAGCCCCATCATGAATTGATCATGCCTCATAATATCCTCCGTATTATTTATAGCCATCTGATAAAATGGATAATTACAAGGTCAACATTTAATTGGGGCTAATTTGTTATTTAGGACCCTTCCAATGGGGAAGATTATTTTCAGGGGTCTCTCCCACTAAGGTCCTTGTATCTATAAAATTTGGGTCTATAGTATGTTGGCTGAATTAGTATCTTGATTGAACATGTTATATCTCTATCTTATCTTTGTGATACTGCACCATCAAATAATCAAGACTTAAACTCCATGCAGGTTCTCTTCCTGTGACAATATGGCTTTTTAAAGATGATGGTGATGGTTGCATGAATGGTGCAGAGACCTTAGGTTGTGAGTTGCCTAGGCACGCGAGTCTTTTAAATACTGTGCTAAAACTTCCATGGACCCATTCCCTTCCGGTGACTCAAGTTCATTCTCTTTGGAAAACAAGGTGTCTCTCTATTCAAGTTGCCTCCAAGGTTGGGACTAAACTAAAAACTGAAAATCTTCTCGAACTTTTGGATTTGGCTCTTCATGATGAAGCTGAAGAGGTCAGAGCTGAAGCTATTATGTCTATGCCTGTGATTGTCTTATGCTCTGGTCATGGTCTATTGGCTCATATGTTTAAAAGACTGGAGTAAGTAGATTTTGGATTTTTCAAATATCTTGATTCTTTAATGTACACGTGGTTATTGTCTCTCAATCTCAATTAAGGATTTTCCGATTAAAGCTCACTCCTTAAGGTAAGGAAGAGCCTTACTCCATTCCCTCCGAATGTCGGGAATGGCGGCTCGACAAACAAACACCCTTGGAGTTATCCCTCGGGTTTCATCCAATATTTGATGTTTTCAACCTTAAAGAAGAGAATTGGTTAGTGTTCAGTCTTGGGTCATTATTTTTTCAATTCTCAATTTTGATGAACATGAGATTACAATTTGTATCGGGTTTCAATCGCTTTTCCATTCACTTGGTTACCTGAAGGATAGCTGATAGCTCCTTCAGTTTTCCTCTATCATGTGCCAGACCAAAACTTAGTTAAAGCAGGGTTGCATCAGACTGTTGGTCAGCTATAGAGAATGTCTCAAATCATATTTCTCCACATGGTAAACATTTCTATAAGATACTGTTAGGAAAAAGAAAAAAAACCCAAAAAAAATGTCACAGCATCACTGGAAGCAACAGAATTATTTGAAATGAAAATGGCAGGAGGAATATTTTGGTTCTGTAAATATTTGATTTCTGACTTACTATGTCATTTGTAAGAGACTATTTAACCTAGTCTTGTCATCATTTGCTTATTGTTTCTTGATTTGCAGGTCCTTGGAGAGGGACAAGTGTGAGAAAGTCAATAAAATGGTTCCCCATACAATTGGCTATTTTTCTTGTCTTTATGGTGCATCAAATGCTTTTGCTGACCCAGATCAAAGCTCTTGCAAATTATACTTTACCAACAGCATCGAGAAGCATACACAGAAATTGAATCTTGTTTCAAGAGGATTCTGGTGTCCACTGTGTGCGAAAAGAGAAATGCATCACTATGATCAAGGTTCTGTTGTGCTACATATGCCTCATGTTCAAAGGATGGAAGTTGATTTGGGTTTTGATTTTGTTAATCTACAGGCTTTCTTCTTTAGACTTCTTTTTGATGAGTCTTCGGAGGACGTTCAAGTTGCTTGTGTGGGAGTCATTCCACGGATCCTCAAGCATGGATCTAAAGAAATCCTGCTTAATACAAGATTGCAGTGGATTAACTGCATTGACTATCTACTAATTCACAAGAAGAAAGCTGTAAGGGAAGCATTTTGCATGCAAATTAGTAGCTTCCTTGGGGACCACATTTTAGACTCTTTATTTGTTGATGGGGACTCATGCAATAAAACCAAAGAAGAGAAGTTTTTGGACAAACTAAAGCATGCTTTGGCAGCAACTGAAGATCTCCAGATTTTTCAGACTCTTTTGGAATCCACTGCAGAGATCCTAAATGCTGTTGATATCCATGGGCAACTTTTCTTCTTTTCACTTATTTTATTGGTTGATCAGCTCGATAATGATCATTTAACAATAAGAATTTCCGCTTCAAGGTTAATACACCGATCATGCTACTTCCACCTCAAAGGAGGATTTGAACTGATGCTCTCTGAATTCATTCATATCCGCGATGAGCTGTTTGATTATCTTTGTGCAAGACTCGTGAGCCGCCCAATGATGATCAGAGAGTTTGCTGAGGCTGTTGTTGGTATTGAAACTGCGGAACTTATTAGAAAGATGGTTCCTGTTGTTCTCCCAAAGCTCATCGTTACTCATCAGGATAATGATCAATCTGATGTGACCTTGAATGAGTTGGCAAAACATTTAAACATGGATGTTGTACCTTTAATTGTTAATTGGTTGCCCAAAGTGCTTGCTTTTTTTCTTCTTCGATCTGATGGGCAAGAGTTGTTCTCTGCTTTGCAATTTTATCACATGCAAACTGGATCTGACAACAAAGAAATTTGTGCAGCTGCTTTACCAGCACTTCTTGATGAACTTGTATGCTTTTCTGGTGACGGTGACTCGGATGAGACTGACAAAAGGTAATGCCTATATACATTCTTTTTTGTATAAATAAAATAAAACTCACAAGAGTATTGTATCTTGTTCATGATAATTTACATTTTCCTGCATAAGGAACTTGTTCTTCATTAATGCACAGTTTACTTGCTTCTGATTCTGTACATGCAGGACCCATGACCATCAATGTGATGGGCACCATTGTGAATAATGTCCTAATAACTTCCTCAATTAAAATATGCCAGGGTGATTCTAAACACACCACCGGTTTTTCTGAGCACACGCACCTTTTTAAAAAAAACTTGCACATGACAAAAATACCCATAAATTCCGTGCATATCTCATGTGAACGGGTATGAAACGCCGTGCACCTCTTCTGTACATAGCTCTAAAACTCCATGCACTCTTTTTTGTACATGGGTGGAGCAAGTTCGTTAATCATTATCACAAGAAGCTTTGTTCTGGTGATTTGGTGCTGTTTATTGAGCACAGAGATTGAGAGCGAGAGAGAGGGAGAGGAGAGGAGAGGCCACCTGCGACGACGGGCGGGGGGCTAGAGGCAGAGAGCGGGAGAGAAAAAGGAGAGAGGGAGAAGCAGAGGTCGGAGGGATTTTGAGCGGGGCAGGTGAGAGGGAGAGGGAGAGGGAGAGGGAGAGGGGGACAGAGGAAGAGGAAAAGAGAAAGGGGGGACGGGAGAGAGGGACGAGGGCTGCCGGCGGCGAGCGAGAGAGATAGAGGGAGAGAGATCGGCAGCAACGAGGTTGGGCAGAGGTGGCTGGAGTACGGAACAGGGAAGGAGAGAGGGAGGAGAGGAGAGAAGAGGGTATTTTGGGTATTTTTGGAAATGTGGGTGGGCTCAGCAAAAGAGGTGGGTGCAAATAGAATTTCCCAATATGCCAGCCTATTATTATTAATGTCATATACATATATGGGAGATGCTCTGTGAGAGTAACTCTCACAATACTGTGATAGTAAGGGTTGGGGCCCTCACATCCATATCCAATGCGAACAACCTAAATGTGTGGGCCCCCACCCCCTTACTCTCACAAGACCATGAGAGTTACTTATATATATATATATATATATATATAGAGAGAGAGAGAGAGAGAGAGAGAGAGAGAGAGAGAGAGAGAGAGAGAGAGATTTGTACATATAGAAGGACAATAATGGAAAATCTTCCAAATATGAATAACTTAGGGTCATCATCCATGGCAGAGCCCATTAGTATGGCTCATCTAACCCTGGGGCATCTGGTTTGTAGACATTGGGTGGCATGGCAATACAATTGATGTGACACAGAGTGTTAATAATTGCATACTTTGTATCATTGTTGAGATAAATTCATTTGCAGGGCAGCAAGAATACCTCAGATGATCCAAGTGGTTGCTAGAATACTCACAGATTCTGATGATCTCTCCGCATTTTTGAGAAATCATTTTGTTGGCCTTCTTAATAGCATTGATAGAAAAATGCTTCATGCCGACAGTCTATCATTGCAGAAGCAGGCCTTGAAACGAATAGAGAAGCTAGTAGAGATGATGGGCTCTCAGCTTAGTACTTACGTGCCTAAGGTTATGGTTCTTCTAATTCATGCTGTTGAGAAAGAAACACTTCAAAATGAGGGTCTTGCCGTCATGCATTTCTTTGTCAAGAAATTGGCTAAGGTATCACCATCCAGCACTAAACACGTTATATCTCAAGTTGTCGCTGCACTCATACCATGCTTGGAACGGTATAGAGAAAACCCATCCTTACATTTGAGCAAAGTTGTCGAAATTTTGGAAGAGCTTGTGGTTGAGAACAAAGTGTTGCTGAAGCAGCATATACGTGAGCTTCCTCTTCTGCCCAGCATTCCTTCTCTTGCCAGTGTAAACAAAGTCATTCAAGAAGCACGTGGATCAATCACTTTGAGAGATCAGCTGCGAAACATTGTTGATGGCCTGAACCATGAGAGTTTAAATGTAAGGTATATGGTGGCATGCGAATTAAGCAAACTGTTGGACCAAAGAAGAGAGGAAGTGACAGCTGTAATAGCTGGTGAAGTTAATTCTGATTTGGATGTCATATGCTCTTTGATCACATGCTTACTTAGAGGATGCGCCGAGGAATCAAGGACCACTGTGGGGCAGCGGCTGAAATTGGTTTGTGCTGATTGCCTTGGTGCACTTGGAGCTGTGGACCCTGCCAAGTTCAAGGGAATCTCTTGCCAGCGCTTCAAAATCGAATGCTCAGATGATGATCTTATTTTTGAACTGATCCACGAGCATCTTGCCAGAGCATTTAGATCCGCATCTGATACTATTGTCCAAGACTCTGCTGCATTAGCTATACAAGAGCTGTTAAAGCTTGCTGGTTGCCATGCATCACTGGATAAGAATGTTGCTGCTTCATCACAGCCACCAAAGGAAAAGGAGAGCGCTAGTGCAGATGACTGCAGTGAGATGAATATGAGGGGTCAAAGATTGTGGGACCGTTTCTCTAACTATGTGAAAGAAATAATTGCGCCATGCCTAACATCAAGATTTCAACTCCCAAATGTGGCTGATTTGACATCCAATGGTCCAATATACAGGCCTTCTATGTCATTCCGAAGATGGATATTCTATTGGATACGGAAGCTAACTGTACATGCCACTGATTCTCGTGCAAGCATTTTCAATGCATGTCGTGGTATCGTACGGCATGACATGCAAACAGCTAGGTATTTGCTGCCATATCTTGTCCTGAATGCTGTCTGCCATGGTACTCCTGAGGCACGCCATGGCATAACTGAGGAGATACTATCTGTTCTCAATGCAGCAGCCTCGGAGAACAGTGAGGCTGCAGTTCATGGAATTTCTGGGGGACAGAATGAAGTCTGTATTCAGGCCGTATTTACTTTACTTGATAATCTCGGCCAGTGGGTGGATGATCTGAAACAAGATGTAGCTCTTTCTCAGTCTCTTCATGTTACAGTCTCCAAACAGCCATCTAAGCCAAAATTTCAAGTAGATCACCTACTTGTACAGTGTAACAATGTCTCTGAGCTGTTGGATGCCATTCCAAAAGTCACTCTTGCTAGAGCCTCCTTCCACTGTCAGGCTTATGCTCGGTCATTGCTCTACTTTGAGTCATATGTGCAGAGTAAATCTGGGTCCTTTAACCCGGCTGCTGAGAGGAGTGGTGTCTTTGCTGATGAAGACATCTCGTTCCTAATGGAAATTTACAGTGGTCTGGACGAGCCTGATGGCCTCTCTGGCTTGGCCCATTTACGTAAGACATCAAACCTAAACGACCAGCTTCGCATCAGTGAGAAAGCTGGCAACTGGGCAGAAGTATTAATGTCCTGTGAGCAGGCATTGCAGATGGAGCCCACATCTGTTCAGAGGCATTCAGGTGTCCTTAACTGCTTGTTGAACATGTGCCACCTGCAAGCCATGGTCACTCATGTAGATGGATTGATTTCTAGGGTACCTCAGTACAAGAAAACTTGGTGTATGCAAGGAGTGCAGGCAGCTTGGAGGCTCGGGCGATGGGATCTAATGGATGAATACCTTTCTGTTGCAGACAAAGAAGGTCCCATCTGCAGCAGCTCTGAGAGTAATGCCTGCTTTGACATGGACCTTGCCAAGATTCTCCAGGCAATGATGAAGAAAGACCAGTTCATGGTTGCTGAGAAAATTGCCAACTCAAAACAAGGCTTGCTTGTTCCTCTTGCAGCTGCAGGAATGGAGTCCTATGTGCGTGCATACCCTTTTGTTGTAAAGCTTCACATGCTACGTGAATTGGAAGACTTCAATATTCTTCTGGGTGATGAATCATTCTTAGAAAAATCATTTGATCTGGACGATACAAGATTCTCGAAAGTGATAAAAGATTGGGATAATCGCCTCAGATTCACACAATCCTCACTGTGGGCGAGAGAGCCGTTGTTGGCTTTCCGCAGGCTGGTTTTTGGTGCTTGTAACCTGGGACCTCAAGTTGGGAACTGCTGGCTCCAATATGCAAAGCTTTGCCGTTCTGCCGGCCACTATGAGACTGCTAATCGGGCAATTTTAGAATCAGAGGCTTCGGGTGCACCTAACGTTCACATGGAGAAGTCTAAGCTTCTATGGAGTGCTAGAAAAGCTGATTGTGCCATCAAAGAACTGCAGCAGTCACTACTAAACATGCCAGTTGAAGTTTTGGGTACCGCTGCTGTTTCATCTTTGACCAGTCTTTCACTTGTTTTGCCAAATCCTCCACCTGCAATAACGACTACTCAAGCATCAAATGAGAACCAGGATGTGGCTAAAACCCTCCTCCTTTATACCAGATGGATCCATTATACCGGTCAGAAGCAGAAGGAAGATGTTATAAGTCTTTATGCTAGAGTGAGGGAACTATTACCCAAGTGGGAGAAAGGGTACTTCTATGTGGCCAAGTACTATGACGATTTACTAGTTGATGCCCGAAAGAGGCAGGAAGATAATGTAGAAGGATTCACGGATGCACGATCTGGACCTAAAGGCATGGCTTCGACTTCTGCAGGCAGTGTGTCTGTAAATTCTTCTATGGAAGAGAAGGCTTGGTGGAATTACCTTCCTGATGTTTTGTTATTCTATGCGAAAGGACTTCATCGGGGTCATAAACATCTTTTCCAGGCACTGCCAAGGTTGTTGACTCTCTGGTTTGAATTTGGAAGCAAATGCCAAAGAGATGGATTGTCATCCAATAAAGCATTGAAAACTGTTCATGGAAGGGTAGAAAATTCTGTCACCTCATCTGGTTTTGTTTTGATCTCCAAAGAGTATATATATGATCTTCCATCTGAGGATATGCATGGAATTCCCATACTTTGAGTTCACATGCCTGCCCATGGTTTTGGTGATCCAGATCATTGATGTGATAAGCTCGACTATGGATAGAGGATGCTATGAAAATAACCAATTTGGTGTGATAGCATTTTTTTTTAACCTCAGATGTGGACTATTGATGTATCTATTATCTGAAGTTTTGATCAGCTGTGGGGGTCAGCTGTGGTGGTGCTGTGGGGCCCACCTAGGGACTGGGTGATCAGGGGATTGGGCGATGGAAAAGGGCCCACTTGGATTGAGGGTGATTAAAATTTCATGCCTAACCAAGCACCACAGCCTACTGAAATCAGTGGTTGAAAAAAAGGTTAAAATAGGTCGATATTTTTGACCATTCATTTCAGTGGATTCTATCGCTTGAATGGGGGTGAAATTTTAATCACCCTTTATCCAGGTGAGCCCCTTACCATCCCCATGTTCACCCAATGCTCCAAGTGGGTCCCAAACACCACCTCCGTACCTGATCAAAGCTTATTCTGTGAAATTGCAGGTTGTTAACTAGAGCTCAATCTGTCCATGATGGGATTTTTGGGGACATAAACTATCCAGAACGGGCTCATCTTAGTCGTTTATCAAGATCTAAACATCTAAAACATCCGCTCCAGTTTTGTAGATGCAAGGCTTGAGGATTTATTGCATATCCTCCAAAGGATCATACCTCCTTAAAACCAACTGCAAATTTCTCACCCTTTCGGTTTTTTTTTTTTTGGTTTTCCAGGTTATGAGTATCATGCGGGGCTGCCTGAAGGATTTGCCAACGTACCAGTGGCTGACAGTTCTTTCTCAGTTGGTTTCAAGAATCTGCCATCAAAATGATGAAATTGTTAGGCTGGTCAAACATATCATAACCTCTGTTCTACAGGAATATCCACAGCAGGCACTTTGGATCATGGCAGCAGTTTCAAAGTCTACAGTTGCTGAAAGGCGCAATGCAGCTGCAGAGATCATACAAGCTGCAAGAAAAGGATCTCAGCAAGGGAGTGATATCAATGGCCTTTTTATTCAGTTTGCCAGCCTGATAGATCACCTGATCAGGCTGTGCTTTCATGCAGGACAGGCAAAGGCAAGGACAATTAATATCTCGACAGAGTTCAGTGCCTTGAAACGAATGATGCCATTGGGAATCATAATGCCCATTCAACAAGCCCTTACTGTAACCCTACCTACATATGATGCAAGTCCAACCAATTCTAAGTTTGATATCTTCTCAGCTGCAGTTCATCCTACCATATCGGGAATCGCAGATGAAGCTGAGATCCTTTCTTCTCTTCAGCGGCCAAAGAAAGTATGGGCTATTAATACTGAAAAATCTCTTTTAATTGGTTTAGGACATCTTTGGATGTGTTGGAGGATGGGGAGCATTTGGTCTCCAACCAAGCTGAAACTTGAAGAAAGACTTAGGATTCTGCACCCAAGGTCTAGCACACAGGGTCACATCATACCATGGGCTCGGCCATTTGCATGGCCTGCATCAGGATGTGACTTAATTTGCAATCATGGTTGTGCATTTGGAGTGACCTAAAAATTGAAGTGAGAGAGAGAGGTAACAATTTACTTTAGGTGGGATACTATCTCTCTCTCCCTCTTTCTCCAACCCCCATCCCCAAGAAAACATGGTACTGCTTATGTATCAGCTAATGGTTTGGGGTGAAAAGACAGAAATTAGGACAGTATTCAGCCTAATGTGGCCTTTGAATTTTGTGTTTAAACCACCCATCTGCAACACTATAAAATATTAGGACAGCTTGCATCAAGGATACTAGATGAACCCATCCGACATGTTAATTTTCTAATAACATGTGATTCTTTTTTTTTTTTTTTTTTTAAAGGTGGTTTTTTTAGGTAGTGATGGTGTTCAACGTCCATTTCTCTGCAAACCAAAAGATGATCTTAGGAAAGATGCACGTATGATGGAGTTCACAGCGATGATCAACCGTCTACTGTCCAAATACCCAGAAAGCCGCAGGAGAAAGCTATACATTCGCACCTTTGCTGTGATCCCACTCACAGAAGACTGTGGAATGGTGGAATGGGTGCCCCACACTCGTGGACTGCGGCATATTCTCCAGGACATATACATAGCCTGTGGCAAGTTTGACCGACAGAAGACGAACCCCTTAATTAAACGTATATATGACCAGTGTCAGGGTAAGATACCTGAAGATGAGATGCTGAGGACTAAGATCCTTCCTATGTTTCCTCCTGTTTTCCACAGATGGTTCTTAACTACGTTCTCTGAGCCAGCATCTTGGTTCAGGGCTAGGGTTGCATATGCACACACAAGCGCTGTTTGGTCTATGGTTGGGCATATTGTAGGTTTGGGTGACAGACATGGGGAGAACATTCTCTTTGATTCCACCACTGGTGACTGTGTGCATGTTGACTTCAGTTGCTTGTTTGACAAGGGCCTGCAACTTGAGAAGCCCGAGTTGGTTCCTTTCAGACTAACGCAGGTAAAACAATTGTTTTGCTGCTATTGTGCCTATATCTCAACTAAAGGATTCAAAACCTATTTGACTTAACTGAGTCAACTCGTTTTTTGGTACCGGATAGTCTGACTGGATTTTGGTCATTGTGGCTGCTTTTGGTCAATTTGGCCAGACTTTCTGGGCCATTTTGATCTATTATTACAAGGAGAATTTTCATTTACGAGCAGATTGCAGTTGCCTGGCTCAATGAGGCTCTATCCATGAGAGATCTTTCTGTCTGACCTACCTCCACTGATAGGTATGCATACAGAAAGGGGGCCTCATGAGCTGGACTGCATACTAACAGAGTGTGCATTCTGCTTGGAGGTGAAAATTCCCCTTACAAGTCACATTCCGGAAACGCATAATATCAACCAGACCCTGTCATGACAGTTTATCTTATGCATACAGAATATGATTGATGGACTGGGAATTACTGGCTACGAGGGTATCTTTTTGTCGGTCTGCAAGATTACACTTACAGTGCTGAGGAACCATCGGGAGACTCTAATGAGCGTGCTTGAGACATTTGTCCACGATCCTCTTGTGGAGTGGACAAAATCTCACAAGTCTAGTGGAGTTGAAGTTCAGAATCCTCATGCACAGGTTTGAGATATCATCACCTTGATAATGTTTTTTTTTTTTTTTTTCCTTTTTCCTTTTTCTCTTTAACTAACACCATTTATTGTAGAACACTGGATATTGTATACCTAGGAGATTTGATTTATAAGCAAAGCCTCTCTTAAACGTTGTTAAACTAAAATTTTCCATTTGAAATCTTAAGAGGGCCATGAGCAACATCGAAGCACGATTGCGGGGAGCTGTCGTTGGTGTTGGGGCAGCGCCGTCATTGCCTCTAGCTGTAGAAGGTCAAGCTCATCGGTTGATTGCAGAAGCAGTGTCACACAAGAACCTTGGGAAGATGTATGTATGGTGGATGCCTTGGTTCTAAGAACATAGAGCTGAATCAGATGTATTATTATATCAGCAATGGGCTTGTTGTATGTGTAATTTTCCTTTTTTTGGGTTTTGGCTGGCTCATGGCCGTTGTAATTCATTGTTTACAAACAAGTAAAAGCATATGGGTGTGTCACCATGTACTACTTACTACCTGCAGGGATTTTGGTTCTGGCCTTGTGGGTGGGTTTTGTTTCTAGTTTTAACATTGCCATTTGTATAGCTGACCGTAAAGAAGATGAATTGCTAGAATGAAATTGCTGGAGAATGGTGATGCATCATAAATGTATGTTAAACATGAACCTGGATTTGTTAGGGCCCATGTTAGTGGACCCAAACCCAGACCCGACCCAAGTTTACCTGATATTTTTGGGTTGGTGCCTTCTGGCATTTCATGACCCGATTTCATTACTTGGTCTTAGTTCAACTACAGCTCAAATGAAGTCCAACAACATTCTTCAGAGAAATTTGTTCAATCTCAAATTATTGTGAAATGATTAGGTCCTAACAGCAGCACTATACTGATCTAAGCCCCTAAAAATCAGTCCAAATCTCACTTAATATTGATAAACGTTGTGGTGTTGGACTGATCTTTTTGTAAAGAAGCATATTTATATACTCATGTCTACTCAATGGTATATATCACTCTGGCTAGAATGGAATTTGCGCTAATCAGGTTGGAGATGGTACTGCCATCACGACTTCGATGGTTTCTCCAAGCTATTAGTCGAGGTTAACTCTCGGTGTGTACTTGAAGTTCCTCGTAGGTGAACATTTCCCTATATAGCCCATCTAGCCTATTATTGTAGGTTACGCAATGCACTCACAACTGACCTGAATTTACAGCTTAAGTCAGCCTCCTTTGGGGAAGAAACACATTGGGATAGATGATCATACTTGCAACCATGAAGAGAATAACTCTGCCAGTTTTTTTTTTTCAGAGCCCCGGTAAAGGAGGAAGGCTGCATTAAGTAGGTTGATAGTCAGCTTAAAACTATCACAACTCAAATACGACCCCAACATAATTGGAACAAGACTTTAATGATGATGGCGAAACAAATGCCTTTAATGAAATTATTTTTCGCCCTCAAATGGCCAACCACAGTTCCAAAATCAAAGTTTTCAACTCATGCTAGATCACATGTACACATATCATTGAAACAAACATAGAAAAATGGATCACTTGTATAAATGATGCAAAAATAGTGTTATTAGACAAATGTTGTAAAAAGAAACGCATGTGTAAACATTACATACTTAAAATTTGAATATTCATCATTTACATGTGTAAGTTGTATTTACATATCCCACACATAAAAGACAAACGACCTTTAGTGGAGAAAGGAGATTGCTTTTTTACTATTTGGTTTTAAACATAGTTTAAAATCACGGTATTGGTCGTGGTATCGGCCGGGACAAAAACCGATATGATATCGGTATTGGTCACGGTTATCGGTCTGTCGCAGTTGTCACGGTGTAAAATCTTTTTTAATAAAAAAAATTGTAAAAATATCCAAAAAATCCAGAATATTAGAAAATGCTGGAAAACAATATTTTTTGTCCATTAGTAACAACAATAAACCAAAATATCGGTCTCCTTAAGTTATGAGTCCTGTCTGTGTCGCAGTTCGCTGTCTTCTCCAGTATTTTATATAACGTAACTATTATTTTGACTCATAGTCAATTTATTAGTGTAAAATATAAGAAAATAAAAATTACACAACAATTATCTATACACTATGAGTAAGCTATTAGTATTTACTATTTAGTATCATAAATACTCCAACAATTTTTTTTTTAAAGTAGAGGATTTAAAAAAAAAAAACTATTTTTCTACACCCAAAATCATGTTTATAAGTAGATCTAGTATGAAAGTGTGTAGATCTAAGTAAAGAACACAACACAAACCTTAAAATGACATGCCAATAATCTTTTCATTCATTTCTATGCTTTATCTAAAAATTAAAAATAAAAAAACATAATAGTAAAAATAAGGGAGTTAAGTTGATATTCTTTAACTAAATAAAATGATTTCTTTAAGAAATAGAGTTGGAATTTGAAAATATGTAAGAAAATGAGCTATGCAGACATGGTTGCTCTTAGGAGATGAGGAGAGAGGAGAAGAAAATGGGGGAATAGGGAAAAGGTTATAAAAAAATTAGGGTTTTTGACCATTACTCCATCTTTAGCCGAGATATCGGTCAAACCGATATCTTGACCATATCGGCCGAGATTGGCCGATATTTTGGCAATATTTTGCCTGACTCGATATCGCCGCAAAAATTCGTCACGGTATGGGCTGATACCAATTCATATCCGCCGATATGAACCGGTATCAGCCGAAATTTTAAACGATGGTTTTAAAGAATGAGAGAATTTTTGAATTTGTATAATTTTAATATGACCTTGTCTTTTCTTGCATGGGAAATGGAGATTTTATTTCACTTCACTTTAATAGTAAATTCCCAAACAATCAGAGGCCCCTCTCTCAACGTGAGTCCCATCCCGCGAGGAATATTTCTTTCCTATTTCCAATCATGTCATTTTGTATCCTATCTCATTTTATGGTTTTTTCAAAAGTTGCATAGCTGATAGCTCTGTCTTGAGTAGGGCTTCCTTAGACGACGGTGGTGAGCACTGCATGAATGAAGAAAAATACAACTCTCAAATTTCTTGATTTCTAGCAGCCTATGACGATTGCTGGAAATTCTCATTTCATTCAAGGTTAGTTTTTCAAATCAATCTAAGACTTGAAGGCTTCTACTTTTGCCTGTTTTTCTACTAGGATATGAAGATTTTTCCACCCTTGTGAATTTGTTATTGTTGAAAGCTGATGGCATGTGGGTGTAGGGGTCCTCATGGGCCGGGCCAGCACTAGCCGAGCCGCATTTTGGATGGATTCACGCTACGCCTTTTCGTCTGCGGGCTTGATCTGGGCCAGGAATAACACCCAATAAATTAACCAGCTGGGCTTGGGCAAGCATTGGCCTGGCCCGACTCCATCCACGAACACAATCTAACAATCTAACAGTGATCAGCAACTTTTGGATGAGTGTCAAATTTAGGATTCTAACCAATGGGGTTGTTAACTTGATCACAGGTGAGCCAAGTGGAAAATAGGACCACACAGTGCATATGGTTCTCATTTGAACATTTCAGAGTTAGGCATATGGCACTCAACTGATCCGAGTCAACCAGAGCTCAACCCAAATTGCACTTAGGTAGGGAATTTACAGATAGGGTGCAGCCTAGATCAACTATATTTGGTTAGGTTTGACCTGAGTTCCAGCTAGGGTTTTAAGTACATACAATTCGGATTAGGCAGGTGGCCCAACCTGAATGCCAATTAGGGTCCCACCCTCTTCTAGTTTCCTAAAGACATTCATATGGCCACAACATTTTGAAGATACACATAATGATGGAAAACTTATTCTCATCCCTCTTGGGGCCAATTTGAGTCATTTGACTACTCCAAGCAATTTGAGTAAAATGACAAATTCTTGTTTCCCAAGAGGATCCTGTCCCATGTTTCCCCAGAACAAATAAAAAGAAGAAAAGAGGCATTGCCTTTTTCTGAGGAGATGCAGCACTTCGGAGAAATCAAGCAAGAATCTGCAAGCATTTCCACTTGGTGGTGGAGCAAGGGTTCATACCAGGAATCTTTTTTTTTTTTTTTTTTTTTGTGTGCAAATAACATGCAATAATGCCTTCTTTTGTTTGGCTGTTTGCCTGTAACACTTTCCACTGAAAAAGTTGGTCATGCCATGTTTTCCATGGAAACCGTGTTGAATTATTCCCTATGAAAAAACATGCATGGCTTGTGTCCTTTGACCCAGGACAATTCAATTGATGGACTCTAATTGGAATGATGGATAGAACTTTTTATTTGTGTGCTCTATAGTTGTAAACACTAATCAGAATCATAGTTAAAAAATTGAAATCAACTCGTCCTGCTCACTGAGTTGACGCATCTCTAATCACAACTGAGTTGGCTGTGTCTGATCTATTCTGCCAAAAACTGTCTGCGTTTAACTTGACTAGGAGCTCTTCTAGGTGAGTTGGATGAGTCTGAGGTTTTTTTTTTGGTACACCGCTTAGGGGCTAGGACCCCAGCCCTTAAGGGAGCAGTAGACATTGCGTGAGGTGAGGGAGTCCTCTATCAGGGAAGTAGACCTCTGGTGGGTAGAACAACCCTCGGGTGAGGGAAAGAGACTACGGAGGCCGAACACTAGGCAGTCAGGTAAGAATGACGCTCTAACCACTGGGGTAAGTAAGAGGCCGTTCTTAAATGAGTCGAGTTTGAGGGCTGTAATCAGTATATATACGACGGTGTTCATGCTTTTAGGTATGGGAATTTGATAGGAGAGTGAAGGATGATCATATGCAAGCGACCATGATTTCTTCTTCCATATGCTTTTGGGTTTATTGCCTTTGTGGCTGCAAATAGGTGAAGTCAGGTCTAAACGGGTTGAGATGGGGTGTTTGCTAGTTGGGGCTTGATCAATTTCTGACCTGTTTGTTAAATGTGTCAGAAGCACTCAACCCACATTGATACTGGTTAACCAAACATGATCCTCTTAGCCCGTGTAGTAGTGGATTTATTTATTTACTTTTTTTTTTCTTTTTCAAAAATTCGGTACTCACCTTTAAAAGCTAAATTTAGTTAGTGGGCCCATTTAAAAATAATGCACATATATATAAGGAGATACTCATATGAGAGATATCTCTCACCTTAAATAAGAGATTGGGTGGGGGCTCTCACATCCATGTCCAATGCCAACAACTTAAATGTGAGGGCATCCACCCTCGTCTCTGATTTAAAGTGAGAGATATTTCTCATAGGAGCATCTCCCATTGGGTGGGACCCTCACATCCATATCCAATGCCAACAACTTAAATGTGAAGGCTCCCACCCTTATCTTTCGTATAAGGTGAGAGATATCTCTCATACGAGCATCTCCCTTTATTGTGAGCTTAACATTAACTCTAATCAAAGGGTATATATGGAGCTTATATATCCTATGATAAAACCCAAATAGAAAAAAGAAAGGGGATTCCCTTGTAGAGATTGAGAGAAGGCAAGAGAGAGGGGATTTTTAAGAAGACCGAAAAAGGGGAAGAAGGAAGCTCTCAAGACCAACAAAGGGGAGGAAAGAAGCTCCATAACAAACTTTTATTTTGTAAGTAGGTTTTCTAGAGCTTCACTTGATTGGTTTGTAACATCTATTAAAGAATAAGAAAAGCTTTTATTGTTCTCACATGGATGTAGGTAGCATATTGTGGCCAAACCACTTATATTTTGTATATTGATCACGGCCGATATGAACCGGTATCAGCCCATACTGATCCGATATGGCCCCAAGATATAGGTATCGGTATTTCGGGGCCAAATATCCCCAACATCTCGACCTATATCGGCCGAGATATCCTTCATCTTGGTTTTTTCAAGATCTCATAAAAAGTGTCAAAACCATATTTTTTCTATCTTTTTCCCCATCTTCATCTTCTTCTCCTCTCCTCTAATCTCCTTACTCCTTAGAGCAGCAACCATACTCCATCACACACACCCCTCTTGCATATTTTCAAATCCCACATCTATTTTTTGAAGAAAATATTATTCAAGGCAAGAGAAAATCAACTTAAAGCATTTTATTATGTGTTTGTAATTTTTTATTTTTAGATGAAGCATAGAGATTATTGGGTTTTCACTTGTGTTGTATTCTTCATTTAGAAGTTAGATCTACATACTTTCATGCTAGATTTACTCATACACATGAATTAAATTTTTTTTTTTTGGATTTTTTAATATTTGAATTATAATATATCATTTTTTGGTAATTTCATCATAAATTGATCATGAGCATCAATAATGGTTGCATTATATGAAATATTGGAGAAGACAGCGAACTGCGACACAGACAGGACTCATAACTTAAGGTGACCGAGATTTTGATTTATTATTGTTACTAATGGAAAAAATATATTGTTTTCCAACATTTTCTAATATTTTGGATTTTTTGGATATTTTTTTTCAAGTTTTTTTTGGAATAAAAAAAAAATTCACACTTCGACGACTGCAACAGACCAATATTCGCGATTGATACCGATATCATATCGGTTTTTCGGCCCGACCAATACCGTGACCGAGACTGAGATTTTAAACCATGGTCTTGATTGCGTGTTAAGATGTTCTCTTATTTCTACTTTCATAATGGTATGATCTTTGTTCACTTGGTTGCATTTCCATAAGTATTTGGTTATCCATATTGTGTTGGAGGATCACATTGCTCACCAAAGGTTTGTAGAAATTCCCCAATTAACATGCTAGGCCTTTAGGACACAAGTCAAGTTAGCGGGTTGGGTCGGGTTTTGTGATCTCTACGAAATGGATTGCGTCTGTGCCCACTATATGGGTCCATGGGGTTGGACTAGGCATGAATATTATGCCAAGAACTAAATAGGCCAGGGTTTGACAATCACTTCATTCAAGGACTTTACTGGTCACCCTCTTTTTTTTAGATCCTTGAACATGTAATTCTTGAACTTGGAGTTGAAAATGTCAATCCAAATCCTAAATTAGTGGGTTAGGTCCAATTTGAAGCTTTGCACCCAATATTGAAACCATTGTCCCCATCATAACTTGAGTAATAGCATTCATTTCCAAACTCATGTTTCTCATTCAAATATACCACCCTCTCCAACTAGCCGACAATGAAAATGGGAACTTCATAGAAAAAGTCCCTTTTCACATGGTTTTTCTTTTCAAATCACCTCATAATAAATCTAGCTGACCACTGCAGAATAGAATTTCCTTGAACAAACCCTTTTTAAAATGGTTTTCTTCATTCATTCCCCCACCTAGAGATGAATATTCAACATCGACACCATTTACTTTTTGAAAAAGAAGACAGAATCCTTCCCTAGTAGACAACGCCACCTAGAAGGGATTTGATTCCAGATTGTAAGGCTTCAAGAAAGGGTGGCTGGTCTTAAGAGAAACCAAAGGGTATTTGTTGTTAAGGAGAAGGGGATAAAAAAGAAAGAGAAAAAAAAAGAGAGAAGTGAAAGTATAATGTTATCTACAGAGAATAAAGAGGTGGGGGGGAAGGATGAGGTAGAGCATTATTTGCCTGGTCCACATGCAGTCTACCTCTAAAATAATGCACCAAAAGGAAGAACTCATGAGTCATGACAAATGGACTGCTAGGGAATTGGTAAATTTACTAGGGAGCAACTGGGTGGTTCAGGTTGCTTGTTGGCCCAACTCAAGTCCTACTCAAATTGCATTTGGGTAAAACTAAAACAAGAACTTGATGAGAATAAAACCCAAACATACCATGGGTCTTACTATGGTTTTGGGTTTGATGTTTTTTTCTGTTTTTCCTTCTTTTGAGCTTATCAGTTTAGATCTCTTGTACTGCAAACGTTACTATTAAAATATGAAAATCTATAGAACAGTTCTTAACAGCTTGCTATTTAGCCCCGAGAGGTAGCTCATTTGGCCTAGGACTACGGTTTGCATCCGGAGGTTGTGGGTTCGAAACTGCACAACCATACTGGGGCCATAGGAGAATTTTACCCAGCTTTCTCTTCTGGGCTCGTGGGGATTATTCTGGCCTAGAGGACTAGGAACCCTGTGTTATCAAAGAAAAAGAAAAAGAAAAAAACAGCATGCTATTTTTGTTTTTTTTTACATAGTCAAGTCAAACTTTGATGCCCAAAGCCCGACTCATATTTCATGTGGGTTTTTTAATTTAGGCCCAGTTGACTCTAGCCTGATCAAGTTCAACCCAAATTTCTCTGTTGACCTGGTGGGTGGATCAACCTGGTCCTGGTATATCTCAGTGGGCCACGCAGTGAGAGTAGAATAAAATCCCGAGACATTCAAAAAGAAGAGAGAATCAACAGACGTTTCAAACCCCCCACCCATCATCATTCGCCGCTTCTACGCAATGGACGCGCTTACAAAAAAGAAAGAATCAAACAAGAAGCTGGCACCACCCTCTCTCTCTCTCTCTCTTTCTCTCTCATTACTATGTAAAATCCCAGAGCTCCCTTCAAGGTGTTCTTTATTCATTACTCAATATTAGTTTAGTAATCAACATCTTGTACCTTTGTGCTGATTCTCGTTAAAGCTGACTCAATAATAGAGCTGAGAGAGACCCCACCAACTTTCCTACCCTCCTTTTGCTGTTTTGCTGGTACTGATTGGTCTCCCTATTTATAGTGCTGAAAGCAGCAAAAGAAGTTCCGCAGAGGCACAGCTCAATTTTGTGTCTAATTGGAGGTTGGTTGGTCTTTTGTAGCTCATACCATTATGATGGCCTTGGAGCATGGAAGACCAGCTGGGGTAAGCTCCAGGAGCCTCCAGGCAGTCCTGGGTGCACCTGGGGTCAGGGGGAAGAAGGTATCAAACCTTGGAAAGAAGTCCAAAGAAGGTGTAATTGAGCTCATTCAGAGCATCATCAACAAGAAACAAGAGGTGAAGGACCCCTTCTATGTGCTGGACCTGGGGGTTTTGGTGGGCCTCATGGACAAGTGGGCCCGTGGACTCCCCAACGTCCGCCCCTTCTATGCCGTCAAGTGCAACCCCGAGCCCGCCATCCTCGGCGCACTGGCCGCCCTTGGGGCAGGCTTCGACTGCGCCAGTCGGGCCGAGATCGAAGCAGTCTTGTCCCTCGGCGTCCCTGCGGGCCAGATAGTGTATGCCAACCCATGCAAGGCTGAGGCCCAGATTAAGTATGCAGCCGGCGTCGGTGTCAACCTCACGACGTTCGACTCAAGGGAGGAGATCGAGAAGTTGCGCCGGTGGCACCCGCGGTGCTCCCTCTTGCTCCGCCTCAAGGCACCAGAGGATAGCGGTGCCAGGTGCCCCCTCGGGCCCAAGTACGGGGCTTTGCCGGAGGAGGTCATCCCCCTCCTTCAAGCTGCCCACGCTGCCCGGCTGGCCGTCAAAGGTGTGTCATTTCATGTGGGAAGCGGCGCGATGCATGCCCGGGCCTACCGCAGTGCAATTGCGGCAGCGAAGACGGTGTTTGACACCGCAGCCCGGCTCAACATGCCCAAAATGCATGTCCTCAACATCGGTGGCGGGTTCACCGCAGGCCCACAATTCGACGAGGCGGCCACAGCCACAAAGGCTGCACTACAGGCCTCCTTCCCTCACGAGCCGGGCTTGGCTCTCATGGCTGAGCCTGGCCGGTTCTTTGCCGAGACCACATTCACACTGGCTACCAACATCATTGGAAAACGGGTTCGCGGCGACCTGAGGGAGTACTGGATCAACGATGGCATCTATGGGTCCATGAACTGTATACTATATGATCACGCCACCATCTCGGCAATGCCGCTGGCCTGTGCCTCCAACCCTGGCAACCCCACTTGCCGGGGCCTGAGGACATATGCGTCGACGGTGTTCGGGCCCACATGCGATGCACTAGACACTGTCCTCACCGGCCACCAGCTGCCGGAGCTCCAGGTGAATGATTGGCTGGTCTTTCCTAACATGGGTGCATATACTGCCTCAGCTGGGTCCAATTTCAATGGCTTTTCCACTTCAGCTATACCTACCCACCTTGCCTGTTCCTCCTCTAACCCTTCCTAAAAGGTGATACTAGTCATACTATTTACTATCTCTCTTCTTTTTGTTCTCTTCCTTAGTTTGGTTTTGGCATATGTTGTATGGAACATGTTCTTCTCATGAGAAATTGCTCTTTCACTTCATTCACCTGGGCCTTCTAGTACTTATTTTTCACCTTTTTTGGTTGAAGACATTTGTATACAACATTGTTCAATGGCCATATTTGGATTCTAACAAAATTTTATTCCGAATGTCAATCTTCCTTCGTTATCTGGGTTTGAGACTCGGAGTAAGAAATAGGAAAAGAGTAGGCCGAAGAGGACATAAATGTCAACAGTAACAATAGATTCAAGAAGTGCAGTCTATCTAAGGATTTGGCTTATGGTATATTGGAATTGAGCAATTTAATTTATATAGCCCGTCCCAATATGGTTAGGACGAGGCTTTGATGATTGTTCCATCAACATGCGCTAAATTTTTAAACACAGATTTCAAAGATATTTTTTCTTACATGTTACTGTTATTCAAGTACTGGCGGAGAAAGATCCTTTGCTTCCTCTTATAAGAGTTAAGCTGAGGAGCAATCCTTCTTACAGCAAGGGTTCTGAATGCATAGAGCCCGCCCTTGGGGCATTGGGATCCTGTATTCTTCTGCCACATTGACTTGACCCACAAAGGCCATGGTGGTCTATTCCAGATTGTGCAGTCCACTTCAGGGAATGCCATGAAATGGAAAGGAAAGACCTGACTTGAAAGGTTAGGCTCATCTGGAAACACGTCCTAGAGATAGGAGGCACATGATTAAGGACAACTGAGATACGGTTGCTGAAATCTTAATTAAGAATAGACGTTCTTCTGAGGCTCTGATAGTGACCTAATTAGTCCTTTGTAAACATTTATGTTCAGATGGGCCACAAAGTAGATAATCATGTTTGAAGCAACTCTCATCTTCTTTTAGGATTGAGAGTAGGGCTTACCTAGTTCCAAGGATCCAAACAGGGCCTTGAGTGCATAGGTCTTTTTTTTAGCCTTTTTGGGTGACCCATTTCACTCTTGAACTCCAATTTAAACTCCACAATTTCTAGTTATTCTTCTCTTAGGACCTATTTGTTTGCATTAAATTATATAGAAATTCAAAGTCAAATGACCTCTATGAAGGACTTTTAAAGAGGTGAGGGGGGAAGGAAATAAACTGGACGTGCAGATAAGACCTTGACTTTCATGGCAATTGAAGTACTGCGGTGATGGCTATGTATTCATTTCACATCTTCTCTTGATTCAATTCTCATTAAAGGGGAGGCTATTCGATGAGCATTTTTTGGATATTCACTGTCAATCTTCATTTCTTAACCACTGATTGCATGAGTTATCCTAATTCTTGTGTATTCTAATTCAATCAAACGGGCCCTTAAGATTCTCATGAATGAGAGAAGCACTCACTATACACAGGTTGTTTTTCCAGTGAAGGCTGTCAACGCTTGAATGAGATTAATCTAACTGGTGTTTCAGTGATATTATTTAAATTCATTGAAATTACTTACAATATTTTTCTGGTAAGTAGCCACAACTAAGTAGAAGCACATCTGAGGGACGCTTTCTTTAGACAAATTTCAACCCCATAAAGGTGGGGTGGATTCAGTGGTGGACCCAGGATTTTCATTGGGGTGGGGGCAGATAATGGTCAATTGAAAAGATTAGCCATTCTTTTTTTAGACATTTTTCACATAAATAATAGAAAAGGAGAAGAAATATTACATTTAAATACATAGACACAAAATATTTAACTGCATCGGTTAACATTGATTTCTCTCATAAAAAAAACCATCTCAAACTTACATTATCATGTATCAATCAAATTTATTTGTCAAAATCAATGCCTATGGGAGATCTATAAATTCAAGGTGAGTGGATGTGTGAGAAAAAACTAGATACAAGAACATTTCTCAAAGCCCATAAGCAACTCCCAAAACTTTCTATTGTGGGTTATAAATACTGGTTCCACTCAAACCCGAACGAGCCCAATTTGAGTTTTCCATTTTTCGAGTTGGGTTATGCTTCATAATCAATGCATGTACTCATCATCTTTATCAAACATCACATCTTTATCAAAATGCGCTTTCTCAAACAAGAAAAAAAAAAGGAAAAAAAAGAACCCAAAATCTGGAATTTTATGAGAACCAGACTAAAAGTGAAAAACATCACATGTGATCTACTTCCATAGACACGCAACCCTCGAACGCTTGGCATCAACCTCCTTTCCAGTAGGAAGTATTGGAGAAATGCTTCCAAGTGATGACAGCACAACCTGGTTATCAAAAACCTGCAAAGAAAAGTTGGTTTGCACAGGGACCAAAAGAGGAGAAGCATGTAAATGTCTTCCAAATAGCTGTCCACAAGTAATGTGGGACACACGGCACACGAAGAACAGAAATATCTTATGCTTTAATGCATAAAACCACCGACAATATTCAATTGCTGTAACCATGAACATTCCAGTCTCCAACTTAAAAGTGCTATTATGGCTGTCTGCAAGTATATAACTATGTATATTCCAACTGATTTTCCCCTGGTGAAGGTGCATCATATGGTGGTGAGGTTTCAAATGCCTTGCCTGCCACTTACTATGTTCTATTTTACTTAAGAATCCATATTTAGTAATTATTCCCACCATTTGGTTGGCAAAGCTGAGCTGACTCATCTCTTTTTAAGGGACAGCTCAGTTGCTTAGACCCCCATTTTCCACAAAGTCAATGATACAATATCATAATATGCTTCATTTGGATGTTCTAAGTGAAAAAAAAAAAAATCATCCAATTTGGGAGAATATGTGATGAGGTGAACTTTTAGTATTTTCCTTGTGGAGCCCATGCAAAAGTAGTTTGAAGATTCCACATTATTAACTAAAGTAGTTTGAAGATTCGACATTATTAACTCTAAAGAAGGGATTCTTTATCTTCTATATAATATTTTTTGATATGTCCCTTTTTAATTCATCACATTTGTTAAAGTGCAATTTGGGAAGCTGGTATGTTTTTTCTGATTTCAGAAATTCCAACTGTAGAAGAAACCCATAAAAAAAAAAAATATGACAAAAGTTCTCTAGTCCCTTTAAACAGGAAATCATGGAAAGTTGAACAATTAATTGGGTTTAATTCTTGATAGGGCTCAACCCTCTTGCCCTGTTTGAATCTTTGTAAACAGAGTGCTACGAACTTGGTTTACATACACTATGGATAAACTGCACGCAGTTCCTTTGTTCCTCACCATAACTAATATCAGGTAAACATAGCTATAGGTAATCAAATTTACAGGTAAACTAAGTGCAGGGCGAGCAAATATCAGAGGATCCAAACTGGGGGTCTGGTGGGAATGTTGGAAGTGAGTAGCAGCAAGGTAAGAAAATCATTGGGAGGTTTTTCTCTGTTGTTACTTTTGCAAGTAACTCTTGTCCCTGCTGGTGCAGTGTTATTCCATATGGGAATATAGCCACCTTGGGGCAAGGGGAAATAATTCCACTGATGCATCAGATGCAACTTGAAAATTTAGAAGGAACACTAACAAATAAGCAAGAGTCTTTGAAGAAAAACTTCTTGTGCCACACCTCCAGGATTATGGGCAATAAACTCATATACATATACGGACAATCAACTCATGTACATCTACAGAGTTTTGATCAAAGTGCGATGGTGATGCGAGATGGCCTAACTATGATCAAGTTACCCACCCCCCACAAACAAACCTCCATTAATTGTTACAAGCCCAAATTTGACACTCATCCAACCGTTAATGTTGAATTGAAATTAAAAAAAAAAAAGTCTTTTTTTATGCCTTCCAAAACCATTAAATTTGAGAATCATAAATAGAAAAAAGGTAAGGATGATTTTACACTAATAGTGCCTCGTTCAAATCCCCTCACCTGCACCATGATTGCCATGGCCCCAGGTGGGACATTTGGGGTTCATTTCACCATATTAAGACCACTCACAAAGTTTTGATCTAGTGAGATTTGTATTGGGCTTATGGTGCAATGGACCCACCTTGGGCCCCTATGGGCCATGACAATCATAGTGGAGGTGGGGGATGGAAAGATCTCAAAGAGACCTATGAATGTACAAAATATCGACCCCGTGAGATCATCCTAACACTTTGATCTCTGTCGAATAGTTTTAAAAGGAATCGTTTTCCTGAAATTTAGTCCAATGGTCAGTAAAGTTTGGATGAATATCAAAGTTAGGCTTGTGCGAATTAATGGAAGGAGTGTACGTCTGAAAGGGTATCTTGAGCATCTAAGTAGGCTTAGGTGGATTCGTCACGCCATTAGTTCCCTGCACCATATCATTACTCTCATGGATCTTGTGAGAGGTATAAATTTTAGTACTTTGTGAGAGGAATATTTGAAAGTTCAATATGATCAAAATACGTTGATTGGTGAGATAGCCTTCCCCAACGTCAGTCTAGCCCTTTGACTGCCCCTATAAAATGAATGACCATGACTTGTTTACATGTCATTCATCCAATGAATGAGACCCTTCTTAAATAAACCCCTATGAATCATGGCTGAGGTAGAGAGGGGGTCACAATATCCAGATGGAACCACCCCCACATATAAAATTTCACATCAATACGACCTTTATCCTAACTCCTTGATCTGCACTCCTCAAATTAAACAGTATTAAAACGCCCAATTTTATTTTATTTTAATCCAACTATCCAATCCATTTGGATTGATATAGAACCCCATGAGATCCGCGACATTAGGGGAGGGCCAAGTTTAGGATGACAGGCTTGGATTGTTCATGTGGTACTGGGGTCCCTGTTGGGCTCCATCAGTTGTATGGCACCGTCCAAGACATCCTCCTGTGTGGAAAGCGGAAAAGGCTTTAGGGCCTGTTTGGATAGGCAAAAAATAGAGTAGAGTGAAGTTAAATGAGCCCTAATAGTCCAAAATTTCAACTCTACTGGCTTGGATAAGTCTGGCCCGATAGATGAAGTAATGTTGTGAGCTACATGTACTCTATTTCACTTCAACTCTAAATACTTTCATTTCTTTGAGTAAAAGTGAATTCTAATCCAAACCTTAACTCCAAAATAAGCATCCAAATGGAGTGAAGTGAAGTACTCTACTTTAACTTCAAACAACTTATCTTCACTCCACTCCACATGTGAAATTCACTTCATTTTACTCCACTCCTCATTTATCCAAACAGGCCCTTAAAGTGTGGATAACCGAGCCACAGGCATTAGGGATGGGCCCTGCAAGAGTTGTCCACAGGGAACGAAGTGAGTTGTTTTGGTTAGGCGGTAACTTTTCCTCTTCGGATTCTCACTGGCTGGCCTCTCGATCAGCTTTTCCCCTGCTGCGTTGATACCTCTTCTTCTACATGAGTCAGTGGATCAGGCCAACAACTTTTTCTTGAAATATGCCTATGGATTTTGCAGGCATAGGTTTATATGTATCAGGTCAAAAATACACGGGCCTTGGTGACGAGTCCTTGGCGTGGCACAACGGAAGGGGCTCACCGTTGCATTTTCATATCAGATGCCCAAAAACAATGGACAAAGAAAAAAAGACATTGGCCATATAAATATATATATATATATAGGGTCAGCTCTCCTAAGCTGCAGCTTAATTTATCCTAAGCTGAAACAGGCTGGTTCCACAAAATTAAAGTCGATTATACTGTTTTTTGGATGATGATCGTCTCTAAAATAAAGATAAATCCAATCCTGGATTTTGCAAAAAACAGATATATTCAAGTTTGATTTGTGGGACCAGCACTATTCCAACTTAGGATAAGCTAAGCTGCAGCTTAGGAGAGCCCTGCTCATATATATATATATATATAGGTGATATGGTTCCAAAATTCCCATAACCGTTAATAATTATTTTTATTTATATAAAAGTTCCAAAATGATTTGCACTATATAATCCTCTTTTCAAATCCATACACAAGGGGAAATCACTTTCTGGAGAAAACTGGTGTTTTCTTAGGTTTTAGATAATTGTGATTTGCTTGGCGCCCAAATGGGGAAAAAGAAAAAAGAGGATTTTACCGGAAAACTCCTGATATACAGACGTTGCACAAAAAGATACCCATAGTTGGGGCCATACGAAAGGGTTCCTTCATCCAACGCTAGCGTCGCTCATCCTTTCCATTCTTTCCTTTCTCTTCCTCCTCTTCTTTTTCCCCCAGTCGCTACACCCACCTGCACTACACTCCACCCTCGCTCACCTCCATCTCACACACACACACACACACACACACACACACACACACACACACACACACACACACAGAGTCGAGCCCTTCTTCCCCTCATTTCTTTTTCTTTCTTTCCCTTCTTCTTCCTCCCCTGTCTCCCTCCACAGCACCTGCACACACCTTTCACCACCCGCACTCACATCACTACCCATCTCACATGCACACACCACTTGCACGCCCCCCACCTTCTTCTTCCCTTCTTTTCTTTTTCTTTCTTTTTTTCTTATTCTCCTCCCTCTCACAGCCCCTGCCTTCACCACCTGCACTCCCGCGACTTTCTTCTTCCCCTCTTTTCTTTTTCTTTCTTTCTCTTCTTCTTCTTCCTCCTCCTCCTCCTCTTCCTCCCCACCTACACATCACCCTGCGTCACTGCCCATCTCACCTGTGCACACCCCCTTCCTTCTTTTTCCCCTCTTTTCCTTTTCTTTCTTTCTCTTCTTCCTCCTCCTCCTCTTTCTCTTCCTCCCCCGCCGCTGCACTCTCCATGCACACGCTGCACCCTCTCTGTTCTCTTCCGCCACATGCATCGCTCCATATTACAATCAGAATCTGTATTCAAGCATCAACCATTACCTCGATCGCCTTCTGAAAGATTTGTTTGCTCTCATAAGAAAGGTGGAGCGACACTAGCGTCGCCCCAGTCAGAGACGAGTGACGCTAGCGTCGCTCTAGTCAAAGTAGGAAAAAAAAAAACCGAAAATGGGATGACGGAACCATTTCGTAAGGCCCCAACTACGGTGAACCTTTTCGTACAACGTCCGTGTACCAAGAATTTTCCGGTAAAATCCTCAAGAAAAAAAGACCCTGGTTTATTGAAAATTTTCAGATTTTTCACATTGGGCCTCGAAAAAAAATTGGAAAAAAAAAAAAAAAACCCTTATGTTATAGAAATTGAGTATTTTTTCAAAAAAAAGTGGCCCCTCCAAAAACAAAAAAAATTCTTACATAGTGGCCCAGGCATATTATCTGGTTCCGCACCTGTTTACAAGCTCGTCTGGATGAAATATACCAGGTAGGGAAGACACCTGAACAGTTTTCTCCCCAACGTGAACAGAATAATTTTGACAAAAGTCAGGACCAAGAAATGATGGCAGAGCCATTTTTTTTTAGGATGACAATGGTTCCGGTTAACCAATATAGATAACATATGCAGACCTTATCCATTCATCAATCGGTTTAAAACTTTCAACCACGAACCAATTCGTAAAAAAGGGTCAACTCTGGTCTTGAGTCTCTTGACTATTGTCAAGTTGAATCGGACTTGATAGAATCACAGAGAAAGAATGGTCCCAACCTGAGCCACATGCCGCTAAATACTTGAGCCAGACCCTAACTCAAACTGGGCCAAATTCGGGTCAGAATAGAAATTGCCACCACTATAATCCTATAATTTGTATGACAAGCTACTAATCTTTTTTTTTATTGGGAACAATAGCAATTTATTAAGACCAAAAAAAAATCACATTAAGGAAACAGGACAGCTAGAAGAAAGTGGGTATAAGAGCATTATGGCCCACTATGCGAAAAATTAAGCCTTTGGAAGGTAATCTGCAACATTTACATCTCTACAGACTATTAACATGATGATCAAAAGTCCTACCAGCAACAATTGCATAAAAAGCTCAGACACAAGTATTCTGCAAAACTCACTGATTGGCCCCCTCATCCTTGTTGCTAAGCTGAGGAGTGTATTGACCAGTGGATGATGGAGAGTACCCCGGAGATGTAGGTGAGTAGCCAGCACTTGGACTGAACATGGTAATATTATATAGTTAGCTTATTGTCTGATGTGGGGGATGGAAATATTGAAATCAAATTGGATACTAACATCATCCTCAGTATGGAAGCTGTGCATTGGAGCAGCATGAAGATTGATGTTTTTTGTGGTTTCCAAGTACTCCAGATTAATGGTGGAGAATTCAGAAACAAACCATCATTGTACACTCATTGTGTATCACTGGAGGGGCAACAGGTGGGATTGGGTCAAAATTGGTCAGGTTGGCCTGGGTTGACTACAGGTTAAGGGCCAACTGGTATTTAAAACGGGTCAGGTAATCCCACGGGCGCCTGGCACAGGTCAACCCAACCCAATCCACATAACCCACATACAACATGGGTCAACCAATTCAACCCGATCCTACCCCATCAGACTTGTAGATGTTGGGTCCAAGCCCAATCCATTTCAGGTACTAACGTTATATTTGAATTTAGTTGTACAACAAGAAAAGCCCAATATACTAAACCACCATACCATTTAAAGCAGATCAAATGTAAGGGTTGGCCATAACCCAACCTATTTAAATGAGTTATACGGGTAACCCAACCTGTTTTACATTCTATGGCCGACCTATATAGGATGTGGGTCAAATGCGGCCGGGTGAAGTTTAGCCACCCCTATTTTTCACCCAAAAAAGCTTCCCATTTTTGGGATGCCCCAAGAACATTCTGCAATGAACATCCATTTATGCCAAATGCATGCCATAGATAGATTGCAAATTTGAGTAACTAAAGAATGAACCAAGACAAATGCAGTATTCCAAACCTGTACTGAGGAGAACTTGGGCTGTAATCCGGGCCACCACTTGAACTGTGAGGGCTACAAAGAAAAGGTCATGCATTATCATTAGGCACTTTTCTGAAGGTATCACAGTATAATGCAGGTATAATTTTCACCAACTTCTGTCCTAAAATCACTTTTTTGTATCAGCTCAGATGAGGAACAATTTTCAATGACTTCTACCAGTTTCTTTTGATTTAGTATGATGTCCTGAACCTCATTACCCAAAACAATATATATAACAATATAACATGCAACTCAGAACCTTTATGAATTCCTCCTATGTTCTGGCGTATATGAAAACTTTAAATCTGACGAGGTACAAATTGGAACTACTACTATTTTTCTTCTTCTTCACCGCTACAGCCAAGCATAACAGTCTACAATCAACTGTAACAATGGGCCAGCCATTACAGTCGGCTCTAACAAGTCTAAAAGTGGTTTCTTTAATACTTCATTGTTTATCACTATGAAAGTACTTGGTAGTTGGTAAAATGGTTCCTTTTCTATTCTCATTTTAGCTATCCATGTTATTTATATGTATAACAGGATTATACAATGGACAATGTAGAATACAAAGAGGGCCAAATGGCATTGTATTTTAGTTACACACAAAAACCATGCTCACAGGCTTAGCTGCACACCAGCTGCTGGGGCCCACCTGGGGCCCTCAGATCATGGGATATATGGGGGATGAAAAGATCCATGTGTGTGGGCCCACATATCAAATCTCAGTTCAATCCCATGCCCCTAACCCTTCATCCATGGCCCACAAGTTCAATGTCTTTGTATAAAAAAAAAAAAAAAAACCTTGATCCACTAGTCCAGCCCATTCGAATGGGTGCAAAACCCAAGGATCAGTGACAATTGTGTGTGTGTGTGTGTGTGTGTGTGTGAGAGAGAGAGAGAGGGAGAGGAGGGGAGCCGAGTGTATTACCATTAAGTTGGGGAATGGACTGCTCAATTGGGATTGAGATAATCTGTTTTCTCATGTAAGTTCTCTATTTCTTTCTGGTTGTATTTAATTTTAAGCCTTAAAAGGGAGTTTATCAAATGGATAACTTCCCTTGAGGTTTGGAATTTGGATAGACAACTATTATTTAGCTGCAGTCCAGATCAACCACAAGGAATTAAACTGATTTACACACACCTTAAGGACCAAATGGTCAGCATCAATAACATATAACAGATTGGATCATAAGGACACAGGCAACCACATGCTTGCATATACAATATCTACAGGTGAACATATTATAACTTCCAATAACATTAACAGCAGATACTAGTTCACTAGCAGTGTAGGAAAAAAAATACCTGCTGGGAGTGTATGAAGGACTTGGATGAGAATATGATGGAGAAGTTGGTGAATAAGATGGTGAAGTTGGGCTACAACAAAGGTGAACGCATGTAAGGATAAATAATCAAAATAGCAATCTATTGCAAAGTATAAAAGCCACATCTTGAGTTGTTCATATAAACAGGGAGATAGACAGATGTACTTGAAAATCATAATAAAAGTAAAATTCAGAAAGGAAAAAAATTTTAAAAAATGGCTCAGCAACGGTAAAGCATACAGGTTCAAGCTGAGCTTGGCATGGCTAAACTTCTGATTTGACTGAAAATTAAGAGGGTTTTTTATTATTATTTTTTCGTCGTCTTCTTTTTAATGTTGACCTCGAGCACATCTGATTATAGTATTTACCTGTAATTTGGAGAACTTTGGCCGTAAGGACTGGCTGGTGAGATTCTGGGGCTGCTTGGAGAGTATGCAAGTGAAGGACTGTATTTTGCTGAAGGGAGGTTGTAACTTGGAGATGTGGGACTATAGCTGCGAGCAGTTGGACTGTAGCTGGGCGAAGTTGGACTGTAACCAGGAGAAGTGGGGCTGTAGGCAGGCGAAGTGGGGCTGTAGGAAGGAGAAGTAGGGCTGTACGAAGGAGACGTAGGGCTGTAGGAAGGTGAGGTGGGACTGTAGGAAGGTGAGGTGGGACTATATGAAGGTGAAGTGGGACTGTAGGCGGGAGAAGTAGGGCTGTAGGCCGGAGAAGTAGGGCTGTAGCTTGGTGAAGTAGGGCTGTAACTTGGTGAAGTAGGGCCATAACTGGGAGATGTTGGACTATAGCTTGGTGAAGTGGGGGAGTAAGATGGACTCGTTGGAGAATACGCAGGACTAGTTGGACTGTAACCAGGAGAGCTAGGACTGTATGTTGGTGAACTGGGACTGTAACCAGGTGATGTAGGACTGTATCCTGGAGAGGTGGGGCTATAACCAGGAGAAGTAGGACTGTACCCAGGAGAAGATGGACTGTATCCAGGAGATGATGGACTGAATCCTGGCGAAGAAGGAGAGAAAGCCATTCCACCAACATAAGGAGAAAATTGGGCTTCTGTTATTGGTGAAGAGCGTGGATTTGGGCTCAACCAATTTGGTGACATCATGCCTTCAGTACCTGAATTGGGTGAACAAGAAGGTGTCACTCCAAAGTCAAGACCTTCCATGTAACTTGGAAGTTGGAGTTCAATTGCTTGTTGCAACATCTTATCATTCAAATACAAGGCACAGTCTCCTGTTCCAATGGGTGCAAGCTGCCCAAGCATAATATTTTCAGTAACTCCTCTGAGGTAGTCAGCTTCAGCATACAAAGCAGCATCCAGAAGAATGTCCACAGTCTCTTCAAATGAGCATCTCATCATTGGACCAGTGTCATTGCGGTTAATTCCATGTCGGGTGATGGCCATCAAATGACCCCTGTATGTCATGGTGTCACAGAGAATAGCCAAATGTCTGTAGTTAACATAAGATCCATCAAAGGATATCACCACACGCAACTCATCCAAGAGAGATTTACGTACAGCCTCAATTCCAAGAACTTCAATGACTTCTATCAAGTGGTTACTGGTTGTCCTAGTTTCGTCAACATCTTCATGACACATTACAGCTAACAGGTTGACACCTTCTGTGTCCAGCATCCACTCTATTTCAGGTTTAAAACCCTCATTCTCATCGAACTTGTTGATTTTCCCAGACTTGATGAACACCTTGTTGATATCCGGAATGCCACGAAGGGCCATTTCAGTCAACATGTTGCTCTCAACCTTCTTGAGGAAGACATCATCTTCAGCAGATTCATCTTGTAACTCCCCCTTAGGAGCCTCATCATTCATGATACGGATCCGGAGAATTAGTTTCTCCGCATTGTCATCGTTAAATATACAAGTCAAATCATCATCGAACTCATGGTTAATCTTCTCTGCAATATCTGCCATGCTCAACTTCTTATCCACCATCATTTCCCGATTCAACTCAATTCGAAGCAGCCAAGGCGAAATCTTTTCTGGGGCAACTTCTTCATCTGGCATTTCATAGTAGGACCTGACAAAATCAACATCTTCTGCAATGATGGTGCCCATAGGATCTGGGTCATACCAAATTTCAGTCACTTGTGTTACACTACGCAATGTAGTGTATTCCAGAGAGCACTGGACATTCTTTGCCCTTTCTTTAGTCTTGTTGACTTCAGGCTTTAGATACACAGAGAGTGAAGGGGTTTTTATTTTCTTTGCAACATTTATAATCTCCCTTAACCTTGGAACACCTAGAGTAACATTTTTTGCACTCACACCCGCATAGTGGAAGGTGTTCAGAGTCATCTGAGTGGCTGGTTCACCTATGGACTGGGCAGCCACACAACCAATCATTTCACCAGATGCTACTAATGACTGTAAAAAGCGACACTCAATCTCACCAATAACCCAATCAAAAGCTTCGCGAGTAAGCCTGTATTCTTTCAAAACTCGCTTACTAGCGAAAGTGCTACGAAGCAAAATGTTGAAGAAAAGAGTGGCATTTTTCTGAGCCTCCATGCTCAAGAAATCATCACCAGGAACTACTTTGAGCCTTTCTTGAAGTTTGTCGACAGCTTCAACAATCTCCATTGGATGCATGCCAGATGGCTTTCTCAAATCAACCTTAAATGTCTTTTGAGCATTCCAAAGTAGCCTCTTAAGGTTAACAGGCATAGGCCAAGTGTTGTCTCCAGTAGTAGCAATCTCTGTACCAAGCTGGAATCTATCTGCTTCCAATTTCTGAACTTCAGCATCGAAAACATTGCGGAACTCCCGAATGGTTTTCAAATCCTCAACATGCTCAGGTAATATATAACTTGGATTCCAGTTCTCATCGTCAATCTCATACCTGTAAACCTCATCAAACTCTTTTTTCTTCATTTTCAAGGAATCTAACTTCTGTGATTCAATCCAAACAGCATCCATGCCATCTTCTCCATAGAGAAACTGGATGACATCCCCAAGAGAGTTCCTAACAGTACCATCATATTTGACCATAATGTCCTCCATAGCCTTAACAAGGCGCCTCTGGATGTACCCAGTCTCTGAGGTTTTCACTGCAGTATCAATCAGACCTTCCCTACCACCCATAGCATGAAAGAAAAATTCCTGTGGAGTCAATCCACGGAGATACGAGTTCTCGACAAAACCACGACTTTCAGGCCCTTTGTCATCTTTAGTGAAATGGGGTAATGTCCGACCATTAAAACCATAAGGAATCCGCTTTCCTTCAACGTTCTGCTGTCCCACACAAGCAGTCATCTGTGAGATGTTGATAAAACTTCCTTTTGATCCTGCTGTCACCATCGCCTTTAGATTGTTACTCTCTGCTAAGCTCTTCTGCGCGCTACTCCCAGCATCATCACGGGCCTTATTCAACACCTGTAAGAGAATGCACACTGGTAACTAAAATAAAATCAATTGGGTCAAAACTTTTAAAAGCAAAATCCAAGTTTGAGGATCTTAGCACCTGGTTTACTCTGTTTTCAAATGATTCCGACATAGTTCGCCCGGGTTCTGCCTCCAATGCATTGTCTTGGGCAAGCTTGATAAGAACTTTCACATCATTTTTTGCTTTAGATATCGTATCATTAATTCTCTCCATAGTCGCTGCATCTGCAATTGTGTCCCCAATACCCATACTAAAAGCATTCTGCAAAAGCCAATAGTTCACAAGCCATTGGGTATGTCCCAAAAATTTGCGTGCAGCATCTGGACCAACCTCTTCCCTGCGTTATCCAAAATCACCAAAACACAATTCAACAAGGTTGCAATAAAAGCATTCCAACAGTTGCAAGCAAATATAGGCATGATATTCAATATTGCAATCACATACCAGATAACATGAATAAGACTACCAGTAGATGTTCCAAGGGTTCTCTTGCAGAGAGTTCCTGAAAGAAGCTCCCCTTTTTCTATTCTCACTTGTGTATCTCCAGGAGTAATAAAACCTGTTTCTGATTCTGAGTGCCATGATGAAGTTCTAATGAGATTTATCTGCTTTGGGATAATGAGATTAAATACTTGTTTTCCAGTCCAAAGAGGTCTAGGCTTCAAAATGGCAGGAGCAGGTAATTTCCCATCAAAGTCCTCCCACCACATCAAGATGTTCATGAAGACATCCTGCAACAATTAAAAATATAAGTAGTTTCATAGATCCCGAGGACATTAGATTTAGGCCCTGTATGTTTCATGTAATTGAATTCTCCTAGGAATTCTGAGACTTTATATTTCTAAACGCAGTTAAAATTGAACAAATGTGAATATCCAAAATAACCATCAAATAACCTCCCCTTTCATGAAAAATGAAACAAGGAGAGATGAAAATGAATACCCATCTAATCACCTTTGCAATTCAAATCCTAAAAAGCTCAAAGTCTCAACTATATCTCCACCTTATATCCTTCACCCATTACCTCTTTAATAATCTTTTGTTGGATGAATTCCAATGTATTCAATTCCATGCAAACATACGGCCCTTAATGAACATGCAAAGAGAAGGAATATAAATACCATCACACCTTCTCTATAAACGTATCCCTTTTAGTGATCTTCCGGCACCCCAAGAGTGTATCCTGCACAATACCCATAACAGGACGATTTGATTGGGGTGACACAATGCATTTTGGCACCATCATCAGTTCCAAGACTTCTGCTCTAGTTCCAAATGACTGAGGAACATGCATGTTCATTTCATCCCCATCAAAATCAGCATTGTAAGGAGATGTCACAGACAAATTCAAACGGAAGGTAGAATATGGCATAACTTTAATTCTATGCCCCATGATAGACATCTTATGAAGACTAGGTTGTCGATTGAAAAGAACATAGTCACCATCACTCAAGTGCCTCTCGACCTGCAAAGACGGAATTCAATCAGAGGGACCAAACCACTGAGACTGAATCAAGAAACAAAACTTCAAAAGAATACCTACCTTATATCCAAGCTCCAGATGTTGATCACTGCTTTTCTTCAAGAACCTAAGATCGAGCCTCTTCCCATCTTCTCTTATGATGTACCTGGCACCAGTTTTCCCAGGAGGAGGATGAGGTCCATACTCCACAAGCTCTTTCAACCTAGTAAGTGCAAGAACTGTTACTATTCGATGAGAAGTATACAAGTAGCATGCAATTAGAAATGAGGTGAAGGGTCAAATAATAAAAATTCAAGGATTAGAAAAATTTAGTCCTATACCTTTCAATATTGTATGGAGTCACAGTCTCTGGATATGTTAAATTTAGCGCAATACTCCACGGCACTCCTAATTCATCAATGTTAATTGTTGGGTCTGGTGTGATAACAGTCCGTGCAGAAAAATCCACACGTTTTCCCATCAAGTTACCTCTAATTCGACCCTCTTTAGCCTTAAGCCTGCTACATATAGATTTGATAGGTCGTCCAGATCGCTGAGTAGCCTGAAAAATAAAGCAGACATCACTCAATTGAATTCATAGTAAAAGAAAATGAATGACATATGATGCAGCCTGGATAACAGGCCATAAATTAGTAGACTAAATTCAATGTTGAAAAAAGTGAATGGAAGCATGTACCACATACCCTTGGCTGACCTGGAAGTTCGTTATCAAAATATGTAGCAATGTGAAACTGCAGCAACTGAGCGAATTCTGAGATGATGTGGGCAGGAGCTCCATTTCTCTCCTGCTTTCTGAGATTGTCATTGTGTCTAATAATCATGGCCAACTGATGGGTCAAATCATCCTGTTTCAAAAAATAAAATGTGAATTTAGTGACATTGTATTAGTCAAAAATCAGTCCACAGGATGATGAAATAATCTGCCAGCATGTTTACTACTATTGTGGGTAATATATTTGAGTTCAAAGCTCTATGAGCTCTACATCTGGAGGATCTGTGAATTCTTCCGGTTTATTCCAAAACTTTCCAAGACCCACCACATAGAATCCAAGTTGAGAGAGATTAACCAAAAAAGTGTGGTCCTCCACTGTAGGACTGTTAAGATTAAAGCCAAATTAAGGGTTTTCTTCCAAGAACTATGGTAGAACAGTTTATGAGTGTCCCTGCGGTAGACTTGATTTTGCCAAGGATCATGAGAACATGAACTCCCAATGTTGGTGTTTTTATTTTCAATAAGTCTAAAGTGTCACTTCTTAAATGATATAAGGATATCAGAATCATGATTATTGTGGAAGTCCAAGTGCATTCTTTTGACAATCAAAAGGCTTTCTAGGAAAGTGTGTTGGAGAGAGCGTATAAGGGTCATGCTATTAATAGAGTTCAATAGGTGAAAGCCTTTTTTTCATCAGTGTGAAAGTCATACCCTTGTCAAATAAAATTTTAAATATATTAATTTCATTTAAATGATATAAATGGAACTAAAAAGAGTCAAAAAAAAAAAAAAAAAAAAAAAAAAAAAAAAAAAAAACCCTTTAATTATAACAAGTGCTAACAAGTAAACATTTCAGTTTAAGTTGAAGCAAGCAAGTAGACTGAAAATCTCAGGAAACTGGAATAGCATAGCTGCAGAAAAAACTTGCCTCACTCCGAGAGGAGGTATCCATCATCACAGAAGGTCTCACTGAAGGAGGAGGAATAGGCAGGACTTGTAAAATCATCCAATCTGGACGGGCATATTTGGGGTTCAAACCTAAAATCAAGCAGTCCTCATCGCTTATCCGCTTGAGAATACTAAGCACCTGTAAAACGAGAAAAGTCCGAATAAAATAAAAAGAAATTCTGGGCATGGAATTTCAATAGCATGAAAAATTGGAAAATTATGTTGGCTCTTTCAGTTCTTAGTTTTTGTGGGTGCTTTTGATCTTTCTCATTTTTGTGCATCTTCGTTTAGCTGATCGATATATTGCTTTTATGCTTTATGGCTTCTTTTAATAAAATTTCAGTTAACATTCATATATAAATATGCAGTGGTTATCAAACGCGCGCGGTGAGATTGGAGCTGTATTTACTATTTGCCCACCTCGCAGTGAGGCCCACCTGGGGATGGGGCTGGCAGGACCGAAGTATCTGGTCGTGGCCTACCCATGTAAAAAAAAGAACCAACCTAATCATCCTAAATCCTTTTTGAACATCCCGCAAATTTACATAGTAAAAAATAAGTGCACAGTCGATCCAACGGTCCAATCCACTCAGATGGATGCAAACCCAGGAGTTAGATGCCACTAGGCAGACCTCACTATGAGGTGTGCGGTGGGGTTGTCTCAGTCGTGATCAGGTGCACAAGGTGTGCAGCTGATTGCCAATCCAAGCGGGCCATAGGCGCCCCACCCCCCGCCCCCCCCCAACAAGAGGTGTGCAGCTGATTGCCAATCCAAGCGGCCCCCCGGGGTTGTCTCAGTCGTGATCAGGTGGACAAGGTGTGCAGCTGATTGCCAATCCAAGCGGGCCAGAGCAACCCCCCCCCCCCCCCCCCCCCCCCCAACCCAACAATTTCACCATCCCACTCGTTTGACCAACCCAAACACACTGGACAGTTGGATTGACTTGGAAAAAAAAACTAACTAAAATCATTGAATTTGTGGGTCATTAATCAAGGAGTTAAAATGATCCGATGGGCCTGAGATTTTGTAGAGAGGCACATCCCAATATCCCATCAACACTTTTCCATCCCCATCAAGTCATTCTAGCCCCTTCATCTGAACCGCTCACGTTTGCAATGGCTGAAATAAGTAAGTGTGTGTATATATAGGGAGATGCTCCTATGAAAGACATCCCTTACCTTATATGAGAGATAGGGGTGGGGCTCTCACATTTAACTTGTTGGCATTGGATATGGATGTGAGGGACCCTACCTTATCTCTCATAATAAGGTGAGAGCATCTCCCATATATATATGAGCAGGGCTCTCCTAAGCTGGAATATGGCTGGTCTCACAAATTAAACTTGATTATATCTGTTTTTTGCATCATGAAACTGAAAAATCCAATTCCGATTGAATTTATCTTGATTTTGGAGATGATCATCATCCAAAAAACAGTATAATCGACTTTGATTTTGTGGGATCAGCCATGTTTCAGCTTAGGATAAACTAAGCTGCAGTTTATGAGAGCTGACCCCTATATATATATATATATATATATATATATATATATATATATATATGGGAGGTGCTCTAGTGAGAGATACTCTCACCAAATTGGTGAGAGATGGGTGGGGGCCCTCACATTTAAGTTGGGGGTCCTTGCATTTAAGTTAGTGAGAGTGGATATGGAAGTGAGGGACCCACCCATCTCTCATAAATTTGGTAAGAGTATCTCTCGTAGGAGCACCTCCCTATATATATCTCGTAGTAACTATCATACTACTATGAGAGCAAGAGGAGACCCATTGCATTCATATTCAATGCCAACAGCCTAAATGCAATCCCCTCCCCCCCCCCCCCCCCTAATAGGAGCATTTCACATATATTATGCACGTACGTATGTATATAATGAACAGAAGGAGATGAGGAAAAGATAAGCAAGAAGAATTTGCAGAATAGATACCCTTTCCGCAGAAAGCTGTTGTTTTCTTTCGGCAGGTTCAGGAAGGGATTCTTGGTCCTCATTTTTCTTCTTTGTAGACTTGTACTCTGCAATCATCTTCATACCTTCAATGGTTAACTTGGGTACTTGGGCACCACACCCTCCTTGTCTTTTCTTCACAGGTTCCTCTGACTCTTGACCTTTGACATCCATATCAACACTGCTTTCACATTGTTGTTTGTTCTTACAGGCATCGAGAATTCTCCGCAGCCTGTGTTTTGAGCTGCGGACTTTCAGAGCTTGCTTGAATTTATGATCATCCTGAAACAAACAAATCTTGATAAAATGAAGTGCCCCAATCGACAATAACCAGAAGATATTCATAAAAGATAAAGTTAATGCCACAGCCACAAAACGAAACCACGTGAATCAGACTCCAATACAACAGTAACAACTCTAATAGAAAATAAATGGTCAGGCACCGGACCTTAAAATGAAAGTACATGAGAAGAAATTTGATAATGTTGTGCTGAAAAAATGGCAGAACATCCCCAGTAACCAATAAACATGAAAACCATTAAACTTGAGAAGCTCCGAATCATGCTTCTCCTCTAGCCACTTCCACACTCTATGAATCAGCACTCTCAGATATATCTATCCTTAGATTCCAACATGCGCTGATAGTCTCACACTTCAAAAGTTCAGTAAGAAAATTAGTCTATCATTCATCCAGCCTTTTCTTCAAGAAAGGGTCCCAGTAGCAGTAACTACATGGAAACAGCCACCATGATTCTTGAAATCCAGTGCTAGTATAGAGCCCAGCATTGGTTGGAAACCTAAATGTATCATCCATGTTGGTGATACTGATTTAATATTAACTGAAAGGAAAGCGTAATAGTTTCAGTTGTGACTTGACTAAAGCACTCGTAATTTGCATTGGTTTCCGTGAGGACAGCGGGATTGACACTTGATGTGGCCTGACCCAGCTCGCGGACCTGGTCCGACCTGCGAAGCCTGATTGCGGGTTTTGGGCCAAGCCAACTTGAGTTGAACTAGTTGACTAATCCCAGTTGGCTCATGAAGGCACGATGTAGGAAAAGGGGGATGAGGTTGATAAACTGCAGAAAGGGGGGAAAGCATGCAAAGTGGGAGGAAGCGTTCTCTCCCATGTTGGAAGACACGATGAAAGACGTGGAGACCTCCCAGACCGCGAGTGGTGGCTGAGGGGGGAGAGGAAGAAGATAAAATGGAGGGAAATGAGGAAAATGAGGTATGAAAAAAACACACATTTAGCAGTAGAAGAAGAAAGAGATAACCCCAATTTCGTTTCTTGGACTGACTTAAGCATCGGAGTGTGTTCGATCGGACATACCGATCGAATCTCACCTCGCTTCTGATTTCTTGAGCAAGATCCGAATCAGGCAGCAGGAGCCCATAACAGAGGGAAGAATGAGCACTGCAAGCAGCTCGCACCAGATCTGATCCTGCAAAATTCGACGTTACAGTTTCTATACATAGGCTGATACCGGATAGATCGGCCAATATTTAAAACCACGGTATGAGACTATTGACATACACTACCTTTTTCTAATAGTTATTGACATATACTAGCCACAAATAAGTACATACATGATCTAATGTCTTTGCACTGGCCTTGGTTCCAAAGATCATATGTACTTGAAAATATTCAAAAACTTACAATACTGAATATTCTGTTGTTATTTTAGTTGTGACTTTTAACTTATTTTTCTTCTACATTTTACCATTGTATGCTTTTACATATTCATTTTTTTAGGAAATTTTTTATAGACATCAACTTCTTTTTTAATCAGTATATTCGGTTTAATTTTTATTTTATTTATTTTTCATTCTTCATATTTCCCACATTTTCTATTTTTTTTCGTTTTGTTATTTACAAAGATTTTAATTTTAAAATTTTATTTTTTTATCATTATATAAAGTAAGCAATTTTAAATTTAAAACACTACAAGATAATATTTGAGGATTTCAATTTTTTTTCTTCTTTTCTAAATAATCTTAATTTTCTTTTGCTAATAAAAGCTACCATTCCCCTCCTTTCAAAAACCTTTAAAATAAAGACATCAACTTCAACTTTCAATTTTACCAGTTTTATTTTCTTTATAATGTTTGACAACTTCAATTTTTTCATCATTTTTAATTAATTTAAAATTTTCTTTTACTCATAAAAATTACGATTCCCCACTTTTCAAAAATCTTCCCCTACCAGCTCCACATCAATTTCTTACAGGACAAACCCATAATCCATGGGTCTGTCCTGCATCAAAATCCCTAACTTACCGTTTTACAGCAACTATAACTCCTTTTACCATTCTATTTACCCTTATCTACTACCCTCATTCTTTTCCCTATCTTTCCTTCATTTTTACTGTTCCTCATCTTTGGCCATCTGTTTCTAGATATTGCATTCGAGTTCATCTTCCCATTTCTTCCACGAACATCATCGGAAGAGAACAGGGCTTCACATGTGCAGTCTTCATCCTCCTCAAATAGTCTTTCCTCTTTAGCTAATGCAGTCTTCATCTTCTAAGATACATAAACATATACATATATTTTTACTGGTGATATTCAAGTGCATCCATCCCTTACCATTGTGGTGAGGGATGGATGCACTTGAATATTTTCCTACTTTTACATATGAGCGTGTACGTGTTTTGCAAATTCTTGTTTGCATTGAAAGAAGTTGAATTGATAGTTGATCTTAGAGAATGGCCTATACTAGTTGATTGGCCCACATACTGATTTATAAAAATGCCTTGATCATATTTATATAGCCTCAATATTTTTTATGTTTGAATTGATGCAAAATCTTAGATCTACAGAGACAGAAGCTTGAAAGCCTCAATACAAGTGAGTTTCTGTGAACTCCATCTTCCTAGTCGATTTGCAATCCAACCTGATTTTTGTGGTCTTATTGTTGAATAATTTGTATTCATTTCACATCATGCATTGATTAAACCAAAAAAAAAAAAATAAAGATCAAAATATAAACTTGAATTTGCAAAAGAGTCCACACTCTATATACCTATTTGAAGCTAAAAATAAGACAAATGGAGAAGAGAGAAGAATAATTCCGAATCTGCAGCCCACTTTTTTAGAGAGCTGAGGATGCAGAGACAGAGGATCAGGAGCTGTACATAGGAAGTAGTGATATTGCCAACTAGGTCACGATATCAATAATAGAAGGGTACTTTCATCCTTCTAAAAGCATACTTTTTAAACAGAGCACTCTTTGATAATATTTTAAAAGTTGATCATTAGTCGATAATTATTGAGTCTAAACAGATCCTTTTGGTAAAAATCCCTATGACTAAGTAATTTCGATTTTTTTCTAGAGCATTCATGCTAGCAGCTGTTCACCTATTTTTAATAACCACCCATCTCTTTCATAGCATTGGATCATGTGACCAGACATTGGCCCAGAAACCTCGTTTTATCCGGTGGGTCGGTGGGCCCCACTAAAATGTCACATGCCTAATTCAAGTACAAGATCATCATTTACTACCAGAGTTAGAGTTCCTGTTGATCCTATGGCTATAATGTTCTGTGGATATTTTTTGGTTACTTTTTTAAGAAGGTTCTTGTGCAATAAAAACTTTACTGAGAAATTTATGCAGTTCAATTTGGATCAAACAAGATTTGATCAAAATGCGGGGTTCAAACAGTCCCAAATACTTATTAAAATATAAAATCAGGGGCCATTTTGATAATTTGGAAGAGTAGAGGGACTGTTTTGGAGTCTTTGGGTTCATCACTTATTTTCATCACAAGCCATAATTTTTTAGTATTCATCACTTATTTTCATAACAAGCCCAATCTAATGGCGATAATCATACTAAAGCTCTGACCCATATACATAAAACACAGGTGGATGCATGTCTTGATTGGTTATGATCTTCCGCAGGTAGGCCCAAACTGCATGTATATAAATTGGGAAAATGTACTCCAACGAGTGCACTGCATGTACAGCCCATTTCTATGGAGCCCACTTGGGCCCATCTTTCATCAGTACAGGCCCTTTGATAATCTCTTAAACCCATTGAACCTTCACACACCCTTAGATTGAATATCAAACAAATCTATGGTTAAGATGCTATTAAAGTTAAAGGTTGTTAAATGAAGGGCAAAGATAATCTAACGGGGCTATTTTTTTTAACTACCCCTCATCCATAAAGAGACCTTTCCATCCGCCCTCTTCGCATTGATAGACATCCATGCAAGTGGTCCCAACGAGCCAGACCGGATATAATTACCAATATGCATATAAGCTAATTTATACCTTTATTGATAAGGTAGATTCAGTAGCACAGTTGGAAGGTGGTCATTATGTGTTCCAGTACTTCCAATCATGTTACCATTAAAGAGAGAGATTGCTCCTGCAATACTCATCTAATGTGCTAATTTATCACATCCTCATGTATGTTGCAATCAATGGACACGAACCCGGATCCAAATCAAAATAGGTCCCAAAAAATGTACCCAACTCAATTTTTTCCAATCAGGTTCCTTTGGCTATGTTCTCATCCCTACTCACAACAACTCAAAAGACCCACCCATCACATCTCTATCTATAGTAAAAAAAAAATTACCCAATATCATAAAAATAAGAAGAGAAGAAGAACAATAACAACAACAACAACAACAACATCATCATCAATTCATCATCGTCATCATCAATTCATCAATAACTAAGATGTGGGTTGTTTTTTTACCTCATCAGCGAGGAGCTTAGAGCAATTGAAGCAGACGCAGCGCATGATGGATAGAACAGTCTTCATGAATCCAATGTGAAACATGGGCTTAGCCAGCTCCAAGTATCCAAAGTGCCCGGGGCACTCCGCAATATCCCCCATGCACGTATCGCACTTCGACCTCTTGTTGGTCGTCCCCATCCTCTGGTCGCTCAATCCCCCAACCTTCGGCTTCCCTTTCTCCATCGTCTCCCCATGCTCCACATGGATCACCGCCATTTGCCTCTGCAAACAACATCACACACACATTCCAAATCAAAACACCAACAAAAACAAAACCCAAAACCAAAACCCTACGAGTTCATTAAGCGATCAAGTATTTACGATCTCATCAGGGCTGAGGATGCCGAACTGGACTACTCGGACCTTGGCCACCTCGGCCGGGGAGTACGAGAACGCACTGTCCATGCTCTCTGATGATGATGGAGGAATTAGGGTTAGGGTTTTGGGATTAGGTTTTCCCTCTTACGGTTACGATTTCTGTCATTTCAGTTTGGAGTCTGTTTCATGGAGAGAAAGAGAAGGCTCTCGTAAACGTGAGAGGAGGCGGCAATTGAGAGGACGTGTATTTATAGACGAGATTCGCCACGTCAGCGATCTCCCATCCTCTCCCGGGACTGCTAGTGTACGCTTGGTGCGCATCGAGAGAAGAGCACTGAGTGGGGCCCACTTTCTAAATCTGACCCTATCATTAGAAATGTCCCACCTTGTTCAATCTCATTCGTAAAAATCTCAGGTTGATCGAGTAGGTGGGATTTAAATTACGGGAATGAGCATGAAAGTGTTTGTGCGGTTTAGATTTTATTAATCGGACGGTGGAGATTGGCTTTTGATGATGTGAGATGATGGGAAAGTAAGATTGAACGGTTTGGATTTTAATTATGAGGGTCCGTTGATGGATTTGTATAGGTGGGCTAGGGGTGTTTTTTTTAGTCCCATGACACAACATATTGAAATGGGAAACAACAAATGACTAGAGAATGTCCGATTTGGCTTTTATCATAAAAGCAGAACATGAAATACCCAGAATTGCATGAAAGGAATGTCTAAAGGTCAAAATAGTTATGTTCCCTCCTTGGACTGGAAGCTCAGCACAGAAACGAACAAACAAACAAATCAATCAAAATAGTGATGCTCAGTGTGAACCACTCCCATGAGTGGGATGGCAAAATCTGACCCGAACCGCTACATGAACTTGACCCACATGTTAACCTGGACAACCAGGCATTTAGGTCACGATTCGCAACCAATTTTTTTTTGGAAAAAGATTTCTGTTTTTTTTTTAAGTAAATTTATGTTTAGTAATTGTGAGTTTTTGAGAATTTGGATAAATAAAATCTTCATTTGTTCGAATTTTCTGATATGACCATTCCAATTAGATTTGAAAATCCTTACTTAAGTGGATTTGCACACCGTACCTTATTTTTCTCAACTATATTCATCGATACACACTAATATTAATGTGAAATCGTCAACCATACAAATCTCCAACAAGGAATCCTTACTCCAATGGTAATGAAGAATCATAAGATCTATGAATTCCTCGCTTGTTATCAAATACGCTATTAGTATATGTAGGTTGGTCATGACTTAAAGATAATTTGACCCGCAATAAAAATAGGTCGAATTAAAATCAATTCGGGCCGTCCTATTTTTTACCAGACTTGACCCGTTTTCACCCCTGCCTATGTCAAGTCGGCCCTCGGAGACCAAGTGCACCATGAAAATCATGCATAAGGTGAGGGATGAAAACATCTCAATAGATTTAAGGATGTGCAAAAGATTAACCACGTTGGATAAATCCAATTCTCGACATTCTCTTTTTTTTTTTCCTTTTTTTTTTCTGCTATTGGAGGGTTCCCAACCTTTTGGACTGGACTAATCTCTCCGAGTCCAGAAAGAAGCCGGGTAAACTCCCCTACAGCCCAATATGATAGTACAGTTTCGAACCTACAACCTCTGAGTACAAACCGTAGCTCCTGTCATTCTCATATTTGTTAATTTTAGACATTAATTTTTCAGCTCCAGCCCAATTGCACGGAATGATTGTCAGATGAGTGTCAAGTTTGGCGTCATAAATTAAGTACCAGATAGATGAATAACTTAAGGATGGTTGAGTCAGGTGGCATTAAAAATGGTTGGCATTGCAAATAAGAACCTGGAGGGGATTACTATATATTGAGAAAAGGGAAAATTGCATTACTAAGTGTGCATCTTTGTTCAAAAAAAAAAGGTGTGCATCTGTGTAATATAAGATTTTTTTATGTAACAAGAGGTACTCACTCTCTGAGTATTTATGTTTGTATGGAAGAGAGGAATTATGCATTCTAACCCCTATACATGACATTGAGATCCTATCTATCAAGGAAAATAAGTTCATTTTTTTTCTTTTTTCACAGAAAAAGTGTGTTTCACCAAATAAAAGAATAGTGAGCCGTCAAAAATCTTATAAAACAAATGCACCCTTTATTTCGAAATAAAGAGAAATTTCTTTGACTGTCAAATGAGTCACTTTTACACCACTTGGTCCAACATCTTTTACTTTTAACTGTAAAAACCTTTTTATTTTTTTATCCCTCAATTATTTGTTTTTTATATTCCAATATTGAAGCTATTATTACTTTATTCAACCATTTTGACTATAATTTTTAGCCTTCTCTTCATTTTCTAAAGTTCATTCTTTGTACGGCTTTATTTATGTTATCATTATTTCGAATGTTCTGATGCCAATTTAAAATTATATTGGTTTGAATATAATATTTTTCCTTTGAATAATCACTGCTAGCAAAACATACCCGTGCATTTCTTAGAGGGCGAGGAAGCAAAAGAATTCAAACATTTTCATCTTATGTAGAAGAAGGCCGACAAGTTTTTCAAAAACATAGTTGTTACATGTAGTTATATGAGTTGTCCCATAAAATAAAGGATAAGACAGAATAACAGTTATATTGTTTTTCAAAAAGATAAGGGTCTTTGAATAAGTACATAATATAATATCAACAAGTTTAAATATTGTAAGATTTCATTATCATAGAATAAAATAGTGTCATATTATTATTCTGTGTCACTTATGGTGTTTGGCAATCTTCACAAATTTTAATAAACCTTTGAAGTGTTTGACAATTTATTAAAAAAAAGTTATAAGATAATGTACCAAATAACAAATGGAGAGAACATAATAAATTAACCCAACACGAGACCCACTAATTAGTAATCACAAGTGTTAATAATCATAGTAGGACCAATATATTGATATAAGATTAAATTTAAATCAAGGGATCCAAGGAATATTGTTTAATTAAGGTGGGTCCACCAAGCGTTGGTAACTATACTATAATACATCTAATGGTGATTATCACAAATGGCCCTATCTAGTCTTTTTATGAGAAATCATTGGGGGGACCCATTTGATGTTGGTAGTCATATTAACACTAGGAGAGCTATCAAACAGTGAGACTCATTTCATGATGGCAAAATGAGAATTACAATCACACAATTCAATCTTAGTAATCATAGGACCCGGCTAATTTTGGTAGTATAGGACCCACCTAATGTTGGTAATCATAATGAAAGCTCCGAGCGTGACATTTGTACGACGCACCTAATATTGATAATTTACAAGGGCTATGTAGTCATAATATGGCTATAAGACCCACATTAAATTTGTAAATACTGTGGGGCTAATCTAATAGTGGGACCCATAAATGTTAAAACTTACGGTGAGCCATTATAATTAATGGTTGCTTATGAACTCTCCAATGGTTTTTACTTAAACTCTCCATTCGTATTTAGAAAAGATTTTTTAAAATTATATTATACAACATGTCCTTGAATAATATAATATGAAGGTTTTTGAAAGAAAGTGAGATATTGTAAGATACTTTCTAAGTTGTCTAAACACCTCATTTTTAGGTTAATAGATTACATTCTAAACAATAGATAATATAACAACAGGAGTTGGAAAGTGAGGAGAAAATGAAAGATTGAAAATAAAATAGGATAAATGGTGGATCAAAATTGAATAAAAAACCATCAGCTTTAATATATTATAATTGTCTCCTGTTGACTTGTCCAGTTAATTTATGCCTGATTACGTTCTACAAAGTGAAAGAGGAGTAGGCCATGAATAAAATTAGCCAGTTAATTTATGCCTGATCACGTTCTACAAAGTGAGAGGAGTGCGCCATGAATACAATTAGGGCATGTTTGTGTAGATCCTCGGAAGAGGAAAGCCGCAGTTGTCTTCAACAGGAAACGCGTTTTCAACTGGGAGGAGTTGGACTCTTATTTCCATGCAAAAGATGACATAATAGCTATTTTTATTGAATTTGCCGCTGCATCTTACGTTGCACCCACTTCGAAGAAAGAGATTGAGCAGTTAAGCCATGAAAACCAAAGTGCGAAAACCCAGTTGCAAAAACACCCACCATACGGCTTCTGGTCTCTTTTCTTTGTTTCTCCTTCTCTTTCTTTCTTTTGTGTTTTTTAAGACAGTGCTTCTCACTTAAACTAGTGACTAGGGCTGTCAATCATATCGTATTAATAAATTCGGATTACAGATGAACGAACTTGTGTTAAAATCACACCACTCATACACGATCTGTTAACTTAACGGGTCAAAAAATCCAATCCAAACACGACCCGTTAATTTAACGGGTTCTACAACTCAACCCGTTAAGTAATTAAATCATTTCAAAAATTAAAAGAAAATCCATACAAAAATATATAAGGAGAAAAATCTATAAGCCACACAAAACTGTAAGTGATGATCTCAAGTGGATTCCACCTAAAACCCCACCATAAAACAATAAATTTCAATTTCTTCTTTATGAATGTAAATTAATTATAACTACACTTAAGGGCCAAAAATATTTTAACGGGTTAAGCGGATTGTTAACGGATTACTGGTTTAATTCATACATAACTCATTAACTTAACATGTTAACGGGTTTGACCCGTTAACGATCCAAACCTGTTAATATCGTGTGAATTCGTATCGTTTTAACGGATCGTGTGGCATTTTCACAGCCCTCTTACCGGTGAGTCTTTATTTTCTAGAAGGCACCCATACTTTCACAACGTTACAAAATAGTTCCCATATTTTGTATTTTCACTGTAACCTGACCAATCGTCATGCTTACAGAGAGTGACTAGAACCCTTTCACTCTCCCCAAGTTTTTTCTCTGACCATATGACCCCTTTCCTTTAATTGAAAAGGCATTCGTATTTTATAACCTTTACTTAAAAATGATAAAAAGAAACATTTGCCTTTCTTACCCTTGACAAAAAGGAACTAATACCACACGTCCTTGGAGTTTTATTAACTAGAATTCGGATGAGAGCCCTTAAATGTCATTTATTGAGAACATGGTGGGAGTCTTTAACCCCTCTTGTAAGCTCCCTCCTTAGGCTTTCATATTAGGTTCCCACCTTTGATCAATCCTCATTCACCTGATTCCCTTTCACATTATTTTGCACAATGTTCACCATTGGATCTCATCACAAGAAGCTTACGTAAATGACGTGAATTTTGACAACCCTATTGACTTCCTCTTTGGCTGCAACTCGAACTTTAACTCCTCAAAACAATACATATTTCTTCACGCAGCTGTGTCATAGGAAAACCTTTCAAACCCTTGAGACGAAAACCCTTGAGACGACCACCAGAGGATCCTTAATATAACTGCCATTAAGGCACAAAACTACACCAGATGCAGATTAATCCGCAGATTTTCCAATTCACTGTTTTAGAAGCAAATCAAAGTGCAGAAATTTTAATACCAACCCAACCCTCAAGTCATCCTGACTCAACCTAAATTACACGAGTTGGGAATTATAACTTGGATCAGGTACACTCGGGATCAATCTGGGTTGGTTTCAAAATTCGGCCTGGCCACATGCAATTCAAATGGATTTGAACTGGGTTGCATCTAATAATTTGAAGTTTTCCATATGTTAACACCCCTGCCAATACCATCCCAATGATATTAGAAACATTGGTTAGGCCGATCAGCTTGGGCTGCACCCCAGGATAAAGAGAACAAATGGAAACATATAAAAAGAAAACCAAAAGGAATGTCATTCAGGTCTGTACTAAGAATCCCTTCTTGCATCCAAAAGAAATCAAAGACTGTGTTGGCTCATCTATTGTTATGTATTAAGTTTTCCATTACCAGAACAAGCAATAATACTTCCAAAGCAACCATCCAAGCGCTTCTTATCCAGCTGTTCCCTTCATCACATCCCCTCTTATTCCAGCATTAACCTTTGTTAACAGGTTACAAAGCCATCACTGCCTCGATGCAATTATTTCAACAAGACAAGGAAGAATGTCTGCAAGTTCAACAGCACCTACACTCTTCCCCTTTTGTTAACAAAATTAGGTTGATCTAATGCTTTGAGGTGATCAGACTCCTAATGACATAATGCAAGATGCCTCCATGATCAAAATATGTCAGTTCTACCTGCAGCAACAAAAATATATGTTTTAGGATCAACAGACGTTGGTTGAATGGAAGCAACCAGAAGCACCCAAGACAGTATTTCTTTTACCTCTGTGTCGAAGCGGGCAGTACAAGTAAATGACTTGCCGGTATCAGTCACAACAGTGACATCTTGACCGGGTTTTATCTCACTCACACTGCTTGGGAGATCAATGGTATATCGTTCATGGCCAGTCAAGCCAAGTGTGTCTGCATCTTCTCCAGGCTTGAAGCAAAGTGGAATAATGCCCATGCCAACAAGATTGCTGCGATGAATCCGCTCAAAGCTCTTGGCAATCACCGCTTTCACACCCTGCATCCATCCAATGGATAAAAGTTCACTGAACTAGTAAGAAATCAAGAATAAGATACAGACTGCAATTCCAAGTAACACAAGAGATACCAGTAGCATTGGTCCCTTGGCAGCCCAATCCCTAGAGCTTCCACTGCCGTACTCAGCCCCAGCCAATACAATGGTATCCTGCCCTGCACTCTTGTACCTCTGTTCTCGGAAAAGAAAAAAAAAATGAGGATATTTATAACATCAAAAGGTTCCACTCAAAATCATAGGCCAGATGAACATGTACGCACTTCAAATCCAGAAGACATCAATTATCATTCTCAAAAAGAGATACTCTATAAGGCTCTTGGATCAAGAAAAGGATTTTTTTTTATTGTTAATCAACTATAGCATAAAAGGGCCCAGTAGTTTAACCATATTCTGATTGGGCACATAATGACATATTGTGCACCCAAATCTACACTGCATGGTTCAAGCTATAAAGCAATGGGTGGCGGAAAAAAAAACAAAACAAATTCCTGATGAGGTTCAACATAGAGCTAGAGCAGAATGGGTCCTAATAATTATCATCCAATGCAGGAAAGTCAAAAAGGGACATGAAAACCATCTATGGGTCCTATCAAAGCAATGATGGGCCCTGCATATGCGTTTAGGATCAATAAAACGGTTATATTTCTTGCTGGAAGTATCATCCCTTATCCCACTGATAGCGGGTGGGATTAAGTAATTCAATCAGGGTAGTTGCTGGACCATACCACATGGTTCCAGCAACAAAAGCTGCAAAAAAAGACAGCAGCAATACTACTGGAGAGGACATGGTTAAAATGAACATTCTATTTTTTTTCGCTTTTTAAGAAAGGGAATCATTTAGCCAACATTACTAGATTTTCGAAAGAAAACATGATAATATTGCCCAATAAATTTGAAAAACAAACTACACATGCTATAACTGTTCTAAAAGAGAGGCATGTTTAACAGCTCTTACCAGGGCAGCATCAAACACGTATAGTTTCTCCCCAGTAGGAATATGGATAGTCTTAGGCCCAACTTCTCCTTTCAAGAGTTTGTTTACAATGCGAATATTGGCAAAAGTGCCCCTAACCATCACCTCATCATTCCCACGACGGCTCCCATAAGAGTTGAAGTCTCTTCTATCAACACCACGTTCCATGAGGTATTTGGCAGCAGGACTGTCTTTGTGGATGCTACCAGCGGGCGAGATGTGATCAGTTGTTATACTGTCTCCAAAGTTGAGCAAGCAATATGCATCCTTAACTCCATGTGGTCCAGGTGGGGACATTGTCATGTCCTTAAAATACGGAGGCTCATGTATGTATGTTGAAGTTGGGTCCCATGAGTAGAGAGTATTGGAAGGCACAGATAATTGGTTCCACATAGGATTTCCTTTAGTAATCGCTTCATATGTTGCTTTAAACATGTCAGGTAGAACGCTAGACTGCACAACCTGAGTAAATCCAAGATGAGAGAAATATGTGAAGATCCAAAACAATGGTCTAAGCCTATAAACACCAGAAATGGCAATAATAATAGAGTAAAAGCTCACTTGTGCTATTTCATCATTGGATGGCCAAATATCCTTGAAAAATATCTGCTTTCCATCTTTTCCGATTCCGATCGGCTGTGTGTTAAAATCAATGTCAACCTGCAACATCATGCAATGAGAGAGAGAGAGAGAGAGAGAGAGAGAGAGAACCCTCCCAAATCGAGAGCCAAAACATATAAAATGAAAATAAAGTAGCTTCCTCTCACAAAGATTGCATTTTGAGTTGTTTGCCAAATTCGGACAAATAACTTAAAAGAAATTAACCACCACAAGTGGACACAACTGGACATTTAAATTTAGCTTGAAAAGGAAATCAATGACTATGAATTCCAAGTAAAATAAAGACTAATTTGGGGAACACCTAGGAATGCAAAGTCTTAAAAAAAAAAAAGACCAATTGGGGGCCTATTCATATGTTATCATGAAATGTTGGATTAGGCCCACACCTGAAACTTAGACCCAACTATCAATTACACCAGCCTCAGGCCTGCCCTCATCAATCATGCAAGGTCCATCCTGCCTTTCAAGGGCCGGATCGCTCTGCCCCTTTAAAGACATGAAAGCTCACCAGCGCAAGAATCCACACACTGGATTCAGAACCAGGTGAACTAGCCTAGCTCGCTCAAATGGGCCTCAGCCTGTAGAGAAATTGCAGATGGCACAATACTAAAATAATCTATAATCTAAAATGTCTGAAGATCATCTTCAAAACCACTTTAGCTACTGGTGGTATAATGTTTAAAAGGAACTATATCCAGTTAGTAGCACCTGCAAGATTATGAATAATTGCAAGGAAGCACACAAAAAGATTTTTAATGACCATTTAACCAAATCCAGTGTGTACTCCAGCTAAATCCATCAAGATCCACGAAGTATGACCATGCCAGATTGAAACTCCAATGAAAAATTTTCCTAATTGCTATCCATATTCCACACCTTTGATCAGCACACTGAAATGATAAACCATTGCATGCATTTCTAATGACATACCGTGCCAGCAAGAGCATAGGCTACTACAAGAGGAGGAGAAGCAAGATAATTTGCTCTCGTTAAGGGATGTACACGACCCTCAAAATTCCTATTTCCAGACAATACAGCTGCAGCAACTATATCTGACGATGTGGGGAAAAAAGGAACTTCAGAATGACATACTTGAAGGGTAAAAGGATCACAGAATCTGAATATCAATAAAAATGACAAACTGGCAAAGTACCGTTTTCAGAAATTGCTGATGCCACTGCTTCATCAAGATCTCCAGAGTTCCCAATGCAGGTAGTACATCCATATCCGACAATATGGAAGCCCAGCTGATTCAAATACTTTTGCAGTCCACTGCAAAGTGCAAATTATAATTATGTCCTAAAGTCCATAAAATACTGCAATTACTAGTCCAGTGTTTTATGGACATCAATAAAATACTGCAATTACCATACCCCTTTTCCAAATACTTAGTAACAACTCCTGAACCTGGAGCAAGACTTGTCTTAATCCATGGCTTCACCTGACATAAGATGAACTTCATTGTGAGTAACAGGAAGTCAGGAAGAGAGACCTTCCCAACTGCTTGCCTTGGTATTCTGGCACTGGAACAACATAAATGTGAAGAACCATAAAAATCTTGCAAGCAATATTTTGGTCTATTTACAATCTGACACAATTTTGGAGGAATTCCTGCTAATAATCATTCTTTAATAATTCTTACAATAATTGCACAGGCCACAGAATGAGATTGAGGGGAGAAACAAAACTCATAAAGCCAACAAAGATAATGACAATGAGCAGACATAAAATGCTACGCTACGTAAACCAGTAAGCAGTATGTGCCTGTCGTGCCCATTCCAGACAAGTTCAATAAGGATATTTGAAAAGTTTGTCACTACCAAACGGAATATTTCATGCACAAGTGGCAATATCCTGCAACTTTGAACTATCCACCTAACACAAATGCCTGGACTCTACACCATTAACCCAGTGCAAGCATTTCTGGGCAAATAGCAATTGCAACCCAAATTAGTAGTTTACAGCTTATAACGGTTACATGTGGCATTTACATTATAGTTGTCAAATTTGATTCATTTCGTCTGCTATTCTATTTCAAAATGAATCTAAAAAATAAAATAAACGATTTTTTGTTATGAGAGCTTTCAATCATTTTTCTCCGAAACAGGTTTGCACCTTCAAACAATATACTGTTTTGATTTTTCCCTCTTCTTTAACCTTCAAATCATAGAAAATTAGGGTCATAGAAAATTAGGGAAGTGCTTTTCGCTTCTTCCAAATAAATGAATGTGCTTAATATAAGTTCCTTTATAGCAATTTTTAAATGATTCCCTATTCCAAGTTTTGAATATGTCTACATAAATATCATATTTTCCATTGTATCTTTTTTAAAATAGAACGCTGAAAAGACTGATATGCTAAAAGCCTAAAAAAACCCATTTTTAAAGTGAAACAATAGCAGCCTTCAGAAAAAATTGCCAACTATGATTTACATAATTACATTCCAAAATGCAGGAGGATGCCCTTTGCCAATAAACTTGTACTAGTATACAGCAGTCCACATTACTCCAGGTATAGAAAGTGCTGCACTGGTTCCTGAGACCAGAGCTGCCAAACAAACACATGCCAGGCATTCCTTCCACCCAGGTCCCAGAAAGCAATTGGTCTCATCCGGAGAATATTTTGTAGGCACAACTGAATGAACAAAAGTATCCATAAAGGCCTTTCACCCAAATTCATATTTATTGTGCGACAAGTGTCACACAAACATGCAGCAACAGCTTCCAGCCTAAAGTGGTCTCCAGTTTTGTCCCACCCCAAAATGCTCAGTAGGACTGGTATTTGTCTCTTCCTATTGCAAACATCGTACTGCTTGTGATTTGAAGTAGTTCCAACTAATGACTAGAAACCCATTCATGGGATTTTTCAATTCGAGTGCATTATGGCATATGATATGATTCGCTGTTAGATGCAAAAGATAGAATCTTGAAAAGTTTATTCAGGTTTGAACGTGTATAAAAATTCAGATGAAAAAATCAGGTTTGAACTAGGTTTCCCTTTTAATCTTTTTACTTTGTTGGTTCAAACACCATAGCATTGGGAGACTTCACCAGATATAATAAGTGCATCATCAAAGGAGCAAGGTCTTTTGAAGCTCAGTAACTATGACTGATGCTTGATGAACTTTGAGATTTGGGACTGCCAAAATGAGTACCAACTACCAACTCCTAATCTGCTGGGATTTAAGCCTTCTATCTCACGTTCTCTCTCGCAAAGCATCTCCTAGATTATTACTAAAGTTGTTGCTTGCTAGAAGGAGCCACAACAAACTCATAGAAAAAGTAACACACACAGCCCCACACAACAATTCGATCATAACGAACACACTAACAACTCACTGACACAGAAATATGAAGGTTAGATTTCCAGACCTCTAGACCCAATTCACAGGCTTTTTTTGCAACCAGAGCAGCTCCAAGCATCACACTGGGATTTGAAGTATTTGTGCAACTGGTGATGGCTGCAATAACAACGTCACCGTGTTTAATTTGTGCAGGAACCCCATGGAACTGGAACTCCACAACTTTACTCTGCAAGTCCTTCGGTACAGCAAATCCCTGCAATTCATATGACAGTCACACATGGAAAGGCAAACCATAAACCAGTCAGTGATCTGTTGTACTTGAGTAGATCTTCCTCATTTAACTTCGGATCAATACTGTGGACAGTCAAAGGATGCAGCAGATTTTAAGTAGATAAATTTCATATGTTTTTTTTTTTTTTTAAGCATAAAGTAGAGCAGACAGAATATGTAGTAGAATAGCTGTATATTAGAAACAGTTGCAGCACAAATCTAGATCGAAGAAATATGCAACTCATTAGAACAGTAAATATAAAGTGATCCCTTGTCAATGATAAGTTGGAAAAAACTGCATTCACAGAAAGCAATAGTTAAAAGGCGCCACAAGGAGAACAAACGCGAGCAGTGATATGTGGGGAAAAAAGCTTACTCGACCAAGAAAAAACTGAACGATATTTGTTAAGTCAAAAGATTCAATTATGCACAAATAATCAATCAGATCTATCGATATAGTCCTTGAATCCTCCTTTTAGACAACAATTTATCTAATAGAGAGATCTTCCCTGTTTTATTTTCTTCTTTCACATTGTTTATTCTATATTTTCGTCAAAACTCACATTCCCATTTTCAGGGAGCTGATCTGCACCAAAATGACTTTTGTGGGCTTATCTCGCAGATTCATTCCTTGTGTTGGGATTAAGAGGGTAAAAGAAAGGCAAATGAGGCCTCCATCTTCAGGCATTCTAGATTTTAATGTAGACAGGACGGCTAGGGGGGAAGCAAAACCAGCTAGAATTGGTGGGCCTCTAGTTTTACAAGAATGGCTATCTATCTAGTATTATCAATGCTGCTTGGGGTAAGAGGTTGCAATTAAGCTGAAATTTGGGAAAGGACGGCATAAGGAGTCCCCAGTGAGTCAAACTCGAGTTTCTTGATAGTAAAAGGCAATTCTGCGATGCCATATCACGAGCCAAGAACAATTTTGTAAGCCTAAGGAAGTATAATCTCATTTCGAAGGAAATACAGGAGCTTTCTAAATGCTTAACAGTTCGATTTTAATCATATTTGAGGGAAAAGAAGAATCAAGTGGCAAACTTGTTGAAAAACCTACAATATATTTTTTTAAATGGTAACAAGACAAACCTACAACCTTGGGGTTGCACAGTTAGAACCTTCCAGAGGTGGGGGCAGAAGTGAGAACACTATCAAATATGCTGTTAAGCACACAGTAAATATCCCTATATAATCACCAGACCAGCTTCTGTAATTGATACTACCACAAGACCATACACAAAACAGATGCACCCAGCTCACCTTGAAGCCGACTTTGCTATCTAAGCAAGAATGCCAGTCTGCTTTCATGTCTTTCAAGGGAACTCGGTCATGGGGCCTACCAGCAATAAATTCTCACAAAGTGAAACAGTGTTGAAAAATCTAGAAAAGGGCCGGGCATTCGTATAAACTTTAAACCTTTAAACACAAATAAATAAATTACACGCCAAACATACACAGGTTCTTACCTCTTAGGACCTGAGACACAAGGCTCCACATCCTCAAGACTCACTTGGAGGTAAGATGAGTACACTCTTTCAGTCTGGGGCTGAACTCATACACCACAATTGCAGTTAGAAACTTCTGTGATGGCATTCATTAAAAAGAAAATGCTTACTGCCCAATTGGTCACTAGAATTAGTATAGATATACCTCACTATAGTCCACAAACATCTTGTTAGCCCGTAAGTAAGACTCTATCATGGCCACCTATAGTTCATACAAGAAATATATATTAACAATGAAATAAAGAATGTGGAATTTTCATTTTGATCAAAACAGAAGGGACACTGAACAAGCAACTCACAGTGTCATCACTTCTGCCAGTCAGTTTCAAGTACTGCAGAGTAACATGATCCACAGGGAAGAAACCCATTGTTGCTCCATATTCAGGAGACATATTCGCAATAGTGGCACGGTCAGCTAATGATAGTTCACTCATGCCTTCTCCTGTAGACGCAAAAAATAACCATGTATAACTGAAAATAAAGGAGCAGGATGAGTAGTAGTGAACTCAAAATTTTCAAAACATATTTTCATTAGCTTCAACCATTCACAAGAGGAAAAAAAATCACTAGTTATACATAGAATAAACAATTAAAGATTTGAGAACAAATCAGAACTATTTCAATTGATGGACCAATCCAAAAAATATATATTCTGTAGATGGACTTACCGTAGAACTCCACAAATTTCCCAACAACCCCATGTTTTCGAAGCATTTGGGTTACAGTCAAGACTAAATCAGTAGCTGTCACACCATCCTTCAACTTCCCTGATAACTTGAACCCAACTACTCCAGGCAGAACCATACTCATTGGCTGTGATCAAAGAAGCATTATCACATTGGAACCAAATAAATAAATAAATAAATAAAAATTAAAAAAAAAATATGAAGCATGTTTCCTTCCTCTCAAGTAGCACTCTTGCAAACTTATTACATCTACACGAATCGCATTTAGCAGGAGCATGACCGCATGCACTTCTGAAGTTGAAAATCACAATAAATTAAAAACAGAATAGGGGAACAGCAAATAAGCATCACACACTCTTTAAATAAAAGGTAGGCATATACACTGACCAATGAGAATGAACCTGAGCGGACCCTCAAAAAAACGCATTAGCATAATTGGATGAAAGCATATTCCAAAGAATTAAAAAATACTAAAAAAAAAAAAAACAAAGAAAAAAAATAAATTTAAGTAGCAAGAATGGCTAATATTGAATTTTCTACTGTCAACACCTAGCAATCAAGAGAAATGACCAAATGGTAAACACCGAGACATTCTAAAGGTATCACTTTAAATATATTAAGAAATAAAATCTCCCCTTCCCAAAACCCACCCAAAAGAAAATAATCCTTAAATAAATAAATAAAAATAAAGTCACTATGTTCTGAGTTCCACCATATAAAATCAGTCTTGTTTAATGTTAGTCCACAAAAACAATAATACAACGAAACATAAAACAGGGAAAAGAGACCCAATGCCTTTCTTCAATTTCCACCATTTTTCCAAGTAATCCACAGAAAATTGGTTCCTCACTTCCAAACAGGAGTGCTTTTTATTGTAGAAGTCCATATTAAGCATCAAAAAATAAATAATAGTATTCATAATAATAACAACAACAATAATAATAATAACCATAACCATAACCGCAACAACACTTGTTATGCATGAGAAAAGTGCTTACTAGAGGGTTGCAGGCTTGCAGCCCATAACGGGCTGTCAGCTGTTACCCACTAGCAAGAGAAGTGAGAACTTGACAGCACAATTGTAAAGAAGAAGTAATGCATGCAAACCCATTCACCTGGCCAAGCATTGCAGCTTCTGCTTCTATTCCACCTACACCCCAGCCAGCAACGCCCAACCCATCTATCATAGTAGTATGTGAATCAGTACCGACTACACTGTCAGGATAAAGCAGGCCTCCTGTGTTAAACACAACACGTCCAAGGTATTCTAGGTTCACCTGGAAATGAATTCAGACATAATTATTTTTTATGTCGTAACATCTAATGGAAGAAAGACTAAAAGAATGAAGAAATGCAAGGTGCCAATTGCCAAAAGTTAAAAATTCTATCCAAAAATCAAAGTTGAAGAATCATTGACGTAAGAAAGGCCTATTAACCTGATGCACAATCCCAGATCCTGGAGGAACGACAAGCATGTTATGGAATGCACCAGCTCCCCACTTAAGAAACTCGAAACGTTCTTTGTTGCGACGGAACTCAAGTTCCATGTTTGCTTGCACTGCATTTTCCGACCTTGCAACATCAACCTGCACTGAGTGATCAATGACAAGATCTACAGGGACCTGCATGCATAAAACTCAAGTCTCAGATCTTAATAGGAAGAAAGATAAAAATACTTGACAGCTCTCAAAAGGTGGAATTTTCTCTCACATAAGTATTTTAAGGATCAGAAGGTGGAGTTCTTTAAGCCCACAAAAAATATATATTAATATAAGTGCACTATGTTAATTGTAGAACATGGTTTCTTAACATTTCGAGGACGAGAAATGGTCCTATGATGCCACCGGTATGTGCTGAGAGCAGCGAGACAGCCATTGGTCCTATGATGCCACCAGTACATGCTGATACAGCCATCCACCAGGTTTATCCTGTGCGGGAATTACTTTAGTTGACCAATGCCGCTCAAATCATAGACAATACTATGTACAAAGATAGTACCAAATTCCACTTCAACTGGAGGAAAATCACCAATAGATTGATCATGGAGAAAATATAACCATATATTTCACAGATGACGGTGCATATGACTCTGGTTTTAATTGCTGTGTAACGAGTTTATAGAGTCTCCCTACACTTGAGGATACAATGAATGAAGTCTACTAAACAAGTCATAAGGTGAGCTTCTTGATAGACTAAGGTGATCAAAAGTAACATGGAGAAAATTAGTAATTTTTTTGCAGTTTCTTGAACATAGGGAGATGTGATATGAGTAGGATGGATCTTACAAAGGTAATATTCACAAAAGTTAGTTGTGAGATCTCTCTTTGATAAAAAGATATGCAATACTAGTATGATAAGGTTATTCCACCTGAATTGCCAATAGAATCAGATAGCATCACCGATGTTACAGAAAGAAGCATCTGGATGCTTGTAGCGAGGAATACACTCATTATAAAAATGTGGAAGATAATAATACTTCAGATTTGGATGAGCCATACAGAAGAAACATCACATACCAGAGGGTTAATCTTATTCGGTTCGCTGCCAAGACTGTTCATTGCATCACGCATACAAGCAAGATCAACCACGGCCGGAACACCAGTAAAATCCTGACAACAAAGAGGCCCAAATGAACCCCATGGTAATAATTCAAAAAAAAAAAACAATATCACAGCTCCAATTGAGTTACTACAAGTAGTTAGTTACCTGCAGCAGCACACGAGCAGGCTTGAATGGAATCTCTACTTGCTTCGGAGAAGTATTCTCCCAATCGATGATCTTCTCCACATCCTTCGACTTCACCTGGAACTCATCACAATTTCGAATCGCAGACTCCAGAAGGATCCTGATAGAGTAAGGCAGCTTATCTATGATGCCACCCAAAAAAAAAAAAAAAAAAACCAACAAAATCAGAATTCACTGCTCCAATAAAAACTCATCAAGTCACTCAAAATCACTCACCAATCCGCGGATCATTAAGCGCGGGCAAGCTGTAGTACTTCCCGAACTCGCCCCCATCAGGCTTGGCCAGAGGGGTCAAGATGCTTTCAAAAGAATTCCGGGCAGCTGAAATCCAACAAACAATTAAATATCAATAAAAATAAAATAAAATAAAAAATAAAAATAAAACAAACAAAGATCAAGATAAATCCAAATTCCAGTCAATCTCCTCGTAGTTGATATCCATCAAACAAAAGAGAATCACCAAAAACATCAAAACATTTAAAAAAAAAAAAAAACCTCAAAAGTTGCTGGAATCCATCAAACGAATGAGAATCATCAAAACATCAGATTAAAATACATTCAAACGAATCCGAGGAGCTGACAAGAAGAACAGCCAGACTGCCAGACTAGATGAACTCTGAGGAGCTGAAATCCATCAAACTAATGCGAATCATCAAAACATCATATCACAATAATTCAAACGAATTCAGGCGATCAATATAAATCCAGACGAACTCCGAGTAGCTGAAATACATCAACCAAATGAAAGATCTAGATCGTCAAAAAATATACACATCAAAACATCAGATCAGAGTTCAGATACATTTAAACGAACTCCAAGCAGCCGAAACCAAATGAGCATCATCAAAACCATCATATCAAGACACATTCAAACAAATTCCAAAGCAGCTAAACTCCATCAACTTCCGAACCACTAAAAAAGACAGATCAAGATACGTCCATACAAAATCTAAAATCAAAATCAAAAACTCAAGATCCCGATACTTCCAAATGAATTCAGAGTAGCTGAAATCCATGATCACGACATCAGATCAGCTGAAAATAAGCCGGAAGGGCAGAGATCAAAGCAATCGAGAGCAATAGGATTGGAAGTGGAACCGCTTACCCATGGCGGCGATGCGCCGTTCGAAGCGGTCGACGGCGGAGGAGGAGGATCGGAGGAGGCTGAGATGCGATCGGAAGTGAAAGCCGCGGCGAGAGGAGGAGAGGAAAAGCGCGGTGAGATTAGGGTTTTGGGAAGGAAGAGGAGGAAGAGAGAAGGGTCTTTGGTGGGGTCTCGCAGGGAGAGTGGAGAAGCGAGAGACGAGAGCGAGACGAGGGACGCTTATAATGGGGACAGATACACTGCCCAGCTTCATTTTTGTATTTTTTTTCCTCTCGCTTTCTGATCTCTCGGACTGTGTTAAAATTGGGGGGTATTTTTCCAAGGGACGTGTGAGTTCCACAGCTCACTGGGCACACGCGTCAGTGGGAGACAAAGGATTTGGTGATATGATGTGCTCGGCACACGCGTCTATGGTCCAAAAGTGGTTGAATTTTGTATGAGGATAGGACTATAATTGCATTACAAGCTTTATGGGGCCACTTGAGCTTCCCTTTTATCATCACATTCTTATCTCATCATGATCCGTCACCATGGTAAATTTTAGGAAAAACTACGGCAAAATTCCCCGTAGTGAGCCAGGTGCTTGCGGACGGCTCAGTAGGAGTTTATAGACGAAAGGGGCCTCCTGGGCCCCTTCATGTTTTTTTATCGATTTATTTTGGTATTGTCGATACCGACAATAATAGCGGTTTTACATAAACCGCAAGAAACCCATTTCTTCCCCATTTCGTCATCTTCTTTTTTCCTTTTTTCTCTTCCACAGTCCACGCCTTTCCTTTTCGTTGGTCCCAGTGGTCCCAAGCATCATTTTGGCGCCTCCTTTCAAAGCTTACACAAAGTTGGCAAGCACATGGAGGTATGTATTCTACACCTTGTCTCTTGTTTGCATTAGGTTTAAACAGAGATTCCCTGTTTTTATTTTTCTTTTACATTGGTTCGTGACTGCAAATTCGTGTTTTTTTAAGACTGATTTTTAACGTGAAACCCAATCCCTAGATTAAACGAACTCAGATAGATTTTGTCTTATTAGGTTTGTTGATTGGGTTTTTTAAAGAAAAAAAGGAGTTGTATGGCATTTCATACCCAACTGAGAAGGGTTTTTCTTTTAATTTATTTTTTCATACCCTCGTGTTTTTTCTCATGGCCAGTCAGAGAGAATTAGAAATCAACATATACAACAATTAATAATCATGACTTACAATGGACACACAAACATAAACACCAGGACATAAAGCTGGGATACTCATGCATCAGCCCATTTGCATGTGCAAATCTCCTAACAAGAGATTCTCCCCATTTGGATTTTGGAAAGTTGGAGAAGTTTTTGGTTCTTCTGCTGGTTTACTGCAAAACAAGACCGGCTGAAAGGCAAAGAAATAGAAACCCCACTGTAGACAATCTTCCATAGAACTCATCTAGGCATCAGTGAAATGAATGTAATCTGATTGAGAAGACTTTCAGTTTGTCTTCCCTGACGAAGGGGGAGTCTGAGAAGCAATTCAAAACCAAGCATCACATCACTACAAATAAAATTGGCCCAATGTGAGGCTAAAGAAATGTGTAATGGTATAGTGTAAAAATGGATCACTAAACTCATGCACATTCCAAGTGGATATTCAAAAATTGAGAATTTGTGAAATCTTTTCTGTGAAATCTTTGCTTTGTTATAGTGTAATGGTATAGTGTAAAAATGGATCACTAATTTGTGAAGTCTGAGAAGCAATTCAAAACCAAGCATCACATCCTTGCTTTGTGAAATCTTTAAAAACCCTTCAATAACTCAATCCTGCTTCCCCTCTATTGGAATTTGGATCATATAGATCAAGGTTTACAAGAACAGGATTCTTGGTAGAGCCTCCACATGCTTTTTGTTATTGGAACAAAAAATAAAGATAATGTTCTGGGCTTTTTGTTAATTTTTTTTCAACTGAGAAGGGTTTTTTTTTTTTTTCTAATTCTCTCTAACTATTAGTATCCCAACTAAGAGTTATGTTTGTTACTTTGCAGACGAACGAAGAACAGTCCGCCGAGGCTCCTAGACTTCTCCTATAGAACCAATAAAACCATATATCGGAAGGAATTCGTCAGGGAGAAGTATATCATATAGACTTCCACACTTGACTTTATCAATCCGTAATATATTTCCTTTTAGTGTATGATTCATAACTAGTGTTCTGATACTTGATACTTGCAGGAGTTCGGACGCCTCAGATGCATCCCAACAAACCCGGACGCAGCGATATGGTCGCTTACAAACACCCAAAAGGAATATGTTAGGCAGACGGGTCTCCATCATTTGGCAGAGATAAGTCGTATTGTCATTGACCACCGTTAATCACCGCACTTGTAGAGAGGTGGCGTCCCGAAACAAATACGTTCCATTTTCCATCCGGAGAAGCAACAATAACGTTGGAGGACGTTGCTTATATATACGGTCTACCCATTGATGGGGACCAAGTTACGGGTCGAACTTTCCCAGGGAGGCTAGTTCAAATTGTATGTTAGGAGTTGCTCCGTATTACCCTAAGAAAGAAGGCTGACTACGTCGGACTGACATTGAAATTTAAGTGGCTTGAGAACAATTTCAAGGCTGAAGAATTGGAGAAGAAGAAGAAATATAAGCAGTATGAGATTCAGGCTACACGGGCCTACCTCTTCTTCGTCGTGTCCAGCCAAATCATATCGCAAAGTTCTAGTGCCCAAGGCCCTGCTTGGGTGCTTGAGTTGTTTAAAGAATTTAAACCATACGCATGGGGACCGGCTTGTCTTGCGAATCTTTACAGGAGTTGCTTTGCAGCCAGCCGTCACCTTCGTCGAGTTGGTATTCAGGTGTTTAAGAGTGAAGTTGGCATAAATTGCAAACTTTGCAAGAGTATTCCGAAACATCTGTCGATCAGGGAACTCACGGCCAACCTACATTTCCCGAACCGCGTTATTACCAACCTCCGTGTTCACCTCCTCAGGCTCCATTCTGTCTTCAAAATGAACAACTGAAGTTTCATTTGCACAATATGCAGTGTTAGTTATATTGACCTCGACACTGTTGCTTTCGGCCTTGGGATTCGACGAATCTGTCCGATGGCAGGATGTTCATTGTACTGAATCTCATCATGATTGTTTGTTCCAAAGTCAATATCATCAATATCAACACCTTCTCCTGCCGCCTAATGTGGACTGCATTCATTACGCATGGAAGGGTAATGTATGTCTTTGTCTTCATGTAGATCAACGGTAGACAGCTTTGTAGTGGGAGTTGGCTCTATGGCATGCTTTCCCGTACAAGTTCTTGAAGAGGTATTCACTTTTTCTGCACATTTTTTTTATCGAACGTTCCTTTCATACCTACAATGGATCAACAAAGGACAATAAGCAACTAGGAAGACAATACTTAGTATTTGGTAATCTATTGATTGAGTGATACAATCTATGCACATACATCCATAGTTCTCCTCCTATACTTTGCCAGTTCTTGGGCTCTTTGAAGACATATAGATATATCTCATTCACACCATTCCCCGATGCTTTGAACATTCTCTTCACATCATTGTCTTCGTCGATGCTTGCCATTGAAAATGCCCGTCCATTGTGGTGAAGGTATTGTATGCTTAATCTCTGGATGGATGAGTTCCAATTAGATGCTTCAGTTGCTTCGTTAACCAGTGACTCATATGTTATATCCGTCGATAAATATCTCATCTTTTGATTTCCTCCATTGTACACCAGACGGATTAAATCAAATTGGAAGTCACCATCATAGTGGAATACGACCAACACCTCGCTAACTGACATGCTATCATCAAATCAAAAGAACATAATTTAGAGAAATATGAAAGATACATACATTTTGAAACACAGAGCAAGTGTATATTTCTAAACTATTTACCCACTGTTAAAATGGCCATGCTGAGCCTTATTTGATCGTAAAATAAGGTTTATGGTCAAATTAGAGTAATGTAATGTGGTAATCAAGATACTATACTAACTGCCACTTAGTGAAAGAACTCAATAGAGAAAAACACAGCGCCTACAAAAAGGAAACCCAAACCCTAAAAACCCAAAACGAAATGAAAACCCTTTTCAAACCCTAAAAACCCAATAGAAAGTGATATTAACCAAGCCCAAAACGAAAAGAAACCCCTTTTTCAAACCTTAAAAACCCAATAGAAATTTATATTTACCAAGCCCAAAACGAAAAGAAACCCCTTTTCAAACCCTAAAAACCCAAAACGAAAGTGATATTAACCAAGCCCAAACAAAAAATGATATTTACCACACAAATGGTAATCTTTAAGCAAATATACATACAGATACGCATTTACACAACTGGTACAGTTTTAAAATGGCTCCTTTTGGGGTTCAGACCACAACTGAAAGAAGTAATTACTGAAAAGGAATGAAACTTATGACATTTTTTTGGTAGATGATGCAATATAGGAAGGTGTTTATTGTGTGTACCAACCTATTAATGGAATCCAACCACCACTTAGAGTAATTGTTGAGGTGTTCTCTGAGAAGGAAATTCGCAAAAGCACATGTTATAGTCGATGAAAAAGTTATGACGAAGAAATGCAGACATGGGGTGACATATAAAGGGTTTATGCATAATGGTCGATATCGACAACTATATTGTCGATATCGACAACATCGCTAAACGACAAAAAAAAATCAAGAAACCCACCCAAATGACTCCTCCCGTCTCTATACTAATGCTGGGTCCTCTCCATACTTCAGGGGTGCTACGGGGATTTTTCCGGTAGTTTTCTCTAAATTTTATGCTCATTTAGCCTTTCATCAACGTTGTATTGAATTTCACGCAACATTATAATGTGGGTGATTATTAAATTTTAAAACCAAGGGCCTATTTGGTAATTTTAATTTAATTAATAAGAACTAATTAAATTAAGATTTAAGGAAAAAATTTCAATTTTATATTTTAGAGGATTTTATTGAAAGAATTCCGGATTTTGGTCATTTCTCACAAAGAATTCCCCCACCCTGCATATTGTGCAGCACAAATCGGGTCCTTCTACTAATTTTTATTTTTTATATTTTTTTAGCGATGCCTAGAAAAATATAGGCGACACTGTCATCGCTCAACTATGGCTGTCAGCAAGAGCTTTGCCCCGTTGCCCAATTTGATGATGAAGAATCCTAGCCAATTTGATAATGGCTTCTCCTCCCTCAATCGTTGTTCGATTTTCTGCACGTCATTTCTACATCAGCCTGGACCCTAAGAATCGAACAAATAGTGGGGGTCGAAGCCCAAGGAGAAGAAGCGATTGCGGGGTCATCTGCTCGTGCTCCTCCTCCTCATCTCCATCTCCATTTAAAATGGTCAGAGTTGGAGTTGGAGGTGGAGGTGGTGGAATCTGCAAGGATTAAGGTGGTCGGAGTTGGAGGCGGTGGAAACAATGCCGTCAATCGCATGATAGGAAGCGGACTCTAGGTCCCATCATTTCCTATTTATCTTCTACGTTTTCTCTCCGACCCCCATTTCTTGTAACTCTTTTTAAATCTTTTATTTGATTTTTATTCTGATTGTGATAAGTTTAGATGGGTTGGGTTGTTTTTTTCTCTACTTATAGTTCAATCATTGATACTATGTTGCATTTTTTTGTGCACAGGGCGTTGAGTTTTATGCCATAAACACGGATGTGCAAGCATCGGCGAATTCAGCAACAAAGAACCCACTTCAAATTGGAGAAGTTAAGCATCCGTGCTAGATCAAGTGACTGGAAGATGGAGTGGGGAAGATGGAGGAAGAGGAGGAGAGGAAGAAGAAGATATTAGGAGTTGCAGTAACCCTCTTAAAGTCGTGAAAAAAAAAGGGCTTGACAGACCCTGTTTGTGCTACACAATCTGCATGGGTCCTTTTCGAGAAATGGCCAAATTTTGAGATTTTTCTCGTAAAACCCTCTAAATTTTTGTGTATAGGTCATCTAAAGGGCATCGCCCCGTTAGAGGCAAGTACCGCTAGCGTCGCTCCTCTCAAAGTTATAAAAAATAAAAAATAAAAAAAAGGCCTGAAGGACCCCGTTTGTGCAGCACAATCTACAGAGATCCTTTTCGAGAAATGGCCAAATTTCAAAATTTTTATCATAAATCCTCTAAATTTTAATTTATAATTAATTTGATGAAAGAGGGTTTTATGGGAGAAAAAAAAAACCCCTTTAGATGACCTATACACAAAAAAGAATCTCATAGTTCCAAGCGCACTGAAAAGGCCCTCCCGCCTTTTTTTTTTTTTTTCTTTTTGCGTTTTTGGACTGAGTAACATTTGAGCAATGATTCCATCGCTAGTGTCTTTTTTTTTTTTTTTTTGGCTATATTATCTCTTGATGTACATCTTATTCACAAGGGTTTTTCTACTCCAATGGGTCAGATCCTTGGGAGGTTTCAACCATTCGGCGAGTTTGAGATATGTTCTAAAGAGAATCCCGGTTAGCAGATGAATATCTTCACGTTTGGTCCTTGGTCCGCATTCGTATGCATTTCTAGTATTGATTATTGTTTTGTTTGTATTTGTGGAGCTTTAGATGTTTGATGTGGAAACGTATAACATGACTGTTGTGAAAAGAGTACGATCATTGAGCTGATCTGAGTCAGCTATATTACGTGTTTTTATATTAATCTTATTTTAACCTCTGAAATCGATACCGACTGTTATGTGAGTGTTTGAATCCCCAAGTAGTCACTGTTCAGCAAAATAGGAGGAAAAAAGGGTTTCTCATACCATTTGGATGTTTCCATGTTCCCACGAGATAAGGGTGTAGAAAACATGTTTGGTATGTGTAAAGGAATGTTCCGAATTTTGCTCTCATTGGAAGGAATCTCAAAATTTTAACCCACCAGCGTAAGAAAGTTGGAACAAAAAAACTTTGTTTTTTTTAAGAAATAACTTGCTAGCACAATTAATTCTTTCTTATCTCTTACCTTTTAAAGAATATCATTTGAAGATCCTAAATCCTCTCACTTATCCTAAATATAGGCCCCACATTCACAATCCCAAAGGAGGTGGCCCCACTTTATAATTCCTGGAGGTGGGTCACATGGTCACAATTACAAAAGGTGTGCTACTATTATAATTCTATAATGGTGGGACCACATTATAAATCGTTTATAAAAGTCGGCATCATGTTGTGATTTCTCTAGGTGGGTCCCGTGTTCACAATCACATTTTAATGGTGGCCACATGTTTGGATTTCTAAATGTGGGTACCACATTGTAATTTTTTAAAGGTGGGTCCCATGTTCACAATTAACAAAAAGTATGGCCCCACATTTTAATGATGGCCCCATGTTCGGATTTTTAAATGTGGGTACCACTTTGTAATTTTTTAAAGGTGGGTCCCGTGTTCACAATTAGCAAAAAGTATAGCCCCACATTATAATTCCTATAAAAATGTGTTGTCCCTATGTTCTAATTTTTAAAGGTGGGCAACACTTGCTAATTTCTAAAGATGAGCCATGTGTCTACAATTACAAAAAATGCGGCTCCACTTTGTCATTAATAAATATGGGTGATATAGTCTCGTTTACAAAAGGTGGACTCACATTGGAAATCCTATGAATGTGAGCCCATATTCTAATTTCTAAAAGTGGATTCCATTTTTACATTTACAAAAAGTTTGCCCACATTATAATTCCTATAAAGGTTAGCCAACATTATAAATTAAACGGATATGGGTTCCATATTCTAATTTTTAAAGGCGGGTACCAAGTTGAAACTTCTACAGGTGGGTCCCATATATGATAATAATAGTATTGCACACAATAAGAAGTGGGGTCCCACATTGTAAATCCTATGTTTGCTCCTTAAAGCAAAACTTTTATAATGTATCAAACAAGTTCCGTATGGCATATTTTTAGTAGAGTAATTTAATATAATGTTACCAAACAAGTTCCACAGAGTATAGACTTGGCACAACCTGATCTCAGCACAACGTAATCCGAGCACAAAATTAGGAACAATACGAGAACGATGCCTATGTTACTGATTAAGGGCTCATTTTTTTAACTCCATTTTAGTCACCAGCTAAAACATGAAGCCAGCTTGAATAGAGAACTGCAGTTAGTTTAGAGGTAGATTACTACATCTTGTGATTTGGTTTATATCCAAACGCAAATCTGTCTCATGATATTAACATGATGCAAACGTGCAGATTTGCCAGAAGGAGCCATCATTATAAGGGAGCACACACCAATGATCAATTTGTTCAGCTGCTTCTGCTTCAATTTGTTCAATCAAGGGATCAGCTGAGCTTCGGTTATGTCATGGCATCAGGGCCGGCTCGAGACAATTTGAGGCCTAAAGTGACAATCCTAAATGAGACATTTTCTATGTTTTAATATTATTATATTTATGTCATTTAAAATTTATTTTTCTTACTTTTTTGTGATGCAAAATTAATAATTAAGTTTGTATATTCAAGTTTTGCTAATCTATCTTAAGTTCACCTCCAAAATTCAAATGAAAACTTTGGACACATCCCCAAAACTCACATGAAAATCTTGGATCACAAAAATCAACTACCTATTTGGCTCCAAACCCCACGCCCCCCCAAAAAAAAAAAAAATCTTGAATCTACCACTTGTAGGGCTCGATGCATTTTCACCTGCACACGGTGTTCATACGCACCATGAGTTAGGACCATCCAAGATGGACTTCAGAGTTGTGCCCCCACTTACTAGATGTGTTAGTTTGTATGGTCTCAATCCATCAGATGATGTAATAAATTGATTAATCTCTTTATTTATCAATAAAATCATGCTTTTCTTTCATGAGATGAATGGTGTTTTGTTACTTTATGCACATAACCAATACCTATGACATAATGGTTCATGAGATGAACCAAATCCGATTAGTATATCAGATGTAATATATGTGTATGAATGATATCCACATACAGGAGACATGTGTCACAAATCTTATACTTAAATATATTCACAACCAGTGATGAGACTGGGCATCTCATCTAATAAGGTTGCAGCACTTTGATCACTCTGAAATAGTGTGATTTATCTCGATCATCAGAATGTAAGATTCTGGATCACAATGCTGATATATTGGATATATTAAAGGACCATGAGAAGCACCTTATGAAACACTGTCTTCACCTTAAGGTATGCTCTCATAATTCCCTAACAATAGGCTCTCAATCCTGAGACATTGATGAACTTAAGTTTCTGTCTATTCATTTGCTTTGAGTCACTAATGAGTGAGGCCAACTGTATGTCAACACCTCGGTGTCTTTGGTACGTGGTAATAGGACTGTGAGAACTTTCAATGGTCAAGATTAAATTTATCTATATCATCCCCTTGTGCTAATTAATTGATTTATCATTAGTAAGTACGCACCATCTCAATTTAGAGTTAATTTGATGGTACTGATGATCACTGTGATTAATTGGGTCTCAAGAATAATAAAATGTGGATCTAAGATTGGAAGAGACAGATTTTATCCAATTGATCCATAAATAAAGATAGAGGAGCCTACTTGTAGTAATTTGGAAGTTTAGGGTCTTCTTTATAATATATTCCTGATACTAGAGTGCAATTGCATTTATATAGTGGAGTTATTTGCAATTAACTGTGAGCCCGAATTGCACATGAGATGTCGGGTCGCTGTGTCCCAATTGGAGCCAGCTTTCTATCGAATCCCTAGTGGTCCCCACGCTAGCCCAAGTTATTAGAAAGTTACTAATTCTACTTGAACTTAAAGATGAAGGAATTAGAAAGTAACTAGTTCTATTTGAAGTGAGACTTGTAATAGTGGTAATAGTAAGAAGAGAAAGTTACTAATTCTTTTGGAAGTGAGACTTCTAATTAATTATTAGTAAGAGGAGTTGCTTAAGGGCTATAAAAAAAAGGAGCAAGGGGCTGGATGTCCACTACCTTGGATTCACGCCCAGCCCCTTTAGTGCAAGTGTTGCACACGCCCCTCTCTTTCTCTTCTAGTTCTCTTCCGGTTTTCCTTTGAGATTCTAGTGGTTTTCTTTAGGAGATCTCATCCATCTCCTTTAGAGAAGAGATCTGATAGCGAGTCATAGCGTGGAAGACAACAAAGTCTTGGAGATCCTAATTTCATACAATAAGAGTTCTTGTTCAAGTCAATTGCCTTCTTCTTCATTAGAGCACTACCGGGCTTCAAAGGTATAATTTACTTCATTGTATGTTGTAGATTTTTTGTTGCTTGATTGATGCTAGTTTCCATCTTCTAGATAGAGTTTATTGTTGTACATGATTGATGAGTTTGAGGGATTGCATCCTGGATGTGGTTTATGGCCTTATGTGTACTTGATCCCTGAGTCAAGTGGATCAAAAGTTTTAAAAACCTATCCACGAGGCCCACCTACTTCCAACAGGATACTCCAAATGCACAGTGCTCATATGCACTATGGGCAAGTGAATAAATTCCGACAGGAGCCCATTGTTTATCTTAAATTGTAAGATCTATCATTAGGGTTGAAATCCCAAGCTATGGATCTATTAAAACTACATCATGGATTAAATCTGAATGGGCTCCTATTAAAATAGGATACACAAAAATAAAGAGAAAGGCTTGTAAAGCAAATTCATCACTGAATGTATGGTTGAGATTTGATACACATAGACTGCTAGAAATATAATAGTGTGCTACAATCAATTGGACTCCTAGCAATAGTAATATAAGAGGTAGATTTGGAAATATAATAGGCCATAAATGACACTTCCTTTAAAGCCCCATAAAAATCGACAGAGAGTTATTATGGGGCCTTATATTTTGGAGAGAAACAAAACAAGATGGCAGTTGATAAGTTTGATTTTTTTTAAATTTCAAAAGATGCTAACTGCTATTATGGGACCTTTTTTTGGGCTCGAAGCAAAGGATTTGGTGGCCTTATGCTAGAGCCCGCGGCCCTCTGTCATGTACAGGTTGGGGGAGGCATTCAAATTTTTTTTGTTGCCCAATTGTGAATAAAATTCACTGTTCATATTGCATAGGCGTACTAGGGAGCATTCCTCTGTTGGCGAGCGGGTGAAGTCATTGGATGAATTTTAACTTTTAAGACAAATGCCACTGGATTGAAAGAGAGTAGAGGGGGATTAGGTGGCTTAGGTCTGTGGACTCCTTACCCTGGGGACCTTTGCTCAGTTCAACTTCCACCTGTTCAAAGAACATCACAAGCAGGTTGAAGAAATAATCTGATGACAATTTTTCCCATCTTTTAAAATATATGCATTGATTGAGGAATCTTCCATTCATTAACAGCTGCAAGAGAAGAAGGTAAGAAAAATGTTTTGAGATGATAACTGTGATGTCTGAGTACAAATAATGTCATACTAATCCTTGATTTTAGAGCCCCAATTTATGTTGCACAAGAGCTTCAATAATGGGGGGTCAAATGCCTATTTTCAACCCTCGGTGTGTGTGCGCCGCAGAGGAGAAGACTCCACGCCATAAACAACATTATCATATCCAGATTCCAGACCCATGGACCTCAATCCAAATCTGATTGTTTAACAAATAGATATCCATTGGCAATACTAATAGCATGCTCTTAATGTGCCCCTTGAGAATTTGAATCACTTAATTGTGAATATCTTTTCAAAACCCATTTTGGTCTGAGATTCAAAATTACAAGTTTCATCTTATTCGGAATTTTGACTAGATTTTTCAAAATTACATTTCGAGAAAATATATAAAAATATATATATGTAATAAAAACATAAATAATAAATAAAATAAAAAATATGATCTAATACATCCTAGTAAAAATTTTCGGAATTACATTTTGAAAAAATACGAAAAATATAAACTATGTATATAAAGTAAAAATAATAATAATTAATTATATAAAATACTATTTCAGCAAAAATCCAGAGTTACGGTCGAAATTATCCGAAATTTAAAATGCAATTTTTTTAAATTTCATTTCGGCCACGAGTTTTCAATGAGAATTTTCGGCCGAAATGATATGAAAATAATAACTATGACACTTATCCTTTCATTGAATAATTGGATATGGTCCAGAGATGATGAGATTTGTGTGGCACACACCATCTGTGGTCGGCCTACTATTGTAATGGAAGATGTGCATTAATCTGATCCATCCGTCCGTACATCCAAGTGGGACCCACTAGAGGAAAGACTACACCTCTTCTGCCTGCATGTGAGTTGCATGTAAAACACCTAATATTTAACAGATCTATCCGCCCATGCTGCTGTGTATATCTACAGGTGACCCACTTGAAAGGTTCAACCCAGGGTAACTCGCATCGTCTAGGCTTTGACTTGGAAAAGTCCTTGGGCAAAGAAGAGGGACTCGCTCAAATTAATGGCCCTACATGTGTCCTCAAATTTTATCTCAATATATATATATCGGTCCCACATTAAGACTTATCATTTGATTGAAAAAGTGATTTATACAATCTTTTGCATATTCATTATCACGTTTGAAGGAATGGAACTCCATCTAAGAGCCCATCTATCGTAAAGTTGGTCTTGCCCTAAGATTTATCATTTGATTTAAAAAAACCCGTGAATAACACAATCTTATATATACTTATATCACTTTTCTTATCAAACAGTTAATCAACTGATGACACCAACTCAGATTCAATTAAAACTATATATAATCACTAAGGTGATATGAGCATTTTGGGAGTTTTTCACAAATTTCTCAAAATCCATGAAGATTTAAGATGTGAAACTAGAGAATTTGATGCTTATCACTAATATGAAAATATTAAATGGTTGGACTCTTTCACAAATCACTCAAAATCTACAAAGATTTATGATAATTAGATTAATTAGATTTAAAGTGTTAGAATTTACTAGCTCAATCAACAAATTAAATGGTTTAGATTGCAAATACAGGGACCACGTGAATGAAAAAAAAATAAGGATAGTTGAAGTTCACAGGAATGCAATCAATATAAACCAACATCAGCGCCTTGTGCAAGAGCTTTCAAGCCTCTCTTAGGTGTGATTTTGCTGTGTAAAAACCCCACACCTCATTTATGCATCACATTCATAAATGCATCCATTACATATGTAAATGACTGCACCCCGAGAGACTGAATCCGATTATGACCCATTTATTAACCAGGGCAGAATTATCGACCCGAATCATAACTTCTCGAGCTAGGTTGGGGTCATGGTACAATAAGTCAGGGTTGGGTAGTGCACACGCTGGGTTGACAGATGGAGTGAATAAATTAACTCCAAGCAAACAATTGGAAATGTTGGCTCAAACCCAGAAATACAGGGTCAAGTTGGGGGTTCAGGCCAAAAATTGCCACCGTATCTGAGAAGTCCACAAGTGGCACTGAATTTGTGACTACTGAATAGAAGCAAAGGACCACCCCATAGCTTAGCTTAGCTGGTTAGGGACATCAACGGCCACATGTAGGCTGTAGTTGGTGAGGGGGTGTGAGTTAAGCAACCAGACAACCCAAATTCCACAGGTAGAGAGTAATAGAATAGACAGTACAACTGGACAACATAACAGTTCCGCGCACCAAAGCTAGACTTTTGAGTTATACGACCACAGCCTAAATTTGTGGTTTCAATTAAACTAGAATTTGAATGATACCAGTAGGGACCAAAGCTTAGATTGAAATAGAACTCAGAATGCCAAACCCAGACAAATGGGATAAAGCTACATGATAGCAACAACTGATTTCCTGAAACATTCATCCATTTACACATCCACATAGTTGAAGAACGTAATCAAGGTGCCAAAAGAACAAACAAGCTAATAGAATAAGCAAGGAATTTAGATTGATAAGGTTGTTTGTTTCACACAATTTACAAAGCCAAGACCCAAAAGAAAAACAGTAAATTAACAAGTAGAACTGTCCTAAGCAATAATCTTACTAACCTTGAACCTTTAAGCTCTTTCCCAGCTGCTCAAAGTTCAGAATCGTTTACTAGTTATATGCAGCAGAATGGAGAATTCTCTGCATGTGAATGTTACAGTGTACACTAAAGAATTGAAAGCTTCTCCCATCTCCTTCCCTCACAAATAGCATCTGACACTGTCAGCAAGGGACAGTCAAGGACTCAAGAGGCGGCCCAACTGGGTCGTGATTAGCACAACAGTGAGAATAGGAGCTGGCTTCATCAGGAGGTACCAAGTTCCGTAGGTGTGGCACAAGGGGCGAGCGAATTTGGGCGTAGATTCACCCCTCCCCCCTTTACAGACAGTGTAGGGCACCTATTAAAGCTGGCCCTGCTTACAAGGTTTGAATCAAGGAAGACAACTATTACAGTGATGTCATCGTGGAAATGCCGACGGACCCCACGATCGATCTTCTTCAAGTCCGAGTACCTCATCTCTCTTTTTTTGGCTGCTTCTTGCAATGCAGCCTTCACAAGTCTCCGAGCACTACCCTGCATCAACAGCAGAAAATAGAAGTAATTTCTTTATTTGTTGGTTGAATGAATCAAAGATAGAAATTTTAATGTTCTCAGACTACATATTGTCCATTAACTTAGGGCCTGCTTGTTTAATTCCAGCTGAATTTTAGTGATTTTGTGAGAAATGGGGTTCCATCAAAGGAGCTAAAAGTGAAGGACAAAGGTGGGGTTATCCACACAAGTAAACAGGCCCCTAGGAAATGACCATCTGAATCACGTAGGCCAAGGTTGAGTATCTAAGCACTATTGATGCACAATTATGTTCATGAACAGATCAAAATTTCTAAGATGAAACATTAAATGAACAAGTAAACTCAAGCGCCTGTGTTGAATAACAATTATACACACCAGCTACATACCTCATATTCATTGAATTGAGCAGTACACCCATAGCTTGCACAGGAGTCTGATTCTTCTTTTACTCATATGTTTTGCAAATGACAAAATATTTATGCACTTGGCAATTGGAATATCAATACTCACGTGTGAATTAATTGATCGTTTAAAGTAAGATTCGTATAATTTTATTTTATTTTTTGTTTTTTGCCATATTAGCTATCATTTAAAAAATGTCTTTTAAGGTTATTTAAATATGAGGCCAAATCCATGTTTCCTGATATTTGTCATATCTGACATCACATAATGGTGATTGGTTGCTGATGACTGATCCCGACAAATGGACCTAACAGGGCAGCTTGGTCCAGCTCAAGCTCTAATAACCTACCCACAACAAGAACTCAAAACGGGCTGTGTATTTAAGGCTTGGGCTTCGGCTGGTATTTTTAGCCTGTATGTAACTTGGGCCAGGCTCGAGTTTGGGCCTTGGGTAACCAAGTGCCACCTCAGTACCCAAGTATAATATATTAGAACTCAAATCCCTTAAAACCTACCAGTAGATGACGACATCTTTCTATCCCTCTCCCTTTTTTTATCCCCTCTAATCCCTTATGTCTTTCTTTTATTTATTTGAATGGTATCACTGATCTTTACTTTCCCCAATCACTTTATTATTTCTTACTTCCTCTTTCCATCTTTTTTTTCCCTCACTATGCATCCCTGAAGAGTTACAACTAAAGATGGTGCAAGAGCCACGAGCTATTCCTTCGATCGGTCGTTCGAGGTTCCAATTAGATCAAGAGGATAATTTCATTGTGTCATGGGGCCTACTTCAACTTTGGTAAAAAGAAACAACTGATCATGGCTTGCCTGAAAAACCTTACTTTTCGATTCTACCGTGCCAAAGACAAAGAAGCAAAAAAAAAAAAGCAATGGTCGATCTCCAAATTAACACATTTCTATTTTTTGTGTTGCTATATTTTTAATTTTTTCCTTTCAAAATCATAGAGATTTTGGATATTTTAATGAATTTGATCTAGAGTTCGAGACTATGATCTAGAATTCGAGATTTTGATTAGGGATTTTCAGTTTCACAGGGCCAGGCTCAGTGTGACTCAGACTGAGCTTGCAATTCAGCCTGAAACTGCATGTGTATTGCATGCCTGAACTTGCAATTCAATCTCAGGCTTGGGTCTGGTGCTTTGACTTCATGCGGGCTCGGGCTCGGACTTAGCTGCAAGAATTCAGATTGGGCCTGTGAAGAAACAGAAACAGCAGTTCCCTAAACCTAAAGTGGTCCACCCATGAAGTGTGGAACATTTGTTCCTGTAGTCGTTCAGACCACTTAACACTATTGTAATATCCTTGTGATAGAGATGTAATCGAGATAGGTAAATCAGCTCTACGATGATGATTCTTATAATAATGATCTTAATTTGTAACTTCCTTAATTGACAGACTTCCTCACAATCTTCTGCATTTTCTTTTATTTTACATCGTATCAAAGGTCATGCTCTCAGATCTGCACTCGTCTCTCTTTTTTGATATCTCTTCTTCTCCAGAAGGCTCGGATCCATTGCTGATCTCCTAGAATTGGAAGGCACATTTTCTTCTATAATCATATGGGGGGGCAGGGGAGAAAATCCCTAGATTATTGTTACCTGCATGTGATTCTTTTTGTTAATGATGCACGGATACTTCAAAATAGGCAACGTATCGTGTCGTATCATATCCGATACTTCACTTTTTATGTGTATATCCGTGTCCCTGCCGTGTCTACGACATGTCCTTGCCGTATCCATGTATCATACCCCTTGACTTGTGATTCTTCTTGTTATGTTAATGAAAAAAGAAGAAAGCACTTTCCTCGATTTGGCCCCTTAACGCAAAATGGAGGGGAGTTATGGGGCAGGCCTTAAAAAATTGGGCTTTCACCAAACTCCAATCTAGATGCATTACTGACTTGGGCCCTCACAAAACTTCAAACCATAAGGCGTTAGAGATCTCGAGAAAAACTCAAAGAAAGCTTGGGGAGGGAACCCAGAAGCTCCACTTTTCATTATCAATAATCTTAGTCTAATGAGCCAAAAGGCTTTACATTCCTTATATAGGAAAAGAAATGGCTTAGATCTAATCTAGACCATCCAAACATATTATTGGCCATGATTAAAACAACTAAACTTAAAACATAATTAAGCTCTAAATGTCATAAAATAAATAGGCTGGTAGGTGGGCTGGGCCCAAAGGATCGGTCAAGATGGATGGATGGGCCCACATGCTGGTTGGCTCATGGGAAGTGGAGACCATGGGTCTGTCCTGCATCACCCCTTACACAGATATTGCCCAGTCTGGACACCAGATCAATGATGAGGTCAATTTTGCTAGATTATCTAGTTTACTTAGCCCAATCTTCTCAAGGTTTTTTTTTTTTTTTTTTTTTTTTCAGTGGACTATTTTGATCTGGGCCATTGATCTTTTGTATGTGATCATATCTGAGCCAAAGACTCTGCGTAAAGACAATATTTTTGGTCTCTCATCACTGATTTATTTTGATAAGACATTCAGAACCTTCAGCATCATCAGATTACAAATCAGTTCTTACAGAATCAGTCGTTCACACCAGGAATTTTGCTGTTTTCTCTGCAGACAGTATTTAGATTTTATTTTTTTTTCCTGCATCTAGGTTCATCCAATCCCTTTGTTGATGAATAAACAAAATCCTGTTGTGAAATTGGATGGAAAAGATTATGCCTGCTGGTCCTCTCTGATGCATGAAATTGTGAAAATATATTATTGAGAAAATTGAAGTCCCTGATGAGTGTGATTCTATGTATGAAGAATGTGAATCTGATATTGGCAAAACCAATCCGTCATCACTAACACAGTTGATCCAACAAATGGGAAACAACCTGCAAAGTTTAAAAAATCCAAAAGAGGCATGGGAGTATGTTTCTAGATAATATACTTAATCCAATTCAGCCAGACGGTATCAAATTGTGGGGGAGATTAAAATGGCGGAGCAAGGAAACTACAGTATCATGATATCTATTTTTTTTTTTAAAACTACAGTATTACGATTTCTATGTTCCATCTGGGTTGTGCGATCAACTAGACCCTATGGAACCCCATTTTATCCGTACTGCAAATGATAGGACTTCTACTGTTAACAGAAATGAGAACAGATCAGTTCAATTACTCATGGCTCTACAATCAAATTTCGATCATATTAAAGGACTTCTACAGCATCAAACCACTTCTTCTATTGTAGACAATCCACCTTCTCAATTGCTTGCTGAAAAACAGACTCAAAAGTCCCTAGAAAAAAAAAATGCATTGATCCACATGCTGTATTTACAAGTACCACAGATTCCTCTACACTTGCAGCCACCCAAAAAGTTGTGGATCTTCATCTTCGGATATCTACAGCTACAGCAAGAAAACTTGGTGATGGAAACTTGATTGTTCAATTCATCTGAATTTCAGGGAAATCAGAACAATCATCCTGATCAGTCCGACACAATAATCAATTGCATCAATCATCTGATACTGCAACACTTTCAATTAAGGTCGTTCCACATCTACCATCCCCTGGTCAAACCCAAATACAACAACTGATCGGTGAAACAATAGTTGTTCCTTACCTCTAGGTCAGCTTTCTCATCTGCGGCTTCTCCAAAACTGTTGCCAATGTGAAAGGTATTTAGAGCTCCATGGATATTTGATTCAGGTGTGTCTTATCACATGACTTTCAATGAGTCTCTTTTAAACCATTCAAACTGCTGACAGAACATCATTAGAAGTTAATAAAATTGGCATATTTACTCCCAAAAACTCCCCTAATTTACTTTGCCTTCCTTCTGTACAGCATGTGCTTCCCAGAACTCATTTTTTTTCCTGAACTCGCATGCCTGGAAATATATAGGGACAGGGTGTAGAGCAGAAGACTTGTACTATCTGGAAAAGCTGCACTAGCCCATCTCCTCATCTGTTGCTGCATTTTTTTTTTTTTTTTTTTGTTTACCATCTGCTATTTTTATCTTTGGCATTCTAGGCTAGGTATATCTTCAGAACATTTGGACAAAGAATATGCTGCTCCTGATCTTGATTGAAGTCATATATGGGACTTGATTTGCTTCATAGAAAATCTACTATCAGTTGCAAGTGGATTACAAGATTGAAACTAAGCCTCATGGCTCCATCAAGCATTTCAAAGCTCGCCTTGTCGCAAAAGGCTATACGCACGAATGAAGAAATAAACAACAATACGGAATGTTAATGATGTTAAGGGACGATATTTTACTTTATAATGTGCATTGATTGGAGAAAAAACATTGGATTCTAGTATTTTCCATTATTCTAGCTTTTCTTGTGCTCAAAATTTTGTTGAACATTTAACAGGCAATCAATTTCAGTGTTGCCCATCAAAACTATACGTCTATCCTCGTAATGTTCTTCATCCTAACTAAGGTTTTTTTTTTCTAAATATTTCATTAATCCCTTGATATAATTCATCAGCATCATCAAAGCCTTCTCCCAACTATGTCGGGGTTGGCTACATGAATTCTATTTCTCCATTCGGATCTATCCTGAGCCAAATCCTCAGATAAATTGCATTTCTTCAAATCAATTTTTACTACATCCACATCCTCTTCGGCCCACCTCTTTCCCATTGTATAGCCAAACTTTTCCTGATCAGCACCGTTGCCAGGCTTCGTTGGACATGCTCAAACCATCTCAAACGGGTTTCTCTAATTTTATCTCCTATTGATGCTACCCCTAGTTTTACCACACATCCACCTCAACATTCTCATCTTTGCTACATCCAATTTGTGCATATGTTGCTTCTTAATTGGCCAATATCTGCTCCATAGGTCATAACTGTTCCAATTGATGTTCTATAAAATTTTTCCTTCAATCTTGTTGGCATTCGTCAGTCACAAAGCACCCCACAAGCAAGTCTCCACTTCAACCATCCCGCTTTGATCATATGTTTGACATCTTCATCAATCTCCCCATCCTTACTAGTGCAACCATGCCAAGACCAACGAAGATCGTCACCTCCGGCGGTGCGATCATGCCCTCATACTCGAGCCCTAAGGCCACTCAAATGAGAATACCCAAGAAATAATGCACAAGAATACTCTGAATATTTTTCTTATCAATAACATACCTTACAAGAGGTCCCCTCTATAAGTAATAGGGGAATCACCTAAATAAGGAAACACACTCATTACATAATCACTAGAATCTCTCCATAGGATTACTAGAATCTCTCACTAAATCAAATCAAAATCAAACCAATTAAATTAAGAACCTAATTAACACAGGCAACTTGATTGTATATTCCTTGGTGGGGCCCATCAGCGGGCACTGTTCTTTTTGGACCGTACTGCTTCACTTACTAATTATCGAGCCAAGTAATGGAAAGAATCTCTTTGTGGTATCTCTTGGGCTTTAATTCTCACAATAGTTTCAGCTCTTTGTATATGCCACTAAAGTTACAATCCATGTATTATGTCTTTGTACAGTTTGTATTAAAGCCTTTGGATTCTAAAGCCTCCTGCCATCTCTTGAATTTTTAATCCCTTGATATGATTTTGAAACATAAATTATTTCACTCAAAAATTCCGTATTAAATTATGTCTAAATCTCATTTTGATCAAGGTCTCTAGTTTTCTTTCTCTAATCTTTGCAAGCTTATAAAGGGAGATAGATATTCTTACAAACTTATCTCCCTCCAAAGTTCCCAACTATCTAAATTTTCATAAGCTTCGCACTTGGCTTTACTTGCAGCTTTCTCAGCACCCAAGAGGGCCAAGACTGATGCAATACGGAAGTCCAGAAGAGGGCCTGGGCCCATATAATAGACCGAGCCATCCAACCCAGTCCATTGGTTCAGCCCACATGCCCAATTGGCTAGAAAGATATTGTGCCATGATAACTTTATCCTAGGATTTTGATTAGGAATTGTTTCTAATTTTATTGTTAATTAAAATTAGTAGCTTTCCTTATTAGCAAACACATTGCTCTTATATATAGAAGAGCCTTTCATTGTTTTTTAGACATGCTTATTATCAATTAATCTTTTGATTATGAGAGTACTCTCTTCAATTATGGTGTTTTCTCTTCTTGTGAGGTAGCCCTAGTGGCTAGAATTCATCTTTGGATTCGATCAATCTTTCGGAAGATTGATCTATTGTTCGATCATGAATCTTAGCTGCGTTAATTGGTATCAAAGCCAATTTCTAACGGCTAAAAAAATGTGAAATGGAGATCCAATCTGACAACTACAGAAAAGTAAATCTTCCATAAATTGCCTTTAACTTTGTCCCAAATAGCCATTGTCGCTTATTGCTGAAAAGCAAAAACAAGAAAAAAATGAAGAAGAATATCCAACGAAGAAATATAACATTACATATAGGTGAGAACAGGCACCAACAGATTGCGAGAAAAGTGCGTGCATGGAGAGTTGATCAGGATCAAAGTCAGCCAACCAACAGAATAACAAGTATAATCTAAAAATCAAAAGCGACTGAATTGTGAAAATGAGATTCTAAAACAAATTCAGATACCAAAGAAGTTTTCACATATCTACATCACCCACTACATGGGTAGCAGCAGATATCCACTTAAAAGATTTCAAAATATTTAGATTTGACATATAAAAAATTAGTAATGAGATGGAGAGCTTACACTATGTGGATGATTTTGGACAATATTTACTGCTTCCTGATTGCTAAGATGCTCCCAAAGCCCATCAGATGCAAATATAAGGAACTGATCATGTGGCTGTAGAGGATGAACAGAAATAGATGGTTCACTACTCAGTATTGGCCTTCGAAAAGGTTCACGAAGGCGAAACTTAGCAAACAAAGGTTCTCTGTTGAATTCAGCCTTCTTTAGGTATACATCACCAATTGATCTAGAAATCTGCAAGACCAGGTAGTAGGTTCATGAGATGTCAAATAAATGAAGCATATTCTAAATCATGTAACAAGCAATCAAATCAAATTCTAATCAGGCCTTCATAGAAAAATAAAATAAAATTCTACTCAGGCCTTTGGCTTGTCAATGTGGGACAATGTTTCCGGTGAATCTTGCATAAGTAAGAACTGCATCATAGAAAGTTCACATTCAATACAGTTCTTCAAGCACAACTTGCAAATATATCATTTTCATTATTTTTATTGTTGTTATCATTTTTTTGAAAAGATGACTGAATTCATTTCACCAGGGAACTTACCGAGAACAATAGGCCCAAAAAACCAAGGGCAAAATAAAAAAAATCCCCAAAAAAGAAAAGGTTGTTCACCCCCTAAAATTCAGGCATGAACCCAAAGACAAAAACATATTAGCAATCAGCAGACAGAAACCTATTCACAATCAGTAGCAATAAACAAAAACAGTCTGGATACTCCCACTTTGGCTAGGTGGTCCGCTTCCGAGTTTGCAATGCGCTTAATGAGGTTACTTAAATGAAATGTTCATATTCTTAGCAATCTCTGCCACCTCTTCTAATACATCTGGGTACCAAGGAGCCATGGAAGCTTGAGATGCCCACTTTATCGCACATGAAGAGTCCCCTTCAACAATCAACAGCTGAGGATTGAATCTCATAGATTCTCGTAACCCAGTTTTTAGAGATAATAGCTCAGCTTTGTTACTATTATTACTTATATCGCACATGAAGATGCCCACTTTATTGTTGTTATTATTACTTTACTATTATTATTGTTATCAATATTATTCTTAATATTGAAATGGTAACAAATTTTACATATGACAAGAACACAGTAATATCCTAATCACTCTCCATAATGAATTGACCTTCATAACAAATTCCAAAAATTCTTATCATCTCATGAGTGGCCAAAATTCTTCTTCTTTAGAATCTCCAACTCTGACAGGTCGGGAAACACCACATTTCTTGTGCCATTACCCTTATGCAGCAATAGCCTAAGGACACCAGACCTACCTTTTCCTTTTGTTGCTCCACCAACATTAAATTTCAGACTGACACAAGGGAGGAAGCATCCATCTAACAAATTTAATCTTTTAGTTCCCACATCCTTCCTCATGCTTCCAATTCCCAATAGCATTCTTCATATTAAGCAAAGCCCATTTATTAAACTCACTTTAAAATGCTCATAACTATTGGTCGCTGACCTCTCCCTTCTACTAAAGATCTAACATCCCACTTATCCCCTGCAGCCCACAGAATTGCCCCCATCATTATATTCGAAAGCAATTGCCCTCTTTTTGGAAAAGGTCCACTTCCCCAGTAACATGTAAGCTCACCCAATGATTTTGCTAAACACCATAGAACCAAGAATATAGATATGAAATAATTCCACACTATTTTATAATTCCCAAACTACCAGATTAATGATGATGAATAATGATAAAATAATCTTCATAAAGATTTTGCAATGAAGTGATTAGCTACCTCCACCTTACACAAAAGGCATATTTGATAAAGTAGCCTAGGAAAATCCTCCTTTCCTTACAATCACCAACCAAGACTCGGCATCACTTCTTGGGGGCTCAGTCCTTGCAACAGTACCTAATACCTTGATCACAAGTCAAAACATTATTATTAATCTTCCCTCCAACCCTACCTATGAATTGTCCTCCTTCTCCATCGTCATCTTGTTCCTCTTCTCAACCCAACTTGAAAACCCACCCGTCACCACCAAAAAACCTGGAAAATTTTTCAAAAATCCAAAATATTAAAAAATGCAAGAATACAATATTTTCTTCCATTAGCATGTCCTCAATCCTCGTCACTGTTCTGTCTAAAACTGTTAAATCTGTTTGGTGCTTATATCATCAAAATTACGGCCATCATTTCAACAATCTGAATCATTAGACCATGGTCCATGGCTCTACTTGTACGAACTTGATAGCATCAACTCATATTAATACAGGATTTGAATTACCTTTTTAGCCAGGCCCACCAATTAGAAAGGATGAGATAGAAATGCTTTAGTTAGAATAGGTCAAAAATTCAAACTCAATGAATTGTTAGAATTCTCAACTCATGATTTAACGGCCTGAAAGCTTAATAAACTCCTTAATTCTTAACGACACATTAGGACATACGTATTTCTAATCCTAACTCTCGTCAACCAACCTTCTAAAAAATTGTTACTTAATGCAATTTGACAATAATTTCACCATTACCAATATTTTTATTATATTGCTAAATAATTGCACCTAAGTTTTTTTTTTTTTTTTTTAATTTTAAGGCCTTAAAATCAAGGGTCTAGACCTCTTTTAATAATTAGGATCCTCCTAGGCTGGCCTTAGTTCTTTAAGCCCATCCCTGTACTTCAAAAAAATAAATAAATAAATAAGCCACTTTATATCATGAGTTTTGTGAGATCAGTCAGGCTGTTGGTCCAACTTTGATTAGAGCGAACTTGAGCAGAGGAGATGTTTTGGCTTTTGAGCAATATATGAGTTTTCACTAATGAATTTATAAGAATGGGCTTTTAAAAAAAAATTCAGTGGGGCACAATAATGGGAAATCTAAATCACAAAAACAAATGCCCTCTCTTGAATGGCCACTCCACGAAATTCACTTCAATAAGAGTTGGGCAATGAGACTGATCACTAATAAAATGCATGAATTAAGAGATCTATGAGGGTCCATAGTAGGGCCCACCTACTAAAAGTCTAAATTGCTTAAAATAGATGTCCCCTATATGGGACCTTGCCAGCTTCCACTCTGATTTACGTGAATAATCTCTGAAGATGGGCCTAAAACATATTCGATGAATTTTGACTAGACACTGTATATAAGGGGGCATATTTTTCGAGTGGCTCCACTCAGGGATTTCTATTGTGTGAATGCCTGACTTGAGACGATCTTGAGTCTCTTTATGACTGAGAGGCAGCCCTGTTTGGGCTTTCACCTTTCCGAGCGGACACAGAGAGAGAGAGAGAGAGAGAGAGAGAGAGAGAGAGGAGCAGAAGAGGATGAAAGGAAAAAAGAAGAGGGAAGAGGAAGAAGAGAAAGCAGTAGCCGTAGCTGCACAAGAGTAGAAGCTGCTGTGACAACAGCAAAATCATGGTAGCAGCCCACAACAGGAGGAAAGGAAAAAAGAAGAGGGAAGAGGAAGAAGAGAAAGCAGTAGCCGTAGCTGCACAAGAGTAGAAGCTGCTGTGACAACAGCAAAATCATGGTAGCAGCCCACAGCAAAAAGCGGTACTCTCTCTCTCTCTCTCTCTCTCTCTCTCTCTCTCTCTCTCTCTCTCTCTCTCTCTCTCCATTTGTAACGTCTCTTTTTTCAATTTAACGGCTACATCCAATATCCTGAAATTATTGGTTTTTACCGATGATATTTTGGTATTTTTTTTGTGATTCCGACTGCACCCAATATCCCAGCAAGATATCAGTGCGGTCCAGACCAATTCCCAGCTAGCATTGAGACTTCACACAACCCATCCTTCCAAAAGCAGGCCCCTTCAAAGATGAGGGATTCTGGAATTTCAAAGAGGAAGGACCGACATCATCAAGCGTTATCTTCCCCTTCCATTTTGACTTCTGCAGCATTGTCTCCACGGCTACAACAGCTGGTACATCGCTCGAGTGTGAATTTCTCACTACAGAAAGGGCTCCTACCTGGAAGAGAAGGAGAATCCTCCTCTAACTGAACAGGGAATTGGAGATCCTAACCCCACAAAGGATGACGGAGGTAGACTCAGGTCTGCCTAGGATCATCTTGAACATACATACCTTGAGGACTTGAGGTTCTCCTTCATCCTCGTCCTTTAATCAACCTCAACAGTGCATCCCACACAGTTCCCCAGGAGCTTAAATACGTCCTTGGCTCCTCATGCCAGACATGGAGCGAGACTCCCTTCACTCTGACCTAGGAAGGGTGATGAGGGAGGCCAAAAAACTCCATCCACATCTCTAAGAGCAAAATTGAGAGGGAAGGGATTCTACAAAAGGTTTCATCATAACTTCATTAAATTCTTTCCTCTGAAGAAACAGAAACTATACCACTGTATTATTGAGAAGTTGCACTCTAACAGGCATTTTCCACCAACATCTCTCCAGCCAAAGCTTTGGCTGCTGCAAAAACATGGTCTTCTTTTCTTACCATCACAACCCAGGGGTCCCACGAACTCCTTTCTTCTTGCCCTTTCCAACAATCCAACTTGCAGCACCTCGACTGAGGGGCCTACAACCTGGTTTGCAAGAGCCCTCCAGCTGCCATCAGTGGCTGGGTAAAAACAATTAGCACAACCTTCAACCTTCTGAGCTTGCCCTTCCTTGGAGATCTGAGGAACAACATCCCTTAAGGCTTCCATCTGTCTCAACTGGAACTGAGAAAAATTTACCTGAATGTTTCTCCCACAACAAGAACTCACACTAGCAGAATCAACGGCTCGATCAGCTTCCCTGGTAGTTGCAATAGGCACAAACGTAAACTCATGATTCCTTGCACTCCTCCAACCAAAAGGGATAACTCCATAGACCATCGCTTCAACTTCAGCTTTAAGCAATCCAGAACACTGAGACGAGACTGTAAGAGCTCTCTCCAATACCTTGCAGGTGCTTGGAAAGAGGTTCCTTGCTGTACATAGGGCAGCCAAACCTTCCCCAGGGGGATCTTGGCTTTGGCAGCCATGATTTCCTGTAATGCACAGTTGAGTGCTCTACTGCTCTCCAGCCCATTCAAACATCTCTCTAACAGGATAGTCTCTGTACTGTATCACAAAAATAAAAAGAAAATAAAATAAAAACCTCTCGTTGTCGTTTTAGCTTTCTACAAGTTTTACCCTTTTTCCAATTCATTTAATTTTTTCCCCTTTTCCATTGCTTCTTTTTCAAATTGGAACACCAAAATGTTCCATTCCAAGGCGAAAACTGATAAGAATTTACAACTTTGGGTGAACTTCAAAAAAAAAAAAAAATGAAGCTAAAAACATTCAAAGAAAGAGAGGCAAGGAGCCTATAATTGGATGACAAATTATAATGAAAAGTTGCATCAAATAGTGGATGGTATTAAACAAGTCACCACACAGGGAAGAACAGTCAAAAACATGAACAAACTTGGTGGTAGATTAACGTCCAAAATGATGCGATGAAAAGAAAACACTGTCTAATAAATAGCAAAAGGCTAGAAGTATGTGACTCAGGTAAAAGTTAGTAAAATGTGCCGCCCAAACACCACAAGACAAGCAATGTTTGAAGTCCATGTCGATCTGCATGCTCGGATCCTCCCATTGCTGGGAATACCATTGCTTTAGTAGTAATGCCAACATGAATGCATTTGAACGCCCCAATCAACCATTTAATATTAAAAATGTGAAAGCATTTCCACCACAAACTCTGTAAATGGTAGTAGGATAGAAATCAGTCAACAATAATTGAAAGCTAAAAAAACTGCTACAGTAGATATAACAGACAACAAATCAACAAGTGAGATATGCTCTAGATGAAATACCATCTGCCATGATTTAACAAATTGCATGCACTATCTCAGCATCAGCATTCAAAAGGTAAGTGTACCTGTATCAAGCCCTTTACACGCCAGACGTTATGCTTTAACATCACAATATGTGAGTCATCTGGGTGCATTGAGTAGAGTTCCTGTCTCACAGATTCAATGCTAGCATTGTGCTCTGCTGACAGCTGGACTGACAAAACCTCCCCAGTTGCCTTGACAAGTCTCCCTAAAACAGCACGAGAGTCTCCTAGGTTAGCAATGTACAGAGTTCCATTGCAGATCACACCAACCAGACAACACGATCCAACTGCAGCGATCTGTGGTTTTGAAGGCCATTGTTTGGTTACGACAGAGAAAAACCCTTCTTCTGTCGCTTGAAATGCCTTTTTTATAACATCTGTTGACATTGACTGATGCTCTGATGCAAACCCTGCAAAGTGAAAAAAAATATATAATAATAATTGAGATGTCTCACTAACCGTGTAAGAAATTATGGGTGATTTAAAAACCATATATTGAACCAGAATGACATAAAAATAAATAATTAATCAGTATTCCAACAGCAGAAGGGAGATTTGGCACTGAGAAACTGTAGAGTAAGGAACGGAGGAAAATAAATTGTGGCTTGTAGATATGAATTTACACCTAATCTCTAACTGCGCGGCTCATGGAGCATCACAATCAAGCAAACAAGGTTAAGTTTCCAATCCATAGCAACAATTCACTAGAGATAAAAAAAGAAAAAAGAAAATGAGCACTTCAGTCAAAAGAAAAATGAACCAGCCATGCTCTGAGCATGAAAAAGCTGTTATTGAGAGCTCTTTGCCACTTGACTTTGGAAGTGCTTAGATGCACTTAAAATCACATGCGCTTTGAATATTTCAGAGCAAATAGTCATGCATAGTCTGTTTTTTTTTTTTCTTTTTTTTTTCTTCTGTGCCTTTTCAACTCCAAGTCATTGTAGTGCAGTTGTTATCAATAAATGGCAAGGTCCTGCACACTCGTGGTTCAGTGGAAGGTATCTCCCATTCCACATGGACGACCAGGGATCAATCCCTGGTTGTTGCCTTGTTTGTTAGGTACGTGTGCAATGTGTGCAGGTACCTGAGTTGAGTCTTTTCCAGAGAAAAAATTTTAAAAAACGAAAAAAGAAAAATAAAAAAGCCCTAATTACAGAATCCCACCTGATAAAATTTCAGGTTCACTGTTCACATACTATCCCAAATGGAGAGCAAAATTGATAATCATCCATTACTCCATAACAATTTGAGGGACATCAAATATGCTTATAGCAACAAAAATAAAAAAATAAAAAATGAAAAACTAATCTACTCCACAGTCCAAGTTTGGCGAATACAGTCGCAAGTGGAGCGCCAATAAAGGAGAAATACAATGTAATTAACTTAATTCACAAGTGCATTTACATAATTAGAACCAAAAACCGATTCTATACAACTTAAAACAGCACATTCGAAAATTGATTCTGTATAACTTAAAAACAGCACATTCCAGTAATCTCATACTCCAGCTATTAAAGCCTCAAATATCAACTAAGAAAGGTCAGAGTTTTGATTCATACTCTTGAGGTTTGGAAACAGATTGGAATTGATGTAGCGCGATGTCTCAGGCCCACCATGCCCATCGTATACTCCAACAAAGGTCCCATAAGGTCCAGACTCAAGTGTGCTCAACGGCCCGGATTCTATCTGGCTTTGATCCTCAAGCAAGTTGTTGGCCTGCACTACAGCCATGGAGAACTCGCCATTCACATGTTGCCCAGTATCCTTGTACCATAGAAGTCCATCTTGTCTTCCCAGAGCATCTGAACCGGTATGCAGGACACGGTCTGATGACGGGCGCCAACAGGCCCACAAAAAGTTTATCAACCTTGATAACATCCCTCATCTCACCCAACTAACCTCCTGTTTCTCCACATCCAGAATTATTCATTCAACAAAAGGCAAAACCTTAGAAAAGATACTTCATTTCCCCTTCACTGAAAAACACATGAAAAACCCAACAATTAAACTAAATCAAGAACAGCAGAGTGTTGCAGACAAGGTGGGAAATTTAACTTCCTTCACCTTTTTTTATGAGAATTGCAAAACAACCCACCTCTTTATCTCAAATGCTGAGAAAAACCCACAAAACAAATCCACCCAAAAAGGAGAAATCAAGCAGCAGAAACAAGAAAAGTGCTGAACAAAAGAGAAACACCCCATAAAACAGCAGCCACAAATCAACAGAAACAAAGAAGGGGAAAAGAGGAGACAAACCCACCTTTTTCTTTTGTCTTTCCTTAACAGACTGTCTGATCGGCCATTCCGAAAATCCAAGATGACCCAAGACCCAAAACCGGAAACCCACTTCTCTTCTCTCTCGCTGCAAAAAACCCACAAACCAGATTACATAAAAGAAGTGCAGAAGTTGAGGGATTTACAATGCAAAAGAAGAGCAAAAGGGGGAAAGATCTCACCTTTGATGTCCTTTCTCCTCCCCTTCTTCCAGAAAAAGCAGCTTGTTTTCTTGAGAGATTCAGATCTAGACCTTCATAAAATCGATTTGAGAGAGAGATAGAGAGAAGGAAGGAAGGGTCTTAAAAGCAGTCGAATTTGGAAAGAGGAACTGTTCTGTTCTCTTTTTGCTCAGCGACACAACCCATAAAAAGGAAGGGGAGAGAGAGAGGCTTTGATTGACTTGGAAGAAAAAATGGAGCCACTGGATTTGGGCATGTATTCAACCAAAAATGGATCCGACGGTCAATTTAATTTCCAGGTGGGCCATCGGGTCATTTTCTTGCTTTGTGTTTGAGGGAGTGGTGATCAATCTGATAGAAATTGATGTGGGACCCACTAGCTGCCAACCCTACCTTGTTAGTCATGTTTGAGGTTGAGGGTTGTCCCATGTGTCCGATTGTATTAGGTTGACAGTCGGTTTTAGTGTTAATTAAAAACATTTCCTTTCTTTGGACCTTTGCAAATAGGATAAGAGCCTAGCCATTATAGCCTTGCTACGATGGCTGTGACTCTACAAGAATATATGAGGCTAGGGTAAGGGCGGACTTGGGCCTGACCTTTGACAGCCCTCAACCTCAACTTGACCTTTTGATCATGTCCAGAAGAATTTAGTTCAAATAAATAAAATATCGATCGCATCATACCGTGAAAAATTTTATAAAACTAGCAAGGATTCGTGAGTGCTACTAGGCCGTACCCAATGGTGCTGTTTGCCACCATCTCTCTTTCATGCTGGGGCTCGATTCTGGGCGCCCTGCCTCCTTTTGCGGGTTTTGATGCCCATAGATGTGCTCATGGGACTAGTACATACAATATAGATGCGCATCCCTTTTGAGGGTCTTGATGCCCATAGATGTGCTCATAGGGATTCTCCGATGGATAGGTGGGGGCCTTTAATTCGGTGGATCCATCGATGCGGGGACTCCTGGGACTCCTACCGAAGAAAATCCTGCCTTGTTACCCTAGAAGAGCCATTGACTCTAGCCAAAATCAACCAGACCATTAACTAATCGGGAATAATATATGATATGCTATAATATTCGATGGAGCTCTAGGTTTGATAATTTAGCCTGCTAATTCATCACATATGGGTCAAAATCTAAGATGACTGAATAAGGTCGAGAAAAAGTCTGTGTTGAAGTAATCTTTTCGAACAACCATGAAGTGAAGTTAATATACTTATATGAGCATGTTTGTTAAAAATACTTGTAGGGTGAAGTGAATATTGAATAGAGAATAAAATATTAGATGTTCTAATCATAGTACTATGAAAATTTATTTTTAGTGGTTCGATAAGGAATCTTTTTTACTTTTTGTGTAAAAAATAGGTGGCCTTTTGCTTTTCAGTGGCATAAAAATGTTGCTTTTTAACTCTTCTTTTAAATGAAGGTGAAATTTTTTGGATTTTGTACTTTTGATATGATTCTTAGTCTTTTTCTGACTAGTGAAATGAGGCTTTACTTCACTCCACCTTACTAGTGAAGTTGACCAACAAACTAGACATGTTTCTTTAACATAATTTATGATAAGAATTTGGGATGTTGGGGTTTTTTTTTTGACATGATATGACATTTTTTCCCATGACTTGAAATGTTTTATTTCTTTCACTACAATTTCAAATTTCAACAACATAAAAGGTCTCAAACGACTTTTTGGAATTCCTCTATATATTTTGTTGGAATTTCAAATCCTCCATCGATAATAGAAATTTGAAATTCCATCTAAGGGACAATCTTTGGAAGATTTGAAATTCGATCTCCTATGTATAAATTATTGGAATTCTGGTAAAGAAATGTGCCTGTTGGTGGGACTATTCTAAACAAAGATACACCTATTTTCATATACAATGATGATAGAACCCATAAAAAGTATTCCAATTGCCGACCATCTTGTACCCTTCACTCAATCATCACTACAGAATAGTGCAGCTGACGATGGTGCAGTAATCATCTCATTGGATTTGCAATAAATATTACTATGGAGCAATCAATTGAACAGTGCATTGAACTATGACTATTAGTACTTAAAAAGTTGCCATATCCTTCCAATCCTACAAGAGGAAAAAGAAAGAAAGGCATGGCTATTTTCTATCGGTTTAACGAGGGATGGAACCAGAGTGGAAACACATTGCTCGGGTCCAAAATTTCAAATGAAGAACTTATGAAATTCCCATTAACCATGAGGGGTTTTTTGAAATATTAGGAGGGCCACGTTAACCCATTATTTGCTCTTTTCTTTTCTTTTCCTTTTTTTTAATATTTATTATATCTGTTTGTACAGAGAGGAACGAGGAATGTATAGATTTACAGGAATTTTGGTTGTGTAAGAATGACGAATAATTTTCTCCGCATCCAATTTATGAGGGCATTTGTACAACGCGGATGCCGTTAAAAGCACGGGACAATAAGGCATCGGAATTTCTTGTGAAGAACAATATTTGTATGAAGTTGGATGCTACAATAAAGACTAGTTTTGCGTTGGATTTTGCAGTATGGGAGGGGGGATCCGTGTTTTCTACCTATCCAAATAGGAAGCGAATGTCATGAAAGAGAAACATGGGTTTCCTCTTCTACGGGGTGACATAAATGCATTCTATATCTAATATATATATATATATATTTTTTTTTTTTTTTGTTTGCTCCACAAATTTGGCATCGATTTTTGCCAATAAGGGATTAGAATTGACGATCATAGTAACAACTATCTATGAATAAACGTCAAATAGTATATCCTTTTTGCAGGGAATGACGACCTATATATGTCATTAGCCAGGTCAACTAAATCCCAAGACATGAGGTCTCACCATTATCTCCATCTTATATCTTACACTCTTCACCTCTTTCATAATATTCCTCTACACACATTGAATTAGAAATTCGGTATTAAGTTGGCAAATGGGGCCTTAAAAATTGAAATTTTATACTTAAAACCCAAAAGTTCTACGATTACATTTGCATTCAGAATTACTTAATATAATTTGAAATTATTTTTCTTAATTATAACATAAAAAAAGGAATAAAGATTTCGATACAAAATCTTTGACTTTCTTCAGCTGTTTGTGCGACCCTAACCATCCTAATATAACCTGTCCTAAGATGATTCTCATTATATGTTTATTTTTGGTCTTTTAATGTGTGCGGACTCAAATTCAAACAAGGCCTTCTGGCTTTGAAAATGACCGAGTATCAAGATGTGCCTTTATCCTCTTATCAAATCTTCTTAAAAAGTTAATAGAACCAAATCTTACTGAACACCTTGTCAAAGAATAAAAGTGACAAAAGGAATGCTTCTTTGCCACTGATATTCAAAATAATAATAAAAGCAATGCTTACAAGCCATACTGTCAAGAGAAACAAATTAAAGAGGCCAGTTGAAGCCTTCCCTTGAAAGGACTTCTCTAATAATGGAGACTTCTTGAGAGGGTCCATCTAGAAATCACCATCTTCAACAACATCATAGGTAAAAATTTCAAAGGGAAAAAGCCAACTTTTATTGACCATGCATGCATCAATGTCAGTAGCTGATGCATGTCCTTGGCAAACAGCATTGAATTTCAGTGCTCTCACCCTAATCCCTGCCATGCTTGGAGATGGAAAATAGTTTGACGAAAAAATGTTAGAAGGCATTTTTAATTTGGTTCCGTGGCACCACCGTACACAAAAATAGCAATGAAAATGTTTCCACTCCACCAAATATCGAGGTTAGACTAAAAACCTTCAAGGACTTATTTGTGTATCGATTCTATTTTCATAGAAAAAATAATCATACATTCCTATTTCTCTCATGAGAAATCGAAATCCTCTCTATTAACGAAAATCAATTCATTCTTCTTAGGGTATCGGAATTTCTCATGTCATTCCCGTGCCAGATGGGCAATTTGGGTTTTAGGTCCAGTCTTACCCCCATGAAATTCGTGTTGAGTCCCTGTTCAGGTTTTACCCACAGAACTCAGTTTGGCTTAATACCAACCGGATCTGACCCACCCCAGTTGCACCCATGCGGTCACATCCATATGTACAGCTATATATGCTGCTTAAGTACAAAATAAGAGTCTCTACATCCCCCAATACTTGCTCCTTGCTAGGGCCCTGATGTAGAAGGTTGACAAGCCACTTTTTTACATGTTGGGTCAATGATAGGGGTCATGTCCTTTTTTAGGGTATGTTGGGATCAATTCCCTTAACAGAATAAGGGATAGAAAATATGTGGATGACAGCCAATCTACAGGTCAATAATTTTGGGGATAATGGGCAGTTCATTTGTATTGGCTATAAAAATAGATACTGGTCAAAGATCTTGAAATGAGCTCCAGACTGGAGAATAGATTAATCAACAACACCAAAATGGTCTGGCGGGTGAGAAATAGAAAATTCAAATGGTGGACCAACAGGAAGGGCACGCCAGACACCCTAATGCAGGCATAGCCTTGATTGGATAAGGATGTAAAGAGGTCGAGCTCGGTTGATCTTTAATCTGTTTTTGGGCTTGGATTCAACAGGAGTCTTCTTCAACCAACACAATCAAAAAGAAGACAAGAAGAAGAAGAAAGATACACGTGTAAGATTGGATATGACCAATCCAATCAAGACTTTAGAGGCTAAATTTATGGGAGGCTCATGGGTCATGTTTGGCAACCAAATCATCGGGCAAAATATTTATACTTTCTACAAAGTCATAAAATAATGAGGAATTTACGGGTAAAATCCCTTTAGGACGGCATACGTCCCAGCAGGACCCGATTCAATTTCCGATACGGAAGGGATCCTCGTATGGGCTTTTTTTCATTTTTTATCGTTTTGCGATATGGTCGATATTGACCATTTATAATTGTCGATATCGACCATTATGCGAGTATCCACTTATATCTCGGCCTGATTCCACTTTTTGCATTTCTCCATTTGGGTCGTCTTCAACACTGCTCTGAAGTTTTTTTCTTCTAGAAACCACCATAAATCGCCATCTCCATGATGGTTGAATTCCATTACGACAAAGGTACACACATTATCTACCACCTTAAAGTGCTTTATGTACCCTAAAATACCATCACCTAGATTCTTGTCCAATATGTAATTGTTGGAAACCCTATAAACCGTGGGAAATCTTCTTTCTATGCCCTAGGCAACTGTGGTTTGTGGGGTTTGAAGGGTTTGTTTTGTTATTGTGGTAGCGTCCATTGCAATTAGAAATAATGTATTATGAATAAATCCAGCAGTGGGAGAATTGTTTCGTCATGAATTAGTTTCTTTTGGAGAATGGGTGGAATAATGTATGAGGAATAGCCACTGGCACTCAATAGCATGGTTTGAAAGCATTGTTCCAAGCTTTATAATAAATAGACTATTGATCAAAATGCCTTTTATTTCTTTTGATAAAACTATTGTTGTAAATGTTTAGCTAGTCGTAAACGTTTGTGAACAGCTGCTTAATCTTTTTATTTGGCATGGTGTGCGGAGTTTTTATCAATGAATGTGAAGAAATTTTCTCTACTCTCAGAGACATACAAATGATATTAATATAGATCTGTATTAACTGACATTTGTACATAATTTTCATCGATATTTTTATTAATTTCATCTGATATAATGACAGCATGTCAGATAGAGAGGTGTTGTTCATCTTCCACTATGGCGGTGACTTTGAATTCGATATAAGTCGTCCTGTGTACAATGGAAGAAAACAGAAAATGAGATTTTTACCTACAAATATAACATATGAATCTCTTGTTAAAGAAGCAATTAAAGCATCTAATTGAGACTTATCCATCCAGAATTTAAGCATGCAATACCTATATCACAACGGACGGGCATACTCCCTGGCCAGCATTGATGATGCTAATGATGTTAGGAGTATGTTCAAAGCATCGGGTGATGAATCGAATGGGATATATTTATATGTCTTCAATGGTCGGAAGAAGGAACAATGCATAGGAGGAGATGATTGGAGGTACACTTGTTTGCATAAGTGGATTTTACAACACCAATTACTATATTTTTCTTCCTACTTGCTTATTTATGCAACGATTCAATGTAGGTTTCAAAGGAGCTCTGTTTGTCGTTCTTGTCCGGACAAAACAAGGAACTCAATAGGAACTTCAAACGAAAAACAAGTTTTTGATTCAACTAGCTGTGGATACGTACCCACCATCAACATCCGCGAAGACAAAGATATGTTTTTTCCTTCTGTGCAGGTCGATTGCAATCCAAGTCAGACGGTCGGACAAGACACTGTCTATGATAATTTAGTATTGGGACAGACCGTGGTGGTGATATCCATTTTGATGGGGCTCCCTCCATAAGCCAAATCCATTCGATTCCATTGGCGAATGGCGAAAGTAAAGTTGAATGAGCCAATCTAATCAATGAGGCATTTCGTTGTAATGAAACTCCGGCTGAAGTTGCAGGAGCCAATCGAAGTAATGAGGCATTTCGTTGTAATGAAACTCCAGCTGTCGATCTTGAGGATAAAATGGAGCCCGAGGACATAAACACAGATGTTAGAAACAACTCGACACGAGAAATGTGGATCGGCTGTGAGTTCCAAGATCAAAAAACGTTTCGGAAAAATTTGGCTAAGTTAGCAATTTATGGTAACTTCACCCTTAAACCCTTGAAGACCAACACGACCAAAGTAACTGCACGCTCAGAGATTAGGAATGTCCATGGCGTATTCACGCTTCAATAGTTGAATCAGGCCCAAATTTTAAAGTAAGGACGTACAATCCTAACCATAAATGCTCAAAACCAATGATGGGCATGGCACATCGATAAGCATCTTTGGCACTTATTACAGAGTTCATCATGGATAGAGTCGGACAGAATGTCAATTTGAAACCGAAGGAGATCATGAATGACTATCAAATGGAGTTTGGGGTGACCATTAGCTACATGAAGGCTTATATAGCAAGGGAGATGGCACTGAATATGGTTCGCAGATCGTATGAAGACTTTTTCCAGTAGCTACCTCTGTACTATAAAGAACTTCATTTGAGCAACCCTGGCACTGTAACAAACATAAACACCACAACAGATGACCGTTTCAGAATATTTTTTTGGGCATTCGGACCTTGTTTAAGGACTTTCACGTCTTCGTTGAGACCGGTGATTGCTGTTGACTGTTTACATCTCCGAGGTAAATATCCAGGTGTATTACTTGTAGCAGTAACACATGATGCCAATCAAAAGCTGCTTCCAATAGCATTCGTCTTTGCAGAAGCCGAGCGCCATGACAGCTGGGAGTGGTTCCTTGCTAATTTGTTCATTTCGCTGGGGGAGCCGGCCAACTTGACTATTGTTTCAGACCTTCAGAAGGGCCTCATTCCAACGTTGAGGAACACCAGGCCATCTGCATTTCATTGTTATTGCTGTCTTCACATTGCTGAAAATATCAAGACTGCTTTTAGTGATGGCGCAATCGTAAATAAATTTTGGGGCAGCAAAGTTGTATAAGCCTTATGAGTACGATGCTTACATGACGGATATACGTGCAGTAAGCCAAGAGGGGTTCAACTACATTGAGGCAGTTGGGAGGCAACATTGGGCGAATGCATATGTAGAAGACCGTCGATATGACATGCTTACTAGCAATGCGGCCAAGTGTACTAACAGCCTCTTAAGAGACACAAGAGTCCTGGTTATCACAAAGCAGTTATAGGAAATACATGCCAAGTTAATGGAGTTCTATCATAAACGACACCTCCTTTCAGAAAGCATAACAACTCGTCTAACTCTGTATGCGGAGAAACTACTAAGTAAAGAAATGGATGATGCTCGCCGAGTGCACGTTCAAATAGCTGGGCTCGTTGAATTTCAGGTTCAATTTGTGGAGTACGTGGATGTTGTTGACCTCGAACGGAAAACCTGCACATGTCGGAAATGGCAGCTCTTAGGCATCCCGCGTTGTCACGCATTGGCTTCAATGAAGGTCATAAATTATGATCCGTACGCATTTTGCGAGCATTGGTATTATTCAAGCACTTACCGTACATCGTACAGTGAAGTCTTACATGCTAATCGTGACATTAAACAATGAGAGCACATATGTGATGTTAGGGTTCTTCCACCGAGAGCCACTAAACAGCCCGGACGTTCAAAAAAGAACAGGATCCGTACTGAAGATCGTAGTCGCCAGAGAATGGTCGTTACTTGTTCAAATTGCAAAGGAAGAGGGCATAACCGTGGAGGGTGTCGCAATCCTCCAGTAATAAGTTGATGGAAAGTTTGTGGAAGTTTTTTTGTAGTATTTTTTGAGTGGTCTCATTTGATGCATATAGTCTCGTTGTAAGTAATAACAGTTGTGCATGATTAGTTGTGCAGGAATAGTTGATCTCATTTTTTGTAGTATTTTTTGGGTGGTCTTATTTTTTGGGTGGTCTCATTTGTCTATATATTTGGAGCATGTTATTGCATGACAGTAGTTGTGTTCCATTATAATTAGAAACATAATTGAGTAAGAAAAGTTGCGCATGAATTTTTTTTGAAAGCTTTAGATGATGCATATAGTCCTATTGTAGGCCCATATCTCTATGTGTATATTTTGTATGGTCGTCCTGTTATGTAAGTAGATATTGGAAATATAGCAAGGGTATTTGTCCCTTTGTGTTTTGATTTGGGCTTACTTCAGTGGCACTGAAATGGTGGTTTTTATAGCTCTTGGTTATGTTATTAAGAATTTATATAAAGTTTTAATGTAAAGAGATTGGTGGTTGGTAAAACCTACGGTATTCTGATTCTAGAATATGTTACCGATATTTACAACATAACTGAAACTCTGAGTTTCAATTATAATGACAGTAATTGTCGATATCGACAACTTTTGCTGCCGATATCGACAAAATAACTGAAACTCTGAATTTCAGTAACATGACAGTAATTGTCGATTTCAACAACTTTTGCTGCCGATATCTACAACATAATTGAAACACTGAATTTCAATAATATGACAGTAATTGTCGATATCGACAACTTTTGTTGTCGATCGACCACATAATTGAAATACTGAATTTCATTATCCTGACATTAGTTATCGATATCGACTACTTTAATTGTCGATATCAACCATTTGTTTTACAAACAAAAAAAATAGCAGACAGACAATTTCAGTGATCCATTTGGAAAAACAAATCCTGTAAGATACCTGTAAGCTGGTAAGCCCAGTTCACATAATAACATGAAAATCTATAGAGAATACATATAATATGGAGACAGTTTTAAACAAAATCTCTCCACTATCAACAAAAGAACTCGATTTACAGAACGAAACCATTCATAGAAAGAACTCCCCTATCATCAAAATAACATCAAACTAAACCATTCACAGAACTCCATTCTTGATCAAAAGTAAAAATCATGTACATGAAAAAATGTACACTGGTCTAACTGTTTACACAAAAATATGTTTGTTTGGACATGTTTACCCATCACTGGTCTATCCATCACTCAGCTGGTTCATCTTGATTAGGAGTCTATCGTCAATTCAGTCAAGCCCAGCCTGTTTGCATTCAATTGCCAACTCCTCTTGAAGATTTCTACAACGATTTTGCTTCAAAAGTATGGGATATGAGACTGATTGAATTTAAAGGGCAATCGGTGCACACAGTGAGCACCGAAGTCCATTACAAATACTCCACAATCATTGCTATTTTCCTGGCGAGGGATGTCCGTCCTCTCTAGCTATGACCACAAAAATGGGTCGTTCCAACCGAAGTGATTGTATTTCTCATTCAACCATCCCGCCTGGCATTTTACAAACAACAAATGAGCATTAGAATATGTAGATCCATGAAAGTAAACGCGAATGTTCACTATATTGCGCTTCCGAAAGAGACAAATAAAAACATAATAGTGACATAATAGTTGACAATAACATACAAATTTTTCAGCATGTTTCGTTGACCGACGATCTTTATCCAAGCTATTGTAGAACTCCCACCTCTTCTCATCAACCTACCCGACCAGTAGGGTGAAATGAGACCTGTGGTAGACGATGAAGACTAGCGTGCATGCTTCCTTCGCATCCCACACCCTATGCCCTTGTTTCTCGAATACGGCTTCCACCACGGAATCACTCCCATTGCGCCACCAACTCTGCATGCATTATTAACAAATTTCACTTCATTCAACTCCTCTTAGAAGCTGTACAACACTACTTGCACAAATCAGTGGCATCATTACTTACACAAACACTTGGGTCGGTAATGAAACAGTTGTCACACCCTTCCCGTAAGATTTCGAAGTAAAAGTATATGCTGTTCGTGTCCATCCATGTTCCCTCTTCAAGGATCTTCGCTAGATCATCCGCCTTTACTAACATACAAATCTGCTCCAGCTCATCTTTCCTAAGGTAGTAGAGGAGATATTGATTAAACAGAACATGTAAAATTGTTGATTTCTATATGTACAAAGACATTTATAACATGTGGAAGCCATTTCATACCTGGTGGCATGATATTCTTTGAAGCCTTTGAGAAAGAACTTGTCACCACCGGACAGCACGTAGTCATCTTGAACAAGTGAATGAGCGTAGTCGTCAAACTTCACCGGTATCTTGCGTATCCGCGGTAGCCGTTTTATCCTCCACACTAGTGACACAAGTGTGGCCATAGAGGCTAAGACCACTTGGGCGGATGAACTACAGACCGGCAATGGCGAGGCGAACAATGTCCTGCTTAAGGGTGGGGTATAAACAGGTTCTTCAAATGGTGGGAGCCCGAATCCAAGTGTAGATTCTTGAACAGGCGAGGCACTGGGTCCTTGAACAGATTCTTGATGCAGTTCTTGAACTTCGACCGGTGTGTGTGGCCTGCTACCGGAACCTTCTATCATCAATAGCGAAGTTTCATCGAAAACCGCCAATTTTCTTTTTGACGTTTGCTTTTTGGTTTTGCCCGGGCTTTTGGATGCGGGCCTCTTCTTATGTGTGAATGTGATTGTAATCTTCTTCTTCCTCACATCTTCATCGGACTGTGAGTTGCTACAACCATCGAATGAGAATTCCTCCCAATTTGTCCCAAAACCGGACCTAAACTTATCCAATTTCTTCCCAATTGACAGGGCCAGCTTCTCTAGAGGAGTGTTCCTGTGAGCAGCCCGTTTGAGCAAGCGCTCTATCCGGTCGACCAAATCTTGAGCCTGAAAAGAAAGATAGAAATGCAACCTATTACAATTTGCATAGTAGGTGGTTTGAACTATTGCTTTAATAACAGACAAGCAAAAGTGAAATGAAAAATCACTTAAATTATAAAACATAATTAGCTATACATGTTTCTGTGGGATGGTGGGTTCATCTTGTTTACCGGATCCCTCCGCCTGGACACCCTCTTGCTCAGCCACAATGGGCTGCTCCGGTTTCTCTCCCCTACCAATAAACATGACTGTGTTTTCACTATACCATTCCATATACTCACCTGGTTGCTAGGTTCCAATACATTCCTCACCATGTAGTCCAAGCTGGGCTCTTGCAGCCCACGACACTTTAATCTCTTCATCAATCATTTTTTCATAATCAACCACAATAAAGTAGGTCCTTTCATGTCTCGGAAATGGCATTGTGAATGGTGGTGGGACTAATTGCTTTAGTCCAAACTGTTTCATAACCTGCCAAGTATTATGACGCTCGACGATCCAATAGAAGACAAGGACGGTAGACGAGCTGATGAGACTGCGATCAACTTTTGAAAGCTTCGAGTGAAACTTCTTGCCGTACCGCTTATAAGGTTGCCAAATGAACTGCAATTGAGGTAAGCAAGGGCTCATCAAGCATTGGATTACCTAGTATATTAACTTCGAAAGCAAGGGTGTCAAAAACATGAGTTTCGATGATTATCCCATCAGGTTTCAGATTGTTTAACTGCATTCTGACTTCCTTCACCTTATATTTGGGTGAGGTTTCAGGCAATCTCCTTCGCCACGTCCTAAAGAGTGGGAACTGAATGTCGCTCTTCCAATTATCTTTTGGCTTAGGACACTTTCCGATAAACATCCGAGTGTAGGCCCATATTTGCACCACAGCATACAGGAAAACGAGTTATGTACAATATAATTAATAAGGAAAATTTTATTATTAATGAAAACAATCACCTGTAATAGTTGTAGAGGACCGGTTGGTGTCCTCAGTTGGTGACCCTCAATCTCTCCACTTTTTTCCTCCTTCTCACCTCCATCACTTATCTTTTCCGCATTCCAAAGTGAGGCATTGGTCAACATCCTATAGAGATTGGCAAGACAAGCCGGTGCCCATGCGTAACGTTTGAACTCTTTAAAAAGCTCGAGTAGGTAAGCGCGTCCACGGGCACCGGAAGTCTGCATAACAATTTGACCGCAGACGAAGAAGAATAAATAGGCCCGTGTTGCACGGATCTCTTCGTCTTTGTAATTTCCGTCCTCCTTTTTTTTTGTCCAGTTCCTCAGCCTTGAAGTTGTCTTCAAGCCACTTAAACTTCACTGTTAAGCCAACGTAGTCGAACTTCTTCCATGGGGTAAGCCCAAGGACCTCCTCACACACTGGCACTACAAATTTCCCCGGGAAAGTACGTCCAACAACTATGGCCCATCTATTGGAAGGCCGTATATGTATGCAACGTTTTCTAGCAAGACAGTAGCTTCGCCCGATGGAAAGTGGAATGAGTTTGTCTCCGGCCGCCACCTCTCCACTTGAGCGGTGATAAGCGCATGATCTATGACCATGCGATCTATGTCTGCAAGATAGTGAAGGCCCGTCCGCCTCACGTAGTCCTTCTGCTGCTTTGTAGGTGACCATGTATCATTGTCCGGATTTGTAGGTATGCACCTCAGCCTCCTGAACTCCTAGTGTGTACAATAATCGGATCAGGTTGTTAGCATGTAGATGATGTAACAAAATAACAAAGTATATTGACGCTATGAATTAAGTTGTGGGGATATACATATCCGCGGCGGATTCCTTCGGATACATGAAAGCGTTGGTTGTATAGGAGAGTATTCGGAGCTTCGGGTGCTTGTTCACCATTCGTCTGCACATACAAAAGCAATTAGGGAACATGAGTATACACATTGGAAAGTAAATGTGTTGTGAACAAGTTACATATAGACTTGAGGTAAAAATTATATGTATTCCAATGTGTTGTACACAAGTTACAATAAAATTCTATACAGGTAAATAATGCAATGGATGGTGGATTCATTGGAGATGGCGATGCTTTGCTGACCTTGAATCTTGGAGCTATTCCAGTAAATCATGAGTTTGTACATCAGCTGTTTTAATGGAAGCTTACATATATTATGGGGAGCATTACCATTACTTTGATGATGCTCTCTCTCTCTCTCTCTCATTAAAATATTTGACAAGTAAACTTTATTCACTGCGTTACTCTGTTAAACATTTTGAAGAAAAAAAATATACTTATATGTAATTAGAATTTTACTTTAGTTTCATGTGAAAATCAGTTTGGAAGTGGTAATGAGCAAATTGTGGTGACATTTCTTTCCACTGATAATAGTTCCAAACTAGGCCCAGTACTCGAATTACACTTCTTTCCCCAACTTGAAATTAGTATAATTGCATATTGAAGCTTTCTGGATATGAATGCTAAGGTAGTTACAATCCTGCCATTTCAACTTCTCATTTCTATTTTCTTAGGGCTGGCAACAGAGTTCTGTTACTACTATATTTTTTTTACAGACCAATCCCATTTATTTGAGAGTGATTCACATGCCAAGTTTATTAACTCATATTAGCTTGTGGATTATGTATATGAAACTCTTAAGTAAGTCTCAGTGGTCGGATTATCTGTTGTGTATAAGCTTGCAACTAGGATGCATATGAGTTAATTTGTGGTACTTTTGGAGACAGGGCCTAGTTTGGATGCATGCAGTCCCACCTTGGGTACCATAAAAGTGTTATTAAATTACGAGGTAGTTTTACGTTTGGTTGCTCCATGTGTAATATATAATCATGGCCGGAGGTTTTGAGGAATCCTCATTGAGGGGATGTCATGGACACTAGTAATCCATGCATCCAAATGAGAAACTTCAGTACAAAGACATTTTTAACAGAATCTGTAACTATAGCAAAACATCTGCCTTCAATGGCTGGCAGAGGGAATGAAATTCTTCTCATCCATGCAGTTCGAATAAGAGAAACTGAGCTTAATAATGGGACTAGTACGGCAAACTTATGAAAAGGCAGAAGAATGTCTAGCTGTTTTTATAACATCTGGTTATCATGTCCTAGTAGCTCTAAGGACACATGCACCTTTTTTTTTTAACATTCAACTTCATTCTTTTGTCATCTCCATGTAATGCCTTTTTTTACGTTAAAAGAGTTGCTTTTTTCTCGTATGGTAACATGACTTAGAACCCACACCTTCAAGATTGCAACAATGAGCACCTTTCACTATGTCATGGGCATGTCTAATTGAGTTTCTTTTCAATAGTTGAGAAGGAAATAAACTATGAGCCTAGTCTTTCTCAAACATATATGTTGTCATTCTTAGAAAGCTCTTAGTCAATGCCTTTGATCTCGCATTTTGTTGTTGTGTTATTTCAGCTTATCTCCAATGAAAGCACTAAAGAAGTGCTTGGTGCCACCGATGGCCTTACAGAAGAGGAAGTTGATGAGGTGTTACAATGGTTTCTAAAGGACTTCAAGGATGATTTGTTGGAACAAAATGGCTGGCCTACTTTTATGTCTGCATATGTACTCTCCAAAGCTGCTCTAAATGCCTTTACAAGGATTCTAGCCAAGAAATTTCCCATCTTCCGCATTAACTGTGTCCATCCTGGCTTTGTAAAAACGGACATCAACTTCAATCATGGGGTATTGACTATAGAAGAAGGTGCTAAAGGTCCTATGATGCTAGCATTGCTACCTGCTCATGGCCCAACAGATGGAAATTTCAACCTATTTATGGAAGTAGACTTGATGATAACAAGAGAATAAAAAGACCTAAACTTTTCATTTGCGGATGCTCTACATTGTAAATTTATTGTTCGTTTTCTTTTTCTTTTTTTTCCCTATGGCATGTGTGTGAAACTAAGATGCCAATGCCACTCAGCCATGAGTGTGTTGGTTGCTGTTCTTGGTTGTTTCTTTGATTGTTTACTCTATGTAATGGGTATATTCTTGGTTGTAAATTGTAAGATTTATATACCTGGTTTTGTTTGTCGGTGGGGTTTGTAATTTCCATCCATTGATACAAACGTTTTGGTATTGGTGATATAATTTGAAGCAAGATGATAAATCTTGATTCAAAGTTAATTTGTGAGAAGGAGATAGACAACAGAGAATACACGAGAAATAGGGAAGAGGGAGTTTTTTCTAAGGACTGATAGAACGCATGGAAACACTTGGAAAAAATCACTGCCAATATCAAGCAATGGAAACAAAATAAAATTTCAAAAGAATGAGTCAAAAAGATCAGCCATTTTCATGTAAGAAGAAAATGAGCAGGGGTCCGTTTGCATAGATGAGGAGAAGAAGAACAGCTCAGAGCACGTCTCCCGTTTGGGTAGATGAGGAAAAGAAGAACAATGCAGAGGACGTCCCAGAGCCATCAAAACAAAGCCTATGAAAATCTCGGTTACCATTCAAAATCTAGGGCACAAAATAGGAAAGAAAAACGTAAAGGAAAAACACACCTCCATGTGAACCCTTTCGAAAATTGGCGCCAAGCTTCCTGGGACCACTAGAATAGGGAGGTGTCGACCGTGTGGAGAAGAAAGGGAAAGGGGAAAAGTGGGTGGAAAGGGGTTGTCGATAGAAATGAGAAAATGACCCTCTGTGCGAAAGATAAATTCATTGATTGGTTGTGGTTGATATCGACAATGCCACTAGATGACAAAAAAATTACAAAATCACTCCCTCGTGGCCATATCTGTGTTCGTTGTCAATGTGGGGCCTGTAGAGTGGTATAAGGTCCTACGGGGATGTGCATGGTAAATTCCTCTAAAATAATTTATGTCTAGCAATTGTAAATTCCTAATGACTTGGACCAATGAAAATCCCTTTTTTTTTTTTTTTACAATTTCAGGTCTGACCTTCTTGTGTAAGATTTGGAAATCCTTACTTCTGCAGATTTATGCATCCGAGCCAAAATTTCTGCACTATATGTATTGATACGCTTTGATATTGATTTGAAATTCTCAACTATATAAATCCTAAGCGAAGAATCCCTATTCCAAGGTAGTGGGCCGCAAGGAGTCCTCAAACCTATAGATTCCTCAAGTATTACCAAACGTATTCTTAAGGTGCACGATTGTGTACGCACATGAAAAACTACTTTCGCAGAGCAAAAGGAAAAATTCAAACACCCCATGGGAAAAGCTCTTCGGTGTAATTGCAAAAAATTTAGCTTATTCTTACACATTTCCTCATGAAAAAGCAGTCGCAACAAATGTAGATTTTACTATAGCGTGGAAAGGTGTTTCCCTAATCCCTTTTTTTCTTTTCTTAAAAAACCGGCCGCACAAACATACCCTAAATATATGTTTCCAAACTCATCTCAAATGTATCTCAATCAAACCCAACCCGCATTGTTATGGGTTATGGTTAGGTCAAATTTAAAGCTAAAATTTCTAAAATATATAAAAACGCAGGAATGAGTGTCGTAGAGATCAAATATACCACCTTCCCTTTGATATGCCTTAATGCCCAACACTACCTTCACCATGTGAGCTTTGTTTATAGCTTTAGTATTACGTATTTATGTGTGTGTAGAGCAGTGCGGACCCAAGATTTTCATTTGAGTGGGGCAGATGATGGTCACTAGAGAAAGTCTATTATTGTTGTTGTTGTTGTTGTTATTTTGTGGGGTTAGTATAAAGTACTTGCACATTGGCCTATTTTGTAAAGGAATTCTACTCCCAACAAGAGATTAGAATGTCCCCAAAATGCCCATTTTGTAAAGTACTCAGACCTTGGCCTATTGCATAGTGCAATATGTGCATTATTACACGGCCTACCCATTTCCATCTTTACTTTGGTTCATTTCTATCACTCAAAGTTTTTAGCATCTTTTCCCCACTTTCTTTCAGAATCTTAACCATCTGTGTCAGTTTTTTATTAGAATTAAAATTACACGAGATGAGATAATATCAGTTTCACTCATCTTAGATCAGTGGTGAGCAGCTCTCTCTTCAAAAAAAAAAAAAACAACAAGAGGTTACTGTCGATGGTTAAAAGGAAATCTTGTGGGTGTGTAAGTATTCACCTATATAAATAATAAAAAAAATAAAAAATGAAAAATACTAAAAATGAAATTGGACTTTTGAAAAAATGATATATGATTAAAAAATATTAGAAAAAGAGTTTGGGGTTATTGATCAAAGATGAGATTGTTCGATATAGATAAGGGTCAGGGCTCCATCCAAATAATCAAAATTGAGTTGAAAACCTTCCCTATACTATAAAATAATAATTTATAAACATGAAAGGGCCCGTCTAATAAAGAGTCACAGTAGGACTCCTATAAAAACCATCAATGTTAAAACATTGTGGCTGGTCCCATATTTAAAAAATTCCTAAAAATAACAAAATCACTAATTATCATCTGGATGAATTTTTCTTCTTACTTGGACCAGGTGTTCCTCAAGAAGTAGAGTTGAAATTTTTGGAATTCAAACTCTTCAAAAGCCCATCCGTTCTCTACTCTCACCCATCCAATTGCTTCTCCACCCTACTACAACGGCCTCTCCATACCCATGTTTCAAAGTCTTTCTCTTTCTTTTCTTTTGATTTTGTGTGGCCAGTCTTTCTCATTTCCTAAACATGGTAATGCTATTGTCAACAGTTTCTCAATATAAATAGGTCATTACTATGGTCTATGCAAATACTCATCAATCTCATCTATTGAGAGAGAGAACCATTGCATTGCTTTGTTGAAGCTCACTGCATTGCCGTAGAAAGGTTTATAAGGTTTGGAAATGTCTAAGCTGAAGGTCCAAGGGGATGAGCGGCTGGTTTGTCCCAAGCCTCGCAGAGCTGGAGTCCGAGTTCCTGACTTTCTCGAGCCCCTTGCTTGTACGCATAGGTAAAATTATCATCGTAACTTTATCCCATCATCTAAGTTAAATTTTGTTAGATTTGCCTTTCCGTTCAATCCTATTTAAAGTCATATCTTAAATTATTTAACAATCTACAAGTGCATTGTTTCACTTTCTAATGACATCGTTATAATACCAAAGAGTTTTCAATTATCAGCAATATTTGCAACACTAATTCCAATCAGTGTATGGCCCAACACACTCATGTAACTTGATAACTCTCTGAATTATTATGTTTCTTTTTCTAAGGGTCTAACCTCTTTTTTTTTCATGTCTGCTACTGATGATGCTGTCATTTGCTAATCTTATAACCAGCCATTCACAGGAAGGGAGCAGGGAAATCATTGACATGCTCTCTAGCAAGGTCTGTGTTGGATATGTTAACCATTTGACATGGGACTTTCTTTCCCTCAACTTGGTAATACAAGTCAGGAATTATGTGTTAATTTTTTAAAAGAATGTTCATTTCGGCTCTAGGGGATGTTTATTATCCAAAAATGTGTGCTGGCTAACGGTGACAAAACCTGACCCAACCTACATCCTATATAGGTTGGTCACGGTTCATAGCAGTAAAACGGATCAGGTTAGAGTTGACCAACATAACCCATTTAAATGAGGTGGCTGGCCAGCATATCCAAATCAATTTAAACAATATGATGGTTAATATATTTTATATTTTGGCCTTTTGGTGGCTTGCAACAAAACCCAAATATATATAACCTTTAACACTCGAAATGCACTGGGCTTGGGCCCAACATCTACAGTTGTGTACAGTTGTAGAGGGTTAGTTTGTGTTAAATGGGGTGAACTATGTTGGATGTGGGTTATGCGGGTTAGGTCATGTTCACACACAAAGGGTGTAGGTCGGTCTGTCGGACCCATTCTAAAAAAAAGGGTTGACTACGGGTTGACCTTCAACCTCTAGAGTCTAGACCATGCGAGTCAACCCGAACCATTGTGACCGGACCCAACCTATTTGGCACCCAGTGCCCAGTGTTTGGAAATGAGCATTTTAGGAAATAAATAGCAGATCCAACATTCACAAAAAGACAAGTTTTCAGATCACACCCTCTATCCTAGTTTGGTGATTGCCCAACTTTCATTTGGATCAGAGTGATATTCATCATTTAAAATTACACATGAGGAGCCTGGTGAACTCGCGAAAAAAATGGTTGGTTTCTCTGTCTAGTCCATTCTAATGGTGAATATCTTGGCAGTTGAAGCTAGGATGGTTATATTGGTAGGTTTAGATGAATTGATGAAAAGAAGAAGACATGGACTATAATTAAACATAAAAAGAAAAGAAAAGTAAAAGCAAGTGAAGTGGTTCATTTGAAGATCAATAATGCCATTGTAACTTCATTGGAGGGGCATCATGCTAAGCAGTTATTGTCTCATTCTTTGCATTAGTGTTCAAGCAAGAAATTTTTTGGTAAATGTTGCAGGGGGGAGGTGGACAAGAGTCAATAAGCTTCAGTTGTTCTCCTTCTTGTTATTGTGGATCTCCTCCAACGAGAGCAAACAATCCATTGGTCCATGATGTTCAATTCATTCATCAAATGGAGCTTCTCTCACCATTTGCAAGGACCAATCTATCTGACAGACTAAGCATGGGATCAACCTCCCCTGCTTGATTGAGGCACATAAGAGACAAACTCTGGATGGCCAATGGGTAAGAACATCTAAGAGTGATTGGTGGAAGGTTCGTGCAATCCATGTCAAAGATGATGTTTTTGGTCTAATGCAGAGAATCAATAATTTTGCAGATTGCATCAAGTTGTAATTAGAAATTTAGATTGCTCCCTGGTGATTGTAACACAAAGATTATTGTTCCACTTCATTCTTTCTGTTGGTGCCACTTCATTCTTTCTATTCTTGCTCCATTTGTTGAGTTTTGGCTATGTCGATAGAATAGGAACAACTAAACACCATTACTAGTTCATGTGTTGTATGTGACGAAGATCTTTTCACAATGAATTTGTGCTTGGAAACAAGGACGCTCATATAGAGTCCACTTTCTTCGATGCTCGGACTCATAAGAAATCCATGAGACTCTTAAATGGGGCCTACTTAAGAAAAATATAAATCACTCTTAATAATACCCTCATCTTGTATCGGCCTTTCCCGAGTTTCACTCGAATAGGAGTAGGGTGTATTGTGATATAAGTCACAAGTTAAACACAGGTGAAAATTTTTTTGTGAAAATTTCAAGTGTTATATTACTTCTTTTATTGGAGTAAAAGTTCGTGATGATTCAAATAAAAAAAAAGGTTATTTATTTTGAGCGGTTATAAATATATAGATGTATGTATTTTAGTGGGAATCATGAGCATTAAGAACTTCTTGGAGCTCTCCACTTATAAAGTACAGAGTCTGAACATTTACTTGTTCGGCATTTAAAATTAGACAGATGCTGCAATAAGGAGGCCGAAGTCCACACTTAACCTTGTTTTCTGAAGCTCAATGAACTAGCATGGCCCATTGCATGATTCTTATGTATGGCCCATTGTCTCAAACAACAATCATGGATCAAATTATGGCCATTTTTACCATTTGCTGCTTTTATAGGTACAGCCATTCGACTCAGGTTGAAAAATTCAGTACCAATAGCAAGTTTTTATATTACCAAAAAGGATGTCAAGGGTACCCAAGTACGCGAGGAACCGATATAGCCAACCCCAAAAATGCATGTGTAACTTGGTTTTTTACCTAACCCCAAGGGGTTAGCCGAGTGGTTAGGACTACGGTTTCTCCATCTTCGGGGCTAAAGGTCTTGATATCAACCCCTTATTCCCCCTTCTTTAGGAATCGAATGTTGAGTCTACTTGTGCTGTCACTTGGAGGCCATAAAAGGTTTTCCCCAGCTTTTCTCTGGCTCGGAGGGATTAGTTCAGCCCAAAAGGTTTGGAACCCTATAATAGCAAAAAAATTATAATAAAAAAATAAAGGTCAATTTAAAGATCAGCCATGTGAGATCATCGTGGCCATTGATTTAATAGCCTTAACATTTGGTAGTCTTTTAAGTATAGATTTCGATGGAAAAATGTTTAATGATAATGAAATTGGGCCTTCTATCCAATCATGGGGATGAGGGTGAAAGGACATATGCACTTATCAAAGATGGGTCTAAGTGGGACACTGCAAAATTTGGAGTCTGAAGGAGAACATCTGTCAAGAGATGATCTTCTTTTTTTTTTTTTTTTTTTTTTTATAAAGAAAATGTAATATAAAATAAATTTAATTTAAAATAATAAAAAATATTTAGGAATTCTTATCAAACAAATTACGTTTAAACTTTGATTCTACAAATTATAGAAAAAACCAAAATCAGAGCCCCTCGTGATGGGTTGGATGAAAAGGGCTTTGTCCTATTTCTCAAAGGGATTGAGTTTTTAGGATGTATTTAGCTGTTCCTGTGCCCGTGCCCTGTGTTCACACTCACAAAAGGTGGCTCAATATTTTAAGAACGTCAACAAATCCTCTTACTATCGACTACTCTATCGATGCTTCTGTGTTTTTCTTTATATTCATTAGAATCGAAGTTTAATCTATATATAAATAATGATAAATTTTATTTCTAATTGTTACCCTTTTTATTTGTAACTAAAATATTATAAAACTATTATTTGAAATAAGTATCAAAATATAGGACAAATATGATTGATATTTATGACTATTGTATAATAATAGAATATGACTGGAGCGATTGTGCTTGATGATAGAGCAAGGTCACTGAGTATGTAAAGCCTTTTAGCTCCCCACCCACCTCCTCCTTTTACCTCTCCATTCTTCTCCTACGATTGGTATTCGAGAACAGAAAAAAAAAAAAATACCTTTATTACATATATATGAGAAATATTTATATTTGTGTGTGTATTTATGTATATCATTTTTTTTACAGGCAAAGAGTGATGCTATCAGCCTGAAGATCCAAAATTTGATCATTGAGCATACGTGCACGTTTGCGATATCAAGGTCCCAATACCACTCATCAATGAGTGTATTGGCAACATATCGTGTTTACTGTCTTTTCCGCTCCACTCCCTTTCGACGGGACCCATCTATTAAATATTCTTGAGGGGTCCATCTAAATAATAGAATTAGTGGACTTATGTTGTTCCTGGTGCCCAGATCGGGTTACGGTGAGATCAAGTTATGTTGACGTTAAGCCGTGCATAACTTGTTTGGTAATATTTTTGTTAAATTGTTCTGTCCATAACATGCTGTGTGGCACTCATTTGGTGACCGTAGGAGCTTCTCTTTTATCCAATTGTTCTAACACACACATAAAATAAAAAAAAAAATTTAAAGTATATCTTAGATATCTCATTAGCCCATTCAAAGAACACCACAACAGTGATGGTTCACATGGTTGTCCCCACCAGAAATGCAACAACAACCTTGAAACAATGAAAAACCCTACTTGAATCAACTACGCCCAACTTCAATATCTTCTCTGCCAACTACCACACTTCCTCAGTCAACCCATTGAAAACGTTCAGCCTCCACTCAAGCCCAACCGATGTCGCTTTCCCATTCCTCATCCGGGGGTAATTATGATGTGATTCATAGGGTGCCGCCGTCGACATTTTTTTCCAAAACAGTTGTGCTACATGTCCCGAATTTGATCCCAAATTTGGAACCGAACATAACACTCATGCTTTTTCTCTCTCTCTCTCTCTCTCTCTCCCCTAAAAGTCAAATGCCCTCATTGTTCACAGATGTATACCACGTGGTGATTCGGTCCCGAATTCGGGACATTTAGACTTTTTATTTCAAAAAATATCATGTTCCGCTGAGTAGTTTTATATTTTATTTTATGTCTGAGGGTGTCCCGGCTCCTTGGGCCGGACTAGTCCCTTCGAACCAGGGGCGAGTCCGATAAATCTCCTATGGCCCCAATGTGGTATCACTTGTTTCTCAAATCTTGCTCCATCGAGCCACAATTTCAGGGATCTATCCAAAGAATCCAACTTAAAATCAAGCAATAACAAGTACCAAACACGTTTTCTACTTTGGCATCCCTTGGGCACTTCAGAAAACCCCATTGGCACAATGCCAAACAGGAGTGATCAATCCCTGGTTTCTGTGGGCTCACAATGGCATGGGGTATTCAGGTCCTCGGGCATGAAACCTGGGTTCGTAAACTTGGGCTTTAATTGGGTTCAAATCTGTATCCTCTTGACAACATACATATGGATTCAACCATAAACATATGGGTCCAAACCTAGATCCAATGATACCTGAAATTAATATCAAACGCCAAGTCTGGATCCAACATTGTCCGATAAAAGAACATTTATTTAAAAATTTTTTGGCTAACAGAGGATTCCCAACCCTTTGGGCTAGACTAATCTCTCCAGCCTAAGAGGAAAGCCAGGTAAACACCCTGTAGCCCAGATGTGGTAGCACTAATGAATTCAAATTTTGATTTCAGAAGAAGGGGAACTCGGGATCGATAGCAAGACCTCTAGCTCTAGAAGAGGGAGGAACATTGGTCCTGACCACTCGGCCAACCCCTTGGAGCCCGTTTGGTATTTTACTTTTAAAATAAAGTAGAGTGAAGTGAAATAAAATATAAGTGAATTATAATGGTATTTTATTTTTAATTGTTTGGAGTGAAATATATTTTACTTTTTGCATGGGGCGATAGAGGTTTTTTTTTTTGTCTTTTAATGAATAAAGGTAGTTCTTTTTGAATTTTTTTTTTTTTTTTTAATATAGAGAGAGTTTTTAATTAAAGTGCATTTGATTTGATACTTAACTTCACCACGTAAGCCTCACCGTACATCCAAAGTAGTTGCCGGGTTTTGCCGTCGTTTTATCTGGATCAGTTGCTTCCTTCGCCTTCCCGCTTTTATAGGGTTAGGGTTTCCATCTCCTAAGAGAAAAAAAAAAACCCTCTTCCTAGGGTTTTCCTACTCCACACTGCAAGTGCTTTCTTCTTCTCTGAGTATAATTTATTCAATTCTCTCAGCTTCTCAATTTGAAACTTCGAGATCCGATGGATTTCGACGAGTACGACTACTTAGAGAAGACGGTGGAAAACCCCGAGCTGCCGAAGAAGGAATCTGCGAACGGCTACCGCGCTCGGTCGGAGGACAAAGAGCGGAGCCGGAGCTCCAGGCACCGGAGCGAGGGCGCTGATTCCGACCACCACCGGTTGAAGCGGTCGAGGTCGGAGGACGGGAAGTCGCGCGACCGCGATCACGACCGGCACCGAGATCGGGATAGGGACCGGCATCGGAGCAGCAGAGAACGTAGGGATAGGGATGAGGATTGTGAGGAGAGGAATGGAAAGGAGAAGGACCGGGAGAGAGACCGGCACTCCGACCGCGAAAGGAGCAGGGATCAGGACAGGGACAGAGAGAGGGAGTGGTCTCGGTCTCGGAGAAGCAGGAGCCGATCCGAGAGGCACCGGAGCCATGACAGAGATGCGGAGCGCGAGAGGGATAGAGAGAAGAGCAGAGATAGGGAGTATAGAGAAAGAGAGAGGGAGAGGGAGTTAAGAGACAGAGAACGAGATCGCGATGGAAGGTATACATGTTCTTTTTCTACACAAACCTGACTGTTGTTGTGTTTTGATAGTCTGATTTACAGCGAGCGAAGCGAGCTCTGCAACTGCAAATAGTTCAACTTCTGAATTCACAAGGCCTTTGTGGAATAAAATCCTATGCATGAATATGAATAGGAAAGCATTTAGAAGCTGTGCATCTTAATTTTAATTTTTGAAATGGTAAAAAGCTGTGAAATTTTTGGAAGCATTTACAATGATAGTATGGGAAATGATTGTAGGTTATTCATCTTGTGATATTGCTTATCGTAAAAAGAGCATTTCTTGGAGTGCAGACGTGAGTTCTTGAGTATTTGGAAAATCTGTTAACAGCGACCTGCACTCTGTTTCTCACCATTTCATATCATATAGTTTCAATTATTTTCACTATGGGTTGTGATGATGATGTCATTGCAGTGCTGTATGCGGGCTCATATTATGAAATTGTAAGGCTTCTACTTGTACCCTTATCCTTTGTTTAGAGACATCCTTTTGTCCATTTTTTTTTTTATGGAACATACCATACTAGTTTTAGACTTTTAGTACCTTTAAATGTTAAGCCACGGTGAAACCCCGTGATCAGGCCATGGGCCAAAAGCATACTGAAGTTCCATCAAATAAGGCCTAAGAAGACCCCGGTTGACTAAAGGGCTTATAGCCTGATTATTAATCAGGCAACTATTGAATAAGGGCGTTATGACTATCTCACATGCCCAATCAATTGCAATCTCATATTTAGGAACTTTTATTATAAGATTGTTTACTTGATTGTAATTTGTATAACTTTAGAAGAATGTGCATGCCAATATCCTTAGGAGCTATAGTGCTATATTACAATCTCTAATTGAGAGCCAAGGTGATTGACCACTCCAATTAGAATCTGTAATTTATAATTAGGAGCCATGATAGTGGGCTACCACTCCATGTAAGGTCTGTAAAGGTCCGTGACACAATTCAATGAATATTTCCCTCTTTTAAAATATTGAGTTGGTGAAATCACACTCTCTTAGCTGTGAATAAAAACTCCTTGGCATCTCTAATCACAAAGACTCCATTGGCATAGCTTTAAGATGTGTTTGAAAACTCCACATTGATCTGCCCTTTGTTGCCACAAACCATGGGATTCCAACAGTGAGCTTCTTCTGAATGTTCCATGGACTCTTGTGTTCAATTTTTTTTTCATTTCAGTCAAGTCTTTGTAGGCCTCTGCCTACTTGTAGTTTGCTGTACTTTCAGTAATTCAGTTATTTGTTTATGGGCTTTTCCTTTATGATCTCCTGTGAGCATGTCCTAACTCCTAACTATCTCATTTCTATCTTTATTGTACAACATTCAGTTCAATATAAAATACATGTTCACATTCTTGTTAAAACACCATTATTCGCTTCCTTAATCTTATAATTTATATCGATTTATATCGAATCTCAGGGGAAAAAAAATGTATCTATACAGCGAGGTAAACCCAGAACTCAACTGCAAATCTTACAATTCAACATTTACTTTATCAAATCTTATAGTTTAGGCGATTCAGCTGAGCAGGAATACCTGTAGGCACAGTAATATTAGTACCTTTTTTTTACTCCCACCTCATGTTTTAGTGTATCTATCTTTAAGAGGTTATGTAGTGATTGATGAAGTTATTTAAGAAATTGCGGGATTTTGAGGAGGTTTCAGGTCTAAATAAGTAATAGACATGTACTGGAGCATTTGATCATATGTAATTTTTTAACGTTTTTCTTCATGAATCACTTTTTACTTTTAGGAGCACATTCTAACTTATTAACATTGATGGTTGATTTATTTATTTATTTAAAGAGAACGGAAAAAACAGCAACTTCTTTATTTTTCCTAGTAGCATTGATATCTTAAACACATAGTATTTGTATAGATTACATTCGTGATATATTGATCTATCTTAATGGAGCTCTTCACATGATTGAATCATAATCTTGTGTGTCATTGTATTGATGCTTTCTATGAATAGATTATGAATAGCTACCTTTTTTTTTTTAAATTTTGTTTACAGGGAAAAATGATTTGTGATACGATTTTGATTTTCAGAACAATGCACGTCCCGTTGTCATTAAAAAAAAAAAGACCCATTCAATTGAACCAACACTTTTCACATAACTTCTAGATAATCAAATCTGTTTGATTTCTAATGATTTTTGTGAATCTTCAAGCAAGTCATTGAGTCAAATGTCTTAATGGAGAAACCAGAGCATTGGCATCTGTGGATCCTTTTCACAAGACAACAAATTGTATAGCTCAGTATACTGGTCCTGTTTGGTCATCGCTGAACTTTTCCTTTTTTTTTTCTCTCTATATTTTCTGTAGGGTTTTTATTTTATTTTTTATTTTATGTGATAGTGTAGTAGAGTTATCTCTTCTCTCCCCTGTTGAAGCCTTGCCTTGGCACTTGTCGAATTTTATAGAAAGAATAAAAATTTGGCAAGTCTGGAATTGCATGTATCAGATAAGTTTTAAATTCAGAAGTTTGTGGCAGCCTTCTAGTTGTCTTAGAGTGTGTGTTTTTAATCCCTCCCGTGTTTAATTTCAATCCTGATTTGCTTATTAGTATTTAGTAGGTAAAAATTAAAAATTATAGCCAGAGTGGTGCTTGAAGTTGAACGTTTGTCAAGTCGATATGAAAATTGGTGGGCATTGGCCATTAGCAATTTATGCAGATGAATGTTCCAAGCTTTGTGAAGTTTGTACTTGTCAACCTGCTGTCTGTTGTACATGGATACTGGTTCATCGGTTGTGTAGCATCTTGCTGTTAGAGCTTCAGTTTCATTTGTTCTCCAAATTTACGGAAAGACACATCTTTTTTAATCCTACGCTGTGAAAATCTTAAGTGCTCCCACCTCGCCTTTCTTTTTCTGGGTTGAGAGAATAAATATTGTTGACATTTGGGTTATTTGGGATTCTTTTTATTTTTTAAACAATTACTTATTACTACTCTAAATTCATTATTTTGTATATAAAGGGGATAGTGGTACCAAGGGAGGTTGGCCATTTGTTGGATAGACTTGTTTTCTTTGCAAAGTTCTGTACTCTCTCTCTCTCTCTGTCTCTCTCTCTTATTGTATTATTATTATTTTTAACGTAGACTGTTACTGTTTCTGGCACCTCTGGTCTAGTTACATATATGTTTTGCTATGTATCAATGTTGAAATTTCTGATTATTGAACATTAGATTCTGGGAAATCGCAGATATGCTAGAGAAATCTTCAGATGGTCATTCTGGCAACTGAGCCAGGCTCTGGAACTCAGGTCATGGGTCTTAAAGTTCATTCTCCTAGAATTTTTGAAATGTAATTTAGAAGCTTGCATTGCAAGATGGGTTTGGAGAAGTTGGAGGTCTATGAGGGGTGGTGATGTCATGTTGTGTTTTTGGTTATCCTCCAACTTGGAAACAGTTGTTTAATTGTATTTATTCTGTTGCAGACATGCTGGTGAGGGAGTCATGGGATTCGCTTTCTCAGAAGCACTTCAACTTCTGATTCTTGTGAGGAAATTTGATTGTTCAATTGACTGCCAGACACAGCCTTTTACTTTTGCAGGATCTTATATTATCGCTTATCATGTTTGATGGTTTCCATGAAATTAGGCCTCGATTTCTGTAGCACGTCCATCTAAGGTTTTCATAGAGTTCGGGTTTTTGCTTTTATAGGATCTTAGTGTTACATTAATCAGAAGCTTGCCCTGTATTGTGCAACTGGATTATATTTTCCCCTTAAGTTACCGCCTCTCCATGGTCCCTTTAGGCTCCTTGAATTCTCTTGCCTACCTTATTTGTTTTAGTTTTTTAATAGATGTTCAAAATGCCATTTTTTCCCTCTTTTGTGGTTGGACATGCTCATCACACATTTGCATGTGCCTTGGATTGGTCACTACTAAATTATATTTTTCATGGTTCCTTTTTTGTGGCTTTCATCTAGGCTTTTCTGCCTCCGGGTGTATGCCTTTTCCAGGATATATTTATATCATCATCAAAGCCTTGTCCTAACTATGTTGGGTCAGCTGCACGAATTCTCGTTTTCCATTCTGATCTTTCTTGAACCAAATAATTTTCCAGGATATTTATATAAATACACCAAAGCCGTTATTTTGATGGCTGATGCATATGCGGTACTGTTGTGAAACTGTAATATGCCTTAAAAAAGGTTTTACATCATGTATTGGTGTTGATCTCTTGGAACTTGGGAAAAAAACCTTAATTTTTATTCCCATTTTGTATGCATTTTGCAGATAGCGTTGGACTGTATATTAAGAGCAAAATATTTTGGCATATTAAGAGCAAAATATGTTGGCGTAGCACTTTGTTTACGGATGTTCAGTTTTTTTTAACGGTTAATGATGTTCAACTTATTAACATGACTTTTAAATCTGGGGGCTTGTATTAATTATAAAATCTTACATCTTTGTATTTTGCATATTGAGTGGCAAGCTAGCTATGGCTGGCATTTTTGAATATATTACTCTGCATGATTGTAGGCACAAATGCTGGCAGATGCCATGTGCAGACCTAAGCTAGTTTGTTTTACGACTGGCAAAACTTCTTGGTTTACCTGGATAGATTTTTTTTTTTTTTTTTGGCATGGAAGGGTCAGGACTTTAAATTCCTTTCAGACAATCAACTGGGTTTTGATCTGTATTAAAGATTTTGTTGTTAAATGGGAAGTGTTAAAAAAATAAACATATGACTATGGGTGCACTATATGGGAAATGGTATGACTATACATATAAAAAGAACTAAAGACATCAGTAACATCACTATCCGGTAATTCAAGGTCAGACAACAAATTTCGACACTGATGGGGCCAAAAAACAAGTCCCATCATGTCACCCATTGTTCAGGGCTCACGCAAGTCACCTGTCCCAGCTATCCATTTTAAGTTCAGATCAACCAAACTGTTTAAAGCATTCTTCCAGGAGCCCATGTTTGCATGACCTCTTCCGGATACTTGTCTTTTAGTTCCATTTTGATTCCTTTGCTGTAGCAGTATTACATGTTGATCATTTCTCATTTTATAAATATCTAATCAATGCATGTTTATATTTTTTCCAAATATCCCTTGCATATTCCCAAATGGCTGCTGTTGCATTCTAACTTCCAGATGATTGTTGATGATGACTATCAAATTAAGCTTTTGTTACTTTTTAGGTCTGAACTATTTTCATAAATTCAAATCAAGATGCATTTCGAAGAACAAAAATCATATAAAAAATTATCTTTAACTTTTTCTTTAATTACCTGCAGTCAGACATTCTCATGATTGCAATAGGTATATGATTACTTTAATTACATTTTATTACGAATTCACCATCAACTTTACACTTTTTGTAACGTGATGATGGAATTGCAAGTTTGCAACCAAAATGATTAAGAAATTTATGTTTATTCGTGCAGTTCTCTGCAGGAATGTAATTTGTGGGCCTGACTTGTACACATGTGGGAGAAAGAAATTTGCTCCCATTTGTGGATTTACTTTCCATTTATGGAATATTGATCAGGTTCATTCATTCTTTCAGAAAGATGAACTTTTTAAGTGTTAGGAATATTTGTGCATGTAAGAGTTTGTTCTTCTCTTCATGTATAACATGGTATGGCCCACCTTGAGCACTAGATTGTATGAAGATATGCAAATATGCTAATAACTTCTGCTACAAACGAGGTTTTCCTTTTTTTTTTTGGTCATTCTGCTCATCCCAACTGATGAGTAGACCAGCCCTTTTGTGCTAGAGAATTTTGATGTTAGCCCCACCTGATGATTTGGATTGGTATAAAAAAAATTGTATCAGATTCTAATCAATGTTTTAAGAATATTAATCACAGAAATGAAATGTATTAATCTAGCTGAATTTGTTCAAAACAAAAATCTTGAATGTATTTGCAATTTTTTTGTCTCCTTTTAACTCTAATACCTTTCACTGGCCTTGTAAGCCCTCTTCAACTACTTTATACATACCTTTTTCACTTTAGAGACATTTGATAAATGATATTGCGGTTAGGTTTATGAGTACTTAACCTAGCGAAAAGGAGAATCAACATATCATTTTGGTTTATTCAATTGAACTAGTATTTTTATTTGCCAAGTGATTCTCCAACGTAGGAGCGCTATGCATTTTGCACAAAGTTTGGTGTCCATGGGAGAGGAAAAGCAATTTTTGTGGAAAATCTTTGGATAGTCTCAGTGTATGTTGTACTCTGTCAGTGATGATGCATACTTGGATACAATCTATCTATACTTGTTGATCATGCAAATTCCTTTTTTTTTTCCCTTATTTTTTAATATGTGGAGTTTATTGTTTAATAATATAGAATCTTTCATTTAATATATGGTTCAATTTAACCCTTTGGAGCTTGGATGCTGTGCCACGCAATTCTGATGTTCAGAACCTGGCTTGCCATGGTGGATGTGCTGTGAAGAATGTCAGATTTTAATTCACATGAATGCTTTTTGAACATCGTATTTTTGTTCACATGAATGCTTTTGTATTCTTTATTTTAACTTTTTGGTTGGCGGATTTCTTATTTTTAACTGTGACCTAAAGAACGCTATACAAGTGTTATGGTTTTCTAAAGTGACTGGCGAGCTTCTCATACTTCTCAAGTTCTTTGGTGATCCTGTGTCATGTTGGGTTAGTATTTTTGGGTCCGTAAATGTTAATCATTTTTTTTTTTTTTTTCATACAGAAGATACAAAGAAAAAAAGGAAGAAGTTCCAGAGCCAGAGGCTGATCCTGAACGGGATCAAAGGACTGTATTTGCTTATCAGGTATCTTTGTGCATGCTCTACTTGATATTTCTTGTCTGATCTGCATGCAATATTTTGTTTCAGTAATATTCTTAGGGTTGTTTACTAATGTGGCTGGCGACACTTTTCACAGTTATGCTTAAAGGCAGATGAAAGGGATGTGTATGAATTTTTCTCAAGGGCTGGAAAGGTTAGTAGTTGGGCAAAGATTTGATGATTATCACATAGTTGCATTGTCTGAGTTTTAGTTTATGTTTGGCCTGTTATGTCTTTAAGTTTAATATAAAGCAGTAATAGCAATGCATGTGCTTGCATGGTAATAAACGAGAGGAACATGAACCGAAGTCTCATTGGAGCATCCATAGTATCTGGTCTCGCCTTGGTTTGCACTGAAAATTGGCCAAATAGCCCAAATCAGAGTGTTTTCTAGTCTAAACATGCTGGCATGTGTAATGCTTCTCATGATGTCTATATAAATTCATACTTGTAGGTCGGTTTGAACCTTGAACAGATATTGACATGTGATGTATATTTGGTTCTTGTTGCATTAGTTTTGTTCATCGTATCCATTATAAATATTTTCATGGTTATCTTATCTCTGGTGAGTTTAATGGTGCAAACGTGACAGGCAATCATATAGGCTGCCTCTCATGGTGCAATAATTTAGACTATAAAGTATCTATGTCAGGGGATCATCTTTTCGTAAGTTGAGCTTTTGGAGATGCTATTATATATTTATATCCGTCGACCAATTGATGTCATTATGTTTTCTTCCATCAGGTAAGGGATGTGCGTCTCATTATGGACCGTAACTCGAGACGTTCTAAAGGAGTCGGGTATTTTTCTTTCTTCTGTTTACTCTCTCTCGAAAATCTCTTCTAATTTATCTAGAAAATACATTACTCTTTTGACCCAGAAGTTGATGACTTGCTAGAATATTGATGAAAATAGGATCTAGGAATTCAAAACAGAAGTCCCTTAATTATTTGCATTAAGATTATACTTACATCTACTCTCAGATAAAATGGCCAATCTGCTTGGCAGATTATCTTACCTCTCGAAACATTTTCCAAGAACTCAAATTTTTTATTGGAAGACGCTAAAAAAAATCATGGAGGAACCTTGGCTAAAATGCACTGGGTTCTGTACTTCTGTGGTATTTGTATAGAACTACTTGCTCTAATTTGGTCTCATGGTTTACTCTAGTTTGCTTGGGTGTCCCTACCAAATGATCTACTGTGCCTTTTGTGATAAAATGAAGTTTTAAATGAAATATTAAAAGTGTATGGACACTGATAAAAAGTGAATGATTTATAAAACACTGCTGGTTATGCCTTCAATGCTTATATGTCATTAGTGTAGAAGAGATGGTGAATTCACATCCTCACCATTGTTTTTGGTTTTGAGTTTCAAAGGCCGCTTGCTTGTTTACTAACCTTACTACTCTTATGCTAAGATATTTAGTAGCTTAAAGACTACAATAATTTCATCATCTTCAAAGTCTTATTAATATAATCCTCTTCAAAGTCTTATCCCAACTATGTTGGGGTCAACTACATGAATTATGTTTCTCCATTCCAGCATCTTGGGTCAGATCCTTGCATAGGTTGCACTTCTTTAGATCCATCTCCACTACTACTCCAAGTCCTCTTTGGACCTTGAGGGGCAATCGACCATTACCATAGTTTTCAATCTCGTTTCCAGCCTAAATTTTCTGGTTCAGACCACTGTCTGAAACAAAACCCCCCTTCCTACTGTTTCAGTCCAGATTTTGGACCGTTTAGGCTGAAATCTGGAATTTTGGTCTAGTTTTTCCCGAATGTCTGAATTTCATCCTTTTTTTTTTCTTTTATTAATTGCAGTGAAGTGGAGGGGGATTGCAGTGGAAAAAAAAAGGAAAAAGAAGAAACCCTAATTCCAAGCATCAATTTATTCCAATTCAAACATCAACTAGGATTAATCCTAATCCAGACCACCAAATAATCCTAATCTTGTAATCCAAACCCCCAAATAAACCGTAATACAAACCCCCAATCAATCATCAATACAAGACTCAATCGAAGCCAACAAACCCCAATCAAATCCAATTGGAAATCCTAATTCGACTCCATTTCAAAATAGATGAAATGAAGACATACCTGTAAAACTTTGTGTTGGCTTGACAAAAATCTTAAATCATCATTATTTTTCAGTCTTATTATCCAGGCCCACCTATTAAAATCCTTAAATTATTAATATATTTCAGTCTTCAATCTTAAATTTCAGTCTAACAAAAAAAAGGCCCAAGCCAAAGTTCACTTTTAAAATCTCTCTCTCTATATATATATATGTGTGTGTGTGTGTAAAATATTCATGCACATCTATCCCTCACCATAGTGTGGCGAGGGACAATGTAGTGGGGCCTACTTTATGATCCATCCGAACCATCTACACACATGGGACCCCCTAAATTACACTGGATCCATCAAGTTTTCACCTATCCAAATGGATTGGAGTTGGACCATTGGACGGGTCAACTTTTTTTTTTTAATATAAAGTCGTTAAATTTATGGGCCACGGATGGAGGGGTCAGATTGTCAGAGGCATTGGATTGACCCCAAACTTGATATATGGGCCTATCCAAGTGTCTCATTCTATCCCCCTAAGTACCATGATCAGCGGGGCCCGCCAAGTTTGTCCCTCACCATATGGTGAGGGATGGATGCACATGAATGTCCCCTATATATATATTATTTTTTATATTTTTTCGAAATACAAGTCTAAACGTTTTTCCAAAATTTCAAATCACAACTGAAACATTTCGATTTGGAGGCTGGACCAAAACGGGATCTGAAACGAAACTGGGGACTATGCCAGCAACCTACATAGAAAAGCTTCTCAAGGGTGCCAATGTTGACATGTCCAAAGCATCCCAATTCTCAAATGAGTCTCCCTTTATTTATCACCTATTGATACTACCCCTGACTGCTTTGGAATGGGCTCATTTATAGTTCTATCATAATTTACTAGTCATTAGAGATTTATAATTAGTTTGGTTATAGCTTGTGTCAAATGGAAAACTTGTGTTCTCAGGTTTATACTGAATAGGGTTCTCTCTGTTCTTTTTTTAGGTGTGTCGGATACTCGGATGTAGCAATGGACCCCCCCCCCCCCTCCTTTTTCCCTCCTCTCTTTTTTTCTTTCTTTCTTTCTTTTACTCATTTACATCATACTGAAACTGATTGCTATAGATTATTTTTGCTGTAGTGATAAGGCCTTTTCACTTAAGAAACTTTAAGAATGCTACACAGTTATCTTCTGCTTTGAACTGACTTGTAATTGTGATGGCATTTCAGGTATATTGAGTTCTATGATGCGATGTCTGTTCCAATGGCAATTGCTCTATCTGGTCAGCCACTTCTAGGCCAACCTGTTATGGTTAAACCATCAGAGGCTGAAAAGAATCTTGTTCAGTCAAATACAGCTGGAGGGGCAGGTGGTCCTATTGCACCCTATTCTGGGGGAGCTAGGAGGCTGTATGTCGGGAATCTGCACTTCAACATAACAGAAGATCAACTTAGACAGGTTTGAGTTTTCTTATGAATTTTCAACTTTGCTACAATGGCTAGTCAATTTTGGGTTCAAATAGTTTCTTCTGAACTTCAACTTTGGAAACTACATCCATTTCTATGCACTTGTTTCTTACGAGGTGCAAATATGGTTGGCTAATCTTCGATTTAGGTTTGATGTCCAGGGATCGATCCATGGGTCACTCCTTTGTCCTTATCAGAAGCCGAAAAAAAAAAAAAACCATTGAATTATGTGTTTCTAAAGTATTTGTATTTTGCCTCTTCCCATTTGATGATTTCATTTTTTAAATTTATGTATCTTTATGCTCCTACTACCTACTGATAGTAACCAAGGTCGATGTTTTAATTGAAATCTGAACCCCATAAGTGGTACAAGTGGACCATGAATGGTAATTGAGGTTACTGACTTTGTTGCCGTACTACTACTAGTAACCAAATGTCAATGTACTTATTGACATATGAAGTCTGAACCCTATGATCGGTGGAATTGGACTGTAAATGGTATTTAAGTGGGGGTTTCTGACTTTGTTACCCAGTTCCATGTCATCGGATGTTTAAAAGTGATGTTAGGAGTTGTTCCCACTTCCCAGTTTGACATCTCATGCGCGCTAGGCCAATTATGCAGTCTTAATTTCATTTTGGAAATTTCTTATCTTCTTTTCTTCTCCTTTTGAAATGGTTCATTTTGAAATTTTCTTTAGTGATAATTAAATGTATAAAGAGAATGCAATAATACAACTGCAGAAACAGGTCAAGTGCAATCCACCAATGCAATGAAAACTCTTCTATAATGAAAGCAGAAAACGACCCAGACACAATAAGTAGACCTGCTGAGCTCTAATGCCTTTCGAACGCCTGTAAAACCCAAACCTATAAAACCAAAATATCGTTCTTCTTTTCTCACAAGAATTAATAGAACTCATAGAAAGAGACATTTGGAAAAACCATAAATCCCATTTTATCTCGTTTCTTGAAGTAGTTTCGATTAATAAAATCGAACTATATGTAACAGAACCCAAATCAAAGATCTCGATTAATTTGGGAAACACAAAAATGGATCAAATGCTAACCTATTCTACAATCAAATATGCAAACACAAGGAGAAAGGTAGAAAGTAGCTTACCCCAAATCGCTAATCTCTACTTGATTGGTCTTCAGTCTTTGGGAGACAGACATACTCTCTTACCAATGTAGAAGAGAAGCAGGTGCAAAAAGCCAAAAACCATGTAACTCTCTATTGAAGAGAAATAAAATTAGCAAAGAATGGCTTGGACGTCCAACTGTTAATGCCTAAATACAACAAAAAACCCTAATTCCCCAGATTTAATCCTAGCCGTCCATCTAATCTAGAAAATTAAGGAACCTTTAAATAAATCGCCACAAAACTTAACAACTTGCTTCAAATAAGGAAATAAACTAAAGATTAGAAAGTTTCTAGGACTCAAAATCCACTTGGACGTCCTCTTTAGAGAAATTCTCTCCACTTGCCTTTTTGAATCTTCATTTCTTCTAATGCTTCTTGAATTAAGGAAGCCCTCCTCTCTTGGTCTCTTTACTTGAAAAACCTTCAAAATTGCCAGCTGTGTGTGTATTTGGAGTTGAGACTCATTGGGCGTCCTCTCCAAGTGGGGTTTTGGTTCCTGCTGGGTTAAGCATATTTTAAGTTGCTATGGGTCCCACTTAGTGTCATGTAGAGTGGTGCACCCATGGTTCGATCATTCATGTCCAATATGGGCTCGGTTAGGACTTGGTTTTCTTTGGGCCCACATTAAATTTAGATATTTTAAAACCTAATTTAAGCCCATTCAAATTTGGATTTGGGCCCTTATGCTTGATTGAGCCCTATTTTAGATGGGCTACAGGTCTTAATTGGGTTTGCTTAGGGCCCACATTAAATTAGGTTTTTAAAACCCAATTTAAGCCCATTGAAATTTATATTTGGGCCCTTGTGCTTGATTGAGCCCTAATTGAGATGGGTCAATGGGCCATTGGACAGATAAAAATGACCCAAATAATTGGGGGCTTGTTTAGGCGTAGGGTCCACCAAATCTTGATCTTCTGCTCCTGGGTCCTTTATGCCGTTTAATATTTTTATCCTTGTTAGCATGTGGGCTTGGCTAGACATAACTTGATGCTTAGCTTAGAAGTTGGCATTTGGGACTGTAGCTTAGATGTCTTAGGGTCACTATTGTATTTAGGATTTGTCGCTATCATGGTCTCTATCATTGTTATAGCTATCTCCCCTGAGTTGAGAAAGCTTTAATTGACTCCCTGGCATTTCTGGTTGGAGATTTGAACATGATTTTAATGATTTAATCCAGGTCTTTGAACCATTTGGTACTGTGGAGCTAGTGCAGTTACCCACTGACGAAGCTGGGCACTGTAGAGGTTATGGTTTTGTCCAAGTGAGTATAAAATTCACAGCTGGTTCTGTTCTCCATGGAGTTTGAGCTGATGGTTTCTTATGTATATGCCTGGACAGTTTACACGCCTTGAAGATGCTAGAGCTGCTCAAAGTGTAAATGGTCAAATTGGCATTGCTGGCAAGATATTAAAGGTGAGTATGCTTGTTTAGGGTAATCATGTTGTGTATTTATTGAACTCCCCCTCCACCCTCTCCCTCTTCTTCCTCTCTCACAATAGCACTTCTTGCTTTCAGGTTTCAGCTGTTACTGATCAAGCTGGAATGCAAGATGCTGGGGCCAATGCAGGAGATTTTGATGATGATGACGGTGGAGGCTTGGTTAGTAACACCTCGTTCTCCCCTCCTCTATAAATGCCTTGTAATATCTCATTTTGAATCATTGAAAAAGAGATTTTCTCTCATTATTGTGAATGGATTGAGCAAGTGATTCCCCTTCTGTGAAGACTCCTTTTTTTTGTTTTTTGTTTTTTATTAATTTTATTTTTATAACAGTGATGATTTCAAAGGCTGGGCATCCGTGGCAAATGGGTGACGATTGTGCATCATTGGTCCCATAGGGATGGGATGTTGAACCTAATGAGCTTAAATGGTACCTAGTTCTGTTGTTGGGAGCCACCTATGTGACGACTTTCATTTTATTGAGTTTAGGTGCACAAACCCATAATTGGAACCTGGTAGATAAAAGATGTGGGTGTTAAGTAGCGAATTGTTTGTGGGTTTGCCCCTGGTTTGTAATTGTGTGTGCACGTGTGACACTCAATATAGTTGGCGAGCGATCTCACTCTGTTTTCTTCGTGGGTGATGGCAAAAGATCATTTTGTTGAAGTGGTGATTATAAAATGACTTAATTTTCTTCAGTTGGTCGAAACAAATACCCTCCTGGAAGATTCTGATCTTGTTTAGCTGAAATTCCAGAGATTTTGTCCGAACATGCTGAGTTTTTTTGACCAATAGTCCCTCCATTAAGGCTGAGCCTGGATGTTTTTTTCTCTTAATTCCTCATTCTTGATACATTATCACAGTTATATATAGCTGTGTCTGTTGCATCTGACCACACTCATATTCTGTATTATAGTTTTTTTTTTGGTAACCCAGCCAAGGGGCTGGGAGTGGGACTTAAGACAGAGCCCACATGCGCGGGAACACAGCCTACACAAGCGGGAAGAAGGCCCGCACAAGTGGGAAGGAATCTCGCACAAGCGAGAAGAAAGCCTACACAAGTGAGAAGAGGTGGCGTACCCAAGGTTCGAACCCTGGCAGCCAGGTGAGAACTGCCACCACTTACCAGTGAGGTAAGTGGCTGTTCTCTCTATAATGGGTTTTGATAACCCTAAAATCACATCTCTGGAAGTTGCTAGGATCTTTTTATTCAGACACTATTGTACTTGAGACTTTTGATAAGCTTTTTTTTACGATGTTCTAATTCTAATTTATACATTTTCTTTTGACTCGTGCTACTATTATTATTCAATACTCAAATCTGAAATATTTTGCTCCTTCTGCATCTTTCAGTACTTGCTTTCTAATTGTGATTTATACATTTTATTTTGACTCATGCTACTGTAATTCAATCCTCAAATCTGTAACAATTTGTTCCTTTTGCATGTTTTTCAGTACTTTCTTTGGAGGGTTTCACATGTTCAGATTCTTTTCCCCCCCCCTTTTTTTTTTTATAAAGAATGGGAAACTGTTTACATTCTTTTGTGCTTTCGCATTGCCTGGCATAGTGTGTAAACCCAATTTCTCCAAGCTGTCATGTTCTCTCTCTAATATTGTGCCATATTTCAGGCTCTGAATGCTCGTTCTAGAGCTCTTCTCATGCAGAAGTTGGACCGTAGTGGTACTACCTCAAGGTTAGTCGCGGTGAGCTTGTGTAATCAATCTGTTTGCAACTGTTGTTTTTGACATACCTCTCTTTTGGCTGTAGTATTGCTGCTTCTCTTGGAACCCCAGCTGTTAATGCTCCTGCTCTCTCTCTTGCAACTACACCAATTCTTGGTGCTGCTCCAGCTTTAAACCCCCTTCTACCTGGGATTATGGGACAGGTACCTGTAATTGGAGGACTTCCAGGTGCACCCATACCTGTTCCTGCAACTACAACAGCAGTTGATACCATAGGGGTCCCTAGTGAATGTCTTCTATTAAAGAACATGTTTGATCCACAGAACGAGGTTAGTTCGCCTCCCATTAATTCTTCACTTTTGATACCATTGGGGTCCCTAGTGAATGTCTTCTATTAAAGAACATGTTTGATCCACAGAACGAGGTTAGTTCGCCTCCCATTAATTCTTCGCTTTCTTATTTGATTTTGTTGTTGGGTAGTGATGCAGGCCAGGCCATGCGTTGGCCAACCTGTTGGACCTATGGACAGGCCCAATGGTCAGCCAACCCATGGTCTGGCCTGCATCAGGTAGCCGCACCATGTTTCGAGTGGGAAGCTCTCACTTAGCTCTAACATGAGCATGAATCCAGGTTTCCACTCTATATGGATAAGCAAATAATCGGCAAGTCAACCTGCTAGTGGAGTTTTACTCTATTGGATCCTATTATTTATGTTGAATAAATGCCATATTGCAGACTGAACCGGACTTCGATTTGGATATTAAAGAGGGTGTTCAAGATGAGTGTTCAAAGTTCGGCACGGTGAAGCACATCTTTGTGGAGAAGTATGTCACTCTAAGCTGTTGGATACGTCTGTTATTATTGTGCACATTAGTTTGCAAAAATGTATTTGCCTACTTCCAATTTGATTGTTAAATTGTCTAGAGGTGTGCTAATTTTACTTGCACAGTTGAGACTGGATAGAGTCTCAGTCGTCTGTCGGGGTAGGCTGTCTGTGGAATGTGGATGCATGGCCCCAAAATCATTAGTCTCAAGTACGTCAGTGTAGCAATTGGAAACTAGGAAATTTCTTTCTGCAGTTCAACTAGGAAATTTCTTTCTGCAGTTTGCAGTTGAGGGGCATTCTAGGCGTGCTCAGGGGGTGTACCAACCTGAGTTTGATTTTTGTTGAAGCATCCCAACGTCTGAATGTCCTGCGTTTCACATTTCTGAGTAGCAACATGGAGAGCGGGTTGGGGGGAATCAGCAAACCTCTACTTTTCTATGCTTGGCACCTACTTTAATTTACTTGGCAACCCTTGTCGCATCATACAACAATGGCTATGTTAAAATATTCATTTTTCTTCAATTTTATTCTCCATTGGATTTCTGTTACAGGGACAGTGCTGGCTTTGTATATCTACGTTTTGACAATGTGCAATCTGCTGTAAGTGCCCAACGTTCTCTCCATGGTCGGTGGTTTGCTGGGAAGATGATTACTGCAACATTCATGGTTCACATCCTAAACTTGCAGTTCTTTTTGGTGATCCACATGCCAATTATAGCCTAATGATTTTGTTTTTCTTCCTCTTTTCCCGCATGTGTTTACAGCTGCCTCAGAACTACGAGGTGAAGTTCCCAAACAGCAAATAAGGTGGTGAGTCCATTAGAACATTGGTTAGGCGAGAATACATTAAGTGCAAAACTCTGTATCATGTGTACTTTGCAAGTAAAGGGAGGAGGCTGCTTAGTCTTTTTCATCATCGAGGCTATCAATTGGAACTCCTCAATCCGTGTCATCTCCCAGGTTACATCTTATCTCTCTCTAGGTGAAATTGGTTTTAGGTGTGGGTGGACGACTGTGATGGATGCTGATGGTAGGCAAAGGTTACTACTGTTACTGCAACCGAATGATGTTCCAATGTATTGATATATTGGTTGTGAAGTTGGCAAGTCAAGAACTAAATTGATTTTTATGAGCTTCATTTTACATTATCATCTGCCAATGCTTGTTATTTTAGCAAAGAATGCTGACTGCCCCATTGTTTACATTCTTATTAGAATCAATTAGTGAATTCTGTATGGCTGTGAGGAAGTGTTCCTCCACACTCGCACACCGGGCATTTTTCTAACCCTGATGAGTTTACGAACTGTCTTTTTGAGTCGGAATCAAAATGTTTGCATGACAGATGACCGACATCTTTCTAGCCAACTGCACTCTGGGCAAGGCATTCTCTCTCTCTAATGCTTGTATTCGGTTTTGGTGTTGCCTCGTAATTATAAAATGATTTGCTTCAACTGATATAATTCTTTCATTTTAAGTGAGTAACGAGGAGAGAATGTATAGTTCTTTTATTTGGAAAGAGCGACAAGTGGGTTGTGCCCGCGTGGGAACGATTAAATGAGGTTGGTCATGCCTGAATGGTCAAATAAGATTGTGCCATGTACGTATCATATTCAATTATTATTATTATTATTTGCAATAAAGTTAAATATGCTATGCAATGGGGGATCATGTAACCTGGATTTTAAGAGTCAATATCTCCTAAGCGTTTACTCAAGACACGTCTCAAGTTGCCAAATTTTGGGACCATTGTGCTAATAAAAGGAAAAAGAAAAAAAAAAAATACAATTGAGGTCCATCAATCTAAGCCCATGTTTGGCATCTCTATTTCATGCCTCTATTTCTCTAAATGTCTAAATTAGGCCGAGGTTTAAACAATTAGAGCTTTTGGCACAAGATTCTAGACTCTGTCCGCTTTAAACATTTAGAGTCAAATCCTCTAAAATCCAAATGCTCCAAAAATGGGCATATGAGAAATAGAGCTTTTGGGTCTTAAAATATAGAGGCGAGGTATTTAAAATAGATTAATGAGTTTTCAAATACGTTTTTTTTATTCTAGTCTTTTTTTTTTTATGGCTCTTTTTTTAGTGGCTCTATTTTAGATGGATCTATAAAAAAAAGAATAGAGATGCCAAACAAGCCCTAAGTCGCTTACATCTCAGTAGTCAGAACCATGAATGTATGAACACCATACTAGTTGTGAGAAGCGTTTTATGATTAATCAAATCTAAAATTCAGGTCAGTGAAGTGCTGAGTTTCTCTTTTGTGCAACTTCTTTCTTTCTTAATTGCCTTTTTCATAGAATTATCAAAATTTTCACACTTTTTCGCAGTTTTTTTTTTTCACAATAAATTCGATTATTTTTGTGCCTATCCTTCTGAAGTTCCTGAATGCTGTGGCACGTTTGTATAGTGCTGCGGAAAATCTGTTTTGCGGACAACTTTTTCCGTTATTGGATGATCTTCCATGTACCCGAAGAAAAGCTGATTAATTTTATTTCCAATCAAACACGTAACTTTCAATGTTGACAAAAATTCATTTTCATTTTCCATGTCTTTTTGGATGTCCATTTCCACGTATAACTAATGCTCCTTTAGTAACTCCACTTCCTCACTCCCACCCAGCCACCCTCTTTCACCCTCCCCTACCAATCCCACGCACGCATACTCCATTTCCTCACTCCGGTCCCCATCCCACCCAGCCACCCGGACCCACCCACTTGTTACGAAAACTTGACCACTCAGAATAAATTTCTCTTTGTACTGTGTAATTTGATTCTAATATACTTTTGGCCCACTGTAAGATGTAACAACATATATCATATTTGAATAAAATATCACAAAAAGTTATGTTTTATACATGATCATTAGTTTAATGATAGATGGGCCTAAGTTATAACAACCTAAATTGCTCAAAACACATAACCCTCTAAGATAGACCCTCACCAAATTTCAGTCAAATCGAAGATGGGATCTTCAAATTGATCAACATATACACATGAGTTCTTTTATAATAACTTTATTCATTTGTTTTTATAAGTGACCAATCTCATAGTAGGACCCAATGCTATTGGATTGAAATTTACAACAAGAGCATATCTATTTTAAGAGCCTCTTATATTTTATGTTTTTCTTTTTTTGAGTTTGAACTCAAACACCCATGCCCCTAACCACAGTGGACTTGGTTAAAGGAAGATGCTATTAAATTCATGGTTGAATGAAGGATTATTGTTGATGTGATATGAGGTTAGAAATGCATGGCAACGTAGATGAGAAATTTACATTCTTAGGATTTGAAGTATTAGGTGGGGTAGTGGCGGTAGCCTAATGCAAACAATCACCATTTAGATTTTTCTCTCAAGTAGGGCACGTGAATAGCCTCACGAACTTCTCCCGAATCCGAGCCGAGTAACTTCAATAAATGTAGGAATCCCGCCATCTAACCCGTTCGGTAGAAAGCATGAAACGAGGAGGCAAAAAGAGAGCCGTTTGGAGTTTGGACCCACCAAACCTCCAAAACGGATTCAAAAAATCTCAAATAAATACTCACCACCCCATTACCTCCCTCCCACCATCTTTCTTCCCTCCCAAACCTCCCCCAAACCCATATTTTATTCACTCACCTGTTTGTTTACTAGTTTTTCACCATTTCTTTTGTGGTTTAGGAACTGATTAGCTCAATTTCTTCTACCTATCTCCCTTTGAACAACCAATTTCCATCACCCTTTTTCTTCCCCCATTCACTTCCCATCCAATGGAGACTCTATTCCACAGACCCAACTCGCTCAAACCCAACTTTCCCTTCTCCAGACGTCACAACTTCACCAATGGGTTTTTGTCACAGAAGAAGAAGATGGTCTTTTGCCAGAGCAATTTGAATGAGACAGCTTCAAATGGGTTGTCATATTCAGTGAGAGAAAGTTGTGACAAGGCTCAGGTTAATGGGAGAGGGTCTGTTTTGTCCATGAATGGGAGGACCCAGGAAGAGATTGCAGTGAAGGAGCTGATGATGCCTTGTAATGGATTGTCTAAGGCTTTGATGGAGGCTAATGAAGGGATTGGGATTGTTTCATTCCTAAAAGGGAAGAAGCTTCTCATAACTGGTGCAACTGGCTTTCTAGCTAAAGGTAAGGTAGAGAAACTCATTTATCATGTTAGATGTTATATTGTTTACAGGGTAGGGTCCATTTATGTGCTGAGAAAAATTGAGGATAAAATGTTTTTTAACAATGAAATATATATTAATTCCCTTAAATTAATATACTTTTATAGCCTTATAGTTATAGGGTGTTTTTGTTTGCTTAGGTTAATATAGAAATTTATGTAATAAGAGGTTAAAAGTCATGAGGATGTAAACTGAATATATAAAAATGACCGTAAAAAACCTCCTCTTCATTGGAAATTGAATCAAGCGAAGACAGGGAATGAACACCCAGTCATCACCTCATCCGTAATTCAAATCCTAGGATAGTTAGTGTACGTCTCATCTACATTACTACCTTATGTCTTTCACCCATGTACCTCAAGTTATCACATCTCATCTCTTTAATAATTCTCCAGTGGAATTTATTTGACCATGAATTTCTATGTATTCCAATATAGAAAAAAAAAAGCCTTTATTAAAGAATAACGTGAAATTTTGGTTTCATGCGGCAAAGAAAAATTTTGGTCTCCAAGGGGAAAACAAATTCTAGCTGATGTGAGAAACTCGGGATAGCCGAGTGGTAAGGACGACCCATCTCATATGACTTCCTGGGGTTCGATTGTAAGCCAATATATTATTTCACAAAGCTTGTTTCACTCACCGAGCTATGGAAAAAAAATCTAGCTGATTTGGCACGTCTCAAAGCCACTTCCCGGGGACCTGAAGAGTCTGTTCCAACCGCCGATTCATATGGCTCGCTCATCATTGGACCCACTTGATTTTTGGGCAAGCTCATCAACATGGCGGTGCACCTTCTGTCTAACTTGGATTTGGTACAAGATACACCACATGTCATAGCCCCACTGGACAGCATGCACTCCCAGGTCACTGTTAGAAATATCGGCAACACTATTCTGGAAAATACCAGTGCAAAAATATTGGTGATAATTAAAACAAATTGTATTATTACTAAATATTCAAAAGAAAGACTTCAATACTTGATATTCTCAACCCATCATCAAAATTGGAAATGTGATAGTCAAATCAGTAAAAAAGAGTTGAGAACGGAAAGAAGCAATTATTTTATTTATTTATTATTATTTTATCGAAAGTTTTTCATCCACGAGAATGGCATTTTACCCTAGTGGTAGTAAGATGCGTTCATTTGGCCATCTAGGGATCGAACCCTTCCCGTCACCCGTGGACTCAATTTAAAAAAAAAAAAAAAGTTTTTCATCCACAACAATTGAGAATTTTTACAGCAATCAATTTGATGAAGGTGATATTAACTTATATTGAAGTAAAATATGTGAAATGCGCATACAACAAAATGATATTTATTTTCAGGAGTTAGGTTTTTAATAAGTGGGCTCCAGATCTGGACTCTGGAAGTCTTGTAATTTTGTAAATGACTTATAATATGAAAAGTGGGCCCCATTTCTCTGATCCCTTATCCACTTTTTTTTTTAATTATTATAATTGCAAATAACCACCTGTCCTAAGTTGTTTCAAGACAAATTGAGGTTACTAACACGTTTTAAAATGACTTGGATTTGATGAAATTCTCATGTTTACATACTAGGTTAATTCAAACCATGTTAGACCTATATATTCTTAATCCTTGTCCGACGAAGTAAAGTTGATTTTGTCAACTGGTCATAACAGGACTTAGATGCCGGTCAAGGTGGTCTTTGGAGATTTCAGCTTAATAGAGCTAGTTATTTGTAAAATATTGAAAAGACAGATTATTGTAATTGTCCAAAAGTATAGGTGGTTATCAACAAGAATTTCCAAAAAAGACCCCTCCTCCTTTGAAACAAGTATCATGTATTTTGTAATTGCTTGACAAACTCTTCATTGATTTACTATTTTGTGGATGTGGAGTTGTGGACTATTTTGATGATTGCAGTTCTCATTGAGAAGATTTTAAGGACAGTTCCTGATGTGGGTAAGATCTATCTCATGATCAAGGCAAAAAGCAATGAAGCTGCTATTGAAAGATTGCAGAATGAAGTATGCTAAATCAATGTTTCCTATGTTTTCCTTATTTTCTTTAGTTTCTGGTCATGGGTTCATTTAATACTCATCTTTTCTTCAGATCATACAAACAAAGCTCTTCAAATGCCTCCAAGAAAGATATGGAAGTTCTTATCAGTCTTTCATGTGGAGCAAGCTAGTTCCTGTGATAGGAAATGTAAGGGAAGACAATGTTGGCATTGAAGCAGAGGCAGCTGATGAGATTGCAGGAGAAGTAGATATTATTGTAAATTCAGCAGCAAATACATCCTTTGATGAAAGGTTCTTCTTTGTGTTCTTTTATGCAAAGATCTACCATCATTTTCATTGTCACCTCTTGTCTAATCAATATAGGATTGGCTTAAAGAGTTCTCTTACTAAAATCTAAGCGAGTTACGACTAAATTCCTGTTTTATCTAATTATGGTACAAAAAGTTCTGTTTGTGTGCGCATACACCTGTGTCAATGGATGAACAAACAAGGGACTAAATTGTGACATTGAGAAAAGGAATGTAAGGGATTTCTGAGGTCTTACCCTACTGATCCCTTATGAAGAATGTGGGACATTCTCTGTAGTTAATTATCTTTAAAGCACTGGCAAATGGTAATATTATCCATAGGCTAGTGAATTATCTATCAAGAGAACTATTAATATTATTGTTGTTGTTGTTGATTGTAGTCAACACCACCTTAATAAATATCCATTAGAATTCTCTGAATTGCAGATATGATGTCTCTCTTGACATCAATACGCGAGGACCCAGTAGGCTGATGAGCTTAGCAAAGAGGTGCAAGAAACTTAAGCTCTTCCTCCATATATCAACTGGTAAAATGCAATCCCTGAGAACCCCAAAATATTCAATGAAATGCTCTGTAGATGATTGGAAAGAAATGGAAAATTGTATCTCATTATTTCTTCTTCTTCTTTTTTTTTTTCTTTTTCTTTTTTATGCTTAAATGGTCATTTTGCAGCATATGTGAATGGGCAAAGGCAAGGAAAAATCTTTGAGAGGCCCTTCTGTATAGGAGACAGCATAGCAAGGGAGGGATTCAGATCAAAACCATCATTGAATTTCCTTCCAAATTTGGATGTTGAATCAGAAATTAACCTAGTTGAGGGTTCTCGAAATAATGCATCCGCTCAAAGGATGAAAGAAATGGGTCTAGAGAGGTGATTACTTAATTATGTTCTATCACTATGGCTCCAATTCATCTCGTCTTTTTCCAATTGTTTGCGTTTGGATATCTCATAGCTCACAAATAAAGCAGATATCAATATACAACATATGATTAGTACTAATCTCATTACAAATGCCTTATCTTGGTTATATGGAACACTGGAATAATTGACAAATAGAGTCCCACCTAAATATCAATTAGTTTGCAAAATTGGGATACACCCAAATGCTTTCATCAACCAAAATCAATCAATAAGAGAGTATTGTATGTCGTATCTTCATTTCCCTTATTAAAAGTTTAGAATTTGTGGAATTTATGTTAAATCACTTTTCACAGAGCAAGGACATATGGATGGCAAGACACATATGCATTCACAAAGGCTATGGGAGAGATGTTGATTGATGATATGAGGGGAGAAATACCAGTACTCATCATCCGTCCCAGCGTCATTGAAAGCACGATTAGAGAGCCATTCCCAGGTTGGATGGAAGGAAATAGGTATCTGTAACAAGTCACAAAATATGTTTTGTCTAATTCCGTTCTTGCCTCTTCTGTTTTTTTCTCTTCATTTCACCTCCTGAATTCTTCATATATGACTTTAGGATGATGGATCCAATTATTCTATACTATGGAAAAGGGCAATTGACAGGCTTCTTAGCAGACCCCAAAGGAGTAATTGATGTGGTAGGTAGTATTTACTTTCTTCATCTAATTCTTTTCGAGTATATCGTGGGAAATGTGGCTTGTGGGTGTGGTGCTCTTTTGTGAGTAGAATTCATTAATCCAAACCGAGATCTATCGGATAAGGCCAACATAATGATGATGTTGCTCCTATGGATTGAATATTTGCTAGGTTCCTGTGGACATGGTTGTAAATGCGATGATGGCAGCGATGGCAAAACATGGTGTGGTTGGAAAGGCAGGGATGAACATCTACCACATTGCTTCATCTGTTACAAACCCGCTCGCTATTCAAGACCTCGCTAATGTGTTATTTGAACATTTTGAAGCCTTTCCATATATGGATTCGAAAGGGAGACCGATCCATGTTCAACATATGAAGCTCTTCCACTCCATGGATGACTTCTCCTCCCATATACTGACTGATTCTATTCAGAGGAGAGAGCAAGCAGCTGCCGCTGGATTGTCTGAAAAACTAGCCCAAAGGCTAGAGAACATATGCAGAAAATCTGTGGAGCAAGTAAAGTATTTGGCCAACATATATCAACCTTACACTTTCTATGGAGGAAGGTGAGATATTCTTCACTTCACAACGATACTTCATTTGCACTCTACCTGTTCATTTGCCTTCAGTTTATAACTAAGTAGTGCTAAAACTCCTCCATTTGTTGTTTCGTCACATGGTAGGAGGGTTTTATCATCAGAATTATGAGTATTACTTATGAGTGGAAAATAGAACTCACAAAGGCGACCCAAATGGATGGGATAAGGCATAGATAATAATCTAAGCAGTGATAAGGATAACTAGCATCCGTAGAAAAAGCGTGTCATACATGTTGAGACCCAAGCCATTCATCAGGTGTCTCTGCCTGTGAATGTTTCTGGCCCAAAAAATATATTGGTTCGATGTTCATCACAGGGCGTGATAATTAATCTTTTAGACTTCTTGTATTTTCTCTTTTGTCACCAGTAGCGGCCTAATCAAATATTCTCTTCTTTGATAGGAAATAATTACCATTCATCACTGCGGTAAATTATTAATTAGAAAAACGATGGTCCCTTCCGCATCTTCTATATTAGACCCTTCACTCATCACCTTTTTAAGACCTGCTTTGATTAAACTTTTACTGTGAGATCTTAGCAATTCAATATGAAGTAAACAAACAGACCCTTAGTTTTCTTCTTCTGTTATAAGGTTACTGACTTAACTATATGGAACAAAAATATTATCAGGTTTGACAATACAAATACCCAGAAGTTGATGGCCTACATGTCAGAAGAAGAGAAGAGGACTTTTGGGTTTGATGTAGGAAGCATTGACTGGAAGGATTACATTTCCAACATTCACATCCCAGGTCTAAGGAGCCACGTAGTGAAAGGGAGAGGCATGTAGTGAAAGGGAGAGGAATGTGTATCAAATCACAAGTTGTTGATTCTAATTCCATATAACTAGCTCCATTGTAATGACTTTTTTTTTTCTTTCTTGGGTAGAAGTACATTGTAATGACTTGAAGATCTATGGCATTTAACAAATGTATAAGTTTGTTTGTTTTCATTTTTATTTTTATTATATAATATTATAGAAGGCATTCTCTTTTGCTACTATATCTTTTGGTTGACTCTAAAAAACATTTTATCTTTTGTTGCAAATTGGTGCTTGATGTGATGCACTTCGATTTGGATCATGAGTATCAACTTAAGATCATGAAATCCCTATCTATCAGTGCTAAGCCAATCGCTCCAATTAAAGTTGGGTTCGCTGTTTGATTGATCACACACTTGCTACAAGCATGGCTTCTCTAGTTGATTTGCAAATCGGACTATGTATTGCAGTCAAACAACAAACTCCAATTAATCAGAAAGCTCTAAAATCAACTCAATTTATATCAACAAACAAAAAAGCAAAATTAAACGTAAAAGTCAATCATTATTTATCCCAAGTCACTAATCCACCACTTGATATGTCTTCAACCCTTTAGAAACACTCAAGCTAATAGATAATAGAGAGAATTGCAAAACCATGCAATTTTATTGGGAAAAGATATCAAAGATCCCACATTGACATGGGGTTGGATGTCCCAATTGGGTTATACACTGTTAATGTTCTAATGTAAAACAAAGCCCTAACTACTTCTAATCCTCAACATCCATAATAAAGAAAGATTACTAAATAAAAGTTCTTAGCATAACTCAAAAGAAAGAACAAAACTTGGACGTCCAATGTGGTTGGAGAGCTGGTCTTACTCCTTGAAAAGAGCCCAATCAATTCATCTTGCTTGCATAGGCAGTCATTGGGCGTCCCACATTATATGGTTTGTGGGTCCCACATCTTATCGTTGAAGAACTAGTCAATGAGTGTGAACATAGGCAAGCTCTAGACGTCCATTATGGGCCTAGTTAGGACTCAATTGGATTTGATTGGATTGTCCAAATGGACTTTTAAGGGAATGATTTTGGGCCTCTATTAATTTCGGGATATTTATTTTCCAATTTGCGACACATGTTAAGCCTATCTTGACTATTATCCTATGTTAGACTAGCAACACAAGCCTGTGTTTAGCCCGGGCCCACAAATAAAATAAAGCTATATTGAATTTAAGGCTATCTTTGTGATACAAAATGAGAAAAAAAAAAAAAAACTAAAACAAAAAAATTTATCATTTCTTTATTTTTAAAATTGTATAAATCAAATTTTCACTGTTTATTTTTTATATAATATTTAAGAACTTATATGAATATTATAATCTGTATTTAATTAGAGAATATATCTTTAAAATTAAATATATTAAAACACATATGAAATATATTAAAACTCAATTTGAAAACTCACATGAAATATATTAAAACACAAAGGAAAAAAAACATATATCTCAATATAAAAGCAATATCTGTACATATAAAAAAAATATAAATAAAAAATATTAAAATATGAATAAAAAAGATTTGTAGAGGAAGCAAGATAAGGGAAGGAGTAAGGAAAAGATAAATATTTGGGTTGATTAGGTGGGCCCCTCTAACCAAAGCTATAATAATAATAATAATAATCAATTCAATGCACCTGTTCATCAAGCCTACCCATTGTTCAATTATCACGATCATTGAATTTTGGGAATAGATAAGCAAAGTACCATTTCTTATGTAACCATTTCTTGTGTGAAAAGGTGGCCAAATGGGTCCCACAAAATTGGTTGGACTGTTATTGTAATCCACTTGTTTTTATTTGCCTATCTATTAACAACTCTGACTTGATTAAAATAGATTGAATTCAGTTAGATTTCTTTAACAGAGAGTTATTTCAATTAAACCCTAAAAAAGTAAATTTGCAAATATATAAATGTGATATGAATAAATTTGTCATATAGTAAAAATTTATCAAGAAAAAAAAAAAAAAAAAAAACCCACAAGTGTTGAGGGGGTGTTCCAAAAAGCCTCTATGGATGTTGTCTCCACAACTTAGATAAAGTCCTCAAAGCCTCGCAGATACATTCCTCAAGTGGGTTTTCCACCGTCTTCTTCTTGTTAAGTGGCCCCAATATGCGGCCTGCTTATTTAATGAATCTGTAAAGTTTGAGTTGATATATATATATATATATATATATATATATATATATAGTTTTTTAGGTTCATATCTTTTCTGTGTGGGCCACACTGCATAGTCTTACCAAATACCCATCTATATTATGCATGCTTTTAAGCCTTACTACAAACCTGACAAGGTCTTAGATTTTTTTTCAATTGTTCAAACAATCTAATGTTATGAAATTAGAGGGGTCACTTAAGAATCAATCTAAATCATCAAACATTATGTGGCCTCTAATTAATAAATTTTAGGTCTAGATTTTTCAAAAAGTAAGCTATACTGATTACTTCATTTAGACAATTGAAAATCAAGAGAGTAATTAATTAATTTTTTTTTATTTCTATAACTTTTTAAACTGATCTTCATTTAAATGACTTGTATAAATATTTATCTTATTTCTTATTATACTTTTTATTTGAAACTAAATTTAATAGTTATTATTTTATATCAGTTTAATCTAATTCAGTGATTCTATTTCATTGCATCAATGTATTTGACTCTCACTGGATGTATTAAATAATAAGGCAAAATCGTAAAGATTTGTTTTTTCTTTATAAGTTTGCTTTCTTTGAGATTTATTTTCTTTCTGATAATATTCATCATGTAAATTTTAATATATTTTTATTTTTAGGCCTCGGCAAGGAAAATGAAAGGGCTGCTTCCGAATAAGTTGTTTGCTTCCGAAGGGAGGAAAGACGAATTTGTGACTTTTCCTCCACTATGAGAGGAGGAAAACTTGCAAGCAGCATTGCAACTTTTCCTCCGCTTTGAAAGGAGGAAAACTTGCATTTTCAGCTATGCTAGGTATTTTGGTAACTTCGTCAGATGCACTAATACCGACTCCCTACGTATTTGCTTCCTAAGAAAAATTTTCTCATATAGGCTCTTGTTGGACCGCACATACAGTCCGTCACCATCAAGGGGTCCTGCATCACCAAAGGCGGTTTTGCTTTCTAAATTTCACTTTAATCATTGTAGTACATATTAATGATGTTATATTTTTTACACGATCAATCTAATGTTGTATATCACTTAAGTTAAATTAAAGTTCATGCCATACTTTAATTGTCATAGTACATATTCATTCAGTTAAACTGCCTTTAAGCTGGGTGGTGTTTTTCTGTAGGATTTCAGTTGGGGTTTTGTTCCAATCCAGTTTTTGTTTGCGCCTCTTCATATGGTGGCCTCTGTTTTGTTTTGCCTGGCATGTGGGCTTATTTTTTGGGCTGCACATTTAGTGGTGTCCCTGGGGTGACCTCTTTGTTATGTCACTCAAACGTGAGGGGGGCGGCGCCAAGGCCCCCCTAATGCTTCTGTACATTATACCTCTATTTGAAAATGCACACTCTTTAACTTTTTCCAAAAAAACGAGAGAGAGAACCAAATGCTCATGTCAAACCTTATATGAGTGAACTATGTGATTTGAGGGGCCTTTTTTTATTGAGGATTTACGGCGTAGGTCCCCGTAGGATCTCATACCACTCTTGAGGTCCCAGACACACCGTATTTATGGATAAAGTCCTCAATGTGCGCTTTTGTATTTTTTTTTGTCTTTTAGCGAATGGTCGATATCGACCATTCTGCGGGAACCGAAATAAAAATTGGGTTTTTCAGGAGGGAGAAGAGGGGAGGGGAGGAGGAGAGATAAGAGAGGATGAGTCCTTTCACGGCCCCTTCTTTCTCATCGCCACTGTTGAGGGCTATCTCTTTTTTTTTCAAGATTCCTTATCTCACATTCTTCAATATCTACATCATTTCCCTCATTATCATTTTCTTCTTCTTCTTCATCATTGTCGTTGTCGTCTCCATCTTCTTCACTGCCTCCATTGCCGTTCTTTCTTGAAGTCGCGATTTGCTCACTATTCATCATCAAACAACCATCTCCTCCATGAGAAGGAACATCATAATCTACGAAAGTTCTATCGCAAGCCGCAACTAAGCTAACTTTCTCCATCTCCTTTTCTATAGAGACACCCAAAACCCTAAATTCCACCTCTTTACAATCAGTTCCATTCTGGGCACCAATTTCATTTGAAAACCCTTGCTCCACAAGTTTCAAATTAGACCCCAATTTCATTTGAAAACCCTTGCTCCACAAGTTTCAAATTAGACCCATTCGAACCCAACACATATTTTCCGCAAATTTTCTGATGAGTTTCTCTTGAAATCCCATAAATCCCAACTTAGGCTATGTTCAAATCAAAATTAGAACCAAACCCATCAGAGTATGTAATCTTAGTGCTAATATCTTGATAGGTTTGTTGAGAAAATCCACAATCAACTCCATTTGGAACAGACCCACCTGGGTATGGATTCTCATTTTGAATAGACCCAGCTGGCCATAGAGCAACACCAGCAACCAAGGGAGAAAACCCAGATTTGTCTTTTTTTCTTGTTATTTTGTAATATGGTCGATATCGACCATTTTGCTGTGTTCAGCAAATAAGACAATTACATGTTAAAGAAAATCTGACTGACATAATGGTCGATATCTACCATACAAATGCCTTTCAATTATATGGTCGATATCGACCATGCAAGGAAAAATGCCTTTCAGTTATATGGTTGATATCGACCATGCACGGAAAAATACCTTTCAGTTACATGGTCGATATCGACCATATCGTAAAACGACAAAAAAAAGGAAAAAAAAGTCCAGATAAGGATCCCTCCCGTATTGAACATGGAACTAAGTCATGTTGAGACGTATGTAGTCCTATAGGGATTTTACCTATAAATTCCTCTTTTTTTACTTACGTTAGTTTTTTCCTTTGTTTGTTTGTATGTGGGAAGGGGGTTGTACCCATGAAAGCCTCCAGTCATGGGGAGATGACACCAATATGTTTTTTGGGACATGCTACTTGTCTGGACTCCACATGGGAGGGGCAAAAACATCCCCACCCCCCCCCCCCCCCCCCCCGGTGGAGTCGGGACAAGCACCGGGACAAGTAGACTCTTTGATTTTTTTGTAGGGGCCATGCTACTTGTCCCGGGATTTTGTCCCGGGACCTGGCCCGACTCCACATGGGAGGGGCAAGCCCCCCCCCCCCCCCCCCCCCCCCCCCGAGTCTGGCCGGTCCCGGGACAAGAGCCCGGGGACAAGTAGGAGCGCTCTTTTGTCTTTTTAGTGGCTATCACAAAAGCATCTTTTCTCAAATAATGTTGACAAGGACAATGGTACTTATAAAATTAAACTTTTTAGAGGTGGCTGGGATTTGAGAATATATAGTTATTATATGGGTCGGCATTGTCTCAATGCTTCTGTTGTAGTTATCTTCTCCTCAACTTTATTTTCAACTTCTGCTATTGCAGCTTATTTAAATAGGGGACTTCTCCTCCTTTTCTTGCACCCCTGCTTCTGTTGTAGTTATCTTCTCCTCAACTTTATTTTCAACTTCTGCTATTGCATCTTATTTAAATAGGGGACTTCTCCTCCTTTTCTTGCACTCCTCTCTCTCTCTCTCTCTCTCTCTCTCTCAAAATGGATATTGTGGAAGATGTTGTTATTGTTGGGGCAGGGATAGCAGGGCTTGCAACTGCATTAGGACTTCACAGGTTTGCTACAATTTATTATTCCTTTTGAAACTATGGGCATGGTATAAAAAAAATGTCATGAGTACTACAACAGAGACAAAGATTTCAACATGGTTTCATAATATGATTTTAGACGCTGTCCAGCCAAAGTTGAAACCTTCATGTAGGGCCCAATATGTCAGTTTTGATGGCACATCTCCATCTCTCTTGACTAAGGAGAATTTTCTTTTTTTTTTTTGAAAAATGTTGAAAATATTTCTTGCTTTGATTGCTTTGGGTGTCTTAGATGTATATAAATGCCAAAATAGAATAAAACAAGGTTAGCATTTCCAGAACATTTTATTATTTTGTGGTGAATCTAGTGGAGATTTGTATTTGTGATGGCCTGAAATGTGTTCTTGTTGGGTAATACCAATTGATATTGGCCAAATCTTAAATCATGAATTGTAGACAGAGAAAAAAAGAGACTTTTACTATGACTCTCTCAAACTCGGTGTTTATGGGCTAATGACAAAAAACTTTAAGATGCTAGTAGAATATCAAGACCACAATCTCTTCTTAAATTTTCTTGCTTTCTTGGTCAACCCATCCACTCCACAAAAAATGATCGAGCATTTTTTTATAGGCACTTATGTAAAGTGTGTGAGTGGGGTGTGAGAGTTGTACAAGGATAAGATCCCATCTCCATCTCATGTCCGACGCCATATTAACAGTAGGCCCTTCTGTGCCGATGCCAAATTCCATGACAACGAGGACATCAAACAGGTCTCTTTCAATTCCATCATATATGCTTATACCATAAAATAAAACTTCTTTCATTTTAATTGTTTCACACTCTGATCTCATTACAACTTCAAGCAGGATAAGTAGGAAATAATGAAGGAAAGGACTCTCAAATCATCTGATTTTAAGCTACAACAAGGTTTGATATAAGACATAGAAAGCCAAGTTTTCTAAAGACTATATAAAATATATAAGACCAAGTTTTCTAATGATTGTACCTATATTCCTCGAATGTCATCCGCACCAAGCATCACCTTCCTCTGATCAGCAGTAGAACTGGATTAAGGCACTAAACTGACATTTTAAGGGGTTTTTTTTTTTTATCATTAGCCTATGGAAACCATGTTTAAGAGGAACTAATCCATCTGTAAAATCCCTGAAAACAAATTGAAATATAAGATATGATTTAAAACATTGCCTACTTTGAAGTATCATGGAAGGTTGGAATCACCCATCTCTCATTTGTTATTAGAAACTGGATCTGTTGACAAATAGCAATGACCTTTGCTCTTGATTCATGTTTTTTTGTTTGTTTGTTTGTTTGTTATTTTTTTTTCCAAGGATTGGATTGAGAAGCCTGGTTTTGGAATCTTCAGAGACCTTGAGGGCTACTGGGTATGCATTTACAGCATGGACAAATGCTTGGAAGGCATTGGATGCTCTGGGCATTGGCGATTACCTGAGGCAACAACATGTCCAACTCCAAGAGTAAGCAAACAATGATATAGCAGCTTGTACACGTTACAAAAAATATAACTCAATTACCAGTAGCTAATTAATATTTTACTCTGGGTGGCAATGATTTGGGTCGGGTCGGGTCGAGTTGAGCACTGCGGTTAACATTTATATGCTCAACCCACACCTAACCAATTATTAATAAGGTTGAAGTTTTCAATCCGGAATCTTAATTAACAAGTCAGGTTTGGGTTGGGTTAGTTGGTCACAGTGTGATTAGTCCAGTTTGGATTGGGTTGATGGGTCAAGTAGCAAAAATATATTCAACCCAAATCCAACCCATTAGTCAATCAGGTCTAAAATGTCAATCCAAATCCTGAACTGCCGGATCCAGTTCCAAGTCAGGTCTGAAATTGCCATCCCAAGTATTTATGACAAAAACTACTTTTCTGATTTCCATTTTTGCAGGCTAGTTGCTGCTTCTGCAATAACTGGAGTTTCCACAGCACAGATGTCATTAATAGAACAGGGGAAATGGTGAGTACATAATATGGATGAGGTAATTTGAAATTAGTAAGTTACAGTAAGAGCCCATTTGAATGTGGAGATAACAGGAGGAGAAAATAAGCAAAGTCCCGTGTTGGTTCTGGTGAGGTTTGAGCACTATAGCTATTATGTATAAGCTTAACCCAAACCTCACCAATCTATTAATTAGGTAGAAAATGCGAACACAACTTGGAAGTTGAAAGGGTCAACCCAAACCCTAATTAACAAGTTGGCTTTTGGTTGGGCTGACAGGTCAAATAGCAAGAACTGGTTCACACGAACTCAACTCATTTATTAATTGGGTTAGAATTGTCAATAAGAACCTGACCTAATTTAAATCCTGAATTACTGGGTCAGTCAAGAATTGTCACTCCTAGTTTGGATCATAGTTACCAAACCCTCCATATGAATGTATGGGTGTAAATGGGTTGAGTTGAGTTGAGCACTGTAGGTAACATGTGTCGGCTTAACTTGAACCTGGCCCATATATTAATCAGATTGAAAAAGGTCAACCTGAACCAATATGAAAGCTACAAGGGTAAATCCGTGACCAGCTGAACTACAACAAGGCGAGGACAAGTAAGCTTTAAGTTGGTAATTTATAGTCTTACAAAATTATGAAACCAAACGGATCCTTAAGTTGAGCCCATACATTCTACCAACATTGGTGAATCCGACTCCTGCCCAACCCAACCTGACTCACTGTCACCCCCTAGTACAAATGTCAATGCAAGCATCTCACATACCTTGTTGAATCATTCTTCATGTTTAAATCCCAATCATAACTTTGTTCTTGGGTGTTTGAAATTGGTATACAATACAGTCGAAAGCATGAAATCCGGTGTTTGAGGAGAAGTATTTTGCTTGAAGCCCTGGAGAAGGAGCTGCCACAAGGTACCATCAGATTTGGATCAAAGGTCGTTTCAGTTGAGCAAAAAAAGAAATTAATTATTGTGCACATGGCAGATGATTCCATCCTCAAAACTAAGGTAACAAGTTCTACTCTCACTGGGGGTGTTTGAATTTTCTTATCATTTACATATGAAAGTAGCGCGGTCTCATTGATTGATACTAACAGAGTTATTACTAAATTTCATAGCATTCTCATTTCTATATGTTCAGGTGTTAGTAGGATGTGATGGAGTGAATTCGGTGGTTGCGAAGTGGTTGGGTCTCCAGAAACCAGCCTTCGCAGGACGTTCTGCATTAAGAGGCATCGCGGAGTTCCCCGATGGCCATGGTTACAAGCCTGAGTTCTTGCAGTACGTCGGAGAAGGTTTCCGTTCTGGTTTCATGCCTTGCAATGATAAGACCATCTACTGGTTCTTCACTTGCGCTTCTTCCCAGTGTAAACCTTTTCACTCCTTGGTTGCATTCTTGGCATCTTGGTTTTACTCACAATTGTGTATTTTATGTTTGGTCTGCAAACAAGTACTGTTCAGATGAGAACTGGCCTAAAACTTCAAGTTTCAGAAACATTTATGTGATTCACTTGTATGCATGTCAATCATACGAGTAGGGTGGGATTGAAAGGTCTTAGTGTAGATTAAGAGTAAAACATTAACTTGATCTAATGATTCTAATCATTTATTTGGAGCAAGGCCTAACAACCTTTTTTTCTTTTATCTTTTGACCAAACACTAATTTTCATTTTGCATCTTTTGATCGTGGATCCTAATTAACTTGATCGTTTTCCCTTCTTCGGCCCCTATCTACATGTTTTTTCCCTCTACAGCATCCTTCTAATGAAGACATCATCATCTGATCAGCCTGATTTCCCCAAATGCCTAACACTGGTCCTTCTTTCTGGGTCTTTTGATTTGTCAAGATGTGCTTTTGGGAAAATTAATTCTTGGGTCCTCTAAATAGATGGTTAGTGTTATCAGCTCACGCTGATCACTATGTTTGAATTAAGATATATAGGAATCGAATACATGGGAACTCATGGTGAGATGAATTCAATGAAAGGATTATTAAAAAGGTTATTAAAGATGTGAGAGATGAAGGATATGAGGTGATGTAGATAGAACCTTCACTTTCCTATCTATTGAATGACTGGGGTGGTGGCTGGGTATTCATTCTCCATCACCTTTTTACTCTGAATCCCTAGAAGAGAAGATTATTTGATGCTCATTTTTAACCACTTATTGTATGAATCCTATGTATTCTAATGCATACAAACAGGGCTAAGACCTTCCAACTCGACCTGCTCACTTGGCTCGCATGAATTTAAAATGTTTCTCAAATTTAATATTTGAGGATGATTCTCATTTGAACGTGTGTAGAGGAAAATTATGCATACATAATCACTAAATTTCAGGGCCCAAAATAGATAGTTAAGATGGATCATATCAAGCTGTTAAATGGGCTTGCAATTTTTAGAACATTTGAAGCAGTTGGGCGCATGTTTTGTTTCTCTAAACTTATATTTATTTTTTTTGATCTTATGTGATAGCCAAAGATGTCGAACATGATCCAGCTCAGATGAAGCGGTTTGTGCTCAACAAGTTCCAAAAGGTGCCTAAAGAAGTAATCGATGCACTTGAAAAGACAGAGATAGGAGCTTTCAACTCTGCTCCATTGAGATTCAGGCTTCCATGGAATTTGCTATGGGGAGATATCTGCAAGGGGGGTGTTTGTGTGGCTGGAGATGCACTTCATCCCATGACACCAGACCTTGGCCAAGGTGCGTGCGCTGCAATAGAAGATGGGGTGACTCTAGCTAGGTGCCTTGGAGAAGCTTTGCTGGGAAAACACAAAGACGGTGAAGAAGAGAGTGATAGAATCAAGAGGGGGCTGGAGAAGTATGCAAAGGAGAGGAGATGGAGGGGTTTTGAACTCATTGCTACTGCTTATGTGTTGGGTTTTATTCAACAGAGTGATGGGGTGGTGATGAACTTCTTGAGGGATAAATGCTTCTCCGGATTCATGGCTGGGATGTATCTGAAGAGGGCTCAATTTGATTGTGGCAAACTCTACAGCCCTTGATGGTGTGCTGATCATCACAAATTATGATAGTAGTAATGTGTATGTATCTCATTATGTGGTGATCACCTTTTGTGGAGCCCACCTAGGACAGTGCCTAGGAGTGGGGATGTGTAGGGGACATATGTACAGGGGTTGTGTATGGCTGATGCTTTAGCCAAGCGAGGGTTGGAGAGAGGGTACCTTGGGAGGGTTTTATTATATAATTGGGATTGGGTGGGGTACAATGCTCATGTACCATTTAGTTTGATTTTCTTTTCTCTTTCTTTACTTGTGTTCTTGCCTTGTTGTTGTTTGTCCTTTTGTACTCTCTCATTCTCTTAATAAAAGTTTCAGTTACCAATTACCGATAAAAAAAAAAATTGGATAGGGTTGGGTGAAGTTCACTCTCGCCTAATCATCCAAGGGCTTAGATAGGACATTGAATACTTCAATGGTGTATGTACTCCTAATTATATATCGCCTAAATTACAACCTAAGGGTTTGTTAAGAATTTTTGACAAGAATTCAAGCCGTCTGTGAATTCTTGAATTCCAGTAAGAAATGTTATATTCACTTGCTTGCATTCCGAACATTTGAGGCAAGTAGCATTTTGAAATTCCAAAAAAATGAAATTCCCAAATGCTAGCCCTAACTCCAACATTTACAAATCCAAGCATTCTGAGAGGCTTGTTGGAACTCCGGCTCTCCCCCAACGATCGATTTTCATCTTCTCCTCTATTCTACTGTAACAAAATCAAGTTCGGTCATTTTCTTCCTGTAGGAAGTAGGTGGGCCTCGTGGATAGATATTCAAAACTTTTGACCCACTTGACTCAGGGATCAAGTATCCATAAGGCAAAAAAAACCCAATTCAGGATGCATAACCCTCAATCTCATGATCACATATAGTAAGTAAAACTATCTTAAAGATAGAACAGAAACGAACAACCATCCATTAAAACCCACAACATACAAGGATGCAGATTTTACCTTAGGAGCTCGGTTGCGCTCTAATGGAGAAGTTGATAACTTTCGTTGATGTAGAACTTCTCTACAAACTGGGATCAGAATCTCCACCACCTCTTAGCCTTCCACGCTATGACCCGAATTAGATATCTCTTCTCAAGAAGATTGGTGGAATCTTCAAGAGAAAACCCAACTCGAAACCCTAAGGAACTAGAAGATGAAGAGAGAAGAGAGCAGTGCAACTGTTGCACAAAGAGGAGGGACGATTTTCACTATATAATATGATGGACGTCCAAGAGGGGTGTATTTCCTTTTATAATCTCCCAAAGCTCCTCTTGTCTTAATTGAAATAGAAGTCTTACTTCCACAACAATTAGTAAGTATACTATTACCACTATTAGAAGTCCTACTTCAAATAGAAATAGTAACTTCCTAATTCCTTCCTTTTAGAGTTCGAATAGGATTAGTATCTTTCTAATATCTTGGGCTAGCGTGGGGACCATTAGGGATTCCATAGAAAACTGGCTCCAACTGGGACACGCGACCCCACATCTCATGTGCAATCCGAGCCCACAGTTAATTGCAAATAACACCACTATATAAATGCAATTGCACTCCAGTCTTAAGAATAAATTACAATGAAGACCCTAAACTTCCCAATTACCACAAGTAGGCCCCTCTATCAATATCCATGGATCAATTGGAATAAATCTGTCTCTTCCAATCTTAGTTCCACATCTTATTATCCTTGAGTCCCAATTAATCACTATGATCATCAGTACCATCCAATTAACTCTTAATCGAGATGGGTGCGCACTTACTAATGACAAAACTCATTAATTGGCACAAGGGGATAATAGAGATAGATTCCATCTTGATCATTCAATGTTCCCACAGTCTTACTACCACATACCCAAGACACCGAGGTGTTGACCTACAGTTGGGCTCACTCATTGGTGACTCAAAGCAAATGAATAGATAGAAACTTGAGTACATTAATGTCTCAAGATTGAGAGCCTATTGCTAGGGAATTATGAGAGCATACCTTATTATTGAGACGGAATTCCATAAGGTGCTTCTCATGGTCCTTCAATACATCCAATGTACTAGCACATTGATCCAGAATCTTTCATTCTGATGATCGAGACAAATCACACTATTTCATAGTGATCAAAGTGCTGCAACCTTATCAGATGAGATGCCCAGTCTCATCACTGGTTGTGAAGATATTTTAAGTATAAGATTTGTGACATATATCTCCCGTATGTGGATCTCATCCATATACATATATCACATCTAATATACTAATGGGACCCGGTTCAACTCATGAACCATTATGTCATATGTATTGGTCATGTGCATAAAGTAATAAAATAACATTCATCTCATGAAAGTAAAGCATGGTTTTATTGATTAATCAATTTATTACATCAACCGATGGATTGAGTCCATACAATCTAACACTTCCTCCACCCTCCTTTCATTTGTTTTGCCTATTTTTCTCTTTTTTCTTTTTATTCTACTGCATGTATTTTTTTCTAGAGGGTTTTGATGGAATGGGAAGAAGAAGGGCTTTGGGGGTCTTAATGGAATGGAATCGGTGGGTTTCTAAGATATACAAATTGTGGGTTCTCTGAGATTTGAACCGGATGGTAAGAGACGGGGCTATTTGGTTGGACGGCTGGGTTGATTTGTGTGTTGTGTTGGCTAAGAGATAAAGAAGATGCGGCTCAGATTTGATGGTTGTAGGATGGGCGTTAGGATGGTTTGATGATTGCAAGTTGTGTTATTGGGTGGTGTGGGCTCGGTGATATATGGGTTGGATGGTCAAGTGGGTTTTGTGGGTTTCAAGGAAGATGGTCAGACTTGGCTAGTGTGATGGTGTTTAGCTTGATGTGGGTGATGAAGATGAATGAGAGGTTTCATGTTCAGATGGTTTTTTTAGGTGTTGAGGTGGGTTGTGCAACAGATAAGTGATGTACAAATATCTGAAATTTCACTATTAGGGAGGAATTCTGGCCTTAAAGAAATAGAAAATTCTAGCCTTAAAGAAACAGAAATTCAAATAGATATGAAATAGGGGATTTGTGGGGTTCAGGTAGCCTGGTTTGGGAGGAATTCTGGCCTTAAAGAAACAGAAAATTCAGGAATGCCGGAATTTAATAGCATTTTAGAATTCCAGCAGACATGATTTCTAAAAATTCCTGCAAAGAAACAAGCCCTTATGATGATCGAACGGGCTCAATTTCACTCTCTCTTTTTTCTAATTGCAAATGAAGAACTTGGATAGTGGTTTTGCTGCTTTTATCTAATCTATTTGGCTAAACCAATGTACCCCAAAGTCGGGTGCTTGTCTTTTCCTTTAATGGTGCTGTATATACTTGTGTCTTGTGTTTGCAAAGTTTATGCTGACTTGAAAGGTTGAGAAGCTTGCAAAGTTTATCTATTTCTATATTGTATGAATGTTTAATTTTCAATCTATTGATGTTTAATTAACGATGTATAAAAATTGCCCATGCTAAGCATGGTTATGTTGCTAGTCTTTTATGACTTGAGGTCAAATGTGGTTGAAGATTTGGAGTCGGCTTTGTATCATGTGGATAGTAGGCTTAGGTCGTTATTCATTACACACAATGACCGTGTATGGATCACTCACGGTTTGCCATGTCTACCGAAATACAGTGTTTTTGGCTGACGTGGCAGACCGTGAGTGATCCACTCAAGGTCACCGTAAAGCAAAACCGACAGAGGATCCGAACTCAAAGATTTGGTTTCACTTGCTTCTTTTATCCTTACCTCCAATATTTTGTAAAGCGTTCCACTCTTGGATCTTCCTTGAAAAATTCCCAATTGTCAGCTTGATTGCATAAGAAGTCATTGGGCATGCCATATTAATTGGGCTGTGGGTCCTATGTTCTATGCTTGTAGAATTAGGTGATGGGGTGTGGACATGGCCAAAGGCCTTGTTATGACTTAAATGTATTTTGATTATATTATCTAAATGGACTTTTAAGCGACTGATTAAATTATGACTTAAATGTGTTTTCCATTTTGAGACCCATCTTAAGCCCGTCTCGACTATCTAATTAATATATATTAAAGACATAGGCATTGATTTCAAAATTAGAGTCCGATTTGCTAATCAATTACAAAATTGGACTCTAATCTCAAATCAATTTGAGAAATTGGATCTCAAATCAATTTCAAGAGATAAGCTCTATCAATTAATTCCGAGTCCACTTTTGTTGAGCTTTTTTATGTAAATTCAAATTATAATATATATCTATTATAGATAGGTGATTAAAGAGTCCAAATGAAAAAATCCACATTGCTCAATAAGTCTATCCAACCAAGTTAAAATGAGTCTTCTTTACGTGGATTTAGAATTTTAATATAATAATTATGGTTAGAAAACCTATAATGTTTTTTATTTTTAAAAGTGAATCCTTATTAGTGATTTATACATATGCGCTCCACATATAATAAACATTTTAAAAGTAGGCCTCATATTCTAATTCCTAAAGACAGGGCCACATGCAATTTTGTAATTGATTGTATGATTTTGATTTTAATGCTGACTTTATTTTATCTTCTTTTTAAAAAATAGACTTTATTTTATCTTAATTTATTTTCTTTTTATTGTAATATTGACTTTATTACAATTTTAAAAAATTGTATTATACATACAATTTCACAGCAAGTTATATTGCAACTTTGTAACGCACCCAAGTTCCCAATTCGAAAAGTAATAAATGTCAAATCTTGATCAAGGGCATTTTCTTTCTACCTTTTTTATTCATCTCTGATATGTACCTGTGAAATCCAAGCTACTCGAGTCCAAAATTATCGTATGTATTGGCGTCCATTGTCCAAATGAGATTTACGCCCATTCCGCAGAAAGTTAAATTTTCAAAGTTATTTTTAAGAAAATATAAAAACAAAAGGGATTCTTACAAGAAGATATAAAGACCTCCATTAATTCTCAAATAAATATAAAATTTGAACTTTTGTCAAAGAAGCATAGCCCACTTTCAGATCGGCCCAACCGTGTCGTACCGTACTTCAATTAGGCCAGGTAGTGCCACCGACGAGCTAGTCCACATGCCCATCCTAATCTTATATTTTTAAATTTGCTTATATAAATTAAAAGAGACTTTATGGGTTTTTAAGGTTTTCAACTTTAAATAAAATTGAAATCACTAAAATAAATACAAAAACATTGATGTTGATTTACATAAGACTTGAAGTTTCATACTCATTTATATAAAAAATAATATTTACTTTTGTATAAATTTCGGGCTGGCCATGTTTCGAACCTTAATAAATGGTATATTTGTTTGTTTTATATTTATTTTCTCATTAAGTAATATCTCATAAAATAGCCACAAATTGGACGTGTTTTTATTTCTGGGCCCGGGCTTAGCGCGGGCACGCTTTGCTAGTGTTAGATTTGAGCCTCTTTTCTTAATTGGGCTCTGATTGAGCTGGGTCAAAGGGTCATTTGATTAATCAAATGGACCTAAATAATTAATGCCCTAACCAATTACATTATCTATGAAATCTAGACCATCTGCTCATAAGACCATGCGTATTCCAGGAAAACGAACAATGTTTCTATCACTGCTTTTGCTATTTCCTCCGTTGTGACATAATGGGCCATGGTTTTAAGATAAATGGTTTTATCTCATGTGACTCATATTGAAATCTTCTTTGTATGCTAAAACGAGTATATATTCTCTTTTAAGTTTCATCTTTACCCCATACGTCACCTCTTCGGCTCTTCCCCCTTTTGTGAGCCTCCTTCTTACTTGAGTGGGCTTCCTTTCCGTATGTATGCGGGCTCTTTCTTGGGTCCTAGCCTCTTTGGCTGAGGTACCAAAAAAAAAAGAAGTTTCATCTTTCTAGAAGTTTCAATATATTTCAAATTTTATCATGGGCAAAACTTTCTAAAGTAAATGCTCTTTTTGTTACAACAATCTCATCATAAATGAAAAGAAAAAAGAAATAGAATGCACCAAAAGCATTAGACATGAAAATCAAATTCACATATGTAAGTTTCGCATATGTAAATTTTATCTATGCTAAACATATTCAATATTTGTTGCAAAAACTAATTCTATTTACACCCAATTTTTATACACAATTTGTGTTGCGATGTTTTCTTTAACTAGCTGTGTAAGTATACCAAAATTAAGAAATCAAGATATATGAGAGTGGGAAGATGAAGAAGAAGAGAGGGTCTCTCTCAATTATGTATGATTTAGTAGGCACCAGGACCCCAAAACCTCTTCAGAAAGGAAGTATGAATTGGTAGTCAAAAGAGTGTAGAATGATCAGAAAAATGGATTAGGCTATTTTTCACATGATCTGAGAATTTCTAAGAACAAATATGAAACTCCACGTCTTTGGGTTTATCGGTTCTATCAAAATGATGAATGGTTTGGATCATGAATTGGGGCCCATCGTAGTGAAGAGAAATTAGAAGTGAAAAAAAATAGAAAAATAAGATAATGCTATTTTTTTTCATTTCACCTTTCTCAAATTCAGTGAGGATCTTATGAAATTTCACAACTTGGAGCTTATAATTATATGATAATGTTGAATGTTTCAGATAATGAATTGGGGGACCATAACAGTGCATGTGAATTAGAAAAAAGTCATTATTTTCTTTTTGCGTTTTCCTCATTTTTCTCAAAACCGTGAGGAGTGAAGATATGAGACTTTTTCCCTTTCTAGTTCACGAATTCTACAGGAACTTCAAACGGTTCGGACCAAGAACTGGAGGCATAAAAAAGTGCAAAAAAAAAAAAAAACAGAGAAAGAAAGAAAAGAAAGAAAGAACGAAAGAAAGATGAAAAAGATATAAGATAAAAAAATGAGATTAGCTATTTGAGAAAGGACATTTAATACAGTATTATTGGCAGCTATATAAGTATTTTCTTGAGTGACGCTAACAATGCTTCGATCAGATCCTTTCACAACATCACATTTATATAGTGTATCTTAAATTTCACTGCAATTGGTATAATATATATTGTTGAATATAATGGATAATTACATTTTCATATGATCAATCTAATGTTTTATATCCCTTAGGTTGAATTAAAACTCGAGTCAAACTGTTATATGAGTGAACGTATGTCATATTGTGTTACACCCCGACCTGATTTGATCCTAATTAGTACTAAATAATTATGATTTAAGCTAAATTAAATATGTTTACTTATTGGTTATGGTAATTAGCATCTGTTAGTCTTTATAGACTGAGTTAAATGGGTTTTACACCTTATATAGGTGAGTTATAGTGGGATTGACTCAATTGAGTTGAGTCAAGGGCTCTTTTCGTAAATATTGATTTTCGCGTTTTTCATCATTTGTCCGTCATTTTGACATCATCACGTGTATTTTGACGAGTGCATCGATTTTCATATCAGACTCTTCTTCATTTGACCAACTATTGAGTATTTGGACATTCATTTGACTTCACATGAAAATATGGTCTTCTTGTGGACTTTCTTGCAAAACTCCTACTTTACCCTTTGTATATATATAAACCCACTTCTTCTTTTCCTCTTCTTCCCATCTCTTTTTCCTCTCTACACTACTTCCTCTCCACTTCTTTTCTTCCCTTCTTTCTCTACTACTACTAGAGTGCAGGCTTGGTCCTTGGAAGGTTAAAGAGTGGATTTAGCTACATCTCCATCATTTTATCATCATCTTCTTCATCCTTCTTTCTCCATTGTTGACTAAGATCTACTTCTCCTCTTCCCCATCTCCTTCAACTTTGAAACCCTCTCAAAGGTAGACACTAAGCTCCTAAATAATTGAGTTTTTGCGTTACAATAGGGTAAGGAGATTGTGCCTAAGTGTTTATGTATATTTATTTGCCTTTTCCATGATTCTTGTGGTTAGGGTTTGAGCATTTGGGGCTTTTGGGATTTTCTTAAATCTAGGGCTTGGAAATCTCCATTGAGGCAAGTATAAGCTTTAATAACTAATGCATGTGATGTTATTCCTTGATTTGGATATTAAATGTTATTATTTTTCCTTTTTACTATGATTAGCCTCTTTGATTTTAATTAGGGAATGATTAAGGCATGGATTTGATTTTAGGGTGTTAATGGTTTTCATTTGGAAAGATTAAGAGGAGATGGGAATTATTGATGAATGGTGTAATGAAACAACACATGTGGGTGCACATGTATACATGAACCCAGGGAGCATTTCACCTGTGCATATGTTGGAATGATAATGGGTGTGCATAGTGTGTCCAGGTGGGATTGAAAACTACACGTGTAACGATGGCATGTGGGATGAGTGGGTGAAATGGTGCTGGGCATGTGGTATGAAACGTGGTATGTTCACTAGTGCAGGAGTTTCAATGGGTGTGAAAAGATATATATTAATGCAATGCATGTGCTGGAATTGAAAATGGGTGAGGAACTTTTGTATATTTTAATGCATTGAATGAGGAAATGGTGGCTGACTTTATGACTTTTATTACTTTATGTTGGTGGGAAGTATCTGGGAGGAAACCATCTGAGAATTGTTGAATGGATTGTATATGCATAGATGATGGAAGTTCAATGGACATAGAACGTGTCCTCTGTGACTGACACAGGTTCTGTGTGGGGCCGGGAATTTTGTCTAAAATTATTTCTTTTCGCACCCTGTATATGACAAACACTAATTAGTGAGTATTTATGAAACCTATTAGGATTTTGACTCCAAGAGAATTATATGACCCTAGAAAATGACACCCTGGACGAGTTCAACTGACCAATGGTAATTAACCATGTGAGAAATTATTGAGGCTATGATTATTTTACCCGAAAATTATTCTTTTCTTCTAACACCTTGTCATGGATGAGGCTCGGAGAAACCGGTACTCTTCACTTATATAAGTGGCACCAAATTACAAATAGCTATGCACCGGATTTCCAAACCTCATCGTGTGAGAAGGTGAAGGATGAAAGCCTAGTAAATAATCCTTGATTCTTTTAATCAATGCATGTGCATATTGAAATTTATTTTCCTTTTCACCTTCCAATTTTAAAGAATGATTTACATACATACATTGTTTTGTTTTTCTTTCGTTATATTTGTACGGTTATACAATGTTCAATTGAAACTCGAGACAAATAAGTTTATATGTGAAAAAGTCGGGATATTAATGATTTGATTTGATTCAAGTAAAAATAGTCTTACTTATATTTGTATTTATTTGATCCGATTGGTCTGGCACTACTGAGCTTCGACCTCGTGATACCCGACGGGGATAAACTTGGTTTAGTTAATTCAGATCACTGCAGTAGATCATATGGAGTACCGGAACTCCAGAACCGGGTAGCCAGATAGCCTTTGGCCGGGCCGCTGGTGACATCTCAACTAGATTTGCTCTCTATTGAGAGGATGAGCTTAATGTAGTAGCCAACCAGTATGTTGTATCCCTCATTGATTTGTAAAATATAAATTATTCGATTTTGGCATGATTGCCTAGTTGTTACCTGATATTGACATCTTTTAATTAAGTGTTTATAAATGCTAACTGATATAACATGTAATTTATTATTAATGCCTATACTTGCCGAATCGTCGTATTCCTGATGCTATTCTTGGTGTCACAGTCGCAGGTTCAGCCTCCGCTCTTATCGAGGCCTCGAAGGGAGAGAAGGTTACCCCGGAGGTACCTTCAGGGTTAGTAGAGTGGTCCGAGCCTAAGGCCAAGTGAATTGTCTTCCCCGGAGAGCGGAACCATCTTTTTGGAGAATTCTGTTGTTGTGTGGCTAGCCCCTTTTTGTGTGGGCCACACTTAGGTGATAGAAGTTCTTTTGTTTATACTTTTGGTAATGTTGTTTAGTCTTTCTATACCCTTCTTTTGTAAATTAATGTAAATACTTGTATAATTCTTTTGTATTAAACTTGAACTGTTACATAGACTGGATGGAATTTGATACCTCACACTAATGAATTACAGCTTCTGCTACACTTAATTGTTTTTGATGTGTTTAGTGAGATTTAACTCACGGATGTGGAAAGTTGTTTTTCTCTCCTTCGTGTGTTGTATTTGGCTCGAGACAGGTACAGCACGCGGGAGTACGTGTGGCACACCTCGGAGATTACCCTAGGCCAGGGTGATTCCGGACCGGGATGTGACATATTGTCATACCAGGAGTCCAGTTCATGGAAAGATAGGTTCAGCCACTCCACTTGTAACCTAGAAGTGAGGCCTTATATTCCCCTATCCACATGTATCCAAGGAGCTTGGGTGGCGTGACTGTGTGGGTATGTATGTGGGAGAGAAGGCACAAAAAAAAATAAATAAATAAAGATAGACCGCGCCTACAGAATATCATAAATTAGCTGATGTCAAACTCGGCCAGCTTATTGTTGGTCCAAGTCCGAATAAATGAGAAGGGTTGTGTAAGTTGAAAGCGAGAGTTAAACTTTTGTCACATTTGTAACATGAATTTTGACACTTTGTTGGGTGAGAATAGACTTAAAATGATAAAACAAAATTCATATAACTAAATATGTTAAGACTTTGATAACCATGATGGTGATATTGTTGAGGTCAACGTCCACCCTCGCTCCTGAGCGGTCATAATTGTGGTCGAACCCTCGCGCTCACCATAAAATCATTATTGTGCCGTTTCCTATCACCAATTGGTTTTGGGATAAGTGGTAGCTCAATTGAGTGTAAGATACTACAAGTGGTATCAGAGCCTGGTAGGTCGGGTGTTATGGCATTTTGCCCGATACAAAAGCATCTTTCCTCAATAATGTTGACAACGACGACAAGGCTTGTAATAGTATAAAATAAGATTTTAGAGACTCTTGAAACATGGAGATATTGTTCTGAATCTTTCCTCAATAATGTTGACAACGACAAGGCTTGTAAAAGTATAAAATAAGATTTTAGAGACTGCTGAAACATTGAGATATTGTTCTTAATTCCTATGTGGGTGAACCTTGTCTAATGGCGGCTGGCGATTGGTGTGTTTCTTTCCAACTTTACTTCTCATTTCTATATATTATCTTTTGCATTCAAAGAAGAACACCGGAAAAGTAAAAGGAAACGTATCATTTCATCAGCAATGAACTCACTGCTTATTAAACAGTTAGTGGCGGTTTCTCCTCCTTTTTATTGCCCTCCTCTCTCTCTCTCTCTCGGCAAACACAGAGCCAAGAAAATGGAAACTGTGGAAGAGATAGTAATTGTTGGGGCAGGGATAGCAGGACTTGCAACTGCATTAGGACTTCACAGGTATGCTATACTTTATCATTCCTTTGTAAAAAGCATGAATGTCATGGGTACGGCAGAGACAGAGATTTCAACATGGTTTTAAAATATTAGTTTAGATACTAGCAAAGCTGAAACCTTTACATATTGGCCCCTATGTCAATTTGATTGGATATGTTTATCTGTTTTGATCGTTTTCAGAGCCTTCTATTTTAGAAGGAAAAAAAGTTGAAAATTGTTGAGATTTTTTTTTTTTTTTTCATTGCTTTTAGGGTGTTTTATTTGTCTATAAAATAATAAAAAATAGAAGATGAAGATAGTGATATTGGCATTACCATACATTTTACATTTTGGATTGAAGCTAAACGAAATATCCATGTCATGGCCTAACAAGTGTTCCATGTTGGGTAATAACAATTGATTCATGTCATGGCCTAAAATGTGTTCATGCTTTGTAAGACCAGAAATTAGGGGTGCACGGCGGGCGGCTTGGGCGGTTATTGGGCGGTTTTGTTTTATGGCGGTTTGTAAAAAGTAGAAACTGTAACTGCCCAAAGTATAGGCGGTTTGGGCGGTTTTTTTAGCGGGCGACTTGGGCGGCATGTTGGGCGGTTTCGTATTTGTACCTATCTATCTCTTTTTTATTTTTTTTATTTTTTTATTTTTAATAGAATGTAACTAAAGTTTCAAAGTACTTAACATAAAGAATAAAAATTAAACATGATTTTTAATAAAAGTCAATAATCGATAATAAACAAAATTTTCAACTAAGTATATTAATGTAAAATTAAAGTCCAAAGGCATCACCAAAATTAAAAAATACAATCACTTATATAATCTAACGTCCAAAAGTCAAAAATCTAATTCTGAATATGAAGCGTTTTTTAGCAACCATATATTTTTTGAAAGATACGTGAAGTCTTTAAAGAATAGATGAAGAGTTTTTTTTTTTTATTTTTATTTTTATTTTTAATAATGATCGGGCGGGGCGGTTTGAAACCGCCTATTCAAATGTGAAACCGTAACCGCCCGCTCATTAGTACGGATTGAAACCGCCCCGCGCGCCTAAAGGCGGTTTTGATGTATATCCACTTGTAGCGGGGCGGGGCGGAGCGGGGCGGGCGGGTTGGCGGGTTACGGTTATTTTTGTGCAGCCCTACCAGAAATGGCATGATACGTTGCCTATTTTGAAATATTGTGATAGGTTAGAATCAATCATCTCCCGTGATTTCCATTTTTTGTTATTATAACTGAATTTGCTTACAAATAGGGATCCCCTTTGCTCTTGATTCATGTTTTTGTAGGATTGGATTGAGAAGCCTGGTTTTGGAATCTTCAGAGAGCTTGAGGGTTACTGGGTATGCATTTACAACATGGACAAATGCCTGGAAGGCATTGGATGCTCTGGGCATTGGTGATTACCTCAGGCAACAACACGACCAACTTCAAAGGTATACAAACAGTGGCTGACCAGCCTTGTAGATGTTATTAAGATCTTATCCAATAACCATTGACTACTTATAATTGGGGTGGCAGTGGGTCGGGTCGTGCTGGGTTCAGCATTGGAAGTAGCATTTATAGGCTCAACCCAAACAGGACCAATTACTAATCGGGTTGAAAATCTCAATCCAGACACTTAATTAACAAGTCAGTTTGGGTCTGGTTGGTTGGTCATAGTGTTATATTAGTCTGGTTCACATTGGGTTGGTGGGTCAAGGAACAGAAACGTATTGAGCCCAAGTCCAATCCATTTGTTAATCGGGGTTTAAAAAATGTCAACCTAGACCCGGCATTAACGGATCAAGTTCACCTAGGGTTGGCAGATGAGGACTGGATTTGCAATCCTTTTTTCTGGCAAAAATTACTTGAAGTTGGATTGATTTTTGCAGGTTGGTTTCTGTCTCTTCAGTCACTGGAGTTACCACAGCTCAGATGTCATTTATGGAACAGGGGAAATGGTGAGTACATAATATGGATGAGGTAACTAGAAATTAGTAAGTTACAGTAAAGGCCCATCATTTCTTTATTAGACCATTCAAATGTTAAATGTGTTGGGAAGTCCCACATCCAACATCGCCTAAGTAATAGGCTTGATGTCACATCCCGGTCCCGAATCACCCTAGCCTAGGGCAATTCCTGAGGTGGAACACACGTACTCCCGTGTGATTGTACCTGTCGCGAGTCAAATACAAGCACACGAAGGAGAAGACTATTCCACTTGTGAGTCGAACTCACTGAAAACTATCAATCAACAGTTAATGTAGCGGAAGCTTATATCAATTGATCATCGTAACCCTGTACAATCCCATATATAACATTCAAGTTCAAAACAAAAGAAATTATACAATGTTTGCACAAAAGAAAGTTCTATACATCACTACCAAAATACATAACAAAATGAATTAAATCAAGTGTGACCCAACAAAACACTAGTCACACTTCTACTATGTGCTCTCAAAAGTTCTTGACGCTCTCCGTATTGAGGAGTCTCTACATGGGCCCTACACCGGGCCACTCCTCTAAACCTGAAGGTACCTCTTGTGTAACCTTCTCTCCCTCCGTGGTCTCTGCTGGACCGGGAGCTGCATCTGTGCCTGTGACACCAAGAGTAATATCTTAATACAACAATTTAGCAAGCATAAATCATAAACAGGAAATACGGTGAGGTTTTTGAAGACAATTATAATTTGAGAATAATAATGAGACGAGTAAAGAGAGAGATCAAACAATCCATTTTCATGAGTAAATCCTATATGTAATTCCTTTTAAAATCATTAAAGAAAATACAAATACAAGAATTGGCACTACATAAAGCTCATCCTCTCATTGAGAGCAAATCGTGTTGGAATGTCACTAGGGGTCCGGCCAAAGATCCTCCTAGCTACCCGGGTCCTGGAGTTCCGGTGCTCCAGTCTGTCAACTGCGCAGCGACGTTCAAAACTAAACCAGGATTTAACCCTGTCGGGTATCGTCCGGTCAAAGCTAAGTAGTGCCGAATTAATCAAATCGAATATTAAATCAAATTTCGTTCATAATTCAAATCGAGTAACTTTTTCAAATACTTGGATATGCTCCACTCAATTGCTTTATCCATTTCAATATCAAATAATGTATAACAATTCCCATTTTCAATACTCAATTCAAATGTTTGATGACAATAAACAATTAATACTAATTTATCATTCATATAACCTACTATTATCCAATACAAGATTAATTTAAAGAATCAACATATTACTAATTACTTGGTGTCACTACGATGATATTATGTTGAATCTCTAAATTAACCTTCATGGTTTAATATTAGATTAATGATTTCCTTTGGGCCTAATTAGGAGGTTAATGGATCCAAATTCCAAGACATAAATTAGATGAAACTTAATTTCCTATGGTAAGGGGGCGTACATCCTAATTATCCATTTGGGAGTGATTAGGAGGGTTAATTATGGACTAGGAGTGATAATTTCACTCATTAAAAGGGTTTAAAGAAGCCTGAAAACAGCTTCAGGTTCGCTCGAGCGGACCCAAGTTTGCTCGAGCGGACCCCAAACAGAGAGTTCATCGCACGAGCGCACCCCTTTGGTTGCCCGAGCTGAGTTTCCAGTATCAGGTCCGCTCGAGCGGACCCATGTTCGCTCAAGCGAACTGTCTAGAAACCTTGTTTCGGGATTTCTTCCCTTCTTCCCTTTCCATCCATTCCAACTCTTTTCTACCATCAATGCCTGCAAATATGGAGCCTCCATACTCCCTTACATGACTCTTAACTTTTCCATTCATTAACTCATAATTTCCACCATCAAAATTCATAAAATACATGTAATGATTCATAAAAACTTGGTGAATGTAAATCAACACATTTATACAACATTTATAGCATGTTTAGAGTCTGTAGAAGAGCTTTCAACTTCTCACACACTTGATTTGAGGAAAACCCAAAAACCCCAAATGAGCAAACCCTAATCATGGAAAAATATGGAATATTGATGAGGATGAAATGCATGTATGAGGATGGGTCTATTTTTCCCTAAGATACCCCAAAATCATGGTTATAAGGTTTTGTTACTCACCTCTAGTAGGGATTTCGAAATTGAGAGAAAATAGAGGAAGTTGAAGAATGCTCCTTGTCACAAGATGAAGGATAATGGAGAAGATGAGGAAGATGATGATTCACACTCCACTCTTCAAGCCTATGCAACAATCCTTGGTGATTGAGTGAGGAGAGTGAGTAGAGGAGAAGGGTAAGGGGAATTGTAGAACAAGAGAATGAAATGTATGAAAGAAAAAGGCTTATAATGCCTTATATATGAATGAGAATGACCTTTGCAAACCAGTCCATTAGTTAAGAATATTTACATATTGAGTCAATTGAGAGTCCACTTCCTCAATGAGTGGTCAAATGAGATCAAGTCTATTATGAAAGTTGATGGGGTCGACAAAATACACGTGTTAGTAGTAAAGTGACGTGCAATGGATGCAATTTATGAAAATCAAGAATTACGAAAAAGCCCTTAATTACATTAAACCGAGTCAAATCGGTGTCAACTCACCTAATTAGGGTTCAAAACTCATCCAACTCAACTCAAATGCATACATTAATACTAATATATCATAATTAGAAGTCAAACTTAATTAGTTTGGCTAATGTTCAATTAATTAGCAATGATCAAGGTTAATTAAGCTTGGGGTGTAACACTTGACATGTCTCAATGTACCTATATGGGCCTTCCACCAGCCAGCTTAAGCTTTTGGGTTGGTAACAGGCCCGGCCATGAAATCTGTTGGGCCTGTATGCGAGGGGGAGTGTTGGGAAGTCCCACATCCCACATCTTACAAAATGCATCTCACCTATCTTGTAGGATCATTTCTCATGTTTAAATTCCAATCATAATTTTGTTCTTTGGTTTTATAAATTGGGGACAATACAGTGGAAACCATGAAGTCAGGTGTGTGAGGAGGAACATTTTGCTTGAAACCCTTGTGAAGGAGCTACCACAAGGTACCATCAGATTTGGATCAAAGGTCGTTTCACTTGAGCAAACAAAGAACCTAGTTCACGTGCACTTGGCAGATGGCTCCATCCTTAAAACTAAGGTTACTATGCTACTCTTATTTTGGGGTGTTTAATATCATATCATTTACATTGGAAAGTTGAGAAGCCCAAAAAGTAGAAGGGTAAAGGATGAAGAGTACAGGAGGGGATGAGGAAAAAAAAACAGAGAGAGAGAGAGAGAGAGAGAGAAATGACCATCAAAATTTCATAGATGTGATGCAATTACTTTTGTAGGATAGAGTGCTATAATATTTATTAGTAAAGGTGGAAAAATTGATGGTCACTTCTTGATAAATATGGTAGTTAATCTTTCACTCTTGACTATGTCTCTTGGATCAATCTACTTTCTTATACAAACCATATGAAATTGACCAATGTCTCGTAAGCTTGTAGAGCGGTCTACTACTAGACATAAACATCACTCAATTGATAGTATTGGTATTTGAAAATGTTCAGGTGTTAGTAGGATGTGATGGAGTGAACTCGGTGGTCTCAAAATGGTTGGGTCTCAAGAAACCAGTCTTCACAGGACGTTCAGCAATAAGAGGCCTTGCAGAGTTCCCTGATGGCCATGGTTACAAGCCCGAGTTGTTGCTGTACTTTGGAGATGGTTTCCGTGCTGGTTTCTTGCCTTGCAATGATAAGACCATTTATTGGTTTTTCACTTACTTGCCATCTTCCCAGTGTAAATCTTATCACTCCTTGGTTGCATTTTTGCATCTTTGTTCTTACTCATATTTTTTATTGGGTGTTTGGTTACATACAAGTGTTCAGATGAGAACTGATTTCAAACTCCAAGTTTCAAACATTTTATGAGGTGCACTTGAATTCACGCCAACCACATGAGTAGGGTGGGATTGATAGGTGTTAGTGTGGATTAAGAGTAAAAGATCAGCTTGATCTAATGATCATCACCATCTTGATGCCTAACAACTATGGCATTGCTTCTTGTTTCTGCCAAATACTGACTTCATTTTGCTTCTTATGATCGTCGAGCCTAGTTGACTCTTGAATCTTTTCCCTTCTCCTGACCCCTCACTTCATTTTTTTTTTTTCCTTCCTCTATATCCCTTTAATGAAGACAACCGATCTAACTTTCTCAAATGCCCACCACTGGACATTCTCATTTCGTGGTCTTGATTTTTGGCATCATTTCAAGCCCTGCAGTCCTTAGGGAAGATACAAATGGACATATGTACTTCAGGGACATTTAACCTTTAGATAATTAAAAAAATGGTTAGGATGATCAAGTCAATTTGAATTTTGGCTCGCATCTAATCCACATTATGACCTTCCAAGTTCCAACCTCAAACAGTCAACCTGCTCAAGTGGCTGGAATGCATTTAAAATGTCTCTCCAACTTAATGTTTGTGGCCTATTCTCATTTGTACTAAGTGTACAGAAAAACTATTAATACTTCACTAAATTTCAGGACCCAAAAAATTAATAATTATGATAATCAGATCAATTTTTTCTATGGGCTTGTGGTTTTTTTTTTTTTTAATGAAGCCAGTTCGTGGATGACTCTGATCTTTTCTCAGCATTTAGTTGAATGATTGAATTATAAAACACAAAAGTATATTTTGGGTGCATGGGCTGTTTCTCATAACTTTCTATTTTTTCTATATAATAGCCAAAGATATGGAAGATGATCCAGCTAAGATGAAGCAGTTTGTGTTGAGCAAGTTGCAAAATGTGCCTAAAGAAGTAATCAATGCACTTGAAAAGACAGAGGTAGAAGCTTTTCACTCTACTCCATTGAGATTCAGGTTTCCATGGAATGTGCTATGGGGAGATATCTGCAAGAGGGGTGTTTGTGTGGCTGGAGATGCACTTCATCCCATGACACCAGACCTTGGCCAAGGTGGCTGCTCTGCATTGGAAGATGGGGTGACTCTAGCTAGGTGCCTTGGAGAAGCTTTGTTGGGAAAACACAAAGACGGTGAAGATGAGTATGACATGATCAAGAGGGGGTTGGAGAAGTATGCAAAGGAGAGGAGATGGAGGGGTTTTGAACTCATTGCTACTGCTTATGTGTTGGGTTTCATGCAACAAAGTGATGGGGTGGTGACAAACTTCTTGAGGGATAAATGCTTCTCTGGTTTAATGGCTGGGATGTATCTGAAGAGGGCTGATTTTGATTGTGGTAAACTCTACAGTCCTTGATGGTGTACTGATCATCACAAATGATGACAGTAGTGTTATGTATGCATCACATTGTTATTTTGATCGATCACTTTCTGGGCCAGTGCCAAAAATAAGAGTGGGGATATTATGGCTAAGGGTTGGGTGAATTTCACTCCCACCTAATCATCCAAAGACTTAGTGATGGGCCATTGAAACATTCAATGGTCTATGTAATATGGAATCAAAATCGACTAAATCACCTTAGGATGATTGGATGGGGTTCAATTTCACGATCCCTTCATGCATGTGGTGCCCCACAGACTGTCGCGCTGACCATCTTGCATCGGAACTTACTGAACTGGGCTCCACATAAGTCATCACGTCACTGTGTCATCTCAGTAGATCAAGAGTGAGAATTCTGTTTGATTTTGTGAGTTGTTGCTTGGTATATTTATCCACTTGGCATTTTTTTAATGATTGTTCATGAATCTTATTCCTTCCAGTTAAATGAGTTTGGGAATTCATATCCTCTCCTCTTCATCGTTTTATTAGAAAGAAATTGAAAAACAGGAAATATATGGAAAGTTTCCAAGGCTCACTGGCCCCACCGATGCCAAAAGTAAAATCATTTGGACATTGATATCTGTTCAATCTAAATGCCATCACAGGGATTGATCAAACTAGAAAGTCTCCCCATTTGAAGGCGACTAGTCATTCTAAGGTTTTAATAGATTAGATGACTAGTAATGTAGGATGGATTATAGATAATCTAGTAATCCCATTTCATTTGGTGGGCCACTTGTCCCCGCGAAGCTACCATACCCTGTGTTCTATTTGTCAACCCTAGTATAAACCTATGCAATGTTGATTGAAAGCTATGCAGAAGATCAACACAAATAAGTCATGTAGACCTTGAAGATGTCTAAAGTAGGGGTTGCAACTCCTAACCCAACAACAAGGAGTCAATCCCGGCTGCAGCGCTAATGGTGAGGGAATTGAGTTTGTGTAGGTAAGTAATCACTTAAAAAAAAAAAAATGTAAACTCCCAGCTTGACATGGCAATTCTAGCCATCCACATTCTGACTAGTAAAGAAAGACTACTAAATAAAAATCATTATTATTAGATCTCTATAACTTACTCAAAAGAAAGAACAAAATTAGAAAGTTTCAAAGAAACTTTTATTTTTACGCGAGTAACTGCAGGTGGAGTGTAACCATTATATCATTTTTTTTCTAATTGCAATAGAAGAAGTTGGAGACTTCATTTTCAATGCATTGATGCTTAATCTATAATGTATAGAAAATGCCATTTCTATGGGTCAGGGTGCTGGTCTTTTATGACTTGAGGTCCAATGTGGATGAAGAGTTGGTTTCACTTGCTTCTTTTATCCTTGACTCCTATATTCTAGAAAGCTTTCCAAGCTTAGATCTTCCTTGAAAATTTTCCAATTATTCTCTTGCTTGCATAAGAAGTCAATGGGCATACCACATTGTATGGGTTATAGGTCCCATGTTCTATGCTTATAGAACTAGGTAATGGGGTGTGTGCATGGGCCATCTCTCTGTGTCCATCATTCGCCTATGTATGACTTAATTGTATTTGATACATTATCTAAATGGACTTTTAAGGGATTGTGAGTCTCTATTTATTCCAGCATATCTGTTTTCCAATTTGAGATGCATCTTAAGCCCATCTAGACTATCCACTGTTAGATAATTTGAGCTTCTTTTCTTGATTAGGCCTTGATTGATTAAGATGAATCAAAAGGCGAATTAATATGATAGAATGACTGAATGGGACCCAGCATGGTAAATAGATAAGGCCCACCCGATCTTCAAATCCCCCCTAGTCTAGCCCCAGGTGGGCCCCCAAGCCAAGTGCGCCTGTCGCGCACCTGATAAGGCCTCTATAAAATTTATATTTGCTACACATAAAACAATATTTGCTGCGAGCACCATCTTTATACAATTTTTTATACACAATTCGTATTATGATTTTTCTTTAACTAGAAGTGTAAGTATATAAATTTAAATCTTAATATATAAGAGGGTCTCTCTCAATTATGTATGATTTAGCAGCTCCAGGACCTCAAAAAAGTTGCAGAAAAGGAAATAGCTTCTCAAATAGATTGACTGGTTGGAATCATGAATCTGGGGTCACAAGAGTGTAGAATGTACAGACAAATGGGATTAGACTATTTTTTGTTTTTCATATTTTCTCAAATTTCTTGAGGACAAAAATATGAAACTTTACAGGTTGTGGGCCCATAGTAGTGAATAAAAATCAAAATGAAGAAAAATCAGACAAATAAGATAAGGATGTTTTTTTTTTAATGCATTTCATGTTTCTCAAAATCAGTGAGGATCGAAGATATGAAAGATCACAACTTGGAGTTTATAAGTTATGTGATAATGTTGAATGCATGTTTCAGATAATGAATTCGGGGAACATAACTGTGCATGAGAATTAGAAAAAGGGATTATATTGTTTTTGTGTTTTTCACATATGTTTCAAACAGTAAGGATCTAAGATAAGAGAATGTATACCTTCAAGTTTACTAATTCTTTATGAAACTTCGAACGGTTTGGATCAAGAACTAGGGGTATAAAAAAGTGAAAAAAAAAAGAAGAGAAAAATGAGATTGGCTATTTGAGAAAGTATATTTAATACCGTATTAATGGCAGCTATATGAGGACTTTGCCTTACATTTCCTTGACCAGATCCATTCACACCACATGCCTACACATTTATAGAATGCATCTTAAATTTCATTTCTATCGGAGAGGCCAGACAGGCTTGGAGGCGGCGTGAGTGTCAAACTTGGCCGGTTTACCATTGGTCCCAAGCCCAGATAAAAGAGAGATTCTACGTTGTCCGTTATAACAAGCCCAAGTCAAGGCTTTCTCAATTTTTTTTCCAATTTCTGCACCTCTAAAGTTGACATAATTTGCATTCAAAGAAGAAAACTATAAAACTCAAAGGAACTCTATCACTTTATCAGCATTTACTTCACTGCTTATCAACCAATTAGCAGCTTTCTCCTCCTCCTTCTTGGCCTTCTCTCTCTTCTCTCTTTCGATAAACACAGGCAAACAAATGGAATATGTGGAAGATGTTGTTATTGTTGGGGCAGGGATAGCAGGCCTTGCCACTGCATTAGGACTTCACAGGTAGGCTGCCATTTATTTTTCCTTTGAAAGCATGGGGCATGGTGAAAATATGTCATGAATACAGCAGAGACAGATTTCAACATGCTTTTGAAATATGATTTTAAACACTGTACAGCCAAAGCTGAAACCTTTTAGTTATTGGCAGATATGTCAATTCTGATTGGACATCTCCATGTTTTTTTTTTAATTCTTTCTATAGCCTTCTATTTTAGAAGAAAGAAATTTGAAAAAACTAGGAAAATATTTTTTTCATTGATATCTTTAAGGGCACGGTAGATGTATTTAAATTACAATATTGGCATTTCCATTGCATTTTATGTTTTGTATTAAGGAATATGCATTTGTCATGGTCTAAAATATTTTCATGTTGGGTAATACCAATTGATCTTCACCAAATTTTAAATATTGAATTTTACGTGTGAAAAAAGAATGAAATATCAGATATGATATGATACGCAGCCTACTTGGAAGTATCATGATAAGTTAGAATCAATCATCCCCCATGTGGATCCTTTTTTTTTTTTTTTTTTTTTGGTTTATTAAAATTGGATTTGTTGACAATAGCAATGTCTTTTGCTCTTGATTCATGTTCTTGTTTTGTAGAATTGGATTGAGAATCCTGGTTCTGGAATCTTCAGACAGATTGAGAGTCACTGGGTATGCAATTACGACATGGACAAATGCCTGGAAGGCATTGGATGCTCTGGGCATTGGTGGCTACCTCAGGCAACAACATGCCCAAATTCAAGGGTATGAAAATTATTAAGACCTGATCAAATAACCAGTAACTAACTAATATTTTACAAGGGGTGACAATGAGTTGGGTCAGGTCTGATTGAGCATTGAAGGTAACATTTATATGCTACCCACACTGAACCACTTAAGTCATGGGGTATAAGTTTTCAATCCGGAACCTTAATTAACAAGTCATGTTTAGGTTGGATTGATTGGTGACTGTGATTAGTCCAGTTTGGGTTGGTTTGGAGGGTCAAGTTGGAAAAATGTATTCAACCCAAATCCAACCCATTTGTTAATGGGGTCAAAAGTGTCATGCCAAACCCTGAACTGCTGGACCCAGTTCAGGTCAGGTTTGGAATTGCCATCCCTAGTATTTATAGTAAAAATTACTGGAAGTATGGAGTTTTATTTTTGCAGGATGGTTCTGTCTCTTCAGTCACTGGAGTCACCACAGCCCGGATGTCATTTATGGAACAGGGGAAATGGTGAGTACATAATAAGGATGAGGTAACTAGAAATTAGTGAGTTACTGTAAAGCCTCACAATTTCTTTATTAGACCATTCAAATGTTAAATGCATCTCACCTTTCTTGTAGGATCATTTCTCATGTTTAAATTCCAATCATAATTTTGTTCTTGGGTTTTTGAACTTGGGGACAATACAGTGGAAACCATGAAGTCAGGTGTGTGAGGAGGAACATTTTGCTTGAAACCTTAGAGAAGGATTTACCACATGGTACTATCAGATTTGGATCGAAGGTCGTTTCACTTGAGCAAACAAAGAACTTAATTCTTGTCCATTTGGCAGATGGTTCCATCCTTAAAACTAAGGTTATATATACTACTCTTATCGTGTGTTGTTTAATTTCATATTATTTACATAGGAATGTAGAAGAGCCTTAGAAAACTGTCAATTTTTTTTAGATGTGGGGTATTTACTTTTGTAAGATGCAGTGCTGTTGTTTTTACTAGTAAAGGTAGAAAAATTTATGGTCTCTTCTATGTAATTTGGCAGCAAGACCTTTCGCTCTTGACTCTGTCCTTTAGATCAATGCAACTCTTATGTACACTATAGCAAAATGATAAATGCCGCCTAAGCTTGTAAAGCCAGTTCATAGTATTATCTTTTGAAAATGTTCAGGTGTTGGTAGGATGTGATGGAGTGAACTCGGTGGTGGCGAAATGGTTGGGTCTCCAGAAACCAGCCTTCACAGGACGCTCGGCGATAAGAGGCCTTGCAGAGTTCCCGGATGGCCATGGTTACAAGCCTGAGTTATTGCAGTTCTCTGGAAAAGGCTTTCGTTCCGGTTTCTTGCCGTGCAATGATAAGACCATCTATTGGTTTCTCACTTACTCTCAGTCTTCCCAGTGTAAGCCTTTTCACTCCTTAGTTTCGATTGTTGCATCTTTGTTCTTACTCATAATTTTGTATTTATGTTTGGTCTGCATACAAGTGTTCATGAGATGAGAAGTGGCCTTAAATTTCATGTTTCAGAAACATTTTATGGGGTGCACTTGAATACATGCTAACCACATCAATAGTGTGAGATTGAAAGGTCTAAGGGTTGATGGAGAGTAAAAGATCAGCTCAATCTAATGATTCTAACCATCTATTTATAGGCCTAACAACCTGGTACTGCTTGATTTGGGCCAAATCCTGAATTCATTTTGCTTCTTTTGATCGTCGAGCCTAATTGACTTGGCTCTTTTCCCTTCTTCGGGTCCCTCGCTTCATTTTATTTTCTTCCTCTATATCAACCCTTTAATGAAGACATCTGATCAGCCTGACTTCCTCCAATGCTCATCACTGGACTTTCTCCTTTCTAGGTCTGGATTTCTGGAGTTGTTTTCAAATTTTGCTGTGGCTGATGAGGAAGATGCAAATGAATGAATGTACTTTGGAAATTGAACTTTTGGGTCCTTTAAATAGATGACTAGATGATCATCTCAATCTCAATCTGACTCTAACCTGGTGATGTGGCTGGCATGCATTTAAAGTGTTTCTCTTACTTAATATTTGAGGCTGATTGATCTTATTTGATCATGTGTAAAGAAAATTCATGCATACATATCCACTAATAAGTCCAAAATATGTAATCATGATAATCAGATCAAGCTGTCAATTGGGCTTGCAATTTATATTAATGGAGCCTGGATGAATATTAACCTTCTTTTAGAAAGAAAAAAAACCACTTTCTCAGCATTTTAGGTGAATGATTGAGTCAAAATAAACAAAAGTACGTTTTGGGTGAATGTGCTGTTTCTTTGAACTTTCTATTTTTTCAAATAGACAAAGATATGGAAGATGATCCAGCTAAGATGAAGCAGTTTGTATTGAGCAAGTTGCAGAAGGTGCCTAAAGAAGTAATCAATGCAGTTGAAAAGACAGAGTTGGGAGCTTTCATCTCTACTCCTTTGAGATTCAGGGTTCCATGGAATGTGCTATGGGGAGATATCTGCAAGGGGGGTGTTTGTGTGGCTGGAGATGCACTTCATCCCATGACCCCAGACATTGGCCAAGGTGGGTGCTCTGCATTGGAAGATGGGGTGACTCTAGCTAGGTGCCTTGGAGAAGCTTTGATGGGGAAACCCAAAGAAGGTGAAGAAGAGTATGACATGATCAAGAGGGGGTTGAAGAAGTATGCAAAGGAGAGGAGATGGAGGGGCTTTGAACTCATTACTACTGCTTATGTGTTGGGTTTTATGCAACAGAGTGATGGGGTGGTGATGAACTTCTTGAGAGATAAATGCTTCTCTGGATTAATGGCTGGGATGTATCTGAAGAGGGCTGATTTTGATTGTGGCAAACTCTACAATCCTTAATTGTGTGCTGATCATCACAAATTATCATAGTAGTATAATGTGACAGAGAATACAGATTAGGAATCTTACAACTGTTGGATATGTTTCGAATATTTTAATAAGTTTGGCTATTAATGAAGAGATAATCTCATTGATATAGTGATTGGTGTGATTAGATTAGATTGAGAGATTATCGCTCAATATCATGATTACATTGATCGATACTGTGATAGGATTTAGCTTTCTTATTATCGTCTCAATGTATTGTGCTCTACAAATATTATTTGTAATTCTCAAGAAAGTAATATATGATTGAGATGTAGTTTATGAAAGTTTCCATCATGCACCTCATTATTATGTGATGACTTTTCATGGAGCCTAGGCCGACCTAGGACAGTGGCTATTTATGGTAGTGGGGATCATATACGGCTAGGGTTGGGTGAAGTTTTAATCTCGAGTCAAATCGTAGTTGTTACATCTTCAACGTGAGTGGACTAATAGCAGTCCGCTACGTCATTTAAAATTTTTTTAGGTGATTTTCTTTCAACTGATTCAAACTTTTTAAACCTCAAAATCAACTAAATTTTTAGATGACGTGGCGGATTATTATTAGTCCACTCACGATGAAGGTATAACACCTACGATAGGTGATCCGGACTCTTTAATCTCACCTAATCATTCATGGACTATGAGATGGGCCATTGACAATAGTGCATGTAATTCTGATTTCATGATCGGATGGAATTTAAATTTACCATCCCTTTATTCTTGTGATACTAATGTAAAGCACGGACTATCTTGCATCATAACTTACTCAAATGGGCGCCAAACAAGTCATCACATCACATCAGTGTGTCATCTTACTAGAATGATCAAAGAGTGTGGAAATTCTGCTTGATTTAGCGAGTCCTTGCTTGCTACATTTATCCACTTGAGACATTTCTATGATTGTACATGCACTTCATTCCGTTCAGTTAAATGAAATTGGGAACTAAAATATCCTTTTCATCGTTTCATTGGAATGATAATATGGAAACTTTGCAAGTTGCAAGGCTTACAGGCCCATCTAGATACCAAAAATCAAATCCGATGTACATTTTCAATCCAAATGCCACCGACGGGAAGGTCAAATTATAAAATCTCTCTTCCAACACATTCATGGTTTAGTGGTATTGGCATCTCCATTTCACACACATGATTGGTCGACGATGGGATGCAATAGGATATCGATTTTCTAATTAGCTTGAGGTTTTTACTCATAAAAAACTATGTTTTGGAGTTTGTTTTGGGTTTTGACTTATATAAGGGTCTAGACCCAGAAACTAATTTAGGTTTAATTGGTCTAGTTTTGGATCCATACAGGTTTCGATCTGTGGACCTAGCTCATGGATTTGCATTTTTAATAGATGGTTCTTGACTTTATATAAGCTACTGTCAAAGGCTCATGTAACAATCTACATATTAGCTCAAAAGATGTTGAGATTTATCAGTTATGGAAGATAGACTTGATACACTGTTATTGAATTAAATGATATCCTTTTTTGAATTGAATTATATATCTATTTTAAGAAAAAAAGATCTAAAGACTAAAAAAAAAAAATCAAAATTGGTTTTGGAACTATGTTCCTAACTAGGAAAACAAGTTCATAGCTAGAATAAGATACAGAACCAAAACCACCTTTATAAAATGGTTCGAGTATTGTGTCTAGATGTCCAATATGGTTTCCGGCTTGAAATCGACCCGTTTGCATCTTTGATTCCTTGGTGGTGGATTATACGTAGCCTAGAAGCTCCTATCATTTTTGTGGAGCCATTGGGCCCCACAACCTGCCGTATTTTATATTTGTCAACTCGTCTGAGTCCTATGAGGTTTTAATCAAGAGAAATCTCGAATTAAAAGGAGTGGAAATGTATCGTGGTGCACACTTATTGAAGTATGAACCATTCAAATGAACCATTCAAAATAAGCTTCCTCCAATTATATGGGTATATATCCTTAAATTTTATGTTGAAAAACATTATTAAGACAAGTTATATGTATTCATTATCACGTTTATTAATAAATAGTCAGTGGAATAAATTTAGGGACTAGGGATTGAGTTTGAATTCACGTTGTGATCAGATCGGACATTTGAAGAAAATAGATTGAGTGGGCCACCAAGAAAGTCAAAGTGATATCAGCATATTTTCAAATTAATTCAAAGTCTCAGCAATCTGTATACGAGTGGAAAGTTCGCTACAACGGTGGTATGTTTCCGCGTCCAAAAGGGTATTTATATACGGGGACTAGACGCTTCATCTTAATATGATACTAGCAAAAGTACCCGTGCTTAGCACGGATATGGCAAATATTGTAATTTAAATATTCATGTATTAAAATTTCATAGATTTTTTAGAAAGAAAGCAAAAGTAAAAAATTATGAGTATGTATTTATATAATCGAAGAATTGGTAACATAGAATGAAAAAAATGAAAATTAGAGTAAAATGGGAATGATAGAGTTTGGATTGAAACAAAATCTTTGAGAAATAAAAGAAAAGAAAAGAGAAGTGGAGAGCAATTATGAGTGGTTATGATAAAGAGATAAAGAAGGTAGTTAAAGTAACTTACAGTCAAAATTGGATCCAAAACCTCTCAGCTTAATATATTATAATAGCGTCTTTCCCTATCCAACCACACGATGCCATGTCAACTTTGAGGTATAAATCGACAACCACGAGGTATAAATCGACAACCACTCTTTTCTCCTCTCTATTAAGGCCCACGCACTTAATTATATTCAACTTTGTTCCAAAACTTCTAATTTCTTAACAAATCCATTTACAATACGACCATCAGGAACTCTCAACTTGGTGGGTCTCATATACTAAACACCTAAAAGCTGAAGCCAATTATAATTCCAAACGGTAGGCCCATGTTAGAATTTTTAATGGCTAGACCCATATTCACTTCACAAAAGATGTTCCAATTTGTAATTCTTGTAAATGTGAGCCTTATGTTGTCATTTCTAAATGTGAGTCTCCTGTTCTAGTTTCTACATGGTGTAATTCTTAGAGATGGGCCTTGCATATGACAATTCCTAAAGTATGGCCTTACCTTTTGATTCCTAAAGGTAGGTCCCATATAATTTTCAAAGACTAACAATGGGCCCACTTCAAAACATCTAAAGTGCTCAAAATTATTATTTTATTATAAGTTTATTTTGCATTTTATGTTGTTTCCATTTTAATCTTGTTAAAAAACTTGAAAATTTTATTAGTTGGGGATACTCTAGTTAGAGCTTTTATTAAGACATGTTGATTTGATCAATGTGTTATAATCCATCTATTTTTGTAATTTTTTCTTAGATGGTTGCTACTATCCATTCGTTAAAAAAAATTTTCTTTGCAACTCATCGGACAAAATATGGAAAATTCGATAGTCAAATAACTCATGTCAACCATATATGTACAATAATTGCTTTTGGTCACACATTATGTAAGAAATCACATGTTAAGGACTTAAAGTTAGAAGCTATCCCCTTTTATTTTTTTGTTTTCATATTTTTAATATTTCATTAAAAATTCATGTTCAATCTCATGGTTAGGGATACTCCAATTGGCATTTTCATTCATATAAATTGATTTGACTCAAATCTAGGACAAGTTTGTTACATGCACTAGATCCTAAATTTGAGCAGTCTTCGATAAATATACAGGAGGCCTAGGCCTTCACCTATTAAATACCTTAACCCCAATAAAACTTGAGTCTAACCATAATTTTCAATCATTTAATTCTTTGATCATTCTTTTAAAATGTGTGATCTTTTTGTCATTTAATCATTTAATATTTATTTAAAATGTGTTACACATTTTTTTCTTATTAATCTGTAATTATTAATTTAAAATGTGCAATACATTTTCCATTATTTGATAGTTTGTTTCAATTTTTTTTATCATTTATAATAAAATGATGATTTTGAGCGGCTTACACGTTAAGAAGTAGACCCATTGTTAGTATTTAAAAACTACATGGGACCTACCTTTAGGAATCAAGATATGAAGCCCATGTTTACAACATTAAAATAATAGGTGCACGCATAGGCCTCCTAAATTTTTATCCAAGAGGGTTCAAGTTTAGGATTTCAAGTTTAGGATCTAGTGTCCATGTCATAGGACCCACTTTTATGGGAATCACAATATAAAACACCTTTTTTGTGAAGTGAATATGGGTCCCATCATTAAAAAAATCAACTTGTACCAAACTCTTCGAATTATAATTAGGCTTATTAAGAATTTTATTTATGGAGGATTTTGCCAAAAAATGAACGGTACTTGGCGGTTACATGAAATAGTAAAACATATTTCCTTTGGTTCATTTTTAGGTAAAATCTTTTTATTTATGGGACTCCCCTATATAATATAATTAAGTAGAGTCCATGAAGGGTAGTATTGGGAATGGTTTTATTAGGAAATTAGAAGGAGGCTTGCTATTGGCACACAAAATATGTCTTTTCCCACACAAGGAATTTAAATATTTTTTAATTACAATTTTACCCCTTTATGAAATGACCAAAATATCCAATCTCCCTCCAAAACTCAAAAAATCTGTTCTTTTCACACACACAGTTGATTTTATTTCTTCTTCCCTCCCTGTACTCCCACACAGAACATAATCTCCCAACTGTTGGATTGTTGTTGTTGTCGTCGTCCTTGGTCTGTCTGACCCACCTGATGAATAGCTCATGTCTCACCTAAAGAAGATGACCTCAACAGCCTAATCATTATTATGAAGGAGATATGAAGAAACCCCATTTATGTTTGTCAACCCATCTTCTTGAAATCCTGCCTTGTTCTCTTATCAATCCCAGATTCTTCTTTCCCTACAGACTCCACTCTTATGAGCTTTCTGCTTCAAGACCTTTCCTTGACTACTCCCGCAAGAAACCCACAATCAGAGACTCTGATCTTGTGCACCAGATCTCCACCTCAATTAAGCAGCGCCGCCTGGAACCTCTCCCCCGCGTCTTGAAACCCTTTGAATTGCACTTCAAACCTTTTTGTTCGGATGTAAAGGTCCGAACAAACTAATTTTGTTCGGACCTGAATGTTATTTTGTTCGGATGTTCAGGTCCGAACAAAATACATTTGTTCAGATGTCCGGGTCCGAACAACACGATTTCTGTGAAAAAAAAACACTGCGATGATGGATGGGAACCGACCCAAATGCAAGAGAAAACTTTACCATTGTTTCTAAAATCCTACATTGAATGAAAATCTATTCCCATAATAAGTTTTCATGAAAAAAAAAGTCATCTAAGATGGATACAATGGTAAAGAATAAATGGTGAAGTAAAATGAAATGAAAATAGTGGAGATAGAGATTAACCTTTGGAAGAGGAGATGATGTAGATGACTGGGAATGCCGGAGGAACGCCGGAGGAACAGAGACGCCGGAGAAGGAGAGAGAGTTCGATCGATTTTGTGTGTGGAGAGAAAGGGAACGATATGTGTGGGAAGAAGAAAGAGAACGATGGAGAGAGGGGTAAAATGGGGATATTTGGTGTGTGGGTAAAGAAAAAATGTAAATTTTAAATTATTGTCATGTGTGGAGAGAGAAATTGTGTGGGAAAAGACTTTTTTATGTGTGCCAATAACAAGCCCCATTAGAAGGGGCAGTTTTGGAAGGAAATTTGGAATTAATTAAGTGACCGGCTGTGGTAATAGGAGAATGAATGATGCTTATGTGGCGCGTTCCGGTTGGATAGGGAAAGACGCTGCATCAAGTTTCCCCTTATATATATATATATATATATATATATATATATATATATATATATATATATGGGGGATATTTATATGCATCCATCCCTCACCATTTTTTGTGAGGGACACCTCTTTTGGGGGTGTTTCAAGTACAAGAGGGAGGTACAAAGTACCCCTTTTGTACTTCTCTTGTACTTAAAACACACCCAAAATGGGTGTCCCTCACCAAAAATGGAGGGATGGATGCATATGAAGAGCCATATATATATATATATATATATAGGTGCCAGCTCTCCTAAACTGCAGTTTAGTTTATTCTAAGCTGAAACATGGCTGGTCCCACAAAATTAAAGTTGATTATGCAGTTTTTTGGATGATGACAATCTCAAAAATCAAGATAAATTCAATCAGAATTGGATTTTTCAGTTTCATTATGTAAAAAACAGATATGATCAAGTTTAATTTGTGAGACCAGCCATATTCCAGCTTAATATAAACTAAGCTTCAGCTTAAAATAGCCTGCTTTAAAAAATATATATATATATATATATATTTTGCTTCTCCTGCACGCCGTATGTTGTATTTCTCTGTCGCTGCGATCACTCACTCTCTTTCTTCTTCTCACACTCTTATTCAGTAGAATGCGATCGGCAGTTTCTCTCGTTTGAGCATTGATTCTCTGCTGCTAAAGGTAAGGAGATTGGGTTTCCCCCACAAAACCTCTGTTTTTCGATGTTTTGGGATAATGTCTGTATGTTTTCTATAATCTAGGGTTTTCTAGAATGTTTCATGCACAGAGTGTGAATCTAGGTTTTTTTTTTTTTGTATAATGTTTTGTGCAAAGAGTGTGAATCTAGGGTTTTCTAGAATGTTTTGTGCATAGATTGGGATTTTCGTGGGTTCATGTGGATTGAATTAATGGCTATCTGTTTCACTGTGCGTTTGGGCAGTGTAGGAATTGAGGATTATATTGGGTGGGATTCTTCTTCCTCCTTTGGAGTTTGGAGATACATATACACGACATTGCCAATTTTGATTTGGGACAGTGAAACCCTGCCTTGGCCATCAAATCAGGGGTTGGCTTGAAGAGTTTTACTGGAGGATTCCAAACCACTTAAATTCTTGTTAAGGGAGTCTGCCATTGAAATTCTCCAAGTGCAAATTTTTGAAAGGCATTTTGGGATTTAAAATTTTTGAGAATTCTATGGGCCATTTTTTTTTTTTTTTTAGCTATTTCACTTTTGGCTGTTTTTGGCAAACAGGTGTAAGTATCAGAAGCTATGTGCGACCAGATTATCTCTACAACTTTTGAGAGCTTCAATCTTACATTAGGGTCTAGAGATTTTGAGAGCTTCAATCTTACATTGGTGGCGTTGTGATCAGGTTAGAGAACTTATTTTCTCCTTTATTTTTGCAGTTTCTTCTTCTTTATTTATTTATTATTCTATCTATTGACTATTTTGATTTCTTGTGACTGTTTATTTGATAGGTAGGTTTTATTTTAAATTTTTTCTGTTTAGCTTGTATTAGAAATTCTCAAGAGCTGAATTTTCTCTTGCGGGAGTCCCGCCATGCGTGATACCTCATCTTTGCCTCCTCTGCATTGAAGGCAGCCCTAAGGTTTCATGCATGGCTCTTTGTGGATGCCTGCGGAAGAAAGCTTACTTTTTTTATTGCTCTCTTTTATATATATATATATATATATATAGATGAGAATTCTATATAATTCTATGCCAGTGATGGTAAATATTGATGTTTAACTGTACCTTTTTATTAATTACATTTTTATATTTTTGAATGAGAATTCTGTATAACTCTTTGCAAGTGATGGTTGATGTTAATGTTTAATTGTACCTTTTTTTTTCATATTTAGATGAGAATTCCATATTATTCTTTGGAAGTGATGGTTGATATTAATGGAAGGTGATATGGATTGGTTCCCCTCCTTAATGTCTACCTATTCAACATTTATTGCACTGTACAATTAATTTTTTTCTTTTATTTTTTTTTAGTTTTCATGACATATTTGGTGCCTTCAACACGCTAGATGCATAAATTTTAGACTTGATTGGTCGTTTACTGAGTACTATCCCGGTAGAATCCCAGTTTGTCCCCTGCAATTGTTTATTCTTATAATTCTTTAAATAACAACCCTTGATGACCATGAATTCCCAAGTGAACTATCATTAAAAAAAATGAATTACCGAGTCAACTACAATAACTCATCATTACATACATTCGACATACCGGAAAAAAATGGTCTAACCCATGATGCCATAGATTATTTTAATCTAAAACAACTTTGGTTAACCAACAACCTTCTCACGACTATCAACCACAACCACAATGATTTATTGCAACGTTTCATAGACATCTATTTAACAAACCTTGATTACCAGAATTTATAGGGACAACCGAAATAACTCATGACCACTTACATCCAAAACGCGAAAAAAACCCATTGTCACTCATTCCTTAGAATTTAGGGCAACCATCATTGATCACTTATCACAAATCATAAACAACGTTTGAAGACTATGATCGATTATTCAGACTTATCGCCACAATTATCGGCAACAAAACTATACATCTTTGCCAATCAAGGGGTATCAAACCAGCTAAGGTTGCCATTTTTTTTTAGTTTTAATCCATGATAACATATGCGGAGTTGTATTGGCTTTGTGATATTCCAATTTTACAAAACTCTTGTCGTGTGGAATTTCTACTTGTGTTTGAAATAAAAGATTTTGTTTTTTGAAAGATCAGCTTTTTTTGAAATATAATAGTTTTTTTGAAAGATCATCTTTTTTTTGAACCATCACATGTTTTTTGGAAAGATCAGCTTTTTTTTTTGAAAGATCAGTTTGTTTTTTTTTTTTTTTAATTTATTTATTATTTATTATTTATTTATTTTTATTTTTTTTATTTTTGTGAAAGATGAGTTTTTTTTTTGAAACATAAGTTTTTTTTTTAAATATAAGTTTATTTAAATATAAGTTTTTCTTTTTAAAGCTAAGTTTTTTTTTTATTTTTGAAATATAAGGTATTTTTTTGAAATTATAAGCTTTGTTTGAAAGATAATTTTTTTTTTTTTTTAAGATATGCTTTTTATGACTAACAACCTTGTCACATCAACGATTAACTCTCACGAACATCAACTATTACAACAAGTATACATTTTTGTTTTTCTTAGAGTTCTCCAATTAACAACCCTTGATGATCTTGAATTTCCAGGGACACCTAAAATAACCTATGCCTACTTACATCCAAATTGTGAAACACTAACAACAATCGCTTATTCTTAGAATTGATAATCTGAACCATTGATCGTTTGTCAAATACTCTCATGATTGAGAAAAATAACCACCACCGATCACTTCACACAATTCATAAAAAAGTCAGTAGACTATGATCGATGATTCAAACTTCTGTCCATATTCAATAGCCATTGGCGACAAAACCAATCGCTGGTCAAATACTTTCATGGTTAAGCAAACGACAACCATCATTGATCACTTATCACAAATCATAAACAACGTTTGAAGACTATGATCGATTATTGAGACTTATCACCACAATTATAGGCGACAAAACCATACCTCTTTGCCAATCAAAGGGTGTCAAACCAGCTAAGGATGACATTTTTTTTTTTTTTTAATCCATGAAGACCGATGATGAGTTGTATTGGCTTTGTGATATTCCAGTTTTACAAAACTCTTACCGTGTAGAATTTCAACTTGTGTTTAAAAGATCAGCTTTTTTAAAATATATTTTTTTTCCTTGGAAGATCAGCTGTTTTATGGAAAGATCAGGTGTTTTTTTTTTGAAAGAAGAACTTTTGTTTTGAAAGATCAGTTCTTTTTTTTTTTTTTGAAATATAGGCTTGTTTTGAAATATATGCTTTTTTATGAAAGATAATTTTTTTTTTGAAAGTTCTTCTTTTTTTGAAAGATTTGCTTTTTTTAAAATATAAGTTTTTTTTTTGAAGATAAGCTTTTTTTATTTTTATGAAACATCAGTTTTTGTTTTTTGAAAGTTCAGCTTTTTTGTTTGAAATACATGTCTATTTTTTGAAATATAAGCTTTGTTTGAAAGATAATATATATATATATATATATTTTGAAAGATAGGCTTTTTCTGAGCAACAACCTTCTCACATCAACCATTAACTCTCACGAACATGAACTATTGCAATGACTATGAATGTTTATTTTTCTGAGACTTCTCCAATTAACAACCCTTGATGATCTTGAATTTCCAGAGACTCCTAAAATAAACCTTGCACACTTAAAGCCAAACCATGAAACACTAACAACAGTTGCTTATTCTTACAATTGATAACCTCAACCACTGATCTTTTGTCAAATACTCTCATGATTGAGACAAATAACCATGAGTGATCACTGCTCAGAAGTCATAAACAACGTTGGTCAACCTGAATTCCCGAATCAACTTGGGTACTGACGATTATTTACTTCATCTATCTAAAACAGTAGGCTGGTTACTTCTCACAGATCATAAACATCATTTCATTTGATTCACGAAGACCTAACCTCGGTCACAATGGCCTTTTAATATCCCATTGGGATGAAGTACTAGTCGTGTGGAGTTCTAATATCCCATTGGGATGAAGTACTAGTCGTGCGAAGTTCTTTCTTGTGTCTGAATGATTGATGATGAACTTTATAGACTAGTAAATAAAATACAAGCAAAACTTCGCGCGTCAACAATTCCAGTAACATTTTATGCTCATTACTTTCAACTACAACGATTTATTCTTAAATCCGCCAATTAGAACAGCCCAAGATCACCATAAATTCCCATTTCAAGTACGAAAGCTCACCATCGTTTAAAATATCAATACAAAACAGTACATCTTTACGAATCCAAGAGAATCTTAACGAACAAAGGACGTCTTTCATTTGCTTCTATTCTCAACAAACTTAGTCTCAATCGATTCGCCAACATGCAAACTACGTGCTCAACTCTATTTGCATTAGTTAGTGCTCACGACTTTCAACGAGAACACTTTCTCGCACAATTGTTTATTCTTAAAATTCTTTAAATAACAGCCCTTTGTGACCACGAATACCCTAGTCAACCAGAATGACTCATCATTACATACATAGGACATGTGTAAAAACAACAGTGGTCTAATCATTGACATATGCTGTTTGCAAACTACAACGATCTTATTAGTGTTACCTTTTGAAAGATAACTATTTTTTAAAAAAAGTTTTATTTTTATGAAAGATAACCTTTGTTTGAAAGATCATTTTTGTTTTGGAATATAAATTTGTTTTTGAAAGATCAGCTGTTTTTTGGAAATATCTGCTTTTTTTTTTTTTAAAGGCGAACTTTTTTTTTTTTTTTTGAAATATAAGGTTTTTTTTTTTTTGGAAAATACACTTTTTTGTGAAAGATCTGCTTTTTTTTTTTTTTAAATGATCAGCCTTTCTTCAAAGATCACCTTTTTTCAAATATAAGCCTTTTTTGAAAGATAGCATTTTTTGGAAAGATCAACTTTTTTTTTTTTGGAAACATCATCTTTTTTGTTTGAAATATAATTTTTTTTGAAATATATGCATTGTTTCAAAGAAAATCTTTTTTTTTTAGAAATCAGTTTTTTTTTTTTTTTTGATAAATTTGTATTTTACTTTTTTGAAAGATCAGCTTGTTTTGAAGGATCAGCTATTTTTTAAAATATAATTTTTTTTTTTGAAAGATTACCATTTTTTTTTTGAAAGACCAGCTTTTTTTTTTTTTGAAAGAGAAGTTTTTTTTTTTTTTTTTTGAGAGGTGAGCTCTTGTTTTTCAAAGGTATAATTTTTCTAACGAACAACCTACTCACATTAACCATTAACTTATTAACATCAACTATGACAACGACTGCAAATTTTTTTTTTTCTCAGACTTGTCCAATTAGCAACCCTTGATGTTTTTGAATTTCTAGGGACTCCTAAAATAACCCATGCATACTTACATCCAACTTGTGAAACACTAACAACAGTCGCTTATTCTTAGTCTTAGAATTGGTAATCTCAACCATTGGTCTTTGTCAAATACTCATGATTTTGAGAAAGAACCACCAGCAATCAGTTCTCACAAATCATAAACGTCAGCAGACTATGATCGATGATTCAAACTTCTCTCCAAGCCATCAGCGACAAAATCAACCATTGGTTAAATACTTTCGTGTTTAAGCAAATGAGAACCATCATCGATCGCTTATCACAAATCATAAACAACGTTTGAAGACTGTGATCGATTATTCAAACTTATCACCACAATTATAGGCGACAAAACTATACATCTTTGCAAATCAAAGGGTCTTTAACCAGCTAAGGATGACATTTTTTTTTAGTTTTAATCCATGATGTATGCTGAGTTGGATTGGCTTTGTGATGTTACAATTTTACAAAACTCTTACTGTGTGAAATTTCAGATTGTGTTTGAAACATTACGGTTTTTTTTTTTGAAAGGTTAGCTTTTTTAGAAAGCTCAGCTTATTTGAAATGTAAGGTTTTTTATTTTATTTTATTTTATTTTATTTTATTTTTATTTTATTTTGAAAGATCAGATTTTTTTCTGTAAAGATCAGCTTTTTTTTTTTTTTTGAAATGTATCCTTGTTTTGAAATATAAGCTTTTTTGTGAAAGGTTAGTCTTTTTTTGTTTTTTTTTTTTTTTTTTGAATGATCAGCTTTTTTTGAAAGATCAGTTTTTGTTTTAAATATAATTTTTTTTTTAACATAAGCTTTTTTTTTGAAAGATAGTCTTCTTTTTTTTTTTTGTTGAAAGATCATGTTTTTTTTATATGAAATATCAGTTTTCTTAAAAAAAGAATATAAGCTTTGTTTGAAAGATAAGCTTTTTCTAACCAACAACCTTCTCACATCAACCATTAACTCTCACAAACATCAACTACTACGAACGACTTAAATTTTTATTTTTCTCAAACTTGTCCAATTAACCACCCTTGATGATCTTGAAGTTCCAGGGGCACCTAAAATAACTGATGCCTACTTACATCCAAACTGTGAACAATCTCTTATTCTTAGAATCTTTAGTCCCAACCATCGACCATTGGTCAAATACCTTCATGATTTAGCTAATTGTTAACAATGTTTGCAGACTACGATCGATTATCCACACTTGTTGCCATAGTTATCATCGACAAAACTATACATCTTTGCCGATCAAGGGGCATCAAACCAACTCAGGAGTCGAACTGGCTTTATGATATTACAGTTTTATTAAAATCTTGCCGTACAGAATTTCAGCTAATGTCTGAATGATGGATGGCCTCGATAGAGGCAAAATAGAAATTAGAACTTCGCATGTCAACCACAGCTAGAACTTTTTATTCTCATGACTTTGAATGACACTAATGTATTCGTAAACTCAACAATACTTGTAAGATTCAGTGCTCATGACTTTCAACAATAAGAATGATTCCCTGTGATTTTTATTCTTGTGATTTCTAAAATGCGTGAGTTCATTAAGTCAACTACAGTGACTTGTCATTACATATATCCGACATCTGAGAAAAAACAATGGTTTAACCAATGATGACATACCTTCTTTTTTTTCTTCTTCTTCTTCTGTTGAACCATTTTGGTTACAATAAATACTCTGACACAATGGTTTAACCAATGACGACATAACCGTTTTTTTTTTTTTTTTTTTTTTTTTTTTTCTGTTGAACCATTTTGGTTACAATAAATACTCTGACCGGCAACCTTCTCACATCAACTATTGACTCTCACGACTATCAACGATAACAACGATGATTCATGGCAAATAGTCCCAGATTTCTCCAATTAACGATGCTCAATGACCATGACCACTTAAATCCAAGATGAGAAACACCTACGGTCAGTTATTCCAAGGATCTATATTCTCAACCAACAACCATTGGACAAATACTTTCTTGATTTAAGCAAATATGAGGACCAATGATTGCTTATCACAAATCACAAACATCCATCAAATAGTATGATGAATGATTCGGTCTTATCACCACTATTGTCAATTGCAAAACTATACATCTTTGCCTGTCTAGGGGCATCAAATCAATTATGGATGACATACGCAATTTTCAGTGCATTACAACTATTGTTTCAATCCGTGACGACCTCACCAGATTCGTAATGGCCTTTTGATACGAGTTTTGGGGGTGCGAAGTTCTTACTTGTGTCTGGATGATAGAAAACCTTGACCGACCCAAAATTACAATGCAAGCGATCTTCGCATGCCAATGATGGCTACAAAATTTTATGCTTCGTGCTTCGAACCACAATTGTTGTATTTGTAAACTCACCAATAATTTCAACCCACGATGACCTTGAATTCTCGAGTCAACCTGGTTAGTCATGATTATTTGCTTCGTCTATGCAAAACAGTACTTCTTTAGGATTCCTATGGAATTGTAACCAACGAAGGACGTCCAATGATCACTTCTCACAAATCATGGACGTCCTTTCAAATTCTGTCGAGTTCTTCTGACTTGTCATCACGATTATCGATGGCATAACTAGATATCTTTGCCTATCACTGGGCACCAAACCAACCAAGGATGACACTCATCTTTCAATCCATGACAACCTTAGTTTAAATTGTTGACGACTTAACCTCGGTTGAAATGGATTTTTGATATTCCATTGTGATGAAGTTCTAGCCGTGTGAAGTTCTTGCTTCTGTCTGGATGATTCATGACGTTTACCGACTCAAAAATAAAATACAAGCGAACTTCCTGTTTCAACAATACCAAGAACATTTTTTGCTCGTTACTTTGAAACACAACGATGTATTTTTAAAATGGCCTGTAAGAATAAGCCAAGACATCCCTAAATTCCCATGTCAGGCACCATAACTAACGATCATTTACAATATTAGTTAAAAAAAAATACATCTTTTTGAATCCGAGGGAACTCTAACTAATAAAGGGCGACATTCATATTTTCCAATTCGCAGGAATCTTAGTCTTAATTGATTCCCCAACAGTGAACATAACACCTCTTGATTACCATCGATTCCCAAGTCAAGCAGAATGACTCATCATGAGATACATCCGACCTATGAAAAAACAACAATGGTCTTACCAATGATGACATACGTGTTCTCTTCTTAAACTACAATGATCTTAGTTACGGTCAATACTTTGGCGGACAAGCTTCTCACATCAACCGTTAACTCTCACGAACATCAACAATTACGACGACTATTAGTTTCTATTTTTCTCAGACTTCTCCAGTTAACAACCCTTGATGATCATGAATTTCCAGGGCACCTAAAATAACCCATTCCTACTTACCTCCAAATTGTGAAATTATACATCTTTGCCAATCAAGGGGTCTCAAACCGGCTAAGGATGACATTTTTTTTTCATTTTAATCCAGGATGACCTATGCTGAGTTGTATTGGCTTTGTGATATTCCAATTTTACAGAACTCTTGCCGTGTGCAGTTTCAACATGTGTTCAAAAGATCAGTTTTTTTTTTTTAGAAAGATGAGCTCTTTTTGAATTATAAGGTTTTTTTTTTCTTTTGAAAGATCAGCTTTTTTTGAAATATAAGTTTTTTTTTTTTAAATTATCTCTGTTTTTTTTTTTTTAGAAAGATAAGCTTGTTTTGAAAGATTAGCTGTTTTATGGAAAGATCAGTTTTTTTTTTTTTGGAAGGATCATGTTTTTTGTTTTGAAATATATGCTTGTTTTGAATTATACTTTTTTTTTTGAAGGTTTAGTTCTTTTTCGATAGAAAAGTTTTTTTTTTTTTTTTAAATATAAGTTTTTTTTAAATATAACTTTATTTTAAAGATAAGCTTTTTTTTTTTTTTTTTTGTTTTTGAAAGATCTATTTTTTCTTCGAAGATCAGCTTTTTTTTGAAAAATAAGTTTTGTTTTTTTGAAATACAAGGTTTGTTTGAAAGATGAGCTATTTTTTTTTAGAGAGATAAGCTTTTTTTGACCAACAACTCTCACATCAGCCTTTAACTCATGAACATTAACTATTACAACGACTATAAATTTTTATTTTTCTCAGACTTCTCCAATGAACAACCGTTGACGATCTTGAATTTCCAGAGACTCCTGAAATAACTGGTATGCACCAAGCAACCTATAAATAAGCTACTTAATATGCACACAACTTAAAACTCGCAAGCGCACAAGATCACTATGTAGTGTAGTGAATTGTAAGTACGAGGTCGATCCCACGAAGACTTGTGATAAAACAATGTCAAAATTAACTAAAAATCAGAATATTAAATGGAATAATTGAATGATGAAAAAACTGAATTAAACTATTAAAAACAGTAATTTTGATAATTGGAAAGTAACTTAAAACACAAAACTAGTATGAGAATTGAAAAACAGTAATAATGAATGAACTAGGGTTTGATCTACTCCCCTAACCAATCCTATGTATGTCCCTTATTATCTTTTAATCAAAAATCAGATTTTATTAGTGACATCTATCAACCTAGACCATGGCATATGCGTCTAAATTATTATTCCCCTAAACCTAATTCATGAGTGGCATATTACATGAATTGTTCATCATGATGCAAAAACTAAGCATGGCATATGTCCTAGTCAAAACAAACATAATGCATAAAACAATGGGAAAGATAAATGCACGAGTCTAAGCATGGCATATACTTAGATTATTCATGGTTCTAAACCTTAGATGCATAACATCAAGATCAATCAAAATTAAGTTAGCTACTCTTAAGATTAATTGAACATCACATGGTTGGCATGGCATATACACAACTCATCAATTAATAACATGGTTTAGAATCTCAACCAACAAAACTGAAATCTGAATTAAAAGACGCCAAAAGAGACTATATAGAACTAGGCTAGGGTTTCAATTACACCCTAGCCCTAAAAAGTTTAGCTACTCATGTCTTTAATGAAAAATAAACTAGAAAGTAGAGTCGTAAGAAGAAAACTAGAAGATGATGAAGATGCAGTGGATGGCCAGAAGCTTTTCCCTTTTATTCCTCCTCCAAAAGCTCTCCAAAATGCTCCAAAGATGGCTCCAAGGATGACTATACGGCAGCTAGGGTTTATGGGATGAAGATGGCTGATTTTTGTGATGATAGGGTGCTGTTATGGTGGCTGGAATTATTCTGGACGTGGCTGCTTTAATGGATGGATAATGGCTGCTTTATGTGCTGGAATTATGGAATTATGGAATGAATGGTGTTGGAATTACTGTTCACGTCCTTCCCTTGTATGCTATGCAGTAGATGGCCAGCAGCTTTTCCCTTTTATTCCTCTTCCAAAAGCTCTCCAAAATGCTCCAAAGATGGCTCCAAGGATGGCTATACGGCAGCTAGGGTTTATGGGATGAAGATGGCTGATTTTTGTGATGATAGGGTGCTGTTATGGTGGCTGAAATTATTCTGGACGTGGCTGCTTTAATGGATGGATAATGGCTGCTTTATGTGCTGGAATTATGGAATTATGGAATGAATGGTATTGGAATTACTGTTCACGTCCTTCCCTTGTATGCTATTTATAAGTCTTGAAAACAGCCCTCTTAGTAGTTAGTTCCCTTGTAGAAATAGATCTCCAACTTTCTCTAAAATTCTGTTTCCTAATTAGATTGAATTAGGAGCCTTCTTTTCTTGATTAACAAGCTTTCTAAATCTGGTTCCACTTGTATCTTCTAGAAACTTATTCACATGGACCCACAAATCTGAGATTAATTGCAATGAATTAAATCTGAACTTTTGACATAAAAGTAGGCCCTACATGGTGCGTGAAACATGAGTGTGGGACCCCTCTTGGGCATGTAACCCTAGATTGGATTTCTTCCTTTTTCTTCTTTCTTTCTTTTGCTTTTCTTCTTTGAATTGTAAGTTCCCAAAGAATTAGAAATTAATCTTGAAATCTGGAATAGCTTGGATGGGACCCACCATGGTCCTTTGGGATTCACTCCCATCATGTCTTCTTTAATTACTCTCTTTTTGCTCCTTTTGACCTTAGCATAAAAATTAACAAAACCTATGTAAAATCAAATAAAATAACTATATTAGCACAAAGATGAATCAAATATTAGGGTTTAGATTATAAACAATTAACCACTTATCAATAACCCATGCACACTTGCATCTGAACTGTGACACTAACAACTGTTGCTTATTCTTAGAATTGATAATCTGAACCATTGATCTTTTGTCAAATACTCTCACGATCGAGAAAAATAACCACCAGCGATCGCTTCTCACAAGTCATAAATAATGTCAGCAGACTATGATCGATGAGAGAAATGACAACCATCATTGATCACTTATCAAAAATCATAAGCAATGTTTGAAGACTATGATCGATTATTCAGACTTATCACCACAATTGTAGGTGACAAAACTATACATATTTACCAATCAAGGGGTATCAAACCAGCTAAGGATGACAGTTTACCTAGTTTTAATCCATGATGACCTATGATGAGTTGTATTGGCTTTGTGCTATCCAATTTTACAAAACTCTTGCCGTGTGAAATTTCAACTTGTGTTTAAAAGATCATTTCACAAACCAATGATGACATACATATCTCTTATTCTCGAATAACCTTGGTTACAGTAAATACTCTAACCAACAACTTTCTCATGTCAATTATTAACGCTCACAACTATCAACCATAACAACAACGATTTATAACAATTAGTCATAGACTTCTCCACTTAACAATGCTTGACGAACTTGACCAAAATAACTCATGACCAAAATGAGAAACACCAACAATGGTCACTTATTCTTATAACCTATAATCTCAACCAACGACCATTGGTCAAATACTTTCATTATTAGGCAAATGCAGTGACCAATGATTGCTTATCACAAACCATAATCACCCTTTGAAGACTATTATGGATAGAAGTCACCACAATTATCATCGACAAAACTATACATCTTTGTCTATCAGTGGGCAACAAACCAAGGATGACATGCATTTTTCGATCCATTACAACCATTGTTTCAATCCATGATGACCTCACCTGAGTAGTAATGTTGTTTTGATATTCCACTTTGATGAAGTTATGGGCTTGCAGAGTTCTTGGTTGTGTCTGGATGATAGAAAACCTTGACGGACCCAAAAATAAATAAAAACGAGCTTCATGCGCCTATAATAGCAGCAACATTTTATGCTCTGGACTTTAAACCGAAATGATGTATTTGTGAAGTCGCGAATAATAACAACCAACGATGACCCTGAACTCCTGACTCAACCTGATACTCACGATTATTTGCTTCATCTATGCTGAATAGTACATCTTTACGAATCCAAAGGACTTGTAACCAACAAAGGACGAGCAATGATCGCTTCTCTCAAATCGTAAACATCTTTTCAGACTGACGAATTCTTCATTTTTGTCATCACAATTAACGACGACAAAACTATACATCTTTGCCAGAAAAAAATATTTATGCTCATGACTTTGAACCGCATTGATGAATTTGTGAACTCGCCAATAATAACAACACACGATGACCCTGAGTTCCCGAGTCAAGCTAAACATTATGTTGGTATGAATCCAAAGGAATTCTAACCTACAAAGGACGACGACAAATGATCGCTGCTCACAAATCATAAACATCCTTTCAGACACTAATTAATTATTTCAACTTGTCAACACAATTATTGTTGACAAACTATATATCTTTACCTATCAGTGATGGGCATCAAACTAACCAAGGATGACACACATATATCAATCCATGACAAGCTTGGTTTTAATTCATGACGACCTAACCTCCAGCCGTGCGGAGTTCTTTCTTGCTTGTGTCAACTACAACGATCTGAGTTACAGTCAATACTTTGATCAATAACCTTCTCATATCAACCATTTAACTCTCACGACCATAAAAAATTACAGGAACAGTTTATTTCTATTTTTCTCAGCTTCTCCAATTAACATCCCTCAATCACCTTGAATTTTCTGCGACACCCGAAATAACCCATGCCTACCTACATCCAAATGCGAAACAGTCGCTTATTCTTAGAATCTATAATATCAACCATTTGTCAAATACTTTCATGATTAAGCTAACACAGCCACCAAAGATCACTTCTCACGAATCATGTTTGAAGTTTATGATCGATTATTCAAATTGCAGATTATGATCGATTATTCAAACCTGTCACCATAGTTATCAGGTAGCAAACCAACTAAGTATGCCATACATATTTTTCTTCTTTTTTTTTTCTTTTTTTTTTTTAATCCATGGTGACGTTTGTTGAGTCGTATTGGCATTGTGATATTCCAGTTTTATAAAACTCTTTCCGTGCAGAAATTCAGCTTATGGATGACTTTGATAGACCCAAAAATAAAAATAAAAAATTTGCAAACTTCGCACGTCTACCACGAGAAAAACATTTTATGTGCATGACTTTGAACCTCACTGATATATTCGTAAGCTCGCAAATAATAACAACCCACGATGACCCTGAATTCTCTAGTGAACCACCATTACTCACGATTATTTCTGTCATCTTTTCTAAACAGTAAATCTTTACAATTTCAAGAGAATTCTAACCAACAAATGATGACTTTCATATTATTGAGTTCTCACTAATCTTACTGTCGACCGATACTGCAAGAAGCAAAATCTGCACTTAACAAAATGAGCATACTCAGTGCTCATGTCTTGCAACAATACCGATCCCCTGTGATTTTTATTATTAAAATTCCTTAAATGGAAATCCTGGATTACTATGAATTTCCGAAGTGAACTAAAATAGCTCATCATTACATACGTCTGGCAATACGAGCTATAATTAGTGCTTATAAGTTATAACTTTCATCTACTGCAACTATATATCATGATTGTTTATTCTTAAAATTCCTTATTAAAAAAAAAATCCCTTGATGACCTTGAATTCCGAAGTCAACTTCTGTAACTTGTCATGTCATACATCCAATATATGATAAAAAAAACAATGGTCTAACCAATGATGACATACATATTTTTTATTATATAACCTTTCTTGCTACCAATTACTCTGATCAACAATCTTCTCACATCAACAATTAGCGCTCATAATTATCAATACTAACCACCCTGACTTATAACAATCATTCATAGACTTCTCAAATTAACAACCCTCGATGACCATGAATTCCCAGGGGCAGCCAAAATAATTCATGACCACTTACATCCAAAATGTGACACAACTGCAATGGTCATTTATTCCTAGAATCCACAATCTAAACCAACAAACATTAGTGAAATACTTTAATGATTAACGCAGATACAACCAACAATAATCACTTCTCACAAATCGTAAACAACCTTTACTGACTATGATCAATTATTCAAAATTTTCAATTCACACGAATCTTAGTATCAATTGATTCTCCAACATGCAAACTCTGTGTTCAACAATACTTGCAACAATTAGTGCTTATTTCTCTCAACGAGAACACCTTTATCCCACAACTGTTTACTCTTAAAATTCTTTAAATAACGCCCTGTTATGACCATGAATTCCCAGCAGCCAGGATGACTCATCATTACATACATCTGGCATATGGAAAAACAATGGTCTAACCAATGATGACATAAGTTATTGTTTTTAGACGTTTTTAAACTACAATGATCTTAGTTACAGTCAATACTTTGACCAACAACCATCTCACATCAACCATTAACTCTCAAGGCCATCAACAATTACAACGATGATTCATTCCCATTGATATTATGGGAATTGTTTGAATCAGTTATTGAGACGTGCATCTCTACCTTATACCCCATGTAAGTGCTACCATTTGCCTCATGCATTAAACTAAATTTGTTGCTAATCCTAATTTCAATTGGAGAGAGAAAAGAGAACAAGAACAAGAAGATGTGATTCTCTAATGCCAACTGGAATGATTTCAACGACCACATCGATTCCAGAACTCAGGTTGATCCCTCTCTCACATCCCTCTTTTCTTTTAACCTTCACTGTGTTGCGATATTGATGCCATTTACCTTGTGTCCCATACTGATATATTTGTTTGCCAAGTTAAATACATCTTTAGAAGATTGCGTAGTATAATGTGATAGTGCACATCAAAAGGGTGAATTCATCAATGAGCACCTGGGTGTATCACATTTTTTTTTAATCTGGGTTTAGTCAGATAGAAAACTAAAGCCTTTCTTTTCAATTGAAATGTATGTAATTTCATAATTTTGAGTGAGAACAAGCATATATGATTTTGGTTCTAAGATCATGGAAGTTTTGACCTAATGCAGGATCTCATTAAGAGTTGAGAAGTGGAGTTTCTTAATGGATCTTTAGCAGTTGCCATGACTAAAGCTATGCTGATTCCTGTGTAAACCATATGCTGACTCCTGTGGAAACCATGAGCCATTTTTCCGCCTCATTTTTTTCCCCATTTGTATGTTAAATGGGGCATATTATATGCTTATGACTGCAAGAAGATCAAGGGCAGCATCGATAGGTTGACTTGGTAGCTTTGTGAAATATCTGAGTTGCTTTCATTCTTTTGTGGCGCCTTGGTTGGCCTTTATAGCGTCAATTGGGTGAATAGCAGGAAAGCTCTAAATGGTCTTGCTGATATTTGATCATTTGATGATTTGGTTTTATTAGTTTCCTCACCATATGTTTGCAGGACACTTAGTTATTTGTGGGTCAAGTTCTATTATCTTCTAAAAAATTAATATTGATCACTAAATCCATAGGAATCTGAGCACGTTTGGGGGTACTTGTAGCAATACAGTATTTTCATAGGGCACTTTGCCTGTTGGATTAAGAACTTTTCTTATTTCATGTTGACAACCTTCATAATCTTTGCCTGTTGGATTCAGAAATTTTCTTATTTAATGTTGACAGCCTTCATACTCGGACAATCATCCAATTTTTTTTTATCAGCTTGGGCAATTTTCTTCTACATCCTGGTATTTATGGATGTGGTTGGTGAAGTGTTGATCAGATGGCATTCTAATTGGAAATTTGAGTTCAGTACAAGACTTCTACTTATTCTAGTGATAAAAAAAGCTTGTAGATATTGTCAGGCTTAATCTCAGTTTTGGTTTGGCATTTTGTGGTGTTGGTTTAGTCGCTGAACCAAGCCAGTGATTTTATGGTCAAGGATTGTATGTTTCCTTTTAGGGCATATTTGAATGCATGGAATCTTGGTGTCAACGGAATTTTCGAACTTTGATCTTGACCCTTTCATCCGATTGAAGACATTCACAATATGATGCTGGTGCTACAATCCCCTTTGCTTATGTCTCTTACTAGGTGATCGATTTTACTTGCATTGTCATTCTATAGACTACATGCATGTAGATGGGACCCCTCATCAGACCCATCCACCCTCCTATAAAACCTGTCCTTCACAAATTTCACCACTTTGTCTCATAGGTGGATAGACTAGTTGGATTTAATGGGTTATCATGTGGGTCCACTGTCATTTAAAGTTTTAATTTATAAGGTTTTGGTTGGAAAAGGGGAGAGTAAAGTTTCAATTTGACAAAGTAGGGGGGCCACTTTTATCCACTTTGTTTTACTCTCCTCGAACATAATAAAGTGGGGAGGAGTTTTTTTTTTTTTTTTCCTTTTTCCTGTATTACTTCTACTTTTGACTACCCTCTTCTTTAGCTTTATATATGATTTGACCATAGTCGGAAAACTCTCCGAGTTGACTTTTGATTCTTCCAAGTCATCTCTTTTTGATGAAGGACCGAGTTAAAAAATAGGAGAGATTCCGCTGAGTCATCTCATTTTAATAAATTCTTTCCATTCTGAATCATTTATTAAGCATATCTGATTTTAAGCAATTACATATTATTTGTAAGTAATAATGCATGAGGTTTGGAGTTAGTAATTTAAAAATGATGACTAGAATGTAATTTGAAATTTATATTTGAATTTTTTACCTTCGATATTTGTATTAACAAATTATATAATATATAATATTTTTTCTTTTATTTTTCTTATTGTAATAAATTTTTTATGTATATAAATTTATTAATTGGAGTTGATTATCATGAATGCATGTAAATAAATGTATTTCTATATTTTAGAAGTATGAGATTTAGTTTTAAATTTATTGATAAAAAAAATGACTATCCGAGTCAAATTTATTGCATTGAATGAATGAGTTAAGTCACGAGTTACGAGTTTTCCAATCTTGGATTCGACCCTACTCTTTTACTCCTTTCATGTAAATAAATAGGCCTACTTTAAAATGCTCGCATACTTTGGGGCTCACTAAATACATGTAAAACTAAGAAGGGCAGGCACAGAAATGGTAAGATAGGCCCTTCAAAGTTTAATGATTTACATCTTGCATACTTAATGTCGTAAAAACTAACAGTGAATAAAATGATGTTAATTTTATTTCGAAGGGGGTTAGTGCGTGAAAGGAGTAAATTGATTAACAGGTGGGCCACTTATATAAAAACCCAGCATACGGATGAGATAAAAATAAGGGAAATGAAAATTTAGGTTCTAGGAAGAATTTACAAAGCAAAAGCCCCTTTTTATTCTTAGCTAACCAAACAAGGGAGGTTGGATTATATTGATTGACCTACTTTGACCGCTCTATTAAGGGTTAGGTTTCCCAGTGGTCTTTATACATTTTGACTCGCCCACCCATGCCTTCTCTCTCTCTCTCTCTCTCGTTTTATAATAAGCCACGAGGACATGAGTGAAAATAGGATATTCGAAGTTAAAATGACTTCAATCTTACCTTCCAATACAAAATATACCATCAAGGCCTTGGTCGTCATCATCAAAGCCACTCTTAATTACATGGATTCTGTTTCTTGACTTCAATCTATCCCCAGCGAAATCCACCCAATGCCCAATAAAATTGATGGTTTTAACTTTTAAGTTTTGATCTTCTGGTGGCTCGCTCAACGTCCACCTAATGCCCAATGAGATTGAAGAAAACCGTATTGTATGTTCTGCAATAGTATTTATTCCTCCCTTGAGGGCAAAATATGATCTTTTCTTCCTTTTCCTACTCTTCTTCATGCTCTATCTCATACTCACCTAATTCAAATTCCTCAAATATAGTTTTCCTGAAATCTCATCCAAATGTCTCTAGAAAGCATCATGAGAGAGACAACCAAATTCTCTTCTGAAAAAAATCAGTATTTATCAACCATAAACAACATCCAAATACCATCCATATCCAAACAAGGTTCTATCACATTGTATGTTAGTGATAATAATAATAATACCCATATCTCAAGGAAAAGAAATTAGATGAAGTCCACAAAAAACGGAAAATTAAAAAAAAAAAAAGCTAATTTAATGATATCAACTCATCATAGGAAGTCGGTTAAAGCATGGGTCGGCCATTGGAGATGAAAGGGGAGAAAAAAGTTGTAAAAAGTTGTCGATGTCCTCAACCAACTTGATTATGTCGTCAACTAAGTTGATGGTATTTTCAATTTTGGTATTTTCGTCAAGAAATATTGAGTATTTCTGTCGTCATTTCAATATTTTTCTTTAATTAAAACATTTAATCATATTTTAAGCTTAATTATTTCATAAAAAATGATTTTTATAAAGTATAAAATCTTTCTCTCATTTTTATTTTAAAAAAAGCACAGTAAATTTTCAATCAAGTCCTCTCCATAAAATTCTTTGAGTGATGACAAAATTCCCTTTTTATTTATAACACTCGTTTTTGTCTTTTCATGAACTCTTTTCTCCGATACTAATTGTTTTGATTTTGATGATTATAACCATTTAATGAAGCTAGTTTTTTTAGTCATTTGGAATCTTTTTTTAGCCATCCATGCATAAAGGTAGTTGAAGTTGGCCTCACTAGGGCATTTGGATATAATTTATTTTAATTGATTTTTTAAGGAAAAATCTGTCATTTCTCAAAAAAAAATCTTATGGAGAGAATTGTTTGAAAGAATTGTTGGAAATCTCTTTGCTTTTTTTAAAATATTTAAATCTTCATGTACTTTTTTGAAAATGAATCAAAAGTTTCATCCATTTTTGAAAATTTTCCTTTTGGTAATATTTCGTTCCATGCCCTCTTTTTCTACTGTGGGTTTGAATCGAAGCGTGGATAAAAAAGGAAGGTTGAAGTAGGGTGCCGACTAGCATAACTTTTTGTCAAAAACCCAAGACAAAATATATAATTTATTTTATATTATAAATTTTAACCATTTCAAAAAAAAAATATTATAATTTTTAAAATAAAAAATTTACAATATTGAATCTGACCTAAACCGTAGGGTTAGATTTAACCCGATCCGTGCAATAGACTACGCGTTCCTAAATCCTAAGAAAAAGTCTACTTGTCCCAGGACTGGCCCGACTCCATGTGGGAGGGCAGTTTGGTCATTTTTTCAAACTGCCCTCCCACATGGAGTCGGGCCAGTCCCGGGACAAGTGGCAGGGCTCAAATCCTAAACCTGACAAACTCAAAATATCCGTTCTTTTACAGTTGGCCACTATTGTGCTATATACTACATTGCCTTGCTGCCCCTCCTCTGGTGTCATACAGATACAGATCCTCCCCCCAACTAAAATGACCTCAATTTTCACCTAATATTTCCAGAGTGCCCAAGTTCGTCCCAATCTTCTAAGTCCCAATACTATCTTAATAAGAGGGGAAGAATGGGTATTTATCCTGTAGCTCAGCTGGTATGCAATACGGATTTATGAGTTCGAATCCTCAATGTATATATCAAAAAAATTGGTTGAAGATTGGGTTGGCGATAGCTGAAATAACCTTTGTTGTTGAAGTTGAACCCACATTTGACCCATTTCTAAAATGGGCACATAATCTCAATTTACAATCAATGTTGAGCAATTGGACTTGACCCGCATTACAAACATTCAATGTGGGTTGTCCATTTAACCTAATCTGACGCAACCCAACATATGGAACTGCTGCACAAACCCAATTCACTTCAGTCTTAAAGTATGTATTAGCTAAAAGAAACCCCAAAGTACAAAGTAGTTAAAACCACCTATCTATCTAAACATGTTCATACCTATAGGTCAACTTTAATCCAACCCATTTAAATTTGCTTTACAGTCAGTTTTAAACTGGCCCATTTTAATACGGGTTAAATTTATCTCAACCGATGACGGACCCATCTACGAAGCCAAGTCAAATATGGGCCGAGTCAAATTACCCCACCCCTAACTATGAAGGCCCACCTCCTTATATTCACTAAGATCAGTGACATATAAAAGACTGGAAATTCTATTTGCACCCACATCTTTTGCTGAGCCCACCCACATTTTCAAAAATACCCAAATTACCCTCTTTTTTTCTCCTCCCCCTCTCTCTTTTCCTGTTCCCTGCCGATCCCTCTTTCTCTCCCGCTCTCTGCCTCTTGCCCGCTGCTCGTCATCGTAGGTGGCCTCTCCTCTCCTCTCCCTCTTCCTCTCCCATCTTCCATCTACCACCGCCCAACACCACCGCAGGCTGTTGATTTTGCCCGATGAATCCCCACAAAGAGCTCCCCACTCATGTGCTTAATAAACAACACCGAATCACCAAAACAAAGCTTCTTCTGATAATGATTGACGAACTTGCTCCACCCGTGCACAGAAGAGGTGCACGGCTGGAGAAAACTGTGCATATATCATGTGCACGGCGTTTCATATCCGTGCACACGAGAGATATGCATGGAATATCCACAAAATTTATGGGTATTTTCGTCATATGCATTTTTTTTTTTTTTTTTTGAAAAAGGTGGGTGTGCTCGGAAAAACCGGTGGTGTCTTCAGAATCACCTATAAAAGACTTTCGATTACCTTAAAGCAGAAAAGATTTAAAAGTCGATCTCTTGTCAAATTGATCAAGTATAAGCATGATTAATTAGAAAACAAAAGCAAATGCAATCGAAAATCATATGATCAATCTCAGTGTAAGGTCATGGTGGGACACTTATTTACCATATAAATCTTAGAAGTGGGCCACACAGACACTAATGTTGGTGGCGTCTTCGTTATTTCAACCTAAAACGAAGCCTTGAAAACCGAAACTACGTAGCGCTTTCCATTTCCACAATCTGAAGGATTTATTGAGTTTTTGTTCCCTATCTTTGTTTCTTTGATGTTGGATCTAATGTGTTCGTTTGATCTGTATTGATGTTGGGAATGATCTTCATGGTTGATTCCTGTTCGTTTGATCTGTATTGATGTTGGGAATGATCTTCATGGTTGATTCCTGTATTCGTGACTGGGTATTGGGTATTAGGCAGATTGCAGGATTTTGCTGTGAGTGGGGTACAAGTCTTTGTAATGTTTTTGAAAGTCTCATTAGGATGGGTTTAATGTGGATGCAGTAGACCAATGACGAATGTTACTATTTAGGCAGTCATGAGCTAGAAAAGTAAGTGCCTTTAATCTTAGAATGCATTAATCTGAGTAGTAAACTACTTTATATAGGTCTCACTTTCTCTTCTGCACATCCTAATGGGATTAGAAATCCTAGTATTACTTCAACTAGGCAGTTAAAACTAACAAGAGATTTGTATATACCCCACGAAGGTCTATATGATTTGTAAATAGGCCCATGTGGTTTTCGTATTTATAAATAGGCTCCAACCTTTTCTAACTCAATACCTTTTATAACCACAGTGAGATTTGTATTGAACTTTAATAAAAATGACAGCTTTGCCCTTATATTCATTAAGCAAAAATGAGTAAATTATTAGTTAGAAAAACACTATTATTTTATTCCAACTCCCGCAGTCTCTCTCAATAACTTTTTAATGCACATGAAACCTAATAATGTATTTTAAAACTTTCGTCAATCTAACGGTGGGTCTTGCATGGATTGGATCAATTATAACAAATTATAAGCACTTGCATCGATTATCATTATGACCAATTTGAATTTAATGAAATAAGCCCTGTATAGTTAAAAATAGATTTACGTACGGTTATTTTCTCCCAATAAATGTAATTATTAATGTTACAAGCTTTAGAGAAAAAGAAGTACAAGCTTTTGATTCAAGTATAAAGAGATAAAGAGATGGGCAGAAAAGTCATTTCACTTTTGGTGGTTGGAAGACTGTTATTTTGGAGACACAAAAGGTATTAAAATGAAAAGGCAAGAGCCTATTTTTAAATACCAAAACCAAATGGGCCTATTTACAAATCCTATAAACCCAAGGGGGGTATATAGGATTGCTACAATAGCTTTTGTCGTAATTTACATGGACACATATCCTAGGGGCATTTGGACATCGAAAGGGTATTGTTTACACATATTGTTGTGGATGTTAATGATCCTAAATCATAGCAGGAGACGATGAAATAGTCAAATTCAAAGCAATGGAACGTCGTGATGAGTGAATAGATTGGTTCTATAAGAAAAGAGAAGGAACGGGATCTACTGATTTGCTGAATGGTAAGGAAGGTGAAAGGGCTTTGGTAACAAGTGGGTTTTGAAGATCAAAAGAAAATTTGATGGATCTATCGATAAGTTCAAAACTTTCTTTGCTAGTAGTTAGAAAATTTTGGTATAAGAAAATGTGTGGATTATCAGAAAACTTTCTTTTTTCTAATAGTAACGTTTCTAATTCTACATATATACATGTTTATTTTTGCCAATTGTCATATTCTTGGACCTGGAGTTGCACCAAATGGATGTTAAGACTTAGACTACATTTCTTGATAGAGATCGAGAGACACATGAAAGTCTACAAGCTCAATAAATCTAGTTATGGGCTAAAGCATTCCTCTAGACGATAGTATATACCACATCTAATGATGTTGTGCTAACATCAGGATTTTCTTTGTTATGAGGACCATTGAATCTGCATTAAGAGGTCTATTATAGAAGAGGTAGTATTCAGAGGGATCATCAATTCCATCCATCTTGATTCTAGTAGTATGGCAATCCGTCTGAGCCATTGGAGCTTGAGGAGTGAATTACTAGGTCTTGAGGTGTGAATGACTCATGGGAAAACGTGCACAGAAAAAAAATCATATATTTTTATATTTGCTGTTTTATAATTTTATTCACATGAAAATCCTGATTTTCTTGAGAAAATGCCACCATATTAACAGAGAATCAATGTTTTCATATAAAATCCCAATAATATTTTGATATTTTTAATGACGATCTGGTCATTTGAGACTTCTATGTGGCTGGAACTTATAACTTTTGTACTCAAGCATTCGAAAGTTCTTTGCTAGAGATTTCTAAATGATGATGTAATGGTTGTCCCTTTGTCATTTTTATTTTTATGTTTTTTCACTAGAATTCTGAATCCCAACCGCCCGAAAAGTCATTTTTATCCTTCGAGATTCTCAAACTCCACCCCTTAGCATTTACAGATGCCCCAGCCAAGAGGACGCTTTAACCATTGAATTTGAATGACATAAAATTCTCGTTACAAGGAAGATAATAAACATGGAACAGCTCAATAATACACCCTCCAAATATACCAAGTCCACTTGGAAGGTAGCAAGGTAGGAGAGGCCTAAAGATATCTGGCATTATCAAACATTACGCAGCCTCTGTTAAAAAAGATTTACATGAAAGGGGTTTGCAAGGCACCACCCTAAGGATGACCAAGTCCGAAAAAGCTTGCAAGTGAGGCAAGGGCACCTAGCCCATAATATAGGAACTAAAGTAAAACATGAAAAAGAAAAATTATACTCACTTCCAGTATAGGGGGCCATTCTCAAATAATGTTCCAAATCAATAGTTGGGTTCATCATCAGGTGCCAGTGTCATTAAGCATCATCACAAATGCTGACCCCATTATCAAGATTTCACATTTCCCCAGGCAAAAGTATGATTCCAAACAGTGCTAGGTTTTAAAATATTGCACGGTGTCAGGCTTGAGCCAAGCTCGAGAACAGCCAAACCAGTCGAGCTTGTGAGTCCCACTGGGGTCCACTTATGATCAATGTTATCCCTTCACAAAGCACCATCATGTCAACTCACACTAAGGCCATTGATTGCTGAAAGATAACTGCTCAAAAATGTCAATTTCTAGAGCTGTATAAAAAGTGTGAGAAACTTCCCTAGAGAAAGTACTTCATCTCTGTTAAGATCCATTTATGATAAGAAAATGTGATTCTTTTCGAAAATACTTTGAAAACACAATTCTATTCTATCCTTGTTAGAGTGGAGAGAAAACACAATTTTCTATAGTGAACAATTAATTTTTACCATGGAAAGTGATAATTCATCTTTTAGTAATACTTTCTTCTTTTTTTGAAGTAGGGGTTGCAACTCCTAACTTTAATGGGCAATCCAACCCGAACACCAATCAATAAGAAGTTCCAAAGTATATTCCTTCGCTTCAACTTTAAGCACGCCCTTTCAAAGTATTTTTTGAACAGATGAGAATGAGAGGTTGTTCATCACCATGCTTATAAGAAATAGAAGGCCAACATTTTCTACTTTCATGGCTATTATGATTTTTTTTTTATGATGTGGGTATCCCCGAGGTCTTTGAACGGACAAGACTAATTGCTCGGCGGCACCTATTTCTTGAATTTCTTTAGCTAGCCATTCCTACCAAAACCTCAAGGCGTTAGTAGAGGCAGTGGAAATACTTTTCAATATTCCCCCTTGGGTGGAGCCCACTCCTCAATACTCCCCCTCAGGTGGAACCCGGCCGGCGCACTTTTGGCGACACGCATTTTTTTTTTTTTTTTTTACGCCGAGTCGTTCCTCCTGGGATTCGAACTCACGACCGGTTGGCTCTGATACCATCTTGAATTTCTTTAGCTAGCCATTCCTACCAAAACCTCAAGGCGTTAGTAGAGGCAGTGGAAATACTTTTCAATATTCCCCCTTGGGTGGAGCCCACTCCTCAATACTATTGAACCCACACAAACATACATCGGGGCCTCGGACAAATCTGGGGTGGTTTTTAATATAAGACATGGAGCTAAACTCACACCTTATGCCGCTCCGCTTAAAAAATATGCTGTACGTGTCATCTTGCTTCATTGCATAATTTGAAAACACATCTTGCTAAATTGGTATTTTTAGAAAGAAATGAAACCTTAAGATAAAAACAGAGAAAAGTGCCAATATAATACAACTTTCCTTATCCGTTTCTAAAAAGATCAACTTCACTAGAGTGAGCCTTATACTTGTACAATGGATCATGCTTTTGAAGACTAATGCATGCCTTTCTTACTCTTAATTAAAATTTAAAAAAAAAAAGACATGAAAAAGACTCAGTATCATAGTCTGAAATCAATTTGGATGTCACCATTTCTGTGATTACCACAAGATCATTCCAATCATCAAGCCAAATTGAATAGACACATAGACCAAAATCAAATATAAATCAGTTTTCTATAATTAATGTAAGCCTGTTAAAATTTTTAAAACCCCCGAAACCCCAAATTGCAAGGTTTGCAATGATTATTGGGTAAAACTATCCATACAAAATGACTTCTTATTTCTTGAAAACTATCAATAAGTGAGGGTCACATTTTCTTTATCAGATCCATTCATATCACATGCCTATACATTTATAGAATGCATCCTAAATTTCACTTCAATTAGTATATTAGATAGTGTAGAATTTAATAGATAGTTATATTTTTTTTATATGACCAACCTTAATAATGTCCTATATCACTTCTTTTTTTCTTTTTTTGCGAGATTGGGCTACTGTTCCGGTAGTGATGACTTGAAGAGTTAGGGATTGATCCCTGAATATATACATTTGTGATTCTATAGTGCAAACACCATTCAACCATGAAGGTGTTGACAAAATAAACCAAGACTTGAGTCAAACCATATTTGAGTGAACATATGTTAGTAATTTCAGGTCCTGTACTGCACATTAAATACCATATATTAGCTGCTGCCAAACTCCACCAACTTACCAACGGTCCCCAAGTTATGAATTACACATTACTATAGTGAAACAAAATTCATATATCTGACTAAACTGATGATGATGACATAAAATTTGATATTCCAAAAAGTATCTTTTGTCAACAATTGACAAAGGTGGACAACAAAGAAGATAATATAAGATTAAATTTTAGGAACTGCTGAAACTTGAGAATATTGTCTTCATATGCGTCTTGTCTAAGGTATGTGGCTGTTGGCTGTTGATTGTCGCCTTCTTATCTTAAATTTATTTCCAATCTCTGGTCCTGTGAAGATGAGATATTTTGCATTGGCCAACCCATATTCAAAGAAGATAACCACTAGAGAAAAAAGGATCCCTAACACTTCATCAGCAATGACTTCACTGCTTACTTCATCAGCAATGGCTTTTTTCCTTGCCCTTCTCTCTCTATCTCTGTGCAAACACGCAGGCAAGAGGCTGCTGATTGACGTGTTTCTTTCCAACTTTACTTCTCATTTCTGCTCCTGTATACAAAGATGAGATCTTTTGCATTCAGAGAAGAACAACAGAAAAGTTAAAAGGCAATCTATCATTTCATCAGCAGTGATCTCACTGCTTATTAAACAGTTTGTGGCAGCTTCTCCTCCTTTTTATTGTCCCCCCTCTCTCTTTCTCTCTTTAGGCAAACACAGAGCCAAGAGAATGGAAACTGTGGAAGACATAGTTATTGTTGGGGCAGGGATAGCAGGGCTTGCAACTGCATTAGGACTTCACAGGTATGATACAGTTTTGATTGGATATCCCCATCTGTTTTGACCATTTGTTCGTCAAGGCCTTCCGAGCGCGTACTTTGATGCTTGTTGGGCAATACCAATTGATTTTTTCTGTACTTTAAATCATAGATCTTATACGTGAAGAAAAGATAAATTGAAAGATCAGATATTATATGATACTTGCCTGCCTACTTTGATTTGTTATTAAAACTGGATTTGTTGACAAATAGCAATGACATTTGCTCTTGTGTCATGTTTTGTTTTTGTAGGATTGGATTGAGAAGCCTGGTTCTGGAATCTTCAGAGAGTTTGAGGGTTACTGGGTATGCACTTTTAACATGGACAAATGCCTGGAAGGCATTGGATGCTCTGGGCATTGGTGATTACCTCAGGCAACAACATGTCCAACTTCAACGGTATGCAAACAGTGGTTTGGCAGCATTGTATATCATATTAAGATCTAATTCAATCACCATTAACTATTTAATATTGACTGGGGGTGGCAATGGGTCGGGTTGGGTTGGATTGAATATCAAAAACAACAATTTTACACTCAACCGAGCTGAACCAATTACTAATGGGTTGAAAATCTCAATCCTCATCCTTAATTAACAAGTCAGGCTTGGGTTGGGTTGGTTGGTCCTCGTGTAATTAGTCTGATTCTAGCTGGGTTGGTGGGTTAGGTTGCAAAAATGTGAACCCAAGCACAAAAAAACAAAAACCAAACCAAACAAAGCTTTTCCCACTAGGTGGGGTCGGCTATATGGATTTGACGACGCCAATCAAATCTGTTTAGGGCAATGTCCTCCGTTAGATCTATGTAGGCAATGTCACGTTTAATAGTTTCTTTCCAACTTCTCTTGGGTCTCCATCTCTTTTTCTTGCTCCTGGCAATCTCCATACTTTCACACCTTTTAACAGGTACCTCAGTTGGACGCCTTCTAACATGGCCAAACCATCTTAGTCGATTTTCTCTCATTTTATCTTTAATCGGTGCTATTCCTACTTTGCCCCTAATCTTCTCATTCCTAATCTTATCTCTCCTTGTGATCCCGTACATCCATCTTAACATTCTCATCTCCGCAACTTCCATCTTCTTAACATGATTATGCTTTACTGCCCAACGCTTTGATCCGTATAACAACGCTGATTATGCGAACCCAAGCACAAATCATTTGTTAATCACGGTTTCAAAATATCAACCTAAATCCCAAATTAATAATCATGTTCAAGTCATGCTAGGGTTGGGTTGGTTGGTCCTAGTGTAATTAGTCCGCTTCGAGCTGGGTTGGTGGGTTAGGTTGCAAAAATGCGAACCCAAGCACAACTCATTTTTTAATCGGGGTTTCAAAATATCAACCTAAATCCCAAATTAATAATCATGTTCAAGTCAGGCTTGACCAATCAAGACAGGAATTTCAATCCCCAGTACTAATGACAAAAATTAGATGAAGTTACTGAGTTTGATTTTGCAGGCTGGTTGCTGCCTCTTCAGTCACTGGAATCACCACGGCCCAGGTGTCATTTGTGGAACAGGGGAAATGGTGAGTACATAACATGGATAAGTTAATTAGTAACTAGTAAGTTATAACAGAGGCTCGCCATATCTTTATTAGACCATTCAAATGTTAAATGCATCTCACCTACATTGTAGGATCATTTCTCATGTTTAAGTTCCAATCATAATTTTGTTCTTGGGTTTTTGAACTTGTGGGCAATACAGTGGAAATCATGAAGTCAGGTGTCTGAGGAGGAACATTTTGCTTGAAGCACTAGAGAAGGATCTGCCACAAGGTACCATCAGATTTGGATCAAAGGTCGTCTCACTTGAGCAAACAAAGAACTCGGTTCTTGTGCATTTGGCAGATGGTTCCATCCTTAAAACTAAGGTGACATATACTGTTCTTATATAAACTACATGCAAATGACCAATGTCTCCTAAGCTTGTAGAGGGGTCTACTACCGGAAATAAACATCACCCAATTCATGGTATTGACATTCGAAAATGTTCAGGTGTTGGTAGGATGTGATGGAGTGAACTCTGTGGTCGCGAAATGGTTAGGTCTCCAGAAACCAGCCTTCACAGGACGTTTAGCGATAAGAGGCCTCGCAGAGTTCCCTGATGGCCATGGTTACAAGCCCGAGTTCTTGCAGTACTTCGGAGATGGTTTCCGTTCTGGTAGCACGCCTTGCAATGATAAGAGCATCTATTGGTTTTTCACTTACTCGCCATCTTCCCAGTGTAAAGCTTTTCACTCCTTGGTTGCATTTTTCACATTTTGGTTGTGTATTTTATGGTTGGTTTGTGTGCAAAGTGTTCAGATGAGAACTGTTCTCAAACTTCAAGTTTGGGAAACATTTTATGGGGTGCACTTGCCTGCATATCAACCACATGATTAGGGTGGAATTGGAAGGTCTTAGTGTGGATTAAGAGTAAAAGATCAGCTTGGTCTAATGATTCTAGCCATCTATTTCTATGCCAAACAACCATGGCACTGCCGCTTTTCTGCCAAATCTTGACTTCCTTTTGCTTCTTTTGATTGTTGAGACTGATGAACCTTCTCCTTTCTAGGTCTTGATTTGTTGTGTCGTTTTTAGTAACTGTGGTCGACAGAGAAAGAATGCATGAATGAATGGTACTGGTGGGAAATTTAGCTTTTGGGTTCTTTAATTCGAGGTTAGGATGATTGCCCAATGTGATTTTTGACTCCTCTATTCCACACCAAGACCTTACAACTTTAGTCTGCGCATGTAGCTGGCATGCATTTAAAATGTTCCTCAAACTCAATATTTGAGGCTGATTCTTATTCGAACGTGTGTGAAAAAAATTATACATACATGACTACTAAATTTCAGGGCCTAAAGTATATAATTAAGATAATCAGATCAAGCTGTTGAATGGGATTGAATGATTCAGTCAAAAAACAAGAGATCATTTTGGGGGCATGTGCTGTTTATCATAACTTTTCTATTTTCTCTATCTAATAGCCAAAGGTATAGAAGATGATCCAGCTAAGATGAAGCAGTTGGTGTTGAGCAAGTTGCAGAAGGTGCCTAAAGAAGTAACCAATGCACTTGAAAAGACACAGTTGGATGCTTTCATTTCTGCTCCATTGAGATTCAGGGTTCCATGGAAAGTGCTATGGGGAGATATCAGCAAGGGGGGTGTTTGTGTGGCTGGAGATGCACTTCATCCCATGACCCCAGACATGGGCCAAGGTGGGTGCTCTGCATTGGAAGATGGTGTGACCCTAGCTAGGTGCCTTGGAGAGGCTTTGATCAGAAAACCCAATGAAGGTGAAGAAGAGTATGACATGATCAGAAGGGGCTTGGAGAAGTATGCAAAGGAGAGGAGATGGAGGGGTTTAATACTCATTGCTACTGCTTATGTTTTGGGTGCTATACAACAGAGTAATGGGGTAGTGATGAACTTCCTAAGGGACAAATGCTTGGCAGGATTAATGGCTGGGATGTTGCTTAACTGGGCTGATTTTGATTGTGGCAAACTCTACAGCCCTTGATGGTGTGCTGATCATAAAAAATGATGATAGTTGTATAATGTTCCTCATTATTATTTGATGACTTTTCAAGGAGCCCACCCAGGCCAGTGCCTATTTATGGGAGTGGGGATGTGTGAGGATTATATGGACAGGGATTGGGTGAAGTTTTACTCCCACCTAATCATCCAATGACTTTCAATGGTGCATGTCATTCTAATTTCAAATAGTCTAGATTACAACCTTAGGATGATTGGATGGGGTTCAATTTCATTCACCATCCCTTTATGCATATGATGCCCTGAAGACTGTTATCACACCATCTTGCATCAGAACTAACCTAAATGGGCCCCACATAAGTCATATACCACTGGATCATCTCAATAGATCAAGAGTGTGGGAATTCTGTATGCATTTAGCGAGTTGTTATTTACTACATTTATCTATTTTACTTGGTATATTTCTATGATGTTCATGTATTGCATTCCATTAAATTAGATGAGGTTGGAAGTTCATAAAGAAATGGAAAAATAGGATATGTGGAATGTTTGCTAGGCCACTGGCCCCACTAGATACCAAAAATAAATCTGATACACATTTCTATTTGTTCAACCATATGCCATCAGAAGGACGGTCAAAACAAAAACTCCCCCTTTATAAAATCAGACTGTTGTATGGCCTTATATTGTAGAGGCTCAGGCTAACAATGTTGGTTAGATTCAATTATTATTAGATGTCTAACCTACTAACCCCTTTTATTTAGTAGGGCCATGCAATCCCACAAATCTATCACTTATCCAATTTGTTAACTTGAGCTCAGATATCTGTAATGTTGCTCAGAGGCTTTGAGGAGAATGCAGAAGATCCAATGCAAACAAGTCCTCACTAAACACGACTTGCAATCTAGTAATTCAAGGTTCAAGTTGACCCTTTCTTCCCAGTTGACATTATGTTGACATTTTCAATAAGGAATACGTCGATTGGGGGTTGGCCAATACTTACTTTTCAACCAGCCAAACGGCATGATCTGACTAGTTGCACTATGATTCACCAACTTGTTTTAGTAATTTTTACCAAAAAAAAAGTGTCCTAGTAATTCATGGTTTCCATTGAACCTTGAACTTTCACTTTGGACCTAAGCTACTATTTGCAGCCCAATTAATATATATCTTTAATTAATTAATTACCTTCAATTTAGTTAGCTTCATACCCTTTCACTAAATGGAGGAATGTAGCTACTTTCACATCTAAAAATGGAAAAAAAATTATTGAAACTAAAGGGCCTCTAATGGACGATGAATTTTCATCACTATGCTTTTAAGAAGCAAAAGCCTACAATTCTTTCTTATTCTTTCTCATAATAAATTTTGAGATAAAATTTAAGTTTAGTTAATTTTTATGCGGAAGATCTAACTATCATACCTTTATGCTTTTTACCACTATCTATTCTTAAATTCAATACATAAGAATTCATGGTCAAAGAGTGAAGGGTCAGGCTAAAGGATATAAGGTGAGAGGTAAAGGATGAAAAATAGAGATGTAGATGGAACCTAATCTTACTAGGATTTGAATTACCACAGTGATAGTTGGTATTCATTTCTAATGTGTTCTTTGATGGAAGCTGAATCAAGAGAACTTGGGAGGTGTTCCCAAAACATCACACTAATAATTCAAATGCTATGTAAGTGAAGGTCTCGTATGCATATGCATCTACCGGGTGTTTAATTAGAAAATCATAATCCTTGATATACTCTATCAACCTCCTCCACCTCGTATTCATCTCCTTATGTAAAAACAAATAATAAAGGCTTTTATGATCTGCATGTGCATCAAACTACTTACCATGTAAGTAATGTTTCCACATCTTTAACCCAAAAACTATTGTTACAAGCTCCAAATCAAGAGTCATATATTTCTTTTGGTGCTCCTTCAGCTATCTTGACCCATAGGCAACTAGTTTATCATTTTAATAGCTTGCAACCCAATCCAACTCTCCATACATCTGGAAAAATAACAAAAACAACCACTTCCAGATGGTAGGATGAGAACAGGAGTCATGGTCAACCTCTTCTTCAGGAAATCGTCTCACATTTTTCAAATTAACGACTTAACACATTATTATAAAAGATAATGAGTACACTTAACGTTGTTGGATATGCTCCTTAACACATTATCATGTGAATTACACATGTGAAACACATTATCATGTTAATATGTATGTCATAGGAACAAATGATACGTGGAACATCACAAGTGTATATATGTCATAGGAACAGATGATATGTGAAACATCACAAGTGTATATAAGATGGACGTCTTCTAGGGGTTGTTTATGTATGTCATAAGAGCATATCATGTGAATTAACATGATAAAAAATAAAAAATAAAAACTATAGTACACTTAACGCTGTTGGATATACTCTCTCTTATTCGACCCCTAGAAGATTTTTTTTTTTAAGATTTCAATTCTTCAAATCATTTTTTGATGTTAGAACAAATGTAAGGGCCTATTCTAAAATATCTTGATTTAATAAGAAAACTACTTGCCTAAAGATGTCCATCTAATATTTGAATACCTACAAGTAGGGATGTAAATTAGTCTTCAATTCTCTGATTACCTGAAGGTTCCGACCAGTTAAAAACTGGGTCTTGCTCCTTATTTAAGCCCCGATAAGTAAATGGGTCTTGGTCCGGTTCAACCTTGGTTCAGACCCGTGGACCCAAGACTCGACATATTACCTCAATTTTTGAAAATCTTTCCTAAAAACAATGGTTTTTTAATATCATTCTCTATCTAGACCCGGACCCGGATCCAAACCCGTTCCATATATGGTTATTATGGTTTCGGTTCCGGAGCTAAGAAACCGGTTCCGAAACGATTCCGGGTCCGGATCCAGATCCAGTTTCTCCTTAATGGTTCCAGGTCCACCATGGATCCGGACCGGAACCAACCCATTTACAACCCTACCTACAAGCATGCCATAACACAGAAGTGCTCATGGTTGCCCTAAGCCCGAGTGGCCCTTATGTTTGAGTGCTCGGGTGGGTTCGATTAAATGATAGAAAGCCTAAAGCCCGGCGAATAAGAGGGATAGTACGAAGACTTACAAGAGTTATCAAGTTGTTGTCCCTTTCCTTTTTTTTCCATTTTGAGTTACCTCCTAATACACGAAATAAATGAGTTAAAGATGAGAGACAAAATCAATGAGTAAATTAAATCTCATCTTGATTCAATCCAATATAAAAAATACTCTCCTTTATATTTGTTTTAAGCCTATATGTAGGGCCTTCTTAAATCATACAAGTAACTGTAGTCCCATCACAATCTCACAAAACACTCCACCTTCTATGTTATGCTGTTTGACCAATCCACATTAAATTCGAAATCGGGCCCGATTTACTAGATGGGCCCGATTCGAGCTCAACAAATTTTAGGTGAGCCGGCCTCAAGCAAAACATTTATTGCCTATCGAGCTTGGGCCAGGAGATTCATCAGACCAGCCCAATCCAGCCCATGAACACCCCTACGGGCCCTACCCGAACGTTTTCATATTAACAAAAACACCCCTTAATAGGACAAAAGAAAAGGCGTGCATCATGCACGTGAGAAAACTTGGGTGCACTTAAATATTTTAAAATCTAGGGGTCTCATTGTAAATTACTATTAATAAAATAAGTGAAGTACGTAGCTACTCTTTTCTTTCTCAGTAACAAGCAACCAAAAGCTGAGTAAAAGAAAGAAACCAACTTTTGGTAGGAGAAGGAGAGAAGAAAACCCTAGCTCATAATAACAGGTACAGATCTACACTATTTTGGAACCCTAATTTTCTTTCCCATCTCAAGCAATCAAGATTCTGCAACCCCCCCTTCGTTTTTCCTCCGATTTCTTCCCGATTCCCTGAAAAAGATCCGATTTTTTTGTACTGTAGAATGACGCAGGACGTGGAGATGAAGGAGGCTCCTGCAGCTCCTTCCAATTCGATCTCTTCACCGGGTCCTTCTCTTCTCCAGCGTAAGAAAACAACAAAACCCTAATAAACCCCTTTGATTTGCTTTCTCCCCTTCTTTTTTTTTTTTTTTGGATTTTTGGCATAGATGCATTGTTTTGATTGGGTGGAGAACTGGGGTGGTCTTAGATTTGAAGGAGATTGCGGCGCTGATCGAAACGGGGGCCTACTCGAAGGAGGTGCGCCGCATATCCCGTGCGGTCCGCTTCACCATCGCCATGAGGCGGAAGCTGAAGGCGTCGGTGCTCTCTGCGTTCATCGATTTCGCACTGGTGCCGGGTTCGGAGGCGCATTCGAGGCTATCTTCTTATATTCCAAAGGTAAATGTTGTGATTGATGTGAATCAATGATTATTGATATTATCAGTGTAGTGGAGTATAATTCTATACGTGTATTGGATTCTGCTGATGTGATTTTTATTTAAGCATGTTATGTGTAAATTGAGTGGAGAATTCTACCCTGGTGGGTGGATTCAATTGTGGTGGTAGTTTCCTTCTTGTTAGCTTGCCATGGACATGCCAATTAACCTCAGCTACCTTGTTTGGCAGGACCCACCTTTTTATGATCTTGGGTTGTTGATCTATGCTATACCTTTTACTGCCCTTGTTGGCAATTGGACATGTCAGCATTAATCTCCCCAACGTAGGATCCTATGTATGTGATTGGTGGCCTTTCCACATTCAAGGGGAGGGATCTACCAACAGTTTAAATTTGAACATCTGATCTTGGTGTTTCAGGGACGTTCTTAAATAATAGGGCGACCAGTTGGACTGGATCACTTAATGATGATTGATTGGAAGTTCTCTTATTATTACACTTTGAAATTCAATTAAAATTAGGTTGACGATTTGAAAGCCAATATTACTAATGATAATAATATGAAGGGTTTTGCAAAATTTAGAATCTAAGTTGTTTGATATTTTTATCTAAATTCGTATTGTCTAGTATCTCATAGAAAACATGTTGACCCTGGTTATAACTTCTAGAGGTTCATCTTGTATATTTAGCCCTATATCGTAGGTGCTTTTCCTTTGCCATAGCTTATTTATGGGTTTCCCCTACGAATAAGACGTTGGAAAGAGTGACCCTTTCTATCCTATTGACTATTGTCAACTTCTTTATTTCATGATTGGAATTTGGTCTTATAAAAAGAAAGTAGGGTCTTTTTAGGAGTGGTCCTGTAGATAAATCACTATCAAGGAAATGACAAATATCAGCTTTGAAGAGCACAATACAACTTTCTTTTCTTCCTCTCCCTTTTTTTTTTTTTTTTGGTCTTTGGGGATTACAGTTTCCTTTCTACATTAAGATACGACAGTGCATTGTAGAAAATGTGCATGTCCTATTTCTTATATTCTGATATGTATTGTGGCTAAACTAAAATGTTCTCAGAAGTTTGAAATAGAGTTGATGGAGTAGAGGTGTGCACTCCTTGATGTAAACCTTTGCATGACAGTCACAGGAACTGTAACTATGGTTGCAGCCTTTATACATGCCATCTGTGTAGGCAATTGCTTTGACTGTAAGCCAGGTTCTAACATATGTACTTAAGCATTGTTTATTGGAGGACATGGACGGTAGTCCTCTCAAATGGTGGCCTAAGAGGTTTTTTGAACTTCCATTGACAAGAACCAAGAACCCTGCCATTAGGAGTTATGTGTTTGTGCCGTCGTTGTCAATTTTGGTATGGCTGAAGAGGCTAAAACTGTTTCCTTTGGTCAAACAACCATATCTGGTCCACTAGAAATATTTGGTCCCGATTTTGGACTTGGTTGGCCTGTTTGGTTACTTCCGTTCAGATTTTGTTTTGTTTGGCCAAATAGGTCAAAACTGCCAGACTATATAAGCAGGAACAGTTGTGAACAAATTGCTAGTTATGTTTTTTAAATGGAAAGCCCTTTGGTTCAGTAGAAGCTTAGGGGTACAATTGTCTTGTTTGGCCCTAAAACAATGAGAAAGGGAGTGCATTGAAAATAATGTTTTATAAGGGGTCATTTGTTTTAGGTCATTTACATATGTAAATGAACCCATGCGAAAATGATAACCATGAAAACATTGTACGAGTGTTTGTTTGGGTTGAAAGGGTTTCACATGTGTAACCAAACACACCAAAGTGGTGTGAAATGCTTAACCACATGAGGAGGTGTGAAACGAATCCACACTGCCTTAAAAAAGGCAGTTGTTACAGTACATACTAAGGGCACCATTTTTTATTTGTCCGTTTGTTTTTGTTTTTGTTTTTTGTTTTTTTTTACTCTTGTGGGTTCCTAAATCAAGAACTGTACCGTTCATCCTCTTTAAAAGACCAAAAAGGCTAGGTGTTCAAATTCCAGCCATTGAACGTAGATTTTGAGATATTTGGGAAAAATCCGGACTTTAAAAATATGCCATTCTGGACTTCTGTGGGTCTCATTTTCCCGATTCGAACCATTCATCCTCTTCAAAAGATATAAAATGGCTATGGGGTCAAATTTCATAGCTCTATTCATTTGTGGATCTCGAGAAATTTGCGACAAACCATGAACCGTTGGATGTACCTAGTGTAAATGATGTCATTTTAATACCCCTTTTGTCCAGTCCTTTTTTTTTTTTTTTTTTTTTTTTTTCAATTTTTCACTTCATGTGGGCCCCCAAATCATGTTTTGAACCATTCATCCTCTTTAGAATGCCAAAAACGGCTAGGGGTAGGGTCAAAGTTCAGGTCTTAATCCATCATGGGTTTTGAGATGTTTGGAAAAAGGTTAGACCATTAAATCTATCATTCTGGACTTCTGTGGGCCCCATTGTCATGATCTGAACCATTCATCCTCTTTAGAAGGTCAGAAATATCTAAGGGGTCAAAACCCATTTCTTAATGCATCATGGATTTTGAGAAATTTGTGAAAAATGTCTGCAAAATCCAAACATATTTAGAACCTTTGGATGTAATTCAGATTCACATGTGAAAATCATGATTTTGACAAACATGAGAATTTGTTTCACATGTGTATGATTTGCATGCTTAAATGATTCACTTGGGTCATTTACATACTTAACATTCACATATGTAAATTTCAAATGACCGCTAAACGGTATAATCTGTGGGCCACAATAATGTGATTTGATTTAACGTGTCAGACCAATATTTAAATTGGTTTTGTAATATGAACTTGCTGACTAAGGTAGTAAATTCCTTAACTAGATTGTGGTAGTTATGTAAATGTGTTTACTTTATATTGTTTTAGGCTATGAAATTGATAATTGGAGATGAAAGATAAGAAAACATGCACACTCGACTTATAAATTATTTGATATGTAGAAATAACATATTATTGTTCATTTTGTAGTACGGATTTAATATATTTAGTATATAGGTTGATTTCATTTTTTTACTATTTTCCATATTATCTAATTATTTTTCTAAAAATACCAAAACAAATATCCAAAATGGAACTGCAAAATGCTGAACTGGATGAAATGTCTTCAGTCGGGAATCAAATTTTAGTGAGGTCTGTAACAAAATTGATAACTACAGACTTCCTATGGTCATCTAGTTCATCAGACAATCATCATTTCCTTATAATCCCAACAAAGCGGGGTATGGATTGTACCCAAAGGCAAGTTTTTATTGCCTGTTCCCTACCTAACGCGAACCCTCCACCGATCATTTTTTAGGCAGAAACAACTCCTAAGTGGGACAAATCAAATGGGCCAATGTAATAGGGTTAAGGGTCACCAAAGAAATGCTTAACATGGTGTCAAAATATGGGAGCATAAAGAAAGGGGCCATCGAAGGAGAGGCATCTTGAAGAGTCAGGCCAAATGTGGACCTTCATGCAAGAGACATTAAATATGGGATCATCGTTAATCCATTTATGTGAGCCACTAATTAGATTTGTTTTTTCTTGATAGGTATTTCACTTGTAAGATGATGAGGCATTTGGCTACCTTAAGAGAGCCATTTGATTTATTAGACAATGTGTTGACATAATCCTTTGGACAGCAATTTCTTGGCTTCTGAACCATGTAGCAATTTGTTCAATTTGACATATTTGTCTTTATATTTCCTTGAAAAATATGCTTGTCTGCCAAAAGTTAATTTGCTTTTTATCTGGTCATAGGAAGAAGAGCATGAGATGGAAATTGATACTGCGACATCTGTGATGCATGGTCCTGCTAAGCATTCTTTGCCAGAGCTTGAGATCTACTGTTACTTGATTGTGTTGATTTTTCTCATTGACCAAAAGAGATACGATGATGTGAGCTAATAACTTTCTTATTATCTTCTGTTTCTGTCATTTTCCTTAATGCTGTCATTCGAGTAACTCAAATATTTACACTGTACTTTGATTTGATCTGGTTACCTTGCAGGCCAAAGCTTGTTCATCAGCAAGCATCGCTCGTGTGAAGAGCCTGAATAGAAGAACTGTTGATGTATTAGCATCAAGGCTGTACTTTTATTACTCATACAGCTATGAACTTACAGATGGCCTCGCTGAAATTCGAGGGTGAGTTATAAGCAACCCACAAGCAATTTCATATCCATGATATGAATGCATCCCTTTTTATGTAATATGGTTTGATGTGCATCTAGGGTGTTGTCTTAAAATTGCAGTTCCCCTTTACATGGGTGTTGCCACCATTTATTTGATGCTGCCTTTATGGTGGCCGAGGAAGCCAATATTTTCTCCAAGTATTGATTGTAAGATTGTTTTGTCTTGAAATTGTTCTATTGGCTCTGGTTGGAAAAGAAAACCCAGGTTGCGAGCAAACTGCAGCACCTATATTTACCTTTATAGTATGTTTGGATGTGTCCCAACTCATGAGCTTTGAGAATTTTGACATGGCAATTTTGGCACATGGCCATCTCCTGTGCATTTGAGACAGTGGTCTTGGTGTTTATCAAGAACCTCTTCAGCTGGATTATTGTTTTTCTGCTTTTCATTCCCAAATACATCATCATCATCATCAAAGCCGTATTCCATTTACTGCTGTTGGCTTTTCATCATAGAAGTTTATCTAGGTTTTCTGCTGACAGCCAAACAGATGCGACTTCCTTTACTCAGGATTCAGGGAGGCATACAACACGGGGTATTAACACATGGCAGGGTGTCCCTGAATCATCTAGTGCCAATTGATTATATGGATTTGGGTTGGAAAAATTGGAAAACCTGTACTTCACTGAGTGTGGTTTTGAAGTTGGCCTACAATCCCAAATGACAGTTGGATGAGGGTAATCATCAACTTTTCCGAAGTAGTTGAGTGATATAGGTAGGTGCATCCTTATGCATCCCTAAGTAAAGGGCATGGTTGGATGTATGGATTGCTGGAATCAGGATTTTGCTGGTCGAAGGATATAGAAATTGCTCGATTTCAGGATTCCTTTGATTTTTAATGGTGATATTTCGGTTTGGATTTTTCTTAGAAATTTATCTGGGAGTCAAGATATCTTTTGTATGAATATTGAATGGAGATCTTCATCTATGTCATTTATTCATAGTCTGCCTTGTGTCTCTTATACGCGCATTTTGTTCATATTTATGGTCACCCATATCATGAGTTTCTGTACTCAGTAGCCTGCAATGGTCATAGTCTGGCTGGAAATCTCACTCTCTCAACATTGGGAATAGAGCTTTTATGATCTTGACATCATCATCATCATCAAAGCCTTGTCCCAACTATGCTGGGGTCAGCTACATGAGTTTCATTTTATTTTTATTTTTTGTAAACAAAATACAGGATTCTCCTGGAATTAAATAAATCTGAGATTTTTGTGTCTTGGTAGACTGAATGCACCCACAACAAATGGGAAACATTTTAGCTTGCACACACCTGCATTTGTGTGTTTCCACCCACATGGTAAAAATGAAGTGATTTACATTGACCAAGAATTTTATCATATTGTTGTGTTTCTAAAAGTTTGTTACCTTTCCAGGAACCTTCTTGCTTTGCATCGGCTGGCCACTCTACGCCATGATGAGCTGGGTCAGGTTTGTGGCCATGGGAGAAAGCATCACTTGTTATATTTGTCTTTTACAAATTACTTATTATGATGATTTTACACAGGAAACACTTCTGAATCTACTGCTTCGCAATTACCTTCATTACAACTTGTACGATCAGGCGGAGAAGCTGAGGTCAAAGGCACCACGGTTTGAAGCACACTCAAACCAGCAGGTAACTTTTTTTCATTTTTTTTTTTCGTAGGGCCTGTTTGTTTGCGCTAGAATGCATAGGAACTCATTGTCAAATGAGCTCCACCAAAGGATTATTGAAGGGGTCAAGTGAATAATTTCAGGTGAGGTTGAAGGATATAAGTTAGCAATGTAGATGGGACCTCAACTTTCCTAGGATTTGAATCTTTATGGTGATGGCTTGGTATTTATTATCCATCTTCCCTTGACTCATTGTCCATTGAAGGGGATGTACTTGATGGTTGTTTTTGTATATTCACCTTGGATCTTCGTTTTAAACTACTTATGGCATGAATTCCTATGTATTCTAATGCAAACAAATAGGCACTTGGGGGATGTTTCTCTTTTAAATGTGATGTGCAAATGCCATTTACATATATAAATTTATAGATGTAAAATTTACATATGTGAATGTTGCATATGCAAAATTTGCACATGAGTGAAATTGCCATTTACATATGTAAATTTTGCAAATGTGAATGTTACTTATGCAAAACTTATACATGTGACTCAGAATCACCATTTTCACATAGTAAATGCTGAAGGGTTTGGATTACATATGTAAGATCATATTTCTTAAAGTATATGAATATTTAAGACATGATATTGAATATTTTGGGGGTTTAATGGATGAATAAACAATTTGAATGGTTCAGATTAAAATTTTGGGGCCAAAAGGAGAGTTAAAAAAAATAAAAGTTAGTGACGGGGGCTCAAAACCATGACTTGTTTATACCGGAACCTGCATGGGTGCCACTTCTAACCAAGAGGTGTGTTGTGGTTTTACACCTCTTTAGGTGTGTAAATTTTTATATAAAAATGACCTCATTTACATTGCATTTTCAAACCTTATTTATGCATCACATGTGTAAATGATGCATGAGCACAAATGGACAAGTGAGCTTTTATGTATCATTGCCATACCATTTACCTTATAGTTCTTTTTTGTCGAATGACAATGAGAAAATCATGCAACCACTTTCGTGTATCCAGTTTGTGGTATAAATCAGGGACTTGACTGTTGACAGGGACACGAAGGTGTCTGATACCGAGACCATGGAAAATGTGACACGCCAATGTTTATACATATAATTGCTGACAGAATACATCAACTGCTGTAACTAATTAATTAAAAGTATTCTCCCTGTGTCAACTGTCAATATGTTTCCCGCATGACGTGGCAGTATTTTAGAAAGTGAAGTGCTCTCTCTCTCTCTCTCTCTCTCTCTTTTATGTCGTAGAACTATTCTTAACATCCTGCAGTGATTGGCTCTCTCTCGTTTTTATGTCGTAGAACTATTCTTAACATCCTGCAGTGATTGGCATGGACAAGGCATTATGATTCTTCTCCATTTTCTTTGACTACTATAGCCGCTTCCGTTTTATTCAACTAAGTGAAAAGAACTGGGGTCAATTGGTTTGTTAAAAGGGCTTTAGTCATCATGAAGAGTTCTAACATTACTATCTTTTCTTATTTTTTGCTAGTTTTGTAGGTACCTGTTCTACCTAGGAAAGATTAGGACTATTCAGTTGGAGTATACAGATGCAAAAGAGAGTCTACTGCAAGCTGCTCGCAAAGCCCCTGTTGCTGCCCGGGGCTTTCGAATTCAATGCAACAAGTGGGCCGTGATAGTCCGTTTACTTCTTGGAGAGATCCCAGAGAGGACTGTTTTTATGCAGCAAGGCATGAACAAGGCTCTTAGGCCATACTTTGAGCTTACAAACGTTAGTCTTTCTACAACCTAAAGATACTCTAGCACATGATTATATACATAGAATTGCGGAGCCTAGCATTTGCACTCATGAAGCCCTGGTTTGGCGGTTTGTAATGCTGATCTGATGGGCCTTACTTAGACAGAAGCAAGCAAAAATGGCCTGATATGTACTGGCTCAGATATTATAATGATGCACTGGCCCATTGTCATTATGGTGTGGGGTAGTAATTGTTGTTTGCCTTGGCAAAGGAGTGCTGACTCACAGGGCACTGAAGATGGTCCACAAGCCCACTTAAGTGGTCCCACAAATAGGGATGGCAATGGGTTGGGTTTGAGTATTGGCTGAGTGGTTGGGTTTGAGTATTGGCTGAGTCGAACCCGACCCAACTGACACCTACTCTACATCATACCCAACTTGCTCCGTGACGGGTTTATCTTCTTCTTCTTCTTTTTTATTTTTTATTTTTTATTTTTTTTATAATGTAAAATCTGCCCTAGGACGGGTCAGGTCAGGTTTGGTCCTATTTGGCTTTTATTTTTAATTTTTAAATAAAAACCACTTATGTGTAGCTGTGATTGAACCTGCAACCTGTGGCAGCACAGATATTACCCACTACCACTTATCCCACTGGGCGTCTGAAAGAACTCACATAATTTAAATTAGAGGGGGCTGGGCGGTCAGTTACGACCGAGACTGGAACCCGACTTGGATTACTAACTTGAAACTCATACCCGCCATGAATCAGACCAACTTACTACCAAACCTGGCCCTAATCGGGGCGGGGCGGGTCCCCATTTAAACCCCACCCATTGCCACTATCTCTACCCACAAACCATTGTTTATACCTTGCATATCCTTTTGGTCTAGGATCATTTAATCCCCTCGGGTTCTTTAATTTTGAATAGAGGTTGCTAATGTGTTATATTTTTAATATTCTGTTGTTAAGGCTGTTCGAATAGGAGACTTGGAGCTGTTTCGCTCTGTGGCAGAGAAGTTTTCAGATACCTTCAATTCGGACCGAACCCACAATCTCATTGTGAGGCTGCGACATAATGTCATAAGGACTGGACTACGCAACATCAGCATTTCTTATTCCCGCATATCGCTGGCAGATGTTGCAAGAAAGTTGAGGTTGGACTCTGCTAATCCAGTGGCAGATGCCGAGAGCATTGTGTCCAAGGCAATCAGGGATGGTGCAATCGATGCAACAGTGGACCACACAAATGGTTGGATGGTTTCTAAGGAGACTGGGGATGTGTACTCAACAACAGAGCCTCAGATTGCTTTCAACTCGAGGATTGCATTCTGCCTGAACATGCACAATGAGGCAGTCAAGGCGCTCCGGTTCCCTCCGAATTCCCACAAGAAAGAGAAGGAAAGTGCTGAGAAGAGGCGTGAGAGACAGCAACAAGAGCAGGAACTTGCAAAGCACATTGCTGAGGAGGACGACGATGAATTTTGATGGGGTAATTCAGATTTGCTTGCTTTTTTGTGCGCTCACAGAAGGCCATTGTTTTTCAAGTCTTTTAACATTATCTGATGGGTGATGGTGTTTGGTCTCCCACTTCTTGAATCGATGTTAAGCCCCGGTAGATTTTCATATTGTAATGTTATTTTGAAATTATTTTCTTTCATGTTTTCCAAATTGGCTGTAGCATAGCTGGCTCTCTCATCTGAGCTTGTTTTTGTCTTATAAATTATTATTTTCAAGTCATTAGATATGCTACTTGGACAAGACTGAAAGTTACAAGCTCGATGTTAGGATTTACTCTCCCCTGGTGGTAGGCGCCTATCTAAGTGGCTGCTATTGCCATTTGCTCTTGGGTTTTGTATTGCATATTACTCTTTATGGTCTTATTAATTAGCATATTGCTCAAGATTCTGTATTTCATGTTTCTCAAGATTTTCTATCCTAATGTTTGAAGCTATGGGCTTAAGCTTGTTTCTTTTTACAGAATGTCATTCAGCCTACTCCCATATCATTGGAATAATGTAATAATGTTGATGATGACAACATTTGCATTTTGGTTACCAACCTTACTCGTAATTCGAACATGATTTTCCACTGCATATTGTTTTTGGGTATGAACAGATTGATTCCACGCACCACGTAGGTAGGACTGTTGGAAGTATCCACCTAGTAGGTATCATAGAACCCTTCTGAAGGGCTAAAATGTGTTGCACAAGAAGATCTGCCCAGGTGGCTTGATGACATGAGAGAAGGACCTATAGTACATATGCTATTCCCATGTTGAGATTAAAGGTGCGCCAGGATTGAGATTTTGTTGTAATGTCAGATTTTCAATTGTAGTTTATTTTGTAGTTTGAAGAATTATGCATCTTTTATTCAGAGTTTTCAAGAAAGAATGGGTGGTGTTTGTTTTCTCAAGTATCCAAGTATGATCCCTACTAACCCTCACCCATCTGCCCACCCTGTTCTTCTAGTTGCACATTCCAGACTGATATTCACCTTTGGATTAAGTCAGAAAAAGGTGCACTGCATCAAAGGTTAAACCTTTGAGCCCTATTAATGTCTTTAACCGGACCAAACCTCTTAAGAGGGCTGGACTTAGAGAATTCTATGAGTCCACCTTTGAAATTCAAACCATCTAAAATGATTCCCACCTGTTTACCATTATTACAAGGAAAACTTCTCCCTAGTCACATGGCGAGTATGTCACCATCAGATTGAAGAGGTCTGAAACACATGATTGAAATAAAAGAACAAATAGAGTCAGAAACATGTGTCTTACCAATCGTCAATTCAAGGGTGGATGTATTACTAATTGTGTTGAGGCTTTTCTTAATTACAGAATAAGGTAGGACAGTGATTTTGATCATTCTAGATTTCAAATATTACCAACCAACCACCAAATTTTACCCTCACTGCACCATACTCATTCAGGATGGGTTGCCAGGGTAAAGCACAAAAAAATTTCAGGTTGAACCTGGCCTGTTTATTATTCAATGCCACGGTTAGAAATGTCTATCCAAATGTGGAATATTGGGTTATGTTGGGATTGGTAGGTGGATCATGTAAAAGAATTGGAACCCATATAATCCAAAGGCTACTAGACCACTAATTCGACAGAGTTGGACTGCAGCAGTTAGTCCTGAGTCAACTACTCCTGTTGGCATCTGTAACTGGGGCCCTTGTGTTATTGCATGTGGTGTGGCCCGGCACACTCTTTATGCGTCCCTCACTTATTGCCCAAAGTATTCTAGTGATTAGAAGTTTCTTAATTGAATTGTCATTGTTTCTCTCTTAGTTTAGGGGGTGTTCGGGTGCGAAAAGGAATAAAATATGCGTAGATTTAAATATTGACAGATTCTTTTTACGTATATTACAATATTGATATATACTTTGTTATTTTTGTTGTTTGGTAGTTTAGGACATGGCTCTAAACAGATTTGATTGGCGTCGTCAAATCCATATAGCCGACCCCACCTAGTGGGAAAAGGCTTGGTTTGGTTTGGTTTGGGTAGTTTTTGCAGATTTTAACATATTATTACTTTTACTGTTTGGAATTTGCAAAAACTTTCAAGATATTCTAAATTTATGTGTTTGGCTATTCATAAATATTTAAAAAATGATAAAAACTAAATAAAGCAATAATTTGAGATGAATGTTTATAAATATTCTTTATTTTTCTCAATATAAAATCACCAATACTTAAAGTTACAATTATTCTTGAAGATTGTTAATATGATGGCAACGCTCTTCCCACATTGAATCTGCAATTTGTCTTCGTATTTCATTTCCCATTGGTCGTTGTTGTTTGGCACTCTGATAAAAGGAGAGAAAAACCTTGCAGAGAAAGGGCTTCAATGAAGAAGAAAGGATTTCTTCATAGAATGATTTAAAGAGGTCATAGGAAGAATCGTATGTATGTTGCCCGGGAAAGTTCCCTCTCACATTTTGAGATATCGAAAGCCAAACAGAAATCTTCCCTCTTGTGTTTTGAAATATTTTGTTATTTAGAATCGACAATATTCACCCCTCTCCTAAAAAAAGCAATATCCAACTTTTCTAAAGTAAACCTAATATTGTAACCTATAATATACTCTTTCCAAACACTACCAAATAAAAATAGAATGTTATTATCTAACATATCAAGAAATATCTTAAAATCTTCAACAATCTATGGTTTCCAAGCACCCCCTTAAGGAAATGTTAAGTTTTCCTAATCTCATTAAGTTTCTCTCTTTAAAGTTTGTTTGTGCAACAAGAGGGGAATTTCCTATTTGTCGATTTGTGGTTCAATGGGACAGTGGAATTCTACATTCCTACTTCTCCTATTGGAAATCGAAATCCTCCTTTATCAATAAAAACAAGTTCTTTTTTCTTTTTTTTTTTTATAACTTTTAACAAGGAAAATGTCCCAAACAAGGAACATCTATCCTTAGACTCGTGCAAAGTGAGCAAGTTGAGAATGCTCAATGTTCTCCTATGAGCATTTCCAAGTCAGTCTAGCACTGTGGGGCCACTTGGGTCAATCTTTTGTCAATGTAGCCCTTTAGATACTCTTTTCATCTCATGGTCAAACATCAAGTCCAATTTTACACTCGCTTAGCCTTTATTAACGGTTGGATTGAATATCAAGAAGATCTATAATTAAGATGCTATTAAACTTTTACGGCTGTTAAATTAAGAGTTAGAATAGTTTGATGGGCTGACTTTTCTGATCTTTCTTATCCACGAAGAGACCTTTCTATATCTCCTTCACCTGTTGATAAACTTGCATATAAGGGAGGGGGCCCCATGAGCTCCAATGCATAAAAGCTATATGCCCCACAAAAAAAATAAAAAAATAAAAAAATAAAAATAAAAAAACGTAAAACACAAGCAATCATTCCTCCTAATAATAAAATAATAAGTTGGTTCGGGTACAACCGCATTTGTAATGATTCAATCAGCAGTCATCAACCACCTAATATTCTCTTCTCTCTCACTAGAATACAAGCTTTGATTTATTATTACCTATGTCACTAAGTTCCTAATAGGATAATGTTATTTGTAAGGGACATTTGCACATGACTCCTGCCTATTATAGAATTTACAAATAACTACCTCTATTTTTGTATTTCAATAAAACCACCCATATTTCGTTGAAAATATTGTGTCAGCTCAAACCAAAATGCCAAGTCACGGTCTTGTCGTAAAACCAAGTAGAGTTTATTTTTCTTGGATAAACTCTAATGAATGAATGGGTTAAACCAAGTTAGTTACGCTTAAAATGGCATTTTTTCTTTCGAATAAATGGGTTCTAATGAAAACCCATCTGAAGTGGTCAAAAGACCTTTTTTTGACCTTCTATTATCATTTAAGGTGACCAGCGGATAATGTGAGTATAGGATACTATAGATGGTTGAATGTTAAAACCAAAAGAAATGTCATTTTTTACAATGGGGTTGCTTAGTTAGTTGGCAACCCCACTTATCACCCAGCTTTTCAGGATTGATTCCTGAGTATGCCACTCTTTCCACGTATGTGGGCTTCTTCTTATGGTATGTGCTTCTTTTTTTTCCCACTTGAATTGGCTCTCTTAGGTCCTAGCCCTCTAGATAAGGAGAAAAGAAAAGGAAATGTCATTTTTTTGTAAATACTAGAAAACGCTAGCTGGTTGTTATATGTAACTTTTTCAATTTAGTATCATAGAGGTTTTCAAGTCAAACCTTTTGAGTATGATGGGACTTTAATAATTAGTAGCTTGGTAGATTTACCTAATGATATTTACAATGACTTGTTTACTGATATTTCTCACTATAAGTAGGGATTCGTTAGCTTAATTTTTTGTCTGGTTCCTAATCTGCAATGCAGAAAAAATTATAAAATCTCACCTAGTAAGAATCATGGTTGAAAAACCCTTATCCATTGTCAAAGGTTCTTCCCTGTATGTGTCATCCAAACCACCACCATAATTCTTCTTTTGTATATTCCTAATCCTCTCATTTCTTAGTATAAATATCCATTACCCTTCCCCACTTCCATTCATGACTATAGGCTTAGAAGACTAAATAGAAGAGAAAACATTCAATGGCTGCCATTGTTGCATTGTTATTGTGTTCATTAATGCTCATCTTCTCCATTTGTTCTTCAATGGTTCATGCATTGAGCTTAAATTACTATGATCAGACATGCCCACAAGCTGAATCCACCATCACCAATGTTGTTAAGAAGGCAATCATTGAGGACAAGAGGGTTCCAGCAGCGCTGCTAAGGATGCATTTTCATGACTGTTTCATCAGGGTCTCTCTCTCTCTCTCTCTCTCTCTCTCTCTCATACACACATTAGTGCAATTTACATTTTCGTAAACGATGTAACTGGGATCTATGGCATTCTGAAGGTCCTGAATCTTTTAACAAATGGGTGCAAAAATGCAGTGATCTATAGACTATGGTGCAATTGTAATAAACCATATACCAACCCAAAAGAAGCTTTTGGGTTGGTACATGGTTTATTACATGGTGGTACATGGTTTATTACATGGTATCAGAATGGATTTCCATCCTGTTGTTCTCGTGTAGCCCACATATTAGACCCTTCCATGAAATCTGTTGGGCCTCCACCTATCATTCCACCTACCAGCTTAAGCTTTCGAGTTGGTATATGATTTCTTACGACACGAGAATTTACTTGGTTCCATATATAAAGATATAGATGTGAGGGCCCCCACTCCTTACTTTTATAGTATCATGAGGATAACTCCCATGCGAGTTATTATTTGTCCAAGGCATCTGGCCAATTCATTTTGTGCAACGCTGCTGGATCATCCGATCTGACATTAATTATTTGTTGTGTAGGGCTGTGATGCATCAGTACTGCTGGATTCAGTGGGTCAAAACTCTGCAGAGAAGGATGGGCCTCCTAACATTTCACTGCATGCATTTTATGTCATAGACAACGCCAAGGAAGCAGTGGAAGCAATTTGCCCAGGAGTGGTTTCATGTGCAGATATTCTAGCTATGTCTGCAAGAGATGTCGTCGCACTGGTGAGTTTTGGAAGAGAAAACAAATGAAAAGAAAAACTCAACTAGGATTTACCATAAAACTACCTGAATTGAAAAGTATTTTCCAATTGTTTTTCCTGCCACCTGCATTTTTGGCCATTTTACCCTTTAAACCATTATGATCTTGTGACGAGGTCAACCAGGGGCGTAGCGTCCCGTGCGGCTCAGTATCCGAAATATCCAAGTCTTGACCTTGGGGTTATAAGTCAAATCCATCTTAACTCAATATGAGGCCTTCTAAAACCATACGGCCATGTAAACTGTAAGAATTTTGGAGTTAAGTGTGCTCGGACGAAAGCATGTAAGCTGAAGCATTCAATTTCTTGAGTTGAGCACGGTTGACGGTTGTGACAGTTTGTATCAGAGCCGAGGTCCAACACCCTTAACCAAGGGGCCTTCAAACGGACGAGAGCAGTAATAGGATGGGTGATCTCCAAAAGTTCATATTACTAAAATAAAAAAATAATATTAAATCATTTGCGGGAGTGCAAAAGCTCGAACTCAAGCAAGGCAGACCCAGAAAGTTTTTGTTGAAGGTGTCACTAAAAATAAAAAAAATGAGGGTCCCATATGTAAAAATACTACCAGTTTTGGCCCTTGGACTGCACAGTAGCATTCTACAGGCCTAAAATGCAAATCCAACTCTTTCCATTTGTCCCGTGATTCCAAGAATCAAAGCATTCCCTTTGTTCGGATGCTTTGATTTTGGAATCACAGGAAATTTGGTGGGACCCTCGATCTTGCTGGCAAACGGGCCGGGTTGGGCTAATTCGGGTCGGGTCATAGATGGATCTGCTCTTTGGACCCCCAACCCGTGATCGACCCATTTTTTAAACGGGTTGGAGGTTTGCAGCCCACATCCATTATACTTTGGGTCGGGCTAAACCACCTAACCCGAGTCGATCATCTTTTAACTAGTCTTGAGCCTTATAAAAAAGTGAAGGATGATGAGATTTGAACTCAAAACCCATTTTCTTTCAAATGACAGCTAAACCACTACAACTCCTCACTATTCTTTGCATTGTTTTATTTAAAAAATAATAAATAGAAAAAGAAATGACGCTAGGCATTAAATTTACTTCAAACATTGACAGGCGTTTAGACTTTGTGATGTATCTAGAAAAGTAATAGAATATTGAATCTTACAAATATTTTCATTATTATTTTTTCATGCTTACGCCATTCTACGTTGTACTTTAAGCACGGGTAATCGAGCTATATAGGAAATCATTAATCTTTTATGATAATCATTATATATATAAAGTAAGACTAAACCCAAATAATATATAATATATGAAATTGATAAAAAAAAAAAAAACAAGTTATTATAATTCATAAGAAAATAACATTGTTAAGAAAAGACAAACGTGAGAAATCAAGCTTTGAGTTTGCACATGGAAGAAAAGACTATGAGTCAATACTAGTTTAGCCAATTTCAATCTAGCCCATTGATAGCCATTCAAATTTGAGGATCACCATTAAAAATAAATTTAAAAAGGTAATCATTCATATAGAATGCACAATTCTATCATAGGAGAACGGTATTCGTGATAAAATGCATTTAACACTATGATCTCAATGCAACAAATATGACATTTTAAATAACTCTAAGATTGAGCAAATTTTAACATCCACTATTTTAAAAAAAATTATTAATCTCTGATTCTCCAAATCAATGTTATAAATATCAAACTTCTAAACTATAAAAAGATTATATTCTAATCATCAAAATATTAAATCATCCAAATTGAAAATAAAATAAGTAGATTATTGCATCACTCCTCATATTTCTCAAGTCAGCAAGAGGCTAAGAGTTAAGTTAAACGGGTCAACCGGGTTAGGCGGGCCAACCCTAACCCGACCCGTTTCTATATGGGTCAGCAAATCCTAACCCATGGCCGACCTGTATATGTGGCAGGTCGGGTTTGGCGGGCCAGAAAAGGGTTGGCTCATCGGGTCGGGCCACATTTTGCCGGCCCTATGGGAGAGGATGAGGGAATAGGGTGGAGGGAGAGAGGGAGGGAGAGAGGGAGAGGGAGGGGTAGTTTAGGATTTTTTTTAGTGCGGTGTGGAGAGATGAAAATCCGGTGCGAATAGAAGCCCCCTAACAAAAATTACATCTTATGACCTTTACACCACCTCATGTATAAAACTACTCAGAATCACTATCACCCTTCACAAGCTCAAAATTATGAATGGAGGTGGGGATTAACGTTGGGTTGATCTTGTAGGTTAACTACATTTATTTTGTTGAAAAGTAATTAGATCTTGCATCTGGTCAAGCCAATGGCAGACCCACTATTTTAAGGGTATAATTTGAGCCAATGTGAGGAGTTTGTGGTTTGGATTTAACAAGTTGAGCCCCACAAATTGGGTGAAATTAAATATCCATGTTACCCTTCAGAGGATACTCCAAAATTTGGTGGGCTATGATGACTCTGAGCCTATTGAAGCGGAGAGGTCTTGTGTTCGACACCAACCCTCATTGTCCACTTCCCATAGTTTTACTTGGTGCATGTCGATAGGAGAGTTTGCATGTGCCCCTAGGGATTAGTTCTTCGCTGTCTATGAGTGTCCCTTGGGCTCAAGGCCAGACCGGTAGGTTTCTTTAGTTTTAAAGAAGGAAATCTTCATTCTCCACTTTTCTTATCATCTTCTGATTTTTCTTTTTTCTTCATTCAATAGTCTGGAGGACCTTCTTGGGAAGTACCCAAAGGAAGGAAGGATGGAAGAATTTCAAATGCAAATGAATCAGTACAGCTGCCTGGTCCCACCTTCAACTTCTCTCAATTGCTACAAAGCTTCTCCCAAAGAGGATTATCTGGAGCAGACCTTGTTGCCCTCTCAGGTGAAAAGTAAAAGAATAAAAAGTCCCTACTTATTACTTAAGGTTAACTAAACCTGGCACTAATTACTCAGGATATTAATTAATGTTAAATAATATATAATGCAAAATAATAATAATAATAATCATAATAATAATCATAATAATGTTTTATCTTTCAGCAGGTCTAGGTACAAAGAACATTAATTGGATATGGGTCAAGGTCTAGTGTAGACCGACTCGAGTCCAATCTATTTACAACCCTAATAACATGTGTATTAAACACTGCCAGGCCACTTATGCGGGAAGTTCATGGTCTTGGTGGGCTGAAGCTTGTCCAATCTTGACCTAAAGTTAAGCCCTAGCCGAGCCCAAAATGAAACATATTCCCTTTTTGTCTAAGTATCTTTGGTCAGGCTAGGTCGTTAAGCATACAAAGGCCTGGCATGCTTAAACACTGGACCAAAAATTGAGGCCCAAGTTCAGTCCATGGGACTAAATACACAGCCCACATCCAGCCAATGGGAGGCTGGACTCAGGTGAGGCTTGAGATGGCCCAGCCTGTGAGGTTCTCTGCCAATAGAATGAGAATTTGGTTCATGGGCCTTTGATCACATGCATCATAGCCAGAGGCGGATGCAGTGTATATTCACTGGGGGGCTGGGCCCCCAGTGAATTTTTGGAAGTAAAAAAATTATATATACTAAGTAATTAGACCCAATGTAACCAGGCTCCCAGTAAAAAATATTATGCCCATTCTTTATACATATTATTAGGCTCATTCTTCAACTATTAGGGCATCAGAATATGAAAACTCGTAGGGAACAATTGTGATAAATAAAGATTTCTTTGTTTTATTGCTTGAAACTAATACATTATATTCGTCACATATAAATAACCAAAAAAAAAAAAAAATCCGAGGGCAACCCACTACTTAATCGTGCCCCAGTGAATTTGAATCCTGGATCCACCACTGATCATACTTTAAAATTCAATTCAACTTTCATGGTTCTGACTGTATTCGACCAAGTGCTAGACTCAACCGAGTTACCTGGCTCAATAGCTATCCTCCTCAAATCCAGTTTTATATGACCCACAACCTTTGGGAAATGACCCACATCACCTCTGTACTCTCACATGCAGGGGGGCACACTCTTGGTTTCTCCCATTGTTCTTCCTTTCAGAACAGGATCCACAACTTTAATGCCTCCCACGACGTCGACCCTTCGCTGAATCCATCTTTCGCGGCGAGCCTGAGGAGTGTCTGCCCGGCCCACAACAAAGTTATCAATGCTGGATTCAATCTGGATTCGACTTCGACCGCATTCGACAACACATACTACAAGCTTCTCATTCAAGGGAAAAGCTTGTTCTCTTCAGACCAAGCTCTCATGTCTACTTCCAAGACCAAAGAGCTAGTTTCCAAGTTTGCTACCTCCGAGCAAGCTTTTAGAGTGGCCTTTGTGAAGTCCATGATCAAGATGAGTAGCCTAACAGGTGGCCAAGAAGTGAGATTGGACTGTAGAAAGGTAAGATGAAATGCACATGGTGTTAGTCTCTTGGATTGTGATTAGGGAGGCCTTGTATTCTTATTCAAAGTAGTGTGAAGAAAACATAGTTGTAGAAATTGGAGCCCTCTGAATCGAGTCAACTAAGCTGATTCAGGGTGAGTTGATTGAGTCTTTTAGCTATGTTAAGGAATAAGTGTGTGCAGTGTTGGGTGTGTGCCATTTTGATGGAGTATGGCAAGTTATTTTATGTATAAATGGAAATGTACTTGGTTTGCTAGCAGTTGGAAGGTGGTCACTTTGATGGTTTTATTTGATGTATGGTCTTTAGTCTATTTGGAAATATTGGTGGAAATGCCTAGCTGAGATTGTAAGGGAACATGGGTTAAAACTTCACTTGTAATCAAAGGTAAGTACTGGTACCTGATACCAAAACCAGATTCTCCCAACTAGACTACTACTTGAGTTGGCAATGGTCGCTTCGAAAGAAAACTTGGGATCTGTGGAATGTGTGATTCTTCATATTCTATAGATCGTTCTTTGGATGAGGGGTGGAATTTCAATACTGTTTTCTCTAGCATCCTGCCATGACAAGATTATAACAGAAAATATAGCATGAATATAGGGACCAAATATCTATCTAAACCCACATTACTCAAAGTTATAATGCATGTAACTATTGAACATATGATGTTAACGGGTAATGTCAGTGGCGGACCTAGGATTTTCGTCCGAGGGGGATACAATGCTAATATCACAGCTCACAAAGATAAGAACAAAGAACAGAGGGGAGAAAGCAAGGGATTTTTCTTTTCCAGTTACCAAGGTCTATGAACCAAGAACAAAAGAAAAGACAAATTTCAAATAAGCAAACCACAGAACAAACAAGCCAAAAATTCTACAAGCAGTTTTCAAGCCTAATACCCCAAAATAAAGATTCATGTTTTCCACTGGGGCTAAGGTGGAATGACTAGCTAGGAATTTTCAAACCTTTAAACCCCAACCCAGAAGGTTTAAGAACTCACAATTACTGCAGCATTACATGATAATCTCCCAGATAAACACAGCAGAGAATATTATCAAGCAGGTTGATTCAGGCTCTCTTTTAGTCTTCCATTGGGGTGCAGAGAATAAATAAGGTAATGGTATAAATACATGACATTGGAAATGATTGAAAAGGATACATGGATTTGATAATATGCAGTAAGTGCATTAGTAATGTAGTTAAAAGGGAATGAAAGAACTTAATTTTACACTAGAGATATATGTAAAAGCCCCAAAAGCTAACAATGATAATAGTAGATGAGTACAGCATTTCAAGTGAATGGAATTCTAAATAAAACATTCAAGTAATTTGAAGAGGAGAGAGAGAGAGAGTAAAAAAAGTAGTATAGGATGTCACCAAAAGTATGTGTTATGGTCAATGGTGGGCCTCACCATGAACTGGCCGTGCAATGCACCATTAATATACCTGACCATTTATAGCAAAGTGTTATCCAAACAAGCTATATTAATAGAGCAATGCTAGGGACAGACGGCCCGGGACAAGTGGCGGACAGACGTTAGAGGAATGCACGCTTCTCAAGACACACGCACGCTTCTCAAGGCACAAAAACCACAGCTACTGTCCGCCGCTTGTCCCGGGGCGTCTGTCCCTGGGATTTCTCATATTAATATACCAAAACCATCATCTTGGAAGCATATAGTTCCCAACGCTAGACTTGCAAAATGCATAGGGACTGGGTCCTGTACGAAAGAATGATGTATCTGGATCCCTTACTATCATTTAAAGGATGGATCCACCTCTCAGATGAATTCGGGTCCATGTGAGAACAAGAAATGAAGATCCAAAGTAAAAAAAAAAAATGATCGGTTCCAGTTTACTTCAGATGACTGGTATGAAAATTGCAGCTTAAAACACACACACATATATATGTTTTATTAATAGATCTGATTCGGGTGCTTGGGTCGAAATATGTATGGATTCGAACAAGACTTGGTTTCCTACTGTATTATTTAATATGTTCTCCATTCGAATCCAATTTTTTGTTGAAACTAAAAATTATGGTTTGTACTTTTTTATTTCAGGATGGGGACTTGAATAATCAATGTCCTCTTGCAATCCTCTCCAACACCTATCCCCAAGTCAAGTTACTTACCAGTTACCACACTCAACGGGCACTCAAATCCATCCAACAATCAGTAACAAAGAAAAAACTATCACCCACTATCTTTGCAGCCTCTCTCACAATTTAATTCATTGAATCACAGATACAACAACCTTTATCATTAAAGTATGAGGTGGATACATGAATTCAAAGTTAGGCCTCTTCCAACTACTCATATTTGTTCATGTATTTGAGCGAAACTGCTGGCACTGCGCATGCTCTCTTGATATTTTGAATGATCAATCAAGGGTTCGCATCTTCCTTATATAGAGTGATCCTTAGGACTCGCAACTCCGGCGGACTCTACCTCTCCTGACCAGCCAAGGAGTTCTGCGAAAATGGGAGTCTTATTCTAATCCAAACTATACAACAAAGAGTTTAATCCCGTCTACTCTATCAGATCAAGACTTATTGGGGTTGCAGCACATGTCGGACTCGATCTGGTATGGGCTATATGGCAGTCGGGCCACACAATTTCTCTAATAATATTAATAGTAAGCTTTGATAATTGATTATTATTTTTCATGTTTACCCGCCAACTTTAAATCCCTTTTTTTTTTAACCTTTTTAATTATCAAAAATCTAACTTGACTCCCAGAGTTGATGTGGACTCCACTTGACTTGGCAAGTCAAAGAATGAGCCAAGATTAGGCAAGAACAAGCCAACGAGATTGAAGATTGGATTCCATATTACATTTGATACGACATTCAGTCCATCGATTTAAAAAAGAAAACATCAAACAAATGCTTCAAATTAAGCCCACATAGACTAATAGTGCATGTTGGACCCATTTGTATCATTATCAACATATAAACTCAAATTTTATTATAAAAATAAGGACCCATTTTCCTAATCATCATCCACATGAGCATGTGGATTACTATGAAAAAAATGTGTAATCTTAGAACTCTTTTGGATCTCTTTGTGGATGGTGAAAATACAATTCCTATGTTGATGTCATGTGTATATATGGTTTATTTATCTGTCACGTTTTCCACAGTAAAATTTATCAGTTTTCGCTTGGTTGCTTCGTATCAGCCCAGTGGTTGTCCCATTGATGAATTTGTAGCCATTAACAACAGTGTTAGAATAGAAAAATAAGATACCTATCAACACACATGCAAGAGTAATGTTCCATGGTGCACTGTAACTTTTTCATGGGGACTTGTCCACTTTCAGTGGGAGCCACACGGATGCATCACAATCATGGGAGACATGGGAATGAAAAGGTTTGAATTTAGTGTAGGAGAATTTGAGCTATCAGCTAACACATATTTTTGGTATTATTATTGCTTGATTAAGTGGTAAGAGTATTGTTCTCTTGAACATGGTTATGTTCTAATTTAATCTAAATCATTTCAAATAAATGTCCCTCAGCATGGGCTATAGGCCTATGGCAAAACTTCACTTAAGCAGACATTGGGTCTACCATTAAATTGACAGCATACAAAATATATATTCACATGTGTTGGCCCAACTCTCAGTGGAGTGAAAATCTCTAATCTCTTGCAGGGAACATCTCAAAGTGGACCAACTCTAAGAATTCATGTATTTCAGTGATCACTATGGACAGTAGTCAACTTCACCTAGGAAACTGTATCACCTTTGGAAAACACCCCTTTGCATTCTTAGATTTTAGGGCATCCACCTTTTGGTCAATCCAATCCTTTCATATGTACTATCCCTCTATGAATTAGCACAAACCTAAATTTTATGCTCTTCCCATCGCTATTTACCATTGAGTTTCATCATAAAAGATTTCATAATGTCAAAGCTTTAAAATCAAATTACTTCAAACTGAGGATTAGGATAATGGGATCAGACTCATATATAACTTTTTCATCATTAGCATCCACACCTTTCCACCAATTGGGCTTCTATAATTGTCATGCATATAAGTGGGCCTCCCAAATATTTTTTTGCATGCTGCATTTTCCTAGGACTAGACAAGAGGGAGACATTAATTTTATATAGTCAATGATTTTAAACAGGTATGCCTCTATCTTTTAACAAAAATAAAGGCCTCACTCATTTATTGGGATAGCACTGGGTCAGGTTGGGTTCGGGTTTAAGTTGACCCGAACCTAATTAATGACATCTTCTTTGCCCCAAACCCAAACCTGCCCTGTGACAGATTTATAGTATGAGATGCCAAACTCACCTCCTAACTAATACAGATCGGGTTCTATTTTTTAAAAATAAAAACTCATTTTAAAATGATACATAAAAGAACCCCTCATGTGTGGTATGGGTTTCAAATTTACAACCAAGGGGATAATTTCCACTACCTATTATCACTTGTGAATAAAAAATCAAACAAAACCCGCCCAAATTCGACTTGGGTCCATTTTTAAAAATTCATCTCTCTTAAAAATCCGGACAAACTCACTACCAAACTCGTACTTAATAGAAGTTGGTTGGGACCATTTTAACCCGACCCACTGCCATCCTGCATCTAGATTAGGTCTAGATTGAATAGGGAAAGAGAAGCCATTGATTCTTGTGATAGTCCTCTCCACAATAACAAGCATTCTTACTACATGGTGCCGTGAGCTTGGGTACTTCTTTCAAATTTAATTTTAAAAGCTGAGGGACTTGTTCAAAATTAAAAGGAAAAACAGGGCCTTTAAAATTTTACCCTCTATAAAAACGACGACTGAGATTAGCTCATAATCTTATTTCGTTTCTTTTCGTGCACCGCTTCTCAGCTCATTCGCTTTCGATTCCATCTCACACAAAAAGGAAGAATCAAAAGCTCCGTAAGACAAATCAATCGATCGATTTCAAAAGGTGATATTGGTTTATCAAGCATTCGTTTCAAAGATCAATTTTTTTTTTTTTTTCCATTGATGCTTCGTTTATGCCCCCCAATACCTTCTTCGATCTGATGGTTTGTTGGATTGTTCTTTAAATTCCTTTTTCGAATTCGAATGAAGGGGATTCCAGCTGGTATAGTTTGTACTGGTCCGAATCCTTGTTGGGTCATTCGAACTAACGGTTGGGGTTGTTTCTTTGATGATTTCATTGAAGGGTATGATTTGTCGTTCGAGAGGGCGTTTGCTACAATGGCTATTAGCTGGAACTGAATCTGTTTATGGGTGTCTTTTTTTTCTGTTGCTTTTGATATCTGGATGTGGAATGAACCCTTGTTTGTATGATTTGGTTGGTAAATTTTTCAATCAAGTTTTATATACATATGTTGATAGATGGGTGGGAAGATTACAGCTTTTGGCTTTGATGCCACAGCTCCATGGAGGTACAAATTCTTTTTTCCCAACAGAAGATGGGGGTGCACGTATATGAAAGGAATAGTGTGAGTATTGGCTTAAATGTGTGGTTGTATATGCCTATTATGTCTATTATCATTGACAAATTAGACCATCTATTTGGGGTAAGCTTTGTATGTTCTTCTTTTTCCACTTAACCATATTTAAAGATGTTTTTTTTTTTTTTTAAACTCCATAATCTACGTTTTCATTCGTTGTTGTCCCTTGCTACTTCATTTAAGGTCTTTTATAGTCTCCCCATATCATAGTTTTCATAAGAAGCTTAACACTTCATACAATGAGCTGTTTCTTGTAGTTCTTTTATGCACTAAAACCGTCTCTAACAGCATTATTCGACTTTATCTTGGATTGGAGCTGCATATAGGTTTGTTCTTTTGGACTCATTCCCAATACCTTATAACCATATGCATCTATCTAGCATATGCGTTTCAGCCACATGTACGATGGCTTATTGCTGTTTGTTCATTGCCCAACATTTAACTCCTTACAGCAAAGTCGGTTCAATCGATGCCTTGTAAAAAAAAATGCCTCTTTAATTTAAGTGGCACTGGATGATTGCACAACACTTCACCAGTTTGTATCCACTATGCCCATATTGTGTTGATCTTATTTGCAATAATCAGCTTAAACCTTTGATTTTGTTCTGTATTTCTCCTGGATATTGAACTATCACGTTGTGGGGCTAAGTTATTTTCAGTTTTAATCACTTGATTTTTCCTACTCTCTGGCCTAGGAGATTTGCACTTTAATATATTCTCTGTTTGATTTTATAGTTTTCAACCATTTCACTTAAAGCCTTCATCCAAAGGTGTAGCTTATCATATACTTGCTTTATTGTCTGAATAATAAATAATACATCATTTGCAAACAATATTCCCATAGGAACTTCATCTTGGATCCTGTTGTCATGTTGTCCATGACCAAGCAAATAAATAATGTACTGAAGCAGACCCTTTGTGCATTCCAAATCAAACAGACGACTTAGTCTTCTCTAAATAAACAGTTCTCACTCTCATCACTGGCCTTCATGTCTTGTATAATCTCGATATAATCTCCTTCTCTCTAAACCTTTTTCATGAGTTATCTTAAAAGGAAAATTATTTTTATAGTAGATGTAGCTATCATAAACCCAAATTAGTTCTCTGAGATATTTATTTTTGTCATAATGTCTTAGTCTATTACACTGTTAGAGTTTTAAAAATACTCAGTTCTTTGTTTTGTAGAAAGGGACCAAACTTCTCTTTGTTCATTCATCTTGAATGCTACTTCTAATTAAGATTTGGTAACAATGTGTTTAATGAACCAACTCTTACTTCATATATTAAAATCCATACTTCTACAATCATACAATCTAGTCCTACGGGTCTATTTTTGAGATGCTGCCCCCATCTAGCTTCAATCTCTTCTTCTTTAACTAGGACCTTTCATGTTTATCTTTAATGCACCTCAGGCTTCCAAGGTATCTATTGTTCCTGGCCTATTATCTCTGTATTTCAACATGAACTTCGATAATCATATTCCATTTCAACACCAAATAGCAGTGCCAGATTGAAGCTTTCAGCTCTAAGATTAACTGTCTTCTGTAATAGGAAGACAAAAACAGATTTTGATTATTTTATGATATACTTATAATATAAGTAAATTTCCATTATCCAACTACCTTTTTTCGTTGGTAAAAATTCATTTTAAATAGTTTTGAAGCTGATGAAGTCTTATACACCTCTTAAAAAATAAAAAAATAAAAAAATAAAAAATGAATAAAGGTTAACAACAAAAGTGCCTATAAAAGTCGAAACAGGTTTCACAAGTCACAATGCTAGAAGCATTTGAAAATACCTTTTTAGCTTTATTTTTCCAAGTCCAATGTCCAATGTTTTGAAATTCCAATATTTTGTAGACAGTAATAAACTTGCATCATTCCCCCTTATATTTTGGTAGTTACTTAAACTTGAACCTATGCAATAAGTAACCATTTTCCTTGGAAGTTTGACTGCCATGTAATTCTTGGTCAGCAAGAAAGCTCATGATAAAGAAACCATCACATTATTTCCAAACAATTGTTTTAAAAGGAGAAAATCCAATTTTTATTGATATTTATTTTTCTATGACCCATGTTTAAATATTAATACTAAATCACGTACAGTTGGCTTGTAAATCCTACACATATTGGTACTTATTGGATGACTATGAATCTTGTCCATGTCAGACTAATTTTAATTGCTCTGGTGTTCATATGGTTTACTTTGAATGACCCCCTTTTTTTTGTGAGTAGAAGTGTTTGTTTGTTTTTCATAGTGGAGGTCTTTCTGTGTTTTAGGATCTAGAAACTAAGGATGCTTGGAGACTTGCATATCCTTTGAGTGCTGGAGTTAGATAGTGAGATCAATAAAGCATAATTCCAGGATAACTATAAGATTTTTTTTATTTTTTTTGGCTACACTGGGGGCTCTCACTCACACGTGCTCACTCACATATGTTGTCCCTCCCTATATAGTTGAGCAATATCCAGGGACAAATGCCTATAACATTTAGGTTGATATTTGATAATAGCCTGTATTATATTTTGTTTACAGTTTCTATACTCTGATCGCTTCTCTCATGGTCTTATTTATTGAATGCAACAGCAAGACTAAAAATCTTCAAAAGTGACACAATATCATCACTCGATTGGTGTTTTGAGTTAACTCGGATATTGCTTATGTAAAATTCTAAGGGAGGGAGGGATTGATGTGTTGAGTTAACCAGGATACTGCTTATGTAAAATTCTAAGGAGGGGGAGGGACATATTCATAACATGAAATTTTATAACATGTCCCCCCTGTAGAAGGGCGTATGTCGAGGTGTCCTTTGGGCTCCGACACTTGGGTTTGCAATGTATAGAATTACATGAGTCCCACATTGGAAGTAGGAAACTCCAGAGCCTGGGCTTATAAGTCAAACCTCGTCTTAACTCAACATGACAAATTTTAAAGCCGTGTGGTCCAAGATCCTATAAGAATTCTGGAGTTAAGCGTACTCGGGCGGGGGCAGTATTGGGATGGGTAACCAGCCCGGAAAGTCGTGACGTGCGCATGTGGGCCAAAGCAAACAATATCATGCTAAGTTGGGCGGGGCTTTGACAACTCATATCAAGAGTTTTGTACAGAGTATTGATTTTCTTCTTCAATATGCTTTTGAGATGAGGAAATTATCAATTTTGACATTAATTTCTTTTCTTCTTTTTTTTTTTTTTTTTTTTTTTTGCCAAGAAGTAAGAAAACTACCAGAAGGAAACACTAAATTTGACCTACAATCACCAGTGCAATATCAAGAACTAAGTATCATACCTTTCGGATATGGGTAAATTAGGCATATACAAGTATTTGGGTATCATAGAAAGTAGGACCTTGTTGTGTAGGTAGAGAACAATATCAAAGGAAAGGGATGGTGAATTAGTAATCAAATAGGACATGAAATAGATAAACTAGAAATGAAGAAGGTTTTAGGGTAAAAATGAAGTGTGTTCAAGAAAGGTGCCATGCCATGATGCACGAAAATGATTTGATTTTGGGCCATAGCAAGGGAATGTCCTGAAACCCTTGTGTTCAATAATATATCCTTAAAACAAACAAATTGCGACCTAGGACATAATTTGTTGCGTCGTGTTTAGAGAGAACGACAAGGCATGTACAACTAAATGCTAAATGTTACCATAACACAGTCTTTCACCAAACTGATACTTGAATAGTGGTTGTCTATTAAGATCAGAAAATGGGGTTCAATTGATGAGGTAGACTACTGTTAAAATTGCTTCTTTCCAACAAAAAACAGTAAAAAAAAAAGGGTGGGGGGGAAGAGGGGAACATGGGAGCAAAATACTAATGATCTTGCAATTTCGAAGATATGTCTACACTCTCCAATGTCCAGGAGACGAATTGACACAACCAAAGATGAGCCCCCAACTGATCAGAAAATCCAATTCCAATTCCTAGCCCGAATCAACAGAAACTCAAGTAAACACAAGCTGAAAGTAGAAAGCTTACCCCAAATACACAATTCGTCACTTGATTAGTCTTCAATCCTTGGGAGACACACTTAAACCAATGGACAAGAAGATAATAGTTGCAAATAATGCAAACTTTTATTGAAATCTGAAAATAAACAAGACTAGCCTTGGAGGTTGCAAGGTATGTATCAGTTTCATGGGCAAGGAGGAGCAATGGTGAAATCCATGTGGGATTTTGAGAAACATCAGTGAAGGTTTTTCAGCTTTCTGTCTAATCCATGATTAGGGCAAATGATCAGATGATCTAAGGCTGTTTGGGCAACTGTAAAAATAAGAATAGTCATACTTATGAGAACTATTCATAAGTGAGCTATTTGCTAGAAACGGAGATGGACTGACAATGGCATCATCATCAGGGCTGTTGCTTCTGATCAGCGGTGAAGGTGGCCCACTGATTGGACGGCACATCTCCTTGTTGGTCACCAGTGCGTGCCCTCTCAAAACCCTCTTGGATTGTCAGAACCATAGTAAGAAAGAAAACACCTCTCAAGTAAGGACTCCAAGATCCAAAAAAAAAAAGCAAAATAAAAGTTCAGAATATGACTCACCCAATTCAAGTCGATGAACTCATCTAGGTCCGATTTCGGTTTTTTATACCCTTGTTTTATCCATTTGATGGTGTTGGATTAGTCAACATGGGACCAATTCAGTGTGGGTTCTGGGTTATGGGTTGTACATTATGAAGCCCACATTTTTGTTATATGGATTGTCTGAGTGCTTAAGGAACCTCACTATCTGCCAGAATATCAAATGATTACTTCCCAGATATAAATCTTTTTACATGATTATATTTTTTATACCGACCTAAAATTGATTATTTCATTTTACACTATGTATATATAAATTTTTAATTTTATTTTTCAGATGAGGAATGAGCAGCATGTTGCAGATGCCAATGTTTCAGAATCTACTAAAGCTGTGGAAGTGAGCATCGAGAACCCAAGTTATTCAAGTGAGTGTGGCACAGCAAGTTCTGAGCATGAGAAGGCAATCAACTCAAAGGATTGTGGATTAGATATTCCAAATGAGACATTTGTTTACAGAGAAGATGTAGTGAGGTGCAACAAGCCTGGTGGCCTGGTTGGCATTGTGTCAGAAGTTGCTGGTGATTTGGATTCAGATAGCAGTATGACAGATGACGACGACGACGACGATAAAGACGTTGATGATTTTTCCAGTGGTGATGGTGGTGTTAATGATAATAATAATAATGTTAATGACAGTGATGAAGGTGGTACTGACAAGAACGATGCTCTTCAAGATGGCCAAGTTAGAGTAATTTGGCTAGATCACTCTGAAACAATATGCAATCTCAGTGATATCACAGTTGTAGACAGGGGTTTCTTGCATGGTGATATTGTCGCAGATGTTTCAGATCCAACTGGACAAGTGGGCATTGTGGTGGATGTCAATGTTTTAGTTGATTTGCAAGCTGCTGATGGAGAAGTTATAGAAGGCATCTCCTCCAGACATTTACAACGCATAAGGGATTTTACTGTTGGTGATTACGTAATTTTTGGACATTGGTTGGGAAGAGTTGATGATGTCTTGGATAATGTGACGGTGTTATTCGATGATGGATCAACTTGTAAAGTCATGAAGGCTGATCCTTCACGGCTCAAACCAGTTTCCAAGGATTTCCTTCAGGATGCGCATTTTCCATATTACCCAGGTCAACGTGTTAGGGCTAGTTCATCATCAGTTTTCAAGAATGCGAGGTGGCTTTCTGGTGTGTGGAAAGCTAACCGATTGGAAGGTACAGTAATAAAAGTTCAGACCGGATCAGTTTTTGTTTACTGGGTAGCTTCAGCTAGCCCTGGGTATGGTTCTGGGGCAGCATCTGTCCCATCTGAAGAGCAAAAACCAAAGAATCTGAAGCCTTTATCTTGCTTTGCTTATGCAAATTGGCAACTTGGCGACTGGTGTATGCTTCCTGCATCACCTCCAGTTGATGAGGCTATTTCAAGTGACAAATATGAGGACTCAAGCAATGCTTGTGAATCCAATAATAAAGATTCAGAGGACTGCTTGGATAAAGAGAATAATGGAAGTGATGTGAACTCTTGTACAGTAGTCTTGGGAACAGCTTTACATGATTCTGAAAAAATTCAGTATAGAACCACTGAAACTGAAGGTTTAAAGAATACAATTGCTCAAGAGAAGTTAGGTGGAAATTGCAAGTCTTCACTTGATAGTTCCATGGATCTTGATGGAAACTGTAATACAGCTGCAAAAAGTAATCACTTGATTGCATCCAGCTCTTGCAGTGGCTCATCGTCAATTTCAAAGGAACCCATACATGAAAGTTGGCCTATTCATCGGAAAAAGATTCGTAAGGTGGTTGTTAAAAGAGACAGGAAAGCTCGGAGAAAAAGTGAAACTTTTGAAAAAGCCGTTCTGATTGTAAATACCATGACGAAGGTTGATGTGGCTTGGCAGGATGGAACAAGGGAGTTCGGTCGGGATTCAAAATCATTAATTCCAGTTAATAGTCCTGGAGATCATGAGTTCTGTCCTGAACAGTATGTGGTGGAGAAACCCTCAAGTGACGAAGGTGATGATTCTTCGGAAGTGAAGCGTGTTGGAGTTGTGAAACGTGCGAATGCAAAGGATCGTACTGCATGTGTAAGGTGGTTGAAGCCTGTTGCGAGGCCAGAAGACCCACGGGAGTTTGATAAAGAGGAAGTTGTAAGTGTTTATGAACTCGATGAGCACCCAGATTATGATTACTGTTATGGGGATGTTGTTGTTCGGCTGTCCCCAGTTCCGGTAGCTGGTGATACACCCAGTTACAGGGATCCTACTAAGGAACAGGTGCGACATGCTGTTCCAGTGCAAGCTAATGGTGACCAGGGAAGCAGAATGCTCCCAGGGTGTAAAATAGTGGAGCACAGATCCCAGGATGATACTGATGTTAATTTTTCAGGTCTATCTTGGGTTGGGAACATAACTGGTCTTCAAGATGGGGATATTGAAGTGACATGGGCAGATGGAATGGTTTCAAAGGTATACTGACTATCATTCAACAGAAGCGTTTATTGTTTTAATCACAGCTTCAAAAATTTTAGAAGTAGGAAATAACTATGCTACCTGTGTAAGTAACATGAAACCATAAGGACATCAATTGTTATGGTTTGTGTGCTAGAAAGCTGGAAAGAATTCAGACTTCAATGGATGGCTTAAATCACCATGAACTAAGAAAATAGTTCTTTCCCTGAGGGAGCTCGTGAAGTTTCTTATAGTTTGTCATGTCTTTGGTTCCAGGTTGGCCCTCAAGCAATTTATGTGGTTGGTCGGGACGACGAGGATTCAGTTGACGGTGGAAGTGAAGTTAATGATGACGATGCTGCTAGTTGGGAAACAGTTGAAGAACATGAGAGGGACGCACTTGAGAATGCGGAAGAGGTTGATCTCTGTGAGATATTTAATAGACTTAGGAGAAGAGGAAAAAAAGAACAAAGAAAATCAGGATGGTTGAGATATAATGATAATTTGTTCCTGTGATAGTTCAGCCCTCTAGACTTCATGTGGCGTGATTGTTATGTCCATGTGTTACCCAGGCCTATTTTCGGCCCATCGTAATTGGGCCAGTCCTGGCCCATTTCTTAGAAATATTTGTTTTTATTGTTCTTGTTGTAAGAGATAAATAGGTAGGCTTTATTTAAAGGTGTTGAAATCAATAAGAGTTCTTAAATGAACGGGTTTGGTTCATTTATGCTCTGAGACAATGAAAATTGTGAACACGTTTGAAAGATATAAAGGAAAGAGAGAAATCATGTAGGCTCATTTGTTTGCATGGAATTGAATTCCTAGGAATTCATGATAAAATGGTTTTGTTGAAGGAATATTTAAGAGGTAAGGGGTGAAGGATAAGGTGGAGATGTAGATGTGACCCCTACTTTCCTAGGTTTTGATTTGTTGGATGATGGCTGGGTAATCATTTTTCCACTGGAATATTATTTGATGCCTGTTTGTGGATCTTTACCTTCGTTTCTTCAGTTAGCCACTTTGAAGGAATACAGCTCTTAGAATTCCTTGGAATTCAATTCCATGCAAACAAATGGACCATAAGGGTGTTGGAAGGAACAGCTCTTACATCGTAAATAAAGATGGCTGTCCCTTCACTCTTTAGGGCACCGCTAAAAATGACATATGCCCACACAAGAATAAAATAAACTAAAGCCTACTTATTCTTCTCCTACAATTGAAGTCTTGGATGAACCCTGAGATTAGGCCCATTAATGACTTTTAAAGGTCTGGGCTGACTTGAAAATGAACATTGGCTGGGTCTGGGCCGTAAATGTAAGCCTTGACAAGATGAGGCAAAATAGGCTCAACCCTAATCTGTCTTTGATCTATCCGATAGCCACCCATACTTTTATTTGGTTTCATAAAATGATTTGAAAATTTATGTTGTTCAGGAATCCGACTTGCAAAATGCTACTGGCAACAATTCCGTGATGGCACATGGAACTTCAGTTCATTCAGAAGATAACAATCCGGCACGAAATGGGCCACTGTCTTTTCCTCTAGCTGCCTTTGGGTTTGTTACTAGACTGGCGACTGGCTTGTTCAATCGGGGAAAAAGACAGTTAGATCAATTGGCTTCAGATTCCAATGGTGCATGTGAATCTGGATTGCAGGAGACTCTTGAGACCAATGAGAGTGGAATAGCCGGTAACGAATGTACCTGTCAAGAGCCAAATACTGCAGATGATGCTTGTTTGAATGCTACACATGAAACTGCAGATGCAGGTGAAGACATAACAGATCACACGAGTGTAAAAGTGGAGCAGGTGGCCGATAAAGGCAGCCAAATATCTGAAGAATCAGATGTCGTTGGCATGGGGGAATGTTATGAAGATGATTGTGTTAGTTTCAAACGCTTTGATATTACGAATGATCCTGTGGACAATTATTATTTTGGTGGGGGTGGACAGGTACCAATTCTCTTTTAAGGTCTTTTCCTGTAGCATATATTTATGGAGACCCAAATTCCAATATGAGGGTACGTTCATTAATCCAATCCAGACTTGCTAAGCCCTTTGATGTGGATTGGAGGATTGGAGATGCCTAAAAACTCTTATCATAATGACAATTGTAACTCTTTGGTGGTTCTCTTTTTCTCTATAACCTGTTTCTGTATTTTCTTCTTTACTGCCCTTATTTTGGCCTGATCAGAAGTTTAGATGTTCCATTCTGGAGATTTTGGGACATCTATCTCCCCATCTGTAGAGGGCATCATATCAAATGTCAAAACTATCTAGATAACATGTCCCAGTTTGTGGAGTTGAGCACATTAACAAACTATATATTTTTCGATATGGAGGAGCCATAATCTATCATTTGTCCTGTTTGGTCCTTAAGCTTACATGAACAGTTATATTTTTCTTGTATCTTTACTCTCCTTCCTCACAAAACAAGGCAGACTTTCATGTCAATGATCTTCACAATAATATGCGTTCAATTCCTTGTTGCAGAATATTAATGGTGGAAGGAAGTGGGTCAAGAAGGTTCAACAAGACTGGAGCATTCTTGAGAAGAACTTACCTGGTAATAGAACATTGAATTTTGGGCTGGGAAAAGTTAATTATTTTGAGCACCCCTTGTTTTCTAAACTTCAAATTCTGAAATTTCATTACAGGTGGAATCTATGTGAGAGTTTATGAAGATCGAATGGATCTCTTAAGAGCTGTGATAGTTGGAGCATACGGGACACCATATCAAGATGGCCTTTTCTTCTTTGATTTTCACCTCCCAACAGAGTACCCTCAAGTGCCACCGGTAAGCATAGCTGGTTGCTTGTTTCTTATTCTTGAATTTTATATAAAATTCACTCTCCATCTTATTTTGGCCTCGTGTTGAACATGTTGGACCTGGGTTCTGTTGTCCAGATTGTTTTTGCCCTTGGATCTGATAGCATATCAATCCTGTTTAAAAATTCTCCTGATAGACTGCATTATACCTTCGATGGATGGCCAAGAACTGGAGAGTTATGAAGGGTTCACAGAAACAGTTCACATTATAATTGGCAGCACTCTGCTTTAAAACACCATTTTAAAGAGAAAAAAAGCATTTTTGATTGAATGACTTCTAAAATTCAAGTAGTCCTCAGCACGAGCAAATCTTTTATTTTGGGGTTGTGGCATTGTGGGTGATGTCAAGTCTTTACTTTTTCTTGTTGATTGGTAATATGACTCGAACCCACAACCTTAAGGGCCCGTTTGGCACTTTACTAATATTGTAAAAGTCAAGTAAAGCCTCCATTTTTCAGACAAGATGTCAATATCAAAAGCATTTTAATTCAAAACTCCCTCCATCTTTTTTTAAAAAAGTCAAAAGCCAACCACCTTTATCCACTAAAATACAAAAAAACCTCCACTTGCCTATACAAAAAGTCAAAAAGATTCCATAACCGACAACTAAAAACAAAATACCATCATAACCCACTTATATTTTATTATTTCTTCAAAATCAACTTTAATTCACTTGACTCTATTAGTAGAGTTGCCAAACTGGCCCTAAGGTTGCAACGGTGAGCACCTTCCACTGTGCCACAGGCTCTTGTCTTTCAAAGTTTTCTTGTCTTGATATGTTTTTCTAATTTTTTATAGTTCTCATTATCATGTTAGTGTTTATTAGCTTTAAAATCAGAAATATGAGGGACTCAGTTCGACTCAACCTATATGACTCAGTTGTGACTGAGATCAAGTTGGCCCCAGAAATCAAGATTTGGCTGTGGACATTCTTTTTCAGTTGTGTTTCAATTTTATTGGGATTGCTATGGTTAAAATTTTCACAGTTTTTTTTTTTAATAATGGACATTTCTTTTGGCACTTCTAATATATATATTTATGGCATTTTACTTAATAAAACCCTTTCATTTATTTTATTAATGGGAGAAAATAAAAGCTATATGAAACATTTTCTTGGAAGAAACAAGATATCTATGTACTCATATTATATGTTATCTTAATAAAATGCAGATTTTTTTTCCAATGAGGAACACAAAAACAATGGAAAGACGGAAACGGTCCATTCTGATGAAAATAGCTATGGTTGGAATAGTTCCAATCATGAATGTCTGTTATATGTACATACATGTATGCATTATACGGAAAATATTCACCTACGCGCCACGCATTCGTGAGATTCAGAAGTGGGTCCTGCCTTTGGGATGGTCCAGATACACAGTGCGCAGGTGTGCAAGTGAACATTTTCCGACATCATATATCCAATAGTTTTTCTATTTTGGAGGCATGCCTTTTATATGAGTCCTTAATATCCAGAACCTTTTCTTAGCCAAATGTTTTGAATTTTTTATGAGAATAGAACCAACTTGAACTTGAATTCTTCCTGAGCTGTTCTTATTTATTTGTGCTTTCTAACCCAAGTTACATCCAATGGAAGATAATAAATGGTTGGGTCTTTCAATTTGGGTTATATCTTGTGCATTATCAATCCATAACGCTGTACATGTACTAACTCAAAAGTTGAGGATACCTGCACATCCTCAGGTCAAGCATCTGATTTTAAAACCAGCATATATCTTGTGGAATAAAGAAAGATTTTTCTCTCTCTGAATTTTCTTTAAATTTGCAGTCAGCATACTATCATTCTGGTGGCTTACGGTTGAACCCAAATTTATATGAGGACGGGAAGGTGTGCCTCAGTCTCTTAAATACATGGACTGGCAAAGGAAATGAAGTTTGGGATCCATCATCTTCTAGCATCCTTCAAGTCCTTGTTTCACTTCAGGCGTTGGTGCTTAACTCTAGGCCATATTTCAATGAGGCCGGGTATGATAAGCAAGTTGGGACAGCTGAAGGAGAGAAGAATTCTTTATCATACAATGAGAATACTTTTCTACTTAGTTGCAAGTCAATGTTGTATCTTCTGCGAAGGCCTCCCATGGTAAAATCTTGGCTCCTTTTTTGTGTGGTGCTTGTATTCATTCTAATGGATAAACCAAAAATATCATGAGCTTTGAATTAGTAAGAATCATTTATGGGCTATAGATGAAAAATCACCATGTAAAAAGCTATTGCATAATGATTGCTTACATGCGCTTACTTGTATGCCTAGATGATGTATAGTTACTGTATCAAGAATGGATGCCAAAATGCTCTATTTTATTTTTCCGGGTAGATGATGCAGATGCCCTTGAATTTTATTTTCTTGATTTGATATTGTAGTTTCAAATTTGTGGACTAGGATTTTATACGGTCAGACCCACTAGAATCTTTATATATATATATATATATATATATATATATCTGCATGTGTGTTTCCTTTCTTCTCGAGAAAGGCCTATTTTCATTTCATGGTTACATGAGACTTGGGAGTTTGCACAGAAGAGGTAGTCTTGTTCTTCCTTAAAAATTGCTTGATCAAAATTAATGGAATTTGTTAGTTCAGTCTCTAATCAGTGCCTCTATTGATGATAGAAATATTATTTGGGTTCTTGATTGTTTTCTAACTGAATTTTTATGTATGTAATAGCATTTTGAAGAGCTTGTCAAACAGCATTTCCAAAGACGTGGTTATTACATTCTCAAAGCATGTAATGCATATATGGATGGCTGCTTGGTTGGCTCTCTCACAAAGGATGCTTGCAGAAGTGACAGGAGCGGCAAGAATTCTAATTCAGTTGGTTTCAAACTGATGCTGGCCAAGATCATGCCCAAGCTAGTCACAGCTCTAAGTGAAGTTGGAGCAGACTGTAAGCAATTTGAGCACTTGCAGCAGTCATAGCACATAAAACTTAGTGTTTGAGTCAAAATGTCTACTCAAGAGGGTGGCAATGCTGATTCTAAAGGTATAACCCTGGCAAATACTCATTAATTCAATTTTTTTGGGTGACTTCCATTGATTTGATTGGTGATTGGTTGTAGCACGCTGTAGAGATGTTTCTTTCTCTCTTTTTGTATTTTGGTCGTTCCTCATGTATGTCAATCATGGGACCTGTAGTAGTCCCATAATGAGACTGCCTCAACAGGCACCCTAGGCCCATGGTTGGCATACAGATGTTCCAATTATCATTACTCTGATATGGAGGGATCGACTCAATTTGTGACGGGTTTTCCCCCTTTCTTCCACTGCATTCTTTTCTGTTACTTTTCTTTTTTAAACGTCTGGAATACTTTGGAGGAACAGTGCATTTTTGCCATACAGAACATGAACCACTTTATTGGTTTTGTTAGAGCATTGGTTGGGGTCAGTATATTGGCCTGCTCTAGGCCCTCTGTTGTAATTGACATCCTTTAATTGATTCGATGAATCACTCAAAATAACGCAAACCCTTTTGTTCATTGATTCTGTTCCTTAAAATAATGCTTACCTAATCTTACCAAACAAGTTGTGCTTAATCTACCATTCAAAAAAAAAAAATATGCGCAATCTATTCTAAGCAGAATAGTCTGTAATAATGATGCCAAATGAGTTCTGCATTGCATGCTCTCAGCACAATCTGATTTCAGCATAACCCGATCTGACCACAGAACTGAGAATAACATAGGAACAATGCCAAATAGGTCCTAACTTACTGATTAGATGTTCAAGCTGACCATATTAACTTCTAGTATAATTGGGTTGACATTTTAAAGCTAATTAACAGATGCATTTCTTTTTTGTTGAACCTATGCTAGTTGGGGTCACATGGTACAAATTACCCCTACACCAGACCAAATCCATTATAACTAAATGGGTTAGTATTGCATACTTGGGGCAAACCTAGACCAAAAATGGGAATCAGGCAGCACTCCATGTATTTGAAAGGATAATAGGGGTAATAGTTTGTGCTGGATTTCAGAAACAAAATAATGTCATCGCCATGTGCCCAAGTTCAATTCACAAATTGAGACATCAGACCACATTGGAGGGTCCACCTGCGGAGGCTAATGTTGAAATGGGTACACCAGTGTTCATTGTTTACTTTTAGTTTGAAGGTATTGCTTAGTCCCAGCCCATGATCCTGTGATCCCAGTCCAATAAACCTCCTTGATTGGATCCAAATAATTCAATTAGAAACACTTTATTTGTATCTGAATATGGATGGTTCATTTTTGTGCCCCTTACTATCATCCCAAGCCCTCTAAATTTCTTTGGTCCAAATTATTACTTTGTTGTTCTACTCCATACTCCATAGGCTAGTCGAGGCATGCAGAGAAAATGTGGTGGTTAACAAAATTCACTCCTGATCTGGGCTTGTAGTCTTCCAATCAAGCAATTTCAAGGGATTTCAATTCACATTGAGGATGAGGTAATAGCATATTCAGAAATATACAGTTTTGTGAGGTGCAAGGCTGAATTCCAGGATTTGGGTTGAACTTTTCTGCCCATTCCAATAAATTTTCTTATCTCAATTTATAAAATGAAGTTAAGTTTGGGCAGGCATTTTCAACTTGATCAACAAAAGGGTTGGGGTGTGGGTCGGTCCATACTTTATGCTCAAGTGGCTGAGTCAACTTAAACCTTCGGAAAACCTGCCTGCTCAACTTATATAACTGGTGAATGTTGATAGGATGAAACAGTATCTCCCTGTTTCAACAAAACAAGAGATCCAGATTCTAGACTCCCCATAAGGCCCACCAAATCTACAATTCTTTTAAACCCCCTCAATTTAAAAACTTGCACAAGATGTAAGATGGGACCCAAGTTGAAACCCGAGAAAAAAAAGGATTTGAATAGTTTGGAATGGGTTCTTAGCAAATCCTACAGAGCCTTGTATAAATATACCTGAAAACATTCAAATTTATAAATATCTTCTGATTAGGATAGTAGGATTTATTGGTGGGCTATGACATGGGATCTTAACTAGCAGATGACTTCTTCAATGCACAAATCTTCACACAAAAGGAAAAATTGGGTACCAATAATTGAGTTAGCAAGTAAATTTGTGTGGATCATTTGATCCTGTCCCATTAGGGAAGCTGACCCATGATTAGGACCAGGTAACCCTGCCGTAAGACTCAAAGTGGGTCAAATAGGTCAGTTGCAAATATTATAGAAACCCAAAAAATGAACAGCCATACCTTCTCTCTTTTCCCTACTGAAATCAAGATTAGTGAATACTATGTCTAACCAAAATGTCGATCTTCCAACCATATAGAGAAGAAAAAAACATGGTTGATGTTGATTTAAACCTTTTAACATTTCAACCACTTAAGAAAGCGATTTATGTTTTAAACTAAAGCCAATTTAAAGCCATGGTCTTTGAAATTTCCTTATCTACATTGACTATTCTAACTAAAATATATATCCAAGTACATACTAAACAGACCTGGTATGATTGATAGTCAGATTCATAAAATGATTTTGAAGTCATTTGCACATATCTTTTGCTTTGGGTTTCATTATCAGAGCCAACATGTAGTGATTTTGCATATTACTTTCTAACTTCAATCTCATCCTTACCGATATGTGAATATCAGTTTGAACCATATAAATATATATATGTGTGTGTGTGTGAGAGGTGCTCTTATGAGAGATGCTCGCACCTTACTATGAGAGATAAGGTGGGGGCCCTCAATTCATATCCAATACCAACAATTTAAATGTGAGGGCCCCCACATCTATCTCTCATAGTAAGGTAAGAGATGCTTTTACATGCACATCTCCAGATATATATATATTAATTACAAAAAGTATAAAGGAAATATAAAATGGGATTGTTTTATTTATATCGAAAACACATTAATTTCTGGAACCTTTAATAAAGTATTTCTAAACTATAATTGACCAAAACAGACCAATAACGGTAAAATGATTCGGACTCATTAATAACCATACTCATTAATAATACTGCTTCAAACTGAATTTATGAATTCCGCAAATTATTTATTTTGGTAGATCGATAATATCCATATATAGGAGTTGGTGGAGTGGCATAACGCATGGTTTGCTTTCCATGTCTTGAGTTTGAAACTCGCCCTAGATTTGCTGGTGCATGAGTGGGTTTAGCAGGTGCGAATAATAGTATCGGGTCAAAAGACTTCAAAGATACCCACATCAAAAAAAAAAAAAAAAAAAACTTAATAAGATAATTAAATAACAATATGAAGGATAACAAAAGACAAAAGGAGGATTTTTATAAACGAGTCTTGAGCCAGGCCATAGAACCATGAACTCACACGTGGAATGGGAGGGGAAGGCTTTATTCAATGCTGACCTTTTGACAACTTCCATTGGTTAGCCTTAACCATTTCAACTTAGACCTCTCTCTCTCTCTCTCCTCTCAAGGAGAACATTGTTTTGCTCTCTCTCTCTCTCTCAAGGAGAACATTGTTTTGCTTTCTCTTTCTCTTTTTCCTCTCAAGGAGAACATTGTTTTGCTTGTGCCACAAAGCATGTGTCTTGCATATCTTCTTACAACTAAATGTATAGAGCAAGAGCATACCCGTTTTAAAGTGTCACATGGAGGCAACATCTAAAATCCAAACCTCTCAACATAACTTTCCTTCCCTATGTTAACTTTGGACTAAATTCCACCCTAAATAAGTTATACCCACCATCAAATTGATCATGTATAAAGCATATCTTAAAAGATAAAATCAAAGTAAAATTTCATGTTTCATTGGTGATCTATCTTGAGGTGGGATCAACTCTGATTGAAGTTAGAAATAAGCCAGTGTTAATACACACGAGGAACGTTGCATTTGTGAGCAGCTTAAAGTTATAAGATGGGCCAGATCACAAATGAGTTTCTAGGACTCAGTTTAAAGAATTTTACAAAAACCGTCCAAAACCAAATTATAAAATTGTTCAAAACATACTGTTCATAATTTGAAGGCTTCGGTAAATTAGGAAACTATGATCTAACACTACAATGATGAGCAGTGGTTGAATCAGAATTTTTTTTCTTGGAGAGCCACTGTATAAAAATTTAATTTCTTTGGGGCCATATGACCAGAGTAGCTAATCACTTGATTTTATCTATGCGAGGCTCAATTTTATCCGATAAAGCACTCAAGAAACAAGTCTCTATTATAAAATAATTTAAACTGTTCAAACTAAATATACACGATTATGGCCCGATTTTTGGGCCTTATTTCTGGGCTCGAATCATTCAGAATCAGTTAGGGTCAATAGTAAGAGACCACTCAGGTTTAGCTGAGGGATTGTTTGTCCTAGTTCTGGTCCATGGCTAACCCATATGCATAATCAAGCGAGGCCAGCAATACACTCACAGCACGCTCGCCATCTATCAAATATGGAAACCAGCCCATCAAATGCTAACAGAGATATATGGAATAGTGGGTGATCATGAGCAGGGCCAAGGTCTTTTGAGGCCTTTGACTATCATTAAATGGATCAAGCCTGGGCCAATGTTGCTGGCCCAACATATTTGATGCAGATGGTGTATATAATTTGTAAACAGGCTAAGCTTCAGGCGTGTGGGCAGTTTCTAGGACTCATAAATGTTAGGCCCAGTAACTAAATCGGGTGAACTTGACAAAGGAAAGCAAACCATGATCACATCTGCTACAGAAGCCGTGCATAATAGCATCCTACATGCCATTGCAAGGTTGCCTAACCATTATATTCCAAGTCTTTTTCTTGGTAACCCAGCTGACGGGGTGGGGACCCAAGTGAGGGTCCGCATACACATGGGAAGACAGCCCCTAAGTGGGAAATGAGCGCGCACACACGGAAAGAAAACCCACACAAGTGGGAAGGAGAGCCCGCACACGCGGCGTACCCAGGATTCAAACTCTCGGCAGCCAAGTGAGAACTGTCACTCCTTACCACTCGGGTAAGGAGTAGTTCTCCATTATATTTCAAGTCTTGAGAGGATATTCTCCCGTATCTTTGAGCTGTAAGCGCATCTTTCAAACAAGTGCAAGTTGCATCCTGGGGCAGCATTACAAAGAAATAAAGCACTGTGTCACTATCTAAGGTGATGCCTTTAGAAGCTATGCAGACTTTTGTTTTTGGGCTATGCTATATGTCCCGACTGGTGTCCTGGATTTGGGACCGATCCCACTTGGAGGATACCTCCTCCAAGTGAGATCGGTCCCAAATCCGGGACCGGAAGTCGGGACATATAGACTTTTTCTTTGTTTTTAGCCCATTAAGATGAGCCAACCAAGTGCAAAGGGCATGTTTCCCAATACCTCCTTTGAACCAAATTCTGATGTATATGCTATAGTGATAGGCCTCATTTTAAGTCAATTCATTTTTTATAGGTTTTCCATGTAGTTTTGATTTGAATAAATTTGACTTGGATTAACTTTTAGAATGCAAAATACAGAAGGGCTCTTGTTTGACTAATTAATTATACTATATCAAGGACGAGGATTTTGGGTTTAATATTGACCGTCGGTTAGAATTTTGAGTGTAAGTTTTTTATGTTCCAAATGTTCTATCCCCACTCATGCAACTACTATACTTTATGTCATTATCAAAACCACTCATCTCCACTTCTTCTTCTTCTTCTTGTTTTTTTTTTTTTTTTTGCATCTCAATCTAAACTCTATCATTCCCTTTCTACTCTAGTTTTGCTCCCATTAGCTCTTGGATTACATTAAAAAGTACTCTATAACCTTTTTTGTTCTTTTGTTTTCTTTCTAAAATCTATGAATTCTTTTAATGCATGAGTATTATTTAAATTGCAATGTTGGAAGCACGGGTTATTAATATTATACTAGCGATAGAATTAAGAAAACTCACATCTAATAAGATTTCTTTGATGAGAAGAAGTCCCTCTTTGGGTACTTGGGTATGATTTTGCTCCAATTGCAGAACCAATAGCTCAAGAAGCCCAGCCTGAATAATATATGGGGATTGATGAAACCCTGATTCAAAATCCAAACCCATTTTCAAGCTTGAGCCCATGTATGATCCAAGAATGATTTTTTTTTTTTACCAGGAAAACTATTTGATATTAATGATCCAAGAATGATTTGATTTAACTCTTTAGTCCTTATAAAAATACCTAATGAGTACCTTTTCTTGATAGATAGCTAATTCACAAATCAACCAATTAACATTAAAAAGATCAACTAAGTATTTTAGAATCCAAGTAAAAATCCAATAAATACCCTAACATAATATTTCATCTAACTTTTGATCCAAACAAGACCCTATCATACCCTGTCATAAATAAAAGATTGTGGAAGACCACTCTCTCTCTCTCTCTCTCTCTCTCTCTCTCTCTCTCTCTCTCCAAGTGGACAAGGCATTATTCTCAACTTTTTATCCTCTTATTTGTCTTTTCTGGCCAAAACTCATCACTTCTATATATACCTGATTGTTTATTATTTTTTGAAGGTGACCTCTTAGTTTTCTTGTGTGTTTTTTTCCTGAAATGGCATTCTCCTGCTTATATGATACCTCCAATTGAATGTCAAGATCATATGATCTCTGAAAGAGTGGATGGCTCAGATTCAATCCATGTGAGCCATGTGCCCCATAGAGAGAGAAACTGCGTGACATGAAATTTGAAAGGTCCTTTATTAAATTTTTTATCATCTTCGTAACTTGGAAATGCATACCATCAACGAGAGCAACTTTATTGTAAATTATTCATCTTTGATTAATGATTAGGGTATGAACATAACTTAGTCCCTTGATTCACGGGAGGCACCTTCTACATTCCCCCAAGGCACTACACATGTGTGAAATGGATATTGATGGTCCAACCTGCTAAAAGTGAAATTTGGGTTGGGCTTATTCGAGTTCAAGTTGAGCCTCTTGGGTGAATTTTAAAGCCCACATCAAATTCGGGATTTTATTTAGGCTTCAAGTACCCAAGTTCAACCCAAATTCTTATCCGTAAACAGTGTTTTTATTGGTAGCTATCCACAAACACAAGTATAAGAGGATGTAGGTGTGTGAGTTGGAGTGCGTGACTTTGAGTTTCCAATGTTGAATTTTTTTTTTTGAGTATATATATTTCATAATGCATAATATAAAACTAATATATGCATACACTAATGTTGTATATGAATTCAGTTTTTTTACACGTTTTATATAGACTAGAGCGTATTGTCTGACATTTCTTCCCTTCAACATTGGACTTCTAACACCTATCTTTTGCAAGAGCCTTCAACTTATATACTTGTCGGTGTGAAATGGTACTTACTTTGACTTGGGAATATCTCATGTTTGATTTTCTTTCAATTTTGAGGTCTCCTTATTACCAAAGCCTTCATACACTCTTTGTTTTGGTGTTCCTCTCGATGTGAAGCTAGTTTGCACATATAATTTATTTTTACTAAGGCAGCATCTACATACGTAGGATTTGGATCCCTCGCTATGATGGGTCTTTGTAGTTAATTTTGGTCAGTCATCAATCTCTAATTAACTTAACTAGGTTTCATTGGGCACGATGGGGTGATGCACTCCACTTGTCCTAACCCCAAGAGATTGATTGAGTGATCAGGACTACGGTTCCTCCCTCTTCCGAAATTAGTGGTCTTGGTATCGACTCCGGTTCCCACTTTTTCAGGATTCGAAGGTTAAGTCCACTAGTGCTACCACGTAGGGACAACAGAGGTGTTTTCCCATCTTTACTCTGAGTTCGGAGGGATTGCTCTAGCCTAAAAGATTGGGAACCCATTGATAGGGAAAAAAAAAATGCACTGCGCTAATCCACGGCCCGGCAGATCTTCATTGTGAAGTTTTTGAAGTCTTCATTGTGAAGTTTTTGAAGTTCTTGACTAGCGTTGTCCCTATTCTACTTCTTACTCTTCATCTTCATTCTTTAATTTTGGTGAAGCTTTTTCTCCAAGCTTCTAGAGACCACCAAACGGATCCTTCATCAAATACTATATCCTATGGTATGTAGCATCGCAACACTTCAACCGGTTTAAAGTCAATTTCATATCCAACAAATATGCACAAAGTGCTTTCTTCTGGAACTTGCTATGAAGGTTTTCATGAACAAGTACATGACAAAAATAACTAAGAAGTTTGAAGTTGCTCACGGTGGGTTTAATCTTTCATAGATTTTTATACAGTAAGATAAACTCCAACTTTGCGTGAGATAGCCCAGGGGTTACGTGTACTATGGTCCTCAGGCACTTGCTTAAAATTTGTTAGAAAAATTATGTGTCCCGACTGCCATGGGGCTGATGCTAAATCGCTATATAAAGGAGATGGAAACTTTCTCTTGATCACTCAGTAAATTTGAGAGTATTCGCAGCGAGTTCGCAAGATCTATCTCACACCGGAACATACAAGGATCTCGGCGAGTTTAATTCCGACAAATAAATGGGACCGGCACTTCTCTTAGAATTCACTTAGAACATTCTTTGCATGCATTATACTTCTTGCAAATTTTATTAGATATTATTGTTCTACTCGGCCACTCCATTTTGTTGTAGTGTATGGACAATCCAGACTATCAACTAATGTCAAATACCAACCTTTTTTAAAATCAGCTTTGAGATTTTTTTTTTAACAAATATATGGACGTGCGACAAACATTACTCTTTCTGAATGAGCCCTTTTCGGAATTGATTTACTTTGTTTCTCAGTAATGTCTTAATTAATACATAAAATAGCAATTAACTTATCTTAACAAGTTTCTTTTTATCTTCCTTCTCCCTAGAAGTTACGTGAAAAACAAACTACGTGAAAACTTATTAATCTCAGTCTATATACATTTTACGTTAGTGTACGGTGCCTTTTTCTCAGTTCATGTTCCTTTTTTTGTCCTGGGCTTAAATGAGTCATTTCCGGAAAGTTTTTGTTTTTACTGTTTTGATAAATTACTCAAATACTTGAACTCTCACTTACACACTCATGTCCTACAATTGAAGGTTAAAATGACGTCCAATTTAGCAATGAATGAAGTTAAATGACTGCCAATTTATGGTTAATTATCCAAAGAGGCCCATGAGAGCGTATATCAAAATTTTAGAATATGCACCTTGAGTTTAAGATTTTTATTATGGTCGAGGGCTTCTCCATTGTGCATGGTTTGCAGCCCACATGAGGCCTCACTGGGGATGGGTCAGGCTGTTTATATATAGAATATGAAGCTCATATGATCATCCTAATCTCTTCATTAATGGCCAACAAATCTCAACTCTTAAAAACTTGACATGTCGTTGATCTAAAGATGCAATCTATTTGAATGGGGGTCAAAGAAAAGGGATCAATGTAATTCAAGAGGATCTTCCCTTTGGATCAACCATCATGTGAGACTTACTATGATTTGTATATTGTGAACTCTTTGTGATCAACCTACTTTTACACCCAATAGAAAATCTTTCTTTTACCAAAAAAAATATTCCGTGTGGAATGAGGCCAATAATTCAACACACATCCATCGAGTGTGTGGAAGATGTTGAATTACTCTTGGGCTTGGTCTTTCACTTTGCTCAAGATTCAAAACACCAATGTCCTGCAAGCATAACCCGCCAAGTAGCTCAGGACCCCATTTCCTCTCTCAACTTACCCGACTTCTTTCTAGCCGGAGGGATCAGTCCAGCCCAAAGAATTGGAACCCTACGTTAGCAAAAGAAAAAATTGTCCTACAAGCAGGATCATCATCTTCAAAATCCAATTGCTTGAACGGTCAAGATTAATCTAAATCAACAGTAATCCTATCATACACCTTTGGACTACTGTATGTACAGTTTCCTTACAAAAACCATTACCTCAGCACTCTGCTTGCTCTAAGGAAGAGAGAGAGAGAGAAGAAAAGAAAGAGAGCGAGAGAGCGAGAGAGAACCACTTTCCTCTGCGGCAACCGGATCAATCTTTGATCCGCCATAGAAAAGATGCATTGCTGATAAAAAAGAGAATAAAAAAAACCCTAATCCCCTTTCGATTCTCTCTTTCTCTCCCTGCTCATAAAAAAAACCCAAAATTTTTGCAGTATTTTATCCAATTCTTCCTTTTCTAACCCTAACCAAATTCAGAAAACCTAAAAAAAAAAAATCAATCCTATTACTTTTTTTTTTCTTTCATGGCTACCATCTCTGATACCGGCCGGAATGTTCCATCTCCATGGTCTCATCTGATACGCGGCGGAAATGGAAATGAATTGGAAGTATCCACCAATCTAACGCCATCTTCACCGCCATCACCAGCAATTTCGCTTGATCTTCACCGATCGTCGGAGGTGATTCAGGTCTTCGACGGGAACAGCGACGGTGCTACGAAGTCGAAGAAGCCGGTGTGGAACGTGCCGGCGAACGGAATAATCGAGGTGCATCCTGTGATGGGTGCCTCATGGCCGGCGCTATCCGAGTCTGCTAGGGCATCGCCGAAATCCTCGTCGGATTCTTTGAAGGCTCTTGGTGATGGATCCGTCACCGTACCTATCTCCCCTCAGGTATATGATGACGATCCTCCAATCTAGGGTTCATGTGTTTCACTTTTTTTTTGTTTTCTTCATGCACATGTGGATATGAATAGAAGGAATAGAAGGATGATTTATGTTTTGTTTGTCATAGGTGGCTGTAATTCCATCTTCTCCCCAGAAGCAGAATTCTAATAACAATCATACAAACCCTAATTCAACCCAGAATCAGAATCATAATCATCATATGGCACCCACCCGCCAGAAATCGATGAAGCAGCAGCGCGGGGGCGGGCTCCAGCCCCCGCCTTCCATGGAAACTACTGCTTCTGAGAACTTTTCTGATAAAATACCAGCAGTGGCAGGTGTGGATTCCTCTCCCAGAGAGGTTTCTAAAAGGAACAATAATTTGGATAATATGTCTATGGGTGCGTTTGGTTCTCAACAAGTACATGGCGGTGGCGGGAATGATCAGCCGAGGGGTGCTCTCAGGAGGGGAAATGGAGGTGGCCACCACCCTCGCGGCGGTGGAGATGGCCCCTATCATAGCAATTATGGGAGCAGGCGTGACCCTGATCGCCAGAATCAGGAGTGGAATCCTCATCAGAATTTTAATGGTAGAGATTTCCACTCAAGGCAGCCTAGGGGCGCCGGACCTAGGGGTTTTGTGAGACAGCAGCCACCTTCACCTCCTCCGTTTATTACTCCGCCTGTTCGGCACTATGCAGGTCCTATAGGCTTCCATGGTAAGTTGTTTTGCTTGTGGAATTTAAGGGTGAGTGTGATCTGTATTCCTCAATTTATCACAAGTGGTTTGAATATCCGTGCATAGAGAATAGAGATGCAGCTTATGATATGCTTTGGGACAGAATAAAAGTTGTAATCCACATTAGGTGGTTAGTGTTTTTTACCCCTACCTACATGACCCAAATTGTCATTACTACAGTCACTTGCATCGATATGGAGCAGAGGTGGTGGAAACGGTATCTTTTGGATTTTTATTCTGTCCCAATTAAGCATTAATTCCACCAAAATATTTGAACTGCTGCTTGTACACTACTATAAATCCATCCTAGCTATAATTATACAATATATATGTTTTCATTCTTTTATTTGATGTCAATGATCTTGCTTTTTCCAGATTTGCATTCTCCTCCAGTATATTATGTTCCGGCCCCACCTCCTGAGTCTCTTACTGGGGTGGTACCATATGTTGCTGCCCCCCCTGGAATGTTTATCTCTGCACCTGATCCACAGCTGCGTGCTATGCTGGTAAAACAGATTGATTATTATTTCAGGTATCTCAACATGACTTGCCCTTTTTTTTTTTTATTTGTTCATTAAATAAATATATAAATTAGAGCAGAAGCAAATCCAGAGGACCCGAAGATCGATATACAAAAGTTATACCGAACACAATAAAAAAAAGTTACATATGGAAAACAACAAAATGAGAAAGACAATCCACCTCTTGCTTAGCCAGCACATCTCCCATAGCATTGATGGAGTGCAAAATATGATTGAACTCTACATGAACACCTTGATCTCATTAAGAATGAAGTGGAACTTCCAAGGACCCCATTAGAAGCTGAAACCCAAGCAATAGCATCTGAGGAATCACTCTTCACAATGACCTTAGTTTGGTGAACTCGAAACATAAGTAGAGACTCCGAAATAGCCAATGCTTTTACCTCATTAGAATCTCTTATGCCTATTTACTTAGAGAACATCATCAACACTTCTCCTTCATCATTACAAAGCACACCCCAAATGATTGGGGCCTCGGTTTGCCTCTTGTTATGCCATCAACATTAAACTTCAAAGCCCATAGGGAGGAACCCAACTCATTGTCCTCCTAGCCAAGGATCAAAATAGCGGTTGCGGTGGGTGTAGTAGGTAGCATCCAAAACGCTACGTAGTGGTGTAGCTGTGTGAATCAAAATGGTGCTAATTTTTTTTGAAAAAATATCCAAAAATCCAAAATATTGGAAAATGTTCGATTTTAATATTTGTTTTCAATGGTAACTAATATAGGGGGCATAGCGGTCTCCTCACTGCATGAGGGGCCTGTATCACAGTCTGATTATAAAATAATAGTATTGATCTATTTTTTTCACATGTATTCATGTTGGTTTGTTATACTAACTTAGAAATTAATAAAATGCTTATAATCAAACAGTGTCATGAATATATCATCACTACTATGCATTTCTATATTCAACACACCTGTTGAGAATGCAAGATCTAAAAATGTATGAAGTAATGTTTAAACAAAATTTTAAGTTAAAACACTTCATCAAAACAAACAAATGACACAATAACTTCATCAAACAATCAATGTACGGCCCATGCACAAATGACATAATAACTTCATCAAAATAACTTTGATTTGCTCTTATATTGTGTTTTTTATTTATTGTCTTGTAACCATAGAAGGGCAGCAAAGAGCTCCAGAAGGGCTCTTGGGGAAATGCAGCAGTAAAATGTTAAAGAGGTGCTGTAAAAATTCGAGTCAGTTGGTTATATAAGTCTCCTCTACGGTCTTGTGGCAGCCTGGCAGCTGATACGGTCTGCCTTGGTTGCTAGTGGCGCTATTTTCATTTAGCATAGCGGCAGAGGCTGAGATGCCAGATATATCAGCCTCTATACTACGTAGCGGCTGATATTTTGTTCCATGCTCCTAGTTACAGTCCGACGGCATCGAAGAGAAGCCTCCCAATTGTACAAGTTACCGTCAAGCCTGATACAACTAAATTATATCCTTGAAAACACCCATTTAGCTATTTTCAAACACTCTATAGAGAAGCTCCTCAACAACAGGCGACTCCCCACTACTTATCCCTGCATTCCTTTTATTCCAAACTATAGCAAAGGAACTGACTGCAAAGCATAGCACCACACTGGGAAAAAAGGAGCCAAATTTGAAGCGTCCACCATACCAACCAAGCTTTTGGGCGAACACCACGAAACCCTACAAGAAAAATGAAAGTTGTTCCAAAGAAATAGATGATAGCTTGTAGTGAACAAACGAGTAGCTATAGTCTCCCCCTCTTCACTGCAAAGCGAGCACAAGTCAGAAAAAGCCTCCCAGGCCTGTACTCAAACCTCGTCTTCTTATATTATCCACCCTAGACCTCTTACCCAAACTGCCAACGAACATAACACCTTCACTCTTGGAGGGGCTTGCTTGATTTTGATTCTTGCATTTGTCTACACATTGCCTTTTACTTTCTTATTTTTAATTTTGTGTTGGTTTAATTTACTATGCATCTCTGGTGGTGTTCGCAGTCCTGAAAATTTGTGCAAGGATATCTTCTTGCGGCAGAACATGGATGAGCAGGGATGGGTACCTATCCCTTTGATTGCTGGCTTCAATCGAGTGAGTTGTTTCACTTCATAGTGCTGGTTCCTTGATTTGCTTGACAGTTTTTATGAACCTTATCATCTTTTTTAAGTATGGATATGTCTTATTCAGATTGCTTCTTTTTTTTTTTTTTTTTTTTTCCGAAGGATGTTTACTTGTGAAGGTAATTAGGCTTCTGATGTTTATTGCTAATCAATGGGAGTCTTCTGACCCCAACTCAAATAGGGACCCACACACCTACCTTTTGATGCACTGCACCAGGACCTCGTAATAGTGCAACTAATTGGCTTGGTGATGCAAGAGGGCCCCAACAGCAACATATGGGGTCAACTCCACACGAAATTAATCGAAAGTCATGTGATGTGGTGAGACACTAGCCTCATATCAGGTTAAAATGAAAAGAACAGATACCGAACTTGATCTTAGCCAAAAGGCAGAGAAATTTGTGGACTTTATGTAAATCTATTCCTGTTTATGTCTTTATATTATTTAGCTTTTAATGTACGCATGTTCGTATATGTGTTTTTTTTTTTGGTAAAAACGTGTGTATATGTTAATATTGTAAGTATGGTGTGTGCTTTGTCCTTTTTCTTTGGCTTTTGAAAAACTAGAACTGCAAATATATACATTCATTGCATAGTTTTGAAGGTACAATTTGGATTCTCTTAAACAGCAAATTATAATTACAGGGACAAAGGTACAAATAAGGGTGTTGTGACTGAGCTTTCATTCTCGATGTGGTTTTTATTATTCTCTTTTCATGTTTAGTTTGTATTTAGCTCTCCTGTTTTACGCAGATGCATTGTTTCCTGTTGAGCCATCTTTGGTAATAGGTAGTGTGAGAGACTTGCTTGTGATCAAATTCTATTCTTGAAGAAGTTACTGTTAAGTAGTTAGTTTGCCGCACCTTTAACGCTTAGGCATTTTGGGTGTATTGGTTAGTAATTGAGATGGTATCGGAGCTAACACGTCTGGGGTTCGAATTTGTGTAGGGCAAAAAGGTCCCATGCCACATCTTGTGTGCGGGCGCTTATGCACAGGGCAAAAGGTCCCATGCTGCGTCTTGTGCGAGCGTGTGCTTCGAGTTCGGGCGGTGTCCCGCTCGAGGGGGGAGGGGGTTGGGTTAAGTAGTTAGTCTACTGCACCTTTAACACCTAGGCACTTTGGGTTTATTGGTTAGCAACTTGAGAGTTACTATTATAAAGAAGGAGAATACTTTTGTGTAGGTTTACGAGGCCGTGTTGCTCTCCTTAATTCTTGCACAGTTGTAGTCGATGAGCCTTCTCCATCATTAATGGAACTATCATGGTCATGTTTTACTGATTCAGTTTCTTCATCATGATCATCACCATGAACATAATGCTGAATTTCTTGCACTTGTTGTGGAGGAATGGAGGAACTTTCAACTTGCATATCAACGAGTTTCTCTTTCTTTTCATCTTCATACTCCTTTTTCGCAAACATCACATCCTCATTAAACACAACATCGCGGCTTCTTATTGTCTTCTTAGCAATTGGATCCCAAAGCCTATAACCTCTGTCATCACCATTCACCTCCATAGCCAAGAAAATCACATCTTCTTGACTTAGCATCTAGCTTAGTTCGATTCTCTTTTGGTGCATGAACATAAACTTCACACCCAAATGTTCTCAAGTGGTTGTATGGAAACATTCCCACCACGCCAAAGAACTTCTGGTACTTCACCATTCAAAGGTGCATTTGGTGATCTATTAAATAAATATACAGCTGTATTTGCATCTTCAGCCCAAAATGGTTTGCTAAACCAGTAAACCCCGATTGTGACAACATGCTTCTCACGCGTTCCAAAATGGTTCTATTCATTCTTTCAATGACACCATTTTGTTGTGATGTTCTAGGAACTGTCTTTATCCTACGAATTCCATGTTCTTTGCTAAAAGAATCAAAAGCCATGGAGCAATATTCGCCACCATTGTCTGTTTGCAAGCATTTAATATATCTTTTAGTCTCTTTCTCCACTACTTTTGAAGATTTTAAAAGTATCAAAGACTTGGACCACTTGGTCCTTGGATGCCAAAGGATGCAACCAACACTTTCTAGAATAATCATCTAAAAAGGTAACAAAATATTCAGCTCCTCCAAGAGATTTAACTTCTATAGGCCCAAAACATTAGAATAAACCAATTCTAATGTTTTACTTTTTCTATGGGATTCATTTCTTTTGAAATTAACTCTTCGTTGCTTACCCAGGCCATAATGCAATGATCACAAAACTTAAGAAAAGATTGCTCAAAAGTAGGAATGAGGTTTTTGTTTTGCAATATCTGCATGCCACACTCACTAAGGTGACCAAGCCAACTGTGCCAAACTTGAATATCAACACGTTTGCTAGTCGTTGCAGCCATGTCCTTAGTGCCACCATTCTTTTGAGTTGTTCCATGAAGAATATACAGACTTCCATCTTTTTGCCCCTTCAAGATTGTCATACAACCTCTTGAAATCTTCCGTGGCCCTTTGTCGAAGGTCACTATGAATCCAAAGTCATCCAATTGCCCTGTTGAAATGAGGTTCTTGGTTTATTTCAGGAACATGCCTTACATCTTTCAATGTGTGCTTCTTCCCATCTACTTGCTTTATCACAACATCACGGTCATCACCAATGCCATTAATTTTACCAGCACGATCATTATCAAGATAAACAAAGCTGCTTTCCACATTTCCATATGTAGAGAAATACAACTTCTCCGGGCAAATGTGAAATGATGCATCCAAGTCCAAAATCCAACTGTCTTGGTAGAAGAAACCGAACATGCAACACTTATAAAGTCATTCCTCCTCCTCCATCGGAAATAGAGTTTGCATCTCCATTGTCAATCTTGCATTTGTTCTTTTGCTTGTTGTTCAAGGTTCAACAATCCTTTATTGTATTCCCTTCCTTCTTGCAATACCAACAAGTCACTTTCCTTCCTTGTGACTTTGACCTTCCTTTGCTTTGAGATCTACCCTTATTAAATCTAGAAGATTGGTCTCTATTTTGTGACCTTCCTCTATCCCCAATTGTCAAATTTGATTAGACTCATTAGACAATTGTGACGATGCCTTCTTGTTTCTTCATTCACCATTGAACCAATAACATCTTGCGATCTCAATGTGTTTCCAATAGTATTTGACACCGTAGTAACAAGGGTATCCCAACCAGGAGGTAGAGAACTCAACAAAAGCAAACACAACACTTCCTCCTCAAGATTGATCTTCAAAGATCTCAATTGTGCCGAAATAGAATCGAACTCATTCACATGCCTACGAATTGCAGTACCTTCTTTCATCTTCAAGAGAAATAATCTCTTCATAGCATGCATTTTGTTAGCACAGGAGGTTGCTCACAAGATTGTTACAAAGTTCGCCATAATTCAAAAGAGGTCTTGCATTGGCAAGCATCAAATAATATCGAAGGAGAAATGCAAGGAAGCATTTTCTATCAAGGGCATCCCACACCTTATCTTCCATTCCTTCGGGTTGGGCTTCCTTCCCCTTAAGTGGTTGATCCAACTCTTTTCCAACAAGAAAACCCTCCGTCATAATCTTCCATATGGGCCAATTACTTACATTTAGTTTTTCAAACTCCATTGCCTTCTCCATTGATTTCTCCATTGCCAAAAAATGTTGCAAGTTAACAAATTCCCCCTTTCTCACTCAATAGTGAAGCAACAACCCTAGGCTTTGATACCAATTGTTGTTGGGGAATTTCTACAAACAGTTGGTTGGCAATATGATTTTTCAACACCAATCACTAACTAAATGCCATGGCAATGCAATTAAGGCAAACATACATCAAACCACCACCATGTAGAGAAATAAAAGAAGACAAGAAAGAAACACACAAGACAAGATTTAACGTGGGTCGGTCACAATGTACGACCTACGTCCACGGGAGAACAATGCAAAGCTTCTTCTTTACCTTTGATGAACTACCTAGTGAATCTCTAGCAACCCACTTACAAGATACAAGCTTCCAAAGCTTTCTTGCCTCCCTTTTCTTGTGGTCTTCTTGGATAAACTCTTCTCTTGCCGCTTCTCCTAATCTCTATACTCTCTCTACAAGGAATACAAAGGAATGCAATAGAATTCCATTCTCTTTTCCCTTGGGCCCGTTTGTCACTTTACTAGAATAGTAAAAGTCAAGTAAAGCCTCCATTTCTCAAACAAGAGGTCACATCAAAATCACTTTAATTCAAAATCCCCTCCATCTTTAAAAAAAAAAAAGTCAAAAAGCAACCACCTCCACTTTTCTATACAAAAAGTCAAAAAGATTCCATACCAAGCTACTAAAAACAAAATACCATCATAATCCACTTATACTTTATTCCCTCTTGATTTGATGCTTTACTTCACTTCATTTCACTTGATTTTAAAAGTAAAATTACAAAAGGGGCTGTTTGGGAAATTTACTAATAGATAGGAGTGAAGTAAAGATTATTTTGAAGAAAGAATAAAATATAGTGGGTTATGTTGGTATTTTATTTTTTGTTGTTTGCTATGAAATCTTTTTGACTTTTTTTTATAAAAATGAGTGTTTTATCTTTTAATGGAGAAAGGAGGTTGCTTTTTGACCTTTTAAAAAAAAAAGGCGGAAATTTTGAATTAAAGTGCTATTTATGTTACTTTATTTTTGAGAAATGGGGGCTTTATTTCACTAAGACTCTATTAGTAGAGTTACCAAACAAGCACAAATTAAAAGAAATAAGCTCTACAACGATTGGATTGACTAGTGTTTTGAAAAGCGAGAGGCACATCAAAGCGCTAAGGTCTCCTAGGGCCTAGGCGCTAAGGAGTGAGGCGAGGCGCGGGCTTCATTGAAGCGAGGCGCACATTGTAGATAAAAAATATATATTTTGGTATAAGATAGATAATTCACAAATTAGAGCAAAAAAGAAGAGGAATATTAGAAGAATTCTAAAAGTCATAAAGCATCTATCACTCTAAATGCTAAACATTCAATAAAAGTACCAACAAAAGTACAAAAGTGTGACACCACACATAAAACTACCACACAAAAATGCTTCAAAGTCAAAGCAACAACACATATGTTCCTAAGGAGGACCTAACAGATAGATAATTCACAAATTAGAGCAAAAAAGATCTTAGAAGAATTCTAAAAGTCATAAAGCATCCATCACTCTAAATGCTAAACATTCAACAAAAGTACCAACAAAAGTACAAAGGTGTGACACCACACATAAAACCACCATACAAAAATGCTTCAAAGTCAAAGCAACAACACAGATGCTCCTAAGGAGGACCTAACAGTCATCCTCAACATCTACACCAAGTAAGTCATAATCTTGCTCTTCATCATTGGATTTATATCCATCCACGTCTTCCTCATCCGTCTCCTCTGACTCTTCCTCATCTACCAATTGAAGAACACTTGATGATCTAGTCACTCTTGGTGTTGCCCTTGCCCTTGAAGTTGATGTTGCTCTAGTTCTTTGACTACTTTCTCCAACTCCAGATGCTGTAGCAACTTCACCCCATGTCAAAATATCATAATCAAACACAAGCTCATCATCTTCATCCAATTCTCTATCTATCCTCCCAAGCAACCACTCATTGCTTTCATCAATATTCTTCAAAGAAATGGGATCAAGTATGTCACGTATATCATATCGATGTTTCAGTGCTGTTGTACTTAACAAATACTAGATCATTGATACGTTTTTTATCCAACCTATTTCTTTTTTTGCCATGAATCTGCAACAATTAAAAAAGATATTAAAATTTATATGTCGAGAAGAAAAATATTTTAAATTCATTAGACTTGAGAAAAATACTCACATGCTCAAATACACTCCAATTCCACTTACAACCAGATGAACTACACATCAGGCTAAGAACTTTTATCGCAAATTTTTGCAAATTTGGGGTCTTGGAACCATATGCAGCCCACCATGCAGCTGTTAATTATAGGTAATTAGCATAAATTTATGGGATAAATGTAAAAAATTAATTTTATAATATAATGGAATAAACTTATGGGATAAAATAGTTTACCCGGTGCCGTTGTCGCCCTTTGCCTAATCGCCATTGGCAACCCAAATAAATTTTCAGCTTGCTTATAAATAGATAACTCTTGACTGATCTTATCTTGTACATCAATATTTGGGACCAGCTTTGATATGCAATTATACAACCCTACCATTATTATATATTAAGCTAGAGGCTTTTTAGATGATTTTGACCACTTGATTTGATTTGGACCATAACTGAAATATAACTTCTCAATCCTTATAACTACTACCCACTTCTTATAACTACCCATTACCTCTTTTGTTTTTCTTCTTTTAATTTTTGCAAAATTACCTATTTGCCCACATCTTCTATTCTATTTCTACATTACTTTTTTTTACCTCACTTCTCATATTCCCTTTCTACTCTTCCTACTTTCAATTCTGAAAATAGGTACAGTCATATATTTCTTTTCTTTCTAAAAATTCATTGCTATGCATGAATATTTCATTTGCATAGCATGGGTGAATATTTAAATTCATGGATGTACCCGTACTCAGCACGGGTAATTGTGCTAGTAACTTCATTATCGTGCTCAATATTGGGATTCGAATAAAAGAATGCTGGGTTCAAAAAATATCCAGCTGCATGCAAAGGACGATGCAATTGAACCTCCCACCCTCTGTCAATGATTTCAAAGATATTATTATATCTTTCTTCTTTTCCACCAAAAGCATTTGAAATGGCTTCTTTAGCCCAATCCATAGCTTCATAAATGTATCCCATGGGAGGCTTTTCTTGCCATCAACCAATCTAAGTACGAGGACCCGAGACCTTAAGGGCATAGACAACAGTGTTCCAAAATGAAGGCATTAACATAATTTGTGCAACCCTTTTACCCTGTTGCTCCTTTGTCCATTTGCTTGTTGTCCATTCCTCTAAAGTAAACATCTTCCTCAAGTTGTTTTTTTGTTGATGAATCCTTGCTAAAGTGAGAAAGGCAGTTGCAAATCGGGTTTTTGCAGGCTTGATCAACTCTTTCATTTGTGTAAATCACCTCATCATATTTAGCAAAGTTGGGCTGTTATAAATGAACCCATGTACCACAATAGCCCTTTCAAATGTTCTCTTGATATTTGGTATCTTAAAAATGTCTTCCAACATCAAGTCTAAATAGTGGGCAGCACATGGTGTCCAATACAAGTGTGCAAACTTTGCCTCCAAAAACTTTCCTATTAGAATCAAAACAAAGAAAGAGATAAAAAAAGAGTTTTAGATAACTTATTCTTTTAATACTCCTAAATAAAAAACTTTTTTCCAATAACCACTAATTCTTACCCGTCAACACATTAGCTGCAGCACTGTCTGTGACAATCTGGACCATATTAGCTTCTCCAATACGCTCCACAAACTTGTCAATTAGTTGAAACATTTTTTCAGCATCCTTTGAGTAGCTAGAAGCGTCAATTGACTCTATAAACATGGTTCCTTTGGGACAATTCACTAAAAAATTAAGTAATGTCCCTTTCTTGTCAGTCCACCCATCCATCATTATAGAACATCCATACTTTGCCCAATCCTCCCGGTGAACCTTCATCAAATTATTAGTATGCTCTATCTCTTTTTTGAGAAGAGGAACTTGCACCTCATGGTAACTTGGTGGTTTCATACCAGGACCATATTGCCCAATAGCTTCAATTATTGGTCCAAAACTGTCATAATTAACTGCATTAAAAGGAATTCCAACATCATACATCCACCTTGCAAATCTTAAACATGCCCGCTCTCTTAATTCTTTTCTATACGGATCATTTTCATCAATTCTTGTTTGTTTTCCTTGGGCTTTTCGATTTTGCACAACAACGTCCGGATTGGGAGTAAAGAATACATCAATAGGCCTTTTTTGCTTTGGCTTTTTAGGTTTGGACACAGTGGAGATATTAGTACTTCCACGAGCACTAGAAACTTCACTACAATGAGCCAAGGGTCCTTTACCACATCCAATGACCTCTACATTATCATCTTCATCCTCATAAGCATTAGCCAATTCATCAAAATGAGGCAACATATTCATTTCTTCTTTTTCTGTCTTTTTCTTTGTCATGTACTCTCTTATCTCTTCTCTAACTTCAGCTGGGCATTTTGGACAAGTAGTAATATTCCTGAAACCCCCAACATGACGTTGCTTGACCCGATAAACACCTCCATTTGATATTTTGCCTCAAAAATTAAATTTGAACCTATTATTATTTTGTGGATTTTCCAAATGTGCATACTGCCATGCTGGGTCCTTTTTATTACTACCTTTCGTTGGCGTTGACATTTATAAACAGCTGCAGAAACAAGCAGAAGTAGCAGGAGAGATCACCAAAACAAAAAAACTAGAATGCAACAGTAAACTAAAAAAGTAAAAAGAAACAGATGCAGGAAATAAAAATAGCTGCAGAGCAAAAAAACAAAAAGAACAAGCAGATTTACAGCAGCTAAACAACGTAAAAAAAAAAAAAAAAAGCATGATCTGATTGATGAACAAGAAAAAAAAAAAATCAGTGGCAGCAATAGCAACAGAAAGAAAACAGCAGCACCACAAGAAACAGCAGAAGTAGAGGTCACCAAAAAGCAGCAGCAGAACCAGAAAGCAAAACAAAAAAAATAGCTGCAGAAAAAAAAAAAAAAGCAGCAGAATAGAGGTCACCAAAAAGCTGAAGCAGAAACAACAGCAGCAAGAACACCAAAAAGCAACAGCAAAACCAAAAAAAAAACAAATAAAAAAATGAAGAAGAAAGAAAATAGAAAACAGTAGCAGGGGAAGAAAAGAAAAAGAAAGAAAAGAAACAAAAAGAAAGCAGTGAATGTGATGTACCTGCGCAGCGGTGTGAAGAAGTCGGAACCCTTCCTCCTTCTTCCTCTTCGTCGTCGTTATCTTCTTCTTCTTCTTCTGCTCTCTTTTTTTTTTTTCGTTTCGTTTCTGACTTAGGGCACGATATATGCACTTCTGTGTTGGGCTGGAGTGCTGGACCAATTTCTGACTTAAGCCCATTGACCTGTTGGGCTGGACCATTTTCTTTTTTTGAAAATTTTAAGTTTTGGGCTGCATTGACCGAAGCCCATTAGGCGCGCGCCTCACGCCTCATCCAAAGGCGCGTGCCTTATGGGCTCAACCAGAGTCTGGCTGAAATCGCCTCGCCCCAAGGGCTTTGAGGCCCTGCAAGTGCGCCTGGCTGCGCCTTGCGCGGTGCGCGCCTTTAACAAGACTAGGATTGACTCAATCCTATGGCTCACATTAAAAGAGCTAAAAGAGAGTAAAAATAGTATAAAGAATAGTGTAAAGGGTAAAAGCAAATAATGGGGATTTGGCTTCACACGTGTTGCACACACACACACACACAACACATATATAACACTCAAAATATCATTAATTTTCAAAAGCCTCAGAATTCCATCTCCACGATGCCAAATAAATAAGAAAAATATAAACTTAGAGACTAAGTCACCTAATCAATCTAGGAAACTAACTATTAACCAACTTAGAAAACAAAATAAGAAATCCTAATGAAATTGGAAAACTGATCCTAATCACAACTCATTAATAAAATTAGGAAACTAAATTGGAATCACATCATTTGGGTCCCACACGTGAGTTATGGGCCTGCCCTGCATCAGGCTGTCTGAGGGGAGGACTTCCATTGCTGGGAAGGTGGGGTATGGATGGCTACATCTGGTGTCAGAATTAAGCCAGGGCTGATTTTGTCAAAATTTTGGTAGAGTTTTGGCTATATTGGAGTATTTTGGTAAAAATAAAAAAGAGAAAAGAAAAGGGGGTAGAAGGGTGGGAGCAGATGGTCATACATGATCATCATACAAACAAAGGACTTCACTTCAGGGATACCAACCAAGTTAATGCAGACAGGTCTTGTTCATGTCACCTTGGCTTCACCGCATATGAACATAAGGCCACAGTCTCCATCCTGAGATTCCAACAAAATCTTCACAGTGGTGTCTTTTAATGTGAGCCAGAACCAGTCAGCTTACACAACTCAGAGAGGATCAAAAATCTCATTCTGTTGATAGGGAATGCATATAACACACACGTAGGGATGTAGGAACAAGGCTATTAGGTCCTAATCATGGTTTAAAAAAACGGCCGTTACCGTTACGTTATTTACAATATAACGGTCACGGTATCAAAAAACTGTGAAAATAACGGTCCATGACGGCTGATATTTTAAAAATATCGGTCGACGATGATTTTATTTTATTTTATTACATTCTTTCCCAAAACATTTGTGGAGCTTCTTAAGACTATGCCAGAGCTTCCTAAGCTTCTTTTTTCACCAAAACTCTAGTGATTTTCAAGATTTTGGTGGATTCTCATATGCTGGTTACTTCCCTCCTCAACCACAATACCCTTATGTTCATACTTTGTTGTTTTAATTAATTAGTTAATCTTGATGTAGTAGTAAATGTTACTTGAAAGTTGAAATTCATTCTCAATTTGCTTGGTGACTAAGTAATTGAGTATCGTACATCTATACTACTACTTACTAGTTTATTGACTTTAAGTGTTTAACACTCATGATTAGTTCAAATTATGGTTGCAATGCATATTGTAAAATTTGTGATATTTGAACTTCTTTTAATATATACATGTAAACCTATTTAATTCATAACAGACTCTACAAGTTTCAGATAAGACAGCGATACAGGATCTAGTGACTTGGGGAGGGGACTGATATTTTGCTTTAAAGTGTTTACTAATGGAAAAAAATATTGTTTTCTAGCATTTTAGAATATTCTGGTTTTTTTGGGTTTTTTTGGGGTAAAATAAAAATCCGCACCACGATGGCCGCAACTTGTGATGGCGACTGTGACCGCGATGTTTTGAACCATGGTCCTAATCCATACGGGTTTTGGTCCCCTCCCCTTATTTGACACCCTTTTGACTCTTGTTTTAACTATCACTTCTAACTAAAACAACTTGAGACAAATTAGAAACACAATTCAAGACAAACTCTGGGAAGATAAAGAAGAAATCAAAGAACATCGGGAGTATGCTGTGGGGTTTCTTGTTCATGTGGATTAAGTGGTTTTCCTTGGTTGGTTGTGCGTGTAGGATTGGGCTTGATCCATGGTTGTATGCCTAGGCTTTGTCCACAGCTTTGCGGCTCCTCATAGAATCTTTCAATCTTCAGAATCTACATCACATCATCAACATCATAGCCTTATTGCTTTTTAAGTTACTTTTTTTGCTCAATCCTATTTGAAGTAATGTTCTTTGTAACTCCATAGTCTATCATGTCTTTCCTTGTTACTTCATTCCAAGTCTCTATTGGCCTTTCTCTTAGTTCCTTGAATTTATAGTTTTAAATATGTCATGCAAGGGTTGTTTCTAGCCTTGCACATGCTCAAACAATATTCTTTGACTTCTCTTCTATTGAAGCTACCCTTAAGTTCCCTTTGTTTATTCATTCCAAATTCTATACTTTCTCGTAACTACACACATCAATCTTATTATGCGCATTCCAGCCACATGTAGTTACTGGATTGCTGGTGCTTTTTGGCTGAGATTTTCTACTACCATTGGAGTTTCTTGAAGGAGAATAGTAGTTATTTGATTGATTATGTTGTCGTTTGATTTATTTATTTATATATATTTTTTTGAATGGTAGTTAAGATTCATATATGAAGCTTTTATCCTACAGATTTCACAGATAGTTGAGAAGATCCACTTTGACATAGTTTTGATGGAGCAGGGAGGGATTGTTCCGGAGTTAGTGGACCTCTAATCTGCAGCTATGCAAGAGGGGCAAGAGGGGTTTTTTCCTAATTTTTTTTTATCAAACCAGCTTTAAAAAAATCCGGTCTACTGGGAGATACTATAAGATTTCAAACGACCATTTGACTTGTCTTCATAACATTACTTGCTGTATCTATTGTATAATTCCATAGTACAGGTTCTTTTTTTTTTTTTATGAAAATGGTGACTGAATTCATTACTCGAAAAAACTTTACAGTAGAAGAGAAATATACTGAACTCAAAAGGCCCCAAACAAACTTGGGGAGAGCAACCAAAACCAAAAAAGGAGGGAGCTAAGCCCAGAAAAACGGAGGGCAACAACCCCCAGAAAACGAGCTAAACAGAAATATGCAACCCTGTTTGAAGAACTCCCTCTTTGGCGAGCCTATCTGCTTCGTTATTGGCCAAGTGCTTGATATGGTGCAAGGAAATATTGAAACCAACCGAAAGTTGTATAACCTCCTCAATGATATCCGCCAGGTACCAAAGGTGGTTTGAAGATTGGGACGCCCATTGAATTACGCAAAAAGAATCCCCTCCAACAAGTAATCGATGAGGATGGAGATTAGCTGCTTCTCGTAGGCCAATTTTGAGAGCTAACAACTCAGCTTTGTTGATAGAAGAAATTCCGGCTGGGCCCAAGTAACAAATTATGGTATTACCTTCCTCGTTACGAATAACACCCCCATACACTCGCCCATACACTCGCTAGACTAGGATTACCCAAAGCGCTACCATCAAAATTAAGCTTGAGGGCACCTAGAGGGGGAGGGCACCATCTAGGAGAGACCCACATATGGTGAGGATTAGAGAAAGCCACTTCCTTCCAATTATGAATAATGGAATTCATTGAGATCCCTTTGAAGATAGGAAGAGTAGAAACTCAAAGAGCAAGGATGAAAATAGCGGTAGCAGCGGGCCGCCAAAACGCTACGTAGCAGCGTAGCGGCGCGATTTAGAAAAATCGTAAAAAAAAAAAATGAAAAAATTGTAAAAAATCTATAATATTGGAAAATGAGAGAATGTTTTTTTTTTTTTTGCAAAAGTAACTAAGATAAGGGGGCGTAGCGGTCCCCTCATTGTATGAAGTCCTGTATCGCTGTATAATATAAATAGAAAATAATAGTAATGATCATATTTTTTCACATGTGTTCATGTTGCTTAGTTATGCTAACTTAGAAACTAATGAAAGTCTCATAAAAGAAAAAACTATGTCATGAAGTCAAGACCTAAGAGTACCTAGAGAAAAAAATACATCTACCAAAGGGGGCGTCTAATGGGATGTCTTAGAGAAGAATCCTTGAGAAGAGCTCTCTGTATTGACTGTAATTCGGCAAGATCATATGCTTTTTGGTGTTCTTTTAAACATAAAAGGGTCAAAAAGTTGTGTAGAAATGTTATTTGGAGAGAAGAATAAAAGAAATAAGTCTTATTATGCATTTTAGAAAAATTGGAAAGCAGGAATTTTTCTAACCCTGTAGCGGCCCCCAGGCTATAAATCGGCCGTAGCGTGGCGGTGGCCACCGCCACGGCCGATATACATAGCGGCCGATATTTTCATCCATGCCAAAAGGCCACTAAGTACTTCACTTTGTTAACTAATTTGCTGACATCGGAGGACTTTCCTTCAAAGCATCAAGTTTCTCTCTTTCCAAATGGACTAAATAGCCGCCAAGAAAGACACCTTCCACATGATCCTTCCCCTCTTGGACCCTACATACAGGTTCATATTATAGACTGGAACTGGAAGACTAATTACATTTTCCTCTTGAATTTATAAAGCTAACTTGTCAGTCTCTGTGTAGTTCTGATGGCTTGTTGCAATGCATGTTGATTTTTCTCCTAGTTTAAGTTCCTGTGCAACAAAACAGTTGAATTACTGCATTTTCTTTTTGAAATATTCATTAATGCTGAAATTTTGTTATATTTTGTAGGTCAAGCAATTAACGATGTATATCCCATTTATACTGGAAGCAGTTCGGACCTCAACCATAGTTGAGGTTCAGGTAATCTGCACAACTTGAACCTATCTTATTCTCGACTTGTGGTGCAGTTTTCTGTGTTAATGCAATGTTGATCATGTTGCAGGGTGACAAAATAAGGAAGCGCAATGACTGGATGAATTGGCTGTTGCCGCCGCCTAATGTGTTTGGTTCTGTCATGCACAGTCCCCAGTCCCCTAACTATGATACACTCGCAACTCAAATGCAGAACATGGGATTGGATAGTACTGCCAACCACAACACATGGGGTCCAGCAGAATCACACACAGAAAGGGTCCTGACTAGATCATCATCTGGAGAGCCAAGTAGCCAGCTGCACTCAAATTGGGAGTTGGAGCCAACTAACATCCAAAGGGGTTCAAATCGCCCAGCATCTGCGAGAAGCTTAGAGAAGAGTGGTTCGTGCTAAGGCACGTATACTTGGAGGGGATGAAGGTTACTCTGAAGGGGGGTGGGGGAGGGGCGAGGGAGCAGTGCTAGTGTGGAGGGACAAGAAAGCTTTTCTTGTCATTGTAAAAAATGGTCTTTTGCCTGGCAGGGTCACTGGTTCTGGAATTCTTTCTGGTAAGAAGAGCGAAAAAAGATAAAAAAAAATTTAAATAAACATAATAAGAAAATAAAATATAAAAAATAAAAAATAACATAAAAAGTGAACAAACGAAAGACTAGTGTTATTGAGCTATTTGAGGTTGAGGTTGTTGGGATTTGTATAGTTGGGTTTGGTGTGGATGGGATGATGATGCCTTTTCATCTTATTTATTTACTGTGGCATGGTTGGGGTTTTGATGGGGTGAGTTTTGTGTTGATTTTCCCAGCCACCCTCGACTACCTCCATTTATTTTTTGGGGAGGATTCGGAGAGTGTCTATTTTTCTGAGAGATGGAGGAAGAAGGGGTGAGGCAGGGTGGATTTGGGAGTGTTCATCAGCTCTTCTGAGAGTTGGTTGGAGGAAGAAGGGGGTGGAAGAATCTGTTGCACATTGGCTCTACACTTCCCTGGACCTTTTCTCTCCTTTCTGTTTTTGGTACATATTTGACCTAAATATTACATTTATAACTTTTTTCTTCAAGACTGAAGATTTTTATTTTTCATAAAATGCCCTGACAGGAATGGTAAACTCTCTTATATATTGCTATTATTAGGACCAAATTTTTGTGTTTATATCAATGGGGTGTGCATGCAGATTATTTCTAAATTTGTTTATTTATTGCCCTGTTTTTGCATGGGGTGTCATTCTACCCCAGCTTCATGTTGTGGAACTACATGGCTAAAAGATCAGACCGGGTTCAATTCGAGTTGCTGGAACCTTGGGCAGCTCAGTCCAGCGTAAACCATCGGAATGATGGATGGTAAAGAAACCAGTCAGCCATGGAAACCGGTAAAGAACTCTGGCCCAGTCAGTGTAGATTAGTAGCATTTGCAGGTTTCAACTGATTTAATAAGTTTGTTTCTATTCTTGCTTGTTATTTATTTATTTATTTATTTTTTGTTAAAATGCAGTTTCATTAGATAGGAAAGAAAACAAAATCAAGAGGAGCTTCTCAAACTACAAAGGAGATCAATCCCTTGTTAGTTCCATACAAACCCCTCGTCTATTTGAGTTCATGGCAAGTTCATGAGCAAAATGATTAAGCCTTCTAAGAACATGGGAAAAGGAAATGTCTTCAAACTTGGACTTCAATTCATTTATGTCCAGCAAAATAGGTTGGATAGCCCGATCCATCAACCCATTGATGGCTCTAATCATTAAGGGCATCCGAAAAAAGATGGATCTTGAGAAATCCACGTAACCTAGCCTCCATTGCGAAAAGGACAGCTCTTGTCTCAACTTCTTTTGAAGTGGAAACCCTGGATCCATTGGTTGATGATCCTGCATGAACCTAATAACCGTCAAACCAAATAACAAAGCCAAAGCCTGCTTTTCCATCCACGGCCCTAAATGATGCATCTGAGAACACCTGAGCCATGCCTCTAGGACTCCTCAGACTGAGATCCTAGGGATTGTATGAAAGTCCATTGTTGGCCTTTTCATTATGAGCCATTGAGGCAACAACCATTCTTCTAGCGCATATGATTGTGCTAATAGGCTTAATTTTTTTGCATCTAAATATAAAATCATTCCCACTTTTCCATAAGGCCCACCAAAGAATGAGAACCCAAGATTTCATTTGAGGACTAATTGGTGGATTCATCTTGCCACAATAATCCATAAAGGAGTTCCACCAGTCTCTAATCCTCAGTGAAGTAATTGAATGTGATAACATTCCTATGTTAGAGCCAAACTATGATGTTCTTGCATGTTCACAAAGAAAAAGAGCATGCTCAATAGATTCTTCTGATGTTGTACATATAGGACAAATGGCATCATTAGAGATATTTTTGTTATGGAGTACCTTGCGTACCTTGAATACGTTATGAAGACATTTCCAGCCAAACAAAAAGACTCTTTGGGGTAGAGGGAGGGACCACAATGTCTTCCAATTAAAGGGAGAGTTGTGGGTAATCCTACTTTCTTCATGGATGATTTTATATGCCGATCTTGAAGATAAATCGCCCCTTTTGAAAAAGGGCCATATTCTCTTGTCATCACTTCTGAAATAGGGAATATAGTTTTTCATAAATTGCTTGTTAAATTGTGATGTTGGGGTCGTACCTTTTGAACTGCTTTGGACCAATTGTTCTACCCAAGTGGTTCTAATGGCAGTTTGGTTTTATGAAGTGCACTGTAGTGTGGGCTTCTCTCTATCATCATTTTGCTTGGTAAGTGAAGGTGGTAGTCATAGGTGAACAGGCAAGTAAAGGTGCTCTGTGGCTTCAAAATAGCGAAGGCAGGAAGATAGAACAGCTGAGACGAGGCTAGCTTCTTTTCCATTTATTATCGCCTTCTTCGTCCGCCATGGGGGGACTCAAGTATATGGATGTGGGAGAAGTCGTATTGAGGTGCACTTTCAAAACCTAAATGAGAAGTCCCAATTCCCTTTTAAAATATAATAAAAATTGTGGGTCCACTTTCAAAATTCACATGAAAATACTTGGTTTGCCCTCTAAGACAAACTACCTGCTAGGGTCTGCACCCCTCAGGAAGAAAATAACAGTACCAGTTGATATTGAGCCATATCAATATATGTAAAGTGAATCAGTGTATCACAGATTTTCTAGTCAATGGAGTCTGACGCATTTCAGATTCCTGGTGTCTACTGATATTTAAAACCATTATATTCACAGTACCCTGATACCCCATAAAGGCCTACATTTTAGGTTTCGCCAAATGATGATTTTGCTTCTTCACCATTGATCTAGGAGTCTGAATCCTCCAAGGTTCTCACTCTTGGGGAGATGCTTGAATGAGAGAGGTACAGTAGAGCCCACCTATTACAGTCCACAGTAGAGTCCATCTCTTGAAAATGTGAATTGCTCAAATTAAATGCGAGGGATTGGGTCAAATTTTACTCTAATCATAAAAAAAATTGAAAACATGATTGGTAATTCATAAAACGAGTGATTTTTTTTCTTCCGTTTTTTTATTTAATCATGTGTTTTTGTTTACTTAATCAGCTCCTCTCAAGAAAGATATTTTACAACTCCATGGCAAATGCTCCAGGAAACTCTGAACATCTATTCCTGTGTGAGCATGAAAAGGTGGTTCCAACTCCATAGAAAATAATTTTTTGCATGATTGAGAGAAAATAGTTAAACTTTCTTCTATTGATATGGAAAATTGTGTCACTAAATAACAAAGAACTTGCCCCCACAGAGAATCAAAGCACATCAAGAAATCTATCAATTTTATGCGCTGGATGAATGGTTAGACTCCTTTTTTTTTTTTTTTTTTTTTTACCTTTGTTAGACTCCTGTTGGTGTGATGGTAGAGCTACAGTGTCTCGACAGTACGACTCAGTACATGAACAGCTCATGTATGCCTCAGTCACTTCATAGGTGGCCCCATATCTCATAGTTTCCAAGAAAGTCTCTACCTCCCCCGCACGATTTCCTCGCAACGCCATCATTTCAGTGCCAAGAATTATTCTCAATTTGATCCTCCTTATTCACACTGCCTTGGCTTTTTATTTTTTACGTACAGTGCTCTAGTCCTCACTCCTCTCCCATCATCATATATTCCACATGTAGACACTTTACAGTTTATATATGTTTAGTTTTTGTCCTTTTGTTCATGCATCACTACATGTACTGTTGTTCTGTAAATTTGGAGTAAGGTGTCATCACTCACCACTCGCCACTCGCCACTACAGAAGTGACCTTTCGCATCTTCTTTTGCAGCAGGCTTTGCAGTGACCCAAATGAGAACTATTGCACTTTTCAATGCCCAATGAAAAGCCACATTTTTCAAGTCTCCTGCTGCACTTTTCATCACACTAACTAGCAATGCCCAATGAAAAGCCACATTTTTCAAGTCTCCTGCTGCTCTTTTCATCACACTAACTAGCAATGCCCAATGGAAAGCCACATTTTTCAAGTCTCCTGCTGCTCAACAGCAGTCCCGAAATTGCAAATGACTCGAAATCCTTCCAAACAGGAAGGAAAAGAGAGAAAATAAAGGGATAAAAATGACAAAGTAAAGGGCCTTGGCGTTACACTTTCAGTTCTCAGGCTTTTTGACAGACCATTGTATATTATATATACGAAATTCTAAAAAACGTCCCACTTTAAAAAGGCCCATCTTTTTTTTACTATCACGGAGCTCATGTTGAATGAATTTAGTCTTTTCACACATACTAACCCTTTATGAATAGTCACAAATCCAGGTTTGATGCTCATCCAATTTTTCCTAACAGTTGGATTGAAATCATGATAAAATAATGCCTCTAAACCATTAAATTTTAGGATAATGAATCAAAAGGTTAGAATAATCTTACGGACTCAAGATTTTGCATATAAGTAGGCCTCATATGAATCTTTTCATCAAATGGACTTTCATGATCATCATGCATCCCAGAGGGCCTAGAAAGGGCGTTTTCTCCTAAAAACTGCCTAGGCACTGTGTAGCGCTCTCAGTGTGTGTATGTGTGTCTATATATATATATATAGGGAGAGCTCCAGTGTAGCCACTATTTTAAAAAGATTGAAGTTTCTTTCGTTCGAGCTCATTCTTAAATAATGACAATCTAAAGGTTAATCCTTTGAAGTCCCAATTTATCTTCAATGAATTACGGATTTTATCTTCTTCCATTAATATAGTTTTCCATTGAAAGCTTAGATTGGCCATGACGGTTGCTTTGGCCAAACAGAGTGTTGAAAGGGTTTCTCCTTAGAGGGGTTTCGTTGTTGAGGTATGGGTGAGGGGTACAATGCTCCCGTATCTCTTTGCTCTTGTTGTTCTTCCATTTTGTATCCCATGCTTTTAATGAAAATTTGTTTCCAAAAAAAAAAAAAAAAAAAGACATTTAACTCACATTCCTTGTATATAATAAGGCTATGATGATGACGGTGATGATCAATCTCACCCTAAAGTTTTCTTACTCCAAACTGTAGGGCTGTTGGTGAACCCCTCCCTTACCAAATTACTTTCCCGTTTGGTAATTTTACATGTAAAATAAAGTATGGAAAAACATCAAATGAACAGAGAATAAAATATAATTGGGTAGTGATAGTATTTTATTTTTAGTTGTTTGGTATGAAATTTTTTTTAATTTTTTTTTAGAAAAGTTCAGCTTTCTTGTCTTTTAGTGAAAAAAGGATGTTGCTTTTTTACTTTTTTTTTTTTTTAAGATGGAGGGAATTTTAAATTAAAGTGCTATTGATGTGACCTTTGTCTGAAAAATTGAGACTTTACTTGACTTTTACTAATATAGTAAAGTGTCAAATGGGCCAGGCTGCCCAAGCTTGGCACAACCAGGCACTCCACATGCCGCAGCCCAACCCGACACATTGACTGGCCAGCCTGGGCCCTGCTGGGCCTGGGAACCAGGCAGTGGGCACGGCGCAGCATGGCACCGCAGTCGGACCCAGCCCAATGAATGCACCCTATTCTCTGTACATATAACATGTATTTGCTTTAATCTGAACCGTCCATATTGTGGATCCCGATGAAGATGGTGCATACTTCAAAAGCTGCAAGAAAATTGATATAATTGTAGGCTTGGTAAGATCTGAACGGTCTGGATCGCTTTTACCGTAACATACCATTTTTAGATTTTGTAGCCGACATCAACATTCTACGGACGTGATCTGATCTGCCTCTAGATATCCACAAAGTTTCCAAGATGGCCCACCAATTAGTCATTTATATTCCACCAAAAAATAGCCATTTTTTAAATAAAGATTTTTTAAAAATAATTTTTTTGGCCTGGGCCCGCACGGCACATTTTGGTCCTTAGTTTTGACCTTAGCCAACAATGGTCTAAAAATGATCTTTAATTCTTAAATTTAGATATAAAATGTACAATAACTTCAAATTATATTGCGATTTTGGTGAGGTTTTGTACATGTTCTATAAGTACGTGGGTGTTTGTAATTCTAATGAAGCGGAGGTGCTAACCATCATATAAGCTTTTCGATATTTTTTTAAACTTTATTGTAAAACGTGACTTTTCTAATTAATTCAATTTCTTGGGTGTTTAATAGGAAGGTGAATCTTTGGAAATTCTAATTCATTTTCAATGAAATCTGAAACTTAGCTTCTTCAATAGATGTAGCCTTTTGACATGAGTTTAGAATGGCGAACTTTATGGCAGACACTCTAGCCAAACAACGGGTTGAGAGGATTATTCCATGGGAGAGAACTGCAACGTAATTATATAGTGAGTAGGAGGATACATCGCTCTTGTACCAAATAGTTAAAAGTGGCGAGAACTTTAAAAAAAAAAAAAAAAAAGGGAAAGGAAAGAAAAGTAGCAAGACTTGGTGATTGTTTAGTTGATTGGCAATCCTACATCTCACTTTGATGCTCAAGATTCGATCTCTAAGCATGCCACTCTTTCCACGTGTGGGCTTTCTTGGGTCTTAGCCTCCTTAGCTAGGGTACCAAGAAAAACAATGAAAAGTGGTGGTATGAGAAAAAACAAATCCTCTTTTGTGGAATCTATGTGCCCTAATGAATGTGAATTCTCTTTATTCTTCATTCAAACTAAATTAAAGACAATAGCACGAAAAGATAGTTGATCTCGAGTCAGTTTAACCATGATTCATGCCCTCTGTTTAATTTGAAATGAGTCATTGGGTTACAATAACATTTTCATACTGTTCCTGTAAAAGAAGTTGTACCTCATCAGCTGGCAAAAAATGGAACTCTAACTAGGAGCAAATGTTGTTGATTGAGGTTTTCAAATTACTATAGATGGTTATTTGTAAAAAAATGCATTGGTCATTTGTGATGTCAACAAATAATGATGGCTTTATTAGTACCTTCTGTCTATTTAAATTTGTATATAAAGCAGCTGTTGTGGAAGAAAAAACCACAAACCACCCTCTTTTGAGTTTTACTTGTGTATGGTATTTGCTAAAACTCGACCATTCCCTTTTGGTGGAAACTGGAAAGTAAAGGAATCATACGAAAAAGTACTTGCCAGGAATGTAGATTTTTGCAGGTGGGTGATGAGAAATGAGGACCCATTTGATTTCCATTTCTAGGTTTTGTTTGGAAACAAGAATACATGCATTTACTGACATACATAGCTGGCAGATTCCCTCTCTCTTTCTTTCTCTCTCTCACAGACACAGGTTACCCAACTTTCTCTCATCATAATAAGTTCTAATATTGCTTTTGAAACATGTTTCCATCCATCACCAATTATAGGCTTTGTTTGAAAGAAAGAATACACGCATTTACAACAAATATTATTATAGTTTTATTTTTATATACCTTCCTAAGGTTAAAAGAATTTTCAAATAGGCCCCTGTAATTTTAGTATTTGTAAATAGGTCTCTTTCTTTTCATTTTAATACCTTTCGGGTTCCCAAAATAATAGGCAATCACCATAAGTTTTTAGAGTGAAATGACGCTTTTGTCCAAATGATGCTTTTGTCCATCTCTCTATCCATATATGCATAATTTCAAATGCTTGGACCTATTTTTCTCTAAAGATTGCAACATTAATAATTACATTTAGTGGGAGAGAATAACTCTCCATAAATTCATTTTTATCACTACAGGGTCAATTTCATTAAATTCAAATTAATCATAATGACAGTCAACACGTGTACTTATAATTGGTTGTAGTTGATTCAATCCATACAACACCCACTATTGGATTGATAAAAGTTGCAAAATACAAGATTGGACTTTATGTGCATGAGAGAGTTATTGAGAGACAAAGATAAGAAGTGGCATAAAATCATGATATTTATTGTAAATAATAATATACTCATTTTTGTTTAATTGATACAAGGGAAAAAAACTATCATTTTTATAAAGAAAAAATACAACACAACCTTATGGTGGGTGCCCCTTCTCATTAGGAATTGAATATTGGTTTTGGGAACATGAAAGGGTAAGGGTCTATTTATAAATACTAAAACCACAGGAGCCTATTTATAAATCTTAGAAACCTTTGAGCGGTATATACAAAAATAAAAATGGCACCCTATATTTTCAGGAAACCTCAAATACACTTTGTCTTTTATGTCTTTACAAAAAAAGACCCCGGTTTGGCTGTATAACATAAGACTGTTAGTTTTTTTTTTAATAAATGACAGAAATACTATTTACTTTAATTTTGCAAATAGTACTAACTAAAGTTACTTTTAGCGGAGCCCACCTAAATGCATGATTACCAAGGAACCCATGGCGATGGAAAGGCTTAGAATAGGGGTGTCAAACGGACCGTGACTGTTTTCTTGCAGCCCAGACATGCCACTTGCCATGGCCCAACATACCTAGGGTCCGTGCCCTGCTGATTTTTGCCTTTTGTAGGCCAGCACATGGGCTAAAAAACTATTTTTTAAAATTTTTTAGTCTTTTTAAAATTAAAAGATTTTGAAATAACATAGTTGGGACAAGACTTTGATGATGATAAAAAAATTTTGAAATCCATGCCGATCAACGTCATTATCAAAAGAGACAAAAATTAAATTATGGTAGGGCCGGACCTTTTAGAAAACTGGTGGTGCGATCAAATGGGTTGAGTTCATAGGGTATTATTACATCACAGACCTGAATTACTGAAAGATGACTCAAAACCACTTGGAGGCAATATGGTTCCTGAGTACAGGTCCAATACCCATGCACAAACTGAAATGCCACTTGCAAGTTGCAAGGTGGGGTACATGTCAATATGAAAGTGCTTCCTGAGTACATGAGGCTTGATTAGTTACGTTCATTTCTACAAGTAAACTGCACCCATCAAGCTTAAACAAGTGAAATAAGTAGTTAACTCATTACTCATCTACAGCTTTAATTTGTTTGGAGTTGGTCAAGAAAATAACAGAGAAAAGGTCACAAATCCGCTACTTCATTAATCATCATGCAGTGTTGTGGTTATGTCACCTGCATGCTACCACAATTATCCAGAGTGTGAGCAAGAGCAACCCAATGCATTTAGAGAAGTTCCTGTAAACATGTATTGAATTTAAGATAGTTCCTAACTTCCTTCTAGTCTTTGTATGGCTAATGTATTACAACCATAGTTATTAATTTCGTTTCGTTTTGGCCGAAATGGCCGAAATTTTTCATTTCGGTCAAGTGGCTATCTTTTTTGTTTGAATTTCGGTCAATCTCGGCCGAAATTCGGGATTTCGGCCGAGATGTGACTTTTCGGCCGAAATGAAATTTTACATAATTAATTTTTTTTAAACTTTTTTTACACATATATTTTGTATTTCTTATATTTTCACAAAATATAATTCCAAAAAAATTACTATAATGGATTAAATCTATATTTATTACTTTTTCTATTTTTTTACTTATATATGTATATATATTATGTTATATTTTCCCTGAAATGTAATTCCGAAAAGTTTCGCCGAAATCCCGAATCGGCCGAAACTTTTCATTTTGCAGGCCAGAACGAAAAGAGGTCCGAAACGATATTAACAACTATGATTACCACCCACGTTCTTTCCCTGATCACCAATTAATATATTTCAACATCCCAGGATGTCATATGCAGTCTTCAATACCCAACAGGCAGTCTCGGTCAGATCAGGTTTTTTACTATCAAAATGGCATTCCAAAATGCAAATACATGCGTTTCAAAGCAGAAGAAAGAAACATATATAGTTTCTTAGAAAGTCCAACAGTGTTATGTCCCCCACTGACTTCTTTCATTTGCGAATCAATTCTAGTTGAATATAGCATTGTCAAACACTGGGGACCAGTAACTAATTACATCCCTCCCTGCTTGCATACAAGAAACCAAAATTACCAAGTGAAGGATGTCGAATAGAACCGTTTAAATCTCATTATGGGCCACCGGCCTGCCGTTCCCACGGGCCGGGGTACCCAGCACGGCCCTGTCCCCTTGTCGGGGCATTGCCGGGCCTGGGGAGCCCAGCCCATTTGACATCCCTAGGTGAAGATTTAAGGGCATAGAGCACCATTAGATATGGGACCTCTGAGTACTCTTCTTGGATTTTAATTACAAGGGTGATGGCTGAGTATTTCCTCCATTAAGGCAGAGGTAATTTTATGGTAAGTTCTGGATATTCACCTCTGAATATTCTTCGTTTTTAACCACTTCAAAAAAAAAAAAAAAAAAAAAAGAACCCCTAGAATTCATAGGAATTCAATTTAATAGGCCATTGAAAAAAAAATATATTACATATGTTAGATGTTCCTACCGATCAGATTAAACTTTCAAGTGGTTGGTAAAGGGATAGGGTGTGAAGTTTCTAACTTAACTTTTCATTTTATAACTATAATCAGTAGTAATGTCTAACTTGTCTAATTCTTTTGCCTTGTTGGTCCTTTCTCGTTTCTTTCTTTGTTTTGTAATTATGTATCATTTATTTGATTTAATATATATTTCTCAGTTTCCATTTAATAATAATAATAATTTAGATACACAAAAGTAGTTTTTTGCCATTAATTTCTCTTCAAAATTGAAAATTCTTGCATTTTTTTCCATGAGCTATATATCCTCTTGGTTTTTTTTTTTTTTCTATCCAATAAATACTCGAACACCCACACGCTCATATAATCCAAGTCCCTGTCCAAGAGATTCAAGGAATGATCCCTCATTATATCTGTGGAGAGGGAGATGCCTTAGCATTGGTTGCGAGTATGTTATCAGCTAGCTATATTCTTTTAGGTTGTTAAATGAATTTATTTTTGTTAGTTGGAAACTCCATTTCAGATTAATGAGATAGGTCCATGGGCAATACAATTCAAGAGTCAAAACCCATCCCTGAAATGACAAGCTTTATCAAGAGGGGGTGAATGAATACAAACAGTAAGTTGGGGGTGTTTGGATGTCACCATGGCCGAATTCAAGCTAGTCCACTCATAAAACTGTATCGTACGCAACTGACCATTTCAGTGAGAAGCCAATGGTTCTGAGACACGCTCTGATTATAGAAAATGATGATGGGTGGACCACACTATTCATACATGGGAGGACCATGCGTGCCACTTGTTGATAGGAAGAGACAATTCTCATCGTGCAATTTGCCTCCAATTTCCACAATACCCATCATGTAATTCTCTGCAGACCAAGTGATACAGAGAATCTCCTTCCTCTGCAGTATTTCTGAAGCTTTTGTGACGAAGAACGTGGCCCTGCTAGAGTCCAGATCTTATGAGGCTTAAGTCTGGACAAATCTACATTGTTGCTTACCCTTTCAAAATAGAACTTCCCTCAGTAGGTATGTAGGGTATTCTCAGATTTTAAGTCGAACCAAGTTTGTTACATGGTTGGATTGACAATTTTCTTAAAAATACGATAATGCATATGCATAAGATTGCGTTAATTACATTACATTTGTTTCGTCGTAAAAGAGTCAATAATCACCGGTGGAACAAACTCAAATTGATGTAAGATTTGAATATAGCTTATACAAGGGAAGGGTGTTTATTTTGAAAGATTTCTATTTCAATAAATGGATCCCATGATGGAGTTTCACACCATCTATTAACTCAGCATTTCCCAAGGCATGTTTCGATAGGCTAACAGTTTAAATTTTCAACCCTATCCTATTTAGATGAGTTTTGGTCCGACGGATGAAATATTGCTGTCGGCTACTTGTATATACATCTTACTTCAACCCTAACTACGATTCTCCTGCAAACCTTAACTTTACATCAAGCATTCAAACAAAATGAAGTGCAGTGCTCTACCTCCACTTCAACCCACTTCACTCATGTGAAATCTACTTAACTTTGTTCCACTCCTTATTTCTCCAAACAGGCCCCGATTAAAGCTTAAGAGAGGATCCGGATTCCCCCTGCATAAGGCCACCCATGTAATTCTCTCCTTCCATTGGAGGAAATTGGAAGAGTGCCAGCTGTTTGCTGTGAGTTTTGGATACTCCAAAAGCATGATTATACAATGGAAAGAAGGCATGCCCAAATGGGACAAAACAACTCTCATTCTACCTTTTCATGTCAAAACCAAGTCTCCTTGAACCCTCCAACATGCCCGGGCCCCTGGATGCATATAATATCATGTTTGAGAAGTAATATTCGACTGCAGTGCAGACAGCAAGTAACCGTGAGATTTAGGCAGGAGATTGGTGGAGCTGAGGGGAGTCTTAGATTAGCAGATTAGCCTCGCATGGGTCTGATATGATGATTTGATTATTTGACTGTGGACCTTAAATTAAGTGCATATGTAAGTCATAAAGTCATGCCTATGTGGGGGAATTTGCCAATGTAAAATAAGACTTCCGCCAAGAAAAGATTTCCTCTTTCTATGAAGTTTGGTAAGAAAATCCTAGAGTAAAAGATTTTCTATTTTCTTGAAGTTGTGGAAAAATCACATTTGGCTATCGAAAATTCCCAAGCATTTGGACCTATGAAAATCTTCATTTTCAAACTCCCTAATAAGATTTGGAAATCCTCACCTATTTTGGATTTGTGTTTTTAAATCCATTTTTTCTAAGCTATATGCATTAATATGCACCAATATCAACGTCTCGACTATACAAACCCATGGCGAGGATTCCATGTTCCATTTTCATAAAGGTGCTCTTAGTCATTTTCATGTATTTAAGTTGGCTGCACACAAAAATTCCATTGACACTTACACAGCTCTCTCTCTCTCTCACACACACACACACACAAAATGCAGGGGTGGCGATGCTTGCATTGACCCACCTACCCACGCTGCCAAATGAGTTGGGATCAAGTGAGGTATATACTTGTTTACTATAATGCTTAACCAGGTTGACTTACAATGAGGATGGGGAGGGTAAGCACTCTCTTATCTCCAACGTAATTGACATTAATGATGCTAAATTGACAATAACGATGCTAATCATTAAGTTGACTTTAGACTTATAATGTTTTGCTTTATCACCCGAAATTTAATTAATGTGAGGATAAACTAATCATTTTTTCTTTTTTCTTTTTTTTTGGGTTTTGACATATTGTCCTCCTTAAACCCGCTTTTCCCAATTTCACGGCCGAAATTCACATAATGTCATTACAGTCACTTGACTCCGGTCAATAATTTTTTTTTTTTACTTTTTTTTTTCCAATTCCTCTGATATCATGGGATCAGTGTATACCATAAAAATTGATAAATCACATGATCGATATATATCATGGAATTGTCAAATGATGTCATGACTTTGCATCTTACGGCAAATTTTTTCGAACGATAGAACGTGAGAAATGCTAGTAAGATGTGCATTTGCTTTTCACGAAATGTCATTTTTTTTTTGTGTTATCTAAAAAATGAATTCGCTTGATGGTTGCAAAAAGCGAATGATGCAGAAACTGACAAATACCATGATATCATAAGGTATAGCGTAAAAAAGTTTTAAAAAATGTTGACAAGAGGCATGCGACTCTGATGACATTATTTGAATTTCAATCATAAAATTGTAAAAGTCGGATTAAAAGATGATTAATATGTCAAAAACCCCTTTTTCATTTTAAAATAAAAACACGTAGATTTCAACAATCAACAAAAATGACTGGGCATCAATATGTTTGACCAGGGTTTTTATATTAATAGAGGTGGTTATTTGTAAATAAAAAATAAAAAAAGGCTGCAGATTATCTGTAATGATAAAAATAAAAGAAAAGAAAAAAAAAAAAAAGATGCTTGCACAAAAAATTCCATAGTACTAATATCCTTCCTACCCTACTCCCTCCCAGCCATTGTCATCAGACGATGAAAACCCCACCATCCTCACCTCAACAATAGCAACAACGTTCTTTATCTTCCTTTTTCTCTTCCTTCCCTTCTCCTTTCTCATCTTGTCAACAGCAGTCTCTATCTTCCTTTGTCTCTTTCTTCTCTCTTACTTTCTCACCTTCTCCTCTGAAGGAATTCATCTTCCAAACCCATGGAAGAGATGTGGAAGGACATCAGCCTCACAAGCCTCCAAGACCCCTCAACAAGGGAAGAAGCCTCAAAGAGCAGCACCAGCTGCTTCAGAGGCATGATCCTAGAAGATTTCCTCACAAGAACCTCCAAGGAAACACCACCTAATATAGTCATCGACCACCCTGACATTGCCATCGGCCTCTTTGCTTCCACTCCTCCCATCCCACCTCCTACAGCCCTTAGCTTGAGTTCAAGCTCTGACTTCCAGTACCTTGATGCAATGGCCTCCCATCAAGGGCACTGTAATGCCATTGATGGGGTCTCTCCAAACACTCTATTCGACTCATTTCGATCCTTGTCAGGACAAAAGAAGGCGACCCAATCGGGGAACAGCTCCAAAGATCGACGCCACAGGCGTATGATCAAGAATAGGGAGTCTGCAGCAAGGTCTAGAGCTAGGAAGCAGGCATGGGTTTTGATTGATTCTACTCTTCTATTCTGTTTCTGTTGCCGAAATTTCATTCAAGGAGCTGGATTTCTTGAATTGTTGGTTTAAATGTCTTTTTTGTTGGTGGGTATAGGCATATACTAATGAACTGGAGCTTGAAGTAGCCAGTCTGATGAAAGAGAATTCCGAGCTCAAGAAACAGCAGGAACAGGTGACGGAAATAGAAAAGGAAAGTGAAGGGTCCTTTTTTTCTCTATTTAAGACAGCACTGATTGTTCTGTTATTGTGCGTGTGTATATTTTTCTGTATGCAGTTACGTGCAGCAGCTTCATCTGCCCAACTTCCTCCAAAGCACACCCTCTGTAGAGCAAGCACAGCCCCATTTTGAGAAGTGTTTTGCCGACTCCTCTCTCTCTCTCTCTCTCTCTCTCTCTCTCTCTCTCTCTCTCTCTCTCTCTCTCTCTACTAATATTGTACATGGCTATAACAGTTAAAATGCAACAGACATTGAGGGGAATTGACCGGGCTCTTAGGAGTCCAGATCTTCTTACTCTTGAATCACAGGTCACTGGAAGTTGATGTTCTTTGGTGCTGCCTACTTGGTAAAATCTGAACTGTTCAGAACAAATGTATTCCTGGCATACAGGACCCAAAAATCTTCACTCGAAAAGCATTATTAGATTGATAACAAATAAATATTTTACATGTTATCAATCTGAAGCTAGGCCTAGATTGAAACTTTTTTAAGACCCCATATAAGAGTGGGGATGTCTATTTTTACGGTTCAGATTTCACCAAATGTGCCCCCGGTAAAGAGCATCACCAAATTTTCATTTAGGGGAATCAAAGGATCCGACTGGGCTCTTCTCTTGTGGAAAGTGATTGAGAAATGTCTGTCTCACAGGTACGTAGAGTCTGGAGTTTCCATATGGGCTCTTCTCTTGTGTAATTATTGAATTTTCCTGAAATCAAAACCCACAGGAATCTATTTTCCTCTCAAAATAGTTGGGAATTTATTGAGCTTCCTGGTTGGTAGTTTGCAACATGCATCTCTCCTCCTTCCCTTCTTGGGTCTGTTTAATGTAGTGGTGCTTTTTCTTCTTTTGTTTTCCCCCTCGAAATGGAGGGATGAAAAACCTTTCTTTTGCTTAAAAAAGCTTTACGGTACTTGTGACCCCGGAGTCTCACATCTACCATAGAGAGGAAAGTGAACGAAATTATATTATATGTAGATCTTACACCCTTACATGAGGCCTTTTTATTGGAGAGAGAGGTGCCGTTTGCTATAATTATCTTCATCTCCTTATCTGTCTCTGGGAGTCCTTTCTTTCTATCCACCCAGATTTCCAATGGAATTTAGTTGCTTTGGAAGCTTGTTTGACTATGTAGAGGTTGTGGATGCACGAATTGAAGAAATGTGCTTGCAAATGTCGGCCAATACCTCTTGCTGGGGAAATTATCCCTGAAAGGGACATTAGTGTTGGGGTTTGGTTTATGGAAAAAATTATAAATAGTAAGAATTTGTTCACATTAGTGACAAATTAGGAACATAATGTAAGGGCATTTGTTTGCTTGAAATTAACTTTTTAGGAATTCATAGCAAAGTTAGTATCGCTCTCCCAAACCAAGATTTCTAAAATGACATGGAAGTCCGAATTTGGGAAGGGTGACATCCAGGGTCGAAATCTGCTGTAAGGGCAGTTTAAAACTTCGTCAATAATTCACAAACAATATTTAAGGAGAAGCACTAATATCAAATAGCAGAAGCAATATATATATATATATATATATAAAAGATCCACCAACAGTATCTGTCCATACATCAGATATCAGTGAACAAGTCTCATATACATGTTCAAGTTTCAAATGAAAAACAATAACATGTTTTATTACAATCAACTGCAAAACCACAAAAGCTTACAACTGAACAATCTCCCAAGGGACCACATGTCGCTCTCACGCGGCAACAGCGACTCATGCACTCGGCGTCTTGAGGAACACCTCACCCTCCGGAAAATCAGAAGGGGATCCACTGTCTACGCCGAGATAAAAGAACATCAGAGTCGAAAAGACTTTGAAAGAACAATATATATAAAACATAGTATGAATGCATCATAATTAGGTTAAGGATGACAAGCATGATTGATGGAGCAACAATGCTAGAAGAACTAGGCAATAATGCAAGAATAGGTAGACCATGATGAATCAATATAACTAACTTACAGTGAATCCATCTATCTAACAAAAGACACATCCACGTAAGTTAGTACTGTGAAAAATTATAAAGTTGTCCTCCAATACTGAATAGAGTTGCAGTAGAAATGCATGGGATCATAGCCTGGTTAAAATAAAGTTGCACGGAAAATGTCAGCCAAAGTTGGCACTTAAAGCTGCGAAGTAGCACCCAGTGGCGTGCATCCACCTCAAGTCCCAAGATGGCAAAAGAAATAGTTCATATCACAAGGGATCAATTTATGGCTAAACTCTTCAGTCAAGTGGTGCCTTACCTAACTCAAAGGAATCACAATGGGGCAGTGTATGGCTAGGCTCTCTTACATGAGCAAGATTGACAATCCAAACAAAGGTCTGTTCATACTTTGCCATCAACATTGTCTATGCCATTATCATCAAGCCATCAAAATAACTATAATCCATCACAAACAATCCATCGAAGTTGCAAATCCACCCGATCCATTTATCAAACTCCCAAAGTTCAATATCCCATTTCATTAGGCCATTGAATAGCCCGCCTAGCCTCAGACGCGAGTAATCCATCCTCCATCAACACATACAAGTTATCTCTACGTAAACCCTAGGTCATGGTTTCATCATCATCATTATCCGTCCATAGATATCCAACAAATATAACCATGAGATAAGAGATCAAATAAAGTACAGAGACAATGTATAGAGATAACTCATCAATACCAATCAAAGAACAGATATAAGTAGTCAACCTAGGTCAATGATTGTCGATTGGATGTAAGGGTTTGGCCAGTCAACATAGTGGTCAAATGAGGGTTTCAAATGTCATATAGTTCATTCTTGGTGCCCTGATGATCAAAGACACCTAAAAGTCCAAGATCCACCATTTACTTTACTTAACTTCACCTACCATTCCCTGCATCGATCAACCGATGAGCGAAGGACAAGCTCAACTATAAGCCCTGCACTCTGGAAAATCCAGACTTACGGTTAGCCAACACCCTATCATGACTAGCCGTGAGTCTACTACAGTTAGATTTACGCTCACCATGGGTAGCCTTGCAGCTAGCCGTGAGGTTGTTGTAGAACATAACACTCATTTCTCCTCGAAAAGTTTATCAAAGGACATTCACGGTAAGCTTTTTTGGAAGCTTATGACCAGCTATAAATGATCTACGATTCGCCGTAACTTCCCAAAATTTACACCCTTAAGTGCTATCTGATGCAAAACCCCTCCAAATCACCTCCAGTTCCATCCAAACTTTATACAGACATCATTTATACTATTTCAAACCATTTCCCATCAATACATCACATAATTCAAAGATCCTTCATCAAATTAGATTTCCAAACAACATATAAATTTTCCAATTCATAAAAAGAGCTTAGAAAAGAGGGAATTCTACAACAAAACATCAAATCCAATCCAATTCAACATGAGAATCAAAGAAAATAGGCATACATGCCATATAATTCATATATTGCACTTGACTTGGTCTGCAAATTTGGAAAAATTCCCCAAACCAAGCACTCTAGCCAATAAAACCCCCAAATCACTCAAAAAACTCAAATCCTCAAGATCTAAAGTTCCTACACCCAAATCCAAGGGAGAAATAGGGATTAGGGTTGGGTTTCAATAAGAATTCAACAAAAGATTCTAGAATTGGAATTAGGATTTGAAACTTACCTTGATAGAGAGAAAAGAGAGATCCAATGAGATGAGTGAAGAGGGCTTGAGATCTCATATTGATGATGATCAATCTTCAAAGGATTCTACCAAAAGATTACTTTATCTTACCATAGAAGCTTGTAAAGATGAGGGAAGGGGAGAGAGAGAGAGAGGGGGGGGGGGGGGGGGAAAGAAATTTGAGAAATGAGTCTTCGTAGAGAGAAATGAGATTGGTTTTGTTGCTATAAAGGAAAAGTTCAATGACCAAAATACCCTCTCCCTAAGTTATGTTCAAAGAAGTAAGGACAAGGACAATTTGGAAAACTCAAGTAAAATCTCATTTTCGGCCAAGGCCCCTATAACCAAACTAACTACCACGAAGGGCCCGACCTTCCAAATACATTAAAATTACAAATACCTACTACAATCTCTCAAAATCGCAAATAACCCCTACAGTCTATAACTAAGCCCAAAACCACTAGAAATGCCTACCGTCAGGCATCTAACCCAACTAAACACCCACAAACCATACAAAACACGCATAATTAATACAAATATAGCTAAGAAAAGGCCGGGATTTTGTTAAGAACCTGGCAAAAATTCATATTCACTGGATTATCTTATGGTCTTTTTACTTTTTTGGTACCCAGCTTAGGTTCGAACTCTAGCAGCCAAGCAAGTAAGAACCGCGACCTCTTACCACGGGGGTAAGAAGCCGTTCTGCTGACGCTTTTGACTTCCGCGTCTCAAGCTCTAGTTTTGGTCTGATCCTTCCTTTGGATTCTGGGTCTGTCCCAAATCTGTGCTTGGGCTAAAGAAGAAGGTTCTTGTGAAGCCTGCATCCATACAAATCAGAGGAAGAAGATAGTAGGTGTGAACACTGTCACAATGGAGTAATCCAATTTTGCTAGAAAATATGCGACTCTGTTGGCAAATCGGTTGCAATATTTGATCGACCAAACACCCAGGGACGGAATTAGAGTGGGGCAAGGGGTGGCCATGGACCTCCTGAAATTACAGAATACCCCTTCAGTTTGTTGAAGTTTTTTTTTTATAAAAAATTTCACATTGGCCCTCCCAAAATTTTTTTTTTTTTCATAGTGGCCCCCAAGGCCTATTTTCTGGCTCCACCACTGCAAACACCAATGTTGGTTAACGTTGCCTGAGTTTTTCGCCTAGTCACAGTTAGATCCCATGAAAGATTTGTTGCTGTCTGTATGGATGTTATAGTCTCCTTCAATGAGGATAGGAGAAAACCCCCCGTTCTGACAAATGAATATATATTTTGGAGAACTAAGAGCTCCCCTCTAATTGGTGATGAGCCATTACTTTTCCGGAGTAAAATTCCACCTATTCCTGCAGCCTTAGTAAAAGGGTCATAGGATCCATCAAAATCCAGTTTAAGCCATCCCAATGGGGATGGAATGGAAATTTCCAGTCCTCACCAACTTAGTGTATAGAATCATACTGCGAAGGGTTAGATATGGATCTAGGGGAAAAGGTCCATACTCCATACCAATGTAGTGTGCAGTTCCCATTATCTTATTCTCGCATATGCAAGTTGTCCCCCCCTTGCATGTGGGAGTTCTTATTATCTTACATGTGCAAGTCTCTCACAGACCCAGCCCCTTATCTAAAATAACAGATGAAGAAAAAAATTTCCTTCTTACAAAATTTTGAAGATTTCATGTTTAGCAATATAAATCCCAAGATTTTGGGCCATCTGTATCGCCTGGTGAGGATGTGGAAGTCCCCAGCTGAAAGGGGAAGCCTCTAAAATTCTTAAGTATGCATATTCCTCGATCGTTACCGAACAATACCTTACGGCCCGTTTGTTTGCAGGTAATTGATGGAAAATGGAAACATGCCTAATTTTTGGGCCTTTTCAAATAATGGATCTGGACTCCAAACCTGGGTTTAAGCATCACCCATTATGCCCATTGGACAATACAAATCCTCCCTTCACCTAGGGATGTAAACGGGTTGGTTCGGGCAGTCAATGAAAATGTGAAACGTGAAACCGGAACCGGAACCGGATTTTGGAACCGGTTTCTTTGTTCTGGAACTAGAACCGTTAATGAGAAGATAGAAATGAACCGAAACCAAAACCATATATGGGATGTGTCCGGGTGTAGGTAGGAAATGATATGGAAAACAATTCTATCTTTTAGGGGAGATTACCAAAAATTGAGGTAATATATCGGTTCAGTCCACAGGTCGGAACGAAGGTGGAACTGGACTCACACCCGGTTAGGTCATGGGTCAAAGAAAGACCAAGACCCATTTACCTATCGGGGCCTAAATAAGGACCCAAACCCGGTTTTTAATGGTTCAGAACCACGGAGTAATTGGAGAATCATGACCCATTTATATATCTAATTTCACCTCAGATTAAGGATTTTCATTTCCATATGATAAGAGAAATCTTTCATACCCACCTGCAAACGAGTCTCCCATTCTATAAGACCCCGCCCCGAGTTAATCAAGATTTACTCTAATTAATTAAAGTTAATGCTAATTAATCATATTTAATTAGACTGATGATGGCTAATGATCAAATTGGATGAGATTACTCTCAAAGGATTGATTTAGGCTTAATGAAATGATAATAAAGGGAATTGAATGGATTGAATGAGGGTTTAGACTCAAACTAAGAAAATAAGGCATTTTTCGTAAATACGGATTTATACGTATTTTGCCGAATACAGAAACTCTTAGTGTCAACACATGTATTTCGACAAGTACGTTAACTTCCGTAATAGGCTCGAAGTCATTTGACGAGAATGTGGTCAAGTGGCCCTTCATTTGACTCAAAATGCAAATAACCTTAGTGTGAGAACCCGACCCCTAATTCTTGGTTTAGTGTGGTTTTAATCGTGATTTGGTTTTCTCTATGGGTTTAGTGGTTGTTTGGTTGAGTTTTTGAGTTAGAATGACTTTTCATTAGCTTTGGGAAGTTTTAAGAGCCAGTGAACCTAGACAGTGACCGTAAGGTCCCATTTGTTTTGCGTGGTCAGCATGGGGAGATTCTTGGTAATTCCCAAAAATTCTCATTTCAGCTTCGTTTGACTAATCTCGCCATTCCCTACAACTTTTATGTTCATTCCGTGCCCATTCGAAACTCCTAAAATCAGTTTTTCCAGAAATCCCAAATTTTCCATTCTTTAACCCATTTGACCAAACAGTTGACTTTTTATGTGGACCCCGGAAGTATGTCAATATTAACCTTGTTGAAAAGATAATTTTATGCCGGGCACTTTTCATGTTTTAAGTTTCTTGATCCGAGGTTTAGAAAGCCATCTAATCTCCATTACAAATTCTACTTAAGTGTGGACCTCACACCCACCCATTATAAAAAGGACAACTTCCACTCTTTCTCCCTCATTTCGATTCCATTAGCTGCAACCTCCCTACTACAGTACCAGCAGCCTTCCTCCTTCCTTTTCTTCCATTTCTCTTTCTCAAATGAAGCCTCCAAGCCACCAATCCGACGAGGGAACTCCGGCAACTTCTTCCCCTTCATCTCCTCTCTCTTTTGACACCATTTTCATGGGAAACAAGGTGTGCAGCCCCTTTTCCAAGCTTCTTCTTGTTGATTAATGGCCCTAGAGGTAAGAATCTCTTTCCATCTTCTATTGTTGAGCAATGGCTTTCCCCTAAGTCCTATTTCTTAGCTTGTTTGAACTCATTCTTTCTCTTTGATGAGTTACCATTTTAGGGTTCTAAGATGGGTTTATTTTTGGGGGTTCCCTTTGCCTTCCTTGTAGGTTGATCTTGATAGTATTTTGAGCTTGGATTTGCTTAGCTTGGACCTAAGGCAAGTGGATGAATGGATGGTTTCAAGTATTAGCATGTTTAATGAAAAAAATATGGATTTTTATTACTTGTGCTTAATGATTTGATACTTGTTTCTAATCATGCTTTTCACTATGATTTTCTATAGCTTTTGAAAAGATGATTGTTGAATGCTAACATGTTTATGGAAAATCTTGATTTACATTAATGTCTTGTTTCTACTTGCATTCAATGTGATTAAATGCTCATGAAAAGGGTTGATTAGCCCTTGTATTGCCTTAAAATGTGATTTATAGCTTTTTTTTTTATCTCTTGTCTAAGACTTGAATGAATCTTTGTGGTTGTGGTTATTCTCCTTCTCTTTGTGATTTAATGTGGAAAAGAATGGAGATGTATGATGGAGCCTTGGTGGTTGTTGTGAGGAGTTTTATTGGGGATTTAAAGATAGTATTGAGGTGCTTTTATGCCCTCTAATGATGTGGAAATGGAACCTCAAAAATGGGTTTTAGTATGAAGAGAAGAAGGCAGAGCAGAACTGTCCCGGAACTTGTTCTGGACAGTTCGCTCGAGCGAACTACCCAGAAAAGGGTTCGTCCCACTCCAGAGAGCTGTTCGCTCGAGCAAACATGGGTCCGCTCGAGCGAACCCTCCTAGAAACCATTCCAGAGACCCCTCCGCTCGAGCGAACTGTAATGTCCGCTCGAGCGATGGATCATGTTTCACTGGGGACATGTTTGGAGCTGAAGTAAAACATTTATATGATTGTGAGAGGTTCATGGGGAGCCCCGTTGTGTCGGAAGATTTATTAAGTGATGTATGAAGCCCGGATGAGAATGAAACCATAATCACAAGGTATTCATTGAAGTTTTGGGAACTTCCAAGTGCACAAGGAACCCAGAATGTCTTCAAATTCAAGGAGTACCAAGTTTTTTATTAAATAGACATAAGGGATCCCTATTCACCTTGAATTAGTTTTTAAACCCCGGTACTTATCCTGATATTTCGAAAATTTATTGCACCCCCTTTTTTATTCCCGATATTTATGAGTTGTGATTTATCCATCTCGAAAGTACTAAACTGTATTTTTAGCATTTGTGCTAGCCCCAATGCAATGTAAGAACTTGGAAGGCATTGTATGGAGTCCGGATAAAGAGAAACCCCATTATGAAGATTCGTCAAGGATCCTTAGACTCGTCAATGTGCATAGGGATCCGAGATGTCCTTAATTCTCAGTATATGTCAAATTAGACATACGGGACCCCATTCACATTGATTTAAATCTAGGACCCTCAACGTTTGGCCCGGAAAAGTATAGAAATCCATTATGTCGTATTTAAACTCGAATTTCACTTGTACACTTTAAATCTCATATTTTATGACTAGACTTGCCCCGGAGGTATTGAAATTTAGGTTTTGTTTTTAGCATGTTGCTAACCGGTTTATGCCCGACCCGATACAGATATGTTTTTGTGCCTATGGGTATCCCGTCCCATTATATTCGTACTTGTTGATTTCTTGTATATGACCCATGAACCAAAACCTTGAGGTAAGATGGGGCCAGAGATTTATAGTGTGAGCCCATGAACCAAAAGGATTATTATTTTGAGAATAAAACCTTGAGGCAATATGGGGCCAGAGCTTTGTAGTTCGAGCGCATGAGCCAAAAAGAGAACATGCATACATGTATTTGTTTTGTTTACTTGCATGTAATCTATGAGTCGGCACCACTAAGCTTGGATGACCTTGTCAGTCTGATCTACCGACTTAGAGATCCCCTCCCGTCCCGCCAGCTGCAGTTTGTATCCCGATACCCGGTTTATTAACCGTGGTCCCATCCCGATACTCGGCTCGCTCCCGTGGCTCCCGATATCCGGTTCGCTACCTTAATTCCCGATTCCCGGTTTGCTACCGTGGTCCCGTCCCGTATTATTGTATATGTATATGTAAATTTTGTTGCACCTCCTCACTTCGGTGACCGAGGTCAACGCCCGATACTCTTGTCACTTTAGTGAGAGAGGATTTAGCTTTGTGCGGTTGCCATATTGATAGTTCCTGATTATTGATACCCGTACTGCTTTATATTGATCATGTATTTTCTTAATAAATGTTCATTATTTATACATGTTTTAAATAAGTTCCCGATTTGTGAAATGTTCATTATTTATACATGCTTTAAGGGAATACATGTTTTGCCAAATATTCGTGTTTCATACCCGTTTTATATGAATACAGGATTTTGTCAGATATTCATGATTTCCGATACATTTTTATTATGTACAATTTTGATCAGACAACATAAATTTTTACATGTTTTATCGTTCAGTATATTGTTTATATCTTTTCACCCACCTGCCAAACCGTCATGTCTGACCCACTACTTTGGTACTCAGGTCCAGACTTCTTCACTCGATATGAGTGCACGTGTTGGCTGTGGAGCCATGAGCTTACAGGTCGTTTGTCGGCTATGTCATGTAGACATTGAGCTTGACATCGATATTACGTCACGTATGGGGCAGTGATCATTAGCTTGTTTTTGTATGGCTTCTATTAGCATTTTGCTTGGGATTTGTAATTAATACACATTGTTATTTGTAACTTGAACATATATGGGAATGTAATATCCTGTTACTGTCAGCTCTATACTTTTATTGTGATGGTTTATTCCAGTCTGAGATGGATCATTGATAAGATGACTATATGCTTGGGTTGAGTGCGGTGAGGAATCCAATGGCCACGGACTCCAAGTCGCAACACCAAGAAAGCTTCCGCTAAATATTCAGAGTGTGTTGGAATTTGTAATCCTCACACACGCGGATCTTGTGAGGAACATAATTATTACTTAACTCCCAATTCACGGACCCCATGTTTTGGGTCATGACACTTAGTGGAATGGACATAAATGCAAAAGAGAGTTGTATAATAGAGATGAACTCCTCCCTTGAGTTCATTCAACTCAAAACCATTACAGAGAAAGCCCTAGACACCTTGGTTCTTCTTCTTTCTTCTATTTTTCTTCATCAAGAGTGGATTTTGGAGAGATTTAAGTAGATCTTGAAGAGATTTCATCTTCTACATCTTCTCCCTCACATTGTCTTCTTCTTTGGAATAGTGAAGCTTCATAGAGAACTCAAAAACCCCTTTTCTTGGAGTCACAAGTAAGTGTTAGGATTTCTTTTAGTGCTTTGAAGTTCCATTGAATGATTTGGAGTAGTTTTTAGCACAAAATAGCTTATAGAGTAGTATTTTGTGTTTTCATGGAGGTTAGGGTTTGAATTTGGGGATTTCTCATCTCAAAGTCAAGCTAAAGAAGGTTTATTACTTATTGACTTCAGAGGCAAGTATAAATAGTGATTTATGGTTATATGCTAATACATATGGTTCTTCTTGAGTTTGTTATAGCTTTAGTTCCAAACCTATGCTTGAGATTTGATTTGTATGAGTATATGATTGATGTATTGGAGAAGATGATTGATGGAATGAGGGAATAGAAGTGTTGTAATTGTATTAGAATGTAATTAGTGAAGAGAACAAAAGGTTTCAAGTTCTCTATGCAGGTTGTGAATGGAATGGAAGAAAGAAGAGTGAATGTTCAGAATCCGGAATTTGGAGTTCTGGGCAGTTCGCTCGAGCGAACTAGGAGTCCGCTCGATCGAACTAGGTTGTCTGACGCGAATTGCAGTCTGTAGGCGTCCGCTCGAGCGAACATATGTGCGCTCGAGCGATGAAGTTTCTGTCTGATGGTCTCTGTCATCGCTCGAGAGAGTCATACTGGTTGCTCGCACGACCTATGTTTTGTGAGACGTTCGCTCAAGCAAACTCGGATCCGCTCGAGCGAACCTGATACGGGCCAAACACTAGCTGTGAGTAAAGATTTGGAGTGAATTTTGATATTGTTGGTGAAAATTTTGGGGAAATGCACACATTAAATGTATAAATGTGATGTCCATCGAAGATAACACGTGCATTTAGTAACCAATGATTACACCTAGTAGTTGTCTAGATTTGAGATAGAGACAAGTAGGACCATAAATGACTAATGATTCTTCTAACTCAATTAGAACTATAATGACTGAATACAATGAACCATTGAACAATGAATAATAGCAATGAACTAATGAATAATCCTGCTGCAGCAGCAGATGATTGAGGTGTTCCGGAGCTCCGTGGTGATGCCAGTGATCTTTGATCAAGACGCTGGTAGATCCCACATATTAGACTGCAAAGTCAATGAATTGATAAGCCATGTAATGAAAAGTAATATATATTGGACTGAAGAGTCCCATAAGTCATCTAATAAATGTTCAATGTAATCAATGAATGATATGAAATTAATGAAATGAACTGACTAACTACTTCCTCGAGAAGAAGCTGAATTGAATGAGGATAAGACTATATTAATTGTCACTTAGTCATTGATTATTAAGTGGCCATACTGTACACGATGTTATTCTGTTCTAGTTTTAATTGTCTAAAGTTGTTATATTAATAAGTGGATATGTTTGGCACGAAATATCATGGATATGTTTATACATTACTGAACCGTCGTGTTTATAGTGTTATTGATGGCATTACAGGCCCAGTTGCCCGTCCCAGCCTTGCAGAGGCTGCGCCGCATACGGAGAAAACCAATCCGATTCCTCCAGGAGGATTGATCGAATGGGCGTAGTATCGGAGGGCGAAAGTACTAGAACATTTTGGAGACGTTGGATGATATTTTGTATATTCATTCTTTGTGGAACTGTAAAGAATGATATTCCATGCATTATGTGTTGTATATGCAGTGGTGAACTTTATTAGGATGTGAATATGTATATATGGACTTTTAATGCGAAGGACTCGTATCGTTTTAAATTGTTTGTCAATATATGTATTTCCGCAAATGTACATTGACAGGTACGTGTGTTAGATCCATTGTGAGTCTTGTCTTAACTTCGGTTAATTCAGGATTTATGAGAGTAAGTATGATGATATCGCGATCTGGGGTTAGGCCCTGATTAGTCCGATCTCGGGCCCGGGGCGTGACACATCTCCGATTACCCGGAAGTTCCGATCCGCAAAAAACCGGATCTAGAACCTATTTTAGGTTCTAATTCATAAACGGGTCTGGGTTCGGAACCTAATTTAGGTTCTGATTGATAAACGGGTCTAGTTCCAAGTCCACATAGGTTCTGAGCCGTGGGCCCGAGACCTACCATATAAGTCTTTGATATTGCAATTTGTACTTTAAAACCAACTCTTTTTAAGCATTCTTATGTATAATACTAGATGTTTTAGACTTGATGCACGGTTATAAGTTGAATGATATGTTTATTTTAAGAAAAAAAATGGAGAATAAAGATAAAATAAAATTGATTTTGGAACTAGATTCAAGTCTTTTAGGTGGACCCGGATCCGGGTTTTCTTATCGAAACCGGGTCTGGAACCGTTATTTAAAAACAAATCCGAATCCGAATCCACTATGGTTCCAATCTGGAACCGTCCCGATTGCAACCCTATGTAACCCACCCCTCACATGGAAAATCAAAATCTCTCTCTAAAAAAATATAAGAAGTGTTATAAGATATGGATCTTGGGTGGATGCCCACTTAAGATGAGTTAGGGTTAGATTTAGGGCTTCTCTCTTATGAGACTACTTTGCCTATAAATAAGGCTCTTCCTATTGTATTTATACACATAATGAGATAATAGAAAACTCTCTTTCTTCTCCCTCTAATATTCTCTCTCTTGGTCTCTCTCCCTTTCACAATACGTTATCAACACGAGAGCCTTTCTCGGCTTGCATGCAATCGCTCCAATCTGTTTAGGTGTGAGCTCGTTGCAGTCTTGCTGATTGTTGTTTATTACTTGCAATCAAAGCCTACAGGAACAATAAGGCACAATTCCAACAAGGCATTTACTTTCGGCTTCGAGAAGCGTGCATTAACATTGCACCATCTACAAGAGAATAGAGTTCTCTCATTCAAAAGGAGAAAACGTTGTTGACAGGGCCACCAATCCTCTTAAAAGAAACAATATTTGTGATCCATCTTTGTGAATCATACAAAAAAACAAAGACCGTCCATCACGTGCTGCATCATGAATAGTGCTGCATCACCTTCCTCCCTCTCGTCTTGGGACGCGTGCAAGAGAAGTACTTTTTATTATCGGGCCCAGCCAGAAAATTCCAACAATCTGAAAAAAAAAAATTTGGGACTACGATTACGGTAAGTGGTATCTAAACCATAATTAAAACTAATTTATTAATGCATGAAATCAGTTTATAATGCTTGTTCATAGTATTCATAGGTAGCGTTTGGTTCGCTGTAATGAAGGTCGGAATGGAATGATCATTATAGCGTTTGGTTCGCACAAAAGTGGCGAAATGACCATTACCTCTGGAATCACCATTCCTTTTAAATAAAGGAATAGTCATTCCACTGGGGAAGTAGAGGAATGGCCATTCCATTCCTTTATGTTTTTTGGTTGAGACCGAAATGCCATAGACAATGGTATTTTATAATAATATAATATTTATAATATTAATTATTATAATAATATTATAATTTATATTATTTATAATATAATAATTATTTTTAATATTTATAATAATATAATTATTATATTAAATGCAATTATAATATTTATATAATTATAAATATAATTATTTATAATTATAATTATATAAATATTAATAAATTAAATAATATAATTATAAATTTATATTATTTATTAATATAATTAATATTAATATTAACAAGGCCATTCCATTCCAGAATTCTAACAAGGGTATTTTGGTCAGTTTTATGTAAATTTTATTTCATTCCAGACATCATTCCAGTATACCAAACGCAAGAACAGGAATCCAGAGTTCTATTATTGGGTTGATTACTCAGGGTACCAAATGCTGGAATGCAAATGACTATTCCTGCCTCATTCCATTTCAAACTCATTCCGCTCTCCATTCCATTCTTGTCTAAAACCATTCCAGCGAACCAAACGCTATCATAGTGTTTTAGTTACTATTCATCCTCTTGCATGTTTTATTTTTTTTATTCTATTTTTAACTTATCAATAATATGAATGGATCACAAAATAGAACCAGAAGTTCCAAAAACTGAACCTGAAGTTCACTGATCTATGGACCAGAAGTCCTAAAAGTTGAAATAATGATATGAACCTGCAGATTCATATCCATAAGATTATAAAGCCATAAAATTAAACCTGAAGTTTTGACAGAACCAGAAGTTCTGATCAATTGTTAGAACCAGAAGTTCTATTTCAAACTTGAATCAATTGTTAGAACCAGCATTTCTCATTCTCAAATATATGAACCTGAAGCTCTAAATCAAGCCTGAAGTCTTGACAGAACCAGCAGTTCTGATTCTAAAAGTTGTGAACCTGATGTTCTAACTTTTCTTTGGAAAATTTCTTTTAAATTCGTTCCTTAATTACTTCTGATGTTAATATTTCATTTTTTTTTTCTTTTTTTTTTCCTTTTACTTTATTGATTATCTGCACACGGTTAACTTAATATATATTTCTTATTACAGTTCTTGCATGATGTCAAATTTGGCTAAACTTGACTTTAAAGCACTTAACATAAATGAGGACAATTACTTTTCTTAGCAACTGGATGCTAAAATCCACTTGCAATCTAAGAAATTAGGAGAGACCATGAAGGAAGATAACAAGATGTCCCCAGAGGAAAAGGCGTTAGCCCTCATCTTCCTGCGTCACCACATACATGACAACCTCAAACATGAATACCTTACTGAGGAAGACCCAGCAGGCCTATGGAAATCCCTGAAAGATAAGTATGATCACCAGAAAATGGTCATACTGCCAGCTGTCTGGAATGAATGGTTAAACCTGAGGTTACAGGACTATAAAACAGTATCTGAATACAACTCTGCTCTATTCAATATTGCTTCCAGATTAAGATTATGTGGTGAAAATGTTTCGGAGGAGCAGATGTTGAAGAAAACGTTATCCACTTTTCATACCTCGAATGTGCTTCTGCAGCAGCAGTATCGAGAGCGACGTTTCTCCAAATATTCAGAACTTATCTCATGCCTCCTAGTCGCTGAACAGAATTCCATAGTATTGATGAAAAATCATAATTCCAGACCGACTAGATTTTTGGCAGTTCCTAAAGCAAATGCCAGACTTAGTTCAAATAGAGGCAGAGGTAGGGGGAATGGCAGACATAAATCCTCCAGTAGAGGTGAACGACATAACTCTTCTAGGCGATGTGGTTTTAAAGGTTATCCACCGAAATTCAAAAATCACTAAAAGTGGTTTGACCCTCAGCATAAGAACAACCAGAATCCACCGGCAAATCCTTCCCACCGTCCTGATGACACATACCACAGATGTGGAAGAAGTGGGCATTAGTCACGCACTTGTCGTGCACCAAAGGCAGTAGTGGAAAACTACAAATCATACAAGGCCTCTATCCATTCAGCGGAGACAAATGATCTAGAAGGCTGGAATTGGGATATAATGACATCAGAGAATCCTCCAATTGACATTACAAACTTGGAGACCTGTAACTTCTTTGAGGATGAAGATAACCAACATCTAGAAAATGAGGCATTTAATAATCTTTTGGGGGCACCCCCTGGCATGGTTTAGAAGACCCATGATTCTTTGAACATTAAAAACTTAAATTTCTTTTAGTTCATTTGAAATGCATGTTTCTTATATTATTTTTGTTTTGATAGAAAACTTCATTAATGTCCTAATTTATGGTATTTTTTAATTATTTTAATCATGTGATTGCATAGTTATGATGTTTTTATTATTTTTGTTTAAGGTATGGATCATGGAACTGAGGACAATCTATGTTTGGTAGATAGTGCCACAACACACACCATTCTGAAAAATCAGAAATTTTTTTCAGAATTGATGTTCATTCCACAACAGGTATCCACCATAGCTGGACCTGTGCAAATAATTGAAGGCTCCGGAAGAGCTTATATGATGTTACCTAACGGTACCCATCTATTCATTAAAGATGCTTTGTTCTCAAAAAGTTTCCGAAGAAACTTGATTAGTTTCAAAGACATCAGAATGAATGGGTACCACATTGAGACTGTAAGTGAAGGTAACAAGGAATACTTATGCATCGTTACTAGTATTGAAAGCCAGAAGCAAATACTAGAAAAACTAAGTGCACTCTCTTCAGGATTATATTACACGACAATCTCCAATGTTGAATCACATTCTGTAATGAGCAAAACAACAAAGTCGAGCCCGAAGCTCAGTGATCCTAAGGCTTTACAACTTTAGCATGATAGGTTAGGTCACCCTGGGGCTACTATGTTGAGAAAAATCATAGATAACTCTTTTAGGCATTTCTTAGAGAACCATCAATTAACCATACCTAGTGGGTACTTATGTATTCCATGTTCGCAAGGGAAATTAATCACCTGACCCTCTTTTACTAAAATTGCATACGAGTCCCCATCTATTTTACAAAGAATACAGAGTGACATTTGTGGACCCATCAATCCCCCTAGTAGACCTTTTAAGTATTTTATGATTTTGATCGATGCCTCCACTCGTTGGTCGGATGTTTGCCTACTTTCAACTTGAAACGTAGCATTTGCCCGCCTATTAACTCAAATAATTAAACTGAGAGCTCACTTTCCTGATTATCCCATTAAGTCAATAAGACTTGATAATGCAGGCGAATTTACATCACGGGTTTTTTTATTATTTTTGTTCGTCTATAGGAATTGTAGTCGAACACCCTGTCCCCCATGTCCACACCCAGAATGACTTAGTTGAACCCATGAGCAAGCGCATCCAACTTATTTCTAGGACTCTGTTGATGCAGTCCAAATTACCAGTTAGTGCTTGGGGACATGCTTTGTTGCATGCAGCAATGTTAATTCGACTTTGGCCCACGGCCTATCATCAATATTCTCATGCACGACTTATATCAAGACATCAATCCAATATTTCTCACTTGCGCAAGTTTGGTTGTGCAGTTCAAGTCCCAATACCACCTCCTAAACATACTAAGATAGGACCACAACGTAGATTGGGAATATATGTAGGCTATGACTCTCCTTCAATTATTCGATATCTAAAACCAAGGACAGGAGATGTTTTCACTGCCGTTAGGGGGATATACGATTAGTGGCACAAGGTATCCTGTAGAAACCTGGGATTGATTATGAGGAAACATACTCTCCCGTTATGGATATAACGACATTCAGATATTTGATAAGTTTAACAGTTTCTCAAAATCTAGAAATGAGACTCATGGATGTTGTAACTGTTTACTTATATAGGGATTTAGACACAGAAATTCACATGAAAATTCCGAAAGGATTTCCTTTATCTGAAGCAAAGTCAATGAGTACGTACTCAATCCAATTAAGGAGATCATTGTACGGCTTGAAGCAATCTGGAAGAATGTGGTACAATCGTCTTCGTGAATACTTGTCTAAAAAGGGGTATGAAAACGATCCCATTTGCTCGTGTCTATTTATAAAGAAATTCTTGAAGGGATTTGCAATATTAGCAGTTTTATGTGGATGATATAAATTTGATAGGGACTCCAGAAGAGCTCGACGAAACTGCTGATTATTTAAAGAAAAAATTGGAAATGAAAGACCTTGGAAAAACGAGATTCTGTCTCGGATTGTAAATCGAGAGAAATTCCAATGGGATGTTGGTCTATCAATCTAACTATACCGAGAAGGTTTTAAAACGATTTGGTATGGACAAGGCACATCCATTAAGCACCCCTATGGTTGTCCGGTCTCTTGCATAAAGAAAGATCCATACCGTCCCATCGAGGAAAATGAAAATGTATTGAGTCCCGAAGTACCATACTTAAATGTTATTGGAGCTTTGATGTACTTGACACAATGCACTAGACCAGATATTGCATTTTCTGTGAATCTACTTACCAGGTATAGCTCCACACCTACTCAAAGGCACTGGATCAGCATTAAACACATCCTATGATATCTGCGTGGAACAACTGATTTGAGAATATTTTATGCTTATGATCATAAAGATTCTAGTTTTGTAGGATATGCAGATTCAGGTTATCTCTATGATCCTCATAAGGGTCGATCACAGACAGGTTATGTGTTTTTAAATTGTAATGCTGCCATTTTTTGGCGTTCTACTAAACAGACTTTGGTAGCTACTTCATCCAACCATACTGAAATTTTGGCTCTTTATGAAGCCAGTAGGGAATGTGTGTTGCTAAAATCTTTGATTCAGCATGTTCGTCGTTCTTATCAATTACCTTCTATTGCAGGTATCCCAAATATTATCTATGAAGATAATGAAGCATGCATTAGACAGATTCGAGAATGTTTCATTAAAGGAGACAAGGCTAAACATATAGCACCGAAGTTTTTCTTTACTCATGAACTTCAGAAGAACAATGAAATTGAAGTCAAGCAAGTTCGTTCGAGTACCAATCTGGCTGACTTGTTTACCAAATCTTTGCCAAAATCAGTATTCCAGAAGTTTGTATATGAGATTGGCGTGCGTAGAGTTCATCATCAAACTATATGAATGGTTGCTATCATCAGGGGGAGTGGTTTATCAGGGAGCATCCTGAAGTATGCTACCCATGGACATTTGTGCGCTGTACTCTTTTTCCTTTTCTAGGTTTTTTTTTTCCAAATGGGTTTTCCTAGTTAAGGTTTTAACGAGGCAGCATTATGCACGACCAACACCAGTTCAATGATCTTGAAGACTATTGTACTTTCGCTTTGGTTTTGTCCCACTGAGTTTTTCCTTAGCAAGGTTTTTAATGAGGCAACTGTCATTAAATGGTAGTCATCCAAGAGGGAGTGTTATAAGATATGGATCTTGGGTGGATGCCCACTTAAGATGAGTTAGTGTTAGATTTAGGGCTTCTCTCTTATGAGACCACTTTGCCTATAAACAGGCATCTCCCTGTTGTAATTGTACACGTAATGAGATAATAGAAAACTCTATTTCTTCTCCCTCTAATATTCTCTCGACCAACGTAAACCCCCATCTCCCCTTCCCTTGCATTCTCTCACAGAAAGAGACCCATCTGCTCCTTTGTTTTTTTTTAATCCCTATTACATCTAACTAACTGGGTTGTTCGAAACGAGGCCAATGGCACGAGCACAAGGCCTGGCCTTCCGCCTTCTTCGACGAGCTCTCTCTTCCTCTACGCCCCCCCGTCGTCTTCTTCAATCCATCACACCATCTATCTCCTCTTACGCCCATCATCAATCATCTTCTAGCCCACGACCCATCTCTCTCGCCCTCGCCGGAGCCCTCTCCTTCTCCGTCGCCATCTCCACTGCAGCCCTCGCCAAAGAGCCCCCCTCCCCCGATCTCCTCCCCCGCAACGTCGTCCTCTATCAGTACGAGGCCTGCCCTTTCTGCAACAAGGTCAAAGGTACTCAAACCAACCACCCCATTTCTCTAAATCTCAATATCAATGTCTTGGGTGCTTACTTTTGATATATATATGTATGTATGGTTTTTCAGCATTCTTGGACTATCATGATATACCATATGAAGTAGTGGAGGTGAATCCTCTCAGCAAGAAGGAGATCAAGTGGTCTGAGTATAAGAAGGTGCCAATACTGACTGTGGATGGTGACCCACTGGTTGATTCATCAGGTTGTTTTGAATTCAGCAAAAAAAAAAAGTTTCTTTTTTTTAATAGAATCCTGGATATGGTTGTGTTGAATGAGGGGCATTTTCAAGCTTATGATATGATATTTGCTTTTTTGGGCTGAAGGGTATCTATAATTTCAAGTTTATGATATGATATTTGCTTTTTTGGGCTGAAGGGTATCTATAATCATGTGGTTGTTGCAGACATAATTGAAAAGTTAAGTTATAGGATCCATCCTGAGGAACCAGTTCTTGCTGATGATGAAGAAAAAAAGTGGAGGAGGTATTGTTTCTTCTTCTTCTCCTTCTTTTATGCTTTTATTTCTCCTTTTAATCATACATTGATTTCGTTCGCGTAATAGATGGAATGATGGATTGGACTGACTGATGAGGCATTGTCACTATGTAGGTGGGTTGATAATCACTTGGTGCATGTATTATCACCAAACATATACCGGACTACTTCTGAGGCTCTTGAGTCCTTTGAATATATCACAAGCCATGGTAAGATATTTTGGCAGTTATATTTCAAAAATACAAATCTAGGGTTTAATGCGAACAATCTCATGAGTATTCCCTAGATTGGGAGTGTTTTATTAGCTATGTTCTTTGTTCCTCTGCTCCTGATATATACTATATGGCTTTTTTTAGAGATGGGGCATCTGAAGAGGGTTTTCAGATGCTTTAGTGACCAGGTGCTATTGTGATATTGAAATCCTAGCAGTCAAAATAGCATCAAGTCAGGAAAAAAAAACAAAAAAACACTTAGGTACTGATATGGCGCTGAGCATGCACCTCGTGACTTCGAGAAGGTTACTATTCTTTCGTTCTGCAACCCCATACCCGATTTTGTTGATGGTTATAAGGACAACTTGTTTGTGAGGATATTCCTTTATTCTACAAATAAGATACAGAGGCATGCGACAATTACTATCCACCATAATTACTATTAAGTATATGAATACGGGTATAGAAAGAAATTGTAACCCTTGGGTGAAATGCTTTGAATGCATACAGTAAATACTTCACCTTTAGGTTTTTCAATGTGTCCAAGACATATGAGAGGCATAATAAATACTGAATGCATTAGACATAATATGTAAATCCACATATCACAACGAATTATCTTGTGCGTAAGACAAGTCACAAGTCTGAAAAACAGCATCTATATACTAACTAATGAAGGAAATAAAGTATTTAAAACAGAAACAGAAGGACGGCCTAGCCTGCTGCAGCTGTGCTATTTGTTAGAAATCTTACTTGTTTGTTAATAAGTAACATTGATTTCATCCTTCAAGTTAAGGGCGAAATGCTTATGGTCCATTCTCTTCTCTACCCCACCAATATCCTAGAAGAAAGAACGTGAAGGGAAGAGGCCACACTACGTCAAAGCTGTTTCGTGAGACTACTAGCTGATGGAAAATTGGAAAACAAATTAACACATGCAAAACATGAGGGATAGATAAAGAGAATGAAAAATTAACATCTCCTTTTCCATCAATAGTAGTAAGAGATTCATCTGCAACTTTTACTTTCCCAAATTTAGTGCCAGGTATAATGGAGTGAAAATCATTAAGATTGCCTGCCATGCAATCAGTTGTCCCTGAGTTAATAACCCTTGAACCTGAATGAGAAGAGACTTCAAAAGTATATGAAATACCTGATTCAACCATAGCAGTGGAGGAAGATATAGTCCCCCTTTGAGTCGATTCTTCTCATGAATCATGGCCTCATATTCACTCTTGGACAGGTGGACTGTATATCCTGTAGATCCTTTTCCACTAACTTGTAGTTGCCTGGAATCTGTAACCATGAATTTAACAGCCCAGCCCAAAGGCGCCCATGAAGGCCGTAGCAAGTATCAATAGTATGATTTTTTGCCCACAATGCATACAGTACCGATCTCCACCCCTGCCTCTACCATGGCTACCACCACCACTGCACCACACCTACCTCCATCATCTCTCCATTGACCTCTACCACTTCATGAGTTATTGTCCTTTGGCTTTACAACAATTGTAGATTTTTTCTGGGGTTAGCGAGCCCTAGCATTACTGCTTTACATCTCTCCTCATGAGCAAATAGTAAACACTGTCTAAAGATGGCAGAATTATATTTTCAAGAGTTTGTGCCCTAACTGGTTTGAATTCTTGATTGCCACTAGCCAACAACTCAAATAGTTGATTATTTTCAATTTTCTCTTTCTGTGATTCTGCATCATTCTGCCAATGAAACCGTCAAGATGGGCTGTTCTTGCCTGTGGCTTAATTTTATTTGGTATACAGCTACTGTTTTATCTCCTTGTTGATTAGATGCGATCATCTTCTTTAACTCACAGACTCTAATAACATTATTTTTGTCGGCATAGAGCTCATGAGGAGTTTCCATATAACCTTGGCTGTCGTCAAACTACATAATCCGTCTCTAATATCTGGTTCCAAAGAGTTAAAAACCATGACATTGCAACCACCTTTGGCTTCCCTATCTGAATATTTAGGATCTTTAATTGGGGGCTCTCTCACTCTGCCATTAATACATCCCAATTTGTATTACCCTCCTAGAAGCATTCTCATGGCCCTAGACCTTTGATAAAAATTTGCAGCCTTTAGTTCGGTAGAGATGATTACATGATTGAGATTTTCATTATTGAAGCCACTAGTGGGCATTATGGATGACCACCATTATAATTTTGAAACCATTCAAACTTTGGCTTCCCTATCTGAATATTTAGGATCTTCAATTGGTGGCTCTCTCTCGCTGCCATTAATACATCCCAATTTGTATTACCCTGCTAGAAGCATTCTCACAGCCCTAGACCATTGATAAAAATTTGCAGTCTTTAGTTCAGTAGAGATGATTACATGATTAAGATTTTCATTATTGAAACCACTAACGGGCATTATGGGTTGTGACATTTTCCTATAATATTAAACTCTTGTGTTTTGTGAAGGTAAAATCATTTCTTGAAAATATTGGTTTAAGTGCTTTAGGGTCATTGGTTTGGTGCAATGGTAGAAGTATTGGGTGCCATGCGTGATAACGCAAATTCGAGACCTGCGGGCAGCCACTTTGTGCAAAATTTCCAAAGGTTAGGTCTCCAGTTTGGACCCTCCCAGGACTCTGCTTTGGCGGGACCCGCACTGGGTAATGACCCATCGGTTTAAGCACTTTAACATTTGCATTTGTTTCTTGAAATATCAGTTTAAGCGTGTGCCTGTGCATGTGGGCTTGCGAGCTGGATGTCTAGCTTCTTATCCATGATAATTTTTTCTGAAATATTACCTGCTAGTCACTTTTATTAGTTGGGAATGTGAGAGTAATGCAAATGAGCTCCATTAATGTTACCCTTATGAAATCCCTGAGGCGAAGAGCACCATGGTTTTAGCAATTTTGGCTCTGACTTGAGCCCATTTATGCTAGCTTGCCTAACCAATCTCTTCAATGTCTAATCTCCTTTTTTGAATGGGTTTCTTCTTGAAATAGCTATAACATTTGTCAAAGATAGAATCTTTGATAGAATTTAGTTTTCTTCTTATAGCGATCATGTGCACACCAACCTATTTAATGGATGATATACATGTTGAGGTAACCACTCAAAGATGAATGGACACTTTGTTGTGGGGTTTCAGGCTCCTGCATGAATTTATCAATACTTGTATGAAGAAAACCTTACCTAGCAGGAAGGGAGATTTTAAAATTGCATCCATTGTACACCCTCGTTTTTCCCTGAAGCCTTATTTGCTTTCTGCCATGGTATTAAAACATGGTTTCAGGAGATAAATCATGTAATCAATGACTGATATAGTTGCTCTGACCAATGTAACAGTACAGTTTTCGCAGAACATTGTTGAAATATAATCTGATATGGTTTTTAGGGTGTTCTAACCTGGATAATTGTATATGCGTAGCGTACCCTTGTCTGAAGGAGGGTGTTCTAACCTAGGTAAGTGTATATCCGTAGCGTACCCATGTCTGAAGGATACATTCTGATCTTGGTTCTCCTACTGCCCAGTACATGATGTAGGGTACAGTTTGAGCACCATATCAAGTCCATTATTGCATGGAGTTAAAAATTTGCCTTTTCATTTTCTTTACAAGAAATGCCGAAAGGATGGTAAGTGATCGCTATTTCATCTTGAAATCTACTGGGGATGAAAATTATTACTTTATATAAAAATCTTAATATGAAATATGAAATTTCATGTTATAGATATGACAGCAATATTCACATCCATTACCTCAATTTTGGAAAGTGCAGTGCCATATCCTAGAACCCCTTATCCATGCCCATATCCATATTCATATTTTGGGTATCATAGTTTAAATGTTGGACAAAACCTTGACAAAAGGTGGAAAATGAGATACAGACCCACCACCCCAAAAGAATCTATACCAATCACTACCAGAACTTGTGTTATCGTTGTTTTATGAAATACATGATTTCTTCTCAAAGTATCCATGAATTTGTGTGATGTTTAATATAACCGAACAGTGCATATGTTACTCATGTAGTGATACTCATTCTGCAATTCATCTATATACAGACAATATGTAGTTTAGGTTTTACCTGAACTTTTTTTGAAAGTGCAGGGAATTTTAGCTCCACAGAGAGGTTGACAGTAAAGTATGCTGGGGCAGCCGCCATGTATATTATATCCAAGAATTTGAAGAAGAAATATAAAATTACCGATGAACGCGCAGCTCTGTATAAAGCTGCAGAAACATGGGTTGAAGCTCTCGATGGCAGAAATTTTCTTGGTACGCTCTTTTATCTTAGTTCATCAATGATGTATGCGATTTTTTCTCTCCTTGAAAGATGCCTGCATTGTCCTTTTTGTGATCATGTCTACAGGTGGTTCTAAACCCAATTTAGCGGACCTTGCCGTCTTTGGTGTCCTAAGGCCAATCAGGCACTTGAGAGCTGGTAGAGATATGGTGGACAACACGCACATTGGTGAATGGTACATGCGAATGGAAACAGCAGTGGGAGAATCTTCAAGAATCAAGTCTTGAAAAGATGAGTAGATACATCTCCTGCTAATTCAGTGATTTGATTTTTGCCATCAAGAGTCACAAAAAATGGCAATTACTGTCCTTGGTCGTGGTGCTGAGCATTTTTTAAGAAAAATTTTGCAGTTTTGGTGGAATTTGGAGTTAAAAACTAAGTGAAGTGCAGTGCAGAAACACCGACGTGACAAGACCGTTAAATATCAAAGTTTTTTTTAGGAACAAAATTAAATGATTTCAATGTCGTACTAAGGATATGTTAGACATTTGTTTTCAATAACATCAAGAAAATTGGAAAAAAATTCTGAAGAATTTGAAGAAAATTGGTAAGTCAAAATTAATTTAATCACATTGAGCCATGTACATGAATACATATTGGTTGGAGCTATTGAATGGGTAAAGTTTTTAGCGTTACTGTGCCTACTTGCCCCTCCATAATTTCCACTTCCATTTTCAATGCATGAGAATGAGGCATACATCTGAAATTTACTGCTAACTAGGTGCGTTCCACTGTGAATACGATCATTTTCAAAAAATCAAACCACTTGGGCTGGATTACCCATAGTTCTGGAATTGATAAAAAACGGAAAATAAAAAAAGTGAGATTGTAAAAAAGAGACTGGTAATCCAGCTTCAATGCTCAAATCTTGTCGTTTGGATTGTCTCACCAACTTGATTTTGGCATAGGGTCATATTAGTATCATGACCAACTTTACCTGATGAACCTCAATAAATGCTGATACAAGGGTTAATTTGTTCAAGTTTGTTTTTGCATGGATTGCATTGCCATTGTCTGACTGACGCAATGAATAGTTCTTTTGTGTGCTTCAGCCATTTACCCCTGTTTCCAAAGTTCATGAAATCCCAAGTCCAACATGTTCCCTTAATATTACTTTTCTACTATTTTTAGTGATAGTAGAAGCACCATTAGTGATGAGCTTTTCCTCTTTTAATTTTTTCTTTTGTAGCACTAACACCTTTTCCGCATAATAATAATAATAATAATAATCGAGTGTTTTCCTATGTATCACTTTGTGCAAACTAACCCAATATGAAATGAAATATTAAAGGGAAGAAAAGAGAGGTAATTTATCTCTCTTCCCTGAGTTCAAATAAATTTGTAGTGTGGAGAATCTTCTCTGCATCCAAAAGTTTTCTCAGATGAAGATGAGTTTCAGTTTATGTTGTTCGACAGTAACATGCAAATCCACCCCCTCAATTCATGCTTAAGAAATTGTGGTAGATATGTACACCTCCAGAAGATTTTATACGGGTTCTAACTTCTATGTCCTCTCAGATTACTCCGTTCTGCTAAGAGGTAAGTCTCACTGATTGCATGAGAGGTGAGACTCTAATCCCCTTGTGGGACTCATTTAGATGCTTGCTGATTAGGGGAGGATACTGTGATGGAAATGTCTCATTATGGTTATGACTTTGAGGAAAAATCATTAAATCAGATTATCAAACCCATTGATTAAGGGCCCGTAAAATATAACGGTTTCTTAAGGTATCGAATGCTATCTGTATACATGGCAAACATGTCCTACTATGTATGGATGCACTCAAGAATAACATAGTTGGATGTGGTTCTCTCTGTATAAATGCAAATACATGGTTTAGTTCACGGTTTTAAAACAATGTTTTGGACACCCTATTGTCTAGGGTTGAAACCTTTGCGTCTCTACTAAGCAGGCAATCTAAATCAGTTTTGGCCGAGTTGGTTTAGACAGAACATGGTTTTTTTTCTCTTCTTTTTTATGACATAGGCATCCCTGAGGTCTTTGACCCAACAAGACTAATCCACCGGATAGTGCCTGCCATGATGAGCAGATGGCAAAAACCTTTAATCAGCATCATTTTGCTGGATGCATATTGGGAATGCAGAGTATTTCTGATGAGGCCAGCAGACAAAGGACCATCTCGACCACATGCTCATATATGAATGCCTTGATAACAAATATACCATTGATAGCTCTTTGGTGCAGGTTTAAAGTTGTCAAAATACATACCAGTTGCATAGGGTATAAAGTTTGGCCTATTAGCTTTATCGGTGTGATTTTGGTTTTCTGAAAAAGATAAAAATGAGTCTGTGACTGTGACTAGGGCTGGCAAAACCTGGCTAGACCTGCCTGACCCCACCTGCAATATACACGGGTCATTTTCCTAACACGCACTTAGTATAGTTTCTAAATCAGCATCATAATCCTTATATAATGATATTATCATCCAACATTATTCTCACTATAATTATAAATTTAGTATTGACATTTTTTTCCCTGTTTAAAAAGCACTAAATGCTCAGACGACTTGGTGATTGTCCATGTTCCTAAGTTCCTTTTACAATCTTGAAAACGAAATGAGACTGGGAGAAAAAATGTACAGCACTGGAAATGGATAAGTAAAAGGAATTTAGGTCCTGCTCCACTTTCCTTTATGCAAAATCCAATGAAATTCTTGTTTTGAGATGGTAGATGAGGCCCATCATTGGTCAAGCAAGTATACAAGTGGGCCCATATTGGATGTAGAGGTGTTGCAGGGGCAAGCATTAGAAATCAAGGAGATAAGAAACCTTAGAGTAGAGAAGCCCCACGTTTCAAGATACTCTTGTTTGGTGTTTACTAAAGAAAACTAGAGTTGGGAGGGTCTTCCAATAGTGAAGGTGGGGAAAATTTTGTAATGGAAGGTGAAAAAAAAAATCCTCTTGGTAGAAAGATAGAGCAAACTCCACCGAGAGATCTGTCCATTTTCTCACAAAAATAGCAACAAAGAGGGGGTAGAGAGAATTCATTGAGCACACTTCTATGAATGCCATGGAATGGTAAACCAAAAATTTTCTGCTTTACACTGTTCAGAGCTCTGCACGGAAATGGATAGTAAAGGATTCCAAGTGACAAGCCGCTTTACTTTATGCAGAACAATCAAATTATCATTCCAATAGTATAGATATGGGCCCCAATATGCGCCGGGCAAGTATGTAGGTGGGCTCATATAAAATGTATAAGTGTGGCTGGAGTAAATATTCAATGCCAAAACTTACACAAAAGCTATCTGAAACACATTGTATTCCCTAAACCCACCAACTAGTTAAACCAAAGAAGAACTTGGAGGCACAAAATACCTCCCCATGCATAAGATAGGAGCAGAAGATATCAACTTCATTGACTACCTATCAGGCGTCAACTCTCTCTTATAAGACAGTTTCAAAACCATATGCCTTCCGTTCAATATAATTCACTTGCCTGTCATCTTGTCTATTGATGCTTACAATATATGGAGCAGAAGAGTCTCCTAATGAGTCCAAGCAGCAAATTATGGTTAGGCATCAGTTGGCATGTCCAAATCATCGCGATAAATGCTCTCTGCCATCTGCCAGACCTGAAGAATGTTGTCCTCCGCCACACTTGAGATGACCCACGGCTCATTTTGGTTCCATGAGAAGTCCCAGACCTTTGCGGTGTGGCCGCCATGAACAAACAAAAGCTCAGGAGGTCCATCTTCAGCATCTTCTGCTGTCTGCTCATCACCAATCCTGAAAGCAATGCAAAGTGAGTCAAATAGAGCAGATTAGGCAGGAATTGTTGGTCCCAAATTAATGTCCCGTGAACCAGTAGTGTTATGGGGTCCTACCGTCCTAGACCTTAGTAAAAATGTAAAATGCTCTCAGAGGCTCCAGGTTTTACAGATGCAGAAAATGGGGAGGGACATGATATTTTTTGTAGTTTCTTGTTACCTTTAATTTTCTCATTGGCTTTGAGATTTCTGAATTCCAATATTCATTCTATGTTTTGAACTTCAGGCCCTTTGAGGTTGTAATTTCACCATAGCTATCATTGTTATTACATTTTATTTTTAAAGTGTTTTATATGTTCTATGTTTCTTTAGATATTTACTATTTGGATCTTAAAAAAATTTATCTTAGATTCTTTTTAGTTTTGTATTTTGTAAGTTCGATTTTTTAAGTATCTTTTTTATACTTCAAAATTGCTTAATACTTTTAATTTTGTTTTCACCTATTGTACTTTTTCCTACATTTTTAATGATCTTAATATTACTAGTACCAATAAAAATTATAATTCACTTTCTCTATTTTTTAGCAAGTAGTGTTTCTGATTCTTTCTGCCTAATTTCTTTTACGTTGGCCCTGTGTGTTACTGTTGAACAGATTTCTTGCTAGTTAAGTATTCCAGATCAGTCAGAGACACAGCTTGCTGGAGATGGGATGTCAAAAAAAAAATTTAAAAAATCCACCAGAATGGAAAAGCTCTAATTATCTAATTGGTGACCAACAATAATAGACAGTTGCTAAAAGAACTTGAGAACTATGCAAAATTAAATAAATAAAAAAGAAAAAGGAAAAATATCGACAGGCTGGGATCTTCCAATGTGGTAGAGTATATAGCATATCCCACCCAATGTGGCCCATCAAATAAACAATATGGACCACTGAACCTTGAACCATTCATGCATAGGATTGGGGCCTTAACCAAACAGCAGAGTAAAAGACCAAATGATTGCTCAAAATTAGACTAGATGAAGAAAAAATCAGTGAAAGTTCGTCATAACTCATCATTCAATGTCGAGCATGATTTCATTCATGAACTATGTGAAACCATCCATTAGAAATTATCACCGAAACAGAACATCGACTAGAAAGACTAGGACCCATTTGGCACTTTCCTTTGCTTTCCATAGTTGTGAATGACAAATGGCCCTTAGAGACAAGCAGGCTCAACAACAGAGAAAAACTTGAAATTCATCTTCTCAACCTGAACTATAAAGAAAAGCTAGAGCATTTGTAGACATTGAAAGCAGGGGAAAATCATGAAACGATTTAACAAGTCAAACATTCCAGAAACATATTTTGTTCCGAAGAAGGTAACACAGACAAGAGCCTGACAGGTAGGAGGTGCTTATTGTCACAAACACAAGGTTGCTGCATTCAGCCAGCTTTCCTTAAGGAGAAAGAGGAAGGGTCTGTTGAAAAGTACTAATGTCGGGAACGAATACCCAGAAAAAAGTGAAAGGGGAGATAACAAATGGGATAAGGGAAGGACCACATTCAAAAGAATTGCAGCATTAAGTCAATCCACAGAATTCATTTTAATTTTACCACCTGTGCAAACATAATGCATAAATGACCCCAATCAATTGAAGTTGGTATGGGCAGAGAAAGAAGATAGATTGATGGCAAACATGGCCTCTAAGCAAGCAACAGACACTTGCTCATTAAGAAAACCTATCATGGAGCAACTGTGCTTGAAAACTTTTGTTTCTAGTATGTAGCTATTCTTAATTCTCTCATCTCTTGAACCTATTCGGTCTTTCCCAGATCAAAAAACTGACCCCTCCCAAAATTCTTTCAGATTGTAAGACACATTAAAATGAAATATGAGTCCAAAAATAAAAATAAAAAATTGGAGGGAGGGGTCAAAAATCACTTCTTGAATAAAAAATAATAAATAAATAAAAAGAAGAAATATCAACATCCTTCTCCAGAAATGCTAGCGTTCAGTGTTCTATTAGTTTGACTCGCCTAAACTAGAGCCACAGCCATAAAAAAAATTTAAAAGTAGGTGCAATGGAAAAGGCAAACCTCCAATAGATAATCAAGTTTAAACACATTACATAATCCGGCATTTTCAGTGTCTTATACCTGTTAAGATCCCAAACCATCACTCTTCTGTCAGCACCACAGGAAGCAAACACTGTTTCATGCTTAGGGCTCCATTCGACTTGGTACACCTCGTCCCTGTAAAAGCAAATATCAGAGAATCTTCACTTCAGCAGGATGAACGTATAGTGCTCAGGGGAAAAATGACACATCCATACAACATTGGTAAATTAAAGCAAGCACCATGAATAAGGTGGCAAACTTAAAAGCAGGAAATCACAAGACCCATGTTGCTACATAGATAAGGGAGACATATTCATGCAACCATGCTGTACTTCCATTTAAGTAAGACTCTAGGCGATCCAATGAAGGTAAGTGGGGAAGTCCGGGGTGAAGCCCAAACATTCTCATGCCTTCTTTTGAAAGGCCTTGAAAATATTTAAGTTTGATCACTATTTTAACTTATAGTGACAAGTTAATATTGTTAGACATGAAGTGTTAGTGGTGCCCATGAAGGTTGTAGCTATTCAGAATGACCAAACAGCGATATGGGAGGAGCAAGAGTGAAGGAAATCAATACATTAAGAAGAAAAGAAAAATCGCAAGACAAATGAAGAAGCAGTGAACAACAATGAACTTCCTGTTAAAGTAGTAAAATATGGCGGCAGCATTGGCCATAGAAAGGATTTCACAAAAATGATGGGATGAGTGCTAGAGCATGACCAAACTGACTACCACAATATGGCAGATGGCATCACAAAAGAGGGGGAGGGGAGGAAGAGTAGATGTCTCAACACGTAGGGGAGATAGATTCACATGTTTCCCTCAATTGGATGACAGAGTTTAAAGATTACTTTGAGTGGTATGACATAAGCAATGATTGGATGATTGGATGGGGTTTGCCAAGATGAAGTTGAAGGGGCATGCACATGTTTGGTTCAGTGTCGAAGATCACCAAAGCAAGCTTGGACAACCTCCACCTCTTATTAGGAAGATAATGTCCCTTTCATTCCTCTCGTACTAAAGAAATGATTATTTCAAATCAACATGGTTAGCATTCATCTCCAATTCGATCTCTATATATTACTTCACCGATTAATATATCCTTCTGTTGTTGTTGGTTCGAGTCATAGAGTAACAAAACTCCAGAAAAAGTTCTCCAGTTTATACTCACAAGAAAGAAAAAAGTACCATTATTTTCATCAAATCCAACATCAACAGAAGTTTCAGATTAAGGTATTTTTCACGTAACCCATCCAATTTCACTTGACCTTCATCTCCCTATTGCTTTACACAAAGGGACACATTCCTGCACTGCTAGAAATAGAACTTTGTTTTCAGTCATTCATTATCTCCTAAATATCGTGTCATTTTACCTCATTTGTTTTCTGAAAGCATACTATCTCATGTTACTAATGCCCTTTCGCATCCAAGATGGAAGAATTATCTATAATTGGAAAAATGTAGGCACTAAAAGGGAACAAAATGGGAATTGACCGATCTTCCCTTGTAGAAGCATATTGTAGGTTGTAAATGGGTTTATCTTGAAGTACCAAATGCGTCAATTCAAAGGTGCAAACCCTAGTTGGTAGCCAAGTCTTTACTCAAGCATATGGTGCTAACTAATCTCAAAATATAGATAGATCAAAATGGAGAAACAGAATTCATGTAGCCGACCCCAACATAGTTGGGAGTTGGGACAAGGTACAGTAGCCGAAGTCTTCACTCAAGCATATGGGATTGACTATTTCCAAACATTCTCTCCAGTAGCACAATGAATGAAGTTCGAGTGTTATTATTGATGGCGGTAAATTTCTCCAGTAGCACAATGAATTAATTTGGGTCCCCCTGTTTCTTTTTAGAGAGAAGAAGAGTTGGTGGCGTAGTAATAAATGGGGCCGGTGGAGATATAGAGAAGAAGAGGAGATTGAAAGGGAAGGAGGAGAAATTGAAGATGGTTTTTTTTTTGGGTATAGGTGAAATTTGAGCGACTCAAGGAGAAGAAAAGGGGATAGGCAGGTATGGAAGACATGGCCAGAGAAACAGCTTAGGTTTAGGGTTTTGATGGGTGTGGTGCGAATGGGGTCTTCTGGAAGACATGGCAGAAAAAAGAGATTTGGATTTGAGTGGTGATGAAGTGACTATATTGTAGCCTATGTTAAGATATCATCATGACAGGTAGTGATGAGTTGGAGATTCAACTACTCAAAACCTACGATGCCCAAATATGTTATGGATACAATAAGGTTATGCCATGGATACAGTAGGACATGGATTTCACCCAAAAAAAAAGTATGGTACACTACACAATACGTTGCCTATCTTGAAGTATTGACATATCATAGCTCAAAATAAACCTACTTGAGACTAAAGAGTTGCATATATTGAAACATATTTTGGGAATGAAAGTGGCCAAGTCTCAAAAAGGGTTTGCTACTTCACAACATAAATACAACCAGACAAGAATACTAGATGGGCAATCATGGTTTGGAGCCTTACAGTGGTAAGTTGATGCATGATCCTCATTCATATCATAAACTAGTTAGCCTATTTATTTTACCTACACATGATCATGCTCCAAGAACTTGTCATTTTGAGTATTTTTTGTCACATTCACATGTTTCAAGTCCTCAAGGCAAAGACTGCTCGATGCTAGTCATGGTCTGAAAATAGAAGCTTCTACTGATGCAGACTGGGTAGGATCAAAATCAAATAGGAGGTCTGCTATTAGGTATTGTAGTTTGTACCTTGGTCTGTGGTATGTTGTATCTTGGAACAGTAAGCAGTCTGTGTCCTAGATTTAATGCAAGGCAAAGTAATGTGTGTTGAGATATTATGGCACATGTGAGCTATTATGGCCAAAGATTACTCAGGAAGTCATAATTTACTATAGATGATCCTATGAATCTACAATGTGACAGCATAGCAGCGGCAGCTATTCATTTTGATTCAAACCCTATATATCAAGTGCATAAAACTTATTGAAGTGACTGTTACTTTATACGTGAGAAAGAGATCAAGTACAATTAGTGTCCAAACGATCTATATATCAAGTGGTTGATTCTCTTAGGAAAGATGCTTCAAAGAGGAATCTATCTAGTGTTTTCTCCAAGATGGGCTAAGTAGATATTCACACTCCAACTTGAAGGGGAGTGCTAAGATTCATACAGGGACTTTTATGTACTATTTATTAACTTCCACTTCTTTATAATTTTCCAAAATGATTGCAATTTCTATAATGGATTTGCATGTAATATTTATTAAATTCAGTCTTCAAGGAACTTTTTATAATTTTCCAAAATGACTATCCCTCCCTCTCACCCTTTTCCATACAATTTTATTATAGTACATAAGAAGACGGAACCTTTTGCAACAGGAAGCCCTCGAGGTGGATGAGTGCTAATATGAAGAGGGGCATTTGCTTGTAATCTGAAAAATCCTGGATGTCAAAGAGGAAGGTTAGAAGATTGGTTCCATGATGATGTCTCTCATGCATGAGTGTAGTCAGCAGTGTGGAGATAAGGTGCAATTTGATTTGGCGTGGGGATATAGCAAGGGCAGCATGAATGTTGCTTCACAAGAATTAGTTGACAAGCTAGCACTGACAGTCAAAATGCATCTCCATTCTTGCTAGGCAGCTTGGGTTAATGACACTACTATTATGATGACCATGTGATGCTTAGGGAATATCAAGATAGATAAGTACGAAGACTGTATATTCCAATGTATGAGCCCCACAATCTTCCCAATCATGAATCAACTATGCTCAAAAAGCACATTTTGATTGAAAGGTAACACCAACTTTGTCATGTTCAACAGACAAAAAATCATTTTCAAGCCAATGAAACTAATGAATTGCAAGAAGAAACTCTCACCCAAACAAACAAAGTAATTGCATATCCTATCCTTTAAACCATTTGAAAGTGAAAGGAAGGCAGCGTCATGACTGGTATGGCACAGGAGGAAACAATAACTTATTAACGAAAATTTAAGGCTATGGCCTAAGGTGAAAAAATTTATGACCCAATTCTCAATTTTGGTGCCTAGAGTGTTGCCAACATGATTCTTCAGATTTGGCACCAGAGAGTAGCCAAATGAACTTCTACACATGAAGAGAATCCAGGACATTGTTGTAAAGCATACAGAAGAATGTAAGAATCGAAAAAAGAAATGCTCAAAATAAGGCATTTAAAACCATAAATGGTGAACATTGATGACAACAGGAAGGGTTCTGAACAGAAAGTTTGTGCTATTGATTATGAACCATGAGCTCTAGCAAAAAGACCATGCAGATCCAACCTCGGACAGAACTTTGTGGCAATCATTGTTGATAAGAAAAGGTGTAGCAAATGAAAGCTGGAAAAATAAATAAATAAATAAATAAAAAGGTCAAGGTTTTTTGCGCCTGGGGAGAATGTTGAAGCCCTGAATGGGTCCTGCATGGGCCCAATGGATCAACTCAAGAAAGCCCTACTGAGATTGATGCACAGAGTTCTTGTTTTGGACAAGTATCCATAACGTTTCAAAAATTAAAAGACAAGCAGAAACGCAAACCCAATGATACTTTGAGTTCAATCATTTTGAAAATGTAATAAATCAGACACATATTGATGCCGTTGATGAGAGAGTTCGAAGGCAAGGGGCATACGTGTGACTAGAGAAAGTATGCAAAGCCATTGGCAGCTTTCGTAGATCAAACAAATTGATAGTTTTGTCTGAAGATGCTGTAGCCAAAATCCATTCATTAAATGGACTGAAAGATACACCATTGACCTGGGACCAAAACAGCAGTATTAGTGAATCGAATAATCCTTTTCCAGTTACACTGATCATAAGAAGGATAACAAGCAAAGTGTAAACATATATATAACAACAGAAAATATCACATACTTCAAAATATTTAAAGACTCAATTCCATTATCTAGTTCATTTTATTGCCTCATTCCTTTCAAAATATTCTGTACTTCAGTTTTCAGATGGATGAGCTTTTATTCCTTCAAAAATAAAACGAAACACCACATCAATTACATCTGATGTAAGTTTCGTCAATATAAAATTTTAGCCTAGAGTGGATAAAATTACATGGTCTCAAAACACTCAAAACCTCAAAACACTCAACATTTTAAGGATCAAACAGCAAAGATCTACATGATCTTTTGGTGTTTCGATAGATACATATATCCATGCGATAACACAATAAAACATTAAATCTAACATCTTACAATATTCCAACTTATCTAACATCTTACAATATTCCAACTTTTTTATATTTTCAGAATCTTTTAGGGAAAGATCGCTCCAATTCATCACAACCAATAAAAAATAGTCTCACCAATGCATCTTGTTTTTTTTTGGGCCAGCCAAACATCTGCTGCTCCCAGCGACCTTCACTTTGACCCTGATAAGAGCTCTGCTCAAGCTGACGGAAATTTTAGTCCTAAAACTGTGTGGACTGTCTCAAAATTTGAAAGACAACTGAGTTGTCTTAATTGAATCTTGAACTGAGTCACCTTTCCTAGAAGTCACTTTGCAAGCATCTCAACTAAATTTAAATGGGGAAAAAACTAAATCTAGAATAAGTTCATTCGAATAGAATTGTGTTTGTGTTTGTTTACTAATTAGTTTTTGTTTTTTTTAGTTTCTTAGTAGAACACTCCTTACGCAGACCCTGGATAAATGGAGTAAGACTTAAATTCATCATCATCATAACTGTCAAGTGATGATTTTAACAATGTAAATAGGATATAATTATGCTTAACTTTGTCCCAACTTCATGACATTCACATTCCTGTTTGTGAATTATATGCTTAGTTATAGGGAAAATATTTGAATTGGGCAAAATATCATAACGACAATCTATCGCATATCAAAGAAATTCACTACTGTATTGGAGTAATCATCTCACATGGTGTTCTCACATTTTCATCTCGGGCTGAAGAAGAATGATTTCAATTCAGTGAAAATTGAACAGATAACAATTCAAACAAGAAGTTGGGCACAAGGTATAAATTTATTCCTTATAGTTATACAACAACTATCAGTGGTTGGACATACCACTAAAGTCCGCAAGTTCCCCAATGAGTGAAGGTGACCAAATAGACAATTAAGTAGATTCCAGTTATATACCTTTTAAACTGATAGGTCTAGTTGGCTTACCACATCAGGACCTATCAGTTACTCCCCATTTCTACTAAAGTGCCGCCAGAGTCCAAGAGAAGATGAAGATTATTCAAGAATTACAAGAAAATGTAATATCAATAATTTTTAAGTACTGAAGTGCTATCTATTGAAAGGAGAAGGAAAAATTCATATGGTGAACATGGTGAATGGAAATGAAAAATTAAAGGTCTTTTCACCTCATTCTCATGAGCTATAACTGATTGCACTGGCTTGTCAGATGTAGATGATCGCAAATCCCAAATCATCAAGTGTCGGTCATCACCCACTGACCCAAATAAATCAACATTCATAAAGTGCCAAGATACATCTCCAACCACATTCTCATGAACCTGAAAAACACTTCAAAAGGTTAGAAAAGTTTGAGGCTTGTGAGGCACAGCCTGTACCAGCCAAATCTAAAAAATATTCTTTCAAAATAAGAGAGCAAGTATCTAAGGACTAGAGACTAGGGGGCATGCTGATGGCTTCTTAAGTCTTAACCAAACTGGATCTTCTCCTCGCTACCAAAGTACACAGCATTCACTTTTTTAACCATAAATTAAAAAAAAAAAAAGAAGGAAAGAAAAACCACCAAGCTTCCCCAAAACAACATCAAGGTGCCACACAAATAGCCCATCCCACAGCCAGCTGGTTCAACAAAGGGTCAAAGGTTTCAGTTAAGAGAAGTAGAGGACTGACTCCTTGTATAAATGCAGCAGATGTGCCATTTAAGTTATGTGATTTTTTTTTCCTTTTTTCAGCAATCCCGTTTTGCTGCTATGCTATACATTCTTTCTGTAAGATAATCTTGAAATTCTATCAGAAAAAATATTTGTAGTGCTTGATGCAGTAGTAATGACCTAATTTAACTTCAAAAGAATGGCACAGTTGTTAAGACTGAATAACAGCAAAACTATAGCCAACTAATCAAATCCAAGCAACTATAATCATCCATGAAAGAAGCAAGTAGCAACTACTAGCTTCAAACATGCAGGCATGAGCATATACATATGAATATAAAATTTAAAAGAGAACATGCTTCGTTAGAAGGAAAGTGGGGCTCCCAAGCTTCCCCAAGTTATGAGTCAAGAAAGAAGGATCCTAGCTTGTGTTGTTGGGGGGAAAAGGGCCGCTAATCATCTTTCAATATGATTAGAAGAACGAAACAGACATGTATCTCAATCGTGGCAAGAGCCTAAATATCAAACTGAACGCTATTGTGATCTATAATTTACAATTCATGTGACATGCATCAATCCATTACAAACTTCCTACCAGTGCTTGTCATGCTATGCCACTGAGATATCATACATCTCTCAAGTACAGGTATGTAATACTCTGTCAGCCTCACTTGATGCCAAAGATTGAGGGTACAGGGACAGGGAGTAGGTATCTGTTACTTCAATCATTTTTATCATCAAGTTCTTTCGACCTTTATATTAGGTCTCTGGTCATTTCCCTCCCTACTTCGAGGCAGTTAATCTAGTGACTTGACTTGTTGTGGCCTAGCTTCGGTCTTTTTTCTGGCCCTTACTTTGTATAGCTAATAGCCTTTATACTATATGGAGCCCATGCATGTAGTTTTTTTTTTTGGTTTTTTATTTTTTTTTTTTTTGGGAACAAAATACTTTGTTTCGATATTGAAAAAAAACTTTAAAAAATGAAATAAAACTGTGTAAGAATATCTCACCTCAAATATATTCTTTGCCTCCAGCACTTTCTCTTGTGGCATGGCATGTATATCCCATAAGCATACTTTGCGATCATTAGAACCACTCAATAGATACCCCTCCTTCAATGGACTCCATGACAAACCATATCCTTCATCAGTGTGCCCCTTCAAACGTATATCAGGATTGCAAGACCCTGACTCAGATTCCACTGCATGCTTGCTGCAGTCAAAAATGAACACCTCAGAACTGTTTGTCTTGGTGGCAATAAGAGAAGGGTTCTGTGGCATATATCTAGCCCTGTTAACTTCTCCATCATGACATATTCGTTGTGTTATCTGCACCTGCAAAAGCAAGAAATAACACATACAGATTGAGAGTGAGGACAATTGAAGATCAATAACAGAGGAAAGACTTCAAAAATATGACGGGAAAAATGAAACAATATAAAATACAGCAAATGTGCTTCTGTTCCAATGACCATGGATAGCATCCATTGAAAATTCATGGTCACTTTTCAATGTGTAACAGAATGTAATAGTCACAAGAAATCATCAAATTCTAATCATATGCTAATAAAGCAGTAAACAATGAAAGAATGGACCAGTATCAATGGACAGTTGGTTAGACAGACGATAGAGGAAGAACAAAATACAATTCATGAGGAAACAACAGTGAAAAAATCGCACCACAGATTCTCGGAAACAGTTCATAGAGAACAAAAAAAAAAGTAACAATCAGAGAGCTATGCAATGAGGCTGCTGACCTCCAGCAAGATTAACTTTTCCCATACCACTTCTTACATTTTTATCATTCATGATTCATACCACCCATCTCCAATTAAGTTGTATATGCATTGGGCATTTACTTAAAAGGTGGGATATTCATATCTCTCTCCTTAATAATATGCACATTCGTTGAGATATTTTAGTGTACATTTCCTATCTACTTTATGACTTGGTCAATAGAGCCATTGAGGCTCCCATTAATGGTCACCTCCCATATGCCAACATCTCCCACTTGGCCAAAAAAGACACTAAGATCTGCTCTTATACCGATTTCAACATGCCATAACAATTGGCCCTACTATACTGCAAAATTATCTTTTGCTTACATATCTTTTATTGGCAGTTCTCATGCCTGTGCAGATATACTTCTCATAGCTTTCAGGGCAACTACGGAATTTCCGAACTTCCATTGTCAAACTTTTAAGGGGTTTTGACATGTTGGTTCACCTCTGATTTTGTTTTCCCAATTCCCTGACTCAAATTTACATAGTGTTGACCAGAGTCGTTACACTATTTTTTTAACTTTTTTTCACCATATCCCATGATATCATGGGATTTATCAATTCTTGTATCATATATTTTTTGCAACTGGTGAACAAATTCATTTTTTATAAAATACAAAATCTGACATTTTGTGAAAAGTAAATACACATTTGATCACCATTTCTCATATTTTATCATTTGGAAAAAAAATCTCCCTAAGATGCTACATAAAAGCCATGATATCATGGGATCCGGAGCAAAAAAGTTGACCAAAGTCAGACGACTCTAGTGACATTACCTGAACTTTGGTCATGAAATTGGAACATCTCAGATTAAGGGGGAATAATATGTCAAATCCCCAACTTTTAATGTTTTCCGCATATACATCATCATTTTTCACACATCACAATAACCAATTTCTTAATTTCCTTTTAAATTAAGTATTGTTGCACTTCCATCATGAGGCTTCTCATGCTTTTCACGGATACACCACTCATGACATGTCATGCAGATTTTTACACTTCTCACAATTATGAAATATGCCTCTGGCGACCATCCGAGAGCCCACAAAATCATCAAGAGAATGTTCACACTTTTTTTGCCGATAGGCTGTCTCAGGACATAACAAGTACCTTGAAATTCACCAACTCAAGCGTCTCTAAGCCTTATTATCCTTTAAAAGTAATTCCGCACTTTATGCAATATACTCATACTCCTAAATTGGTGGAAACACGGCCAATTTTTTCCCCCTAGACCAAGAACTTTTACATTCTCCGGTAAGAAAACCATCACATGAGATGCAATTGCTGAAGTCAAGATGTCTTTTTATTGTTTTAAATTCAATCCCTGAATTGGGTCGCATCCAAAAAAAAAAACCACTCAATTAACGAAGTCTTGGGGCTAAAAGGGGGCAGAAAAGAACAGCATTCCACCAAATTCAAACAATTCCTGATTTGGGTTAGATCCAAATGCACTCCTAATAAAGAATCTGATAATTATCTATCAAAATGTGCGGTGCTCTTCATCAAATTTCAATCCAGTGGAGAATTTAGAATGTAAACTCACAGGAAACAAATCCCAAAAATGAAATTTAACTGGAAAAGGTAAGGAAAAAAAAGTGGGTGACCTTAGGAAGCGCTGAAGGCTCGGATTCTGCAGCTCCGGGTAGCGGGAGGTAGGCGTCGGCAAGCATGAGGAAGTTGGGGGCGCCTTCGTTGGTTTGGGTGCCCATGATGAGCTTGTGGACGGAGAAAGATGGGGAAGATTGGACGGTGGGGAGCCATTGGATGGTGAGGGAAGGCCATTCGAGAGCGCGGGAGATGACGAGATCGTAGAGGAAAGGGGTGTTTTTCTTCCAAACCTTGTATTCTTCTTCTACTACACTCAACTCCTCTACTTCATCTTCCATCTCCAAATCTCTTTCTTGTTCTTGCTGCTGCCTGTTCTCTCAATTTCCCGCCCAAATCCTCCCTCTCGATTGTTGCTGCTGCTGGTGCTGCCTTTACTCCTGAGTTTCCCGCCCTAACCCTCGACTTCTCGAAGGCTCCCTCCCTTTCTCTCCCGCCCAAAATGCTAGGGTTTCAAATGAGGAGTGTGATCTAAATATCTAATAGTAATGGGAGTTTTCAAACAGATCCTGAAGTTTTCATTGATTTTCAAAAGGGGCCTCCTGCCCCTTATATAGAAAATCCTAATCCACTCTATTAACAATAATTAGTTCATTTTTAACTTATTTTATGAAGAAAACACATTGTATCAAGTAATTGAAGAAGGGACGGATTCCTCTCATCGCACGCATGCAGGCTTATTTGTTTGTCACTTAATAGAAAAATAAAGCTATCCCTATTAACAAGCCTTTGGTGGTCGTACCCGTCAAGGAGCGGGTTTGGATAGCAAATTGGGCAATTGGACACATCGATCGAGCAGGATTCGGTCGTACGAATTTCAAACCCGACATGACCCATTGACATCCCCGAAAACAATGCCTAATTTTGGTGTTACATCAAAAAATGGATGGGATGAATTTATATCATCAAAAAATGACCCTAAATTTCTTGGGTGTCTTTCAAACAGTTTTTAGTTGTTTAGTAAACCTAATGCTATTATGAAACAGGCAATTGTAGTCATTTACTCGATTCCTATCCATATTGACTTACCTGTCCATTTTCCATTACTAATCCAATTGCACTTTTTTGTTTTTAACCAAATAGAGAAAATCCAATTGTACCTGGGCTTCCCCTCTGTGTTAAAACCTACACTTTTCTGTATATTCTAACCAATGTGCATGCTTCAGCATCTTTATCTCTGCTAATAATAGTGTCTAGTAGTGGACCCAGACCAATTGGTTATACATTCTCATCCACTCCTTTCTCTCTCTTTTTTTTTTCTACTTTTGTTTATGGATGGTGAGGGGGTAAAATGCTTGTAGTTTTAAGTAATGTTGGAATGGACTTGACAAGAGTTTGAACATTAATTAAGTGAATGACCGAGCTTCAATCGATGTAAAACTAATTCAAAGCCATGATATGGATGTAAATCATGATTTTGAACAGTCCGAATTTCATAGTTTGACCCATTAATGAAGTTGGCCAATAGGACTTATCTGAAGCTTGATAATGGAGGGTCCTCCTTTAAAAGAGTATCTCAAAATTTCATCAAGAGGGTTGTGGTTCATGTGTGCTGGTATAATGGTATTGCATACAAATAGAAGCATTTAGAGAGGGCATCTTGGAAACTAGGACAAGTCAAATGGCTTTTTGTTTGTTTTCTTAAGAAAAGCAAGCAAGGTAGTGGCTGTTCTTACGCAAGCAAATGGCAGTAAACTAAGAAAACACCAACAATCTTTCCAAGAAAAAGGCTAGGATTCTAAGACACTTCACATGGGTTTATGGTTTGCATATAAAAGACCATTTCACATGGCACCTTCTGCACTTGGATGCTGCACAGAACCAACTCCATCCACCATATGTGCTTTTCTATACAGAAAACACCTCATCTGTTAATCTCCTCCTATAAGATTGAAAAGCAAAAAAATAACAATACTCATTTGTCTCACTGCACTTTAATTGTTTGTTTCTTTTGTTGTCCCTAGCTATAATATGTTTAAGAAGTGTTTGATTGTGGTTATATTACAGTAACTGAGACAGGTAACAAGTTCCTATATATGTTGGTCTCTCACGAGACACAACACTCACAGGACACATGGCACATCGTGCATGGCAACATGTCAAACAGCTTGAATTGTGGGTCATGCTGTGGATGCCAAAAAATTGTGGTTAATTATAAGATGATCTTGATCATGATTCGATTCCATTGGTGATTGTTGATTGGATGTTTAAAAAATAAGTAAATGAAGAGGGTCTTTGGTCAAATCTCAAGCTAAATTGCATCTGCATGGAGTCTGCCATTTGTGGATATTGAATATCATAATTCATTATCTAAGCGTATGCTGAAGCATTGAAAAGTGGCAAAAGCTTTGTGCAAACCAGGGTTAAAATGAAGAAATCTTGAGATTATCGACTTGAGGTATGAGAGATATTGTTTAATGAAAAGCCAAGATTAAGGATAAATGTTATAAATATCATATTATTTTTCTCATCTAAAGAAGCTGAAGCGCCCATCATCCTCTTTGAAGAGGTATTGCCAAAATCATCTTTTGACTAATGCTAAAGAGGTTGTTGATGGATTACAAGGAAAAGGAAACTGGGGCTATCAATCCTATTATTTTGGACATGAAATATTTAAATATTTCATTCTCTTCTGTTGAGGTTAGAATTGTTCCTAGGCAGGGGCCGACCCAGGAATTTTTCCTTTTGGAGAGGGCCACGTATGAAAAAGTGCATATAATTTTTAAAATATATAGGGTTTTTAAAAAAAAAAAAAATTGGCAGCCCATATGTGAAAAACTACAAATCTTCATAAAACATAAGGACGTTTTCTAAGTTTTTGGAGGGGCCATGGCCCTTGCCACCCCCTCCCTATTCCGCCACTGTTCCTAAGAGTAATTCTAAGGTTGCTCATTTTTTGGCCAAGGACTATTATTAAAATATTGGTAAAAAGTTTTGTTGGAATGATTCTACTCAAAATTGGGTCTGGGTTATGGTTGCTCCCCCCAACCCAATCCCAGGTGTTTTGTTTGGGTTGTTTTTGTTGGTTTAATGATACTTCTATTTTCAAAAATAAAAAATAAAAAATAGAGTGGACTAGCGCTGCTATTTTTTAGGAAATCTCTCAACAAACAGCGCTTTTGTTTTTATTTTTCACTTTTATCTTTCTCATGTTTTATATATTTGAATCGATCTATTAACATGTTTTATTTCAGTTGGAGTTAAACTTATAAGAGCATGTTTGTGTCACTCATTTTCTATAGAAAAGAAACAGAAAAGCACTATAGTTTTTTGTCGTTTGGTGCAGTCAAATATTCACAAGGAAAAATGACATTTTTTTATTGATTTTATATAAAACTACCCAAAAAAAAAAAAAAAAGCTTTTGGGCATCTATTTTGTTGACATTACACAAACATATCGTAAAAATTATATGGACAAACTTATTAAATAAAAAGTCAAGAGTGTTCGCCTGCTTCAGACATTCACATTTATTTAAAAAGAGATTAAAAGTTTATTAAGACTGATTTAATTAGACATCAACATAAACTTTTCCAAATAGCCTAAAGCACCCCCAATTATCTATCTGAATCATAAGTAAAAAAAAAAAAAAAAAGTGTTGCCAAAATGCACGACTCTAATGTATTAGAAAAAAAAAGATAAAAATACAATTTTTCCAATTTCAATTTCTTTTTTTCCATAAAAGAGGTGAACCCTTTGGCTAAGCGTTTTGATATGATTCCCTCAGTCGAGGTATATAGCAGTCAGCCTGCCTAATGAAATGTCTTGATTTGGTGGAATCTATCCATTCATGGATCAGTGTGCTGTGTGCCCCACTCTCTTTATTATCCCACTGTTGCATGACCATGTCTACTCTTCCTCTCTCCCTCATTTTCTGCCTCCTGGTATTCATTTCTGCCTTTGTCCTGTTAAAAATAAAGTATGAAGACCCAACCCCTCGCATCTGGTCATCTGCCTAATCCCAATAACCCAACTGACACCCCCAACTGACTCTCCCTCTCTCCCTCCCTTTCTCTCTCATGCATACATGCCACACCATGCGGCACCCACCGCACAAAAAGAGAGAAAAACAGAGAGAGAGAGAGAGGAGGGAAAGTGAGGTGTTTGTTTGATGCATTCAATTCAATCACTCATTTCCATCTTTTCTCCCATTGAATTGAATTCGCCCAACGACTCTGATATCTCTGACCGATTGCTTGGTCACAAAATCTGCATGTACCTCCCGCGTCCCACTCCATTTACTTCCTCTCCCCTTTGAATGCTCGTGAGAGCTGAGAATCTCAACACACAAGTCATCTTTCAAAAAAAAAAAGGCATAGAACGTGAGAGGACACCTCACCCCTACGCCTGTAAACCACCCAAAACCATACTCCTCTGTGTTGAATCCTATCATTTGATTTAACTTAAACTAAAGATTAGGATCATCTCATCTGATTTAATTGAGTAGAATGTGTGTTTAACAATCAAATCCAACTTGAGGGTTAGAATGGCCGACTCAAAAACCTTTAAAATGGCACATCCAATTTCAGTTGGCTTGAATATTACAATGGCATCAAAAGAATGGACTGAACCCAACCACAACCACTTTATTATTTGAGTTGGAGCGAGGACTCCAACCAAAAACCTAACCCAAAAGATGGTCCCACGAAAGATGCTAGTTTGAAAACCAAGTCATTCCTACGAGTACTCTTGTCCTCCATTTATATTCTTTATTCATAGATTAGTGATACATGTAGATAATAATAGCAATGCAGACAACACATGACTTGTATTTAAGTTAGAATCAGGCCTCGAGGGAACTGGTTTCAAGGACACACATATGCATGCAGTTATCATGCGGTTGTTCTGACCCAACCATACTCTTCTTCTTCTTAGTGGTTTCCTACTTTCCTTTGTGAAAGCAGAAAGATAAAGAGCTTTGGGTTTGTTTCTGGGTTCTAGAAGGAAGAGATTTCTGCAAATATGGCTGTTCAAGCACAACAATATCTGGATGAGAATCTGTGTTTTCCTTTGGCTTTTTCACAGGAGATGGGAGGATTCATTGACATCCAACCTTCAACAATCATACCACAGCAAAGAAATCAGAGATTTATTATAAATAGTCAACTTTCTTCATCTGATGATCTTGCTTCCACGGCATTCTCTCATTTTCTTGTCTCCCAGATCGAAAAACAGAGAAATGATATGGATGAGTTCATTGTTTTACAGGTAATACCACCAAAATTTCATTTGGGTTTTCAGAATTTATTGAAAAAAAAATGAAAATCCCAATGGGGTTCTAACTTCTAACCAGCTTGTCTTTGTTTTGCATTCTATTGAGTAATTCTAAAAGCTTTATCATTGTTAAATCTCATCTGGGTTCTTACAATCCATGTGAAAGAAGTTGATAATCTCAATTGGGTTCTAACAGATTTTTCGTTGTTTTCGATTTTATTGAGTAATTCTAACAGTTTATCATTGTAGAAATTTGTAATCATTTCTGGGTTATTTTTGCCTAACTTTGTTTTGATGTGTTATTGTGCAGAATGAGAGATTGAGGGTGACTATACAAGAGAAGAGGAAGCAACAGATAGCACTGCTAATAAAAACACTGGAAGCAAAGACACTCTTTTTACTTAGACAAAAAGAGGAGGACATTGCAAAAGAGAGCAGAAGGAAAGCCGAGTTGGAATTCTGCTTGAAGAGAATGGAAATGGAGATCCAAACATGGCAGAGAATAGCCACAGAGAAGGAGGCCATGGTGCTTTCATTGAACACCAAGATAGAACAAGTGATGAGAGAGAAGGTCTGCTCATCTTCCACGCCAGCCCAAGATGCAGAGTCATGTTGTGACCTTTCTCCATCCACCAATCCATCCGAAGAAAGAGAGAAGATAGCTTGCAAAGCCTGCAATTCTCGAGTTTCTTGTGTTTTAATCCTCCCATGTAGGCATCTCTGTTCCTGTGAAGCGTGTGAGGCTCTGCTGGATTCCTGTCCTGTTTGTAAATCTGTAAAGATGGCTAGCATGGAGGTTTACATGTCCTGAAACAATAAAAAAAACAGAATCCATTTCAATGATCAATTCTTCAAGAGATAGAGAAGGCTTTTTCAATTCATTATCCTTTTCTTTTGAATACCAACTTTCATTATCTTTTGTTTTTGTTTTTATTTTTGGGTTTGGATTTTTCTCTGAAACTGTTTTTTTCACTTTATCTTTCTGTGTTAAAATGGTATGAAGGTGGTACCTGTACATGTAGCAAATCAGGAAATTTGTGGTATGTGTGAAAAAGGTGCCTAAGTAGCATCTTATTTTGTTATTTTCTGTTTTCAAGATATACTCTATTGTTTTACCCCAAAAAAAAAATAAATGATATACTCTATTTTTAGAATACAGAGATGAGGTTGATTTTTACCCACATATACATAGTTGCTTTTTTTGGCTATTTCTATTTTTTTTACATTTTTCATGTTACTCAAAACCTGTACAAAAACTAATTGATCTGTGGTGTCCATTTCTGTGTAAAATTTTTGTTTCTCCTCTTCTCATCTCTCCTGTGCACTTTCTCATTAGACATTGAAGATGCAAATTTTGTTTTGAAAATCTTTATTTCCAGCTAATGAAACAAAGGTGAATATTTTGAGAAACATTCTTCATGCTTTCTATTTTTCATATATAATCATGCATCAACCTTTCTTATATATTTCAACTTCTGCTTTCCTTTTGTTCTGTTTCCTTTGTCCTTTTCTATTTACTCCTACCCTGCAATCTTTAGCTGACAATGTAGTTCTTGATTTTTTCTGATTCTGTATCAGATTTTTCAGAACTTGTAGGGCCAGTTTCTTATTATTTTATTCTTCTCGTTTCCAAAGTCCAAACAGACTCGATAGCCTCTGTAGTCTGTAGTCTGTACTGTAACTGGATATTTTTGGAGCTTGCTCTCTGTCAATTGTCATCAACAACTGTGCATGAACAACTCAAACATTGACCGGTAAATATAAAGAGAGCAACGTTTTCTCCACGTCCTATTTAATGAATGTATAGTTGATGCCCGTGTCGAGGAACTTTTCAAATGGGAAGCAGGAGGATTTCTGCATATGGAGGTGTGCATGTGTAGCTGTACCAAGATCATGAGTCCCTTGGGGTGACCATCAAATCTGATGAGTGCAGCAGTTGCTGTTGGGTTTAACATGAGATGGTCATAGCCTGTCCCACTCTGATGGGACACTGCTTTTAATTAAATACACTCTTGGTAAAAACAAACAACACGGTTGGGCCCCACTGCATGAATGACCAGTGACCACCCCCATGGTGGGAACTGGGAACAGGGATGGTCATATGCATGGTTTTGGTGCATTCTGGCATACATTTTAATCCATATCATCTGAGGGGACTATAGAAGAATCTTGAGTTCCAACTTTATTGTATGTCTCCAAATTTCAATGCAACATGAGTTGTCCACTGTAAAATTGATCGTTCGATAAATGCATAAATTTACCTTATCATTGTAGTAAATCTTACAATGAGAGCAACTACTAATGTAGTGAAATTCATGAATTGTCCATTATATGGTGAGACCTTTCATGTTGAGCAATTCAGATTCTCAGTACAGCTGGACCTCATTGTTGGGTTTCACTTCTCTAACTTTAAAATTTCTCTAAGTCATAACCTCATGAGGATGGACTCCTACTTTGGGCCAGGTAGCCTCACTTATGTTCAGCATCCTATCTATGCGGACACACCCAACTCCTTTTAAATTGTCTTGATCCTAATTAATTTGACACATTAAGCCCTATTCCCGTTGGATTTAAATTTAAAAAGAATAATAAAGACTAAGACCGACTCTTTTCAATATGGTTGAGTGGTGTTGGAACTAGGCTTGTCAACCGGGCGGGGAAAACCCGCCGACCCGGTTGACCCGACCCGATCGGGTCATAAATTACCCGCCCCGTTCGGGTCAACGGGGCAGGTTGACCCGCACCCAGTCAAAGAGCTGACCGGGTCAAGGGCGGGAATGGGGATGGCCGACCCGCCCCATACACGCCCCGGATATATATATATATATATAATATTATATATAAATTTATGCATATTATATATGTAAACATATAGTAATTAATAATAATTCTTCTAAAAAAATTTATAATTAATTCTTATAAAAATTAATTATAATTAATTATATGTAATATGTAATGATTTGTAAATAAGTAATATATTATCTAATATGGGTAATTTATTTGTATTTCTAATAAGTATATCAAATTGACAAGTGTCAACATTAGAAAATTACAATAAAAGATTTCACACAAATATATGATAAATTGATTAGTTACATGAAACTTAAACTCTAAACCCTAAACCCTAATCCATAAACATTAAAGCCTAAACCTTATACCCTAGTAGTCCTTAAGGCTTAAACCCTATTGTATATTTCATGTTTGTAATTCATCTAATATAGTAATATGAGTAATCTATTAGTATTTCTAATAAGTATTTGAAATTAACAATTGACATTTGACACAAAGTATATTAGAATAAAAGATTTCACATGAAATTCTAAACCCCAAACCCTAAACTATCCAACTTAATGTAATAAACCCTAAACTACTTAACTTAATGTAATAAACTCTAAACTCTAAACCATATGCTAATTAAAAGCTCAAGTAAATGAATTATGAGTGAGTTAATCTTGTAGCATACTAATCCAATGTACAAATACAATTTGTCAGTTTTAAACTAACCATAAACATTAAAGCCTAAACTTTATACTCTAAACCTTGTACAGTTATACCATAATAGTCCTTAAACCCTATGTATATAATGTGTTATGCATTTATGTATCTATGCTTAGTATACGATAATGTATCAAGTTATTCAAGTATGCAATCTTATCATGGGATATTATGTATCATGCATTAATACTAATTAATTATAATGCGTTATGCATTAAGTGCCGGCAGCCGGGTCAGTGGGGCGGGTCGGGTTTCCCCGTGATCCGACTGGGGCGGGGATGGGGATTCATCTCCATACCCACCTGGGTTATGGGGCGGGTATGGGGATGGGGAATTTCTTACCGGGGCAGGTATGGAGCATGGTGACCCGCCCCATTGACAAACCTAGTTGGAACCTTGTAATGCACACATGCTGAGAGAGTGGGTCGGGTCTCCAAGTTATGATATCTCTCTTAAACATGAGTCCAATGGAGAGAAGAAAAAAAATTCGATGAAACTTCAGGATTGGACATGTTTGTTTTTGAAGTTGTGTCGTAATTTTAAATGCCAAAAACCTTACTTTACCACATTTGATTGGTCATGACAGGTGAAAGAGTAATATCTTACCTTCTACGAAATTGTACTTTTCTTTTATTAACCCATGCAAAAAACAAATTACCTCATAAAACACAAGTGCTTGCTTTACACTTATTGACTTCCCACGCTCTCATCTCACTTCATATTACCTTGCCTCATGGAAAACAAATGCATTTTTACTTTATTCATATTTACCTACCAATTTCCATTCATACAAATTTGACATTTACTTTATCTTACTTTACTAATAAATAAAATAAACATGCTAAGATCTCATTAAGAGGTCGTTTGTCCATTACGCATGTTCTGTGTAAATGCCATTTACATATGTAGTTAATGAATATGCAATAATTGAGTGTATAATCATTACGCATGTGTTTCTTTTTACAATGTTTGTCTACCATCATCATTTTACGTCATTTACACATGTTCTTTATTTTGCCACGTTTGTCTAAATGGCATATGCAAATATAATAAACTCATTTTTATAAATTATGTTTAAATAAAATTGAATGAAGCTCAAGCCCACCATCTATGGATTGCTTGCAGTTCCTGGCTGTCAAAGTCACCTCTATTACATAAGCCTTGTTTGGACCTCAAACTTGGTTGCTCTGCTATTAATTAACTCACTAATTTAATTACCTGCAACTTTGTTTTCCTGTAATTGATTTAGTCAAATAACAAAACATCTCTCACTTACTGGTAACTCGGGTTATCCAAACACATAAACCCTCTCAATTTGCATATAAACTATTAGCTTAGAAAGATCCAAACAAGCCCAAAGGTTAGTTATTTACATGAACAATCACTTATCCCTTCTCTTGGCAATCTTAGACCTGTAACACAAGACCTCAAATGCCTCTGTTAAGTCTGCATATCAGGCATACTCCCCACTCAAACAATTACAGATAAAAAGTACTGTAACTCTCTATTTTCAACAAACATTAATGCTCTTTGTGCGGTGGAAAAATCAATGCTTGCAGGAATGCAGGTCATGCATGTTGATATTGAATCACATAGCCCTCTGTTTATTGCATTATGCCTGCTTCCTCACATACCCATTAGAGGCCACAATCACTTCTTATAACTGCCACCAACCCACTGAACATTCTCCCAAGAGCCACATGCACCTTTTCGATCCTTCGATGTACTTTTACCCATGTGGACCTTCAATGTAGTGCCGTGAAGGGGGGGAGCAAAGAGGGAGGTGTGGGCTTTGGGGGGAGTGGGGGTGGGGGGGGGGGGGGGGGGGGGTGTGGTGTGTGGTGTGGGTGTGTAGAGACGATGCCGAGCCTTCGAGCATGAAAATGGCGAGTTGGGAGAGGAAGAGGAATCCCGGGTTGGGAGGCTTCAAATTTTTTATTCTTTTTGCTTGAAAATAAAATGAGGAAAACGGTGAGAGGAGATTCGAAACCGGGCATACTTGTGACGCTCATTCACTGCTGTCAAACTTTTTTATATGCATTGGTTGAACATGAGAGTGGGGTGTTCTTTATTTGGTCATCTCTTAAGGGAATCAAATTTGATGGCTTATTTTCAAATCATTTACACACTTCTTTTACACACCACATGCGTAAATCAGTGCATACAAACATGATAGATGTGTAACCATTACACTTGTTCACTAATTACATATGTAAATGAGTGCAAACAAATGACTCTTGAGGTGTTTTCCCTCCCCTACTTCCCCACCTCTCACGACTATATGGCCTTAGGTGCATCCCACAAGCCCGGCCTGTATGGTCTTATGTGTGAATGGTCCAATTAGAATAGAACTATATGCGGTAACTTGCATGACTGTCAATTATGGGAAGATAGTGTGATAAAAATGCCTAATTCTAAATATGACTTTGGCAAAAAATATTAGACATCAAAATCACTTATTTAAGGGTATTAGAGTTAAATAATTTATGAAGTAAATAATTATCATTAAAGGCTTGTCCCAACTCTATTGGGTCAGCCATATGATCCCAAATCCAAATAAAGGAAGAGAGTTGCATCAAATAGGCTAAGAGTCGACGTAAACCTTTTTGTCACAACTCCAATATAATCTTTTAGGGTGCACAGTTTTATAAAATTCAATCTAACGAGTATAATTCAAGTTAGTGTCAAATTAGGGCGAGTGTTAATACATGGGGTTAGTGTAAAGGGGTTGGGTTGATCACGTGAAGTCCCATACGGTGATATAAAAGTTACCACTCACAGGATATTTCTCTTAACAGAAAGAAACACTTATAATATATATATATAGTATTTGACGTAAAAAAAAGAGGATTTTATAGAAAAATTCCCAGTATATAGATGTTGCACGAAAAGGTTCCTCATAGTTGGGGCCTTAGGAAAGGATTCCTTTATCCGACGCTAGGGTCACTCATCCGTGACTGCAGCGACGCTAGCGTCGCTCCTCCTTTCCATTCTTTCATTTGTCTTCTTCCTCCTCCTCCTATTCTTCTTCCCCCAGTCACTGCACCCACCTGCACTGCACTCCACCCTCGCTCACCTCCATCACACACACCCATGCAGCCGAGCCCCTTCTTCCCCTCCTTTCTTTTTCTTTCTTTCCCTTCTTCTTCCTCCCCTGTATCCCTCCACAACACCTGCACACAGCTTCCACCGCTCGCACCTACATCATTGCCCATCTCACCTACACACACCACCTGCACCCCCCCTTCTTATTCCCTTTTTTTCTTTTTTCTTTCTTTATTTCTTCTCCTCCCTCTCACAGCCCCTACCTTCACCACTTGCACACCCCCCACTTTCTTATTCCCTTCTTTCATTTTTATTTCTTTTTCCTCCTCCTCCTCTTCCTCCCCACCTGCGCATTACCCTGCGTCACTGCCCATCTCACTTGCGCACACCACCAGCACGCCCCCCAACTTTTTCTTCCCCCATTTTCCTTTTTTTTCTTTCTCTTATTCATCCTCCCCTTTCTTATCCTCCCTCGCCACTGCACTATCCCCGCACACGCTGCACCCTCTCTGTTCTCTTTCGCCATATGCATCTCTCCATATCACAATCAGAATCTACATTCAAGCATCAGCTATTACCTCGATCGCATTCTAAAAGATTTGTTTGCTCTTATAAGAGAGGTGGAGTGACGCTAGAGTATCCCCGGTTAGAGAGACGAGTGACGCTAGCGTCGCTCTAGTCAAAGTAATAAAATAAAAAACGAAAAAGGGATGACGGAACCCTTTCGTAAGGCCCCAACTACGAGAAACCCTTTTGTGCAACGTTTGTGTACTAAGAATTTTCCGGTAAAATCTTCTAAAAAAAACTTTAAATACCTCAAAAAGGGCGAATAGACCAAATAGTTGATATCCACACGGCAAAGGGCCACTTGCCATTTTTTTCCTTCTTGCTATTTTTCATTTTATTCGTACGCTTCTCTTGATCTAGCGTAATGGGTACATTTAATACCAAATAAAAAACCCTCGACGACACCTTTTTTTGCTACTACAAGAAACTTGGCTTTAAGCGGTGACCTTTTTAGCTGCACTTTAATTTTTGCCACTAAAAACTCATTTCTAATTGTGAAAATCTTATGTCTCCGCTCAAGATATTATAGTGCCTACATTTAGTGGCAACTCATATATCACAGGTAAAGTTCACTGCTAATTCTACTACGGGAATTTTCGGCGCCATGGGATTTTAGAGGAAAAGAGATTTAGTGACGAGTTTTATTTTTTTGCCACCAATGGTATAGGATTTTAGTAGGAACTTTTTAGTTCCGTCGTCAATTACTTAGATGTTTTTATTTTCAGCCGTGATTTGTTTTTTGCTGTTGTATCGCCTACTTTTTGCAGTGACTATATATTGCCACTAAAAATATACCACGAGAAAGTTGGCTTTTAATAGTGGAATTTTTAGTTGAAAAATATTTTTTTCCATTAAAAACTTACATTTAGTAGCAAAACTTAATGGGAAATTCTATATGCACCACTGAAATTGATGAATACACCCATACTTAAGTTTTTTTTAATTACCAAATTGCCCTCTAGTGAAAGGACGAAATTGCCCTTCACCATCAACCTCCTCTCATCTTCCTTTGGTTCACCTGCAGTGGGGGCGAGCCGTCTCATCTCCTATTCCTCCTCTTCTTCTTCTTCATTCTCCCTTTCATCTATTGTTTCGTAACCGTTCCCCCGCACTCATTTATGCCCGTTGATATGCATCTCTTTCCTCATCATCTTCTTCAACCTTTTTAAAGTATCCATAAGTCTCATCATCTAATTCAACCCTTGAAAGTACTCATCTCCCTGGGACACATTGTCTACTGAAAGCAGGCATTTTCAACATGGACAAGCAACTGACAATCTACGAAGAGGAGGTATACTCTCTGACTTCGTTTCCATCTTGTTATTCAGTTTTCCCGCAATATGCTCGGTATTCCAGAACCGTGCAAAACAATTATGCACGACACATTGCAACCGTGCAATGTTTTTTTGCACGGCCACACTGAACCGTGCAATATAATATTGCACGGTTGAAATGTGACGTGCAAAATAATAATGCACGGTTGCAATGTGCCGTGCATAATTATTTTGCACGGTTCTACAGGACCGTGCACTGATAAACTAATAATTTCGTGATCATATTTTCAGGAGATTGACTCAACTAGTGCAAGTCAGTGCTCTCTCGATTTTACCAATGTCTTCACAACTGACACAATATTCAGAAGCCGAGAGGACCTAATCCAATGGACATGGGATGTTGGAAAGAAACATGGCTTGGTAATTGTAATCAAAACTTCAGATGCTGGTGGAGATGGTAGGAAACCGAGAATAGTTTTAACTTGTGAGAGAAGTGGTTGTTACAGGGCTTCATCGAAAATCTACGAAAAGAAAAATCCTAACAAGGCAACGGGAACAAAGAAGTGTAATTGCCCTTTCACTTTGAAGGGTCGAAAGTTGGCAACTGACGATAATTGGATGTTAACAGTGGTTTGTGGGGTACATAATCATCCAAACGCACAACATCTCGAGGGGCACTCGTTTGCTAGGAGGCTTTCTATGGAAGAGATTAATGTTTTGATTGATATGTCTAAGAGTCTGGTGAAGCCAAGGAACATCCTTCGAACACTGCAGGAAAGGAATGTACACAACACCACTACGATGAATAGTATCTACAATGCTCGTCAGAAGTTTAGGGTGACAGAGATGGCCGGTCGATCACAGATGCAGCAACTCATGATGCATTTGGAGAAGAACGAGTACATTGAGTTTCACACTAGCAATGATGCTATAGATGCTATCTTGGACCTATTCTGAGCACATCCGTCATCTATTCAGTTACTACGTGCATTTCCAAAAGTTTTGATAATGGATTTCACATACAAGACCAATAGATATTGACTTCCATTGCTTGAGATTGTTGGTGTCACATCTACCCAACTGACGTTCTCCGTTGCCTTTGTGTACATTGAATCAGAGAAGGAGGCCAATTATAGATGGGCTCTGGAGATGCTTAAGGATTTAATGGATGGATGCATTATGCCACGTGTGATTGTCACAGACAGAGAGTTAGCGCTCATGAATGCAGTAAAAGTTGTATTTCCGAATGCAGCAAACTTATTATGCAGGTGGCATATTTCTAGAAACATCTTGGCAAACTGTAAGAAGTTCTTTGAGACCAACGACAGATGGGATGCATTTATCTCTTGTTGGAACATGTTTGTAGTCTCTCCAACTGAAAGTGACTATATTCAACTTCTAAGTGCTTTGGAACGGAATTTTTGCGGGTATCCACATGCTGTTGATTATGTGAAGAACTCGTGGTTGAATAAGTATAAGGAGCAATTTGTGGCTGTTTGGACGGATCAAAGTATGCACTTTGGCAACGGCACTACTAACAGGGCCGAGAGTGCACACGCAAAATTAAAGAGACACCTGGGTACATCAAGCTGTAGTTTTGATTCGTCCTGGCAAGTTATCCATGCATTGCTTGAGTTTCTATTTACCGAAATAAAGGCTTCTTTTGAAAAAAGTTTGAACACCGTGCAACATAAGTTCAAACCGGCACTGTTCCGTGAGTTGAGAGGATTTGTATCAAGGAATACTTTGGATATAGTGTTAAATGAGTCGATAAGAGCTAGTGATATTGGCTCAGATTCGGAGGCATGTGGGTGCTTCGTACGACGGACCCATGGTTTACCATTTGCACATGAAATTGCAAAGTATATAAGAGAAGGTTCTCATATACCGTTCAGATGTGTATATCAATTTTGGCGGAAGCTCAATTTAGAGAGCACCAAGATGAACGAACCCCCTGAGTTGACCACAACTTCTGAGTTTGACTTGATCGCTAAGAAATTTTGGAGTAGTGACAAGGCGGGAAAAATTCAATTACTGAAGAAATTGAGAGAATTAGCTAGTCCTTCTTCTACACCTCTTATTGAACCGGACATTAAATTGAATACTCGCGGTTGGTCATCATCGAAGAAGAAGAAGTTGGATCGGTCTACGACTCGTGAGCCTCTGCTTTCGAATATGCAGTAGGGATGAAAGAGAGTGTTCCTATTATATTAAGTAGTACAGTTGTAACGAAGAAGAAAGAGAAGATTAGTGTCCGTCGCACTCGATCAATTACATTTTTTCATTTGCTCCCTCAGTCTTTGGGACCCTACATCCTCACTATTAAGGATGTCGCAGCTGATGGTAACTGTGGTTTCAGAGCTATAGCTGGTCTTCTTGGCATGGGCGAGGACAGTTGGAGGCAGGTTAGATTGGACTTGAGCAGTGAATTGCAGAGGTATCATTATTATTATACATTGGTCTATGGAGGAGAGGACCGAGTTGGAGAGCTGTACTACGCATTGTCTTACTTTGAAAGTAATCCTTCATTTGATCGGTGGATGACAATGCCGGATATGGGTCACTTGATATCTTCATATTATAACGTTGTATTGGTCATTCTTTCATTGCAACAGTGCCTGACTTTCTTGCCTTTGATGTCATCCCCGATTCCACCAAGTGATCGCAGAATCATCACGATTGGTTTTGTCAATGGAAACCATTATGTTCAGGTCTTCATGAAACCAGAAGCACCCATGCCTCCCATTGCAACAAATTGGCATAGACATCACCATCCTGATGCAGACGGATGGCAACTCCCATATGCAAAGAGCATCGAGCAATTCAGAGAAATTTTTGGAAACAGTGTAGCAACACAAGAGTCGGTGAATCTTGATAGCGATTGATTAGAACTGAATAATAATTGATGTAATTAAATGAATTATATAATGGAACGTTGAATGTTGGTGATTACGATTATCAATTTATTTATTAGTGTTATTTTGTTATCTGATGGCTATTGAATTGTACATGCTCGGTTTAAAAGTTTTGTGCAAAACATGTTCTGCACGGCCAACATGTAATGTGCAGAACCAGTCCTGCACGGCTAACATGTTCTGTGCAGAACTTGCCAACATGTGCTGTGCAGAATATGATCTGCACATTACATGTTGGCCGTGCAGACCATATTCTGCACATTACATGTTGGCCGTGCATACCATTATCCCTTTCATTCCATTTTGCCTAACCTCTTAGTTTATGAAAGCCCACGAAATTGCATACAAGTGTATACTATACAATCATCACAAAATAAAAAAATTCATCGATTTGAAAAAAAATACATAGGTATTTAAAAGTGATCATTTACATAAAAATGGAAATTACATCACGGCTATCAAAAAGTAGCCTCAACCTCATACAAGTACGTCATGTTTCAACCAAAAAATTACAAACTCCAAAATTCTTCATTAATGTAAAGACAAAATCTAACAACACCAAGTGATATCACGGCTGCGTACGTCGTCGGTACGTCACCGGTACGCCATCCAAGATCTCCAGCGTGGTATGCAATGCCCGATAATAAAAATCAGCAGGCTGACCGGGTCGTGCAATCGCAGCTCGGATACTATCCCTCACTCGACGGATCTGTAAGAAACAACTAATTGTGTCAATACTTAAGAGAATCATAACTTTTAAAATGGAAACATAATGCTACTCTTAAAACTCAAACGCTCACCACTGATGGAGTCGGGTCATCTTGATCCTCATTAGGATGATAATGAGAGGGACGATCGGGATTCTGTACCCGGGGATGTGAAATCCTAACAAACCACTCCATGTAGTCGGGTGTGCATTCCCATGCATGTTGCACTCGATGGCCGCGGTGTGCTGCGGATAATACATGATCCTCCCAAGACTCCTAATACTGTTTGTAGGATACCTTGTATTGCACAGCTGAAGATCCACGAGACGCACGAAGTGGCGCGAGCGGTGTTGGTGGAATGGTCTGAATATATCCAAACTGACGAAGAACCCTCTGTGGGTGGTAGGGTTCAATCACATCTAGTGCCCTCAAGCAACCGCAGAAGAAAGAACTTTAATGGAATGGATGCTGGGTCCTGGCACCAATATACAGTTCCCAAGCCACCTATGGCAAGTAAATGAAACAACTAATTAATATTATATTAAGGACTAGTGATCCTTGAAAAAATTAAAATAGATACCAACATATTTATTAGCATCTCACCTCACTCAGATGTAAGTCATCCAGTCTCTCCCGCAGCAGCTTGACATTCTCCCTTGCAATCCCGGAATCTTGACCAGGATTCCACCGAGCTGCATGAGGCATTGCAGGTTCAAATCCCCATGAAGCAGGAGGAAGGGCAAATGAGAAGTGCTCGTACACCCAAGACTGCAAAAAGATAGTTATTATTAATTATACAAATTTAAATAATATCGTACAAGTATTCAAAGGGATTTACACATTTACCGTGAGCAATGTCAGATAACCAGCAATCTATCTCACATCTGCCCTCGTAGCGGTTCCTAGTTGGCGATAGAGATACGCAAGCACGGCAGCCCCCCATGCATAATGACGGACCTGTCCCAAGTCCATCAATAAAGATAAGTAGGCAATGGGGACTCGGGTGGACGACTTATCGGTGAAGAGTGTGCAGCCTAACAGATACAGGAGATAGCCTCTAGCTGCACACTCTATCTGCTTAACAGATGACCTGGGAGTCACATTGTCGCACACCCGTTTAATCCAGGACATCCTCACTACCCCACCACGCGCCGCCCTCAACTCAGTTGACGCAGTCGCCCTAACCACTCCCAATCCATGCTCAAGTAAATCGACCTGTTCTGTAAATCCCATACCGGTCGATGCGTGGACGGGCAGTCCCGTTACCGGGATGCCAAGGAGAGTACCCACATCGTCTAAGGTGATCGTCATCTCACCAAATGGCATGTGGAAGGTATTGGTCTCGGGCTGCCACCTCTCTACGAAGCTGGATACCAGAGGGCAGGGATATATCGGTAAGACAAATTCTTCAGCTCTGCCAGTCCAGACTCTTCTATAATCGCACGAAAGCGAGGAACTTCGACATCGGCCCCATCCCCGGGCCGAGGTATGTACCAATCCTTTAGCCCTCGCCAATGATTGATACACTTGAGCGGATCACGATCCTGCACATTACAAATAAAATTCTTCATTAATATAGCTCAATTTATAGAATTCAATACATCTCATTTGAAAAACAATTAATTCAAACATTAACAAAATGCAAATGTACCTCCCCGTGCCATATGGGTATGGCTATGTGCGTCCTAAAACTCGGAATTACCGATAAATTGGCCGAACCGCCGGGGATAGTACCATCCCCCGCCGCTGCTGTGGGAGGACTGGATGGTTGTGCCTGGTCTGATGAATGGTCCTCCCTTGCTGCCGCTGCAAGAGGAGTGGACGGCTGTGCCTCCTCCTTTGAGGAATCCTCCTCTGACTCCTCCTCTGACGACTCCGGGAGTGGATCCTGTCGCAATTTACGTCTTCGTTCAGATGCCGTTGGTCGTTGACGAACGACAGTCGAAGTACTAGCGTGAACACCTCGGCGACGCGGTGGTCGTGCGACACCGATCTTCGTCCTAACTCTAGATGGCTCGCTAGAAGAACTAGCCCGTCCACATATCGAAAGTGAGCTGCCACCGTGACGAGCAGGTCTTCTAGGCATATTCTAATCTGTTCAAAATGAAAATCAAACAGTGTTATAAAAAATATATTACTATTGCTCGGTTAATATAACTGTGGCGTGCAAATTAAATATGCACGGGAAATGTCTATGCCGTGCAGAATGAATCTGCACACTTCTGGTTTGCCGAGCAGTTCGCGTACGAGAAAAAGAAAAAATGGAAATGAAAAAAATTGTAGTTTGAAACTCCCATCCATATTTTGCAAAAAAAAAAATCCCATACAAGTGCTCTAACTAAGTAGGTGAAAATACAACCTAAATGCATAGATTACAACCTAGATGCATCCATTAAAATCTAAAAAAAAGGTGAAGATGAATGGAAAACTGTAACGAAGAAGAAGAAGTCAACCTTACCTTTTTATGAACAAGAAGAAGAAGAAGAAGGTGAAGCTCGCAGTGGAGAAGAAGGCTATTTTCTGTTGACGAGGGAATGGAGAAGAAATCGCTCGGGTTATGCCAAATTTGAAACAAGTCGACGAGGGAATGGAGAAGGAGAGGTGTGGCGGGGCAGTTTGGGTATTTCGGTGGGTGGGCTCAGCAAAACGGTTTTAAACATAAAATGTGTGTGGTGTGTTCAGAATGTGGGTGTATTCATCATTTTCAGTGGTGCATATAGAATTCCCCAAACTTAATTTTGCCACTAAAGGCATTATAGTGGCCACAGTTTGTGACAACCAGCAATTCTTATGCCATAGCTAAAGAATGCCGTAGCTAAAGGTCATTTTGGAGGGAAATAGATTTAGTGTTGAGTTTTAAAATTTCACCACTAATGGTCTAGAATTTTGGTGACAACTTTTTATTTTCCTCATTGATTGATTAAGTGTTTTCCTTTTACCCGCATTTTTTTCCAACTTAAGATGTTGCCCAAAAACTGTAGTTTTAAGTTTCTTATCTCTATTACTTCTCATCTATTTCTCTTCTTAAGTGGAAGAACCCATCTAAACTGATGATCACGCATGATCTCGGCTGGCAGCCATCAATTGAGTTTTCATCATGGCTTTCTTCTTCCTCTCCCCTTTGTATCTTCTATTTCTTTTTTTTTTTGTGTGCGAGAGATGTTGAGATCCATCGAATCCAATGGCGGAGATCTTCTTCCTCCAATCTCCGACCGGCATGTATGAGGAATGGAAGTTCAGAGTTCACATCTCTGAGGTTTTTATCAAAATGTATTATTTTTCTTTACGAAAAATAATAAATTATTATTCAAACAGAGTACGACCCCTCATCAAATTGCCATTATATTATGAGCCATAACACAATCCTCTCTTGTTTTCTGGGAAACCCACTAGCGCTGCAATTTTTCCTTCATTTTGTGAAGTACTTTTCATGCATCCTTGTCTTCTACTCCAATCTTCATTCATTCAAGTACATTGAATAGTTATGATGACTCGCCCATCTAATAAGAAGTTCCATTTTCTTTGATGCTCTGGTCTTTCCAGGGTTTATTAAAGTCTACGCTTCAAAGTCCATGGACTTCGTGAGTTTTTTGTTAAGAAACTGTGGACCGAATGCAGATAATTGCAAATGAACTAAATGGAGCTGAAGTGGATCGAATGAACTGAACTAAATAAACCAAATGGAATATAAGCCAGGAAGCAAGTTATCAGTAGACATCATGAAATGCATTCCACGATATCATGGAATGTGAAATTCATATTTTCCCAATAAGTTGACCATCTTCAACTGAACCAAACTATGTCCATATCTGTATTCCAATCTATGCTAGTTTGGCACTATACGAGCATGGTAAAAATCGAGTAAAGTTTTCATTTTTCAAATAAGATGTCACATCAAAAGCACTTTAATTCAAAACTCCATCCCTCTTTTTTTGAAAAAAGTAAAAAAGCAATCACCTTTAACCACTAAAAAAAAAAAACTCTACTTTTCCATACAAAAAGTAAAAAAGATTCCATAACAAACAACTAAAAATAAAATACCATCATAACTCACTTATATTTTATTCTTTCTTCACAATTAACTTTACTTCACTTGACTATATTAGTAGAGTTGCCAAACTGAGCTAGTTTAGCACTTTACTAGCATAGTAAAAGTCAAGTAAAATGTCCATTTTTCAGACAAAATGTCACATCAATAGCACTTTAGTTCAAAACTCCCTCAATTTTTTTCAAAAAAAGTTAAAAAGCAACCACCTTTATCCACTAAAATATAAAAAAAAAAACTCCATTTTCCATAAAAAATAGCAAACAACTAAAAATAAAATACTTTCATAATCCACTTATATTTTATTCTTTCTTCAAAATTAACTTTACTTCACTTGACTCTATTAGTAGAGTTGCCAAACTGAGTTTCGATTTTCTAGGGTTTGTACAATTATCTCATACTTTGAGTTCCATCAATCCATTTCGTTCTATTCAATTCATTTCGTTCTATTCAATTATCTCATACTGATGAAAAATGTGAATGTGAATTTGGAAACACTTCATCACACTTGAAAAACAGGACCCAGCAGCCTAAAAATGAAATTCTGTGCAGGCTCACACATCTGGGCCTACCGCACAATCGCGACCCAAGCCCACCCATCTATCCACAATTATCAGCGTTTACTGTAGCTGGTGTCTTGCACGCTTAGCAAATTCGCGTACTCCGTCAGAGTACTATATATATCCCAACCGCGGGAGAAGGAAAGCAACCGCCATATTCGTAGGCTTTTCTTCTCCGTCTTTTCCTTCGTCGCCTAATCTCAATCCACAATACCCTTTCCAATCCTTCCAAAACCCTAAAAATTCAATCTTTCTCTTTCTCTCTCTCCACACAATCCAGAAGAAGATCAAGAAGAAGAAGAAAGAATGCAACCAGGCAGCGATTACACCACTTCTTACTACAATTACAATCATCCTCCTCTTCCCCACCTTCAAAACCCAAATCCAAACCCTAACCCTAACCCCAACCCTAGTGATCCTTTCCTCCAATCACACGCCTCTGCTCCTCCCTTCTCCAATTACTCTTCCTCTGATTACACACCATCTACCTATTCTTCTCCCTACCCTCACTATTCGCAGAATTCCGATCCTGTACCCCCAACAGCTCCTTCCTATAACCAGCCCTACCCTCATCTCCAACAACAACCCCTTTATTATCCCTATGATCCCTCTTCTGTCTCTGCAAACCCAAACCCTAACCCTAACCCTAACCCCAATCCTGATTCGGCGTACTCGGTGACTTATCCCCACTCTTATGCCCCGCCCTCCTATGAAAACCCCAGCGACGGCGGTGAATTTGGGTACCCCAGTTCAAATTCTGGCCGATATGGGCTTGGGCAGACAGCCCCCGATCTTCAGACGGGGTTTTACGAGATGGGTGGGCGGCAATTCGATCAGGGAAGGCCTCATGGGGGTGGATTTGAAGAGGGGGTTTATGCTTATGATGGAGGAAAGGACGAGCCTTATGGAGCAAGGGGGGTTGGGGGTTTTAAGTCGGCTTCATCTGCTCGGTTTGATGATTATGGGAGGTCGATTGGTTTCGAGGAGGAGAAGGTCGGGTCGGGGAAGATTGTCAGGGCTTCGCCGAAGATGGAGGCACAGCAGGATGTGAAAAATGGAGTGCAGAAGTTCAGGGTCAAGCTCCTTCCTGAAGGTGCCGGGCAGACTATGGATGTGCTTTGCCAGGTCTGATTTCAAAAACCCCACAATTCGGTTTTCATCAGTAATGCCTGTTGATATAAAAAAAAACCGTTTTTACTTTTATATACATCTCAATGCGTTAGATCATATGCCTGTCTGACTGTTATTGTTTCTTTCAAAAGTAATCAAAATTCAAACTGTATAATACATTAGTGCTCAAATTCATTGTTACACAATCCATTTCCACCTCTTTTTATTCAATATAATTTTTTTTTTTTTTGTTTTCTGAAATTTAAGTTGTGTTTTGAGTCATCGGTCCCATCATTGTTTCCACAGTACAAGATTGCAAATTGTTGCAGATGGGTGGAAATCAGTTTAACACCTGCTGAGAATTCATTCAAAGTGCATACCTTTACTTCCTTCAAAATACCAACTCATTGCATAATGGGAATATTCATGATGTTCTGATCTGTTAAGCATGCAAGCATATGCAATTAATCTCTTCAGTATGTTGAAGGAGAGTTATTTATTTATTTTTTAAAATTACGAATGGGAATTTAGACGAGTTTAGACTTTCTCTGTAAGCATAGTTCTTTTCTTGTTCTTTTTCTTGTTTGTTTCTGCTGGGAATTAAGGATTGGCTTTCTGATGGTTTGAGGCAATGTAATCAAGTTATTCTATTTGTTTTAGGAAACATTTTAAACCCTTTTTTTATGCTCTGTAATAGTGGCAGAAGAACTTCCTATGAAAGCACGAGAATAGGATTACCAGTAATCGGATTCCCGCTTTACCACCTAGGGCACCGCATAATCTATAATCAATCCGGGAACACAAACACAATTGTATGCAACAGTAATGCATAAAGAAGAGAGAACAATGTAATGTAATATGTTTCTGAAAAATATAAAAACAGAGACTTCCAAGAGAAGAACAACCAAAAAATGACTCCATGCTGCTCTTGGTGTGACTCTTCCTATTTACTAGCAGAAGCTTGAAGTGGAACTGAATATCAATCTTGCACGTGAGCAGCCAGAGATTTTGGAGGCTTAGGTTTTCTTTTATAAATTTTTGTTCTTTTTATGGTATATATTGCTTAAACAATTTATCTAACAAACCCAACATCATTAACTAATCGCCTCCTCTTTCTATTGACAACAGTTAAGATTTCACTAAAAAAGAGGAAAGACTACTAAGGAGAAGGCGGTATAGTATATTTATGTGACCAGTTAGACAAATTACAGGCTTACATATGAATTGTTTTTATCTACTTTCCACTTAGTTAGTGTCAGCAAGATCATTGACTTGTGTAACATGTGAGTATTCTACTTTACAGTGAGACTAGTCTCCCTTTAGAAGAACCCCGTCAAATCTTGTTGAATGTCACCTTCCACAGTGAGCTTGCTCTTCAGCGCTTCTTTTACTGTGAAGTGTGAACACCTAGACTTGTTGGGCCAATCTTATCCAGGATCAAGCCTGTAATTGAGTGAGATGACTCCCTTCCCCGCAACCCCTACGTCAAACCTGTTCCGGAGGAGCAACCCCTATTCATATAATAATTGAGTGAGATGACTCCCTTCCCTGCAACCCCTACGCCAAACCTGATCCGGAGGAGCACCCCCTTTTCATATCTCGGTTAATGTCAACTGAACCTTCAAAAAATGGATGGATTTGATCTTTGAATCCTTAACCAACTTTGTAGAAGAGAACTTTACCAGGACCTCTGATTAGCTTGCAAAGGACATCACTAATCACGGCAAGCTCTGGCATGCCTCTAGTTGTTCCATTAACATTAGTGATCTATGCTTCTTAGACTTCTTGTAGACCATACATGATTCCTAATTAAAGTCTGCAAGCTTGAAGTTTTCAAATCCCTATCTCATAAAGGGCCATTTACCATCCCTTGGCTTCACAGCTGAATAACTTCATCCACTAAACTCTCCATGGAATTAAAGAATCCAGTTGTTCCTTGCTTTCCAGATAGATCAAAGCGTGTGGCAAACAGAAGAAGCCTCCTAAAGTCAGCCCACATCTTATGAATGGACCATCGTTTAAGGGTTGAATTGTTTTCTTGGAGACATACATTCAATTACTTATGGCATACAAATGTGCTACATTGAGTTTAAAACTGTTGCAATGATTCCTCATATAAGCATAACATCAGATAAACAGTAATTTTTCTGATCACTTACTAATTTTTTGGTATTTATAGTGAGCTCATGGTTTATTTTTCCTCTTTTCAGATTGGTTTAGATGGGATTCGTATGCTTGACCCAAATACAAACCGAACATTAAGAATATACCCACTTGAGAGTGTGATAAGATGGGAAGTAAGTTTCTTGTCTTCACATAAGAGTTTGCATTGGCTACTTTCCTTTCATCTTCTTGATGCTATTATTTTCTGTATTTGTTTGACTGTGTTATCCTCTCAATTAGGTAACTGAGTCATCTATTTACACCTTTTGGGCTAAAAGCCCCGTTGACATTGAACCAAGGCGCATAAGACTGCAGTCAAATAGATACACAACCAATACAATCCTTGACATAGTTGCAGCAGCATCTGTTCAGGTAAGAATGCTGAAGTTCTAGATTTTCCTTTGTTGTTAGGTGAGATAGACACCCTTATTTATCTACTCAATTAAAAAGAAAAAATTGTCAACTACATCTCTGCATGCTTTTCACCTTGCTACCACTTGGGAAGTATTGATGTATTAAACCGCAATATTTCATGCCATTTATGTTATGATCTTCGCATGCAACTGCTGACTTGTGACTTTCACTCTGTTGCTGTATGTTGAATCTTTCATGTAAATTTTGATGTGAATTTGACGATCTCCCTTTTTTTCTTCTTTTTAAAGTTTATAGAAGGTTTTTTTGGTGCTCCTCTGAAAAGTTGAATTGGGATTTGCAACAAGTAATTGTAAATTTGAACCATTTTAACCAATTCCTTTCTGTGTACTGAATAATTTGTAATGACCTTGATAATCATAGTCATGGTTGGTTTGGAACTTTAATAATTGGCATCTTATGTGACTGTGAGGCCATATTAGTATCAAACATTCATCTTGCAGATAATTGTTCTGCCCTTTGATATATTATGCCCCTTTTTTTGCATAATACTTCTAATAATATCCTAAAAACATTAAGGCTTGTTAGTACTATGGTATGCTTATTATGTTTTGCAACATGGAAAATAAAATAAGTGACTGAGTTGCTTGGTTATTCTTTTTGTTACTAACCAACTTGCTTTTGACTTGGATTGATTTTTCCTTTTGCTTGATTTTATCTTGGATCATTAAGTGGCTAAGGTTCAAACAAATTGAAACAACACAATTTACTAGCTGAATTTGAGAGTGTTTTTTTTTTTTGAGCGCGCGCTACACAATGCCCAAGCATTTTTTAGAGAAAAATGCCCCTCCTAGTTTGGCCCATTTGGATGCATGATGATCATGGAAGCCCATTGGATGGCAAGATCCATATGAGGCCTACCTACATGCAAAATCTTGAGCCCATACGATCATACTAACCTTTTTATCCATGGCCCTAAAATTTAATGGCTCAGAGGCATCATTTTATTATGATTTCAATCCAACGGTGAGGAAAAGTTGGATGAATGTCAAACTTGGACTTATGACTATTCATTGGGGGGTAGTTACTTGATTGACACAACATGGGCCCTATGACCAAAAAAACGAGGGGCGCAAAAAGGGGCCTTTTTGAAGTGGGGCGTTTTTTAGAATTTCTCTATATATATGTATATATGTATACATATACGGAAATGCTCCTATGAGAGTAACTCTTATACTACTATGAGAGTAAAGGGGAGGGGGGACCCTCATATTTAGGCTGTTGGCATTGGATATAGATCCAATGGGTTCCCCTTACTTTCATAGTGGTGTGAGAGTTACTCTCATAGGAGCATTATAGGGAGATGCTCCTATGAGAGATATCCCTCACCTTATATGAGAGATAGGGGTGGGGGTCCTCACATTTAAGTTGTTGGCATTGGATATGGAGGTGAGGGCCCCACCTTATCTCTCATAGTAAGCTGAGAGCATCTCCCATATAAATGGGGACATTCATCTGCATTCATTCCTCACCATATGGTGAGGGACAAACTTGACAGGGCCCACCTAGAGCTCCATTGATTACGAGACTTGCAGGGATGGAAAGAGACATCTTGGATGAGCCCATATATCAAATGTGGGGTCAATCCCATGCCTCTAACCCCTTCATCCATGGCCCACAAATTTAATGACTTTATATTAAAGAAAAAAAATTGACCCTCTATCCAATGGTTCAATCCATTCAGATTAGTGAAAACTCAATGGATCCAATATAATTCAAGGGGTCCCATGTATGTGCATGGTTTGAATGGATAATAAAGTCGGCCCCACTATGTTGCCCTCACCATAATATGGTGAGGGATAGATGCGCATGAATATTTTCCTATATGTATTTATACATATATGTATCTATATATATTTATATGGGGAGCGCTACACATCGCGCGGGCATTTTTTAGGAGAAAACGCCCCTCCTAGTTGGGCCCACTTGGATGCATGATGATCATGGATGTCCATTGGATGGAAAAATCCATGAGGCCTACCTATATACAAAATCTTGAGTCTATTATATCATCCTGACCTTTTGATCCATGACCTTAAAATTTAATGGTTTAGAGGCATCATTTTATTATGATTTTAATCCAATGGTGAGGAAAAGTAGGATAAGTGTGAAATTGGCTTTTTTTTTTTTTTTTGGTTGGTGTGGGGGGTGGGGGTGGGGGGGGGGTGGGGGGGGTGTTGCTAGATTGACTCAACATGGCCCCTGTGACAAAAAAAAAAAAGGGGGCGGACAAATTGGTTGTGTGTGGGGGGGGGGGGGGGGGGGGGGGTGGTGTTTGTTGCTAGATTGACTCAACATGGCCCCCGTGACAAAAAAAAAAGGGGCGGAGAAAGTGGGGCGTTTTTTAGAATTTCCCTATATATATTTGAATGTTAACGATTAAATGTATTCAAATAAAACTTATTCACTAAAAGAGAGCTAGAATTGGCCAGTCGAAAACTAAACCAGGCCACCCCGAACACACAAATATAGGATGTACAACTGAACAAGTCTATTGCCTAGGCAAAGAGGTCAAAATAAAAGAGGTGTCGGTCTGTCGGAGCTACATCACAAAATACCATATTAATCTGCTTGACTTCTTGTTTCATGAGAATGCCTCCTTTGCCGAGAAGTGGACATGCTTATAGGATATAACTGGATGGAGCATGCTAGACCCAGCACTACCTCTGTGACATCCGCTATCCACCATGGAGCACTGCACCTCCCAGAAGCTCACCTGATGGTCCAGATTGAATTGTCTTCCACTATCAACGGATTCACATTTATTATTCTTACTTTAAGAAGGTGGATCTGGATTGCCATAATTTCTGCCCATCTGGCTCTAAGAAGCACCTAAGAGTCTGCATTGAGCTACACCAATCTCATTCGTCTTATTCTTACTTTAAGAAAGTGGATCTGGATTGCTATAAGTTCTACCCGTCTGGCTCAAAGAAGCACCTAAGAGTCTACATTGAGCTACGCCAACCTCATTTGAGTCACCCAGCACTTTATTAGGGGGAATGGCATCAAGGTCAAGGGCTAGGCTTATAGTTGAATGATGTGGCAAACAATTCTCGACAGTAGCATCCTGAATGCTCTGTAATTCAAAGGATTGTTCTGACAAGGCAATTACATTCTGACCTGTGTAGTTACAGAAACCTTGTTGGCCAATTGAGCTTCGATGCACCAACTATTCCTCTCTTTCCATATAACCAAAGAGCTGCCATGAAAGAAAATTGCCAGAGAGTCCTACCCTTTCCCATCTCTTCCAAGTTCCAAGCATCAAGCTTCGATTGTGCAATGTGTTTGGAATAGATAAAATGTAATGGAACCATGAGAGCACTGAATGCCACACAAACTTGGCAAAGTTGCATTGCATAATAAGATGATTGACTGATTTCGTGTTCATATGTATATGGAGCAAGTGTTTACCATAGTATGGTGACACCGCCAGAGGTTGTCTGTTGTCAAAACCATATCTAGAAGCACTTTCTAGACAAATGATACAACTCTCGGCAGAGCTCAGATTTCCAGATACTTGCCATTGTGGTTGGTTATCGATCCCATCCTTCTAAGGATCCCTCAAAAGAATGATAGTGATTCAATCCCTACTTAGTAACTGCACGCCTCCATGAAAGTCTTCTCCAGGAGGTTGACAAAGGCAATAAGAGAGAACATATATTAAATTTGATTGCCTATTCTGATATGGATGTCTCATAAAGACATGCCTTATACAACTATCCAAACCTTTCCATTTAATTTACTACCATGCCTTCTGATAGTGGGCTATTTGATGATATAAGCTTGGGAATAACTCTGCCAAAAGACTATCACGCACTCAACGAATTCAGCTAGAAGTTCACCCACGTACCACTCTCAACCTTGTACTAAATGCTGTTTAAGAACTCATCCCAGATAGATGTTACGCTGGACACACCAGAGTCTCAAGACCTAGAGCCATCTTCACATCCCACGACTGAATAGAGACTCCATATTCAGAGATAATGATGTGGTTCCATAGGCCCTCGGTTGGGTCCTTGTTCTTTCACCATCCTGAGAGTGCTCAGAGATTATTTGATGCAGCTCAAAAGTGGCTGTCTACTGTAAATGAGCTTCAAACAATGGGCGCACCTGCTTCCTTAAAATTTAATCAACTGCCAGTTCTTTAAACCTGCACTTAAACCACTTGGTGCTGCCTCTGCACTTGTGTGACAACAATCTCGAAATTACAAAATTTAAAATTGTTTCTTTTTGGATGAAATTTATGGACTCTGATAGCAAATGCTTTAAAGTTTTCAACATGTAGCCTTCTGTGATGTTATCATGTGATACAGGGAAATATTAGTTCTTTATCCAATCGATTCAATTTGTGTTGATGGGAGACGCTCTTTCCACATTCACTAATTGGACCACTCTTCATGTTAAAGGGACATCGGTCTCTCTTGTTAAGAGCATGAAGGAGCACCATTATATTGCAGACATGATTAATTTTGCAGAACAACTAACTTTGTATTTTGTTTTTGGTGTTGGATTCTTTGGTAATGACTTTATCCCACCTATGTTGGGGTCGGGCTACATGACTTCTGTTTATCCATTCTGATCTATCCTGAGCCAAATCCTTTGATTAATGACTTTATTTGCATATGGTTGCTTACTTCTTTTCTTTTAATTGATTCTTTCTAATAACTTTATGCATTTATCTATTAGATTCTTTTGAATGCTGACATCAATGCATCTCATGAAATAAAATTCATTCATTTGTGGTTTTCCAAACCTCAGCTTAAGGAGATGGGTGGGAACAGAATTCAAGGACCTGCTGATTCTGGCAAGCCATCTGAACAGACAGCCGAAAAGAAGAAGGGCTTTCCTGATTGGATTAACTTTATAAAGCCTGGGAATGAGGAGAAAGATCACTGGGTAAGCTTTATATGGAGAGTAATTAACTTATGTATTTATTGGCAAGCGGTTAATCCTGATTAATCTCCCTGTGCCTCAATGTTTTTCACTTCATTATCTTGCTCTCTAATTATTCTAGATATTTCCATTTGAACCCAGTACGACTATTTTCAAAACTCTATTTTCTCCGTTTTCATATTGGTTTTATATGCTTTTCTCAATCCGACACTAGTATGAGGCTATTAGCTGCCTGATTTCTCAAATTCCGAGACATAGGATTCATAAAATATATATTTTTTTGAGTAACGAGCAATAATGTAAAATAATCATCACAAATGTCTGTCCCAGAATTCATGTTGTAGTTGTGTCAGGAGTTTTACTCTGGCTGCCAACACAATCCCTCTCCTTTTTCCGGGGTTGGGACAGGCGGTTACAACAAACTGGCGTAATTAATAATGTAAAATAATATAAATAAAAACTTGTGTCAACATTATGTCTTTTTTTTTTTTTTTTGATGAAAATGCCCTTTAGGGCCATTTTCCAAAAAAAAAAAAAAAATTCCCTTTGGGTGATATCGCTAGTGCACTTCTTTGGCAATGAGTGTTTTCGAAGACACTGTTTTTTGGAGAGCAACTATGGCAAGTAAACAAGATTTTTGCAACATATTCTGTACAGGACCAACCCTGCAGTTGGTGCTTGACTTCGTTATCACCGAATCTGATCGCAGGGAGTTAATTTTGTTTAGAACCTCAACTCCATACTACTTTGTTTCGGACCTCAACTCCATACTACCTTGAGAATGGGGAATTGTTCATTGGAGAAACTTGCAACAGAATCGTGCCATTGAAAGAAGGTGGGTTAGTATAATTGTTGTGGATAAGATGATGTCCTGCGTTTGAATTAGGTGAGTTCAAGAAGCCGGCAGCTGTAGTATTATAGAAGGGGGTGAGTTTAAAGCTTTTGGATGCTACCTATCTTTCATTGCTGAGGCCTGATGGGCACCCAGGCTCTTACATGCAGTTTCTTCACCTGTTTGCAGTGGATTAAGAATGCAAAAGCACAGAATGTTCATCTTCATTGGTGCTCCCTGGTCCAATTGACAGTTGGAACAATTTAGTCATGGAAATGGTGCTAGGTTGATTTTTTTAAGCAAGAATGGAATTTATATTTATTGCCTCAGAACTGTTGGACTCCAAGGATTTTCCTGCATAGCAACCAGAGTGATGAGGAAGCAGCAGCGTCCTGTGTTATACCATGTCAAATTGTTCATGGTTTTTGTTTGTTTTCCATTGTCACTATTCATAAATGCTTGGTATGAGAAGCTTGCTGTATGGAAACTGAAATTAATTCTTTCACCTGGAAATTCAAGAAATTGAGCTTCTTTATAATCTTTATTTTTCTGTTTAATTTTTTGGTCGTTCACTAGTCTCTTCCAAAAACCAACTCTTTGAAAGAGATCCTACTTTCACTGACTTTTCTTTATCAGTTCCTCACTTATGCCGTTTTTTTACTGGATGCTAATTATCTGTTTTTTATTGGTAAGTGGATGGCTAACTTTTCGTCCTTATTAGTTTGTTCTGATTTTAGAATTAGGATTTTGTTAGGATTCAATGACAAAATTAAGTCTATGTAACAATAAGAGAATGTAGCACAGTTGGAAGGTGCTCAGTTTTGCAACCACAAGACTGCAGGTTCGAGTCATTTACCATTTAAAAGTGAAAAAATATTGATGCCATGCAATATTTGGTGGAAGTTAGTTGTTTATGCTACGGTTTGGAAACTGTGGTTAGAGAGGAACATAAGAGTGTTTACAAACAAGAGCAAATATGTTGAGGAAGTTGTTGAGTCCATCGTTTGGACTGTGTCGGAATGGGTATGTAATAGCAAAGAATTTATTGGTATCACTCTGGAAGATCTTAATAATAGATCTTGGCAGCCGTTTTAAAAGGAGGTTGGCGTTCTAGAAGAGTGCAAAGACCAGTTTGGAGCCATCCCACTCCTGGTATTTTTAAGTTGAACTTTGATGGTAGTTTTGTTCAAAGTGTTCAATGAGGGGATTCAATAGTATCATCAGAGATTGGAATGGAATCATTGTTAGAGTTTTGTCAGGGTCAGTGGATTCTTCTGATGCAAATGAAGCAGAGTTGCTTGCTCTTCTAGTTGGATGTCGTGAGCTGCTTAGAATGGGAGGTTTTAATCCTATCCTTGAAGGTGATTCTTTTTCTTCTGTCCAATGAGGTTTTGGAAAAACTATTCATCCTTGGAGGCTAGCGGATTGGGTGGAGGAGGTGCAAGCTATATCAAGTCTGTTGGGTTCTTCTTTCCATCATATTTTAAGAGAGGCTAATACTATGGTGGATGGTCTGTCAAGGAAGGAGTTTTTCACACTTATATTTCTTTTGATGTATAAGTTTGTTTGGTGTTTTCCCTTGTTTGTTGTGTCCTGTTTCTGTATGTTTGTTTGGTGGAATAAAATTCTATCTTTTTTTATAAAAAAATTGATCCCATGTAACTTAAACACGTACTAATTTTAGGGTCCGTGTGTTGATGTTTCATGGTCAGATGATGTTACTGGAAAACCTGACATGGCTACAGGTTCTCAAATTTAAAGCTTTTGTTCTTGCAGTCTATACGTACTTTCATGATGCTTAAATTAGAGACTTCTTCTTTCACCATTTTTTTAAAATGAATCCTGTATATTTTCTTGTAAAAAGACCCCTGAGAAAATGGTATTCCTAAAATCATCCCTGAATTTAAACATTGTTCTTAACTATGTCTTGCCCTTGATGTCAGATGGTTTGCCCACAAATGACCATTCTGCTTTGCATGTTAATAACTAATCATAATCAGCTCCCCCATTTAAATGACCACACCTCAGGTTAACTCAACCTATTGCTAAACAGTACTGGACCAAAACTATCTAGTCCGGAGCTAAATCCTATTCAATTAAAAATCCTGTTCATTAAAACCAACTGAAGCAGCAATGAGCTGAAATCCATATTTCGGTATTTTAGCTCATTGCAAATACCTGTATGCCAGTGCTGGATGACATCTGAAACACTCCCATACACAAACCTTATTGACAAACCATTTAGCTCAATTTGAACCGGTGGTCTGTACTTATCAATTTCAAGAGCTTTATTGCAGTGATCATTGCCACTGATGCTTGAAGGCTAGCCTTTCTGTAGCCAATCAGGAAGGTTTGTAAGCTGACAAATTGCCTTGTGGAATTAGATGGCAGTTTTTATTTGACATGCTTTAATTACATGCTTGGTGTTGTGCGGACTATGTAAGCTGAAACAAGAAAAAGCATTTATAGAGCATGCCATCAAGTCTGTTTGCATACTCTAGTAATGTTCCAGGGCTTAATCATAAAAACTTATTTTGAGAGAGTTGGAGTTTCCATGGGCATGTGGAATAGACTTAGATCTCCCTTTATGGTGATCTGATATATATGAATTCTGTCTGGTTATTCTAGGCTATAACATTTGACATAATTTGCTCTGAATTTTATGGTCACCTACCATTCATATACACACACTGAGAGTTAAACTTATTAGAGTGTACCTGTATTGATGCTTCTTTGATAAGTTCATCTGTAAACTTAATTTAATTAGTTTAGGGTCATCGTTCATCACCTGTATTCTTCACATATTTGTCACTATATTGATGCTGCCATGGATGGATTATAAATAACTACTTTTTTTTATAAGAAAGATTTTTTTCCATTTCTTACTAGAAAGATAAAAATTCCTACGATTTTTTACACAATTCATGATGTAATTCAATTCAACTCCTTGAAAATTTTGCAATATGATTTGACTTTTATAACAAAGTTATGCAGTAGATTTACTTTTAGGTTGCCACTCTCCAATGACCTCTAAAGATTGCAATACATCCCAGTATCCAAGAGTTCTCACTAGTAAGCACTAAGCAGGATTTAGAGGAGTCATTTTACAGAGTAGTTATTTACTGACTTCCCACATCCAATAAACAAGGAGCGGGATCATCTGTCATTGAACTTTTGGTATACTTTCAGAGGGAAGTTGATGTGCATTCTCAGGAGTGCCCAAATGGCAGGGAATTGTTTGAACTTTGAACTGACATCCTACAAATTATGATGAACAGAGTCTCGACCCTTGGGCGACTCAAATCTGTTTGGATGGAGGATGATATATGTAGTGTTCTGGGGGACTTGGAAATGAATGTTTCATTAACCTGTTTAACTCATGCAATTGGTGATAAAGTGTGAAGGCAACATTAGTTCTTATCTAGTCTTTGAGTGGCTGACAAAACTACCTCTGTGCATTTTTTTTCCTTCTTTGTTCCCATAAATTATGGCCTTTGGCTGATGCCCTACTCCATTAACGAGGGCTTACTTTTCTGTTTAGGCATTGGAGTTGAGCTTACAGTTTTTTTTTTCATGGAGTTGCCATGTTACCATAGCCTATGCTTCATTTTTCTGTCTACTCCTAATGGAATGATATAAGCTTGTGGCACTAACAGAAAATTTTGGAATCAGCAGAAACACCTTTTTTTTTTTTTTTTGGTAGAGAGCAGAAACATCTTAGATTAGCAGAAAGACCTTTTATATATTTTATGAACTGGTTCTGAAAGCTAAATCTTCCTCTTACCCATCCACCGTCTGGTGGAAACTTTATTTTGTGATATGTCAAGACCGACTGGGTGTTGCTGGCCTACATTAAAGTTGAACATTCAAATTTTATTTTTTATTTTAACTTTTATTTTTTTTCTTCAGGTACCAGATGAAGCAGTTAAAAAGTGTATAGCATGTGGAACTGATTTTAGCGCTTTTGTGCGCAGGGTTAGTGTTGGGTTAATGTTCTTCAAATTTGTTACTTTTCTCTTATAAAATGACTTATCTTCTATTGAGCTTTTAGTTATATTGATGTTTCTTGAAATCTCTTTTCGATGTTAGCATCACTGCCGAAACTGTGGAGATATTTTCTGTGACAAGTGTACCCAAGGAAGAATTGCTCTTACTGCGGATGAGCAAGCTCAACCAGTTAGAGTTTGCGACAGATGCTTGGTATGCTCTATAATCTTTTGATACTCATCATTCATGTGCTTTGTATCAGCCATTAGTCTGAATAATGCAAAGTTTTCACCTAATATGTGTCACTATGGTCATTGTAATATCTAATGTTGTCATTGTAATACATAAGATTAAGAATACCACTAGGGCCTCCCACTGAAGTGAGAGGGGCTGAATGATTCCATGTAAATATGTTGCTACTTGTCAATCTCATCTTTAGAGAGCCAGCTTTTCTGTTTATAACAAACCACTTCTAACATATTGATGGACAGGACTGCAACTGTATGTGATGGGCCATTCTTTCTTCTCATGCAATTAGAATGCTCAGTGTAGGACATTGCCATGACTCAGACCTAGTGTAAGGGAAATTACTGACAATTGTCCTCAATAATAGTTGATGAACAGACGTCTGAGAATATTACTATAGCATTGTCATTACTTTAGGAACATGAAGCCATTTGCTGTTCTCTCAGAAACGTTCACTACCAAACTAACCAATTTTGAACATGACCGGTGAGGTTCTCCAAAATTTGAGTATGGTATTCTCACCCCTGAGACTTGGCCTGAACATGATTGTTGGGGTTTTGGTTGCAGATGGAACACCCCTTGTCTACTCTCTTCCAAGTTCAATAAATGTTTGTGCTGGTTTGAGGACTGGTGCGGGCAGAGTGGCGTAGTCCCTGAACTCGACCATGGACCATGGCACCTTCCATGGTCCCTGAACTGGACCATGGACCATGGCACCTTCCAGTTTGAATGGCAGAAGAGTGCAAGTAGATTTTCTTATGTGGGATTGGTGAAACAACCTCTTCACGAATATTCTTGGTTCAATAATGCCAGGTGTGCCTTTTTGAATTCAAGGGCGGCAGGAGTTTGTGGTTGGGTGTACTCCTGAGGAGAGGTCCTTTGCTAAGAGATGCCTGAAGATTATAGCACAACATTGGGGCCATCGAAGGCAAAACGAGTAGAGAAAATTGTTTCTGGGGGGAAATTGCCTTTGAGGTGTGCCTAGGGCAGGATGCCATTGCTGAGTGCACTGGAACACGCAATGCACCCCAGTTCCAGTCTGTTTTTTTAGAAAGGTTTGGTTCTTGTCTGTACTTCTTTCTCGAGGATATCCTAAATGTTGATTTTGCCTGGGAAACTTTGTGAATGCATCTGTAGTTGGAAGGACGACTTGATATCGGGTTTCATTAAAGATGAGAACCCATTGAGTAGAGGAATTGGAAGGAGTTGAAGATTGTGCCATCATGGGATGTTGTACTGGAAGTTCCTTAGTGGAGTTGCTTGATATTTGTGGTGTGCAAATGAGTAGAATAAACAAGAAGATAGAAAAAGTCAAATGTCTTTGATTCTTATGTCTGGGTTAGAACTAGATTTGTGAGGAACCAATGACCGAGTATTCTCAAAATCCCATTTACAATTCTTGGATGGCACAAAAAATGACCGAGAAGAAAACCTTCTAGTTCTTTTTTTCCCAGTTCTCCAAAAGGTTTCTCAAGTTCCCTTGAAGTTCTAAGAATTGAGAAGGCAATGGATGACTTGGAGGTGAATAGAATACCTTTGAGTTGTCAAAGGACCCATATTTTAAGTGTTTCAGTTCCTTGGAGTTCAAGAAACAGTCTCATAGGATCGAACCTCTTTGATGCCAACCGGTGCTAGTCTCATGGTTTTGGGTAGTTTGAAAGATCTGAGATGGAGGATCGGGATGGACGAGATGATGACTGATGGGGATGGAATGAAAGGGAAGTAATCAAAACGATTACCTGATCACTCCGATCGATTGAAGAGGATCGTTCGGCTCTAATACCGATTGATGTTGGCCCTAGGGTTAAGGCTTGTGTGGAAAAGTGCCAAAGCACGATAAATGTGTTTGCAGACACAATGACAGGAGGACACACCTCGAAGGGATAAAAATCCACTCAAATTCTATTAATCATCAACTTTGAGATGTAATCTCTACAATGCTATATAAATAGGAGAAAAAAACTAGGGTCCAAGAATCCTAATCAAACTAGGAAAGTAAATAAAATTAGAAATGATCCTAATGACAACTCATTAAATAAAATTGGACAATAATGACAAATAATTAAGGAAATAAAATAATTCCTAAACTATCTTGGCCCCATGAATGGGCCCGTAGGTCCATCCTGCACCACTCTTTTCTTTCCCACTTTTTTGTTTCTTTTTTCCTCCCTCCTTTTCCTTTTTTTCTTCTCTTTTCATGGTCTACTATCATAACAGTGGGAAAGACTACGGATGTGATGATTGATGAAGAAGAAAGAGCCTATTATGAAGATTGAGGATGAGAACTCATTGCGTGGGGGGAAAATGATGAGGCACAATGGTATCCCATCGATGAATTGGCCCAAGCTTACTTAGCCCAGTAGGTTTTGGTTAAATTGGTTGAGCTGGTTATTCAAGTGAGGAGAGGAACCATTGTAGTAGGCTTACCCCCGGAAGCCCAAGAAGGCAGTCTAGATTAATACAACAAGCCAAAGTTGAACACCTGGTTTGAACCCACAGCCACAAGAATCTGTTTGAGCTGAACCAAGCATGCAAGCCCTGGACACTCCCAACAAGCCCACATCAAACTCAACTGACCTAGTTAGGCCCCCACCAAGACCTGCTTGACATGCCAGGGCTATACCGAGTAGGACCAAGCTCAAGCAGGCCCATGCATGACTCAACTAGCCCCAGGCAAAACTATGCGGCCTAGCTAGGCCATACATAGGGATGTACATGGGTCCCTGATCCACCGATTATTCGGAGGTTTAGACCTGTTAAAAACCGGATTTGGGTCCTTATTTAGGCCCCGCTAAGTGAATGGGTCCAAGTCCTGGTCCTTTTTCGACCTGTGACCTAAATGGGTCCAGTTTTGGTTCCACCTTGGTTCGGACCCGTGGACTTGGGACCCGACACATTACCTCAATTTCTGAGAATCTCTCCTTAAAATTAGATCTTTTTTCCCATACAATTCTCAACCTAGACTTGGACCCGCCCCATATATGGTTCTAGTTCTGGGTCCGGAATCGAGAAACTGGTCCCGAGATGGTTCCGCGTCTGGGTCCACCTTCTCCTTAACGGTTCTGGGTCCTGGTCCACCATGGACCCGGACTGGAACTGACCCGTTTACGTCCCTAGCCATACACAGGGTTCCGCTAGGCTGATCCAGGCTCCTAGCCAGGCCATGCGCATTGGTAGGGTATAAAAAGGCACAGTCTGATTATGATTCAACTTCCCGAGTTGCATATGAGTCTCTTAACTTTATTTATTTATTTTTTTATCAGATGAGAGGAAGGAGATGGGGTTTGAAAGAAGTTACAGATGAGGATAAAAACAAGGAAGAAATGACTTTTCAGTTAAAGAAGTTTTAGAGTAGGGAAGTGGGATTTGAAAGAAAATGGAAGAAAATGGGTTATGAGAAAATTGGTGTTGCAAAGGAGAGGTTTTGTTTATGTTTTCTAAGCATGTGGGTGTTTGTGATTCTAATGAAGCAGAGGTTTTGGCTATTTTAGAAGCACTCCGATGTTTTTCAAGACGCTTCCAAGGTGATCTTATGGTGGAGAGTGATTCTTCTAATGCGATAGCTTGGGTGTCTAAGAGGAAGCCTTTTCCTTGGAAATTTCAATTCCTATTTAACGAAATTCGATCTTTCACTACTACCATTAATGTTGTCTTTCGTCACGAGATTAGAACAACCAACAATATGGCTGATGCTTTAGCCAAGCAAGGAGTGGAGAGAAGCTATCCTTGGGAGGGTTTTATTATGTAATTGGGTTGGGTGGGGTACAATGCTCTTGTACCTTTTAGTTTGATTTTCTTTTCTCTTTCTTTTCTTGTGTTCTTGCCTCATTGTTGTTTGTCTTTTTGTTTTCTCTACTTCTCTTAATGAAAGTTTCAGTTACCGATCACCAAAAAAAAAAAAAAAAAAAAGGAAAATTAGCGGTGCAGGACAGACCCATTTCCTCATGGGTCAACCAGCCATTGGGCCTAGTCTAGTTCCTTTATGTTTCATTTGTTTATTTTATTAATTGAGTTGTGTAGGGCTCATTGGTTTTACATTGTTGTTATAATCTCAACCCTTGAGGTGTTTTAATGGTTGAGATCAAGTCTAGGGTTGTGTTTTTGCTTATTTAAAGCATTGTAAGCCTCTTTGGCAAAGGGATGGCTGATAATTAATGAAATCGAGTTTTCTGAGTTTTCCTTGGAGTTCCTCTTCGAGATCTTCCAGTGCCTCCTAGATTGGAGTTTGGTGTGAGGCCTGTTTTAACCCTTCTATCTCCATCTTCTACCTTGCCCGCCCTGCATCTCACATCCATTCCACATTGTGGTTTTTTAAAGAAAAAGGAAGGAGGAGATTGGTTTTGAGAAAACTGAGATGAGAGCCGAGTCTGATTTGGTGGCCGTGGTGGTATTAGGGTTTAGGGTTTTGGGGTGGATTGAGGGAGGAGGGGATTAGGGTTTCAATTGATGGGAGTGGATTGGGGGTTTTGGTAAGTGGGATTTGGTTTTGAAAGGAACTTGGAAGAAGAAGAGGAGGAGGAAGAAAAAGAAGGAAGAGGAATAAAATGTGCTCGAGTTGGGTAGGATCTGACTTGGTCATGACTCGGACTCGGCCAAGTTTTCAAGCCCTAGATTGCGCAGGTCTGCCTGGCCTGTGTACACATCCCTTGAATGAGCATAGTGATTTTTTATTTTAATTTTTTTATACGACAATTTCTATTTTTTAAGATTTGTGGTTAGCATCTATTTTAGGTTTCCCAGTGAACCCTAGAGAAGCGTCAGAATTTCTTGGATCATGAGAGGTCTCTGAACTTTTTGGTTCGATTCCCTTGAGTCTGTTTGCTATATCTTGAGTAAGGCAATTATCAAGTTGAAAAGTTCTCTCTCTCTCTCTCTCTCTCTCTCTAAAAGTCCAGATTGGCCTATTTCATAGCCTTATCTGTCCAGGGTTCACTTGAAGAGTTCCACTATATAACCATAAGAAAACCATGTATTCATAAATTCTAAACATTGATGCAGGCTGCACACCAGTCTGTGGACCAAAAGTCTACGATCCGACCAAGGCCCATTGAGCCAAGCCTATGGACCAGCGGAAGGCTCACCGGGTCCACCAGTTTGTCACAGGAGGCCCAAGCTCAATCACTGAGCAGTAGAGCCTTTGCAAAACCCAACTAGAAGATTTTTTTTCATTTTTTTTTTCTTTTTCTTTCTCTTTAATTTGTCATCTTTAGATGATAGACACAATGTGTCTAAAATAGGTAGGTTGTTTAAGCGAGGGGATGATTGTCTAGATTAGTTACCTATTCTTAAGGAGTTATTCTTCCAATTAGTGAACGTTTTCACCCCCTCTTTTTATTTTTTTGATAATGTTTTCACCCCCTCTTACTCTTAGGTACTCAATTGAAATGAAAATATCGTTGTCTGTTGGTGTGAGATCTAGACAAGTGAAGGTGTTTGTTCCTTAAGCTTTGGCTTGGGAGTAATTATTGATTACTCCTCCCCCCTCTTGCTGCATCAACCATGTACTGAATATGCAGTAAACCAATTTTTTTCTCTCTATCTGTGTCTTTATAATTTATATGTGAATGAGTGCACCAGAGCCTAATTGGTGGCTTTGAGGAAGGGATTATTAGTATGAAAGAAAAAATAGACACTCCATAGAGAAGTGCATCCACTTTGTTCCTTTTGGACTATAGTTTCTCTTGATGGTGATTATTAACAGCTGATTATGCTACTCTAGGAAGAAAGAAAATGGACCATACTGAAATACTAAAACCCTACAACAGACATCCTGTAAAAAGAACGATTCTGATGCACTATTGTTAGACTAGTCACTTCTCAGTCATACGACATCAATTTCACTGCCAGTGTAGCCTCTTTGGTTCTTCGGGGCTATTGAATATTGATTAGTTCCTTCCCCCCCCCCCCCCCCCCCTCCTCCCTCCTCATATATTAAAATTAAAATTGTGATGCAGAACAAAAGTTTTCAAGTTTAGATCTAATACAACCCGAATACCCATTATTCTGCATGCTTTGACCACCAAAACATTTATCCAAATCCACAACAATCTAAACGAGCCAAAATAGATCTGATTCTAACCACCTATGATATAATTTAAGCCCATTCATCCGAGGAAACCCTGTAGAATAATTGTTAGATTTACCCAATGACACCTATGTTTTAATTTAAGCACGTTCATCTGAGGAAACCATGTAGAATAATTGTTATATTCACCCCATGAAGGGATAAAAAACATACATCCTCTTAGCAGAAAGATCATGGGACTTGTATTCTGTTATCTGTCTTTACTCCAAGGAGAAACCCGGCTTATGTTGGATGGGTTGCATGCCCAGATCTGGATGTCGCACCAAACCAAATTTAAGGTTGATCCCAACCATCTGCAAGAGCCAAAATTTCCAGCACAATAAAAATGAAACTCCTTATTCCTAAAGTCTCAAATCCTAGATCGAAATCATTGATTAAATAAAGGAAAGCTGAATCCTAATATCTTATTAATAATTCCTATCCAACTAATCAAATAACAGGAGTAATCAAGTCCTAATTTTATCCAAATTAAGATTAGTTACAAGTGATTTTAATCAAAAAAAAAAAAAAAAGAAGAGGAATATTGGATTCTTATCATATCTTGATTTAGCCTTCATTATCTTGGTTGAAACATGGGCTGATTGGATCCCATATATATAATGCTGCATGTCAGTGTTTCTCTCTGATCATGAATGAGCCACTTCTACAGAAGATGCATTCGTTTTATAACCAAGAATCCAAGAATCTTGCAATTCATGTGCCATTTCTGCTCCTCTGGCATCTCTTAATGTTTTTCAATGTTAATTTTTGTTCTTTTTTATCGTTGAATGAACTCTTACATCTAAAATGATTCCCACATTCATAGGTTATTTCTTTATTAATATGTCACATTCATAGATTATATAACCAGTTATTCATTACTCAGCATAATTGTTTGACTTTTACTTATTTGCAATTAGTGCTTGTCTTTGGATTATTAAGCCATAAAATTAACAATAATTTTTTTGCTCCATTTGTTGTTATTTTGTAAAATTTTCTGATGAATCTTATACAGGCTGAAGTTTCTCAAAGATTGGACAATGCAAAGGAAGCAGTCAGCAAATCTGCTGTGCAACAGAGTCATGAGGATCTTGCCAGGAAGCTTCAGGTGATGTTTTGAGACCCAAGCATTATGTGTCATGTCTCTTTATATCTGTTGCCTGTAGCAGTGCTTTATGTTTTTGCATACTTGTTGGGCCATCAGTTTAGGAGCCTTAGCTATTCCTAACCTCTATGATTATTATAATCAGTGAGAAATGCTAAAAAGCAATGAATATAAGAAACCTGCTAGTTACTTGGTCGAGTTGTCAGATGTTTGCATTTATGAACACATAGGACTTATGTCACGACCCAAATTCCGGGGCTCTGTCGGATATCCGGATCATGCTTATATAGCAATATTTACCATGCATACATCAAATAATTTCCACCAGGAATTAGGCATTTAATTCAAATATAATTTCAATTATAAATATCATGAAATCTTTGAGAATTCAAACTTATTATATCCTAACTCAATCCATAATATGCTTGAAACATTAGATAATTTTCCTAAATAATGACTAATAACTTCATTAATTTTTTAAGCGTTCTTGTTCTCTCCCTTCAGCCACCCATGCCAAAATTCACGTGCTGATCGTTATTCCGCTCTGGCCCACCCGCAATACCTGAAGGGGGCAACACAACATCAGTATTACTGGTGAATAAATTTTCCTAATTATACAAGCCACATACAACATAATATCACATAATCATCATATTTGAATCAATACAACAATTATCAATAAAAATATATCCAAATACAAAACCATGCCATGCACATTTTCATGCCTTAAAGGCCCATCGTATACATGTATACTAGTCACCATGACCCTGTCTCATCAGACACGTTCACTAAGGACCAGCCATCATAATGGCCATTCACGTCCACTAAGGACCAGCCCGTACAAAGGCCATCAATCATCTGGACAAAAGTCCAACGTCCCACGTCTGGGACCCAGTGCACAATATCACATAACAACCAAAATTCATCATTAGTAATAATTTTCACAACAGTTTTGGAGAACCAGTTCCATATCAGTCCCCATTATATTAGTGCCCCACTCCTGATCATAACAGGCAAGGGATGATGTAGGAGTGGTTCTCCTTCATGGAATATTAATCAAGATATCATAATTATGCTAACATTCCCAAATAATCCACACAAACTAAAAACCTTAATTAATTTAGATGGAATGGTACTATGGTAAATACATGCCAAGTCTAATGTTATTCTTTAATTATCCAGTACATGTGTCCTTACAGGAATCATCACAAAAGATGGTTCACGCTTACAACACTCCACTTGAAGAATCCAGTGGGTCCCACTCAACTAAACTAAGATTAGCCTTCTAGGTCATTGTCGACCAAGGGTAAACCATCAACCCATCGGATTTGATCCATCATCAGATCGCATTCTGGGGCCCACAAATCAGAACCAGGTTCTGAGAATTCCTGCACAAAATCACGCTTGGGATTTCTTACACCTATTGGACAATGGGACCCATGGGTTCAAAACTCAGATGTCCCACTACGCTAAGGTCGCCCAAGGGTCCCACACTTGATGGCCGGAGTTGATTTTCCATCGAGTGTCCAGGTGGGTCCCAGTAAGCCTGACGACAAGAAGTGTAAAAATTCGTTAACAATCGCCCTGTTTCATCACACCCATTGGATGAAGCCCCATATGGGGCCCACTCCTCATGGGTCCAAGTCCTCTGGGGTTGACCAAGGGTCCCCTATCAGATGTGTGGTCTTGATCATTGATCAGGTCAATCGATGGGTCCCACAACAACAAACGATCAATTCTTTGTATTATTATTCATTCACGGTTTTCGGATTTCAGGTACACAGATGGTGGTCAACTGGAATCCAATCCTTGTAGGACCAGCACCACCATGGTCGCCTATGGTTCCCCTTCAGGATCCATGGTTCAGATCTATCAAGTAGTGGGCCAGGGGGTCCCACATCCCCTGACATGAGAAAACTCTCTTCATGTGAGAGAAAAAGTAGTGCAGTTCTGTACAGGTTCATTATCTGATCATCTTTTTCCCACATATTTATCATCATAAGGCCAAATCAATGATAGAATCCAATCCTTCCTGTTTCACCATAAAATCAATTCCTACTTGTCATGGTCCAGAGTCTGAATGTATTGGTGGCCATAACATTCTTATCAAAAACTATATTACTTAAGCATCTAATGCATCACTTAAATCATGAATTAGAATCATCAAGGAAGATCCACTCACCTTTGATAAACGATCGTCGCCTTTGCAATGTGTGGACGTGAATAGGACATTAATCGGCCTTCCCCTCCTCCTATATTGCAGCCACCAGATTTTCTTTCTCAAGATTTCTCCCACAGTAAATGGATACAATAAGGATCATTGGTTTATATAAAGAAGGAGAAGATAGAGTCCAAGTCAGCCTATACTTCCTATTTAGAGTTGTAAAACAACTCTTCTTCTTTCCAAAAACATGCACGTGAATTACTACTAATTCCTATCCTTTCCAAAATCCCTCTCATTACTAATTCTATAATAAGAGATCAACTAAGGGTACTACCTGGGCCAGACAAATCCCGGAGCCCATAAAACTCAAGATATTACATACTTCCCTCCTTGGGAAATTTAGTCCTCCAAATTTAAAACATATTCGTGGCAAAAAGATGCGGATACTTCTTTCGGACTTCGTCCTTGATCTCCCAGGTAGCCTCCTTTGGATCGTGATGTGTCCATAGCACCTTGACTAGTTGAACTGTTCGCTTCTGTAGCACCCTTTCCTTTGTGTCTAAAATTGCAACGGATCGCTCCTCATAGGATAAATCTGGCTGTAGATCCAGTGGCTCAAGATCTAGCACATGAGACGGGTCTGGTTCATATTTCTTCAGTATTGATACGTGAAACACCTTATGGACTCCAGCTAGTTGTGACGGTAATTCCAATTCGTAAGCATTCCCATCGCTCACACGCCCCATAATCTTGCATGGTCCAATGTATCTCGGGCTGAGCTTTTCCTTCTTGCCAAATCGCATCACTCCCTTCTTCGGAGAGACTTTTAGGAATACCGAGTCACCCACTGCAAATTCCAATTCTCTCCTACATTTGTTTGCATAACTCTTTTGGCGACTCTGTACAGTCCTTAATCTGATCTGATCTTCTTAATATTTTCTGTAGAAGTTTGCACCCATTCAGGGCCTAATATCCATCTATTGCCCACTTCTTCCCAACAAATCGGAGAGCGGCAACTCCTGCCATACAGGGCCTCAAAAGGAGCCATCTGGATACTCGAATGATTGCTATTGTTATAAGCAAACTCTGCCAGCCGTAACTGCTCATCCCACTCTATTGCATGGGTATGGGGTGGGGCGTTACAAATGGTATCAAAGCCGACTCTTGACTAGTTCGAGTGTGGGTCCTTGCCGTGGGAGGGTCTCCATGTGGGCATGCCAAGAGGGTTGGCAGGCTATTGTACAGGGACGTGCAACCCACTATACAGTGGAAAGTGAATTAGATTATATGTAGAGCTCACACCCTTACCTTGCATGAGGCCTTTTGATGGGTTGAGGCCAATCAGAAAAAAAATCGCGAGGCCCGTGGGCTAAAGCGAACAATATCATGCATGCGTGAATGGTGGGGCGTAACAACTTCGGCTATCAAGTGGCTAGTAGCCAATGCATTTTGAGATTTTCTTTAAAAAAACTTAATATGTTTTGCTTATTGAGCTTACCACACATAATTAAATGGTCTGAGAGCTGTTAAAAACAAACCATACTTTATAAAGATCAGTCTCATTAGAAGGCGGTAGCTTGGTGGGTGTTAGTAGACTTCATCATGTCCTATGGTGGAAGAGTTTTCTCTTCAAAATCCGGAGTTGGATAATGTGTCAATAAAATTTCTGGAGGTAATATGTTGATCCTTACTTTCAAGTGATAGAGGTGGCATGCCATCTCATGGAGGAGATGTTTTGTTGGCGAGATATGGCCGAGGGGTGTGTGGCAGCAAATGGTGTCACGAATGGTGATAGTTCACTTGCATTTGCTATGAAACGATTTGGACAAGCCTCCGGCAACTTTTTTTATTAACTTTTTTTTTTCCTTTTTTCTTCCGGCAACTTACAACCTAGGGGGAAATAAACGTGGTTGCAATTTTTTAAGTGCGTCAACTTTAGCAATACAGTAGTTAAGTCAATCCGTACATGATTTCTACAAGTTTCTGACTATGATGCCAGAGACGACATGGATAAGAGAGGGACATGGCATGGATATGGGAGGGACATGGATCATATAGCTGTAAGTATCGGATATGACACAATACAATATTTTGCCTAGTTTGAAGTATCCAGGCATTATAGGTGGCTGGATCCATTTGAAATACGATGGGTGGTTTTTGGGTGAATTGAATTTTTAAAATAGGAAAAATGGAATTTAGACTTGGTTTTGGTAAAGTTGTCATCATTATAATGTTGTGATTGCCTACCTTACTCTATCAATTTGGATTGCCTATAGGTTTTATGTAAACTACAAAACCCACATACACATAAAGATAAATTGCTTAGATCACAATTTCAAATCTTTCTACCAAGTAAAAGGAATTTATGTCGTGATATGAATTGTTGCATCAAATGGCTTGTAAAATCAAATGGCCCTAAGAAGAAAGGCACCTAGCCATAGATTTCACCGTAGTCATCCACAACCATGTGCCAACTTGAGTTTGGAACAAAGTGTTTGGGATCTTAAGATTTCAAAACAAAGGCTGGATAAGATTAGGATATTACTTGAAAATAAAACCAACGATTTATATTTGAACACATTGAGTGAAAAGTAAATGTAGATGGTGAATCAAAAAAAAAAAGTGATCATTCAAGAAATGACAAAAAATAAGGATAGATGGAGTTCTTTTTTCTTCTTAATAACTGCAAATTATATTTTAAAAAGTGGATTACAATGAAAAGACACCCTAGTACCCCACCGCAACTAGAAAGACCTTTGGTATAATAGAATTAGCCAAATAGACCGCAGATGATGTCAATGAAAAGACACCCTAGTACCCGACCGCAGCCATAAAGAGCTTTGGTATAATAGAATTAGCCAAAAGACCGCAAAACCATTGCCCATTCTCTTCACATGCTGAAAATTTATTTGAAGCAAGGAAGATATGAACTTAATCTTGTTGAAACAAGATTGAAATTGTCGAGGAAACTTTGAAGACGAAGACACCCAAGCAATGGCATTGAAGGAATCGATATGCACCACCAAATTCCCATGAAACGAGGCCAAAACAAAAATCCTAAGTGCTATGGTCATATATATATATATATATATATATATATGGAAATTCTCGAGGGGTGGGGGGTTGCAGCTCTCCTAAGCTAAGGCTTAGAATAAGGTAAGCTCAAGTGTGTGGTGGGGTCCACCTGAGGATGGGCGGATTTCAAGGATTCCCTGGGACCCTCTTCTTTGGCAAAAAAGCGGCCTCAACAGTGGTTTCTATCATTCCGTTCAGGCCCCGAAAGTTTAATGGTCAAAAGTCCATTCGGATCGGTACACAGTCGATCCAACAATCCAGTAAATTCGGATCCGACTGAAAGTTGGTGGACATGTGCAATTCAAGGGGGTCGTGTGTTTGGTCCATTTGGATGGACCAAAGGTGGGCCCTACAAGCATGAGCTTACGGAATTTTATCCTAAGCTTTAGCTTAGGAAAGCCTTGTGGGACCAACTTGATGCATGCCAATCATAGGGAAGTAGTGATGAAAATGTCTCTATGGATATGATTTTGGGTGAAAATCATCTTAGTCCGATCATTGCAACCATTGATTGAAGGACTTTAAATTTTAATGGTGTTTTAAGTTACATTTTTTTATGAAATTTAATCCAGTGGTGAGTAATTCAAGTTAGTGTCAAATGAGGGTGAGTGCCAATTCATGGGGGATTAGTGAGTGTGAGGGGTTGGATTTGTCGTTGGGGTTTCCCTGTGGTGGCTAAAAAGTTATTTCTCAGGCAATCTGTGAGAGGTACCTCTTAATAGAACATAACCCTTTTTATATCATAAAGCACAATGGACAAACTATAGTTGAAGATGCGCAAACCACCCTTTTCTGTTTTACATTTGATGTCTTCCAACTCAACATATATGTTTACTAGGCTTTATTGTAGGTGACATGTATAAAGACCAAGTATGTTGCGACCTAGGGCAAATGGATGTGGGGCATCTTTTGTCATGAAGGTTCCATGGAAGATTGTGGCTTTATGATCGGGCAAGCAAATCATTTCTCGATTGAATCCATTCTTTTGTCAAGACCGGAATGCGACTCATACTTGTACCAATGAAGCCATAACCACTGGGGGCAAATCTAGCTAAATGTGATGTTAAAGAATCCAGCATATCTTGAAAGGACAAAGAAATTGAAGCCAAGCTCATCATTGAACTCATCTTCAATTGGGAGATTGATGCAACTACTGATCTAGGATGGTGGAAGTTGGCCCTACATAGGGGTCCAAATTATTGTCTGTGTTTCTCATGCGAGCCTCAAGTGTTGCTCACTAAGGTGGCTTTATTAACAGTTTCGGTAGGTTGGATTTGTAGTTTGTGGTGAACTTTTAGATGAGAACTTTCTATATCGCTAGTGAGGCACATGGATGCTTGACAATTTACCAAGGTTGATAGGATTTCTAATTAGGAATGGATAGAGAAGTCTACCCTATCCAATATTCCCATTGCCCATCTTTCTGGTTTTCACAAGCAGCAGGGTAAATCATTCATAAGATGGAAAATTTTCAAGCGATCTAATTACTTGGGTGATTGGATGGTGGTTTTCTTTAGTTGCTCCCTATTCACTTATTCTCCTACACATCTCACCCTTTCCTGTAAATTGGCCCAAAGTCTTCATTACACATTTACACTATCACACTAGATTTATAGATAGCTTCTGTAATTTCTATTAATAAGATGGCAAAAATACATGAATTAATGTCCTTGTTCATGATGGACCTTCCCTAGATGGCCTATGTAGGAAAGAACTCCAAGGTGGGAAAAATATTAACCCTTAAGTTAGGCAGTAGAAAATAGATGGTTAAGAAAAGGCCAATGGCTGGTTGGCTAGGTTCTTACAGTCTAGGAGCTATTGTGCATGGACCATCCATGGCAAAGCAATCCTATCAACAAAATGGATATCTGAACATTGGGCTACTTTGTACAAATCAATGTGATTTTCATATATTTACTGTTACCTATTAAAAAAATTGTGCAAACTAAAAACTGAACAAAGAATAGAACTCCTGGCTGAGCGTTATACTTCATGTCCCTAATTTCAGTAACTTGCATCTTCTTTCCAACATTGTTCCAACTTTTGTTTCCAGATTGAAACCTGAGGCTCTCGACCAGAGAATTGTCTCATCCTATCCCTCACAAATAAAAGAACTCAGAGCCCTGTGAAAAGCAAACACTAGTGATTTGATCCATGTGAAATTTGACATCCTCGTGGGGAACTGTGTTCATTGTGCATGTTGTGAAATTTGACTCATGTACTGTTAACCATTGATAATCTTATTCCAAACTAAGGACATCATGATGCATTTTTCCTCCATCCTTACCACCGGAGGAGAGATTTTCCCACGGCCTTGTGAATTCTACCACTAGATTGAACCCCCAAACCAGAATGCTAAAACTAGTTGAGAAATTTGTATTGCTCCAAAAATGGGAAGGACCGAAAAAGCCATTGATTGTCTCATGAATAAAATATGTTAATTCATTGCAATAAAATTTGACACGCCAAGGACAGCCACAAATTAGCATGGGTTCAGGCTAAAGGTGGCTACTAATTAGCGCCAGCATTGGTAATTCTATGCAACTATTCAGGTGCAACTAAATTTGTTGTCATACTAATGAAATCAAGTTTATTTTAAAATTTATACTTAAGTTGATTACAGTATCGTGTTTGTATTTGGATTGCTTTACATAAATTGCTTCATCAAGATTGTCCCAGTTAGGCCTTAGATCAAATTGTTGCATTTCAGGAACTGTTAACATGGGAAATATTTCTGTTCTAATGTGGATGTTTTGTTTTGTTTGGTAATAACAGGAAGAAATGGACAGAAATCGCAAGGGATCGTCAGGTAATTATTGTTTGAATATATTTTAAGCTCGGCTAGAATATAAGTTTTAAAGAGGATTAGTAGATCCTGTCTTTTAAAAGAGGGCTCTAATGGAAGTCTCGCCAGAAATCCATGGAATCAATTTCTTGCACTCATTTTTTATTTTATTTTATTTTATTTTATTGTGATTTAGTGCGCATCATTCTGTGGAAAAAATGGCACAAAGCAACTACTTTTTTGCAATGCTGCTGAAAAAAAAAATCCTGTATGCGAGGTGGTTGGAATCACTTTTTTGTGGGAGAGGAAAGATGGAAGTATGGGAGAATCCTTTTCCATGCACATTACACAAATGTGCTCTGAAGTTGTTTTGCACGGTTATCTTTGATTTGAGGACATGCATATTAGTCCCTGGGTCTTGGTATGCACTAGCGGGGTCCATGGTACTAAAAAAGCAAAAGCCACCTGACTGTTTAAGAAATTCAAGAACAGCCCAAGTCAATGGAAAAAAAAAAGGCCCAAGTGTGTTTGTGGTATTTTTGAATCTGGGTTAATTTCCATCTTTCAGTGGGAAGTTTTGGTACAAGAATATTGGCTAGTCAGGTATCCCACACGAATTTAAGACCCAAGGATGCCATGCATAATTTGGTTTGGTTGTGAATCACATATATCCCTAGCAGAAGGCTGTGATGGATCCCTTCTGATTTATTTGCTTGCAGGTTCGAAGTCAACTGATGTGTCTGGTAGGCAGATGAAAGAAGTTGCATGCCCCACATGCACGGTCCATTTGCAGGTCTGAGTTTCTTTTTTCCATATGAAGTTGACAGAAATATTAATGTGCAACTTGTTGTTTTCTCATATATTTTTTGTTCCGTTTGGATTTGCAGGTTCAAGTTCCAACCTCGGGATCTGAGACTATTGAGTGTGGTGTCTGCCAGCATCCCTTCCTTGTTAGTGCACATTGATTCTATTTGTTGCGGTCTCAGCCATTACAGACTAAATGTTAATTTGTAGATTCTGGTCCCACCTGACAGGCTTCTGATTTTCTGGTTTGTGGCATTGTGCATGCCTCTTATCCATAAATACATAAAGCTGCCATTCTTGTATATGAATAACGATGGACTTATGAGAGAAATAGCCCTACTATGCATATGATGATCTGTTGGGATATATGACGACTGTATCTGTTGATTTTGAAAATGCAATTCCAGGATTTTACCTTGTCAGACAGGTTTTGGTGATTGTTACAGAGAGTGGTCTTTTCTCTAGGGTTCTTCTATTTTATTTTTGGGGCCCTACCTGTGGACAGGAGGGTGGTTAACATGAATGCAGAATATGAGTAATCACTAGGTAGTTCAAATTAAATGGCTGAAACCTTACCAACTTGGTTTAACTGTTGTTTCACCGAAGAATTTCAAATTCATCTCAGATTGTGTCCCATCTTAAATCTTAAATCTCAAAAATCAGCTGGAGTTGAAGTAGGCGAATTGTCTGTTGAATCCCCTGAATTCTAGAGCTTCAAATGGCTTCTTCTTGGATATTGGCCTTTTGAAGAACCCAAATAGCAGAATATGTTTTTTGGTGGGACATGGAGGTGAAAAGGGGTTTTTGATATTCGAAGGCGTCTCCAGGCGTAGTAGCCTAGTAGTGGTTTAGACTTAAAAGAGGCATAGGTGCTGGAGCTGCTAAAAAGGTTCATATTTTCAGGACAATAATTCCTTAAATAGCTCTTGAGCTGTGTCGGTGATATCTTGAAAAGTTTGGTCATGAAACTAGAGAACTAGAGTGGTGAGTATTCAAACTAGACTCGACACAACAGGAACAAAATTGGCTACATTTTTAATATAATCCTTGGACATCAATGAGAATTCTCCATCTACACAATTTAGTCCTGCTATTTGGGGGTGGCAATTCCTGACTCGATCTGCCAACTCAAAGTAGTCGTCTATTTTTTTTTTTTTTTTAAAAGGAGAGAACTTTTATTTGAAAAACCAAAAAAGGCACAACAATACAAGCAAATTTAGGATTTTAAAACCCTAAGCCCTCTGGGTAGAAAGAAACCCCCACAAAACTTGAGCCCTTCCTACTTGTTGAAAGTTTTGCATAGATATGGGCAATCATATTAAATTTGCTTGGAACATGGGAGAAACAACAAAAATCAAAACACTTAGATAGGGTATTGATATCCAGCAAAATGGGCTCTATAGGCCAGTCTTTAACTTCCCATTGATTGACAGCACCACCTCGATTGCGTCAGAAAAATGGTGAAATTTACAAAAAATCAAAACATACTTCTGTCTTCAAGTTCCGTTCTTGCTAATAGAACTGCCATCCTGACCTGAGACTCTCTCAAAAGAACCTATTTTGGGTTGACCCTTTTATCTTGGTAGTTGGATTCAGCTTGAGCACCCACTTTCTCAACCTAACATATACATTGCTTTTGGGCACCCAGCCAAGGTTGGGTGTTGGTACCTATGAGAGACACCCATAGGAAAGGAAGCGTCCTCCCAAAGGACGATGAATCCAGCCCCAGGGATTAAACCTTGGGCAGTTAGGTTTCTCAACCTAATTGGAACCCAACTTATTGCCTCCTTTAGTAACAATGACCTTGTTATAAGCAGGCACTATACACATTAATTCAATGAATTGTGGCTGCTTAGTCATACTCATATGGGATCACACGGCTGGTAATATTGTCTTCCTACCTGGCAAGCACTCTTGTTTATTATGAGCGTACCAGGGGGCCTCATGGATACCCCTTATAGGTCTTTGCATCATACCAATTTATTTGTAGGTTCCACCTGATTCTTTTAACTCTTGACCACTGGACGAATAGGGATTCAGTCAGTGGGTCTACGAATGGTGACCCTGAGTGGACCACTCAGGTCCAGTCATGGTCATCATGGGGTTTTACCTCACCAGACCCGAACTCACTCAAGGACATGTTTTTTTTTTTTCCCTTTTCTTTTAGACTGTGCTTTCTCTTTTTTCTTTGCTTACAAGGACTCCAACTCACTCACTCTTATTAGCTAGTGAAGCAACAACTAGGCATGTAGTATAAAATATTTTAACCAAGCAAAGACAAGCGATTAACTTGGCTAATGATGGCCATGTGTGATAATCCTGATCCAAACTGATTCTCTTTATATATATTAAAGCAAACGGGGAGGTAAGCTGTGAGGGGTGCCACGTCATCAGTAGGTGAGTTCTGCTTTAAGAAAAATACTTAGAAAATCAGACAAAACTTTGGGTTTAATGTGGGCCACTACACCTCCCAAATCTCCTCCCTAAATCTCTCCATTTAAATTAAGATTATGGTTTCCTAAACTTACATTTCTAAAATCCTTCTAACTGCCCCTAAAATCCCTCTTTTATTAACTTTTCCATTTTATCTTCTTATCTTAATCCTCAAATCACTCTCTAATCTTAATCCACCCTAAAATATATCTAACCAATCCTCTTATCATTATGATTTTAACCCTTGAGTCCATGCTATTTATTACTTGACAAAATGAACTCAGATCAGGGCCCACCCTGTTGCAGGCCTGCATTCACTAGGAGTATATGGACCATACACGTGATTGAGATCCACAAGGTGTGCCCCACATAATTATTGGTATGCAATTGTTGTTAACTAGTTATTACTTGACAAAATGAGCTCAGATCAGGGCCCACCTTGATGCACACCTGCATTCACTAGGAGCATATGGAGTACAGATGTGATTGAGATCCATAAGGTGGGCCCCACATAATTATTAGTATGCAATTGTTGGTAGTTTCCATGCCTTTTAGTTTCCAATTAGCTACACGACTTGCACTGTAGGCCTTACATGTAAGATTGTTACTTCACAAAGGTATGAAGCCTAATTGAAGTGGCCCGCCATATGCCATTAATCACATAAAAAACTCATAACCCTAAGCCCCACATGAGAGTTTTTACTTCACAAAGGCTTAAAGTATACTTGAAGTGGCCCACCACATGCTATTGATCCATAGAAAATAATAGGCCCAAAAAGAAAATAATATACATTTGCGAATGCATATTATTAATCATGCTAATTTCTTCCTTGAGGCATCGCTAGGTTTTATAATAAAAGAAATGCACTCCTTTGGACTGAATTTAGGAAGGAGTTGGAGTTATATATATTGAATTCCAAATGTCATCGATAATCGTTAATGTTAAGTGGCAAAAACTTCATCAGTTATTTTTTTAATTCTTTTTTTCCACGAATAAGAAGATTGAAAATATTAAGAAAATATAATTCTATATGATACTTTTTATTTTAATTAAATAATATATTTTTTCTTACCTTAATTCTAAATATATTCTCAGTTTTGGGTCCGGGCCAAGCACGGGCGTTTGATGTGGATTTGATTTGTACATTCAAGCAGTTGTGTTCTAATGATAAGTAGGCTCAAAATGAGTGGGTAGTGTTTTGGGGTATTGGTGTGGGACTCATCTTAACCACACTCACACTCCATATGATGTACCTAACATACTGAGCACCAACAGGGTACTGATAGGAAAATGGATGCATTCGTTTTTTCTTTTCTCATTTTTTTTTCCTTCTTTGAATGGTATCATTTTTTCTTTTTGCTTCCATCAAGGGTTTTCTCTGTTTTAGTAGGGACTTTCAACCCATGCATTTTTTCAATTTACAAAGATTCTATAGGTGCGATATTACAAGATTCTCATTATTATTTTTCACGATAATTTCTTCCTTTTACCATAAAATCTTAAGATCTTTTTCCATTTTGTTTTCTTCTAAAAATTCTTAAAATCAATAATAGTGGATTCTTCTTTTATAGTTTTACTTATTATAATTATTTACTATATCTTTATTTTGGGCACGGGCGTTTGTTTTTATATAAATATGCATGAATATATGCTTATATGTTTATAATTAATTTTGATACCTTACAAATTCAAAATTAATATCTTACTTTTTGTCACGGGCTAAGCACGAGACGTTGTTGCTGGTTATATATATTAAAACAAATGGGGAGGTGGGCTGTGAGGGGTGCCACCTTAGCAGCCAAATCATTCTCCTTTCAAATAAATGTAGAGAAAAAATATAGAGTGCTTTAAGGTGCCATGTCATATAGATATTCACTCTCTCAACACCATCTATCTTCTATCCTCTCAAGATTGTCATCTTTTTATTTTAATATTTGGGGCCCACCATTCTACAATTCATACTAATAAATTTTTCATTAAAAAATATCATTATCTTTTAGTTTCCAAATACAGCTCTACTCTATTCAAACATTATCATATGTGAACGAAAATCAGACCCGACCTTTTGGTAAATCACCTCGTGGATCGGCTTGTGATAAAAATGTTTTGAGGTTGGAGTTTTTTGGTTGAATCTTATAGGCATCCTTTTATGATCTGATTATATAGACATATGACCCTAGGTTTGGCCCACCATAAATTACACTTCCGTGGGTCCACATGGACTCAAAATTAAGAGATATACACATTGATCCAAGGTGGGCCAATTATTACTAGGATCAAATAACACTAGCTTGTGGTTTTAAGTCTCATAATTTATGGCTTTTAAAGTTAAGATGTTTATGCATTTTTTTTTTAAATCTAGAGCTAAAAAATGGTTTGATCAGTTCTAACAAAATTCGCTTTTCTATATCTTCTTTAGTAATTATTACTGTTATTATTATTTTTATGTTGTTTTATGAATGAATTTTCTTTAGCTTTATCTTTGTAATAGTTTATTGTTGATGTTGACCACTTGTATTTGTGATTGAAGATGTGTTGACTGTTTTTATATAGATATGCATAAATATATGCTTATATATTTATAATTAATTTTGATATGTCATAAATTTAAAATGTAATATCTAACTTTTTGCCCCGGGCTACGCATGGGGCGTTGTTACTAGCTTTTTAAAATAATGATGGCCAATCTGATTTCGGGTCGTCAGTTTTCATCATATTCTATTCACATGACATCCTCTTAGATGAAAATTTCCAAATCAACTGTAAAAAAAAAAAAAAAAAAAAAAAAAAAAAAAAAAAAAAAAAAAAGAAAAAAAAGAAAAAAAGTTTATCTCTCTTGAACTTTCACATTAATTGACTTTGCACAATGTATGTTACTTTTAACTAGTACTAAAATCTTCCAAGAAAATAATAATAATAGAAAGTAACCTTTTAATTTCGTTCTCAAGCATCTTAGATGGCCCCACATGACAGCCCACATTACATCTTGCACATACGGTGCACATGGGTTTGGATCCCTATCCTTGTGGTTGTGGTCCAGTCTTTATCCCAGCTATAATTCCGTTTGTTAATTGTCATTGTCATTGTGATTGTGATGAAAGCTTTGTTTCAGCTATATTGGGTTAACTAATCTCACCATTCCATATCATCTTGGTTGAATCCTTCGATAGGCTTTGGTTCTTCATATTTATTCTTGCTATTTTCATTTATGTTCTGTTTGATTTACATCCTTTCCTACCTGATATTGAGGGGTGGGCCATCATATCTGATTGAGTGATGTTGGACGGCTGCAAGTGACATTCATTTCCAAGTAGTTTCAGATAGGGCTGCACAAAAAATCCGGTATCACCGTAAAACCGAACCGAATCGGGCGGTTCGGATCGGTTTATAGTAGATCGGTTCGGTTAACGGTTTGAAAATCATAAAAACCGCTTACATCGGTCGGTTATCGGTTTGAGCCCACGGTTAACCGCTTAAACCGAACCGACCGTATGCAGTAACTTAATATTGCTTTTTTTATGGTTTCGTTTTTGACTACTTTCAAAGTTACATTCCACAACTCCATTCTTACATAAGCTCAACCATCAACACTGCCTCAGTGCATCTCCTCTAATCTCTCAAATGCCTTTTAATACTTCATTGCAGATGGAGAGATTACTGTATGTGGTGTTTTTCTTCCATCATAATTCCTATCTCGTTTCAATGAAATTTTTATCAAAAGGCTGCACTCTTGAAAATGCTAGAAAAGCAAGTAAAGCCTAGCCTTTTGGTAGTTAGTTTTGGTCTCACCTAACCAATGTGTTAAGAAATCTTTATTTTTTAAAAATACAATGGTATCTAATACAGATTTCATTTGTGTGTTACTTTTTTTGACATGAACTATTATTCTATTGTAATTCCAAATGGTATCATGTGGAATGGATGTTTCACTGCAAGCTGTTTATTATTATTATTATTATTTTTGTGCGCTTACGTTTAGTCCAAACTCTCTTTTTGGAGTAGAATTATTTTTTATATACGTTTAGTCGAGTCTGGAATGTTGGATTTTGATGTTTGCACTAAACATTGGAATAAATACAAAGGACGGGTTATCATCACTTTTAAATTTTCGATGTCTGATTTAAAAAAAAAAATGAATAAAAAACAAAGGTTTAACCGATCGAACCTAATCAAACCGTTTGGTTTGATTTGGTTTGGTTGAAGCCCTCTCCATCGGTCGGTTTGGATCGGTTAATTAAAAAACCAATAGATTCGATTTAGATATTAGTTTTAGTGTTAAATCGATCCAAACCGCCCATGTGCAGCCATAATTTCAGATGTACAAACTGCAAAGTGGCACTGGTGGAGAATGAAGGAGGACTGAGAAAGCTTGTCATTTTCAGACCTTGACTACTGTGGACAACCAAACATGCAGGCCAAAGTACCAGTGCATTCACTCCTCTTTATGCCTTCAACTGACAACCTGTGCATAGGCAGCTGCGGTGGAATTTAGTTCGATTGCTTTTCAGAGAGAGGCGGACAAATCAAAAGTTGTAGTGGGGTCCACCTACCATGCAGAGAAACAAGTGTTGGGGGATAGGTCTTTCGGTTCTGCAAGTGGACCACATATTAGATCAACAAACTCTTACTACCCCTTCATTTTAGAGACAAATTAGTCTGGTGCCTTGGCTTTCCAGAGAAAAACAAATCACATGTTGTTATGCTGCGGGTCTATACGGGATGCAGTGGAGCAGTGGATATGGTTGTTAAGCAGGGACCAGTAGCTTTTTCTAGGAGTATCTACTATTTTTCTGGGAGTATGTATACTATGTATGTGTCAAAAGGGCCTGGTTTGTTGACAAGTGGATCCACTATTTTTCTTTTCAAAGGTTTTTTTTTTCTAAATATGGTGGATCCTTAATTTATGTGTGTTTATACTAAAAGGGTTTTTTACACACAAAAAAAAAAAAAAAAAAAACCCTAAAAGGGATTGGGATTTTGACAAGTGGGTCCACCATATGTGGAGTAGATGGGTAGAAAAAAGTATATAAATTATAGGATTGGCAATACCTACCTACCAAACCAACCTGATAATTTAGTGTTTTAGCTAGATGGCTTTTAACTTTGGATTGATACTTTTGGAATCAGACCCAATTAATAAATGAGCATGGATTACCCCATTAATGAATAGGTGGAGTTTTAGTTGTGTCTATTATTATTATTTGACCAGTCTTTCTGAATCACGCCTGCTGTAAATTGCAGGTTCCGATTAAAATTTCTTTTTTCACATTTTCAACTAAATCAATAAATTATTGAGGTTTAGGGGGCATTTGTACAGCTAGATTTGCCGCGGAAAGGGGAGGCCGCGGCTTCCTTAATGTCGTTTGGTGCAACGGCAAAAAGGAGGAAATCCATGGGATTTAGCTTTTATTTTCATGATAGAGGAGATTTGAAAGTTTGACCTAACAAGGCCGGACTTGCAGTGCCATGGAAGAGGAAATGCTTCTCCATGCATGGGGGCGAGCAAAGGGCCAGTAGAAATGACTACCTGTGAGACCAATAGACACAACTTGATCTTTTAGGTTGTTAGATGAAGAATATATTTTCTTGTTTTTCCATGGTTCATCTAACAAAAAATAAAATTAAAACTCAAATTAGTTGGCTTCCCCTTTGAAAAGCAAACCACACAAAATTATGGGAACAAATCCCACTTCATTTATTGTTGACCGCTTAGTTGACTCACGACTCCACCGGAGTAGCTGTCTTTATATATTTACATATCGAGAGTTTGTTTGTTTGTGTAGAATTGAATTATTGACATTTCTAAAAAAATATTTCTAATTGTTACTAAGATCGAAAAAAATAAAAGGTGGATGCCCACAAATGACTATTAAAAATTCTCCATTTTAATGAAAAATGAATTAGAGCCTTAGAGGGTGATGAACCTTGCTTAACATTAGCCAAATAAAAATCTTACATTAACAAATGGTAGAAGATATTTAGATTTGCGAAAAGACTCTTTTTGAAGAATTTCCTTCCTGTATTTCAATGACTACATTAGCAAATTGAATTGTTCTCTCCCTTTTTTATGTAATCCTCTAAGAAGATGTAAATAAGACAACCCATTTCCTCCATGGGTCCAACAGTTGGTTTCATCAGTCTTAGCTGTCTAATCAATGATACAAAATCACAATTAATATAAATATTTATTAGCTCATAATATCCATATTGAAGGAAGGTAGTTTCACCTAACTAAGTTGAAGTGGGTTCACAGTGGTACACAAATCTCAACTGCTAATCTGACACATGCAAAAATAATAGGTAAGAATCCTTCATGTGTCCTTCATTACAATTAGTTCCAACCGTTTGATTAATGGATCATCTGCCATTATGTGGAAAAATATTTGGATCCCAGAATTACATAGATGGGCCCGTAATGAAGGGTACTGATATGCATTCTAGTAGTTTAAAAGAGAGAGAGAGAGAAAAAAAAAAATTGACTCGTGAGTAGGCTGTGTTGACTCAACCTTTAAGGGCATAGAGTCAAAGGCATGTTTATTTGCTAGAATTTAAGGAATTCATGTATGAAGAATTTTCGAATTCCCAGACATAGTAGACTTCTTGGCTGCTCCTTTGTTCTTGAGCATTCAGAAATTCTATCAAAAGACAAAATAGTTGGAATTCTTGAATTCTCAAGTGTTATTTAAGACCTTGGAATGCTTGTGGAGAAACATAAAATTTGCATATGCAAAGGGATAAGGTGTCACATCATGTCAGAAAAAAAAAAAAAAAAAAACTAAATGTCCCAAAATGGCCATTCCATTCCTGCTGTGAAATGTAACCTTTTCTTTGTCGTGTTTTGAAATGTCCCAAAAAATTAAGTCACATTTTGAGATTTTTTTTTCCTTTTCTTTTTGGGTAGAAACACGTGATGGTACTTGAATGGAAATTATGGCCTCATCTCCGTGGTTTCAAATTGCGGTATTGGCCAGGACAAAAATCGATATGATATCGGTATCGGTCGAGGTTATCGGTCCGTCCCAGTCGTCGCGGTGTGAATTTTTTTTAATCCAAACAATTTCACAAAAATATCCAAAAAATTCAAAATATTAGAAAATGTTGGAAAAAAATGTTCTTTTCCATTAGTAACAATAATAAATCAAAATATCAGTCACCTTAAGTTATGAGTCCTTTCTGTGTCGTAGTTCGTTGTCTTCTCCAGTATTTCATATAATGCAACTATTATTTTGGCTCATTGTCAATTTATTAGTGTAAAATATAAGAAAATAAAGCTAACATAACAATTAATTATCTATACACTATTAATAAGCTATTAGTATTTACTATTTAGTATCATAATTACTCCAGCAATTTTTTAAAAAAAGTAGAAGATTTAAAAAAATCATTTTTTTACACCCAAAATCATGTTTATAAGTAGAACTAGCATGAAAGTGTGTAGATCTTAGTGAATAACACAAAACAAACCCAAAAATGGCATGCCAATGATCTTTTTATTCATTTCTATACTTTATCTAAAATAAAAAATAAAAACACATAATAGTAAAAATAACGGAGTTAAGTTGATTTTCTCTTACTAAATAAAATGATTTCTTCAAGAAAAAGTGTTGGAATTTGAAACATATAAGAAAATGAAAATGAGCTATGGAGACATGGTTGCTCTAAGGAGATGAGAGGAGAGGAGAAGAAAATGGGAAAAAAGGAAAAAAGTTACAAAAAATTAGGATTTTTTACCATTACTCCATCTCGGCCGATATTTTAAAAATATCGGCCGAGATATCGGTAATATCAGCCAAAATATTAGTTAAACCGATATTTTGATCATATCGACCGAAATTGACCGATAATTTGGAGATATTTTGCTTGATTTGGTATCGCGATAAAATATCATCGCGGTATGGGCCGAAACGGGTATCTACCGCGATTTTAAACCAGGTCATCTCCCAACCATTGAGTCGCCCTGACTTGGGGTTGTGTCTAAAAGGAGCCCCAAAACTATAGGCTTTCTGACCTCATATCTAGCAACACTAAACATGTATTGCTGGCCCACTTGGCCTTGTGGCTGAGCCCTAACCATGAACTGCAGGAGACCATTTTATTCAGTGGGCTCCACTTTGATGGGGGACTTGTGAAAAGGTGTTCTTGATTGATGGCTTTCAATGTCCAATCACAAAAGGTATCATAGAAAATAAACTACAATTTCTTAACTTCCATGATGAGGTGGGTCACTCATGGGTGAATCTGGATCCTTGTCCACACGTATTTTTGAACCTACTCTGACAGTAGGGCCCTGAAAGAAATCAAGCCGTTCAAAATCTTTGTCCACCATAGAGCCGAATCCACTCCAATAAATATTTTTCCTTGGGGCATGCAAGTCACGCCCATAAAAGTTTATTTTATTTTATTTATTTTGCTAATAGAGGGTTCTCAACACTTTGCGAGCTGGACTATTTCCTATTTTTTAGATGGAAGTCGGATAAAACCCCTGTGGCCATTAGGTGGTAGTATAAGTAGACTCAAACTTCGATTTCCGGAGAAGGGAGAACTAGGGGTCGATACCAAGACCTCTAACTTCGAAAGAAGAAGGAACCGTGGTCCTGACCACTAAGCCAACCCCTTGGGGTTTCATAAAAGTTGGATGCACTGTCAGATTGACACATGATCGTTATCAATCTGATGGTCAGGCCTGATGACTCCACTCCAAAGAAATTTGGCCCTAAGCTAATATACATAAGAAAGGAGTAATTTCTTAACTGTTTGGAGTCCTTATTTAGAGTCCTTATTTGGGTCCAGTTGATTAATTTATAGGAGAACTATTGTTCTCGTTGGCTGAGCAGTTTTCTTTTCACCCAAGTGTTCTGGGTTGGGTACTAGGTTCCTTTTCCTGCGGGAACATGGTTCTCTCTCGATGGATCGAACTGTCTCTCCATGGATCGAACTTGAAAGTTTTAGAGTCCGAGATTTCTAGAGTGGTCTACTCAAACAATTCAACCCAAAAGTGTTCATAAATAAATTATATGCAGCGGAAATAAAATCAACACGCACACACCATAAGGACACCAAATTTAAGGTGGAAAACCCTAATTGGGTAAAAAACCACCGATCCGAACTGGATCAAATCAAACACTATGAATCTCATAATTACAAGAACCTCAGATCTTTTCTCCAGATATCCCCTACCCAAGGACTAAAGCTATCACGCTTCAACGACTTCACACCTTTGATTGCAAGAGATTCAATCCAGCGCTTGACTTCTCAATTCTTCTTGTAAGAAGATAATCTTCTACAAAGGATGCAAAAGAATTGACTCTATAGAACTTAGCAGCATAACTTCGTAAAAATTTCTAAAGAATATTTATTTCAATAATAATCTCTAACTCAGAACTTTGAGAGGTGATGTCTTTTTCTTTAAAATAGCCCTCGAGTCCTTTAAATATCCCTTAGGTCATGCTTAAAGTTGCCTAACTTGATTAGGATTAAAACAAGCAGTTTGAGTATAATTAGAAAAGCAGTTTCTAATTTTCCTGGGATTTTGCCGCCTTGTTTCGTCCGCTCGAGTGGATGAGGTTCTGTTTCAGCGCTGGGCCATTTTGACTCTGTCAGCTCGAGCGGATGATGTGGTCGCTCGAGCAGACCCCATTTTGGTTGATCCGGAATTTCAGCTCTCTTTCTCCAGTTTTCTTTTTATAATTCTTTCAGACTTTCTTCTTTTTAGTCCTTCCAATCTTCTATCTTTAGAGTCCTTTTCTAAAAAAAATCACAACTCAAAAGATCTAGAGTTTCGTCCAACCCATGAATTTAGCCAACACTAAAAAACCTAACAATCTCCCCCTTTGGCAATTCATGGGTAAAACTCCCTAAGACAATACAATTTGATTTACCCAAAATGAAACGCAAAATACATTGAAAAAAAATTGGCAATCAACAAATGTAGATCTGCATTGTCTCTGACTCAGTCTGAACTTCATATTTTCCCCCTTCATCTGTCACCTTTCTCCCCATTTTTGTCTATAATTCGACAAAGCTAAAGATAATAACATGCAGCTTTCTTGTCAATTAGGATCAATAGCTCCCCTTCAATAACAACTCATCCTAAATGTATCTTCGTAGCAGCGCTGGGGGTGGGAGCTTGACCTTTTTATTAGGGCTTGTTACATGTAGCTACCCATACTTGTGTAGTTTGATCTTTCAACATAGTGTGAGCAAACTCCCTAGGAAAATTGGATTTTCTAACCCAAATTAGAGTTGTCTTGGGTGGAGAAATTTTTTTCCGCAATTGCTTGGTCTTAGGTAGACTTTACAACTTCTTGCAATGGGGACGAATGTGTCCTTTTAATCCATAATGATAACAAGTGGATGTGCGTGCATTGCGTGACACATACTTTTTCTTGAAACTACTTAACACGTTATTTGAAAGTACAGTATGTGGAGTAGCATGTGCAACACTTAAAACAAAAACTGTTTTACCTTTAGCATTTGAAGTGGATGTACCATGATCATAACCAAGACCGCTTTTGTCAAAAGGAGACTTCTGACTATACAAGATGTTTGTAAGAGTCTTCGAACTAGTGTTTATTTTGTTTAGTGAAGCTTGTTTGATTTCTAGCTCAGATAGAGTGATCTACAGTCTTCCTTGTCGGTCTTGATTTTCAGCTTTCAATATTACTATCTCTTCCTTCAGATGCATTACTTCTTTTTCAGCTTTTTCAAGTTTTTGACCATCAGTAGTTAAATTTTCAGTAAACAGTTTTTTTGGCTTTTCAAGAGATGAACTCGTTTAAGCACTTGCTCTAATTCACTCTTTAGTGTAGAATTTTCTTTTTGAGCAGCTTTGTACTTGATAGTGATCTTGTTACCATACTTGGTCATCCCGACACAATCAGCATAGGTAGCATGGTACATCTCTTCCCAATCCTTCTCTTGGTCTGACGACTCGTCTTCATTATCTTCATCAGTATCAATGTCAGACACAGACGCTGCAAACTTGCCATTTACATTATTAGAAGGATCATCCTCAGTATCTTTTGCATTTTCTTTTTCTTCTTCAGAAGATTTTTCATCCCAAGTTACGTTTAGAGCATTTTGCTTTGTAGCCTATTTCTTGTTGGCACACTCATTAGCATAGTGACCATAGCCTTGGCACTCAAAACACTTTGTCTCTTTTGCAGAATCCTTCTTCTCAAATTTGAAAATTTTTTTATTGGCTCGTTTTGTTTTCATGCATTTTTTGAAACATTTTATAAACTCAGCCATATCATCTTCAGCTTTAGATTCAGAATCAGACTCAATTTTCTTTGCAGGCTTCATTTTTTATTTTAAGATGGCTTTCAAAGCAATATCATTCTTTTTTTATTTTCCTTTATTCAAACGGTTTGCTTCAAACGTTTGAAGATTTTCAGCCAGTTCATTTAACTTGAGGGTATCCAGATTTTTATTTTCTTTAATAGCATCAACTTTAGAATCAAACCTTGAAGATGGAGACCTCAAAATTTTCTTGACAATCTTGTGTTCTGGTATTTCTTCTCCTATAGTAAAGACAGAATTAACAATATCATTCAGCTTTGCATTAAATTGATCAAAGGTCTCATCTTTTTCCATCACGATGGTTTCAAATTCTTTATTCAGCCTTTGCAATTTAGCTTGCTTCACCGTCTCTGTACCCTCATAAACTTCCTGTAAGACTTCTTATGCTTCTTTTACGGTTTTGCAAGTGGAAATCCTTCGAAACTCATCAGCAGACACTCCATTGTATATGCAATTCATAGTCTTGTTATTATAATTTGATTTATGCTTCTCATCCTTAGTCCATTGGGCTTTAGGTTTAGGAACAGTTTGTCCATTAACCACAATTGTAGGTATGGAGTAGCCATCTTCAACAATATCCCAAATATCATCATCAATGGACTTAAGGAACTCAATCATCTTTTACTTCCAATATGCATAATTAGAACCATAAAAAAAGGGAGGCTTGGAAGTTTATGTCCATTCTCTATTGAGCACCATTCTAGAAATTTTGAACGATCAGACACAACAAGATAATGTAAACTGCTCTGATACCAATTGAAAGTTTTAGGGTCCGAAATTCCTAGATTGGTCTACTCAAACAATTCAACCCAAAACTGTGCAGAAATAAACTATATGCAGCGGAAATAAAATCAATAAGTACACACCATAAGGGCATCAAATTTAAGGTGGAAAACCTTAACTGGGTAAAAAACTACCGATCCGAACTGGATCAAATCAAACACTATGAATCTCACAATTACAAGAAACTCAGATCTCTTCCCCAGATATCCCCTACCCAAGGACTGAAGGTACCTTGTGTCGCTTCACGTTTCAACGACTTCACGCCGTTGATTGCAAGAGATTCAATCCAGCGCTTGACTCTTCAATTCTTCTCGCAAAAAGATAATCTTTTCCAAATGATGTAGAAGAACTAACTCTAGAGAACTTGGCAGCACAACTTCAGAAAAGTCTCTAGAGAAGAATTCTTTCAACAATAATCTCTAACTCAGAACTTCGAGAGGTGAGGTCTTTTTTTTTTGAAATAGCCGTAGAGTCCTTTAAATATCCCTTAAGTCATGCTTAAAGTTTACTAACTTGATTAGGATTAAAACAAGTAGTTTGAGCATAATTAGAAAAGCAGTTTTTAATTTTCCTGGGACTCTACCGCCTTGTCCGCTCGAGCGGACCTACCATCCGTTCGAGCGGATGAGGTTCTATTTCAGCGTTGGGCCATTCTGACTTTGTTCACTCGAGCGGATGATGTGGTCTCTCGAGCGGACCCCATTCTGGTTGATCTGGAATTTCAGTTCTCTTTCTCCAGTTTTCTTCTTATAAATCTTTTAGATTTTCTTCATTTGAGTCATTCCAATCATCTATCTTCAGAGTCATTTTCTAAAAAAGATTACAACTCAAAAGACCCAGAGTTTTGTCCAACCCATGAATTTAGCCAACACTAAAAAACCTAACAGAACTTCTCTTCGTACATGAGCAAAAAATTGATTTATAGGGGTGCCGCGTCTCAGTAGCTAGATGTTCAGGATCATCAAATGGTGTAGCTTAAGGTAATAGAGCATTAATATTAGCATTTCTGAATAGGATCAATTTATTGGGGGCAGTATTAATTAGAGAAGCATGTGATCATAATTTATGCGTGATCATAATTTATGCAAGAGCGACAGCACCTAACTTTGGACAGCATTGCAACTGCCTTCAAAGAGAGAATGCCTCTGGCACACTCCTCCTCAATAAATAGACAGGACCAAGTATGTGAAATTGCACTTCAGACTGAGTACTCTCTCGAAAGGAGGGAAAAAAGGGAAAGGAAAGAAAAAATGGAGAAGACCTTCTCATTCTATTTTCTTTCTTCCCCTTCTCCATTCAAGCTCTGTCTCCCCATCTTCCTTTTCCTGCTTACTCAAATCAGCAGGTTCCATGCTCAGACCACCACTTTTAAAAAGCCTCCAGTCCCTGCTCTGATAGTGTTTGGTGATTCTATTGTCGACCCAGGAAACAACAACAAGCTGGCAACAGTTATCAAGTGTGATTTTCCTCCTTATGGCAGGGATTTTGTAGAAGAAAAGCCAACTGGAAGATTCTGCAATGGAAGGATCCCTTCAGACTTTATAGGTAGAGCAAACTAATGTAACCCAACTCAAGAAACAAAGCATCTCTCTCTCTCTCTCCCTCTCTCTCTCCTATTGCATGTGTTATATCCAGAATGACTTTGATCAGTTGATTCCAACCATTTGATTAATGGCATTAACCAACATTTGAATGGTTAGGATCAGGTGGGACATGTTGCTTTGGGTTCTATAGAGCGATGGTCCAACTGATAAGTGGGTTGCAGGGCACAAATGCAACTAATACTATCGATCATCTGATACAAATATCAGTCGACCTTCTTGATGATTTGATTTTAGTTATTTCTCACGGACATGCAAGTAGTTCATTATCATCATCATTCATTGTCATCATAAATATATATATATATATATATATATATATATGTATATGTATATGTATATATATATATCCTTGTCCTGTATTTACGGCCATGCTCATATATTATGTTATATATATATATCCTTGTCCTGTATTTACGGCCATGCTCATATATTATGTTACAGTCATGCTACATAGACAAACTTTTTATCCAGAATTTGGGACAAACTACCATGTGGCACAATCCTAGAGGTGCTTTTTCCCTCTCTCTCAAAAGTTGAATGCATTGTTCACTTCTAGGATTGTGCAACATGGTAGTTTGTCCCAAATTCTGGACAAAAAGTTTGTCCATTTAGACTTTTTGATTATGTTATAATATTTTCTTAGATAGTGATTGCTATTTAATCATTTCTTCTAACTAAGTACTATAGTTATAGGCACCCTCCATCGCCTACCTGAGGTGAGGTAATCTAGATTGATGATAAGACAATAGAAAGGTTTGGATGTCATGATCAAGAAAATACGAAATATATGGCTGATTATATGATCTCTGTTTTCAAATTTAGGTCCTTAAAGATTTAATAACAATACATCCTAACCCAAGGGTTTGGTCGAGTGGCCGAAAGCACGGTTCCTCTTTCTTCTGGAGCTAGTATCGATCTCCGGTTTCCCCTCTTTTTGAGAACAGAAGGTTGAGTCTACTAGTGCCACCATACCTGCTGGCCACAGGGGTTTTACCTAGATTCTCTTTGGGCCCTGATGGATTAGTCCAATTGAAAGGGTTGGGAACCTCTATTTGCCAAAAAAAAAAAAAAAAAAAGGAAAAAGAACAATAAATTCTGCAATCATATTGTGCATTTGTAATAATAGGGGTGCATATGGGTCAAATTGATGTGGATTAGGTCAAATCCGTCATCAATCTGTAGCTGTTAAAATCCGATCCAATCTATGGAGGACTAGATCGGATCGGTTTAATCCGTTCAATCCGTTGAATCTATTATTAAAGAAAATTTGAAGAATATGCTCCAAGGCTTGGGTGAAATTTGGCCTAGAGTTTTATTTTTTATACTTATATATAAAAGTAAATTACATTTTGACCCCTGAAGGTTTTTCTTCTTTTATATTTAGACCTCTTAACTTATATTTAGGCCCCTTAAGTTTTTTTTTTTAAATGTCAACGGATCGGATTGGATTGGATTGAATCCGCAAATTGAGGGTGAAATCCGTTATTGGTCCGTTGCTAATGGAATACAAGATTTTCAATTCGTTACCAATCCGTTTACATTCAGTTCGATTAAAAATGGATCGGATTGGATTGGTTTTATGAATCAACGGATTTTTTGTCCACCCCAATGTAATAACGTGGAAGTAGAAGCAAATAGATGTCAATTGATCGAAGGTTACGCTTCAAATAAATAAGGCACAGAAAATGTAGGGTGTGCAAAAGATATTCCATTTAAGTTGTAAATGTGAAAATATATACACTTTGACAACAACTGTAGATCACTTACAATAACATTCATCACCATTGTATTAAAGTGAAGTTTTGCCTTGTATCTTGTGGTATCTTATATATATATATATTTATCCTAGGTTTATCATCACAGTAGATCACTCCAAAATGAATTGCAAGGATTGTCCCACAAATTTTATTTTTGTGTTTCAGAAAAAAAAATGTTGTTTTTGTGCTTCTTGCCTAGGTTATATACATTGACTGACAAACGTGACTGTTAAGACATACATTGACTGACAAACGTGACTGTTAAGACATGTATGTGCATGTGGATTTGGAAGTGTGCATGCGGATTTGGAAGTGTGCATGCATGGGAATCATGGGTGGTTTTTAACCTTTTGACAGCTTCGAGCCTGGGAATAAAGGAGCTGCTGCCGGCCTATCTAGACCCGAATCTGACACCTGAAGACCTGCTCACTGGTGTAAGCTTTGCCTCTGGTGGCTCTGGCTATGACAGTCTCACGCCTAAAATAGCTGTAATCTCTCTCTCTCTCTCTCACAAATGGGACAGGTTATGGTTAGGCCTATACCAGAGGTGTCCACAAGGGAATAGTGAACCCATATGCATGTCCAAATTCAAGCTTTTTTTTTCTTGGTTGAATGTCCAACTTCAAGTTGAAGATGTGAATTTTGATAATACTCAAGTCATCATCATTGTTTTCATGAAGTAAATCTTATCTCATAGTTCAATTAATTTCAGAGTCAACTGTAAGACTTTTGCACGGAATATTTTAAGTACTTGCATATACACAGTGCACAAAGGAAGATTGGGCAATTGGGCCCTCAAATACAAAGACATGACGTGGTACCTGGCCCTGTACTAAAATTACAGTTCCAAATGTCGGAGCCGTACCCTTTTGTTTTTCCTTTCTATTAGAGATGGCAATGGGTCCAGGTTTAAATGGGACCCGTTCCGGCCTGCTCTTAGTACTTTTTTTTTTTGGCTTGGGGCGGGTTTCGATTTTGTTGTTCTACCCACCCCGCCTCATATATATATATATATATATATATATAATTTATACATTATTGAAGTTTTAAACAAAACTCGCGAGGGTAAAAGTGGGTTGGGCATTAACTTAAGGTGTGTTGAAAGAGAAGGGGGCCTGTTTGATCCCCTACCAAAATTATTTCTATACATTTATATATTTTAAAACTTATAAATCTTAAAATTTGACCTCACCGCAACCAAAACAGCGGGTTTGGTATCATTCAAGCAGTGACCCGTCACGGGGTGGAGCCGTGGAGCATTTGCATGAGATAAACTTGAGACGGTGCAGGTTTGGATTTACCCTGATCTGTACCAAGCCCGCCCCATTGCCATCCCTACTTTGTATTTACTCACATGGGTTGGATTTATTTTGTTTTCTTTGTTAATGCAGTCGGTTCTATCATTATCGGATCAGCTGGAGATGTTTAAAGAGTATCAAGAAAAGTTGAAGATGATTGCAGGGGAAGAGAAGGCAGCAAGCATTATCAAAGATGCATTATATGTATCAATCATAGGGACGGATGATCTTGCCAATACTTATTTCAGTACTCCCTTTAGGAAGAAGGAATATGATGTTTCTTCCTATACAGATTTGATGGTCAAATCAGCTTCCAGTTTCTATCAGGTGAGTTGATAACACGCTTAATTTTCTTTCAATTCTTCCTCAGGCTGGAACCCAATCCCCATTTGGGATTGCACCCTAATTGGAATTGGATGATCTCAACTGTCGATCATATGCCTCTGAGGGTCACACCATCCATTTCCATCAATGGGCCCAAACTTGAATTCTCAACCGTTAGAAATCATCCTATTGGGGTGCGTTAGATTTTACTACATTTGAGTTGGGCTAACCATCATATTGTTTTGGTTTTGATAATATAATTTACATGTGATAAATTTGATGAGTTATTATATTTATCTTGACTCTAACATTTAGGGGAACAACAAATTTAAGCGTCAAAAGTCTAGCTTAGAATGTTTGCTTTCCAAGAGGAACGGTTAACAGCGTAAAAATGTAATCCCAACAGTTGCTACTTTTTTTAAAAAGCTTTATCTATGTTTGATGGGTCACAATGAGTGGAAAAGTAAAGTTCCAGGCTTCCAGCCTTCAAAAACTCTACTCTACTTTTTTGCTGTAAAAATAATTATTTTACAAAGCATAAGTAAATTAATTACTTTATTGGTTGTTAACTTCTCATCTCACTTCAAGTTATTTTATCGGGTGAAACAAACACAAATATAATTTATCAAAATACCATACTTCTACTTTGTATAACCCTTACCTTTTCCACTTATTTAACATTTACTTTGCATTATTATTTTGATATTCAAACATCCCATCTAAGAGAAAAGAAGGGTACAATTTAATGTAAACCCAATACATGTGAGACCATTTAAGGTCCATGTGAGACCATTTATTTGTGGGACCATTGATATCCAAGAGAAGTTCATAAACAATGCTGACTTCTATTCTAACCATATAATTGCTTACTATTCCAAGTTCCAATCAGTTATGAGTTCTACATAGCATTTATTGTGCATATAAGCATGCATTAATTTGGAATCAGAGACAGTACATTCTGTTTGCATCCATTGAATGGTATGACAAAACATTTGAAGAAGGCCCACAGCTAATTTATGAGGTGGGAAGGCAGATCTACTTCTAAGCACCATAATGAGATCCAATCAATGTGGTTACCTTTTCTAAGCATCATCCATTTTAATTTGTACAAACAGTCTGCTTGATCACATCTTACTCTGTAAAATTAGCTAGGAGAGATCTTTCCATTGCTGAAACAAGTAGGTGATTTTTTGTGTGGAAACTATAGATATTGAGAATAAAGAAAAAGATTAAAATATGGAGATATAATCAAGTTTGACTTGCTGATAGCTGTATATTGTAATGGAGATTCTAGCATTGTCACAAATATCATTCTTGGGACACTTTGATTTCTCAAAATGTAAAATTATGATAATTTTAAAGTTGTGGCTTTTCTTGGGATATTATCAGAAAAATGTAGTAGAAAATAAATAAGTTTTTAGATGAGAAAAAACAATAAAAAATACCATTAATGATTGATTTTCTTCTTACATTATAATGATTTTCTCGCAATATTCACAATTCTGCTAATATTTCAAAGATAATGCAATTATAGGAGCATATAGAAATTTCATATCTTTAACCACATATTGGCATACATTTGAGTCCATAGCTTCCATGGGAAAAAAACCCATGTTCATGGTATCAGATGAGTTTTTTTTTTTCCTTGCTATGGTAAATACTCTCTTTCTCTCTCATGACTAATTAAGAATTGATTTCTAATCATCCGTGTGAAAAGGAAGATGCCTTGATACTGATCACTCAAGATTGACATGTTCATCATATATATATATATATATCATAACGAGTTATCTTTGATTCTCTTTTGTTAATTTCTTTCGCTTTTCCTAGAGGACAACCATCTAATCTGTCAAAATATTCAAATCACTTGAAACATGGGGTGCATCCATATATGCATCTTGAATTGTGAACTATCCTCAAATTATGCATGTTTATTGAAATCATGCTTCTTGATTTTCCAAGGATCTGTATCATCTGGGGGCTAGGAAGATTGGTGTGGTGGGTCTTCCACCTATAGGATGTGTTCCTTCACAAAGAACTCTTGGAGGAGGCATCACTAGAGAATGTGTGGATCTCCGAAACCAAGCAGCAAAGAGTTTCAATTCCAAGCTAGCCCAGCAGCTTAAAATGCTACGAGATAACCTTCCAGGCTCAAAGGTCATCTATATTGACATCTACACTATATTGGATAATCTTATTCAGCGCCCTGCTGACTATGGTAATTCAATCCTCCACCACATGACATCTATCTGTTACTTTGTTAGGATGCTTTATACATCCAATGATCAATTTGTGTTTAGCCTTTTTAAAAAAATCTCATTCTTGCCAGTCACTTATTTTGAAGGTACCAGATGTTTGGGTTCTCTCATTGTAACATGAGAAAGTACTGTCATGGTAACCAAATTCTTGGCGAAATTTTTTTTGTTTTCCATAGAGTCGTGGAAAATCAACCTTCTCCCCCATCTATTTAGAGTAAACTAATTGGGAAACACGATAAATGGAATAATTTATTTTTGGTAAATATTCATGTGGTCACTCATAGACTACCCAAGTCTCTAACCAACACAAATGGGAGGAGGGAGATGCCTGACTACTAAGCTATTAGTGGATTGGCAAATGCAATAATTAGAAGATGAAAAACTAATGAAATTATAATATGTCTCTTTCTCTCTCTCTTAAATAACAAGGACATTTGGGGCATGGGATTGGGAACCACATTCCACACTTCTTCAAAAGCCAAACCATTACTCAAAATATTAACATTAATCATCATAAATACCACCACCAGCACCATCATGATCATCATCATGGTGTAACTGCATTCACTCTCCATTGATTTGTCAAACTTCTACCAACCATTTAATTATCCTGCCATCAATTAATAGGGCAGATGCTATCCTATCTGATTATTTTCATATACAGTTTTCAATAGTACTAAGATGCAAAGTCAAAGAATCCTGTGATTTGATTAAAAATAAAATATTCATTATTATCATCGTCAAAGCCCTGTCCCAACTATTGTAAGATTGGTTACATGAATTTTATTTCGCATTCCAAACTATCTCGAGCCAAAATTTTAATGGTAAGTGAAAAAAAGGAGTTAAGCAAATTGAGGAAAGATACAACAAGGGTTCAAATGGTTCTCCAAAACTCACACAAATTCTACTTCTTTGAAATGAGATGATCTTCCTATTTATGATTTTTGAGTTGCTTCCACTTTCTCTAGGGTTTGAAGTGTCAAACAAAGGATGCTGCGGGAGTGGAAAACTTGAAGTGGCTGTGTTATGCAATCCTTTGAGTCCTCACACATGCGAAGATGTTTCCAAGTATGTGTTCTGGGATAGTTACCATCCCACGGAGAATGCTTATAAGATCATCACAGACAGTGTCGTTAAGGGTTACCTTCATTTAATACTGTGAGCAGCAGAGTGGCCTTGCTACTTCGATTTCCAAGTCAAACTATTGTTACAATGTAATAACCATGCTTGCTGCATGATTCTAGTGTTTTCTTGGGTTTAATTATTGTCATTTATTGTTTTAAGTGGTTATAATCATTTAGAAGCTTGGTATGTGATTCCTATTTTGGAACTTTTTTTTTTAAAGAGTTGTGAGTATGGGTGTTAGAGATTGTATGATCTGATCTGCTAAGAGTTTGTTAGAATGTTAATGATGTTAGGATTTTAGGAGATGATCCTTATCCTCATGATAAGGTTATTTCATATTTGCTTATAAATGTAGATCTTTTCATTTAATAAATTTACAGTGAAATTATGGGAGTGTTTTTATTATTGAGATTCTATATGGGGGCTATTTGTTTCATGTGACTTAATTTGTGGGCATTCTTACCATTGTAATATTCTAAAAGAGGTTTAAATTGAAGCGAAGGTGAACATCTAAAAATGACCAATCCCCCTTTAATGAAAAATGAAGAGACAGAAGATGAATACCCAGTACCCATCACCCTTGTGATTCAAATATTATGAAAATAATAGCGGTATCTGCATCTCCATCTCCACCTTATATCCTTTCTCCCTCCTCTTTTACTTCATAGTTGGAGCTCTTTTGTTTTTATAGGATAAAGGTAAAACAACAAAGGACCAAAGAATAAAATATCAACCCAACAGAACAGAATCCGCAACCTTGAAGATTACAAAAAAAAATGCAATTTGCAAAGGCAGATTCCAGGATTTATCTTAGGTGATTTTGGCCCTACAGAATCTTCACCATGATATTTAATTGAGTTGTTGTGCCTTAAGAATATTTCTATGATGGACTAATAAGCGATGTTCTTGACACTTGAGAGAGAGAGAGTGGGAGAGAGTCGATTTACCATCTTTTCCTCAAGTGCAGGTTTACTTAGAATATGTTGAGTGCGGTAATTGATTGGTTTAGATGTAGTTGAGTCTTTCTGGGATCCAGTCAGTCTGGATCTCTTTCTAGCAAAACTCTCTCCTCTTCTTTCTCCTCGAGGCAAAAAAATGTAGAAGCCGTTTCCTGCTATCATCTTGCTTCTATGGAAAGAGAGTAATCCTAGGTGTTTTAAAGGGTTCGAATCATCAACTGAGTCTATGACAGTTAAGATAAAGTTTTAGTAGCTAATTGGGTGTCCGTCAACCCTCTCTTCCATGAAATTCTGGTGGACCAAATTATGTTCAACGGGAAGGATGTTGCTTCTTTTAAACTGATTTTTGGATTGTTGTTGTTCTTGGGTTGCTAGTAGGCATGTCAATGGGATGGGCTGGGCCTGGGCTTGGGTTGTCCAATCTCGTCTTGAAAATTGGACGGGCCTGCTGGGGGGAGTCCAATCCCGGCCCTAAATTTAACAGCCTACATCAAATCCCGTCCCCGTACGGGCCCGGGCTGGGACCGGGCCGGGCCTGGGCTTAGCCCGATCATTGACATGAGCAAAACATTATCTAATTAATCCTATTGCCACCAGACACCCGGTGTGAACCGGATTTTAAACCCGGAGTGAAAAGGCCAAAGTCTCACACTCTCTCTCTCTAAAACCATATCAGTCAAATATTAATAATTTAGATAGGCACACTAGCAACTTAGTTGAAGATTGTTGAACATTTTTCAGAATATATTTGCTTTAATCAGCAGAAAATCTTAGGGTCTCCAAAACTCAGTTTGTGTATGTTGAGTTGAAACTCTAGATGATCTTGTTAATCATTCATTAAACACAAAATAAACACCATTGAGGTTCTAAATTAAGGCAACATCCAAATCAAATTTGTGTTCAGCCACTTCTTTCTTCTACCTGTTTAAATTCCACCAAATGCTGCACACATGAAACTTGAACTTCATGTGTGCAGCATTTGGTGGACTCCTTTCTATCGTTAAGTGGTTCCAATGGGCATTTCCACTGTTCCTATGTCTTCTAATTCATGCATGAATTATTATAGCATGTAAACGATTTTTCTAGTTATAGACCGCCCCTCCAATTTCTGACGAAATGGCTTGTGTTTGTCTCCCCAATAATATAAAAGATTGGAGATTTGGGTGCAAAAGCAACAGATGCAAAGAATAACTTATTGATTTACCTTGACTTCATGGTATGTGTTTTATAAGAGGGGAGGGCGAAGTTATAAAATTGCCCCTCTTAATTAGCCATTTTTTTTGCTGTAAGTGAGGGGTAGTTGCAATAATCTACAAAATAATTAGTATAATAATCTTGCAACCGGCCGGGCTGGGCTGTTTTTGCCCAATCCTAGTCTCATTTTGGCCGGGCTTTAAAAATATTGTGGGCTTAAATTTTTTTAAAAGCCCTGTATTTTCGGGCTTGGGACGGGCCAGGCCAGGCCAGATACCCGTTTCAACGTGTCCCATTGACGGGCCTAGTTGCTAGTGATGTCCCTCCTTCCTATGTTGTTTGTTTTGTTGGTTTTCCTTTTCTTTGCTTCTGATCGGGTGTTGTAAGCATGTTAGTATATCTCTCTTGTATTGCCAGCTTTCTTCAATGAACTTAACCATTCGCAAGAGAGGGTTGATGCATGTCATGGTATTAAGAAACGAATTTGGACTCCAAATCCTGTACTCAGTGATATATGAAACAATAGCTCAAATCCAGGCACCCGGTTGCTCAATTCTAACTACTTAAAAAAATGGGTTCCCCTAATTAGATACTTGGACAAATCTCATTCTAACTGTAGGGGAATTCATCATTTGATTGATCCTGTGTAAAAACAGAGTGGGTAAATTGCGTGCACATCACTTTCTTTAAATTTTTTTTTTTCTATGGATCATGTTTTGAAACTCATGCTCTAATATTTATTGGAGGCACATCTTAAGGTGTATACTCTTTAAGCAGTGCATGTGCAACCATTAAATAGGCTGGCCTGTGATTGGGTTGTGGTGGACAATATTGGCTAGGTTTAGAGATGCTTACAGCCAAATGAGCCTGGCCTGTGAGGGTTGGATTTGGGCTATCTTTTTAGATCTGTGGGTTCAAACTGGGCCTAATTTCATGGCCCAATTACCAAAATGGCCTGTTATAGGACCACTACATTATTAAAGGCCAGGCCCTGTCCGACGTTTGGCAAAAAAAAAAAAAGTGTATATATAGTTTGAAATTGACTGAATCTAGGCCTAGTTTCAGGCCAATGGCATATATCAAGGCCTGAACAAGACAGTTAAATAGGCTGAGCTTGGACAGGCTTCGACTCAGGCTGATGCAACCCAAGAACAACCCTAAAAATTGTTGGTTTTGGATTGAGTCTATTGCCACCCTTATCGTTGATTAGGTTCGTGTTAACTCTTTTAACTTCTTGATTCTAGCTAGGACTCAGGTTTACATTTTCAAACCGGCCGATTTTTAATTGGGTCAGAAACAGTTTGGGCCAATGCATTCTATACACAACGCTCAATTCAACCCAACACATTGCCTTCTCTAAGGCCAGGGCCCTTATGCATGCTTCAAAACCTGACTCCCAGCTCAATCTCAGCCCTTATGGGCAATATCCCCTTATTATTCTATGTAGCTAGAGAAGTATCATCTAGTCAGCATCATGAACAGCATGTACTTTTCCAACTTATTTTATCTCTAGAATCTTTAAAGTAACCACACTTTAAACATAAATGTACTGGCAATATTTGGTGTTTCCCAATCACTCATATGCATCCATCCCTCACCATTTTTTATGAGGGACACCTCTTTTGGGGAAGTTTGAAGTACAAAAGTGTACTTTATGTGAGGTACAAAAACACTTTTGTACTTCAAACCTTCCCCAAAAGGGATGTCCCTCACCAAAAATGGTGAGGGATGGATGCATATGAATATCTCCCATATATATATATATATATCTTAATCTATAATAGTGTTGGTCCCACAAAATCAAAGTCGATTATGCTGTTTTTTGGATGATGATCGTCTCCAAAATCAAGATAAATCCAATCAGAACGGGATTTTTCAGTTCCATTATGCAAAAAACAGATATAATCAAGTTTGATTTGTGAGACTAGCACTATTCCAGCTTAGGATAAGCTAAGCTGCGGCTTAGGAGAGCCATGCTATATATATATATGCAAATCACTTTACCACAATCTTAATTAAAGATGAAAAATGGGACATTCAGTACAAAGTTAATCTATGTGACAGATTATTCCTTATACTTTCCAACCCATGTCTCTGATCCAATCCATTTTTTCTCATATCCCTTTCAGTCGCCTAGCTTTAAGAATTGTTTGTTTGTGCTTGAACAAAAAATAAAAAAACATATATGATATGCATGTGAAGGCATGAGAGCCAACCATTTTACAAAAGTGAATTAGGAGATCATCATCATCATAAAAGTAGAGTTAGGATGCATGAACCGACCAGAACTTCCTTAATTGTGGATCTGATTGTGGGGTCCACCATAATAAAATATGAGATCTCCCAATTCCTCCTTACCCCAGAGGTTCATAACACACTTGTATTCTAGTTTCAAGGCATTCTTTAACTGTTGTTTTGTCCTCTACTTTCCACCTTTTGCCATATCTTGAAAGTTGAAACCATGACCTGATGATCCCTATTTTGTGCCAAATGTTTAAACCATATATCAACCAAAGGTATGTTTCACAATAGACACCTCTGATATACTGTATTCAGCACCCCCTTCATTTGTTGATAACATCAAGGCTATTCACATGGATTAACTAGGTATTTAGGAGTGCAGTGCAACTTGCATGTGGTTAAACCCAAAGCATGTGATTAAACCCAAATTCAAACCTCACGGGTGGGTGATTTCATTTTTTCAAATTCCCTACTCTAATGTACCTAGTAGCAACTTTGAAATAACCAACCTCGAATGCACGTGAACCCAACTGATTGCGAGTGATATTTGGGTTGAACTTGTTCAGGTTTATTGAAATATGAAAGGCTTGGGTTTCGAACCTCACATGGAATCCATGTGGGTTTCATATTTTAGCTTTAGAACCCATTTGTTTGGAGGCATTTCTAGCGGAAAAAACCCCATGTTGGAATTCCCAATGACATTTGCTGTCCTCCAAAATCCTAAATAATCTATTTAAACAATGAGAATTTATGAGATCAATGAGGTGAAAAGTAACTTTTGGCACGTAAAAAACTCTCCAATTTTTAATTTCTAAGATTTTAAATTGCATTTGAGCATTTGTAAAACCAGATGAGGGATAACATTCGGGGAAATCATAAAAGAATCCTTATAACTCTTGCAAACAAACACGCTTTCCTATCTTCAACATATATGTTCTACTTGCACACACGGGAGCATTACTCATATATATATATATATATATTAAATCTTTATAATTGTATCCTTTGTAATGTCACAAGTACTCAGTGTTCAAAGATGTAACAATATTATGGGTGGTCCACAAACTATGGGCAGTTTTGGAGATGAACTTGCTTGTCCAGCTGCTGCCTTCGTGTGTTATCTTTTTTGTTTGTAGATGCCCCTTTTAATGCTTGCTTCCTACCACAAGGCTTTCCTTGGACCATCATCACTCATCCACTCGTCGTCATCAAAACAGATAAGCATGACAGAGAACAAACATTCCCTTATTTTTGTTTTTGGGTACAAGAAGAGACATTCCCTTCAAAGCATATGTCATACCTTTTATTGTAGTCACCCAATTTGATAGATACTTTTGACACCTAATGATAAATACTTTTGACATCTAATGGCTTGTTTGGATGTATAGTGAATTGAGGTAGGTGAAGCATCAAATCAAGAGAGAATAAAATACAAGGTGCTATGATGGTGTTTTGTTTTTAGTTATTTGGTATGAAATCTTTTTGACTTTTTGTATAGGAAAGTAGAGTTTTTTTTTTATTTTTAGTGGAGAAAGGAGCTTTTTTGACTTTCTTTGAAAAATTTGGAGGGAATTTTAAAATTATGTACTTTTGATATGACCCCTTCTCATTTCTTGTCTGAATTCACTTTACTTTACTTTACTTGAACAGGTTATGATGATGATGATGATGATGATAGTTTCTTCAAAGGAGGTTTTTGATAATTTCAAAAGTTATCCGCGAGCTAAAATCACAAATGCTAATGAAGCTCTTTGCATTTTGAAACCCAATATTTAAGAGTGAGATTTTCGATTAGCCAAAAAAAAAAAAAAAAAACCATTGAACATTTGGAGAGTTTGTAATTCAAACAAAGAATTCCAAAACCTACAGGGATAGCTACTAATATGCAGTGAAAAATCCCCAACAGCAAGGATTGTTACAAGTAAACATGGAATTCATTTAGACTTCCTTATATGACAATTCTTCTTTTTCTTTTCCAGTTTAGTGTGATGTCCTTTCTATTAAAAGAAAGTTCTTTTTTGCTCTTGTAAATACTCTCACACCAGCATGTGCTACCCAAGTTCTTGACCACCCACGAGAGTGCATCCAGAAATCATTGATTGTTTATGTGGAGAGGGAGAAAAGTGGATTAGCTACTAAAAAAAGTTACATTCTATGCGGAAATTTCCCCATGATTGAAATGTAAATGGTGGAGTATAGAAACTAAAATCTAGAGTAAGCATAAAATCCTCCCATGACACAAATGTTGCTTAAATGATGAGACTCATGCTTCCAATCCATTTTAAGACAGGAAATCAAAACTCATTTGGGGTGATGTTTAACTTGACAGTGGATTAAAAGGGAAATCTAATGGGTATTTAGAAATGGAGAGAGCTCCAAAGATTATATCATTCAAAATCAAATCACATCTTATTTCTTAGAATCAAAGTGATCATTACACTGTTGATAGAGAATATTTTATATTAAGAAGATTGGATATGTCATGATTTGGGATTAACTTAGATTAGGATTAAAATCTGATTTATTATGTGATTGCTTTGTCTTGTTTTTCTTAGATCCTAGTTAAATTGATGATCTTTATTGTACTCTATAAATAGACAAAGTTATTCTCAATAAAAAGTAATAAAATTAATTTAGCAAAATGTAGTCTCTTAAGTGCATCAATTGTATCAGCTCAATACTATTCAGGACTAAAACAAGGGCATTTTGTTCTCATAGAATACATAGGAATTAATCACGTGGGAATTCAAGGTCAAATATTCTATAACAAATGATTTTTAAAGAGGTGAGGGGTTAAGGATATGAGGTGAGCGGTGTGGGATATGAGGTACGGTTTAGATCCTACCCTCACTTTCATGGGATTTGAATTACTAGGGTGGTGGTTGATCTGTATTCATTTCCTCACTTTCCCTCATCCATTTTCCATTAATTAGAGGGGAGATATTTGATGAACATTTACATTTATTACTTCAATTTTAATCATTTTTAGAAATAAAAGTCACATAGTTTCTTTGTTAAGACAAATAGGTCCCGAGGGCCTCTTTTCTTGGACCAAAATACATAGGAATTGCATACAAAGAATTTATACACTTATTGGTTAAAAATGAAGATCAAAACTGAACCGTCAAAGGTGAACTCTTAAAAATGAGTCTCAAACTACTATATTTAGTCATTTGTCATATTTTTTTATATATATTATATTTTTATGAGAAAATAGATTATTTGATAATTTAAAATTTTCACCTTTGAGATTCATTTTTAAGCATGTATGTATTATAATGCATACAAGCGCGCCCTAAGTGTGATTAGTCTTCTAATTTATGAATTTGTAGCAAGTGACCTATTGAGGAGGTCATTCCTTGTGAACTACTTCTAGGTAACATTGAAAGGGCTAGATTTACCTAATCTAAAACAGCAAAAAATTAGAAATGGATTTCCTGCATTAAAGAATTTGTGCATCCTACTGAAACATTTGGTGGTGGGTCTTAGTCATCCTAACCTTAAAAAAACTATAAATCTGTTGTCTGTTGTGCTTGTGCATCCATTTTATAAACAAAAAGCATCCATTCACATGCACATCAACTGTAGCATAATTGCAGCACAAGGAACTTAATTATGGGATATGAGATGTTTGTCAGAGTGCTAGGCTTAGATTAGTACATTGATTAATATCATGATAAGGGATTCCGGACTCTCTCTGTCCCAGGTCATTGAGGACATCCTCCTTACCCAAAGTTTCCATAACAAAACCTATTTATAACATGCAGTCTCCTCTCCGACCATAGAAGAAAGGAGACATTGAAATCCAAGGATTAATAATTCAAGAATTAATTAGAATGGAATTTGTCCTAGTGCGCCCACTAATTGGGGTCATTTGGCAGGGACCCAAGAGAGCCCGCACACACATACAAAGCCTGCACAAGTAAGAAGAAATCCTGCAAATTTAAAGAGATGACATACACAGGATTCGGGCCATGGAAAGTGAGGTGAGAATTGCCGCCACTTACCAGTGAGATAAGCGGCCCTTCTCTGAGGTCCTTTGTTGAGGTTGATAACGGTTGAAGTTTAAACCAATTCTAGAGTCACGTGATATCGTACCAATTCTAGTCACTATACCACATCCTAAGATATACCATTTCAGTGGGGCCCACGGATATTCCATATTTTACACATCCTAGGGTTAAGATGTCATTTTAAGGAGTAAACGAAGGGCTCCTTTCACATCTTCCAGTTGTTAGGTGATCCAAATCGTTGGATGCGTACGCAATCAAAGGTGACGGCTTTCCATATCCCTATCATGCACCCTCAGCCGTCGCTTTTGTGTGATGGAAAAGGAAGAAACATTGGACATTTGGATAAATTGAGACGAATTGTAAGGCAGGTCAGGGGCATTAAAATTACAGGGTCTGTTTTGCTGGAAGCGTTTTTTTAGTGGAACTACTTGGCAAAGATACAAATGTTGTCTATGAGAATCTTGAATTCCCCATCTAAATTATTTGGTGAAAACTAGCTTAATTGATCTTATAAACTCGTCAATTCTCACAATTTTGGATTTCTAAATGGTATTATTCGCTTGAGCATTTTGAAATTCTACTTTACGGGACAACATTTGGAAATTTTCAAACGCTCCTGAATAAGTCCTGTCGCAAATTTCTAATCTATTAAGAATTGAGGTTGTTAAGACTTGAGAGAGTAAAAATGAAAGAGAGATGGACTCACTAGTGGATATAACACAATTTAAAAGATGATGAACTTTAAATTTGGGCAATGTTTTCTTATGAACAGGTTACATACTTTTTATATTCAATCCAGCTCGTGAAGTCCATTTAGATGCCTATTTATTAGTGGATAAGGAGTTAACAAAAAAAAAAGCCCTATCAGATCATCCTAAACCTTGATTTAATAGTCATAAAATTGAGTGATCATTTTAATCATAAATTTCTTTTAGGTTCAATCCGACGGTGGATAAAGATTTAAAGGGTCAAAGGGTGATGAGAGTATCAAATGTGGGCCTAAGTGGTAGGAGAACATTTCTCCTTCTCTAAATATTAAACTAAGACTTAATCCCTCAAAACCCACAAGCCTCATCCAACGGTGGAAATTACTCCAATCAAAGTGATGTCACATTCCCACTACTTCATCCATGGTTATATTGGAAGGCTGACAGGTGGGCCACACCATCAACAAGTGAGTGGCGCTGCAGAGGATCCCAAATCCAGTCTCCCTTCCACGTGTTCAGCACGTGCCACCTAACTCAGCAGCACAAGCACTCAGTGGCCTTTCCCGTAATTTCATCAAACCACCGGGGTATTTCTCCAACACTAAAGAAGGCCGTTCACGAGAGGCCTTTTCCCTGCCTCCGAAAACTTTCACTTATCCTCCGACTTCCATGAAACTTTTCAGTTTTCACTAAAAGCAATGCCTGAAAGTGGCTGAAAGCCTGAAACTGAAATCCTCAGAATCCAAACCGATTTTCCCGTTTCCTCTTCGTAATATCTATGCCAGAGGAACTCGTTTTCCACGTAAATCAGGTTTCATTCGCTTTGTGAGTGAAAGCTGCTTTGTTCTTCATCTTTTCAGCCATTTGTATTTTACAGGAAAAAACCGAGTTCCGAAGATCCAAACAGAATGAGCAGAGAGAGAAAAATGAAAACCGCACGAGAAAGATTGTACTGAAACAGAGAAAGAACGAAAGCATCAAATCATCGATTCGGCTTTCCACGACGAATCGGATTTCAGTGCTTATTCGCAGCGAGCGATTGAAACTTCGGTAATTTTTACTCTCTTTTCAATGAAATCAAATGCAGTAGGACATTAGCGAAATGTGATTCATTTGAGCGATTCCTATTGTGATTTCTGTCTTTTTGATGCAGGAGCTACAAATGCTGTGATCTTCGTCCGTTTTTCTGTTGAAGATCTGATAGAAAAAGCTGTTTTGCATTAGATCTTTGTGAAAGAGCTTTCGTTTTCCAGTAATTCCGAGAGAATGCAGCGAAGAAACGCGTAATCTCATCCAAATTTCCGACTTTTCCACTCTGTCTCGGTTTCGCATCGGGATGTTTTGAATTTTGATCCTCTGGTGAATTTCCGATTTGGAACCAGAAAGAAGAAACGTATGTGAGTTTCAGATTCCTTCTGCCGAAAATTTCCAGTGAAGAAATGCTAAATCTCAGCAAAAGCTGCGATTTTCTTCGCTCTGTTGTGGTTTCGCAGCGGAATCTTTCCCTCTCTTCGGTGAATTCCGACTTCGGTTCCGGAATCGGAAAAGATTGAGCTTCACAGATTCCTCCTCCGGAAATTCTCAGCGGAAGAATCTGGAATTCGACTCTGTTTCAAGATCCTATGATGAATTGTGTTTAGACTTTAGAATTGAGTGAGAAAGGAAGAGATGGAATCGGCTTGGGATCATCTCGGCGAGATCGCAAATGTGGCGCAGCTGACCGGCTTGGATGCCGGTCGTCTGATTGGAATGATCGTGAAAGCAGCGGCCACGGCTCGATTGCACAAGAAGAACTGCAGGCAGTTTGCTCAGCATCTGAAGCTGATTGGGAATTTGTTGGAACAGCTCAAGTTGTCCGAGCTGAAGAAGTATCCGGAGACGAGAGAGCCATTAGAGCAGCTTGAGGATGCCTTGAGGAGGTCTTACATCCTTGTGAACAGCTGCCAGGATAGAAGCTATCTCTATCTGTTGGCCATGGGATGGAGCATCGTTTATCAGTTCAGGAAGGCGCAGGGAGAGATCGACCGCTATCTGCGAATCATTCCTCTCATCACACTCGTCGACAATGCAAGGGTTAAGGTATATTGTTAAATTTGATTTGTATTGCTTGATTCGCTTAGGGCCTGTTTGTTTTCATGGAATTGAATACATATAAATTTATGGTTAAACGCGCTTCAATAATTGTTAGAGAGATGAGAAGTGAAGGATATAAGGTGGAGAAGTAGATCTTGAGTTTCCTAGGATTTGGATTACTAGAGTGATGCGGGGTATTCCTTACCCATCTTCTATTGATCACTTGATGGTCATTTTTGGATATTCTTTCTCTTCTATTGATTACTTGGTAGTTATTTTTGAATATCCTTTCTCTCCTTTTCTTTTTCTTGTTTTGTCTTTGCTTTTGTAAATATATCACACACCGACATGCCTTACCCAAGTCCCTCACTATCATCACTATGACCGGATAAAGCCCTGATTGTTTATGTGGAGAGGGACGTGCCTCACCAGTGAGGTACTAGCGATTGCCAAATTTTTATAGTCATTTTTGGATAATCACCTTTTCTTTCTTCATTTTTAACTACTTTAGATATAAAAATCATAGAGTTCCTCGGAATTGGAACTACATGAAGCAAATGGGTCCTTAGAAAAAAGTTAAATGGTTTCCTTTTTTTCATTAGTACATGCTGTTAGTTCATGGTTATATATGATGGGGTTTGCTATGGATTTTTTATTTTTAATAGTTGTAAGAAATTTGGAAGTTCGTGGATGGACATGATCATCTAGATGTTATATATGCTTAAGCATCCCTGATTCCTTGAAGTACTTAATGTTAGAGAAAAGAGTCTTTTATTGATATTAATGGCTACAGTTTAACTGCATAGAATTTCCTTGATGTTGTTCATTTACTCGGTACAAGGTACAAGGCATGGGGCATAAACAGATTATTTAATCAAAGAGAACTGCCTTTTATTTTTCCTGTGCTGCCACTTCCCAGACCTTTTTCTTACTTTACCGGGGTTTGGACCCTGATCTCCTATGACAAGAGACGGTGCCTTACCATTGCTCCAACAAACAAGGTTTTGGACCCTGATCTTCTTATGACAAGAGGTAGTGCCTTACCACTGCTCCAACAATGGGTAAATGAGAGAGAGAGAGAGAGAGAGAGAGCAGTATGTGTATGAGGGGATTTTGTTTTACATAAACGTGGCTTGTTGGTATTAAGGACCCGTGCTGCCTACTGAATTGAGTTAAAATGGAGTTGAAGACCGCCACTCGTGTCTCTTGCAGTGAAAAAACAAGGCATTATCTGCCTGCTACATCCTGTATCCCAGTTATTTGCATTGTGATTCACAGAAATGATAACGATTACATTCTTAAATAATAATATCATAATAGTAAGGCCTATTATGTTTTAAAGTTTGCCAGCTTCTTGTGCTTATCCTTACCATTGTCCCTTGTCATTGTTGAAGCCTTATCTATCTGGGGGAGTTTTGTAAGCTTTACTTTCAACTCAACCCTACTTAAATTCATTTTCTATTTTAACGCCATGATCTAGCATCTCTTACCCGATACTTTGTTCAAGGTCTTTATTGGTCACCCTGTTCCCTTAGTTCTTTAATCTTGTAGTCCTTTAACTCCATTATGCAGGGGCTGTTTCATCTTCTTTGGGTGTGCCCAAACGAGTCTAATGATATTTCTTGATCTTAACATGTACTGTAGCTGCCTATATGAGTTCCTTCTTATGCGCTTATTCCTAATTCTACCCTTTCTTGTAACTCTGACAGTCGTCAACCCTTGTACTATTTTAATTTTTAAATCTATCCAGTTCTTTGGCTGCTAATATTTCTTTACCTGCAACCAACAATTTACAGACAGATGAGAATATAAACAACAGAAAACCTTTAGTTTCACTGTGGAATCGCTCCTTCTGGTTCTACTTGTATGAGCCATTTTGGTGGTCAGTGCTGTATCCCTTTGTCAAAGTCGCGAGTGGAAGCAGGAAATTTTCCTTTAGCAGGCAATTATGAAAAAGAAAAAAACATCTAAAAGGGTGAAAACACCCCTTTTTCACATGGGGAGTTTTTGAGAATTCCCCCCATATGTAGAAAAACATATGGATTTAAGAAATAATGGGGATTCTGAACTAACTTCATTTTTTTTGTTGTTGTCATCTTGTTGATAAAAACCTTACTCTTTCAATTTGTTAGGAACGGTTGGAAGATATTGAAAGGGATCAACGTGAGTACACTTTGGATGAAGAGGACAGAAAGGTTACGGCTGCAATTCTGAAGCCCGATCCCTCAAAAAATGATGCGATAGTTCTGAAAAAGACTCTATCATGTCCCTACCCAAACTTGCCTTTTGATGAAGCCCTCCAAAAAGAGTATGAGAAGCTCCAGGCAGAACTACAAATGTCACAAGCTAATATGGATGTCAACCAATGTGAATTGATACAACGTTTACTTGATGTCACTGAAACTATGGCTAGTTCTCTACCTGAGAAGAGTTCAAACCTCAAAAATTCAACGAAAGTAGAGCCTAACAGTTCAGATGACAAGAATGCGCACTCCTTCAATGAAAACTATGATAGGCAACACAATGACAGTCATACAGCTATGAGGTCAGTTTCCATTTCTTTTTCAGTATAAACAATGTATAACTTGTTACTCTTATATGTTTATTTTGAATGTTCTCTTGACATATTTGTCATACTTGCAGCTTGTCGACATTGCTCTGTCTTTTTTCTGCATCTATATGTGGAGACACTTGAATTGGGTAACTTTAATAAGGTAGCCATATGCAAGGATTATATGGCAAAGGAAAAAACTCATTGGAACACATTTCAAGTATACTTTTAAAAAAAGGGATGTTGATACAGTTCATGGAGCCAAATCCCAATCAATTCATCATCATCATCATCATCATCAAAGCCTTGTCCCAACTATGTTGGGTTCGGCTACATGAGTTTTGTTTCTCCATTTCGATCTCTAAATCCCGATCAATTATGGACCCAAATCCCAAATCACAAAATCAACATCAGTCTTACGTAATAACAATGAGACGGTACATCTGCTTACCGATTAGTATTCCAATCCACCATTCATCTTGACCATCCCTATTCTTGATTTGCCCAATTTTCTTAATAGAACCTTGATTAAGACAAATCAAAGGCTTTTTCGATCAAACCTATGTAATAAGCGAGGGTTTGATCTGTCATAGAATCCATTAAATCCAGTTATTCTCTCCTGTGTTAGGCTCCCTTGCTTGAAAGACTTGACTTCCGAGTTTGCATCCTAACAACTGCTTTGATAGCTTGAAGGTTAAGACAATATGTAACCTAATGTGGTCAATTTATTGCATAATCATTCCAATGGCAAGGGGAATTTGGATGAGTGCAAATTTACTGTAAAATGGTGGGTGTGAAGGGATAGGATCGACCGTAGGTAGGCTCAAGTGAGCCCACAGGACATGCCACTATTTGCATGATAGTGAACTTGTCACCCTAGGCAGTCTTCAGTCTGCATTATTAAGAAATTAGTCTTACCAATATAATATAGAATTTCTCAACAAGTTTAAAATATTAAGGATAAAAGACAGTGTAAAAACTAGCTATAGACAAGGACATATTTCTCTGCGGAAGTTGGAGTTGCAAAATAAAAGACAACTAAAAAGAAAATGACCTAATGTCCCCCTTCAAGAATGTCCCTTCTTGTGGTTGTATTTTGATATGACCTATTCATCACTTTCCAAAAGAATAACTGCGGAAGTAGGAATTGCAAAATAAAAAACCACTAAAAAGAAAAAGACCTACTGTCCCCCTTCAAGAAGTCCCTTCTCATGGTCCTATTTTGATATGACCTATTCATCACTTTCCAAAAGAACAATAATCTAGAAAAAATAAGCTTTACATGCTTGATACTGTATCAGGTGCCTGAAACTGTTGTAGTTTAGTGCAGAACAACTTCTTCAGTTTCATCGGAGCATGATCTGTTATCAAAAAGAGGATCCCACCGACATGAAGAGTGGCATTCAGATTTGCTCGGTTGCTGTTCAGAACCAACCCTATGTATGTTCTTACTAATCTCCCTGCTTTGAAATATCAGTATTGATTCATTACTCTTAATGGTCTAGCAGATGACTGCAATCAATATATAGCTCCATTGTATTGGAGTTGTTATGAAGTTGAATACAATCCTGTGGTTGTAGTTTGAAACATCAGCAAGACATACTAGTTTTATGATAATCGCTCTCGGCATGCATGCCATATTTGATATTTACTGTATGCAGTATATAAACTGCTAGCCCTAACTTGTTTCCATCATGTGGGGGAAAATAGAGGAAATAAACTACAGAAGGCATTTACATATTCCAAAATCATTAGTGTATTAAACTCTGCTCTGTTCCTTCATATTTTCCTGCCTTGTCAGCTGTTTCTTGAGCCTTGAGGAATTTCATCATTTGAGTGGGCTTCATAGTTGTCAATTTCGTTTTAGACCCCATTTTAGTTTGGCTCCAAACTGAAATGTTTCAGCCAATCCATAATTTTGGTGATACTTTTTGGAGTTTCATTTCGGAAGATATAAGAAGAATATTATATAAGTGTAGAAAATATCAGAAATATTACAATTTAAAAATAGTATATATATTAAGTGTAGAAAAAATATAATAATATTACAATTTTAAAATAACATATAGATTTTATACTTTAATTTATTCTACTGAACCAATGATACAATATGTTATTTCTACATGCCATGTGAATAATTTATAAGATCTGTGTACGTGATGATGTGAAATTAAACATGAATTCTCAAATCTCAACTCATAATATGAAATGAAATTATTTTGTAGTTTTCATACAGTAGGAGGCTTTCCATATATTTTTATAAAAAATTACAAAAGAACCCTGATATGTAGTTTTTGTTTTTTTAATTAAAGTTTTGGCTGAAATGGACCTAATGCTGAAATGGACCAACATCGACTGAAATCTGGGCTGAAGTTTTTTACGTGTGTAGTTCGGTTCGGACCACTATTAACTTTACAATTAACAAGGTAGTTTTTATCTGAATAAATTAAACACATTTTCCTTTGCTTATTTTATCATTTGGTTCTTAGTTTGATTTGAGAGTTTAAAATCTTGTTCTTATAAGGGCTCCTATTTTATTTCAAGGACAGCTCTTCCTATCCACAATCTGAATATGAACTGCATGTGAATATATCTGTAATGTCATTGTTTTGAGTTTATGATTTGTACAGTTTCTATGAGCTTGTCTATTTGTTTACTCAACATGTGCTTCTGATTGATGGCCTAGATATCTGAAATCTATGATTTTTTAAAAAAAAATTTAAATAATAATAATTGCTGCTGCTGCTGCTGCTGCCTGCTACTACTAAGTATGTATTCCCTTGGAAGAAGCTTTGTTTAAATTTGAAGTTCATCTGTTAAGTATGTATGGATGTTGAGTTGGCAGCTGTTTTGTATTGAATTTAAGACCTCTTTTTTTTGACAGGTTTGAAGACTTTCTTCTATCCTTGTGGGACATTTTCTAAGATTGCTACGGTGGCTACTAACAGGGATATTTGTAAGTCTATATTATTTTTGTTGTGATCAACTGACTGAATTTTCATTATAGACATCAATTAGCACTAGAAAACTTTGTACTAGCTTCTTAGACAATTGCTTTGGTTAAGTTTTATGAATGTAAACCACGAATAGAGTATATTATTAATGTTTTGTTGCATTTGAGTTCTCTGAGCATCCTTACTGGTAACTGCGAAAATTAGATTTCAATGTCATTCAGACTTCACTAGATTTAATCTATTCCTACTACTTTGACGAGAATTTGGCTCCAAAGGAAAATAATATTTGGGTATACAACATTTCTTGCACATCTTACTACATTACTGAATCAGGAGGAAAACCTGATTCCTGTTGTCCATGAATGACTTTGTTCATATTCTCAAGGTCCAGTAAAGAGATTTTATCGTTATTTTTTCATTGGATTTATCAAGTTGTTCTACTATTTGTGTCAACATCATTGTGCATTGAAATCCATCAAACTTGGTGTTCCATTCATGATCAAGTCAATTTCAGGTTGACTATTATTTTGTTTGGGCAGTAGTTTTTGGTCAGGGAGCTATCAAAAAAATGATATACAAGGTAATCAACATAAGATTCCATTTTACTAAATTTATTTGGGGACATATTTCATGCATGCATTTTCAGATTGATTTTTTATCATGGGATATTTTTGATTCCTTACGATGTGTCATCTTATGAGCCATATGTTTTAATTTTAAGCAACTTGAAATCTATTTTAGTGTTTTATTGGTGCACTTAATTCCCATTTTGCTATTGATATATTTTGATCTAACCATATTTTCTGATAAGTGCAACCATCGTTGTTTATACATGCCCTGCATGCTTTTGCTAAATTTTTTTTTCTTTCCTGTTCTTTGCTTATGCATTATGTCGTAAAACATTTTTTGAAGACATTAATCTCTCAGTTTCTAACAATGGCGTCTGTGTAAATGAATTTTGTTCTTAGAGGAAGTTTAGAATCCTATGTTCTCTGTGACTCCACAATCTGGGTCTTCTCTCACTACATTCCATTTTCCAGCAGAGTCCTTGTGTTCTCCATGAAATCTGAATGGGAGATTTCCCACTCTCAACAGAGAAGAGATGAATGAAATTAGGGACTTGTTATCAGGCTTTTTTGGTCGACTTAAGACTAGAAATTTTAAAAGGGCTCATGTTGTGGTCACACAATATATAACAGCTTGTTGAAGTAGAAAATAATCCTAAGGCTACATGTGATCTAGATTTCACTTATTTAGTTGAATTCAGATGTCTAAGCATACAGTCCTGCATGCAAGTTATTTCGTATATCTTTTCTTGAAAATCGAGGAGTCCCAAATCGTCCTTTTGGATCTAAAGATAATTACCAGAGTCTTTTCTAACATAATTGTGAATGCACACATTCATTATATGTAGCTAAAACATAGAAGGAACTAATATTGTTTGATATGTTAGTATTTGGAACAATCCTAATAGCAATTGTGGACATCATGACCATCAGCTTCAGCAGAGGCATGCAATGAACTGATGGCATATTCTTTGATACTGGCGTGCTGTTGCTATACTTGCTGCATCAGAAGGAAACTCCGCAAGATGCTGAACATCACGGTAAATCACTCCTTTGTTCCCTTGCTACTTTCTGATCATCACGGTAAATCACTCCTTTGTTCCCTTTCTACTTGTTGCTCATTACATCAGTCGATTTATCACACACGTCAATAGGCTTTCCAAGAGGGAGATCTGTTCATTTTGCCAAAAGCTGACACTAAAGCATTTTTGTGCAAGTATTTTTCTGAAGCACTTCAACTAAAATGCATATTTCCTTAAGATGCTGCTTTTTTACTTCTCTGTTCATAGGGAGGCTTGTGTGATGATTTCCTCTCACATTTGCTGTGTTGCTGCTGTGCCCTCATCCAAGAATGGCGAGAAGTGGAGATCCGTGGGGTTTACGGTATGGGAATTTTCCCCCCTTTCCTTTCTTTGCATTCTGATCAAACTGAACTTGCAAGTGAATGTACTACTGGACAGATAGCTTGTCCTTTTTTCCCCCAATATATTTAAACCAAATGCAAATTTAAGGTGCATTTCTATTAACCTAACATCCATGCTATTAATAGCAGTGGAAAAATCATTGTGTCAGGATCATGTGTTTGAATCCAGAACACCTACCTACACAAGAATGTTAACACACTACAAATTTTGCAGGCCCTGAGACAACAAGAACGAGCCCACCACTTTCTCAGTACATGGAATCATAATCTGTGCGCCGAGTATGGGGATAATTAGCTTCTAATGATCATTTTTTTTTTATCAGAATGGAATTGATTGAATGAACAGCTACAAAGTTGACTGCTAGAAGGTCAGCCAGCCTGTACTTAGATCTTTGCTAATCTGTGTACAAAATGCACTTGTTGTATACTTGGTGAGTGTTGTATCATGTATCATAGCCTAAATTCATTTTTTTCCCGTCTTTTCAAAGGCCTTATGGGCTAATTCATGAATGGTTACACTCGTTGTAGTAATGAACAGACATGGAAAAAACACTTGCTCACTGCAGGTTCTTAAACTCATCAAGTGGGCCCCACTAAGGAATCATGTCCCAAAGAACTTCCCCAGTCCAATGCAATTTAAGAGGATGGTTCCAGCCACAGATGGATTGGGTGGGATCACTTGATTTAGGGGAGTGGTATATGGTGTGGCCCACCAAATGAACATCTGAGATCATCATGCCCTGTGCAGGACATGCCTAATAATAGGTTTTTTCAAACGTACCTTTCTTACCAGCGTAGTGTGTGGATCTTGAAGAATAAATGCGGCTTTTCATTTTCTTTCAAGCTGGTTCATTCACCTGTCATAGTGATAGTCAAATGTTTTTAAAAGACTAGGCTGGCTGTCAAATTGGTTAAGGCTGAATGGGTATCCATTGCTAATCCTAATCCAAACCATTCAGATATGTTTCAACTTATGTCTGCTAAAGTCGATTTACTGCAACAATCACCATCATTTGGTTTGGACGAACTTCAGAAAATGTTGTCCAATTACGTATTAATCAAAATTCTCATGCAGTGGGCCAACAATGCATGGACCCAAGCTGTCAATTTTAATCTTACCTTCAAAATAGTTAATGACCCAAATTGTTGTTTAATTATAATTATACTCAGATTCACTAAACTTATACTTCCAAGTTCCAACCAACGAAATATTCATATGTGGACAAAGGGTCAAGGAGACATGACCCCATTAACAGAGCGGGCAGGACCCCTGAATTTTAGGGTGTGGACCGTTACATTGTCACACGTCCGAGGAAATTACCATTCCCACTCGGGTGTGAATCCTCTGTCGCAGCTATTACACCGAACGATGAAACAAACATCCGGAACTCCATCTACCATTCTAGATGAATCCTATTACTTTCATTTGCATTTCTTCATGTTTCAGTTCAAAAGGATAGATCCCACCATCCGATTGAAGATGGAAACGTGATTAACATATGTGCCTGTCAATAGCAATGCCACATCAGCACCAGTCATGTTTCTATCATAGTGTTCAATCATACGGTGGGACCGCTCCTTTTGATCTGAAATTTGAGAATTTATTATTGAAGAGCATGAGATTCATCTTGAATGCTCCAAATTATCTCTTAATGTGACTAAAGATGGAGTTCTAGAAATTTGATAAGTGGTTATGTGTAATAGCTGCCAAAGAGGATCCAAACTCCTTCCCAATTCTCATGTTTCATGAAAAATAGAAAACAATTCTCATGTTAAGTTCAAAAAGGGGGGAAAAGCAGTTGTCATGTACATGAGCCTCTCCGCTCTCTTTCGATGTGAACAGTGACACCCACATGAAATTTTCACCACAGGTCCTTCATACAATGCCATGGCCGTGATACCAGCCAATGAGACTAGCGTGCTTGCAACTGGGCTGCCAATCCAGCCCTGTCACGAGGCGGCTTGGCCCAATCAGACCTGCCAAAGCTTGAGAAAAAATGAGTAGAGCCCAACTTTGAAAAGCCCACCACCAACTTGAGGGTCTGGCTAGGGCTTGACTGAGCCTTGCTATAAAAATTAAGTTCTCATTTAAAAAAAAATAAGCTTGATTTAATAAATGCATTTTTTTTTGCTCAGAGGAGTTTCTCAAAATTATGGCTTTAGATTTAGACTCTTATTGAGGACAACATTTACTAAAAAATAATTTTTTAAATATTATTTTTATCTACAAAATTTGAATAATAACTTAACCTGAAGAATTTGGATGATTGTTCGCCTTAATTAACCCGATTCGAGGGTCATCTTAATCATACAAATCAGGGTCCCTTAAAATGATCACACCAAATGGCAATGTGCCTAACCATGACAGTTATACCTGTGGACCTTTTTCATGAGTCCAGACCTCATTGAAACAATGCCCGACCACAACATTTACATATTCATGCAACTTTTTCATGACTAGTACCGGGCCATACTGAGTAGCTTGTTTCTATTCTTCTTCTTCCCTCCTTATCTCAATCTAAATCTAAACGCTTTCATTTCATTTCATTTCATTTTTGCATGCAATGGCGTCCTCATCATCGTCTTCTTCCAAAACCTTGAAACTCAAGAGCTCTGATGATCAAGAGTTTGAGGTAGATGAATCAGTGGCAATAATGTCAGGGCTGCTCAAGAGCAAGATTGAGCAGGGTGCTGCGAATGACACCATTCATCTACCAGAAGTGAGGGGAGAGCTCCTCTCCAAGGTCATTGAATACTGCAAAAAGCATGTTCATGACCAAGAAATGGAGGACTGGGACTCCCACTTCGTGACTGTGAATGACCACATTATATTAGGACTCCAAAAAGTAATATGACTAACCATATTTGATCAATCTAACCATGGAGCAACTGTCTTTGGAACAAAATTTCACCTGGAGCTAGTACACCACATAACAATATTTGTTCTGAGGGAGATGATTATTATTGCTATTAGTTTGTAGCAGTAGTAGAGATTTTGATTTGTAATTTTGTACTGTTCTTCATGTTCATTGTTTTTATTTGTTCTTTACATATTTTCAGGCTGCTGATTATATGGGCATCCCCAACTTGAGTTCTTGGACAAGCAGCGCAATAATGGTCTCAGTAAAGAAGGAGATTCAGCGTCGTGGGTTGGACACCAAACATACTAGTTCTTCTTGATTTTAAACACCAAACATGTTGATGTGGTGTACGTTGGACATAAAAGTACAGCAACTAAATATTGGGAATCTGAAATCTCAAGCGTTGGTGATTCATGGAAAGTGACTTTCCTTGATTGGAAAGTCAACTTGGAATCCAATTTTTCTGAAAATTTTCAGTGTGTTAGAGAGGTTCTGTTTTCCCATCATAAGGACTGAAGAATTTAGAGAAAATAATGTCCCTTGATTTTTTTATGTTTTAAACAAAGATCTTGTTTTCTAGCTAGTTTCATTGAAAAACTGCATGTTGTGCATTGAAGCACTATTTGCCCTGTAATACTAAACTGGTTTGAAAGTGACTATCCATAGATTTGAACCTTATTTGATGAAGTTTTAACCCATAAAAATTGCTTTGAAGGAACCCTGCTTGTATTTTCAGAATTTCAGATTTTATGATGAAGCATAGCCAAATTTGTTTTTCAGCAAAACAGAATTCTCAGAGTTTTTTTTTTTTTTACCTGACCTTGCGCGCTGTTTTACCTGAGTTCTGGAGATCATTTTGAGTACTTTCAAATGCTACAGATTTCACAGAAAACCTATTTCTGTGCAAAGAGTTATAGGATTTTCAAAATTCAAACCTGAAACTATTTCCAACACCAAGAAATTCTCAAAATTTTTGGAGACCTTCCCTAATGAGTGCATAAAAATTTCACTGAATTCCAATGTATAACGCAAACCCAGATTTTTGCTGTGCAATATTTACAGAACGTATGTTCCCTATTTATTCAATAGGTTCCTGATATCCAAAAATTCTGAAATTTTACAGGCAACCCAATTAGTCTAGTTTACCTTTAGAATTTTATTTCATTGAATTTTGGTGTCCCAGTAAAAAGATAAAATTTGGAAGGGTAGGCCGAAGAGAATGTGGATAGTGATAGTGAAAATAGATTTGAAAAAGTACAACTAATCTAAGGAATTTTTTGAGGATAGATCAGAATGGAGAAATAGAATTCATGTTGCCAACCTAACATAATTGGGACAAGATGATGATGATGATTAACATGTCTCGTATCATTTTGGTGTGTGAATTCTTTATGTGATCTATGTGAAGGCATAACATAGAATCGAGGGCCACTCATGGAATAGAATAAAGATAAAGTAAAATAAAATTTAACGGTTGCATTTTTTTTTTCTAAAAAATGTGTTTACTGTTGTTGGAAGTAGGTGGGCCTCGTGGATAGATATTCAAAACTTTTGACCCACTTGACTCAGGGATCAAGTATCCATAAGGCAAAAAACCCAATCCAGGATGCATAACCCTCAATCTCATGATCACATACAGTAAGTAAAACTATCTTAAAGATAGAACAGAAACGAACAAGCATCCATTAAAATCCACAACATACAAGGATGCAGATTTTACCTTAGGAGCTCGGTTGCGCTCTAATGGAGAAGTTGATAACTTTCATTGATGTAGAACTTCTCTACAAACTTAGATCAGAATCTCCACCACCTCTTAGCCTTCCACGCTATGACCCGAATTAGATATCTCTTCTCAAGAAGATTGGTGGAATCTTCAAGAGAAAACCCAACTCGAAACCCTAAGGAACTAAAAGAGGAAGAGAGAAGAGAGCAGTGCAACTGTTGCACAAAAAGGAGGGACGTTTTTCACTATATAATATGATGGACGTCCAAGAGGGGTTTATTCCCTTTTATAATCTCCTAAAGCTCCTCTTGTCTTAATTGAAATAGAAGTCTTACTTCCACAACAATTAGTAAGTATACTATTACCACTATTAGAAGTCCTACTTCAAATAGAAATAGTAACTTCCTAATTCCTTCCTTTTAGAGTTCGAATATGATTAGTATCTTTCTAATATCTTGGGCTAGCGTGGGGACCACTAGGGATTCCATAGAAAACTGGCTCCAACTGGGACACGCGACCCCACATCTCATGTGCAATTCGAGCCCACAGTTAATTGCAAATAACACCACTATATAAATGCAATTGCACTCCAGTCTTAGGAATAAATTACAATGAAGACTCTAAACTTCCCAATTACCACAAGTAGGCCCCTCTATCAATATCCATGGATCAATTGGAATAAATCTGTCTCTTCCAATCTTAGTTCCACATCTTATTATCCTTGAGTCCCAATTAATCACTATGATCATTAGTACCATCCAATTAACTCTTAATCGAGATGGGTGCGCACTTACTAATGACAAAACCCATTAATTGGCACAAGGGGATAATAGAGATAGATTCCATCTTGATCATTCAATGTTCCCACAGTCATACTACCACATACCCAAGACACCGAGGTGTTGACCTACAGTTGGCCTCACTCATTGGTGACTCAAAGCAAATGAATAGATAGAAACTTGAGTTCATTAATGTCTCAAGATTGAAAGCCTATTGCTAGGGAATTATGAGAGCATACCTTATTATTGAGACGGAATTCCATAAGGTGCTTCTCATGGTCCTTCAATACATCCAATGTATTAGCACATTGATCCAGAATCTTCCATTCTGATGATCGAGACAAATCACACTATTTCATAGTGATCAAAGTGCTGCAACCTTATTAGATGAGATGCCCAGTCTCATCACTGGTTGTGAAGATATTTTAAGTATAAGATTTGTGACATATATCTCCCGTATGTGGATCTCATCCATATACATATATCACATCTAATATACTAATGGGACCCGGTTCAACTCATGAACCATTATGTCATATGTATTGGTCATGTGCATAAAGTAATAAAATAACATTCATCTCATGAAAGTAAAGCATGGTTTTATTGATTAATCAATTTATTACATCAACTGATGGATTGAGTCCATATAATCTAACAACTGTATGATCACTATTCTCCAATGTTGTCTCTGTTATTTCATTCGTTCTTAATTCTTGACATGTCTCATGCTACTTGCTGTGCTTTCTAGCTCATTAGTTTACATATATTTGTTTTCAGATGCTGCAAAATAGATGCATGGCAAAGCTTCCAGCAGGGGGATATGATGAAAGTGAGGGGGCATTATCTAAAGACTATAGAACTTGATATTACTTTTACCTTATTAGCTTTAATAATTAAACTTTTAAATGGGCTTTTTTTTTTTAATTAAGAACTTCAGTACCTTGATCAGTTGGTTTTGTTGTTTAAGACTTTAATTATTGATCAATTATATCTAATTATTAGTTAAGCTCTGAATTACGCGCCTTTATTTCATGAATCTAGATTATTTTCAATTTGACATATGCTTATGTATGAGTTCACATTTCAGAATTCGAGGCACCCGAATTGTGGGGCATGAGACACCAGATCCTATTTGTTGCTTAAAATGATAACATCACTTTTTTTTGTGGGCCTGTTTATAAAAATTTGACACCAATCAAAATAAATGGCTCCATCTCTTATAAGAGTTGGGACCACCATCAGATTATAAAAAAACTTTGAAATCCTTTCAAAAGGTGGAAGTGGGCCTTCACCAAATCATTCCCATCGGAGATGGCCATGGCCCTCTATTAAATCATGAAAATATCAAGTTTTTTAATTTATAGTGGGCCCAAATTATGTTGGTTTGAAATTTGGCTTGGATCCTTAACACTCACGTCCCCAATTTGATACTAATTCTACCATCAATAACCACTGAGTTTGTGTACGGGCCCAGTCATGGCGTTAATTGGATGCCTTTCTACCATCAATAGCCTTTGGAATTTGTGTAGGGCATTCACTATATGAATTGGGAAAACCTTTTACCTGATTTTTTTTTTTTTTGGGAAAACGGTGGGTACTCCCCGCAGGTGTTGTGGGAAGAAGTGAAAAAATTGCATTACAAATTCTTTTATTTTCTCTTCAAAATGCCTAAGCATTTCTAGCGCTCTTCTATACATATATAGAGAAATGCTCCCAGAAAAAGTGTGCTCACAATATGCCCATCTCTTTATTTCCATATGCGTAATTTCAAAAGCTTTCACATATTTTTTTCTAAGCTTGCAACACTGACGATAAAAAAGGTAAGCCTAAGTGGGCCCCATACATCTAGATTGCAAATGCAATTGCCCATAAGTGAACATTTTCCATGACTATAATACACTTAAATTAGAGAGAGTAACACTATATAAAGCCATTTTAATCAATACGAGACCCATTTTATTAATTCCAAATTATATATATAAAAGCAGCAGCCTCTTCACGGAGGAGCGACATGTGGCAGCAGGGGACTTCCTGGGAGAGGGACACGTGGCGCATCCTCAAACCTTTTGCAATCCTACATTCCGGAATTACCCTTCTAAGCTAATCTCATCACCTAAAATATCTCAATGCAAATTTAAAATATTCTTAAAATAAGATTCTTATCCCTTTCCTAAAACATAACATACAATAATAACTTCTCTTTAGCTATGAAATCCAAGTCTTCTTTATTTCCAAACTCACAATTTACGGGGTCCACTTTTTTTATACCAACACACTAAGAGCTTTTTTTATACTAGAGCACGGGCCAATTTCATAGGCTATATTTTACTACTTTTTTCTCCTTATTTTCCTTTCAATATTTAGTAAGATTGATCTGTGGGGCCCATTATAGAACCCAATTAATTTCAAAAGCCACATTTAATTATGACATGGCACTCAATTTATGGCTAAGCACAAATATAATCAAATCAATGTCCTAAAATCTTTACTATTTACTTGATCTTTCCCTAAATATATCCACCTACCTAAAATTTCTCTAATGAGTTTCCATCTTTATTATGAATTATATATTAATATTTATTTATAAATTATTTAAATATTTAGATATATTTCTAATAATTTCTTAATTATGGCTTGCGCAGCCTTTTCATCAGAGAGCGACACGTGGCAACTGGGGACTTCCTGGGATAGGGACACATGGCTCATTCTCAAACTTTTTGCAATCCTACATTTCGGAATTACCCTTCTAATCTAATCTCATCACTTAAAATATCTCAATGCAAATTTAAAATATTCTTGAAATAAGATACTTATCCATTTCCTAAAACATAGCATACGATAATAACTTTTCTTTAGTAATGAAATCCAAATCTTTTTTATTTCCAAACTCACAATTTACAGGGTCCACATTTTTTTTATAACAACACACTAAGAGCTTTTTTTATACTAGAGCGCGGGCCACTTTCATAGGCTATATTCAACTACTTTTTTCTCCTTATTTTCTTTTTAATATTTAGTAAGATTAATCTGTGGGGCCCATTATGGATATTTTTCTCCTTATTTTTCTTTAGATATTTGGTATGATTAATTAATCTGTGGGGCCCATTGTGGAAGCCAATTAATTCCAGAATTCACATTTAATTCTGAAATCGCACTCAATTTATGGCTAAGCACAAATAGAATCAAATTAATGTCCTAAAGTCTTTACTATTTACTTGATCTTTCCCTAAATATTTCTACCGACCTAAAGTTTCTATAATGAGTTTCCATCTTTATTATGAATTATATATTAATATTTCTAATAATTTCTTAATTATGGGCAGGGCTATTGCACTAGTATATATTAAAGCAAAGGAGGAGGTGGGCTATGGAGGGTGTCACGTAAGCAACCATGAGAGTTATTCTTTCAGAAAAATGCTTAGAAAAATTATAAACAACTTTGGCTTTGATGTGGGCCCTACACCTCTTGAAATCTCCTCCTCAAATCTCTCCATTTCAAGTAAAATCTTCTAAGATTCCTCCATCAAAATCCATCCACTCTAGTTGCCTCTAATCCGTATAATAAATATCTACAGTACATTTATTCTCTCCAACTCTTCCACCCAATTTTGTCTCATGAAGCTTCCATCCGATCTTCTCTCTTCCCAAAGTCATCATATCTTTCTTTTATCTCCTAATCTTTCTCCATCATCTCCTAATTTCTACCAATTATGGCTAAGCATAAATATAATCAAATCATTGTCCTAAAGTCTTTACTATTTACTTGATTTTTCCCTTAATATTTCTACGGACCTAAAGTTTCTCTAATGAGTTTCCATCTTTATTATTAATTATAGATTAATATTCATTTATAATTTATTTAAATATTTAGATATATTTAGATATATTTCTAATAATTTCTTAATTCCAATGCAGGCCCATTACACTAGTCAACCACAATGACAATTCACACCGATACTTATAATTGGTTAGAATTGACCCAATCAATGCACGACCCACCATTGGATTGAGATGAAAATTTTTAAATACATAATTAGACTTTATGTGCATGAGAGAATTATTAAGAGAGAGATAGTCTAAAACTCATTTTTTGCTTAATGAACCGAAAGACAAAGTTATCATGTTTCTAAAAAAAAAAATTCAACAAAACAAATCTCACGGTGTTTGCCCATTTTCATTAAGACTACTTATTTTGGGGACATCAAAAGTATTAAAATATGAAAAAGGAGAAGGGGATATATCACTAAACACTTAAAAGAGACCTTATTTACAAAGTTTATAAATGTTAGGGGGCTATCTACAAATTCATGCTTGGAGGGACTTTGGCGCCAATATAAGTTCTCTCCACTCAAAATTCTCTCCACTTCTCTCTCTCTCTCTCTCTCTCTCTCTCAATTCCTCTCGAAGAGGGTTGGGGTTGGGGTTAGGGTTAGGGTTTGTTCGAGAATGTTGAAGCTAAGGAGCTCGGAAGGCGACGAGTTCGAGATTGATGAAACAACGGCAATGGTGTCGGAATTGCTGAAGAAGATGATCGAGAAGGGCCTTTCGGACGAACCCATTACACTCCCCAACGTGACAGGAGAGGTCCTTTCCCACGTCATTGAATACTGCAACAAGCATTCTCCAGAGGTTGAAATCCGGAAATGGGATGCGGACTTCGTCGATCTCGATATGCAAACGCTCTATGAACTACGTTTGGTAATCTACGAATGCAATCCCCCTCTTTGAACGTTCAAAACCAACAACTATCAATCCTGTCCTGTTAACTGTTTTGTTTGATTGAGTTTTGATTTTTAGTTGATTTTTCCGGGTTATCTTTTTTTATGGGTGTATTTCTTGATCTGGGGTGATACCAATTCCTTGGTTTATTGATCTCCATTCCAATCCGATCATTAGATTTGTTCATATGCAATGAATTTGATTGACGCGTTTCATATTCATTCATATTTGTTTCTTCTACAGACTCATTGTTTTCTTTTTTATTTTGTTTCCCGGGATTGATGTTTTCAGGCCGCCATCCATATGGATATCAATTCATTGAGTTTTCTGTTAACTGATGCGATCGTAGCTGCGTCCCGGCAGGTTCGCCTGGAGAGGGAGAAGCTCGTCCACGAGGCAAGAATATCTTGTTTAACATTATAATTTTTCAACTTCTGATTTTTTTTATATCTCTCTCTCTCTCTCTATATATATATATATATATATATAAATATCTTGTTTAACATTATAATTTTTAAAAATGCAGAATTGATGAGCCTCAGAGACTTAGTCATTTAGAATTATGGTGTCAAACCGTATAAACAACTGTTATAAATAAATAAATAAATAAATAAATAAAACCCATATATACAACCATGGTGTGTCAAAATGCAGGGGTTTGGACTTTGAACAATATATGACCTAAGCTTTGTTTTTCAACTGAAAGCTATGATGCATAGATACTTCAAAATGGGCAATGTATTGTATCCAGTGCTTCACTTTTTATGTGTAAGATCTGTGTCGCAGCCATGTCCATGCCGTATTCATGTCAGATCTGGGCCCAATTATACATAGGGACATGAAAATGTAAAAATTTCATTATTCATGGATTCATGGGCTTAAGCCCACCAAAGGCATTGGAATTAAAGAGTGTATGACATGGGATGTGACTTATCAAATTCAAGTGTCTGTTTGTTTGCATTGGAGTACATAGGAATTTGTGGTTAAATCAGCTCCATTAAAGGATTATTAAAGAGGTAAGGTGTAAATGATATGAGGTAGTAATATCGATGGGACCTTGTCTTTCCTAGGATTTGAATTACTAGGGTGATTACTGGATATTCATTTCCCATCTTCTCCTGATTTACTTTCCTATAAATGAGAGGTTATTTGATTGGGATTTTTGTATATTCGCCTGGAATCCTCATTTTTAACCACTTAATACATGAATTCTTATGCATTCATATCCTTTGTACTCATATGTTCTTTATTTTATTTTATTTATGTCAATAGATCCTATCCTATTGGAATGAGGATTTAGATATTTGTAGGATTAAAATATGCATATTTGTTTTTTCTTGATTGTTGCTGATGGGTATTTTGATTCCAGGCTGAGCCCTATATTTGCATATCTGTAGCCCACCTATGATGTCTGAATCACTCAAAACAACTGTTCCTTGATGTATTTATCTGGGCTGAATTCCATTCTAAGTAGAGTTGGGCTGAATGTCATATTGATGAGTGTAGAACGCCTCATTTTGAGTAAGGTTAAAAAAATGGAAAAGAGAGTGGAAGGAAGATTTCGATACAGGATCAATCTGATGGGGGTTAATTTTGCCCCTGTGCTATTATTAAACTAAAGAATAGTTGTTTAGAACCATTGACTATGAGTGGGCCTCACATGGAATTATAGAGCTGAGCTATGAATATCCATTCCAGTTCGATCCAAGGTCCTTGAAACTGGATTTTGGGATGTTGTTGTTGTTGTTTTACTTGAGACCTGCATTGCATCTTCTCCTGCTGTCACATTGTGTTATGCATCTGGGGCCACCTTAGCTTATCTGTTGATTCTCTTCTATTCATTTTACATGCCTTACCATAAATTGGTGTGGATCGAAGTATTTCATTCTAATAAAATTGATATATGCAATTGGGTTTACTATGAATTTGTCAATCCAATGGAAGTGATATGAATAGAGCTGGATTTTTTCAGGCAGCAGTTATTCAGATGAACAAGTAATATAATTGGCGAATATAATTCTCTTCTATCTTTGATGTTCAGTTTCTTTTTTTATGTTCTTTTTATTCATTGATGTCATGATGTGGTTTCGTTCTCTTTCTTTCTTTTTTCTTTCCTTTTTTTTTTTTTTTCTTTTTGCTTAATTGCAAATGGAACTAAGAAAGGAAGAATATACAAAGACTCAAAATGAACAAGCCCCAAAAGAATACAGCCAATGCTAAAACAAAAGAGGGGAAAAAAGAGGATAACCAAACCAGGGCCAGAAAAAAAAAAAAAAAACCGCCAAATCAACTGTTTACGGAGTGTGGATGGTGAAGGTTGAAGATGGCGTCCGAAGGAGGGCTCTTGAAGCCCGTAGAGATCCTGCCAAGCGAATCTTTCTGAATGTGGTTGACAACAAGAGAAAAGGAAGTAGACTTGCCATGAAAATGATGTCCTTTCTCCTTCTCCATAAAATGAACGAAGTGACGAAGAAGACGGCCGCTAGTTCCCTCCTGGCAGATTCGGAAGGGTTGACTGAGATGGCCACGCAGATTGAAGAAGCTGAAGGTTGGCCCTGAATTGGACACCCAGCCGAACTGAGCAACCAGCACCATACTTGGGCAGAGGAGCATGCGAAAAAATGCTCAGAATCTCACCATGGTTAAGGCACACAAGGAACAGGAGGAGGCAAGCTGAACACCAATGGACTGGGCCCAAGCAGCTGTGGGGGTCTTCCTGTGCATTAGTATTCATGCAAAATAGGAGATCGTGGGAGATAGCAGATTGTTCTAAATGAAAGGAGCCCACTCAAGGCTCTGGATCAAATGACTTCCTATGATTGGCTAAAGGGAGAATTCACTGGAAGAGTTCTTCCAGAGAAGGCAGTCTTGGCAACCAGGAGGCAGTGGCGGCATGGTGTTAAAGGATGCCAAAATCTCTGCGGGCAGATGGGAGGGAATGCTCTAACAGCCATTGATTCATATGGAACTGACTGTCTTCTTTGGAAAAAGAGAATTGAGGAAAAGCTGTTCTATGATGCAGTTCTGACGCGGATGATCATGCCATAATGAAGCTGTGTGCAGTCTCTGAGAATCCATGTACTACATTGCTGCAAGTTGGGGGAGTAGTTGTGATTTTTTGTTGCCATATACATGACCCTTGGCTTCTGAGGTTGTGAAGCCAAAATTCACTGATGTACCCCCAACCCTTATGAGGTTGCTCAAACTAGATTTTTTTTTTTCTAATGTGGGCTTGTAATCTTCAATGTTAGACAATAATAGAAAAGTGATGTTAGGAATCTCCCTCAAGAGCTGTTCTATTATGCAGAATTTTTTATCAGTGTGGAATACGCTATTAAAATTATAATGTTACTTTTTTTTTTCAGAACATGTTAACCCAATAACATTTTTGTAAGTTTTACAATTTCTTCTTTAACATGCCACTCAATTTGCAGCGTAATTACCGGTTTCTCATGTGCACTTTGTTGTCATGGCAGCACAACTTAATCATGAGTAGCCTTCTTTCTGAATCTAGTATACCCATTTGAGATTATGCATCTTCGAAAATATTTTTTGATCAAACAAATGTATTGGTGAGGAATTATTGGCTTTTGAGACTTCTCTGCATGAATACTGTCCCGATGTGCCTTTCAGACAAGTAGGGGCCATGGTTTGGTGATTCTAGGGTGAATTGATGGCCCACTGTGGATGAGGCTCTGGAAAAGTTTTCCAGAGCAGAAGATGTAGCCATTGGCCAAAAGAGCAGGTCCCCCCCACTTGAAATCTGAATGAAATATGGGCCTCACATGTGTGGGATGCTTGGCCAAAACCCATGGATTTCGTCTGGTTGCACATGGAATAATGTGTCCACCTTGTATGCAGATGCATCATGGCTCAGTTCTACCATTTTGCCCTTTCCGTTTTGGAACCAGTCTGGTTTTGGGCATTGGTAGGAATATCAATGTTCTTTTTTCATATAATCGTTACAGTTCTACTGCTATGGTATGATGTTATGAGAGTAACAAGCTCTGCCAGGAAACACCTTCCGTTCCCTTCATTAACTGAAAATAACTTGTCATGATCTAGGGCCTACTAGAAGAGATCAATCACGCACAAGAGAACACAGAGATTTACGTGGTTCGGCTTTTGGCCTACGTCCACGGGGGAGACGGGAGAATTCACTATGCAATCAGAAGAGGTGTACATCCTGGAGACTCTCAATCTCTATTTATAATATCAGCCCCAAAACCCTGTTACACCCAAACCGTACTTCTTAATCACAATAGACCTATAACAGGCCTACTTTTAATCACAGTACAACATGGACAATGCAGGGGTCCGGTTTACAAGATTTATTACTTCTATTAAGCCATACAACCTAACATAACTCACTACCAAAAAACAAACTGAAAAGAACTCACTACTAATTTTGATTTAGATATTTCTTTTAAATTTTATGTTCACTGCTTATTTAATTCTTGTTTTTATTGAATTTAGGTAATGATTTGCTTATACATGTTTTTTTCCATTTACATAGAATACCAGGAAGAAACAAAAGGTGGAAGTGGGCACTAGGACTCTGGATGCTTCATAGATGAATTGTTACAGGTAAGCCATGCGTTTCTGGCATTGGAGAATACAGTTGTTTATTTCTCTACTTTATCATGGTTATAGGTAAGTCATGCATTTCTGGCATTGCAGGATATATTTATTTATTTCTCTATTTTATCTTTTGTTTTTGTCCTTCCATCTCTTCCCTAGAAATTTCAAAAAACATATTTACTTGTGTGTCAAAATGTGTTGTCTGCTTGGATTTTTGTTCTTTGCAAGTGCTTTCATGCTTTTGTGATCCAAACTGTTGATATGATGCAAAGGACTTCTTGTGGAGATGTCCTAGCTATCCAACCTTTGTCATTATTTTTAACTTTTATGTGTGCGTATGTGTGGAATGTGGATGGTTTCTGTATTTTCTTTTTAACCATGTGCTAGCAACGGATTGAAGGATTAAGATTTAGGATTCTCATGACTGGTATGTTTATTTATTTACATTTAGTGAAGGATAAGGGATTTTTTTATTTTTTATTTTTAGTAAAGGATAAAACTTTTGTTAAAATACTTAAGTATAAGAATGCATAGGGTATGGTAAATGACTATATGTACCCATATAGGAAGAGGATTCTAAATCCACAACCAAAGAGGACTGTCACTCCTGCTTTAGCAAAAGGCATCTGCTTCTTCAATTTCCTTTGACACATGCCTAAAGTTACCTCATTGGACTTCAATAATGTCCTTAATCATTCAACACAATATACTCTTGCATGTAAGATAGGGTGTCCCTCTTGACCATGATAGTGTACTCATTGAATCTCCTTCAATAAGCAATGGATTTATTGAATCTCTCTCAACAAACGTCTTTCGTATTAGCAGGTTTTTGTTCTGTAGGCAATCCACATTAAATCCCGTATATCAACAGTTTTTTACAACTGCCCCCACCTGTACAAATTGTAAGTTTGTAACACCAATGGCCCATCTGGATCTTTGTAAAGTGAGTGCAGGTAACTCAGTATAAATGAGTCTTAAGCCAAAAAAAAAAGGGCATAAATGATGGTTCATGCATGTGGATAGCCCCAGTTACTAGTAATTGGCAGTTTTGTTCTTTGTCACAGCCAGTTTCAGGTAGATGGATTTGAAAGTAGTTTGAGTGCAGGCAGACAATCAAGTTCTAAGGATTCAAAATGGCCCCCCAGCAAATGATACATAATCATGTGCCAATCAGAGTTTAGTTAGACTTACATATCAGAAAAGTTATGCCTCTAAAGCTCTTTTCTTGGCTTTTATGCTGCTAAGCAATTATATTTTGCTTTTTTGATATCAGCGAACTGCATATGCTCAATATCTTGCTTTCAACAAGTCAAAGAAGTAGGGTGCGAGGATGGTTGGAACACTGGTATCTGATCAGTTTAGTTTAGTTCAGGTGTAGAGAGATGAGGTGTTTCTGGATCATGTAGTTATGTGAAATACCCTTTCTTGGGGGAGAAGTATGCTCAAGAGCTTTGATTGTTTGAAGATTTTGTTTCTCACAGCATTTAGTGGTACATACATCTTCTGATTTCATACGCTAAACACACAAGAATAGTTTTTGGAGTTCCAGTCCAATATGAGCAGCAATAATTTTGTTTTACCTTAGTTCTTTCTTGCATGGGAATTCCGGGTCGGTTGTATGCAGCAATTTATACATGTAAATGATTCCCGTGCATAATGGTTACGCATCATCAGATTTGTTCGTGCTCATATGCGTAAATGAGGTATAACAATGGTATGTAAATAAGGCCATTTATACACCTACATAGGTGTGAAAATCACTTTCAAACCTCTTTTACAAAAGGTGCCAGTATGCTTACATGATACACATGTCAAAAACCATTTTCCTGTGTAGAAAGGCAAACACCCTTTACTATAGAATGTCCAGATGTTTTCAGATTCGTTTTTTTTTTTTTTAAATAATATCACATTTATGAGGAATGATTGCATAAGGTTCCGCGGATGCGCTTAGATAGAGGATATGGCTGCACTTTTTGAATCTAGGAATAGATGGTTGTGTAACTTATTACTTTTCACCTATAATACCTTTTCTTATGAAAAATTATCACTGCTCACTGTCCTCTCCGATTTCTATTTATCTTGAGTACTTAAAAACAAGAAAAGGCAATTGAACTCTAAGAAATAATGGGGTTAGCATAATAGGATATACTGAAATTGTATTTATATTTTGCAGTGTAGAATCAGGTACCAGACTATCAGTACATATTTCTTTGGATACAGGCATGCCGGGCATATGCAAGTATTTGGGTGTGGTTAAGTAAGATCCAGTTAAGTTGGTACATGTGTAGAAGATCCAAATCATTCGAAAGATGTATAAGCCAACATTTGCTTCTATACGCCAATCATTTTTTGTGATAAAATCAAAGTTTTTATGCAATGGAGATTATGTAACATGTATATGTCTGTTCAATTCTCACTAAGATTAACTGCTGTAGTATGGGAATGTGAAAAAGTGTGGCTAAACTGTATTTGTCTACTTTATTAGGAGAGTAACTGATTTGTCTAAGTAGGTTTTATTATTCTGTTGCTGCATTAACGCACAAGGTGCATCTTTTGAGCTACCTGCAATGCTGCTAACTTAAGAAGGAAACAAAGTTTCTAGACTTGCAAATAAAACTGATAAGTTTTATGTAATTTTTGCTTTGGGAAGGTAAGTAGTATGTATTGATCAAAAGTGATGGCCCCACTGTAGAAAAAAACATATGGATTCCTCATCTCTATCACTACATCCCAGTAAGATGACCAGCTATGCTTGGCATATGGATTGTGGCAACCAGCAGCGGGAGAGCACCAAAAAGAGTAATCAAAAGTACAGCAGAAAGCAACTAAGCAAAAGGAAAAATATGAACCCACAAGTCAGCTAAACACAAGAACAGATGAATGACTTGGCCAAAAGGCTACAAGAGGTGAGAGAGCAAGGTTTCTCTATTAGCTATTAGCTAGGGTTTCAAATGGAAGCCGAGTATCCAAAAGTCTCCTGTTCCAAAATGAAGCGAGTGTGGAACCTATTTTTGGATTCGGGCAAAATTCGGACCCTGAACATTTTGATCCAAATATGGATCCTTATATGTCCCGATTCGAGGATCCAAATCCAAGATGATTACATCCGCATATTAAAAATGTATTTTAAAGACCTACATACCTTAGGTCATATTGGCATTTGCGGGTACTTAGCTTTAATTATATGTCATTTTACAGCCCTAGTTGTATATTTAAAAGATTCATTTTGAATCTCTCTCTCTCTCTCTCTCTCTCTCTAACATAAGTAAAGGTCTATATTATTAAGAAAATTGATATGGTACAACAGGCAGGCTAACTTCTCACTCTTAAAAACCTCGTGCCGAGAAGGATACCAGCTTTACCAAGGTATATGGCAACTAGCAACACAAAAGGACCAAAAGCTGAAGAAGCAAGCCCACGACAATGAAATAGCCACATCTCTGGGCACAGGGAAATTAGCCCAAAACCCAAAAAATGTAACTATATTGCCCACAGCCCAGGACCACACCACTTGTAATCACAAGGTCCTACCATTTCACATAATTGGATAATTCATAATTGCATGGCATCGCCTTTTCATACTTCTAATAAGTTGCACCAGATAAAGAACAGTCAAATGCACCCTTGGGAAATCCTAGTAGCATAGCAGCTTCTAATGTCCTTGCCTAAAACCGATATTGCCAATCAGATGACTTTGGGTCTTGCAGTACTTCTAAGTAGTGAATAATCCAATTCAAAGCTCATGCAACTCCGAAATAGTTCGAAGTCCTTCTAATCTATATATCCAATTATACTAATGCACCCCACATCTTATTTTGGATTCAGATCTGATATTGAATCCGGTTCTTTCGATCAAAATCATCTCCCTTGATCCATCTGCTGCTTTGACCAAGGCAGAAAGCTAAAGCTTGAACTCCACACCACAACAAGAACTGACATTTGGAGTACCAAGGGACCAAAGCAGAAGACAGGGCTTTGGTGAACAAATTCCTGTACAGTTCACCAAATTCATGCAAAGCTCGCTAGCCGAACATAGGAAATTCCTCATGATCCTTTCTACTGCCTTACAAATGCTATTTGAAATGGGGAGGGCCATAAAATACATGCTATAAATTTCTATGAATGAGTCATCTGAACTCTCCATCCTTCCACGCTTACTTTCTTCTTTTTCTTTTCAAAATTTTCAATTACTCCCATCCCATGCAGCTATAGCTCTAAGCTCCTTCTTCATGAGAAATGATTATATAACAACAATAGTCATTAGACTTTTAAAACAAAAAATAATGTAAATTTCTATATAAAAATGAATCATACGATTTTTACCTCATGTTGTAAACTGTCTTCAATATCTTCAATTATATTTTCAATTTTACCTTGGAAACACCATTATTCAAAGAAAAAAAGTACCTTTGGGAACAATTTTAAAAAATGTAATGGCACGATGATAGAAAAAAAATATATTAGTTAACCAAATATAATAGCTAATGAAAAATAATCTAGCTTATCTAAACACTCTGCTTAGTGTAATGTTACTCTGAGAGATGCCAAAGTTTGAAATGCACCCCGTATTCTCTTCCCTTGTAACTCATCAAAAGTCTAAAACATACGTGAGAAAGAAGAAGCTAAAAGTATCAATAAATGTCATGAAAAGGATGTAAAGCATTTGTAAGGCAAATTTCATACAAATTTTGGTGAGTATCCAGATCACCCATTCATTTCATCAAGCTCATAACTTGCAACTAACTAGTTGCAAGATTTGACTCACTTGTGAACATTCCAGTGCTAATCTGGAGCATTGAATTGGATATGGATAGTGCATAAAGAAAGTTTCTACCAGGAAATTCATATCTTGAAATGCATGCGGAGTTGATTTCAGTTCTAGTTTTGCTTCTAAATGATGGAATCTATAAACAATCCATCATTTGAACAGTACTGTCTACATTTTTTTTCCGACAATACCGTTATTATTAGTGTATATTACACATATCCAGTACAGGTCTAAATGCAAAATGGAGATGGAGAACTTTTCACGATACATCACTTGTCACAGCAAATGGAGTTCTAACTCTATGCTTCCCATCAGTCCAAGTAATGGACCCAAACAGATCACCTTTCACTGAAGAAGATGATGAGAAGACCACTTGGTAGCTCAACTTGTTACTGTTCTTGGTGAACTGAAGCCTATCAGGTATCACTTTCACATCCAAACCATGTGGAGATTTTATGGTTGCTGTATACACTGTTTCATCATCAGCACCAACATTTGTAACTGTTCTACTCACTTTCTTGCTCTCCCTCCCGTCGAATTTGGAGATGGCGATTGATGGGTAGTTTAGATTGGAGATCAAATCCCCGCCGGAGTCCTTTGGGCATTTGAACCCGTCTGGAATAGTTGATATTTGTTTGATTGTGAAAATGTTGTATCCGTAATTGCAAAGAAAAAGGAAGTAGTCAAGTTTTTCAGTTTCATATACTAAGCCTGGTTCTAATGCTCCTGATGGACTCACTTCCCCTGCTCCATAATCATAGGGTGTGGCTGTGGACCCTGTGTCATCTGTGAGTGGGGCTTTTTCATTGTTTGTTTGACTTGCTGTAGATCAAAGGATGACAAACTTTTAGTATAACTTGCTCATACAAAGAATGGATTCCTCTAAATAGTGTAGCAAGGAATGAATATGATAACCTGTAGTCATTATGGCTGATCTGATTGAGGAAGGACTCCAGGTGGGGTTCCTAGCTTTGATTGTGGCAGCAACCCCAGAAACATGTGGGCATGCCATCGATGTACCAGACACTAGATTGAATGGGGAAGGATTTTGGCCTGGAGGGATTTCTGATGCATCGTACGTCGACTTCCATGCTGCAAGAATATTCACGCCAGGTGCAGCAATATCTGGCTGCAAAAGGAATTCAAATTTTAAACATCTTTTCGCAGTCAAAAATGACGTTTCATCTAAGAAGGGCCTCTAGATGAGAGACTTGCCTTGAGAATATTTCTTGTCTGAGAAGAAGGGCCTCTAGATGAGAAGTAGGTTACTGTTGGTGCAGGTTTGGAGTTGGTCACTGAAACTGTTGGGAGAATCGTTGCAACTGGGTTTCTTTGAACATGTTCCAATACATACAGTTAGTCAATTGATTTAGGCCAAGAAACTGTCTAGATAATGCTAATGTTATTATAAATAACCCTTTTTGGCCTGTTTGTTTCCATATAATACATATAAACTGTATAAATAGGAATTTATGGTTAAATTAGCTTCATCACCAATATTATTAAAGAAGTGAGGGATGAAAGACACAAGGTGAGGGGTAAAGGATACAAGGGAGTGATGTAGATGGGACCTTGACTTTCCTAATATTGGAATTGCTAGAGTGATTGGTAGGTATTGATTTCCCATCTTCCCTTGATTCTATTTCCATGAAAGGAAAGGTTATTTGATGCTCATTTCTGTATTCTAAGCACTTAGGGCATGAAATTCCTATGTATTCTAAGCAAACAAATAGGCCCTTAAATGTTTGGCATTGTTTCTATTAACATTACTTAATTTGCTCCTAGTAGATAGGTACAGAAAGGAAACTAGTTCAGATTTAGATTCAGTGCAACTAAAAAGAGACCTGAAAGCATAGATTGACAAGTTTTATACCTAGTAGAATTAATATAGCTCAGGATCTCACCACCTTCATCAGAAGAGATTGTTGTAACTGGAAAACCACCGAAGGGAGATGCAACCTTCTTTCCCAAATCTTCTATCAAAATCAGGCCAATCCCTCCTTTCCCTTTCACTTCTTCCTTCTTCTGTCTCTTGGAATACATGCTGTCTCTTGGATGCTGGCAGACAACAATCTTCCCCTTTATTTTTTCCCCATCAAGTGCATCCATGTCACAATTGCTGAACAATTTCACGGGCAACAAACAATGTATAGTGTAAAAAACATTAAGCAGAATAGCAGGGAATAATTCTGTGTGCATTGATTTCCAGACTGCTCAAGAGTGTGAAATTGTTTACAAAAGGAGTACCTTGCATCACTGTCAGTGCTTGAATTAGATTGAGCTGATCCTCCATATATAAGTGGATAAACAGGTGATGTTCCAAGATTAGAGAAATTGATAGCTTCACCCTGTAAAAAGGCAAATGAAAGCAAAGGTTTTGGTCAGTAAAGTGTTTTTTAATTGTTAGTAACAGTGCTTAGATTTGAAATGTCAATTTGCAACATAACACATTTGATCTATCATGATAAATATGATTTGAATGTTTGTATTGCAATAGGAACATAGCATTAAATTGGCCGTTTTATACATATAAATATATAATCATATAATAATGTCACCTTCTTTGGCATAACATTCTATCACATTTGGTTTCTACTGCCATAATATAACAGTTTGTCATCATTTATCAACAAAATTTTGAAAAATCCCCAAGTCGACTCCACAAATTCAGTAAATTTCAAACCTGATACACATCTTAGTTACTGGGAGAATCCAACTACTTACTTTGGAATCCAAGAAAGAACACGAGTATAAGAAAGAACCTGTAGTGGGTGTTGAAAACAAGCCTGCCTTTTCTCCTCTCCATGCACACCCTCAGTGTTTCTTTTCCCTTTTCTGGATGTATTTTTTTTTTTTTTAAATTGAACCTATTGAGATTGGAGTTTGGATAAACATTACCCTAGCATTGGTTCTAATATCTCTATTGTTTTTTTCCTTTTTTTCTTTCACTTCAATCATAGAAAACCCCTCTTCTAGTTACAGAGTTCGTTTTGCCCCCCTCTTGCTTGTGTAGGTAGGTGGAGAGATGATGAGCTTTCTTAGTTCAACATGAAAAGTGGAGGACTTCACTTTCTAAAAGGAATTATATATAGATGATTTAGACATGTTCAACGCAAGCCATCAACGGCCTTGGAAAAGTTTTTCCCAATGTAGGTTGATGACCCATGAAGGGGAAGGAGTAGTCCAAAGAGGACGTGGATAAAAATAGTAACTATAAATTTGAATAAGTGCAATCTATATGAAGATTTGATTCGATAGACCGGAACGGAGATGTAGTAGCAGACTCCAATATATTTGGGACAGACTCCAATATATTTGGGACAAAGCTTTTATGATGATGGTGATTAATGAACATATAAAAAAAGTGTGTTTGTGCTGTGTGTGAGAGAGAGACTTAGAATGACCTTCAGCAGCTTGTTCCCACCCAAAACAACATCAGATTCAAAATTGCGATCAATGGTGGTGGCGCCAACAGTAAAGATCCAAGGAGCTGCATTCACTACAGTCCCAACATCAGGGCCATTGTTTCCGGCTGAGCAGACCACAGTGATCCCCTTCTCCACGGCATGGAAAGCTCCGATTGCAATAGGGTCAGTAGAGAAGTCCGTTCTATAGAAAGACGACGCACCCAGGGACACTGATATCACATCCACACCATCGCCAATGGCATCATCATAGCCAGCCAGAATCAGTGAACCCCTGCATCCTTCCGACGTGCACACTTTATACATTGCAATCCTCGATGTCGGTGATCCACCTTTGGCGGTCCCTTTGGCCAGACCATAATAAGATGCATCCCCCACCGCGCTGCCCCCAGCGGTGGAGGCTGTGTGAGTCCCATGCCCAAGGGAGTCCCTTGGTGTCGGGTCATTTGGCTCCTCTTCTGATTCAGAGCTAGAGTCGTTGTAGTATCTTGCTCCAATCAGTTTCTTGTTACAGTTAGAAGCAGTGAAGTTACTTCCTTCCATGCAAACTCCCTTCCATCTATTTGGAATTGCACCCATTCCCTTATCATTGAAGCTCTCTGATTCTGGCCAAACACCTTAAACATACAACAAATAAAGAACTGGTTATTGCTTACTCATCAAAAGCTGCACAGAGCCATCACCAAACTGTTCCATTGGATTTCAACTTATAAAGCTGTCTATGGACCTTCTTACACGGTTACCCAATGGACCCAACTCGGAAATTCAACCGTTTGATTGTCTCCATTCATCCATAACTGGGTCAGAGTTTACATAAAATATGGGCCATAACAAATGCAATGTGGAGTTTGGACAGTTTTATGGCTCACCAGTGTCCAAGAGTCCAATAATGGTGTCTGTTCCAGAAGCAGATGAGTCTGGGGATGTAGGAGTTGAACTGGTGTTGGAGTTGGTCTCTAGATCCGTCTGGTACTGTAAGAAGTCCCATGATCGAGTGGTGTGGAGCTGTAAGATCGGGTCGACGAAAACCGATACAACACCGGATTTCCCAGCAATGGCCTCTGCTTCATTCTTCGACAAACGCGCCGCAAATCCAGAGAAACCATGTTTGTAGCTGTGAATCAGTGTCTTTTCTGCATCCTTGGCTTTTCTGTGACACCATTTCATTGAGACCCATAGGCACTGAGAGGGTGATGAAACCAAAAGAAAGCAAAAACAGCATGGATTTACATAAAGTTTCTGAATTGGGCCTGGCCTGGTAAGGCAAGCCAATTTGAGGGGAGATCCTGGCTATTTTAAGGCTGTAGACTTGGCCCATTTTAGGCCTTGGAAGTTTTTTAAACACATCTTGACCTGGTTGAGTCCCAACGAGTCAACTCGACTCGATAAATGATTGATTGCGTAGGACGGATGCGTCCTAATGAGTACAGCCAGTTATCTGATCAGAGACTCACTTGAGTTACTTGACTCGGACCTTCCAAGTCAAGTTTGAGTTTCCGAGTTTTAAACCTTTTTTTAGGCACGAGCCTGTGAGTACCACTACTGTAATGTCCCATCTACCTTTTTTTTTTTTTTTTTTGCCGATCACTGGTTAAGAATCGATCCCTAGACATGTGTGTGAAGGTGCCAGCACCATTCATGAGTGTACTGCTCTGGATAATTTGAAGTACAGCAAACTATACATTTTGTAAAACAAAAGGAGGTTCTGACTCCACAAACAGAAAGTCATTCTCCAGTTGGGCCCACTTACCAATTAGCCAACCACTTAATTGGATGGCATAAGAGTGTACGTTGTGAACCCATGTCCCTTGAACCAGGAGTGGCAATGGGTCAGGGTTTGGGTCAACCATCAAGCGTCACCCAACCTAAGCTCAACCCATTTACTAATCAGGTTGTAAATCAGTAATGTCAACCCGAATCCAACCATGTAAGTGAAGAGGGTGACATATCTCCAACCAACAAAAAAAAAAAAAGGAAGAGGGCGACGTATAAATAAACAGGCCATGCTCAGGTCGGGTTGCTGCTTGACCTGTGATGAGTTTCATCACGTCAGGTTGCTTTACTGCTCGAATTGAATGAACCAAACCCAAACTCAAAACCAGACAGCTTAAGGAGCTGATAACAAATATTTAGTTCAAGGTTGGGCTGACAGGCGGTGGGTCAGGCCAGAAATTGCTGCCCATACCCTGGACCTCTTAATGGGCCATTTTCTTATTGGTAAAAAAGTGGGGCCCATATACCATCACCAATAGGAATTGACTATTGATGTATCTATTCATCAAAAACATGTGTATAAGCATCAGGATTTAACCTTTTTAAAACTGAAGCAAGAAGCTGCACATGGTTTTCTCTCCCACCATTGGCTGCCCCCATGTAAACTATATAAACCTTCTTCTCATCCTCTCCATCTGCTCTAATTCCAAAATGGAACAAGAGTAGAAAGAAGGTAAGAAGGTAAGAAATCAAAGGGACTTTCATTATCTTCTCTGAAAGATAGAGAAATCTCTTCCCCTCTCCTAGTGCTTATAAAGTCTCCCTTGGGCTTCTTGGGTGGGATTCTACGCGTGCGCACTGCAAGCCCACCACCGAGACTTCTCCCAACTCCACTCAAAAGTGCGCCATGATCCATCTCTAATCGGATAATATTTTGCTAACAGATCATGTGCATGTAGAGATGCTACTAGGCAATACAATGTCATGTCAATTTTTTTACCATCTAGGATTGTGGGGCCCACCGCGGACATCTTCATACCCGCATTCGATCTATCTTGGGTCCGCTTGTAGGGCCTGTTTGGTCAGAGGATATATGAGAATTCTTGCTAAGGGATATTTTAGAATTTCAAAAGTTGTCCCTCGTCTGGAAGTACAAATGCCCAAGGGTATTCTATAAACTAAATATGTTAGAATTTGGAGAATTCTATAAACCCAAAACCGCTACATATCAATGAGGGATTACAAACTAAATAGAGAATTTCAGAAGTTGGGAGGACATCTGCTGACATACAATTATAAACTCCCAACAACAAATTCTTGCAAACAAACGGGCCGTTATTAGATTCATGTTCTCAGTAGCTACATAGAATAACCTGCATCTACTATACTACTTTGTTTCATTTCTTTATATGGTTCTCTTCTTTTCAGTTCCTTCAACTTGTTTTGCCTGTGAATATGAAGTTTTCTTGAATTGCTAGTGGGGTTTTTTTAACTTTTTGAACCCACCCCATTAATTTATCAAGCCTAAAAATTAGGCATATCAAGCCCACGGGTCTAAAAGTCAAGCTTAGGCACAGCCCGTTTGCAAAATATATACACCTACAGTCAAAACCTTTAATTTTCAAGCTATATGCATTCGAGAGTGGAATGCTATTTGGATGCTCTCTCGGTTAATTTACATATAATGGTGGCATGTGTTTGGTGGATGCCTTCATCTCCATCACCTTCAACAATTTGCAAGAATATGACACAAATCACAACCTCTTTACATTATGCAATTATAATATAATTTAGATAAATACATATGAATTAGAATGTCTTAACAAGCATCGCCACAGACCAGATTGACATTCATTTCGATCTTATGGGCTCCTAAATTAATCATGCAAATTCTGGCCACATCAACCAGTTCTATTTCAGGATTTTCTTTTTACACAACTAAGGGGGCTTGGGCCTCTGAAAAACCCCAGCTATGGAGAAAGAAGCCTACTCCTACATTAAGAAACTCCAGATATCGATCTTTGGACAGTTGGATAAGCAACTGGGTATCCAACCAAATGAATAACCCCTAGATTTCGGGTGACTTTGGAATCCTCAAATAGCACCTTCTTTAATCAGATGGTTCTAATTTCTTCTTCAAGCAAGATAGGTCATAGATAGACCTTTCAAATGCAACCCACATGCTGAACCGTTCTTCGCATCAACAGGTCTGTGCATTGCACCTCCCTTCCTGTAATAATAGCAAGGACTTTGAAAAGCCATGATATGAGCGTGAGACAAGGTTTGTATGTGTTACTTCCAGAATGGTTACTGAGATGGCTAAGTTGTGGTCTGACCTTTCTTTTTGTAAGTTAAAGAAAGTGGGATAATGCCTTTCTGTTGGAACTCACAGATAGTGCTTGCTTTATCTGATTACTTTGAGACATTCCACGCCTTGAAAATCAATTCATGTGTCATTTGCACTTGGTGAGAGAAGATGGTGGAATCTGACATTGATTTCAATTTAAAACTATATCCCACCACTTCTCTGTCACGCTTGCATTCTTCATTCCACAATTGGAATCACAACTGTATTAAGCCATATTTTTACCAGGAATTGACATTAGAGTGAGTTGGCAATTCCTGATACAATGATCGATAAACACATGCTCAGAACTAGTCTTTCGCGATCATCACATATGGAAATAATTTAGAGCATTCACGGTAGCTTACAGACGAGTGAATCTGTGAATAGTGTTCAGTTGATTTGGGTGCAAATAAAACAAAGAAAAACACAGTTCCTAAAAATTTTTACAGTTTCCAAACATGTCCCCGGTGCTATTTGAATATGAGAGCTTCTTGATTTGATGGAAGAGCTACCCAGAGTGAGCACCTGTCCAAAGAAAAGAGCTTACAGTCATTCAATGAAGTTCAACGAGTGATGTAGCAAAAACAAAGCTCAATAAGTAAATATACAACTCCTATGAGAGAAAAAATTCCAAGCCTCTTGTGGGATACACTTGGATGCATACAAATTGTGGCGGGTAGCATGATGGAAAGGTAACACTGTGGAATAGGTTTTGGGTTAAAAATAATCGCAATTAGATCACCGAAAACATTGATTTAAGGACCTTAAAGTTTAACAATTTCTTAGTTGCATTTTTTTATGAAATTCAATCCAACAGTTTGTACGATTGTGTTCAAATTACAGGGAACTGGTGAGGAGGTCAGATTGATGACAGGTGGTTCCCACAGGGTGCTAAAATTAGTCTCACACAGAGAAACTGTGAGAGATGTCTCTCGTATGAAAGATCTTGTGTGTTTGTGAATGTCCTTGTGTGTATTAGAAATGTTTAAACACACAATTTGTAGGAGAATCATTTGATCCAGGTTTACCTAGATCACTAGATGGCAGGTTGCAGTCCATGAGTTCGACCTCATGTTCACGATTCCAATTTGCCAAGGGTAAGATGAGATAAATTGATATGTTGGATCTCTTGAGTTGAGATACAACCATTCTTTCTAATCTACTAGGACAGGTTTTATTCCTAAGATTTCATGCGCCTGATATGATCAGTCCATCTTCCAATCCTGCTCAATTATATCACACAGGATGATCCAGTGATCTAGATAGCCTTGATATGATCCTCCACCCAACCATACACACAGCTTTTGAGTAACTACAACCATGGAATCAAAAAATTGATAAGATGTACCCCACTACACTAGATTATGCCCTGAAAGTATCTCTAGTGAGGTGACACAACACAGGCATGGCCTATGTTACTGAAGGAAAGGATGAAAGTGAGAAAACTAGTATCTTCATCTACTCGACTTCAGTGCAAAAAATGCAATTCAGATCTTCCAATCTGAGTTGGTTTTGGAGCCTATTATGGTGGGGAACATAGGGAATAAATAAGCTCAAGGATCGAGGATGCTCCATGCACATCTACATGTTCATAATCAATAACACCAAAAGCTCGAGTTGTTAATGAACGGCATAACAATTTATATCAACAGAGTCCACAGGAAATAAACAAGCTGAAGGCTCATTTATTTACCTTCTTAGAAAAAAACTATGATCATTTCTGCTTCTTGGGTTTTTTAGGAGGCTTGTTGATTTCCCCACCATCATCTTCAGAGGAGCTCTCTATAGCTTCATCAGGAACATCATTTGGAACATTATGCTTGGTGATAAAGTTCTTCAGTATGCTCATACTCTCTTCTTTCATTGCAGTCAGCTGTTCTGATAGAATGCCCTGTGTCCCTCTGACAGCATACACTTCAGATCCAAGCCGCAGTGTGGCATTGACTAGGGGCTTACAAGCAACAGCATCATGAGATTTATCTTCCATTACACAACCCAAGATCCTGCATAAGCATCCCACTCAAATAAAAAACCCAAAAAAGGAAAAAATGTGGACAACTCAAAACCAATGGTAACTTCACAAAATGTACTGAAGAGAGTATTTGAGAGTTCTAAATCAATCCTCAACAAATCACAACAGTCAGCAGAAACATGGGTCCATGTGAAGAAAATGTGGGGATATGGAAAATATAAAAATTAAATGTAATTGCCCCAAATCAATACCCATATGATTGGAAGGTAAAAATCAGTCAGTGGGTCAGCAACAAAATTGAAATCTTTAGTGGGTGGGACTGAGCAGGTCCAGTGGGATCAAAAATTTGAGGGAGGAAATGTAGTGGGGTTTCAACAAAGCATATAAGATAAGCAGAAACACAGTCAGATTTTTTTTTTTTTTCACATGAAGATTTCAGTGAGATTATGTTAATCACAAGCACAAGGAGATTTATGTTGTGTTCGATGGTTGGATTGAGATTTTCAAAAGCCCTAGTAGACTCAGATTATAATGGAGAGATGGAGAGAGGGAAGAGAGATACCTAATCGAAGAGCTCTTGGGGGGTTTTAAGAAGACTTTCGCACCGTCGCCACAAGAGAGACGAGAAGAGAGACTTTTGTTGAGAATATGAGTGGCTGAGGTGAGTTCATGGGCCGGCCGGGCTGGTCTGGGCCAAGGAATATCCAGGTCTGGCCCAACTTAAAACTATGAATCCAAGTCCGACAGCCCAGAGCCCAGCCAGGTTTACATTATAAAATTAAAAAAGGGTAGTTTGACTACAAAAGCTTGGGAGCTCAGGTGGTCTGTTTGTAGAGTTTCTGACAAGGTATCATGGGTTTGGTTCCCATCTTATTTGTAATTATTCTTTCAGCCGGGTAGGGCTGGGCTTGGGCTCTCTGCCATTGGGTCCAAGCTCGGCCCATCTATTAAACAGGCTAAAATAAATAGACCGAGCCCAGCCAAAGTATGGAACATTAAGGCTCAAGCCCAAGCTGGGCTGAGCTCTGTCTCGGGTAGCCTGATCCATGAACACCCCTACTGCTATTGACACAACTCTGCTTGCTCATTCCACGTTCCTTTTTTTCAAAAGCTTGGCACTCCCTCTCTCTCTCTCTCTCTCTCGTCCTCCCAGTCTCTCTCCGTTTCCCTGCTCGCCATCCACCTCCACCTTCTCACTCTAATTCTCCATGTCTCTCTCCCCCTCGTTCTCCTTGTCTCTCTCCCCTTCATTTATTAAAAAAGGGGAGGGACATCATTTATAACAATTTGGATTTTCAAGAACGAGGGGGGTCTCACTATGTAGTTCACCTTCTCTCATTTAAGCATTAGTAGTAACACAATTATAGTTGAGGGGGGTAATTTCACCCCTTTGACCCTCTGGTTGCGAGGGGGATAATAAAATTTCAATAGGTGGGCCCAATGTAGATTTCCGTTCCTCTAACCCAAAGCTTCCATGTACATGGGCTGTATAAGATATATGCAGTGATGAAATTGGAAAGGAGTGGTCTTAGAGAGAAGTTTGCTACGGCTTTGGAAAGGGCATGAAGGCATTTCAGACTTTCATTTTATAATTTTACTTGTCAAGTAAAGTTAAACATCAAATCAAAAGCACTTTAATTCGAAACTCCCTATATTTTTTTCAAAAAAAAAAGTCAAAAAGCAACTACTTTTATAATATTCTCAAATTCATTTTAACAGGGGCCATGTAGATTTCCACTCCTTCAACCCGTGGTGACAGATTAGGAGAGAGGTATGAGATGATAATCATGAGATTGGATGGAGTGGTCCTGGAGACAAGTTTTGCCGGGGTGAAGAGAGGAAAAGTAAGAGAGACTTTTCAAATCCTCCAAACTCATGAAAAATCCTCTCTTCTATTGGTTCTTCGATCTCCACCTCCCCCATCGAATTTTACAAATCCACGAAACCAAAAAACACCTAAGCTACAGAAGTGACTCCTTTCAGGTGTTTCCTAGAAGGCTCAAGACAATTTTAGGCCAAAAGTGACAATCCGCATTTTCTATTTTTTAATTTTATTATAAATATTTTATTTAAAATCTATTTTTCTCACTTTTTGTGATGCATAATTACTAATTAAAATTTTATATTTAAGTTTTGCTACCATATCTTTTTCAATTGATAGTATGGCCAATCAACTTGACCCTTTGCCTTCAATCAACGATAGAGTCTGCAACAATACCAGTTCCTCTTCTCGATGCCTCCAAGTTGCAATGGTGACAATTGTAGAAATGCAACTAGGAAGGAGTATAGGGATAATGGATTGAAGGGATTCAATAAGAACACAGAGGAGATTGCCCTCTTTGGATTGCAAGCAGATGTGAGAAAAAAAAAAGGTGCAAGTAGGAAGATTTTTAGAGTGCAAGCAGCTTTAGAAGTCGTCAAAAGGGGATTCGTTGCTTGTTGAAATTGCTGTTTTTTTTTTTTTTTCGTTTTTAATGGCTATAACTTTTCTCAACGGTGGTTTTTTTTAATGTGAAAAGGCCTAAACGGTGAAGAATGTTTTCTTGGAATGTGAAAAGGTTTCGGTTTTTATGGGCCTTATTATTTTTTAGGATCAATTGTTATGAGGCCTTCTTTTTTTGAAATGGTTTCAGTTTTTTAAGAGCCTTATTTTTTTTGATCAATTGTTACGAGGCCTTCTTTTTTGGCAAAAAAAAAAAAAAAAACAAACTGATTTTGGTTGCTTTTTTTTTTTTAAGTTTACAAAATTTGGGGCCTAAATTTTGGGGCATAAAGCAAGGGCTTTACCTGCTTTATGGTAAAGCCGGACCCGATATGATTGATCCCCTAAATTATATTTATAATCAAATCATTAATCAAATTGTCAAAACCTACTCCAATTAAAGTAAAATTTGGATTCATCCCATAACCTTATCAGAGGACAACCATTTTAGGCGGGTCAGATCTTTAATAGGTGGGCATTGCTATAATAATAGAAAAAGAAAACCCTAACCCTTGCCTCTTTCTAAAAACCCAAAATCCTTCCCTCAAGAGGACTCAGATTTCTTTGTGAGTCGATATTAATTTATAGGAAATATCAGCAAGAGCTTATAAATAGGATGACAAGTACAGTACTAGTTCCGAAAAGCAAAGCAAAGCAGAGTTTGAGAAAAACTCGTTCAAACTTCCCGCGTTACGTGGGTTTTCGGCAATCTTTTGATTGTTCTTAATAATGGGCAAGAAGTATGATATCTCTGCCGACGCCGGAGAAGCTGCCCCGGCCGGTAATAAACCCAAGAAGAAGACCCACATTATCGATGACGATGAATACTCCATCTCCACAGACCTCTCCGACAATTCGCAGATGCCTGGCGTCCAAGAAGAAGCAAAGAAGAAGGAAAGCAGGAATGGCAAGAAGAAGTCGAAGGCGAAGAAAAGCAATCCCAGCGATCTCCGCGCGTCTGATTTTGATGTGCTTGAAGAAGAGGAGAATGATGCAATGGAGATTGACGAGAGCGAGGACGCCCCCGTCATTGCGTTTGCTGGTAAGAAGAAGCCGTCCAAATCCTCCAAAAAAAGTAATTCTGTTTTTAGCGCCTCTAATTTTAATGAACTTGAAGATGAGGATGATGTTCCCGAGATTGCTTTCTCGGGGAAGAAGAAGCCATCTAAATCTTCAAAGAAGAGTAATAGTTTGTTCACTGCATCTAGTTTTGTTCGTGGTCTTGATGATGATGATGAAGCTAGCACTGATGTTACAATGAGTTCTACTAGTAAATTAGGGGATGAAGATAATGATGGCAGTCAGATTTCTTTCTCTGGTAAGAAGTCTAAACCTTCCAAGAAGAATCGTAGCTTGTTTACTGCTTTGGGTTTTAACACAGTTGTCGATGATGCCACCGATGACATTATTGATGATGAAGTGGAGAATGAAGATGATGCTGAGATGATTGGTTTCTCAGGGAAGGAGGAGTCGTCCAAGAAGAGTGGCCTCCGATCTTTTACTGCTTCTGGTTTTGATACAGTTCTGGGAGAAGAAGAAGAAGATAGTGGTGTGACTGAACCTGAACAACCTTCTATGGATTGCAGTATTAGTAGTTGCAATGAGGCAAGTAGCAAGAATGAAAGTGATGGTAACTATAATAAGCAGGGGAGTGAGAGTGTGGTTGAACCTTCCAAGGAGCAGAAGAAGGGTAAGAAGAAAAGTGGAAAGACAGCCCAGGAGGATCTTGATAAGATTCTTGCGGAGCTTGGCAAAGGACCAACACTACCCAAACCTACAGCTCCTCTCCCAGAGGAGAAATGCCAAGGTCCGGCTGAACCCGTTAAACCTCCTGATATTGTTGTTGAGGAGAAGAATACTGAAGTTGAAGAAAAAGAAGGTGGTGAGTCGGCGGCTGCTACAAAGAAGAAGAAGAAGAAGAAGAAGAAGGAAAAGGAGCAAGAAAAGAAGGCTGCTGTTGCAGCTGCAGCTGTGGGAGTGGTGGTAACAAAGGAAGAGAAGCAAGACGAAAAAAAGAGCAAGATTTCCGATCAAAAGATCCCAAAGCATGTCAGAGAAATTCAGGAGGCGCTGGCAAGGCGCAAAGAAGCAGAAGAGAGGTTAAAGAAAGAGGAAGAGGAAAAGTTGAGGAGGGAGGAAGAGGAGCGCCGCATGCAGGAAGAGCAGGAAAGATTGGGAGAAGAGGCAAGGCGTAGGAAAAAGGAGAGAGAAAAGGAGAAGCTGCTAAAGAAAAAACGGGAAGGTAAGCTTCTAACACATAAGCAGAAGGAAGAAGCCAAAAGATTGGAGTTAATGAGGAAACAATATCTTGGGGACAAAGCCCAGTTACCCGTCGCCAAGATTGAGACTTCATCAAGCAAAAGGCCAAAGTTTGAAAAGAGAAAGGCAAAGCCTGGCCCCTTACATGGACATAGTGGGGCAGCTTCAGAGGCGGTGGAAACTGTGGAGGTTTTGGAAAACAAACTCAACAGCATGCCTCTTCTTGTCTTTGAATCGCCAGGAGTCGAGATGGTTGAAGAGGAGGAGTCCTCCATCATTGACATTGAGCAGCGGATGGTTGAAGAAAATGGAATTGAAGAAGATGACGACGTTGAGGAGTGGGATGCCAAAAGCTGGGATGATGTGGATATCATCTCGCCTGCAAAGAGTGCATTTCCTGAGGAGGAGGATGAATCTATGGTGAAGAAAGACACCAAGCACTTAACAGCATCTGATTCCATGAACGCCAAAGTGCCTCCTCCACCTGCCAATCCCACAATTACCACTAAAAAGGCAGCTCTTCCGGTCCTTGCGAGAAGTCAGGATACAAGAAGTAAAGGTGAAGACCACGAAGTTGAAGAAGCAAAAGACATGACAGAGAGAAAAGAAGCTGCAGCAGAACAGGGGCAATTTGCAGCTGATCCTCTGTCAAAAAGGAGTGCAGATGCAGATAACCTCCGCTCTCCAATTTGTTGCATTCTCGGTCACGTTGACACGGGTAAAACCAAGCTGCTTGATTGCATTCGAGGCACTAATGTTCAAGAGGGTGAGGCTGGAGGTATTACGCAGCAGATTGGTGCTACGTATTTCCCTGCAGAAAATATAAGGGAGAGAACAAAGGAGCTTAAAGCTGATGCAAAGTTGAGGGTTCCTGGTCTGCTGGTGATTGATACCCCAGGACATGAGTCATTCACAAATTTACGATCACGAGGTTCTGGTCTATGTGACATTGCAATTTTGGTGGTTGATATTATGCATGGCCTAGAACCACAGACTATTGAATCTATTAACCTTTTGAAGATGCGGAAAACTGAATTCATAGTTGCCTTGAATAAGGTGGGATGTGTTCCTTGATCAATTTGCATTATGAATTTCAGTACGCTTCTGCTTAATGCTGCATTTGGCTCCTTGCCATCATGGGAGGAGAGATTCTTCTATGATTTTGAGAATTTCGATTTACCCATAAAAAAGCCCCTGAAAATCAAGAGAAGAATTTCTCCACTTCCTAGGGGAAGTTGAGTGGCAAATGCAGTATCATTATGTTATTAGTTTCTTCTTGTGATCTGATACTTCAGCGTTTCAATTCCAAAGGTTGATAGACTGTATGGATGGAAGACTTGCCCCAATGCACCTATTGTCAAGGCTATGAAACAACAATCCAGGGATGTGCAAAATGAGTTCAAAATGAGGCTTACTCAGGTCATTTTACATTCTTGCCTTTTCATCTCTATGTTAGGGCATATGACTTAAAGTGAACCATCATTGTGAACTTGCAATTGCCTCTTTTTTTTTTCTTTCTTTCTTTCAGATCATCACACAGTTTAAGGAGCAAGGCTTAAATACTGAACTGTATTACAAAAATAGAGAAATGGGGGAGACATTCAGTATAGTCCCTACAAGTGCAGTCAGGCATGTACCATGAACTTTAAGCTGTGCCATATTCACCAGATATGATATCGTTTTTTTGGTGCTTGCTGTTGCTGACTTAATGACATTTGTTTGTCTCTGGTATTTCAGTGGTACAGGCATCCCGGATCTTCTCTTGTTATTGGTGCATTGGTCACAGAAAACCATGGAGAGAAAACTTATCTTTGTCAGTGAAGTACAGGTGTGAACAGTGTAGAATCTACTTGGGCACTTTTTTTTATTTACCATGTTTGAAATCAACACCTGTTCATACAGTTTTCACATTTATCGTTTACTCATCGTCATCATTATCCCATATATTTAAGGTTGCCTACTTTTTACTCAACCCTATATGCAACCATATTGTTTCTACAGCCATGCTACTTGTCCCGGATTTCACGTCCCGGGACAAGCACGACTCCACAGGCAGGGGCATTTTGGTCATTTTTGAAAAAATGACCAAAATGCTCGTGCTTGTCCCGGGACGTGAAATCCGGGACAAGTAGACTTTTTCTTGTTTCTAACATCTTACCAGAACAGTGGTAGTTACTGTCGCTAACTTCGGGTTTGTTCCAACTGTTCTCAGTGCACAGTCTTAGAGGTTAAGGTCATTGAAGGCCTAGGGACTACTGTTGATGTTGTGTTAATTAATGGCGTCCTTCATGAAGGGGATCAAATAGTCGTTTGCGGCATGCAGGTAAGCCGTGTGACCCTTAGTTCTATCTTAAGCCTTATGGTGCTGAATATTTCTGCTCACATGTTCATCATTCCATGTTAGGGGCCTATTGTTACAACTATCCGAGCTTTGCTAACACCTCATCCTATGAAAGAGCTCCGAGTAAAGGTGAGTCTGCAAAAGATATTGTTTTGTTTTACACTCTGTTGCATGTATTTCTTGTCAGTTTGCTTATTGTGGAGGAGCAAAAAAATCATGATGTATGCTGGGCCTTGAAATTGTATGGAACTATGGATTAAGAGGGAGGGGTTCAAATGCCAAGAACTTTTGTGGTTTGGTTGGGGATGCTACTTTCTGATCTTTTTGCATTTTCCTTTATGCTCTCCTTTTCATTTTTTTAAAGAACTCTTTTACCTCATGTTTTCCTTAATTTCTCCCTCTTTCATCCATTTGTATTTTGGATTTTTTTGTACATATATAATAGGAAAATATCATTATCATGCTCTTATGAAAGAAGTTTTTTTTTTTTTCAATGAGTAATGGTAATGATTTTATTAAAAAAAAACCTTGCCCAACTAAATTGGGTCAACAACATAAATTCTATTTCTCCATTCCAGTCCACCATTGGCCAACTCCTCAGATAGGTTGCCCTTCTTTAGACCTATCCTTGTTTTATCTATGTCCTCTTCGGCCTACCCTTCTCTTTGGGAAGCCATCAATCCCACATAGAGAAACTTTTCCTCACTGGAGCCATTGTGGGCCCACATTTGACATGTTCAAACCTTCTCAGATGCATTTCTTTTAATTTATCACCTATTGATGCCACCTATAAGCTCTCCCAGTGCCCTTATTTATGATTTTATTTTTTCTATTTTTTTATTTTATAATAGACTAAAATGGAAAAGAAAGACCGAGATAAGACTACGAACACATGACATCTCACATAGGCACACACAAAACAAAACCAGTTGGGCTACTGCCTAGGACCTGTTCTAGTTTCACTACAGATCCATCTTAAAATTCAAATTTCTGCTATACTCATTTTTTTACATGTATTGTTTTCTAATTGGCCAACATTCTGCTCCATAGGTCATAGCTGGTCTAATCACTGGCTTGTAAAAATCTTCTTCAATCATTTTGGTATGTGCTGATCACAAGCACTCCAAAAGAAAGTCTCCGCTTTAACCATCCATCTCTTAACTTATATTCAACATCCTCCTTAATCTCCTAGTCCTTAATGATTATAAAGCCAAGGTATCAGGACTCTCTGTGATGCCCCTTGAGCTTCAACTCACAACAACTTAGAACTCCCACCATCTTTAAGTTTTGCGTCCTCGCTATATTTTGATTCATCCACCCCAACACTATCATTTGCATACAAAATATACCAAGGTAGTTTCTATTGAGTATGAATAGTTAACTTGTCCAAAATCAACATAGAGATAGAGCTTAAGCTCACCTTGATCCAAACTTCTGGTTATTGGAAGCTCACCTGTCTCTCCACACATAGTTTTCTCGCTTTTTACTGCTTCGCATACATATAGCATCGTGGGACACTCATTTTATTTAAATCCAACCAAATTAAATATCTTGGTACTCTGTGGTAGGTTTTCTCTAGATTGATGAATAACATACGAAGATTTTTCCCCTTCTCTCGATATTTTCTCATTAATTTTTAAGTGAGAAGATAACTTCCATAGTGGTCCTCCCTTGTATAAAAACCAAATTGACTTTCAGTCTCAGACATCTTGGTCTTTTGTTTGAGTCTTTACTCGATTGCTCTCCTATAGTTTTATAGCATGACTCATATAAGTTTAATCCCACGATAGTTTGTGCAACTTTGTATGTCTCTTTTGTTCTTATATATAGGTACTAGAATACTTTCCATTCATTCAACATTTTCTTTGTCCTTACTGTCTTATTGAAGAACCTTAAGCATTTCCAAGCCTCTATTTTAATACCACTTGGCCTCGTAGCCTTTCCTATTTTCATTCTTGTCATCGCTTGCTTCATTTTACTACCTTGATTTTTACTGTAGAAGATATGTCTTCTTAACGAAGTATCTTCTTTCGTTTTAATCTTCTTATAGAGTCTTCCATTAAAATTTTGTTAAAATATCCTCTCCCCTTTTCTTTGATATCATTGTCATTCGCTAAAACATTTTTGTCATCACTCTTTATACATTTGACATGATCTAATTTGTCTATCTTTCGTTTCCATCATTTTAATGTGCTTAAAAATATCTGTCCTTTTGTTGTTTCCAACTTTTTATATAGGTCATCATATGATATGCTTTGGATTTTGCATCACTTTATCTTTGCCTTTCTATACATTTCATAAATTTCCATATTATTAGTCCGTTATCAAACTTTGTACCAACGTCTTTTCTCTCAAACGACTTTCTAACCTTGACACTCCGCTGGTTTCTTTATTGAAGTATCTTTTCCTTTTTCGTTCTTTAAGTGTCTCTTTGACAACCCTTTTAGCATAGTTAGCGATTTGGTCTACATCACCGTATTTTTTTTCGAAATGCACATCACTGTGGTTTTTTGCTCCAAATTTTATTCTCACTTTTGGATCACTTTATGTTTAAATGTCTTAACAAAAACAGACATCTAAAATTTGTTGATGACTAACAAAAACACTTTAGTAATATTGTTTCTCAACATACTTGCAGGGATCTTATCAACATCATAAGGAGCTCAAGGCTGCACAGGGTATCAAGATAACTGCACAGGTGATGTTTGCTTCTTGGGTGTTTTTGAAGTTCAATACACATTTAGGTGTAATTAGACAACCTTAACATTGCAATTTTTAATATTTCCAAGTTACACTTATATGCCATAATGTTCTGTCCAAATCTTAAAGTCAAAGTTACTGCAATGTGTTACATTTTAATTTGAAAAAAGAAATGTCAATATTGCATCCTTAAAATATTTGGTTTAGAGATGAAATTTTAATATTGCTATATTTGTGATCAGAGATGGTGACATCCTTGATCTTATTCTTGTCATGTAAGTTGTCTTCTGTTACATTTTCTTGTAGGGCCTTGAACATGCCATTGCAGGCACTGGACTGTATGTGGTTGGGCCTGGGAATGATGTAAAATTTGTCAAGGAAGCAGCAATGCAAGACATGAATACAGTTATGAGCAGGGTTGATAAGAGTGGTGAGGGGGTGTCCGTGCAAGCCTCTACCCTTGGTTCACTGGAAGCACTCCTGGAATTCCTCAGGAGTCCAGCAGTAAACATCCCAGTAAGCGGCATAAGCATAGGGCCAGTGCACAAGAGGGATGTTGTGAGGGCCAGTGTTATGCTTGAGAGGAAAAAGGAATATGGCACAATACTGGCATTTGATGTCAAAGTGACACCCGAGGCTCGAGAACTTGCAGATGAGACTGGTGTGAAGATATTCATTGCAGATATAATATATCACTTGTTCGATCAGTTCAAAGCTTACATTGATAATCTAAAGGAAGAAAAGAAGAAAGAAACTGCAGAAGAAGCAGTCTTCCCCTGTGTTCTGAAGATAATGCCAGACTGCATTTTTAACAAGAAGGATCCAATTGTTGTGGGTGTTGATATTCTAGAAGGCATTGCAAAGGTTTTACTCTGCTCTCATTTTCTCTATTTTAGTTCAATTTTTTTTATTTTACAGAATGTTCATTAATGTGTGGAAAGTGAGAATTGTACAACGATTCTTGTTTGGTATCAGTTGAAGTGGCAGGTTGTCTAAAACAAACATGGATCTTGAATCTGAGAATTTAATTAGTCCAAATTATGGACTCAGGCTTCCTCTAAAATTTCAAAGCTGAAAATGGTTGTTTCAAGGAAAAACCAAATGCCAATCATCTCTCTGTTCCTAGTTTTACAGCTATGTGCATAACATGCTAATGAATGTCTATTGAATGCAGGTAGGAACTCCCATTTGTATTCCTTCTAGGGGCTTTATTGACATTGGACGGATTACTTCCATTGAAATTAACCACAAACAGGTCGATGTGGCAAAGAAAGGCCAGCAGGTTGCTATTAAGGTAATTAAATTAATGCATGATGATCGAAATGTTAGCAAATTGGTTTCCCCAACTAGTTAGTCCTAATTTGTTTCACTCTTATCTGTACAGATCGTTGGCAGCAATCCTGAAGATCAACAAAAAATGTTCGGCAGACATTTTGACATCAACGATGAGCTTTTCAGCCACATCTCAAGTAGATCTATAGATATACTTGAAGCAAACTATAAGGTCACTTCATGTCTTCTGATAATAGTCAAATCTACACAATGCACATTATGTCATCACACAAACATCATCATCATTGATCACACAATTTTCTATTTAAGATGGAACACTGGAATCTTTTTTTTTTTTTCTTTTTGACTTGTGTGCCACCACTTGCCACCACTTGCCAGAAGTTCGCAAAGGGGATAGAACTCTAGTCTGCCCCATGATGGGCATTTGCCTTGCCATGATCCAATAGCCCCCTCTTATCTCTTGGGCTTTAAACTTGTATTTGTTTTATGTCTGCTGAAGTGGGTCATGGACCTGACCAAGGCTGCTATAGGGTCTTTCCCATCAAAGACTGTTTTCCATGAAATGTATAGTTTGGTTTATCACATTTCTATGTGTCATAGATGTAAAGAGAGTACCAAAAATTTCTTACTTCCTGACATTTATGCATCATATAACATGTGGAGAAGCCAATTGTATACAATTAATTAGTCCATGATTGCATTAGATCTCAATAAAAACATCTAGGGATTTTTACAAAAACCCCTTAGAGTTGAGAAATACGACGAGAGGACCCAAGCACTTCATAATGATGGCAGAGGACCTCTATTCCATGATATCATGGAACAATATGACATACAAATGCCCCGATTCATGATATCATGGAATGTCTTTTTTTCATGAAATTTGCATGTTCATTATTCCATAATATCATCGAATGAAATAGAGATCCTTTGTTGTCATTGTGAAGTGCTGGGCCCCTCTTTCATATTTCTTAACTTTTAAGGGTTTTTTTCCTTGTAAAACCTACAAACTTCTATATACACAAAAAGCAGTCAATTTTTCATGTCGGTGCATGGCATGTTGGTATACAGTTTTGTTAGATAGAAGCTTTAAAAAAAAAATTCCATTACTGATGTCTATAGAACTCATGAAGCCAACCCATTGATAGAAGGGTAAGGTTAATTTCAATGGGATTATGTAAAGAAAACATGTATATGTATATATCGGAGCTATGTACATGTACGTATTTAAACCTGGCCAAAACATTATATTAACTTTCCAAAAAGAAAATTAGAATATAAGGCTGAATGATAAATTGAGTTTTCTTCCTCTTCTTTCAGAAGTTGTTCATTCCACCAACCACATGGTTCGTAGTTAGATTCATATTAGCATTCAAATTGCAAGCATGCATGCATTCTGGCGGCATCTGCATGTTAGCACATCAAGAGTAGCTATTCTGGCAGTTCGATACTTTATTGTTTGCTTCTAGTTCTCTACTAAAGTAAGCATAATGTCAATGTACAGGATGATTTGTCCAGTGAGGAGAGGAAGCTGGTTAAGCAACTGAAGAAGTTATTTCTCCAAGGAGAATCAATGCAGTTATTTCAATAAGCACCTTTAATTTAGAGGGTCTGGCTTCTGTGGATTACAAGGATTGAAAATCCCCACCCTCCACGTACGTGCAGCACGTCCTGTGGATGAAAATTTCGCTCTTGCACTCTTTGTTGGAGCTGAACAACATTTCATACTCAGCATAATCTATGATGCAAATATTTAATGTAAGACAAAGTCTATTTTTGCATTTCTTGTTACAAAATTTCCACCCAATTACACGATATGCCTACCACTTATCCCACACACACACATGCACATCCTTTAGTCCAGATGTGGATGTCAGGGAGTAAGACATTTGAATGTAAATACATTGTTCTTTATTATTTTTTTCAATCCCTCTTAAAATGTTTTCCAAAGCTCATTCATCATTCATATATTTGTATTCTCAATCACCAGACAACTGAAGATTGTACTTCTTCTTCTTCTTTTGCATGAATCTTGGCCCACAAAACCATAGTTTAAAGAGATATGACTCACATAAATGGTGCAGGTGCAGGATGAACAAAGTTGTTCATGTCCCCACCCTTTACATCAAACACACTCCAAAGACTATCCACAAAATACTCTATAAATCTTTACATATAGTAACTGACTAAACTCTGCACGATTTAAGACTTTTATTCTAGAGTCTTTCAGAATCTTCTAGCTCCCCCAGGATCTTCAGTGTTTGTCCATTCAATCAAATGCATGCCTTGACATGTGGATGGATGATGGTGATGCTCTTGAAATGCCTTTCCTAATTAGTAATTAGTAAAAAAACTTCTCTTTCCTAATATTGAAATGCCAGTCCACTATATGCCATGCCTTCTGTATTTATTTGTTATCATGGCAATGAAAGGAATTCCAACTCCTTTTAGAGGAAAATTTGGCCCATTTTTCATATAAGAATAAGATGAGGGGGTCTGTTTTCAACAATTCGGATCTTCAATAGTGGGCTCCATCATAGAATTCCACTTGTTTCGCTCATGCATATCTTGAGTTTGAGGGAGACTTGAAAAAAATATGGTGATGGTAATAATAATAACTCGCATTTTCACCCATAAGTCGGATCGAGGCTAAAAAAACCAAAAAAATTATGGGGCACAAATCAAGGGTCAGAGTCATTAAAAGATGTGTGAGCTGGTCCCAAATGGATCTTTTCATCTTCACCTATCCCTGATCTGTGGCCCGGGCGGGTCCCGGCAGCATGGTAGCATCTTACACAGGAGCAAAACTTGGGGTCCCTTAAGAGGCAATTGTCAGAATTTTTGGGGCCCACCTGGGCCATGCCAATCATGAGGGAGGTTGGGTTGGAAAAGATCTCAATTATGTTCGAGAATTATCAACCCCAATAGATCACCCTTGCCCCTTCATCCATGGCACTTACGACTTTATGGTTTAGAAATGAATCATTTTTCACTTAAGAATTTCAATCCAATGACAAGTAACAAATGGATGTGTCAAATTAGAGCTGGTGCCACTTAATGGGGTTTGTGAGAGAGGGGGTGTCTGGATTGATTATAAGTGGGTCTCACGTACCTAACAGGGGGAATTTACTAAATGTCTCTCATGAGATATGTCCTTGGAGAGATTCTACAAAATACCACTCTCGAAAAGAGGCGTTTTCCCATACAAACATCCAATAAGAAGCAGCCATATTTATTGAGGTTTTAATGCATTAAGTTAAGTGGTAAATGTATCTTAAAAGTAGCTAAATTTTTAATGAGGGATTCAGCTTAAAAGAACTCATGTTATATAGAAAGAGATTCCCATGCTTAGCCAACTAGAATTTCTTTCCAAATATAATAACTATTTTGGCTATAAAAAAAAATCAAGCACATCATTTTCATATCTCATGTGATCTGAAAAAAAATGGTATACAAGTTGGAGATAAACAAGACAATAAAAAATTATCAATGACGACAGTTTAAATAGAAAAAAAAAAAAAAAAAAAAAAACCAGAGCGATATATTTTTCTTTTTAACCTTTTTCTTAATTAAAGTTTTCGTTTTAAACATATAATGATATTCCACTAAGATGGCCTATATTCAGCTTTTTTATTAGAGCTCAAAATATGGCCTTCAAGCACAAGGATAATCAGATCACAACCATATGGAAGGGCCCCCTAAATTAGAGGCTCTAATACCATGTTAAAATGTGATAAAAAGAGAAGAATATGCACACAAAAAAAAAAAAAAAAAAAAGTTCATTCGTATGTCTACAAGCAATTAAAAAGTGTACAAGGCAATCTAGCACTTTCTAACCTAACTTACATTTAATCCCAACAAAGTAAACAAACAAAGTGGCTAGTCTACATCTATTTATTTATTTTGAAAAATCTACATCTATAGTTATAATGTGAGGTATAACTTCATATCTTAATGGAATGGAAGGCATTATTAGTATTAAGAGATTTAGCCAATCTTAAAGATGTAAATTTGATATTATCTAAATTAGAATAACACACTCATTGTTGATTGGTGTTGGCAGTGGCACCTTAGTTTCATGCATGCTCCCACGGATATATGCCTAAAGTTCCCTCTTGTACCAATAGCCCAATGTAGCCACACACACCCCAAAAAACAAGGGAAAACAGAAAAAAGGAAAAAACAAAAACAGCTACTGACAATTGCTAAGTTTGAATTGTTAACAGAAAGCTGGGCCATTTTGTGGTCATATTGTCGGTGAATAAGTTGTTTGACCAGCGTCATCATGTCTACTGGTGAGTGTGGGTTGATGGCTGAATTTTACCATCAATCTACTTGATGATAGGATATTTTTTTTCTCTTTATTTCTTTCTTCTCTTTTTTCAGCTTGCTAAATACCTTGGTTGGGTGTAAGGTTGTGGTCACATAATTAGAATTGGGGATGAATCCCATTTGGACCAACTTGAGTTGGATCCATGTGTAGGATTTACTTAAATTTTGGTACCAGGATTCCCAAGGCAGAATTTGAATCTAAAACAGTTAGATTACTTCCTTACACCTACTTATTTGCTGAAATGTCACAGAATAGTCATCTAGAAGGATCAAGTGTTATATATATCAGAGGTTTTGACTAATGTTTGCACATTACCGCACTTAATATGCTAAAAGGCACCAGCAAATAACTAAAATGGATATAAGTGGACAGAATGATATATGAAGATTAGAGAGAGACTATTTTGAAGTTCTAGTGAGTTTAGAATGTACAAAGCACAACGCCACATCTTTGGCAATGTAATTATAATATGAAGTTGTAGTACACCCCTGAAAGTCCATGTAAAAGAAGAAATCTAATTAAATATGGAGAAACGAATACAATTAAAACGTTTAAATCAAAATTAATACTATTGCTATAAACTTAAATGACAACTTCTAAAAAGAATCGGTTTGCAATGCCATAGCCGCAAGTGCAAGATTTCTTCCGCTTATAGTGGGGGTAAAGTTGCAAACGCAACTTTACCGCCGCAAGTCAGGTTTTCCTCCCCTCTGAGAGGAGGAAAACTAGCAAATGCAACTTTACCACCAACACAAGTAGCGGTAAAGCTGCATGAGCGCCCTAATTTAGGCCAAGCATACCGTTTCATTTCCTTTGAAATAAAATATGAAAGAATCAATAGTTGCATACGCTTGACAAGAGCCTTGCTCACTATAACATGAAATTAAGGAATGAAGATAAGAGTCATTCCTTTGAGTAGACTATAACTAGGTGAACTGCAAATTTAGGTAGCAGCCCATTCACCATGTAATCAAGATCTCTATGGCATAAAGGTCAAACATGTGTACCAAGTCCCAATGATAAAGTAACCAAATATAATTGGTGATCCTTCTTGTGGGGCAGCTTCTTTAATTTTAGGTGAGAGTATATTATATTATATATTAAAAAAGGAAAACGTAACAGCCCACTCATTTTGAGTTGAAGCTTTAGGATCCATCCGCGGATGGGATGGGATTCGTCTTGAATGGTATGGACTATAGATGTGTGGGCCCAAGGTGGATTTCGAAGAAACTATCACCATGTAATGGTTGCGCCAAAGGGTCCGGTCTTTCTCATATCTAGAAGGCTTTAATTTTGAACATGGAGCTTCCACTCCTTTTAAATCTCACTTCGAGTGATATAGAATGAGTCTCAACTAGATTGAAATTTGTCACAGTGCCAATTCAAGGGAAAACCGTTGTTTTAAGAGGTTTAGATTTCAAAAGAGGCTCAGTTAACAGATTTATAGGGCAGAATCTGGATTCATAGTAAATAGGACCTGAAGATGTGATTGATGTAGGTGTTCAAACTCAGAGGTGTTTAGGCCCACTGTGATTAAAAGACCACCGACGATTGATTAGAAAAGCCGCATCATGAAGTGAGATCGCTACTTAGACCCGACCCAACGCGAGCAGGCCCGATCAATGAACACCCTTACAAAAAAACACTCTTCTTTTTAAAAGAGAATTTCAAAAACCTTTTTATTTGACCAAATTTTTAATTTTGTTCTCTCTTGCATTAACCATTCACTTCACTTCACCAGTAAAGTGAATTTACCCAACAAGTGATTTACTGTGTATCTCAAGTGATTTGATATTATTTCATTCAAACATTAATCATACATGCCCATCCATCACTGTGTGAACCAAAGCCCCAACCCGTGACCCGACCAAGATGTAAAAAAAGGAAGAAAATCGGTTTGCTAGTTCCCCCTCCTATGTATTAGCGCCATATCTGTAACTGGGAGTTTCCTTCTACTTACCGGAGGAAGATTTGCAATATCGACTTTACCGCCTTATATATCAATGGTACAGCTACAAATGCAAGCTTCCCTCCGCTCAAACAAGCCTTGCCACTAAATGACCAAAAATATAATAAAAAAACTAGGGATGTACATGGGACGGCTTGGGCTGGGCCGACGAATGTCCAGGCCCGGCCCGACTTCTAAACTGGAAGCCTGATCCCAGCCCACGACCCAAGTCTAGGTTGGGCCAGAAGTTGCTTGCCCATGACCGGCCCGCCCGAAAATGATGTAGCCCAAGCATAGCTTTAGTTAAACTTATATTACAAAAAAAGAAAAAAATATTTTCTCCTAATTTTTTAGGTTGTAGCTCGACTAGTCTCCTCACGTCACCTTATATGGGAGAATGAAAGTATAATGATGGTTTGTCCAACATTGTTAAAGAGTTTTTTTTTTTTTTTTTGTTTGCTATCGGAGGGTTCCCAACCCTTTGGGCTGGACTAATCCCTCCAGGCCCAGAGGGAAGCCAGGTAAATTCCCCTGTAGCCCCAGTATGGTAGTGCAGTTTCGAACCCACAACCTCCGGGTGCAAACCGTAGTCCTAGGCCAACTGAGCTACCCCTTGGGGTTAACATTGTTAAAGAGTTGAGTAAGATAGAGATGAATATTCAATAAAAGCATATGGAAGAAGGATTGATATGCGTACCTTTCTCGGCTTTTTTTTGCTAAGTTGCAGTATCTGTTCTTATCAGTTTAATATCTGATACGTGGCCCAGGATATTAGATTTTTTTTTTTTTTTTTGTGGGAGGGCCCATGTGTTGCACGACAGCATAGGCCTAGCGTACCCCTACCAAAACTGAGTTTGAACTTTCAATTAAGGGATCATTATCCCATAATTTTGAATTTATTCTTAATGTATGCTGGGACCCTCAATATGAGTTTTTCTTTAAGATCTTCTCTTAAAAAGGTACTTAGAGAGGCTAAGGTACTTGTCTACACGGCCCAATTTGAGTGGGCTGAGCTTTACTTTCGTTTCGAGTAAAAAGGGGCTCATTTAAAAAAAAATGTGCTTAGATCGGGTTTCACTACAGCCCGACAACAATTTCGAGTCGGAACCATAGTTGACCCAGATCCAAACCCGTTTCTAAATAACGGTTCCGCTTCCAGTTCCAGTTCCGGCTCGAACCTGTTTTGTTGGTTCCAAACTCAGTTCAAATAGGAAAATTGGGATCCGGTTCCGGAGCCAGGTCGTTTTGGCTCGACCCCGTTTTGTTAGTTCCAAACCCAGTTCAAATAAGAAAATCCGGATCCAGTTCCAAATGATCAATCTACAATGTGGCCAACTCCAAATGATCAATGGAGTTTGGATTGGACACAACATGATGGAGTTCATCTAACCTATGAAATCTAAATTGCTCAAAAAAAAAAGTATTTCCAGTGGCTAATTAAATTTCAGTACAACAAGAATTCAGTGAAAGACTACACAGATGTAATTATACAATTAATCAACACAGTTTTACAATTTCCTAGATTGAATGGTCCTAGTAGTTCATTCTAGGGTAGGGGTTCCAATCTATGAAAGTACATGATACCATCCCTAGTGGGCCCACTTTCAGTCTGTATCCTGTCCCGTTTGAGTCTATATCCAACTTAACATGCTTATGCTCTGAAAAACCTCCATATTAAATGGAAACATGTGTCCCACCCAACAGAGAACAAGCATATATCAAGTTAGCATTTGAGTGGTGCATTTGCCTGTTGCTCTAGGTGTATTGCCTACAAAACAATGCATATCTATATGAAGGGAAATATTGCCGACAATTGAATACTTCATTAGAAAATCTGATTCATGGACTGGTCGTAATTGCCAATCAGATGGGTATTGATTTTGGAAGATGCATTTTAAATTTCATATTTTCTCAGTCTCCACATTTTGTACATGGACCGATGTTTCTGCTGTCCTGACTGATAGTATTATGTGGCCCATTAAGGATTATTATCATCAAAGCCTTGTCCCAACTATGTTGGGTTAGCCACATGAACTCCGTTTCACCATTCTCCAATATGTTGAACTTCTTCAGATCTGTCGTTAATAATATGCCCCTTGAGAGCCATCAAACAAGCATATCAGATGAGCAGAAACACAATCAGATTTCAATTCCCATGAGAGAGAGAGAGAGAGAGAGAGAGAGAGAGGAGTTTGTTTTAGTAATATTTAAGTGGATGAAAATGAAGTTTAGAATTGCAAGAGACTGTCTAATCGAAGCTTTTGATTTGCAGAAGGTTCTCGCTCCGATTTGAGGTGGATTTGTAGTTTGTACAAGACTTTAGCTCCTTCGTGTCGGGTCTGGTCGAGTCAAAGGTGGATGCTCAGTTTACTTTGTACCACATTTTTCATGCCCAGTTTATGGGACCACCACACGTGTTTGTATCACATTTTTCTTTCACTAGATGAATATAATATTAAGGAAAAAGTTATATCTATAATTTTAGATAATGCCAGTAATGATACAGTGGCTATTGAATTGATGAGAATGCACATGCCACTTGTAACTTTGATAGATAGTTCTATCTTCCAAAATAGATGTGTATGTCACATCTTAAATCTCATTGCAAATGTTGGTTTAAAGCATATTAAAGACATTGTTTGATTTATTTTTTGCTCCGTATAGAGAAGACAATTGTATACTCAAATATGTGCGAGGCAAGGCATATTAGCTATTAAAACACCTAAAGAGGTAGAACATAGATGGAGTTCTATGTATGATTTGTTAAACAATGCACTTGACCGGAAAATTGTTTTGAATGAATTTTGTGCTTTTCATGCATAAGATTTGATGATTAGTGATGAACATTGGGAGTTATGTGCCCATATAAGAGATTTATTAGAAGCTTTTTATACTTCAACATTACTTTTTTTCAGGGATATATTAACCCACATCTAATAAAGCTTTAATGAAGCTTTTTAAAATTACTATACAACTCAATAGATTTAGAGATCATTTTTTACTTAGTTGCACTATTAGAAACATGGAAGAAAATTTTAATAAATATTCAAAAGAGGCTCCAATGACATTTTCCTTATCTGCTGTATTTGATCTTAGGTTAAAATTAAGTGGTGTATAGTTTTTTTATTGATAGAATAAATAAAAATATGAATTATATAGATTTAAATATTTTTTCAAATATAAGGAAAAGTTTACAAGCACTTTTTCAATTTTATTGTGAGCAAATGGGTACAATTGGGCTTAGTATGGGCCATTCAGAAGTCCAGTAAACATGTATTGGTGAGTGGGATGTGTGGTATTCTTCCCTGTCCACGGGCATGGCATCCAGCTCAAGTTCAAGTAATATAGTGACGAAGTTAACATCGTATCTTGATGTCAGTGTAATACGGGTGCAGGATGTATCTAATTTTGATCTTTTAGATTTTATATTATTATATAATAATAATATATTATTATATTATATTATATTATAAGATTTGGGGGTGGGCCCCACAAAGGTGGTGTGAAAAAGTTTGTAATTTCTCATCTTTTATAATAGTATATAAGATATAAGATATAAGATATAAGATAAGATAAGATAAGATAAAATTGTAGATATATTATAATATTTGGGGGTGGGCCCCATAAAGGTATAGTGAAAAAGTTTGTAATTTCTCATAATAATATATTATTATATTATATTATACTATTTGGGGGTGGGCCCACAATGGTATAGTGAAAAAGTTTGCATTATAATATTTGGGGTTGGGCCCTACAAAGGTATAGTGAAAAAGTTTGCAATTTCTCATAATAATATATTATTATATTATATTATTATATTTGGGGGTGGGCCCCACAATGGTGTAGTGAAAAACAGTTTGCAACTTTCCCTCTTTTATAATAGTAGTAGATAGCAGATAGTAAATATTTGGAGGTGGGCCCCACAAAGGTGTAGTGAAAAAGTTTGCAATTTCTCAAAATAATATATTATTATATTATATTATAATATTTGGGGGTGGGCCCCACAATAGTGTAGTGAAAAAGTTTACAATTTCTCATAATAATATATTATTATATTATATGATACTATTTGGGGGTGGGCCCCACAATGGTGTAGTGAAAAAGTTTGTATTATAATATTTGAGGTTGGGCCCAATAAAGGTGTGGTGAAAAAGTTTGTAATTTCTCATAATAATATATTATGATATTATGTTATAATATTTGGGGGTGGGCCCCACAATGGTGTAGTGAAAAAATTTTGCAACTTTCACTGTTTTATAATAGTAGTTGAGAGTAGATAGTAGATAGCAAATATTTGAAGGTGGGCCCCACAATGGTGTAGTGAAAAAGTTTGCATTATAATATTTTGGGGTGGGCCCCACAAAGGTGTAGTGAAAAATTTTGTAATTTCTCAAAATAATATATTCTTATATTATATTATAATATTTGGGGGTGGGCCCCACAATAGTGTAGTGAAAAAGTTTGTATGAGATAGATAATAAGGGTATAGATATTATATTATTATTATTATAATATAATAATAATATACGATTATATTTTATTATAATATTTTGGGTGGGCCACACAATGGTTGGGTGAAAAGTATATTATATTATTATTATCATGATATAATAATAATATATTATTATATTTATTATAATATTTTGGGTGGGCCCCACAATGGTTGGGTGAAAAAGATATTATATTATTATTATTATTATTATATAATATATTATTATATTTATTATAATATTTTGGGTGGGCCCACAATGGTTGGTTGAAAAAAGTGGCAACTTTGCCTCTTTTATAAGAGTAGATGTTTGAAGGCATTCAATCAATTCAATCATTTGCACTTGGAATCCCCACCAACCCTTCGGCCATAGATTCCCCCACTCGGTATAATTGTTGGTTCAGTAAAAATGTGATATCCCACAGCCATAAGATATCGCATGGTGCAATGCGTGTGAAATCAAACAGCCCTATAATATTATATGCAGCAATTCTGCGAGAATTTAATAAATTTTAGAAGTTGGCTTTGGGCATCTGTACCAGCCAAAACCCAAATTCTTATATTGTCTCATACTTCATTGATAAGTTTTATAATATGATAAGATTATACACTATATATAACTCCAAGGGGTAACTCAGTTAGCCTAGGACCACGGTTTGCACTCAAAGGTTGTAGGTTCGAAACTGCACTACCACACTGAGGCTACAGGGGAATTTACCCGGCTTCTCTCTGGGCTCGGAGGGATTAGTATAGCCCAAAGGGTTGGGAACCCTTCGATAGCAAAAAAGAAAAAAAAAAAAAAAAAAAGATTATACACTATATATGATGCATGCCAAGACAAACTTGTGTGTACATATGGGGATGAACATAGTTTAGGACTTATTTTTATTATCAGTAGGCTTTCTAATTTTGTTTAGTGATTTGTAATTAGGAAGTTTCTTATTTAATTTACTAGTTTAAATAAAAGTTAGTCTCTAATTTCTCTTTTCTTATTTCTATGGTAGTGTAGAGATTACATGTCAGAGTTGAAATGAAGTTAGAATTCATGGGTTTTCTTCCCTTGAGATGCATCCTCATGTATGTTTTTGTTGAGATCTTTATCATACTTCTGCACTTTTCACGCAAATCCTAACCATAGAGTTTTCCATCAATATAGCAATTAAAATTTAAATATTTAAAACTAAAAATTAGAATAATTTCTCGCTTAATATCTTGTATTCTCGTCGTCTAGGTCCAACCTTTTCATTGACATGCCTCTCTTGATTGTTATGTATCTAGGCAAGGTGTATCAAGACATGAGAACTCTATAGCACACCTATTAACCTAATAATGCATCAAAGTCATTTTCAGATATGACTAAACCATCCCTAATCTTGAAGATTTTTGGGCTGTGGAGTCCATTTAAAAGCTTGACACACATGGAAGTAGGTTGTCTATTCATTTCTTTGCTAGGAATGATCCAACCAATGCTGACTACAAGGGGGGCTTAAGTTCTTAAATCTCATTTTCTTAGCAATTCGATGAAGTTGAATGAGAGTCAAATTTTGTATGATCAATTGAGAGGCTCTATAAATCTAGGCCAATGTCAAATTGAGGCTGTTTGCAATTTCTTAGAGAGGTGGGCTCCATATGCCTGACCAATCCTTGGATGAAATCAGGAGACCGTTTTTTGAAAATTCATTATTATATAATGTTATATTATAATAACACATTATTATACATGCATCAGATATAATACAAACTTGGTAGCGCGAGACCTACAATCGAAAAATCATGCCACTCAAAAGAGACAAGGAGAATTTTATGTGGTTTGGCGATGCGCCTACATCCACAGCAGAAGAGAAATTATACACATCTTGACTCGCTTTAGAGTCTAGGGTTACATATTACATTCTATATATAATTTCCGCTTTTTTAACCCCTAATGAAGTCCTGGTACAATGACAAAAATGCTCCCTACCCTGAACCCGTGGTGAATCCAATGGGTAAATCCGGTCAACCAGGAATACAAGACATAAACCCAACACCAAGTTTAATTGCATCTTGAGCATGCTGAAACTATAAACTCAGACCTGATTATCAAAATGCGTCACATTGAGGTATGGCAAAAGGGTAATTATTTCAACAGGAATGGAAGATAAATTTTTAATTTTTTTAATACATGCAACTCGTCTTGCTAACAAGCTAGGCCTCACATAGGAGATATCGTGCAATTAAGAAACTCCTTTCTTATTTTGATATCCTACTACTTTGACATAAAGTAAAGTATCCAATCTTATCTAGGACTGTCATTTAGTTAATAAAGATTGATTGAGAAACCTAATCAAATTGAAGAAACAAAAGCTAAAGACCCGGACCACAAATGTCCTTCAAATAATCTTACCCTACATGGGATTACCCAGCTATTACCTTAATCAAGTCCTACTAATACTAAAGTCAGCATCCCAACAAGAACACCACATTATTTTCTTCACCTCTTGCCTCTTTGACATTCCTTTGTTGGAGCCACTTCACCGTGAATTCCTTGAAATTCAATTTCATGGAAGCAACGGGCCTTTTACCCTAGGCACCATCCAACTTGACCCATGCAACTCCCACTTTCTTTCTTTTTTTTTTTTAAATGCAAATCGGAGTTCTTTTCATTGTTTCCTCAAGCCAATGGTGACTGCAGCATTATCATTTTGAAAATGAAGGAAATAAAATTTTAGATACTAGAAGGGACATGTGGTTGGGTCTCCCTTTTCCTGTCAAATGAGACTTAACATATGGTGCATTATCCATTTATAGAAAATTAATTTGTAGCTAGTTTTCTGATTGAAGGTGTTGATAGTCGAACCATTCACATCTTGTGATATTGATTTTTCATCTATTACTAATCCACCAGACTATCCATCATTTTATAGTTGGTGAATATCAGACACATTCACTCCCTGGGTATTTTACCATCCACTCAATTTACCTTTTATTTGACAAGAGACAAACATCTAAGATTTGTTTTTGTGCATTTTTTTCCAAATAATTTTTTTTCTTCGTAAAGAAATTTATACTTCAACAATTTATTTGATGGTCTTAAATCATATGTCTAGTAACATCCAACAAATCTAATTTTTTTAGATGACTAAATTTATCAATTTTAGCGTCATGATCTAGTTGGCCCCACAATAATTACACAAATAAATACGATTTGAACTAGGGCTGCATAGAAAATCCGGTATCATTGATAAATCGGACCACCGGACAGTTCAGATTGGATTTATAGTATATCGGTTCGGTCTACGATTTGAAAATCGTAGAAACCGCTTAAATTAATCGGTTATTGGTTTGAACCCCCGGTTCATCGCCTCAACCGAGCCGACTGGTATATTATGTAATTTGAGTATTTTACCATTTGGATTTTAGGGTTTCATGATAGTCGTTATGAATTTTTATCTTTGCTCTAAATATTGGAATAAATGCAAAGGATGGGGGTGTCTTCATTTTGAAATTTTTAATTTCTGATTTTCAAAAAAAATTTATAAATAAATAAATAAATAAGTAATAAAAAATAAATGGTTTTACCGACTAAACTGAGCCAAACTAAGCCCTCTCCATCAGTCAGATTGAATAGGTTAATTAAAAAATTGATAGTTTCAATTTGGTGATTGGTTTTAGTGCTAAATCAATCCGAACCACCCATGTACAATCCTAATTTGAACTCAACTGTGACAATGGTAAATGATACAAACAATAGATGAAGATGAGTGTTTCAATATCCAATTTAGTAGAAGTTGTATTGTAATTGGGTCTAAAACAGGATACAATTATAACTCAATCCGAACCTATCCCACTTCAACTCCTTTAAGCAACTCTTGAGTTCCATCCCCAGAGGACCATAACTGAAAAACGGAAAAAGAAGAGAGAGAGAGAGTCATGGCATGGGTGTTTGCTAGGGTCATGTAAATTGTAATCCTTCATGCCCAGCAAAATTCTGTGAAAGGTTTCAGTGGGACACTACTTAGTTCTAAGAGGTCATGTATTTGCACTAATTTACATATGTAAATGTTGCATATACGGATGCTAATGATTGTTTGAGCTCATTTTAAATGAATTCAATTTCATACCACATCCATTCGGTTGAGAACTTGCCAAAAGATGCATGAGATAGATTGCAACATCAAAACCTCTTCACCACATATTTATTCTTTGCATGTAAAATTTACAGTAAAAGACACACCTCCCCAAGTCAGGTCTGAATCTTACCTGAGAGCTCGTAGCCATGAGACACTTTTCATACTCTTAAGTGGGGCCCAATCATAAAAGTCGAAATGGCTCAAAATAAATGCTTATTCTGTATAGGGCTAGTGAAATTTCATCCATTGCACACATGAGTTTTCAATATAACGGCAAACCTAATTTTTATTGGAGTGAAATTTAGCTGAAGCCATATTAGCAAACAACATTTTTTTCCACGTCATTTAACAAGAGGGCTCACAGCTGAAGAGCCTGATGAAATTCTCTACCAAAGATGATTTGTTTTAAGCAGAGATTAAGTGGTTCGAACGGTTTAGATTGATGAAAGAGAATGAATCCATGGAGCTTTAGGCAGGGGTGTTCACGGGGCAGACCGAGTCGAGCTGCGGCAAGCCCAGGGCCGGCCGTGAACAGGGGCTGTGTGTGCACTCGCCCCGGGCCCACTTTTCAGGGGGGCCCAAAATTTTTCGCTCCTACTCTTCCACGCTTGGCGATTTTAGATATTTTTCAGAGAGTGATTTTTGCTTCTTCCTCCGACTCTTCCACTCCTCAAGAAAAGTAGAAAACGTTTCCACTCCTCGGTTAGTAACGTTAGATTTTTCTGTTATAAATTTTTCTTCTTCTTCTTCTTCCTCTTCTTCATCTCATCTCATCTCATCTCATCTACTGTTGACTCTCTCTCTCTCTCTCTCTCTCTCTCTCTCTCTCTTAGAAACAAACAGAGCTCAAGTATTTGGGTAAAGGCTAAAGCCTCTACTTTGAGTTTTGAAAAAGTGGAACAGTTACAGAAAAAGATGGCGGCAATTCCTGCTGTCTCTTAAACTGATCCATCCAAACAGGTATCGATGTCAAAATGAAAGAAATGCATCTGTCTTTGCATTTCTGTTCTTATTTGTATTATATGTGTTTGTGGAAATGCCCGATCTGAAAAAAGACCTCTCGATCTCTGATTTGACGTCGTTTGGATTGAGATTGTATCAGGGCCGGGCCTGATTCTGAATTGGGTTTCTTGTGCATCAATTGCAAAAGCAAGGCTCTGTATGGATCCTGTCTTTTTCTAAATGCATTCTCTTTAGTAATTTTTGTGGTGTAGCTGCATAAGAACACTGTAAAGTAAGGCTGTTGCCTTGGTTTGAATGGAAGCTATGTGTTAGGGGTACCCTTATTTCTTGAGAATCAACTTGCTTTGTGAATCTTTTTTTTTTTTTTTTTTTTTTTTGTGATTTTTCTATCACTGTGTAATGTTTCTTTCTTTCTTTTCCTGTGATTTTTATGTTTCTGTTTGTATTGCTGCCATGTGTTTGTGGAAATGCCCGATCTGAAAAAAGACCTCTCAATCTCTGATTTGATGTCGTTTGGATTGAGATTGTATCAGGGCCGGGCCTGCACCCTGCTTGATACATGGGACCCTGAAAATAATTGGAAAAAAGAGTTGAGAGAAGGAACATGCTGATTTTAAGTCTAGTGGTTTTTATTTGAACAGTTGGGAGAAAAAGAGAGCATTCTTTTTTGGGGCATGTGTATTTGGAGTTTTGAAAGAACAGAGGAATATGTGGCTTGGGTACTTAAAGTATTCTCAATTTTTTTGGGTCTTGTGGGTGTTTTGGATGGGGACTACTGGTTAATGTGGTCAGGGACTTGGAAGAATTTACAACTGTTTAAGACTTTGGAGAATGGGGTGTTTGTGGATTTTCAGAGCTGCAGAAGAGGGAAAGCGTTTGGACTTTTGAATTATGGATTTATATGGACTTTGGCAGAAAGTGGGGACCCAGGTGCAATTATGTAAAGTAGATACTAAGCTTATTACTTGAACCAAAGATGCTAAGCCCATTAGCAAGGATGTTCTCTTCTTTAGCTTTGGAAATATAGAGGCCTAATTTTTACTCTTGCCCTGGGCCCTGAAAAATTCAGAACCGGCCCTGGGCATGCCCATGCCTTCAGAAACATAGGTTCGAGTAGGCCCAAGTCCAACATAGGCCTTGAGTGTGTGGTTCTAGTCCTGCCCACCCAATTAGTCAAAAAGGTAGGCCGGGCTGGGTCGGGCCGGTCTTCCAATCACTATTCTCAGCTTTTCAATTCCTTGTTTGGGCAGAAAATTACAAAACTACACACATTATTTATTTGGCTCATGCCCGAATTTACGCTTTCTATCGCTTAATCCAAGTCATCGCATTTACTAAACGGTAAAAAAAAACATAAATCCAAGCCCACCCCAAGCACTAAAAGTCTAAACCCACTGCTAGTGCGAACGACTCAGGTCGAAGAAAGGTGGGCTAATCCAACCTTACATCTTCAACCAGTAACTGATTTAATCTCTAAAGATGGATCAACGGTAGCGATTAATGGAGATTTGGACCAGGATGATGAACGGTTCAGATGGACATTAGTGGGCCCCATCACACGATAGAACCGACTTCCATCCGAGATGATGACCTAATACCGCGTGATTTTCACATCCCAAGCCGCGTTCGACTCTTTCTCTCGTCCTCTCCTGTCTATAAATACGCGTTCCCCTCTTCGTAACTCTTTTACATCTTTCGCAGCCTCCCTCCCTCCCTCTTCTCGAGCCCTAGCCCTAACCCTAACCCTAGTTCAAGATTTTCCCTCCTCTTGAAGGTTTTGACAGTTAATTTTCCCTCTCTGATTTTCAAATACAACCAACAAACATTGTTTTGCAATCGATCTATCTTTCTCGTGGATTTGTTTTCTCGTTTGGGATTTTCAATCAAATTAGGGTTTGAATCTTTTCCGTACTAGTTTCCTCATAGGGTATATATAGAGGTTCTTGATTGATTTGCAGAGGCTGCAACGATGTCTCGCTGCTTTCCCTATCCGCCTCCAGGGTATGAAGGGAAGAGTCGCGATGAGGCCCTGATCGAATCGCTTAAGGTTTGTTGAGCATTCATCATACCCGTGTTCAATTTGCAATCTTTTTTTCGCAGCTATGTGCTCGACTGCCTTTTCTAATCTGGGTTCGATTGGTTTGAGTTTTGGATTCGATGGGGTTCGAGTTTTTGGGGCACTGTATATTCATTTGGTGTTGATTGAATGATGGGTTTTCTTTGTAAGAATGGAGTTTTGATGTTTGTGTATAGATCCATGAGAAATACCATTGATCAATGAAAGATACGTGTGTATGGTGTGTATATACAATGGGGTTTGTTTGGGCGGGTTTGATTATTGTTCTACATTGAAATAAAGATCTAGTTCTGGGAAAGATGGGATTTGCTAATGGGGTGATGATCTCTTATCTAAATAAGTTGGTCATAGCTAGGGATGATTTTAATAACACCCTTCTATCATAAACTAAATTCGAGGACTTGGACATACGTAGGGCCTAGGATTTTGTCCTTGTTGCAACCAAGGGTTGTAATTGTTCTACCCTATCTGAAGAGGGCTTTCCTCACTGTTTATCGAACAGTTTTCCATCCTTAACACACTCAGCTGAAAAGGGTATATAAGAGAGTTTGTTAGATTGCTTGCCCCCACCCAATTTTTTCCCTTTTCAATCTGAATGGTTATTTTCTGAGGTTTTGCAATTTGCTGCTGTTGGGAGCATTGCAATTTTGGTTGTGAGGTGTATGTATATTGGATTCCCTTACATGGCTCTTGCAACGACTGCATGTACCCATGACAATTAAGTAAATATAGCATATGATCTTTGAATCAGTAAATCTTACTGGAAACATGTCACTTGCCGAGCATTCACCTAGTTAGGTCGTCTTCTTGTTTTCAAGAACAATTAACATTCTGTTTGGAAGATCCTGTTTTAATGTGCATGAGTTAAACATGGTTTTCTCCTCTTCCTGTATAAAGATATCCTAAACACCTGTTTTATAAGGGTATCAATATGGTGTGCTTGTACAACATAAATGCTAGCAAATTGAGCGGCCTTTTTTTGTTTACATGACATTTTTGGATCTAGATGTAGGATGGATTTCCATGCATAAGAGGAGATGAATTAGAATCGAGTTTGATGAGTTTGACAGCATATTATCAGAATTAAGGGCTAAGCTCTACAATGATTAGATACTTGTGGCTTGATGAATTGGATGTCGGTTATTTTGAAAAACAGGTCAATGTTTTAATAACCAGTGAACCCCTTGATTTTTAACTGGGAACACTGTTGAATCAACCCTAGTATTGTGGGAGCTGTTGATGATTAAAGAGTAGAGGATGGAGTCTTTCGTGTATAGTACTTTCTTTCTCTAGGATTATGGGCATTCCACATTGTCTTGTTCAACTGATACATGCTTGATTACCTTGGAATCCTTGAAAAAGAATATAATCTAGTTGATGTCACTGTCCCATACGCTTGTATGGCTGTGGTAATATATTCTGGATGTTGCTATACTTCAGATGTCGCTTATTTTAAAGTCAGTTCAGAGGTTAACTTTTTTTTTTTTATTATTATAAAAAAAAAAGTGGTAATATAGAGTTTCTGATACTTTATATTTTGCTTTTAAAAAAATGTGATTAGGGGCCAAGCTAGGCATGCGTAGGGAAGTTTTAGTTTCCATAATAAGGGCAATTAACAAGTGTGATGGTTCTTTGGGCTGCGGGCCTTGCAACTAAGCTTCAAGATTTTGGTTCTATTACATTGGTGTAAGGCTGATGCTATAGTAGAAATCTTTTTGTTTGTTTGATCTACTATATTTCCTTTTTTGGTCGTCATGGATGATATATTCCTCATTAAAATATTTATGCTATTGTAAGTTGAGAGATTTTCAGATTTTTAGTCCTTATGATTAGGAATGAAATCTGAATTAGACAGAGTTCGAGAAAGCTGTCATTTAGATTTTTTTTAAGAAGCTGGTCCTCAATGCGGCTTTTTAGTATCATGTTGGATATATCGAAGAAGAGAAATAGGACCATTCTGAAGATTAGAATGAGCAAATGGAAGCTATGTTGAAGTGAACAACATTGTACATCATTAGTAGAGCGGTTTGAAGATTTGGAGGTGTGACATTTCCTCTAGAAATTTTATTGAGTCATTCAATTAGTCTTAACTTCTGCAGGTTGTTCACTTGATCTACGGTCCACATAGGGGTGTGTCTGTGGATTGGAGATTATCAGGTCAAATCTTAAACAACTTATTCTTGAAAGTTGACATGGGTTGTGTGCCTCAGTGGGCTAAGGGTTACAGACTTGTGACATTGAGCACGAGGTTCTCTTTATCTGGATATTCTTTCCATGAATTATAACATATGGCTCCCTTGGGTTTTCTGGAGTTATGCCAGTATTTGCATCTCTTGAAAAGAAATCTATACAGCCATGTGTGTGTGTGAGAGTCATGGTTTAAATTAAACTTGGCTAAAAAAAGTTTCAGCTCTCTCTCTCTCTCTCTCTCTCCCCCTGCCTGCGCACGCTTGCACGCATATCTTTTTACATTCCTGTCTATATGAGACAAATTCAGTAAATATCAGTGCAAGCATATGCTAAAGCATTAGGCTTTCGGTTGCATTTGGATGTTTGGGTGCTCTACGATGTCACTGGTCATAATTTAGTGTTTAGAAACTTAAAAAGTGCTTCGATGGGTAAAAGGTCAGGCCTGGGCAATTTAAAGTCTTTGAGTGCATGCAAGCATAATGAGATGTTGTCCTTACATGTTATTCGATTACATGTTATTTTAATCAGATGGAGAAAATGCAAAGTGTATTTTTAAATGTTATAATAAAGTCTTTTTTTTTATAAATCTTTGATAAATGCCAAAATACTATTTTTTTGCAAAATTATTTCTATTAAATCATAAAAATGTTGTCTTCGTATCCTTCATTTTCATACAGGTTAATTTAATGCTTTCAAGTAACTCTTGCTGTCTGATCGGGTAGACTTGTATATATAAATGTCTTAGTCTATAAAAAGATGGTTTCAGCGGTTATAGCATGGTGCTATCACTGATGGTGGGGGGCCACATATTGGTCATTTATGTTGACAATCTCATCCAATTATGAGTTACATGCATCTCTGCCTACATGTGTTACTGCAAAATTTTCCTGTTGTAATTTTATAAATTGTAATTTCATCAATTTCATTTCACTGCATTATAATTTTTTAAACATGAACATAACGATAATTCAATATATTATTAATTTATATGATTCCTATTTTTTTTTTTTTTTTATCAATACATGCATCGATATATGAATCTGGTGCTAAGACTTTTGATGCTTCCACCTCATGAAGCTTCAGCTTGTTCCCAGTCTCGTGCACATTTTGTATTGCACTGAATTATTTCCATGACTGCTGGCTTTCCTATCATAGGCAAAACTTGTTCAAGAGCATCCTTGAACAAAATGTAGAAAGTATGATGATTGTCAAACTTTTATTTGCCGCTGTAAACCCTTGAATCAATTCCAGTTTAGCTGACTAGAGCTTTCAGTTCACGAGATAGACTTTTATACCATAACCTATTTGATTGTTACCACTGGAATAAGGTACAAACCCAATGTTGCTTGTGTGGCAAATTTTCTGAGATCCTTGCTGAAAACATAAAATTAGCACCCTGAAAGTGAAAATTTTGTTATTGGACTGGTGGATCTTATCTGTGTCGCATATCTTACGGGATTAGTCCATTGGTTTTTCTATTCCTCTCTTCTGGAATTGATGAATCCTCCTCTGGTGCTTTGAAGCTCCAGAGAGAAAAGGATAAGGCCAAGAAGGAAAAGGATAAGGCCAAGAAGGAAAAGAAAGAGAAGAAGAAAGAGAAAGAGAAGAGAGAGAAATCCAATGAGTATGGGAAATCGGAAGATAAAAAGCATGGCAGTGAAGAAAGGGGCAAAGACAGGAGGAGCCAGATAAATCAGGAGAGAGTAGATCACAAGAAAAGGAAACATCAAGAAATAGAACAGGTGGAGAGGAGTAGCGTCACAGAAGAACATGGGCAGCCAGCTGCTACACCGAGTCTCTATGATTCTTCTGACAGCACACAGAGTAGTGCCAAGAGGAAGAAGCACGACCTTGATGCCGAGGCTGGCCATAACCAAGGTGAGTGATATAGAATGATGCTTGCTGTTTGGACTTGCTGCTTTTTGCTGGTTTTGACTTTTTTTGCTTTTGATCCTTAATGAAGGGAGTGGGCTCCGCATCAGGCTGCCATTACTAAAGCGCAAGGATCCAGAACTATCTTGCAATACAGAACAGGCCTGTCATTCCAGCAGAGCCAATCATCTGGCGACAGGGCCTGAGATTGCTGGCAAATTTCAACCCGGCAATACAGTCGGGGCCTGTTCTTCCCGCAGAACTGATTATTTGGTGGAAGAGCCAAAAACTGCTTGTGCATTACCCAGGTATTGCAAATTTCAATCCAGCAATGCAGACTTGGGCCTGCTTGTCCCACAGAACTGATTATTTGGTGACATAGCCTAAAACTGCTTGTGAATTACCCAGGTATGAAGAGCTGGCCTGCTCTTCAGGCAGGGTTGATGAGCTGGTAAAGAAAACTGAAGCTCCTTGCAACAATGCTTCTGGTTCTGGGAGCAGAATCCAGAAAGTGGAATCTCAGTTCAAAGAACTGTTGGAAATCTGGAACCCCCCTCAGTTGCTGATGGATTTCTCTGACTTTGACAATCAGGAATGGCTATTTGAGAGGAAACAACAGTGCAGTCAAGGAGCCAAACAGCACAAAGAAAGTGATAACCCTAACTCTGGGAGTTCCAGTTTGTGGCCTCGGGCTTGTTATTTGCCTGGGGCTGATGTATATGCTTTGCCATATGCAATCCCATACTAAACTGTCGTCTAGGCAAAGCATGGATAAAGAAAGACACTGCAATATCAAAACGGAAAGCATGGTACCAAACCATCAGCTAGATGGCATGAACATTAAGATGAGATGGCAATATTAAAACGGAAGGCAGAAGTACCAAAACCCTCAGCTGGGTGGCATGAACATTAAGATGAGATGGCAAATATTAAAACGGAAGGCAGAAGTACCAAACCATCAGCTGGGGGTTTTTGGAAGGGGCACATTTTTTTTTTAACCCAGTGCTTAACACCATACTTATAAGTTTTATGACTGTTATGGGTTTTGGTGATTTATTGCTTGTTGAGGTGGTTTCGCTGTTGGGATTGTTTGGTTGTGGGTGAAAGGGTGGTCTTTCGGATGTTGAAGGGGGTATGAGGGGGTATACAATGTATATACAATTTTCTTGCTTATAGCAATATAATCCATTCAGTTTCAAGTTTTTGTCCGGTATAAATCATTAGATATTGGCCATAGAAATTCATGGTCAAATGAGCTACACCCATGGCTTATTAAAGAGAGAGAATTCTCATGATTCGAATTACTAGGTGTTGGCTGGTTATTCATTTCCAACTTCCCTTTGATTCACTTTCTATTATGTGTGTGAGTGAGAGAGACAGAAGGTTATATTTGATTGTCATATTTTGTATATTGACCTTGGATTTTGATTATTAATCATGTATGTTATGAATTCCTTATGTAATCAATTCTGTGTATTGTATTGGTGGTAATGTTGAGTCTCAAGATGCTGCTCGAGTGGGTAGCCTTCATGATTTTTTCACCCGTATTGTTCAAACCCTGTATCATGTCATGAGAACAGGTTGTTGGATAAAAAAAAGTGTCTCTGTGACATCACAATCTAGCCGTGAATCATGTCGGGCTGCACGGCTGTTGCTTTCTTTGTTTGTTTGGGGGTATTTGCTCATCTTGTTCCACTGGGCTGCCATTATGAGAGGTGGGCCGTCAAGTGCATATGATAAAAGTCCTCTTGCCAGAAAAGGGCCAAATCATACGAGAATCTGAATGTGGTCCTTGTCGATTTTTACTTAAAGAGAATGAGAAAGTTACAATCTAGTCCTTCATGAGACATTTCAAACCTTCCCAATGTCCAAATCTTCCTTTATATTGATTTTGACCAGCATCATGAAATGGATTTGTTTATTGTTTATGGGTGATTTTCCATGACGCGTTCATTTTCTGTGCAATTGTAATAATATGCTAAACGTGAGAGAATCTAATAGGAAAGTGGAAAAGAAAAAAAAAAGTGAGAATCTCGATTTGGTTTAGTTTATTAAAAAACATTATACCTTTGACCACCACCAAATCAAATCAGTTGTGTATTTCTAGTATCATCTATGCCCAGGATTTGTGTGGCGTGTGGTCTTTCCAGTTGAAAACTGGCGGCTGATTGTTGATATGTACTTCCTACCCCTGTATTCTCTTTCTATTTACCTGATGTTAATTAAATTGAAGTAACGGCCTTGATTTAACCATTCCTGGAAGCAAAAAAGAACTTCATTCAATGATTTCTCATTTTGACAATTTGGACTTTATTACATTGTCTTAAAAGTTAGACTATGCGTAAGTCTGACAATGTTAAAAAGAACTAATCAAAGCTTGATGAACGACTCCATCGGCCTCGCAAGTAGTCTTCCATGGAATGATGATTGTTCTGTTCTATGCTACTTAAAGATGTTGTATCATCATCATCTGCCTCAAACAATGCAAGGTCTATGTGATGAGGGTGGACGCTTGGAACTGGGTATGCTTCTTCATCTTCCTCAACTGATTCCTTTGGAACACTCACTTCAGACTGAGCCCATTCCATAACATCTTCATCCCCTTGAAGAAGCTTCAATATCTGCATTATGAAGAGAAAGTAATAACAGTCATTATTACCCTGTGACCCATGAAAGATGAGCAAATGAGAGTTATGAAGTGCTTTCTAGATTGAAATCATATAGATTACTTGGCCCATTTGAGGTCGGTGTTGCGCTGGCCTTGTAATGCAAAGGATCGCGGCCAAAACCAATCTCTGCATTTGTTTCTCATCAAATTCTTTGGACAGGTTGGGATCCAGGAGATCTAATGCATTCACATTCTCTAGTTTTGGTATTGCCTGTACACAGCATGATTTATCATGTAATTAACCTTTGACTGTAGGATGCAGTGTTTCAAAAAGCTGTGTGAGCCAAGGTGTTCCAATTGTGCAAAGCTTAAACCATATCCTTGCATGTGTTCATAATGAATTACACAAAATAAATTAGAATAAATAGGAAACTGTCACAGTTTGACTTGTTTCAAGTTTTTTAATGAGTTAACCCTATTTACAACAATCTTAAATTAAAAAAAGTTCTTACATTGAAAACTTGTCACTCCCTTTTAAGGAAAATGTGTTGATAGAATGAGCATTTTACAATATGGGGCATGACTAAGTTGCACACTCATTTATAGCATTCGCTTCAAATATGCCTCACATGATTAGGTGCGGGCTTCAAATGCAAGCCACACCAGATAGGATGTGCTCTAAATAGCATACTGTTTGAACATTTTGGCCAAAACAAATGTTCATTGTTTCTGTTTGGTGCTTGGAGCAGTGTGGAAATTGGATACTATAATAGGTCGACGACTGATTTTCTTTCTTTTCCACTTGGAAGTCATTGTAGCGTCGATATCCAATACATATGGGGAGGTAAAAAAACAGTGATCCTGCCTCAAATCATTTCCAATTTCTATGCTGCCAAACATGGATATAAGTGCATAGCTATTTATTTTGCAGTATATTCAAACCGACAGCGATTTTGGCACATTCATATGCATCCTAAATTCAGCATCACTATCATCATCATCAGAGCCTTATCCCCATCAATCTAGGGTCAGGTATAAGTTTTCTACTCTTAAACGCGAGACATAAGAAATCTCCCATCAATCAAAGACTGCTACACCTACCCTGGCTACCCATTTACTGATAACAATACAGTGATGGGCTAATGGCACTATCAGTATCAGCTTCATGCCTTCACTCAATGAAAAAGGAAAGATTCTTACCCACATAACCAAACTCTCCTGGCCATTGGGACTCTCAGCATTGATGGGTCTTCTTCCTGATAGCAGTTCAAGGAGGAGAACACCATAGGAGTATACATCTATCTTCTCGCTGACCTTCCCATACGTGAAATACTCAGGAGCAAGGTACCTAAACCAATTATTCAGCTTCCTTAGAAACCAACCTCGAGAAAGCCTAATTAATTACCCATCAAATGGATTTATATGAGAGAAGGAAACACACCCAAAAGTCCCAACAACATCACTATGTGTAACAAACGCTGAAGTTGTTGACGCCCGTAAAGCAAGCCCAAAATCAGATAACTGCCACAAAGGCAACAGACATTACAAAGAATTATAATTATCTTAACATTGATCTGGGGTGAGCTTATTGTGTTCCTCTCAAAAGAGACAGCAACACAACAAATCTAGGCTGCCATGGTGTGAGAGGACGAATATTGTGAGGTTTTCACCTTCTGTAGTGTATTGTAACCAGCAAATTGCAATGTTGAATATTGCAAAATATATGCTTCTGTTTGGATGGCCATTAGTTTTTAAGAGAATACAAAAGTGGCTATATTAAGCTTATCCAAGGGTACCCTTACATAGTTAAGAAATTACAAATATCTATTTGTGTTTTACCTGTGGCTCAAATTCATCTGAGAGAAGAATATTTGAAGATTTGACATCTCTATGAATAATGGGCCTAGAACAGTCACTATGTAGGTATGCCAGTGCCTCCGCTACTCCGACAGCCACCTTAAACCTTACCTCCCATGGCAGCACAGATTTATCTTCCTTACCTGGTTGCATATTAAAATATTCTGAAGTACCCAAAAAGGGAAAAGTTGAATAGAAACAGGATGGCTTATGATAGCAGCAGCTTACCATGGAGGTGTTCTTCTAGACTTCCTTTGGGAAAGAATTTGAAAATGGAGATCAGATCATTGTCTTCAACACAAATGCCAAGCAGAGGAGTAATGTGTTTATGCTGCAAACTAGTCAGGATTTCGACTTCTAAAAGGAAATATTCCCACGCTTTTTTGGATGATTTTGCTAGCTTTACTGCCACTTGCTGGCCGTCGGGAAGACACCCCTTGTATACCTTGCTGCAACCTCCCTTACCAATCAAGTTTTCTGTTTGAAAATAATGAACCTGAATCTCAGTATTTAGATTAAAGGAAAGAGTTAAACATCAGAAACAAGAACAGTGGGGTGTGTATTGATGTAACTCATAGTCATACCATAAGCATTTGAATATGTTGTAGAACAGAGTAATTTATTCCGATTTGAGTTTTGGAGGCTTCATGGAAATTGTAGAACATCCAGCTGGGTAGTCATTGCATCTCCTCATATTTAAAATACGACATGGTTAACAGTGAGATATCCAAAATAGATTTGGGCAGAAGTCATACCAATGGTGTCACCCAACACAATTCAATTTCCATGAAGCCACATGGGACCACCAATAAATTCAAACTGAGCTGTTGGGTGCATAAAAAAATAAAAAATAAATAAATAAAAACTAGAAATAATTAACCTGGAGAGAAATGAGTAATTGAACTCTCAAGCTCCTCGCGGCTGAAAACTCTGCAGCTAGTTGAACTAGATACAATCAGTGTTTCCAACTCCTTAGGTAGCTCAAGCCATGTAGACAAACTGCTTGCTGTACTCCCTCTACGGCTACGATGAACTTCTCTTCTGCAAGGTTCTGAACCAATCTGAGATAGGGGAGTGAGCAACAAAGATCTGTTCGGCAGGCTCATTACCCATTGGACAACGGACATGTTCCGAGCTTCACTTAAAACTTCTGAATTTGGTGATACTGTTCTTCGGAGAAGTGGCCAACCTGGTGTATGCTCTGGATGCTTTCTCATAGAAATCAAACAAGAAACTTCATCTGTCTGTTCTTGGGCAAGGTGATTACGTTCATCCTCAACTTCTTCCACTGATTCTATCTCAATGGAGCTCTGAACCACAGATGAAGAAAAACTTCCTGTTTCAGTCCCATCAGATTTTGTTACATCATCCTTATCTGAGAGCAGCAATCCCTGCTCTGTTGCAATTTCCTTCAAGTCCCTACCTCTGTCTTTGGAATCATGAACTGTTTGGGGTGCAAGATTCTCAATCTTCAATACCTTCAGAGATTCAACATCAGAATTTTCTTTGTTACTGGGATTCAGAACCTTGGAATCGTGCCCAATGCTCAGACATAATAAACTACGAAAACTTGGCCAGCGATTTCTGTTCAGATCTACCCGTCAAAACAAATTCAATAATTTAGTTTAGAGATTAATTTTGAAATTCAGCAGTATAGTTAGTGAAGAATTTGGAATTCTGCAAAGGAAGCAGAATTATTTACACTTATCTTAAATGTAGGATATCAACATTTGCGAAGACCAATAAAAGAAAAATAAAATGAAATTCAACTAAGCTTATCCTAAAGTTTGATCCATTGATCCAAACCTGAAGAGTGTTTTGTGGCTTCCTTCTGAAAAACAATCTTTCCTTTGTGAACTGCCAGTATAGAAGTGGTTGAAGGTAACTTCTTGGCACAATATCTAGCCAATGAGAGCGAGCCCCTGAAAGGTAATACTGTTAAATAAAAATCAGAGAAAAATCAAAACCACAGAATGATGATACATAAATCAGGGGGTGTTGTGATACCTACCCGAAAGCATTGAATTTGCCCATTCCTACAATTAAAGCTTTGGAAGCACAGAGCTTTGCCTCTCTCACAAGAACTTTTCGAATTGAATTGCCCCATGAGATCTGTCCCTCAAGTTTGATCTGAATTCCAATAACAAGTAGTCTGTGCAGTATTAGGACCAAAGAAGCCTGATTTTTGTGAACCCACCAAAGGAATTCATGAGCAATAAATTGATTAATTAAGCTTCTTCTGTGTGATTGGTGTATTATCAATGTGTTCTGAAGAGGTGTTTCTTGACAAACAAATTTTGCAAGACTGGATAGAAAAAAAAATCCTTAACAGTGCATTTGGATGTACCCCAGATCACAATTGGTAGCAATCATTTTGGCAAAACAGATGGTCACTGATTCTGCTATCCACTTTGGGCAGTGGAAGTTGGTTATTGCTTTCCCACCCTTACTGCCCAATATCATTAGTCAACGGCTCAAAAGTGTTCCAAGGTTGACAAGGCTGGAAAAAATGGTAACCCCATCTGATACATTTTCCATTTTCATGGTTCAAATACACAGTGAAATAGAGAATTATCCCACCAAAGATCTAAATCTATAATGGTTATGAGGTATTATGAAACTTGAACCAGTTTTACACATCTAATTAAGGAAAGTAAAGAGTAATCATGTGGAAAATTGCATCAAACATTGAAAAATCACATACCTTTTTTGCATTATAAAGGCCTTCATAGTCTGTTAAATAACCAGAAAGGAAAGCAGAGGAATTCTCGTTCTCATGTGGATCTGAAAGAAAGACTATTTGCTTCAAACAAATGTCAATTAAATTGATAAGTTCTACAAAAGAAAATTGTGAACAATGGTACTTCTACCTGAAGCTCGACGAACGTGAACAGCAACTATGCGATCTCCTGGTTCAGAAAATTTAGCAATCGCCCAGTTGAGCAACTCTTGGCTACTGCCGTTCATTTTGATCCCGACCAACACGCTCTTTTGGTCATTTTTATTCTCCACAACCCCCTCAACCGTCATTCTCAATTTTTCCAACTGAAACCTACCCAGAGTTTCTCAAGAACATATCTAAGTTAAACTCTGAACCTCAGAAAACAACATTTCAAGCTCCACTATACAAGACTATCAATTCACGCTCCAATACATCTATACAGATCACACTAAAAAAAAAAAAGGGAAGGAAGGAAAGAAAGAAAGAAAACTTTCAAATTCTGCATTCAAAATCGCTCATGAATTTGGCATACTACAACGTCAAGACCTCAAAACCTGCAAAAATAAACGAGAAACTCCCCAACAAACATGCTTCCTTCTTCATTCCCTGTATTCAGAGAAAGACCCAATATCCCATATCAACATATGGAAAGTTCCCAATCTCCACAATCCAATCCACCCCGAACCTCTTCCACTTTGATCAGTTTAGAAAGAAAAAGAGAGAGACCCATCTCAAATAACAAAATAAAGAAGCAAAAAGAAGCAGAAGAGAATCTCAAACTTGCCACCACAATCTATAAATCAATCAATAAAAGCCCACAAACCCATCTAACTTATAGTTCCATGATCCCATATCTTGAAAGAAACAGACAAAATAACAAAAACCCATCTACAGAAATCCACCCAATATCCTGTTTTCTACAATCCCATTTGGAGCACCCCCCACGTTTTAAAATCGAATTGCCGCCAAAGTTCATCAACCCACCTACTAAATGAGATTAAACAAACAACAGATGAATACAAAAAGGTGGGTGGCTATGGCTTGATTACGACGGGGCTTGAGTTATAACAGAAGCTCCAATAAGGAAGAAGACTACGCAATACAAAGAAAGGAGAAGGTTGATGAAAATGAAAAACGGAAAACCATATGCTGAAGAAGAATTCCCGGGAAATGTGGCCAAACAGCATATTAGCAAAATGTTCGAAAAAGGAGGAGAAAGGGAAGTTTATTTCACTGCCTTCCATCGGATTTTACCCGCCGGCTTTCGCGGGAAACCCGCGATTACCGGTCACCACAACGGCTACTTGATTTAAAACCGGCTATTGCGGGTATCATAAAAGATTTTCTGTTTTAGGAGTCTCTCTCTCTTTTTACCTCCTTCTTCTTCTTCTTCTTCTTCTTTTCTTTTTATCCAATGCCCCATTGTGTTTTTACTCATTTTAGGAGACAGCTGAAGTTCGTTCATGGGACTCCATCAAGAGGATGTCTGTCAAGTTTGTTCCTGGGACTCCATCCATCTGCTATTTTTATAATTCATTTGGTAGCCTTACATTTGCCACTTTTGTTTAAAAAAAACTAAAGAGAACCAATCCTCATATTCTTCTTGTATGTGATAGAAGCAGTGAACCCCATGATATGGTCATGTATATTATTGAGTCTGGATTCTTTTTAGTCCTTGAATTAGAGAAATTTTGAGTAAAAAGAGTGAAATTTCATAAAAAGGTTTTACCTTTTGAAAATGTGAGCCACTTAAAATAAAGTCCTTCCCATTTTATGTTGTATCCCAAAACTTTATCCAAATAGAAGTTGGTCCCACCGTAAATCGACAATTTATAAAAAAAAAAAAATAGACGTGATTAATGAACATGCATAGATTGCATTAATTACGCTTTTAATCAAATAGACAATCTTGTGGTGGAACTAACTTCTATTTAGACAAAGTCTTGGGATATGCCATAAAATAAGTAGGCATTTATTTTTAGCGGCTGAGTGGACGCAAGGTGGAATTTCACTCTTTACCTCAAGATTCCTCTAAAACCAGACCCATTTTAGCATTTAACCACATGAGGTTTGAAAGCCTAATTACAAGATCCGAGCATTCTAAAAGGACACCAGGAAGAATAAAAGGGCTCATTTGTGAAGAACTCTTTCTTTAATTTTTAAATATTTGTTGGGTGGTGGACTCTGGCATTACGTCCTTCTCACTCTGCCTGTGTGTGGATTCGCATGGCCCACTGCCGTCTGCATTGGCAAAGCCCAGGGTGTACTGATCAGCTGGTGGGGCACACATCATTTAATCTTGGCCGTTGATTGTGGGCGATGGGCAGCTCCAAAAGTGTGTATCAATGATGTGATGCCTAGATAAAGGATGGATATGATATGATACAAGGGTTCACCTCTGAAGAGCTCTTGACTTAATTTCAAAATAAATGCCCTCCTTGAGGAGATGGTCTTTATCATCAGATCGATCATTATGAAACACTTCGAATTTTCTATTCCTTTTTAGAATATTTTCCATGTTTTTGGAAATGGTCAAGTCCAGTAAGGGCTCATACGCGTTTATTTTGATTGATTTAGATTTTAAACGAGTAGTTCCCGCTAAATAGGCTCACAAATTTCTTGTGCATTCCATCCTTGGGGGATTGGGAGAGCCCATAGTCGTATAGGTCCCCACACTCATCATATATGGGTCAATTCAATTCCGCCCCCCCCCCCCCCCACCCCCCAAAAAAAAAAAAACAAATCATATTGATGGGCAATCCTAAAACCTTTTTTTTTTTGGTCACTCAATGCTGACCATTTCAACATTCTTTCCAACAATGACATGTTTTTATGGGTCAACAACTCACACTACCATTTGTCTATATTCAGATATGCTGATGAGTTTGACCCACTGGATACAAAGAACTTACACCAGTCAATCAATTATTAAACCTTTTTCTACTGGTCAATCTATCCTTCTATTTTGACTGTTTAATTAACATGCATTAGCTGTTTTTTGGTAAACTAACATGCATTAGTTGGTAGCATACTCGGATGGATTTTGCTGGACTCGGTTGATTGCATCTTGGTGGAGAAAAGAAACGTACACTTTTTGGGTGAGATTTTTTCCATCTACTACCAGTGAAACAAGGGGGAATTTCTTAAAATACCTAGGAATTCAATTCCAGCAAGCAAACAGGCCTGTCGCATTAAAATACATAGGAGTTTTTTGAAGCACTTCAGAAGGATAGGTATTCAATCCCATCTTCTCAATCTTCTCTTCATTTTATTTTTATAGAAGGAAAAGTCATTTGATGCTAATTTCTGGAAATTCGCCTTTCATCTTCATTTTAACCGTTTAAAAAAAATCCTATATATTAAATTACAGGCTCTAGATTATATGAATTCTAGAAATTAAAGCATTTGAAGGGCGTTTAAGGCATTTTACCGTAGCTGACCTTTTGGACAAGTAGTAAAAACCAAATCAGGATTCATAGGGAGAAAATAAAAAAGGGAAGGGGGAAAAAGATGAACGTAATGCTGCATACCTGAAATCAAGTTATTTATAGTCAGAGCAATTAAATAGAGGCTCAAAGCAAACTGTTGGTCAAATCCAACTCCATCAGGAATCCAATTGTCTCCTAGGCCTGAAACACTGTTCTCACTCTTTACATACACAATATAATTATATTGATATAAATAATTCATAATACCATGATATGAAAGTTATATCTCTTCTTTCCATTTTAGTTAATAGTTAAGACTCCAAATGCAAAGTACATTAGCAAGTTCATGTGAATAAGGTTGACATCAGATTTCCTGGAAAAGGATTTCAGTGGAGATGGATGGTGTATACCTTATGGAAGCTGTTAAATGCTTATGTAGCAACGAAGACAAACATCCAAGTATTTAAGTAAAAATACAGAATATGAATATAACCATGTCAATGCAGGAAACAGTTTCACAGACGGTATCTTCACATCCACAAATGAGAATCTAGTTGATACAATACAAGGGTGCATGTCACCATGTAATAAAAGTCCATTCCAATTCACTACAAGAGCAGGGAAGAAAACTAATCACCGATGCGTTAAGAACTCTAGTATTGTCAGTTGACTATACACCAAGATCCGCTTCATGAAAGGAGGAAAGACCAGATGGTTGGTGGGTCACCTTACTCTATTCTTTGATTACAAAATAGAGCAGCTCCTTTGTGCCTTTCTCTTCTTCTTCTTTTGCTTCGGTGGCTGGAGCACCACTTTAATTGCTGCATCAAAGACTGCTTTGACATTCTGTGCAACACAATTTTAATTAATAAATCAAGTATTCATCAATGATGAAATTGTGAAATTCGAAAGGGAACATTTCCATGGGGATACAGCTTACCTGCTGTGTCTTTGAACTACATTCAATATAGGCAGGAGCACCTATCAGCTTCTTCAGCTCTTCACCCTTTAAAATAAGCCAAAAATCCAGTTAAAAGTAGTAGCAAACAGATATGGAAATAAAACCAACCAAATGATGTTGGATGTAACCAGGACCTAGATGAATCAATAATCTGGTCTGGATCTAGATTGACCTAAGTCCAACAAATTTGCAGAGTAAACTGGTTACTGCACAATTGGAAGCCTTACCTGAGCAGTGGTAATGGGCACTGCACCCGGATGATCTACAAAGAACTGTTTATCATCCCGAAGATCTGCATACAACACCGGGGAGAGTCCATTGGTTGACAAAAGGTGAAAGAATGGTTAAGGACTACTGATCAACAACACAAGAGAAAAAGAATGCGAAAAAAGAAGTTAAGATGTGGTGAAGTCCATGGTCGCACATGTTCATGTATTAGTGTTCTTTCAAAAGTAACTCTGGCAAAAATAAAAAATAAAAAAGTATTCTTTCAAAACAAACATATGCACATGAAACACAATAGCGCAGCTTAAGTAACCAAACTTAGAATCTAAAAACTGGATAGAGAGATTGTCGCATATAAAGGCCAAGAAGCTTCTGAAACATTCAACTACATGCATCTATCTTAAAATTTAAAAAAACAAAAAATAAAAGGAGGAGGAAGAAGAAGAAGAGACTTATTATCATGCAGAGTTCTACTAGCATGGATGTACAAACTAATTTTGTTTTTCTATAATAATTTCTTCAACAGTTCTCTTTAATAGGTAAATGGGAATGAAAATGTTACATTTTGCTTACCATATAGAGATCAAACTTAGTTATGACTAACATCACCTGATTTGAGAGAAGTAGTAGGAACTGGGAATCAAAGCACAAAACCATTTTCTTTTCTTTCTTCTTATTCTTCCTCTTCTTCTTTTGTTTAGAGAGAGACAGAGAGTTCCCCTTTTTCCCAACTGCCCAAATACCAGTTTTACACTTGCAACCCTAAAGTTACAAGCTCTCACAGACTATTTGAGTACCCCTGGGCGGGCCTTAACATCTACAAATCTCAACAACATGGATGAACTTGTTTCCAGCATCATATTAGAGCAAAAATTACCAGAAAGTTAACAAAAAACAAAAACAGAGAATGTGAAGACATCACATGAATAAAAAAGAGATGAACAAATCTAAGTTAATATATTACATCATTCATTACTAGAAAGTAAACATGAAACGGTTGAATGCAAGAAAAGAAAAAAGGATAATGTGATGACAAGATATGAATAAAAAAGGATAAGACGAGATCTAACCAAGTTTTGTTCCAACAAGAATTATGGGAACACCAGGCGCATAATGCCTCAGTTCAGGAATCCACTAGAAAACCAACAAAGAAAAAAGATGTGGAAAATCAGGAATAAGAAAAGGTAACTGCCTTTAACATTTTATAATTTGGGCAAATACCATTTGCCCAATTAAGAATAGGCTGGAAGCTAAACAGTACCAAATCTCATTTTAGAAAAAAGAATTTGAGTTTACCTTCTTGGCAACATTTTCATAACTGGCCTTACTGATGAGAGAGAAAGCCAGCAGAAAAACATCCGCCCCACGATAGCTCAAAGGTCTTAATCTATTATAATCCTCCTGCCCTGCTCTTCCGTCAGAAAAGAAAATAAGAACCACAACATGTACTTTAAATTAAAAAGAAGAAGAAAAGGAAAGAATGTGAGGATGTCTGTAATAAATTTACCTGCTGTATCCCACAAACCCAAGTTCACAGTGTTCCCATCAACCACCACATTTGCACTAAAATTGTCGAAAACAGTAGGCACATAATCCTGATTGCCATCATAATACAAGAAATAAAATGACCGAATACAGCATCCCGCAAATCCAGTGGGAAAAAAGCAAACCCTAAAAAAAAATTATTTAAGGTTTAAAATATGCATTCCCCTCCACACCAATTTTCCAAAATCTAATGAAATTTAAGAAACATGTTCCTTACACCCATTTCCCCAAGTAAGTTAAAAAAAAAAAAAACTAAGCAAAAAGCAATTTTTTGGGGGATTTTTTAAGAACCACACTAATCACTTATTTATTTATTTGAATGGTAATGCAATTTTATTAGAAGCCAACAAGCATAAGAGATATATAATGAGATGCTACAACAAGAAACCAAACAAGAAAAAGCAAACAGCCAACAAACAAAAAACAAAGCAACAAACTAAAAAGGACATATCTCGATTGAAAGATGATCACTCCCAACACCTCTATTAGCCAAACCGTCCACTGCTTCATTAGCTGAGCACTTCACAGGGGAAAAAGAGAGATTAAGCTTCGAAGCCAACTCCAACGCCTCCTTGCTGATATCTGCCATATGCATGGGAAAGCAGCAGAATGAGAAGCCCATCTAATCACACGATATGAATCTCCTTCAGCAATTAAGTTTGTATAACCCAATCTGGCAGCTTCTCGAAGACCAGTCCGAAAAGCAAGAAAATCAGTCTCCTTCACCTAACGAAAGCTGGAGGGACCCAAGAATGAAAGAAGACGGACTCCCAAATTATTTCGTATAAGACTGCCGATTCCTGGCGGCCCTGGATCACCCAAAGCACTCGTCTCCCATCAAAGTTAAGCTTAACCACTCCCGGCTGTGGCGGCATCTAAGAAGAAAGAATCCAGGCACTAAAAGAGGAAGAAAAGCCACCTCTCTCCAACATCTCAACATCATATCAATCGAGATTCCTCTGAAAGCAGGAAGAACAGAAACCCAAAATGCAACAAGGAACTTTACTTTATGCGCTAAAGCCTCCTTGGAGGAAGAGTTACCTTTGAAACACCTAGAGTTTCTTTCTTTCCAAATAATCCAAAAAAATAATAATAATAAAGAATGAAGCTTTCCATATTGTTCTTCCTTTAGCTGATCCCACCCCTATCATCCAGGCCTGATAAAAAGCTCTCATTCAATTCTGCGAAACCCAAGAACAGTCAAACCAAGAAAGAATTGATCTCCATAAGAATTCAGCCACCTCACAATGAAGAAAAAGATGGTCGACGGATTCCGTGTTCCGAAGGCACATAGGACAACCATTTACTATTGTGACATTATGCTTACGCAGTTTATCTATCTTAAGAATCACTTTGAAATGGCCAACCAAGCAAAAGATGAAACTCTAGGAGGAGCCTTAGCCTTTCAAATATTATTAAAGGAAATATGGGCGAAGGAGTCACCCAGCAGGATCAAGAAAAAGGAAGCAACAGAGAAAGAACCATCTACAGCACGAAATATGGGCGAAGGAGTCACCCAGCAGGATCAAGAAAAAGGAAGCAACAGAGAGAGAACCATCTACAGCACCCATCCATACTCTCTTATCAACCCCCACTTCCGGGATGAAAAACACTTTCCAAACAGAAAGAAATCCACGGTCCACCAAGTTTCTTCTAAAAGTAGGGCCCCAAACAACATGATCTCCATTTCTAGTGAAACAGTCCCTAACCAAAGCCGAGCAATCCCGAGCACAACAAAAGAGATTGGGGAAATGAGAGGCCAAAGGACCATCCCGCACCCAAGTATCAAGCCAAAATCTGATCCTCTCACCATTGCCAACCTGGAATCGAATCAGACTCAAAGGCATACCTGACATACAGAAACCCTCTCCACAAGCTTGATTGGCAAGTACTAATTCAATGTGTTTGGATAGTCCAGATTAAATCTAGGTTTAGTTTTCCCCTATTTAAACCATTGTAATGCCTCTTTTGATGGTTCACAAACAATACTATAATAATGAAAAGTGAAGCTTTTGGGATTCTTCCCCAAGTTTTCTTCGAGTTCTCCACAAGATCTCTAACGCCTCCTGGTTTAGAGTTTTGTGAGAGCCCAAGTCAGTAACGCCTCCGAATTGGAGTTTGGTGAAAGCCCAACTTTTCAGGTTCGCCTAATTTATTTCCCTATCTCTCCATCTTCTATCCTTGCCCGCCCCGTATCTCCTTTCCATTCCACATTAGGCATGGCTTCAATAGCAGTTGATAAGGGTGTTGGGGTTGGGGCGATCTGAATGTGAATATTTTCCAGTGTGAGAGATGAATGCAGAAGATAGATATGTATACATGAATGAATGAAAAGCGCAACTGCTACATCTACTATGATAGATGCTCTCGTCTGCAATAAATCTGTTGGTTCCAAGTGTTGAACGCAGCCGCTTATTAGGTCTGGGAAGGGTGTGGATGAACTTAATACAACTTTGGCGGGCATTATCTCTCCTTCCTTCGTTTTACCCATCCATCGTTGAATTCCCTCTGTCAAGTCTTATCAGATGGCTGATGACATGATAAGCATTAACCATCCATTTGGGTAGCAGCAGACTAACAGGAGTAATTGACTAGCATGAAAGTATATACTCCTACTACCTCATTTATTATAATAATTCTCTCTTCTATTCTAATATTATATACAACAATATGCACAGCATGTTGAAATAACTACAACCCATTATTTTTCATTGATTGCTTCTTCATCAACCACTTTTCTGCTAGTTCCACAGCAACCCACATGTTCTTTATATTGCTCCGTTCATTCTGTTATGTGTGCTCATACAACTAATACATGTCTTCAATGAGTTGTATTAAGAGAGAGAGAGAGAGAGAGAGAGATATGATGATGATGATGAGAAATTTAGAGCAGAAAAGGGTAAGATGAAGAAGACATCAAGTTTACCAAGAGAAGCAAATTTGGAATAGAGTACAAAAAAATCTCTACAGAGAGACAGGCAAATTTGAGAATTCTAAAGAAAACTTGGGTAAAAGGATAATATAAGTCACAGTATCGCAACATATAGGTTCTTTGGGGGGAAAATCTGACTATCGATTATTCCTTTTTGACAAAACATCAAATCTTTATCATTAATAAGCAATTAATGATTACATGCATTTTTTTGTAAAAATTTTTCTTTGTCCAACACATTCTACAAAATCTGTTGAAACACTCGAAGCAGCATTCTTCCTCCTCACTTGTTTCCATAAGCCTCATTTCCACAATCAATACCCATTTCACTACACTAGACAAAAAAGGGGAAAACCATGATTTTCTCTGGACCCATAGCCCAAATCTATTGAAAACTTAAAAATAGATACTTTCCAAAAAAAACTTCTTCAAACTTGATGAAACCCTCATTAGGAATCACCTATCACCTATGATGCCCACATACTGCATGGATACAACAAGGACATGCTGTGGATATGGCAGGGAAATGGATTTTACACATAAAAAATTAAGTATCAGATATGATACTCCATGATATGTTGCTATTTTGACGGATCCTGGTACCATACATAGACCATCACCCAAATCAAATGGTGCTTTTCCTCCATCACCAGTTCCCCAATCAAATAAAAACCTTGAAAACAGAATTATTCCTCCAACCCAGAATCATACACATCTTCATAAATTCAACAGCCACAAGATTCCGCGAAAGCGCCCCCCCCCCCCCCCCACCCCCACCAAAAAAAAAAAAAAAAAAAAAAAAAAAAACCATAAAATAATAACAACTTCCAACACATTTCCCCAAAAAATTACAAACAGTGTGATTTTCTCTCTACACTATACAATGAGCCCCCTCAAATACTCTCTCTCTCTCTCTCTCTCTCTCTCTCTTCCAAATCAAATAAAAATCTTGAAACCACACAATCATTCCCCCAACCCATTCCCACATTTACATAGCCATAAACCCAACAGCCACAATACAAATCCCAAAATAATAAGAAGGAAATGGAAACTTCTTCCAGACCCATTTCCCCAAACTACACTAAACCCAAAATACATTTTTCTTGCTACCTTTCTCTTCCAAAATCAAATCCACAACCCAAAACCCTTTAAAAAAAAAAAAAAGCAATATCTACTTCATAACCATCACCAAATCAGTAAATAGAGGTGCAAAAGATTAAAAAAGAAACAAGCTTTTCCCTCTTCTTCCACAGCAATTCCCTGAACTGAACCAAATCTGGAAAATAAAGCAAAAACAAGTGGAATTGGCACTTACAGTAGGGAAAGTGTTGCTGGTATACGAGATCAGCATGCAAGTCTTGCCAACAGCTCCGTCTCCAACCGTAACGCACTTTATAAACCTCGACCCACTCATTTCCGTCAGCAGATCAAAGACCCTCCTTTTCTTCTTCTCCTCCTCCTCCTTCAACTATACATCTGCCCAAAAAGAAAACCCCCAAGCAAAACCCCATTTTTCATCAAACAAAAAGAACCCCAGAATTCCAAACCCTAGATTATGTGAACCCAACAACGCAACTGAAGAAAACAACAATGACTTGAAGAGAAAGACAAAACCCTAACCCCAGAGTGTGAGAGAGAGAGATGAATTTCACGAAATCTAAGATGAGAATGACCTAATTCTGTAGCAGATTGTTTATAGATTGATAGAAAGATACATACATTGTCGGGAGAAGAGGCGCTGGAACAGGTCTCGACTTGGCAGACAGATGAAAAATTGAAATCTCGCCCAAATCACAACCCCTGCAGGGCCTGCACTGCTGCTAGTACTAGTAGTATTTATTATATTAACTTATCATCATAACATGCTTTCACATCCCACTAATCCTTTCTCTTTCTTCTTGTCTTTTATTAGGTATAAGTGGGTTTTTTTTTTTCCCTGTTTTTCTTGAAATACCCTGTCCAAGAAAAAGCAGATGAATGGAATCCACAAAGAAAAAAATTAGAAAAAGGACATGTTTGTGTAATGCTTGAATTTTGTATTTTCGTGTTTTTTTTTTTTTTAAGTTCCCCGCTCCCTCTGCATAGACGTTAATTTTTTGACTTTTGAGAAAAATAGTTGAACCTTTTCCGTTTAACTTGTGAAAAATAAGGGGAGGTTGAGAAAATGGAAATTCTTGATTTTGGATACATGAAGGGCACAATGAACATATTTTCTTACTTAAATTATAACTTTCCTAGTTCCTAGTTTAATTATACCTTTCCTAAATCTACTTGTATCCAAAAAAAAAAACCAAGATAAATTTTTTAGTTCCGCCCCTATTTGTTATTGATTCATAATATAGATATGGACAATAATTTGATTTGTGGAGCAATTAGTTAAATGGATAGCTTTGGAGCCACCTCTCTTTTTCAAGCCCCATCTCCTTCCTAAGCGCGGGTTTTAGCTTTTATGGTGGGCAACTTGGAGGGTAGGGAATGAAAGCTCCATCCAGGTAGGGCCCGTTTGGTAACTCTACTAATTGAGTCAAGTGAAGTAAAGTTGATTATGAAGAAAGAATAACATATAAGTGGGTTATGATGGTATTTTGGGTTATGATGGTATTTTATTTTTAGTTGTTTGTTATTAAATCTTTTTGACTTTTTGTATGGAAAAGTGGAGTATTTTTGTCTTTTAGTGAGAAAAGGTAGTTGCTTTTTGACTTTTTTGGGAAAAGATGGAGAGAATTTTGGTAAAAGGTGCTTTTGATGGGATGTTTAAATTGATTTAACTTTACTTGACTTTATAAGTCCTCTAGCTTTGGCTAACAACATGTTGATTTCCTCCAAGGTATTTCCTAATCCTCTGAGTTTCTGGAGCAACGATTGTGAGCCTGTCAACTTGGTTTGCAATCCAATCCGCCTTTGGTATTGGAATTTTTCTTAATGGGTTTGTTGCTTTAGTAGGTGGTTTTTACAAAGAACCTAAACTCAACAAGAGTTTGCAGATTCACCAGGATCCACAAGTTTTCTGATGCTTTAGGGCCAGTTTGGTAACTCTACTAATATAATCAAGTCAAGTAAAGTTGATTTTGAAGAAAGAATAAAATATAAGTGGGTTATGATGGTATTTTTTTTTTTAGTTGTTTGTTATGGAATCTTTTTGACTTTTTGTATGGGAAAGTATAGTTTTTTTTATTTTAGTGTATAAAAGTAGTTGCTTTTTTACTTTTTGGATGAAAAAGATGGAGGGAGTTTTGAATAAAGTGCATTTGATGTGACATCTTGTCTAGAAAATGGAGACTTTACTTGACTTTAATTGTATTAGTAAAGTGTCAAACGGGCCCAGAGGATATTAATGCTATTAATGGGGTGAAAGATTGGAGCTTTCAATCATTTGTTGTGATTATTTAAGCTGCTGGTAGATGTTTTTTTTTTTTTTTTCTTTTTCTTTCTTTCTTTCTTTCTAAGCAGTAAGCACGGCTCATTTCTAGGACTTCTAATGGTTTTGCTCATTGGATAGTCAAGTGTGGGCAGTCTGGGTATAAGGTGTTTTGGGCTGTGAATACATACCATTGCTAGTCCTTTTTTTTTTTTTTTTTTGAAGTTTTTGGCTAATTTAAGGGGGGTTAGCGAGTATAAGGCATGGATTTAATCCGGGAGTGATTATTATTCAAATTAGTATTAATTTATTGTGAGTGCTAATTCAAAGAGGATTAGTAAGTGTGAGGGGTTAGATATATCATGAAATATTCTACTTGGAGGAAAAAGGTTACCTCTCATGTGAATCCGTAAGAACTACATCTTATCTAAACATGTAAACCTTAACACTAAAACACCATTGGACCATCTAAATTTATAAAACCATGTGGTCCACTATCCTTTACCATTGGTTTAGATATACAGGTTGACACTAACACATATTTAAATAGGTTGAGTTGGTTAGTGAGTCAAGTCAAATCAGCACTAATTTACTGCAGGTCAGATAAATCTGGCCAGTGCCCCCTCCCACTGGTATTCATTTGTCTTATTAGTGTAAATACCACCAGAAAAAGCAGAGAAAAGATAAGGTCACGGGCCATGAGTCATGAGTCACATAGCCTTGAAGTTCCAACAGGAATGATTAGGTAGGCAACCACAAAGATTTCTAGTTGGCAAGGTATCAAAGAACCACTGGCCTATATCATAATTGTTTAATTGGTCCTATGCATGAGATTGTCTCTAAGATAATCATTCTCATTAGTTGGATGCACATGGCCTTGAAAGCATAATCGAAATGTGTTCAAATATCAGCATTGGCACTGTATAGGCCTAACAAAAAATGGTGTTATATGGACATGGATCAATGTATCAGTCACATGGTCAGTAAATTTCATAAGCTGAAAAAAACAAAAGAAAATTTTTAAATAAGGCCTTAAGATTTTGTCTTATTTCAAGAAAAAAAGGACATAACTTTCAAAACTTTTCAAGTTAGTCCATAAGTTTTCTAGCAAGTTTTCAGTTAAGGACATCCGGCTATTTAAAGGTGTTTCCGGCGATTTTTTTAAAATATCAAGATTACCTCTCATTTCAAGCCATGACATTGTTCCCACAACAGCCGATCACCATGAGGACTGGTTGTCATTAATCACCGTGAGGATGCTAATGATGAAAATGAGGAGAATATAGTGGAAGTGAAGGAGGGCTTTAGTTCAATCAAGTTTATTAACATTGCGTTCTTTCTAGACCCATTTTTTTTAATAAAAAGAACAAAAGATTCTCTTGCATCTATTAGGGTCAATGGAAGCCACAAACCTTGTTTATTCTATCTTTCACCATATGAATGATCATGTCTAATTTATGCGACTAAACGAGAGAGGAGAAAAAAAAATTAAATCATATACTTATGATCTGATTGATATTATAGCGGGCATTTCTTCAATAACAGTGAGATTTTCTTGGTAATAGAACAAGTGGGATAGTTCAAATTGCTATTTAAATTTTAAAGAAGAGCTTAGATTTTGATAGATAGTAAGCAATTTTTGTAATTATTATATGAATGGTAAGGAGTGGCAGTTTTCATTGGGAGGTCCTGGGTTCGAACCTAGCATCCTCCCTCTTTGCATATGTGAGTTTTTATTTCCTCACATGTGTGAGTTTTATTTATGTCTCCTCGCACGTTTCGCTGGGTTAAAAAAATTAAAGTCCTAGAGCATGAATTCTAGAATAAGGATTCTTGCAATTCACTAGGAATTTGTCAAACATACCCTTGGAATACTTTTGGTAGTCTACTGGTTTAAGTGAAATCCGAAGTAGGCGGACATTCTCCCTGTATAAAATAAAGATCATGCAGAGCATTATCTAGTAACTCAGAAACAAACTTGACTTGAAAGCCATTGTCTAACTCGAGTCAGCCATTTGACTCACTCAATTCAGTAGCCTATTTCCTATTGGGAAGAACAGACTCACTGTGAGTCTGTGACTCGGGCTAGTCAAAACAAGTTTAGAACAATGTTACAAAGTAGATGATCAATTTTCTTAGGGAAATGCTTCCCCAGACATCCTTATCACTAGAAACTTGATGGTCACTTGTAAACTCCATCTTTAATAGTCCATGACACTTCGCCCCTTTGATCAATGTCCCTTTCAGGTCCCTATAGAAATTAAGATATTACATGCTTTGGGTTAGTGAAATAGTGTCACGACCCGGGCCCGAGATCGGATTACTTCGGACAGACCCCGAGTCGCGACGATCATACTTACTCCCGTAAATCCTGAATTAACCGAAGTTAAGACAAGACTCACAATGGATATCAAAACATAATACCTGTCAATGTACAATGTGCGGAAAACATGTATATATATACATTGACTACACTTAACTTTACATCAGACGTAAAGTTCATATACACAATTCACGATTTACTAAAACCAACACTACATACTTAAATTACAATGCAGTTGGTATTTAATTACAATTCAATTCAAAATTATCTATTACAAAAGTATTCATTTACATCGCCCTCCGAACTATGCCCACTCCGCTAAACCTCCTTGAGGTAACAGACGGGCCTCCTCCGCAGGCGGCGCAGCCTCGGCGGGACCGGCACGGGCATCTGGGCCTGTGACATCATCAATAACACGTGAACACGAAGGTTCAACAAGATACATGCATTTTCATGATTCTTCATGTTATTTATCAATTCTATACAAGAATGCAATAATGTAAGAACTTAAACAGTTCTATATAACCTAATTCAGTTCCATAATAAATACCTATGCCAAGTCATATCTTTTCATTTCGTTCATCCAACGGAAGCAGTGTAAGCACAAGGCGGAAGGGCAAACCATTCATGGCCTAAGCTTCAATATTATTTCAGTTTCCTTTATTCAAGTTAATTAAGCACAAGGCAGAAGGGCAAACCATTCAGGGACGAGGCTTCAAGAGTATTTCACTTTTCATTACATGACTTATCACAAATGGTGGAAATTTTCCAGTGTCTTGATCAGAGAGCACTGGCATTCCACGAGGCTCCGGAACGCCCCTCACATCTACTGCAGCAGGACTCATTCTTTTATTCAATTTACTGTCACCTTTAGTGACTATTCATTTCATTTCAATTCATTAATTCAATTCGTACATTATGTCATTTCGTGGTACATTATGTCATTTCGTGCATTATGCCAATGGAGTATACCTCTGTGTCACTTCAAGGCCTCTATTCACTTCTAATCAAGTCTATTCATATTTCTAAGCCAAGCCAAACAAACGAGTGAAGCGTTAGTTATCCAATGTACGTGTTATTTTTTATGAATATCACTTATGCATTTGATTTGTACATTGGGACGACCTTCGCTAACACCTATGTAGGCTTAGACATTACTATGGAACAGCCTGTATAATCTAGGCTTTGGTTAGACCATTCTCTCTGAGCTCATCTCAGCTATCGGTTGGCCTGTCGGCTAACCGACCACACAACGTCGGTTGGCATGTCGGTTAACCGACACTTTGTCGGTTCAAGTTCCAGAAGCTGGATTTTCAATCCACTCTCTGATACATTTGTCGGTCAGGCCTCGGTCAGGTGTCGGCTGACCGAATATACCACCTCGGTTAACCGACATATTGTCGGTTCGAATTCCAAGGAGCTGGAATGCACTGTGACAGATTTCCAGATCTGTCGGTTAGTCCGTCGGTTGACCGTCGGTCGACTAACACTACTATGTAGGCTGATCGACATAAGGTCGGTCAGAATTCCAGAAAGCTGAAAACTCTCTGATACAGCTCCTAGAGCTATCGGTTAGGTCGTCGGTCAGGCGTCGGCTGACCGACACATGCCCAGAAGTTCAGTTCTGAACTTCGGATTTTCTAAAGCAAAACTTAGAGAAATTGAGCCAAATGGACTCCAAACTCTCTAAACCACTGTAAATCATAAGAATACACTTGTACTTGCCTTTTGTGAAGATCAATGAAGAATAAACCTTCTTTAGCTTGTAGTTCCAAGAAGAAAACCTTGAGTCCAAGCTTCACACCTCCACAATTCGAAACAAAGTTGAGGAAGATGAAGTAGAGGATGAAAGCTTCTTGGAAACACTTGTAAGTCATTGTTTGACACTTGATTGAGTGAGATTGGAAGGAAAGAAGAGAAAAGCAAAAGAAAATGGTTGCCTAGGGTTTGGAATAATTTGGAAGATGAGTGAATGACTCATTTGAGTCATCTTTAGCTTATATAAGCTTATTTTTGCACCCAAGTCCACATCATTAAGGCTATTTACAATTCGAGTCAAATGAAGGGTCATTTGATCGAACTCTCGTCAAACGACTTCGAGCCTATTACAGAAGTTGACGTACTCGTCGAGATACACGTGTTGGTATCAAGAGTTACCGTATTCGACGAAATACGCGAAAAGTCGTATTTACATAAAAGTCCTTCATTTCAATGTTTGAGTCTAAAACTCAATTTAAGCCATGCAATTCCATTCCTTGCTATCACATTAAGTCCAATTCATTCATTCGAAGGTAATTCCATATCATTTGGTCGTAAACCATTCTTAGCTCAATTAACTGTGGTTAATTAGCCGTAAACACAATTCATTTACTTAAGCTCTTCATTATCAGTTCACTACATTCATTTGGGGACTAATCTCATTGAGCTTAGTCATTAAGTACTATTAAACTAGTTAAACATGATTAACTAGCATGAACTTCAATTAATTAGAGTTAATCTTGATTAACTCGGGACGGGACCTGACAAATAGTTTTTATATGAATTGTCATTTCCTCAACATGAGGTTTTCCTCATTTTCATTGGCCTGTCATTCTCTTTGGGGTGGGAGAGGAAATGGAAATCTCAGTTAAAGGGACCCCAACTACAAAAGGCCCTTTTCCACAAGGAATTGCAGAAGGCACTTTTTCAGCTCCCATTTCCTTGAAATTTGGAACCATCACAGAAACACTAATTTAAAGGAATGTGCTCAAGATTACCAACAAAAACAGTGATAATTTATAATTAAGCAGGAGAAGGACAAACCCTAATTAGCTGTTGTAGCATATGCATAGCTAGTGTGTGTGTGTGTTTTTTTTTTTTTTCTTTTGTCCTCATATGGGATGTGACATATTTTTTTATTTACTCGAATATAGAAAGTTTCTTAGAACTAATTGTCAAAATTAAACAAATGAGTGAAATGATTCCCCCTTTTTCTCACAACTCCTCGCGTTCTAAGGCTTCTACAATTTAGAAAGTTGAATGCCAATTGTATCATTCTATCTTTCAAATGAAATTAAAACAAGTGCAAACATGGTCAACTTAATAGAAAAGTTGTTTTGGGGAGAGCAAATCTTTAGAAGAATAACCCATATGCTCATTCCCTAAAAGCAAAATAACTATATAAGGTCTTAAAAGAAGGGTTAGAGAACTTTCCAAGTGGCATACTTTTGCTAGAGAGAGACCAATCATACAAGTTGAACATTGGAATGGGATGTCAAACACAGAGATGCAGTTTCATTCTCCATAAAAATGGGAGAAAAAAGGGTTCTTTACCAGCATTGTCCAAACCACTTCAAGAATTTGAACCCAGATCAGCTTAAATTTATGACCTGCAAACTTAGGGGCTGTTTGGCATCATTCTGAGGAGGAATGAAGCAAAACTCTTTTGGCAGGCATTTTCTCCCTCACTGCACATCTATAAAATCTGTTCCTCTATCTCTTGATTCTCTCTCACGAAATGCCCACCAAACAAATTTTTCTTCATTCATTCTCAGAATATAACATTCCCAAAATGATACCAAACTGGCTATTAGTGTATGCATCTCAATTTTGGATATTAGTTGATCCAAACGGGAAAAGACTGCAGTGATATGACAGCATTTGCTGATTATTCAATTCAAACTTTGTTTTTTATCTGCTAAAGTCCAAACATATAACATTTTTCCTTTCTAGAAAATGATACTCATATCCTTCAAGATAACACTTGAACTAATTAGCTTGAGACTTGGAACTTCAAATGAATTTGGAGATCTGAAAATTAGTGTATGAGCCCAACTTATGATACATTCAGGGAAAATAATTTAGCACCATTATGCTTGTGAACAATCCTTGTCATAATCACCTTAATTTTTGATTTAGAGTTGATGTACCCACACCCACTCTTTGCCTTGACCTATAAACCATAAGTAACTTGAGTTGAAAATGGTTGCATTGCTATTTTATACATCTTCATCCGAACTAACAATTTCTAATTCAATTAAGTTCTCTGAAGCCTCTTCACTTTTCTTTCTCTTTGCCTGAGGTTGGTTTGCTACAACTATTCTGGAAGCAACTTTCATTGCTGTAGATAACCTGAAGAATGAATATTATAAAGCCAAATTCAATATAGACAGAACTTAAATGAAATCATAAAGGCACATTTGGCTTACTCCTGCTTAGCTACTGGCAATGGGCTTTTATCAAAGAGATGAAAAGCAGAAAGTGAGGATCAAGATTTACAATGGACCATCAAATTCCCAGGATTCACTTTTTTAGATGAAGAGTAGTGAGGATTTCCTTTAAAGGGTGAAAATATTGATGGTCCTTGTAGCTGTACAACTGTAGCCTGATTCTCGGTCTATAACCCCTTTGATAAACGTCCATTATCTTCAATAAGATTTTGCCAAATTTGCCTTGGCCTTTTGGAAATTGGAATTTCCAAATTAATATGACATGGTTTACCTTTTCTCTGAGCTACCCACTTGTTGGTTCACCTTTGCAGATCCTTTGCTTGGATCTTTAGGGTGCCTTTTCTCTGTGATTGAAAGAACAAAGCTCAAACAAGTGAGTAGCAGAACAGACAGCTTGGAGAAAGGGGGAGAGAGAGAGAGAGAGAGAGAGAGAGAGAGAGAGAGAGAGAGAGAGATTTGTACCTGTAACTTCAGCAAGGAATCTTATTCCTTGTGATCGACTATTAGTCGTCACCTTACCTGCATTGCTGTTCATTTTTTAACAACACCATCAGTGCCAAGTACTAACTAGTGTCAAAGTCTCCATCACGTGTGTATATGAGAGGGAGAGAGATTACTAGAAGGCCAATACAATAACTAACTACAAAATGAGGCATTTGTTTTATCATTGAATTAGTTTTCTAAAGAGAGATTTTGCTATTTCAATGCATGGCTTTCAACAGCTGTATCTGCTGACACGGCAATATGGCAAGCATATCCAGGACAACACAGGCAACCCATGTAGAGTGTCTGCCCTACCAGGTGAGTGGATCTACCTGTTTATTAAAAACAGGACCCACCTATGTAGATTTGACATGGAAAAGTTAATACATCTTGTTTATTAAAAATGCTGATCACTTGCACTTCATAAAAAATACACGATCGTTTTCCTCTCTCTCTCTCTCTCTCTCTCTCTCTCTCTCTCTCTCTCTGTGCGCGCGCACTATTAGCATTACCAAATTGTCGCATGTACAACAAAAATTGTTTAAGAATCCGGGGCAAACCTTAAGGCTTTCTTCAGCCCTTCCACAGACAAGACTTTCAAAGGCTGGACAGGCTTGCTCAAATTTGTTCGATCTGATAGTGGGTCAACCAAGTAAATTCCCTCAGCTTTGAGGGGGTCCCTGAATGCTGTTCTTAAGTTCCTGAAAGAACATCAAACATTTTGATTTCAGCTGATGAGAAGTTTGAATAGAAAGCACAATTAGGTTAACTTGTTTCGTTTGAGATATAACAAAACTGCAGACAGTCTTCAACTCACTAGGCAAGTTGGTTAACGACACCACCCCTCATTCGAGGTGACCTGGGGCTAGTTCAAGCTTGCATTAGAGTTGGACACAAGGATGGAGCAACGTAAAATACATTGGACAAGATCAAGAAAAGATCACTTACCCACCCTTAAGCTCAGCACGCGATGTTGAATATTTCTGGGACGCATTCTGCCATGAGATAAAGCAAATCAATTCAGTTAAGCAACCACTATAAACTCCACAATGGATCAAACATGAAAAACATTCATGCTTACTGATTTGTGGTATTTGCAGTATATTCCACGACGTCTGAAATGACACCAAAACATAGTAAGGAAAAAAAAAGAAAAAAAAAGTACTAAGTTAAATAATAGGTCCAATACATACTAGCAAAACAAGCTTTGGAAATGGGATGTATCAAACCCATTGACTGATTCTGGATATGAAAGCAGAAGATTTTAGGAATACAGATAGTGAATGACATGCATAATGCCAAAGAACTGATACTTGGCACATAGGCTCAATGGCATTTATAGCATGACAAGATAAAGGCAAATTTACTATTGGGAACACAAATATGGGACATGAGGGCATAAATCTAGAGCCTCTTCTACCATGCTGTAGAGTCAGAATGAAAAACACAAGGGAAGAGCAGAAACTTTGGAATCAAGGCCAGTTGGCATGAGTTAGCATTCTGTCCATAACGTGAAGCCCATTAGAAGTACCAGGGACTTTCTGTTTGGACTCTTTCCTTCTGACACGCTCAAGGTAAAAATATTCATGGTTCATGAAAGCTATAGACATAAATAATCACATTCTTTGCTGTTCATGCACTTTGATTCATCGATTTGAGAAGTGTAACTATCAATATGGCCACATTTATGTTATGAACAAGAAAATTCCCTATTATTATTATTATTATTATTATTATTATTTGTATTTCGTAGTGGTATTTTTATTTGGGTTCTGGTATGCTCAAAGCCTCAAACAATGACATCAATTTAAACTTTGTCTCACACATTTATAGTCAAGTTTATCTACAGAGTGCAATACAAAGGTGGTGGATTAGATAGAGAAATGCACATAAAAGAGAAAAAGGACTTTAATTGTATGATTGTACTAGTTTGAGAACGCAATAATACCTCGATCTAAATTCAGAATGAAGCAATCCACAAGATAGGCTAAAGCTTGAGTTTCAGTTTGCAGACGAGGATACCGATGATTTTATAAAAAGATGCTTCAAATGTATCCAATGTAAAACTCTGCACATGTTCTGCATAACATAATGGTACCAACTGACTATTTTGAATTGTTATTGGAAGATACATTACACATTTTCTCATGCTAGAAATTGGTTGGGGTTGTCCTAAAGGAACTTTTGGATGTTCATTACTTTATGAAGGTTCAAGTGTTTGGATAACCTGAGTTACTAATCAATAATTCACAGTTGTTTAGTTCATAGTCATAAACAAAGTTTCAGTAACCTGTGTGCAGAGCAATCTCCCAAGGATCAGAAACATTCTAAGGCTAGAAGGTTTTCCCAAGCAGGGACATTTTTCTGCCCGGTGTCAGACAAAAGACATAATATATGATAATTGTAAGTGGTCCAAGTCCCAAACTTACTAGAATCCTCTCTGGTGGTAAATTTACTGGATTGTAAGTGTTACTTCATTACATTTGCTTTTTTGGGGATCAGTTTGTTACATTGGCATTAAGTTTGTGACAACTAAATGACCATAAATGCATAAACTTAATGTTATTGGGAGTGCATCATGGAACTGTAACAACAGACCCCTCTAAGAGTAAATCTAAAACAATTATATTAACCATGCTAATTATCATGCAATATCCATCCATTCATTCAAGCTTATAATGTTGATCAGACATTGCTACTCTAACCATCACAATACCTGCCAACAGAACATACCTATGTAAGGCATCAAATGCTAGACCTGGTAACTGTTTCTAATATACTTTGAAGACTTGGATTAATGTTACACATTAGATTGTGTTCTAGGAAAATAGCACGGACCCAAAAACCTTCTAAAACCCTCCTAAATATAACCTATATGAGATAACATAAATCAAAAGGGGTCATTAAGGGCCAACATCATGTTAGAATCAATCAAAATGGATGTTTAAGTCTCATTGTAGCCCATGCAGATTCTTCTTAGATGAGCAATACTGCAATAGTGCTAGAATTGAAGTACAGATTCAAAATATGGAGTTCGTAAAACAAAATCTCTATCATTGATACATATTCTACAAAACATAACCTAAAGAGATGACCAATTGCCAATCCCCTGATAACTCAGTGGTTAGGTATCTCCCTCTCACAGAAACAACCAAGGATTGAACCCAAATATACTAATAACGAATGAATATTAAACTAATAAAAATAACAATAACTGTCCTGGGCAGTTGATGAGCTGGTTAGGGACATGTGAAGTGTGTGTGTAGGTGCATGAGATAAACCCCATGTAAAGCAATAAATAAGAATAACAATAACAGCAGCAGCAGCAGCAACAACAACAAACAACAATTGAAACAATAACTTGAAAGTACTTAAGAATGCTGCAACAAACAAATAATTTATTGAACAGAAGTTATAGAATATACTTATTTATGACCATGGTACAGGACATCCCATCCTTTCTTTTCCCCTTGCAGACACCATAATCAACAGAAGTCCCCATCTTTACAATTTGATCAGCTGAATATACACTCAATGTAAACCCTTTACCCTATAAAAGACAACTGCAGTTAGAATCTTCAAAGAGTTGTAACAAATGCAGTTTAAAATAAAAACTGTTATTTTTTTCCCTAAAACCATACCTGAGCATCCTTGCGAACATTCGAATTGAAAAGTGCGAAGACAGTCCCAGCAGACTCTTTCCAATACTTTGTGTAAGCATCCCCAAACAAAAAAACTGAAATGGTTGCCTCATCCAAACACCCAAATTTCCATATGCAGAAATTCTTCCCAGTAGAGCTTGTTTTTTGAGTCCCCTTTTCTGTTAACACGCCAACAGTTGCCCAACACCCAGAGATAGTATCACCCACAAGCGAATTCCTAACAAGACATGGCATACAAATCACAACTACATAGCAATCCCACAAAATGAGCATAAATTGTTTAGAAATAAGCTCTTTAAGACATTATATGATACCTTATTGCAGGCAACCGAATAAACCGAATGTCGGAGAAGCAGTTATTCAGCTCAGTGTTGGAAAGCAAGAGATTCCTGTACATTAGTAAATGACCCAGGTGAAGCTAATGCATTTTACAATAAACTGAACCAAATTTATGGCAATTGCTCTAAACTCACTTTATCCGCAAGCCCGAAAATTTCTCAACATCAATGTCTTTTGAGAGTTTTGATGGGTTAGATCTGGGCATGGGCATGACAGTACTGGGCTCTTCACTGGCAAGGTAGTCCTTGACGGCATCTCTGAACAGGGACATGTCGGCCTTTCGCTCCCGATTGGGTGATCCATCATCGGAATTGTAACCTGCAACTAAAAGAAAATTAAGACAGCACACTTCTATTCACTGAATCCCAGTCAACCAAAAAAGACCACTGGGGAGAATTGGGGATTTGGATAATGAAAAAAATATATATATTTTGGGTGAACCAGAGCAATAAACCATTGGGTCTCACTGCTCTCAATCAAATCTTAACAGGCCACATATTCAAGGGTTGGGTCTTGGCTCTGTCTGAGAATATTTCCTTGATGGGGTTCATCAGATCAAGGGTTTGCATCAATGAGCTGTGAGTGTTATTTTGGAAGAAGATTCCCAGATACCCAGATCAGATTTTGGAGAGAAAGAAGAAGAAATGAAGAGAAAACAAGGGGGAGAGAGAGGGGCAAAAAGAAGAACCTGGTGTTTGGGAATGAGGAGAAGCTGGTGGGGTTTCTGGAATTCTATCTTGGAGGGAAAGGAGGAGATCGAGATCATCTTTGTGTGTCATCGACATGCTCCTTCAATTCCACTTCTTCCTCTGCGACGAATGAATGCAGGCTAAGAATACTGCGGAAAAAGATAGAGGCGTTAGGTTTCTGAGGAGTTCTTGATATATGGATTGGGAGATGAGGTTTTGCTTTTTGGAGGGAGATTTGAATTTGGAGGGAAATGAAATGTGGCCCATAATTTGGTGATCTGCACTTGGTATAATTTGTGGCCCACTCAGATGAACGGTGATTCCTACCTTTGGGTTAAGGTTGCAAGTTGAGCTCACGAGTCCGAATCACCAATCGCATTTGTTATACCTTTACCGTGAGTAGACGAACAACGCTCCGCCGTGTTATCCAAAAATTTAGGTGATATCCTTTCATCTAATTTAAACTTTTTAGACTTAAAAATTACTTAAATTTTTGGATGATGTGGAGGAGTGTTATTGGTCCACTCACGGTGAAGATATAACAAATGCGATATGAGATATGGACTCGTGAGCTCACGAATATATGGTGGGGCCGACCAAAATAGTGAATTTAGACTACTATAACTTCATCATTGAACTAAGTAAATTCGCTTATTTGGTCCCCTTTTCTTAGAAGAAATCCCAATGCGAAAATTCCTTTTATTGGGGATTTTTGACATTAATATAATAGTTATCTTTGATAAATATCATATCTATCTAACATGGGTTTTATTTCTCATTTTGGGCATTTCAAATGTCATCTTATATCACTGTCAGAAATTTCTCAAATTCCTAACTAGAGACATTTTTATTAAGAAACCAGCCCATAATGTTATTATTTGATGGGCAAATGGATTTTAGCATTACTGAAATTATAGAGATAAAATCATGATAAGATCGAAATAAAGCTGGTAAGACTTGGGAACACAGGTAAAAATGATTCTATTGGTGTTTCATACTTGTTATTATTCTTATTACTTAAAAGATTAAGAGAATTTTACCTAAAAAAGGACCCTACATGGCCACTAATCAGAAGAGGTACCAATAGTATATATGGCATGGAAGTAATTCCAGGGGACCACTTCCTTTTTTTTATTAATGATTGAAACGTGCGATGATGTCATCGCACATTCAACCTATAAAACTCCCCTGAAACCCCACTTCCCCATTTTCCCCTTCTCCCTCAGTCACTTTCTCATTTCCCTTGGTTGTTTCGTCCCCTCTTTACTCAAAAGACAGTTAAGGTGGTCCCAAAAGGTCTTTTTCCAACTTATTGGATTGCAGCATCAAGCTTTCCAGCATTTTAAACCCCACTTCCCCATTTTCCCCTTTTTCCTCCGTCGCTTTCTCATTTTCCCTTGGCGGATTCGTCTCCACCTTCCTCAAAAGGTAGTCAAGGTGGTCCCAAAGGTCGTTTTCCAACCTTTTGGATTGTAGCATCAAGCTTTCCAACAGTTTTATCAGGCAATTGTGAAGTATATATTTTGCCCTATAGTGAGAGCCTTTGGTTGGGGTGATTAACTCACTATTTCTGCTCCCGAGTGGCTCTTTGAGCGGTGGCCCTGTTGCTCCTTGTTCTTTCCTTTTGTCTTGTGCAGTTTTGTAGTTAAAAGGCCATGCTTTGCCTTTCTCGTTGCTGTTGGTGCTCTCTTAGTTCCAATGCTATGGGTGTTTTTGGATGACAGGTGTTGTGGAGTTTTTTCATAAAAATGTCAGTTGGTTGTATAGATGCTCCCGTTCTCTGTTTCTTTTAGTTTGGGGTGTCTTATTTTGCGGCGCTCTCTCTCTAATCAAAGTCTTAGGAGCAGTTTAACTTTTTTTTGCCATTGTTGGGCTTGCTTTTTTATATCTATAGCCATTGTATTTTTTCTCCTCTTTGTCATATGGCCTTCTTCCCTTCATATGTTATAGAAATTTATGGCAAGATAGAAGCTTGTAATTCCTCTGGATCTTGTAATGCGTTCGCACGTCAAAATAATACAAACATCAATTTTTTTCCAATTGCAATGGTCAGTGATGACGTCGTTGCTTCACAGAAGCTAGTGCAAAAAATTGTGTGTGGCTGTACAACGATGTCGTTGCTTAACAGAAGCTAGTGGAGAAAATGTGTGTTACTATACAACGACGTCGTTGCTTCATAGAAGCTAGTGTAAAAAAATGTTTGTTATTATATGACGATGTCGTCGCTTAACAGAAGCTAGTGGAAGAAAACGTGTCACTATACAACCTTAGAACAACCAAAGTTGTTACCTTGATTATTTAACCACCCAACAATAATTTTAAAACAAGATAATGTCATGAAAAAGCTGTATATCAAAAGCCCTAATGAACTTTTCTCAAAAAGGTAAACACGAAACTTATAATCTATGGTAGCTAATGCATGAAAGAACCATAAAACTGTGCCGTGCCTACCTCTTGATGGAGATCAACAACCTCCACAAGGAATATACAAGTTGGGGGAGAGTTCTGGTTCATTCAGTATTCAACCGCAGATGAAAAAGGAAGGAGAAAAGGTAGCTGTGATGGGGCGCGCGTGCACACACACACATATATACAGAACATTAGCGACAATGTCGATACTAACTCTTGATATTAAGTGATGACGTCGTCGCTTGTTTAAAAAAGGGAAAAAAAAAACTGGCGGGAATACCACTTCCGTGCCATATATAATATTGGTACTTCTTCTGGTTAGTAGCCATCTAGGGTCCTTTTTCAGGTAAAATTATGAAAGATTAATTTTGTTTTCAATGACATTTTCCTGATAATATCAAGAGAAAAACCTAGAAGTTATAATATCCCAACATCCTCGGAGATCGAATTTCTACAATGGCACACATAGTGGTTGGCAATGACGATCACCTGAATTAGATCATTCTGACCATTAATTTTAGTGCTCAAAATTTACTTGTTTGTAAGTGCATCTTTATTGTGACTGTCTATGGAAGATGAAACCTTCAAAACAAAAAAAAAAATATATATATATATATATATATATATCCACCTTTAAAAATAAAAAATAAAAAACTATGGCAAATGTAAGCAGAGTACTTATACTAGGGTTGTAAACAGGTCGGTTCCGGTCCGGATCCATGGTGGACCTGGAACCGGAACCATTAAGGAGAAGGTGGAACTGGATCCTGACCCGGAATCGTTTCGGAACCAGTTTCTTGGCTTCGGAATTGGAACCAAAAATCATATATGGGATGGGTCTAGATCCGGATCCGGATTTAGGTAGAGAATGATATTTTATAAAAAATGGTTTTAGGAGAGATTTTCGAAAATTGAGGTAATATGTCGGCTCTCGGCTCCAAACCAAGGTGGAACCGGAACTGGACCCATTTACATATGGGGCCTAAATAAAGACCCAGGCCCAGTTTTTAATGGGTTGGAACCTCCGAATAACCGAAGAATTAGGTACCCATTTACATCCCTAAGTTTTACACTGTGAGTGCACGATACTTATAATGTAGAGTGCAGGAGATGTATTTTTTGAGCCATATGATGAAGGAAGGTGGTTGTCTAGGTTTGAATTCAAGAAGGATGGGTAAGAACTCACATCTCTTGATTCTCTTACCACTCGGATAAGAGGTTGTTCGGGTTCCTTTGACTTACGTTGAATTTTTAGAAACTAAGTACTACTAAGGGATGTCAATGGAACCCGAACTGAACAGTTACCGGACCCGACCTAAAAATTTGGATACGGACCATTTTTCGGCTGATCTGATATTTAGGTTTGGATCCACTATTTCAGCTCATTCAAATAATAGGGTCCTGGTCCAGCCAAATACATGCCCAAAATACTGGTAGACCCGAGATTATAACATATAAAAATTATATAATATAATGATATTATATATGGGTAATATTCGGGTGCAGGGTTCCCCACAGATCATAGGACATTGGAAATGGGTGGGGGGTGGGTTATCGAAAGATCCATTTGCGGTACCCCACAAGTTTGACTGCTTCATATATATATATATATATATATATATGGGGAGTCTTCATATGCATCCATCCCTCACCATTTTTGGCGAGGGACACTCCAAAAGGGGAAGTTTCAAGGAACTTTCCCTTTTAGAGTGTCCCTCGCCAAAAATGGTGAGGGATGGATGCATATGAATATTCCCCTATATATATAAAACCGACCATCTATTCAATTTGATGGGTACAAACTCAACGTGTAGTGACTATCAAGGAGGGTACCCCGAGGGGTAGCTAAATTGGCAAATGACCACGGTTTGCACCCAAAGGTTGAGGGTTTGAAACTGCACTACCACACTAGGGCCACATGGAATTTACCTGAATCGCACTAGGCCTGTAAGGATTATTCTAGCCCAAAGGGCTAGAACACCCTCCGTTATAACAAAAAATAATAATAATCAACGAGGGTCCTCTGTGTGTAAACAGTTTGACTGGATTATAAAATAGGCTTGGTAGAAATTCTCACAGTAAGAATGCATTGTAACCTGTAAGGATGTACATGAACATTTCCTGTTATATATTTGAGTTGGTTCTTAAGTAAACTTGGGTCCAGTTAGGTCCATCAGGGAGTCGGGTTGAGCCCAGTCCTTTAGACGAATGTTGGGTCCATTGTGGGCCCAAACCCAACCCATTTAGATTCTTAAAAACTAGTCTTTGGAACATGCATGATTTCACCAAATGAAAGTAATCAGGCATGAGTGAAAGGGCAGTGACGACGGCTCTAAAGTGTTGCAATTTAAAGTAATTTCCTATAATCACATCCTCTGTGGATGCTGCTAATGCTAAATTCTGCTCTTCATTTTCTGATGGGCTCCACCAGATGATTGTAACTTCAAAGATGCAAAGAGAATTTTGAAACAGTAATGATGATTATTTATCATTCAATTCAACTATTGTCAATGGGACCATCTTAGTGATAGTTAATTAGTTACTTAATTAAACTTTGAAGAACATGCAGACTTCAAAGTCATCAGAGTATAATCCATGTGCAGAAGAAAGCCACATCACCTACTGTAGAATTTGTCCTCCTTTTTTTACTACTGCAGACTTCAAAATCAGCAGTGTGGAAGTGTATTAGTCAAATGCGTGAATAAGCAATCATCTACTAATGGTTATAATACCTTAAAAGCAGACAATAAGAAATCCAAGAATTTTCAACTTAAATACTACAGTCTCAACAAATTCACTATTACAATTCATCACTCTGATTCACCTTCTAAATATAGAATCGAAACAAACAGTCGCTACAAATCTAAACCATTAGTTGTGCATTCCATGTCTTTTGATGAATTTCATGATTGCATGGCCAACCATTTATCTCATTCCATAAATAATTCATGAGTTTCAACTGAAGTACTAATAGTTATTAAGAGATATTGCTCATAGTCTGAGCAGATCACTGTTACATTTCATCATTTTGAATCGCCTTCTAAACACTGAAAAGAAAGAATGAAACAGTTTCTGTAAATCTAAACCACTGGTTAAGCTTTTTGATTAGATTTTTTACTCTTTTGTTGTTCACCGCACTTTGCTTGAATTGCCAGACCCTTTCCAGTTCCCTTACATTTTTCTCCGCCGAATGTCTCAATCTGAATTGGTATTTTGCAGGTGCTCTTGCCAAGGCATAACTGGCCACATTTCACAAAACAACAATGCGTTAGATGTTAGTCACGCAATCGTTTTCCATCAATGAGAAATCTACCAATCAAACTGTTAATGTGTGATTGAATATGCGTTTTGGGGCCATATAAAGTGAGGACCGAGTTAAATTTCATGTTGTTTGCTGTTTGATACTGATTTTGGGTGAACCAATTGGAAAAAAACTGCATTCCATCAAATGCTGTTCTGATTTCTGGGCCACCTTAATTACTCAAATAGAATGAATATGAGGCTAACATATCCATCAAGATAGCCATTTTGGGCTGTGTCCTTAAAGGTGATGTGGGATGTGGGACTTCCCAACACTCCCCCTCAGTGCAGGTTCATGGACGAGCCGGGCTACACAAGAGCGACGGGATCAAAACCTGCTCTGATACCATGTAAGTGGCCATATACCAACAACCCAAAAGCTTAAGCATATAGGTGTAAGGTTCAAACAGGTATACGAAGCTATGTCCAACCTAGGACTTAGGCAATGTGGGATGTGAGACTTCCCAACACCATCTAAATCTCCACCTTAGGCCCTTCACTCCTCATCTCATGAACAACACTCACTCAATTGAACCTGCCTTTCTGCAAATTCCTAGGAATTCATTATGAAGAAGGAAAATGGGGTGCAAGAAGAGAGAGAGACCTTTTCGACGACGCTCTTGCTGTTTTGATAGTCGCATTTTCCTGGTGTGTAATGGCCACATACGCCTTCTGGGTCGCCGAAGCTTGCGAATTCTACTAATGTGATCACTTTGTCCTCGGGACACTTCAACTGAGAATGTGGTTTCATTACTTCTGCAACAGCCTGAATCTTATCATCCTTTAGCTCCCAAGAATCTATAGGTGGGGGGTGGAATTCAGTTACATAGCTGCAGATGGTATCCCGGTCTACATTTGTAAAACGAATCTTTTCCGGTTTGCCTCCAGTTTCCTCAAAGATGACAAGAAGGTTGTTGGTTGGCTTTAGGAAGGAGCGTGGAACGTGATAGCTGAAGCGAGGTGAAACTATCTTCAGAAGCAGATATATAGAAAACCGACCATACATTGTTATAGTTTATGATGCCCTGATATGACAAGGACACACCATAGATATAGCAGGGAAACAGATTTTATAAATGAAAAGTGAAGCATCAGACGTGATACGACATGATATGTTGTCTATTTTGAAGTACCCGGGTATCATGGGTTATTATTGGAAGAGAAATTAATGACATACATTGCCTGAGTAGGTTTATGGGAAGCATGGAAACTGGAGGACCAGTAACGACCAATGCTTTCGCCATTAATCCAGAGCTGTCCTTTCGACATCCCACGTAAGTCTACTGCAATGGGGCTGTCTCCATGAGGAGCATCGAAGTATGTCTGAAACAGAAAAAAACATTGATCAAGTAGGAATCACACAGTGGAGCATTCAAAGAAAAACATGAGAGAAAGTTGCAACTACAGAATTGCCAACCACTTTTTCAAGTTTTTGATAAGGGCAAGGGACTCTCTTTAGGTGGGACCAACCCTTGATGTCCCATCCTCTTTATAAAATGCATCCCTAGTGGGCATGGTCAATGCTTACTGAGCAATCCCAGTGAACTTGTAGCAGTGGGAAATTAGAAAGGAACCACAGCAAACAATGCAGATTTTGGAAAAGGGTCAATATGATTGGATGGCTCACATTTATTCTAGAACATGCAGCTTGAAAGTCTTTTCTCTCTTTCTTTTTTTTTTTTTTTTTTTTGAAAGATTAGTGTATGTAATTCCAAAAAAGAGAAGATACAATAGAAAGAAGCAATAGTACCCTGTATCCTTAAAGAAGCAATAGAAAGAAGAATGTTTGTTGATACCTTATACCAAGTAAGGGGTTGAGATGCCTGGGCACTTGACCACTTCACTTTTTTTGCTCCTTTCTCAGTGAAAATGAGGAGTCTTTCTCCTTCCAAGCCAACCTGCATAGTAAACATTAGGGTTGATTGATTTGATAAGAAAGGATTTAAGAAAAAATATTGGTTCTTTCTTTTGGGTTCAGGTTATTATTACCTTGTGGCCCCACAAATTTTCCGACATATCGAGTGTCCCAGTGTTCAAACCTTTGACTGATAAGAAGCGAACACCAGCAAATCTTTTCTCCAGGTATACTCCACTATCCTTTATTGTGTAGAGAGAAGCATCAGAATTTTTTGACTGTGTAAAGTGTCCCATTGAGTTTTTCCGGGCAGCATCGAAATGGGAAATCACATTTAAGTAGAATATGGTAATTCTATTACTTCTCTGAATCAAGTTAATATCAGTGACTGGTATGATACTAGTTCCAGTGGAAATACACATATTACATAGTATCCTACTTAACGTGATTTCTTATTTTGGAGATGGCCCGAATTTGTAAAGAATTGATCTTGTTCTTTAAAAAATAAAATATTAGAACAGCATTGCCTTTGGTTACACCCAAATGCAGCCAAAGGTGGGACTTCAGAATACAAAAGAACAACAGGGGGGGTTAGAATTCTCTACCGGTAGTCCAATTGTCATGCCTAGCAGTGCAATATCATTTTTCCCAGTCTTCAAAGGAACTTCTTCCTTGAAATAGCAACTTTGTTTATCCTTTTTTCCATATACAGACCCTGAGATGCAGTAACAAAGTAATGGCATAACATGATTACAAACAACTTATGCAATGATATTAGATGAGTAATGGTGTTCAAGCTAAAAAGGAATGATCTGTTTTAAGACTTTGGACTTCCTGGAATGGACAATGAACTCCACATTTGACGCTCAAGGTTGTGAATTACAAAAAATGATAGCACAAAGTGCCCCATCTATCAACTAGACCAGATGGATGGGTCATAACATTATCAAGTCTGACTGGCCAATACGTCCCAAAAGCTTAACCTATTAGGAAGCAGAAGACGAACATACTCAACAAACATAACCAACCATACATTTTGTGGGTTCTTGATCTAGGGTGAGCAACGTCTACCTTACGACTTGTAATTAAAAAGGAGGGGCTTACAGTGATGAAAAGTGCTTCACACCATTAGGTGGTGTGAAGCTTTATTGTGGAGCTCCTTTACATGTAGAAGACAACTGAGAGAAGCATTTGCATTTATATCATCTCTCTTCATATAGAAGTCCATAAACACCATGGAAAGTACTCATGTGATGTTAATTCTGTTCTCTTTTAACTCATTTGGGTTCAAAGATTAATCGAGTTTGACTTTAGATGACTCTGCTCACAAAAGGTCTAAACCAGTCCTAGAATAAATGGAAGCTAAAAAATGCAGGAGAGCTTACCTATGAAAGCATTGTTGATGAAGACAACCACGCCATGTCCAAGTGATTGGACCTCAAGTACTGGAGAAACGTCTGACCTCCAAGGCAAGTCATCATCGTCCAATTCCAAACTATGGGAAAAAAAGGCAAAAAGAAGAAGAAGAAAAAAAAAAGAAATAAGTAGCACTGAATTACAAAAACTTCAACACTGTATCAAAATTATTAATATAAAATGCATGTTTGGATGTACCAAGAAACTGGTAGGGTGATGGTCATTTGCTTCACAGTATGTTTGGGACAGTGCAAATTGCAAAAACAAAAAATCATGCCAAGTTGGAAATTACTATGGTTTTCAAATTTTGTGTCACCCATGTGCATAGATGATAGGAGAAACACCATGTCTGACAAGATATTAAAATCTATTGTAGCTTTTGGTGCTTAGCTGACCAATTTATAACATTGTGAAGTCATATCTACTTCCTGAGGTAAATTTTCCTGATGCAAATCATGCACCTGACCAATGAGTTACATCTAGTGAATAACACAATTCATATACCAGAGAGAGGAGTTTTTAAATCACTCATTTATGAGGATTAGAAATAATCTTACGTTGTAAGAAACCAGACATAATCTGTTGTGTCCTTTGCCAAAACATTGTGCTCTATGGGAGAGTCCTTATTAATAGTAGAGTCCTCAACCGTTGGAACCTTCTCTTGAAACATTTGCCATTCCCAATTCTTGTTAGTTTCGACTGCAGGTTGAAAGCTTCTTAAATTGTGTTGTGCAGATACCTGTTCCATACAAATGAAAAGGTTATCATATGCGCCTGATTCGCCTGTCCATGAAGTTGGAGAGCAAGAGGCTATTGTTTGAGAATGAACTATAGGGGCCATTAGAACCAAGCCAATATATTATTTTGTTGTCATTACATAGTAAACACCTACAAATGGTGCGCTTCGTTTTCTTCTCTTAAGATTTTGTTCTCTTACTTACTTTTCTGTGATACTAGTAGAGATTGGAAGTTACCTGATGGGTGTTAAAGATCACTGTCTTGCAGTCACCCAGAATGCTGACGGAACGAGCAGGCAGATAGTATTTAGTGCCTTTGAAGGTTACTGTCGCAGGTATTCTTTTATCGATGTTTTCGAGAAAAGCAACGCAGCCATCACTTCCAGGCTGCCCATAGATTATGGCCTGCACGCATCAAGAAACCTCTCATCATATCCTCTAATATTACTTCAAACGACGATACTAGTGACATTCGATGAAGCCAAAACTTGGTTTTTAGCAAGTTAAGAAATGTTTGTGATTAATTGTAATTTGTAACCACTCAACATGCATAGGTCAGTCCATTATCGATCTCTGAAAATGTCCCTAGCTTTCTGATGATCGTACTTTTATACCTGTAAAAAATGGCCCATGGTTTACATCCAAGTAAATTTCTCTACTACTATAGGGAAGAAAGAGGACAGTGCATGGCCTAATCATAGCAGGAGGCCTATCTCTGAAGAACAATACACCTCTACATCATGTATCATGAATTAAATTTGTAATATTGCAGGCCACTGAACTTCTTTGATAATTTCAGTGAGTTCCTATGAAGCACAAGTCCAAATTGGTTTGAATATTTTGATCAAAACAATACTTAGCTGTTTCCTTCATACATTTTGAGGTGGTGCAGAAATTCCAAGTTAACATCAGGAAGGATATTGTTTTCCTTTTCTTTTTCCTTACCATGCTAATTACCGGCAACTAACACTGATAATGACAATTGGTTGGAAAAGCTATCCCGCCTGCCTAAGTGGCTCCTGATGTAACCCCCTAAGAGGACAATAAAAGGAAAACCATCTTCTGTATATATTAAAATGGGCTGAGCTTTTAGCCACATCCAGATACTTAATATTTAAGTTTATTATAGAAGGAACTGTAGTACTACCTCTAGGTTTTTCCCCAAGTTCTGGATAGAGGAGGTGCCCGAAAGCAAGGCCGTTTTACATAGATTCAAAGCCTGGTGCACATCACGGAGGTGGCTATATTTGGGCTCCTTGGGCAAGCCTAAAGAAAGAAAGAAAAAGTTAAAAAAAATAAAAGGCAATGAGAACAGGAACATCTGCATCTGTACTAAAAAATGTGTAATGGAGAACAAGGCACTTGAACATATTCATCAAGGTGTCATAAATTGAAAATAAATTAGTGAGTTGATCGCTGATGGTTTTAGTTTGTATGATTAAATCATTCCAACCAAGCTCAATAGTTTAGCTACCTGCAAATCATTTCTGTAAATTCTCTTATTTTCGCTAACCTTTTTCCTTCAATCCACCAAGTGGGGTTCTTCTTTTGAATGATCTAGATGATTCAACTGTGAGACACACTGTGGATAGTTTATATAGAATGTTTTCCTCTATCGATAAACCAAGTTGTCCAAAAATGGGGACTGCTGGCTATATCTTCTTTCTAACCATACATTTGCATGCCAATCTTCATATGGCGATGATTGTTTGGTGGTGAAGCATTGCACATACACACGGTGTGACCCACAAGCTGAACAGACTGGATCGCTTTGAGGGGGGACCCCACATGTAAATGAAAAGCATATTTCTCTCTGGTCCAGAATTGTGTATTTTATTGTAACCAAATGGAAATGATATTTCACTTATCTAACCAAATTCATCAAGCGGAGCATCATCATAGTAGACAGTTGTTACAAATGCTGCAGCTGTTCGCCCGAAATTTGTTCCCCCATGATACTGCAAATACAAGTGAAAAAAAACATGAAGGAAAGATGATTTTTTTTTTCTTTTGATTCAGTAATTGGCGATTTGATAATATGTTAAGAGGATCAAAACATACCATGTAATAGTTTACATGTGAGCCATTTTTAGAGAAGAAACGAGTAACTGCGTATGCAATATCTTCAGATGATCTTATGGATAGTGGATCACCAAATATTGTAAACCTGGAGTCATCAGAGCAATCAATTGCACGCAAAATCGGTCTACATCTTTTACAATTTTAAAGGTAATCACATCATCAATTTTGAATTTACCTGGTAAGCTATTTAATTAATATCCTCATACTCTTTTATCTTTCTTATACATCAATCATTTCTTCAGCCAAAAAGGGTTATTCTGTTCAATTACAAATTCAAATGACTTCAACTGAGCAGATTTTTACCATCACATTAAGAGTCATGTAGACCTTTTTTTTTAATCGGTAAGAGTCACGTAGACAATCAGTCTTGTTCTAATTATGAAAGAACTTTATAGTTCAATTAAATGAATAATCTGGTTAACAATGAGGCCCTATTGAAGAAGAAAACTAGACCATGAATTACGTTAATCAACTATCAATTTTGATATTTTGAAACTTTTACTTTGTAATTTAAATTATTATACTATGTTTTTTCCCTAAATGTCCATTCTAGAAGAACACAAATTATTGGGTGGAGGTGGGGCAGGGTGGGGGTCAGAGGGGGTTTAAGCATTAAATTGTATTTCCATGACCTACCTATGTGTAAGAAATGGAAAACATCTAAAGGGATACTATTTTAAGGGCCTCAAGGTTGTCCAAATCCTAGCAATTCACTATTTTAGATGAGAACCATATTTGCATAATCAATCCTATTGTAATCTTTGCTAAAAGGCCAAAGCCGAGATTAGAAAATAGTGAAACGTAAAAGATGACAAGTCCTATATTTATTTCCTTCCTCAGTTTCAGTTTCTAAAAATGAGAAAAAGAATTTACAGTCTATGGCTCACTAAGAAGTATACTTACTGTTGTGTCCAGTTCTCAGTCCATAAGGTGGGTTTATTGGGTCCATTTGGTCCAGAGAAAGTATCTGCACAGTGCCTCCCGTTGCATGCACTGATCTGCAAACCAAACAAACATTTCCATCACTGATGGGAAGAGGGACAATTATAATAAAACAGTACTCACTTTCATAACATTAAATCCAAATCTACATATACTGATGCATTGTTTGGAACTCATTTCAAATATTCCATCACTGATGGGAAGAGGGGCAATTATAAGAAAACAGTACTCACTTTCATAAAATTAAATCCAAATCTACATATATTAATGATGAATTGTTTGGAACTAATTTCAAATATATGACAAATCTCAGTAGTTTGGCAAATCAATGGGGAAGCTTGGCACCGCATAAATGGCCTATGGATTAATTCCACATAAATAGAAGTTAGCAGAAGAATATCTAAATTCAAAATATGGTATCAAGATGGCACTCACTGCAGCATTTCACGTCAGAGAACTTGTGGGGAAGTATCCTTTGAAACTTAACACTTCAAAGAGGCATTGTTAAAGGAGATAATTTGAAAAATGAAAGAGTCATGAAAAATCTTGAGTTTCTTAGTCTTTAAGAAAGCAGATTCTATAACTCCTAGTGACTTGTCGACCAAGTAACATGTTACTTGATCATCATCTATAAATAGACTAGTGTATGTAGAAATGCAAGTGTAGCGCGAAAAACCCATGTAAACAAGCATCAAAGAAGACTGCCCATATAAAAAAAATCTCCATTTCCATCAATGTCCTTGTTCCTCTTCCACTAACTGGCACCAGATTAATTTGTAGACTGGGTTTCCTCTTTGCTTGCTTAACCAACTAAGATGGATGCTAGAAGAAAGCAGTGTCCTTTTCGTAAAAAAAAAAAATTAAAGAAACAAGTGTTTTTTTTTTTTTCATAATTTTTATAACTTCTTCCAGGGTGTTTGATCTGAGTCTGGAAAAACCTCTGAAGTAGATTGGTTGTATCTTGTAATAAGATAAGCAGCAGGCTTACCACTTCTTCAGGTGCATTCTTTTGCTTGCACATAATCCATGGGACTCCTGTCTTCAAACTGACAGCCATTTTTCCCGCCCAGTGAATGTAGGAAGTTCCCTTGTTCTCAAATGCTCTCTTGATGGTGTCATATTCATTTTCAATCTGCGCTCATAAAAAATTAAGTTCAGAATGACTCTAGTAGGCAAAACCCAGATGAACATGAGCTCTGATAATGGGAGTTCTAACAGAACCGGACCTGCGTTAAAATGATTGGTCCTCCATGAGATGCATACAAATTCTCTTTTTGCATCATTGATACAATCTTTCTAGTGTACCTCTCCATATGATACTGCAGAAAGAAAAATACTCAGTGGAGAAGAATTCATTACAAACTACAAGCTTATGCATTTCATCTTCCTAATTGTATATTGTTGACGCACAAACAAGGGCGTATTACAATTTGTAAGCAGAATCACTTTTGAATGACCTGCGAACCATATAACATGTTAGGATCATGTCCAAATATTATGATAGGCATTGGAGTCTCCCTCTTCAGTGTGCAAGGAACTCTGTACCACCTTTGACTGTAGAACTCCAACTCTATCCATTATCTCTAGATTATGGTAGGTCTTTATTTTATCCATCTCATCATTTGATCTTTAGAACAAAAATTAGTTCTATCGCCAGAGCATGATACCAAATGCCAAACATTTTTTCTCAAGATTTTCAGTAGAAATCAAGATGGTGAATGCTTCTGGCACTCGCGTATACTTTTGGAGTATGCTTCCCAGATCAAGTGAATTGGACAATCCTTGCATAAACCATGTGTCTAATTCTTAGGCAGATGAGATTAAACTCTTCTGTGACACTGGTTTTAGCACATGTTGAGAGAGATAGAGACTTAATTACTAACAAAAATTAAGTAGTCAAGTGTAAGAAAATAATTTAGGTTCCCGAAACGATGTTTTAAGAACCATTTGATTCATATAAAGCTTAATTTGGGTATGTAAGGTCCTAATTCCACATTCATTGTAAACCTCACAAACAAGCCAAGAGGGGTCATCATCAGGAAGAAAATAAGGAACGATAGGGGAGATGAAAACCTTGAATGGCTCGTTATCGGTACGGAAAGTCATGTTCTTGACCTCTCTTAGCCAAAATGGTAATCCTCTGAGAAGCACCCACAGACATCAGAAATGAAAATTAACCATTGTATCTTCAACATGAGTTGATTCTCTAAAGATTAGAAAGTACATAATAAAAAAAATTAAAGATAAAAGCGTGTACCCATGATTCCATTCAGCTTGGATGAAGGGCCCAATCCTCAGGGTCACATACAGACCTTGCTTGTCTACTTCCTTGATGAATTTTACCAGATCATACCTTCCTTCGAAATTGTACTACAATTCAAAAAAATCTCCATCAACCCAAGTAACTATTTTCCCAATATCACATCAATTTTATCATAGAAAGCATCAAAATGGAGGAAAATTCTGCCGAGGACCAGCCACAAAAAACTAAATTTATGGACCTTTCTTTGAGGCCACCTTGATGCTCATGAATCATATGTTAGCATGCAATTCTGCAGGTTCAATGCCGATTGGACTCTAGGAGGTAGGCCAATTATCAATACTATCTATTGATCACAACCACAAAATTATAAGTGCTCCAAGGCTTATAAAATTTTTGGGCCTTCAAATAGAAACCATATTGATATTTGGCCTGCCACCCTGTAATTCACAATGAGTCCTTTCAATTCCCAGCAAGTTTCACAAATTTCATATTCTACAGTCTCATAAAATGATACCTACTGTTGAAAACATTAAGACAGAAAGTACCTCACTCACTCCCATCTCAAATGGAACTGATGTGTTTACATACCTGACCTTCAACGGGCTCATGCCCATTCCAAAAGGTGTAAGTCTGGATGCAATTCAGACCTCCTGCCTTTGCTCGCGCAATCAAGTCCGGCCACATCTAACAAAATCCCAAACCCATATCCTCAATAATCAATAAAAGAAATATACCACTATATATATATATATATATCTTCATCATTATCATCATTAAAACCTTGGCCGAACTATGTTGGGTCAGTTATATATATCCTAACTAGAAAATACCAATCCTATGGCAACCAATACCTGTGGAGTACTTCGTGGATAATGGATGGAGCCTGAGAAGATGAGCTCCCTCTTTCCATGAATGATCAAAGACTGCGCGTCATAAGTCACACCTGTCCCACCCTTCCCCTTCCCCGTCGCTGAAACAGTTGCCGTGAGGGCGAATAAGCAAACAAGCTTCAGAAGAAACATGATGTGCCAAGACCACATAATTTTACAATTGTTCTGAAATGGGGTAGTCTTGTTTTTTTGCTTCTTCTTGGCCTACTGTCTTATAATCTTGTATTGTGCAGATGATGGAGCGGTGCAGCTTGATTGAGAGGGAGAGAGAGAGAGAGAGAGAGAGAGAGAGAGAGAGAGAGAAGAAATGGAAATGTCAGAGGGGGCCTTTTGTTCTAAGGTGTAGTTGCACCAGGGGGAATCCTCTTGGGGTGAGGAGACCCGGGTGTGTGGTTTTCAGGAAGGTGGTCTAGTTGGCCTTAAAGTGAGGAGAATGGGTGTCTGTGAGAGAGAGAGGAAAGATCGGTTCTTTGGTGGAGAAAGCATTTAGAATAAGATGACCCGGAAAGGGAGGTGGGCTTTAATCTGTTGCTGTTCTTCATGGGGAATGAAAGGTGGTTAAGACGTTATGTTCAACAGCTCTCTCTCTCTCTCTCTCTCTCTCTCTTTCTCTCTCATGTACACAAACACAAAATTTTCGAAAGTTGGTTAAGACGTTATGTTCAACAGCTCTCTCTCTCTCTCTATCTCTCTCTCTCATGTACACAAACACAAAATTTTCCTTGGAATAAGGTATGGTGAATGGGGGCTTTGAACAAGAAAGGATTGAATTCAGTTGGGGATTGACTGTCTCCTTTTGACCGGATTGAATGAACAGGGATTGTTTCATCATATTCATTTTAAAGCTTTCAAATGCACGTGGAATTTTTTCATTGATTGCCACGCATCTAGGTAGGCCTTAATGAGACAAGACTTTCTTTTAAAAATAAAGAACCGACCCACACATACTAAGCATGTTCCTAACCGGTTTGAGTAATGGGGACAAACTTGCATGGGGTTTTCAAAAATGTGAATCATTCACCACCAGATTTTTTTTTTTTTGGTGACACTGGAAGATGAACAAATAATGGGAATGCAATGGCTTTAGAAGGCTTAGAAGTCTTTGGAAGGTTTGAAATCTGAAAATGGAATGTATCAATCTTCAGATTCTTTTAAGACCATAATCTCTTCCTTCCATTTAAGAGTTTTCCCTTGCCAGCGAGTTGATTGATAATGTATTGAATTTGATTCGAGGCTATTAATAAGAGAGAGGCATGCGATAGAGGATGATGAAAATTCCAATATGAGGAACATTTGAAGCAGAGGAAGTATTCTTGGATTGGGTTGGGTTGGGTTGGGTTGGGTTGGGTCAAGTAGAGACCTATGACTAGGCTAGCATCACTGGAAAATGTAACCCAAAACTAGCTTAGAAGTTAAAATTTTTTATTATAAGATTTGTGAGTCATTGTGCAATTAGTTGCGTTAAATTAGGGTCAAATGTAAAAAATTGGAATACTTGACCCTATAAATCGTTTATTAATTGGATCAGAAATTTCGAATTCTAACCCACCCATAAAATGAAAAAGGACAAGTCTGAACCATATATTGCTAGGGTTAGACTTTTTAATCTGGTTGATGGCAATGGTAAGGAATTGTCACCTCCTTCTCATAGGTTCTAAAGAGTGAAGGATTAGAGATACACGGTGCTAAAGAGTGTACGTACGGATTAGAACACCCCCTAATTGGTGCTATTCCTGTGACCATCCAATCTTCACCTCAAGGAAATTATTATATAAATTAAAGCATCAGCCTCTTCATAGGATACATGGCACTCCCTTTTGGGATTTCGCTGTGATATGTGGCACACCCCACCAAATCCTTATAAATACTCATGCAATATCTAAAGCTTTCCTAGGAAAGCTTTTAAATACAATCTAAAACTTTACAAAACTAAAAGTCTATCCAATATCTCTCGATCCCATCAAAATTGTGAGCCCCATTATAAATTTTTTTTTTTTTTTTTTTTTTTGAACTCACTAGTTTTTTGTGTGAACCAATGATTTATGGTTTGTAGAATACTGAAAATGTGATTACTGTTTCTTTTATTACATTTCATAGATTTGGTTCCCAAAATTATGTAAGTCCAATATTGAATTTGGATCCTTCAAGGCCTAAGACCCATAAATCTATTGGTGGGGCTCGCCTATTAAATTAAATTGTTCAAAATCACGAACCTGCTATATATAGACAGTATATCAAACTTTACCTAATCATGAGTGGAGCACCACGAATCACTCAAACTCAACCAAATATACTTTTCTCCTTCGACCTTCCATAATTTTTAAGATTCATTTAATTGTGATGATTGGTCATCACATGAATGAAGATGGTCAACTAAATGAAACTACGAATTTCAGTGTTTAAATTATTTTCAATTTCATAGATTGATGCCTGACTCTTTTATTTATAGTTTTAACAAATTTAATGTTTCTTTGAACTTTTGCCTTCTTTTAATACTCTTTCCTTTCTATATTTCAAATATTTTGTTGTTATTTTGACATATTATTATTGTACTTATATTTTGTTTTTGCTGGCCCGGGCCATTCTCACTAATTTTATGTTAAAGGAAAAGGAAAGGTCTGCGTCTGCTTGTATAGGCAAAAAAATCGAATTTACAACTTTTCATCTACTATGAGAGGAAGAAAAATTGCAAGGAGCGTTACTCCTCTGTCTATGGAGATATTTGTAGCATTTTGCAACTTTTCCTTCTCTCTAAGAGGAGGAAAAATTGCATTTTCGCCTATAACCCTTATTCATGCGACAGTAAGGTTGCAATCTGATTTTTCCTTCTTTTTTCCTTTTTTTCACATGTGGGTCGGGTCATAGGTCGGGGTTTGGGGATGCGCATGAATGATTAGCATTTCAATGCAATAACACCAAAAAACAACAAGTAATAAATTGCTTGTTTGGTAAATTCACTTTACCGATGAAGTGAAGTGAAGTGAAAGGTTAATACAAGACACAACAAAAATAAAAGGTTTGGTGGAATAAAAAGGTGAAAGAGTAGCTTTTTAAATTTATCTTTTAAAAAGAAAAATATTTTTTGTAAGGGTGCTCACGAATCTAGCCCGGCCCGCTTTGGGTCGGACATGGGGTTTACATTATAATAGATGGGCCATGCTCATATTTTATTTATTTGGACTCGGTGGCTGAGAGCCGGAATCCCAGTCGGCCCAAATATATAAATAATTACAAGGAAGGGAGTAGTAATTGGGGACTCAAACCCATGCCCTCTCACAGAAGGTGATATGACAATACCAATTGAGCTGGCCTAGGACAAGGCAAACAACTCTTTTATTTCTTTCTTTAAGTCTATCATGGGTCAGTCTCGTGCTTGATCATTTCAAGCAGGCTAGGCTCGGCCAGCAACTCCAAGCCCGTGACACGTGTTGCTCCCTCTTGGGATTTTGCAATGACATATGGCACACCTGTTTCATTATATCATTCGAAATCTTTTGAGATATTTGATTATCCCTAAAATCTTTCTTTATCATATTGACTACAAACGGCCATTTTGGATTATTATATTATATTTCAAATGGAAATCCAATTTTAATCATTGAATTGGAAATATTTGTATCACCATGATATGTGAAACATGGTAAATATATTATGTGAATATTCATTATTAGCTGATATGGCATGATCAAAAGACCATACATATTCATCTGGCCCTATAATCATGACAGTGATTCAGAAAAAAAAAAATCAAATAATTAAAAACATCCCAAATGAGTTTTTTCTTCCAAGACACTCCTCATTGGGCCCATTAAAACATTTGACCCAATAAAAATAAATGCCCTCATATTTTATGGGTCCAATCAAGTTCCACTCAATAAAAGTTTAGCCCACTTAGAATTTTCATAACCTAGCACTCAATGGATCAATGACAAACTCGTTGTACTCCTTAATGGAACCATCTTCTACATGTCCTCATCAAGCGCACTTCTAAAAGATATCCAAACCAATCAAAATAATGGCATCGTTTTTATAAGTCCAAATCAAATATCACTTCGTAAAAGTTGGCCCACTTAAATACAATAATTTGGTGTTCCTATCTTAGATTCTTATATACAATAATTTTGGTAACGATTGGTATGTTCTACAATAATTTTGGTAACGATTGGTATGTTCTATGTCCTTAATTCAACTTTGATATCTTAACGTAAATTTGTATAACTTAGCGGTGTTAATTTTTTTTTATTCCTAGCCACTAGGCCACTACTATATCATTATGGGCCCAACTAATAAGTCCAAATCTTTATTTTTCCCTTTCCTTACCTCGTCTAGTTTTTTGGACAAATCTTTTTTTTTTTCATATTTCAATCATTTTTGGTTTATATTTTCTTTGATAGACAAGGATATTGCTTTTATATTGGAATATTTTTTTTTCCTTTTCTCACACTGGTCAAAATATAAAATATCTCCGATTCCTATCATCTCTCCATTAATTTTCTTGACTCTTCCAAGTTTATCTCATCAAGAAACTTCCATTTTAAATCCAAGTCTTGCCTCCATAGCCAGTCATTATATATAATACAATGATGCACATTGGTCACTTACTATCAAACTGTGATCATTGCAAATTCATAAAGACAAATATGTGTACGAGAAGCTCTGAACCTCATTGATTACAAGTGGACCCTATTTAATGGAACTTTCTGTATATTTGTGATTTGATTATAAGAGACTGCCAACAAACTGGAATTTTGTGACAGATTTTATCCTTATCAAACTTTGTTATTAGACTCTTACAATTCATTTAATATTTTTTTTAAAAAATAATAAAATTTTATGGTCTATGGTCAGCATGAGTTCACTTTTGCTACCACCACCACCACGTAGATTATTCTATTTTCTTTCAATTTCTACCCGTAATAAATGCAATATGATATGATGAATCATCTCTTACCTTTTTGAAATTTAGGTTACACTCTTCCAATAATTTTCACTTTTTCATTATACGCGTTTTCCTCTTTCCTCAATGTTGCTCATCCTATTCATACTACCAATTAAAATTTTCAAACAATTTTGATCAAGACTTGTGGCCACCTGTAATTGCACAAGATGTAGGCCTTACTTTAATTGCACGATATGTGGGTCGGTATTAAATGTATTATCCAACTAATTATCAAATGTCAACTAATATTATCCAATCTATTATCACGTTTCTAATCACTTCTTATTCTTTTCTACTTTTTAGCGAAAAACTATACATGCACATCTAATCTTCGTATAAATCCTTTCCCACTTTGAATTTCACATTCTCAATCCATATATTCACACCATTTTTATGTATTTACTTCAACATTTTGTTCATTATCGCGTTCTGTGTGGGCTAATTATCCTTTTCCGATAATCTTGATAATTTTAGGCTAATTATTAACAAAATGATAATTTCAGCGATAATATATGAAAATGTTAAGTTCATTGGTAATCAAGATTAGGGTCCTAACAATAAAGGTAAGTGATACTAATAGAGACTTAAAACATTACCATGCATAACTACAAATTACACTCCATGCAAATTTCAGTTAATGTAATAATAAAATTAATTAGTAAATCATGTGAGTTAGTTAATAATTATGATAGGTAATATGACAATGGGTGGCACATACTATGCGGTCAATCCTAGATCATACATGATTAACCCTTAATCAAGCATAATTAAGGTTGGGCATTTAAAAGGATTTAAATAAATAATAAAGAATTAAAAAGCATAATAAACACCGCGCATTTGACCATTGACCATACCCATTTATTAAATTAAACATATAGATGCGAGTACAATTATTATTATTATTATATGGGTTAAAGCATTGTATCATTACGGGCCCACCTAATTAGCCAAAATCTTTATCTTTCCTTTGCTCGTTTCCCCATCTTGCTTTATCTACAGGTTTATTTATTCATATTTCAATATTTATTTATGTTTTCTTTGATATCCATTAATTTTGCTTTATATTGGCATATATGTTTTTTTTTTCTTTTTTTGGCCCGTGTTGGGCACAGGCCTCTCACACCGGTACTAATAATTTCCCATTAAATTAGCTCCAATTCCAAATAACAAAGTGGGCATTTGGAAAAGGAAAGGTCTACTTACATGAGCTGAAAAATCAAGTTTACAACTTTTCACCATTCCTAGAGGAGGAAATCTTGCAAGCAGCGTTACTCCTCCGCTTACGAACGCATATGTAGCGTTTTGCAACTTTTCCTCTTCTCCGAGAAGAAGAAAACTTGCATGTTGATTCTACAATCTGATGTTTCCTTTTTTTTTTTTGCTCTTTTCTTTACATGTGGGTTGAGTCATCGGTCGCCTCGAATTTTTCTGTTGAAATGCTCTCCCTACATTAACGACAGAAAACAGAGTATTCAGAGGCATCACTGCTTTCTGTTTCGAAGAGAACTTCTCACAAAGAGCCTTCACTTTCTTCACAAACTTCTCAAAGACTTCTCTTGCCATTGCAGTGATTCTCTTGCCCGAACCATTAGTAGCGGCACAGATACTATCATTCTTGTTATCTTCGTGGAGGAAGACAAAAGATAGTTTCTTAGAAAGACGGAAATACTTGGACTTCTTAGATTGATGAGGTTTATTGCACTTTTCTTGATACTGTCCGGATGGATGACGCAGGTATTGATACTCTGCCTTGACAGAATGTGAATAGTGTCGACGTTGACCATTGAAAAAGATGAAAAAAATAAAATAGGAATTTTGGGCGGGAAGGCGTTGGTGTGTGTTTGCTAAAGTGACATTTTTGGTATAGTGGTCACGTAAATATTTTTTTTCAATAAAATCCTCTAAAAATTAATTAATTATAATTTTTTTCACTCAAAAGCCTGTTCAACTGCTTCTAAAATTCTATTAATCAAATAAAAAAATCCCTAAAAATACCAACAATGGCTGTCTACAGCGCCCGCGACATGCAATTCTCGTGGGATATTGCAACTGCCAAAACCCCCCTGAATGCCTCATTTGGTTATAGTTCGGACTCCGATCCTGCACGTGCAAGATGCGCACGCGTCGATAATTCCACCTACCCCCAGCTCCTCTTCTCCCCCACCAAAAGCTCTCGTTGTCGCTCGCACCAGTGACCAGTCCACATTCTCTATTGGGAGTAGGTGGTAGAGTTCCCAAATCACAAGAAAGAATCAAAACCAGATTTCTCAGAAGCCGAAAACCCCCACCAAACCCTAATTCATGGCTTCTTCTTCTTCTTCTTCTTACTCTGCAATTCGAACTCCTCCTCTCCGTTTCCCCTCAAAACCCTCCTCCGATCTCTCCCTCTTCCCTTCCCAGACCTCCCGCCTTTTTCGCCGGACCCGCATCCCTTCTCTCCGATCGGGTGCCGGATCGGAGAATTCGAGCCGGATCGGTGGACCGATCACGAAATCCGACCGGCACCGGTCTAGAATCTCTGTCAAATCGGCTCAGGTGATGGAGCCACCTATGCCGCGAAAGACGAGCGAGAGGGTCTCGACCGTCGTCGAGGTCGATTTGAAGGATCGGAGCTATCCGATCTATATTGGATCTGGTCTGCTGGAAGAACCGGATCTTCTTCAGAGGTATTGATTTTTAAAATCTCGGTGTTTCGATTTTCAATTGCAGAAAGATTGCAACTTTGTTGTTGTCGTTGTTGTCGTTTAGTTTTATGGTTTTGATTGAGAGAATTTGGGGCAATTCGGGTTGGGAATTGGGAGGATTCCAGACTCCAGAGTCTAGCAATTCTGTTTCTTCCAAATTCGAGCGTTTGGAATTATGGACATTCAAGAGTTGGAGGGCTAAAAGGGCCGATTGAGAGCTGAAAGAATTGGATGCCTTAGCTTATGATGGCATAATGTAGGTTGATTTGCTAAAAAAGTGTTATTAGGGACAGTTGTTGGTGTCGGCCTTTAAATTGTACTGATCTGATGATAATACCTAGCCGTTTGAAAGCATGCAGAAATGATGGTTAGGAAGAGCAAAACTGCAAGAGTTCATCTATTAGACAATTAGCACAACCCAAATCAGTATGCTTCATTCATGAGCTGATCGAGTGGTGTTGGGACTTATATCAGACGGCCGGTCTGAAGTCTGATCATTATGCATGAGTTCGTAATTTTCAGTTTAATCAACCTTGACTAGTAAAAATACTTGCTAAGACATAAGGAAAATTATAAGAGGTATATACACTTTCCAAGAGAGATGATAACATGCTGTCTTACGCCTGATTTAGCTTTTGTGGGGCCTGCCTTTGTTTGATTCATTTCACTCTTATCACATGTCTCCCTTTGTTTAGGGACGATGATGCAATTTTCACTCTAACATGAGTGAGATGCACCATTGGTTGACTATGTGTGAAATGCAAAGTTTTATTTTTCTACTCCTAATTTGTCCAACAGTGCATCTTACTCTGGTTGGAATGAAATTTAGTCCAATTCCCATGCAAAGGGTAGCCTTAGATGAGCAGATTTAATAAAGCAAAGGCAGGCCTCACATGGGTTGAATCGGGCGATTAGTTGCCATCTGCATGATATTGATTGATGCCAGCATAAAATCATTTGTTTTATATAATATACACAATGATTTTGCATCTCGAATTTTGGATTTAAAGTTTGCACCGGATTTTACTTTCTAATTTGCATATTTAAATTTTGTGCATATGATAGAGAGTGAAAGTTCTGATCTGAATTTGAGTTCTTTATAATAACCCTTTTTCTCAGGCATGTCCACGGGAAGAGAGTTCTCATAGTGACTAACACAACAATAGCACCGCTGTATCTGGATAAAGTTATTCATGCTTTGACTTATGGGAACCCGAATATATCAGTTGAAACTGTGATTCTACCTGATGGGGAGAAGTTTAAGGAGATGGTGGGTAATTGACATTGCAATTTTGTATTATGCTTTCTTATTGTGTAGGATTGTAGTCCTGAATATTTATTTCTATGCATACTACGACAGGGTACTCTCATGAAGGTCTTCGATAAGGCTATTGAGACTAGGTTGGATCGCCGTAGTACATTTGTTGCCCTTGGAGGCGGAGTCATTGGTGACATGTGTGGCTTTGCTGCTGCTGCTTTCCTTCGCGGTGTCAACTTTATCCAGATTCCAACAACTCTCATGGCCCAGGTCTTCTATCTTGTTTGATATTTTTGAATTATACATCTAAACAAAGTATATATAATTATATGTGCTAAATGCATCAAATGTTTCTGCAGGTTGATTCTTCTGTTGGGGGGAAAACAGGGATAAATCACCCACTAGGGAAAAACTTAATTGGTGCCTTTTACCAACCACAATGTGTATTGATAGACACTGACACATTAAATACATTGCCTGAGCGGGAATTAGCTTCTGGGATTGCTGAGGTTGTTAAGTATGGACTCATTAGGGATGCGGAGTTTTTTGAGTGGCAAGAGAAGAATATGCATGCCCTATTAGCAAGGTATGAGAAAGTTGATACAGTTTTTTTTTTTTTTCTTTTTCTTTTTCTTTTTGTATGTTGTTGCAAAAGCTTTTACATTGAGATTTATTGTTATGGTATCTCCTTATATGTGATGGCTCTAAGTTCTTACTTCAGTGGATATTGGTTGGTGATGCTATCTTTTTATTTATGATGTACATTTGTATCATAATCCTATCCATTATTTTTGAAGGATTTTAAGGTTTTTGGCATCCCCTGCTAAATTTGGTGCAGGGACCCAAGTGCATTGGTTTATGCTATCAAGCGGTCATGTGAGAACAAAGCTGAGGTTGTCTCCTTGGATGAGAAGGAGAGTGGACTCAGGGCAACATTGAACTTGGGTCATACATTTGGCCACGTAAGTTTTGAGTTCTGACTGTGATGTGCTCTTTCTTTGGGTGCGTTTTTGGTGCTAATAAATTACTGCATCTGTTTGATTGTTCATATGTTGATTAGGAATTCTATAACATAATTTGGTTCGTGGCATACTCCTTAATTTTTACACATGAGAAAGAAGTTATTTTGTTAAATGGAATAATTATGTGGTTAGGTGTGGTGTATTACTTTGTATGATGCATGTGTTTAGTACTTTTCCGATAGAAGTGAACTGCATCGATGCTGATAGGAGAGAGGTGGTTGGTGATAGACATGGAAAACCTTATATTGAGACTTGAATTTTCATATGAATATAAAAAATGAAGGAATGTAGTCAGAGATTTTGGTGGAACCCTGGGTCTCAAATTGTAGGACAAGGCACCTATTTACAACAGTCCTATCATATTAGAGATTTACAATTTGCACACCAACCCAACCGGGTGTTGGCTTGGTGGTTAGGACACTGGGTTTGCTCCCCAGAGGTCTTGGCATCGATTCCCCTGGGCGTTAACCATCCCCCGTCTGTGTCGGTGCGGGCGTGGGGCCCGAGGATTAGTCCTGTCAAAGGTGGGGATACCCTGAGGAAAAAAAAAACAATTTACGCACAAAAAAAAATAGTCTTTTTTTTACATATCATAACAAAGGAATAGTGTAGTGTGCGTGGAAGTGGAATAATATTACATTGTAGTAGGTTGAGGGAGCAAAGATGCATGTTTCCTTTTCCACCACATGGTGATGCAGGCCAGATTAATGGACCTAGTCCGAAGGTTTATACTAGAAGGCCCATTGGCCCAAGCCCCACAAGATCCAGCAATGAGGGATTCCCCAAGATTCTCTCCATCGGCAGTTTCTAGTTTATATCTTCTAGTGGATTTGCTAGATTTAGTAGATTTCCTAGATTCTAGTAATTGCTGTGATTTAACAATAATTAGGCAGTTTCTAATTTTATTATTGCTTGATTGCTAAGTTAGTGCTCAGCCTAAAATTATATAAGGATGTAATTCCTTCTCTTTGGGACACATTACATTGAATTGAAGAAAATATTGAGTTTTTTCTATCACCAGTTTGCTTCTTGTCTTTGGTGTGAGATCAAGACATCCTACCTTAAGCCCTTTGGCTTGGAGTTTAGCCCATTGGCTAATCTCCTCTTCCCCCGCATTGTGTCACATGGTAGTCTAGGAAACGAAAAACTGATCTCTCCCTCTCTCTCTCTCTCTCTCAATTTAGCACCCCTTCAAGCTCAGATATGTGAAATGAAAGAATTGAGGGAATGCCAATCTGTTATAATGATCAGATTGCTGAGGGAGTCTTGTGAAGAATTAGGTAGCTTATGCTCAGATTTGGTTGCTTATGCTCAGACAAAATGGAGCTTGTGATGAAGATACGATACACTAATGCCCTATTTGTTTGCATTAGAATACATAGGAATTGAATACATAGGGTGGTTAAAAATGAAGTTTAAAGGAGAATTTTAAAAATGAGCTTCAAATAACTTTTTCTTTTAGAGAAATAGAATCAAAACAAGATTCTATTTGATGCTCATTTTTGGAAACTCACCTTTGATCTTCATTTTTAACCACCTATGTATTCAATTCCTATGTATTTTAATGCAAGCAAACAGGGCCTAAGTGTATTTGGTTTCGGTGTATGATATATATGCATGTATCATGTGTGTGTTTTTGCTTATGAAAGATGTCATCATGAGTAACATGATGCTACTAAAATTGTTACAATATGTTGATGTTGCTTTTGAAGGACTCCAATAGCCTACAATAGTGAAAACTGCCTAACAATTTCTGAAGTGGTGTGTGCCAGTGCCCTATATTCAGCTTCTCCAGAAGATTGAGATACATTAGATCTTTTCTCACTGTTCCAGAGATTAGATGGTCGCTGATAAAAAAAAGCACAAAATCCTGTAGCACGGAGAGGATCACTAACATCATTGATCAAGTGTGGGCACTATGAGAGATGAGTTGCTTAAGGGAGGAAAGTTCTACAAGATATCTGAGAACAGATACTACAGCAGCCCAATGATTAGAAGTACGAGCTGAGAGAAATATGGTGACCATGTCGACAACAAAGGTTATCTAAGCAGATGCTAGATGGGCGAGGGCCGCGAGGCTTTCCCTAACTTTGTGATATTATGAGTAGGATTAAAGTGAGGAACTTCATGGGAACGACTTAACAACTTTGCAATGAATACATAGGGTGGTTAATTTTGCAATGAGCTTTAGAGTTATCTCAGGCTTAACAACTTTATCCTTTATTTGAAAGGCTTGATTATTGAGGGACTTCAACTGTGAGAACTGAGAATAGATAGATGCATGTAAAATAAGCAACTCTGATGTCGAGAAAATTCCTCGTGAGTCCTTGATATCAAATTCATTTAGAAAGGGTGCAAGTTTTTGAATACTAGAGCTGTGATGTAGGTGCAAGTGGTTAATTACAGACCAAGAGGAAACCCACAATGAAGGCTTAGTCCTGAGCACCGGATCCGCTTTGTGTAGGCAGTTTATTTGTAATATCTTATTGAATTTTTTTCGTTAGTGATGAAATGAAGCTATGAATTACTTAAAGAACTAGATCGCAGTTCAGTCTTATTTACTTCAAACAAGGTGACTTTGACTGAGAAAGAACATTGCACTGATTGATGGAAACAACAAGAAGGGTGTTTATATCAAAATTTTCTCTTTTCTCCATGATCAACCTTTATATTGCTACTTGCCATCTGACTTTAAAATCAATTGTAGTACACAAGATGAGGTTTTGGACTTTCTTCACAGGCTTTCCTCGTTATATAGGGTGCAAATTGTGAAGAATACTAAACAATAATTTTTTTTTCATATTTATATATGTTTCTAGAGTCTTTTATTTTTTGGGGTTGTATATGCATATTGTTCTAGTGTCATTGTTTCCTAGGTGTCAGTCTGTCACATATGAGTATTCCTACCATTCAAAAAAAAAAAAAAAAAAGATACTAGTATTCCTCCCTTTGGTTGGATATAAACTTGGGTGGCAGTGTGGAACAAGCTTAAATGCATAAAAGTTAGTTGTTACACCCTTTTTCCTTTAGAATAAAAAAAGGTTAGCTAACACGAATTCGATGTGATTATTCATTATTCATTGTCAAGTTTCAACTAATTCAATGATCTTTGGGCCTGTATGGTTCAGGTTTTTGTTGAGTCTATAATCAGGGCCTTTCAATGGCCTATTTTGTTCCATTTGCAAAAACATTCCTGTTTATTTTGATGCAACCCTCTCCTAAATGCTATAATGGAAGGGACTTCTCTTTGCCCGAGAGTTTGATTATTTCACCCAATCTTGCCGATCAACTAGCTCATCTGTGCAATGTAAATCAAACATGTCCAGAGAGGAATCATCAGACTTCTGACATAAATAGCCTGCAAGGCTCTTATTATGAAATCAGGCCAATCCTATGGCAATTGGACCCATTCTTTGCCTATTTCGAAATCACTATCAATTAATTAAGTTCCTCGTGGATGTACATTTTTTTATTTCCAAGTTATATAGTGATGTCCCATGTTTTAGTTGTTGGGCTTATACAATTTAAACCCTTATTTTAGTTTCCATATCTATCTTTTCTGAATAATTCATAATTGTAAATGTGTTCTTGAAACTAAATATCATTCATTTGTTAATGTTTCTTTGTTGCGACTGGAATCTATGGTTTCCAACGGTTTTGTCTAGCAGTTGCACAGTTCTCATCTTCCAACATGCATGTTTTCAGGCTATCGAAACTGGTTTTGGCTATGGTCAGTGGCTCCATGGAGAAGCTGTTGCAGCTGGCACGGTACTGTCTACTGTCTTTTTGTCTCACCTTGGTAACTCTTCTTCCATTCATCTTGCTTGTTAAAAGCTCTAATGAATAATGGCACTGGCAGGTTATGGCTGTTGACATGTCATACCGTCTCGGCTGGATAGATGATTCAATCGTGAAGCGGGTTTTAAGTATTCTACAGCAGGCCAAGCTCCCAACTGCCCCGCCCGATGGTATGACAGTGGAGAAGTTCAAGGCATCAATGGCTGTAAGAGATAGGGACACTTTCATGTTTAATCCTTTTTTTTCTTTTTAACCGAACTTGTGCATCCTCTTAACCAAGAAATATGGTACCGTAGGTTGACAAGAAGGTGGCTGATGGCCTGCTAAGGCTCATCCTTCTAAAAGGTCCTCTTGGTGACTGTGTTTTCACCGGCGACTATGATCGAAAGGCCCTGGATGAAACTCTTCATGCCTTCTGTAAGTGCTGATGCACTGCATGATCATAAAACATATGCACTGGGTCTGGATATAGGTACGTTGCCAACCTTGTATTTTGGATGGCTTGCATAGTGAGTATTGACAATGCTCGTTTCAAAAGCCTTACCAATTGTTATGGTTTTCATACGCTGTTTTTTTCTTTAATAATATTACATTTGTTTGTCGGTTCTCCATCCGTAAATTAAGAAGATGAACTGCAACAGATCTGGAGGAATCCTCTTTCAATTTCTTGATTGCTCAGTAGCAAATGTAACATTTCCTTGTCTTTTGCTTGTTCTTCTTCTTGATTGTTTGTTTCATTTTTTCAGTAACCGATGCTTGGTCATAAAGATTGGAAAATAAAAAAGGGTAACTGATATAATGCATTATGATTGACAGCCAAGCATAGAAGTTGCAAAGGTGTTACCTTTTTTCTTTTTGGGAACTACTAAAGCGAAGTTCTGTTGGCATCATGGCTTCAAATATAATGGAAAACTGCATATTTTAGTGGTCTTTTTTTGTAGTTTTTTAGCGAGAAACTAAGCAAAATCTTAAAATATAATATAATATAAAAGTAAAAATAGAAGGGCTTAAAGGAGTTTTAGTTGAGGCTGCTGTGTAAGCTAAAAATGAAAGCATGGCAAGACGGGGTCGTGGATTAGTCAGTTGTCAAAATTCAACTTCATATCAAGCAGCCCCAGGCTGTGAAATATATTAGCCAAAAAAATTGGTTAACGCCTCGCAACTGCCTTATTATCCCTCGACACCGTGAGGGCAACTTTGTGCAACTTTTTCTGCGTTTGGTTAGAAACCAAGTCACCACCCTCCATTAGAAACAGTTTTCTGCAATATGAAACTTTCAGCAGGGTGGAAAACCGTCTTCATTTTTCATGCTTTTTTTTATCAGAAAGCCCATATATATATATATATATATATATTTACGATACAACGCCTCTCTTTTAGCCAATGAAAGTGTGATACGTGTCATCAATGGCACACTTATCTATTCTCTCTCCTAAATATTTTCCTAAAACTATGGATATTTTATAGATTTTCTTAAATCTAATAGATAGGGGTAGAAATTCTCCTTTTGAGATAGGGTAGTTTTAAGAATTTCATATATATATATATATATATATATATATATATGGGAAGTGCTCGTATGAGAGACACTCTCACCAACTTTATGAGAGATGGATGGGGGCCCTCATTTCCATATCCACTCTCACCAACTTAAATGCAAGGACCCCCAACTTAAATGTGAGGGTCCCCACCAATCTCTCATAAAGTTGGTGGGAGTGTCTCTCATAGGAGCACTTTCCTATATATATATATATATATATATATATATATAACTTAAATGTAAGGACCCCCACTCCTATATCTCATATAAGTAATATATATACAACTTAAATGTAGGGGCCCTCACTCATATCTTTCGTAAGTAAGGTGAGAGGTGACACACACACACATATATATATTAGCAGGGCTCTCCTAAGCTGTAGCTCAGCTTATTCTAAGCTGGAATAGTGCTGGTCTCACAAATCAAAGTTGATTATATCTATTTTTTGCATGATGGAACTGCAAAATCCAGTTCTGATTGGATGTATCTTGATTTTGGAGACGATCATCATGCAAAAAACAGTATAAACGACTTTGATTTTGTGGAACCAGTCCTATTTCGGCTTAGGATAAGCTAAGCTTAAGACAACTCGCCCTTATATATATATATATATATATATATATATATATATATATATATATATATATATATATGGGAACATTCATGTGCATCTATCCCTCACCAAAAATGGTGAGGGACACCCCTTTTGAGGGTGTTTCAAGTACAAGAGTGGTATAAGAGGGGTACTTTGTACCTCCCTCTTGTACTTGAAACCACCCCAAAACGGGTGTCCCTCACCATTTTTGGTGAGGGATAGATGCATATGAAGATCCCCCATATATATATATATATATGGGGAAGTGCTCCTATGAGAGACACTCTCACCAACTTTATGTGAGATGGGTGGGGGCCCTCACTTCCATATCCACTCTGACCAACTTAAATGCAAGAACCCCCAACTTAAATATGAGGGCCCTCACCCATCTTTCATAAAGTTGGTGATAGTGTCTCTCATAGGAGCACTTCCTTATATATATATATATATATATATGGAACATTCATGTGCATCTATCACTCACCATAGGGTGAGGGTACTTTTCCTTTTTGCACATGAAGACAAGGAAGTGTACCTCACCCTATGTACTTGGAAATTCACTTTTGTACTTGAAAATTCCCAGTTATGGAAGTGTCCCTCACCCTACGGTGAAGGATAGATGCACATGAATATTCTCATATATATATATATATATATATATATAGGATTATATATATAGGAAGGTGCTCCCATGAGAAACACTCTCACCAAGTTGATGAGAGATGGGTGGGGGCCCTCACTTCCATATCCACTCTCACTAACTTAAATGTAATGACCCACAACTTAAATGTAAGAGGCCCCACCCATTTCTCACCAACTTGACAAGAGTGTCTCTCATAGGAGCACCTCCCATATATATATATATATGCCCCACTGTCGCTTTTAATTAAAGTACATAATCATAATCAAGTTGGGGGAAAAGTTGATTCTTTCTGGCAAGGGGTACAGGTCTCACCAACCTAAATTTAGATACTCGAATCTGGAACCGAACTCAACTAGAGGGTGTGGAGTCGGGACCCATGATTGCGGAACTCAGCTGAAATCAAACCGTATCACTCAATATGCGTACGTAAAAATGTTCCGGCCATGGACAGTACCCATTTTCTATGGAAAAATCAAGTCTTAGAATAAAAAAATGTACTAGCACTGTATTCTCGCCACCTTCGTATTACAACTTCTACTTTATTCAAATCTAAAACACTCTAAAATCAGTTATAAATGAAGATTTACAAGTTTTTCATCTTCTTATTTTACAGAAATAGTATTGAGACAAACTAAATATCTGTTACTTACCAATTTATGGGCCGATATGTAGAAGTTTGGGCATTGGTGGATGCCGTCTTTTAATTTTGAAGCCATGGCTGAACCCTTCCTTAACCGAGTCCAATCCATCTACATCTGTTCAAAACTCACTTAATACACCTATAAAAATACAAAGTATACAGTCGTGGTTTTAGTTATTCAGGTCCATGGGTTCTGCAATTGACCAAACCAATCCCAAACCCACAGAAATTCATGTCTAGTGGTTTGGTATTCCAGACCCGCTCTCATCCCTGGTAATACATATTGTTTCAAATGGGTTGGGCTGGGGCTTGGGTTGAGCTTTAAGCCCGTAAGAAGCATCCATTATTGTATAAGGATGTAAACGGGTGAGTTCCGGTCTGGTCCATTGTGGACCCGGTAGAGAATGGTCTAAAAAAAAACTCTAGTTTTTAGGGAAATTCTAAAAAATTGATGTAATATGTTGGGCCCTGGGTCTACAGGTCGGAACTAATGTGGAATCGGACCCGGACTTGTTTAGGTCAAGGGTCCGAAAAAGGACCCGGACCCAGACCCGTTTACTTATGGGGCGTTAAATAAGGAATCAAACCTGGTTTTTTACAAGTCGATAGCTTCGGGTAATTGGGGACCCATTTACATCCTTATTATCGTACGTTAGGTCCAATAACTTGTAGAACCTAGTGCCAAATCATAGACGGGCAAAAAAGTTGGGCCGATACCTGATATTTCAGCTTGGGCACTTCTCGAATTTGAGAGCCGTTTTCACGCCTACTATGGGCTGACTGGGCATGAGATTCATACGCATTGGCTGCATGGGATCCTTCGTGTTAGGCCCACCAACTAAATGGGCAACAAGCGCCGGACCGCACCATGAACACCCCTGCTCGTAGTTTGCCATCTTGCACAAGCATTTCTAAGACGGGTCGTTTATTTATTAATATTATTATTATTTTTTACCTTCCTTTTTTTCCTTTTGTTTTGTTTTGGCTATATCAGAAACTCGAAGCAACGCACTCTTTCCAACTCACACATTGACATCCCTTTCCAATTGAGCTAGAAATCCGGATAGTTGTTCGAACTCACTAACGCATGTAAACAATGTATATGCCTATTTATCACGCACCATCATTCTTGTTTGTACTCATTTATAGACTCTAAACCTTAAAATTGTGTGTAAATGCAATCATTTACATACTTAAAGGAGGTGGTAATGGTTACATTTGTAATTATAACTAAGTAGTGATATAAGCAGTAACACCTGAACATGTGGGCGTGAATTTTTTTTTTTTTTTTTTTTTTGTATTTTTGTGGCCCTTTATTGATCTAATAAACCCAAGACTTTTAATATCATATTTTAAATCTTTATAAGTTTGGAGAAATTTGTGAAAAATGTCCAAAGAATCTAAATCTATAAATCTAATTTTTTGCACTCTTTTGGGCACCTAGTTCATGATCCGAACCCTTTAATGTTCTCATCTAAATGATAAGTTTCCAAATACTTAGCTTTAAATCTTAGATAATTATATACTGATAAAAATTTTAAAATGTCCAAAAAAACCAAACACATTTATTTTAAAATAGTAATTTTGACAAACGTGGTAGAGCGCTCCCACATATATAACATTTATAAATGTAAAATCTGTTTTTCTATTCCATTCGTAAAAGGCAAGCGACCCCTAGAAATGCTTGCAGATGGGGAAAGAGATAATTTTTTTTTGTTTTACATTTACTCATTATATATGCCATGATAGATACTAATCCAACATCTCTTAAATCTAATACTCAAAAGTGGTGTGTATTTCATACATTTAAACCTCTCACCAACTAGGGTCTGTTTGTCATCATTTCTTTGCAGGGAACATTTAAAAGGCCAACAAACTTCAGCTGGTTATATAATTTAGGAAAAGGAAAGGAAAAACCCAATGTGGTGAAATCATGCCTTTTCTAGTAATCACTAAGATAAATTACATATGCCAAGCTGTAGCCTGGCCTGATGGTTTAAACCTGTAATTCAAGCCAACAGGTAATTTGCTGTAGCAATAGCTCCTTCCCGTATATAATAAAGGAGACAGAAGGATATGGATATGGGCGCTCATATTGGCACCACAAAATTTAGTTGTGCCACCCCTCTATGATGGGACCTTGCTGCATCGGGACGCGTGAAGGTAAAGAAGGGACAATTGGTTGGCTGATTTTCAAAGTTACTTGGTTGCTTTTTCAGCATCGGGATGTGTGCCACAAATTCATTAGGCAAGAACGTGTGCTTTGGTGCTGCCTCGAGACGCGTACAAGGCAAGGGAAGAGGGAACAGTGCCACTACCAACTCGTGACGTCGGAGCGTGCGGGTCCCGGTCAAATTAGTCAACAGCAACTTTGACTGGCCGTAATTCCTTCATCCGACCTCCGATCGACGAGCGGTTTGGTTATGTGGATTCGTGGTGACGAGCACTATTTGGTAGACACGACAGATCAGCATTCCAATGGTCAGAAATTTTTTGGACTGCGATCACGGTAAGTGGTATCTGGACATTATTTTTTTTTTCAGATATGTCTACTGCTATATCTGCTCTGTACAATCTGGCTAAGGTCGATATTTTCTCATATTTGGCAGTTATGATCGAACATGTTCCATTTACGACTCACTGAATTTTTGGGAATCAGATAGACCAGCACCAATTCAGAACTGGATGACAATGCCTAACATGGGTCACTTGATTGCTTTAAGTTACAATATCATATTACATCTTTTTAGTTCTGACCAGTATTTGACATTTTTGCCACTGCGATCAGTGCCTCCACCGTCGCATGAACACGTTACTATCACTATCGGGTTCGTTAATAATAATCACTTTGTCCAAGTTGCCTTGGCAGAGGGTTACCCGATGCCTTCCATTATGATTCAATGGTTTACATACATGAACGATTGCGCAGCTGCATGGGTTACACCGTATACAGAACAACTTGCATCATACATTTAGTGTACTCGTTCTATATTTCCTTCTGAAACCATTGTATTAGATGAATCATAATTTGTATTAATAGTGGAAGATTTATTGTTGTTACTAATGGAAAAAATATTGTTTTCCAGCATTTTCTAATATTCTAGATTTTTTTGATATTTTTGCGAATTTTTTTAGATTAAAAACAAATTTACACCGCGACGACCGCGACAGACCGATATTCGCGACTGATACCGATATCATATCGGTTTTTCAGCCCCGCCGATATCGCGACCGAAACCGAGATTTTAAACCATGCTCCCCAAAGAAGAAAAGGGGAAAACCATTGTGCCTCTGCACCTGCTTACGCTGCTCTGTTTTTTTTTTTTTTTTTTTTCAGCTGTAGCCCTGCACCTTCTGAGTGTACTGTGGACCATGTAGATATAATGGGTCACTCTTAGTATGGCCCTCCCATATTCAGTCTGATAAGAAAAAAAAAAGTTGTTATGCATACTCAAATTGAAAGAGAGTGAAAAAAAATTTGAATGGATAGGATGAGAATCTTGAGCATAGTATGTCCCATGATCCCATCCCTGCATGACTTAGGGCCCGTTTCTTTCCTAGAATTCCTGGAATTCATGTCTGGGATTTTCAAATGCTGGAATTCTGAAATGCTACTGAATTCTGTTATTTTTGAATTCCCTGTTTCTTTTATGTCTGAATTCCTGCCTGAGAATTCATGAATTCCTGGATTTTCTGAATTCTCTATTTCATAATTATAAGGATTTCTGACTGGAATTTTACTCCTGTTGCATTGTTTAAAAAAAAAAAAAATCTTCCAAGCAAATGCCCCAATGGGTATTATAATTAGTATATATATGTGGACAAAGTATTCCACCCTCACACAGGAATAAATACAGAAAACAGCTTCTCTCACCAGATCTTATCCGTACACAGTGCAATCTGTGGAAGGCAACATCTCATGATCCGAGTGTTTAAACACTTTTTGACTTTGTTGGGTGCAGTATCAACTAATCTGACTACACTGTAAAATGAAGATGAATGGTTTGATTAATGCATGGGACCTCACATGTCATGTCGGGGTGTTTAATCTGCCACATGACAGGTTCAGCTATTTCGTGTGTTCGCAAATGGGAACGTGAAATCTTCCCCTTTAGGCGGTGGCCGCACAGGTGAGGTGAGGTGACTTCATTGTAATTCCTTTCATATCACATTATGTCAATGGACACCTGACAGAATGTGGTGCCATTGTTAAAAACAGGAGTGCGAAAATTGGCCCCCTATGGATATCCCTTGGAAGACAGGCTGTTACAATGGTGATAATGACAGGTTTATAACTTCCACTGGAGTTGTCTCCAACTGCACTGTCTTTAAATTATCTTTTCAGTATGTGGAGAGAATTTCTCTATACTTCACCATCTCAGAAGCAGTTACATACGAAAAGCAACACCCCTTCCAGACGCAATTGGTCGGGTCAGGTCTGGTTAGATAAGATTGACTGTTTGGAAACAGAAAATGTGGTTGACCCACACTTTGGGACTGTCTAATGGAACCCAGTTTGCAGGTTGAAGCACAATGGATCATATTGGGTTGGGTTAAAGAGTTGGGCAACATTTCTATACTCAACTGGAGCTTAGCCCATTTACTTGTGAGGTTTATATTTGGATTGGGTTGGAGGGTGAAATCAGTCCCCATCTTTCTTCCTCTTTTGTCTATTTATATGTATTTATATGGTTTCCTTCTATTAAAATGTAACTCTATTGATTGGTACTCACCTTAATTTGACATTAATCCTAATTATACTCATCAGTTGAGTTGAATCTCATAAAAATATTGATAGAGAAAATAGCATCGTCTAAGATATTATTCTTAATAACGTGATTAGTTTGATTAGGATAATTAAGAGATATGGGTTTCTTTTTTGGTAAATGATTAGGATATCTTGATGTTATTTCCTTGTTTATCTCATTGTATTCTATAAATAGGACATAAAATCTTGAGTGTGATTGAGGACCTTCCAATAAGAATTGACACTCTTTACTATTTGGGGTAAGGAGCCGTTCTTATGATCTCGTCTCTTATTAATTTCTTTACTGGCATGATCTATATGGAAAAACTCATGGTCAGAATTTGGGACAAACTGTCCACGTGGCGCAACGTGATTGGGACAATGCATTTTAACTCTCAAAAGTTAAAATGCATTGTCCCAATCACGTTGCGCCACGTGGACAGTTTGTCCCAAATTCTATTCATGGAGTTTGTCCAAATAGACTTTTTGTATGACTAGTATCCATCAAAGTTGGTCCCGGGAGCTTAAATTTCTACCCCTTTCTCTCATACACGTTGCGCCACGTGGACAGTTTGTCCCAAATTCTATTCATGGAGTTTGTCCAAATAGACTTTTTGTATGACTAGTATCCATCAAAGTTGGTCCCGGGAGCTTAAATTTCTACCCCTTTCTCTCATCAGAAGATGACCCAGGGGCCAGGACTCTTGTATGATAAAATTCAAATCTACCCCACAAGCTACTCTATCTAGGGCGCCTCGATTTTGACAAGACAGCATTGCACATGCATCTCAATCGAAAGCGTCCAAATGATGGAACCTACCAGCATGTGATAAGGCAGATGGGACCCACCGGCTGGATCACACTCAAAGAATATGCAATCAGCTTGTAGAAAATTTGCCCCTTATCTTTAGCCTACAAGAAGAAGAAGAAGATAATATGGGTGGGAAGTGGGACATCACAATATCTTATTCCACGACAAGTATATGCAAATGTGGTTGAAACGTGCAGACCTCAAAAGCAGCAGATGCAACAGTAATGTCTTTAGCTCTAACAACCACAATAACAAGTAAAAGAAGGCTTTTGCAACATTAGTTAGTGTCGGCATATCATGTCAATTTTTACATGATTAGAAAAAAGAAAGTTAGAAAGTGCAGGAGAGAGAAGAGCCATGTGTCCAGGGTTGAGGAATTATTAAGGTTTTTTTTTTTTTTTTTTTTTTTTTTTTTTTTTTCTGTCGGAGGATTTATAACTCTTTGGATTTGACTAATCCATCTGGGCCTAGAGGGAAGCCGGATAAACTCCCCGCTAGCCCCAGCGTGGTAGTGTAGTTTCGAACTTACAATCTCCAGGTGCAAACTGTGGTTCTAAGCAAATTGAGCTACCCCTTGGGGTTTAAGGAATTATTAAGTGAAATGTGGGATCTTGGTGGGGTTGTCTACTTCATGTGAATGATCTTTGGTGGCAGGATGAGATAATTTATATTTATGGATTGCTGAACAACTTTTATAATTTACAAGTGGGTCAGATTTTAAATCCAGATTTCAAGTTATTGATACGATGAGCATTGGTTTAAATTTTTAATAGCATTTGAAATTTAGAAATTGGATGACGAAATTATGGGTCTGATTTTAAATGGATTCAGAAACTAAAATATTGTACAATGATTGATACTGAAAAACCAAAGAGATTTGACCCATGGTCTGTATTGGTGTGGACGTATTGTGGTTCGGAGGGTGGTATGGTGATCTAGGTAACCCTGATTGGCCTCTTGGCTACTAGTTTGTGAAAGATGTAAAACTGCTCATAGGTACATGCACATTTTACATTCTCCAAAATACTAAATAATTCAATATTTTGAAAGCTGGCATTTGAAGATTCCTACCCAATAGAGTATATGCAAAAAATAGTGTTTTTTTTTTCTTTTAAGTTATAGGGGGCTAAGTCACTCCCCGTATTTAGTCAGTTTGGCAACTCTATTAATAGAGTCAAGTGGAGTAAGTTAAATTTGAATAAAGAATAAAATATAAGTGTGTTATGATGGCATTTTATTTTTAGTTGTTTGTTATGGAATTATTTTTACTTTTTGTATGGAAAAGTGAATTTTTTTTGTATGTTAATGAATAATGATAGTTGCTTTTTTACTTTTTTTTTTTTAAAGATTGAGAAAAATTTGAATTAAAATATTTTTGATGTGACATCTGATATAAAATATAAAAATTTTATATGATTTTTAGTTTTTCATTATATTATATTAGCAAAGTGCCAAACTTGGCGCATATATAAATTGTATTAAATGGGTAGTTAAAGACTCAGCTTTGTCAGATCATATCAACTGGGCGGATCAACTTATTGACCTACATGCCATGTAGGTGAATGTTTTTTTAGAAAATTCCTATGGTTGAGACGAAGACACTCTACAAGCAGAACCCGTTTTAAATAGACCTGTCAGTGGAAAATCTGGCGTAGTAGTCACTCTACTTCGCAATTACCTTAAAAGCAGGGACTAGTAAATTATGACCAGACAGGTAAGAATAAGGACAGCAGATTCATGGAGTGTAGGCAGCTGACAAGCCGAGCTTAGCCAGGCTTCGGCGTCCACTCAAACTGAGCTGGCTTATTAAAGCTCAAGCTTAGCCCAATATCTAAGATTAGCGGTGGCGAAATAGGTCGGATCGAGCAAAACCAGGTCTGAGTTAATCAATGGTGTTTGCGGTCTGAAGCCAACCCATATCGGATCCGGGTCAAGGAATGCATAACACGGATCCAATATGGGCCAATCGTTTATTGCGATCTAACATATAGAAACATGGCACGGGACATGCGGCTCAAATTTTGATTTATTTCAAATATTACAGTTGTAATTGAGTTTGGTTATAGGTAAAGTAAAGCCCAACAAAACTTGGGTTATTCCATGTTAATATTAAACACTTCTTAAAACACTAACAACTCTATTAAAATTGAATTACTGTAAATTAAACGGGTTATGTAGGTCAATCCTATTAGGATCTATTTAAATTATGGTAAAATATTCCTAACCATGATTGACTTTTACATATTACGAATTTGGTTTTGCGGGTCAAATTCATACAGGACATGATTCAAGTTTGTTTGTGTCAGTTTAGTTTTTTCCACCTCTAGCCGAGCAAAACAAGCTAAAACTCAACTGCTCAAGCACAAGTCAAAAGTAAATAATTGAGAACTACCTACCATTAACAAGTTCATCAACAAGGCCAATGTTAAAATGGCCACATCCATATCCACTTCTATTCAAGGCCATTAACAAGTTCAAGCTCGAGCTCAAGTTGAGCCCATGGCAGGTGAACCCTAGCCAAGATGAGCTGAACAGTGATCAGCTTGAGGTGGGCTTTGGAGGCAATCAATCTGGACCCAAGCCGAGCAGGGGAGAGCCGAGTTTGTTGACAGCTCAGGAAACAAGGAGCATTTGATGATGCTCACCGACCCAAACTTGTAAAAATTGAATTGAGAGAGACAAACAGATTTTAGAAAGGAAAAGATACAAACGCTTTGTCTTCGGTAACATTTCGCTCTCTAAACGCTACAGTAACCAATCCAACTTCCAACCCCACACCACTACCTCTTGCCGACAGTCGTTATCCCCACCCAGAAGTTCAAGTCTTTGCTTTTGAGAAAAGATCGCAGAGTTAGTGCTCCTGATATGGGGTTTCTGAAAAAGTCGACTTGGTTCCCTCCGGGATGAAAGGGAGAAAAGGGTTTTCTTCTCATGTGATTTTTCCAACTGGGTTTTTAATTTTGAAGCAAAAGGAGCTGCAGTTTGAGAGAGAGACTTGAGAAAAGTTGGGGTTGGGTTGAGTTCTGTAATGGGTTTGGAAGAAAGGTGATTTTGGAGAAGGATAAGATCTTGTTTTCTTTGTGATTTGGTAGCTGGGTTTGTTTGTTTTTGAAGCAGGGGCTGACATTTGGGTGATTTTGGAGGAGAGAGTAGAGTTTGGTTTGAGTTATTTGGTGAATTAGTGCTGGGGATTATTTCAAAGGAAGAAGAAGGATTTTCTCTTCTTGGGAGTGTTGGTTTGGTTTTCTGATTTGTAAGAAAGAGGTGTTTGAGATTTGGAGATGGGTTTTGTGAGCACTTTGTTGGGTCTTTGTGGGTTTGGAATAGGGATCTCTGTCGGGACTGTTGTTGGGTATTTTCTCTTCATCTACTTTCAACCCTCTGATGTGAAGGTGAGTGTCTCTTTTATCTTGATTTTGGTTGTTTTTTTTCAGTTATCTTAGGATTTCATTATTGTGAAAATGTTGGCCTGGCAAGGTGGGTGGGTTTTAAGAGGAGCTGGAGTTTGGAGGTTTTGTAGATTTCATGGACTATGGAAGACACATATCTATATTTTTTTCAAAAACCTTAGTCTCAAATTACGGTAGACTTACTAACAGCATCCTTAGTTACATGTTGTTTTCACTTGGTCGTTCATGTCCTTGTTTCTGACTAAATCGGAAAATAAGTCTCTGCTTTAGAAATTGGATTTGACAGAGTAATTGATATATGAACAATCAGACAAAGCCTGCGTACTTTTCTTTTGTCCTTTTTTCATGAGCTTTCCCACATCAAGAATTGGTGAAACCAATGGGAATATGTACAATTGATACTATTTTATGTTTCATTTCAAAATCTTATGAGTGAGAATTAGTGTTGGATTATTAATTTGCAGACATTTCCTTCTTGTTCTGGGTATTTGGGAATCTCTATGAACTGCCCCATTTTTTTGGGTCTCCTACTTAGTATACTTCATAAAAGATGATATCTAAAGTTACTATGATCTAATCATATGTAACTTAGTTTCATGTATAATGTAGCTGCAAATGTGGCATTTGGGAATATATTTGCAAAGGAGGCCTACTTAATGTGGTATACTTTCTAAATGATGATATTCTAAATTACTATGCTCTAGTGATGGATAGCTTAGATACATGTCTAATTTAAGTTACCAAGGATTTCACTGTAGTTGAATCTGTCATTTTATCAAATATTTCACAATTGGGTCATACAATTTTGTTTGTTATCATTAAAAAGAATTGTTGGCATATGGGCCAATAAAAAATCATTAAAATTTGGTTCTCGGGCTGAAATTAGCTACATATTTGCAGACTTGCTCTTGTAATGGGTGTCTCTGAATAGTGTGAGAAAACTTAGTGTGTAAATGGGTAGGGGGTTTCTTTGATGGGTGTGTGTGGTAGCATACTGTTTTATTGGGCAAGGATATCTTTCTACATTCATGTTATTTGATGGATTGGTAGCATACTGATTTTTTTGACTTGCTATTGGAAATCTCATTTCCAAAATGATTTCTGAGGTATAGGTGCGGATAAGAGATTTGGTACATTTTTTTTATGTTTTTGAATGATCGGTTTGGAATAATTTCAAATTTTCATTTTTCTAGAGGACCCCATTGTTTTTTCTCAATTTTCAAAATTACTACTTCTCCACTTGACCTTACTTACATTTTGCAGCTACTTACATTTTGCAGCTATAGATCTAATACATTCAATTCAATGAAAGACTCTTCCTCTCTCTCATTTTTAATTTTCTCCTTTTCAATACATCTCGTAATAAAACCTAATTTCATGTCTTATCTTGGTATTAAAGAAGATCCAATCCTTCCTCAGGTGTTTCTGTTGCTTGATAACTGGGGCTGATGCTTACTATGCTGACATAAAAAATCACCCACAAGGGAGATCGAAATGATAATCATCCCATTAGGTTTATCTAGATTCATTAGTGTCATTTTAAGGCTCTGTTGAGGTGACTTTGCAGTGATCTCGTTTAGAAATTTTAACTTTAGTCAACACGTTGCTTGGATTGCCACCTTAAAATTTCAACATCTTCAGATCCTGATCTTCTTATTGCCCATCGGAAAGGATAGTGAACTAGTTCCCTTCATCCAATTAATCATTTGTTTCATATCAAGTTTCGTATAAGTCTTACAGGTCATTCCTTTTTTTCCCCCTAATTCTCTTTCTAATACAAGGCTCCAAAAATTTTTAAGGAGTTTTTTTGCTCATCCAAGTGAAGGCATGCTATTGAAGAACTCATGCTTTTGAAAAAAAAAAAACTAGGAGAGTATGCCCTTAGCTTCAAGGTAGAAGGACCATCAATTATTAGTGGGCTTACTCCCTTAAGTTCAACGCAGATGGTTCAATTGATCAATTTAAAGCATGTCTTATCTGCTGTTCCTCGAGGCCTCACGTAGTTGTATGGAAGCGAATATATGTGGACTTTTGCTCGAATCTTCAAGGTGATTTCCTCCAGCTTCTTATCACTATTGTAGTTATTTATAGGTGGGATTTTCATCAACTTCAAGTAAATAATGCTTCCTGCATGGAGAGCTATGATAAAATGGTGTTATTCTGACCACTTCATGTTTGTCTTGAGGAAGAAGGGAAGATTATTATGGTCTTGATCCATGCGATTACATTGTTTGACACAGCGTGGGAAGGGGAGAATAACCAACGGGCTACTCTCCAAGCCAAAGGCTTAGGGATAGGGGATCCATAAGGATTGAAATTGTCTTGGTTTCACACTACGGACACAAAGAAAACCTCAAGGAGAAATTTTATTAATCATTGAAGTTGTCCCTAAGGAGGGATTAAAATTCTTTATATAGACTCAGACAATAATACTATTATGGAAACAATTCTAATAAAAACCAAATTCTAAGTATAATAAAACTCTAAAGCAAAGAAAAGTCTGCAAATAAAGAAAGCTTGCTAAATTCTTGCATAAATCTCTATATTTTAGGTACTACTGAAAATAGGCTAGGAAAATCTCTAGAAATTAGGCATGGTCTGAATTTTTTTGTTTGTCGAAACTTTTGGGCTTGTGGGCTGGGCCCAATGGGCTGGCCGACCTTGTGTCTGGCCTGCATCATTGTTGCATAGGGAATGATCATTATAGTGTTAAAGAATAAAAATGCTTTATGAAGAAATAACTTGAGATTGAGGATTTAGGTCCCTTTGAAGTATTTCTTGGGAATTGAGTTGGCCCTGTCAAAATTAGGCATTTACCTTTATTAGAGGTGGTATACATTGGATATTCTTATTGGAGACTGGGAGCCTCAGGTCAAAGCCAATCGACACTCCACTGGAATAAAATCATCTTTAGATAATGATCTCTTACTACATCCTGGACAGTGTCAGAGTGTGGGACTAGATCTACCTTATGTTAGTACTCCACAACCCCCCTCACCATTGGGCACAAGAAAGTGTTCTCCGGATTCTTTGACACTTGAAGACAAACCTTGGTCTGGGCATTCTCTAAAACCCCCACTTATATATTTAGGCTTTCTTTGATGATTTGTCATTGGGTCATATAACTACTGATTGGCAATGCTGATCTATATATTGTACTCTGCAGAAGGGGATCTTGTCTCATGGAAAAGCAAGAAGCTGTCTGTTTTAATCAGATATATCATAGCGGTGGAATGGCTTGTCATGCCCAAGGCAAAGACACACCCATGGCAATGGCTGGGAGATGTATTTTATACAGAAATGAAGTATTGATATTATATGGCAAGGATCCATTGTCTGTTTTGAAGTATATGAGCACCCCTCGGTTTTATGGCTAATCCACAACATCTCTTTTGATGCACCCAACCCAGTGGGGCCAATTGAGACAATTCGAGGCCCTGTCATTAATCCAGGCTTTAGATAGTATTGCTGAGCAAGCATTTGAATCCTAGGTCTAATTAGCCAAGCGTCTTGTGTGGGCCCTAGTCAACCAGAAGAATGGGTCCACAGTTCCAACGTATAGAAATTAGTTTTTCTTAATTGCTTCTAAGATTTTATTTTTATTGAAGGTAACATTGTAACTAGTAGTTTCTTTCATTATTTTAGTTGTCTTTGAATAGGATTGCCCATTAAGGATAAAAAATTATACGAAGGCCGACTCGCCACCCTTTGCAATTTTAGTCACAGATTTTATATATAAAAATTGTTGACCCTTTTTGTCTCTCATGTATGAGTTAATTGCTGGTTGGTTGAAGATCTTGATTCGAGAATTGATTATCGTTCTCTTCTTCCATCCAAGCATACGACTTTGACTTTTTTGAAGTATCTTGTTATTCTAAGAGGTTTTCACTGTTTACTTTGTCAGGATCCCACGATTCGGCCACTTGTTGAACAAGACTCAAAGTCCTTGCAGCGCATGCTTCCTGAAATACCTCTATGGGTTAAAAATCCAGACTTTGACAGAGTATGTGTTGGTGTTTGTGCTGATTCTTGAATTAACACTGCCTTTTGAAGGTTAATGTTGGAAACTTTCATTCCACGTTATCCAAGTAGTTTCTGATGCAACTGCTTTTATATTGTTTGCTTTTTCTTTGAAGGTTGATTGGCTCAACAAATTTCTAGAAAACATGTGGCCTTACCTGGACAAGGTGCGAATATTTGAGCTTGTTTATAAGAGTTATTTAGTGATATGTGAATATTCAGTTGATTCTTAATTTCATTTTTCTTATTATGTGTATTGTTACCTTAAGGCGATTTGCAAGACTGCTAAGGAAATCTCAAAGCCAATTATAGCTCAGCATATTGGAAAGTTTAAAATTGACTCAGTTGATTTTGAAGCTCTTACCTTGGGTTCCCTACCACCAACTTTTCAAGGTTAGTTGGCCATTAAACTTCTCAGGTATTCTATTATCTTCATCTAATTCATGGACTTAGTCGCTAAGACATGAATGATTGTTTGCTTTCTATGTCAATATTTTTTTAATCTCTCTCTCTCTGTGCGCGCGCGCGTAAAGAATTGGATTCCTCTATTTTTGCCAGGTAGAAGCTACTCTAAGAATTCTACTTTGCACAAATAGTCATATCACAGTTTGTGAGTGGGAGGCATTTCAAAGAACTGGTTGATGTAATGGCTGCATCTGGTAGAAATAATTGATATTCACTGGTGAATAGTTGTGTAACATTCATAATTCTATTTGCCAGAGTAAAATCTCTTAGGAGTATCCGAAAGACCCAGCATATTTAGTACAGGCAGGTATCATACCTTTATAACTCATCCAGCCCCTGTAAAGTAGTTTGAAGAAACTGCTGAATCTGTCGAGTTTCAGCCCATTCACTCTATATCGGCTTGAAGTTATACTGCCTAAGTTATAACTGCTGAATCTGTTGAGTTTCAGCCCATTCGCTCTCCATCTGTCTGAAGTTATACCGAATAAGTTACGCTATTATAATTCATGTTAAGCCAAAATCAAGTCGTAGATAGGTGACTTAATGGTAGACTATGGCCATTACAAATTACGAATTTGGAGTATCAGGATTAGTACTTATTTGGGCTGTCAAACTCTTAGATGCATAGTCCTACTCATAGCTCCAATTGTCAGTTCCATTGTCTATCTGCACATAAACAGACTCGCACACACATATTTAAAGCTTTTAAATTAATAAAATGAAGATGTGATGTAATCACCAAAATACCTTTTAAGAAAAAAGGAAAAAAAGACATCACGCCTAGTTTTTGTAATATAAAGAATGAAAAGAGTGAACAATAAAAAATTAAGTACATTAAAAACACGATTTGTGCAAAGATCTTCCATTTATCATTTATTTTGTTGTTTTTTAGATCTATGTACAGATCTAAAGAATGAAAGAAATACTGAAAACTGAAGTTCTGCCTGTGTCACTTGTATTGTCCACTGTTACGTGGCCCGGTAAGTATCAGCAAATCCATGTCACTTGGTTTTCCTTGCGTGGCTGAAGTTCTGCCACTTGTTCTTATTTCCTTCAACTACCTCTATCCATAACAGGAAGATTTAGAAGTTTTCCATCATGCTTATTATGAAGAGCATCTGCAATTGGTGTCTCTACTGTTGCACATTCAGGATCGGGCCATGACCTGTATGCAAGCCAACAAAATGAAACTATAACGTGGCACCAGGATATTCTTAACACCCACATTCTTATACATATAATATCAACCCTAATGTAAATAAAATAAAATGGTAAATGCAAGCTCAAAGTGGCACCAGGTATATCATATTTGTGTAATGAGTATGTTTTTTTTTTAAGGTAACAGGAGAATTTAGTAAACAAAAGATCAGAAGCAAGATTACAACACAGGAAGGGTGGCAGAAGGTATAAAAGCACTATATCTATCAACCCTCCAATCAAAATAGAAAACAAAAATACAACAAAAGCACAAAAAAAAAAAAAGTTACTCCAACGCTGCTTTTTTTGCCATCAAATCTCCCTCATTTGCAGAACGAGGAATGTGCCTTAACTCCACCTCCATAGCCGAAGACACAGGCGTAATTTCATTGAAACAAAAGCAGAATTTGTGTAATGAGTAATGACAGTTGATGAGGCACAACATGTACCTTCTCCACAGGAGTGGAATCTGGAGAGAAATTTTGTGCAATAACATGAATCAAGGTATCTTTTGAACCGGTGCAGAAAGAAAAAGATAACAGAAATCATTGTCAAGTATAAATTAGTAAATTATAACATGTGCTCACTATTAGCAAATTAAAGGAATATTTAATTTAAAGAAATAATCAGAGAACAGACAATACTTAGTTACAAGATCCATTGTGACAAGTGCAACAAGACTAGCAAGATACTGAAAGGAACAAAAAAAAGAGCCAATAATTCATGCGCAGAGAAATAAAATAAATGTAACAGTCTGTCATGAGATAATGTTGGATTTTCTAAGTGATGCTCAAAGAGAAATGAGCATGAGTTCTTATTACTTGCTCATTCTTATGTGAATTCTACATTGTAGTCTATGACTTGTTTTTGCAATTCAAGGATTTATAGTATATCAATATCAATACCATTAGGTCGAAATCAAGCCAAACCAGCTTCGAGCAGATTGAGGATAATCCCTTTCAGACTTGTAAACAAATAATTTTTTAAATGAGCTGATTCTACCCATACCCCGAATCCCTTTCAGACTCGTAAAACAAGCAAATATTTGGAATGAGCTGATTCTGCCCATACCCCAAAGTAGCAAGCTTTGACAGAAAATATTAGATCCATCAGTACTGTATCAAAGAACATCCAATTTAATCTTTTAATTCACACATCAAACAGAGAAAGCACTGTATGTAATTAGTTTAAAATCCAAATACAACAAAACTAAAACAAGTGCTTTTCAAATTCTGAAAAAACTTATACCACTCAAGCAGAAAATATAAATAATTCATAAGTACCTTATCAACTGAAAGAACATCCAATTTAATATGTTCATTCATGTAGTTTTTGAGTACTCAATTAGTTTACAATCAAATACAATGAAACAAAGAATGTACTTTTTGAGTACTAAAGATACGTATATACCAATCAAGCATAAAATGAATATACCTGTCACCTCCCCATCAAAGAGCATCAAATTTGATGTGTTAATTCATGCATCAAACACATAAAATTGGCACAGATGATGGTTTTCTTTTGGTCAGTGATTTCAGAATGGTGAGGTGCGGTTTGTTTCTTCTTCCCCTTATATCTAATTGACAGTTTATTTTCTACACATCTTTATTTGTGTGCTCTTCGTCTGTGTGCTACCTTTATTGTTGTATTTGTACATATTTTCTCTTGTGATTTTTTTAGAATAGCGTTTTATACAAAAGCTTAAACGCATGGCTGTGATTAAATTTTTGGCAGGAATGAAAGTCTACATTACTGATGAAAAGGAGTTAATTATGGAACCATCTTTTAAATGGGCTGGGAATCCAAATGTTATTGTTGCAGTTAAAGCATTTGGTCTGAAAGCAACTGTTCAGGTTATTGACTTGTTTATGGTTTGTTAGGTTAATTTCATTTCTTAACCTAGGTGTTAAGAAACTTGAGCTCTTATGTTACTAAAGTGCCTCTTTTCTAAATGGTCTTTGGTATTGTCAGCTTGAATGGCTAGGGTGTCTCTTTCTTGTTAATGAATTATATTGCTGTGTTTGTATTTGCTATTGATCAGGTTGTGGATTTGCAAGTGTTTGCTCTACCACGTATAACCCTGAAGCCTTTAGTCCCGAGTTTTCCTTGCTTTGCAAGCATATTTGTATCACTCATGGAGAAGGTGTGTAGGAATTGATGAATACTTATTTAATTCTTGCACTGTTGGTTTCTTCTTCTTCTTTGGCTACAATGGTTTTTTTTTCTCAGCCACATGTTGATTTTGGATTAAAACTTCTCGGAGCAGATGTTATGTCAATTCCTGGTCTCTACAGATTTGTGCAGGCATGACACTTTCTCTTCTATTTTACCTGCTCTGAACTAGTCTCTACATTTGTTTTTACTGAATTTTAACTACTTATGTTGGGTAATGGTTGAGAACATTCTGTGTTTGGCGTTATGCTAAAACTGTTCGCTTGTGCTTCTTAATTTAATGTTTTTCTATTATTCTAAGACTGATAAATTTATGCAGAAGCATTTAAGAGCCTGTTTAGAAGATAAATTGCTGAAAATTAGGAAGGCAGGCTCGTGGTTACTAGACTGAGAAACGGATACGTTAAACATCTCAGTTTGCAACGCTTGTGGAAAGTGTTAAATGAATGCAAAGAATAGGAAGCAAGAAACTTGTTGTCTTGGTTTCCTATTAATAATGGGTTAATTGCTAGCCCTCAAATAAACCATTTACATTCAAAACTCCATTTCATGGGATCTTTTTTTTTTTTTTCATTGTCTTTCTAGCCTCAGTTTAATAAACATTATGGACCATTTTCTGTAGCCATATGCCATTTAATTGGGGCTGGCCAAGTGCTACTTTTCTCGAAGTAAAATTTGAAATATTGTATGGTGTGTATTTTATAGCTATCTTGATTTGGTTGACTCTGACTTGCTTTTTCGGGCATGGGACTGGTGTATGCTGAGGCACAACACATTGTGAAGTTGTATTTGAATCGGGACAAGCAAACATGTCATAAAAGACTGCATAGGACTTCCAATGTGATGCTAAACCATTTTTTGCTCATAAAAATGGATTGCAACCATTGAGAAGTGATCATCAAGGGATGATCATTAATCCATATCAATCGATAAATGTTATGGACATCCCTACTAAGTCATTGACTTTTTATAGGTAACATGACTCAAACCTGCTACCTCTTAGTTGCAAAAACGAGCATCTTCCAACTGCACAACGGGTTCTTGTCATGCTCCCAGGTCAATACTCATTGCATGCTAAAAAGTTGTGTTTGCAAAAAAATGGCCCATTGCAAGAAGAAACCATTTTTTCTCGATACACCATGTATTCAAACTGACACACTATTCACACACCCATTTCCCTAGCCAGCCGAGCTACAGCTGAGGGACCCCCAAGAAGCAACCATTTGGTAGGGTTGAGAAGCGTGCTTTATGGAGCCTATGATGCACGGATACTTCGAAATGGGCAACGTATCGTGTCGTATCGTATCTGATACTTCACTTTTTATGTGTAAAATCTGTGTCCTTGCCATGTCTATGTCGTATCCTAGCAATATCAATGCTGTATCTATGCATCATAGTATGGAGCATGATTTTGTTATCTTACCTCATTGTTATTTCTTAATGGGGGAACTTATTGAATACAAGTATTTCTTGTTACTATTAAGTAAGAGGTGCATGTTTTGTTTTTCAAATGCCATGTTCATTGGGGGCTGTAGTATACCATGCGTTGCATCGTTAAGTAGTTCCTGACTAGACCCTATTCCTGCCTCATGTTGGGATAAAAACCTACTTCGTTCCATGCGAACTTCATGAAGTTCTTATTGCATGTGTGTTTGGTAAGTGATGACTCCTTGAGTTCTCCTTTGTGGCTTTAGTAATACTTTCAAAGTGATTCAACATCAGTGTGGTCACCTTTTAGTTGTTCCGACTCGACTTCTGATACTTCTCTCTATGTTCAGATCTTTCATTATTCATTCCCTTTGTATTGCTTACTTTGGTTGTGTGCTTCAAAACAAATGTTTTGAACCAATCCAATATACTCAATCTGTTTTCTCAACATATCTAGATGACCTGTAATACCTTTCATTCTTGAAAGTCGAAACACTGTATTTATGTAATGGTCTTGCATTCAATTAGTTTGCCATGAGATAATATGGAAAAACCGATCATTCTATTATCAGTTATTTGCTTAGAAGTACTTATTATCTCATTTCTCAGAAGTTTGTCGTTGCTTCTTTTCAATACTTGTATCTCTGCTTTTGCATTCACACACTGTTCACTCTCTCTCTCTCTCTCACTCATAGTTATATTGTATTATTAGACGTGTATGAATTGTTGCTTCTTGGTTTGGTTCCTTAGACATCTTGGTCATGCAGGAGACTGTCAAAGAACAGGTTGCAAACTTATATCTGTGGCCTCGAACACTTGAAGTACCAATCATGGACCCTGCAAAGTAAATTCATTTAGTTCTTTCTAAACTTTCCAAATATTCTCTTTTAATTTGGTAACTGCAAATGGCTAAGTGATCTATGCTGTCTCTGTAGAGCTGAGAGACGGCCTGTTGGAACTCTCCACGTTAAGGTTGTTAGGGCATCTAAACTGAAGAAGAAGGATCTGATGGGCAAGTCAGATCCATATGTAAAACAAAAGCTTACTGAAGATAAGCTTCCGTCAAAGATGACGACCGTGAAGCACAGTAATCTGAACCCTGAATGGAATGAGGAGTTTACTTGGGTTGTCAAAGATCCAGAATCTCAAGCATTGGAAGTTACTGTTTATGATTGGGAACAGGCTTGTACTTTTTCCTTTTCCCTAACATTTCGATATTTCTCTTCCACTTTTGGAAATTAATTTCTATTAACCACTGAAGGGCTGCAAAACCTCATAAAATACAAGATAATCCAGATTCAAAATCCTCCCACAAACGTACTCAATGCTGATAAAGAGACCAATTATACCGGCCGCCCACAGCATGCCAATCATCTGAGTGGAAAAGGAGGCCCAAGTGGCAAAAGCCCACATCCTGGGCACAAGTAACAAAAAGCCCATGTCATAGGGAAAAAACAAAAAACAAAAGACACGCAAATGCAAAGCAGCCCACATACTGGCCAAATGGAAAGCAACAAAATAGCAAACCCACAGTCTTGATCAATCCAAAAATGATACCAAAAGAATCAGCCAGATCCTACATCTGGGCAAAGCCAAGGATCAAGAAGTTCAGCAGCAGCAGGCAGAAGGACTACTGCTATTACTCCAATATAGTCACCCCATAGTCATATCTGAGGATTTCTAAACTAAATATGAGAGAGTTATATAAGGCGAAGAAGCAGTTACCTAGATGTACTTTGAACATTCAGCTCATCTGACAATTGAGAATCCTTGGCTGTGCTGAACTTGACTCATTGTGGCCCTCTGTTTGCAACTTAAGATGTCGTGCTTGGTATCTCATGGAAATGAGGATCCTTAATTGAAATGAGTTTTTTTTTTTTTTTTTTTTTTGTGTGTGTGTGTGTGTGTGATCCAAAGCATTGACATATATTGAGACCTTTCATGGTAGAGGTAAACCCTGTATGACCCGACCCACCAATTAGATAGCTATTATCATCACAAAACGGCTTAAATGATTGAAATTTTCCTTCTACAAAAAAAATTTGGGATTTTCCTTATTAGATATGATGGTTGATTCATGGAAATAGCAATTGTAAGTTGTAACAGAAAACTGCCGCCTGCATTTCAGTTATCTAAGATTTTCACCTAATGAGCTCATCATGGGATGTGCCTTACCCTAATATCTCCTTAATGCAATGGTCCTAGGTATCTGAATTGGTGGCCGAATGGAGAACAGAAACCAGCAGTGCACATTTAATAAGGAAAAAACATATGATACGTTAAACATTTTTGGGCTTCTAGTTATTCTTATTCAGTTTTATTTCTTTATCCCTAGGTTGGTAAACATGACAAGATGGGTATGAATGTCATTCCTCTGAAAGAACTTACCCCTGATGAGACAAAGACACTGACACTTGATCTGCTTAAAAATATGGATCCGAATGACCCTCAAAATGAGAAGTCGCGTGGGCAGATTACTTTGGAGGTGACATACAAGCCTTTTAAAGAGGAGGAATTAGCAAAAGATTCAACTGTTGATGGAGATATAGTACAAAAGGCTCCCCCAGATGCTCCTAAGGGTGGCGGGGTACTAGTTATAATACTTCATCAGGCTGAGGATCTCGAGGGAAAGCACCACACAAATCCATATGTGCGGATACTTTTTAGAGGCGAGGAGAAGAAAACCAAGGTATCAATTAATTGGGGAAGTAAGCATTGTCCAAGGGTTCATATGGGTGTAACCCGTAATGCAACTGATTTGAATACTTAAAACACTGGATTGTTATTTGCTCAGCTTATGGGTTGTGAGTGGTGTAGAGTTCAAAAACCATGTTAGGCAGGACACTTCTCGTCTGTCTACTCCACACTAAATTGCAGCACTTTGCTGATGATGATTTATGTAGAAAATGCAGAAAAGCAATGACAAACTTGTGCAGTTTCCAATTCTGTCACTGCTTTGAACCCCTACAGATATGGGCAACTAGCGATTTTGCCAATTTGTTCTAACAGGTTGTGCCTGTGGTGCATCCAAATGCACCCTAAATTGTGGAATTGTTGCACGGTTTTGGTGAATAATACATTAACATTATGCATTAAGGATCTTGACTTGCATGGGTGCAGCATATAAAGAAAAACAGAGATCCAAGATGGGAAGAAGAGTTTCAGTTTGTGTTGGAGGAACCACCTATTAATGATAGGATGCATATGGAGGTCATGAGTAAACCATCAAGTATAGGCCTGCATTCGAAGGTATTCATTAAATCATTCTTCATCAAGTATAATGTAACCATGCAACACAACTCTGTTAATTTAATGACCCGGTAAAAAGGGCATCATTTTATGCGTTCTTCTATTTTATTTTTATTATTAGTATTTTTAATGATTTTGGATGCATATAACATAATTTTTGTTGGTTTGCATATATTGCATTTCATTCTTTTTCACTTTTCTCTATGTTTTTTTTGTTCATCTGATAACAGTGGTTGCTAATACAGATTTTAATTCTCTTTCCAAAAAATAAAAAAAATTAAATATAAAACTGATTTTAATTGGAAAGTCAGAAATCTACTGTGTTTTTTACTGCACTATTCCACCTGAATGCTTAAGGCTCTTGGAAAGTCAGAAATCTACAGAACTTTTCCCGAAGAGAACTCTAGTTGCTCTCACTCTTCTCATACTACTACATTTCAGTTTGCTGAAATGTAGCTGCCATTCATACATCCGCTCAATGGCGACCCCGGATTTTTATTTGGGTGGTGTGGGCAATGATCAAGTGAATAAGTCAAATAATAAAATAAAAATTTAAATATACTATTTAAGGAGTTTCTCGAATTACACGGGTGCGGTCACACCCATGTCTGACCACTTGGATCCACCCATGCATCCGCTTGATCTTACCTGTATTGCTTTCCTGAGTTAACTAGAGGAATGAGTTTCAAATCCACCAGCTAGTGACTCCTCTTTTGCTTGCCTTGCCTAGAGGGCCAGAGGCAGATAAACATTTACCTTATAAACAGACTGGAGGGAAGTTTTTCTCTGTTGCCATGCTAGTTTGGTGCCTTTCACGCTTATTTCATTCTGTTCCTGTTGTGACCACTCTTGTTTGAGCTTACAATCCTGAAGTCCATCCACTGCTACTATTACCAAACAAGGTCACAGTTCGCTGGCTCTTCTCTAACTTCCCAAATTCTATATCACTGGAACACTAACAAAGGAAAGGATCTGAAAATGGTTGGTCCGGTCTTTTTAGACCATCCAGCATTTGTCAAGTCGACTTGCTAACCTGATGCAAGGACCTACTCATCGAACATACTGGTTCAACCTACCTATTCGCCATTTATGCTTCATGGTTTCTCTATATGTTTTCGTCTCTAACCGAGTCCTATTAAAGTAGACCTGAATACATAATTTTTGTATCTTGTTTAAATATTGGAAGAAACTTTCCAATGTTTTGAGACCTTTTACACTGATTTTTAAAAATTAAAACCAGAATTTGTGGAAGAGATCAGCATTCAAAGATCAGTTACACATTTTATTTAATTGATTGAGAAACAAGTGTGGATGAATTTAAGCTGCACTTAAATTCATCCTTCATAATTTAAACATGATGAGTCTTAAAATTTTACGTTCTTAGTGTAGAGAAACAAGGGTCTATTTGTAGTTTTGGGTCAGGGGGTTTATATGTAGTTTTGAGAGTAAGTTTCCTAAATTGGGATTACATTAAAGTTGAGTTATTTTAGTTTAGAGTTATAGTGTGAATAGGATCTCCTAAATAGGATCTCCTATCATGATTCCCAAGTCTGGTTGTGATTAGGTTTCCTATTATGATTAGGATCTGGTTACCCTGTTCGAGTTAACAGTTTTTATTGTACCCTATAAATAGCCTTTGGCCATTCTCAATAATACAGATCAAAGAATTCAGTTAAAATGTAGCTCTAAAAATCCAATTAGGCATCAGAACTAGGTTTAAGGTGAGGTTTAAGATTAGCATTGTGTAATAAGTGAGTTTCTTGTTTCCTGAGTTTGTTGTAAGTGGCCTAAAAATCCCTTCTCAAATTGTCTTGGCAACTAAAAGCCCTAATTCCATTCTTGTTGCGCATCCCCGGTATTCTAAGTAAAATATCCCCAATATCCATTGGTATTACATCATACTACACTGTGTTATTATAATCTTCATTGATAACTTGACACGTCTGTCGTACTTGCACCTCATCACTTGTCATAAACCAATGAAAAAAATAGGGATAATGGTGTTTGAGTACCCTTACCTTTAGGTGATCCACAAGAGCTTGTGATACGATGTTGTTAGAGCTTTCTCTATTCAACCATACCAGTTCAAAATTGCTCATTTACAATACCTTTTGAATGAAAGATTTTATTCCATACCATCTCTTCTTAGTGATTGGCATGGGTTTCTTTAGTATTATCCCATGATTCATCAGGACTCCATCTTTGTGTCGCCATAGACATCAACTTGCTCTAACTTTTCCTTTTCTTTTGTTTCTGTAGTCAACTACTCATATTCTTGCTCATCTAGTTTTTCAGTCTCTTGCTTTAATGTCACATGTATGGAAGCTTTCGGAAGTCATTGCGATTTGGTACCTGTATGACCGCTTTCTTGGAGCAAGGCATATGACCTCTTTTGGCAGTGATAAGACAAGTGGTTGTCCTTCCTCAGCTCATTATTAGATTGGTCTTGTATCTTGGCTTGATTTGACTTGTGTGCTTGCATGAGATGATAGGCGATTGATCAAGCCCCTTAAAAGATGTGAGCTTGATGGTTGGCTATTTCTTTCGCTTTTAACGCATGTTGCACCACATCTACCGTCTCAAATTGCTGAAAGGCCAAGATATGACGTATATCCAAGCTAAGGCCATGTATATCCAATCTAAGGCCATGATAATACTTTCAGGTTGCAACATCTTCTAATTCGTCTGAGTCACATCTTGCTCGTCCTAGGAAAAATTCCTCCGTATGCTTGGTCGCTGATTTGTTTCTCTGTCTCCTTAAGTTTGGAGAACAAATACCTTTGATAGTTGTTGACAACTTGATATCGTAGTAAAAAACCTCAAGAGCAAGGCTTGTTGTGAAGTAGTAAACTCAGCAGTCCGAGGTCGATCCACAAGGAATGAGAGAGTAGGAACGTGTTTTCTTAACGTAAACAAACTCTAAAACTAGCCTAATAAAAACCTATACAACTGATAATCTTTGAATAAAAATTATACATCAATTACAACCCATAAAATTGAATAAAAATCCAAAAATAAAAATAATAAAAAATCAAACTACTTAAAATCAAAGTGATGCAGCTCTATTGTAGAAAAAAAAGAAAAAGAAAATAAATTAAAACAATAGTGATCAGAATCCTACGATTCGTATCCCGAATTCCGATTTGTATTCTTTATCTTAAGGAAAACGATTCATATCTATGCAATGAATCCCATTTACAAATGAATCCAAGGATTCAAGTGTGAATTCTATGATTCGATACTCATTTCATTGAATCTTACGATTTAAGTGATTCGGGGCTAAGCGAGAATAGCTACAACCACTAAGTTAATATTAATAATCTTTTGCCTTTTTTTTTTTATTCTTTCTTTCTTTTAACACTTTTATTTTTAAAAAACGAAACCTCCTAAGAATTTTTTGTGGCTTTGATAAGGTTTTAAAAATGAATAAAGAACATGCATTAAAAAAAAAGCATTTGAATGTCCGTATGGTGCTTGTTTATATCCTCAATTTCTTTTTTTAATCTATTTTGGTTTTTAATTCTTCATGAACACTTTCTTAACTTCAAGAGATATCCTATTGTGTAACATTGATGGTTTGAATCTTATTTTTATTTTTATATTTTGATTTAAAGATAATAAAATATATATTGATACTTTAAACTTATTTAACTATTTACAAATCATTTATTTCATATATATTTATATATATATATTCATATATGTCATGATGTTCTTGATATGATTGTATGATAGACTTACTTCTTGTTGTATTTATACTTCTATAAATGGGAAAATGGATGGTTATGAATAATTACTTTTTTTATTTTTTATTTTTATTAGTAAAATAAAAAATCCTACGATTCGCGATTCGATTCAAGTCATGGGTACGAACGATTTGCAATACAATTTCGATTTTGAAAACTATGATTAAAACAACCAATTGAAATCAAGCAAACTGAATAACAATAATAAAATAAATCCCAAGGGTCCTCTGTTTACTAATAATTCGAGGTACGAGTAGCTCCAAATCCCCCCTCTCAAATAAGGTGTCAATTTATTTCATATAAAGGAATGAAAATAATGTATTTTAAACAACCAACATAAAAAATTATTATTATAAATGATGTCTAAGTCACACAAGTTCTTTTACATTCACTCATAGGGATTCTAAGCATTCCATATATCTATGAACGAAAACAAAGAATCAAAGAATTAATAGAGTAAAACAATTAACAAACAAATTAGTTCTCTCAAATTGAAATTAATGAAAATAATGATAATGACAATGATGATGATGACAACAATGATAATAAATTTTATTTTTGGTATAATGGTGAGAATAATATTAACATTAATCTTATTGTTGTTGATTTTGAGTGTAGAAAAGGGCATTCTTCTTTCGGACAACTATTTGTAGATAGGTTGTTAATTCTTTTATCTTACACGCGTTCTCTATGAAACAGGAATGTCTGGGGTATGTTGACATCAACCTCGAGGATGTTGTCCGTAACAAGCGGATCAATGAGAAACTCCATCTCATTGACTCAAAGAACGGAAAGTTACATGTTGAGCTACAATGGAGAACAAGTTGAGCTACAGTGGAAAACATAAAAGAAAATAATGTTGAAACCATTTCTTCTGTTTGGACAGGGTTTGTCATTTACTGCATTCGCAAACTAACTGTAGGCGGCACAAAAGAAACATTCATTAGTTGTTTCTGGTTTTAATTTCAAATTACTTGTTCATGATAATAATTAGAAATTGAATCCATGTAAAATATACTTCAGCAGTTCCTTTAAACTTCTTTATATTCTTTCTGCTTATGATACTGTAAACTTTTCCAGAAACTGTTTCATGTAGTATAGTTGATTTTGCATGTCACAACTGTCTGTCCTCTTAGGCCTGACGTATGTTCAGGGTCGTTAGTGGAGTGTGCTGGATCCAGTCATTTTAAAATTATCCACTGGAATGATGTGAAGGCACTGTTCTTAGCTTGGACTGTATTCAGCTCAAGTTTACTATGGAACCTTGCATGCCTGGTGACCTTTGGACCACTTGCAATCAAGCATTCTAACATGGTGTCCTCGTTTAAAGGGATCTTGGATTTTCTCTACAAGCGAATCTATATAACCCGTGCCCTCAATCCCTGTAGGATCATTTTATCATCCTTTCTGTCAAAGCATAATTCAGGTCAGGTCACAGAGTGGACCGCCACTCTGATCAGACTTTCCAACATTCTTGCCAACAGCTCAGAATGCTTTTGTATCATTTCCAATCAAAGGTGGGGCCTTGATATCTATCACCTCTTTGATGGAGGTTCAACGTAAGGTCACCATGGCTTCTACAGCTAAAGGCTTTTGTAAAGCACAGTAGGGATATGAGTACCACACTTTTGAAACAGGTTTGGTCAAAAAAGGAGTTTGATCTTCTGCAGCTTTTCTTTCTTCTGGAACAAAGGCTTGGAGTTTTGAACTTGAATACCATCCTTTGACTGGTGAAAACTGAAAGGCATGCACTTTGAGAAACCTAAGGACATCTTGAATCAATTCTGTTGGTTCTTTTTGTGCCAACTTTGGGGTTCTAGCCTTTGGAATCAAAGGTACTATCTGGTAAGCACCAAGCGTTCTACCCCTTTATGGGAAAAGACCCAACAAAAGATGGGGAATGCTGGTGGCCGTTTGGGAGAATGTGAATGTCAGCCAAAGGTAATATGAAATGAAAAACACATCTTTTTATGCCTTTAGATCACCGAAGCCTACATGGAACCAGAGGTATTAATGGCAATTTAAACTAACAATGGAAGCAGTCCAAAAACCACAAAGGGTACATGGCATGTAATATATTCATGAAATCATCTTTCATCTGAAAATCAAGCTAAAAGAAGAGAATGAGGCCCCTGGAAGCCTTTCTGTAAACTAACAATGGAAACAAAACCAAAAACCGAGAGTAACTAAACATGTAATAGCTTCATGAAATCTCTTGTTTTTTTTTTCTTTCACTGAAAATCAAGACCAAGAAAAGGCAAGAGGCCCTAGGAAGCTTCTCTGTAACAAGCCAACAAGCAGACAGCCCAATCTCCCCAGCATACACTCAAAAAGCATCCCCAAAAGCAATCAATCCAATGGTTCAGCATCTTCTATTGTACCAAAGTACACCCCTCTGGCGGTGGTACATTACTTGGACAGGCCTTTCAATTCACACACCAACAAAATTGAGATCACCTTGTGTAGTAAATTCTCCTCACAGTATGAACCTGCATTCTGATAATTATCACCATCATGGACAGCTATAAATTTCTACAATCATTTGTTCATAAGGGCCTGTTTGGATCTATGTCAACCGAGTGCAACTAACTAGGGTTTATGGCCAATGCATAAATGAGTTCAAGCATTTGTAAATGAAGTTACCATGGTACCCAGTTAGCAGCAAAAACCTTGTAACTCAATTATACACCTGGAAGGCAGGAACTCTTCAGGTAATCAGACTACTAGTAACTCGGTAGCCAGAGTTACATAGTCCCAAACAGGGCTCAAGAAGCCTTTGAGCCTTCCATCCACATATATATATACATGACTCTCAGAGTGTTGATAGCCCTGCTTCCTTTCTCATGATGTTAGTAATCCTTTTATCTCATGACCCTGATCACCACTCTTAATTTGGTTGAAAACTGACTCGAATGCCTGCATGCAAACACTAGAGAAGCCTGTCATGGCCTGGAACACATTCGGGAAAGCTGTCTGCAGATTGTTGAGAGTCATTGCTCTTGTTACTGCTGCGCACTGGTCATACTTTGTCTTCTCCTCCTCTGCCTTGGCCCTCAAGATCTCCACCTTTGCACGCTTGTCTGCAACTGGGTTCTGATGTGTCTGGGTTCCCGAATTCTCAGGGACCGAATATGGGCCATACTTACTTTCCAAAGATCTGAGTGATGCCACCTTCTTCTCGAGCTCTTTAAATGCGGCATCTGATCTTTTCTTCTGCTTCTTTTCTTCAGCCTGCTGAAGAACCACTGCATGGATTACTGTCAGGAGGCTCTTGATCCCTTCGGAGGCAACCTTGTCTGGAATTCTGTCGAGAGCGACCTGCCATTCTTCGGAGATGGAGTAGATTGAGGGGTTGCGTTGGGTTTTGGTTAGTGGATGGCAATTGAATTGGAAGAGGCTGAGCCGGAGCCAGCCAGTGAGGGAATGGATGTAGTCTCTCTGTGCCTTGATGAGGTTGCAGAAGGACATGTGCCATTGCTGTACCTCTAGCTCGAGCTGGAGAGTGGACTGGCGGTGGATTTCAGAGGTTGATTCTGTCCCTGAGATGATGTTGTTGAGGAATTTGAGCTGCTGAACTATGTGGGTCTGAACCTGGTGACACTCATACATGCCTCTCCACATGCACATCAAGCTGTAGACAACTCCAGTTTCATTAGAATAAAACAAATGGATCATCCGAAAAACTCAATACATTCTGTCCCCATTGTGTATCATAACCAACATACAACACATACAAAAAATATGACATTTTAAATGAAATTAAAATCTAAAATTAAATTTGAATGGGACATTAGTCAATCTTTAAGTTTAGAGAGAGAGAGAGAGAGAGATCATGTTACACACAAAGATTAGATATAGATGATTTGTTTGTTTTCTTCAGAGCAGAATGCAAAGTGAGGACTTAATCTCGCCATTACTATGATAAAAGCTAGCAGCATTTAAAAATAGAAAATAAAAACTCTGCCAGGGTATGCCAATTGATGTCCATAGGCATGGCTAAAATGTTTGTACTATTCTAAGGTCTGAATACCATACCTTTTTACCTTTGACCTTGAAGGATTGAATACTTCAGATTGAACACTCAATTTCATGGCCAGCAACTAAGATGTTAGAATAATTTATCCAAAGTGAATTGCGGGTCTGCAGTTTGAACACTCTGGATTAACATACATGGGTATCATTTCTGCATACTATTTGAGAGTATCAACTGAGTGGTCCATCTACAGTGTACTGTGCACACATGCATGCATGATTATCTAGTACAACTACACAGTTACTGTAGCTTGTACTAATTCAACCATATCAAAACCGAATCAGAGAGGCAGAAGTCAAAGCAAGTTGAAATACACCTAATCAAAGGGACAAAAAAGTGAAAGCAAGTTCTGTTCTCCACAGTATTCTATCTGTTTAGACCAAGTTTCTAAAATGTTGACTACAGCTTTGACCAAGTCAATCTTATCAGCTTGCAACCAACCATGGACATTGTTATCAAAATCCTACTATTCGTATCCTTCAAATCTATGCAACGAATCCTATTTACATATGAATCTTAGGATTCAAATGTGAATCTTATGATTTATCGAATATTACAATTTAAGCAATTCGGCTAGGCAAGAATAGCTATAACCAACAAGTTAATATTAATAATCTTTCTTCTTTCCTTCTTTTGGCTTTTTTACTTTGAAAATGTTATTTTGTTGTTAATGAAACCTCTTAAGAGTTTTTGCAGCTTTGAAGAGGTATTAGAGATGAATAAATAACATGCATTTGATTAAAGTGTTCGACTGTATGTATGGGGCTTGTTTATATCTTCTTTTTAAAAATATCTTTTGTTTTTTTTCTTCATTAACACTTTTTTAACTTCAAAAGATATCCTACTGTGTAAGATTGTTGGTTTAGATTTTATTTAACTATTTATACATCATTTATTATATATTAATAAATGTCGTGATGTGCTTGAAATGATTATATGATAGATTTGTTTGTCATTGTATTTATACCGTTGTGAATGGGAAAACTGATGGATTATGAATAACTACTTATTTCTTTTTCTTTTTTTAATTTTTAATTTTTTTATTAGAAAAATAAAAAAAATCTATGATTTGAGATACAATCCATAATTTGATTCAATTCATGGGTATGGATGACTTGACAAGATTCTGATTTTCAAAACAAAGACCATGGATGTAATGGATCTAAGACCATGAGGAGCATGGGTATCTCCCAATTCCATTAATCAATCAAAAAGCATTTCTTACTTAACTATCATTGTCATCACCACCACCACCACCACCACTTAACTATCCATCTATCTTGGTGGTGACTTTTAATTTAACCACTAGCATGAAAATGAAATCTCTCACACAATCATTATCACCACTACCGTTCAACTACCCATCCATCCCTCCCTGATGCATGAAAGTGATCTCTCTCTCTCTAAATAAATAAATATAAATTATTTAAAATTTAAGGAAAAAAGTGCATAAAGGTAACACTCAAAAAGAAATGTCTAATATCCTAATTCCTACAGCATGTATCCCCTACAAAGCAAGGCTTTAACAAAGAGATAATCTCTAATCCAAATCATCAAACCATAGCAAGGAGAAAAGGCAACGGATTTAACAATGGAAACCCAAGAAACGTGGTATATAAGAAAACTGACCCTCTGACCAGTTCAAGGAGCTGTGGATAGAGCTCTGCCTCCCTCAACCTCACTATTTCAGAGGAGGTGGCTTCAATTGCCTGAGAAGCCACAGTTATTCTAGACTCCAATTTTTCAATTTCCTTCCTGTTCTTCTGAATCTTCATATAATCAGCTCCCTTCAATTCCTGCTTCCTTAGTAATGTCAACCTCTTCTCATGCTCCATCTTCAAACTCTCAGAATTCTAACAAACATGACAAAAAATTAAATGTTGGTCCCTTTTTTTTTCTCTTCTTGAAAAATTCAAAGATCTAATAGAAGTTAAAAAATATGCGTTTCATCTCAAAGTTAATAACAAAAAGGGCCTGCTAGGATGAGTTAAAAAGGAGGAGAAAACTTCCACCTCCATTTCTTTTCTCATCCAAACAGAGACCCAAATAACTTCTACATCCCCACATCCATTTTCTAAACAGACCCAAAGAAGGAGAATTCAATACCTTAACTTCCTGGTACAGCTTCTTCTCCCAAGCATAAAGCCTCTCTACTGTTCCACAGTGGCTTGTACCAAAACCACCGCGACCACCCGTGCTCACAACTCCCCCATTCATCTCCTCACCAAATCTCCCATGAAAACCATTTGATCTCCAATTCGGATTCCTTGACCAAAGCAATGGACTCAAACTCCTTCCATAGCTATAAACCTTACCTGCAAATGCAAGATCAAATCAACAAAGATAAAAACAAACAAAAAATTAGGAAAGAACTCATTTAAAAGAGGATGAGAAGAAACCCAGAAAGACCCACAACCAAAAAAAAAAAAAAAAGGAAAAAACCACTTGCTTGTTGTTCTTTGATTGGAAAGAGAAGAACTTGGAGCCTCCAGAAGCAGAGAAACATGGCTTCCTGCATCAGCAGCCCTGAGGAAGTACTCATCAAGCTCCTTCACAATCTCACCCAGATCTTTACTGTTCCTTGAAACAACCACAGCGAGCTCGCTCTCGTTCTCCTTCGAGTACCCACTAACCACCGATGGCGTGACCGGAGCGACAGCCTTGGCGGCGTTGACCTCAACGGCGGAGGGGGCCGGTTCTGAGGCTGTAACAGAGGTGGTAGCTTCCCATTCCTCTTCTGTGACAGACCTGGAAGAAGAGGGAGCAAAAGGGTCCCAGAAGTCCCAGCTGGAAGGGGGAGGTGGGGGAGGAGGAGGGAGGGCGGGGGAGGCGGTGACAGAGGTCCAGCTGTCGGAGAGGGAGCTGAGGGGTGGCTGAGGGGGGGTCGTCCGAGGTGGGGGTGGGGGTGGCAGAGGTGGGGTCGACGGCGGGGAAGGGGGGAGGTGGTGTTGGTGGTTGTAGTGGTGGTGGTGGTGGAGGTGGGTCTCGGCGGAGGAGAACTGGAGGAGGGCCGAGCCCGTGGAGCGGAGGGAGCGGAGGTAGAAGGTGTGGGATGCTGAGAAGGCGTGGCGGGCAGCGACGAGCTGCTTCATGTATCTCCGGCGGGATTTGCAGCGGGCAACAGCTTCTTCCTTCTCTATCCTTGAATAACAGCAACCCATCTCTTCTTCTTCTTCTTCAGATAAAGATGTCTCCTTTTTGCAGAAATATCACTTGGGGTCTCTTGTTTTTGAGATTTCTGATATCTACCACTGAAACTTCAAATGGGTTTTTCTTCTTGCTGTTGTTTCTACATCACTTGCAGGAAAGTTGACATCTTTTGTTGTTTCTTCTTCTTTCTCCTTGTTATGTTGCTATAAAAGGTGAGATCTTTTGCTTCTTCTCCTTACATTGCTGGAAAAGGTAGATCTTTTGCTGCTGGAAGTCGTGAGCTTCTTCTTCTTCTATTGTTTCTTTCTTACTTGCTGATCTGATCCTCCTCTGTAAGCTCTTCTTCTGCTATAAATTCCTTCACCTCTTCTTTCTGAATCTCCTGAGTTTAGTAGCCTTGTTCTTTAACAATGGCCCCTTTTTTGAACTCCTATGTCTCTCCCTGATTGCAAATGGCAAAGAAAGAACGCATTTGGGGACTAAAAGAGGAGAGTAACAGAGCAGGGCAGCAGAAACGCCAGTTTTAAGATGCATCCAGACAAGCTGAGGTTGGGCAGAGCGCTGTGCATGATATTGTTAATTCATAATCTTGATGCCTAAACTAACCCTTTTCTCTCTCCCAATTATCTTGAATACCCCTTGTAATCTCACCAACGATGACAGTGGCTTTTCATGGGAGAAAATCAGAAAATTAAGGGGCCACAGTCCTGTCATTGTATGATTACAATTTCTACAACTGCCTTGTGAATTGCGAATGCTTGAAAAAATTAGTTTACTGAAGGCGAGAAGGTTACTTTGGTCATCTTCAAAATATATATATATACATATATAGGGCAGCTCTCTTAAGCTGCAGTTTAGTTTATCATAAGCTGAAATATGATTGGTCCTACAAAATCAAGGTCGATTATGCTGTTTTTTGCCTAATGATCATCTTCGAAATCAAGATAAATCCAATCAGAACTGGATTTTTCAGTTCCATCATGCAAAAAACAGATATAATCAAGTTTGATTCATGGAATCAGCACCATTCCAGCTTAGAATAAGTTAAGTTGCACCTTAGGAGAGCCCTGCTCTATATATATATATATATATATATATATAGCTTATCATAAGCTGAAATAGTATTGGCTCCATAAATCAAAGTCGATTATCTCTGTTTTTGACATGATGGAACTGAAAAATTCAGTTTTGATTTGATTTATCTTAATTTTGGAGACGATTATCATGCTAAAAACAGAGATAATCGACTTTGATTTATGGGACAAGCACTGTTTCAGTTTAGGATAAGCTAAGCTGCATCTCAGAAGAACCCCCCTCTATATATATATATAAGGCTTTTCAATCTGTTGCCACTGAGGGCAAGCATTGGAAGATTCTCTGAATCCACCTCAGTAAATTCACAGGTAGGGCCTATCATTTGCCCTTTATTCAACCTGTTCAATGTTGGGGCTCATTGTCTTTTTTTTTTTTTTTTTTTTTTCTTTTTGTAATTGGTCTAGGATAAAGTTTACACTAATTCAGGGTCATTTCCACTTTAACATGTGTCCCACCTTAAACACAAGATTAAGATAAAAGAAAAAAAATAGTTAAACCACATGAGTTTAAGTAATTAATGTGACAGTTATCAAGTTGGATTAAGTGAAATTTGGCCAAGAGGTGAAACAAGATGAGATAGCAATTTTCAGCATATTGAATTTCAGAGGTAAACTCTATTGATGAATTAACAGTCTGGGCTTCAAAATTTTCTTTTGAGGCTTGAACTTTGTGTTCTGTGGCTTGTGAAAGCGTGCCTTTTCTGTTGGCATTTCAAATGTAGTATGGCAAATCGACAACATTCACGTGTTTTTGTGAAAAATGGACTGAGTAACTGGCATGTATGACCTGGATGAGATAGAAATAGTAGGTGCCACAACACAGCTCAATCAAAAATCGCATACTCTTAAACTGAGTTGTATCAACCATGTGGTTCCACGAATTTTAAGAACATGCCAACAAATGTTAACAACAAGAAGTAACACTAAAAAATCGAGTTGTTAGTGAATGGCATATCAATATATATATCAACACTTCCTCCTTTCAAACAAAAACTGTTCAAATATAAAACCCAAAAGATAGATGGAACGGCTGGGTGATGGTTACATGCATCCCTAAAGTTTCGAACTCGTCGCCTTTGGCTCTGATATTATGTTAAAATAAAAAACCCCATGAGGTTGAGAAAGGATATGAACAAACTCATTCTAGAATTGAAAACTGTTAGTCTCATTTTAAAAAAATTAAAATTAAAATTTCATGCTTTCTAAATTGAACCATAATGTTTACCACAATCTTATACATTATTCTTTATCACCTTTTTTTAATGTGATATTTAAGTAATAGAAAAAATCAGGTGAGAACTCTTCTATGAGAACTATTGGTGGGGCTTACCTAGCAACACATCCAAACCACGCACAAATAGAGACTCTCCTAGTAGTCATTGATCCAATGATTAGCACACGTCCGAATAGACTGGACCATTTGATCGATGGTTGAATTTATTTTTAATACGAAGCCATTAACTTGTGGGCCACGGATGAAAGGGTTAGGGGCATGGGGTTAGGATCAAACTTGATACTTGAGGTGGTCTCACATAGATCTTTCCGGTCCCCGGTCCCATCCCAAATGGAACCCACAATTGGGCCCCCACTGAAAGTTCTCATATAATAGTTCTCACCTAAATAAATCTGTTTAAATAATTAGTGTCACAGTGATCAGATTCTATTTGGGCGAAAGTTGACTTGGAGGTAAAATAAGATGAGATGGTAATTTTAAGCAATTTGGATTTTAGGAATGGACTCAATTGATGAATTAACAGTATAGACTTCAAAAGGTTTGAAAAGGGTTGTCACTTTAGGTCATGTTTGGAAACCACTTTGTATTATGTGGCTTGCAAAACTGTTAGTGTATTTTTTTAGTGGCCATTTCAAGTGTGAATGAATACTGCAAGTTAAGAACATTCATGTGTTTTGTGAAATAGACTTGACCAGCCGGCCAGTCTAACATGGATGAATCAGAAATGGTAGATGCTACAGCTCGGTTCATTCAAAAGTCATCCCTTCTTAAATGACTAGTATGAACCATGTGGTTCGACCATCAAACTATTTGTTAGATTTTTTAAGATCAAGCCAATTGGTATTGAGAAACGATATGTACAAACTCAATCTGGAATATAAAATTTTTCACAGTTTCTTATTAGAAGCTTAAAATGTCAGATTTCAATCTTTCTAACTTAAACCATAATGCTAACTGCTATCTTATGCACCATTCACTATCACAATCCCATGCTACATGAAATATCACTACAATTTCCCTCTACCAAAGATTTCTCTCATCTTGGAAGTGCACCCTAACAGTAGAATTAGGTCATAGTAAAAGATGAAACTATATTTCAGCAAAAAAAGAAAGAGGAAGAAACTATATAATCATTAAACTTTCAAGCCTTGGAATCTAGAGTTAAAATGATGGCTAACCCTTAATGCCTTCCCCATCATTAAACTTTAAAGCCTTGAAATCAAGAGTTAATACATAACTTTATGCCTTTAGGTTGTTTTCTTTTAATGAATTACGTGGAATCTATTGTAAATTGAGGTCTAACAAGAGAACGAGTAATGGGCAAAAAATATTATGTGGAGAGGCTTACTAGACCCTTGCTTTTTTAAGATTTGATTTACCCTGGTAATGACTAAATAATTATTTTTCTATCAAAGAATATACTATTTGATGGTCATTTTATAGATGGGTAATATTTAGGTGGGAACTACTCTCACACATTAATATGAGAACTTTTTTGTGGGGCCCGAGATAGGACTAGGGGGGATGGAAAGATCTATGTGAGACCACCCAAAGTATCAAGTTTGACCTTAAAACGATGCCCATAACCCCTTCATTGGTGGCCCACAAATTTAATGGCTTTATATTCAAAAAAATATTGGACCCTTGATCCAACGGTTCAGTCCATTCGGATGTATGTCAATCCTTAGGGTTAATGACTATCAAAGGTTCCCTATTGGTTATTAGATTTGGATGAATTGTTAGTTGACCCATAAAAAAATTCTAATACAATAAATGAGAACTAGTATTTACTTGAATCTTTTCCTTTATTGAGTTTGTACCTTTACTACCAATAATTTAACTCTCCAGATCAGTAGGCATTACTTAATGCCACTATAAATTCAATAGGAGCAAATAAATGTCCCCTTCACAAGGGTGTACAATTGGGCATCAAGGGATTTATTGGGGAATGTCCTGTTGGCATGGACAAAGATCTTCTGGCTTGTCATTTCATTTCAGACGACACCTCGGAATCCAGCATTTCAGGAATTTGGGTCAACCATATCATACAAATGGGGCTTAGGGACTGGGAATCCAAAACTTAGAGAGGGTTGTGGAAGTGACATCTGTGTGAAAAATCTGTGTCAGCTATTTTTCATATGCACGCTGTTTAAAGCCTTTTGCAATGCTCTTATATGGGTGTTTAGTAAGGGTTGAATTTAAAAAATCATCCCCACCAAATTATCAATATTAAAATTAATGACATCTTAACTATAGATTTTATTGAGATTTTATCTATTAACGAGTGAAAGTTCAGCAAGTGTAAAATTAGCCCTAATGCCAAATCATAGAATGAAAATAGTATCTTGTATCTCACAATCTTGGACTGCATTCAAGGTTGCTTACGGGAGCACATTTTCGATTCATTGGGATTTATTACGAAGAGAATGGAAGCATGGATGTAAAATTATTAGTGTACCCTTTGGAACTCCACTTGGGCAGTGGGGTTGATAAAGAAATATTATTAAAGAGGTGAGAGCGGAAGAATATGTGTTCAACAATTCGTGGGGTTTATTTTCCAATAATGGCTGTATATTTATTTTCATCTTGCTTAATTCAATTTTTTTCATCGGAAGTGCCGATTATTCCCTGGGCATTTGTAAATCTTTGCCTTTCTTGTCATGGATTTTAACTGCTCCTAAGAATGTATTTCTTAGAATCTCCTAAGAATTCAAATCCATTCAAATCTAATTTCTCAGTAGTCAGGTTTGAAGCATCTTCCAAACTGTACAGATGACTCGACTTGTCACCTTGCCGAGTTGAGTCAACTGGTGAGTCGGTTCTGACCCACTGGCGTGGAAAGCCATATATGACTAGTAGAACCATATGAAAAGTGACCATCAATATTCTGGGCCCCACCGTGTACTCTTTTTCCTTGTTTTGGGCTTCATTGATGGTGACCCTTTTGTATATACTGGGCCCAGGTTTTGCTGGTTGTGTAGCAAATGTGACAGTCCAAGTAAGCAGGCTCTCTTAAGTCTTGTTCCCATGATCCCATCTTTGAAAGAAGATACCATAAAGATAATTGTGTGAATGCATAAATAAGGTTCATGCATAGTGAGGGCTATATAGGTAATTAAATTTAGGGCTAAGAACTGATTTAATAATATTGTGATATTTACTTTGATAAAATCATTATTTTTATGAAGTAATATAAATTTATATATTGAAGATATGATCAGAAAATTGAGAATATCAACATAAAGTGGAAATTTTGGAAGAAAAAAAAACCCTATAAAATGATTTCTGATAGTATTTTATATTCATTATTATTTCTATTATTGAAAGATTAGTTTGTTTTCCTACAAGTTTTCTCGATAATATCTTGGGAAAAAAAAACTAGAATTTTAAATATCCCATGATTTTTACAAGATGATAACTTTTTGAGAAGGATATCTGTAACAATGGGTGTGTATATTTGTGAAAATAGTGAATACATTGATGATCTGAGGATGACTAATGCCTAGACTAGTGACAAATTAAGGATTAGTGCCACAGTAGGGGGGAAGAGGCATATTAACATCAACATCCTGGCTCAAGCCCAAATTACAAGCTTAACCTTAATTTCACTTTTGGTTGATTCGGGACATGTATGTTATGTGTGTGTGTGTGAGAGAGAGAGAGAGAGAGAGAGAGAGAGAGAGGTGTTAGTTGGTGGCAGAGGACACAGAAAATGTAGCAGAAGGAAAGATACTGTTTCTTATTGGCGAAGGGCACATGCAAAGCAGCACTGGTTCGCATGATAAGGAATGGTATATTGAAAAAAATGCCTGCAGATTTTTAATGGGTTGATTCCTGTAATAGGCCTGTATGGCTGCATAGGTTTAAAAAAGTTCATTTTGGGTATTCCAGAAATCACTTCAACACCACCTCTATTGTACCTAAGTTGGCAATTCTTGACCTCACCCGGCGGAATCTAATTTCAACCCAAACTGATTGATTAGTTAGGGTTTAAGTTGAACATTACTGATTCAATCAATAAATGGTTTAGATTCGGGTTAATTCCAGCCAACTGGACCCAACTCATCTAACTGAACCATGGTCCACCAAAACTAGTCAAACCGTAGCTGTTAATTAAAAGGCTTCTCAATGTCTCTTGAGTGAGGTTTGGGTTAAAATCTCAATTAGATTAAATAAATGGATCTTGTTTAGATTGAAACTACACACGTTACCCGTCCAGATCGAGCCATTGCAAGCCCTGCCCAGTACCTTTATTTTACTAATAAGATTCCAGATCCCACCAAATGATTTCTATAATCAAAAGGAATATATTTACACAGCATAATCATATAGCTTATTGCACAGAAAGCCTGCATTACTGAATGTGTCAGTACTATCAGTAGGTCGCATCATCAATAGACTCAAAATTTGGAGTCTTTTCAGTAAATCTTTCACGAATCCCGACCATACACACAGAGTTCAGTGCTTGAACAGGTTGGAAACCACTTTCTTTAATGTGGATCTGATGAAGGGAAAGATTTGATCACAACTTTCACTTCCTGCTGTTTGGTGTCTCCGATTTGTTTGTGAAAATACATACCCACCAGAACAACATGGATTGGAACGTTTTTACAGTAAGCTAGTTCGGTAGATGACACCATATAGGAATATGTTGGCTTCTATCAAGCTGGATATGATTTTTGAATATGCAATATACCAGAAGGATTGTCACAAAGAGGAAGAAAGCCCGCATTCGATTCGATAATTTCAATTTCTTCAGAAACTGGAAATGGTTTCCAGTGGTTTTCATTTTCCCAAATGAAAGAATTTTCTACAATCTTTTCCCAAAAGAAAATCAGACCCAAGACCCAAGGCCCAAGGGGAAGAAAACGACTTTATAACAAGACTACAGACACCTTTCACTGTCGCAAATTTGCTGCCACACCAAAAACAGAAATACAAATCCCACAAAACATGCCTTGGGGGCTGGGGCCAGTGGGGAGAGAGAGAGAGAGAGAGACCAATCATGTTACCCATAAGACATATGTGCAACACTGGAATTCCATGTCATGTTGGGTTTTCATTTTCACAGTATAGGAAAAAGGCAGCTCTGACCACAAACCTCTGCTTCCTGTCCACCAGAGGGAAGCAATTTTCCACGGAGTAGGAACACATACTTGGGGAAAATCAGACCTCTTTTCACGGCCTCCTCATGTATTCTTTGGTCAACTAGGTTTATAGCTTCCCACCAAATTCAGAGTTATATCGTATATCTCCATTTAGCATGCAGGTACAACTTGATCAATAAGACTTATAATGATGATGATGATGACAACAACAACCTGGGTTAGTTAAAATCAGTCTTCTACCACCCAAAATCATCTCAGGTGGTGGCGGTCACTTAAATTGTCAGTATTACAACTATTTTCAGACATGGCATGCATGAACAATAAATTGGCTGATATCATCTGGCATGGCAAGCTTAGGATAGGCTACATCCCACAAAAAGGCCACACCAGTAGATAAGTCCTAATCATGTTCATTGGACAATTTTCCTGCAGAAGAATATGGGCAAGAAAATCAAATAAACATAAGAATTCTTCTTCTTCTTGTGGCTAAGGAAAATACTCATTATCTTCAACAGGTATATAGCTAAGAGTAATTATGCACATTTCAGAAAAAAATATTTAAAGATTTAATGTTACTAACTTGATTAAAAGATCAGTCCACAGCAACAATCCATGGTCTGGTGAAAGTAGATCTGTATATAATGGATAAGATAAAACCAGAGACTTTCAGCATATGCTTCAAATCTAACTCGTTGACAGGAAAAAGAAAGCCCAAACAAAATGCCAACATAAGATTATATCCTGAATGCATCATTGGTACACAAGGACCAGCATGCTAAAGAAATGAAATCCCAACATCATTGTAAATAACCAACATCCCAGAGGAAAGGATTTCTTTAATAAGGTAAATGCAAGTTGGTTCATCTAAGCATGATTAAGATCAGGTCTCTCTAGCAGGGCCCTTCTTCGCTGCTTCAGCTGCTGCCTTTTCAGCTTCTATCTCCGCAACAATGGCATCGATTTCAGATTCTTCAAGCTGACGCAGCCCATCTTTTGTCATCACAGCAATTTCTATGTTCTTCCCCCCGCTCTCAACAACCTATGAATATCATCTTATATTTGTCAGGTGAAATGAAAAATTTTGTAATCAAGCAGTTTATGTATTATGGACGTCTAAACGTAGAAGCATGTCACATGCACACACTGCCCCATCCATGCTCTAGGACTTGTGCCAAACCCCAAACACTGACATGGTGGAGATGTTGCTTCATGCTCACATAAGAAAATGGGATGAATGTTATACAGAAAGTACACCTCAAACTTTAACCATGAAAGTCAGCAGAATGACAATGATAAGTGCTTGAATAAATCAGCAATTAACAGAAGAATGGTGCTTGAGCAAATCAGAAATTAACAGTACAACGAACATGAGAAGTGAACCCTGGGATGGGAGGAGCCATTTGAATAAATAAATGTAACAACAAACATTGTAATATTAGACTGTAAAAAATATAAGTGTAACAACAGAGAAAGCGGCAGGAATTTACCTATCAAAGTGATCATTATGTCTAAAGAAACTAAACTCAGCATTGATATATTCCCAATGTTTCATACAAGGATCAAAATAGCGGTTGCAGTGGGTGTAGCGGCCGGTGGTCAAGAAGCTACATAGCGGGCGATACGTAGTGGTTGTGGCGATACGTGTTAGTATAGAGGTATGAATTTTTTAAGTGGTTAAAAAAATTCAAATATTGTGTAGCAACCAATCTTGTATTTTTTTAGTGATTTGGAACCATATAAGGGTAAAGACAACTTTCGGAAGAACAAATAGGAAAAGTAATATTTTTTAAAAGTAAATAGGAAAATTAATGTTTTAAATTAAAAATGATTGGCTCTAATAGGTTTTAGATAGTAGCGCTGCTATTTTCAAAAAGGTGTAGCGACCTCAACCGCTGAGGCCGATAATGCGGCCACTATGTATTTTGAACCATGGTTTCATCATCTTCATTTGGGCCCCAAAAGTTTAATAGTCAACAGTCCATTCGGATCGGTACACAGTCAATCCAATGGTCTAGTAAATTCGGATTTGACCAAAAATTGGTGGACATGTGCAATTTAGGGGGGTCGTCTGTTTGGTCCATTTGGATGGACCAAAGGTGGGCCCCACAAACATGAGCTTACGGAATTTTATCATAAGCTTTGACTTAGGAGAGCCTTGCCCATATACATATATACGTGGGGCCAGCTCTCCTAAGCTGAAGCTTACCTTATCCTAAGTTGAAACAGTGTTGGTCCAACAAATCAAATTCGATTATTGTTGTTTTTTGCATGATGATCGTTTCCAAAATCTAGATATGGATTTTCCAGTTCCATCTGGCAAAAAACAGATATAATCAACTTAGATTTGTGAGACCGGCACCATTCCAGCTTAGGATAAGGTAAGCTTCAACTTAGGAGAGCCTTGCTATATATACATACCCTCACATTTAAGTTGTTTGCATTGGACATTAAGGTGAGGGCCCCCACCTTATCTCTCATAGTAAGGTGAGAGCATCTCTCATAAGAACATCTCCCATATATATATACACATATAGAGACAGAGAGAGAGCACGCAAGAAGATAGCAACTACATCTCCAAAAGACTAATCTGCAAGAGGATAGAGGGGCTAGAGCTTGGGCTTATTTGTTTTCCAATTCAATAGGTTCAGCAATGTAAATGAAAGAAGCCTGATTGGATCACTTCATCCTTTTATGCCTATGTTGTGCACGAGACATATGAAGTACAAATCCAGCAGGAATTCAGGGTCTATACTTTTACCAAATGCAACAGATGCCAATCTCTTTATTTTTAGTCACATTCCAAAGAACTTGGCTGGATGCAATAATCAAGAAGATGTTCCCCACTCTTGAAAGGCATCTCATATAAAGTGAAGTAGTGAACAAGCACTAGGGCATAATAGAGTAGTTCAGTAAAACATGGCATTCTTAAGAAGAATTATGAGACCCTTCCATCTAGATTTTTAAGATTGCTGTCAACATGTTTAAGCAATAAGTTCAAGCAAAGGATATTCAAACCTCTAGTCATAGGAAATGAGCAACCAATCAATTCACTAGGAGTTACGACTCAAACTTAAGAAAAAATCTAGATACAACAGCAATTGACCACCAGCACCAGTAACATCTGAGAAATAACCAACAATTCCAGCATCTGGTCCGTGTTACACTTTTTAGATTCAGTCTGGCTAGATTCCACTTGAAGCACCAAAGATAACAATGATTACAATTTCACAAAGTAATGGTAACTGCAGTGTATTACAAATTTCAGAGACCAGTACTAAAACAACATCTCCGTTATTCAACAGTCAATAAATTTTGAACTGAAATCTGCTTTCCTAATCTAGAAAGATTGTTCTACAGTTTTGGCCTAGTAATTATATGACTATCTACAAGTGTAATGTCTTCAATCTGCATGAAATCTTTAGCAAATAAACCATCAGAGTATCAGAGCCACCAGAAATGCTGAGAATGAGATCATGCTATTTAAACACAAGTAGGAAGAATAAATAATACGACTCCTTACCAATTAGTAGTAGTAAAATTACAAAGCTACATACATTTACAACAATATTGTATGAAATATCAAAGGGTAGTGAGTATGCGGGCTAAGCGCACCAAACTGGGCCCAATGCCCATGAGCCAGCACCAGGCCATAGGCCCGTTGGGCACAAGACTAGATTCATTTGGGTCCAAATTGTACACTAGGTAGCATAAGGCCCCTGGTCGTGCACTATAAAATAATATCAGTTTAATTTTAAACCCACTCACCCACCCACCAATATTTTCACATTAATTACAAGTGGGGCTCCACTTGGTGAATCTATAATAGATATGAAAGGGGGGCCGATCGCTTTAGATCCTCTCCCAATCTTTTCTTTCTTCCTGTTTCATCTCTTTCATTTTAGTTGCGAATAAGTGTAAATTCACTGTACTTCATAAAGTAGAATTAGGAGCCTTCATTTTAATTCCAAAAAATTAGAAAAGAGAAACACGTGCTTTTCGGGAGGGAGAATTAGAGTTGTATGAGCTACATGGTCTACTTAAAGGGCTCAAATGAATAAATTGAGTTTTATCTCGTATTTAATAAAAGTCTCTCTTTCCTCTCTATGAAGGATTTGCTTTGATCCCACAGTAACCCTGTAGATCTAGTGATATTAAAGCTAGCATGAATGTGCCTTACTTGGATGATCCTCTCACGCCCAATCTGCTGCATCAATATACCTTCTAAAATGAAGACAGGAATCCAACAAGAAGGATTTATACAAGAGAAAAAGAGTCTTGAAATAGGACAAAGGAGTAAGGAAACTTACTTCAAGCAATGCGCGAATGGCCAGCTTTATAGTTTCTTGCCCAGAAGTTTCTTTATAGTTTTTCTCCAGGTACTCTCTCATGGAATTTGAGTTTCTTCCTGTTGCATTTGCTTTCCAGGCAGAAAATGTCCCAGATGGATCTGTCTGATAAAGTGAAGGTACACCTGTGTATGGGTCAAAGCCAACAATCAATGTTGAAAGACCAAAAGGTCTTACACCACCACTCTGTGTATACTTCTGTTGAAGGCCAGCAATGTAACGTGTTATATATTCAACGGTTACAGGATCCTCAACAGTAAGTCTGTGACTCTGGCATTCAATACGTGCCCTGTTTATCAAAACCCTTGCATCCGCTTTTAACCCAGCACAAGCCAATGCAATGTGATCATCCAGACTTACAATCTTCCTAACCGTTCTGCATAATAAAAACAGCTAAAACAAGTCAGGGAACATAAGGCAAGATAAGACAGCACGTGTTAAAAAGATCAACTTACATATTATTAGATTTTCAAGTGCCACCTCAATTAAAGGGCATTTTCATAAGATATCATTTAAGACTTAGACTTGCTTTGTTGTATGGAACTATGTTGTGCAGCAAAGAAATACGAATAAGCAATTGTACTGCATGTTACTCTAATGCACATAGTAAGATGGTATGTGAAGTTAGTTACAGGGAAAAAAAAAAATAGGAATGAGCATGTAAGGAAAACTTATGGGTAGGATGTAGTTTAAACTGGTTTGGGCACGTACAAAGATCAGAAAGAAACCTTGTACAATGTCTTGAAAGGTCACAAATTCAAGGAGAAGAGGGAGGGCAGTAAAGACCTTGAAAGAAGGAAGGGAAAGACGGCATGGATTGAAGAGTTAATGTGAACATGGATTTTAAGTAAGGTTGGATAAAAAGCTAAAACTCACAAAGCCAAAACTAAAAAGATGGAATATGATGATCCATGATTAGGCTAAAAGTTAATCTTTTTCTTCTGTGCATGCAACTAAAAAAAACCAATCAGGAAAAGGATTATCTAGTCAAGAAGCCAGGCAATAGTGAGACAATGATGATTATAAATATGTTCCCTTCGATTCTAGCGAATCAGGTCACCATAAGCTAGGTAGCACAACCATCTTAAGCGCCACCACTGTATCCCTTTTTTTCATGTTCTGTGCCTTTTTTTCAATAAATTTACTGCTATATTAAAAATGATGGTGATACTGATGATGATGGTGATCAACAGAAAGGCACACTAATTATTCAAAAAAAAAAAAGGCACACTATTTATCATTAAAAAAAAAAAGAAAAAAGAAGAGTACCACAAAAGATTGTTAAAATTCTTTGGAAGGTAGAAGATGAGTTTATTACCAATCCATCACTGACAGATTATTATGAAGTAAAAACCAACTCATGGGCAACCCATCCGATGACTTCAGGATAAATAAATTAATGAGAAAACTCCTAGTGTAGAACCAAACAACAAAGTCAAAACATAACTTCAAACAAAATATGGGTGAATGGTGATAGTTTGGATGCATATACAATATCTAAGCTGCAGCCTGCATAGAATAGGGTGAAAGGTCACAGCAAAGTGCCGATAAGAAATGCCGGTTAAGGAGCTCATATAAAGCATAAAGCACTTGGACCGTTTTATTTTCTCACTACTCAGAAGACTTAAAGTGTCGTTTCATTTAAATCATCACATTCTCCTCCAATCTGCAATGAGACAAATGCTTGCAAACTAAAATTCTTAATTCTATATGAAATCTTGATTTTAGAGTGATCTTGTCGGCAGTCACACTCCAAGAAAAGTTCCTATCCTAGAGAGCACCATTTCCACATACACCAAAAACATGACTAATCTGTGACAATGATGTTCCTCAGTGCATATGTTTGTATTTGATGCAATATATGACTGATCTGCAACATATTTCATAACCTTTGGTAGTTGGTACAATGATAACTAGGGAATCAATGCTATCAGCATTTAAATTTAAAGGGAAAAGGTGGTGCATAAGCGCATTGCTCCTCCAACCAGCACCCTCGAATACAAACTCATGTTGCAGGAAAGAAAAGCTGGCATTTGGTAGAGGGGGGAGATAACATGGATGTTGGATGTGCTATCTGGCTTGATAAGGTCAATACACTCAACAGAAGCTAAATCAAGAGCTCTTCTCATAACATAGAGTCTTATGTTTCTTGGCATTTATTCTTTGCAAGTTTTTCACTCAATGGGTTTCTCCAAATTTGTACAAGTGGGCAAATTAAAATTAGGAGCCACATTTGAGTGGAAAAGTTAAAATTAGTAGCCTACATCAACCTAGTTTCTTCCAACAGAACTACCCTTTTAGCAAATATGTTGGCTGAATTAGGAGTTCGCACATTTCCTTCCTTATTTAATAATGTTCAAGTATCTATCAAGAGTGTTTTTTTTTTTGGGGTGGTGGGGCGGGGGTTTGTTAATTATCAATCAGGAATTAGTTTAGCAGGAATGAAGAATCTTAAGGGCCTGTTTGTTTAAAAAGCTTCAAATTCCTAGGATTTCTAAGCAATGCCTTGTGATCAAAGGGGCTAAAACTGAAGAATTAAAGGTGACAGACAAAACACAAAGGTAGGCAAACAATCTCCCCTTTCACAGTAAATGTTTAACCACCAATCGCCCTATCAAATTAGAACCTAGAAAAAGTGACAGTCCAATCTACATCTCCCCTTCAATTAAAGCCCCCATAAACTCCAAATCCCTACAAATTCAACACCAAATCTGACAGTGAATTCATAACCTGACCAACACCATCCTCTCATTTTCAAGAATATGACAGCATCAAATAGCCCATTCCCTCATCAAACTGCTCTCATTCTCACACTCATACAAATCAGAACCCTAACCCAACTTCTAACAAAAGCAGCATCAGATCATAACTTTTTTTTATTAACAGCAATGAATATCAAGATCTAGGGTTTTACTCAGACAGAGAGAGTGTGCGTGAGGGAAAAAAGAGAGAGACCTTGAGTCCTGAAGCTTAGCGGTGGATTTCTTCTCGACGCCGAGGACGATTGTGTCGGTGCCTCGGACGCCGACGGCAGCGTTGCCCTTGCGGACGGCTTCGAGAGCGTACTCCACCTGAAACAGATGGCCGTCGGGAGAGAAGACAGTGATCGCGCGGTCGTATCGAGCCATGTTCTGCTAATTCGATCTATCTAGGGTTAGGGTTTTTCTTCTCTCTTCGTCTCCTCTCTGCTTTTCGATCTCTTCTTCTTCAGTTCTTCGTCTGCAATGCTTTCTTATGTACGAGACAGAGAGAGAGAGAGAGAAATATATGGAATGAGAACTTGGGCAACAAGGCAAATAGCCTCCGTCCTGAAAAGATGGACCTAAAACTTATGATGTGTAGGCCCAGCCCAGTCCATTTGCAAAATATTTGAGGGTCAACCTTCCCCTAAGCACCCATGTTCACGTTATCATGAGCACCGCACCTAATGGATTTACCGTATGATCCATTTGATTAGATCATAAAATAAGAAAGTCCCCCCACCCGATAGTGACCAATTTCAAGTTCGGTGTTCTTCTGAATAGACTAGACCGTTTGATTGACTACACACTCATTTGGATGGTGAAACCATATATGCCATTGACCAAGTGGTTAGGATGATGATTTGAGCCTCCATCACCATACACAAGTAGGTGAGGGGAGATCTTTCGATCCCTCTGTCCAATCCCCAATTGGGGCCTATAAGGACTGATAGTTAGCATAAGGCCAGTGTCGGTGCTCAGCCGAGGGGTAGTCAAATTGGTCTGGGCTGAATCCTTAAAGATATCTGGCCCAGTTCTGACCCATTTACTGGTTGGGCCAGTAAATTAGGCCCGTGTATAAGTCACCTAGTCAATGAGAGATGGCTTGAGTCGGACTTGGGCTGGCCCGACCCATGACATCCCTACTTTGGGTGTTGATGGGCCTATGATTCTGGCATGGACATGCGTTCTAACGGGCCGGACATGGATGCGTGCTTAGGATATGAGATCCTTAATAGGCCATATCTGGGCATTGGGTGATAAGTATATTGGACTCTAATAGACCCGCTTATATTTTATTTGTATAATACATAGGTTGTAGGATAATATTAACATTAACCTACATACACCATGAGAGCTTTTCAGCCTCCTTTCCTCCCTAATTTGCATCATCAAAGTGGGCCTCTTGTAGATTTCACAATTTGATACAAATTGAACATTTAAAGAGATCATTCAGTAGATGCTTCAAGGATTGCAATGATCCAATTGGGCTGGGTTTAGCTCAGAATGTAATATACATTAAGACCTTTCTATAAATATATTCCTTCATGATTAGACTATATTTAGTGGCCAGGGTTTATGATTATTTCCTCTCATGCAAGTGTTAAGAGTTACCCCCAACAAAAAACAACAACTGCTACTACTGCTATAGACTGAGACCAAGTCTGAACTCACCAGTTACAGCAGAAACAACTGCATGAATGAAATGAATCAAAATTAGGCCTTTACAAACTCATTTGCTATGGCAACATTGCTGTTTCTGCTGTGGTGGAAACATTACCATCACATGAGGGATGGCCACAAAACATGAGTGAACTTGCAACCCTTGTTGGTAATTTTGCAATCAGTGGAACAAAGATTTGTTGTTAATTGTACATTCATCATTCATGTGATACACTATCCTTCTTTGCAGCCCCGGATTTCAATTTATTCGTGATTATCACTGTTCAGTCCAATTTTGATTTTTTTTTTTTTTTACATAATATTATTGTCCCACCTTATTTGACTAGGATTTCAAGCATGAATTGTCCTGAAGTGGGTGTTGGTTAGTTTGCATAAGGCGCAGGTTTAATCCCCATGTCATGTGTTTCATGCCCCCAAATTAGTTATCTGGTGCAATGTGTTGCAGTGTTGTGAGTGCACCTTAGTCAACCAAGAAAATCTTCATGATCATTAAGATTTTCAATCAAATATTGTAATATGGCCATCCCACCTAATCCAAAATCATGAGATTTCTCAATCAGGATATTTTAATTTTCACTTTATTCGTCAAATCAAAGGTATGTAGGGGAATTTTCAAAAAAGACCATGGGGCGGGTTGGATATGAAGATAGGACCGATAAGTCAGAGCAGGTTTGAGTCCACTAGGACTTGCACAAACCAACAAGTTGTTATCCCCATGATATGTGACATGAGCAAATTAAATTAAGCAAAGGTGGGCACCACAAAATTTGCTTGTGGCCAGCATGGTCAATTGAAATGGTGAGCACAATCTATTAGCAGGCGAAGATAGGATGGTAATTCTGATCTAACCCACCAATCCAACCTGAACTTGATCAAGTGCTTCGAGATTCTAGTTGACCCTATATTTTACTGTTAGGTTGTGCTAGGGTTGCCATTTTTGGGTTGGGTTCGGGTTGAGTATATTCCTTCTAGTCACTCGTCTTGCCAATCTAATTTGAACCTTACATGACCTCGCTAATTGCATTATAACCCAACAACCCAAAAGAACCGGACCTTAATTTAGGGTTCGCTGGCCCCTTTAACTTCAAGATTGGTTCACGTAGACATTTAAAACCTGACTAGTAATAGATGAGTTGGGTTCTGGTTGGGCCTATGAATGTTACGACAATGATGGACACCATTTAAACCTGAGTGACCGGCCCAACCCATTGCCACCTCTTGCCATGTAGACCCATTTATGGTAATTAATTATTCATAACCCTACAAAGATTAAGAGAGTTTGACAATCCTGTCTTTTGTTGTGTCAACTTTAGAGTTTGGTAATCTAACACCAACAAATCCTAAACTTTGTTACATGTTCAAAGATGTCCCACTCAGGTCTAAATAATGAACTATTGACCCCCTTTTGAAACATGGCAGAAAGGAAAACCTCATAAAGTTTTAGTCACTAGGGACCACTTGATCTAGCTTAGATCACTGGAGTAATGGCCCACTTGTGCATAAGCATTACTTTTGTAAAGACAACAGACGGGATTAGCTTCAAATCTGATAACACAGGGTTAGGACTCTTTGATTGGGGGGCCAAGGGGGTGGATCCTAAGTCCTAACCTCAATTCAGTTCAAAAATCTTATTGGCTGGACTGGATCCGGGATCTAGGCTTGTAGGATCAGTGATTAGGCCTCCCATAATTGTTATAAGACGAATGTTTTTAGGGGCCATGTCAGACATGGACTTGGTTTAATCTTTATTGGGCTTTAACTTGGCCCAATGTGACCAACTTGCAATGTGTTTTTGTGACCGAATACCTGTTTAACACCATGAAATATTCTTGAGGCGACACCTTACCCTGATGGTAAGGCTCTGTAGTTCTCCCTTGTATGTGAGAGCGGGGGTGCTCATGGGCCATGCTAGTCTGAGCCTAATCCAGGCCCAACCCGTTTTTGAGTTGGGTTTGGATTAAGTGACATAAAGCACAAAGCCCGGCCCGTCTAAGGAATGCATGTGATTTAATTTAAGTAGTCCAAACAATTTCTTGAATGCCCACAAAATTGATAAAAAGCCCAGTTCGACTTAGCCCAATTAATTAAATGGTGGGCTTGGGCCTAACTTTTATGGCCCATGTCAGGCTTGGGCAGTGTTTCTAAAGTCGATCCGGGCTTTGATATACCTTAGCCCGGCCCACGAACACCCCTATGGGCGAGTCCCTACTACCTCGTTTCTGCGAGTTAGTCCTCCTTATATGTGTGAATTTTCATTACCTCACACGAGCAAGTTGTCCGCCCCTTACATATACGAGTTCCTATTACCTTGCTCTTTTGTTGGAATAAAACAAATAATAATAATATACTCGTACACATGCAGAATCTAAGAGGGACCACATACCTTTTGTATGCAGTGCAACTATATGGTATCCACTTGGACCCACCATTGATTGATTCAATCTCAAGAAATTGTATTGATAGTTGTAAAAACAGGCCACTAAGCCAAAAAAAAAAAAAAATACATGCTTGTTTTTCATGTGCTAAAGTAAGATCAATGATAAAGCAATTCCATCAGCCAAAAATCTATCTTAATTGATGTTTTGTTGGTCACAACGAGTGGAAAAGTAAAGTTTCAACTGTCAAAAAACTTATTTTACTTTACCGGCAACCAAAAGAATTTAACTAATAAAACACGAATACTTACTTTACCACTTCCTCTCTCAAATTACTTGTCCTCATGCAAAATAAATATAAATTTTACTTTATTAGAAACTAATTTTATCTTTTTTCGTTGATTTGACATTAACTTTTTTAAAGTTTTTGTATAAAATAAAATAAACATGCAATAGACTATATATTCTCATATGCAGTCCAATTGTGGGACCCACTTACATGCCTGCCTATTAGGGGTGCTGGGGCACATGAAAAGGCACTAGCCCTTGATTTAATAGCCACATAGTTGAGAAATGTTTTTAACAATATATTTCTTTGAGATTCAATCCAAATGTGGATAAATGTTTGACGGGCATTAAATTTACTCCCGGTGCTAGATCATGGGAGGGATGAGAGCGTGAGAGGGGATCAAAGGTGGGTCCAAGTGGACCCATAAGGTTGGACCGCAACTAAGAGAACAATTATCTCTTAGTAATAACATTACCATAAATGATTAGTATGCTTCTAGGTGGATCCCACGGTGCTGGCCTACAAATGAAAATACTCCTCCTATATGTGCTTTGAAATGTATTAGTGTATTGTATTAAACAATGAGTGATTACTATATACAGATGTAGGACCAAATTTCAAAGCCATCATTCCTCCTTTTTAAGATATGAGAATCATCATCTTTGAATTAAGATATCCCCACCTATCAGTACTCTTCTCTCTTTTTAAAATTGGGGTTGTTAATAGCTTGTTAAGACTGCATGTTGCATAATTAAATTCCATGTTCTTCAATACAAGATTAAGCTAACTAAGCCCAACTCTATTTTTTTTCCAATAACACGCGTGCGAAACATGTGATTGATGGAGAGAGATATGCAGCTGAGCAAACAACAAACAGTACAAGAACATTATATCTAATCATTTCCTTGTGTCATGAAGTTTGAAGAAGAAATTTGGAAGTTTGAAATGGAAGAAGGAAAACAGAGAGAAACAGTGAGAATAAGAAAAGGTTGAGCTGAAATGAGAGATGCATTTGTCTTTGTAACAAAAACAAGGGACATGAATGAATGGAAAGGGAGCAAACTGATGTCACTATTTGTATCCTTTTCTGAGTGTTTTTGTGTGGGCTCGGTGGGCGAAAGCGATGGCCCAAGCCAAGTCGCTTTCGAGCAGTCCATTCCATCCAAAGGGTGAACCCCACCCCCACCATCCGAAGTTGCTGTCTATGATAAGGATGTCAATGTGATGCTTGTTCTCACCATTTAGAAGGCCCAAAAAGGGCAATTGATCCCATGAGGATGTCTCTCATTAGAGACATTTTCGGGATCCCTTCCTTTTCCTGCATTAGGGATCCTCACGATCAAACCAACTCCTCTACACTCATACGCTCATGCGTAAGTCCAAATATGACACTCATCTCACTTTTATTCGACGATGAAAGAATGATGTCTTCTAAAAAACATTGAACTTGAGGGCTATAGATGAAGGGACTATGATAATTCCATCCCCCACATCCCCATGATTACCATAGCTCTAAGTGGGCCCCATAAAGAAGACAATTGGGTTTTTGTTCTAAATGACAATCATGTTGGGTTTGGATCTATTGCGATGAGTCCATGCCTTAATAATCGAGTACAAGATATTTATTTATTTTTTGCGCGTGTATATGGGTTTCAGCCCAATTACATAACAATGAACCTGTTTCAGCTAACTACAAGACCCAAATAGAAATGGGAGGTTGACTAATTTGGGCCAATGGTCAAATTTGAATGTAGTTAGTGTATTATTGAAAATATGCAAGAATAGGTCAAATCTGATGTCAACAAGACATATAAAACCTCTTTTTGGATCCGATAGAAGTGTGGATTTGAATCCAGGTTTAAGATATTGTTCTGATTATTTTCATATCCTTATTACTTGTCTGGATGCGAGGACCCAGTAGATTCTCTCCAATCTGATTAGGTAAGGATGTCCATAGGTCACGTTCGGCCAAGCTCAGGTTGGGTTGACCACTGTATGGAACATGTACGTACCCAGCCGAAACCCATCAACCCAACCATGACTTACCAGCCCATGTTGAGGCAGAATCAGCTGGTTAGATTCCAAAAAGTTGGTTGGTTTAACTATGCCTCCATTTGGTGAGTCCAATAACAAGTACAACCTAAAACAAAACTCAAGTCATTGATTATAGGTTGAAAATCATTAATCCAAACCTAACTCACAGCTAAAATAAAAGAGCCGGTCCGAACTCTTAATCAAGCAAGCTCTATTTTAAATAGATCAGACTTACCAAGCACGCCCTAACTCAGCCATACTCCTTATATCCTAATCGAGCTTCAAAGAAATCAGAAACAACCCTCGCGTCTTCAAATCCAAATTTGGGTTTAGAATCTTGTTCTACTCAAGTCTAAATGAATCCTTATTTTTGTTTCATTTTTAAGTTTTCATTGAGTTTCATTTTTAAGTTTTCATTAGGTTTGTCGACCGGCCAAGAGTAATTGTGCCAACCTGAAGAATAAGGATGTAAATGGGTCCCTGATTCTCCGATTACCCGAAGGTTTCGACCCGTTAAAAATTGGGTCTGGTTCCTTATTTCTGCCTAGATAAGTAAATGGATCTTAGTCCGATTCCACCTTGGTTCGGATCCGTGGACCCGAGACCCGACATATTACCTTAATTTTCGAAAATCTCTCCTAAAAAACATGTTTTTTTTTAATATTATTCTCAACATAGACCCAGACTCAGATCCAAACCCGTCCCATATATGGTTCTAGTTCCGGAGCCAAGAAACCCATTCTGAAATAGTTCCATGTCTGAATCTTGTTCCACCTTCTCCTTAACGGCTCCATGGTGGACTCGGACCGGAACCGATCCATTTACAACCCTACCGAAGACCTAAGAGTAATCCCTTTGGGTTTAGTCTACCACGACAAGATCCGAAGCCCACCCATTGACATCCCTTCCAAGTTCAAAAGAGGAAAAAGAAGAACAGGGAGAGATGGAAAAGGGGGCATGAAGGAGGAGAGAGAAAGAAGAGATAGAGAGAGAAAGAGGTTGGGTTCCTGTTTTGAAGCTGGCTGGCGATAGAAGAGTAGAAGAAAAAAAAGGCGTGTGTTTTGTGAAGAGAAAGAGAGAGAGAGAGAGAGAGAGAGAGAGAGAGAGAGATGGCGTGAAGGATAAGGAGTGGAGAGGGTGAAGTTTAAGGTCATGTACTGTGCATCAACAACAACCGCCTAGGGTTTTGCATTCGCGGCTTGCTAACGTACGCCTCCTGCGCGCCCTTCAATTTCTCGGATTTATTTCGTTGTTCCTCTTCTCCGCTCTTTCTTAGCTTCTTCTTCTTCTTCTTCTCATTTGAATCTGTATGAGTTGGGTTTTTTTTTTTTTGGCTTGTTCTATTGTATGTAGATTTTGAGAGGTTTTGGGGGGGGGGGGGGGAGGGATGGAGATAGGGTTTTGATTTTTACAGTTCTTAGAGATTTACTATTACTTCCTTTAATATACGTCGCTTCGATTCGCAATTTTTTTTCCTCAATGTGCGGGTTTTGATTTGTTTTATGGAGTTTGCTTTCTTGGATTCTCTGGTTTTGGATTTGGATTTGGATTTGGACTTGTATGTGAGTTATGTAAGCTTTTGGTCTTTGTTCGGTTTTTTTCAATAAAGAACCGATTTTTTTAGGGTTTTTTTTGGATTTGGATTTGGATTTATATGCGAGTTCTGTAAGTTTTTGGTCTTTTGTTTGGTTTTTTTTCTTTTACCGATTTTTTTAGGGTTTTAGTGCTTTTGCACCTTTTTTTTGTTGTTTGATGGATACCAATCATGCATTATTATCTGCTTTTGTTCTTTTGGAATGACAAAAGCAGTCTGTTTGGGTGTTTTGATGATGTAATTTTGACTGATTTTGTGGGTTTTTGACTGTTATCTGCTAGAAAAAAATATATCTTTGCTAGAACAATATTGTGAGATGCGAACTGACTCGAATTCATCAATAATTAGCGAATTTGTTATGTATATGCATGTGTTCTGCAGCAGTAGAGGATATATTTAGCTCAAAGTTGGTAGTTGATTATAATTGAGGGATGATATTATTATTTATTGTTATATGCATTTCTCGCTCTTCTTTAGACTGAAATTCTAGATGTGGTCAGCCCATAAAGAAGGATGTTGTTAGCGTGAACATGGCGATGATAGGAGCTTGAAGCACGGTTAGAAAGACAAGGTTGTGGGTTCAAGTCATGTTACTATTAAAAGAGAAAAAAAGAAGAAAAACACACGAACATGCTATTGATACTGGATTACCAGTGGTCCCATCCTGCGTAGAGGAAGTCCATGGTGGTATTTCAACATGGTTGGGCTTACTAATGATGTGTCAGTGTTAGCCACTTAGCCCCATGTTAATAATTTTCTTGTTTAACAAGTTTGTGACCTGGTATTGGTGGATTCATTCACTAGTACCAACAGCCAAAACTCCTTATGTTTTGCTGTATGATCATGTGTAAGTATTTTAGCCTGTATCAGGACATATTAATTAGAGTGTGGTGTTATTTTAGCCCGAGGGATAAGATTGATTTTCTTCCACTGGGGTATCCAGGATTAATTTTTAAATTTCTGTGTTAAATAAATTGTCCAAACCTGGTTAAGTAACTTCAGGTGTTATTTTAATATTATATATATATATATATATATATATATATATTTCAAAAAGACTCATGAGAAACCTGCTTGTCTAAACCTGGTTGTTTAACTTTAGGTACTAGACTAGATAAATTCTCCATAATCATGTACCTAAATTCTCCACCTGTCCACCATCATGTACCTAAATTCTCCACCTGGTTGAGTAACTTTAGGTATTAAATATATTCTGCACCATCATGTCCCTCAATTCTCCACCTGGTTGAGTCACTTCAGGTGTTAGATCTTCCTAACATGAGCCCATTATGTGTCTATGAAGAGTTACTTTGTTGGATTAATTGATTGTACACTACATGAAGGTAGACTCCAATGCATGCATGTGGGGCTCTTGTTGGGAAGTCTGAGCCATTTGAAAGACGCATATTCTCATGTTTACCCCTACTGAGACTGATCTGGACTTCAATCATCACCTTGTGTATCTACATGTATATGACTAGTGAATTGTGTTGTTCTGACCGGTACAAGGTTTGTCAACTGAAACCTGTAGGTGTGGGATCCATGTTACAGAGCTTTGGACCTTTGACAAGACACGTCTGGCTGTGTTTGCCAAAATGTGATTGAGCTGGGCATCCATAGTCATCTTCAGGGTGGGAGGATCATAAAAAGGCTTAGTTTCCATATATTTTGTTTGTTCAGTGGGCCCACCCTTCATAGATAAAAAAGTGTCCATTCGTATTACCATCCATGAATTGTTAGAGTCAGGCATTCATATATTTTGTTAGTGTCCATTCATATATTTTGTTTGTTCAGTGGACCTTTGACAAGACACATCTGGTTGTGTTTGCCAAAATGTGATTGAGTTGGGCATCCATAGTCATCTTCAGGGTGGGAGGATCATAAAAAGGCTGGGTTTCCATATATTTTGTTTGTTCAGTGGGCCCACCCTTCATAGATAAAAAAATGTCCATTCGTATTACCATCCATGAATTGTTAGAGAACCCCAAAAATTGTTTTGTGCAGAGCATTATCAACTGTCAGATTGGACACACTTGCTTACACAGTTTATCTTGTCCATCCAATCCAACAGTGAATATCTGTCTGATTGGAGTGAAACCTCAGACGATCATAGGGAGCACTACTGTGCCTATCTTGGATAGTTTGGACCTTAAGAAGGGGACTCCATGATAGGGTAAGATTTTTTTTTTTTTTCTTTTTTGAATGGTAAGATGGGATTTGAAAAAAAAGAAAAGCACTGTCTATTTGATTGGGTGGTTAGAAGAGGCTTACCTATTGGGCTACACCTTCAATCAATCCAATATCCTTTCACTCCCTCCATGATGCAGATCGGGCCCTCAAGTGGTCCCGCCAAAAATAGCTTAGGAATATATCTTTATTTCCTTTTATTTTCTTTAGTTACTAGTTAGTATGTTTCTAATTGTAATTAGGGTAGTTTCCATTATTAGATTAGGTTTGATTAGGCCCTAATCTTGCTTTTCCTATTAATATTGCATTGTAGGGATGAAAATCTCAAACTTGATTATTGAATAGAATCATTGGTTATCCCTCGGAGAGGTGCGTCCTCATTATTGTCTCTGCGGAGACTTTTGAGGTGTCTTCGGACACACACTTCGGTGTAGATTGTGCTTCGGCACTTCCATGCAAGCCCTTACCCTAGGGCCAGCATCACTTCACCCCTTGCCTCATCCCCTGCATGTATGAATTGGCCTTCGCTCTAAATTGACACTCATCCGATCCTTAGCATTGTAGTGAACTCCAAAAATTGTACCTGTTAATAACAAGAAATTGATCTGTGAAGCTGTAAGATTACTTGGGCTTGTATAATTTTTTTCAGAAGAGGTCTTTCCTGCGTTCGTACAGTAATAATGACTCGCCTCCCTTTGGATCTGGAGGCACGGGTTCAAAATAGGTCATCCTCATGCTTCCTTGGGAAGTCCCATTTTTAGTCAGAAAATATATCAACAGTTTGGCATTTCTGTGCTAACCTAGAAAATGTATCAACAGTTTGGTGTTTCTGTGCTAAGCTAAAAGATTTTATCTTAATTGAATTAAGTTTACCATCTTTGGTATGGTAAGATAAGCAAGCTTTTGTTTTAGCCATGGTGAGAGATATGTCAAGTGTACAGGCATTATTGCTATGCGTCTTAAATAAATCTTGTCCACTGTGTTATTCAGGTCACCTTTATTTCCACTAGTCTTCGGTTGTTATTTACCAGTTTTTAAATGGAACAAATGTAGAAAGTGATTTCTACTTTATATATTATATTTAGTTGCAGAGACTGAAAGTATTCTCATCATTATCTTCATCATCACGTATAGCTGTTTCCTTGGAAAATCTTGGATTTTCTATTTTGTGTGGACCAAGGATGAAAATAGCAGTAGCGGCGGGCGTAGCGGCCCTCCGCCAAAATGCTATGTAGCGGGCGATACGTAGTGGCATAGCGGTGCGATTTGAAAAAAAATCATCAAAAAAATCTGAAAAATTTTGTAGAAAATCTAGAATATTGAAAAATAAGAGAAAATGTTCTCTTTTTTTTTTTTTCCAAAAGTAACTAAGGTAAGAGAGCGTAGCGGTCCCCTCATTGTATGAGGTCCTGTATATCTATGAAACCTTGAGAAGAACTCTCCATATCTACTATAATTCGGCAAGATTATGTGCTTTTTTGTGTTCTTTTAAACATAAAAGGGTAGAAGAGTTGCATAAAAATATTATTTGGAGAGAAAAAGAAAAGAAATAAGTATCATTATACATTCTGAAATTTTTTGAAAAGTAGGAAAATTTCACACCCCGTTGTGGCCCCGTAGCGGGCGTAGCGGCTCCGTAGCAGCCGCTATGGATGTGAACGGCGCTAAATGCCATTTAGCGTAGCGGTCTTCACCGCTACGCCGCTATTTTGATCCATGGTGTGGACCCCTTGGGTTGAGAAATCAGCAGAGCCTATTGAAGTAGGATGGGAGCCTGAAAATCAGCTGAATTCTAGGAAAGACAGAAGCGATCCTTTGCAATTCCTTTTTTCTCAGAGAAGTACATAAGGATTCATTTTTTCCAAATCAAATGATTCAAGCCTAAAATGGCTTCACATCTATAACAAGTCTTAGATTTATTTTCCTTTGCTTGGAAATGGACCCTTGAGCTTCTGGATTGCATTTCCATGCTAATCAGGTTCTGTCTACTCGTATTTGCATCTTAATGCACGTGATAGCTAATTTGTGTTAAATGTCATAACTAATGTGTTGTTAATACTCATTTAAACAAAGATTACTCAATTCTTCAAACTCTCCATAAAGCTACTACTGAAAAATATTATTTATTTTTTAAGGTAAATCCACTGATAGCTCAGTGGTGATGCATAACCCTCTTCACAGAAACAACCAGGGATCATCACTTGATTGTATCTATGTTGGATAGGGAGTTGGGTAGCTTTTATGAGGGTGCAAGAGTGTTTACCGGAGCAAAAAAAAAAGCAGTGTAACTTCCATTGTTGTTGACAGTGTGTACTATTTTCCATGGGACATTTTTGTCCTTCTAAATTCTAATAGATAAGTTGCGAAGAAACCCATGACCTCGTGCGTGCATTGAAGTGCAGCCCTACAAATAAATCCCCTCTCTAGTCCTATTTCTTCCTTTTAATTTTGCAGAAAAGTAAACGATTTTAGTGTGTGTTTTGTGGCTGACTTTGTTCTGTGGAAACTGACTAATTCAAGCTCAATTGTCATTATGGTCAATCAATGCTTTCCTGTCATCAATCATCAACTTCATTTCTTGGTTATTTCCTTCTTTCTGAAAGTGGTATACCACGTTAATCGTCGTGGGATTATGCTCATTCGGAATTAGACAAGTACCGATCTGTGATTTAGTTTTAGTGGATAATGACTATTTCGTAATGCTATGGGGAGTGTCTTGTTTATGAAACCTCAGGGACTGATCTGTACAGTGTACATAATGAATATTTTCTAATATGAGTAAGTGGGGATGGTCGCCCAGCAAGAACTGTTCAACTTGATATTCCATGACATTCAAAAGCATATGCCAGAAAGAAAGAGATAGCCAGGAAGAAAGAGAGAGATAGAGTTGTGTGAAATTCTCACATTCGATGATTCTCATCTTGGATTTCTGTTCTTTAAATAGACTTTACAATGCCTAAGATTAGGCTACAAATCAAGGAATTAAAACCTAATTAGATCAATTAGATCTCTAAGAATGGAAAGACAATTAATCTATCGAGCTGTATACAATCTATCTTGCTGTACACATTTTGACTAGATCTCCTATTTACACTTGGGCTGGGCCTAATATCATACAAGTGGGTTGGGCCAAATATCATACAAGTTTACACTTTAACACCCCCCCTCAAATTGATGCGGGGAATCAACCAGCAACAATTTGCGAACTAGGAATTCATGCCGCGGTCGTGGAAGGCCCTTGGTGAAGATATCAGCAAGCTAGAACTCAGTGGAAATATGGGGAAGAGTAATGATTTTGCGATCATACTCGTCCTGAATGAAGTGACAGTCCACTTCAATATGCTTGGTCCGCTCATGAAACACAGGATTTTCAGTGATTCGAATGGCACTTGTGTTGTCAGCATGAAGAGGAGTCGGTTGAGTCTGGGAGAAGCCAAGCTCGGAGAGCAACCCACGAAGCCATAGGATCTCAGAACAAGCGGAAGACATGGCTCGGTATTCGGATTCCGTGGAAGATTTGGAGACTCTTTCTTGCTTTTTACATTTCCAGGAAACCAAGGCGTCTCCCAAGTAAACACACCATCCTGTGGTAGAGCGACGGGTGTCCGGACAGCCAGCCCAATCCGCATCAGAATAAGCGGTGAGTGTAAGTGGTGTGCCAACTGGAAATAATAAGCCGCGGGCAGAGGTACCAAGAATATATCGAACAATCCGTTTGACTGCTGCCAAATGATGATGCCGTGGGGCCGTCATAAACTGACTGACCAGATTAACAGCATAAGAGAGATCTGGTCGAGTAATGGTGAGATAGACAAGGCTACCAACCAAACGACGATAGAATGTAGGATCAGGAAGGAGATCGCCGTCTTGTTGATGAAGCTTGGCATTTACTTCCAACGGTGTGTCGACTGGGCTAGAATCACCGAGATCGGCAAGATCCACTAGGTCAATAGCATATTTGTGCTGATGAAGAAACAAGCCTTTCTTTGATTGATGCACTTCCAAACCCAAGAAATAATTCAAAGGTCCCAAATCCTTCATATGAAACTTATCTTGCAGAGGCCTGTATCTGTCGGATCATATCACTGTGAGGGCCAGTAATAATGATATCATCAACATACACAAGGAGAATTGTGGATCCTCTGGATGAATGAAGTGTGAACATCGAAGGATCATACGGGCTCTGTATGAAAGAAAGCTGAATGAGAGTGGTTCGGAACTTGTCAAACCAGGCTCTGGGTGCCTGTTTAAGGCCATATAGTGAGCGTCGTAATCGAGCAACATCGGTCTTGGAAGAAGAAGGAATTCCTTGAGGGAGACGCATGTAGACTTCCTCTTTAAGATCCCCATGAAAAAAAGCATTCTTCACATCCATCTGATATAGTGGCCATGACTGAGAGGCGGCTATAGCAAGAACTGTACGTACAGTTGTCATTTTGGCCACTGGAGCAAAAGTCTCCTCATAGTCGATACCATACTCCTGCCTGTTTTCAAGTGCAACTAGACGGGCTTTGTAGCGATCCAAGGATCCATCAGACTTTAATTTCACCGAGTATACCCACTTACATCCAATGGGTTTGATAGAGGAAGGACTGGTAACAATGTCCCATGTATGATTTTTTTGAAGAGCAGTAAGTTCTTCCTGCATAGCCTGTTTCCAACAATCATGCTGCACTGCCTGAGAGTACGAGTTAGGGATAGAAACAGAAGACAAAGTGGTTAATAATGAAGCATGAGTAAAGCCATAGCGATCAGGTGGCTTGATGTGGCGAATGGTTCGGCGAAGAGCCAGAGAATCCGGAGGTGGATTAGGTGCAGGATCAGGAGCAGGAGGCGCCGGAGGTGGATCAGGTGCAGGATCAGGAGCAGTCAGGGTAGGCGCAGCGAGAGACCCAAAGGCAGGATCACCTGTAACAGTCCGTCGTTTATACACAAAATTCGGCTTAAAACGAGTAACAGGTGGAGGCATTTTATCTGAAAATGATGGTAAAAAAGAGAACGAGACAGAGTCATTTGAATCACCATGCCTTGGAAAGAAATATTGATTTTCAAAAAACACGACATTGCGAGACACTCGAATTCTTTTGGCTTTAGAATCATAACATAGATAGCCTTTTTGATTAAGAGCATAACCAAGAAAGGCACAGATGGAGGATTGAGCTGTTAACTTAGTGCGCTCAGTGGGAGGAAGAAGAACAAAACAAACACACCCAAAAGGACGAAGATGATCATAGAGTGGATTCTTTTGAAAAAGTCTAAAAAACGGTGTCTGGTTGTCTAATCTAGAGGAAGGTAGTCGATTTATGACATGCACAGCGGTTGAGAGGGCTTCAGGCCAAAACCTAGTTGGAACAGAAGATGCTAACAAAAGTGAACGAGCAATATCCAAGAGATGTCGGTTTTTCCGCTCAGACACACCATTTTGTTGGGGGGTGTAAGGACAAGAGCGCTGAGAGATGATGCCTTTGGATTGCAAAAATGTTTGAAATTCCTTAGAAACATACTCCCCCCCTGAATCAGATCTAAGAATTTTAATGGTAGTGGAAAATTGATTCTCAACATAAGACAAGAAAACTTTAAAAACCGAGAAAACATCAGACTTAGCATGCAAAAAATAAATCCAAGTAAAACGACTATAATCATCAATGAATGTAACAAAGTATTTATAATGAGAAGGAGAGATAACAGGTGCAATATCCCACACATCACTATGAACAATATCAAAACATTTCATTGCTAAAGAATCATGAAGAGGAAAAGGAAGGGTTTTCCCTTTCCCCATTTTGCAGCTATCATAATTAAAAGAAACATCCTTAAAAGAAACTTTATTATCATTAATTAAACCAGAATTTAATAAAAACATCAAAGTTTTGGAATTAGGATGTCCTAAACGATTATGCCACAACTGGCATTTATTATGACCAAAATTGGAAAACAAAGCAGACTCCGAAGGGAGCTTTTCTGTTGACGAAATCTGGAGGGGAAACAGGCGTCCCTTCTTAGGGCCCTTCGCTAGCACCTTCCCCGATACTTGATCCTGCACAACACAACCAGAGTGAGAAAACAAGATGGAGCAATTACTATCAACAAGTTGACCAACTGATAACAAATTTGTGGTTAAGCGAGGGGAAAGAAAAACATTATGCAAGGGTAAGGAGTGAGGAACCTGTCCAACAGCGGAAATGGGAATACTGCCACCATCAGCAGTATTGATGCAGAGGTCTCCATCATACTCCCTAATATGAGTCATATTGGCAGGAGAGTGTGTCATGTGATTGGAGGCCCCTGAATCAATATACCAGGTGGATACTGAAGATTTTGGTTTACCTGATAGGCCAAGGGCAGAGAAAGCATTTATGATCATTTGCTGGACCATTTCAGGAGTGAGGGTAGAAGAAGAAGAGGCAGCAGTTGGTGCAGGCATAACTGGTGAAGGAGCTTCAGGAAGATGTGCAGAGTAGGCTCTCTGTTGTTGTGCCCGATTCTGAGGTCGCGTCCGGCATTCCGGAAGAACATGACCTTTGGTTTTGCAATAGGAACAAAACTTCTGGTTGCACTGAGTGGAAACATGTCCGAGTTTGTGGCAGCAAAAACATTTGACCTTGCTCATGTCCCGGGCTTGAGGCTTACCCCTGGCAGTATAAGCAACATCGATAGGAGCAGCCTGAGGAGCATTCTGTGTAAGTGCCGTCTGAGTCACCAAGCGCTGTTCCTCTCTAAGGAGTTCACCCAAACATGATTCGAGTGAAGGGGATGGTACCCTGCTCATTAAGTTGGACCGAACATTTTCAAATTGTGGCCGTAACTTCATCAGAAACTGATCCCGCTGACTTGTCTGATGGATCTCTTGAATAGAGGCTAATGAGGCAGCAGGAAGGTCAGCATAAATAAGCTCAGCGTAATCAGTCCACAGACTTGTAAACTAAGAGTAGTAATCCTGTATCGGCAAGGTCCCTTGAACAAACTGCGAGATTTCATGTTCTAAATGAAACCTGCGAGCAGAATTTGCTTGCAAATATATCTTCTTTAAATAAAGCCACATTTCTTTGGCAGTCTTGTATGGGCGATGGTTTAGGATAAACTGTGCATCGACGGACCCCAATATCCAGGACATGATCTGCCAATCTTTAACCTCCCAGTTAGATAGGAGCTTGTCATCAGTAGGTTTGGGATCTGAATCATCAATATGTCCCCAGAGTTCTTTACCCTTAAGGTAAATTTGAAATTGAAAAGCCCAAGTGGTATAGTTTTTACCATTAAACTTGATCAACTTAATATCTCCTTTTTCCATAACTATTAAAGCAGAGATACAAAAAACGTCAATGGTTGACAGTGAAACGATTTCCACGGGTGCTCCAAGTGATGATCAGTGATCAGATCAGGGAGTGGGGATGGAAGGAGAAGCTATTTGCGCAACTCCAGGCCAAAGTCTCACTCAAAACAGATCAAAATCCAAGAATTTGGACGGCCGTGATGAAATCAGAGGCAAGAAATAGAAGTATCACAAATGTTGCTGGAAAACTGACCTCTGATGGGAGAAAAATTCCTGAAAAATGTCCATAAATACCACCAATGCTGGTCGACCAAGATGGAGGAATCCGCTGATGTTGGTGATGTTGATCACAGGTGGGCCACGCCTTGATCAGAGAAGATCTGTGATGATCAGGATGATTAGTGATGATCTGAAGTGGGTCTGAGTGCTTCCAGACCTTGGAAGAGGACGAGGATGAGCTTACAGATCAGTGGATGAAGCAGAGATAGAAGACAGTAGCACAACAGTGCAATGTTGTGCTAAAAACAGAGCCTGACGATCTGGAATGTAGAACATCGATCTGAAAGTGGGTCCCACAAACTGATCTAAGCAAAGATCAGGTAGTAATATCTGGAAGGAGTTCAAAAATTCGTCCCCCAGGCCAAAATTTGATGAGGAGTGGATGAAGATCCACCAATCTGGACGGCTGTGATGAAATCTATTTGACCAAAATCGCCAGAGGAAGAAGTGGCTGGAAACTACCTCAAAAGGTGTTATAAAAATCCAGAAAAATCTTCAAAAATCCTTTGAAGAATAGTCGATCATCATCATGTAGATTGCTGGCTACAAGTGGTTTGATCAGAGGTGGGCCACCTTGATCAGAGATATCCCATGCAGAGAGAAAAGAAGAACCGAAGCTTTAGAAGTCTCTCAGAATGAAGAAGGAAGAAGATCTCCTAGAACTCGAGCTCTGATACCATGATATTCCATGACATTCAAAAGCATATGCCAGAAAGAAAGAGATAGCCAGGAAGAAAGAGAGAGATAGAGTTGTGTGAAATTCTCACATTCGATGATTCTCATCTTAGATTTCTGTTCTTTAAATAGACTTTACAATGCCTAAGATTAGGCTACAAATCAAGGAATTAAAACCTAATTAGATCAATTAGATCTCTAAGAATGGAAAGACAATTAATCTATCGAGCTATATACAATCTATCTTGCTGTACACATTTTGACTAGATCTCCTATTTACACTTGGGCTGGGCCTAATATCATACAAGTGGGTTGGGCCAAATATCATACAAGTTTACACTTTAACACAACTAACCCTAATTCTTCTCTAAAATAATTTTTTTTTTATTTCTCTTATTCAAATCTTACTTTTTTTTTCTCTGTTTCTTTTCTTGTTTCCTTTTCTTCTTAGTTTCTCTTTGATTTTTATAAACAGCTTGGTATCAGAGCCATCCTCTGATTATGAGGGAATAAAAAGGAGGCTAAAGTGAAGACTGTAGAGGGCTGTACACTGCATTTCATAATCTAGGGTTGACATCAACCTAGGTCTTGCTGACATTGCCCCCCCCCCCCCCCCCCCCCTTTTTCAAAAAAAAAAAAAAAAAACCCAATTTACAACAGGGCGAAGTTTGTGAGGATGGACCCTGTATGGTTCTGGTTCTATCTTCTGGGTCAGGTAGGTGATGTTATTTTAAGACTAGGGTTTGCATTTGGGGTCACGCTTTATGTGAAAGAATTCTTTATGTTATTTATGTATATTGGTAGCCTTAGTTAGATTTGAGCGAGTGGTAGAGTTTGCAGAAGTTTACTCAGGTCCCTATGGAGTTTAAGTCAGGGCAAGAGAGTACCATTGTAGCATCTCAGGTGCCTGTAGCTGTTAACACGAATACAATCTTATTTCTTTCAATGGTAAAAGATTATACTGAATGGTCATATTCTGTTAAAGATGGTCATCAGCGGAACAAGGAGACCTGGGTACATGGATGGGAGAATTAAAAGACTACCTATGGATAATCCTAATTATGATGATTGAGAAGTAGAAACCATGCCAGTGATGAATTGGATTTCAACTCCATGGATGATGTAATTAGCTGCTAGCCACCAATACTGTAAAACAGTGAAGGAATAGTAGGATTTGATTTTGCTGCATATTCATATAAGAAAAGTAATGTCTAAGTTTAACAGTTGATCTCTAGATATTGCACAATTTAAGTACATTGATTAGACTCTTGGAGACTAATGTGCTGAATGCCAGAGGATGTGATGAAAGTTGAGTATCTATGTTTGTATGTTCGTGTTGTGTTGCAAGTTAAACACATTTTCCTTTTTTTTGCATGTGCGCTGTGTGTTTAGTGTATCTTGAGTGAATGATACCTGGATACTTCAAAATAGCCAATATATCATGTCCTATCGTATCCTATTTGATGCTGCAGCATCATACAATCGTTTGGGCAATAAGCGTGGTCCACATGTGGGACCCATACAATTCTGATTTGTTAATTGTTAGTAGTTTCTAAATTTTATTTAAGAAGTTGTATTTAGGAATAGTTTTTAATTTGGGTATAATTATTATTTGTTTCCTAGTTTGATTAGGAATGCTTTCTTAGGGTTTAAGTTTCTTTTACTATTTATATGGCTTTGTAGAGAATTATTTCTCATAGATTTTGAGATTAATAGAATTCCTTTTGTGGGTTTATCGTGGGAGAGTTGTGCGATTGTTCCCTGGGAACCTCAATTGTACCCCGGCACTTGCATCCTAACCCTAGGATTGCATCACTATTCGTCACTTTTAATGTGGAATCTGTGTCTCGTAACCCTGGCGTATGCATGCCATCTACCATGAACCGGTTTGAGCGCAGAGTTTGAGTCAGGATCCACTTCCGCCTTTTAGGAGTGTATTTATACTTTTTCCGAGTGAAGAAAGCTAATGGAAAGTGATGTTTGTTCTTCAGTCTACTTCTGTTGTTCCTGAACTGCATGCTTTTAGCATTGGCTAGTACGGTTGATTTTGGAGCGTGTGGACTAGGCTGTGGTGGTCATAGTGGACGTGGGTTCAGTTGTGTGGACCTTGGCAAGCTTAGTTGGCTAATTGCACAGATTGTTGGAGTTATCGGCATGCCCAAGAGACCTGTTGGGATTTAGTAGGCTGGCCTAACCATAACACTTGCTTATTCAGTTGAGTCAGTGAAGAGTAGTTTGTCAGAAAATTTTATGTTTAACTATTCAATGTTCCCAGGACCCTGCTTCGGCTGGACCCACACTGGGTAATGACCTTAATGTGCTTAAATTTATTTTGCTTGAATGATAATATGGTCAAATTTAATGACTGAGTGAAATATGATTGCTAAAAGTTGTAGAAATATTAATATAGGAAATCATATATTATACAAGGAAATGTAAATATCTTAAACCAATAACTCTTAAAAAATAAAAAAAAATTAAAAACCCAAATCTCTCTAAATATTTCATGCATTCATTAAAACAATAAAAATACTAATCCGTTCAAACTAAGTCCTTGAAGAAACTATTAGAAAACAAGAGACTACAAACATGCCTTTGTGAAGCTTGCTCAAGCCCAAGTCCACGTATCGCATTTGATCTTGCTGAGACAAAACTGTTTTGGTGTTTTTTGGTGGGAAGAAGCTTACAGATGTCTCTCTCACAAGGAAAACCTTTAGAAGGGCAAAGAAGGGAGAAAGAGAGCAATATATAATTCCATTGGCCAAAATTTTGAAATTTTTTTCTTGAAAGACCAAAACATTTATCCTGTCTTATATTTTCAATTTATCAGCCAATATATTGTCATATGGACCAATGCTGGTACGGCATAAAAAATACTTACCAGTACTGACCAATTAGTGGTTTGTATCATCCGATACAGTGTATCAGTGATATTTTGAACTGTGGTGATAACACAGATGCTATTCACATTGATTCATATTCAGTGTATTACAAGCATACAGAACACATGAAGGTTGATTGTTAGTTTGTGTTTATTTGTGGAAAGGTGGTGAAGAAGGTTATTCAGTTAAGAGTATGCACTGTCTGAAGATCGTTGCTGATTTTTTTACTCAAGGTGTTTCTAGAAGGAATTTATTTGGTGTTTTCTCAAAAGTTGTGCGTAGCGGACATTCGTGCACCAGCTTGAGGGGGAATGTTGAGATTTATACAGTACCTGATAGTGATTTATTTTTACTGAATAACTGTTTTTTAATTTTACAAGGACTGTTTCATGATTTTTTTTAACTTTAAGGACTTTATGTAAATAGGGTATATTTTCAACTATTCGTAAGTAAGGCTGGTCTCCGGCAAGAATTTTTCAAACAAATTCTAATATTTCTTTTTTTCTCTGTCTCCCTTTCTTCAGTTTTTCTTTTCTTCCTTTTTCGTCTTGGTTTCTCCTTGAATTCTATAAACAATTGCTTATTGTTTAGGATGTATGGTTGTAATGTTCTAGTTAAATGTGCAATACACCTGTACGGTGTACCTGGTGCTTAAATGTGATTCGTCTGCTTTATTAGATTATATAACAAATTAAGTTTGGCAGATCTCTTTATGACATATATTTATAATTTCAACTCAATGGAAGGGGACAAAAAAGCTAGTTTTGGATAAACAAGCCCAAGCTTTTTGGCAAGATGGCTTTACACTTGTGCTGTTGTGCATATGGTTCGCAATTTTTTGCCATATATTATGGAATATTCATTGTTCGAAACTAGCAAAGACCTTGAATGAAGCAGCAAGGAAAGACATGCTAGAGTGTAGAGTTATAGAGATGTGGCTTTGGATAGGGTCTAGTGGAGAAGCAGAACGATGGTAATTGTAAACAGATGGGATAAGGCGTTGGTGGTGAATTTAGTGATCCCTTTTTGGAAAAGTGGCTAGTCTGAAGTTAGCTTAACTAGTGGTTAACAAACAGTACCTGGAGAGAATACCTATATTATGATGTGCTTCTAATTGGTTTGCGTGTTGTAGGAAATTGGTTGGGTGTTTCCTTTATGTCTTCTTTGAGCACTTTCTTTTCCTCACTGCCTAAAACTAGTTTCTTGTGTGTGCATCCACTCATGCACAGAGATTTTTGGCCATGTTTCCCTTCCTTCCATATGCTTCCAATTGTGTTATTTTATTGTTTTGAAGGAACAACAAAAAGGCTGCCCAGCCTGACTGAAATACATGATTTGTCAGGCGACCATGGCTGATTTCGGTTGCCTCTCAATCGAACTCCTCAGAGGAGGATATTTATTTGAGAATAATGAAATTTCCAGAGTGGGATTTGGCCGGATTAATATTCAACTTTGGAGAACTGGATCTAATTGATTATACCCCTTTCCCCCTATCCACATTGTTGGATCGTCCTCATCCCCAAGTCTCACCTCTCCTGGACCGAACTTCTGTCTCAGACCTCCTTTCCCTCTACAAAACAAGAGAAAATGCGGGGATAAATCAATTCCTTCCAGCTTTAGGAGTGGGGGAGGGTATAATTCACAATATAAATTAATTTCTGCTTATAATCAGGGCTTGGTTACTCCTGGGAATCAGGAAACATACTATATTGAGTACATGATGGTGTCTTGTTAAGCGCTCTCTCTCTCTCTCTCTCTCTCCTCTCTTCTTTTTATCTTTTTTTGGCTGCTTTAGTTGGTTTTGGTTATCTGAACACTATAATGTTTAGGCAACTCATCAATTCCAGTGTTACAGGTTGCAGAAAGGGTATATATGATGGGGTTGTTCCCATGTTGCAATAGCTGGTTGACTGAAAGTTGGAAGTGTTCATCTGGAGTATGAAAGCAGTATGCCACTAGAAGACTTCTTTACGTTGACTGAGATGAAAGATGGGCTCGCAACTCGTGCGAGAGTGGAAGAACTGGTTGGTGTCATGAAAGAGAAAGAAAATATCATAAAGAATGCAGGTGATGCGGCCAGGCAATGGTCAACTGTTGCTAGTATATTAGCAGCTACAGAGAACAAGGACTGTCTTAACCATTTTGTTGAGTTAGATGGACTTCTGTTTCTCGCTCAATGGCTTCAAGAAGCTCAAAAGTGTGATAGTGAGACAAGTGATAGCTTTTTAGAAGAATCAATCAATGCACTACTTAGGGCACTTGAGAAGCTACCTATAGACAATGAGCAGTCAACTGCATCTGTTATTGAGGTGACTGTCAGGAATCTCCTCGGTCACAAGAGCATCGAAGTCCAGGAAAGGGCAAGAGCTTTGTTTGGAAGTTGGAATCAGGTGAACAATGAAAACAAAAATGGTCAGGATTTAGTTAAAGATGAAGCTTCTCTCAATGATGAACCAGAATCCTTAGCCAATGTGAAATTAACTGCAGTTGGGTGCCCAAATTCACCTGTTCTCAATGTATCTCCCTTCAAAGAAAGTGCTGAAGGAAGCTGTGTTGGAGAGCCTGCTGATAGAGAAATCCAGCATTCAAAGACCACAAAAGGCTCTGATGATTCTCAGTTGGCAATCACTAATGATGTGCAACTGCGCGCTTCTGCTCAAGATATACCTCTGACCAATTTGAACCAAGCAGATGCAGATGGTTTTCCTTCAGAGGCAAATTTGTCGGGATTCAAAGAATCCTCTCCATGTCTTGGAGATGTCAACAGCAAGCCTTCTAATGCTACAGGGTTCAAAGATGTCACCGATGGTATGAAAGAGGTGGGAATTAATATGAATGTGAAAGAAGGTAGCCCAAGTGAAGCTAGTGAGGAGGAAACATGCGAAGATTCTGAGTCTTGTAAACTTAAAGAACCTGTTACCCTGCCAGCTTCTCCCAGAAATAGTCAGCAATCTGTGATGGAAGGTTCTATATCATGTCATAATGATGCGAAAGAGAGTGAATCTTCTCCAAGGAGGACACTGTCTTCTGATGTAGGAAGTGACAATAATATACTGGAGTGCAAACTGGAGAATGCTGGACTCCATTGTGCTATGCCGTCGTGCTCAAGGCACATTATAGATCTCAAACCTGTAGGGGAGGATGGTGAATGCCATACTGAATCTATGCCAGATCTTTCTTGTAATGGGAGTGCTTCAAGAACAATAGACAGTCAAGAGAACTCCTTGCATGGAAATGGGGCTTTTGAAACAGTTGATGATGATGTCAAAGAGCTCGTTAGTGAGTCGAATTCAGAAGCTAGTGAAGGAGAGAACTCTATTATCGTAAGTGATATCTCAGAACCGATGATGGATCCCAACGGCTCGAATGAGTTGGAGAATAGAAACTCAGACATGGAACTTGATTATGGGGTTGATGATGCATTGGAAGTTGCCCGTCAGGTTGCAAAAGAAGTTGAACGGGAAGTTGTTGATTATAGAGGGCCGTTCTGTAGTTCTCCAGAGAGGAATTCAGAAGGTGAAATTATGCAGTCAGACAGCCCTGATGCTATAGAAGTCAAGCAGGATGAACCCATGATGGAACATTTAAATGAAGTCAAGTGCGAACCACCAACTGAAAAACATCTTTGCAGTGATGCCTCTTCTCCGGAGGCAAAGCGCTCGAGAATGTCAGGCAAAACTGATGCTGAACCTGAGGATCGTAGGGTTGAGTTAGAATCACCTTCATCAACTGCAGTGGCACAAGAGGCGGTTGGTGACACTGAAAAGGGCAAATGTGATTTTGATCTGAACGAGGAGGTTTTCACAGAGGAAGTTGAATGCTTGGTGGTTCCTGTCACTAATCAGCCCTTTAAATTGTCAGCACCCATCCCTGTTGTTGCTTCTTCCAAAGGAACTCCAGGGTTGCCTTCTACCCCACTGCATTTTGAAGGGGAGCTGGGCTGGAAGGGGTCTGCATCGACAAGTGCCTTTCGTCCTGCATCCCCTCGAAGAACTCCGGAAGGTGGTGACAAGATATCTTCCGTAGATGTAAGCAACAATGGTTCAAAACAAAAACAAAGCTTCCTCAAAATTGATCTGAATGTTGCTGGCGATGAAAATGATGCTGCAGCTGAGCTTGCATCAGCAAAACATGTACACATATCATCTGGTCTTCTTTCCAGGGAATCATCTGTAGAGGTCAGTTCAAGAACAGCAGAGAGGCTTAAGTTGGATCTTAACCGCCTCAGCGATGGTGATGATGGTTGCGCATTTCCGTCGTCAGATTGTAGGGTGGACGGACAATTCCATCACCAAAATGGTCAACACGGCCAATCTACTGCTTCCTCATCATCATCAAGGAAGCCCCCAATGATAGACTTCGATTTGAATGACAACCCATTTGTTCTTGAAACCCGTGGTTCTCATGACCCTTGGCAGAACCTCGGTAAATCATCAGTGCAAGAGGTCAAAGATTATGGGAGTTTGAAACTGGATGATCCCTTGGTGTCAATCATGGGTTCAAGAGTGGACATCAATAGGAAAGAATTCTATAACCAAACCCACGCCTTTCTTGCTAATGGACAGGGCGCGGATGCTTCCTTCAGTTATAGTGTGGCAAGACTAGGTGGTGGTTCAGCTACACAACCATCATTGGGGTATGCACCTCCACCACCTCAAGCATTTGGCTACAATGACCTCTCAGTGGGGTCATCATTGCCCTTCCCTCTCCAAATGTATGGACCCACCAGTTCTGTCCCTTACATGGTAGGTTCCAGAGGAGCCACTGTCATACCACAGATATTGGGCACTGCAGCAACTATTCCAACACCATCATTCTCCAGACCGCCCTTTCTCATGGGTCTAACGGCTGCTCCAACAGGTTCGCCGGCAGTTGGGGGATCTGGCCTTGATTTAAATTCCGGTGCGGCGACAATGGATGGTGAGAGTAAGGATGGTGGCAGGTTGAGGCAGTTCTTCGTTCATGGCCATGGTGGCGGTCCAGTGGAGGAGCAAATGAGGCCTTCGTTGCAGCCGGCGGGCATGGGAGTGACATTGAAGCGGAAGGAACCAGAATGTGGGTGGGAATGGGAACCGAACATGGTTGGCTACAAACAAGAGGCATCGTGGCATTGATATTAGAGTTGAGCCCTCCCTCCAGGGCTGGTGGGCCCCTGAGGCGTTTAAGAAATCAAAGAAAAGATCGATGCTTAATTGGCAGGAGGCCCAGGAGAAGTTGGGCCTGCACGAGCATTGTTGAAGTTAGGTAAACCAGTTCTAATAAGGCTGGGTAGATAGATATCTATATATATATATATGATGAGATTGATTGCCAGAAAAATGTAGGGTTAATCTTCTTTCTTATTGTGTCAAAGAGGCCATTTGCAGCCTAGAGATAGCTGGGGATGGGGATCATGTACTTTGTATATCTCTCGCATAAATACTTCTAACACCATAAAAGAAGGGCAAAAAATTTGGTTTTTTACGTCGTGTTGCAATTCTGTGTACAAGATATCTTGTGGCTTGTTGCTGGGATGAAGAACATTGCTACCATGAATTAGATAATCCTCTCTTCTCCTCCTTTAGTATCTTCTGGTCTTCAATTTCTTTGGTAGTAAGTGAAATCTATAGACACAACTCATTCTCTCAGTTTGCTTCTGGAGAATTTTTTTTTTTTTTTTTTTTTTGTTCTGGTTTCTTGACAACCTTAAACCCACTATATTTTGGAAGCACCCTGTGGTGAAGGGAATGCTGTCATGCCCTACAGAAAATAAAAGGAAAGAAGGAAAAAAAAATGAATGAAAGAATTGAATAGTGCAATTTTACCACCCGTGGAGAGCTTTTCTTCTCTATTTATAATGGATTACACATTTATGTGATTTATATAGTTTTCGATAGGAGTTTGGAAATAGAGATGCCAAACATGCACTAGTGCTGTGAAGGTTATCTTGTGGATCCCACATGTACAGATTTAATTTCACCAAAGTTGACAACGGCCTTATGTAATCACTTCCCTTTGTACATATGAATAGTATATAGTAAATGCAGAAAGGAAGAGAGAGAGAGAGAGGGGGAATTGGAAAATGGGGTGCATCGGCAGAATTTTTGGACTGGTGCGTTCTCTTCGTATCAGACTTTTTGCGCGAGACTTAATTATTTATTAATTGATTTTTTCCTTTCTAATTCTTTCTTATAATTAAAATAGGGCCCATCTTATCGAGTACAAACTACTCAAGATCACGGAATCCCCTGTATTAACACTGCGTTTGAATTTTATTCCAAGCCTGCCGTAAAAGTTGGGCCCATTATTAGATTAATCATACCTTGCTTCAAGCATGGGCTTCACTACTAGTTTAAACCTTATTTGCCAGTAAATTGATTGAACAAGCATGTATAACTATAGCATCCATCTTAGGTTTGTCAACGTGCATTCTCAAATGGTTTTATATTTCACATACGTGATTGTAATTTGCACATCCAATATCTTTCATCATCTATATCTCGGCCACATGCACTTGGTCTTCTATTTTCACTTTGGCTTCTATATAAGACCACAGTTAGACTGGCATCAGGTTAAATGTGCACACTGCAACAGTTAGATCACCACCAAGAAATTTAGGACCAAGAAAAAGGATTAAAAAACAGAGAAAAAAAGGAATCACTTTTTCATATAGTTGAATGAGACATACTCTTTCTTCTGTTTGAAGTAGATTCGTACCAAGCTCTTGGACATGCTCTAGTTACTTCCATAAATCTGGGTATTGTTATTTTGTCTTTCAACTGGGTTCGCATGGGTTCATTTGATGAAATCTTGAGATGAACTTGCGTTGATTTCTGAATTGCTCTAGAAAATGATTAAAACAAAATTTAAACATTTTAAGCATGGTCCTGTTTTGACAAACAGGAGTGGGGCTTCAGCGGCCTGCATCTGCTTCAACTTGTCAAAGATCTCCCACCTGACATACTAATGTCGAAAGACCAAGAGCTTCAGACCCTTTGCATGAGCAGCTAAAGGTCCAAGTACACTACATCATCCACACCAGTACACTCTGGTTTCAGATAACCACATTGTAAAGGATCTCACAAATTACATTACCCCATACCAGGGTATTATTCAGCATGCGGTGAAAGCACCATGGTATGATATCAACTGTAAGTGAGCAATAAGAAAGACTATAACCGACTCTTTCCCAGATCACACTATCATCCTATCAGATTCAAGTGAAGGATCTAAGAAAATTATCGGAAATAGACAGCGGATCGAACGTTGTTCATATCTCATGCAACCCTGCCACCTGTATAAGAATAGTCATTGACAGTAATAAAGGTCACCTAACACCATAGTTTTCAAAAACGACATCACAGTCATCAAAGCTAACCCCATCTATTATGGACAGCAGTTTTTTTCTTCTCTGATGATATAGGATGTGAAAAAAAAAAAAAAAAAAAAATCCCACATGGTGAAGACACAATTCTACTAGGTCAAGAATTTGCATGGCAGATGATAACACAAAAAATGCACATGATTCCGCCATAGACATGAGCAGGAAAAGGAGTGCTTATTGAGGCAGCTTCAATCTCCCATCCATTGCACAAGACTGCACTGAATGCTTCAAGAGTAAAAGTCATACAAAGCAGCATAGTAGACCTATGGATAGTTACCAAATTCATAGATCCTTCTGGCACATGCTCTCTTGTAAATCATCTCAATTTTTTTTTTATTGAGAATAGTTCTGAATATGTACATTCACCAAATTTTCACCCATAAACAATTCAAGAAAAAGGTGAAAGAAAGCAGCATGAAAACAATTGTCTATTTTTTATTTTTTTTATTTTTGAACTGCTTGAAACAACCATGTTAAGGTAAGGCGTGAAGGAATACAGTCAATACTTGCAGAAGCGCCACGTGAAATTTTCAACATTCAACAGCACAAGAATGATACTTGCACCTTACTCATATCAAGCTTACAAACCGGGCAGAATGTCCCCCACTTAGTCAGCCATGCATCCACGCAAGTTACATGAAAATCTGCAAGTCATAAGTTTAAAACTGGTTCAGATAAAGAAGCATGTTGTGAATGTTCAGAAGCGTCGAGTTGCCAGTCATTGAATATTTAAAATGTTACCATGACAGGAAGCTCTATCTATTGGCAAGACAAGGCTATCCAGGATGGGTATAACAATTAGGAGCAATTAAGGAGACATTGCTTTTACCAGCGGGTTTTAGCAACTCTATATTGGGTATTTTAGCCATTGAGGGATCCAAGCTCATTCATAAATCCATCTCCTCCAATTTGTTTATAGAAGGTAATTCAAGGAATGCATTGGTTTGGGCCAAAGAGAGACTAGTGGCCCTAAAAAAAAAACAATTCACAGTCAATGAAATCAAGGACTTGCAAATACTTTGGATGTTTGCTTTTGCCATAAGCCCAACCAATTAGCCTTGTTAAAGCCGGGATTGAAGGAGTGAATTTGCAAGAGAAGCTTCTCCACATTGGTGGATGGAGATTTTATGTTGCTGAGAAAGCTCTCTCTGGCATGGCTAAAATCGAAACCTCTCACACACGCAGTGAGAGTGGTGAGAGGTTACCTCTTAGAAGAAAGAAATCAATATAAATACACATACAAAAAAAAAAAAAAAAAAAAAAACTGAGTGGGGCCTACCTGATCCATCCGAATGGACCATAAAATAGGGCCCCTAACAGTCACCGATCCCAGGGTTTGGCACCCATCCAAATGGACTAGACCATTGGATTGACTGTGCACTTATTTTGAAAGGTGGAAACCTACCTGCCATTGATCAAGGGGTTAGAATTATTATCCAAGCCTCCGTCACCATACACAGATAGGTGGGGTTCCCATCCCAATATGGTGTCCCACATGGGCTCCACAATTGTTTGAAGTTGTGAGCGCATGAGGGCAGGAAAAAGGCCCGATATATATAGTGAGAGTAACTCAACATCTTATGGTGAGAGACACCATGATGGGCCCAGAAGTTTGGGTTCAATCTCATTCCTCTAAGCCCTTGATCAGTGGCCCACAAGTTTAACGGCTTATATTAAAGAAAAAAATTTGACCATTGATCCAACGGTTCAGTCCATTCAGATGGGTGCAAACCCATAAACTCCAGTGAAATTCACGCGCGCGGGGGGGGGGGGGGGGTTTTGTCCCCTACACTCAAGTTGATGGGAAACAATCCGCTCACGCTTGTGAGGCCCACGTGGGGATGGGGATGAGGGGATTTAAAGATATGTCTGGGCCCATCTTATGTACAAAAAAGTAGCCACATCTTATCATCTTCATCCAAGCCCACAAGTTTAATGGTGTAGAATCCATTCACATGGATTTGCAGTCGATCCAACGGTGCACAGTCCATTTGCATGGGCCAAAGTCGGTGAGACCCTTGACCTATAGGGGGTGGGGGTTTTGGTCCACTCAGATAGACCAAAGGTGTGCTCCACACATGCAAGCCGCTAGATTCCCTCCCGTCCGCTTGAGGTGAGGTGAGGATCCTATTTTATACACACACACACACACACACACAGAGGGAGGCGGTCCTGTAAGGACTATCCTTACGGTTTACGGTGCGGACCGCCTACTAGGGCCCACTGTTAGACCCCACTGGTCATGGGACAAAGGGGGATTAAAAGATCCAAGTGGGGTCAACTTATATATCAAATTTGAAGTCAATCTAATACCTCTAACCCCTTCATGGCTCACAAGTTTAACAACTTTCTATAAAGAAGAAAAATTGACCCACAATCCAACGGTCCAGTTCATTCGAATCCATGCAAATTCATGGGAGTCAGTGCTTATAAGGGGGTTATGAATGAGTGATCAGTTTGGATGGGTCATAAGGTGGGCCCCAGTGGGCGTTCCAAACGGTGCATACCGTAAGGACGGTCCTTACAGGACCGCCTCCCTATATATATATATATATATGTCCATCTTGGATGAGAGGCCGCTCTTTTGCCACACTTGAGACCCTTTATGATCAATCCAAACCCCTCAAACTCACTAAGCCTCAATGAATTCACACTCTCCCCAACCTGAAGAAACAGTAAAACTTTACGGCCCAAACCAATGGTTGTGATGATTTGATTGAGATGATTTTTTTCCAAAATCATATCCATAATGAGACCTTTCAATCACACTATCACCCCATGATTGGCATGCATCCAAGTGGGTCCCATAAAGAGCTAAGATTTTTATCTCTCATGCCTTGCATGAGAGGTACCTCTTAGCTGAATACATTATATATATATATATATATTCAAGAATGGCCATTCCTAGCTTAGGAATGGTCCAACATGTTGGGCCCACTTGGAAGCATGACAATCATTAGTGGTTTAAGGGTCTAAAAGATCTCCATATGACCTACATGTGTGTGAAAAAGGGAACCGTCCAATCAAGAAAGGCATTGTTTTGATAGCTCCAAAGAGTCCTGGCTGTTATTTTAAGTGGATGAATTCCAAATGTTGTATGATCAATTGAAGCAGCTACATAACTTGGATGAGTGTCGAGTCGATGCTAGCACATGGGATTGTAAGAGTGTGAAGGGCTTTGATTAGAGAGGTATGCAGCCCCATAGGTTGGATCATTCCTAAGCAAGGAACGGTCTGTCTAGTCCTGAAAAGTAAAATGTGTGTGCGTGTATGGTCATTTCCAGGAACTTACAGGCAATCCCATCGCAAGGAAAGCCTTGGCCTATGGAGCCCACCTCGAAGTATGAGATTGATGGCAGTGCAAAGCCTTGGCCTATGAAGCCTACCTCGAAGTATGAGATTCATGGCAGTGCAGGGGTTCTAAAGGTCTACCCATTAACTACCTTTGTGCAAAAATTGGTAGCCATCTGACACACTTTTGAGGGCCTTAAAGTTGTCTGGTCCTATCTATCAGATAAGTCAGATGGATTCCAAAATTGGATCATCAATCCAAAGGCCTATAAAACTTGAATGTATCAAAATTTTAGTGAGTGGCTAATTCATGGGGGTTAATGAGTGCAAGGTTTATGTTGAACATCACCCCTGAGGCCAAGCCAGTCCCATAATTAGGGACAGCTTGTTGGCCAAAGATGTTGATACATATACATAGGGATGATTCCTTAGACAACATCGTCCATACAACAATAACCATTGTGGGGTGACTACTCCAGGGCCCCACTTGATCCAGCCCACACCACCACACCAACGCGACGCCCTTCCCCTCTCACTCTCTCCTGAACCCACTGTTCTAAAATTTTTGGTAGTCCACTATCCAAGCCAAGCCCTTTCCAATCTCATCGCCCTTATCCTCCCAAGTGAACATCACTCACTCAGGAGATCACTACCCTCCTGATTAGCGCATATCCCAATTTTGATTGAATGACACGGTCCACTTTTTTTTTTTTTTAAATGGAAATACATAATATTGGCGTCGATGACACAGTCCACTCAACTTTCTAATATTTCAACATACAATAATGTCCACAGCTTGCAAGTGTTGCATGACTAGGGAGTAAGGTCTCGACTTCATAGAGGAGGAAGTGTTGCATGACTAGGGATTAAGGACTCAACTTCATGGAGGAGGAGGAAGAGGAGTACTGTCGATGTAGTTCTACGTCTCCACTACTAAAATGCAACATACGACATAATTTGTGACCCACTAACTGATCCAAATACAAAAAAAAAAAAAGGGGAAGGAGGGGGGGTGGATCTAACCATTTTCCAAAAGGAAGGTGCAAATGAACACCCTCGGAAATTCTTTTGTCATTTTCAAGAAATCAAGTTGTTCTCTTCATCTTTTCAAGAGTTTTTCCAACATGTGGGAAGGAAGGCTAACAGGATGGCGGACTCCTTTGCCCAGCAAGGGGTGGAAAGGGCTACCCTTTTAACTGCTGTAATTTGTTAGTTTTGTTTATTTAGCATATGGTATAGTAGAAATTTTCACTAGAATTGGAGTTATGCCAACTGTCAGATCAATCATGTCATATACACACGATTTGACACATTTTGTTTCTCTCATTTTAACCACAAGACAATATAGAACAATAGGGCATGTTTGATGGTTATGGGGGAGAGTTTTGTGGAAACCACTGACCTATCTAATACAAGAGGGCTTTTGAATCGCACCATCTATAAAAATCAAGTCCATTTGATATTTCCAAGTGTCCAATCTAAGGCTATGAAATAGATGGTCAACAAATAAAAGGCAAAGTTTATATTTTAACCATCTATTTCATGACCATAGACTAGACAATTGCAATGTCCAATATACCTAATTTTTTTGTTCTGAAAAGGTTAGATCCTAAAGACCTCTTGTATTTGACAATGCGTGTGATTCGACACTAGATTGAAGTAGGGAGAAAAATATAAATTTATAGTCAAAAGATCGTTAAATTCTAAGGTTGTTAAGTCAAGGGTTTAGGAAAATATAACAGGCTGATTTATTGACCCTTATCCACGATTTGGCCCTTCCATCCCATCTACCCCCACTGATAGGCGTGAATCTAGGTGGGGTAAGTGAAAAATCACTCCACAATAGAAAGGCTCGAGAGGGATGAGATCTTTTTCTATAACATTTTACTTGCAATGCATGTGCAAATCTTTGTTTTTAATGGCAGTTTGGTTGTTTAACACAAGAAAAGAGTGCACTGCACCACATTCAATCAAAACAAAATTGTGTACCAAATCAGAAGCATATAGGTGTGTGTATGTGTATTGAGCATGAGTATGTATAAGCTTCACTTGAACCTACAACCTTGTGGTGGAGACTATGAGAACCTTCTGAAATGGCCCCTACAAATTAACATTTCGAAAAGAGCAATTAATCCAAAAGGTCATGAAGCAGCTTACCATGCTGGCAAGGGAGCACTCTTAGACTTTCTCCATCTCTGTAATCCTCAAGGCAAATGGCACAAGTTGCGGCAGTGCGATTGTCCTTTCGGCAAGTAGTGGTAAACGTAACAGTTGGGAGGCGTTTCACTACCCGGCGGTCTACATGTGGAGAGTGGTGGTGAGTGACTTGTTGTCGGCGTGTCCTATGATTCCGAGCAACAAGAAGCATCCCGAAAGCGGATAATATGATGACGAGCGAGAAAATAGAAATAACCAGCACAGTCCAAGCTCTTCCCCCAGATGAAGGGGTGATACAGCATTCACCTTTCTCACCTTGAGCAAACTTACTGAGGATCTCACCTGCTCTCTTGGAAATGAAAACTGCATGCACCTGTATGCCCTCAGGGCTGCCTACCACTACATCCAAGGGACTAACTGAATTAATGCAATAGGTATTGAAGAAAACATCTTATGCACAAAGTAGCCAATATACCTAACCCCCCCACAAATGATTTCTCAGATTGAGCCCTTATATATCATTCATCACAGATTATTGACAGTCCCAACTGATGTTATACATGCAAACACCTTCATCTGTGTTCAAATGCAAAGACAGAAACAGCTACCAAAATACCAGCTTTTTTAGCTTTTGTTTCACAATCAAACAGCTTCCAATCAATAACCATACAAATTTAACCCCTTTTTTACCGAACGACAACGCAAATCAACCATCAGACGCTCAAATAACAAAAAGCAATAAAAAAGAAGGCGTGATTGGAACTGTAGCGACTTACTTGATACCAGATTACGATGATCTGCATCATCATAGATGATGGCGGCTTGAAATCCGGCGGCTTGAGCATTCTTGACTTTGACCTCGAAAGGGCACTTTCCCCTCTCGATCAAAGCGAATCGCGGTTGCTCGTCATCTGCTTCGAATCCGAAACTGTTTCGAAGCGAAGAACAAGCGTCGAGGGGAACGGCCAAGTGGAGAGCTCCACAGATTCCAGATCTATTCACTGGAATTGCTGCAAAACGAGAATTGAAGCATCAGAAACTCCGATTACAACCCCCCCAATTCGATTCAAGAGTCGAAGAAACGAAACCCTAGAAACAGAGAGAAAGAGAGAGTATGCGTACCGAAACGGGCAGGAGCATCGAAGAAGGAGAGGGAGATGTAATCTGTTTTGAACTGGACAAGTGCAAAAGATGAGGTTGGGAAGATGATGATGATGTTGCAGAAGGAGAAGGAGAAGTAGAAGAAGAAAATTAGGGTTTTGGAAGAGGCGGTGGTGATTGGAGTAAAACCCTTCTTCATCTCATCTCAATCTCATCCCTCAGTGTCGTCTGATTGCACTAGCGATATTCAATCTACAGTGGATTTTTATAAACGCGGGTACGAAATGTAATTTTGTAGAGGAGATTTGTTTTATTTAGTCCCTGTATTTTAGATTTATTAGCCAGAAGTCCTTCATGACTCATGAGCACATGCTTCTATTTGAACTTACCGCCCCGCATTTTGGATTAACTAGCATAATAATCCGTGCTAATCATCGGTGTGCGGGTAGAGTCCCACTCCATCTAACTACTTTGACATTTTTTTTTATCAATATTTTCTTTAAATTATTATATAGCTTAGTGGTTAGGTTGTCGTAAGTTCAGACCTCGTAAGTTAGATATTTTAATTCTTGAAAAGTAGGGCAATTAATGAACTTAGATGTGCGAGATTTTTAAGCCGATTAAATATTTTAGTTTAGAAAAGGTCCCAAATAGATTTTTAACTTTTTTGGATTTTCAAGAAAAAAATTATGAGTGGGCTTACTTAAAAGTAGTGTTTAAGACTTTAGTTTCCATGCTTCTTTTAAATAATAAGTCATTTCCGATAATTGACGTTGTTGCCACTAATTTTTCATCAAACCATGCCGGGGTGGTCGTTTTTATTCCCTCAAGATATGATGATCCGAGCAAGCTAGCAGCCACCAACAACAAGTAGACACCAAGCAACCACCTTCATAAATAGCCGATGGCTAGAAAGAAAATAGGTGCTTGATAGTAAATAAAGGGAGGAAGAAAAAAGAACGGTGATGAGAAGAAATGAGAGAAAGTAACCCTAATTAGGTAATTTATATCATTAAAAATCAGAAATGTTTGAAAAAGGGGTTATCTTGATGGAGTAGTCAACCATCAAAAACATTGCTTTTGAAAGAAGTATATGAAAAATCTCTACACTATTTTGAAGTAAGGACCTTATGATATTCTTTTTCTTTGAAATTTAGAAAAATTAAGGACCTATTTGAAACTCTCTTAATTTTAAATCTTCCAAGTTTAACTATTGTTGAACTGTGCAAATTTATTGTGACAAATCTAATAATATGTTTTGTTTTTTTTTTTTTTTTTAATGTTATGGGAGGGTTCCCAAGTATTTGAGCTGGACTAAATCTAATATTATATAATAAATTGGAATTAGTTTCTATTCAATGGTGCTGGTCGTATTAAAAGGGGTGTTGGAAGAGGCAATTCCCTTCCCCATCCATGATTGGCCCTACCACTTGAGTGCTTTTGATTTTGATATTACATAAGCAACATGATTGATTTAACCCAATAATAATTCAACTTGGATGCCAGCTAAGATCGCATATTAAAGAGCCATGCTACAAATGACCAAAATGCCCTCCCCCTATGGAGTCGGGCCAGTCCCGGGACATGACACCCGGGACAAGTAGACTTTTTGCATATTAAAAGCCTATACAATTGAAGTGTAGGTCCCTACTTGCACATATTAACAATGCAATGGGTCTAATTTTCAGATTTTTATTGTAACAGTGATGAAACATGGGGCCCACTTGCACAAGTTGAGGGCTTACCACTTGGGTGGAATCAAGCGGCCCTCATCTCTGCAAACATTCCTTGCTTGATGTTGGTAAGTGAGTTTAGAGGAATTGAAAGGTCCAATATAATTTAGATGGTAGGGCTACAATATGGACACTATCAGATGATCATGATCATGTCTTTAAGGACCTGGGATTTTGATTTGCCATGTAAGTTCCACATGATTTTCTTTCTAAAATCATTGACTTTGGGGCCCTTTACATGTGGTAGCAATTGTTTATGCGCTCCCCTGACCCCACTGCACTGACATGATGTAACAGAGTCAGGCATACAAGTTACAACAGTGTTCTCAACTTTGAAGTTGCTGAACCATTTATAGCCTAACATTCCTCCTCATGAACAATCTCCTTGCAATCCTTATTCCATGAATATTTAGCTCATTTGTGGCTTTGATTTACTAGTCTCACAATGACTCTGCTGTGAAATAGGGATTTGCTTAGAGAAAGAAAAGGCACAGCATTGTTAAAAATTTCTAGCCACTCTTCTTCTTATGCCATCAAGAGGATGGTAAATGAAAGTTTTAGGGCCTGTTTCTTCATTAGAATTCCAAGAATTCATGTCCGGGAGAATTTCAAATTCTCCAAAAGTTGTCCCTAATGTTTCTGTAAACATGGACGGTCATAGGCAATTCTTTTGAACCTATCAGTGCTTCAACACCTACCATCAATTTTCATTCTAATGATTTGATGGTTCGGGGATTTTTCTCCTCGAGGGAGTATCTTTGAATGCGAACATTCTCATTTAATCGGTGAGTGCTTTTGTTTCGGGGGTTTGTGATATTTTGATGGCACAACCGACCCGCCTCTTTACTAGTTGAATGAGGAGAAGATTTCTCATAATAAAACTGAAAAGAGCATTTTGGGCTAACATATTTTGAGAGTAAAATGGTTGAGGACATTATTATCATCATGTTTGAGAATAATTCCCAAGAGATGCAAGATGCTCCCCTTTGCAAGCTTGTGCCACCAAATCTAAAGGAGAAAGGGCAGCCAAGTTGCTAATAGTGCCCATGTAAAATAAATAAATAAATCTTATAGGTATTTGATTAGCCATCTATGGAAAAATTAGAAACAATAAACATGTATTAGTAGCAGAGCAAAAGAATGCTTCTTGTTTTAATATGTTTGCTCATGGTAATTGAGGCATCTTGGGAGAAACGAGTGGTGCATTCTTAGTATTATATCTGATAATTATTAATTGGCTAGCTGTTAGTAGCTCCAAGGCCATGTAACAAAGGATTATCCTGAATTGACACCAAGGTATTGATGGTGATACTCAAATATGGCCAAATAAATTGTGAAGTAACGAGATAGAATGCAATAAAGACAGAGACAGTGGATTACCTACTCCTCACAGGCAAAATCAAGCACTTGAATGCTCAGGTTTGAAGTCTTAGACCCTATCGTTGAGTAAATTTAAGCGATCCCGATTGCATGTACTCCACTAATCCTCACCTTTTGAGTTACAATTGTCACATATTTTCTAAGGTGGCAAGTTATGCTTAGGCTCCATTTGTTTCATGTAATTGTATCTCTAGGGATTTTAATAATTGTATTTTCTGAAAGTGGTTAAAATTAATAAATAAATACTCAAAATGAGTAAATGACCATCAAATAATCTCTCCTTACTTTAAAAAAAATTAAATCAAGGGGGGATGAGAAATGAATACAGAGCGATCACTTTAGCATCTCCACCACATATCCTTTACCCCTCCTTCACCTGTTACAAAGCCTTTGTTGGAGATGGATACCATTTATTCCTCTTGTATTCAATTCCTATCGAGTTACCCTAGCTAGCTCAGTTGGCCTAGGACTACGGTTTACACCCAAAGGTCGTAGGTTTGAAACTGCACTACCACACTGGAACTACAGGAGAATTTACTCGGCTTCTCTCTGGGCCCGGAGGAATTAGTCCAGCCCAAAGGGTTGGAACCCTTCGATAGCAAAAAATAAAAATAAAATTACATCGAGTTACCCATTGTGGGTCAATGCCCCTTATCCCATTAAGTAAAGAGGAATGAAATCTCCAACCTTGTCTTCTTCAGTAATAATCCAAGCCATCGATCATTTGGTCCTCTATTAATTATATAATAAGGTTACTCATTTCATAATTAATTATTATAATCGACTATTGCTTTATCCTAGCAATGTAGATTAGGTTGAGTGCTACTTTCAAGAAATATATATATATATATATATATATATATATACACACACACACACACTCACTCTCATAAAAGAGAGAAATATGATGTACTTTTTTCACTACACACATGTCCAATAAAATGCAAGTTGTGGGGCCCACCATAATATATATTTATTATGTATAGATATTTTATATATGGATAAAGATGGGGACATAATGAGAATTTTCAAATTTCTATTATTATAAAATGTCTAAAAAAGAGAGAAAGATGATGTACTTTTTTCACTACACACATGCCCAATAAAATGCAAATTGTAGGGCCCACCCTTATATATATATTTATTATGTATATGTATTTTATATATGGATAAAGATGACGATATAATGAGAATTTTCCAATTTGTCTAAAATAGACTTTGGGTCAGGCTTCGATTTAGAAGGGTTTTAAGGATCCGAATCAAGATGATCTAGAAGACTAAAGTTTAGGAATTAAAAATATCTACCCAACAGTATAATAATTTCAAAAATCTAAAATTATGAAAAGGCCCCCTAAATTCTCTGGAAAATTGCTAACTACCCCCTACTATATCCAAATGAACTCAGATACAGACCAAACTTGGCACACGCGATCCTAATATTTTTTTTAATCTCTTATATTGAGTAGATGTTGATATTTTAAACGTATTAAATTTTCGTTTTAATATATTCCAATAAAACGAGTAATTTTTTTTCGATTTCTTTGGTTTTTTTTTTAAGTGGTGGAAAAAAGAAATGAAAAATGTGTATAAGATTGGAATCTATCTCAAATCAATATCTCAAATGTTTTTTTTTTCCCTCTTCTTTTTTTAATTTTCTTTTAACATTATTCTTATTCAGATAATACAAGATTTTCAATACAGGGAATTTTGTGGGTATAAGGTTTTTTCTCTGTGAGTAATTGTGTAAGGAAGAACACGATATTTTAACAAATTCTTCATTAACTCTTAGCTTCTTTTGGAATGGAGAGAGTTTTCACACATGTAAATAAGCATTGTCTACTAAAGTTATTATTGTTTGATTGTGTCTTCTACTGAAATTACAATGTACAATCACTCATTTTCTGTTGAAATTTTATTTTTAAATGTATTAAAGCTTCTACTAAATTTTTTAAGAACTTTATTTTTTTTTAAGATTTTCTGAGTAAAACTATGTGTTCGGTGCACGTGCAACTAGTAAACTTAAAAACTCGTAGGCAGATTTGTATGGCCTATCAACCATATAATGCCTCATCTTTTTCTCTCTTTTTTTTTTCTAAAACCAACAAGTGGAACATTCAATAATCAGACTGCACCATTGGGTAGGCTATCAAAACTTAAGTCATGGGCAACAAAAGAAGATTCCAACACAATGCTCACATAATACTTGCTCTAAGAAAGAGACCATCAAATAAGGAACCATTAAAAGGATGATTGCATAGGATTAGGTTTTTATCTTTAAAAAAAGTTCCCATATGGTTATTTGTAAATAAATATTATTACTCCTTCTATGGGGATTAAGTAGATGGGTTAAATATCATCATAATAGTCAGTAGCCTCATTTAAGGAGTGATAATAACCCATCAACTTTTGGCGGGTCCCATTGGTCATGGCAACTGGGAACACACCAATGTTCTCCTATCTCTGTGCATAGGAGATATGAACTGGTCATAGATAGGGGCCACAGGACATGTGAATAACACTCACAAAATTAGGCATTTGAGTGTGGTCTTACTCTTGTCTCTCCTCCAATTTCTTATCTACAGGCATTGAGTATACACTCATTTACAATTTTCTGCAGGACTTCACTAGAGCTTTGTGGCTGCATTTGAAGAGTTAAGAGATCCATGATGTCCATCAGAATCTGGGGAGATCATCCACAGCGGGCACATTAAGTTTCCCTTTCTAAGGTTTAGATTGCCTAGCAAGTAGTCTACCTGAATCATACAACTCCACAGCGGGGGGACTCCCACTCAAAATTATCGCCTTCACCCCACAGTAAGATTGACCATATGATAAATAACATGATTAATGCAATCTTATGCATTACCATTAAGAAAAAAAAAAAAACAATCAATCTCATGCATTATCAATAATAATATTAACTGGTCAATATTTAACATGCACTGGAATCTGGGCAGTGTGTAATTTGAATCTTGTGACAATTCAAATGGGGGAGTGTGCGTGCGTGCCCGCAAGGAGGCCCTCTGGGTGACCCCCTGTTGAACAGATCAAATTGGTGAGCACATGGAACTTTGTTTTCTATTTTCTATTGCGGAATTGTTTTTGAGAAGCCAAAGATCAAGGATGGAACATTCTCTGCACTTGTGGTGGAAGAAATATTATGCATTCCAGATTATTGATACAAACCCATTTGATGAACAATTATATACACAAACAATAGCTATAGTGGTCATCACACAGCAAATAGGAAGTTTCCTTACATATCTGTAGGGTCTAATTGACCATGAAGGATGCAGCAACCTGCAGGGCACAGGTCACCAAGATTAAAATCTCTAGCTCCCTCTTTTCCTGAAAGATACTGTCCCTGTAGTTGGTTGAAGCAGCATGATCAGGCAGCATTTTTCATTGAAGGACCTGAAAGAATCGACAGAGAATCAAGTTACTATTGGATAGGCATGAGTAGATGGAACTACCAAAAATGACTCTCAAGACAATTTCTACATAAATGAGATAAGAAGCATCAAATATCAGAAATAAGGAACAACAATTAAAATAAAAAAAAAGAACAAAAGTGACAAACTCTGGTACAAAAAACTGTGGGGAACTAAATTAGAAACAACCCATATATGAGTACATAAAAGTTCATTATTAAGGTGCAAAGTGCTATCTTTGACAGTAGCTTTTAGGATCTTCGTCAACAACTCTCAAGTATACCTGAGACTATGAACTTGATCTCCAATGGACAGATTGAGGTATGGATAAAATATTTTTTTTTCATTTTTCTCATTAAAACCTCAAATATATAAGAGCCTCCGACCATGTTTGACTTGTCACTTATCCATTTGCAAAAATCTGGCTGCAAAATCATGCACTCTCAAAAGTATTGAAGACACCCAATCATGGTTTGCCACCAATTGCGTAGGGGCTGAGACGAAATACAATCCCAGTGGTTCCGATCCCACAAGAACGTCGCCCATTACCATGTTTCGTGGGATGACTTTTGGCACCAAACCCAAACACAAAGGACATTAGTAATGCTCTCTCTCTCTCTCTCTCTCTCTCTCTCGGGATGACTTTTGGCACCAAACCCGAACACAAAGGACATTAGTAATATGCTCTCTCCATATTCTTCCACCCCGTTGATCAACCAAAATCATCCCCGTTGATCAACCAAAATCATCCCTCTACGGACTTCTCTCCATATTCTTCCACCCCGTTGATCAACCAAAATCATCCCTCTACTTGGACTTCAATTACCTTCCTGTTTCAATAACTTTTTATTCATGATCCAAAGCTAATACCAATATTAAAATACTAACCAGGTGCCATGTTAGAAATATTAAGTTTCCTCTGCTAACTATTCCTAGCAAAATCTCAAGGCATTAGTAGAGGTAGCAGAAATACTTTTCAATACTCCCCCTCAAGTGGAACCCAACTTTTTTAACACTCACTCTCAATTGGAGTCCAGTCAGTGCACATTTTTCGACACGCACATTTGAACGCTGAGTCATTCCTCCCAAGATTTGAACTCGTAAATGGTTTGCTCTGATACCATATTAAGTTTCCTCCACTAACCATTTTACCAAAACCTCGAGGCATTAGTAGAAGTAGCGAAAATACTTTTCAATAAGGAGTCTTTCCGAAATTAAACCTCTAAATAAGTCTATAGAGTATTTAAACCAAAATTGTAATATTTCTTTAGATGAACATATTTGATGTGTCAAAAAATGTTGAAATGGAAAATAATTAGGTGTGATTGGTGGGTAATTCAATTACCTATTCAATGGGTCCTAGATTGTGCTTTTATATACATATATAATACCACAACATCTTTATCAACCTTTGTTGCATCTCATTTGTGCTTTTATAGACACACTTAATAAAACATGACAATGTGCCAAGCTAGCCCTTAATTCCAACCCACAGATGGTTATATGAATTGAAGAAAAAATGTCAAGAAAATTTGCAAAGAGATTGAGGACATTAAGAGATGGAAATATAGGGACAGCCAAAATTTCCAATGTTGAAGAAACAGGTGAGGAGCCAAAAGGTGTATTGCCAGTATCTCTCATAGTCATCTTGGAAGTAAATTGTCAAAAGGGAATGTCAATGATTGGTGTATATGGACAATAAGGCAAGTAAATGATTGGGGAATGTCAAATTGGCCACTGTTGACAACTCAAAAATTTACTAGATGGTAACATTTGGGTGTGCTTAGTGCAATCACTTTAATTTCAAAAAATTAGTTTCTCATTCTGCTCCTCTTGAGTAACAAAGGGAAGATGATGTCATACGGAAAGAACATATTAATGATTGACATGCATACCTGGTTCAGTGAAATCTGGACCACCAGCATCATCCTTTGTCATGAAAGGATGAACTTCTTCCATTTTCCTGCAGAATAATTTGTTAACCTATGAAAAACTGCTACAGAAATGAAAAAAAAAAAAAAAATGCTACGAGAAATTCTGTGGGAATAAATGAAGAAAGATATCAGTATTTTCAGAAGTTCTATAAAACAGCATGACAAACACCTTTTATTTCCTGAACTCTGGTGCATAGATAAGTTTAAATCAGGATCATTTGATCCACATCCTGGTTCTTTAAGAGAATCATTGGCTCCCACCTGTTTCTTTTCGTCCTGCAATGAGATAACATGGAAAAGAACGTCAGATTGCACCCAACAATATCTGAAAGAACCACCTAAAAGAATGACATTTTTGTCATTTAAGCAAATAACTTACTTCAGGGCTTTCTGCAGTCCATCCAGGAATGCTGTCAGAAAGAAGATTGATATACTGCTCCATTGCCACCTCCGGGTTCATGTTCCCCAATTGTTGCCAAGCATGCCTTGCACAACGTAACCATTGCTCTCCATCACTCACACATAGCAGCCCTCTACCCTGTTATTATAACTAGCAATCAAACTACACCCCCAAACTGGTTCCAGATACGTTCCCACTCTTTAGGTGTTCTGCATAGCAATTGCAGATCCTAAAATGCATCTAATTTTTGTTTAACGTTCTTGTGAAGATCTAATTTTTATGGAATTGCTATCACCTACACTATTACAAGGTATGGGACAAGATTAGTGGCACGCAGCTCTTTCTTGGCTTTTCTGATGTGTTAACTTAAATATTGATGTGTCACAATGTGCATTCGGGTGAACTTCAACTAAAATAATAATAAATAGACAATCATATAAACTTTTAGGCATACCATTTTTTTATTATAATTCAAATCTTTTGACCTATAAGTAATCAGATATACCATTACATTAGCATTTTTCAACATTTTAATGGACATGCCTGTGAATCTCTGGCTTCTAGACAGTGACCCTTGAAAATTCAGCAGACAGGGTTCAAGATGGCAAGACCTCTTAAAACATGAAGCTTGGCACCTAGACAACATCTTCAAGATGAAATGATGATAATGATAATAATAATGATGATGATGATTGACCGACTGGTAGAGGAAGCAATGGCAATGTTGAGGCCACTAACTCAAACTAATCAGTAAACAATTCTTCTTTTGTGAGCACAATCATTGACGAGCTTAATAACATCACACTAAATAAACAATCCTGGATGTGAAAATGGATAATTCCACCTTGTCAGGCTACTATGCCAGCCGCATGAGATCACTTCCTTTAGTTCCTATTCACCATTTTCCCATTTATTCCAGCAATTTACATGCAAAAACAGTAAACTGCAAAAACACCTTTTTCTGCTGTGTAACCTTCTGCATTCAGTTTCTGCTCATTGATTTCATTTTTGCTATTTTGATAAAGTCTTTGTGAGTGTGTTTTTGTAGCTTCGATTGATAATTTTTACTGGTGTCAAGAAACAACTGGATGATGCAGGCCCTAGGGTTAGGGCCTGTGTGAAGTGCCGAAGCACAATAGAAGCCGAAGCGCGTGTCCACTGAGATGATAAACGAGGACACACCTCAATGGGAAAACCCAAAATCTATTAATCAACTCTAAAAATAATGCTGTACAATGCCATATAAATAGTAAAAGAAGACTTAAGCCCTAAAAAACCTAATTAAACAAGGAAACTAAATAATATTGGAAACCTAATCCTAAATACAAATCATCAGATAAAACTAGTAACTAATAACAATTAAATAAATAGAAAAAATCCTAAATATACTTGGACCTACACATGTGGCCTAAGGTCCATCTACATCACTAGACCATTAGTAGTTTTTTTTTTCCTGGGTTTTCACATATTTCATCCTAGCCACTTCGGTGCCTTACCATTAAACTAAGCGAGTGCCGGTTTGGCCTTTTGGGAAATGAAGCTTTCCCATCTATGTGTGAATTAAATTGAGAAATAAACCCACAAGTAGAAATCTACAAGAATCTAAAAAAAATAGAGGAACAACAAGATATGAAACCACAACAAAATTAGAGGAACTAACATGTTGGAGATCGTGTGGCCCACATGCCACGGGTTCCAAGTTAGATCAAGTACGATTGTGGCCATAAGAGAAATTAGTATCCCACTCTAATCCAAAGACTTGATCTGTACCCATTGGATAAGTCTCCCAACCGGATTAGTATAAATGTGGGTTTTTGGCGAAGAAGTCTTCAAAAAGTGTGACCCTTCGGGACTGACCTATATAAGAGATATGGGAGCCTAGGATTAGCATCCAAGCAATATACACCTTTCCCTAAGTTAAGGCAAAGGCGAAGAGATCTGCGAAACTTTCCAATCATCGGAATGCATACAAATCTTTGGTCAAGTGTCAGAATCTCACACATCCAGATCCATCATTTGGCATCAGAGTCCGGCACAATGCGTTCCATCGGTTCGGATCTTGGAGAAGGAATGTCGATCGCAGTAAATATGGATTTCATTCCGAGGCCCCGATTTTCTCCAACTACTTGCTGTGGAGAAAAGAGGAGTTTCGGTTTTCTCTTATTGAGTACGAAAATCGAGGTTGACAAGTGTTGTTTGCCCTTTTTTGCAAGAGATATAAAGAAAGGAGGGAGGAAACATACTTCTGCTGGTGCACGTTGACAAGTATAAAAAAGGAGCCTTGTCATTTTCTGCAAAGCAAACAAAGAAAGAAGAGCACCAATTTTGTTGCACTCACAAGTCACAACGAACAAAAGATAGAAAGAGTTTCACTTTCCTTTATTTTGCCTCAGTCTACGCACTTATAAAAGGCAAAAGTCAAAACAGGGCAGGGGTGCTGCAGCGCCTCAAGACTCATGCCAGTCAAAGAGAAAAAAAAACTTTCGCTCCTCCCTCTTACTCTCGGGTTTTCCAACAAATTGGGTCAGACCAGACCCAACCCAACCCGAACTAATCCAACAAAAGGTGCTGCAAAGTGCCGACGCAGGAGGACATCGTCAACCCTAATGCGGGTGGCGGTGATGTCAGCACCACAGAAAAGGACAAAAAAAGGCTGACACAAGCAGTCCAATCTTTAAATCGCGATATCTCAGTGATCCAGAGCCCAATCAACGATCCGTTTGTGGCGAGGAGATCTACACAGTAGCAGTAAGGAAAAGACAATCCAACGTCGCCGCCGCTGCATCAACGTTGATGACGTCCTCCTGCATCATCACTTTACAGTGCCCTCTGTTGGGTCAATTCGGGTCGGATTAGGTCTGACCTAACCTGATGGAAAACCCAAGTAAGAGGGAGGGGCGGGCATTTTTGTCTTTGACTAGCACGAGTCCCTAGGTGCTACAATGCCCTTGCCCTATTTCGACTCCTCCCTTTTGCAAGTGTGCAGACTGAGGCAAAACAAAGGAAAGTGAAACTCTCTTTTTGTTCGTTGTGACTTATGAGTGCAACAAAATTGGTGCTCCTCTTTCTCTGTTTTGCTTTGCAGAAAAGGACAAGCCTCCTTTTTATACTCGGTCAACGTGCACCAGCAAAAGTAGGTGTCCTCCCTCCTTTCTTTATATCTCCAACAAAAAAGGACAAGCCACACTTGTCTACCTCGATTTTCGTACTCAATAAGAGAAAATTGAAATCTCTTCTTCCTCTACAGCAAGTAGTTAGAGAGATCCAGGACCTCGGAATGAAACCCAGATTTATTGCGATCCACGTTCATTCTCCAAGATCTGAACCGATAGAACGCACCGTGTCGGACTCCAATACCAATTGATGGATCTGGATGGGTGAGATTCCAACGCCCGGTCGGAGATTTGTATGCCTTCCAACAATTAGGAAGCTTTGCGGATCTCTTCGCCTCTGCCTTAACGTAGGGGAAGGTGTATATTTCTTGGATACCAACCCTAGGCTCCCATATCTCTTATATAGGTCAATCCCAAAAAATTACACTTTCAACTTCTTCGCAAAAAACCCACATCCAAACTAATCCGGTTGGGAGACTTATCCAATAGGTACAGGTGAAGTCTTTGGATTAGAGTGGGAAACTAATTTCTCTTATGACCATAGTTATGCTTGATCTAACGTGGGACCTGTGGCATGCATGTCACACGATTTCCAACACAACAAAATATGAAACCACAATACAAGATTTAAGTGTAAAAGAAGGGAAAACCACATGAAAAATCAAAGAAAAATCCATCACAAAAATATGAAAGAATGCAATGCGTTCCTCAAATTGCATTACATAGAGAAGCTATATATACCATTTTTCACCATAAACCAATCTCATACTATCTTGAGGAACTCATACACTTGTGTCTCCAATTGTGAATGAGTAAAGAATACTCTGCTCTGCTCTCTTGACTCCAAAGAAAAACCCTAATTTTCAACTCCTTTATGTCCTTCTATTATACTTGACAAAATACAAAAACATGGTCTCGTATCAATATGTAAATACCCTTTTATATATATTGTATTTTTATTTCGTTTATAACTTAAAGTCTCATGGGTCTAGAACCATGGCAGTCATGGGCGGACCTACCTTATAATGATAGGGGGCGGCCACCCCATATCAAATCTTGAAATCCCAAAGGGGTGAATGGGCTCTTGGGCCATGCCCCACATAAGTCTAAACGATCACCCCATACGTCTTATGTCTAAACCTCCGTCTCCTTCTCTCTGTTTAAAAAAGCTCTTCTTTTGACCCTCTTTCTCTCCTAGTTTCTCTTGCCGTCTTTGCATTGCTTCATCATTTTCTTCTTCTTTTCGATCACCCGCTAACTATCCGAATCTTAAGAAGTCCCTCTCGATCTAATCCAGCTCAATTTCCTTTTTTCGTTTTCCCTCTTGGATGACTTAGTGTTGAAAATCAATTATTTCTTTATTTTTCCATAACCCATGGCGAAAAGATAATCAGGACTTTTGCATGTTTCTTCTTGCACTTTCATTGTGATTTCAGACACTTGTCTAACATTTTATTTTGTTCATTTGCAATATACTCATGTCGTCCTTGCAATTCATATGTGTTGAATCTTAAATGATGGAAGAGATTTTAATTTGTAGGTTTTGTGTATACACTATTTGACTTAAAGAAATCAAAATTGGATCTTATGTGAATTGTATTTCTTATTGACCATGTGCCTTTGGATTTATGATTTGCTTGGATTACTGTTGTATCATGTTGTGCCTTATTTGTACATCTATTGGCTAATTTTTACAATTATGTTGTCCATCTTGTATTCTTGTTTCTGGGAAAGATAGTGATCTTGTTGATTTTTTTGCTAAGGGCATCATTTTTTCAATTGACTATTATCCGCCCCACCCAAGCGAAAATCATGGGTCCGCCGCTAATGGCAGCCATGGACCTGAGTACACTTGTACTCACATTAACATGGCGATCATTAGCTGTTTTACTTTAGTTTTTTTTTTTTTTCCTAAAACTAAAGTTAATGTCGAATGTAGATTTGATGAGTTTACTTTGGATTTATTACAATAGCGTTTTTTTTTTTTAATAAAAGTTAATGTGCAATGTAGGTTTTTTTTAACTTTGGATAAACCGGGATACCTTCTCTCTTTATTTTCTTTGGATCTGGTACATGCTTACACACACCTACACCTTACTGCAATACTGATCCTTATTTATTTATTTTTTTTCCTTTTTGGATTGGTGTGTGATACTGGCCTTGCATTGCATCATTCCATGGCAATAAAAGAAAATCCAGCACTCAAACACTTCAAAAGAAAGAGGGTATGTCCTATATGCTAGACAAACCAACAGTCCAGAACACTCACAAGCATTCAACAACAAACCAACAGTGCAGAACACTCACGAGCATTCAACAAGAATATCAGAACAGTAACTACTAACTATACCGTTAGGATTTGAGAGTGGGTAAATTCATTAGGATGGACAAAACTTGAGTCCATGAAATATATTTTCTATTTATTTTAGATAGACCGTATCAAGCATGCAAAACCGAAGAATTAACGCATCAAAGCTCTTCATATCGGATTAGTTCGTCCGATTGATTGGCCCTTCTGTCCGATCGATCAGAGCTGGAACACCCTCAGTTGGTGGACTATCAGATCAATCGGAACTTCTATCCGATCGGCCGGTCCTTGGACACCATCCAATTATTTAGACGTCCGATCGATCAGATGGCCGCGGATTTGCAATTTCTAGTGCGAAATTCTTTTCAAACTCTGCCATTCTAATTTCTTTCAAACTCAAACTCTCCCACACATCCTTTAACCTATAAATAAGCCTCTAGCCTCTATAAACTTCACCTCTCTCATTATTGTAATCCCTAGAAAATCCCCAGGGAGATTTCTCCCCTCCAAAGAGCCTTCTTGTGATCTATGTGCTGAAGCTTTCTTCTTCTGGAGCCCTATCCTCCACTTTCTCTGTAGATTCATCTTGTTCGAGGTGTGGAGATTCAACCGCTGGAAAACGTGAACGGCATGGTCGTTGGTAAGATTAACTACGGTCCTTTAGTCCCGTGGTTTTTTTCACTGTTTAAGGTTTTCCACGTAAAAACCGCGTGTCCATCTTTGTGGTTGATTGATTGAAAACTTTGTTTATTGTTTTATTATTTTCATATAAAAATCTGTGTTGGGACCGTATTTAACCCTAGGGTTGGACCTAGATTGACCCTCTTGGTTTTTTCATATACAATTCCTAGCAAGCACAATGAAAGAAAAGCAATGTGAGAAGACTGAATACCACTTGGTCCGAGCAGAAACCTTCAGCACTGAGGGCTGTGGCTGGTGACAAGGCCCTTCAGTTGCAACCTTGTGAAGCCCATACAATTGCATCTGCACATCACTACCAATCCTTTCCAATACATCGCGACTTCCCGATGCAACCATCGACGCCAGAGCACCAAAACGCTTCTCCAATTCGCTTCTCTCAATCCCCTCCCACTCCTCTTCATCATTCAAGAAGCTCCCCTTCTCTACCCCAATTTCTGCAACCCCCACCTCTTGCTCGCCTTCCTTTGCAAAATTCACCAAACCATATCCATCTTTATTTGATTTTGCCTCTTCCTCTACCAACCCCACATCAAGTTCACCATCTTTTTGAGATTTCATTCCTTCATTTGCCTCTTTCAGCTCGACAAGACCCTGGCTCGATTTGGTCTCTTCCTTCACCAGCCCCGAATCAAATTCACCATGTTCTTGAGATTTCTGTTCTTCCTCCGCCACTTTTAGATTGAGATCATGAGCTTGCACCATACCAAAACCATCCTTACTCAATTCTGCCTCTTCCTTCACCAACCCCACATCAAATTCGCCATCTTTTCCACGTTTCTCTTCTTCCTTCACCTCTTTCATATCTCCATCACCCGCGTTCACCTCCTCCTCCAACATCTCCACGACCCCAACACCATTCCCTCCACCAAAACCCTCTTGCACCACAATCCGACCCGATTTCTCTTCCAATTCAACGCCTTCACCTTCATCCAAACCTTCTTTCCCCCAATCCTTCACAATCTCCACTTCCCCCTTGATGGGGTTCCCATCATTCTCACCGACAATCCCATCATCCCGTCCATCCGATTTCAGCTCCACTTCAGCTTCTAACGACCCTCTCTTCTGGGGTACTTCCTCCAATTTCAGCTCCTGTACTCCTGTTGCTCTGCCAGTAACAGGGTATTGAGAAAGATCAACAGTTGAGATGAGGTCCTCTGCAACCTCTTGGTGGAGACTGGAAGTGGATGCCAAGGTGATGATCTTTGCAATCAAGAAAGCAGAGATAAGAGAGATACAAACTGTTAAAAGTAATTCTTGAAAAAACTCCATCATCTTCTTCCTCTTGTTCTCTTCCTTCTTCCTTCTTCCTTCTTCCTTCTTCCTTCCTTTTCTTTTGGAATGAGAGGAAGAAGAGAAAAAGCAGGGGATTTTAGGAGGAGGGAGAGAGAGAGGCAAAAGTATTCGCAGAGGGAGAACAAAGAGATATAAAAAGCATATGCTCCCTTTCGCCAGCTGTTAAAGATGGGACCGTACCACAGACCAATTTTTTATAAACTTGACTGCACTGTGAGTCTTGCACAACTTAAAACTCTGGTTGGTGATCGCAATGGGCCAAGTTTTTGTTTAGGTTACTAACACTAACCTCTTGTTGGAATAGGATGTATGAATTCATGTCAATTTCTTGGTGAGTATGGGTTGAGTCGGGTCAAAGTTTGCAATTAGGGTTGTGATTGATGAGTGTTATTCTATTCTTTTCAAAGAAATGTCTTAACATTTTAGTAAAAGGGTGTCTTTTGATGGTTAATTTTTCATTAATTAATATGTTAATGATAGTCAAAGGGTAAGAGAGGTTGGGGCAGCGGGCAGCCAAAACCAAATTGAGCTTTATTTTGATTGGATCACCTGCCTTCAACTAGTCAAACTACTATTAAGATGGTATCCAACTACTAATCATTACTCAAGGTGAATTGCAAGATTATAATTTGAATTCACTTTTAAGCCTTTTTTTCATTATCGTAATCCAACATTTGTAATTTGTGTCTTATTTGAGCGTGGTAGAGATCTTGATCGTTGAGCAGGTTGATCGATTCATCTATACCATGGAATTAAGTCCAACACAACTCATTTCATCTTTAGTTGTGGTGTCATGTGAATGAACAATAATACATATCATCCGACAGTATAAAACTAGGAAACCACTATCGCTTGATCATCACAGATAATATAAGAATGATATGATGAATCATTTTCTTTGCCGGATAGGTTTTACTTTTAAGAAAGGTCGTTTTAGATTTGTGCCAAATCCGGTATGAGCAACCGATAGGGGTGTCTTTGTTTTATAATCCACTCGGATAGATGATGGATCATAAGGTGGGCTCCACTAGGTATTCACGCATGTGGTGTTCACATTAGTATGAGCACTGATATTTTTACGAAGACTTCTCTTCCGGAAATTATTTTGTTCTAATTTTCACAATATCATTTTTTTTTATCTTTTTCTCCAAGAAGAAATTGTTCAGATATAAACTCGTCATTCAAAGATGAACCGCAAGATGATTTGATTAAATTCGTATCTCCAATGTGGACTATAACTTAAGTAAAAAAACCCAGGTGTGCGCCGCTTGCCATAATACCTAGTTGGGATTCGCCTGGATAGTCATCTATCTCGGGATTGGCACTTTTCCGAATAAACTATCATGTTTGGTCTACCATGTACTCATGTTAGACGGTGAAAATGTCTATGCCGCTGATCAAGTGATTGGGATGATAATTCTACCCTCCGATGCCTTCATAGTTTGAATTTGGTGCAGGAGAGAGATCTTTCAATCCTTTTAGTTCCATCTCCAGGTAGACCCTGCAATAAATACTCACCTTATCGTGAGCACTCGTGCTTTGGCAAGAGGCCCACAACTTAAATGCCCCTCCCAATCGCACAAATGCAAGAGGTGTGAGTGTGATAGACGCACACTGTAGTCCCGTGAGAAGTCTCGTGGTTCGGATCCCAACGGTTTCTCAGACGGGTAAAACTGTTTGTATTTTTCTCGCGGGTTGGATTCGCACACGACAAGTTACTTCTATACGTGACGTTTTCGAATAACTGTTCTTGACCGTCGATTTTTTAAAGATTTGTACCAATTTCAAATGGTTGGCATCCGGCCCATGCATGGCCCACTTCACGAACACTCCACGTGTACGGTTGAAAATGAGAGAATCAGGAAGGCCGGAGGGCCATCTTTGGGGAATTGAAAGGGCACGTAACAAATCCATGACCCATGCCAAATCCAATCCCACAAGAAATTGGTTGGCTACAGGTTTGCTTCTTACATTTAATATTTTTTAATAAAAAAATGTGTTGAATCTAATGCATATTGTATTTGTAAACGTGTGAATTGGTCATGAGAGAGGATTAGGGCAACAAAAGCCCCAAATTTTATTTGGGTCAGAATCCATAATTGTGAATATGCCCAATTTCAAAAGGTCATGACCAAAACACACCGCAATAATGGTTTTTCTCTTGTCTGTATAGAATACATAGGAATTGACATAAAGAATTATTTAAAAAGTGTGTGATAAATGATACGATGTGAATAAATAGATGAGGGAAGATGCTCTTAGCTTAGAAATAAAGGTATCGGCCCTCGCACTCATAGCAAGGTCAGCGATACTCTCACAATAACACCTCCCATAGATGAGACCTTAACTTTTTCTGAACATCAAATTACTAGGGGTGATGGCAAAGTATTTATTTTCTATTTTTGCTTGATTCAATTTTAACTAAAGGAAAGGTTATTTGATATTATTTTTTATATTTATCTTTGATTTTTCATTTTTAACTATATATAAAAGTACAATCTTAGAAATTCAATTACTTGAAAGAAACACGCCCCGGTGTTTTGAAAATGCCATTTTAGAATAATTGACCCTCTGAGACCTTTTTTCTTTTGTACAACTCTATCTTCTAGATCCCAACACAAATGTATACATATATCTTAACTTAAAAAATGTAAAAAATATTTAAATATAAAGAAAAACTTATATTTCTGAAAAACCTATAAAAATTTTCCCATGAATTTTATTTTTAATTCCCACTTCACATTTAATATGTTCTAATGTCTACCTACTAATGTTATATATAAAAGTGACTGTCTATGCTTTTATTAAAATATCTAAAAATAAATGACTTAGGTTGGCCTGGCTGCCTCAAATAGGCCACGATATCTAAGTGTGTTCTAACTCCTATTTTTACAAATCTAATATTTATCTACTATGTTTGTTCTTTTTTTTTTTAGTTTTTAAGGATAAATGACTTGAGGGTAATCTAGCTGACTCAAATAGACAGAGGAATCAAGTGGTTGAATCAACCAAGTGGATCAGTCAAGTATCAGAAAGGACTATCTAAGCCAAATTAAACCTGGCTGAGTCATCCAGTATGCTACCAGGTTGAGTCGACTCGCTGAGTTCCTACTCAACCACTGGATTTGAAAACCATGTTGAGACTGAACAAAACAATTGCAGCTTACAAGTATATCAGGTTATTCAAATGCATGCAACCCATATTACATAAAAACCAGTTACCTGCACTTGATTTTAAATGATTCAAACAAGCCCTAAATTGGTCCTGTGGACTATCAAAAAGTTGTCATACCTTGGCTCCAAGTCCAAGGGTATTTGGTAAGTGGTCATCTTGAGTAGCAAAATGGGACTGTGGAGTTGAAGAAGGAATTGTTAAAGATCTAGTTGGGAAGATAAGAGTTTTGGTTTTGGGGGGTTGGACATTGAGATGCATGAATGAACAGCCAGCCTCAATAAAAGTGAAACATCAGTAGGTGAGAGGATATGTATCCTAGTCATCAGGAACTTAAAACGTGTGATTTTCTTCTTGCAGTCGCAATGAATGTGCCTTTTGTACCTTAAGAATGTAGGTGGGAAGGTGCCTTTTGGACAAGGCCTAAACTGGAATCATCTTTACGTGTCAAATACCACTTGATAAATTTCTCTGTTAGCTTAACAATTAGAATTTTAGCGTTAGCTAAATTTATTAGTTGGACAAAACTCTGGGTCTTTTGAGTTGTATCTTATTTTAGAAAAAAGTCTATGTAGATAGAAGATTGGAAGGACACAGAAGAAAAAAGTCTTAAAGAATTAAAAGAAGAAAGCTGGAGAAAAAGAGCTGAAATTCCGGATCAACCAGAAAAGGGTCCGCTCGAGCGACGATACAATCCGCTCGAGCAGACAGAATTAGAATGGCCCAGCGCTGAAACAGAACCTTATCCGCTCGAGCGAACAAGGTGGTAGAGTCCCATGAAAATTAAAAACTGCTTTTCTAATTGTGCTCAAACTTCTTGTTTTAATCCTAATCAAGTTAGGCAACTTTAAGCATGAACTAAGGGATATTTAAAGGCCTCAAGAGCTATTCCAAAGATACCACCTCTTGAGAGAATTCTTCTCTAAAGATTTTTATAAAGTTATGCTGCTAAGTTCTTTACAGTCAATTCTTCTGCATCTTTTATAGAAGATTATCTTCTTACAAAAAGACTTCAAGAGTCAAGCGCTGGATTGAATCTGTTGCAATCAACGATGTGAAGTCGTTGAAACGTGAAGCTATACAAGATAACTTCAGTCCTTGGATATGGGATATCTGAGGAAGAGATCTAAGTTCCTTGTAATTGCGAGATTCATAGTGTTTGATTTGATCTAATTCAGATCGGTCGTTTTTCACCCGGTTAGGGTTTTCCACCTTAAATTTGGTGTCCTTGCGGTGTGTGCTTGTTGATTTTATTTTCCGCTGCATATTGTTTATTTCTGCACACTTTTGGGTTGATTATTTGAGTAAACCAATCTAGAGATCGCGGACCTTGAATCTTTCAATTGGTATCAAAGCGGATTGCCCTATCTTATTGTGTTCGATCCTACAAGATATCTAAAATGGTGCTCAATAGAGAAGAGACATCAACTTTCAAGCCTCCTTTGTTTGATGGTTCTAATTATGCATATTGGAAGCAAATGATGATTGGATTCCTTAAGTCCATTGATGATAATGTTTGGAATATCGTTGAAGAGAACTACTCCATACCTACAATTATGGTTAATGGACAAACTGTTCCTAAACCTAAAGCCCAATGGACTAAGGATGAGAAGCATAAATCCAATTGTAATAACAAGGCTGTGAAATGCATATACAATAGAGTGTCTGCTAATGAGTTTCGAAGGATTTCCATTTGCAAAACTACAAAAGAAGCATGGGAGGTCTTACAGATAGTTTATGAGAGTAAAGACACGGTGAAGCAAGCCAAATTGCAAAGGCTGAATAATGAGTTTGAAACCATCGTGATGGAAGAAGATGAGACCTTTAATCAATTTAATGCAAAGCTAAATGATATTGCCAATTCTGTTTTTATTATGGGGGAAGAAATACAAGAACACAAGATTGTCAAGAAAATTTTGAGGTCTCTACTTTTAAGGTTCAATTCTAAATTTGATGCTATTGAAAAAAATAAGAATCTGAATGCCCTCAAGTTAAATGAAATGGCTGTAAATCTTCATATGTTTGAAGCAAACCGTTTGAATAAAGGAAAATCAAAAGAAAATGATATTGCTTTGAAAGCCATCTCTAAATCAAGAATGATGCTTGCAAAGAAAATTGAGTCCGATTCTGAATCTGAGGCTGAAGATGATATGGCTGAGTTTATGAAGTGTTTCAAAAAATACATGAAGACAAAACAAGCCAATAGAAAGAATTCCAAATCTGAGTAAAAGGATCCTGTAAAAGGGATAAAGTGTTTTGAGTGCCAAAGATATGGTCACTATGCTAATAAATGTGCCAACAAGAAAAATGGTACAAAGCAAAAGGCTCTCAACATCACTTGGAATAACGAATCTTCTGAAGAAGAAAAGGAAAGAGCAAAAGAACCTGAGGATAATCCTTCTAACAATGTAAATGGCAAGTTTGTGGCGTTCATGGCAGCGTCTGTGTCTGACATTGATACTGATGAAGATAATGAAGATGAACCGTCAAACCAAGAGAAAGATTGGGAAGAAATGTATCATACTACATATGATGATTGTGTCAAGATGACCAACTATGGTAACAAGATCACTATCAAGTACAAAGCTGCTCAAGAAGAAAATTTTGCACTGAAGAGTGAATTAGAGCAAGCGCTTAAATAGGTTCATCTCTTGAAAAGCCAGAAAAAATGTTTGGTTGAAAATTTAACTATTGATGATCAAAAACTTAAAAGGGCTGAAAAAGAAATAGTGCATCTGAAGCAAGAGATAGTAATATTGAAAACTGAAAATCAATACCTACAAGGAAGACTGAGAATCACTCTGTCTGAGCTTGAAATCAAGCAAGCTTCTCTAAACAAGATGAACACTGGTTCAAAGACTCTTACAAACATCTTGTGCAGTCAAAAGTTTCCTTTAGTTCGAAGCGGTTTCGGTTATGATCATGGTGCATCCACTTCAAATGCTAAAGGTAAAACAGTTTTTGTTTCAAATATTGCACATGCTACTCCACATACTTCACTTTCAAATTATGTGTTGAGTAGTTTCAAGAAAAAGGATGTGTCACGCGCTGCATACGCATCCACTTGTCATCATTGTGGATTAAAAGGACACATTCGTTCCCATTGCAAAAAGTTGCAAAGTCTACCTAAGATCAAGCAATGGCGGAAGAATTTTTCTCCACTCAAGACAACTCTAATTTGGGTAAGAAAATCTGATTTGCCTAACAAGTTTATTCACACTTTACTGAAAGATCAAACCACACAAGTGTGGGTGGCTACATATAACAAGCCCTGATCATAAAGGTCAAGCTCCCACCCCCAGCGCTGCTACGAAGATACATTCAGGAGGAGTTGCTATTGAGGGGGGAGCTATTGATCCTAATTGACAAAAAAATTGCATGTCCTTATCTTTAGCTTTGTCAAATTATGGACAAAAAGGGGGAGAAAGGTGACAAATCAAGGAGGAGAACATGAAGTTCAGACTGAGTAAGAGATAATGCAGATCTACTTTTACTGATTGCCAATTTTATGTGCTGATTTAAAAAAAAAAAAAAATTTCAATGTATTTTGGGTAGATCAAAATGTGTTGTCTTAGGGAGTTTTGTCCATGAATTGCCAAAGGAGAAGATTGTTAGAATTTTAGTGTTAGCTAAATTCATAGGTTGGATAAAACTCTAGGCCTTTTGAGTTGTATCTTATTTTAGAAAAAGTCTCTGAAGATAGAAGATCGAATGACACAGATGAAGAAAGTCTGAAAGAATTAAAAGAAGAAAGCTGGAGAAAAAGAGCTGAAATTCCGGATCAACCATAATTAGAATGGCCCAGCGCTGAAACAAAACCTCATCCATTAGAGCGGATGGTGGGTCTGCTCGAGCGAAGAAGGCGGTAGAGTTCCATGAAAATTAAAAACAGGCCCAACTCGCGCGTGAAGCCCAAGCCCAAGCCCAGGAGGTGTGTCCAAAGAAGATGCAACTGTTCACTGAACAGTCATTGTTCTGAACAGATGCAACCCCCATTGAAGAGACCTGTTTCAAGCTATTTATATGCATCTCGTAAATGCCTTTTGACCATCCATTTCACTGTTGTTGCATTGCATTTTTCGAGTCATCATTGTGAAGAGAGAGTACTGCTGCTACACTTTTTGTTCGCTAGACACACAGTTTGTAGTGCTGCAACTGTTGTGATACTGATCATTGTATCCTGGGAGACAAACGCTGTTGAAGCTCGTAAACACCATTGCGAGGGCAAATTTCGTCTTAAGGACAAAAACACTCTGGTTCTGCCTTTAATCAGTAAGTGAATTATATTTCTAGATTAAAATTTGCAACTATGTTTAGTTGTTGTTTTGGTTCACTGTGCTATAGAACTTGTCTCTTAAATATTGAATTATTACTGACTGTACTCGGACCTAATTGTGCTCAAACTGCTTGTTTTAATCCTAAACAAGTTAGGCAACTTTAAGCACGACCTAAGGGATATTTAAAGGCCTCGGGATCTATTCCAAAGACACCACCTCACCTCTCAAAGTTCTGAGTTAGAGATTATTATTGAAATAATTCTTCTCTAGATATTTTTATGAAGTTGTGTTGTCAAGTTTTCTAGAGTCAGTTCTTCTGCATCCTTTGTAGAAGATTATTTTCTTACAAGAAGATTTGAATAGTCAAGCGCTAGATTGAATCTGTTGCAATTAACAGTGTGAAGTCGTTAAAGCGTGAAATGACACAAGGTAACTTCAGTCCTTGGGTAGGGGATATATGAGGAAGAGATATGAGTTTCTTGTAATTGCGAGATTCATAGTTGTTGAATCCATGAATTTGCACAGTTACATATCATTTTAGGGTGAATTAGGGATTTAATTAAGTGAATTGCAACATCATTCATATAATTTCATCATTTCATGCATTTTCACCTAGAAACGTGAATTTTCATACTTTTCATACATTTTCTGCATTAACTTAGAATGTTTTGCAAATTTTATCCGAATAGTCCCAGTTGGAGTAGAACTCTATCCGGGTGGGTCCCGCCTCAATATGGGCTCTTCAGTATTTGATATGTTGAATTAGAATGTGCAGAAAATAAGAATTACAGGCCTCTATCATGAAACCCACTTTCAAGCACACATTGTCATCCTGCGCCCTGCATTACTGATTGAAGTAAATTGAAGAATCCACCATGTGGACCCCACACACAAGTCATATGCAAATTAATAAAAGGAGGGGTCCACTCATGATGTCAGTGGAGAGTTCTAACTACAGTAGAAGACTTCTCATAGAGCCCATTGTTAAAGCAGATGAAATGTCCCACTTGGCAGGGTCCACTGTAGTTGCAAATTTGAAATTATTAATGGATAATTCAAAGAGTACAATTCTGATTGGAATAAAAAAAGAAGAGTTTGAATCATCTACATCTGATGTCCTTTCAAAAATGAGAGTTGTGCAGAGATAGAATCCAATGCAAATTAAAATTTACAAGTTAATCCCGTTTTTCTCAAGATAACTCATCTTCAAATAGCCATAACTTTCAATTCGACCGTTGGATCAATGAAATTTACCTACTGTTGGAAAGCTTATTCAAAATAGATATCCGTGGAGCCCAAGAACGTGCAAATCAGAGCTATATTGACAAAGTTATGGGCCGGAGATTTTTCATGTTTCTTTTTAAATGGGATTGCAATTAAATCCACACTGTTGATAATCAATTTCAACACATCTCTTATGGGACCCCATCTGAAGATTAGCCAAAGACACCTAAATTAAGAAAGATAATCATCTCAAAGCCAAAAGTCTTTCCAAAAGAAAAGTTAACTTGGAGAACAAGAAAGAATCGCTACAAATAAGGAAAAAAGATACCTAAAAGGATGGTATTTCTTTACTAAAAGGGGTTTGCAAAAAGCATAAAAGAAGACATGATGGAGACCCATAGGACATATTCCATACGTCCAAAACAACTCTCCCTCCCTTCTATTCCTTTCCTTTTCTCTTCCTTTCTTCTTTTCCATTAGTTTATTTTTATTTTTGGTAGCCTTGGGCCATGTCCAATGATTTATTTTGAAGGAAAAAATTTGTGAAGGAGAAGTTGTAAAGATGCACTTTTTAACGATAAATCAAGAAGCATTCTTTGCAATGGCGGGCTAATTTTCTTTATTAGAGTTATGGATGAAGGTAAGTAATTGTCTTTTATTTGTTTAGTAATTCTAATTTGTGTTCCATGATTATGTGCTTAGTGATTAATAGACTTGTCTTCGTGCCCTAAGCAAATCTCTATTTTTATTTCTGAAAATAAAAATTAGTTTTTGACTACTCATGCTTAGGTTTGATAGGCTATGCTTAAGATTTAGATCTTTTGATGGTTTATGCTTACTTTTGATTGGTGGTGCTTAAATTATTTTTATTCTTTTATGGGATGAAGGAAGTCTTGAGTTTTGAATTTTTATAATTAAAAATGGGTCTTAAAAGTTAAATTTTCCAAATTAAAAACATTGATTTGTCTTTGATTTGAAGTAAAAATTAGAACAAGCTAAGGTTACTTGATAATTAATTGGTGGATGCTTATTGGATTCCTATGCTCTAATCACTTTCATTAATTAGTAGATTTCGAATTTCTAAATTAGTTGCTCATTTTTTCTAAGAACTCAAAACTTTTCTTAATTGTTAATTAATTAGTTTTCTTAATTTAAAAGTTTCTTTAATTAGCTCCTTGTGGGATTCGACCTGTTCTTGCCACTGTCTCAAAAAGACAACTGTGCACTTGCAGTATTAAATGATTGGATTTAAATTCACATCAATAGTGTTTGATTTGATCCAATTCGGATCGGTGATTTTTCACCTGGTTAGGGTTTTCCACCTTAAATTTGGTGTCCTTGCGGTGTGTACTTGTTGATTTTATTTTTCGCTGCATATTATTTATTTCTGCACACTTTTGGGTTGATTTTTTGAGTAAACCAATCTAGAGATCGCGGACCTTATATCTTTCATTAACCAATCACAATCTTGTTGAAGCTTATGATATTATTGATATAGAGCACATAGCCAGACTTATATGCCGAGTAGAGCACCAAGTACATGGTGGAGAGAGAAGATCACTAGCATAAATGGAGATGACCCTTGGATCGAACACTAGATAATTGGGTGAGAATAGGACTCCCAACCACTTACCTATTCCCTTTATTCTCATAGTCAAGCCTGTTAGTCCTACCATACAAGCCAGACTTTTGTGAGACTTTGTAGATTATAATTTATGGCGAAAGAAGGTATTCATTTAATGTTGAGATAATTAGTGAAAGGTCCCTTATATAGGACTTGTAAGGCCTATAGTCCACCAACTTTTCCTCTAAGGCCTGTAGTCCATGCAGTTTGGACATATTTCGGTGAGAGGTCCCTAGACATGTCATCTCATGGAGAGAGGTCCCTAGACACGTCACCTTATACATTTTAATGACTGATTTGCCCTTGTAACTGATTAGGCATAAAATTTTAAAATTTGAAAATTTAAATCTTCCATTCTCCCTCTTTTTCTTCTTCTATCCGGACTTCTGCACGTGGATCTTCATTGCAGGAACAGGAGAGATGGCTGTTTCGATCTCGAGAGGGCCACACAGATCGGATTTGTATAGAAATCCGAAGTTGCAGATGATCGGCAGACAAGTTTGGGATCGGTTTTGAAGGCTGCACACAACCAGAGACTCGTATCAGAGGGTTGATCGGAGAAGAAGAAGAGAGGCGAAGATCGATAGATCTGTTGGTGGGCCACAATTCTCTCTTCAAGAGAAAGAAGATCCTCGTGTTACAGAGAAATGGTGAAGAGGGGTGGCTCTGTTTGGGTCCTGATGCAGCGTCCAAACGCAGCAAGAAGAAGGAAGAATCGCCTGGTGATCGCCACCATCCACTGCCATCGTCTGGAAAGAAGAATCAGGAGGTGCCATCACCGGAGTTTTCTTCTGTCATAGTGAAAAGGTTGCAGAAGAAGAAGCAGACAACGGTTTGGGATTTGTGTCCGACTAGGCCCCACATCGCCGTGAATAGCCTTGAACAGAAAAAGATTGCCGGAGTTGCCGTTACGCGTCTCCGGAGAAGGAAGTTTGCCGCCGCTGCTGCCGCGCTATGCCGTTGCCATCGAAGAAGAAGCAAACCGGGAGAGGTTTCTGGTTTTGGTTCCAGAACATCACAGAGAACGTGAAGTGGAAGCCCAGGTTCTGTCTGGGGAAGAAGACAGCGATTTGGGCTGGGTTTGGTTCCGGGTTGGTCCAAGTCAGGTCAAGCCTGACCGTTCCAGAAGCCCATCCCTATTCCAGTAAATGTCAAATTTATATGAGTTCTGTATTTTTTATCAAATTTATTTGAGTTTTGGACAAATCTATCTGAGTTTTTAGCTATTTATCTGACTTTTTGAACAAATTTATTTGAATTCTAAACAAGTTTATCTGAGTTCTGTACAAATCTATTTGAGTTTTTGGCTATTTATCAGACTTCTTGAACAAATTTATTTGAGTTCTGGACAAATTTATCTGAATTCTGGACAAAATTATCCAAGTTTTTAACTATTTATCTGAGTTCTGGAACAAATCTATCTGAGTTTTTGACAAAAAAGACTTGAGTTTTTTGCCACAATGTTCGCTAATTTGGAAAATTGGGTTATCTTAGTTTTGGCAAATATATTTGCGTTTTTTAAATTTTATTTGCATTTTTTAATTTTATTTACGTCTTGTGAAATTTATTTGAGTCTTTTAAAATTTATTTATATTTTTCTTAAGTTTATTTGGATCTTTTGAAATTTATTTTGGATCTTTTGAAATTGATTTTCATCTTTTGAAATTGATTTTTTTCTTTTGAAATTTATTTGCCTTTTTTGAAATTTATTTGCGTATTTTGAAATTTATTTGTGTGTTCTTAGAATTTATTTAAAAATCTCATTAATGAGATTCCATTAATCGTGGCCCATTGAATGGTAATTGACTATTATTAAGGGGATATCCCATCAATCATGGGATATGATTTAAAGAAAGGGTAAATTAGACATATCAGATATGAGAATCTGTTAGAGGACTTTTGCCTACATGACTTTTTTTTTGTGGACTGTTTACAACAAAGTCATACTTTGAGGGACCTTTCGCCAAATCCCCCTTTAATGTTTAACCTAAAAAAATTCATTAGATGATGCTGAGTAGCAGGTTGAGACTGTGAGAGGGTGAATGGATCAAATTAAAGGCTTGCACACATGACATAAAAAACACTCGACTTGAGGAGATCAATCCTTTTGTCTCCTGATACCTTGAAGTCATCGACACATAACATGGAATCAGCAACCAAGTGTTTGGAAATGATGTGATCAACAGGTTTTATATATGAATGCAGCATAGTGATAGAGATATTAGTTTTACCATGTAAAAGAGGACTTGATAAATTAGCTATTTGTACGAAACTAATAATTTTATTGGACATTTCTAACCATAGCTAGATAACAAATCCAGTGGACGAAGGTCAGTGACAAGCTTAGATGGTGAGAGATAGAAGGGGCCAAGTTGATATCTCCATTTTTCTTTTCGCTACATTGGGCAGCGGGTCAGTAGTGATAGTATAGATTTGAAGATTAGAAATCGATTTATGGGTGTGTGTGTGAAATTAAGGTGCCACCACCATTCGACCATGAGTGTGTTGGCATCTGATTTCTTCATTTGATAGAATTGAAGCTTACAAATGTTCAATAACTAGAACTATGTAAACCAATAAATGGCATCAAACCCATCATTATTTAATCATGTGTACTCATGATCAATCAATGGTGAATATGGCGTGCAGGCAAAGTGATATTTGGAAGGTTGCCTATTAACAAGAGGTTAGGTTTGATTTAATAGGATGAAATCACAATATGAACAATTCCTAGCATAGGGAGGCCTATATCATCTTAGAATTCTAACAACTTGATATCGTTATCTCATGTTGGACTTTTAGCCACTATATTTAATCCACAGCTTACCAACTTGCAATTCTGACTAGACTCCACACTTGAAGAAGAAGTGGAGTCAACTCAAAGACTTGGAGAGTCAAGTTAAATTTCTTAAACTAAAAGTATTTAAAATAGCCACAAGATCATTTAAAAATGAAAGATAAATCTGAGACATGATACAAGTTTAGGTCATCAATTATCAAAGCCCAAAATTTAATAATTCATAATCATTATTCTACATATATATATAGGACCACATGTTTATTTTTTATGAAAAGGACTTTATTTATATTTAATTTAGTTATTGCGCCTCAGTTTCGTATTCAACTGCAGGCTTGTAAGTCAGGCCAGGCCAGGCCCAGCCTATTTTCAAATACATACACTCCATGTAGTAAACATGTTGGGTTCATGCTGGGCTTGAGAATTACATAGGCTCGGCTCAGCTCGACCCGTTTAATGATTGGGCAGAAAATCAGACATGGTACAGTCCATGGTCTTCAAAAAGATCCCAAAACCAGCCTGATGCAGGCCGGGCCCAAACCAGGCCTGGACTGACCTGACTCATCAGCACCCCTAGTGCTCTGCCAATAAAGATATCATCATCTCATAGGTATCCAAGCCATCAGCTAGATGTAACTGATACATATTAAATTAATGTCGGCCGATACATGATAGAAGAGGCAGGCAATGTGTCCAAGTCAAATGGCCGGCTCAATTCAAAATCATCTCCCAAATTGCATATACAACAAGGGCTTTACTGCTAATAAGGTTATATAAATGTCATTGGGGCTTAAATAGTTCTTTTATACATCCACACTTCTTTAAGATTTATGTCTTCAAATGGCTTTAAATTAAAATGTCTCCTCTTGTCCTTTTTGCTTTTTTTGGGATGCCTTTGTCCAAAGGAAAGTTGGGAAATGGACTTTGCTTTAGCCATCCTTTATTAGAGAATAGATGCTATTTTTTCATTAATATTTTTATTTGTTGCTGAAATCTTTGAAGTGATTAGATGTTAGAAATCATTAGTTTTCTGAAGTCATAAATTTTTTCTTGAGGTGCCTTGTTTGTTGGAGAGATTGGATTTTGAAGGATTATAAACAATGCTTTGTTATCAAAAGGAGCTAAAATGGAAGAAATAAATGCAAGGATTATAAACAATGCCTTGTTATCAAAAGGGCCTGTAGATTCTGAAACTTCTGGTAGCCCTTTTTATGTGTGGTTTATATGGGGTGGTTTTCTCCTGCCCTCTGCACTCCATTGGATGGGTGTCATTCTCATGGCAGGACCTGGTGAAATTTAGGGGGTTCCGCCTTTGGGATGGTCTGGTGCTCCTGGTTTATACGAAAATCTCTATGACATCCTTCGTTTCACTTCCTTGTCTTGGATCATCTTATTTGCTTATTTTCACTTTTAATTAATCTAAAGTGGGCCCAAGTATTATTGGAGCATAAATTAGCCCAAGGTTGATACACCGAGGACTCTTAGTATGGATGTGAAAAAAAAAAACAGAAAAATTATCTAACTGACTGAACCGAACCGACAGTTAATAATCGTGTTTCATGGTTTAGTAACAGTTTTCAATATCGACTCACAGTTATTAACCTAACCAAACTGTAAAATACGGTTCGGTTAACCATTTTTCCAAAACACACAATTAACCGAACCGTTACACTAATAAAAAAAAAAAAAACTAAATGGCCTAAATGAAATAAAATGACTTAAGTGAAGCCCCCTTTCCCATTCTCACTTTTGATAATACAATTATTTTGTGAATTGGATTATACTTGTCTCATGTTTCATAAAATTATATTGCATGATAGATGTTTTGTAGTATCATTTTCGACTTTTAGTTTTGTTTATCTTCGTGAAAAATAACAATGTTGTTCTGCATGCAGAGTCAAAGGGTAAAGGTAGATTTTTTTTTAAAGTGACAATTAATCATAACCGAATCGTCTAATATGGTTAACCGCGGTTCGGCTTTTAACGGTTTTTTATTGTATGGTTACAATTACGATTTTTAAAAACTGAAAACCGTAAAATATAGTTCGGTTAATGATTTTTTCAAAAGTAACGGTTAATCGAACTGTTGCACCCCTAACTTTTAGTTTGAGCAATTTGAATTTACATGCAGATGCAAATAATGCATTTGTTATATGCTTATCTTGTTTTGTGCATTTTATTAATGTGTATCACCCATGATGGGGCCAAAGATCAATTTATTGGTTAGCCCCTTAAAACAACACCAATGCCTAGACCAAATAATGATGCGGGCACATGAAAGACTCATGGTTTCACTCGTTTTTACTTATTTATTTTATTCTCTTATTATATATATGGTTAATCTAATCAAGACAGGATTGGAGTTGAACCAAATAAATGAAGAAAAATATTCACCAATACACCATACATCCACACCAAATATTACGCATATTCAGAGGTGGCTCCTATCTAGGACTGCCATTTTCTTACTTGAACTTAGTCTAACTTTGCAAATTGCACTTTGATTTTCCAACACAACCTAAATGAAAGTTGTTCATTATTTTAAGGGCTCTGATCCACCTTTTCAACTCAGGGTTAGTTTATAATTTATATCATATAAGGCCCGAGTCAAAACCTAACTCAGAGTCATATAAGTTTATATAATATTATATTTTATGACAAATAATCTAATAGTATTAACCACATGAATTAGTGATATATGTTTTTATATATGGTAAGAGACAATGGCATAGTGAAAAGTTTTCGCTGTTCATGTTGCCTTAGTAGAGAGTAGATATCCATGCAATAGAAAATTGAGAATAGCATAAAAAACAATACCAAAAGGGCAACCTTGAAGTTGTGGGTTTGAGCAATTTTATCAATGAAAATCTACAATTGCTCCAAAAAAGTTTTTATATATATATATATATATATATATATATTGCATTGGGTTTTGGGTTAGAATCCATTGGGTCCATTTGGTAATTTTACATGTAAAATAAAGTGTAGTAAAGCATCAAAATCAAGAAAGAATAAAATATATTGGGGTTATGATGGTATTATTTTTAATTGTTTGGCATGGAATTTTGTTTTCCTTTTTTATGGAAAAGTGGGGGATTTTTTTTTTTTGTCTTTTAGCGGAGAAAGAAGGTTGATTTTTAAGTTTTATTTTTGAAAAAGATAAATGAAATTTTGAATTAAAATGCTATTAATGTGACATTTTGTCCGAAAAATAAAGGCCTTATTTGACTTTTACTAATCTAGTAAAGTGGCAAACGGGCTCCTAAAAAATATCATACAAGAAGGCGCCACTTAGTGGAATATAAGCTATGATACATTATTAGTATTTTTATACCTCAATACCTCTTTAAAAAGCCTTCAAAGTTAAATGGATCAACACCATGGTTAAATTCATTCATGAGTAATCTTTGGATCAATGTCAAATTGGGCCAGTCCATTAATTTGGGGGCAAGCTAACACAACCCCTCACTTAACTTTTTCCAAATATACTCACACTACACAAGAAATTCATATAATATACCACAAAAATTATGTGGATTAGTTATGAAGGGATAATATGGGGCGAGACCGCGAGTCCAAAATTCGCACTAATTCCAAACACAACTTGGGTCAAAATCTATAAATTCATAACTTTTTTGAACTTAGAAAAAATCATTATGAAACCCACTCCAAAATTGAGTGGGCTGGAACAAGTTAACCTTCTAAACCGACCCATTGTCATTCCTACTTATTTAGTTTGAAGGATTTGCCAAAAATAATTCCCTTTCTCTTATATTTGTATATGAGGTCCACCTTCACACACTCACCCATCTCTCCAGAGTTGGATTTGATCACAATAAATATAAATATATATATGTATATATTTGCTATTGGAGGATTCCAACATTTGGATTGGATTAATCCCTTCGGGCCTCCCTCTGGCCCCAATGTGAACCTCCGGATGCAAACCGTGATTTTAAACCAACTGAGTTACCCCTTGAGGTTGATCACAATAAAATTGAATGTGAGGCCCTAAATTTAATGGATAAGATCGCTTGATTTTATCAATAATGATCTCACAACCAAATCCACTTCCAAAACGATCCATCCATCCAGGTCGGCCCCACATGCGAAAAACATACGTTGCTTTAGCCCGACCCAAACTCACAAACCCGCTACATCTTTTCCACGTCACAGCCTGCGCACGATCCAATGCCAACACGCCACGTGTAAACTGTATTTCTCCACGTCACGCCCAATCCAATAGAAACACGCCACCTGGCCCAAGTGACGAGGAAGACCATTAGATCCTCCACGCTGGCATACCAAGCGACTCGGCACAAGTCAAGGTCAGATCAAAGACTCCGAGTCAAGCTAGACCCATTTAGAGAGTCTCCAGAACCTTCTCTCGCGTACTTAAGCCCCGTCCTTCCTCGAGGGAAGTAAAAGAACTTGCAGAAATCCCTCCAAGAGAGCAGAAGAAGAAGAAGAAGAAGAAGCGGAGAGAGCTCAGTAGAGAAAAAACAAATGAGGAAGTGGACGCTTCCTGCAGCTCTGCTGCTTTTGATCTTCCTCTCTCTACTTCCAGATCAAGGTTCCGATCTCAAATCCTCCCACATTTTCTTCTTTATCTCCTGTTTCTGATCTGATCATGATCTGTTTCGATTTTTATGCACTTTTCTATTGATCTGGCCCGATCTGATCTTGATCTGGAATTCTTTTGTTTTTCTAGGTCGGAAATTGCATGCGAATGCAGAGGAAAGTGAAGATTCTGGAGAAGTTACAGATCCGCCAAAGGTTGAGGAGAAGATCGGTGGTGCTGTTCCCAACGGACTATCCACTGATTCGGATGTTGTTAAAAGGTTTGATTTCAGATCGATCTTGCATTTGGAGCTGGATCCGTTTGGATGTCCCTAATCTGATATATATATATATATATATATATATATATATATATATATTAATTTTGTTGTTGTTTTGATTTTGTGGTATGGATTTTAGAGAGGCGGAATCGATGTCGAAGCGATCGCTGAGAAGCAGCGGGGAGAAGTACGAGTTCCAGGCGGAGGTGTCGCGGCTGATGGATATACTCATCAATTCGCTCTATAGCAATAAAGACATCTTCTTGAGAGAATTGATATCTAATGCTTCGGATGTGAGTGGATCTCTTGCTACTGCTTTTATCTGATTTGATGTGATTGTGTTCTTGTTGAATTTGTTGGTGTTTGTTTCGATTTTGGTAGGCGTTGGATAAGATCAGATTCCTTTCGTTGACGGATAAAGAGGTTTTGGGCGAAGGAGATAACACAAAGCTTGATATCTTGGTTAGTTGTGTGCTTTTCAGTACAAAGACTGGATTTTTTTTTTTAATTATGTAGAAAGTAGATTTCAGCAAAGGAGATTTTTATTTCTTAAAGTTTGGTTTTTGGTAATGTTTGTGACTCAATGTAGATTAAGTTGGACAAAGAGAATAAAGTTCTTTCAATTCGTGACCGGGGAATTGGAATGACAAAGGAGGATCTGATCAAGAACTTGGGAACCATTGCAAAGTCTGGAACTTCAGGTATTTGTCTTTATTACTACTGATGCATACATGTTAGAATATACAGTATACAGCACAGTTTTTCTATAAGTTTATAGTAGAATCATGGGCACGATGTCCCCACCAGATCACAGGTCTCGATTCTGCTTCAGAGTGATGTATAAGATGATAATGGAAAGAATTAAGAAGTATATCTTTTTGAGACGCGTTTGTTTTACATAGAAGTTATATGAACTGCGTTAGTGGAATGATTGAGATGATTGGGCAATGCTAATTAGGATTGTTGATCTAGTGGGACACTGTGGATGGCAAACTGGGAATTAACGGATAATTAAGTGGACAGGGCAATACTAATTATCTTATTACATTTGGTTATGCAATTGGTCATAGGATCAAATCCCATTGACCACTTTTATTTTTTAATTCATGTGGCCCCCATATTTGTACTCCAAACCATTTTATTTGTTTATTGAAATAGTAAACCCCAACATCTTAAGGTTTATCATCTTAAATCTTCATAGATTGTGTACTTTGTGAAAATTGTCCAAAAAATCCCAACCTATACATCTAATTTTGTGCACTTTTGTGGGCCCCTAATTCATGATTTGAATGGCTCAATATTTTCATATACTCATAAGATTAAGATATTTAGTTTCATATATTAAACCTTCAGAGAAATTTGTGAAAAAAATAAATACAAAGAAATCTTAAACTTTTGATCTTATCTTTTACTCATGTGAAAATGGTGATTTTGACCGATATGGTAGCGTGTATTTTCATGCCCTTTTTGCTTTCATGTAAGGCGGATGGTTCATTAGAGCAATGTAAGACCCAACATGTTGTAAGGGACTTCAATCAAATACCCTGTCTCGATTTTGATGAGACTTTCAACCCTGTTGATAAACCAGTTCACATTTGTAACGTTTGCATATATAACAATTACATTTGTAAAACCCATTTTCCCATCCCATGCGTAAAAGGAAAAAAATCTCTTATCGTAATATCACGTGTATAAGAGTGAGGGAAGAGAGAGTTGCGTCAATCCCTAGATGTTTAAGACCATTGATTGATGGTGGTATACACAAAGAGGTCAAATGCAGTCCATTAATCTTGCCTATCATGGTGGAAGGTATGCCATCCAACTGCGATTAATTATTTGTTGTATGCATGAGTCAAGATTCATTGGTTTGATTTGCTATCACAAACCAGATTATAAATTTACACACGAGACTGCTTGAAGCACATTCTTAATATCAATATTGTTCTTTTTCTTTCTTTCTTGTTTTTTAAATTTAAATCTTGAGCATGGGATTTGATCATTTTGTTTTACTGAATGTTTATGCAGCTTTTGTGGAGAAAATGCAGACAGGGGGTGATCTAAATCTCATTGGTCAGTTTGGAGTTGGGTTCTACTCTGTTTATTTGGTTGCTGATTATGTTGAAGTCATTAGCAAACACAACGATGACAAGCAGTAAGTCTTTGAAGCTGGTTGACAGATTGAGAATTACACATTGTTGTTTCTGGTGGTTACTTATAATTATGATTTTTTTATTTCTGTCTTTTCAGGTACGTATGGGAGTCGAAGGCTGATGGAGCCTTTGCAGTATCAGAAGATATATGGAATGAACCACTTGGACGTGGAACTGAGATCAGGTTGCATCTCAGAGAGGAAGCTGGGGAATATTTGCAAGAAGACAAATTAAAAGTAAGCTATTTATTTCAGAATATGTTGATAATGGTCTGATGGTTAGATATATCCTGGTGAAAAACTTGGTTGGTTTAACTCTTTAGGAATCATATCATCATTTATGAAATGAGACGTGTGAAATTTTCTTTTCCTGGATCTTACTTTTCTCTGATATATCTGGGAAGCCAAGAACTATTACTTGTTTAGATCTGGCACTTGAGAGTGAACTTTACTTCTAGACCTAGGTGTGCATTTATAGTCTAAATTACTGCAGCATGGCTGCCCCATTTGCTCATTTTACCTGGGTTTAGATCTTTTTCATGGTTTCCATTTTCTAATGCTAACATGAATACTATTATATATTCAGCTTTGACTCCTGCATTGCACTTTTTCATAGGCCAGCTGTAGTTTAGTAAGGAGGGATATGGAGACCATGATTTGGTGATTATGCGATCAGTAATCTAATTTGCGGCAGTGCACTCTAATAAATAGTTATGATTATATTAATTTTCTTACATAATTTGCAATTCAGTTTGTTAATCTGAATGAATTTTCTCTTTCAACTTATTATCATTTTCATACTATATCATGCCATTACAGAAAATTATGGTATAATTGGCAATTTGGTTTGTTAGTCTGAATGAATTTTCTCCTTCAACTTATTATTATTTTCATTCTATATCATACCATTAAGAAAATTATGGCATTAAAATTATATCATATCATTTTCCACTTCTTCGGTTTGTTGCTAATTATGGTTTTATAATTACAGAAAATTGCTGATAGTAAGTGTGCAGTTTCATGTGTCATGATGGCATGTGTGCGTAATATACTTTTGCAATTATTGGGATCATCTTGGCGCAAAAATATGGTAGACTCATCAGAACAGCTGCATTATACAAAACCAAATAGGCAGTTGAGAGAAATCCTCTGATAGTCCATATTCAATTTATACATGTGACTTGTTATATGGACCTGATTTCGGTGCCAAGTGAACAACGTGGTCCTGTCCCACATGATGGCATGGCTTAGATGTTGTGTTCCTCATGTGACTGCATTGAAAAGAGCCTTTAGGGCATGTTTGTGTAACATTTGTGGAATAGCGATGATATCTACTTTTGCTTTTTCCTCTTCTGAAAAAAAATAAAAAATAACCCTTCTCATATGAAAGGGTTTTCCTTGTGGAAAATTAGATGCTTCTATCATTTTTCCTCGTGGAAAACCCGCCCCAATAAACTGTGGAAAATTGACTAGAGCAGAAAAGCAGTTCCTTTCTGCCATTGTGTGGCTTTTCCGTAGAAATGGTGTTACATAAACTTGCTCATGAGGAACAACACGTGATTTTTCTAAATCTCATTGCAAAGATATATTGCTGCAGTATACTAATTAATTTAATCACTATCACATGCAACGCCAGGAAAAGAATTGTGTCATAGTTTTTTATTTTATTTATTTTGTATATTAAATGCATGGTATTTTTATTCAAATTTTTTTATTTTGGTATGCATGGCCCTTTGAATTTGCTCAGAGCATCAGGACCGTTGCAGTTCTCCAAATTTTGTTGTTTTATTTTGTAAATGATCTCTGTCTGCAGGGGTTGGTGAAGAGATATTCTGAATTTATCAATTTCCCCATACAACTCTGGGTAAGCAAAGAGGTGGATGTAGAAGTTCCTGCAGATGAAGATGAATCTGCGGAGGAAGAGGAAACATGTATGGTCATTTCCAGTTCTTTCAAAGTTCCTCATGTTTGCAACCATATTTGTTGCATGTCATTCATCCTGTGCATGAAATTATATCTTTTGGTACTCGCGAACAACTACTTGATTGTTTTGAGACTCAGTTATGTTATTTATTGTTGTCAGCTGATAGCAGCGGTTCAGAGGAGGAAGAATCAGAAGAGGAAGGTACGGAGAAAAAACCCAAGACGAAAAAAGTTAAGGAAACAACTTATGAATGGGAGGTTTTGAATGATGTGAAAGCCATTTGGCTACGCAGTCCAAAGGAGGTGACTGATGAAGAATACACAAAATTCTACCACACACTTGCAAAGGTGATTTTTTCTATCTCATGCTTGACGAAGAATCCACGTGTCTTTAAACTTTACAACTACATTAAAAGAATCTTGTTCATCGTAGTTTCTTCACTAAATTTATTCACCTTGGTTCACTAGGATTTTAGTGATGAAAAGCCATTAGCTTGGAGTCACTTTACTGCTGAAGGTGATGTAGAGTTCAAGGCTGTTCTGTTTGTGCCTCCTAAAGCTCCCCATGATCTGTATGAAAGTTACTACAACACTCAAAAGTCAAACTTGAAGTTATATGTTAGAAGGGTTTTCATCTCAGATGAATTTGACGAGCTTCTGCCAAAATACCTCAGCTTTTTGAAGGTAATTGGACTTTATTGTATTTCCTAATTTTCTGTAAGCTTGTCAGTATAGCTCTCTTGTACTGCTAAGCTCCTGAATTAATGAAAGTTACTATTCGGGGAAAAAAACATAGGCACCATCTGTGTTATGCCCAATGAGTATCTCGACTTAAATCATATTGTCGTATTTGGTTCTTGCAGGGGCTTGTTGATTCTGATACATTACCACTTAACGTGTCACGAGAAATGCTTCAACAGCACGGCAGTCTCAAGACAATAAAGAAAAAGCTCATCCGTAAGGCACTTGACATGATTCGCCGGATTGCTGATGAGGATCCTGATGAATCAGATGAGAAAGCTAAGACAGGTAGCATTTTTAATCGTATATATTATTTATGCAACTCTTATTCACTTTTCATGTATGGTTGTCTTCATGTGTTACTTAGTCTCCTGTCTTTTGATGGGAAATAGATACTGAGAAAGCCGATGAGAATGACGACAAGAAGGGGCAATATGCTAAGTTTTGGAATGAGTTTGGGAAGTCCATAAAACTTGGTATCATTGAGGATGCCACCAACAGAAACCGTCTTGCAAAACTTCTCAGATTTGAAAGGTAACATGTTTTTCTGTTTCTCTTATCCTATGAGGTGCCTTTAGTCTTTTCTAGTACAGCAATTCATATGGACATTACTTGAAATTTCTTTCAGTACCAAGTCCGATGGTAAATTAGCTTCGCTCGATCAGTACATCTCAAGAATGAAACCTGGGCAGAAGGACATTTTTTACATAACAGGACCCAACAAAGACCAGTTGGAGAAATCCCCATTCCTTGAAAGGCTAACGAAAAAAGGCTATGAGGTATGAGCTGATATTTATTATGTTTCAGTCTTGAAACTTTCATTTTCAAACTTGGTTTATGAAAAGAATGTTTATTGCTTTAGAGTGTTGCATGGCACAATTGATCAGTTGCGTCGCTAACACAGTTCCCCAGCCCATCTAAGAAGAGGGGGATGGGTTAATTTTCAAATCTATATAAGAGACCTGCATGAAAACTTCTGAACCCAGATTTTAGTTATGAAGGAACCCCACCATACATAAATTTCTGAACTAAGGATACAACTGCACAAATTTCTCATATATAGTGCGCCTTCTTGTTAATATTACATTTCTAAAATTTTAGAATGAATGTGTTTTTTAGTGTATCACAATTGATTCATGGTTAGGCCCCGTTAGGGTACTATTGGTTAATTTAGTGTGGTGGGGCAGCAGATAAAGCAGGAGTTAGTTTTGGTTCTGCTGTTGTTTTTCCAGAAAGATTTGAACAAACTTGTTATTGGTTTTAGGTGGAAAAGAATATTGCCATGCAACACCCACTTCTAAGGGCACTTTTGTGCAGGTTCTAAAGCTTGGTGCGACTTTGTAACTGTTCTAAAATTTTAGTGTTTTAGAAGGACCTTAGATGTGCCTTTAGATGTATCAAAATCGATTCATAATCGGGCGATCACCAATTAATTTACACTCTGGAGCAGCAGTAGTGGGAGTAGGATTTTGTCCCTACTGTTGTTCCAGCAAAGAACAGAATTAAGTTGCTATTGGTTCCTAGGCAGAAAAGAATATTGCCATAAGTACACCACTACTAGTACTAAAAGCCACCTTAGTGCAAGGTCCTAAGACTCGGACTCGTGTTTACGTTGAGTCGACTCCATTTGACCGAGTTACCTGACATTCAGCCCAGTAGAACCTAGTCTCACCCAGCACCCATTAAGTTATATTATGATCATCAAAGCCCTATCCTAACTATATTCGAGTCAGCTGCACAAATTCTATTCTCAAAATATATAAAAATTAATTCTTGGCGGACTCCTTAGCCAAACAAGGGGTACAAAGGTCGTCTCTTCCTGTGTAATTTTGTCTTGGGTATAAGTCTCTTATACTCCTGTCATTGTATTCTAGTGGTTTTTCAATAAAATTTCAATAAAATTTACTGTTACTTTCCAAAAAAATAAAAATCCTATAACTATAGAATTCCAGGACACACTGGGAAATAGTTGGATGTGGATAAAAAAGGAGGTGGAGAAAAGCCTACGGTTCTCAGTTCAAATTCATAATGTAGAGAGCTTTTGTACCTTTTTTCTCTGCATCAAAGTTGTGGCTGCATTTAATTTTGATGGTACATTGTTTATGTTTTTTGAATGGTACCTTGATCTTTGTATTCTTCAATCTTGCAAAGAAAGAAGTTTTGATCTTCAAAGCTCACCTAAGACTTTGTTAGGGACATCCAAAGGCTTTGTTAGAGAGATCCCTTGCCCTCTTGAAAGAAAAGGGACTGCTACATCTATATAGGACTCACCCATATGTGTATCATAGTAGGTGGGGCAACTTACTGGTGGCAGGTTTGCAATTTTTAAAACCATGCCTCAGAGTAGTGAAAGTGGTGTTCTTCATTTATTCTTGGTGCAAATGACTTCTAAATATTACGAGGGGTGCGAAAATGCATCCCCCTTATGCCCTTCATTGTGAGGGCTCCATATCCAAAGTGAATTGTCTTAGAAAAACAAAAAATTAATGATATAAATGTTCGGCCTGAAGAAATTATGAACACTTGTTTCTGCTAAACTGGATTGATAAATCTTAATTTTATGGTGCTTTAACTGGTGATATCTTATTTTTAAGCATTTCAGTGGTTGATGAGCTTCTTTACAGTGGCTGCTGAAAGATGGTATCTTTAAATCTTATGCTGTCTGCAGGTCATCTTCTTCACTGATCCAGTGGATGAATACCTAATGCAATACTTGATGGACTATGAAGACAAGAAGTTCCAGAATGTGTCCAAGGAGGGCCTGAAACTCGGAAAGGAATCAAAGTTCAAGGACCTCAAGGAGTCCTACAAGGAGCTAACGAACTGGTGGAAAGATGTGCTTACAAGCGAAAATGTGGATTCTGTGAAAATAAGCAACCGTCTAGATAATACACCCTGTGTGGTTGTGACATCAAAATATGGATGGAGTGCAAACATGGAGAGGATTATGCAGTCCCAAACTCTTTCAGATGCCAACAAGCAGGCATACATGCGTGGCAAGAGGGTGCTTGAGATAAACCCGAGGCATCCAATCATCAAGGAGCTCCGTGAAAGAGTAGTTAAAGACCCACAGGTATGTGTCTCAAAATGCTTGAACTAATTGAATTTCTATTGGCAGAGTTTAGCTTTGATTCTTGAAATTTTGGTTTTTCTTTACAAGCATTGTCCCTGCCAAATATAATGTTGATCATTCTGCTATGTTGGACCATAGTAATCCTTGTATTGCTAGTTGACACACTACCTATGCATTCAAAACAGAATGACCTGTTCATTTCTTCCGAGAATGCATGCTTTGCATATGATGAATTTCAATAGTTTGGTAATTTAGGTGATATGCATCTTTTTTCTTCTTAGGCTTGTCATTTTCTTCTGTTCAATAACTGCAAATTTCTGGACTGCAGGAGTCGTCTGTGAAGCAGACAGCCAGACTAATTTACCAAACAGCCCTGATGGAGAGCGGTTTTATGCTCAGCGACCCTAAAGATTTTGCTTCAGGCATTTATAACACAGTGAAGGCGAGTTTGGACATCAGCCCAGATGCAGTGGTGGAAGACGAGGATGATGTAGAGGAAGATGCAGAGGTTGATTCCAAAGGAGAACCTGCCAATGACGTTAAAGAGGACATAGTTTCAGAATCTGATGTTAAAGAATCTGATGTTAAAGACGAGTTGTAGTTACGATCTCAATTTTGATAGTTTCCCCTTATTAGGTGATCCAAAAGGATGCTGTTCTTCATGCTTTTGATCTTACTCTGAACAGATCTTGTAACTCGAATCTAGTCTACGGGAATTCTTCCCTGATAATATGTAGGTTAAATTATATCATTTAGTGCATGCAAACCAATATGTTAGCATCTCTCTCATTTTGTTTTCACTTTTTTACAAAATTGCGAATTATAATCACTGACTGAGCTGGGGCTAATGAAATCATTGAATTTCAGTGGTCAAGAATAAATCTGCGCTGGTCCTAACATGCCTAAAATGGCGATGGACTGATGCAAAGGAATATTCATGAATATGCAGTCGAGTCCTCGAGAAGGTTAGTAACAATTTCGGAGGATGAAGAGTAAATAGTGTCAATATGGGATTGTCTCCTTGACCCGATCTGCACAGATTTTTTTTTTTCTCATCTAATTTCACCAGGTACTGCTGAGCTGATGACACCAATCGCAGGAATGCAGGAGAGTATCATCCACTTGAGTAAGAACGTTTGGTGTCTGGTAGTAGTATGCAATCTTAAAAAACTAAAGAATGGTGTTTAATTCATAGTTTTTTTGAGATTCAATCCAACATTAAGTAGGTGCCATAAAGTTAATCTAACAATAGGTTGAGAAATCCCTTAGTTCAATCCTCAATTTTTAATAGCTATACACCAGGCAAAGTATATGATACTAATGTCTCGAACAGTGTGAAATTAGGATCATTGTAAATTCCGATGGGGCCAATGCAAGACTCCTGCTCTCTCATTAGGCTTTTTTTTTTTTTTTTTTATTGCTCTCTCAAGGGCATTCTTTCAAAATATTTAGAGAATATGCAGAGATGGATCAGAAGCACCTATTTATCTCTTTTTAGCCATTTGATAAGGTAAGGCCCTTCACACACGTTGTTTTGTTTTGTTTTTTGTTTTTTTAATGTAATGCGCTTGAGGAAACATTTCGGGCTCCATGGTTGGAATTTGGAAAGATGTTGTAGAAAACAAATTAAATCTTAAATAATTCATCTCCATCATCATCATTAAAGCTTCGCCCCAAATAAAATAAAATAAAATTTAAATAATAAAAAATAACAGACAAATATAAATTGTGCTAAAACATATTTGTCATATTGTCACCCTGTTTTCCTTTTTCAAACCAACATTTTCACAATTTTCTACCGTAAGTTGCAATTGTCTTGTCCAACCAACGGCATTATTAGGTTAGAATGGATATGGACTTGCATTTTTCAGCCAAAATATGAACATGCCACCTGGTTTCCTTTGCCTTTTCATCTTCTCCCTTAATTTCTTTCCATTGGGAGTGGGAAAATTCTTTTTTTGTAACTGGGCCTGCTTCTAGTTTACAACAGCGTTCTAACTCACCTGAGCCGACCCTCCTCATTAGCTCACTGAGTTGGGAAAGTTGAATTAGCCTAACCTAGTACTTTGCCATAGTTACTCAGCTCAGTCACCTCGCTCCAAGTTAATTTTTCATGTTTTTAAACGGGTCATGTTCGGCTTGATTTAAATCTCCAGTTGACCTACCCCGACCCTTCCTAATAAGGAGTTGTTTGGTAATGATTATTTTTCAGCTCGGAATGAATAGTGATTTTTAGATTTTGACCTAAGTTGGGTTGGGGCAGTTTAGCGAATTTGCCCCGTTCATATATATATATATATATATATATATATATATATATATATATATATATATACACACACACATTAATAAGCTCATGTATAAAGAACTAAAGCCACAGGTTGAAAATATAATTTAATTTTTGTTATAATATTTTGAAGTGTTTATTTTTTTTTTCTTTCTTTCTTTTTTCGTGAACAATAAACCACCAATGCTATCACAATGCTTCATTAATCCAGTAAGTTTATGTGCAACACTAATTAGATGACAATTATACTATATTAAGTTGAAGGGTTTTTGAGGTGATTTTGACCATGACTTGTTATTTTGATTGGGAGTTATAACTCCCCACTTTTAATATGTAACCACTATCCACTTCCAATTTGGAACTACTCATTTTCCTCATTGAACCACCTCTTCTTACCACTTTTATAGAGCTTCATTTCTATCCCTATTATAATCACCAAATCATTTTCATAAGTATTGAAGATTGATTTTGTGTAATTTGAGTTTTTTCTTAATAAATCACTATATATACTTTCTAGCTATTGGTGAGCATTCCCGTGCTAAGTACGGGTTATTGTGCTAGTACATACTTACATATGCCACTTTAATACAAATTGCTAATGCTAAAACTCAAGTGCCCATCAAAGTGGAAGGCATTAGAATTCTCCTCGAGCCAGTCATTCTCCTTCCATTGGAATGAATTGAAAGACACTACAATAAAAGGAATGCCATCAAGATGATACCAACAGTAAATGCTATTTTATAACTGAGGGAGACTCTCCCTGCATCTGCTGCGGCCAAGTCCTCCAAGTCATCTGCCAACATCACACCTGAAGGTCCTGTTCTTGGAGAACCTTTTGATGACTTCTGACTGTAAAAAAAAGAGAAGAAAATTGATGTGAGAACATGGAATAAAGAACTTTTCTCTTTTATACTCCTTTCTGTTGCAATAGATTCACAGGAAAATATATATCAAAAGGAAAGAAACCCACTTTCATTTAGGTAATAGAGAGCTGCATTTTTGCATATAGAGCTGAATAGAAAATACACCACTTTGCTAATTGATGCACTTTGGAAATCAGAGGAAATTATCAGATTAAGGAATTCTCCAATTTGAGACTTCCTCCATTAAGAAAGCTGAATTTGGATGGTCTACTCAAATTGAAATGATATATTTCAACAAGAGATAAACCAACAGCGATTACTTCTAAGTGGAGGATTATTCCCCTGATTGCAAAAAATTCACCTTCCTAGTCAGATTTGAATGTAAGGAACTGCAGATTTAAGGTTGACTTTCCCACTATCAATACTAGAAACCACTTTTAGAATTTTGAAATCAGTACTCATCAACTCTATATTCAGTTCTGAGGCCAAACACTTCATGATCAAAAGAGATTATTAATACTCCAAATAATGCTTTAGAAAATGAACAAAGAGTGATTAGAAGGAAAAACTAAAGGAAGAAAATAGGAAAATGCATTGCCGTCCATGAATAATAATCAAGACAAGCACCAATCAGTTGAAAGAAAATCACCTAAAAATACAATAATAGAAATTCTTGTCACCTACAAAAGAAAAACCTATAAACATGATAGCCTTTATAACATAAATCAATCTTCGATACATAAATAAACAAACAAAGCAGTGGACATAAAATCAGTTGAATGATCTAACATCAACAAACAAAGCATCAAAAATTTACTTCAGTAAAGATCCCTATTAGATACATAAATAAACATAAACATAAACCAGAAAATTCAAATGTAAAAAAGTTCCAAGGCATGCCAATATTTCTTCCAGTAATGAAATCGAAATCCCATTCCTACTATGAACATAAATAAACAAAAACATAAACCAGAAAATTTTAAATATACAGAGTTCATGAACATATCATACTCTCCTTCTTAAGCTCTTACCTTGCTAAGGTAGGGCAGAAGGTAATCTCATAATCTGCCCCTGTACAAGTAAATGTACTGGTTGCATCATCATATGCATAGCTATAGGACCTGGGACACGCCGTCTTGAACATCTCTGAATACTGAGATGGCCGGCAAGTATTGGGGTTGGAATAGTCCCCACTGCAGCAGAATTCTGGCTTCCCAAAGGCATCGCATGCGCTCCTGCATGCATTGCCGTTTTCAGCTCTCAATTCTGTTGGGCACCGCAGATTAATATCAACAACGCAGCCGGTTGCAGGGCATTTGCCTGAACCACTTTGCCTGGCGATGACCACCATAGGGAGATTGTAGCCGTCGACGAGGCTAACATCATAAAAATCCTGGGTAGTACTGTCTGAGCCGAGGGTGAATTCTGCGAGTGTTGCTGGTGGGGTGGCTCCGGCGCCATTGCACTCGACTTGGCCTGAGCCACAGTCGCCAGTGGTGCAGCTACCTTGGCCATTGGCGTCGAAATTGCACCCAGTTCGGCCCCAAAACCGGCCGGACCAGCCTGGGGGGGCGTCGAAAGATCGAGATGATGATTTGGGGAGTTCAAATCCAGTAGAATCTAGATTTGGGTGGCCTGCACTTGAGAGAATTCCTGGCCAGACTGTGTACTGGCAGTTGTTTTTGAAGGTGAATTTAGCCCCTGAAATGCCTAAAAATATATGTAGACAATGCCTGAGCAAGTTTATTTAGGACAAAGGATGTATTTGCAGGTATCCCAAATCCAAATCAGCTTCAAAATATCAAAAATTAAAACCAGCTTTAGATGCAGACACAAGAACACACACACTGAGAGAGAGAGAGAGAGAGAGAGAGAGAGTCAATTGCTGGCAGTTGCACCATATGGGGAATTTACAATTAACCACCTGCCTTTTGTGATCTACACCAACAGCCACTTCTATTTCTAATTTTTTACACTCAACCACCGATGCTCCCCTAGCAATATTGATGAAGTGCTTTCCTTGGCCAGCGGTCAAATCTACTTTTGTCTTGTAGATCAAACCCAGATAATATCTTTTCAAAAGAAAAAAAAAATGAATAACTTAGTGCGTGGTAAACTTTTAACTAAGGTTAGAGTAACTCAACCAAAACCGAGTTACCAACATATCCCTAAAACTAACTAGAGTTATCATGCTATTCTCACCATAGTTTAAACTATTCAAGGATAAAGTTAGCCAAAAAGTAATTATCTGTTGAGGCTCATTACAGTTAAATGGCATTCTTATCCTCCGTGTTACTCGATTAAATCCCATCAGCCTTTGACCAGTAGTCAAGGCAGTTGACCAATATTATCAGGGGAGTACATGTGTCACAAACCAAAAACAGAGGTAAGGTAATTGTTTGCATTGCAATTATTAGACAAAGAATAACTTTTCCTTTGTAGATAGTTAAAAACTTATGGTCATAGCTTATGTTCACAGAAGTGGTAGAATGTTTAAGCTGATCCAGATTGATTTTTTTTTTTTTTTGAACGGTAACTGAAACTTCTTAATTAATTAAAAGAAGGTTACAAAAAAGGAAAACAAAAAGGAAGATATAATAGAGAACATAAAAGCAAGAGGAAACAAAAAAAAGAGAAAAGAGTAACAAGCTACAAGAGCGTTTTACCCCACCGAAGCAAACTACAAGATAATACCCTCCCAAGGAGACATCCTCTCAATCCCCTGTTTAACTAAAGCATCGGTGAAGTAGTTGGCTGATTTAAGCTCATGGTGGCTGATTTAAGCTCATTGATTGAGGAAGATAAAGCCCGAATTTCATTAAAGAGGAATTGAAATTTCCATGGGTTCCTCTTCCGATTAGTTACCCAAGCGATAGCATTATAGGAGTCACTCTCCACAATAAGAACACCATGAAAGTTTCTAGAGAAGCAACGAAGAGCTGATCCAGATTGATAGAATAAGGTTTCCACGACAATGATGATGACAGTGTTTCCTTAGTACTTTTAAGCTCCAACTCAATTTGGAGAATAATGAGTAATGAGAATGAATACGAAGCAGTACAAGTCACCAAAAAGTAAAAACAGTAGCTCATATAATGTGATTTGGGGTACATAAAACTCACACCATAACAAGCTGGAAGCAAAGAATGAATGAATCATGAGTGAATGAATAAATGAATCATCAATGAATGAATGAATTGGAATGAGGACAGTTTCTCTTACCTCGAACTATGAAAAGGGAAACCATGATAAGCATTTGTGGAGACAAGTGAAGACTCATGGCCTTGTTAGCTTCTGTTCTTTCTTTGAGTGGAAGGGATTTTTTTTTCCTCTTTTGGGGGTAATTAGTAATATGTGTGGAGAGTGTTTTTTTGCTATTTCTGTCACAGGAAACTGAACTGATTGGAAAGGAGAAGAGTAGTGTTTTTCAGACTGATGATAGATGGCAGAGAGAGAGGGGGGGAAATCTAATCTGCTCTGCATAGCCATTTATAAAGACCAAAAAGGATGATGGATGAAGGTGTAAAGTGGATTGTATTTTTCTAAAGAAAAAGGTAGATTGGATTTGTATATGTATTGATTCTATTGTGCAGTACAAGTGTGAATGTGCTGGTGTTTGATTTGGATACTCCCATCTAGTGGACCCTGCTGCCCAAGATACACTTTACTGGAACCACTACTATAGAAACTACATTTTTTTTCTAATCATCCACACTTGAGAGCCTTGGTCACCAAGGCTACATTTTTTTTCTAATCATCCACACTTGAGAGCCTTGGTTCCCAAATAGGCCAGAATCTGCCATTGCCATGTACGGGTTTGTTTAGGCAGGCTTGGGGATGTGTTCGGGTCGTATTCAAGGAAATAACCCTCAACAGGCCGGATCAGTAACTGCTGGACTACTATTAGACATCATCATTATTATTATATACTGTGCTTTATACCAAATAAAATTGTATAATAATTTTTTTTTTTTTTTCAAATTCTATCATGAATTCTGGCTTGGTTGTCAAGCTTGAATCCGGGTTCAAATTCTAAGAGGCTTTGAGTGGGTGGACTTGAACGATGAAGTTTCGCAATTTGGACTCCTGCACAAGGACTATATGGGATTCTCAATCACACTATCCACAAAAGTGGTACCCTATGTTTTTAGCTTTCTGCCTTCGTTCTTATGGCAGCATAAGATCTTATCTTTATTTTTTTTTTCGCTGCCCTTTCTTTCTCTCCACTAAAGTAAGAAAAAAACTCAGACTTAAGGTCTCCACTGCAAAATGCAAGGACAAAGAAACTTCTTTGGGACAAATCCCAAATCCAAGAGTGAATGATGCCAAGCATTTGAGCTTTTAACACATGAAAATAACATTGGAGACTTATCAACTCCATCACTGTAAAGTTATGGTACATGATCCTTCAGTTTCTCACTGTTGGGCATTTGGGGTAGCACCTTATTAATGACTCTGGTTTTGAACCCAGCCCAAGGCCAAATCCTAAATATCCCAGTCCACAGTAATTAGTAAATCTCTACATCTAGCGCTTGTCATAGGCTGACTCAGCTGAGTGGGCCAGGCCGTAGCTTTAACGAGCCTGATCGCACTTAGTTATTGGGCTGAATAAAGAGGCACAGATCCATCATGCAAGTCTTAAAGTCGTGGATGGGTCCTGCTTGCAATATTTGATCTCCTTTTTTGCCAATAATAGAGGGTGGACTCATGGCTGCAGTAAGACTTTTAAGCTCACTTATCAACAGATCTTAAAACATGAATACAACCCAACATGGGGCAGTGATAGGGCTATCAGATGGTAACCCGGCCAATGTTGGTGCTCATTACTGGCAACCAACAACCCCTACCAATAACCGCAGCCCCAAGGAGCTTATTGTTGCAACTTAAAAATTGCGGGTTCGAGTCAAACGTACCTTACAAGAAAAAACAACAACAACAACAACAACAACGTCGGTGTATTTTTTAGATTGGGTCTGATGGTCTAATTGATCTGAGTCAATCCAAACTAAAAAGAGGTGGCCTCAACCGACCTAATTTGGGTCAAAACATTTGATGTCTGACACTTTCAAAGAAATTGCTTCATCCTACAACAGGTAGGAATCTTCCATGTCATGAGCTGCAATAAACTAAGATAATCTTGCTAACTATATTTCATTGGACCCCATCAATTTCTGCCGTGTAAAGTTGTATGGATAACATCTTTCCCTTGCCTTTGAACGCAATCCTTTTCCCTTTGTCTCCTTTTAACTTTGATAGCAAGTCACGTTAATTTGTCTGTAGAGTCACCTGCACATCTCATGCAAAACTCCACAGCAAAAGATGAGTCTTTTCATTTCATTTATTCATTTCTATTCATGAACCCCACTTATAGTCTCTTAACTTCCTCCTTGTTGAAAAAGGGTCAAAAGAGATTCCAAAGGTGATCAAACACCACCTCAAGAGAAGGGCTCAGGCTTCAGGAGGAAAAAAGTAAAGGCTCTAACCAAAACTTCACATGGGCATGCAACAAATGACTTGGAAAGAGGTCATGTGGGCACATTTGGTTTCACCTGAGATTAGGGGTTAAAATGGATCCCTAGAAACCCTTTAGACCCAACCCAAAAAAAATTGATGGGTCACTTGTTTTAGATTCCGGTCCAGGTTGTATTCCACAGATAAAATTCAGGTTCAGGTTGGGCCCTTGGTGTATATGGAGTTCAAACCCATGGACTCGAGTGCCTGTACCTGAATAAGTTGTTGCATTAAATGAGATATCAGATGGACATTTTGTATGCTTATAACATACATCATAGGATTATTCCTTCACTACAAAGATATGATATGAATATGGGCATAGGTTTGGATATACGTGCAAAGGTGTTCGTTCGTCCCTATGAAATGGAGTCTATTTAGCTTAAAATTGATCCAAACAGATATTGTAAGGAAAAGACCGTTTGAAAAAGGTCTATTTCCATCTTCAAATAAATAAACATTAAGATCACTTATATAGTTATATCTTCTGGGGGCGGGGCGGGGTGGGGTGGGGGGCCAGTTTGCATGTACTTCTTTTACTGTATGGCAATACCCATGTAACTTTTTACCAGATAGCAAGTTTGCATTTTCAATTGACTTCGATGTACTATACATCTTATCAAACGCTTTATTTGCAAAATATTCTAATCGAAAGAGCTTTACTTCAAACAAATCTAATCAAATCAACTATATTTCAAGTCGATGAAACCTTCCAAACGCACAGTAAGTTTTGATACCAGTACTGATGGTAATTTCGCTTTAAACTTTTCTACGTAAACATAAAGAAACACATAAAGACCTGTTTGAGTCCGAAACAGAGCTGGCCCATTCTTATCCTTTCTTGAGGTGGAGAGGCAGCAACACAGATTTGAATAAGATTTTTTGCTAACCTTTGTCGGGCTTTGATTTTGGCCTCACAACGTTGCCTTTCCTTCCACATGATTTCAAAGTACTGTTATTATTTGTATGTGTGGTGATTATTTTTTAGGGATAGAACACATAACCTTTTTTTTTCCTCTCTGAAAGGTAAGTAAGATGCATTTCTTTTGAGTGATGATCCAGCAAAGTCACATGGGTTGATAAAGAATGAACTGAATAATAATTGTGACAGATTCTTCTATGGGGTCCACCACTTTCTATGTTTTGTGGGGCCCTCATTTAGTAGAGAACATTTCAATTAGGGCTATACAGTTTAGTTAGTTATAGGCTGAAATTGCCACTGCATTGTAATTGTATCTGTAGACATTTAGTAGAGAAGTAGTTGCTAACCAACAGAGCAATCCCTCTTCTTGTATATGTAGGCAGTCTTAAATGATACCAATGGATATATTTACTAAGCGTTTGGATGAGAAGAAATCAGATGGACAAAAAAAAAAAAAAGGTGCATACATCTCTCTGTACTACAAATTTGCAATACTAACAATTTTCTTTAAACATAGTAGAGAAAAAATTTGATGATTTCCATGTCAAGTGCACAATTTGATGTATATTTCAGAGCCAAAACTAAAAACCCCTGTTTGAATTGAAAAATCACAAACTTACTAATTTTTTAGATGTCATCTTTGTTGGGGAGCTTGCAAAATTTTTCCCCTCTACTATGTGAATCACTTAAAATTTTTAACATAGACAAAGGATGCACAATCCAATCCAAGCATCTACAGCAAGTAAAAATGGAAGAAAAGTAATAGAGAGAGATAGTAGAAGAAACCCAACAGTACTTGAAAAACCCTCTAAAATAACAGGGAAAAACCACATAACTTGAGGAACAACTTATCATGTACAAATCCCCCTTCACTATCTTGTTTAAAAAAAAAAAAAAAAAACACTCTTTCTCACTGAAGGAAACTCACCTTAACAAGCAATGAAATCTCTTCTTCTTTCAACACAATTCTCTCTCTCTCTCTCTCTCACTTTGATTATCTTTCAACACAAATCAGGTAAAAAGAATGAAAACAGGCACCGAGCTAAGAAATTCTGAAATGGGTCCAGGTCCATCTGTTTGGGCCCTGGGATAAGTATAATTAAGTGTTTTAAGCGTTAATTAGGTCCCGGTCCAAGTCCCTTTATTTGGAGATACAATCGGGTACGTGAATTTCATTTGAACTCAGGTATGGGTACAGGTCCTTTAGCATGGACCCAAATCAATTCATGTTCATGGAAGGGTCTCCACTACTAAAATCGATTCGGGCCTAGGTGCATAAGGACCCGAGCCAATCTTTAACGGTCTTCATCCCTACTAGGCCTACTTATTCATAGTACAGGTTTTCAGAGGGCTCATGAAAGGCCCTTTGACAGAAATCATCTGGACCACTGCTTTAGATTTCAAATCAGTCCGGGCATTTTGTTATTTGTAGTATAATTGTGAAATTCATTACGTCTCGGACGGAGTTTCCAAAAAAATTCTTTTCAGTCTACATGCCGAAACGAAACAATCCTACACAACTTGTCGGTTAAAATTTTGGTTAATTTCGGTGGATTCTAGAAATTTCGGCTAAAACGATTAAAAAAGGGACTTCATGCAAATCTTCTTTTCTTATAAGGCCCAAACCCTACTCTTAAGCCCACTTTCAAATAGAAATAAAGGAATAAATAAGGAGCATAGAAGAAGAAGGAGAAGAAAAACACCACTTAAAATAAATTTTCTAATCAAATTTCACTTAAAATAAGTCTCTAATCAAATATCAACATGTATATATCATCACCATGAACATCAAAGCCTAAACTATGATAGTGTTGGTTTCACAAATTCTATGTCTCCATTCCATTCTATTTTTAGTTAAATCCCCATATAAGTTATACTTGTTCAAATCTATCTGCACTACATCTACGTCCTCTTTGGCCTACCTTTTTATAGCCAAACTTTTTCTTACAACGGCCTATGTTGGACATACCCAAACCATTTCAAATGGATTTCTCTAATTTTATCCCCTATTATTGCTACCCCTAAATGCTCTCAAAGCATTCATTTCTAATTTTATCCTTTCTAGTTTTACCACACTCCCACCTTAACATTCTCATCTCTACTACATCTATTTTGTGCATATGTTGCTTCTTGATTGACCAATATTCTCCATAAGTCATAATTGTTCTAACCGTTTGCCGTGTAAATTATTCCCTTCAATCTAGTTAACATTCGTTGGTCACAAAGCACTAAAAAAGTAAGTCTCCATTTCAACTATCCCGCTGTTATCCTATGTTCAACATATTCATCAATCTCCCAATCCTTACTAATTATAGAGTCAAGGTAGCAGAAAAAATCACTATGTGGCACATTCTTCAATTGTCACACTAGTTTCAGCCCTTACTATACGCCCACTAAAATTACAATCAATATATCCCACCTTTGGACGACTTATTTTAAAGCCTTTGATTTCTAAAGCGTCCTTCCATGCTTCATGTGTGTGTGTCTAAAGCCTCTCATTTGGAGGCCAGGCCGAGAAACGGTGTATAGTAGCAAATTTTACAACTATGATTTGTGGACCCATTTGCATCCATGGCTTGGAGATTTACACTGGCATGTAGATTGTAGAGTGCTTCAAGGGTGAGACGGTTTTGTACAAATTGCAGGGAAGATTGTAGAGTGCTTCAAGGGTGAGACGGTTTTGTACAAATTGCAGGGACCAGCCAATAAACTGATGACTGATGGTCCTGTAAGGGACCGCCGAGTGGTCCTGTAATGGTCCTGTAAAATTATAATTAAGAAATAGAGTAATGGTCCTGTAAGGGACAGCCGAGTGGGCCCCACTAAGGACTGATGATCCAGCAAAGTCGCATGGGTTGATAAGGATTGAACTGAATAATGACTCTGATGGATTCTCATATGGGATCCACCACTAGCGATGGTTTGTGGGGCACTCATTTAGTACGGAGCATTTCAATTAGGGCTGTACAGTTTAGAGCCACTGCATTTATCAGTTTCTAGCTGCAGTTGCAGTTGTATCTGTAGCCACTCACTCTCATATCATACCATAGGAAATACATGTTACTCTCTATTTCGATCAAACGAGAGAGAGAGAGAGAGAGATTGATTGGAAGCTACGAAAGCAGATTGGAAGAGAGTGAAAAAAGTAGGAATCAATCATTGAGCAATTGGGTGAAACTGCTCGCAAATTTTAAAAATTGTGTATCATTCAAATGAAGCTTCGAGATTTTATATGGCATGGGTTTTCCTTTAAAACACAAGTAATGAGGAGAATAACTACTAGAGAAATTTTTTAAATCATTTCCATTTGCAAGCCCACCAATTTGATGCATTTTTAATAGCAAACAGAAAAAGGACCATATTTCAAAAATCAGAAACTTAGACTCCACTTATTTTTAGTAACCAACTGAGCCGAGTTGAAATAGCCTAAGTAAATCCAGAATTCAGAGTTGACAGAACCAGATAGCCAAGTCAAGAACAAATCCAATCCAAATGCTCTCATCAAGTAATATAAGGCTCACGGTGGGACTAAACTCAGATGGCAGTCTAGCCTGGATTAGGGTCCATTTTGATGGGTATGGTCATGCACATTTGGGTAGGGCAGGCCACAACACTATCTACGTTATGTATGCCACATCGAGCTTTGCATATTCTGCATTAACGTACTTCAGAAATCGACGCTTAGACAATTAACCCAACTTAGCTAGGTACCAACACCGGAGGAAGTCATGAGGAAACCATTAAAAACATGTGCATGGTCAAAAACTTTGTAAATTGGGTTGAAAATATATTAAATGGGACCTATCCCAAAATTTAAAACCCAAACCAAGCCCCTATTTATTACCATGTCAAGTTAAGGCGGCATTTTGTGAGGTTGAGATTCAGTTCAGATGCCTGAAAAAGTAAGAATGCATCTCTAACCTGAAAACAGAAGGCCTGCCTGACATATCTCTATAACAATTTTTAAAGACAATTGATTATAAGGAGCAGTACCAACAGAAGGAGAGTTTCTGAAAAATTATCATAACAATATAGTTTCTTATAATAACCATGTAACATATACACAGAGGTCTGAAGTCAGGCGAAACCTGACAACGAGCACCTGAAAAACCAAACTATTTTGGCCATCCGGGCATGTTAAATTCTGAATCCTAAGAATAAATTAGATCAATGTCCAGCCTAGGCCTCAGGTACTTGAATTAGTAACAAGAATCTGAGTTACATATAATGTTGAAAGTACTATAAATACAATACAAGGCATCATATTTATTTAACAAAACATTATATAATTGTAAAAAAAAAAATAAATAAATAAAGATGCAATTTAAGCCTGGGTTTGAAAAAGATCAAAACCTAAAAGTTCTAGATGAGTCCACCCCTAAGATTTCATGAGAAGCAGCGGAAAGGGAAGAGAATCAACAACATAACTAGTATGTTAGGCCTCTTAGTAATTTTTCTTATGAAGTCCATAGTGTTAACGGAAGAGAATCAACAACATAACTATTACGTTAGGTTTCTTAAGTCATTGTTTTTTTTTTATGAAGTCCATGTTTCCTTCTCTACTAAAACTTTTACATGGTGAAACCAATGCCCAGCAAGCCCATGTCTGGATCCAGGGTCGGGATCTTCATGGTTTTGGTGGTGACTAGCGTACACCAACTGTGCTAGAGGATACAGAATTCATCTCAAAATGCCCTCATCTGAATATAAACAAATTGTATAAAACAGATGGATGTTTCGGCATTACAATTAGGAAAAAAAAAAAAAGGTCACAAATTTTTGAAAATACCAAGAGGAGGATACTGGTTTGGGTGCTGGGGCACATATGATTACTGAAGGTGTGGGTGTGCTGACATCAAAATCGGTGGAATCATCTGGCCAGACAGATATTGAGGCTACCCTGGTTCCCCAAAAGAGAATATTACCTCGATTGGAACTGTTGACACAACACAACTATGTTGAGGTCAAACACATGAATCCAATTTTTTTCATACCAGTCCATCCTGAGCAGCCAAATCACCCCCTGAAATGCTGCAGTTTTTCAGATCTTCGTGGAAATTGATGGAAGAAACATAGTGCCTTGAATTAGGGATGTGAGGATTTGGCAACGAGCATATATTTATATAGAACGGGTTACTTGGTCACCCAAAACACAAGGGTACAAAGACCATCAAGGCACTGCAGGTTAGAAGAAACCATCCATCCATATTGTCAACTCTAGACCAAAGAGAGAATTTTCAAAAACATAATGCAAATACAATTTTTGACCAAATACAAGGGGGTTTGTCAAGACATTCCTATTTATCCTCTTAAAACCTAATTAAAAAAAAGATTCACAAAGGAAAATGAAAGATGACTTCCCCACTATTGCATAGAGAAGACACCAAATTACTAACCTACACTAAAAGTGGCAGTTGGGATACATTCTACAGTGCCTGTTGGATGTAGTGTTTTTTTTTTTTTTGAAAAATGTGACTTTTCATTGCATAGAGACTTTATAGTATAAGAGGGCTATACCGACTAAAAAAAGCTTCTACAAAAGCACGGGGTAGGGCTGTACAAAAAGATTTGATACCCAAAACAACGGGCACCAACAAAAACAAAACTAAGTAGGGCCAGAAATGAGCAAAGAGAACAATGGTGCGATTACTATTGAGAAGAGAATAGGATATTACTATTGAGAATAGAATAATAGTGTGTTGATGCATGTGACAACAAAGCTAGGGGCTGAAAGGCCAATATTTAGGTGCAATCTATTGATATCAGACAAAGTCATACTCCACTAAGGAGAAATCAAATCAGACAGATACAATTGTCTGGTGGAGAAAAATTGAATGGTAACATCTATCTGCATGCCTCACCACCAGTCCAACTGGTGTTCGACTATTTTATTGAGACTTGAAAGGGGATTTTCCAATTCAGTAAATCTGGCATGTGGATCAACTTCCATCTACCACACAAATGAAACCCTCTGCATGGTATCCCCCCTGCTTCTTTTTTCTCTAGATTCACTACTTTTTTTTTATAGAATTCTCCAGTGCTCTTCAAGGTCTCTACTGCATTACATACTGCTTATGACTTCTTTCAGGGGTTTAGAATTGCCACTAAGACTCAGCTAAATATACCATTGGCAATCAAATATAACATCAGCTGAACTTCGAATGATCAGTTACTTGGGGAGAAGTACAATTTGATGAAAATTAGAAGATAGATGCAGGATAACAAATTGCTTCTTAGTAGGCATCATGATTAAACAGAAATCAACCTAAAAGCAACAAATGCCCATTTGCCTTCTATGCTTCTCTTTGTATAAAGTTGGGCAAGTTAGAATAATCAAATTGCCCAAAAGAGTCATGAATAAGAAAGAAGAATATTGGTTTTTGATGTTGGTGGAAAGCTTCACCCAACGACTAGAATTTGATGTTAGTGGAAAATTTCGCAATAGCGACATTTTCAGAAGAGTTTGAATTTTCTCCATTAAAAGAGATAATCAAGATGTCCATCTAAGATCTTAAATAGGTAAAGCCGACAACTGAAACACTATGACAAGTTAAAACTAATAAAAGGAGTAAGGATAAAATTATTGGTAAAGGAACAAAGTCAGGCTACCAAGTTGGATACCTAAATAATCCTTCGCAGTATAATCCTTCATGGACATCGATCCGACACACTACATTTCAAACAATGGCAACTAGAAGAATTCCACCATTTCCTCGGTATCAATACACCTTACAAGACCCACCACAACCATCCCCACTCTGGTACAAATGCACGCATAGGGGTAATTTTCAACCATCATCAAGGCACAGTAGATACACGATCTAAGGAAGGAAATAGACCATGGTTAATTTGAAGTTAACTGAAAAAAATTCTGTTGCAACAACAAGAGGCAAGAAACAGTCACATGAAACCCACAAAGATAGATTAAACAATTTCTTCCACTTAATTTGCATGTCTTACATTCATTGGACAAGAGACCACATTCAACAATCTCATTAAACATCATCCCACTTGAAAAGCACCAGACAGAGAAAAATAATGAACGATAATATGAGAAATCAGAGAGAGTATAAAGCCAATACAAAGTGCTAAAAGACCTGCTAAAAACAGTGTTGACGGGATTGAATAAAAAATAACAAGTCCTAAAAAGATCACAAACCCTGCTCAAGAACTCCAATGCAGAAAGGATTTCTACCCCACACAAAGGATCAAAACAAACAAGGCTGAATGTGGGAATCAGAACAAAACACAATATCACAGATCAATATCATGAGATCATTCAGATAGATAGACTAAGAGGCATATACCTTCATAACAATATTCAGTGTGCATTTGGACACCCAGATCTCCATTCCAATAAAAATCTGGTAAACCCTGCTCAATAACTTCAATGCAGAAAGGATTTCTACCCCACAAAGGATCAAAACAAACAAGGCTGAATGTAGGAATCAGAACAAAACACAAAATCACAGATCAATATCATGAGATCATTCAGATAGAGAGAGACTAAGAGGCATATACCTTTATAACAATATTCAGTGTGCACTTGGACACCCAGATCTCCATTCCAATAAAAAATCTGGTAAAACATGTCTACCAAATCTCACCAACACCACATCTTAAACCACAATAACCAGATCTACAAAAACAACTTGTTCAAAACTAAAAATCCATCTGCAAAAATCATTAGTAGCAATCCATCATCATAAAATCATAACACAAAAAACCATACGTAATGATCAAAAATCATCGTGTAATATATCCTAAAACATTAAAAACAGGAACAAACCCTAAAAAATCCATTTACCACAAACCAAACATATTCGGATTAAAAACATAAACATATCAAATCTCCAACTGTAGAAACCCCAAAAACAAAGAACTAAGCACCAACGTAAGAAAATGCATATCCGAATAGACCCATCAAAACCCGATCCAAAACACCAGATGGGCCACAAGGAAACCTACGTACCCTTTCACTTCATCGAAGGGCATTCCCTAGCAAAATGCCCCTGCTCTCCGCAGTTGTAGCAATTACCTCCTCCTCCTCCTCCTCCACCATTCCTTCCGCCGCCACCACCTCCGCCCTGGTAACAGTCCCTCGCCATATGCCCCGGCTCGCCGCAACTATAACAAGACCCCCCGCCGCCGCCGCCTCCTCCGTAGCCGCCGCCGCCACCGCCGTAGCCACCACCACCATAGCCTCCGCCGCCACCTCCATTCCGGCCGCCCCTTCCACCTCTACCACCGCCACCTCTGCCGCCTTCGTTAAACCCGTATCCGCCACCACCGTAGCTGCTGCGGCCGCGACCACCGCCACCGCCACCACCGTAGCCTCCTCCACCACCTCCGCCGCCGCCGCCGCGGCGATCGCCCTGGACGGAAGATCCGTCGGGGCCGGTAACGTCGACGGCCTTGGTACGACCATCTCCTCCTTGCTCGACGACGTACTCGACGGCTTCGCCTTCGGCGAGACTGCGGTAGCCGTCGGTTTTGATGGAGGATTGATGGACGAACAGATCTTCAGATCCGTCGTCTGGAGTGATGAATCCGAAGCCCTTCTGACCGTTGAACCACTTCACGATACCTGTTGATCTTGTCTGCGCCATGGAGGCCGTGATGTTGAAACCCTAAAACCCTAAAATCAAAGAGAGAAAGAGGAAACCCAAAACCCTATTCCCTCTCTCCCTCTCTCTCTCACGCGCACTTTCTGTTTTGTACTGATTGTTGGACTTTTATACGTGTCGTTATGTAGGTTAAGGAGAGGAGAGTGGATCTCAGCCGTTCAATATGCGACACTGCTGATGTTGAACAGTCCGGATCCTCTGAGGCTTTAACCTAGGAATTCTGACCTGAAAAAGGTGTGGTATACCATGTCGGCCTTTCTGTTCAAATTGAAATTGAAACCATTCAAACTCAAATTGACAATAAAATCTCCTAGGGTTGCCAGTCCATAGTCTCCTGCTTATAAATATATATTAAAAGTATATATTGGTTGCAAAGGTCCAAATAGCTTGGGTTGTATTGGTATTTGAAGACAACTTGACCATAATTATGTGGCATTTAATAATTGATAATTTATTTTTGAAATCAATTGTAAACCCATATTTTTCCAGATAAAGTTAATATTGGATTTGGATTCAATACATATGGTTTATGTTAATTTTACTCCAAAATCATATCTATAATAAGGGCCTGTTTGGATGGCAAAAAAATAGAGTAGAGTGAAGTTAAATGGGCCCTAACAGTCTAAAATTTCAACTCTACCCTGTTTGGATGAGTCTGGCCCAATAAATGAAGTAATGTTGTGAGCCATATGTACTACATTTCACTTCAACTCAAAATACATCAATTTCCTTGAGTAAAAGTGAATTATACTCCAAATCTTAACTTCAAAATAAATATCCAAATGGAGTGAAGGGAAGTACTCTACTTTAACTTCTATATGGGCCTGTTTGGATAAATGAGGAGTGGAGTAAAATGAAGTGAATTTCACATGTGAAGTGGAGTGAAGAGAAGTAGGTTGAAATTAAAGTAGACTACTTCACTTCACTCCATTTGGATGCTTATTTTTAAGTTAAGGTTTGGAGTATAATCCACTTTTACTCAAGGAAATTGAAGTATTTTGAGTTGAAGTGAAGGAAATTGATGTATTTTGAGTTGAAGTAAAATGGAGTATATGTGGCTCACAACATTACTTCATCTATTGGGTCAGACTCATCCAAACAGGGTAGAGTTGAAATTTTAGACTGTTAAGGCCCATTTAACTTCACTCTACTCTATTTTTTTAAGGGCCTGTTTGGATAAATGAGGAGTGAAATAAAATGAAGTGGATTTCGCATATGAAGTGGAGTGAAGAGAAGTAGGTTGAAATTAAAGTAGAGTACTTCACTTCACTCCATTTGGATGCTTATTTTGAAGTTAAGGTTTGGAGTAAAATCCACTTTTACTCAAGAAAATTGAAGTATTTTGAATTTAAGTGAAATGGAGTACATGTGGCTCACAACATTACTTCATCTATTGGGTCAGACTCATCGAAACAGGGTAGAGTTGAAATTTTAGACTATTAGGGCCCATTTAACTTCACTCTACTCTATTTTTTTACTATCCAAACAGGCCCTAAGGATGGATTTGGGTATGGGTCCCCCCCCCCCCCCCAAACTCAACCAATTTGCATACTTACCTTTACTTACCTTAGTAAAATAAATAAATAAACAGCCACACCAGCTTATAAAGGGAGCTTATTTTTAGATAGTTTAAATTTCAATATGTTAGCCCTAATTCAATTTTCAGTAAACTCCAAGGGGTAACTCAGTTGGCTCAAGATCACGGTTTGCTCCCGGAGGTTGGAGATTTGAAACTGTACTATAACACTAGGGCTACAGGGGATTTACCCGGCTTCTCCTAAACTCAAAGGAATTATTCGGCCCAAAGGACTAGGACACCCTCCTCTAAGGATGTAAATCTAGGCCGGCCGTGCCGTGCTATGCCCATTCCCATAAAAGGTTAGCCCAAGGCCATGCCGCCCGTGGGCTACCCACTTATGTTTATTTATTTTTTTATTTTTATAAAATTGGACTTCATTTACTTGGACTCTTGGCCAAATCCTATCCCTAAGAGATAATGTGCACAAAGAAAAATCCTCTATCCTGATACAGTCAAGTTTAGTTCGAGTCCTTTTTTTCTTGTGAAAACAATGCATTTAAGTTTAGTTCAAGTCATTTTTTTTTTCTTTTTCTTCTTTTTTTATTTTCCAATGCCCCACTTGGACTTGGACTTGGCCTCTTATTTCTTTTTGCCTTTGACCATGAAAAATGGCCCTGATGGAGTTGAGATGCACGTTGAAAATTACTTGACCCAATGCCCCACCGGGACTTGGACTTGGACTTGGACTTGGGCTCTTCTTTCTTTTTTTTAGACTTGTTCACGAGCGAGCTAGGTCGTGCCTCAGGCCTAGAAGCCCTAGCCACACATGTCCAGCAGGGGATTGTCGGGCCAGCTCGTTGACCAAGTCAATGGCCCAGGCATAGCCCAAGCACAATTTTTCTAGGCCGGGCCCATGCTGGGCTTGGACCGTACACTCGTATTTACACCTCTACCCTCCTCACATATAAAAGAAAAAAAAAATCAATCTTAAGTATATGGGTGTGGGGCCACCACCAAGAGAAATGTAGGGTACTATAGGGAATATTTGAACACTCCAATGGGCTTGCGGATCACTGAGAAGAAAAAAATATAAAATCAAGTTAGAGGAATCTTTTACCGTACTGGGTGGAAGAAAGCGCGAATTGAACGGGACAATTGGACGGTTGGGGTTTCTTGGGAAGAGGAACGCGGAACCGTCGGATTGAAAGTCTATTGGACTGCAAGAGTCATTCAGTCACGCTGCCCATCTCATTATTTCCATTGACTGGTTCCTGCCAATGACAATGCCAGCAGTGACTGGATGAACTGCATGCATTGTGGATTGTGGATAGAGCATAGTGGATGTGGATATGTATGTTTTTGCTTTCGGATCTTCTCTGCTTTGTCGCATTATAATGCAGACACATCACAGATGGTGCTTCTTAGTTCAATCCTTTTACATGGACAAACTTTTTGGCATGAATTTATGACAAACTCCTATGTGGCACAATTCTAGAGGTGCCTTTTCCCCCTTTCTCAAAAGTTGCACCTCTAAGATTGTGCCACATAGGAGTTTGTCACAAATTCATGCCAAAAATTTTGTCCATTTAGACTTTTTGTTCTTAGTTTATAACAATGACAGGCAAATCAAAGAAAAAAAAAAATTGAAAAGGACAAACAAACATCTAATGTTTCATCATAAATTGTGGCATGAGATGAGATAGGTTTGGGTGGGTGATTTAATGGTAAAACCTATAGGCAGCAGCATCAGCATCTAATTCAAAATTTTATTTTCGAAAAGAGTCTATCTCAAGGTATTTGACCTAACAAGACAATATCGCCGAAGAGACATCTGATCTAGTTTGACACTCTACTACCATAGTTAAAATAAGTAAAATCTTTATTTTTCAGATAATATGTTATATCAAAAGCATTTTAATTCAAAACTCCCTTCATCATTTTTAAATAAAGTAAAAAAACAACCACATTTATCCACTAACATACAAAAAAAAAAAAAAAACCTTCACTTTTCCATACAAAAAGTAAGAAAGATTTCATAACAAACAACTAAAAATAAAATACAATCAAAATCTATTTATATTTTTTTCTTCCTTCAAAACCAATTTTATTTCACTTGACTTTGTAAGTAGAGTTGCCAAACTAAACAAATGCACGCCTTATGTCACTCCATTTATTTTTTTAGTGGGTTTTATGAACAACCGTAAGAAGATAGGCCGATCCGCGAAGGTTTTACTAAACCAAAACATAGAAAGAAGGAGAGGTTTGAAGTGGGTAGAAAAGGTAAAGGAATCTCAATGATGCATTATTTTATTTATCCACTCTCATTGAAATTCTCTTCGAAAGGAGAATCTTTTGAAATAGTTGTTGTGGCGGCACGATCAGGAGTCTTTATTACACAAACGTCTTTAAAAAGCTTTGATTAAGGATTTTTTTTTCTCTTTTCTATCCTAATCTACTCTAATTCTATGACACTAAATCGATAATATTTTCCTATTTAATGGTTCAACAGATACTCAGATTACCTATTTGAGAATCCCAAAAATGCAAAGAATTCTTCAAATGTCAACTTCCAAAAGGCTATTATTACTTAGGAGATTTGTGAAACCAAGCGAGGGACAACATTTAAGGTGTAAAAAAGAAAAAAAAACCGACAACTACTCTTAGAATTTCAACAAACAAATAGGCCTTTTTTATCTAATTGATTGCAGGATATCTGAAATTACTATTGTGGGGTACCCAAAACTCTCAAATACTGTGTTCAATTGGATCTTTCCTAAAGCAGTGCATTTTTTTTTCCTTCTTTTTTTTTTTTTTTGCTATCAGTGGGTTTCGAACTCTTTGTGCTGGACTAATTCCTCCGAATCCAGAGAGAAGTCGGATAAACTTTCATGTAGCTCCAGTGTGGTAGTACAGTTTTGAACTTAAAACCTCCTGTGCAACCGTGGTCCTAAGCCAATTGAGGTACCCCTTAGGATTAAGCACTACATTTAAAAGCTGAATTCAAAGCAATTATCATGATATGCCACAAAAATAGATCAATCTATGATTGTAGCCAACATGGAAACGGGTTTGATTGAAAGTAGGTGTGGGTGTCAGTATTTACCAACCCATTTGGTAATTTTACTTGTCAAATAAAGTCAAGTCAAGTCAATTTGATTATCAAATCAAAAGCACTTTATTCCAAAACTCCCTCTATCTCTTTCCAAAATAGTAAAAAATGAACTACATTTATTAACAAAAAGACAAAAAAAAGGACTCTATTTCCTATAAAAAAAACGTAAAAAATATTTCATCCAAAATAATTTAAAATAAAATACCGTCATAACTCACTTATATTTTATTTTCTCTTTTTATTTCACTTCACTATACTTTATTTTACGCCCAAAAAACAAAATAAAATACAATAATGCAAGCAAGTCACCTAAGTGGAACAATGTAGCCGTGGATCAGGTTCACTTTTCCATTCCAGAGAGGTTTGGGAGTTGTCGTTTGCACAGCAAACGAGAAGGTGAAAAATCGAGTAAAACAGTCAACAAAAGTAGTCAACAGTGCAGTCAAGTCAAAAGGAGTTGTGATGTACGATGGGACTTGTCGGTTCCAATGATTCCTTTCTTGTGCATGAGCCATGAGCCATAGAAGGTGAGATGGCTTTTCTTGTGTGTGGCCCTTCCTTTCTTTAGCCTGCCTTTTGTACCTACTACTAGCGAGGGTCGTTTAAATGGCAGACAAGGGCACCTAATTTATGTAGTAAAACATCTCAAAAGCCCCCACTTCATTGGTAATTGAATTAGCAAGTAGCAACCATGCATGTTCTTTTAATACGGAGAGTAGAGTATGATTTTCACATCTGCTGTCTACACATGCAATGCATAATAGGCACTTTCTGTTTGCAAATAATTAAAGTTAGAGAGGATGTGATGCATAATGGGTACTTTCGGTTTGCATGTAACCATAGTCTGACAGACCTTCATGACATTCTTAATAAGCTAAATGAAGTGATTTTCATCATTTGCACATCATTATAATTAGAACAATGCTAATGGGGATAGGAGTTGGTGAAATGTCGTCTTTATACAATCATTCTAGCTTTTATTTTCAGTTCTTAAACTTCAACATTTTCTATCATGAAGACTTTATTACTAGAAACTTAGTAGTGACTAATGTTCAACCCAATGTTTAGTAAAGAATAGAATATTAGTGGCGGACTAAGGATTTTATTTATGTTGACGGGGGCAAATCCAAATATATAGTTGGGTTTTGACTTTCGAGGGAAAATTATAAATATTTTATATGGATTTTGGAGATAGACCTAATTTTTTCATGAGAATTTTGGAAGTGGATCCAAATTTTTAATATGAATTTTGGAAGTGGACCCGGCCGGCCTCGATGATGGCGACAGCCCCCAAAAGCATATATGCAGTTCCACCCATGATTAAGATCAATGTCAATTTAAGGAATGTAAGTGTACATGTATATTGGGTTACTTATCATGAGTGACACCTCCACATTTGAAAAAAAGGAATAACAGGTGCATGGCTACATGGGTAACCATAATGGAGAAAAAATAAGAGAAAAGAATGTTATTGGTTTTATCTGTCATTTTTCATATAAATAATAAATTGGTCACTTTTAGAAGAAGTAGCCTGTCCCTTGCGGGTTAAGGTGCATTGAAAAGGTTGTGTTAGATCATATGCAACATATATGTTATTTTGGATATGTTATGTCAAATTCCATTTGAAAACTTAGAGCATCTTTAATGGCCATACCAAATGCCACATGGCAGTGACAACAGTAAAAAAAAGGCATGAGAGAACTCTCCACCCAAAATACCAGATGGGGCTGCCGAATTTGACAGATGAAAAGGCCAAATGTCATTTATTATTCGTGAATATCTTATGATGTGGGCCCCACATGAATGCAAAATATTTTGAAAAAGGCAAAGAGGCGCTCTAAGTTTGCGTTCTCATGGGATCCACATCATAAAATATTCAAAATATAATAAATGGCATGTTGCTTCTTCATCTGCAATTTTGACATTCCAATGTCTTATGCCAAATGCCACATTAGATATGGCATTTCGAGTGGAAAGACCTTAAGTAGCCTTTTTTAACCGTTGTCATTGTCATGTTGCATTTGACATATTCGTTGAAGACGCTATAAGAGCATCTCCAAGAGGTATGCCATTTCTCCATATGCCTTTTTCAAAAATAAAGGCTTATGTGGCAAAAATGGCATATGGAAATTTGGCATATCACCTGGGCAACTCCAAGAGAGATGTCAAATTAATATTTTATTCATTTTTCATTTAATCTTCATTTGCTTTATTACATATATCTTACTTACATTTAATGGGATTTGGTATGATTTAAATGTTATTAAAGTAATAAATCATTAAAAAATAAAAAATGCACAAATTGTACTTGAAATCCATTTTTCATTGAAAAGGTAAAACCAAATTACATAATATTATAGTCAATCACAAGCTTCTTCATATTGACCTTGGAAATGCCACAGGTGCTCCACCAGATCAGCTTGGAGTTGAGAATGTGTTCTCTTGTCACGAATACGCAAGTGGTTTTGAATAAAATCCTGAAATTCTGCAGTGTGGTCATGTGACACAGGAATGTCACTACATTCACCCTCTTGTGCATCGTAATTGGGTGGAAGACTTTGATCGCGTTCATCTTCGATAATCATGTTATGCATTATGATGCATGCCTTCATTATATGCTGAAGTGTTTGACGATCCCAGAAACGAGCAGGCCCACGAACAATTGCAAAACGTGCCTGTAGCACTCCAAACGCACGCTCCACATCCTTCCTTGCGGACTCTTGAGCTGCAGCAAAATTTGTGGCCTTTGGCCCGTTAGGACATGGAATTGTTTTGACAAATGTCGCCCACGACGGATATATGCCATCGGCAAGATAGTAGCCAGTTGTATATTCATGACCATTGATTGAGTAGTTGGCGGAAGGAGCTCGGCCTTCAGCGAGGTCGGTAAATATAGGAGATCGATCCAACACATTGATATCATTGTGCGATCCCGGTAGTCCAAAAAAAGCATGCCAAATCCAAAGATCATACTATGCCACGGCTTCAAGAATCAAAGAAGGCTCGCGGTGGTCTCCACGAGCATACATGCCTTTCCACGCAACTGGACAATTTTTCCACTTCCAGTGCATACAGTCTATGCTACCCAGCATCCCAAGAAACCCGCGTCTCTCACCTTCTAATAACAATCTACAAATGTCAGCATTATTTGGTGTTTTCAAATATTCGTTGCCAAAAATATCAATGATCGCTTGAACAAACTTTTTCAATGATTCTATAGAGGTACTTTCAGCGATCCTGACGTAATCGTCCACAGCATCCGCCGCAACTCCATAAGCAAGCATCCTCACTGCAGCTCTGACCTTCTGAAGAGCTGATAAACCAAGACTGCCTGCACAATTTCTTTTTTGTTGAAAGTATAGGTCATGCGCCTCCACCGCATTTACAATTCGAAGAAAAAGAGGTTTGCGCATTCGAAACCTCCTTCGAAATTGAGAGGGAGTGTAGACTGGGTTTTCACTGAAGTAGTCATTGTAAAGCCTCTGATGTCCTGAGATTCGCCCTCTGTGGATGACTGCGTGACCTTGAATAGAACCACGATGCACTCTCGTTCTCCTTTGTAAGTTTTCTCTTTCTTCTTCCAGAGCAGCCCTACACAACATCTGCAACTCTTCATCCGAATCGGAATTTATGACGGTATGCCATAGGTCATCGGTCGTGTCAGAAGAGGAATCAGTATAATTTTGAGACATCTTCGAATTGATAAACCAAAGATTTTCTTATTTTGAGATGATGAGAAGTAAGAAGTTTGGGTGTAAGAATTTGTTTCTAGAATGGTGTATATATATGAAATTTTCCAACGGCTAGTTTTTTCCAACGGCTATAAAACGGCTAGTTTTCTCCAACGGCTATAAAACGGCTAGTTTTCTCCAACGGCTATAAAATGGTTAGTGAAATGACAACTTTATAAAATTGAAGTACAACATTATATTTAAACAAACAATAATTCATTAATTAAAATAAAAAAATACATATTAATTCTAAAATAAAATACAATTCAAAAACCACCATCTAACCCTCCTCTCAGAATTTCAAGTCTTTTTTTAGCATAGTATTGTTGTTGCTCTTCAGACATATTGGACGTATCCATACTCATGATCTCCATCTCCATTTGTATTTTCTTTAATTTCACCTTCTTCTCATCTTGCTCGATTTTTTGTTTAAGAAGCTCTAGTTTTTTTTCATCTCTTTCCTTTTTGTCATCGATCATTTTTTGGATGAGATCTGCAACGGGTGTGGGCTCATTGATAGTGGTTTGCTTCATCTTTCTTTTCTCAGCCTTTCTTCCTGATGGTCTCGTTATGGGATCATAAGCATTGTTAATTGTCTCATCTGCCTCAATATTTATGGGAGTGCTTGGATTAGAAGATGATGAGTAGCCAGAATTTGAAGATTTTGCTCTTTTTACGGATGTCTTCTCTAGTACTTGTTGCTGCAGTTGTATCCACTTCGGTTGGTGCCTCAACAAGATCCAAGCGTGGTCCAAGGTGAATCTTGATCCATATAAATGTTCGTAAACTTTTTTTGCTTCTGCAATCTGAAAATTAAATGTAAGCTCAAATTAAGAAAAAACATTCACGCACACACAGATATATATATATATATATATATATATATATATAACTTTACCTTATCTTGTTCATTTGTGCCACTTTGATTTCTTGAAATAATTGTGGCAAGACATCCGCAAAATTTGTTGACAGACGCTTGAATCTTTTGCCATCGCTGTGACAACATTTTCTCAGTTCGATCACTGGAAAATTGCTTATTGTTGTGATAGTATTCTCCCACTCGTTTCCAAAAAGCCCCAAGTTTCTGCTCATTTCCATGCACAGCATCCAGACTACTGTTCAACCACGAACTGATGAGAAGACGATCTTCTTCTATACTAAAGCCGGCACCTCGACCAACAACCTTTTTCTTTGGGGTGTCATCAGTAGGGAATTCGGATGCCTCACCCAAATATTGTGAATATTGGGTAGAAAAATTAGGAGATTGGGTAGAAAAATTAGGAAATTGAGAGAATTGAGAATCCATAGTGTGAATGAGGAAAAATGGACTTGAAACACTCATAATTTATAGACATTCAAGCTCCAAGAGATTCTCAAATTATCACAATTTAAATTACCCATTAAAACTAAAAAAAGTCCAAAAAAAAAAAAATTTACCAACGGCTATAAAAATAGCCGTTCTGTTCTTCTCATCACTGGGGATAGAAATGGCCACTGACTTCTCCAACGAATTGAAAGTCCAACGTTATTATCACTGTGCATTAGTAAAGATGGTGTTGTTTTATTCAAAAATATTCAATTGAAGTTCACTTTTTGGTATGCCAAGTCCTATGCCAAATCCACGTGGAAATGGCAGATCTGTTGGAGCTTCAATGTCCAAAAGGGAAGCAGTCATTTTGGACCGTTGGAGGGTGATGTGGAGAAAAAGCAGAGCTGTTGGAGGTGCTCTAAGTGATAGTTAAGTTTGGACTATTATTTTAAGGAATTTTAAACATGTAGGAGCTCTAGGGATGAGTTTTACTTAATTAAATGTTGACATTTAAAAAAATCCTTACACAATGGTTAGTACAACAAAGAACGATACAAAAACCAATAAAATTGCACATAATCACCTTTTCCCTCAAGCCGACTTTCTTACTACTCCTTTAAAATCCTTATTTTAGAAAAAAAAAAATACTATTTTTACTAAAACCCTAGCCTGTGGAAAAATGTTTTCTTTTCATCCATCAATGAAAACATATATAGGGGTTTCCCATCTTGGGTGTTTTATTTTTCCTTTTTCCTTTTTGACCATTTGAGTCCTCCACTTGGTTAGCCTAGCTTATGCGTGTTTCTATTTATTGGCTGACCCTCGTGGGTTCCTATTTTTGCTGGCATAGCTGTGGGCTTTTCAATTGGTTAATGTACATATTTGGAGTAGGGTTGTCAATCCGACATCTTGATGTGGGGGCCAGCCCGGCTCAGCCCATAAAAGACTACCAAAAGGGGGCTTTACGTTTTATCTAAAAGCCCGAGGTTACAGTAGGTCCCAATTTTGAAAAGCCAACAACTTTGAGAGCCGAGTTAGAATTTGACTTAGCCCTGCCCGAGGAGGCCCGACCTGTTGTCTATTAATATATAAAATTAATATTGTATTAGTGAATGGTCCAATGCTTTCCCACACTCCACGCAATGTCTTGATTCAATTAGTGTGCCCATCAATGTAATGTAATAGCTATCACATGAGAAATTGCCACGTAAGCAACATTCTGGTTACAATCTTATGGGCTATCAAATCTCTAGACCAACATTCACTCAGACCCATTGCATAGAGCGGATTACCGGCCCACAAGCTTTTGGGGGGACTGGGGATTTGTGATCTCAAAATTGAGTCCAAAGCCTGTTTAGCCAAATGGAACGGTCTATTTTTGTAATAAAACTGAGCACTGTGTGTATGTACATTGTTAGATCATCCACCTTCACCCTGTTGCAAGAATGAATGACTATCAGACATTATCATTTACACTAGAGATGAAAGTTTGAGCCTTCAGACATTATCATTTACACCAGAGATGAAAATTTGAGCGGGCGGCCCAGGCCTGGCACGGCCCAGTTTGGAAAAAACCATGCATGGAGTCAACAGCCTGACACGGCAAGGCCCGGTTTTCCCACCATGGGTCGTGTTGGGCCAGGAGTCCTTCGCCCGCAGCACAACATGACACGGCCCACTTCTATTTTTCTTCTAATTTTTTAAAATTTCTTATATAAATAAAATATAAAATAATTAAATATTTATTTTTCATTTGTAAATTAGCATCAATGTTTGGGATTTATCTTAATAGTTTTAACCTTATTTCAAGTTAAGAACCCCTAAAAGTCAATAAAGTCTCTTTCGATTTTTAGTAAAAAAAAATAAAATTGGCATGTGGCGGCACAGATAAATCTGTGCCCTGAGCCGTGCTGGGCTGAGCCCCAGCCGCTTGGGCACGGCTGGGGCCGGCACTTAGATGGCGGCACGCCCAGTTTTCATGCCTAGTTTACACTAGCAAGCACACAACACCGCCAGCAATCGGATGCATCAGTCGCCTGCTAGTGAGTATTTTTGTAGTCTTATAGTTGGTAGGTTTGATGCTTCTGGTTTTGTAAGGAAGTAACACAATGTACTTTCATATTTTATGATTACAGTCCATCCTTTTAAAAAAGCAAAAAAAGGGGGGTTCTTAAGGCTTTTTATATAAAAAAAAAAAAGGCATGTTTCCCCCTCCCGCCTACACCCAAGGCTCACACATTCGACGGAGATCATCAACCCCATCTAATTAATTAGCACATAGCAACGCCAAAATCATTTCATTTCTTTTGGCCTTGGCCCTTAAGCGTAGGATAAGGGCTTAGGTATTGTAGGCCCACCGAGAGCTCTGAAGGCTTTGGGTCGGCATTTGCCCGACCCGTGGATAAGAGGGTAGGATAAGGGCCTACCTCGGCCCGGCCGTTTGACTACCTTACTTTGGAGGTCTTATGTGGGTGGGATCTTTTACCAAATTTCTTTTGTAAATCATATTATATCTTTTTGAAAATATAACACTCTTAACTTCCCAAAAAACAAAAATATATAGAAGATTTTCTTTTTTCTCCCTTTCGTATGTCTTCGAAGGATGGAATAGGGCCCACACACCTCTTGTGGTGTGAAATGGACAAAATGGAGAATAAGAGAATATTATTCATGGAATTAGGGACTAAGGTTTTCACAAAAAAAGCAAAGAAAATGTTTTGTGATTTGGAAAAGAAGATTCACATACGCATAAATGACAAAATTATCATTTTCACATTGTCTTTTCACGTACAAACTTTTTTATAGTGATTTCTAACAGTCAATTCCTACGAGGCGAAATTTAAATCTTTTAATATGATCAAAATCCCTTATACGGCACCAGATTCCTGGACACATACACAATGTCGATTCCAATATGAGGATGGAATGATTCCAGGTTGGATCTAGTTTGATCATATTCCAGGATTGGGCCACCCCAAATGACCCACAATTTCAATGTTGTAGGAGACAGTGATTGATGGATTGTCCTAAGCATAATTGTGAAGCCTTTTGATCAAATTGTTTTATGGATCAAGTTACCACTGCCCTTGATCTAATGGTCTCAAATTCGAAAGATTTATTTCAATGGTAAATATAAGTCAGAACTAATTACAAACCCGAATTTTATCTCTTTAATTTGAGTCAATTTGGTCGATGGCATAGTTGATAACAAGATCTATTTTTGAATTGACCTTTTGTTGTTTGATATTTCGATCAATTCAATGGTGGATATCACTGAATATAATAAATGGGGCGTGCATTCTTGCTATGGTGAACCAATAAAAATTGGTGGGCCCCTCGTGGATCAACCCAGGTGACAGCATGTGGAAGTCCCATATGGTCGTCAGCATGAGATATCATTTCAGAGGGTATTATAGGTTCATGAATCATGGCTTATTCATCACCACTAGGGATCTTCCAATTTCAAAGATTTTTCAAGGATTTCAAAAACAATGAATCATGATCAAGTGGGCTCCACATATTCCAATTTGAGAATGTTTTCAAAGATTATTTTTTCACTAGCTAAGGTTAGGGGGTGCTCGTGGATAGGGTGACCCAGGCCCATCCCACATTGGGCTGGGCATATGTTGTGATTTTTGGCCTGTGATGGACCAAGGCCCAGTTCTCATGAAACAATTTAATTTTAAGAGGCTCTGTAGGCTGTATCAAGGGTCTTGTACTCTTGTTTTCTGGCCCAGTGTTACCGGGTCTCTCCTGGCCGATGTATGCTTAAGGGCCCAGACTGCCCTACATATTTAGCACAAATGCATATATAGATTTCATACCCTATAGCACATTTAATGGGGATGGTCAGGATCATTGAGCAGGGGTTTTTACTTACAATATTCTTCTTAACCATCTGTTGTGGTATGTAATCTTGTTTTATAGCTAGAATTTTATGAGCGAACTTTGTCTAAATAAAAGTAGTCAATCATAATATAGTTGGGAAAAGGCTTTTCCCGCCACGATGATCATAATGATTCATGGTCTAATTGCATCATTTACATAAACTTTGCCAAAGGATATAGATCAATTAAACATCCATTTTAATTAGGGATATAAATGGGTCTCTGATTCTCCGATTACCCGAAAGTTCCGGCCCGTTAACAACCGGGTCTGGGTCCTTATTTAGGCCCGATAAGTAAATGGGTCCGGGTCCGGTTCCACCTTGGTTCGGACCCGTGGACCCGAGACCCCACATATTATCTCAATTTTCGAAAATCACTCATAAAAACCATATTTTCTTAATATAATTCTCTACCTAGATCTGGACCGGGATCCATACCTGCCCCATATATGGTTCTGGAGCCAAGAAGTAGGTTCCGAAATGGTTCTGGGTCCAGATCCGGTTCCACCTTCTCCTTAACGGTTCTGGTTCCAGGTCCACCATGAATCCGGACCGGAACCGACCCATTTACAACCCAATTTTTAATTAGTCTTACGTCAAATAGATCCCACAAAAATAATGTCACACAGCACATTAATATAATAGCCAGGATAAACTGAACTCCAAATAAATAAAAATGATGCCTCGTGACTGTACTGCGTAAAGCTACAAATCTCCATCTCGTGACAATTTCCACCTTCGATGAAATCAAAGTTTGGGATCCCTATTGAGAAGATATCATGAAAATCTAGCCTTTTCAATTATCTTCACCAATTAACCCCAAGGGGTATCTCAGTCGGCCTAGGACGACGGTTTGCACCCGGAGGTTGTGGGTTCGAAATTGCATTACCACACTGGGGCTACAGGGGAATTTACCCGGCTTGTGGGTTCGAAACTGCATTACCACACTGGGGCTACAGGGGAATTTACCCGGCTTCCCTCTGGGCCCGGAGGGATTAGTCCAGCCCAAAGGTTTGGGAACCCTCTGATAGGAAAAAAAAAAAAAAAATTATCTTCACCAATTGAAAATACAATGGTGGTACTCTAGAGACCCAAGGTGCCGGTATGTACTTGTTGAATCAGAGAGAGGTGTCGATAGTGTCAGGAACAGGCGCATTTCGGTTAGCTACCGCACTAGGGCCACATGGATAGTTAGGCTAAGCCATGTTCAACTCAAACCTGTAGCACTCATCTTCATTTTCATGATAATTGATCCAATCATCTGCCGTTGAATAGAGTGAAAAAATGCTGCATTTGAGTAAAAGATAATTGATCCAACCATCTACCGTCGAATAGAGTAAAAAAAGAGATACAGTTATTAGCCCATTATACTCTGAAACCCTAAATTGAGAGTCAGGATGATATGATTAGGGTTATATCTAGCAAACCCTAGTTCACACATTGGCCTTACCCAAGTGATTGTCATTAATCTAAGTGGGCCCCGTAAACTGATTCTGGATATTTTCAAGGAAGATAATTTGAAACAATTCTACCTAGTGTCATTGAGGACCCCTTTATTTTCATGCAGTTAAATTCATAGGAATTCATGGTCAAATGAGCTCCAACATAGGATTATTAAAGGAGTAAAGGGCGACGGAGAGATCTCAATTCTGAGGTGATGGCTAGGTATTCATTTTCTATCAAGAGGAGATTATTTGATGGTCATTTTGGATATTTATCCACTTTTTTTCTTCACTTTGAACCACTTCTAAAAATACGAGTCTTATAATCCAAAAATTCAATTACATGAAACAAATCGGCCCTTAATTAATTTACTTCCACCAATAATGAATGGGAGCATGCATCTCTAAAGAATTGTAATATTGACTTCCATTGCCTCAATTTAACTGGCAAATTCTCAAATGAGCTTGGCAAAAAGATAATTTTGGATGGTGTGTCCCAACTCCTAACTATTGATGAACTTAATCCAATCACGCTCTTCACCTCCAGGAATTGGCACTTCAATTTTGCACCGATCAAAATTCTAAGGATTGAAATGCTCAAAATAATGCTTTCACAAAACCATTAAGCTTAGAAGCCTTTTAGGGCCAGTTTGGTTGAGCATTTCTAACGAGAATTTCCCTTGTTAGGAATTTCTAACATAAATCCAGGTTTGTCTTTGGAAATACCAAATTTCTTATGCGACGTTGAATTGGCACACAATTTTTCTCCCTTTCCACACTATCAAAAAAAAAAAAAAAAAAAAACCTGTAAAATTACCTTTCTGCCCACCCTCTCCCTTTCTCTCTCCTCATCTCCCCTTCACCTCCGGCTTCGGCCGGTCCCTCTCTTCTCCCTCCCCACTGTATTCTCTCTCCTCCTCCCTTTCTCTCCCCCCACCATCTCCCTCCCCATCTCTCTCCCTCTCCTTCTCTCTCTCTTCTCCCCGTCTCTCCCTCTCCCTTAATTTCCCTAGCCGGTGTCAGATCGAACAGCTGGGCAATTGCAATGATTGCCAGGTTGCTCGATCTGCCTCTGGTCGTGGAAAGGAAGGGAGAGGGAGAGACGGGGAGAAGGGAGAGAGAGAAGGAGAGGGAGAGACAGGGAGAAGGGGGAGAGAATAGTGGGCGAGGGAGAGGGAAAGAGAAAACAATGGGGGAGGAAGAAGGAGAGAAGGGGAGGAGAGGGATTGGCCGGCGCTTGCAAGTCCAGGCGGAGCCGAAGCTGGAGGTGAAGGGGAAGGTGCGGGGAGAGAAAGGGAGGAGGAAAGAGAGAAAAAGTGGGGAGGGAGAGGGAGGAGAGGGATTGGCCGGCGCCAATCCTGGCCGGAGGTGAAAGGGGGGGTGGGGAGAGAGAGGAAAATGGTGGGTAAAAAGGTAATTTCACAGGGGAATTTTCTTTTTTAATGCATGTGTGGGAAAGAGAAAAATATTGTGTGCTAGTAGCATGTCTCTTTCTTATTTGCCACAATTTGAATGGTGAGAATTTGCTTAATTGGCATGTGAACAGCAATTTTGCCCATGGGATATCCTCAAAATTATGGCATGAGCATTTTGGAAATCTAAATTCTACTTTGAGGGACAACATTTGAAATTCTCCCAATGCTTGCAACTGAACATGAAGACCTACAATACTATGATCAGCTTGCCATTTGGCCAGCTCTAATCCAATTTCAGACTATCCATCCCCCTTTTAAATAGCCACAAAGGAACAAGAGCTGTCTATTCTCATCTTCACAAAAACACCCACTAAAGGAAAAGGCTCTCATCCAATTTCAGACTATCCATCCCCATTTTAAATAGCCACAAAGGGACAATAGCTGTCTATTCTCATCTTCACAAAAACACCCACTAAAGGAAAAGGCCAACCCAAGAAAGTGACTTCCATATCCAATAAATCTCAAGACCCTTTCAACCTATTTCATGGATTACAGTAACGTCCCCTCTACCCATGCAATCTAATGGCAACATAAATGACACAAGTAGTGTCCACACATGAAGTGATCTGCTAGAGAAGAAAATAAGCCACCAGCACCAAAAAGATGGAATTCCATAATAAAAAAATGAAGAAAAGAAAAACACAATTTTAACAAGAGCCAACATATATTCAACAAGACATCTGGGATGTATGGATGCCACTCTCTTTCTCACCCTCTCTGCTGTAATAATCAGAAACTAACTGTATATATATACATGTTTTCATGAAGGAAAAAGGAAAAAGAAAAACCTGCACTACCACACTGGGGCCACAGGGGATTTACCCAGCTCTTCCTGGACCCGTAAGGATTATTCCGGCCTAAAGGGCCGGGACACCCTCCGTTATCAAATTAAAAAAAAAGAAATTTTTTTTTTCAAGTTACAATTGAAACTCACATGATGTTTTTTTCTTTTAATTTCGGCTGGAAGATTGTTTGAATTGAATCAATGAAATCCTCTAGATCCTCTGGACTGGTATAGCTCCAACCTACCTTTAGCCTGTGGCAGCAGAGTTTCGATGGTCTCATGTTGCACCATGTAGCCCTGTTTTGATGACCATTCAAGCGCAGTAAGCACCTCAGCCTGCGCGAGCTCTTCGCTATCAGGAACATGCATTGCAATGTAGCACAACAGAATCAGGGATGAAATCTGAACAATCTGTTCTCCAAAGTACACCAACTGGATCAGGTGTTTCGCCCCACCAGCGTTTATAATAGCCTTGGAGTGATCCACATGAAGATAATTCTCAGTGCACGCGAACTTGGTCAGGGCAATGGCAGCCTCACGAGAGACCTCCCCTTCCCTCTCATCAAGCAATCTCACAAGAGGACCAATGATCCTCTTCTCAGTAGCTCGAAAGGTTCGCGCCAAACACCCAATTGCCTTAACACAGGGGATGAGGAGATCCGAATCAGCCTTCTCGACGATCTTCAACAGCTGATCCACGACCGCCTTGGCAGCCGGCGAGGTGGGCTTGAAAGCCGACCGTCTCAAATTAGAGTCCTGCTCAGCAACAGCGGCAATCTCCATCAATGCCATTGCAGAGTTGAATTGCACCTCTTCTGCGCCTTTGTCCAATAGAACAGAGAAGCAGAGGAGTGCCCTGGACTCGGTTATGCTTTGACAAATGGCTGCATTCCCTTTAGCAAGATGCCATAGCGCTTTGGCAGCCATTGCCTTCATGGCTGCCTTTGTTGCGGGGTCCTCTGATTCCCTCCCTTTAATGCTAGGACCAGAGATGGAGACTGACTTTGCCTTCTTATTCCCACCACTCTGGTTGTTAGCATTGCTTCCCTTTTGCTGCTGGGGCTGTTGGGATTGTGACTGTGAAGGCTTTGATTGACCTGCTATCGTCGAATTCACAAGAGAATGCATCTGCATCTCATTCTGATTGCTATTCGGCACAGGGGGGCGGTTAACCTGACTCTTAATCGGCGTATCATCATCCTCGGGACCCTTATTCCCATTGCTGCTACTATTGTTGGTATTGTCATTATTCGCCATGACAACAGAGTGAATTGACAAGCCCTTACTGGTAGCAACCGCGTACTTGCTGTGTTCTTGAATCGTCTCGAACGCGAGATGACTCACCAGAAGGCGAATTATATTGTTCTGCGCGAAATGGTCCTGGCACTTGGGGTGCTTGGCAGCCAATTCAGACACAGCCCAGGCCACAACAGTCTGAATCTTCATGCACCCTTCTTTGAGGATTTTCGCAAACAGGTTGCAGACGCCTGCGTGTATCATGTGTTCGACGGATTCTGGGTCGCGCGCAAGCAACCCAACAGCCCTTACAGCATTTTCCTGACCCTCGCCGCGGTTCTCCTTGATCAACTTGAGTAATGGGGGCACCCCACCTTCCTCAATTATGAGCTTTCCATATCGATCATTGTCACGGGCAAGGGAGACGAGGGAGGCGGCAGCGTCTGAGCGGTCATCGAGGGAGCCAATGTGGAGGGTGGCAATTTGCTCCCAGATGAGGCAGAGGATGGGCTCATTGGAGGCGATGGGGGGGAGGCCGAGGTACCCAATATCGTCGTCTTCAGCGTCACGGTCAGGTGGGGCAGAGACGCGGAGGAGCCAGGAGACGTCGCCTATGGAGTTGTCGAGCTGGGAGGAGGTACGTTTGAATTGTGCGGTGGAGATGATGGTGAAGACGCGCTTCATGAGGCCGTTGGCGCGGCATTTGGTGACGATGAGGAGGGCTTTGTCGAGGGCCTGCTCCGTGTCGTCGATGATGCGGCGGGTGGGGCGTTCATAGAGGTCTGAGCTGGCGCGAGCCGCCTGGCGGAGGAGGGAGGCAAGCTTTTCTGTTTTGGCTTTCAGCTCTGCGCATTCCTGTTTGAAGGTTCGAGCATCGTCTGCCGTCTTTACCACATGGTCTGCCATTAGAATTGGCTTTGCCAGGATTTGTTTCACGATTTCAGCCATTGCAAAAGATATCCAATGAATGAATTATCAATGCTTGATTGATATTGATTGATAACAACAACAACAACAACAACACCAAATGAATGAATTATCAATGCTTGATTGATATTGATTGATAACACCACCACCACCAACACCAACAACAACAACTTCTTGTTTTCTTCTTCTTCTTCTGGTCGTTTCTCAAGGGCCGGAGACCGAGTTGGGATCGATCAAACCGGCAATTGAGAACAGATTATGGAATTTTGGTGATGGGTTTTTCTCATATGCTTGAAATCTCAGATGGGGTTGTTTTGTTTTTTCATTTTTTTCAATTCCAGGGAGAGAGGGGGGAGGGAGAGAGAGAGAGAGGGAGAGGGAAATGGGAATTGGAAGGAGAGAAATGAATGAGCGGTGGCAGTTTTTCTTTTCCTGTCTTTCAGTTATTGTGGGTTTATTTATTGTCTCTCTGTTGAATAATTAGGTGTGCGTCTCTGTGAGTCTATCCCATCCTCTCTCTCTCTATTTCTGATGTGGGCCTTGACTCACGGGGTGATGCGGGGGTGATGTGGAATGGCATCATAAAATCCAGCATAGGGGGCCAATGCATGCTCAAAGATTAATGGTTTCCAGTTTCACTCTACCTGGGAGTTTATATTAAGATTCTATTTTGAAATCATTTGTTTCACAGATGATCATTCTCACAATTGATTCTTATTCTTTATAATTTAATCGTGTAGATTTACATGTGAACAGCCTGATGATAGGATGAGATTAATTTTGAGGGACTTGGATTTTACAAGTGGGGGCCACACCAATGAATCTACTTATCTCGGTAGGCTTAACGTAAAACCAGATTTGCTTTTAAAAATGACCCCAGTTTTTTGTAGGGCTCACTTATATGCATGCTAATCATATGAGGAAGGGAAATGAGTTAGAATGTTAGATACTTAGATATGATGTTGATCTGAATTTTGCCAATTATCGCTATAATGAGATCGCTCTCACATTTACTTGACAGCCTCAAATTTAATAGATTTATAAAGTAAAATTATTTATCATGATTGGTCTCAGGTTTAATCTATGAGTAAAATGGGCTCAAGAACACCACCTAGCTATAGGTAGGCCCAGAACAGTCCCAGCCTGCATGTCGAACCCATGTGCAAAATGGTATCAAGTCATGATCAACACGTAGGCGTGGGCAGGGGCAGGGCCAGACTTGTTGTGTTTTAAGGCATGCATGCTTGGCTTGGGGTCCTTCTCTGGTGCAATTCCTAATGGGATGGATCCAAGTCCATACATGGGGGCCTCAGGCCGCCTTCCATATTTTTATCAAATTGGCAGGCCTAGCCCAACTCTCAAACATGCAGGGTAAACTAAAACCTGAAAATTAGGCCTGATGATTTTGATGTTCAGCCAGGCCCACTCTACCTCAATGTACAGTACAAGGAACATACCCTATTCAAGGTTCACGTGACAGTAAAACTGTAGGTGACCTAGCTTCATTCTTTGGGTCCCACATGTTAGAGTGGTCCCAAAGCAATGGGTGGGATGAAAAATCTGACAAACTCGTGCCACGAACAGATGCTTACTACAAAAATGCAAATGCAACAATAATTCGAATTCACATGATGAAATCACTGAATAGTATAGGCCCACATGGGCTGCTGCAAACTGCAATGCCTGTATTCACAGGCATAGATGGCTGTATAGACATGGGCTGCTGCAAACTGAAATGCCTGTATTCACAGGCATAAATGGCTGTATAGAGTATTTCCTCAAGAAAATGCCAGCAAGGGACTGCCTAAAGTTATGGGCCCCACTCAAGATCAGATTCTCCATCTCCCATCCTCTCTTTTACTGCAACAGTTGCCAAATAATGGTCCAGATTTTGCTTCAACCATAGTGATGTACACAATTGGGATATCTGACACTACGTTTGAACTGACATTTGAGCCGGTTCCTAATTAGAGAGCCATGTCATATGAGTGGGATTGATCATACAAGATGAAAGGACAAATTACATCAAGGTGAGAATGACGATCATTAGGTAAAAAAAGCAGCATGGGAGCATCACACTCTTTATTTCATCTTTAACTCTTGGATTTTTCATGCTGCTTTTATTGATTGTGTCACTTCTGCTTTAATTACATATGTGACCAAATGTAGTATTGAATCAAGTGAGTTGGGTGTGGAGCAAGAAAGTTACCATTGAATGACTACCACCAATGAATTATTGCAGAGCATTAATTGCCTTTGGTTGGCATTTATGTTTTCTACAAAAAGTACTTCACATGGACTCCACATATCCTTTTGTTCTTGTTACAAGCATTTCTAGAACTGTTTTCTTGTTGGTAATTCTAAAAGCATTATATGGTCAGACCATTGTACCCTAAAAATCCTCAGAATTCCAATGATAAGAGAGATTTTCAAATAGAAGTAGTGTGTAAAACAGCATTTTTAGTCTCTCAAACTCCAAATTTGGATTCCAATAACCAACCTAGTAAAGCATAAGAAGAATTTGGGGAATTTGCCAAAAAAACAGGTATTAAGCAAATTCAAAAGGCCGGAAATTATCGTTTAAAATTTCACAATAGCACATCTCATTATGTGTTGATGAATTCATTTTAGTTTCTATGCTCAAAGAAAGCATTTGATACATATAAAACAGGTCGCATTTTCACCACCTGTTTTTATTAGAGATTGATATGTACACTTATAAACACATTCTACTATCAAATAAATTTCTTAAAGATTCACCGGCTTACAAGCATAAAAGGAACACGGTAGGTTCATAACGTAGTCCAAATTCTGCAGACCTGCTAGTTTTGAATATTCGATTTTTCGCTTTTTCAGGACTGAGCGGTAGTTCTCCAAAATATAGCTAGTCCTAAACTCACATCTCTCACAAAATATTGGACAAGACCCCAAATGAAATAGAAAATCTTTAACAATTCTCAAGATATCTCAATTTCTCTTTTACCAAACCTATTTCCTTTGAGCATTCATTCATTCATTCATAGAAGAGTTGTGCCATCCTTATCGATCTAAAAATCACAATGTTTTTTATGATAAGATGGGCTATGAAATTTGTGTGTGAACATCTTTTCATATGTGCTTGTAATGATGTTCTCTTCTAATCTATATATGCAATGAGGGAAATACCCACAACTTTGTAGTTGAGCATGCCTTTAATATTAACAACTGAAGAACTAAGGTTATGACACAGCTATAACGTTAATTCTTAGGGTTGTGGCTGATCTATGAACATGGTAAGAGTAAATGAGTAATGACCAATAACAATTGATAAGATTCAGTGTTAGCTTCTAGAAAATCAATGTGTTATGGAGATCATTTGTTGGTATAATATTCAAGATTATAACTTGTCACCATTTTGGTTATATAATGATTTAGTGGGACTTTTTTCAGCCAGTGGTGTACATTTCTGTGCTTTGAAGGGCAGATCCTCACACTCCATACTCATGTTTCTTTGTCCAATTATGCTCAACTCATGGACTATGCGCTTGCTTCAGATTACAAATGAGCTGATAGTAGATTCATTATCTCTAACTGTTAGTGCACCAATTTGTACAATCAGCATTTAGTTTGCACAGTAAAATCAACTGCATATTTTTTTAACGAATTTGCAATACTCAAAACTTCAGTACTCAACAAAGTGTGGGAATAATTTTCACTTGGTATAATAGGAGTTGAAGATTCCAACAGAGTGGAAATCTTGGGGATTGTGAGGCCTTGAGGATTTACTACTCTTTTCATGAGGCGCTTGTTACGGAAAGCAATTCTTACAATACTACTCTTAAATGGCAATTACAGTCAAAACGTCCTTGGAAGCTTCAATACAATTTGAATGAGGTCAGACATCTAGATTCTTCAGTCCAGGTGAGGTTTCGTGATGTTCTTCATTCCGCAAATGAAATTGCAAACTCATTGGCAAAGCAAGGGGTAGATAGAGATGAGCCTTTTGTATGTCTTTCGATGTAATCATTGGAAGTTTGGTGTTTCACGGGTCTTGCGAGTATAAGCCTATTACAATGCCTTGCTGTACTTCTTTCTTAACGAAGGTTTTCAGTTGCCAATATAAATAAAATAAGAAAAAGTTTCTATTCTTCAAATCCCAACAGTGCTTACAATTTATTGGTAGGACTATCAGATGGCCAGTTCTTATAGAAATCTGAACATAGTACTTGATTTTCTATATTGGTGTTATCACTTTTTCCTACAATCAAATTGACTTTTCTGCTTTAGATTTTATTAACTACAGTTATCTCCGGTCCTTTCTCATAAGCAATTTTTAGGCAATATGCTTAGAACATGATTTGAATAGTTTCACAAAAGTAGATACGTTCACATTTTTGTTATCTCCACTTACAGTGTTATTTGTGGGCAGTGTTGTGCTGTGCATTTATACCTGTAGCTGTGGTGAACAGTTGAATATCTAGCTACATATCTACATTGCCTCTTAACTAAAGCTTCGTTTAGGCCCCCATGAAAGAAAACTTCTGGTACTGCCCTAGTGAAAAAGGATCCTGTTCTCCAATACCTAAATCCCTAATGCCACCATCAGCACAACTAGAACAGTGGCTAACTAGGGGAGTTAGGTTAGGTCCCTGGATTGAATCCATGATAATAAAGAGCCATATCATAATAGGATTTGTCCAAGGATAATGATGCTCATAAATTAAAGACAGAAAAACTACGTAAAGCAAATTACATAATTCCTCACAAGGCATCTCTAGCAGCAATCCGGCATGTGATGGAATCAGCCAGCGAGGAAATTGCTAATTCCAGGCCTGATATTTTATAATGCTGAAAAGTGGAACCATCCGTCAGTTTTCAAAGAAATAAAACTCAAAATAAAGGAAGCAGAAACAGGAACTTTATACTAACAATCTTGTCATACCTTTTGTATCTGAGCTTTGTTCGCTCTGCTTTCCAACTCTTCCAAATCAATCTCTTTCCCAATGATAAGCTTCTCTACCAGTTTCATCTGATAAACTTAATACTATGTCAATACCAACATGGATTTAGGTGTCAAGAAAAACCATAAGCATTCAAAAGAGAGCCCAAGTCTGTTAACTTCCAAAATACCTATGTTGATAAAAAAAACAATAAAAAGAAAAGCAGACTTCCTTTGAGAAGATGATGGAGCTTGCACAAATTTCACATCATATAATGGAAAGATAACAAAATAAAAATAAAAAACAAGCAGCAGCATTGGTGGTTGAACATAATCACAGCAGAAATTGATCCCTCCTGGATACGCATTGGTGTAGATTCAAACAAGAATGAATGCTTTATGGAAAAACTTTTGGCTTTGTTCCTTCTTTCTCGAGAGAAGTTGTGGGTGGGTACTTCCCACTTTAGATTTCCCAGGCTCGGATAACATGAAGATTGAGCAATATGGAAATTTACAAACTAAATTAAGGGGTGTTCAAATTGATGGAATCAAGGACCAAAAGATTTGGATATGATCATCAATTGGAGAATCTACACCAAATCCCTAATTTAAGACACTTACATTGAGATCAGACATATTAGGTTATAAATTGCCAATGAGTTATAAATTGCTATAACCGATCAATGACAAGATATATGGAGTGCAAATTTAGTAGATCTAAGAGTAAGAAGATGGAGATGCACATTAAGCATTGGGTTATGGCAGTTCTACCCATACTTAATACCAGCTCAGTTGGTTTGGTGTGTGTGATGACCAGGGATAAGGCAGGTTGCTTATTTGCCTTCTTCCGCATTTTCAGAAAATAAATTAAACGAGTATCCATCAGTTTACTTAAATGAGCGCGAGCTATGAAGGAAAAGACATGCATCTTACAAACCAGCCCTAAAGATAAACAAGTCTCTGACCATGCATAGAAATCAAATTGTACAAATGAACAGATATAAAATTGATCTACTGAAATGCTCACATCATTGAAATTAAAAGTAAGAAACTCATTCAAAACATCTTACTCAATTCTCACCTCATCAGCAGAAGCCCCAAAACGGGCAGCAAGAACATAGGTGGTGTTATCAGAGATTCCACATCTCTTCAATGATTCAGTTATCTAGTAAAACAGCCAGAGAAAATGCCAATTACTGATTGCATGACAATTAGAAAAAAAAAAATTCATGGGTGAGAAGAATTTGTTAAGATGGGCACATACATGTTTAGAGCCCGAGTAGTTAAAAACAAGCTCAGAGTGAAGGGTGCGCGTGGTCAGTGATTCCCTTGATTTGGATAAAAGAGTTTTATGAGCTGCTGCCAGTACAGGGAAAACATCTGGGACCTGTCCAAACAGTTAATAACAGCTTACACAAGTACAAAAGTAAGTGATATTTCTTTCTTCCTTTCTTTTTTAATTTCTAGTTCTTCAACTTTTTTATTATTTCCCCTTATTCTTTTGGGACCCTAATTTATACAAATTACAGAGTGCAAGTAGCCACTATCTCCACTTCACCATAAGGGGCAAGGGCTTCAACCTGAAGCTCCCCTTGGGAAGGACTTAATGTCTATAAACAACTATGTTGGTGAGTGATATTTCATTTAGGTTGTATGTTTTTTAATGGTAATTGCAAATTTGACAAGAAAGCTAAACTAATAGGACGCAATGATGGATAGAGTCTTCGTGCATTCACCATGCATGCCCGGCCTTAGGAGTCATTGCCATTTGCAACCCAAGAAGTCTTCACTCTTCACACAAGAAAAACAATTGCTCAGAGCACTTGCAATAGTGAAAGAGTTTTTTTTTTCACAGATAAGAGATTACAAGGAACAGAGGAGAAGGACAATCATGCCTATAAGGAACCCAAAAATGATTTCCCATTCGCTTCTTCCATGAAATCGATTACATGCAAATCTCTTGTTTCTTAATATCCTTTCCTTCACTGATTACATGTCAATCAATCATCATACTCGCTATAAGCTACCTAACCTAGATGTAGGAAACTTTATTGACAAGGTACATACAAAGGAAGTAAGCATACTTGGGCTATTGGGTTGGTTGAATTTGGGCTTGGCCCAATGGATCATTCATCTATGGGCTTGACACACTATGGTTAGGGTCAATGGGTCGGCTGGTTGTGGGTCTATCTTTTGGGGGCTCCTCTTGTAGCCCTTGGGCCTATGATTCACTTGGGCTGCATCAGTTCTCTCGGCTTGAGAGAACTCAACTCCGACGAGTTCAAATAGCATCCTACTAGATCAAAAAATCAACCATACAAATTCACCATCTAACGGTTGCACTTCTTTCATCAGTCACTAATAGGAAGGGCATGGAATCAAGTTCTCCACATGATAGTAGAATGGAGGTGTCGCTTCTGCTGACAGCCTTGAGGTGCTTTGTAGGGCCTTTGAATAACTGGATCATCTAACAGGTCACGTCTTACTGGCAAATTTGTTTAAAAAGTACAATCCATCTGTCAATTTTTCTTATGCAGGCATCCACCAACAATCACCAAATGGAAAGTTGATGTAGGCAATCCGAATGGTTGAATAAGTTTCAAGGTTGCTCAATACCAAAGATCTACCATCTAATGCTTCTATGGGTGTTTTTGAAATGACTGGTATCACTTGATTTATCAAATGATTTGAAGCTTTCTTTTCTTGATTTGACTCTTCTTTATTTTCCTAGTTCATCTCTTTTGTCACTCATTCCGCAATTACACTTTATCAAACACTATATTAACCCGATGAGTTTCTTGCATGTTGATTTAGTAGGGCATTCGACCATGCAATGTCTATTTCCACCACATATGATCCAACCTGATTCATTAGGACAATCAATTGCATAATGTCCATTTCTACCACACTTGGGGAAAATTATAGACTTATTTTTATGTAATAGTAATGGATCAGACATAACGCCTTTCTATTGTCAATTTGTCATTTATTGGCTTTTGGCTTGGATGAGGATTCTCCTGGTAGTCTTGTGATTTTATTATTATTATTATTATTAGTATTTAGAATGATTACTTTCATTAAACCAAGTTGGCAATACAAGAAATATATACTGACAAGCAAAACACAAAAAACAAAAAACAAGCACCCCAGCAAAAACAAGTTAAAGAGAAAAGTCTAGATAAAGAAAAGATTCATGGGAGAAATGCAAACTCTATCATTGAAACTCCCACCTTAGCACATTTGGCAATGGCTTAATATGATTGGAGCAAGCATTTAAAAGTCAAGCCAGATCTAGCACTTCATCCACCATAATCGCCAGATGCCATGGAGGCTTGCACCTCCTTGAAGCCCGGCAAATGGTGCAAGACAAATCACCCTCCATCAGTAGGCCATGAAGGTTAAGACAATAGGCCTTTTGGAGACCCGTCCTTAAAGCTAGAAGCTCCACCTTATTTACCGAGCCAAAATAAGCCGGACTAGAATAAGAGGATGTGAGAAGCATTACAGTCCTCCCTAATAACTCCAGTGTCCTGTGGTATATAAGAGAACACTTTTGGTTGAGGAGCATCAATCGCTTTTTTTCTTTATTGGACTCACCGGCTTGAAAATTTAGTGCCTCTTAATAGGCTCCAATCTAGCTTTTAATGGTGTGAAAAATGAATCATCAATTGGTACCGTTTGAATTGTATTGAACTCTTAGAAATTCTAAGCAACACTTATTGTTTAACAGGCTCCAAACCACCATGTCATATGATAATAGCAATAATCTATGCAGTGAATTCAGATGGAAATGGCTAATATTAAAGCATTAATAATAATTATTATAATAATAATCTTTTGATCCTCTGGCGGCCCGGCCCATCCCCATGTGGGGCCCACTTTTGTTTTTACATTGAGTGGATGAGCGCAGCAGAAGGGGGCCCTACACACATCATTATCATCATCAAAGCTGTGTCCCAACACCTACTAAAGCATTGAGAGAGAGAGAGAGAGAGAGAGAGAGAGAGAGATTACTAGTGAAGCATTGAGAAATGCAGCTTCTGGTTCCAGAGTTCCGGCCTGCATGGAATTGAGGAGTTCCCTGCAAGGATTTCAATGGGGATTGAGATCTTATTCTGAACGTAGGATGAGAGAGAGAGAGAGAGAGAGAGAGAGAGAGAGGAACAAGTAAACAATTACTTGCTGTTGGATACGTCAGTGAAGAGGGCTAGGGATAGAGTGGTGGAACCATCAACATGAAATTCCTTCATTGGTGAACCTTATTCCAAGCTTTGGCTTTACAAGAAAAATGAAAGAGTGGTCTGCCAGAGAAAAATGAAAATAATCTTTCAAAGAGACCAATTATAATACATTAAGCTAGAAGGTTTTGGATCTAATTTTGACCAGAAGTTATTTTCGATTTCTACAACCGCTAACATACTCTCCCTCCACTTCCCACTAATATGCTTCCCCTACTTATGGACTCCCACCTTCCCCCTTTCTAACATACATAGAATCATATCTCTTCATGCATACCCGTGATTAGCATGGGATTTTGTGCTAGTCTATTGTTTATAGACATAAACATAAAATAAAACTCAAATGCCCGACAAGTCAAGGATTACCACTTGGTGGAGATATAGGAGAAAACTCTGGGTGGAGAATCGCAGCTTTTCATTCATAGCGATTTGCATAGATTTGAATGGAAAAACTATGCCATAGAAAATCGTTTTAAAATAAATCTTTCTATAAACTAATTATCAGACAGTTTAATGTCAATTGTATTAACAAAATTAGAGAGAGGGTTATCTTTTATCCAACTTTTTTGGCATTATTTGTATAACATTAGAATTCCACTCTCCACAGAAGTCCGTTGCGGATGCAAAAAAAAAAAGGTTCCAATATGAACACCCCAAGAAAGGGTTTTTCCCATGCCCCAGGCTTTTTTTTTTTTTTTGGGTAAATAAAACTGGGTAAAACTTGGGCACAGAAAACCTTGGCCTTACACTTTCTAAAAGTTTAGGAAGATAATCATTTTTTCCCAAAAGTATATCCAAATGGGTAAAAAAGAAAGTGATTGACTAAGGAACAAAAAAAAAAAAAGGTTCTCCTCCCTAGTTTAGTGTCCTGTACATTCAAATGGGTCCTCAGTTTCTTACTTTTATTAGAAAAATTATGAGAACAGTTCTTAAACTTTGAATTTAATCTTATTTCACATCCGCTTCTCCTTCTTTCTCTTCCTAGCAACACAAGCACCATCACCTCAGCCATAGTCTAGCAATACTTTACTATTTCACCCAAAAGATCAAACTACAAAATACTGGGTTTTCATTTTACAAACAAAACTTCTCTAGTTATTCTCAGTCCAACCATCCAGTACACCTTGAAAATAGGACACTGAATATTCCACCATTCATCCCCTATACCCATTTTCTCTGAAAATTGAAAACCCCAAACACATGGGGTTTCCAATTTTTCCCGAAAAATGCATCAAACCCAAATGATTGGGTTAAAAAAAATTCACTCCACCCAAAAATTCATTCCATTTCTATTCAAACACAACCCATCCCCTCTAAATTTTGACCTATATTCATCTCCTCAATCACACCTCCTAAGAAAAATTGGAAAAAGATGAGGAGAATAAACAAATCGACTGAAATCTGTTACCTTTCGCCGTAAACACTTTGAACATGAAAGAGATGGTGCAGAGAAGCAAAGAGAGAGAGGGGGAAGATTGAAATGGTTTTATATTCTTTTCTAATGAACCGTAAATTGGCTAACCCGGACCGACTAGACAAGAGAAAGAGAAAGTCAATCTTTACATGTTTTGAGACTAATCCATCTCTTTGGGCTTAGCTATTTGAAATGTTTAGTTAATAATATACAAACCAATAAGCTAATTTGATATTTATGTGTTAGATATTAGATTATGTAAACTATTTGTTAGGGTTTTCATTTGTTGCAATTTGATTGGATGCATTCACATTTTCATGATCGCTTGATCTCTCATTTTCTCATAAGCTTTTAATCTTCGTATCTTGAAAATCTACATGCATTTTTTTTCTTAAAGTTTTCATGTATGGCATCATTTTTTAAGACTTGACTTTTATGCATGTTTTGAACTTTACAAGTTAGCTTCAAAAGTTTTATCAATTGGAATTTTGAAAATTCATGCAAAAACATGTTTTGGATCACATTTTGAAACTCAATTTTAAACATGTTAGTCTCAATTCAAGTAGAGTTTTCCATGGCCAAATTTCTCATTTAGAAAATCATTTTGAACTAAAAAACTTAGGGAAAATTTGGTTAACCGACCCTCAGTTCGGTCAACCTTCAGTCACAATAGCTGGTAGTTGAAAAATGTCAGTTTCCGCCGGTCGGTGACCGCACCTGTCGGTGAACCGACATATGGAAGTCCGGCTAACCGAGTTCAAATTTTTATGACCGTTGGAGTTCGGTTAACCGAACTGTAAGTGGGTTAACTGACCAAATAGCCGTTGGAGACCTCTTTGCTATATATTTGAGCATCTTCCTTGGGGTTTGTGCCAACATTTTTGAGTCTTTTGAGGGTCAAAGAAGGAGGAACAACTAAGCTAGTCTAGAGGAAGGCTAAGAGGGCTAATCCATGGTTTTCAACCTTTGATTCTTCAAATGGGTTTGCTTCCTTTTCTCAAAATTAATTCATGCTATGTTTTAAATCTTTGTTACATTTAATGGCAAGATTAAACGATTGTTTAACTTGTTCAAATGTTGTTTGCATAACATGCTTAGTAATATGTTTTCAACATTTGAGTTGGTTTACACATGTTATTAATTTCATGTTTTGAACAAACTTGCGAGACTTAGGTTGCATTTTTCAAAACTAGTTTGTTCATCATTTTAAACATGTGTGCATCATTTAATTTCTCTATCTCACATTTATGGATTTCATCTTTGCATCATTAATGAGCATTCAATTTCAAAAAGAGATAGAGAGTTTATAGGATATGCATCATTCATAGATCTTTGTAATCACTATGCATATGCCTTGAGCTAACTTTACATTTTTACATCAGCCTATGTTAAGAGGAACAAAAATTGTACTCAAATGTATCTCTCCTAGTGTATTGATAGAAACAATTTAGAGAGAGAAATATCATTGTTGAATAGGTTATTGCTAAGCCTTTGAAAAGTATAAGTGGTTGTAAAGGTTATTACTAAACCTTGAAAAGCATACTCCGGTTTGTAAGTTTGGAGGTGAACCTAAAACCTCAAATGGAGATAGTGGAAAATCCGGCAGGGAAGCCGGGAGTGGATGTAGGCACATTGGCCGAACCACTATAAAATTCTTGTGTTGTGGTTGATGATTGCATGTTTTCAATTTATATTTCTGGTTGATGATCATGGTTATTGATGATATGATTGATGTTTAGATTACATGCTCAATTACATTCTCGATACATCTCTTATATTCAATTTAATAGAACATCACCAAAAGCATAATTGACAATAGGATTTTAAAATTGGCCTAGTATTTGAGCTCACCATATTCAACAACAACCACCACCCCCACCCCCCCACCCCGGCCAGACTTTCACTATTTTTCATTCTCAATTATATGTATTTGAGTACAACTTGAGGTTAAGCTATGCATTGAATTGTTAATTGGGAATGAAAGAATGCTTTTTTTTTTTATAAAAAAAATTATGTTAGTATTGTTTAATTGATGTAAAGGAGGCATCTATGATTGGATGGCATTGCCATTGGAAAGATTAAATGTTGTTGCAACTTCTTCCATCGAATCATAACGAAGATCATGGATATAATTAATTAAGTTGAGTAAACTCCTTTTTTTACCACACAGGTGGTATCTAGGCCTATCACTGGGCCGGACTGGGCCTGGGCATGGGTTGTCCCATCCTGTCCTGAATATTGGACAGGCCTGCCGGGGGTTGTCCAATCCCAGTCCGAAATTGAGCGGGCCTATGTCAAAACCCATCCCGTGCGGGCTCAGACTAGGCCTAGGCCGGGACTGGGCTTTAGCACTATCTTGAACATATGATCATCATTCTCTAATTATTCATATATTGTCACCGGACTTTAAACCCCCCTCCTTTTTTCTAGGTTTGGGAGCGGCAATACATTGCAACAAGCAACATGGCAGACTGTTTTTTTTTTTTTTTTTTGCCGATGACAGTAGAAAATCAGAAAATCAATAGAAATGAGTATCATATGTTGGCCAAGTAATGTCTAGAAGAACTCAATAGACCTTTAGCGGATGTGTGACCTAAATTGCAAAACCATGGCCTAAAATCTATATGCAGAAACTACAATCACTTGTGATGTATGACCCTCCTCCTCCTACTCTTCAAATCAGAACTAAAATTTACTCTAATTTCATTGCAATGTTCAACTTCCCTTTTGCTTTCTTTTGTGATAAAACTGAGGGCAGAGGAAGAAAGAAACAAAAGCTAATATTTGTTCTATAACTCATTTTTCAGTATATTTGTCTCCGAATCCAAGCCCGTGCATAGCAGGAAGCTCTACTGCTTAGTTAATAAAAGCAAATCACGACTTTTAAAGATGTTATTATTTTTATGATTGGTAAAATATTGTATGTTCTAGCAGCAAAACAAAGGAATGAGATGTGAGGAAGAAAACAAAAGGCATCTACAACTTGACAACAGAGCAGCCACTACATGAATACATACTAGATGATCTAGCAGAAGGTAATCAAAACATAAGGAGGATGTTAAATCTTATAAAGCAGGATGTTCATATTTCATGATAAGATCCTTCATCTAAGTTCTTCAACTATCAAATCACTTCTTGATAACATCACAATTACTTGATGCAAATCACCGCATAAAAGATCCAAAAGACTAATAAAGACTTAAACCTTACTCCCAAAGACTATGAACGGGAAACAGATCTAAGACTCGGAAATGGAATCAGATGTTGGAACATCTAAAACCACTCCACCATAAAAGAATCTGAAACAGATTGTGAAACCCAAATGAAGAAAAACATTAACAGAAGTAAAAACTATTAAATACAAGGAGGCAGAGAATGATTTATCGACTTACCTTGAGTATGGACAAACAGGCAGTGAGCAGTGAGACTGGGCGAGGGAGGGAGGGAGAGAGAGATGGCTATGGAAAGAGATGCAGCAGAGAGCAGAGCTTGTGAAGAGGAGAGAGGCAGAGAGCCTGAGTAGAGGCGAGAGTTGTTTTAGGGCAGGTCTGATGAACATTCAAGAATTAGAGGATGGGAATTTCTATTTGCACCCACCCACACGCTGCTTACGGGTGCTGATATTCGCACTCTAATTTTTATTTTTTCAAATATAGCCAATTTATCATTTTTTTTATTACATTATTACATTTTCATGAAATGACCAAAATATCCAAAATTCCACAAAAATTCAAAACTCATTCTCTTTTCACACACAAGCCCTTATTCTTCCTCTCTCGCTCATTTCATTCTACAGTTCTCACTCTCCACTTCCTCCACCCGATACAATGGTTTTGCTCCAGCCCTACTTGCCCCTTATGGTTGCAAGCTTGTCATTGATAGCTCCGCACCTTGAGGAATGCATTAGATCAGGTTCGAGGCCGCGGGCACTCTGCATCGGGTGGAGATGGATGATATTGTTTTTCGGGTGGCAAAACAGCATTTTGGGTTGGTTGAAGATGAATTCTTGAGGGTTTGTGTGGGCGATGGAGTCGAATTGATACAGAAGTTTGCCCTGCGGGTTATACATTGGAATTCACTGCGTGATTATTTAGCCCTTCATCCCAATTTTAGTTTCAGCTGTCATTTGGTGTCTAATGGTTTTGAAATTAATAAAGGCATCGAGATGGGGTGATGCGTGGATGATCAGAATTCTCTTATAGATGTGATTGTGGTCGATTTGGATTCAAGTGATGCCACAAATCAGCATAGTGCTCCTTGGCCAATAAGCCACATGGATTAACAAAAAAAAAAAAAAACATTGTTCAGACCTGAAAGTCTGAACAAAATCACTTTGTTCGGACATACAGGTCCGAACAATATCATTATGTTCGGACCTGAAAGTCCGAACAAGAACAATGGTAGTATGTGACCGAACCTGTCGCGAAAAATGGGTTCAGAACCCTTGCCCAGATCGACGGATTTCAGAGTTGCTTGCATTAAAAACACTTGCATTGTTTCTTAAAACATACATTGAACTAGAATATATCCTCATAACAAGTTTTCATGTAAAGAGAGGTAATCTAAGATGGGAAAAGAGGTAAAAAAGAGATGGGGAAGAAGAATAAATGGTAATATGTTTTATGGATGCATTTACCTTTGAAAGAGGAGAAGAAAGGGATGAGGATGTGTGTGGGAAGAAAGAGGGAAATGGAGGGATAGGTAGTTTAGGAAGTTTGAGTGTGTGTGAAAAGTAATAATGTAATTTAAAAATTTTTAAAATGTGTGTAGAGATAAATTGTGTGGGAAAAGTGAAAATCTGTGTGCCAGTAGAATTTCCCTTGCTGAGCCAACCCACATTTTAATTTTTTTTAATTCCAAGAATGCCCACCTGTGAATTTCCCTAATTACCATTGCCTTCATGTACCTTTTCTCTTCAAGCCCTCTGCTTCTTCCTTAGTCGATTTTTGCTTCTTATTCACTTCATCTTCCTCCTCTCTTTAGGTTTTCATATTTACTTATTATGTACTTATTTCCCTTTAACAGCATATACTTATTCTTCTACTCCTTCTCATCATTATAAAGGTCTCACTTTGGAAGAACTCATCTCTTAATCTATCTCTTCATTTCCTTATATAAGCCATCACTGCTCTAATCCGAGGCACCACATTGTGTTTTAGAGAAGTTATCTATAATATGGACAAGCAAATGACCATATATAAAGAGAATGTGTCATTTTTTTGACACATGCTTTTCTTCTTTTTTTTTTTCCATTCGCATCCTGCATGAATTTGTAGAGCCGCGCATAAGTGTATTGCACGGCTCTGTATTTCCGTGCACAACACACGGTTTTTACTCTCCATGCACAATCAATGTGCACGGATCTGCGTTTTCATGCACATTGTAATGTGCACGGATCTGCGTTTTCCGTGCAGGAGGTGAATCGTGTTTTTCATTTTGCACCTCAACTATCACTGATCTCCCTTCTCCCCTCTCCCATCCCTTCCATTCAATCACAATTGCAACCTACACACTCCATTCCATTTGCATGCACTCAATCCATTTGTATTACATGTTTATTTTTACCCTAAAAAAAGATTAACAATGAAGAAAACAAAAATGGAAGAAGTTGAAGATGAAGAGGTGCTTGGGGAGATGACGATGATCTGTCTTTGCTCACGAAGAAGAGAAGATGATCCGCCTTCAAACGTTTTCACCCACCACGACTCGGAAATGACGTCGTTCTTGCAGGGAAGGAAATGAGGAAGAAGAACGGAAGAAGAAGAATGAGAAGGAAGAAGAAGGGCAAGGTGGTAATCTTTGGTGGGTGAGCTCAGTAAAAAAAGGGAATTTTATGTTCTCGCAGTGGGTGAGCTCAGTATGTGGCTCTACTCAGCATTTTGAGTGAGTGCAAATAGAAATTTCTTTAGAGGATTCTCTCCATTTTCAAAAATAACCCAACACCTCTTCAGGTAGGGTGGCAACTGGAATTTTTAAGTTTGGATGGAAGGAAGATTCCTACCAATTGTTAGAAATACTTTTTCAAAAATTTCTCATAATCTAGAAAAAAAAAGGGAAATTCTATATGCACCCTCCTACTTTGCCGAGCACACCCGCATTCCTTCTTCATTTGTAATTTTTTTTCTTCTAAAGGTGGGTGTGCTAACCAAAAATATGGGTGCACATAGAATTTCCCAAAACCAAAACCTCAACATTAACCTCAACGTCGTGAGAGGTCATCACGGGACTTTAAATGGTTCCGATCGTGCAAAGGGGGGCCATATAAATAAAAATAATGATATTTTAGTGTATGGATGTTTTTACAAATATCTCTAGATATAGTAAGGATGAACGGCTGAAATTCTGTCACCTTGTCGTGTTTGACCTTCAAGAACTAATCATTGGTTCCGATCGTGATTGTGGACCCCACATAAACCAGAAAATTGAAAATAAAAAATGAACTGTATTTATTTCTGTTTTCACAGTGTAAATTGTCATGACGTTTTGGCACATATCTCAAGATACAAGAAGAATCAACGATTGAAATCTGGTCACTTTGCCGTGCTTGACCTTTTTGAACTAATTATTGGTTCCGATCTTGATTGTAGACCCTACATAAACCACAAAATTGAAAAATAAAGGGGCTTTATTTATTCCCATTTTACATATAGTGTAAACTATGAGGACGTTCTGGCACATATCTCAATATATGAGAGGAATCAACGACTGAAATTTGATGAGGTGGCCGTTTTGGAGTTGTTAAAAGTAGGGGTACACAAAAAAATCGTCGATCCGTAAAACCGATCCGATCCGCGAATTTTTAACCGAACCGAAGGTAAATAGATTAGTGACATATTGAAAAACTTGTAATTCGTTAGTAACGGATCGGTGACAAATTTCACCCTCAATCCATGGATTCAATCTAATCCAGTCCATTGACATTAATTATAAATAATAAAAAAACCTAAGGGGTCTAAATATAAGTTAAGAGGTCTAAATATAAAAAAGAAGAAAAACTACAGGAGTCAAAATCTAATTCACTTTTATATATAAATATAACGAATGAAACCCTATACCAAATTTCACCTTAAGAGCTGTGTAGTAAGATAGAGCTGGTTTTGGTTTTGAAATTAAGTGGAGATGTGGTCTCTGGACTCGTCTCCTACTATGAGATGTCTCCTCCACTCGATGCATTCATGAAATATACTAGCTTACATTAGTGGGTAAAAGTGACAGACCATAAATTTACTAAATAAATCAAGAGAGTTGAGCATATCAGTGGATAGAGGATGGTTTGTTGCAGTTTTTTTGTGTGGTTGTTTGTTTGTTATCATTGATTGCATCCCACTTTAGTAAGAGTTCAAGGTTTCGATAGATGGAGCGTGATTTTTATGAATTTAACAACATGTATGACTTTATTTGTTGACTAGATCTTTTTTTGTGGTAATGTAGATAAAAGCAGCTCTTTGTATTGATCAATTGGGTAGCTTCCGGAAAAAAAATACTTGTAATTTGCATTTTTTTTTTTTTTGTGGATTGTTAGCTTGTATGCTGAAACTCTTAACAACATGTTTGATCACTTTCTTTAATATTAGATTCAATAGATTGAACGGATAAAACCGATCTGATCCGGTCTTTTATGGATCGATTCGGTTTTTAACAGCCACGGATTGATGACATATTTGGCCTAATCCGCACGAATCCGATCCGTGTACACCCCCAGTTAAAGGTGACTAACGTATTCAATCTTGATTATGGGACCTAAGATGTATATTTCCAAAGCAAAAACTTATTAATCTACATTACCGCCTTGGTTACCGTAGCTCCCTTTTTCTCTTCTTCCATAAATTCAGCGCATTCAAAGGGGGGAGGTCCAACTGCAAGAATAATCGCTTGAGCAGATTTCGTTGGTCCGTCCTTTGAATATCCACGCCTATCTAAACATGCAAAATCCCCTTGTGCGGATGGTTGCCAAACGTGCCCAGGGTTTTGTTTCAAGGGAGGAACTAATGGTCCTTGGTAGAACTAGGTGGCAAGGGGGCAGAAATTTTGGTAAACCCCTTTAACTATATGGGGAAACTTAAATATATTTTACAATGGCCCTCTCGAGAAATCTAATTTTACATGGTAGCCCCATCCAAAGCAAATTTCTTGTTTGTGCTACTGGTCCTAATTGTGACATGCTTAGCTTTTAAGAAAGAATTAGTCAAATATACTATTGATACTATTGAGGATTTTACCCAAAAAATCCCTTAAGACTTGTTAATTGCTAAAAGCACTATCAATATCTTAAAAGGACCACAAAAGTCTCAAAGGCCCCGTTTGTTTTTTTTTTTAAATTTTTTCTCTTAATAGGGATATCCTGCTCCTTTATCCTAAATAAACCCTAAAACCCTTTTTCCCCTGTTCTACATCTTCACTTTCCCTCCATCTTTCTCCCCTATTCGACATCTTCACCTCCAAGATCTATTTGGGCATTTTCGACACCCTGGTGCCCTTTCACCTTTCCCTCTCTCCCGCCACTTACCCTATCGATTTTCCCCCTTTCTCCCTCTCTCCCCCCTGCAAACAAATTTGATCGGCAGCGGCAACCCAACTTCAATCTGCAGTGGCAACCTAACTTCAATCTGCAATGGCACCTCTCCCTCTCTCCCACTCGGTCTCTCTCCCTCTCCTCAACACTTGCTGCTACGAAGGTATTTACGTCTCCTCATTTTTCTGCAAAACACATTTCGTAAAAATGATTTGGTTGCTTCACATATTCGCATCACATGCAAACACCGAGCGTTACAGTCATTAATGAAGAAACAGAACCATGAGGTTTGTAGTAAATGCCATTGCAAGATTCTTAAGAGATTTGTCTTTAAATGTGATGTGGCACTTTGGAATCTTTGTTCCACAAATGTGTCCAATGAACCCTTGAAAGGGAATGACAGAATTTGTGAATGAAATTATAAGAGACTTGTGTGAATATGGGTTATGCATATCTCCTCTACATTTGGACTATATCAACAAAGCAGAGATGTTGGTGATGTTATGGGGGGTGAAAACCAAGTCTGTCTTTTAGTTGTGTTCTTTAAATGATGAATGTAGGTAAGAAAAACAATTCTACTTGACAACACTATGAAATAGAGACGTATTCGTCATCGTTTTCTTCATTGGTACCGTTTTCATAATCGTCTTCCTCTTCGACATCTCCATCTTGGCATTATCTCATTGGTCTGTGGTCTGCTCAATGTGTTCTAGTCAAGAGATGAGAAAACAGAGACCCATGTTTCTAATAGTTGGACAAAAGGTAAAGAGAACAGCACCATGACCATCAGCATGGCCTATCTCAACTATTTTACAATGCCTTTGTGAGTTTTGATATTCCTCTTGATCCTCTTCGAGGTCACGTGCACAGTAATTATATAGTCTAACATGTTAACAGAAGATCATTTCAAAAAGAAGTGTTAGATTGAAATGTGTTTGAGTTTTGGGCTACATGCTAAGATTGTTGTTCTTTTATCTAAGCACTCAAAATCTCAAATAGTAAAATCTGGTTGCAATATTTATACTGTAAATTGTATTGTTATACATATCACCCAGTTCAGAACATATGAGTACTTGCTTGCAGTGAGTTTTACCCATGGCTTGTAATTTGATCAATTGAAATTTGCTAGCGTGTGTTTGCATGATCTATTTTGAGATGTCTAACACTAGGGGTGTTTCCTTTATGTATCTTATTCTTTAATGTGGATGTTTAAAGGGAATATATGTTCTCATGAACTTCATTCTTGATAACATATGTGGTGGTCTTTGCATGAATGTTGTATCAACGGTTAATCTGGACTGCAAGGTGGATTTGAAGGCTGTAGCTTTGCATGCCCGTAATGCAGAGTATAACCCTAGGGTATGGAATGTTTGGTGGAACATGACCCTTCAATTTATAAGAATTTTTAATAAAAAAAATAAAATCAGTTCACACTAATGATCAGCTGCATAGATCCTCTGTTAGTAGCTTGTGTAACGTATTTCGCCTCTTTCCCTCCTTTTTATATGTGAAAGCCCACTGCTGCTCTTGTTAAAACCCTAAACTCTTCTTCAATCTTACTAGTTCTTACTCTAAAAAAAGACCCTAATTTCAACCCTTTCATTTAATGCCATTTTCTTGTTCATATAGTTCTTGAAAGAATGTGATTAGGGTTTCTTTCATTGTATAACGGCTCTGTTGATTTTTTTTTTTTTTTTTTCATTTTGATTGCTCAGATCATCACATCACGCTGGAAAAGATTAGGGAAAAAAAAAATAATGGTATCAAAATCTGTTCATAGTCATGTGAGAGGAGGAAGAGAAGTAGTGAATGGCCCAATCAGCAATCTTCCAAATCCCATCCTTACAACTATCATCTCTCTATTACCTTTAGTGGAAGCAGTGAGAACCTCAATTCTTTCCAAGAGATGGAGATATCTATGGACCTCAATCCCTTATCTAGACTTATATGACTTCTTAGCAACATCCTCCAAATCCCATCCTTGCAACTATCATCTCTCTATTACCTTTAGTGGAAGCAGTGAGAACCTCAATTCTTTCCAAGAGATGGAGATATCTATGGACTTCAATCCCTCATCTAGACTTATATGACTTCTTAGCAACATCCCACAACCCAGACACTCCCCATTATGAACAAGTTGATAAATATATATCAATCTTCTACCTAATCTTCAACTTTCATCGAGCCCAATTACGACCGCCCTTTCCATTCATATCAATCTTCTACCTAATCCTCAAATAAATCAACTGAAATTCTCCATTCATCTCATACAAATAAATCCCCTGTTTTTCACAATCACATGCGAACTATAGACCTCCAACCTTTTTAGCCATAGCGACGAAGGGCTGGTGTTGCATTTTTTAAGATTTAAGTTAATTAACCCACAAATTTGTCAACCAGCCTGGAAATCAGAAGAACTGATTGGTCTTCATATGGCCTATAGGCCATAACATATTCGAGTTCTGTGTTACCCCCACCCCTTTCTTGAATGTGTTTGACTTTATGCTTGAATGAACTGATTTTGCAATTTCTTTCATATACAAATGAACTGATTTTTCTTGATAAAGAGGATTCTAAATTCTTATGAGAGGGGAAATCATGCAAGATTCCTCTTCCCATGGAAATAGAATTCAATGGAGTGTAAAATTCTCTCATTGTACAAAATCAGCTAAGTGCCCCCTTCTATCATTTTGATATAATTGATCATGATATTGCATACTTGGGGAGTTTTTGCATCCTATCTATTATACTAAGGGAATGTAGTCTCCCTTAGTATGCTGACACCTGTCCTCCTTCACATGAAGACACATGTCCTCCTTCATCAAGCCACTTGTCCCTCCACTAACCTCCGCATAACTTCCTCAACAAAACCTTCCGGAAAAAATTAGGTCCTCGACGAAGAGAAAGAAAAGAAGAAGAAAGGAAGAAGAGGGCTGAGTTCAGCATGCACCTCTAGCAGAGAGGAAGAAGAAAAGGGCCACTCTTAGAGGTCAGCCTGCAACTCCACCAGAGAGGAAGAAGAAGAGGGCTATGACTGATTTTTTAGAATATAAAACAACGACAAATGGCACTCTAGTAGCACCATTACTCTTAGAGGTCAGCCTCCAACTCCATCTTCGTTCTAGCAACAGCACCTCTACCATCCTTTGAGAAAAGGATTTACAGACTTGAAAAATGATCATCTTATTTTGTAGCAAAATAAATTGATGAACTGTTACGAAGTCAAATCATTTTGTTGAATGATCATTTTGGGATAATATCATTCTGGAAACCCAAACAGACAAAAAAAAAAAAAAAAAAAAAAAGACAAATAATCACTGTGTAGAGAAATAAGCCAATTATTTCTATGATCATTTACGATCATTTTGCCCGCCATAATTAATAATCACAACTAATAATTTACAGAATGTTCATTTTATAAATGATCATATATGATTTTATTGATAATTATCATTGACCAAATAATGGTTGAATAATCATAATAACGATTATGATTATATGATAGTGTAAATATCAGCAATAGTGTAGCAATCTGGCCCGTGTTTTGCCTGTGACTAACACCGCGTGCTATGATTTGTGATTTGGCCAAATAATATGTGGACCGTGCATATCACATGTTACTATAATCATTGGGTATCTTATAATACATATACACCGAAGTATGGCCCATGTATTTATGATGGAGTATGATTATGATTATTTATACGATACCCAAAATACATATACTAAATAATCTGTTGAACCTTATAAGATACCCAGTTTATGCACTATTATAAGATTACTAACGGGGTTTTGCTATGCACTTATAGTAAACTTATAGTGCATAAATTGTATTATTTACTGTACAATTTATGATTATTAATCATAACATGTGTATACGAGTACAATTTACCCCATAATGATTATGATTATTTATACGATACCCAAATACATATACTAAATAATCTGTTGTACCTTATAAGATACCCAATTTATGCACTATTATAAGATTACTAACGGGATTTTGCTATGCACTTATAGAAAACTTATAGTGCTAAATAAATTTATTTAGTAAACTGTTTAGTCATGTCTTGATATAGTAAACGCCATCTCAACTTTCTTCCTTCCTGCTTTCCATTTAAATTGATTTCCATCCCCTAAAATCTCTCTTTTATAATTATCTTCTCGAAAAACATTAATCTTTGAGGGATGGACGAGGGGACGAGATAATCTAATGGAGTTGACAAAAAAAGCCTGGGCACACTTGCTCCCATCGTATCCTAAATTTTAGGATTAGTTTTAATCCTATCTTAATGACGAATTATCTCAATGCCGTTTCATCTTTTCCGATTCTAGCATACTGATCAAATCCTCATCTAAGATCTAATCTCTCCACCCTAAATCTCTCCATTATGGTTTCCATAAACCTACATAGAAATGTGTGCGCCCCCACACATTTCTATTATGAAAAAAATGGAAGCTTAGATTTTATGTGGCTGTTGTAAATGTTTTCTATAAATTTTATTGGATTGGACTGTGGGTGGATGTTAGGTTTTATTTTAATTAATATAATCTCATACGTGTGACAATTGTTTTCCGTTCACCTTTTGCTGTAATTTATTATTATTATTAGTTATGTATTTGATTATCTCCTAAAATTCAGACTAACCCTTTTGATGGTCCCATAATGTAATTGGTATGTATGCCCCCACACATTTCTATTATGAAAAGATGGAAGGTTTACTTATTTTATTTTATTGGAGTGGATTGTGGGTGGCTTTTAGTTTTATTTTTTTTTATTTTTATTTTTATATAATTTCATATGTGTGACAATTTTGTTCTCTGCGATTCCTCACCTGAGACCTACAATTGATTCCTGAATACACTAATCTCATGATATCTTATTGGAAGCAGAAGTGGGCCACATGCATAGTGAGATACACTAAAATTTATGATTTTTAGAATTAAATGTATCGTAATATATAAACATATCTACATATAAGTATTGGATAATTAATGCACACCATTGATGGGTGGGCCATATTTAAGAAAATCTGAGTTATGCCTAACAATCCTTTGTTCTATAAATCACATAGACATCATACAATTGGAAACACAATACCAATTCAGAGTCTTGGTCCATGTCATGTGTCTTGGTCGAGTCTGGCACACTGCATAGGGGACCCAAAATCTGCCATACAGGTGGGCCAAGATCCTGCCATCAGGCCATTTTTGTGGGGGATACATTGACATGGACGACTACATGACAGGACTCATGTGATACCTCTCAAGCTCTTCTGTCCGTTTTGTGCTCCAACTATTAGAAAAAAAAAAAAAAAAAGGAAAAGTTAACTACGTGCCTTTGAAGGTTACAAAATAAAAGGGCCTTTTGGATTGTCTGCTGGGAGTTGAGATGTAGTTTGCTATCGATTACAGAGATTTCATCAAGTCACCATTTGGTATATATTTGTTTGTTGGGATTTAGAGCATTTATATTATCATTATTTTTTTTAAATTCTTTAAATATTATCCTCGACAAGTCTTTTAGATTTTTCAATGAAAAAAATAGTGTTGCTACCGGGAACTGATTTTCCTGCATTGATAGGAAAGATTTTCTTGCGTTGATACTGGGACCCAAGTGGGTCACCCGATGACCTATCTGATCTATGGATCCGAAGGAGGACCCACGGAAAAAAAATCCCAATTCTTAACTGCTCCCTAAAAACATCCTCTCCCTCTCCCTGATGAGACGCTAGATGGTGGGCCATTGTACGGGTCTACCACCTGATGGGTCGCCCGTGGGTACTCCTCCGGATCCAATAATCAGATGGGTCACCGAGTGGCCCACCTGGGTCCCGGTATCAACGCAAGAAAATCAAGCCCGCACCTAATCTTTCCAACCAAATACCTTGAATACAAAACCAAACACTGAGAGGTCGAACTGCGATCGTGGCCCAATGGGACGCACTATCCTGTGCAGGCGGAACATGATTGGGTGCTCCTGAGAACTCGATATCATTATCTTTATGGAGGTTAACCGTCGGAAATTCTCGGACAGGAGTTGCATGTACTACCTCTTTCTCTTTGTGTTTCTCCCTCGACGTACAAGAATTGTCTTGGCTTGGACCATGCAAAGGCATACGTTGCAACCTTTCAAATCATAACAAATTAAATTGTAAGAAACTGTATTAGCAACGTAACTTACGTTAAAACAAATATAAGAAACTCACTTACATAGGTTTTTCTTGTCCATTGCCGGTTGCTGGATTTGTTCCTTTACTAACATATAAATACAAACCATTTGTATTGTTTACCGATGTTCTGAACATTACCTTAATATCCTCATCCTCTTCTAGGGTAATCAATGAGACTGAAAATCCATCGTGATAAAGGTACTGTAAAGCAGCAAATTCACTGAGTGCTTCCCACTTAGATACTTCGAGTGCAACGTCTCGCAAATAACTGTAACTTATGTTAGTGGGTAAATACCTCATCTTTTGCTTTCCACCTTTGTACGTCTTACGGTTAATATCAAAAGCAAACTCTCCATCATAATGGAAGATGACCAAAACTTCATCGTATGACATCCTAACATTCAATAAAAAAAATGCTTGAAATGGGTTTAACACCAATAACAAATATAAACAATGACATGAATTCCGATGACAAAAATGTTATATTATGGACTCCATCCATTATTATCAAAGAATATTAAATGAATTGTATTAATATATCAACCAATAGACAGAGACATGACTACCTAATTTTTTATTGTTTTGGAAGCAAATCTTCAGCACTCCATGACGTGGTTGGTCAAAGTGGCATTGGCAATGTCCATTGAGAATTATATTTAACCAATATAACATACACATGTGAGCCCTTATCCATTTGTATCTCTCATTTGAGGAATTATGACCAAATGTCCATTCTTTATTAAACTAATGCCCATGTGTATGTAACTGATAGAATCACAAAACTATTTTCAAAGCTTCACCATTTCTATGTTAGCCAATGCCCATGCTCGTCCCCATATCCAACCATTTCTATGTAAGCAAAAGCCGATGATGCCAAATTCTACCATCTTCTATTACATTCAAAGCCAATGCCCATTTGTATTACTGAAATATGGTCATTTTATCTTAAGAAAGTTAATGTGGATTACATATGGAGTAAATATTAATTATCCATCAAGGAGATGGAAGCTTTAATGAATACTTCCAAACATCAACTTTTTGGGTAAAAGAAAAGCACATGTGGAGATTGTGCTTCTAGGTTTAATCAAATGTAAAAAAGGTAAATCTAGACTATTAACCTCTTTAATGGAGCCCAAACCTTTCTACTTAAAAGATTCAAAAATAGTATTCTCCCATAAAGCAAGGAATGTGGAAGAAGGGTTGCAGAGAGATTCGTCTGGATACCAGAAAAGGCAAAGGGAAAAAGGGAGTTTGACAGGCTTTAAGTTGTAATGAACGACGAACGGGGATATCCCCGCTCATTTAGTTAGAATGAACTGCGATATCCCCGCTCAGCACTAAAAGCAAAAAAAAAATAAAATACCAAACAAGGCCTTTGAGACTACTGTGGTCTTTATAAGATGTTGATGGTGCTTTTGGCTATTGACAAGTCTTAAGGGATTTTTTTGGGTAAAATCCTCTATACTATTTAGTTCTAATTTCATTTCCTTTTATATTTTAAAAACAGTGGAGGATTATTGGATATTTTTTAAAATAATTGGGTAAACTTTATTTTTATGTCTCCTTTGTGGGCAAACCCTATGGAGACATGTTGATATTATATCACTGGGACAATCTTTTTGAGGGGTCTAGTTGCATAGTGGGAATTCAGTATCCGGGCCGTTTTGGCGTTTTATTAGATTAGCAAAAGTCAAGTTAAGTCTTAAATTTTCAGACAAGGGTCACGTCAATAGCACTTTAATTCAAGATTTTTTTCCATCTTCAAATGCTTGCTTTGATTTGAAGTGGTGTGTGCTGCCTTGCTTCTGATTTTCGATGGCCCCAATTAAGAGGAATGCTACTTGTCCCGGGACTCATGTCCCGGGACTGACCCGACTCCATAGGAGGAGGGCATTTTGGTCATTTCCAATGACCAAAATGCCCTCCTCCTATGGAGTCGGGCCAGTCCCGGGACATGAGTCCCGGGACAAGTATACTTTTTGCCCCAATTAAACCAACACCCAAAACAAGTTAGGCGGATTGGGTTGCAACCTGACCTGTCTCAACCCGACCAGAACGAAGTCACCGAACCCCTTTGTCACTCTAAACCCCAAATCAAAACCCTTGCTCTCGATCGTCTCTCTCTCCGTCGGCTCTTTTCCCACCGGGTACTCTCTCTCTCTCTCTCTCTCTCTCTCTCTCTGTGATTGTTTTGCAACTTCGTCTCTTCATCACTGTTTGTTCTCTGCATTCATAAAATGTAATTACTGTCTCTATCAATCTTGATCCGGGTCATGTAAATGGAAGAATCGATAGGACAGTGCTTTCATTTCTAAGAGGGTTTGTGCCAAAGTGTTTTGTTGGATCATCTACACTTAAGTATCTCGCGGGTCCTTGTCATTTTGCAGATTTTCCCTTTAAATCATGGTTTTGAAGGAAACCCACCAAAGCAACTGAGGCTTATCAAATTATTCTAGTTTGTAAGGTCTAGAAAGAACATGAATCATAAGAAAAAACGGATATTCAAAGTGTCAGATGCAAAACTTTGGGTAGAAATCTTTTCTCTGAAATGCTGGGTAGGCCGAATGATACTTTATGATAAATTAGACTTGAAATTTTGACTTCACAAGTTCTATTTTCTTATTTTCTTGCCAAACATGAAGTCAAAAGATGTCATAGTAGCATCGAAGAAGAACCTATTACCCAACAAACAACTCTCATTCTGTGGCTTTACTGATATGTATATGTTATAGGGATTTGAGAATGCATATCCTGATTCAAGAGGTGAGGTTGGTAAAACCGAGTGCAATTGTATCATTCAAAATTAACATTGGACAATTTCTAGAAAATATTAGGTGCGTGGCACAAAATACCGGGATTTGGTAACGTATTTGTGCACCTGCAGATAGGTAGGTATTGACTATGCTGGCTGAAAGGGTTATTGCATCAGGAATTCACAGATTTTGCATACTTAAGCTGTTGAACATGGAGTTGTATAGAGTTGATGATGTACTAAGAGAGTATATGATGAGCAGTGCAAACTCTCATCTCCAACCATCTTTTGAATGGATGACACTTGCTTGAAAGCTTTCTTGTACTCTAAAGTTTTCACCAGTCCTTTAAAAACAAAAGAGAAAAATGCAAGTGCACTTAAGTATCTTAATTCCCAAATACAAGTCAATTTTATTTAAAGCACAAAAAAGTGGCTAAGGAATAGCAATGAAGATTTAGTTCCAATACCAAGCGTTGAATAATGTTAGCAAGCGTTTCAATTCTATCAGCCTTCTAAACACAATGTTAAATACGTGGGAGTGGGACTGTCATTCCCATATCCTTTCTAAGCTCTGTAGAAGGTACAAGATTGACTACCAAAATAAATGTCATGTTATTACTTTGGATGGGCTCTTAGGGGGGAGGACATGTGCGAACCTCAGTGTTTTAAAATCCAACACTCAGGCTTGACTTAAACCCTGTTGCCTCAAGCAACTAGACGCAATGGCATGCTAAGTCTGGTCAAGTTTTAGAACTATGGTACCTCTTGTTTGCACTAATTTGTAAACTCACCCAATCCTTGGTTAATTAGGAGTAAAAATGGATTAGCGTCATTGAATTTTGAGAATTCAATGATTCTTGTAGTTGATTCAGGATTATTTGGAGCATTTACTGAATGGTGGGTTTTGTAGATCATTGGACGGGAAGAGGTATGGCTGATTGATTTGGGCCTATACTGTTGTTTGGTTGGGCCATTGGCTAATTGAGAATTCAAGCTTTGTATCATCCATGTATAGAATGGGTCAACAGGCCCATAAATGCTGATGTTTGTATGGTTGAGAAATGATCAAATGAATGAATGATGTGTCTGCTTGTGCCTATGCATGTGCACGTGTGAGCGAGTGTTCGCATGCTCGTGTTTTAGGACTTTCATTATTCATGTCTTTGAATGTCTTCAATGTCCCTTTCAAATCCAACAGCCGATGGATGTTGATAATTTACTTATGTTCCAAAATGTGGACTGATCACTGATGCTCATTGTATCGGCTGATAACTAGTGGTTATTGGTGGAGACTGTTACAATAACAAGGGAATATTGTCTCCTTCTAAGGGGTCATTTGTCTGTTATGCATGTTTTGTGTCAATGTCATTTACATATGTAGTTGTTGAATATGCAATAATTGAGTATGTAAGCTTTACATATGTGTTCCTTTTACCACGTTTGTCTACCATCATCATTTTCACATCATTTACGCATGTTCTTTATTTTGCCACGTTTGTCTGAATGACATATGTAAATATAATAAACTCATTTTTATAAATTATGTTTAAAAAAAATTGAATGAAGCTCAAGCCCACCATCTGTGGATTGCTTGCAGTTCCTGGCTGTTAAAGCCACCTCTGTTACATAAGCCTTGTTTGGATCTCAAACTTGGTTGCTTGGCTATCAGCTAACTTACTAATTTAATTACCTGCAATTTTGTTTTCCTGTAATTGGTTAAGGCAAATAACAACACATCTCTCACTTACTGGAAACTCGGGTTATCCAAACACATGAACCCCCTCAATTTGCATATAAACCATTGGCTTGGAAAGATCCGAACAGGCCCAAAGGTTAGTTATTTACATGAACAATAACCAATAATTACAGGCCCAAAGTAATTATCCTTTCTCTTGGCAATCTTAGACCTGTAACACCGGACTTCAAATGCCTCTGTTAGGTCTACATATTGGGCACGCTCCCCACTCAAACAATTACAGGTAAATAAGTACTGTCACTCTCTCTATTTTCAACAAATATCAATGCTCCTGGCACGGTGGAAAAATCAATGCTTGCAGGAATGCAGGTCAAGCATGTTGATGTTGAATGCACAGAGCCCCCTGCTCATTGCATTATGGCTGCTTCCTCACATACTCATTAGAGGCCACGATCACTTCCCATCACTGCCACCAACCCACCAAACATTGTCCCGGGAGCCACATGCACCTTTCGATCCTTCGATGTACTTTTGCCCAGGTGGACCCTCAATGTAGTGCCGGAGAGAGAGAGAGAGAGAGAGAGAGAGAGAGAGAGAGAGAGAGAGAGAGAGAGGCCTTAGAGCGTGAAAATGGCGAGTTGGGAGAGGAATGAAGAAGTCTTTTCGTTTGAAAATAAAAAAAAAACCCCGAGAAAAATGGTGAGAGGAGATTCGAAACCGGGCATTCTTGAGACTCTAATTCACTGTCCGCCTTTTTTATATGCATTGGTTAAACATGAGAGTGGGGTGTTCTTTATTTGATCATCTCCTGAGGCGATCAAGCTTGATGGCTTATTTTCACATCATTTACACACCTCTTTTACACCCCACATGCGTAAATGAGTGCATACAAACATGACGGATGTGTAACCATTACCCATGTTCACTAATTACATACGTAAATAAGTGCAAACAAACGACCCTAAAGATTGTTAATATCGTTAAGTACGAATGCAATTATAAGACCACATTTTTTTACCCCAAACTAAACCTTGCAGTCAGAATGGGTTAAACCGATGGTTGTATCCTCAGTTAATCTTTTCTTACTCTTTTTTTTTGGTGTAATTTTGACATCATGGTTGGACTAGGTTGGGCTTCTAAACTGATTTAGACTATGCATGTGTGCGAGTGTTCGCATGCTTGTGTTAGGTCTTACATTATTCATGTCTTTGAATGTCTTCAATGTCCCTTTCAAATCCAACAGCCCATGGACGTTGATAATTCACTAATGTTTCAAAATGTGGACTGATCACTGATGGTCATTGTATCAGCTGATTATTAGTGGTTATTGACGGAGACTGTTACAATGACAAGGGAAGATTGTCTCCTTCTAAAGGTTGTTACTTGTTAGTATTGTTCAATACGAATTTAATTATAAAACCACATTTTTTACCCCAAACTAAACCTTGCAGTCAGAACTGGTTAAACCAATGGTTGCATCTTTGTTAATCTGTTATTACTCTTTTTTTTTTTTTTGGGTGTAATTTTGACATCAGGGTTGGACTAGGTTGGGCTTCCAAACTGATTTAGACTATGCTGTCTGCTCCAGTAGTTCCACATATTGTCCTTATCTCTTTCAGCATTGAATACACTATTTGGAGTTGATTCACCCTATCGGTTGCTTCAAAATTTCAGAAATTAAGAAATTAAGAGTTAACTCGTGTTATCCTCATCTTTTGTAGCCTATGACAATTGTTGTATCTGTTTTAAATAATTTGTTAGAAATGATTTTCCTGGCCCTTTCGCCTCTATTCCTTTTAGAGGTTGGAGATGACCATCAAGTGCAAAATGATGATGGTATTGAGAAGCCTAAGTGGAGGTGATATCTTCTAGGGATGTGGACATTGACTTTATAGACCAAAGAGGATTTTTCGTGAGATTCCCAGATCGGAGCTATCCACCGTAAAAGGAACATGGTTTCCTAGTTGTAGATTCCATTCTCATTCTCATGGATCATGAGAGGCCACCATGTGGCTGAATATATAGCTAAATAAGTTTGGACAGTGATTGTGGACCTTCTGTTTTTCCTAATTGGATTCTGTGTTTCTTAAAAAAAAAAAAAAAAATTAATAAAAAATTATTTTATGGCAAGATGACAGAGACATGTATATTGTTATAGTTTGATTGATTCCAGGGACCTTCCATGTGGGGTTTCTAAAACAAAGCAGAGGTGGGTGTCCATACGAGGCTAAAACTCCAGAGAAGGATTGTTAATGATCTGATTCATTTCTGGGAATATAATCATTGCAGGTGCTTTCAGTAGAATGTTTTGTGGGCCTGTGGCTCCAGTTTGTGGAAGCTCTCATATATTTTTGATGAAATACTGTCTTACGACTAAGCAACAAATTTTGTCTAACCAAATTTGCAGGCCAATAATTTAGTTGATAGTTCATTTAGCAGGGATTATAAGAGAGAGCCTCTGCTTTATGACAGAAAAAGGGGGGAGTTTGTGCTTAGGAATGCTTTGTCTCTTGTTGTATGTTTTGTCTACAAAACAGAATAAAGAAAAATACAATCATGGATGGTGCTTTCAGCAGTAGAGTGTTTTGTAGCGCCAATTTATGGAAGCGCTCATTTATCTTTGATAAAATACGGTCTTTCCATCTAAGCTGCAAATTTTGTTTAACCAAATCTGCAGAGACCAATAACATGGTTGATGCATCCGTTAGCAGGAATTATAAGGGAGAATTTGTGCTCTCTTGATGCATCTTTTGGCTATAAAATAAATAGTGTCAAAGATCAGAAAAGTTTCATGTGTCAACTTTTATTCTGTTAGTTTTCACAGTTTTAAATGGCTTTTGTTTCATTTTAGAGCTATACCCATCATCGCCATCATCATCAAATTAGCCTTGTCCCATCAAATTTGGGAGAATTGAAGATGATGATTTGTTCATGTATTTTGTCTCTTCTGTTGACTAGACCTTTTTCTTTTTCAAGGAAAAGGAAGGAAACAAAGAAATAAATTAATAAAGAAAAATGCCTCTGTACGATTGCATGCTTTTGCTGAAGCCCCATGTAGAGAAGGCTGCTATGATGGACTTGGTTGCTCGTGTAGGCAGTCATGTTTACAGAAGGAATGGTGTTCTTACAGATATTAAGTCGTTTGGTAAGATTTACTTGGGCTATGGTATCAAGAAACTTGATGGAAGATATTATCAGGTGCATATTGTTACCTTTTCTCCCCTATAATACTTTCATGCTCTTCGTTTGTTTTGGTAATTTTTCCTAATTTTCTTTTCCTTTCATTTTTTAATATTCTTATGACATTAGCTCATCCTACTCTTCCTTTATGCCTTTGTGTAGTTAATAGGGAGGATTGCATTAAGACTTGCAACAGTTTTACCAGGCAACGTTCTAAAGTTCTTTTCTTTATTTTCTCAATAATGAAATAATAGTAAAATATTATTAAAAAAATAAAATACAGAACAACAACAACAACAACAACAATAATAAATGTTTTAGAAACCCGATCTGGTCCTAGAACAGCCCAACTTATAAGAAAAGAAGCTCATAAGTTGGGCTGTTCTAGGACCTGATTGGGTTTCTAAAACATTTCCCTTTATTATTATAATCACTGCAAAAGTTAGAAAAAATCTTACAGAATCTTGCCTGGTTGAACACTCTTTTATTATTATTATTATTATTATTATTTTTGAATGATATCTTGCATGGTAAAACTGATGTGAGAATTAATGCAATCCCCCCTAGTAACTGCCACACTGCTTGTCATAGTTTGGATGCATTCTTTTACTGTATTCATCACTGTTTAAAACTTGGTATTGATGTCCAACTAGGCACCACCAAATCCTAGTCCAAGAGACTCAAATGATGTGAAGTCTGATTTGTTTCGACTGAGTCATCTCAGGCTTGGCTGATTCTTAAGATCCTGATCCATCAATCTTTGTTGGAAAACCAGTTTTAGCAGACATTTGGTATCCACCTGAAAACCAATGAAGACTTGCCATGGGTTAGACCATGATTGAAACCATAGTTACCTAATTCGCTGGTTTAGGACTCGAACTGCGAACTGTTCGAATCGAACAATTCGCAGTTCGATTCGCCATGGTTCGTGAAAATAAAATGCCCGATTCGAGGCTGTTCGCAGTAAAAGATAACTGAAAAATCAAAGGCTGTGGGGTGGGGATGATGAAGTTGCAGGCTTACCTAAATGCTTTTAGTTCTCAGTTACATGTTCTCCATGGTCCAGCACATGTTTTCACTGCTGGAATCTCAATGATAAAGTGTTCGGTCACGGGCACCACTCGAAGTCATAATGTTTTCAACTGAAAAAGAGGAGCCGGACTCTAGTCGAAGAAGAAAACCATGAAAAAGGGAAGCTTCTCGCTTTGCTCTCTCAGTCGTACTGTTGGAAAAATGGAATTTGACTTTTCCTTCTCTCTCTTTCTTAGCTGTCATAAGTACAATAGATTATTATTATTATATCATAGATAGGCTAAAGTCTTGTCCTGGATGAGATTACCTAATGCTTTAGTAGCTGGTCTATGCTATATATATATATATATATATATATATATATATTCATGACTTGGGTACTGGGTTTCCAATCTACACCGCAGAAAAATCATGAAGCTATATATAAAACATGATTGATCAAGTTATGGGCCTCACTCCAATTGAAATTAAATTTTGGTTAATATTAAATTGATGGCAGACAATTTTAGGAGGTTTAAATCTAGCATATGTTTATGTTACCACCATTTTTAGAAGAAAGTTAGATGCGGGTTAGAGTGTTAGACCTAGGAATATGCAAGTCATAACAAATCTCATTAAATTATATATTCGAGCTATCATATCAAACATGTCGAATTCGAACTACAAATTAATCGAATCAGGAAACGAACTAAATGAACCTACATTATCGAATTTTCGAATTCAGGTAAGTGTCGAATTGCGAACTACGAATTCGAATGCGAATTATTCGAACTACGAACTAGGTAACTATGATTGAAACCTATGGTTTAGACCATTAGGTTATGGGTTTGAGATATGGCACCAACAAAGAAAACCATTGAAGACCCATTCCTTGAAACATGCACATGTTTATGATGAGTTTTGGCCCCTAGATGAGTTGCAGTCTAAAATTGAGTTGTAGATTAGCTGTTAATTCATTATTGCTGTGTTTGGCTACCTGTATTTCCCTGTAAATAATATGCTACATTGCATTAAAATAAGGTACATTTTCAACCTCAAAAGATCATGGTTGACAGTTGTCCTATTTATCTCCCTGGAACAAAGAAGTAGAAACAAAAAACTAGGCACCAACCAAGAAATTGAGGGGGTGGCATAGTAAATGTACCATGCAAAAATAAAAGCATCTAAACACCTTATTTTTTATTTTTTGTATTTTTGGAAAATAAAGTACTTCTCCATGGAAGAACATGGAGTCAAATGCAGCCTATATTTGCACAGTATGCATATTTTCTTGGCACATAAAAAGTCAGATGGAACTGCCACCTGAAAAGTTTCAACCATTGCGAGAAGTGATCATCTTTCTTAGTTGGTAAGAAGCACGTGTCCTAGAAGATATTGTCTTTTTTATTTTCATTTTATCTTAACTGGTAAATTTTTATTTCCAAAAGAGGAGGAGGTACACAAGAAGATATCATCTTTTTTCTTTTTTTTTTTTTTTGTTTTTAAAATTTGGTAATTCATGATGTGGTCTAGACTCTTGGATGAAGTTCATTCGTTGCATTTTATTATACTCATGTTTGTAATGTTGTTGTTTTTCCCCCCTCATAAAATTTATGTGTGTGTGTCTTTGCATGTATTTGCCACTGATAGCCATAGGCCAGGCACTACGGTGTAGACATATACACAAGAAGGAACAGATGTGGGGCATGCGTGTCTGAGTCTGGGATTTTATGCATGTGTGAATGGGTGTTGTAGTGCTCATTTTTTTGCCTATTTTTGTGGTTTCACATCTGCTTGGACTTTCACAGTGAAGAATCTGATTGTGCACAGCATAAGAAACACATGACACTCTTACTGTTGACATGGTTAGGACTCATGCAGCTGCATCTTGATTGGAAGTGTATAGGTTTAAAAGGGTTTTTAGGAACCTAGACTTAATAGGCATGCTGTTAATAAAGAAAAATACAAAAAAGATGCATAAATTTTGATCTTTGATCTTCAGTTGCATTGATTCCTTTCTACACAGGTCACTAGTAGAAATATCTTGTTTGCTTATATTCCATCTGTAAGTAGTGGTGATATCTTTTCTTCCTGGACTTCAAGTGCATGAATACAAATATGGTGGGTCTCGTACAGGGTCAACTTACGCAGATGACAATGATGGTTACACCAAACTTCAACAAGGAGCTGCATTACCTTAATAAGGAAGACCGGCTGTTGCGTTGGCTTCTAGTTAAGCACCGGTATATAGAAAATGGACGGCAATTGGTTCCGGACGATGATGGGATGGGTGAGTTGAGAAAATTTTCTGGAAGCGGCTTGTATGGTGCGAAAGATGAGGATGATGAGGATGAGGATGAGGATGATGATGAAGAGGAATATGAGGTGGAAGAGAATAAAGAGTAAGTTCAGCAAATTTGATTCTCATTTATAACCTTTATGTCCAAACATGATAGAATCTGTGCTACAAACCTGGGAACATTACAATCATATGGCTCACAATGAAAACATGAGAAAAAAAAAAGGAATTTTGTTGCTTTGAGCTCTTTGGTTTGGCTAATCTATGCCAGTCATGCTGTGGTAAAGGCCGAGGAACTGAACATGTATTTGCATTGATATTACATTATCTTTGAGTAATCTCTAGTTTCTTCCTTGGGTTTTGGCATCTCAACGTTGCTGAATTTGGTTAGTTCTGTTGACGATTGGACAATAATTGTTTTAAGCAAAGAAAGAGTGTTCATTGTTGAACAATGATTTAAACAGAAGCTATTTCATGTATGCCGGTTACACTGAGCCTACCGCGTTACCATGCATCTTTTTTTTGATATATACACACACACCCATGAGAGATAGCGGTGGGGGCCCTCACATTTAAGTTGTTAGCATTGGATATGGATGTGAGGGCCCCCATATATATATATATATATATATATATATGTGAGGTGCTCCTATGAGAGACACTCTCACCAAGTTTATGAGAGATGGGTGGGGGCCCTCACTTCCATATCCACTCTCACTAACTTAAATGCAAGGACCCCCAACTTAAATGTAAGGGCCCCCACCCATCTCTCACCAACTTGGTGAGAGTGTCTCTCACTAGAGCACCTCCTTATATATATATATATATGGATAGGGGTTGTTGCTTCACTGGCGTGGGAACACCAACTGTGAGAACGGGGGATCAAAACTATGTCGGCCATGTGCATTGGCTACCTTGCTATCATCTGTTATCATCATTGTTGTCGCTGTTGTCATCATAATTACCATGAGTGTAGGTCAGAGAAATATAACCTTATATTTTTCCTGGAACATGGGTGGTATATAGATGTCATTAATCTTTTGATTATGATGTTAAGTATATTCTTATCTCCCTGATATATGGGTGCTATTATAGACAACTAATTGAAGGGCTGTTGAAATATCTTAACCAAAACATGATTAGGCCATTTTAAAATTGTCACTTGACCAATCGACAATCATTTATCTTAGTTGTCCATGCAAGCATTTATCTTTCTGTGTTTTACCAAAAAAAAAAAAAAAAACCCTCTTTCTATGTGAATGATTGGATGGAATAAGAAATTGATCAGCTGATGAATCCCAGTGAAATAAGAGGGATCCCCCACAATATTATTAAGTATTAACGCTCTCCTGCCAAAGCCTCAAAGGCTTTGTTCTTGATCCTTTCTTCTCTGCTATGCCTCCTGAAAGACCAAAATCACAACCCCACCCATTGATCCATCCGCCGTCAAAGATAAACTTACTTTGGCCCTTCCTTTTACCAACTTCAACTCGAAAACCCTAACCTAAGGCACAACCCTCCTCGACTGACTTCACATGATTGTTGCCTGACCCTCTCTCTCCGGCGCTAAAACTAATTCTCCATTGCTCAGAGATAGGCAGATAGCCCCAACCATGCCCCGCATCAACAATGCGGATCCCCATCCTGCCTTCTCCAAACTCCCAATTATTGTCGTAATCATCATTAATCACACCACCACCATCATCATCATCAAAGCTTTATCCCATTTACTTCGATTGACTTTGTAAGTTTTACTTTTCCACTAAAACTCACCTACAATCATGCTTTAAGCAACTTCACAATTTGATATATTTTTCCCGTTACTTCATTTAGAGGTCTGTATTGTTCTCTCCCCCTTTTGTTACCCTTCAACTGGTCTTATACGGGTTATTCTTGGTCTTTTGTTGTGTTTGCTCTCAAATTATTTATTTTGAATGCAAGTTGGTTGTTTTTTATTGTCATTGCTTTGGGCTCCACCAACTTGCCACATGTAAGATTATAATCTCAGGTGACAAATGCCCACACCCATTAGCTAATGATGCCCATCATTTACATGTAAGATTTCTCGCAATATCAGCTCGATAAAGTTCAACATACAAACAGTGAAATTAAGTACCTTACCACTCGGTTTGTAGGCTCAACTTTTATTTGAGTGAAATTTAGTAGCGATTTAGATTTTTCATATGGAGGCCATCTGGGCCTCATCGAACCGAGAAATAGATTTCATGTAGATGACTCCAGCATGATTGGGACTAGGCTTTGATTATAATAATGGGTCCTTTGTTTTGGAAAGATGATGCCACTAACTTTAAAAATGGAAAAAATCGTTGGACAATTCAAATTGCTGTCAAGGGGGACAGGTGTTTTTTTTTTTTTTTTTAATCATCAGATAGACATTAATAGTGGGCATTGCCATGCTACTTGGCACCTAATAACCTCTCCCTTTCTTCTTGTGGGGCCATGGACACATGAAGAGAGAGGCACCGTCGTGAATGAATAAATCATATAGACTATATATGAATGTTTCTTTAACTATTCTCAAAAGGAGAATTTCTCTTTAAAGTTGGATTTTTTTTTCATCATCCTCCTGAACCCAAACCCATCATCCCCGTCAAGTTCAAATTGTAACGTTGCTTTTATTCTCATCCAAGTTAGTCAATCACAAGAAGTTATAGTTTACAGGCAACATTCAATCTCAATTCAATTCAAAACTTCTTTGTGACATCAGGTTGGGAAGGCCTATAGCATGGAAAGTACCTTTCCACCTGCCCTATAAACTAATCTATAAAAACTTAAAAATCCCCTCCTCTCACACCATGAAACAACCAAGGTTGAAAAACCATGTAACTCAGTTGGGCTCCACTCGTCCTATTTAAAAGAATTGACTTGGATGGTGTCGGAGTCTCGCAAGCGTCTTATTTTCTTAAAATATTACTAAAAAAATATTCAAGAATGAGTCCATTACTGAAAAATGTAAATATTTATTTTTTACATGCATTCTTAATAATTGATTCAAATTGATAAATTTATATATACAAAAGAAAGTACTATAATAAGAAAAATAAAAGAAAAAAACATTGCCTTTTATATTATTAGCTAATCCAAATACCGAATATAAAAAAGTAAATGTAAAATTTCAAATTTCATTTTGGTCATCATTTTTAATTTTTAAATTGCTGACTTTAAGCTTCATGGATAATTATTTCTAATAAATACTCATGGCTTGAAATTAGATCTACCTATTAAATGGTGCAGAATGCAAACAAAATAGTCCATCGTCAAAATAGGATAACCCGGGAGAGTCAAAAATCAATTTTGAGAATTTTCAACCATAGAAACGACCTATCCCTGCCATCTTAAAGTTTCAAAGGACTAGATTAATCATACATTAATATAATAACCAGTGTTTGGCACGGATATGTCCAGCATTGCAATTTAAAGATTCATGCATTAGACAAATTCAGAGATTTTAGAAGAAAACAAAAGAATAAAAATATTATGAGAGTAATTGTTTATGTAATCTAAGGCCCTATTCCTTTAGTGGAATTTCTACTAGGAATTCACCATGTCCAGAAAATCTTGGACATGATGTGACAGGCCGACCCTTGGAATTTTTGAATTCTATATTTATTTACTAGCATTTCTGAATTTCAACTACATGAAATGTCTCTTTTGACCTTTGAGAATTCAGGAATTCCACTTCCTCTACATTTTGGTGGAATTCAGGAATTTCCTAGATAGAAATTCTTGAAATTCCAGCAAAGAAACATGCCATATAAGAGCTAACAAGTGGCGTAGAAAGAAAATAAGAGATTAAAGTAGAAAGGTGTTTGGATAAGAAGAAAGTTTTTTTTTTTGGCAGAAAAAGAGAAGTGGGAAATGATTATGAACGGTTTCTAAAATGCAGGTACTACTTGCATGAATGAAAAGAAAAGATTTAAAAAATGAATAACTAACAGTGAAAATCTCAACCTCTCAACCAATAGTCATAGTCAAAATTAATCGCAAAATCCTTCTCTTTAATATAAGCATAATAGAGTCGAGCCTTAAAAAGGCCCCACAAGTAGCCTTTAAAAGAGAATTTGACTTTTTTTTAATATGCATATTCTTTCATATATATATATTTTTATACAAAGTTCCGAATCCAAAAACGAAGCTATTTCTCTATTTAAAATTTAGGCCATCGATCAAGGTCCGGAAAATCCGGACCGTCCTACTCGTGGCCCCTGCTTCATCTGCACAAACCATCCAATTGTAGACCACGTGGCAGTAAGTGGGCCCCAATAAGCGAGCCAGACCCAGCTCTGGATCCAGAAGAAATCACCCCCGGACGGTGTTCGTGGGCCCCACTTGGTAACGAGAATTCTAGGTAGGACTCGGTATCCAATCAGCCTCATGTTACGCAGGTGGGCCCATGTAATATGCCACCTGTCTGTTTTGATAGATTCTAATCTACCAGCACTGATCAGTCTCCCACGTCCTACGACCGTAACCCCCAAACGAAGACGCCCTCTTGAAAGAGGAAGAGGAGGAAGAAGAAGCGGAGGACGGGAACGGCCGCAGCCGCTGCAGAAGCTTCCGGTCGTAGTCCGACCGCTTCTCCGGGTCGGACAGAGTCGAGTAAGCCGCTTGCAGCTTCATGAACTCGTCCGCTGACGTGTCCCTCTGATCGCTCGCCACCACATCCGGATGCCAGATCCTCGCCAACCTCCGGTACGCGGCCTTGATCTCCTGACACGTGGCTCCCCTCGATACGCCGAGCACTTGGTAGAGAGAGTTGGTGGCCTCCCGCTCGGCGGAGGTGCAGGTCGCGGAGACGCGCATGGACAGGGATCTGACGCGTACGGCGGGGGGCGAGCGGAGGAACGGGCTGAAGGAAGGCGGAGACGATGCACAAGCCATGGGAACTGGTAAGTATGTAGTAATAGTATGTATTGCTGCAATTCGTAAACTGGGTTGGGTTGGGTTGGGTTTAGTTGGGTTGGGTTTGCTTTGGGGTCGGGAGGAGTTTATTTTTATAGAGAAGAGGAGGAGTTGGGTGTAGGTTAACCAGGGTTAGAGGCGGGTTGAGTTAGCGCTGGATATTGCTGTCTGTTGGAACTTGGAATTTGGAAATGCTTATCCATTTGATTTGATTTGTCGGAAATCTGCTGAGTCAGCAGATCGTGGGTTCTGATTTCTCACTGTGGGCCGTTGGGTCTAGGTCTCACACCAAGACCGTGCAAATCTTTCTTTTACATAAAATAATGATCATGACCTACTTGCATTTGTATTTTACATCTCTTTTGGAGTTGCCAAGTTACATATGCCACATCAGCCTCTATTTTTTAAAAAACATATCCAATTTTAAAGTACCTCTTGGATATGCTCTAACATCTCTATTTTCAATCTCCACTTCTTTACGCCTCTATTGTGATGAGCTAGCTTTAAATCCATCCAACCATGAAAGGATATATCAGATGTAATGTGAGATGCGTGAGATGCAATAGGAGATGTGTGAGGACATACGTACATGAAGATAAATTGAGAGAGAAAATAATAATGTTACAGTGATATTACTGAGAAGAGAAAATTAAATGACACTTTTTTTTTTTTGCCTACGGAGGGTTCCCAACCCTTTAGGCTGGACTATTCCCTTCGGGCCCAGAGAGAAGTCGGGTAAAACCCCTGTGGTCTCTAGGTGGTAGCACAAGTAAACTCAACTTTCAGTTCTTGAAGAAGGGGGAACCGGGAGTCGATACTAAGACCTCTAGCTCCAGAAGAGGGAGGAACCGTGATCCTGACTACTCGGCCAATCCCTTGGGGTTAATGGTACACAGAATTGATACACGTTTCTACCCTCTTCCCACTTTACAGAAGTCGAGGTAAATCCTTTTTAAATGAGAAACCCTATTTATGGGCTTTTGTAAGTAACAGCCACAGGGTCTAAAAAGATAGAGGCAGAAGTTTTTTATTTTTCATTTTAAAAGATAAAATACACTTTTTTTTTATTTTTTCTAGTTTTAGACTTTTTTGTGGCTCTTCTTTTGATGGTTCCATCGAAATAAGAACAGCGATATCAAACAAGGCTTCAGACTTACTTATTAAAGATCTAAACCCTTCAAAATAATATTTGCGTGGTTATCTTTATTAAAGATAGAGCCTTGATATTAGAGGTTCTCTCCCTATTTAATCATACGCTTGATTATTCATGGTTTCCTGAGAGTTTCTTTTTTTTTTTTTTTGGGTATAAGAGGTTTACTGTAAGAGTTGCTCACCTTAAACCTGGTAAAACATATAGTTTGTCCAAATTCGGCTAAGTGGCAGTACAGAAGGGTAAAGTTGATTTTCAAGTGATTTTGATTCCAAAAGCAGGCCCACTGATGGATTTGGCCTCACAGAATTCACTGAGAATCTGATGTCATTTTTGTTTGTTTACTACTAGTGAGTCTTGAGTACAATCCCACGTGCTTGGTGCTCCAATTGAGTAAGTGGATCATATGAAACGAGATAGAAAAATGGTACAAGTAAGGAATATACCCCTATTGAGACTGGATTCAAAGAAGGACAGTGACAGTTTTACTATTTGTTAGAATAGACTGGTTATATTACTTCACGGTTATTAGATTCTTTAGCAAAAGATGAGGAACTTGTATCCACTTTCTTTTTTATTTTCATTTCAATTTTACATTTTTGTCTAAAGTTTGAACATTGGCTGCTACTATGTGTAACATTCTATTCTTCAATACTACAGAAAGCCCCATTTGATTGTTGAGCTTTTGCTGTAATTCAAAGAATACTCGTTTGGAGAATTTATAATTTTTTTCATACGTGGAATTTCTGAATCCTCTTCTGTACTTGAACATTCAGAAGTTCTAGCAAAATACAAAGAGATTTAGATTTTGAGGAATTTCGAAGGTTATATGAGAATTTTTAGGCGACTTAAATTTTGGAATTCTAATAAGGAAATGTGATATTTGCAAATGCCAGAGAGCTAACATCACATCATATCCATGAATTTCCAACATACCAAATTCATAAGCCCTAAGGTGGTTAGTGAGGTAGGACTCACTCCTACATGGCCCAAAACATAAGGTTTATAAAGTTCCATTAGGTTAGGACTTCATCGTGCACGCCATGCAACTCAAGCACTTCTCCTCGGTTCATGCTAATAAAGTCTCAAGCACTTCTTTTTTCTTTTCTCCATACATTGGACCTATCTATGATTAATCGGATCCCTTTGCAAACACGTACTCACTTTGAATCGACACAGTCCCAAGTTTACAAGGATATTGACATCAGTCTCTATTGAATTAATTATCATGATAAATTTATTCGATATGTAGCCATTAAACCTTGGAAAGCTAAAATGAAGGGTTAAGATCATTTGATTATAGTTATATAATAGTCACCCTTAGTCATCCCTAAAATTAATTATTTTGTGCATTTGGTCGTCAAGCATCTAGGTGGGGTTCCATAGTAGCATGGCCATTTTCTATGGAGAAAAGTAGGGCACTGTTTAGTTGAATTATAGACATTAGGCTAATTCTCCAGGATGTCCCTTTCTTTGGCTCTTTTTTCCCTTTATATAGAAGGCCCGCTTATGATCAATTGAATCCTCCAAATATAAATTTACTCCCTTGAATTGACAATAGTGCTAATTTTGGCACTATTCTAGACATTGGTCACGATTAGAATTTATCACGATAAGTTTGCACAATGTTTGGTCATCTGATCTGTCAAATATTTTGTTTACTCATAACTCTAATCCAAACCAATGTCTTTTGAGAACGGCTTGTTACCATGGCAAGGAGTGACAATTCTCATCGGAAGGTCCAGGCTTTGAACTTGGCCTTCCCCTTTCTTGTGTATGTGAGTTGTATTCCCATCACCTTGGATGTGCAAGTCTCCTAGGATCTTAGATCTTTAGCTGGGATACCAAAAAAAGAGAAAAAAAAGAACCTAAATCTCTTCCTGCCTTCTTTGACTTTGATGTATCCAGGTGAGCACTAGAGGAAGTGGGCATGTTTTAAAGGGATACTGTTTTAAGTGGAACCTATAAGCAGTATCACATGTAGGATGGTTTTGGAATAAAGCTTTATGAAAAAAAAGTCCTATCCGTCGGGAAATGCTATCTGCCATAAAGCATGGTATGGTCTAAATCACAGGTCACAGAATCCTTAAAAGGGGGAAAGTAGAGAACAAAATACAGGGGGTGATTCTCTGCACTATGAGATGTCTATTTGAAAAACAGATAAGACATCTTTATTGGAAAGAAGAAAAGGGAAGTTGGGTATTTTAATCCTTTTCGAAATTGAGAAATAAATTTAACACCATTTCCTCTAATTTAATAGTGCAGATCCAATTGAAATGAGTAATAACAACTGGAATTTTTTTTTTTCAGAATTATCAATTCATAAAGGTCCTCTTTGGCAAAAGGGTGAAAAGGGAGGGTTTTTTTTTTTTTTTTGTACTTATCTCCTTTAGTTTGTGACTTCATATGCTCATCCTAGACCTCCCAATGTATTTGTCTCGTGAGGAACATGGTCCCTGAAAATAGTGAATTATTTTAGCACTCAATGGACTCTTTGAGAAAGAATACTGTCAAAACTATAAATTTTTTTCCCCATTTAGAGATCCTCACGTTGTTTTTTTTTTTTTTTAGTTGTTAGAGAAAGGTCTTTTAGCATGTGGAAAGTAATGGATGTTTTTGAGAAGTTTGGATTTTGGGTTTCCTTTGTGAAGAAGAGACATATTTAGTTAATGAAAGCTAAAAGGGCTTCTCCATAATGAGTGTCGGTCACAGAAATTTTGTTTTGTGTAGTGGTCCAAGGCACATTATATTGCATTCTCTTAAATTAACTTTACCATATTGTGTGTGTGTATAATATTCGGGACTTTTATGGTTAATCCCACCTAAACTTAGATTCCACGAGATATGATAAAAGACCTCAACAAGAAAGAAAAGTTGCTTGACTCTACTTGGTTTGTTTTATTCTTCTTTTGACTATTTTGCCCAAAATCCCATGATATATCATAGGTCTTTTATCTATTTTGCCCAAAATGCCATGGTTTTTTTTTTTTTTTTTTGTAAAACTTATAAAAATAAATTTCCAAGGTTTCTAGCTCTCATTGACTGAATACCAAATGTAGATTTTGGTTTTCAAAAATCAATAGACGGTGAAAGACAAAACCGCATTTTCCTTGTTGGTTTTAGTTACTGTATTTTTCAAAAATTGATCATGATATCATGTGTTTTATGCAAAATAGTAAGGGATCTTTTTTTTTTACTAGGGTTGAGTGACTTTGTTGTCATTATGGGGTCTTCTGTCATTATTAGAAGGTTTAAGAGGGATTAAATCGTAAAACTCCCCATTTCCTTAAGTACTTTTCCATGGGAAGGACGTAAATTGTGTTAATCCTAAATTAGACTAATATACAATCTCGGGTTCATCTTTGGATGCTTCACATTAATACTCCCATGTATAGTGTTATGCCACAATGTCCTCCGGCATGTGCTCTTTCCATGAGAATGAGACACCCTTACCACTAGGCTCTGTCAGGTTTCTTTGTCACATTGTATTTTCTTCCTTCTTAACATATTGGATTCATCTTTGCAGGACACAGTTTGGTGGTAAAACTACATAAATCTAGTAATGATCTTCTTCTTGGGCTTGTTAATTGGATTCCTTTTGCTATACATTTCTCCACATCACTCTGAACTTGGATGTGATTTTACTTTCTAGGAAGGATTCTTCTTAAGATATTTTATGATTATGGACCCTATTGTTGGATTTACAACAATATGCTCAGAATATCGGAATCTTGACTTTACAAAATCTGGACTCTTACTATAAATATTTTGCTTTGAAAAATAAAATATTATCCTTCATTGAGTTCCAACTTGTTGATATGATGACCCTTCTATGGATTGCAAATGTCCAAAAATCTCCTGACAAATTGTGTGGAAGGTAAAGACCCTAGTGTATTTAGAAGCCCTCCTGATGAATATTCAAGCAATCCAAAATTTACCTCTTTTCAGCCCTGAAGATGGACCATCACTATATTTTCTTTTATCGCTATTTAGATTTTTCGCCATTTACTGAAGGCTTGAGATTCTTCCATATTGAATATTTTCTCCAGTTAGGCCATCTGCTGTGTGCCTAATTATATTTATAGTTGGGATTATTGGATAGTTGCTTACATTGTGCAAGATCATTTCCTCAAATATGATAATAAAATAATGCCCGTTTCGAGAATCACAAGACGACCTAGTGGCAAGGGTGTCTCATTCTCACCAAAGTGCTTAGGATAGACCCTCAATGACTCTGGTAGCAGAACACTCTAGTAGAAATGTGGAGCACCAATGCAGAGCACCCTAGGATGAGTCAATGGTCTAGTCCCAATGGATTGGTGCAAACCGGGTCATTCGGATCAGCCACCAAGTGGGCCCCACATGCTACTTCGAAAATGAGCTCTGAAAGTGAGGTGGATGCACAGGTCACTGGGGAATTTACCCGGCTTCCCTCTGGGCCCTGAGGGATTAGTCGATCCCAAAAGATTGGGATCCCTCTGATAGCACACAAAAAAAAAAATGAGCTCCGAAAGTGAGGTGGATGCACAGGTCATTTACCTAAGCACCCTTACTTTAATATTCCCTTGATGAAACCAAGATTGATGTAGTTGTCTATGTTGTAAGCTAAATAAATGAATAAACATTGTTGATTCTTCTTCTTCTTCTTTTGGTTTCTTGTTTAATTGTTTATGGTCTATTCAAGGAGCTTCTTATAGTTTGCTTTATTTATCTCAAAGGCAGACTTATCAACACCCCTTTGCAAACAGTTAATTAGAGCAGAACATTTACTTTCTTAAGTACAACTTTATCTACGACCTGGGCAACATCTCAAAAAAAAAAAAAAAAAACATCTCTTTCACTTTTAATCTTTGAGATCTTAGAATTTATATCTATTGACATCAAGCTAAGTTGATTTTTTTTTCTAGGCTATTCCATGTCCATGCTTAGGCCTTTGCAGCTTTCATTCCACTTGATTGTTTGATAACCAAAAGTGACCTTGGAAGCTATCTGGTACCACCCCCTTTTCTATGAAATACGTTACAATTGCCTAAGGCAGTAAATAAGATATATAATAAGGAGGAGGAAGAAGAAGAAGAAGAAGAAGAAGAAGAAGAAGAAGTAGTGATGTATAGTATAGTATATGTTCACAGTTGATGTATAGTATAGTATATGTTCACAGTAATGAAGGCAACTTTTCTGGAAGGGCATCTCAATGGCCCCAGTTCCTTACCTTTGAATAGCCAGCAGGCCTCACTTTCCTTGTTCCATGTTTTGAGGGCACAAAGTGACAAAAATGGGAGAATATTAAAAAAAAAACATGACAAGAAGCCCGGCAAATGCGACTGAATATATTCTAGTTTGTGTCTATTCATGTTTGTTTCTATGTTCCATTTCTTTAAATATTACATTTATAGATAGATTATTAGAGCTACATCACTTTAAATAACTTTATTGACACTCAATTATTTCTTTGTTTACTTACTTATGAACCCATTTGTTTAATATAATTTTAAGTGCCTGTTTAGTTGATTAAGTTGGACTGGAAAAGTTGAGCTGACAAAAGTTTTAACACCTTTTCCTTTGTTTATACTCTCAACAATGACTTGGAAAATGATGGTATAATATCCTAGTTAGTAGTTTCTGTCTCAACTACTAACAAGTAAATGTGGAAAGTCTTGGCCACACCCATCAACCCAATTCAGCAATTTAGGACTCATTTTTAGGTTAGATATGTTGACATTTCTGACCTGATTAATGAATGGGTTGGGTTTGGGCGCCAACAGAACTAAATGTGTCCCAACTTAGTATTGTATTGACAATGAGGATGCTCAGTTGGCAAGCCCGGATTTCAACTAGCCACTTTAGCGATATCCCACTCTTCCCACATTTACGGGCTTCCTTGGGTCCCAGTCCTTTTGGGTGGGTAAAAAAAAAACATAAAAAACTTAGCATTGTACAATATATGCAAACCCAACCAACTCCAACATGGAGCAATTAGTGTTCAGGTCGAATGCTTTGGATTCAGTTGGCACTTTTAGCTTAATTAATAATTAGCACTGAAACCCGTGCTAATCACGGGTATATATGAAGAGATAGAATTCTATGTAAGTTAGAAAGGAGAAAGATGGGAGTCCATAAGTAAGGAAAGTATATTAGTAGAAAGTGGAGAGAGAGAGTATGTTAATAGTTGTAGAAACCGAAAATAACTTATGGTCAAAATTAGATCCAAAACCTTCCAACTTAATATATTATAATGGGCTAAGTCTCCATCGAGCCCACACATGTTACCCGACCCATACCCGATCCCGCCCATTGCTGCCCTATTAACATGCGGATTTGGCTTCTGGACCTTTAATTTTTAGTTTTATTTTTTAAAACACTAGTTAAGTTAGCACCTTTTTTCACTTCTCTCATTTGAGATTTCCTTTCCTAATCTTGTTGGGTGGATAACCTCCATTTCTAGCCACTGACCAACCTTGTCTCCATTGGTTTCTAGAAAGGCCAACCGTAAGGCCACCATTCTATTGCTAGTAGAATAGTTAGTGGTGCAGAGCAAACATGTCATTTGATGCATTATCAACCATCTCTTTCAAGTTCCTGCATTATCTTCTACTTGTGGGTCTTAATGCCACACCACAGATCCAAAAATCGAAAAACGAGTGGGAGAACCATGGCTTTAGAGATTAGAGGCACCCAAGAGACATCATGCAGATTCCTAGACATTTTCAGGAATGGCCAAAATCTGTCCCGCCCTGGCCTGTGGGGCCCATGTGAAAACATGACAATCATACGAAATAGGGGGTTTAAAAGATCTCTCCCATGACTTACCAATCTGGCAGGTACATTTTTCAGGACCACAAGTTGTTTGAATCCCAACTGTTGGATAAAGTTTGCATGAGGAAAATTGGTATGAACAATCCAAAGGCTTATAAAACTAGAAGTGTCAAATCTGAGTAGTGCTGAATGCAAAAGTCATGAGTAGAAAATGAGATGTCATGGGGTTAAATAATCCTAGTCCTTAGTTTTTGAACCTCGAGAGTTTAATGACTATACACCCTGCAATTTGTTGTGACAAGACCCATCAGTGAATAATTTGTTGGACTTTCTAAAACGTGGTCCTCCCTAATTAAAGGGAATCCTCAGCTTCCTTGATAGTAACTAGGGAACGTAACCTTTCCTCCACACAATGCAGTCAATAGGAAAATCAAAGGAAAGAAAAGTGCATCCACTATTGGTATAACATTAGATTAAGTCAAATGTTGAGATGTAGTCATCGATGGCTACAGCCCATGGAGACTTTCTTTGTTTTCTAATTTCAAGACTTCTATTCAACATAATTACGTAAGCAAAGATGGATGCAAATATTAAGGATATAAGAGAAATCACTTAACATTACATATCTCGAAAACAAAATGACCTACAAGCACATTATTATGATCACTGCAATACATTAATTTAGACTAACCTTAAAAGGCCATTGTGAAACTGGTAGAATCTGGCCAATGGGTTAATCGGATTCAATCCGTCTACGCCCTTTTTTCTCTTTTCCTCCTATTTTTGAAAGTCATAGGAATAATGGTTTTAAATGGGCGCGGTCGGGACGTAGTGAAGAGGGGGGAGGAGTTACTTATATAAACTTAGGGCCTGTTTGGCATCATCAAGTGGGAATGTTTCTTTACATGATTTACTTACAAATCACCTTTGCTTTTATGATAAATCCCACTGAGACCCTTCCCTTAACTATCTTAGCACATGACAGGTCTTCCCAATTCAAATTCAAACAGGAAAGACTTATTTCACCCTAGGTAACCATCAAATTCAAACAGAAATTACTAGCATTTCTGGTTTGATTAGTTCTTGATTTGTAAATAAAAGATTCCTACTATGCTGCATATGTGATAGGAATAGTGTATTAGTTATTGACTTCTACTACCTTGGTCCTTGCAGATCTATAAGGGAGTAGGAATGTAACCTTCCTTGTACACAAAACGTCAATAGATGAGAGCAGAATGAAGAAAAATATATGAGCTATGGAAGATTACGACATTAAACCATTCAAATTTGGTGCCTTTCTATTGTAATGTATGTATGTATAGTGCCATCAGAAGCATATAAGTATATACGCAAGTTGGATATAATACAGTTTCTTAATCACGATAGCAGCCTCAGTCAAAAAGTTCAGGGGTGTGTGTGTGTGTTTTTAAAATTTATGTATACTGCCATCAAAAGCGTAAGTCTATGTATTAAATTTCTTCGACCAACCAATCTTGATTCTACTAAAACCCAGCATTAATAGAGACAGCGGAAATAATTATCAATACTCCCCTTTAGATGGATCTAGTTGATGCAGTTTTGGTGACACGCACATTTCAACATTGAGTCATTTTCCTCAGGATTCGGACTCGCAACCGGTTGGTTCTAATACTATATCAATTTTCCTCCACTAACCAATCTTACCAAAACCTCAAAGCGTTGGTAAACGCAGCGGAAACACTTTTCAACAATATACGCAAGATGGATGTAATATTGATTAATGAGAAGTGGATGAAACATGCATTTGATCATTGTCACTATGCCAGAGCCATTTGGTTCGGTTCACACCTTGGTTCAAATTAATTATATCTATATGGATGTTAGTGTCTGATCAGCCCTTACGCAGTCAATGCCGTAAAAGGGAGGGAAAGATGGTCCATCACTACTACCATAAATTTGAAAGCCAGGTTTGGGAGTCCTTGTCTTGTTGATGTGGGGGTGGGAGGATAGATTTCAAAGTTCAAGGCTGGTTTAACAGTGTTATGGCCGTCTGATTAGACCTTTGAAATAGAGACTTTGCTCTTTAGGTCTTCAATGGATCCTATTTCTTCCAGATGGTTAGAACCCATTTAGGGTGTGAAGGGTAGACTTGGGCCTGAATCACTTTTGTCCAATTCGTCCAAGAGCTCATCTACAATTGAGGAGTCTAGGCTAGGGACCACACCTTTGTGCTTGGATTTGAGTCCACCCATCTGAACAATGGCTAACCTGCAGTGGGCCCCACTAGCTGGTTGAACTGCTGTTGTGCTTGAACCTGTTAGAGTTTGATCATAGTTCAAAAGGATAGAGGCAAGGAACCCTATATTGGTCTCTTGAATGAGAGGTGAGGCTCTGGTACGCAGTTATCTATGGACATTTTGGAGGCATCAAAACGTTTGTTTATGATTATATGATTATCTTAATCTCAGAATTTAATCCCTAAGGGGTTGACCGAGTGGTCAGGACCACGATTCCTCTCTCTTCCGGAGCTAGAGGTTTTGGTATTGACCCTGGTTTCCCAATCGAAGGTTGAGTCCACTAGTGCTACCCACCTTAGGGTCACATTGGTATTTACCCAGCTTCCCTCTGGGCCTAGAGGGATTAGTATGGTCCAAAGGGTTGGGAACCCTCTGATAGCCAAAAAGAAAAATAAGGTCAGAATCCAGAATTCTAAGAGATCTCCATGCACTCCCTTTTTTTTTTTTTTTTTTTTTTGTATGGCATAAAAAATAGATACATAGAGAGTTTTTTTATAATCCAGGGGATCTCCCACCCAGCTCCTAGGACATATGCAAACCCTCATATCCACATGCACCGTGTAAAACTATGAGAGATGACCAACAAAGATAAGTGTCGAACACAAGACCTCTCCATTTCCTGAGGCGCATAATAGAAAATATATCTGCTGATATTTTAAACCACATCGGATTGAATCTTCTACTCAATCTGATCCTCCTTAAGTAAGTGTAAGCCATACTATAAACCATGAATCGACCATAACTTAACTTTGCACCCATATCTAGTCCATGTTGAGAAATAAGAAAAGGCTGATTTACCCAACCTCTTGCTATTTCCATCCCTACTCATAAGAGGAGAGTGGAATTTGTCCTCTGGGGCAGCAGTATCAGTGTAGTGTAAAATGAATAAAATATTGTAGGGGAAGGATTGCTGCCCAAGACTGTAGGCCTTCTTGGCAATTGTTCACCACTAAACAATTACCCAAAGGCTGTGGGCCCAATCGACAATTTCCCACTAAAGGGGTAGAGGTTGTGGAAGATGTAGACTCATGGTTACATTACAATTACACATATCGTTTCCGACAAGTGGGGTTGGATGTGATGTCATGATTAGAGCCTTTGGCCCGTTTCTTCTGGAGGATGATCTCCTCCTAAAAGTTACTCTTGTAATCTTTTCTTAGTTTGATTTCTTTCTAAAATTTATCGATATATATATTTTTTAGTGCATGAATATTTAAGTTGCAGTGTTGGCCATACCTGTGCGTTGCACACGGGTTATTATGCTAGTTACTTATTACTAGATCGACATTATAAAAATTGAAGGGAAATATAAAAATCAATAGGTTAGGACAATTTATGGGGTTAATATTTGGGAAGCCCTTTAGGTCTTATTGAGATCTTCCCATCTCCTCCACCTCTCTTGGATGGGCATAATAACCCCCATGAGGGCAGGCGAGTTTACAGGGAACCATGTGAGGATGATTACCACCATAATAAAACTACATAAAAGATAGATATAACATAAGAAAGAGCCATCGCCATGCTAATTACAAAAGACATTGTCACTCATAATATTCTCCCCATTCTCTGATTCAAGTAATGACTGCTCAGCACAGCAAACCTACAATTGCACAGAAGATAATTAGTCCGTGCTGGGTTCATTCCCACGGCAGTACGGTCTCTCAAGGGTCCGGCCACCTTAAGCTGGTAACCCAAAATGAAAGAAAAAAGAGTGAGCGGATAATTTGGATTTGAATAGATGGGTCCCACACTCCCACTAGATAGAATAGACAGGGACAAGAATAGGGTTTAAATAAAAAGAAGCTGATTTAAGAAAAACCCAGGTTTACTTATTGATTTTAGAAAGTTGTTTTATGCGCACTTCACAGTGATGAAATATAGTAGTCAGAATATATATATATATATATATATATATAGGATAATATTCAGATGCATATGAAGATCCCCCATATATATTGAGTAAATCACACAATCCCATTAGTCCGGCTTCCTGAGTGGTTTAACAGCAAACATTTTCAAATCTTCAATTAAAACAACCAATCTATTAAGTGCTATAACAAGAATTCTTCAATACAAGTAAAACTTGAATTTCAGTAGCATACTATTCCAAGATATACGCATGGCCCTTTTTGCATCCAAAAAACTCAGTTTCAAAACACTCAGTTTACCTGAAGCTTTCTTTACCTGTAATTGGTCATGACAAAGAACAAAACAACTCCTACTAAACGGTAACTCAGGTTATTCAAATGTGCTAACATCGTAAACAAAGTTGCCTGCACTCAGTTAAGGAGGATCCAAACAGTCCTTTTATGGGACACTTCTTGTATATCAGAGGTCAGAATGCCATCACTTGCGACATATTAGCATCACAAAGGGTCGTTGTTTAAGTTCAGGTATCACATACATTGACTAAAAAAAATAAAAATTAAAAATCTAACCATATACAGGCACACCCATCTTTTGCTTTCCATGAATTTAGAGTTTTGGGGGCTTCCTAGCTTTGGTTAGTTGTTCCAGTGCATATGCTATTTCAATTAAGGTTGCGTCTGATCCTTTAAGTCCACCAAACATGATGCCAAAGGGAACACCATCTGGATCAAAGCCAGCAGGAATCACGATTCCAGGGTATCCTCCGACTCCCAAAATGCGACTTGCAAAAAATTCAGGAGCCACCATGGCGTCCAAGTTGTTGTTCTTCATGTATGTCTCAAAACCTTGTTCTGAAAGATTCACAAGCTTATTTACTGCGTTGGTGTATTCGCTATTTGGTAGTGCTGTTTTCTGGGATTCTATGAATAGATCCTGCCCAAACTCTGCCAATTTCTCCTGCAAAATAAATGACATTAGAGACGAGATGATAGAGAAGCTTACTCAGATTGGTTATTAGGTTTTTGCATGAATTCTAAGCTCAGAATAGAAATAGATGTAAGTCCAAAATAATAAAAATTGCATCCCTGATGCGATTGATTAATGAGAGTTAATTTAACAGTGAAATTCAAATGTCGTAAAGTTTTGAATGATGTAGAATCAGCGTGGCTTTTCCTGTAACAAAGCCAGCTAAACTTGAAGTTCACTTGCTTCTTTCAAATAAATAAAGTTAAACAATGTTGAACAAATTGTTTCAACTTGGACAAAGTACACCATAAGCACCTGTGCCACGTGTCATGAACTCATGATGATTTGCATTGATCAATTTTGGAATGATTGGTTGACGCTGTTTATGCATGTACAATTGGAATCGTTTTCAACAGCTCATTTTAGAAAGGATAAATAACAAAACCAGTATATCTTCCACCATGTTTTCCAAGACACTCAAATTAGGTAGAGTTAACAAGATCTGAGCTTGTAAATTGTGATAGAAGATTCCTCAGTACTGTTGGTTTTGATGTAATTTCCTTTCACCAGCAATCTATTTCCTTAACTGATGGCTTTATTGATGCATACTTTCATTCCTTTGCTCTTCTTAATATTTCATTGTCCTTTCTTCTCAACCAAAAAAATGAAAAAGAAGTTCTTCATAGTCCAGTGACCGGATACAAGACTATTTTGAAGATCATGATGGTTTAGCATATAAATCCACAGCTTCCGCACAATGTGCAGTCCACACAGTTATTTAGTTGATGCTGTTACTTCATCTAAGAAGAAAACATGACCAACAATCCTACACAAGAAAAAAACTCACCTGATCAGCGTGGTTCTCATTAAAAGTGATTGCATCTGCTAATGATTTGATTGGAGATTCTAGCAAGTTGGACAAGTACACATTGAGATCTCGCTTAAACTCATACTTAAAAGCCAGCAGCTCACCACTCTCTTCAGGGTTCATAATTGTCTCCAGGTTGGGAAAATCAAGACCATCTAAGATCACTGCTCCATTTTGGCTACAAAAGCCCACACCAAGAAATCCAGCGTGATCAGATCCTAATTATATATGCTACAGCAGAAGCCATAATATTTTGAACCAAATTTGGTCAAAATACAAGACTCGGAAAAGGTAAGCAACAAGTCAAATGCCTTCACCGCCCCCCTGCCCCCGCTCACTTCTCTCTTGGCGGTCAAATGCCAATTTACACAAGCAGCACAAAGAAGCCAATGAAATTTGCACGGGTGGGGTGGGGTGTGGTTGCCCTGACCTCAAGGCTGCAGATGAGTCAAAAGCTTTTAGGCCAAAGCAGTTTAAATGTTGGAAATAAGAATAATAGAATGGAGTCTCTAACTTTCATATGATTGAATTTTGGTAAGCTGGTGGGAACTTGTGCCAAAAAGCATGCAATGTAGGTCCCACCTGGGGTCAATCCAACTCCTTCACACACAACTAAACCCTGTGCTTGCACGAACTGGCACATGCACAAATTTGACCTCGGCTTGGTGATACCTTCGGGTAAAACTCCTGAGGGCCAGTTTGGTAACTCTACTAATATAGTCAAGTCAAGTAAAGTTAATTTTGAAGAAAGAATAAAATATAAGTGGGTTATGATGGTATTTTGTTTTTAGTTGTTTGTTATGGAATCTTTTTGACTTTTTATATGGAAAAGTGGAGTTTTTTTGTATTTTAGTGGATAAAGGAGTTGCTTTTTGACTTTTTGTATGAAAAAGATGGAGGGAGTTTTGAATAAAGTGTATTTGATGTGACATCTTATCTGGAAAATGGAGACTTTACTTGACTTTAATTGTATTAATAAAGTGCCAAACGGGCCCTGAAGCTTACATGAGCGGGATTTTTGTGACTTCACAATGGACTAGATCAGCCCGAACTGTAGATCATCCCTAATCCACACCGAGACCTCCCTCCCCCTCCCCATACAAAGACAGATGCACAACATATCCCCCTCCTCTTATGTTGGTTGATCCTAAATAGGCCTTAAAAGAAGATTTGGTCAGTCACTATGTGATTTTCCTTCCCCCAACCCCCAACTTTGGTGGTCGGTCCTACATAGACTTTATTACAAGAATACTGCTTGGTGGTGGTGCTCAGTCCCACGTACGCCTTGTTACAAGAAAATTGCACGCAGACGACCCCCCCCCACCCCCCGGCCCCCGCTGCTCTCTCTCTCTCTCTCTCTCTCTCTCACACACACACACACACACACACACACACAAGAAAAGAAAAGAAAAGATAAATGCTTGAATATCATAACGTTCTGTTACCTCATAACATTGAAAAGGCGTTCAAAAGTGTCTCTTATTTCAGGAAGTTCATTATATGCAACTTTGAAAAAATACCATAGGCTGCCCAATCTTTTTCCCTTCAGCCCATCTTCCTTCAGGCATGCTTTATACCCACCACGAGGGATATGTGGCATAGCTTCCCTCGTGACCATGTCTCTTGGGTCATAACCCACTATTTCATCCAGTAGATACACAGCATCAGAGACTGTTCTGCCGATGGGGCTGTTGAAAAGTACTTATTAATATCTAGTTATCAAACAATTTTCTTCTATCAGTATCTTTTGTTTTGATGGTTTTACTTGTGAATCTGCAACTACCATGTAGTTTCAATAGTCTAGCAATTTATAGTAGTCAAAAGAAGCTAGAAAACACTCCTGTAGAAAAGCTTTGAAAATATCATTCTCATTCAATATACTATGACATTTGTGGCTTCTTCAGACATTCCTAACATTGAAAATTTTGATTTTGTAGAAGAACGATGAAATTCTTTAGGGCACGTTGGAAATTTTCCTTAAGAAAAAGAAGCATGTTTTCTAGGAAGAGACTTTTCCTTGAACTTGGCACATTACTCACTGTTAGGAAAATCATTTTCGATGGCCCAATTATTCCTCATAAATTTGAATTCCTCTCATCAAGATTCTCCACACCCATTATGGAAAGATCCCTTCCAAAGAAAACATTTCCTTTTCTTTAAGTACATGCAAAACATGCCCTTGGGAATATATGTTTACGCAATGACACTGGAGGGCAAGATAATCACTATTCTGAACAAATTATGGCCGTAAGTATCAGTTAACCTTTTCTATCTTCTTTCTCATCATTTTAAAATGTTGGATACAAAATAGCTTCTAAGGATGCAGAATAGAATGTCATCAGACTTGTGGCTTCGTTCCAGCACAGTGGCTGGAACCTCTTATCCTTGGTGAGTCAACAAGGATGTATGGATGGGATGTTTTTTCTTAAAGAAAATAACTCTTCAACAAGTAAGAGGTTTGTGTTGACTCTATTTTGACTTAGAGTGAAGAAATTTCAATGCAAAACTAAAACAATAGATTTAAGCAATCCCCACAAGTAAAAAGCACTAGAGGGGGAACTTGAAGATTTACATATGCAATGTGTGGAATTTTGTTATTAACTTTTTTACATTAATGCGTAATGTTATTCTATACATAAAAACTAAAACAGAGAAGACGGAATAACAGTTCTATTTCAGCAAGAGAAGGAGAAAGAGTTGCTGCTTACCCCACAGTATCCTGCCTAACAGTGAGAGGGATCACTCCTGCCCTGCTGGTAAGACCCAGAGTTGGCTTGATTCCAACTACACCACTGACGCTACATGGTTCTATGATAGAGCCGCTTGTTTCAGTGCCTAGAGAAACCGTCACAAGGTTTGCTGCAACGCAAACTGCAGATCCTGTGCTTGAACCACCGGGATCCGTTGATAACACATATGGGTTCTAATCAATCAAGATTGAAAGATGAAACATGATTCACAACCTCAGGTCATCACAGCACAGATCAACAGATATCAGATAGCACAAACATCCACATAATGCATGTTAGTGTGTGTGTGTGTGTGTGTGTGTGTGTGTGTGTGTGAGAGAGAGAGAGAGAGAGAGAGAGAGAGAAGAAAATATGTACAATAGTACCTATATCTTCGTATTATCACAAACAACGGAGAATGGGAGTCATCAAAAATAAGAGAAGAAAAAAGGGTTTTCATATATTTTCTGCAAATAAAGAAGGGAGAAAAAGAAGAGTTAGTTCATTCAACAAGACAGAAGTAATCTGCCTCATTATCCTTTGCAGAGTCAGAGGCATACACCTGCATCTGTTGCCATTTTGTGCTTTAGCAAAGATAAAAGCAAAAACAATGATCAAATGGGCTTTTGTAACATAAACATGTAAGTAAAATCTTCCACCAGTGTAAGTCTTTAACAAAGTATTCAAATAAGAAAACGACATCCTTATTCTCTAAATCTTAGGAATCATGAGCCTCCTACTCATTACAGTATAGGTTCAGGGTATCAATCTTTTTAAAAATCTTTTTACACATAAAAGTTGCATTTTTAAATTAAACTGTTTGTACTTGATGATTGAGAAAAAAGGTCCAACCATCGAGATAATCAGTATTATCTTTAGCTTAATGAAAGCTGAAACTGATAGCCTAATAAGAAAAGAAAGGAAAACAAATATACATACCCATTTATTTTCAAACGCATAACCAATAAGTTCTTGATTAGTATATAGTTGCGAGAGAGAGAGAGAGAGAGAGAGAGAGAGAGAGAGAGAGAGAGAGCTCACTTTCACATAACCACCTCGTGCACTCCAACCACTTTTCATATGTGAGGATCGATAATTGGCCCATTCAGTAAGGCCAGCTTTCCCCAAGATGATGGCACCTGCCTTTCTCAACCGGTGAACAACCTCAGAATCTCGAGGCACAACAGATCCGAGTAGTGCAAATGAGCCAGCTGTTGTGTTGAGCTTGTCTTTAGTGGAAATATTGTCCTTAAGCATCACTGGGATCCCATGAAGGCCACCAACTGGGATCCCAGGAAGGTCACACGAACAGCCACAAGGGCGTTTTCGGACTCTATCCGCCTCAGCAGCCTGATTTTGGGCATCTGGGTTTACTTCAATGACTGCACTAAGAGTAGGATTTAACTTTTCAATGGCCCCTAGATAATAATCCACTAACTGCTTGGATGTGAGTTTGTTTTGGTTAAATGCCGTTTGAATTTCTTTGATAGTTGCTTCTTCAATCTCAAATGAATCCTAAAAGTTAAACAGGTGTGGAAACCACAAAGGTAGATCAGTGGTGGCAACAAAAGGCGCAAAGAATATATTTTACAGATATTGGCACTTGAATAGTAAAAAATATGCCTATTGGCACAACAATAACCCAAAGCTACTCCTAAAGATCCTCTTCCTGCTGGAAATACTAAGATGTAGTAATATAAAAATGTACCTTGAAAATAGCTGAGGGAATAGAACTTTCTTGGGACTCTACCTCCATATTTCAAAAGAGCTGCATACTCAGACAAAATTATGAGTTCATTCTCCATAATCTATAATCATGTTATCAAATTCGACTGAAATAGAAGGGAATATCATTCAAGCAGATTAATACATAATTACATATCCTGAATTGCACTAGGTAAAAGTAAGAAGCATCAGGATTAAGATACGAATACTCCATGGTCATGACTAGAATGCTACTGTTGGAAAAAGGCTGCAATGAAACTGGATAAATATCGATATAGCAAGTATTTGCAAAATTGAGCAAGCAAGCAGGCACTGCTGGGGCGGGTGTGTGCGCATGTGCGGGCGCGTGCGTGAGAGAGAGAGAGAGAGAGAGAGAGAGAATTCTTGTTGATAAGCATCAAATTAAAATAGTTCTGTAGGGACACTCGTTGATAACCAACACAAAATCAAATTTAAATCATTCTGTAAAAAAACGTCCCTTGAATTTTTTTTTTGTAGTTTAACTAACCAGAATAGGCCAAAAGAATGAGAACCAACTACAAGACAAATACTCTACATTGTGTTAAACAATCCCATAAGCCAAACAACCACATAATGGCGATCAAGGATAGCTAAGAGCTAGATGATCACATCATTGCAATTCTATCAAAATTAGCAGCAGCAATAACTCATGCTGAAGCAAAGAAGCCCTGATCACAAGATATATAAATGGAAATACACTTCCTAGTACTAATCAGAAACTGAATGGCACTTCCAAGTTGGACAAAAGATCTGCTCTAAGCATGTGACGATCAGAAGAATCTGTTTATCAAGTCATCATTTGGATCATTAACAGATCCAATGGTTTCGTTGGTGAGAAAAGAATTATGCTACAAAGCAAACAACACTGAAAGAGATCTGTGATTAGGAGTGGCAAATGGCGCCCATTGACCCAAACCGAACCGACGCCCCAACCAATGAAAATAGGGGTGGTACTTATTTTAGATCTATTTAACTTTTGGGGGTGCAGTGGGGTTTAATGAATTGGACTTGAAGATATCTGGGTATGGGTTTGGGTCCATACTTGAGATGGATATGTATATTGTATATTTATTACCCATCACCATTCTATACACACACTTCATACATTCATATGGTATACACCCCCCGCCCCCAAACCCACCCACCCAAAAATGTGATAAGGCCAAACACTCCTAAACCATATGGGACGGGTCTGAACATCATTTGCTGCTGAATTTAAACATAAAAACCAAAAATGTAGAGCTATTAAACTTTAAGGATTTAGGATCAAGAGTCATGGCTCATTTAGTCAATCTCCTTAAACATTAACCCAAGTACCAATTACCATGCGCTCAGAAAAAACACAATCACATGCACAATTCGAGAGACATTAAAAAAAAAAAAAAACCATAGCTACTAATATAATGAGACCATAGTTATGTAGTTAGCAGTTTACAATTAACGTGAAAGATCACGATTCAAAATTTGAGACTTAACTTTATTAGAAATTCAATAAGATAGGTTCATTCATTCGCTTTTCCATTCGTCTAATTCAGAGTTTAAGTAAGATGAACGAATTTTTCCGAATCCACGCTAGAAATCCATGGACCCAAATCTAAAATTCAAACTGCTCTAACCAGTTGTCCTTATATTAAGTAGGGGCAAACTTTCCCGTGAATCACATTCAGGACCCGGACTGATCAGGTGTAAACACGCATAAAAATAAAAGGCTAGGAAGTAAAATAAAATGTTTTACAAGTGATCAATATTAAGGAGGGGCCAACTACAATGGAGTTAAATATGCACTAAAGTTAATACTAAGGGCTGCAGTGCTTTTGCACAGCTTGGATTTCTTAGGTAGTACCACTGATGGATTTATAGGACTCAACTTACAGAAATTTGTAAAACAATTTGGCAATGATGCACAGAATTGCGTGTTAGAAGGCCAAGACGACGACCACGACGACGACAACAACAACAACAAAAAAAAAAAAAAAAAGAGTCCACTTAAGGCCTCTTTATGTTTTCATATGGGAGCAAACATATGATAAATCAAACCCCACCCCACCCCTGAATTAGCAGTGATCTGAACTCAACATTGGTCCAACCACTTATCAATCAAATCTAATCACAAAAATCTGCATCACATAAAGCCATTAAGCTTTAAGATCTTGAAGTTAAGGTCTATAATTATTCGATTAGACTGATAATTGGACCACCCTAAAACCACATCAAAATCTATCCACCCATTTCCTCTTGCTGCCAAGCATTCAGATGGGCTTCACAGAATTGGAGTTTTTTTGGGGGAAAAGAAGAAAAATGCAGGCATTTTCTGCTAGATGGGTGAATGGTACTGAGCGTGTGAGACAACCTACCATCCTCCTTGAGCAATTGTGTGAGATGAAATGAGACACCCTTGCCACTGGGGTGTCTCGTGTTTTGCTCATAATTTTCAATGCAATAATAGCCCATGATTTTGAAGCCTCAAAGTTTTAACAGCTTTTTTCAACTCAGATTTGAAGAAATGCATAACCCAATGGTGGGAAAAGTTGGGTCAGTATCGGATTGGGAGTATAGAGGTGCTTCATGGGGGTAGGTCATAGGTGAGTGTGAAGTGATAGATTTGATCATAGCTGGGCCGCACTATGGCTACGGAAAAGAGGCCTCAAAGTAGAGGGAAGGGACTTTCAGGAATTTCATCAAATAGCTACAGTGCAGAAAGCATCATCATATGCACTACAGCGAGATAGAGATAGAGAGACTTACAGTTGTTGTTGAAAGAATCTGACAGACGATGAACGAAACAAACGGGAATTGAACGCGAGAGATAATAAGATGCGAGCCGTCGTGTCGGTCGTTTCGATGGAAAGTTCTTCATTGACATTTGCAAAAGATCCTTGAGTTTTCTATAAAAAGCAGACAACATTCCGACTGACGTCATTCTCTCATTGTATTGGCTATCTGTGTCCGACTGGCGTCATTCTCTCATTGTATTGGCTCCATATAAAAAAATCTGTGTTTGACCACTCACTAAGTAAGTGAATAAGAAAAGACCAGGTAATATCAAAATATAAAATTTTAAAATTCCCTCGTTCATAAAATAATAATAAAAAAAAAAGCGAACATTCTCGTGCCACCGAAAAATAAAAATCCATCTACTTTTTACCGTAAAAGTAAAAAAGATTCCTTGTCAAGCCAATAAAAATAAAATTTCATCATACTATGATTAGACCTAATATTTCATTTTCTGTTCAATTTTCACTTCACTTCACTTCATCGTATTATGATTACCATTTTTAATAGCCTCACTAATAAAGTCACAGGCTCTCCAAATGCAATAGCACTAGGATATGTAAAAAAATCATAGCAGGACCCCCAATCCATAATCCTTGAAGCCTAAATCCGTGAACCCGAACCCTAATCCCCTTTCCATAATCCCGAATCCCTAAAAATCTCCAAACCCAATCCCTAATCCCCAATCAGGCAATTCGTGGCTGATGTTTAGTTCCAACCTATCATTTCTATGTGCTGTAATTAAGTTTTTTTTTTAATTTAAATTTTGGTAGTTTCTTTTGTTGGATATGAGATCATTGAGTTAACTTTGTGGCTATACTGTTAATGGAGTGCCCACTCTAATTCCATAGAAGGTGCTTTGAATACCAGATTTCTTTCAGTGGTTACTAGAAAAAATTTTCCCCTCTACTTGAGCATTTCTTTCAATACCTTCACCTTGACATAATAATTAATTCCTATAGCAAAGTTTGATAGTTTGATAATTTCTGTAGCATTTCACCTTCATGTCGTTCACAATATTGTTTTGCTTTTCTCTACAATGCTTCAAATTATAAGTTGTATTTTAGAATTATGCATGGAGAAGTTTGATAGTTTCTTCTCTTTAGAGTCTCTAACTTGAAATAGATTCATATTGGAAGGATAGAGAAGGATGGAGAAACGATGAGTCCAACCAAGAGGAGAATTTAGTCCAACCTATATTGTGGGACTAGGGTTGTTCATGGACCAGGCCAGCACAGGCCCTGTCTTGGCCCGGCCTGTTCAGGCCAAACTTGAATTAAGTGATGAAAGTGTAAAGACCAGTCCAACCTGGCCCGAATAATGAGTGCTTGTAATTTTGTGATAATTTGTCCAAACAATTGCTTAAAAGCCTGTATATATAAAAAAAGCTCGATTCATCCTGCCCTCGCCTGATTGACTAAATGAGGAGGCTTGGGCCTGTGTTTCTCAAGTTGGGCTGGTCTTGGTATCCCTCAGCCCAACCCGACCAGCTCATGAACACCCCTCCTGGGCCAGCAGGAATCTCTCCCTCTCTCTCTTCTCTCTAGTCTCTCTGTGAGCCCATTGACCCAGGAGATACAATATAATTTTGAATAGCTGACAACATCAAATCGACTGGGAACCCTTTATTTTGACTATGCTCAATGGATTTTGAAAACCAAAACCCCCTCGTTCCTTTCTCTCACCCCCTCATTAGTCATTAATTTTGACCCCCACCCCAAACCCCCTCCCAAAAAAAAAAAAGAGAAAAGAAAGGAAAAAGAAAAGAAAAAGAAAAAAGGGAGTGAATAATATGGATTTTCCATAAGCGGGCCCACTACTAAATATAAAGAGGGACAAAGAAAGTGGTTTAAATGAAAAGGTACATTTTTAAGAAAAATCCCAGGTTTAATAATTGATTTTGGATGGTTGTTTTATGTGCGCTCCTCTGTGATGAAATACAGGGGTCAGAACAGAAAATTGAGTCAACCACATAATCATATTAGTCCTGCTTCCTGTGTAGTTTAACAGTAGCCATTTTCGATTAACCAAAACACGGAAAAAAAAAAGTAGCCATTTTCAAATCTTCAGTTAAATTAACTGATTGATTAAGTGCTAAGACAAGAAATCTTCAATATAAGTAAAACTTGAATTTCAGTAGCATACCATGCCATGATATATATGCCATCATTGACAACATAATAGCATCACAAAGGGTAGCTATTTAAGTTTGGGTATCACATGCATGAGTTGAAAAAATAAAATTCTAACCATATACAGGCACACCCATCTTTTTCTTTCCATGAATTTAGTGTTTTGGGGGCTTCCTAACTTTGGTTAGTTGTTCCAATGCATATGCTATTTCAATTAGGGCCGCGTCTGATCCTCTAAGTCCACCAAACATGATACCAAAGGGACGACCATCTGGATCAAATCCAGCAGGAATCACGATTCCCGGGTACCCTCCAACTCCCAAAATGGGATATGCAAAGTCTTCAGGAACCACCATGGCATCCAAATTGTTGTTCTTCATGTATGTCTCAAAACCTTGTTCTGAAAGATTCACAAGCTTATTTACTGCGTTGGTGTATTCGCTACTTGGTAGTGTTGTTTTCTCAGATTCTATGAACAGATCCTGCCCAAACTCAGTCAATTTCTCCTGCAAAATAAATGACATTAGAGACGAGATGATAGAGGTGCTTACTCAGAATGGTTATAAGGTTTTTACAGGAATTCTAAGCTCAGAATAGAAATATGTATTAAGTCCAAAAAAATTGCATCCCTTGCTTTCCACGAATTCATGTGATTGATTAATGAGAATTAATTTAACAGTGAAATTTAAATGTCGTAAAGTTTTGAATGATGTAGAATCAGTATGGCTTTTCCTGTAACAAAGCTAGCTAAGCTTGAAGTTCACTTGCTTCTTTCAAATAAATAAACATAAACAATGTTGAACAAATTGTTTCAACTTGGACAAACCACACCACAAGCACCTGTGCCACTTGTCATGATGGTTTGCGTTGATCAATTTTGGAGTGTTAGTTGATACTGTTTATGCATGTACAATTGGAATCATTTTCAACAGTTGATTTCAGAAAGGATAATGAACAAAACCAGTATATCTTCCACCATGTTTCCCAAAAAAACAAATTAGGTAGAGTTATCAAGAACCGAGCTTGAGAATTGTGATAGAGATTCCTCAGTACTGTTGGTTTGATGTAATTTCCATTCACCAGCAATCTATTTCATTAACGGATGGCTTTATTGATGCATAGTTTCATTCCTTCTCTCTTAGTATTTCATTGTCCTTTCTTCTCAACCAAAAAAATAAAAAAGTTCTTCAAAGTCCAGTGACCAGATACAAGAATATTTCGAAGATCATGGTGGTTTAGCATATAAATCCACCACTTCCACACAATGTGTAGTCCACACAGTTATTTAGTTGATGCTGTTTATCTAAAGAAGAAAACATGGTAAACAATCCTATACAAGAAAAAAAAAATTCACCTGATCAGCATGGTTCTCATTAAAAGTGATTGCATCTGCTAATGATTTGATTGGAGATTCTAGCAAGTTGGACAAGTACACATTGAGATCCCGCTTAAACTCATACTTTAAAGCCACCATCTGACCACTCTCTTCAGGATTCATAATTGTATTCAGCTTGGGAAAATCAAGACCATCTAACAGCACTGCTCCATTTTGTCTACAAAAGCCCACACCAAGAAATCCACCGTGATCAGATACTAAATAATTATATATACTCCAGTAGAAGCCACATTATCTAACCAAATTAGGTCAAAATATAAGACTTAGAAAAGGTGAGCAACAGGTCAAATGCCAACTTACGCAAGCTGCACAAAGGAGCCAATGTAAATTGCACAGATAACCTGGGAAAAAAAAATACCAGACCTCAAGGCTGCATTGAGTCGAAAGCTTTTAGGTCAAATCAGTTAAATGTTGGAAATAAGAATAATATAATGGAGTCTCTAAATTTCATATGATAGAATTTTGGTGAGCAAGTGGGAACTTGTGCCCATACAGCATAGACATGTAGGTCTCACTTGGGGTGATTCCAACTCCTTCACACACAGCTAAACCCTGTGCCTCCATGAATTGGTACATGCACAAATTTGACCTCAGCTAGGTGATACCTTTAGTTAAAACTCCTGAAGCTTACATGAGTGGTATTTATGTAACTTCACAGCAATGGACTATATCATTCTGAACTGTGGATCATCCCTAATCCACATCCAGAGACCTCCCTCCCCTCCCCATACAAAGATAGATGCACAACGTATCCCCCTCCTCTTTTGTTGGCTGATCCTAAATAGGCCTACAAGAAATTGGGTCTCTCTCTCTCTCTCTCTCTCTCTCTCTCTCTCTCATGCCAAAAAAAAGTGCATGAATATCATATTATTCTTTTACCTCATAACATCGAAAAGGCCTTCAAAAGTTTCTCTTACTTCAGGAACATCATTATATGCAACTTTGAAAACATCCCATAGGCTGCCCAATCTTTTTCCATTGAGCCCATCTTTCTTGAGGCATTTTTTGTATCCACCTCTAGGGATATATTGCATAGCTTCCTTCGTGGTCTTATCTCTTGGGTCATAACCCACTATTTCATCCAGTAGATAAACAGCATCAGAGACTGTTCTGCCAATGGGGCTGTTGAAAAGTGCTTATTAGTATCTAGTTATCAAACAACTTTCTAATATCAGTATCTTTTCTTTTGATGGTTTTACTTATGAAACAGCAACTATCATATGGTTTCAATAGTCTAGCAATTTAGAGTAATAATACAAAGAAGCTAAAAAAGCACTCCTGTAAACACCTTTAAAAATATCATTCTCATTCAATACACTACAACATTCGCAGCTTCTTCAGGCATTCCTAACATTGAAAATTTTGATTCCGTTGAAGAGTGATGATATTTAGGGCACATTGGAAATTTTCCTTACAAAAAAGAAACAGATTTCCTAGGAAGAGAATTTCCTTGTACTTGGCAGTTGGCACAGTAGTCCCTTTCAGGAAAACCATTTTTGATGGCCCAATTATTCCTCATAAGTTTGATTCATGTCATCAAAGACTGAGGAGAACCATTTCCCAACAAAATTTACCAAGCAGTATTTAGAAAATTACATGCTCTAAACCTCACTAGCTCAATTTCTCCCACCAAGACTCTCCATTCTCATTGTGGAAAGAAACTGTTTCTTTTTCCTAAATTAAATGCGAAACATGCCCTTAGGAATGCATGTTTACACAAATTACACTGGAAGGCAAGATAATCACTATTCTGAACAAATAATAGCACCATATTTCTTGACAAGTTCGACTATAACTGTAAAAGATAGGCCCAGCCCACCAAGGGCCCAGGCCCATTACAAGCCTGTCTCACGTAGGATATAATCAAATCTGTGTATAGCTGATTTCTCTCTTTGTGATTTCCTTGTATAGATTAAGATTGATTAGGATTGATTCTTTCATTCTTTCATTGTAATCTTAACATACTTAGTGCCTTGATTAAGGTAACTATTCTTTATAAAAACAGATCCATCGATGATCAAAAGATCATTGAGTTTCTCCCAGCACTGTTGTCTTCTTCCTCTCATCTCATCACAGAATCTCACATGGTATCAGAGACTCTTCTTGAGTATATTCAATTCTTGCATTGAAGTATCCTCTGATTGATCAATCTTGATCAATCCTTTCTGGCGAAAAACTTCTTCTTCACTGCCGATTGCTCTCTGATCAAAAGTGGCCCACCACTGATCAAACAGTGGTCCACCAACGGTTCACACAGTCTTGATCGACAGGCCTCAGGGATCTTTTTAAGGATTTTTCTGGATTTTTTCTTCACCATTAAAGGTTGGTTCCAAGCTTCTCTTCATCTGTCGATTTCAATATTCAAGTGTCAGATAGTTTTCATCCAAACCGTCCAGATTTGTGGATCTGTACCCGTTGCTCATCAAACTTGGACTGGAGGAAGTACAATTGATCTTCTTCAAGACGCTCATCCTTGATCTGTGTTTAGATCATTCTGTGGGTCCCACACACAGATCTAGCCTCAGAAAGTGAGGTCGTCTGGCACTGTTCTGGGTCTTTTTTTGTGCACTGATTTGTGTACTGTTTCAGAGGCTTTTCTGCATTGTTTTGGGGTTTAATCCACACAATTATCTCTAAATCTGATTCATTTTGCTACTGTGAATATTTATGATGAGTGCTCATTGTTGCTGATTCATACTGTTGGTGGAAATCTATACCGTTAGTGCACTAATAAGGACTGTTTACTGCTGAATTAGCCATTTATATCCAATCAATCTTGTTCTGCTTCTTGCATATTGATTGGTTCTTCAGATCTAAGGGCTGATCTCATCCCTTTACTGCTGATTTGGGTGCTCTGCTGTCTTTTCTCTACTTTTCTCTGCAATGGACAAGTATGATGTTATCCCAATTAAATTTAATGGGCAAAATTATATGTCCTGGTCCTTCCACTTACGGAACTTTGTCGAAGGACAGGGCCTTTTTGGTTATCTTGATGGATCGATAACCAAGCCTCAGATTACAAGTACTGTCGACTCAAAAGGCCTAGCCACTTGGTCCAAAGAGAATGCGAAAGTCGTCACTTGGATCCTTAACTCTATTGATCCTTCTCTTGCTGTGGCTCTTCAAGCCTACACCACAGCAGTTGATATGTGGGCTCATCTGAAGAAAGTCTACCATCAAACCAATAAAGCCCGAAAATTTCATCTAGATAGTGAAATTGCTAGATACAGTCAAGGAGATAAAACTGTGCAGGAATACTTTAATGGTTTTCTCACCTTGTGGACTGAAAGGGATTCCATGTTAATTCAAACGGTCTCTGCTGGATTTCTGTCTGAAGCTCTCAAGTTACAAGAAGAAACTCATATCAGCCAGTTTCTTATGAATTTACGTCCTGAATTTGAATCTGTCCGGTCTGCCCTCATGAATAGGGAGAATACTGCTAATCTTGATACTTGCTTTCAAGAAGTACTTCGCGAAGAACTTCGTCTCACTTCACAGCGTAATATTCTGGAAGCACCCGAAGTACCTAAAGCCTTTCTTGCGCCTCTTCCTGCTGACTCGGCTCTTTTGGCCACTCCAAAGCCAACTCAATGTTATGAATGCAAAGGCTTCGGACATATTGCTAAAAATTGTCGTAAGAAATTGGTTTGCAGATATTGCAAACGGACCGGTCATGTGATTGATGACTGTCGAAGCCTACAGCGACGGAATGAGACACAGCCTAAGAAGCCTCCCTCAAATATGCCAAGACAGAATGTTCCATCTGCATTTCAGGCTCAAGCCCCCATATCAGATACGGGCAGCACTTCTTCCGGGGCTATATCCATGACCCCTGCTCAGATTCAAGAATTGATTCAGAGCACAGTCACCTCTGCATATGCGTCTATGGGCTTCTCTGGTGGTCGGTATCAACCTCATTCTCATATAGCATCTCCTGCCTTTCATTCCTCTGCATCTCTTTCTTCTTCTATCACCTCTTCCACATGGTTTTTAGATTCAGGAGCCTCCAATCACATGACATCTGTAGAACATAGCTTTATAGATTCCCACCCTTATCTTGGAAAAGAGAGAAATCAGCTATACACAGATTTGATTATATCCTACGTGAGACAGGCTTGTAATGGGCCTGGGCCCTTGGTGGGCTGGGCCTATCTTTTACAATAACGTTCCAATTTGCAAGTATCAGTTACCCTTTCCTATCTTCTTTCTCATCATTTTAGAATGTTGGATACAAAATAGCTTCGAAGGATGTAAAATAGAACATCACTAGACTAGTGGCGTGGTTACAGCCTTGTGCAACCTTTTATCCTTGGTGAGTTGACAGGGAGATATGGATGGGATGTTTTTTTTTTTTTTTTTTTTTAAGAAAATAAATCTTCAACAAGCAAGAGGTTTGTGTTGACAGGGAGATATGGATGGGCTGGTGTAGCTACATGTGGTTTTGTCAATTTGTTATGATATGTGATATTTAGATTTGTCTTGCATTAAATCCATGCCATTAGTGTTCAGTTTTATTATTCATGCACTACACTACCTAGTTCTATACTTTATTTGGAACTCTGTTACAATTTTCTGTCTTATACTCGCATTGCAGCAAACATATTATATTATTCATTTTAAATCCATGCCATTATCAGTATCTTTTCTTTTGAGGGCCAAGGGAGTCAGCTGAGGAGCCGCAGGACCTAAGCAAGTGGTGCGCTGATGATGTCATCTAGACATCGAGTCATGCGCCTGAGTTGCTGAATATCTTTTGGAGGAGTGTTATTTGTGTATTTTGGGATTTTCAGTTGGACTAGCCTTTGTTGGTTTTTAGTATTTGTAATAAAACTTCTCTTTTGTGTAAATATTCAGCTTTAAATGTTGTATGGGGATGCCGCATGATTCTATCTTACACCGATACTTCTCTTTTATTATTTACTAATGTCTGTTAATGAGATGATTTGCTACAAGCTTCCACTGAATTATTCTATATTGCATTTTGAGGAAATTTGTTTAATCTTCACCACGGAAGCCTGCATGGGCGAGAATTTTCATCACTACCCTGCGTGTACAGCTGCGATCCCAGACTATGACCCATTTTAGCCCTAATCTGGTATGGGGTCGCGACAACAATCCCCACAGGTATAAAAACACTAGAGGGGGGACTTGTAGATTAACATATGCGATGTGTGAAATTCAATTATAATTTTTTCCTATTAATGTTGTTCTATCCATAACTACTAAAACAGAGAAGAAGTACAGAAGCACAGTCCTATTTCACCATGTGAACGAGAAAGAGCTGCTACTTACCCCACGGTATCCTGTCTAAGAGTGATGGGGATCACTCCTGCCCTGCTGGTAAGACCCAGAGTTGGCTTGATTCCAACTACACCACTGAGGCCACATGGTGCTATGATAGAGCCGCTTGTTTCTGTGCCTAGAGAAACCGTCACAAGGTTGGCTGCAACACAAACTGCAGATCCCGTGCTTGAACCACTTGGATCCATTGATAACACATATGGGTTCTAATCAATCAATATTAAAAGAGGGAACATGATTAAAAACCTCAGGCCATCACAGTACAGATCAACAGACATCAGATAGCACAAACACCCACATAATACATGTGAGAGAGAGAGAGAGAGAGAGAGAGAGAGAGAGAGAGAGAGAGAGAAATTGTGATCTTAATTTATTAAAATATGTTCATAGTGCCTATACCTTCGTATTATCACAAAAAATGGAGATATTACAGGCTCCTTCCTACAATACAGAATCACAAAAACAGCAGAATTCGCACAACAGGAGAATAGGAGTTCATAAAAAAGAAAAGGTTTTCCCGTATATTTACTGCAAAGAAAGAAGGGAGAAAAGCAGAGTTAATTAACTCAACAAGACAGAAGTAATCTTCCGCAGGGAAGAAAAGGTTTTTCGTATATGTTTTTCTCAGTATGTGTGCTCGTCTGAGGCATACATGTGCATCTATTGCCATTTTGTGCCTTTGCAATAAGATACAAGCAGAAACAATGACCAAATGGGCTTTTGTAATATAAACATGTGAGTAAATATCTTCCATAGTGTAAGTCTTCAACAAAGCATTCAAATAAGAAAACAACATTCTTATTCTCCAAACCTTAAAAATTATAAGCCTCTTACTCCCCAGTACTCCCCAATCATTTTTTTTAATTTTTTTAAAAATATAGAATCACACAAAAATTTCATTTCTAAATTAAAATGACTGTACTTGATAATTGAGAACAAGGTCCAACCATCGAGAAAATCAGTTTTATCTTTAGCTTAGTGAAAACTGAAACTGATAGACTAAATAAGAAAAGAAAGGAAAACAAACATACATACCCATTTATTTTCAAACTCTTAATCAAGAAATTGCATCTGGATTAGTAAATAATAGCCAGACAAAAAGGACGAAAATATTCGGAACATAAAGACGAAAGTAAGAGCTCACTTTCACATAACCACCTCGTGCACTCCAACCATTTTTCATATTTGAGGATCGATAATTGGCCCATTCAGTAAGGCCAGCTTTCCCCAAGATGATGGCACCTGCCTTTCTCAACCGGTTAACAACTCCAGAATCTCTAGGGACAACAGATCCAAGTAGCGCAAATGAGCCAGCTGTTGTGTTGAGCTTGTCTTTAGTGGAAATGTTGTCCTTCAGCATCACTGGGATCCCATGAAGGTCAGACAAATGGCCACCAGGGAGATTTCGGTCTCTATCTGCCTCAGCAGCCTGATTTTGGGCATCTGGGTTTACTTCAATGACTGCACTAAGAGTAGGATTCAACTTTTCAATGGCCTCTAGATAATAATCCACTAACTGCTTGGATGTGAGTTTGTTTTGCTTAAATGCCGCTTGAATTTCTTTGATAGTTGCTTCTTCAATCTCAAATGAATCCTAAAAAGTTAAACAGGTGTGGAAACCACAAAGGTAGATCAGTGGTGGCAACAAAAGGCGCAAAGAATATATTTTACAGATATTGGCACTTGAATAGTAAAAAACATGCCTATTGGCACAACAATAACCGAAAGCTACTCCTAAAGATCCTCTTCCTGCTGGAATACCTAAGATGTAGTAATATAAAAATGTACCTTGAAAATAGCTGAGGGAATAGAACTTTCTTGGGACTCCACCTCCATATTTCGACAGAGCTGCATACTAGGACAAAATTATGAGTTCATTCTCCATAATCTATAATCATGCAGGAAAGTGCGCTGGGTGGGGGTGGGGGTGGGGGCGTGGTGTGTGCGTGCGCGCACGTGTGTAAGAGAGAAAGAGAACCAGTGAATTCCCGTTGATAACCAACAATGAATCAAATTAAAATAATTCTGTAAAAAAAAATGTCCCTTGAATCCTTTCTAGTAGGTGTCGTTTTACTAAACAGAAAAGGCCAGAAAACAAGAACCAACTACAAGACAGATTGCATATTGTGTTAAGCAATCCACAGGCCAGACAGCCACATAATGGGGATCAAGGATATCTAAGAGCTAGATGTCCACATCATTGCAATTCTATCAAAATTAGCTGCAGCTATAAGCCTATAACTCCTACTGAAGCAAAGACAGCTCTGACCACAAGGATTATAAATGGAACTACACTTCCTAGTACTATTCACAAACTGAATGTCAGCTCCAAGTTGGACAAAAGATCTGCTCTAAGCATGCGACGATCAGAAGAATCTGTTCATCAAGTCATCGGTTGGATCATTAACAGAGCCAACCGTTTCATTGGTGAGAAAGAGAATTATGCTACAAAGCAAACGACATTGAGAGAGATCTGTGATTAAGAGAGGCAATAGGACCTGCTAGGAGTGGCAATAGGCACCCATCGACCCAAACTTAACCCAGAACCAGACCCACGAAAATAAGGCTAGTACTTATTTTGGGCCCATTTAACTATTTAGCTTTTGGGGCTGCAGTGGGATTTACTGAATTGGACTCGAAGATATCTGGGTGGTCCGGACTTAAGATGGATATGCATATTCACACACTTCATACAGTCATATGCTATCTCTCCCTCTGAGCCCAAATTGGACCCCCAATGTTTTCATTGGTTTGGGCATGGATCCTAGGATCGAGATCAGACTGGACCCGGTACCTTTGAAATCTTTTATTTGGGTCTAGTTATGGATCCAGCCCAGACCCAATAAGTTGCTATCCCTATCCATAACTGCTTTGATTTGTGAAGGGTCATGCTAATAAACTGTTGCCACATTTAAAGGTGTTGGCTAATCATCCTCCACCTGTTGATGCCCAGATCATTGATCTTGAGCCAGATGATCCTATTGCAGAAAAAGATAATACAAAAGCAAATCCTAATGTGAGTTCTGATGTATATAATAAACAAGCAGTGACCAGCAAACTATTGGCGGCGAACCACGTAGAAGCATATCAATCCCCAAAAATAGGGTATCACTATATTCAGATCAGTTTAGGCATAGTTGATGAACTTGAAGATATTGATTTCATTATTACAGATTGGTATTGGCAATCTAGCATCCATTTTGACGGTCAAATCATGGTTACAAGAAAGTTTAGCAGGCGCTCATCTGTTGATTTCAACAGTCACAAATAGGAAGATATTAGATGTGATGATTTCAATGGCATAAACAGCAAACTTAACCTTGCAACAGCATTTACAGGATGATCTAGCGAAATAGTCGAAGATCCAACTGTCATCTGTGCACAAAACTTACAGTGTTCAATTCGAGAGGATGATGTCACTTAAAAACTAAGGATGAATTTCCCTCGACGAAGAGGAGCAATGCAGCCCATATAGATGGGACCTATTTGGCCCATGTTTCAACCAAGAGGATCAAGGCCTATTAAGATTTGATAAGCTTGCAAGTCTCCTTTTTTTTTTTTTTATGTATAAATTAAAATATTTTCATTTGGATACTTAAATTAAGTAAGATTTGAAATTGATCAATTTCCTTATATTTGGTTAGTTGAAATAGGAATATAATATTAAGGAGAGATTAGGCCTTTGTTTTCCATCAAATATTTGAATTTGAATTTCTTTATAAGATTTGAGGAATGAGGAATGAGGATAATATTGATGCTAACAATTTTTGTGGGAATCTTCTACTTTCTTCCCTCTTGCCTTTCTGTTAAAGCTATGTGAGTCACTAAGGGAGATGGTGCCTAGGTTCTTTTATCCTATCTTCTTACTGCTAAGGATTGTGTCAAGTTCATAATACACAATGAGGCCCAAGTTGTCGTCATCATTATGGTAGCCTTATCCCATCTATCTACAGTGTGCACAATGATGCCCAAACGTGATGCTTGATAGGCTAGACCTGAGAGAGTTCACTAGAGAAGGGCCACACTTCACTTATGGGATACTTCTCAAAAAGAAAAAAAAAAAGTCAATTGGTGCTGATAATGAGTGCTTATTATGTTGGTCCATGCACAAAGCAGAATTATCACCATCACCATCATCATCATCATCTTCTTCAAAACCTTGTCCCAACTATGTTGGGGTTGCCTGCATGACTTCTTTTTCTCCATTCCAATCGATCCTGAGCCAAATCGAAGCAGAATTATCACCATATGAGGAAAAAAGAAAAGGGTCACCATATGGTGGAAAATAGTTGGATCGGGGCCGGATTGTGAGAATAAAGCTGCTTCATGGGGGTAGGTGAGTATGAAGTGATAGACTGATCATAGATGGGCTGCTCTATAAAAATGGAAAAGAGGGGTAAAAGTAGAGGGAGGGGCACTTTCAGGAGTTTCATCAAACACCTCCAGTGCACGAAGCATCATGTGCACTAAAATGAGAGTGAGAAAGAGAGAGAGAGAGAGTCTTACCGTTGTTGAAAGAATCAAACAGCCCCCAGAAGTCGAGCGAAACAAACTGGAAATGAGAGAGAGAGTGTGTGTGAGCTGTCTGTCGTGACGTTCGTTTCGCTGGAAGTATAACGCCAGTGTGTGGACGGAACAGGTTCTTCTACCAAAACAAAAAGGGAAACCATTAATACACTCACTTTTTGTGCTAAGCCCACCCACTTTCCCAAAAATACCCAAAATACCCTCCCCTCCCCTCCCCTCCCCTCCTTCACATGCAGCCTCTTCCTCTTCCTCCAACGGCAGGTACATCTGCCTCCGTCGTCCAAGCCAAATCCATTGCAGACCTCCGCCGCTCCCTCCAATCCCGTAGCTCCGACCTCATTGTCCGAATCGGGTGCCCCGGAGAGCGTGATCATCAAGCTCGCAAAAGCAGTTTGCGTGGAAGCGGTCTACTTGCAAAGGGAGGTGTCGAGGGGTGAGGTCTTCTCCAAGGGTGCATGGAGTTTCAAAGCCCTACACCTGAAATAAAAACGTGCATTTATCATGTGTACGGCTTATCATACCCATGCACATAAAAAATGATGAGTATTTTCGTCATGTGTATTTGTTCTTTTTTTAATTATGGGTGTGTTCAGAATCACCCAAACAAAAAATGTTGAATAAAAATGGGGCTTTATTGAAATTTGAAAAAAAAAAAAACTGGCCTCTTCGAGAAACGCAGAGATCCTGCAGTGTCCATTGTGTCTTTGGTTTGACTTCTTAAAATACATTGCAATACCGTGCCTCCAACATATAGACACGACAACTTATAAAAAAAAAGGGACCCTATTATAGAGCGTGTTATTGTAGATGTTGGAGAAGCCAAGTGGCGAAACTACATTGCAAATAATGTGCCTCCAACGTAGCCTAAGAAATCAATAGAGCGTCCATGTCTTTCACTTCAGAATAATCATTCATCATTCACCTTTCTCTGTTCTATTCACCGCCTACATAGCACTCATACATCTCTCAAAATTAATCCCTATTTTGGAAATAATAGAACACCAAAGGCCACCCTAACCAAATCCTAGTTAGATCTCTAATCACTTTAGCCTGAGACCAACAAATACATAAAAGAAAGTGAAGTTCCCTCATTTCTATTTGGACAGTTGAAGATTGTGATTTCAAAAATAAAATACAATTACCAATGGAAATACAAAATAAAACGAAAACCGTAAAATCCTACATGGAAAATAGAAGTATGTGAGTGTACCTACATGCACTTGTGGCATGAAATTAATAAACCCAAATTGCCAGGCCTGAGCTTAAGGCAAACTCAAAATTGCAACAAGATTCAAAGCAGCTCAAGCTAGGATCAATATTTAAACATAATAATATATACTCCATATATACTGGTATAATGCAGATACATACATGGCAATTGGGATCCGAACTCCCAAGCCAAATATCCATGCAGGCACATCTTTACTCAGGTACCCTAAGGTCAAGGACAAATTTGGGTATCCAAGGCCTGAACTCAGCTTGAGCTTTAAAAGTCCAAGCCAACCCCAAACCCAATTGTACGTTTATTCGGGCCAGCCATTGGGTTTGACCTAGCCCAAGTTGCACCACTACCATGTGATCTTGATTAGATGGCTCCTACTAGCTGCAGACAAGCAATCAACTAATAAATCCAAGTAATTTGAAAGTACACATGCCATCAAAAACCTTTTCTAGTCTAACATGTTCACTCATCAGCCTCAATACCAGTTGATTTCTGTTCCTGAATTTCTACCATTTTCAATAGCCTCATTAATAAAGTCACAGGATATGGTACAAAAATCATAGCAGTTCACTTTACACACGCTCACCCTGAATACATATGCAATACAAAAAACAATAACAATGATAAACTAAGAAAATACAGCATCACGAGACTAGCAGTATTAATCTAATGTGTACTCAATCCATCCATTACATCCAATACATTAGTTCTTCCCGAATCCAAGTCTGAAGCAGCCAAAAGCTGCCTTGTTGGAGAATTTCCACTACTCCTGCACACCCCCCAATCTCTGCTGCCTCGCTTCTTCTTTCTGCTACCAAACTCCTGGCTTTTGCTTATCCCTGGCACCAACCTTTTGTACATGACCTCTTTCAACATCTCTACGTCTTCTTGAGAGAGTTGAACCCTATTATTGGTTTTACCATCATGCACCTGTGATGGATCTTTAGATGTTAGGAGTGACAATGAGAAGCCCTTCCGGGTTGGGGAGCGGACCGGCACAATAGACTTGAGCCCATGATCTCTGTATTTTACTTGGCTGACTAGACGGTGAAGCCATGTCACCAATTCAAGTATGTATTTGTCTGTTATCACCTTGTCTGCGTGATGGAGTGTTTGGAGGCGGATCAGGTTGTTCTGTGTGGCCATCTTCTTGTGAAAATCATTTCTGTGAAGAAGTACCTTGCTTAAATTGTAATCTCAGACAATGCATGGTAGAAATAATACACATTTCATGCAAAATATAATGAACGCAATGGTAAAACACAAAATAAAAGAACAAAAGCACTATATGGGAGGACTCCACTGACCCAGTGTTTGCCCACTCTCCGACCCATCCAAAGCCTTGATGTGCTCTGATTTGAATTCCCATAGGATAAAGAAAGAAAAATGGAAGTCAGAAAAAGAAAAGGAAGTACACAAGTAGAAACTTGAAAAGACAACAGATCTATAGAACTTTTCAGCACTAAGCAATCAAGTTATCTAGAGGTTATGACAATTAAAACTTAAAAGGGCTCGTTTGCATAACACTTATTGAATCCCCTAGGATTTTGTCCACAATCTGCTTCTATTAAAAGGCCTCAAGAGACGAGGATTAAAGGAGGAGATGTTCAAGGGACCATTAAAATATCCCCCTCTGAAGACAAGGATTGGAAGGAGATGTAAATGGGATCATCAAAATATCCCTCTGAGAGGACATGATTTTCAACAATGTACCCGAGTAAATCAAATCCTCAAAAAGTCAGAAATTGATGGTTCCCTCTAGATCTCCCCAGTTGACCATTCGCTCCTCATCCCTTTGACACCCCTTTTTTTAAAGCTCCTTTCCTATGAACGCCCAGGAATTCAATATAAATCTGACAAACGGCCCCAAAAGTATACTCGAACCTACTTGGTTGTATTTGTAGCTACAGGAACAAGCCACCGAAGTGTTTTTTCCATCTCATCTTTAATCTCAGCAATAGTAAGCTGCAGACAAACAACAAGGGAAATGGTTAAGAAGATAAAATCAAACAACCTAAATATATTGCCTTCTCATTAACTCCATTTAGTAAAAAAAACTAATCCATCTAATGGTGAATGATCCTCATGGACTGACTGAGGATGTTAAGAGAGAATTCCGCTATAGTGCAAAAATAAACAAATTTCCATGATATTCATTTCTTTGGTTGAGTGTAGCATAGATGAGAATGTCGAGGTGGATGTGTGGTAAAACTAGGAAAGGTAGAATTGGAAATGAGCATTTTCGGCAGCATTTAAGGGTAGCATCGATAGATGATAAAGAAGAGAATCCTGTTTGACATGGTTTGGACATTTCCAATGCAAGCCAGCAATGGCGCCAGTGAGGAACAGTTTTTCTATGCAAGTTGATAGCCCAACAAGGGGAAGGGGTAGGCCAAAGAGATGTGGATGGAGGTAGTAACAGTAGAATAGAAGAGGTGCAACCCACATGATTATTTGGTTTAGAATAGAATGGAATGCAGAAACAAAGTTCATGTAGCCGACCTCAACATAGTTGGGACGAGGCTTTATTGATGATGATGACGATGACAACGATTCTCTTTAGTTCCATGTTCGTTTAGAACTAATGGAGTAATACAATAATTTATGGTACAAAAAGCAGTACCTTCATAATTATGGGATCTATAAACATAAATCAATGTTTAGGAGACACTAGAACAGGGTATACCCTGTTAACTAACTGGGATACAAAAGTAGCATGCAAAAGAGCAAACGTACCCTTTGCAAATTGCAATTATTACATGCACTACTACTTCAAAATGGCATGCATGTAATAATATGAAATTCCAAAATTGAAGTAGTAGTGCATGTAATAATATGAATCATATTATTTACTCTCCGAGGAGAAAGAAAATTGTTTCATCTTATGGATACATACTTGTGTACGATGTGAGGTTCTTTATGTAATAGCTTCATTTGGTGTGATGGTTCACAAAAGACTAACAATACTTTGTGAACGTCTTTATATGTCATGTTCAATTTCACAGTGTTCAACTGAAGGAATTGGAGTGGAATTTAACCAGAATTCTGAATGTTAATATGATTGGCCAAATTGGAAAGAGCATTAAATGTAAATAGCATATCAATTTAAGCTATTGATATTGTAAGGAAAAAAATTAAGTATTGGTGCATGTAAGTATTGGTGCATGTACATGGACACAGTTGTAAAGGATGACCTCAAAAAAGGAAAAAGAAAAAGAATTATCTCTTGATCAGACACACCTCTTCCTTGGAGTCTAACATTTGCAAATTAGACCGTAGAGCTGCCTTAACACCAGTTGGCAATCCATGATACAGTGTATCCCTTGTATTAGGAGGAACGGAACTTGGTCGAGACACCTGCATTCACATAGATGTTCAACAAATCAACTCGAGATATGATATCAGTTTCTATTTTAATTATGTAAAAAGCCAGTAACCACTTAGAATGAATTTTATGAGATCCAAACATGTGGGAGTAGTAATTTTGAAGTCATTACATAGACAAGTCGTCATCTTCGTTATCATAGAAGCCTTAAACCATCACTCCAGAATCAAACATGTCACTTCAAAGTTCCAACCATTCCAAGTCTCTGTCGGCCTCCCATTCTAGCACCTTGCACCTTCCACACTTCAGTTCTTGTAAGGATAGTTTTCAGTCTTCTAAGCACACGTCTAAACCATCTAGGATGACATTAACTGATTTCTATTCCACAAAGCCACTCATGGACTTTTTTCTACCATCTTTTCTTGTTACTCACATTCATCTTAGCACATGCTTGTCTCCACTTTGCCCACCCAACACTAATCATATTTAAAGATCTTTAATAAATTATCCATTTTGTTCCGTATTTGCTCACCTATCACACTGGTACTAAGTGGTTTTCAAGTTTCACCAGATCCTTCTCTACACTCTCAGAACCACTAAAATCAGAGCTTGTCTTTGCTCTACTAATTTCCATATAACTCAAAAATCTTTCTTCAAAAGAGATGCAACCACAGGCATAAGGACTGTGCCACAATAATAGCTGAGATAATTTGGCCAAGCTTTTGAAAAAAAAAAAAGGAAAAATCCATCCATTATCATGTTTGGTTGGGTCCATGGTGGCTCTAATGGATCACATGTGGCACCACTGGGTCCCACATGTGGGCCAGCCAGGCCAAAATCATTGGACCCACACTGAAGAGGCCATTCGATAGCTCATGTTCTTTAAACAATCTCCACATCAACTAAGGAAAATCAACCTGAAACTACTTGTAATCAACCTTAGCAGGGATTAAAAAGACTCAACTCGAAGAAGTAAATTTGACTAGTAATCAACCTTAGCAGGAAAGTCCAATTCTATTATGCATTAATGATTTAATTACAAAAGCGACCATCTTCAATCCTTGTATAGGCATATATAATGCTAGACTTTTAATGAAGCCAACTATTCATCAAATCTCTAACCCTAGCCATAAATAAAATTGGTAGGTGCATAAAAGGGAACGATTAATTGGAAAGGAATCTCCCCACAAGAAAATAAATAAATAAATAAATGGTTATGGAGAAGGAAACTATTTCTCTGAGAGAGTTAGTTGGATGAAATCTCTACAAGAAAGAAATTTTAAAAGGAGGGAAAATAGGAATTAGGGAATTAAGAAAGCAGAGATTTTTAGAAAGAAAGGAAACTAGGAATTGTCGAATTTAGAATGAATGGAGAATGGAAAGAAAGAATTAGGAAGGTAGGAATTTAGAAAGGATATGATAATAGAAAGAGAAAAATAGGAAGGTGAAGAACTTAAAAAATAAATTAGAAAGAGAAAGACGGTTGGACGCAGGCCGTGGACCCACTAGGCTTGGACACAATTGGTTGGTCTTACTGATTCGGGTCCACTGCATGTTATGGTAATGTGCTGGCCCATCAGGTCCGGTATGACTTATTTAGGTTCTTTGACCTTTTGACTAGTCCAATTGCCCCATGCAGGCTCTTTTAGTTGTGGAATGGTTGGAGGAGGGTTGAGTTGAAGGAGATATGTGTGAGGTGCAAGAATGGGTTGAAGGAGGAATGGTTAATTGCAAGAATAGGTTGTGGGTAATATTAGGGTGTAGGGTTTTGAGTTCGGGTGGATTTAAGAAGGGGATTAGGGTTTTGGACTTTTGATTGGTGTTCATTGGGGGTTTCGGTGGGTGTGGTTGTGGGGGTTTTGATAGGTGAGATTTGGGGATTTGAAAGAAACTTGGAAGAAGAAGAATAACAGCAGAGTTGGGTGCGGGTTGGGGGTTTTCATGGATATTGTTGTGGAGGAAGAAGAAGATGATGGAGACTCGCCCGAGTTGGGTCCTCATGGCCGAGTACGAGTTGAGCCAACCAGCTAGACCCGGATGAGGGTGAGTTTTCAAACCCTGTCAGGGATAGACCATCGTCTATTTCCAAACCTTTTTTTTTTCTTTTCTTTGTTGATTCTAATAAATGGCTTAAATAAACGAAACTAATTGAAGCAGCGCAGGGAAGGGAGGATAGCCAACAGGCTAAACTCCAAGCCTTTTGGCTTAAGGATAGGGATCCATGGGATCCAAAACGTCCTGGTTTTACACCACAGACAAGTAACCAAGAGAAAAACTCAAGGGAAAATTTTATTAATCAATGCATTGTCCCTAAAGAGGGATTACAATCCTTTATATCGATTTATACTCTAACCTATTCTTGGAAACAACTCTAACTAAAATAAGAACTAAATCAAATAAGAGAAACTTTCAGATTAATCTCATAATTATCCCTAAAGTTTAGCTAATACTAAAAATAAAACTCTTGCATGATTTGAAGATCTTTTTTTATGGGCTTGGGCCCAATGAGCTGCCAGACCAAGGATCTGGCCTGCATCAGTTCCCCCCCTCTTGGAGGGAACTCGTCCTCGAGTTTACTAGATGACCGCCTGGGTCGAAGATTAAACGCACAAACTTTTGATTCTCTTGTGGATCTTCATATGGTGTGTAAGATTCACTTAAGCGTTTACTCCACGAAAATTTTAGATATTGCCTCATTTGATGGTGGAATTTTGCATGGACTTGCGCTCGAGCAAATTGATCCTTCGATTTTTGAATTTGTACCATCTACTCACAATCTTCTGATATCAACGGTCAATTTCCAAAGATGAAATCAATGTGGGGAACCTCAATGATTTGCTCTTCTTTTTCAACCTTTGAAACAATATCCTGTTCTTCGGATGATTTAATTGGCTTTTCAAGAATTGAACATATGATGAAATCTACCAGTTGATCAAGCTCTTGGTTGACTACTTTCAATTCGTCAAAGTCCGCCTTCACTTCCATCGGTGCTTGCACATGCGTATCATCATTGTTAATAAAAAGAGAATAAATTTCTGTCTTCCAATGTACCTAAAGTAGGGTCCAGTGGAGGAGTTTTGTTTATCATTTCATTTGAATATATTGGGAAATCATTTGTTTCTTGCTTTTATTCCTCAACTTCAGCTTTGATGATCTTCGTAACTGGTTCCACCATAGGGAATTCTATGGTTTGCAGAGACTTTTCTTCTTGCATCTTAGCTTTTCGTAAGCGAGACCGTTTAAGCATGCGTTCAACACAAATTGCTTCCCAATAGGCATCATGAATGGTTTCACAGTTCTTCATATTTTGCAATATGTTTGGCCTCAAGCCTCTGATAAAGCGATTCAAATCATGGAGCTCACTCTGTTCCAATTCACATACTTCTTGTAGCCTTGAAAATCGATCAGAATAGTCGTCAACTGTCCAATCTCCTTGTTTCAGATTAAGGAATTGGTCAAAGTATACCTCATTTGCATAATACCAATCTCCATATTTATGCTCATACAACATTCTTTGAACGTCATTGGAGTACCCAAAGATTTGCATATTGACATCAATGGAAGAATAAAAAATTTAGTGCATCGCAAAATTGACGGACCTAGATCTTGTGGACAAAAGTATTTGCATGTAAACAGATCATCGATCGGATGCTAGATGGCCAAGATGTCACCCGTTAAGAATCAACGGCTAAGATTGATCAAGCAGAAAATTTTGTGCTTCAGTGGGCTTAGCTCCCTGTTGGTTTACTGGGCCCCTTTCTTTTCTTTTCTTTTTTTCCTTTTCTTTTTGTTTTCACTACTTGCTATTGTTGGGTCGAACGTGACCCCAACTAAGGCCCAGAAGATGGAACAAAACTAAAAAGTCCATGAGACCTATTGCTAAAGAGGTCCAGCGGAAGTGGCCCACGTGTGGAGCCTCGGGACTGGCGCACGCAGAGGAGAAAAGGGATTTTTCAAGCCCTCTTCGTTGTTGCTTGAAGAGAACAGGAAGATGGAAGTCGATGATGTGCGGGCGACATCGGTGGAGCAGTCCGGCGATGGCGATGAGGACGCCAGTGATGGGGACGACGGCGCAGGTAGGTACTTTTTTTTTTGTTCGTTGTTCAGTCGTCTTCTCTTCTCTGTCTCTCTTTTTTTTTTTTTTTTTTAACTCTAGGGTATGGTGATGGAAACGAAGGGAATAAGGTCGATCGAGATGTGCATGGCAGAGGCAGGGGTGATTTGGGATGATTTGGCGAATTTTAGGTCGTTGGGGTTTCTAGGAAGGGATGTGGATGGCTGGGGTCTAAGGTTTTTTGGGGATTTAGGGTTCGATTAGGGTTTGGGTTTGGTGCAGTGGTGTTGGATATGGTTGTGGGGTTCGATTGGAGAGATGGGAGGCTGGATGGACAAATATGGATATGGATGTTTTGGGTTGGTGGAGGCTGGCAGGGATCGTGTGGAGGGCTAGGATGATAGGTGGTGGGAATGATGATGATGATGGACGAAGGCAATTGGAGAGATGGGAATAGCGGGGTATCTTGAGTTGGCGATCTAAACGGAACGGCGATCAGAGATTGGATCTCCGCTCTGATACCAATTAAAGCAGCGCAGGGAAGGGAGGATAGCCAACGGGCTAAACTCCAAGCCTTTTGGCTTAAGGATAGGGATCCATGGGATCCAAAACATCCTAGTCTCACACCACAGACAAGTAATCAAGAGAAAAACTCAAGGAAAATTTTTATTAATCAATGCATTGTCCCTAAAGAGAGTTTACAATCCTTTATATAGATTTATACTCTAACCTATTCTTGAAAACAACTCTAATTAAAATAAGAACTAAATCAAATAAGAGAAACTTTCTAATTAATCTCATAATTATCCCTAAAATTTAGCTAATACTAAAAATAAACTCTTCATGATTTGAAGATCTTTTTTTATGGGCTTGGGCCCAATGAGCTGCCAGACCAAGGATCTGGCCTGCAGCACTAATAGGGACAGTTAATACTTCTACTTTCAACTGACTATGAGAGGTTAGGACTAAACATCCAACCTTAGCTTATTGCTTGATGCGAAATCTAGATTAGTTCCAGTGCTGTATTCTAAGAACTATCATATAAAAGCATCATAAATTCATAATAGGGTTAACCAGCCCTAGATATTGAATCTTCTACTGTTGTTACCATCTATTGAAGGGTTTGGACATTTGAAGTCTTTCCTAGCTTGGTTGTGAGCATATAACCCAAGACTGACTTCAGCCTTCTTTGCTTTGTTCAGGCTCGATTCAGCCTTCTTTGGGTTGTTCCCGACAGTTGCTTCTTATTATCCCTTTTGACTGTTCACTGCTGTTGATTTGGACTTTAACCTTGATTAATTCTGATTTTCGTCAGAATCTTATTTCTTCCTCTATGATTTTCATTTTATTCATCGCAGGCTACATTAAACTGGTATTAGAGACAACATTATTGCCAGTTTATATTCCTCATGAGTTTCAGTTAACTGTTAAAGTAAGAAGAAAAATGAGTGCTTTCAAGTTTCAAGAGTATTTAGGGAGCATCAATAGATAATAAAAATAAGAGAAAACCGTTTGAGATGGTTTGGACATGTCCAACAAAAGCCAACAACGGTGCCAGTAAGGAAATGTTCTTCTACGCAAGTTGATGGCCCACCAAGGGGAAGGGGGTAGGCCAAAGAGGGTATGGACGGAAATAGTAACAATAGATTAGAAGAAGGGCAACCTATCCGAAGATTTGGCTCAGGATAGATCAGAATGGATAAACAGAATTCATGTAGCTACCCTCAACATAGTTGGGACAAGGCTTTGATGATGATGATGATGCCTTGTGGCATTATTGTCGTTAGCAACAACAATTTTGCTAAAAAAGAAAAAATACACACTGGAATGAGATATCCACGAAAAGTGAGAAGTGGCACAAATGATGCAGCCATAAAAACTCATAGAGCCCATATCACAGTTGGAAGGTGAACAAGAACAAACATAGAGCATGTAAAACCAAAAGACCATCATAAAAAAGTTGGTATTATCTGAACGGGATCTAGAGGGTGCTCATGGACCGGGCTAGCTTGAGCCAAATCTGTGCCCACTACCCAGTCCGCTTGGGCCTGGGTTCGGGCCTTGGGTTTTAGTACTTGGTCCGGGCATGGATTCAAGATTTGGGGCCATTTAGTATTTGGGCTGATCCTGGATTAAGTGATAAAAGCCCAAAGCCTAGCCTAGACTGGCCCGAATAAGTAGTGCTTGCAGTTTAGTGATTGATTTGCCTAAACAAGTGATAGAAAGCTCGGCCTGATTGACTAAATGGGTGGGGTTGGGCTTGACATGTTCAACGTAGGCTGGGCTTGGGCCAGACACTAAGGGCCTGTGTCGGGCCTGGCCCAAATAAGGGCCTGTTTTTCTAAAGTTGGGCCAGGCCTGGATATGCCTCAGCCCAACCCAACAAGCCCATGAACATCCCTAAAGGGATCTTCAAATGCTTTCAATCTTGCCATTCTAAATGCCAGCAAAGTCTACAGAACATCACGCCAACCAAGGGTCACCATCTAAAAAGGCAGTATAACATCTTTATTTGGCAATTAGAAAGACACAGTGCAAGGAAAACCAGAAACTTACAAATCCCCCATCCAATATGCACGTACAATCAATCTAGAAAAAATATATTCTCTGATAATGTCTTAACACGGTTAGAAATATATTTGATAACTTGTTTTCCAATACTTTTGCACATGTATCCTGCCAACATCTATTCAATCAAGCAGAAGCCTGATTAAAAATGAGCAACACCAATATGACATTTTTACTAATGCAGTCTAAAGGGAAGAATTTTTTTTGACACAGACCAAAAAGTAGAATTACTTTAAGCACGTGGCAGCAAAAACATAAGCTGCCATCCGCAAAGCATATTCACCACCCAACTAAAGAGATGTATACCAGGCAGCTTCTCAAAGCTATAGATATAGGAATAGAATATGTCATTCGATTATAGAGAACACTCAAATCTCATCATCATCAAGACTAACATTATTTTCGTAAATTCAGAACTTCTAATCAGCAGTTCATATGAAGTATCAATTGTTGACCATCTAAAACATACTAAAAGAAAGAACGATTTTTATACTAACAATGACATCAATCTGACTGATGATGTTGGCATAGTGCAATGAAAGTCCAGAAACACCAAGTCTTTGAGGATTGTTTAACCCCTTGTCAGACACTTTATCACCTGCAGAGAAATGACACCAGATTCAAGTTTTAGTTGTGCAGAGATTGCTCTGGGTGTGCACACCTATGAACTAGGGGAAATGCACCACAATCTACACCATATCTTGTAGTGTATTCCTAAAATGTGTATACGTAGTAATATACTTAAAAGCATGGTAGAAAAGAGTACAATGTGTCAAAACAGTAATGTACACCCAGATAGTATTAAGTAGTTTATATTGGGGTTGGACATGAGCTGGATCAGGTGGGACGACAGTTAGTCAACTCAGCCCATCAGTTATCTGGCCTAATACCTGGATCTAGCCATGGGCCTAAAAGTCAGGCCCAGGACCAGTCCGTTATTGAGACCCATTTGCATTGAATATGTTGGGCTGGGCTGGGTGACTGGGTCCCCAAAAGTTTTGTGCACCATTATTATTTTGTAAAATGGACCCACATTGATCAATCCAACCTCTCAAACACGTACCCCCCTGAATTAGCACTTACACAGATTCAACCATTATCCACCATTGGATGGAATTATTGAAGTCAATGGATTTGTAGCACCAATAAATCCTGAGGAGGCGATGTCAAAGATTAGAATCTTTTGCCCCACGCCTAATCCATAGATGGGGGTTTGTGAAGGTACTATAGACCGGACAGAGTCTATATCAATTGTTATTTCCATATACCATAGGCAACTGGTTGGACTTGATCCTTGCCTGACATTTTCAAAATAACTTTCAAGCTTAATTTGTGTGTCAACATCAGTAGTTAGGAAAGTGTACAAAAATTTACAGATCTGTATACAATTATGAAATATAAAAATAATTGCAACTAAATGATAAAAACAAGGATGTATTTAATAGAATAACTAATCCAAATGCATAATGATAAGTTCACTTTTTACGGTAAATAAGCATACAATGAAGCATATTTAGAGAAAAAAGAACTTGATGGAGTTTTCAAGTGTCTTCACATTCTCCACTGGAAAGATTAAGCCTTTACCTTTATTACCAAAGGCCTTTATAATCTCCAGATGTAGGAAGGTAACAATGTCAACAAGCTTCTCTACAACCTGCACAACAAACTCCATGTATTATATTTTTCAGAATTCACGTTAATCAATATAGTGAAAGTTAACACCAGACATAAAATGTACACCCTTTTGCATATCGTAAATTGTTGTATTTTTTGTTCCTGATAGAAATACAACTAAATTATTGACAAGAATACATTTATATATTTATAAGTACACATATTCACCTAGGCAAACACTATATGGACCTGTGTAGGGCCCACCATTCATCCCGTTTTGCACCCCATGAATTGACACCATACCCAATTTGACACTCTTCGGTACTTTACTCACTGCTGGATTTGGTCCTTCAAATCTTTTGGTCACTGGTCTTGGGGCAGTCATATCTCCACTATCTTAGATCATTTGGGTTTGAGATATGGTGAGCCCCTTTATGGCCTTATCTGAAAATGGTAAGCCCCATCCGCACCCCCACCCCATTGACACACATGGTAATTACTGTTCTCTTATGCATGGACTGCAAATTGACTGAATATTTAACAAGAGCAGGCTGACCGCTAACAGAAATGGTCCCACATACGAAAAATGATGAGCATGATTGAGAAAACATTTTTCGAAAAGCTTCTTTCGAAACTTTTCTAAAGATGCATATTCGCATAATAATAGCAAATAGCTTGTATTCATATACCTCTTCCAAATTTTTAGCCCACAGAGATTTCTTTCTCAAGCTCCTTACAAGCTTTTTCTGGTGCTTCAATTCACTGTGTAAAATCATGAGACTTTCTCCTAAAAAATAAATGGTAATGATTGTTAATCATGATATGGCGCTTCTACTATCAGCAGACAATAACACAAATAAGTTTTATACCAAAAAAAAAGAAAAAGAAAAGGAGAGATGCAAAAAAATTTCCCAACGTGCTAGTACTCAAGTTGCATGGATGAAGACAATTCAAGTAATTAGAACATGAAAGTGAAAAACATATCACAAATTCAAATTATAGCTCCAGCTCTTTTTTTTTTTTTAGATGCTTTCCCCCATGTTTTTTGTTGGGGGCTCTTTGTGATTAGTATAGTTCTCTTATACTGTATAGCTTTTTTGAGTAATATATAGTCACCATTTAAAAAAAAAAGAAAGAAAGATCTCGACTAGATTAGTGAGAAATACATGATAGATCATGGAGTTACTGAGAACATGGATTTGAATGGAGTTAAGCCGATTCCATAGGGATGAGACGAGGCTTCAATGATGATGATCACAATGACGATAGGGAGAAATTTTCAAAGGAAAACAGCTTGCATCTAATTGTATCTACAACTCCTTCTAAGGCCACCTACAATCAATCCATCCCCATCACACTCAATACTCATCATGAATTGGTATTCACTCCAATTTGACACTCATATGACCTATATGCGCCATTGAATCAATGAACTTCTGTAAAAATTGTTTGATGTGCTACACAATTCAAATTAAAGAAAAATTAAATTCCCCACTTTCTACATTGTAAGGAGCTGCATGACTGAACCCAAAACTTCAATCAGTTGGGAACTAAAAGCATGCCCATAATCAGACTCAGTGGACAACTCAGAAAATCCAATCTTACAGAACCGATATTTCTTCAAAGGCTGTCAACAGTTCTTCATAAACAAAACCTACCAATAACAAAAATCCTGGAAAGCATTTTCAATATTCAATTGTTTAGATCATTGATTCACCATGCAACCATGGAAGAAAATTAACAAATGACTAAAGAAATCATTAATTGCAAAGAGATGAGCAAAAAGGTTGTAGCATATCTTCAATAAAAGTGTAGTCAGTGAAGATGCAAGTATTTCACCTCTTCGACCAGCGTGTAAAGCCGCTTCTTCTTGATGTTTACGCTGGTAGTCTTGCTCAAATCTGTCCAATGTGTGTAACTCATGGTACAACTCCTGTGCAAGTAGAATGATTAAGTTTTCTCCATGAAGAAGAAAAATTGTTAAATGGAAGGTTCTGAAGATGGTAAAATCAACACTAATTTAGTACAAGCATTGGCAATTATCATTCAACATGCAATGCAGCAAATAGAATCTGATAGTAACTACCTTCACCATATACACTTGAATAAATTATTTGATGCAGACCAACAAGGTAATAGATTAATCACAAAAGATTATAAGAATAGAAAATTGAAATGAATTTGGGTGTCCCTCCAACAAGAAAGTTGTCACCGCTTCCCTATTTATATCCATCATGTGATCACTGTGAATCATTTACAGCCCTAAGAATCCCCTTAATTGGGGTATTGCTAACTAATTGATCCTAATAGATAAGTATAATTGGTGTACAAGAGGCATCTTGAATTGAGTGGTCCTCAAGTATGGTAGTCTACAGGAGTATCTTAATACAAGTAATTAGACAACTCAAAGTGGATTGGAGTTGTAAGTATCAACAACATATTAGGTAATACCAATGATCAATCAATTATAGTAATTACCATCATTACTATTTAGGGAATTTTAAATAACCCTACTTTTGGCTATTCCCCCTAAATGTTAGTGAGATAAGAACAGCTTACAGCACTTGAGATTTAAGGCAGATAATGTGGGACGATTAATCCCAAATAACGTGGTCTTGTTTCTCAAGCTGCATACATCGCAAAAGTTTCATCAATAAAACCAAACCACTAGCAATTTGAGGGTAAATCCAACTAGACACTGGACATTAACATGGTCAGACCTCCTTACATGAGTAGCTTAACCAATAGCAGTGACGAAAGAAAGTTACCTTTCTCATTACAATCAACTATGCTCTGTTTTTTCTTTTACACTTTCTATTTCACTTCATTAAAAGATAAGGCATATAAGATCAGGAAAAATTACACATAATATACCGAAGGTAACCAATTGGTACACTCTTTTCTGAAACTCAGTTTTTGCTAGATATAGAACTTCAGCAGTAAGGGAGACATTTGGCTTTTCGAAATATGGTTTCAAAGGAAATGACCTTCTATAGTAAAGGGTCAAGGGTAAAATTTCTCATAACCCAAAGTTCATATTCATAGGGTGAAGGGTAGACAATCAGTTAAAAAGATTTAATGGAGACTTCTCTTAACCACTTTGATAGAAGACCTTTTAAGAAACCATATGGGAAAATACAAAGCATGTCCAAACATATTGAACCGAGACGACAGAAGACTTCAGTGGATAAGTTTGAAAGGGCAAAAGAACCATTACTTTTCCCTAGTTTTTCTTTTAAATGTGGATTCATTAAATTAAAATTCAAAACTTGGAACACACACATTCACAAGGACTCTAAATTGTTCACAAAATCCTCATCCTCTTATTCACCTACCTCCTCTTGACTTCTGGAATGTACACCTACCTGATTTAATGGAACTTTAAATGGTTCCCCTGAGCAAGTTCCTTCATATTTTTTTCTCATTTGTTTTCACCCTTTAGTAATCTTAAATATCATAGACGATAAACCACAAGATTGAAAAGGGGTTAATTTGATAAATGGTTCAGCTTCTACAACATGAAGATTGAAGTGTTCGATCTACACCTTTTAAGCCTCCAGTGCCATATCCAAAAGTAAATGAACTTGGTTCACATTGAAGGGAGACAAAGATACTGCAAAGGGATCTTTTATTATTTATTATGTTATTTTATTTTCTTTATTTCTTTTAGAAGATAGTGAGTAAAATGTTGTACAAAACCAATTCAATGTGTCGAGTTGGCTGAGTGCTATGTCCCTTGCTTATTAGAAACTCCTTTGGAGTTAGGTTTCCTGTGGTTACTGCAATGGTCAGCTTCCTTGGTGCCTGCACTTTCATTTGCCTCCATAAGAACACGAGTAAAAACCAAACTGGGAACACCATCATAGTAAGTGCACTCTTACCATTTCCTCGAGATTGGCAAGCTTCCAAAGAAAAATATCCTTCATGTTGTGGTATTGGGACATTAAGCTCCATGCCTTTTCTTTTTCTTTTTCTTGTTTTAATAGTTATTGCTCAAGTTCTCTCTAGTCTCTAAACTTTGCACAGGTTTTTGCCTTTATGGCTCCTTGGTAAGTAACTTTGGTCTGTATATTTATTTCAAATTAGCAACCCGTTAGCAAGCTTCTAACTTTCCCTTCATCACATGGTGTCAAGACATTGAACTCCACAATTTTTTTATATTTTATTTCCTTAGTTGTTTTTCAATTGCTCTTTATATGGTGATTATTTTGAATTAAGACTCCTTGGTGAGTAACTTCTATCTGTAATTTAAGTTCAACTTCCAGTCTCCCAGTCCATATTTTTGCACATAGGATGCTCACATTCCCAATTTGTGATAAATGAAAATACTTCCATTATCCTCCAACTAGTCATCAGCACAAAAGCTACTGGTTTTTCATCAGCTTAAGAAACTAATTGGTTCATAAAAGAAGGAAATAAATATATCAAACTTAAAACCAGTCAACTATAGCCATTAACAAACCCGTGACCAAAAGTGAAAAGAAAGAGCCCTATTCATGAAAAATATGCATACAGAAGTTTGCTGAGCCAAATTTGTCAGTTCCTGCATTGCTGTTTCTGCCTCTTCTTGTAGCTGTTTCTGGGCCATATGATCTGAATCCAATCTGTCAAATAAGTACTTTAAATACATGGACCTATGTTGTTAGTAAATGCTAGGACTTAGCATTTGAGAACTATCCATGATAAGACAGGACTCAACTCACGAAATTTACTATTAACTATCTACCTTACTTTTGAAAATAGCGATCCAAGTTGTGCCATTGAGGATCTTTACATCGGTCTCCAAACCTAACTACTTCTCTTGAAAAAGTGTCCAATTCCTCCCTGCAAAATAGCATTGGAGGCACTTTCTGTCAACATCAGCAATGAACTAGTTAGGGTTTGAAGTCTACAGCAGAGTCCAAAGCTCTGATCAAGAAGTTACGTATCCACCTTTTGTCAGAAGCAGCGATGCTGAGAAGCTCCTTCATGTCTGTAGACACTAGGCGCTGTACTCCATCTGAATGTAGAATCTCTTCCTTCAAGATCTTGATGTTCTCCTCCGAAAGAGAGTGCATCAGATTTGCACCTTTGGCAATTGTATTGGCCACTTCAAATGCCAGGATACATATTTTATTTCCACGTGTCGACATCCCAGAAGCAAATCCGCTGCTGGGATTCAAACTTGACATGCTACTACCAAGAGTATCTAAGACATCTACAGCTCGCTCTAGACTAACAATGCCAGCCCTTCCCAAAAATGAGCCAATTTCTGGAACCTGTAAAAAGTAATTACAGTTACAATTAACACATAAATACATTCAAAAGAGAAGGAAGAAGAACACATAACTTAAGTCCACTTCTCAGCAAAGCAACAGCACTCAAACTACAGCATGTATGTACAGAAAATCAGATAACTAGAATAATTTCGAGATGGAGATATGTCAAAATAATCATTCCCAGGAAGGATCAATGTTTTACCAGACTATATAATGGCAAGTAAGAAGATTCAATCAAAAATGAAAGCAAAGGTCTGAGCTCAATTAATAAAGATACTGCATTTCTCTACCAAGATCAGAAGTAACCACAGAAGGCCTGTCATTTTTCAGGCCAGGGCGCATACTGCCATACAAAAATAAAAGGAATGGATGATGCTAGAAGCCATAGGCTATACATCATACTATTTGATATGGAAGACAAAATGTAAGAGACAGTTTTTGCAAACCTCCTCACTTTTAGGCTTGGGACCAGCAGATGCAGAGGCATGACGCAAGGTGGAGGAATAAGCCAAAGTGGGATAATACCACGGGTAATAAGAAATGTGGTATAGGACTATAGGAGGGTCCATTCCCATCTTCACCTTGCGTTACTGGGAGAAGGGACCATCATCATCCTTTAAATGAATGGAATAAAACCATCAAAAAGGACCCTCAAGTGGGGCCATCAAGGAGGGATTTAAGTTGTACCCGCTATAAACCACATGGGGTTCAACAAAAACAATTGGCAAATCAAAATATGGATCAAACCAATTTAAACAACTATTGCATCTCACGCTACAATGTCTCTTTATATATCATATTACTCTTCTTTTTTAATGGGCAAGATTATGGTCCTAGATTAAAATATATATATATATATAGGGGAACATTCATGTGCATCTATCCCTCACCAAAAATGGTGAGGGACACTCCTTTTGGGGGTGTTTCAAGTACAAAAGTGGTACAAGAGGGGTACTTTGTACCTCTCTCTTGTACTTGAAACAACCCCAAAATGGGTGTCCCTCACCATTTTTGGTGAGGGATAGATGCATATGAAGATCCCCCATATATATATATATATATATATATATATTATGGTCTTACATGCAAGTGTTTTCAGAAGTTATTCCATATTATTGTTACATTCTACACCAATGACTAAATTTTGATCACTTTGCAAGCATTTACGATATCCAAGCTAATCACCCAGAAGGTCCTATATTACATCTGTATAGAAATCACACCCACTTGACCTATCCTAAAAAATTATTATCTTTTTTCTTCCTTTTTGATAGCTGTCCTATTGGCAAGGATTGCCCCAGTGGCACTGGGATCCTCAACTATAGTGAATGCACATGACTGAAAACTCCCTTTACCCACAAGGGCTGAAACCTACACTCCCACCCTTCTAATGGGAGGATTTGATTTCCTTAGCCACTGCACCAAGTTAATGAGGTTGTGTGACCAGACCAGCCATTGTTTTCTGAAAAAAAAGCTTTCCAAGCCCATTTCCCTATCACAGTAAAATTTTCTCAGTAGTCCATTCATAGCTAAGGCTCTTTATCCTTACAAAAAAAAGTAAAATAAAATCACCCCACTTTCGCGACACGCATATGAAGACTATTCTGTAAAACACCTGATCATCTAGCAAATTTGGAGAATTTTTTTATTTTTTTTAAGAGAAATCCTTTTAAAATCTTGTAGTGGAAAGGTGGGGGGTGTGATAGAATATATATATATATATAAGAAGATACCAAGCACCTCTTTTCACGTGATCTTTTCTCGTGCACCAAATCAATACGCAAACCAATCAGAAGAACTACGATTTTGAATCTAAATCCCACCCAGTATTCCAAAATACAGATTCCAAACTTTAAAGAATCACCTTTCACATCATCATAAAGTTGCCAATTCATTCAAAATCACTTCTCTTTACAAAAAAAAGCCATAACCTTTCCAAAAAAAAAAAAGCAGACTTTTTTATCAAACACATCATATACAATTCATCAGCAATACAATCTAACAAAAGAAACAGAGCTACTGACTGATATCACAAGAAACTTACCCTGCCAGCTCCAGTCCGGGCAGGCGTAGGAGCCTTCAATTCACCCGATTTCGACATCTTAAGCTCACCAGAATCATATTTCTCCCGCACTTCCTCGAAAACAGGCGCGAAATCCATGCCTTCCACCTGCTTACCGATGCTGTTCATGGTCATGACCTTAGCAGAAGAGTTTCTCGGATCCTTGGTCCGAATCCCCAAATCATTCTGCTCCTCCTTGAAACCCTTGGAACAAATCGCTCCCATTGCGCAAATCACAAGTACAAAAAAAAAAAAAAAAACCCTAGAATTTGAGATCTTCAAGAGATACAAAAGCAGCAGAATTAGGAATTAGAACAGCTTGGAAGAAGAGAATGAGAAGAAGAGAGAAGGCGTAAGTTAAGGTTGGGGGAGGAGAAATGCGCGTAAGGCTTATGTTAGCGGTGGCAGGATGGTGCTAAGCCGAGGAGTTTGATTTGTGAGGGTTTTTTATTTATTTCGTTGATTAGTTCGTTTGACTGACGGAATTGTACGTCGTGTGAACGAGGAGAAGAAGAAGAGGTCCGCCGTCCGCCCGCCATTTGGTCTTTTCCTCTCGTTTTGCAGATTAACCCCCTCTTCTGCTTTATATTTCCACAAAAACCACCTATGTAATCATTGGAAAATCACTCCACCTGTTTCCTTGTGAGAAATGATCATGTGTGGTTTTGTCCGCGGGGATCCAAAAATTCGAGAATTTCCAATTCTTTGGGTTAGACTAATGCCTCCGACCCAGAGAAAAGCCGGGTAAACTTTCATGTAACCCCAGTGTAGTGGTGTAATTTCGAACCTACAATCTCCGAATGCAAATCGGGATCTTAGGCCAACTGAGCTATCATTTGGGATTGAAGATGAATTAGTTTTATTGACTTAAATGGGCTTTTGATATAACCGTTTCAAATTTGCATGTCATTGTCATCTCCAAAATATATGTATTTATCTATGCATAAATAAGGATTTGCATCGATATTTCATCTCAATTTTAAAAAGGTTCGTCAATTGAACTTTATAACGAATTTACTCTAATTGAAATGAGATTTGGGTTGCTACTTTTCTTTGAGAATGATGTAATATGATTGAGTTAGATTGAGAAAGAATGGGGTTTGGTGAACAATAGTACATAAAACCCCACCCCCTGCCGGATTAAAGCCAAAGGTGTTGATTCTGATTAATTTGAATTGAATCTAAAAGTTGTTTGTGTTGAGAGATTTGGTGCTATTGATTGCAATTAATATACGGGCTTCACTTTTGCCCAGTAAGATAAATTAAAATATTATATACCGTTGAATTGATTTTGTGTAAAAAAACAATGATGATATAATTAAAAATAATGATTGGGGTGGAATTTGATCCATGGCCTACAATAGAGATTCCTAAGATTCAAGAGCGAGTTAGATAATGCAAAAGGTCAGCCAGAATAGTAAAATGAGATTTTGGCTATGGCCAACACAATTTAAATGTGAGCATAGGATCATTTGTATCCATATGCCTAGCTAAGGTTAAATAGGCATCGATATGTGTGGAGCTGTAACCAAGGCCAAGACATTGATGTAGATGAGCACAATCAGAGGACCTTTATCATAAATAGGACATGGTCAAGTCAAATCTATATAATGGAACAATAACTAAAGGTAGCAAATTGCTGTATTTGTTCTCCTCAAGTGGGAAGTGATAAGCATACCACTAAGTATATGGATGATATTCGATGTCATTCATATATAGATTATATTCACACTTGAACATGGTTTTAAGACATGGTTTCAGTCGGACATTATATCAGCCAACACCATTTTTTTTATCAGCCAATAAATTGGTTCGACTCGTATTTTGAATTGTTTTTGACTTTTTAATTTGAAAGGAAGCAAATTAAAATTATTTGAAGAATTTAAAAGGTATTGTGAATCTTCATTTGAAATTGGTTTTAAAGTGTTTCAGATGTAAATAAGACAACAAAATGTAAAATAACATGTAGCATTTTACACTCTATTGAGCTACCACTTATCCTAAAATCAATTGATGGTGTGAAACGGTACAACAACAGATTTTATGGTGAGGGCGAGGGATCGACCACAATTTGCTTTTAACACTAGTGTTTTAAAACCATGCTCTTGAATGAATTACAATATGGACTCTTTTACTTCCATAAACATGTCAAGGAATATCACTCATATCACCTTATTGTGTGGAAGTTATCCAACCGTTTGATGTAATGAGAATATTTTTATTTTTATAGGATGTGGTGATAAAAAAAAAAGACTCAGAACATGTTTGGCTTGACTCTATCATGCTGTTTCTTTGTCCATTTGATCAAGTAGTTCTCAAAACCTAACACACCATCTGGCAGCTCAATAAATACCACATACTCACTTCACACAACATTATCTAATGATGTATTCATAGCAGAGCTTTGACTTCATCCTTTTTGTTAATTTTTGTTTACTATTGTGAGTTGGATATACTTTATGTATCTTGCATGAAAAATTGAATTTGTTCAAGAAGTTCTGATTAAATATACTCTAGTGTACCTCTGCACCCATTGCTCATTGGTATATGCACTTGGGTCAAATCTATTTATAAGGGGTCTATGAATTGGATCAAGTGGAAAACAATGAGTTTCTCTAGTTGGAGTAGCAATGTGTGGGATTGGGTTTGGTTGAGCTTGAGTAACATGTAAAGGCTAAAACCTAAAACCAACTAATATATATTGTTCAAACCAAATCCAACCAGGAAGTTAAGGTTAACCACCACTGATTAATAAGTATGGGTTCAGCTTCGTTTAATGGATTATCATCCAATTAGTCACGCGTCGGGTTCACAAATTGAATAGCATCAATGAACTCAACCATAGTCATCCTATTTAATCATTAGATTAGAAATGTCAACAATTAACCCAATCTCAACCTAAAAGTAACGAGAGTCAATACAAAACTTGAATAATCCCATTTGCAATCTAAGTGATGGGTTCAATCATCATTTCTAAAAAAATGATATTCACTGTTAGATTGAAAATATTATCAGCATAGGCGATATAAATGTTCCCATTGAGCCATAATGAAAAGTGGGCTCAATAGCACATGATGATTTACCCTGAGTCGGTGGGCATGTTGGGTCTAGAGTTGCTGATGAACACAACCACCATGTTGGAAGTCAAATGAAATGGCTCAGAACAAAAAGCAGTCAGCAGTCCTATGGGAGAAGAACCATTGTTTGGTACTCATCCCTCATTACGAGGCAGGTTCCTACGAAGACTTTTTGAACAAGTAAGTTGACCTGGAAATATTTTAGCAGACTATAGACACTTTTGCCTTTATTGTAAATTCTGTACTTGGTATTTCTAAAGGAAAAGCCCAAAGAGAATTTCCCTAGCTACTTGAAGTGTCAAAAGGAGTAGCTAAAGGATTTTTTTTTTTAATCATAGGTAAGATGGCAGTGACATGAACTTATTTTACTTGCAATTCTCAAAGACTTTAGTTTGTTGTTATAATATATTAATGAGGCAATGAGATGGATACATGAGTCTGCATCTCCTAAATGGAGCCTGCCTATTAAAAATCTAAATTGCTTAAAGAAAAGGTCATCTTATTGCATGAGTGTAAGTTCAGGAGCAGACCTACATGTAACCACGCGGGTGTGACCGCACCCGTGAGGTTCGAGAAATTTTTTAAATAACACTCTAAATTTTTTTTATTTTTTATTTAACTTTTTAACTTGTCTATTACGCGCACCACCCAAATGAAAATCTTGGGTCCGCCATTGAGTGCAACCACAGTTTCGACCCCTCATTCGTTCACTTTCCTCATTGGTTATTTCAGGGTTTTTTTTTTTTTTTTTTTTAACCAAGTTGCATCCAAGGTGAGGCTTTGTTGTTGGGATTCAGTGGATTAGAATGGTATAATCCCACCTTAGAAATTTGTTGTGAATTTCACAATCATTGGTCCACAACTAGATTATGGAGTCAATTAATCACAAGAAAACTGCAATCTAAATGTGTAAATAACTAAACTCTTGAGAACTAGGGGATCCAGATCCCAATTCTGGTTTTTGAATACCCCCTTTGTCTTTGTAAAATTGCATACATCTTCCATGCATTTTTTAACTCATGGCCACCCCTTTGTCTAGAAACTTAGAACCTGAGCTCTTAAAAACCAAACCTACAACAAACATGAACAAGTGGGACTCCCAACAGCAGTTCGGTGTGAGGTGTGCTAGACCTTATGCCTATGGCCCCACATGCTTTCATTCATTTGCATTGAACATTGAATGTGCCAAATTGATAGGAAAAAAAAAAAAGCAGCTTTCTATGTTCCATTGAAAATATTATTCACTTTTATAGAAAATCAAATTTACTTGACATTGCCAGCAACCCAATTCTAGGCGATAATTGATGGTGTTTGGCTTCATTGTCTATTTCAATGACTTGGATCCAGGGGCAGGGCTAAGAACCAAAGTTCAGATTCTTCTCCAATGGTTCTTGTTTTCCCATCTGCCTTCCTTTTTCCTGTTTTCCCATAGCTAATGATCTCTTCTTCTTTTTTTGGATGTACACATCTTATCATTGTCAATCAATCTCCTTCTATGTTGATGACGGTCTGTAGCATGATTTAAGAACATGGTTTTGAATTCATGGAAAACCCAAAGCCTGTACATATTTATCCATACATCAATCCTAGAATAGTAGTTCAATTTTTTTAGTTGGTTTTTAACATTTTGCAAAATTGTTAAAGCAAGAAAATTTTCGAGTCGTTTCATTTCAAATCTTTTTTATTTTGAGTGTTTTGATGAAATAAAACAACAAAAATAAAATATAGAAGGTGACGATAATGAAGTTCTATTTAGGGATGTAAATGGATCGGTCGAGAACGAAACCATGGTGTAAGTTCCATATGGATTTGTCTCCGGATCTAGATCCAAGAAGGACATGGTGTGTTGGATTTGGATCCAACATCCACTATAAAATGGAGAGGACCACAGATATAGATTCTGGATGAGAACTGAGACATGGTATTTGAGTGTAAGATCGACATCCCTTGATGATTTAAGCTCTGTAAACATTCAAAAGGACCTTATGATCCAAGCTACAGACCTTTAAAACATCTCTCTTTTCAATAATCAAAACACAACCATATTTTCTTCTGCTTTTGGATCCTCAAGTTGAAACACGCATGAATCTGGATTTTGACCTGAAACATTCAGATCCTTTGGGTCCATTTGTTTTCTAGATATTGAAGTCTTACATATTCTAATTACAGTTTCTAATCATTCGGGTTAGATCGAAGAATTAAAGGCGAAGATCTACAAATACCCCATCATCAAATGGTGTTCACTTTCATAGAAAATGATTACACACCTTGGTAAAACAGATCCTAAGAAAGCATAATATATTTCCAATATAATCATTATATAATTTTCCTAGCATTTGATTTATATATAAGGGTAATGACATATTATTCATTTTCTAAGAAAAACAAGTTATTATTTGATGGCCACTGGTAGGTCAATAGCAAAGTAGTCAAACATGTTTGGATCTGAAATTTTGAATCAAAATTCAAGTGTCTACTGGATCTAAAAATAAGTTACAGTATCGGATATTTATCCAATCAAAGACTTGGGGTGGTCAATTGAATCATATACCCTGACAGCATTAATTCTAGTTCACATTTAGGATTCTGAACCAAACAATGGTAGAAAAAAAAGCACCAACAATGACCAAAAACTTGGTGCACATGGGGGTATATAAAACAACTTGATTTGTTCCAAGTTTACAAACCATAGTACACTCATTTCCATAAACACCTGCGTTACGTCAGAGAACATGCAAGTCTATGGTCCCAAATGAGGGCAAGATAAAATACAAGTCATGTGACCACACATGAGTAAAGATTACTACAAAGGCTTTATGTCCAACCCCAAATCCAACTCTGACCGTGTGAAGTACGAGGGAGCTTTCCTTGGACCACCAATCAGGGAAGAAGATGTAAGTCTCTAAAGATCTCATCATTCATCTCTAAACTTTGATCTAAGATGAAAAAAATGTGGACCCTCAAGGCCTAGAAGGTTTACTTTATTTTTCAAATTAGTCTAAGCATATTTGTTATGTTGATAGAGATTGGTTTAAAGAAGATAGAGATATTAATGGTCTATTTGATTTAGGGCATATGGGTTGGGAATTCCTGATAGAAATGTAGTGGTCGCCTTGAGCAACATATCCTCAAATGGTTGCATCTAAACAGGCCTAGAAGAGACATTTGAGTTTTAAATTTCTTCTTATGTTTTCTTTTCTTTTTTTTTTTTATAAATTGGGACCCTTTCCCTTGATACAGGGAGGTGATTTTATTTTAGTACTAGTGTCTCTTAAAATTCTTGGTAGCATTCTGCATCATACATAGTCATTTATATTACCACTAAAAAGGATGAAATCAAGTCCTTACATTTGCCAGTATCCATTCAATAAGGGCAACCCACATACAAAGAAATGAAGAGCCTTTTCAACTTCTTTCAAAGTGAAAAAAGAAACAGCAATCTCAAAAGCTTCATTCAATTATTCAAAAGAACTGCCGACCCCCCTGCTACAGCTGAATATATCAATATATCACGGCATATATATATATATATATATAGAGAGAGAGAGAGAGAGAGAGAGAGAGAAATTCTCAAAAAAACTCCCCTATCTCAAAAGGGGAGTTTTTGTCCCTATCTATTAGCCAATGATTTAAGAGAATCTATAAAATATGCACAGTTTTAGGAGAATATTTAGGAGAGAGAATGGATAAGTGTACTATTGATGACACGTGTCACACTTTCATTGACTAAAAGAGGGGTTTTTTTTTGTGAAAAACACCAGGGGAGTTTTGTAGCGTTACTCATATATATATATATATATGGATATGGATAATATATATATATACATATATGTGAGACCAAATCTTCTTAAAATCCTAACCCATTTCTTTACTAGCATTTTTACAAGAATTTGAGGTGTTGGGTTTTTTGGACATGATGTGATGGCTTGTCCCTATTTGCAAATGCCATATTTCTTTCCAATAATTTTAAAATCTTGGGCACCTAAAAGGTCTCAAATGCCCTATTCAAAATTTTAAAATTCCAGCCTCTTTTACTTTTTTGTGGAATTTTTAGATGCTCAAGTACAAAAGAGCATCCAGGAATTCCTCTCAAGTAAAATCATACACTGAGATTTTCTATTCCACCAACACCAAAATCACATAGAAATGAAGTTTCATTTCCACCATAATTAAAATGTCTGCAGAAATAAAATGCCACTGAGAGAGGGGCAGGCGCAAACATTTCAGATCATTCACAGCGCATATGTAACTGGTGTGTCACACATGAATCCAGACAGGCCCTAATAGTCATACAGGTCTTCAAGGGCCATGCCAGCTTGAATGCTATATGAACCCAGCCCACTTCGGCAGGATTCGGGTTGTGTTTTGGAACCTATGATGTAAAATGTGCTGGTTCTGTGCCATTTTGTGCTTAAAGGCAAGTACAAACTGACTCGTGCATCACGCGCGCGCATATATATATATATATATATATATATATATAGGGAAGTAAACGTGAGAGCCCCCACCTATCTCTCACCAAGTTGGTGAGAGTGTCTCTCAGATGAACACTTCCTATATATATATATATAGGAAAATATTCATGTGCATCCATTCCTCACCATTGTGGTGAGAGACACCCCATTTTTGGGAAGTTTCAAGTACAAAAGAGTACAAATATATATATATATATTGCAAATGAGCCCGCTTAGGCCTCGGCTTAAGGCTTATGGGTTGGATCCAGACCCTCTCCTAATCCTAGCAAATAACTAACTGGGCTTGGATACACAGCCCATAAGCCCCTCTGCCCTAAACCTTTGAGAACATGACCCCATTTAAGGGGGTCACTAAAAGCATGTTGGTGCAACAGTTTCTGAGGCATTCTAAACAGGACTATGGATTTCAGTTTTCTGTTGATAGTGCAAAACAGATCATCTACAGTTACATGTTTTGTAGATTAAGACCACAGAAAATGATCTTCTACCTCCTGGTCTAGATTCGCCATCTGCAAAATTGTAAAGAATACTTTCTACCTCAAAAATGAAAACCACAAAAGGTGATGCATGGAATAAGGAAAAATTGGTTACATGGAACAAGGAAGAAACATTCTATTAGAAACCATTTTTACTTTCGGCCAAAACTGCCCCACACTGACTCATTCCAAGAGCTCATTCAGCTTGAAAAGGTAATAACACAGTACAAATTTACGCTGCTGAACATTTTTCCACCCTTAACACATCCCCACCCCCTCACTTCGAAATTTCAATGCCTCACTGAGAAACAAAAAAGTATCTTTCATTTCATTCGACAGGTTTGACTTGAGACACCCATTAGGTAATGGTTTCAGATGTAACAATTACTGATTTCTGGCAGAAGTTTGAAGTAGAACTGCGCCAACATAATATCTTTGCCCTTGTTTCATCATATTCTAAGGATTAATCTAAAACCCTTTTGTAATTGATGAACTCAAACATATCTGGAGTAGCTAAGCTGCAGCTAGTTCCTCATATTCCAGAAACATGAGACCTGTCATACCAGTGGCGACACAGATGCATCATGAATTTGTCGCAATGTTTGAAACTAACCCAGTGTACCCATCCAGAGTGAAGGGGCGATCATCTCTTGATCCAAAACTGGTTAAGAGGATCAAAAGCCTTCAATTGGTACTCTGTAGCCTTCATGTAAGCAGTTCAAATATAACTACCCCAATGGGTCTACGACCTTTCAACTCGGCACATAAACACCCTAGCCTGCTAGTGGTCATCTGCACCACAAGCAAGGCAGAAGCTGCTGCTAGGACCTGGGTGTGCATCCGAAATATATCTCAAAAGTAGCCACAAGGTCGACAAAAATTTAGAAATGAAGATGTTTCCATCAGTCAATTTCTTCACATTTGCTTTCTGAGCAGAAAAAACTCAAATCTTATGGTAACACCAAGGCCCAGGAGGTCTCAATCTATGCATTCATGTTCGCATGATTCTGGTAATCTGCATCATACATATATTCATTTGTACTAGTAGAAAGGATGGATTCAAGTGCCTCCATTTTCCCATGTTAAGTCAACAAGAGCAACCCACATACCCCATTTTCTCTTGAATTAAAAGAAACGAAGAGCACCTTGTTGACTACCCATCAGAGAATGTGTTTATATATATATATATATATATATACACACCTCAGCCAAGGGGGCTGGACCCAAGAGAGAGCCCCGCGCACACATCAGAGAGAATGTTTAGATCAACAGCACACTACTCTTAAGCTCTCAAATTCTCATTTATTTTATTGTAGGTCAGAATTTTAAGCAGGAAGGGTCAGCCAGTCGGGGAAAGAAACCAAAATCAAACTGAACAGAGACTATATTCCAAATGCCCTCTTGGACAATGTTTGTGTTGCTGGTGGTTGGAATCCTAATTTCAATGTCACCAGAAATGGGCTCTAAACTGATCACAGAATTTTGTCGATTAGAAGATGGAAATTGAAACCCAGCTTTCTAGAAATGGTCTCTAAACCCAAAATTTAACTAGGCACATTATGTTTCACACAAATACCATTAACAAACAAATATTTCTCTTCCACATCTGTCTCCTAATGTTTACTAAAATAAAATAGCAGCCAAAACCCACCAAGGAAGACCACAAACGACCCATTATGTTTCAAACAAATACCATTAACAAACAAATATTTCTCTTCCACATCTCCTAACATTTACTAAAATAAAATAACAGCCAAAACCCACCATCTAACAAAATCCAAATTCCGCTAAATAAGCAGGAGAGTAAATCACACAAATGTAATGTGGTCCATACAGTCAGTCTCATTAAGTCAACACCACAATTTAGCTACCAAAACTGTCTCAGTCTTGCATTCCACAGCTGACCTGTGGGAGAAGTGCAAAATTGAAAGGAAAAATGAAAATCATAACAAATCTAATCCGATACTTCTGCAGAAAGCTCTTCCAAGGCATGCTGTTCTATCACATTTTTGTAGGGGCTTCCAGACTTTGGTTTTGGGCCTCTGAATTGTCAACTTTCTCAGATCTGCAATCAAACAACAGGTCACAACTTCATGGCAGAAACAGAACAGATGATTTGGAAGTGATTATAATAGTGCACTGATCATTTAAAGGAGATAATATCGAGAAATAAAAACACACGTTATTTGAGTATCTAAACTCCTGAACACTGTAGAGCAAAAAAAAAAATTCTATTCCTTTTGATTTAACAAGAAATAGATTGAATTGTAAAAATAACCTTGATGCAAGGCAGAAAGGATATCAATGATAGATCATCAACCAGTCATAGGAGGCTCATTTGACTAAAGCATGTGGCCATCAATCACAGTGCCAGGGGCTCAAGCCCCCTCCTAGCACTTGTAACCTTAATTCCTTAACTATCAAAGATGGTCATTACCAAGGAAAATTTTGGCTACTTATCCTCAATCATTCCCAATGTGCTCCTCTTAACTTAGATCTTACTCCTCAAAACTGAACACACTCAACCAAAATAGTCAGAAGTACTTAAATCACAAGCCACATCATCCAAACAGAAAGTTATAAAGTAGCTCATCGATGCAGTACGGAAGTCCAAAAGAGGCCCTGGGCCCACATGATGGGCCCAGCTAGCTTCTCAGCCAATTTGGGCCTGTGGGCTGCACCCAATGGGCTGGGTTGGATGGCTGGGCCCACATGAGGCCTCTTTTGGACTCCCGTACTGCATCACTCGTTCGATGTATAATTTGCAAATTACAACTTTGAGTGAAGGTTGGTTGGTAAGATTATATATCCTTGCAGATAGAATCAAAGAACAAAACTGCTGAATAGACAAATTAAAGAACATGAAATTTCCTGTGCATGCTGAATGAAAGAGACTAGTAGAGCACTTCTGGAAACAATCAAATTTCCATTAGAGCATTTGAGCTCTTACAATATTAAGTTTAAACCTTCCAAACATACAACTCATTTCTCAAGAGTTAATTAAGACCCCAATTTTTTTTTTAAGAATATTCATTCTTATTGACTTCCGTCTGCACACATCAGAACAAGACACTTCCATTTTGCACCATTTCTGTTTGTAATTTGTTTCTTGATTCCTATTTTTAAAAAAATGCAAACCTCTGCAGAAGCTTATACTATACAGAAACCCCTTGCCTATGAAACCACAGAGGTTTTTGGGATTTTGACCTACAGAAGCCCTAACAGTCTGATTTAATTGGCAGGGTGTTGACCCAAAAAATTTTACCATCTTGGCCGTCGTACCAAGAAAGAGAAAATGCAATTTCAAATATGCCCTATTTATGCAATATTGCATCTCCTTGGTAAAATCAAAGCCTGTCTATCAACACACATTTACATGCGGACCATCCTTTTGTGACCCCCGATTGCTCAATATCAAGACCATTGATCTTACTAGACACACATTAGATGAGACTCTAACCTCCTAAAAAACAGTAGTAAACAAACCACGACAACTATCCAATTTCAGTGTTGAAAAACTCAATATGATGCTTCTAAAGAACATATGCAGGTTGGTATAAGATAATCCGCCCGTCTCAATTGCTCTTTTACAGGCCTCTTGAACTTCTCTGGCTCCTCTTCTCAGCCTTTTGCCTTCATTCCCTTTTAAGTCTATCTATCTCTGCACATTTCTAGCAATCTCCACTCTTTCAATAACCTTTTGCTCATTCTTCAGCTTCAGACTAATCTTCCAGTCTTCCACAATCAGTTTGCTATTGATGGATTGTTCTACTGCTAAAGGAAAAGTCAACATGATTTTACCTGCAAATACACTTTCCATGGTGGGGTTCCAACCACAATGGGTCAAGAAGGCCCCAACAGAAGAATGGCACAACACCTTCAACTGGTCACACCATGGCACCACAAGGCCCATCTCACCACTCGGATCCTGTAATCAGGATGCATCATTGCAGGCAATCCACAATAATCGGAGCCCACAGATTCTTGATAGGTAAGCTTTGTGTTTTTCAGAGGAAACGTATAGTGCAATATTGCACAAAAGGGGCATCTTTGGAATTGCATTTCCTCTTTCTTGGTACGACTATCAAGGTAAAAAAAAAAAAAAAAATTGGACCAATAGCCTACGAATTAAATCAGAGTCTCAGGGCTCCTTTGCGTTCAAAATCCCTAGTTATTTTAAATCAAATTCAAGACCGTAGAAATTTCTGAAGTCTTGAACCTTTTCTAAAGTCATAGGCCTTCCATTATTACCCACATTTCCCCTTTACTCAAATCCCTGATCTCTATTGGTCCTACTGTTAAACCAGCATCTGTATTTGTATATTTTCATCTTTTACGAACATCCAATTCTTGATGGTGATGGTTCTGCCATGGAACTTCCATCCACATTTAGCACTTTTGTCCTAGGTACAGGTGGGAGTACCTACCCATCAACCATCTTTCACTGGGCATCAATCCAACAACGGTTATCGCCCCAAAACAACCTTACAAACAAGCCCTGGGATTTTCTCCTTTTCAACTCGAATATATTTAATTTGTCCACCACCACAAGTACCTCAACCATGATTTATGTTACACGCATGAAGGCTTCTTCAAATGGATAAACCGTCCATGATCCTCAACATACTTTCAGACATTGTCAGATGTCATTTAAAAAAAAAAATTGTTTTCAATAGACTATACCAAGCAAATGGGCCTAAAGTTTCATGTTTTCATTGTCTCCTCCTTCAGAATTATTATGATGAATGCAGCTTTAAACCTATGTTAATTTTAGCACTTCCATAGAATGTGAAAACTAGAAATCTAGAATACAGTCCCTTGATGGGCTCCAACCATCTTGATTACAAGTGATAGTGAATCCATTTGGCCCCAAATTCTGATCTCACTTCCGTGCAAAAACTGCTTTTGGATCTCCTTTTCATCAAACTTCTCTTGTCGAGCCATATTAACTTTTTCAATAGATTCAAAACTGTCTCCATTTTAGAAAAGTGTCGGTCTTAGTCACTTTATCCCTTTTAGATTAGATTTCTCATAGAAAGAAATTTTCTTACCATTTGACAGCCTTAAAATTCCACCTTCTCCCATTTTCCATTTGATCTGAAAAAACATACAATAAAAAACCTCCCATTTTCATGTTGGACCCAACAACTTCTCCCAAAAAAAAAAAAAAAAAAAGGAGGGCCACTATGATGCCACACAACCTCTCCCTTCAGCCCTCAATTGTTGTCACCATCACGATTACCACCACCATCATCAAAGCCTTGTCCCAAATATATTGCAAGGGCTATTGACAAAAGTTTTATGCTGGCTGTCAACCTACCTAACTTAAGCTCCCTCATTCGGGCTTGAAACACTCAGTAAAGCTTCATTAGCAGAAGTTTTGCACTGATGAGATTTGATCGCTGTCACCATGTCAACTCTTTTTCAAATTCTGTGATGCATACCTGAAAGCCTTAGAAGAGCTAAAAGAGGCCCACAACCCAATAACGACTCCATCTTGCTTGTGCAACCCTTGCACAAGCATATTCCAGTCCAGATTGTTGTTTTCTTTCCTAAAATGTAGATCTCCTATGATATAAAGTCTGGCCATCAAAATCGTATTAATTTAACATTTGCCTTATTATACAGTGAAGAGTCAATTCGTCATGAGCTTAGAACCATTATTTTCTTCCCCCTAAACTTAGAGATATCCTCTTTTTTTCTTTGATCGGTGAGATATCCTTGGATTGTAAGTCTAGGCACACAAAAGATTGTAGAGAAAGAAAACTTTAGGTACCTTGGATCGATGGTGCAACAGGATAGAGGGATTGATACTGATGTAAGTCACAAGATTCAGGCAGGGTGGACCAAATGGAGGAGTGCTTCGGGGGTCTTGTGTGATCGGAAAGTCCCCCTCAGGGTTAAAGGAAAGTATTATAAGATGGCGGTAAGACCAGCATTGTTATATGGATCAGAGTGTTGGGCAGTAAAGCATAATCATGTTAAGAAGATGAAAGTTGCGGAGATGAGAATGCTAAGATGGATGTGCGGGATCACAAGGAGAGATAGGATTAGGAATGAGGAGATTAGGGGCAAAGTAGGAATAGCACCGATTGGAGATAAAATGAGAGAAAATCGACTAAGATGGTTTGGCCATGTTAGAAGGCGTCCAATGGAAGCACCTGTTAAAAGGTGTGAAGGCATAGAGATTGCTAAGAGTAGGAGAGGGAGAGGGAGACCCAAGAGAAGTTGGAAAGAAACTATTAAACATGACCTTGCCTACATGGATCTAACGGAGGACATGGCCCTAAACAGACTTGATTGGCGTCGTCAAATCCATATAGCCAACCCCACCTAGTGGGAAAAGGCTTGGTTTGGTTTGGTTTGGTTATCGGTGAGATATCCTATTAGTAGGGGTTTACACCTCAAAATCCTATCAGTTAGGTCCTATATGGAAGCTCTATCAGGATTTTCTCTAAAATGAAAATCCTAGAATGTCTAAGATTTTTTTCTTTCTAATGTTTTTTTTAAAGAGCCCAGAGTCCAGTTGTCACAAGGTTCCAAAAGAATCCTTTTATGGTATACTGCAACTTGGGAAGAATCCAAGTGGGCTGCTTGGTTGTTATGGCTGTACAAGGGACCTACTACTTTTAATTGCTGCTGCAAAGCTTCTTTTATACATGTATGGACAACCAACAAAATATTTATGCTAATTTTGGTAAAAATTATGGGTTTCTCCCACATTGGAGAATGTGTGAAGTCATCCCCTCCTAGATGGTGTGAAGTCATGATTATTCTTCATACATAAGAAGACAAAGGTGTGATTGCTTCCTTCATCAATTTTGGTATTAAAGCAGCAAGATCTGCTGAATTTTTATTTCGCGTATCAAACCTGGTCTTTTATCCAACAATCATTTCAATTCGTCTTGCATTTGAACTCAGTTCACCAATTTAAACTCCAGAATTAACCCAAAATTAGACCACAAAAAAAAGGTGGTGCCTTCTGTCCTAAATTGTTCCCAACCCAAACCCCAGCAATTAACCCAAAATTCGTCTCGCATTTGAACTCAGTTCACCAATTTAAACTCCAGAATTAAATCAAAATTAGACCACTAAAAAGTTAGTGCCTTTTGTCCTAAATTGTAACCAACCCAAACCCCCAGGAAAAAAAAAATCACACACAGTACAAATTTTTTTATTTTTTTATTTTTGAATGGTACACACACAGTACAATGTTGAGACACTTTTTTAGTAAATAGAAAGGAAAAGGAAAAGGCATCCACGAAAAGGGTATATTGAGATAGTATAAGACATGGATGACAGGCGGTTAACAATGATGAGAGCTATGTACACAGCCACATCTGAGTTCCATGTTGGAGTTAGTTAGTACCAAGGGTCCAGTTTGAGCCTTATAAACTTGCCTTGTGGTATATATATCTAGGATGATGTCTTGTGGTATATGTTGTTCATAATGATGATGTACTTCAAGTTGAACAAGAAATCAAGTAAATGTTAAGTTGAGACTTCAGAAAGCACTGTTAAAGTGAAATAGTGTGGCTAGCAGATAATAAGATAAAACATATGAAGTGCAACTGTGCAAGTTTAGTTGATGGAGAAAACAAAGTTATACAGACTTAATCTAACACTTAACCATCTATAGACAACATCAATTAACAGAAACAGATCATGCAAAACATTTACAAACCCCATAACATTTCCCAAAAAGAGAACCATAAGAAGACATCAAAGCGCACAACACCTTCATCCAAAAACCATTCAAAGCAAAAATTCAACTCACATGCAACTAATAAAAAAAAAATTCTACTCTGTTATCACTTCAAATGAAGAAGAATAATAAGAACAACTCATGAAATCAAGGAAATAGAAGAGAAAGCAACAGACCTAGGAGTAGCATCAATCGAATCTGCCGTCTTCCTCCAGCTCTTCTCCCTCCGTTCCTCTGTCTTATTCCCTGTCCCAAAACTCTTCTTCCCAAAGGATGGCCCCTCACTCTCCTTGATCTTCATCGACCCAAGCTTCTCGTCAATCTTCTTCCAATCCTGCCCCTTCTCCGCCAACACCGCTTCCCTTGGCCGCGCCTCTCCAAACGGGTTCGAACCCTTGCTCTTCGTCACCGACCCAGGCTGCTGTTGCGGCTGCTGCTCGCCGTTGCTCACCACCGGCACCGAGCGCGGATGCAACGCAAGCCGCGGCCTCCCGCTCCCTTCTTCCTTCTTCTTCCCCCACGGGTCCGAACCGGCTCCGCCATTGGCTTCAAATCCTCCCTTCTTATCCCTATAACTCTCAAATCCCCCACCAATTCTCCGGCTCTCCACCGGTGCATAGCTCTTATTCGACACCCATCTCTCCGATTCATCCGCCCTAGACTGCGAATCAAAGAAACCCCCTTTCTCCTTCCGCTCAAACCTTGGCGCCGGCGCAGTTGATTTCTTGGCAGCGCCCCAGTCATCGATCTCATCAGCACGGGAAGGCCCCGACGGCTCCCGACTCCGCCGGGCATCGTTGTCGGAAACCCTAGGAGAAGAAGAAGAAGAGCCCCAACGAGATCCAGCACCGGAATCTTCCCCGTAGGAGACCCGGCCACCGCCGAAGCGGGAGGAGGAGGGGCGGAGGGGTTCGTCAGCCGGGCGGGAGCGGGGTCCGGTTGGGAGGACGATGAGCTCGTCGGTGGTGAGGCCCTTGGGCGGCGCGACCTTAGCAGCGCCGTGGGAGACGGCTTTGCCGGTGGTGAACTCGGAGAGGGAAAGGGTTTTCTGGGGTTTCTTCTTTTTGGAGGGTTTGGTTGAAGCAGCGTGGGAGAGGGAGAGGGAGGGGAATTCCAAGGAATCCGTGTTTGTGTTTGGTTGGGGATGGGAGGGAAGCGATTCCATGGAATCTTGCTCTTCGGAATCCAAAGCCCAAGCTCCGGGTTTCGACCAGACCGAAGAAACTGTAGCCGCCATGTCTCTCTCCTTTTTTCCTTCTTCTGCTCTCTCTCTCTCTCTCTCTTCTCAGTGTTTTGGTTCCAACTGCTGGTGGGAAAACAAGTATTTATAGGAGGGAGGGTTTTTCCATGGAAAGCTTTCTTATTGTTTTTGGAAAGTTGGGTGATGAGAGGTTTTTTGACAAGGTAGAGTCAGGATACAAGACGGAATTAATGTGGAATCCGAATCCTCTGATGTAGCTATTAGCATATTACACTTACATGGATGGAAAACTCTTGACCCTGTCGAGTCATTTTACTTTACTTTATTTTATTTTATTTAGATAAAACACCGAGCCAAAAATATAAGAGACTTGGCCCAATCATCTCATTTTAGTAAATTATTTATATTTCAAATCATTTAATAGGCAATTCTAATTTTAAACATAGAAGGCTTATTTATAAGTAATTATGAATGAGGTTTGATGTCGGTAACTTAAAAAAATGATGGTTGAATGTAATTTGATACTTACATTGGATCGTTTATATTCGATATGTGGACTAACAAATTATGTAATATGAAATATTTTTTCTTTTATTTTCCTTATTGTTGTACTTTTCTTGCATATATAAACTTATTAATATGATGAATGCATGTGTTTTTATATTTTATAAGTAATGATTTATTTTGAAATATTTTTAAAATTATTTTTAAAAAAAATATGATTCTCCCGAGTCTCCATGTTGACTCTATCCGAGTCAATTTTTATGCATTGGACGAATCGAGTCCAAGTCACGAGTTTTCCAACCTTACACTCAACCTTTGGATCACTTCTTTTGGAACTCCATCCTTGGTTTTACAAAAAAAAGTAATTCAGACCGTTCAACGAGAATCTCATTCACTCCAAAGACGTATCTTTTCTCCAAGGACTTCAAGGAGAATGGGTTTCAACTTTCAAGATATGTAATTACGTTTTTATCATGATGTTCAATCATATGATGTGATCCGCTCTATTTGAATTAAAACCCAAAGGTGTTAGCAGAGAAGATAAAATTCATCTTAAACAGGGGAATAAAATTCATCTTAAACAGATCGGATTATTCTCATGTGGGCCTTTCGAGCCTCGAAATGGAGTTTTCAAAACAGTGTTTAATGTTCCATTTAAAAGGTGTGACAGAGAATACGAATTCATTAATCTGAGAATACAACTGTATAATGCTATTCATTTTCAGCTTGTTTGCTGTAGAACTAAATAATGACCGATATCAGACACATGCCAAGAATGATGCATCGGTCTTTAGGTTGGTAGTATCACTTCTAACTAATATGTGAACCTAGCAAATGAAAAAAAGAGGATTTCAGGGGCCGTCTCCCCCTCCCTCCCTATTGTGTTGTATATGGTGACCTAGGCTTAGATGATCATGTGGGGCCCTTGATCAATGGCCCCAAATTCTCATCATCCCAATAGAATGCACAATTGATCTGAAAGTTCAATCCATTTTGGATGGGTGCCAAACGAGTGGGGCTAGTGCAATTCAAGGGAATTACCTGTGTGTGGTCCACTCAGATGGGCCAATAGTGGGCCCCACAGCCGGGCGAGCACCTTTCGCCCAATGTGCACCGGACAACTGGAAGAAGACATATAAACACTTTCCAACCCCAAGGGGTAGCTCAGTTAGCCTAAAACCACAATTTGCACCCGGAGATTGTAGATTCGAAAATGTACTACCACACTGGGGCTACAAGGAAGTTTACCCAGCTTCCCTCTTGGCCCAGAGGGATTAGTCTAGCCCAGAGGATTGGGAACCCTCCAATAGCAATATATATATATATGAGGAACATTCATGTGCATCTATCCCTTACCATATGATGAGGACACTTTCCCTTTTTACACATGAAGACAAGGAAGTGTACCTCACCATATGTACTTGAAAATTCACTTTTGTACTTGAAAATTTTCATTTATAGAAGTGTCCCTCACCCTATGGTGAGGGATGGATGCACATGAATATTCTCATTTTTTTGCACATGAATTTCCCTTTTGTACTCCACCCTATGTACTTGAAATCCCCTTTTTACACTTGAAAATCTCCATTTATGGAAGCATCCCTCACCATAGGGTGAGGGCACTTTCCCTTTTTTGCATATAAAGGCAAGGAAGTGTACCTCACCTTATGTACTTAAAAATTCACTTTTGTACTTGAAAATCCCCATTTATAGAAGTGTCCCTCACCTTATGGTGAGGGATGGATGCACATGAATATTCTCCTATATATATATGGGAAGTGCTCCTACGAGAGACACTCTCACAAACTTTATGAGAGATGGGTGTGGGCCCTCACTTTTATATCAACTCTCACCAACTTAAATGCAATGACCCCCAACTTAAATGTGAGGGCCCCCACCCATCTCTCACTAAGTTGGTGAGAGTGTCTCTCATAAGAGCACTTCCCTATATATATATACTCTCCTTAAATTTTGTATCCTATGAAAACATACCAACTAAAACCCTAGTTATCCATCCTAACCCTAGTCAACCCCACCTTAGCCCAAAACATGCATGGGTAGGAATTTTACAATTTGGGCCAGGTTGTGTTCAGCTACATTCGGGTTCATCTTGTTACATTGCTAGCCAAAGTTTAGATGAGCCAACATGTGATCCGACCTCCCCCACTTGGACCCTCGTGGGCCCAGCAACTGCCACAACAAAGTTAAAGGCCCTCCATGCCCCAGCTGTGGCATCCAATATATCTGATACTTTTAGATATCAGAGGATCTTGTTCAAATGCCGACATAAACCATCTTAGCTTCATCTCTTTTAAACCAATGGTGGCGTGGAGGCAAAGCTACACCATCACATCTGCGGTCGCGTGGGGTAACTTCAATAATTTAAGAGGAGAATAAAGCCACCACAAGTAGCTTTGTTGCAACGTCCACGCATTTGCATTGTCATAGGGACCTTCCATTTTTTTTTCTTATTTAACTATTGGGATTTTGACCCAACAATTCATCACGGGTCAAGTCTTTATCTAAGTGGGAGTTTAAAATTTTATTTTGACAACAATCATCTGTTTGATTTTACGTGTGACTCGTGGTACGTTTGCCACACGATTTTTCTAAAACAAATCGTGTTACTTGCCGTCCAAACCAAAACTTCGGATTTGTAGTACGTTCTTGTCTGAACAATTAAGCATTTGACTTTTAGATTTCCCCTTTAGAATCCCTTTCCCAATATGCTTCCACAAAGTTATACTATTTGAATGGTTTACAAGGTTTTGTGGGAGTTCTTACAAAGTTATTTCTTGAGAATACGAGTCTGATCTGAAATGCATGAGAAAGAACTTTAATCCCAAGGGGAAGCTTAGCTAGCATAGGACCATGGTTTGCACTTAGAGGTTATAGATTCGTTCCTCTAGGCTCGGAGGGATTAGTCCAACCCAAAGGGTTGGAAACCCTCCGTTAACCAAAAAAAAAAAAAGTTATGGATTATTATCATTGAAGCTTGATTTGTAGGTTATATGATACGTTGGGTGGCCCACAATTTGGATGGTTTGGATTTAGATAGAGATGTCATACACATGAAAGTTCGGAAAATTAGACTTGCAATCGCCTAGAAAAGCTTGTAATACTTGTATGCACATGAGAAAGAACAAAAATAATTGGAGAAGGAAAAATGTGAAACCAAAGGGAAGATGCAAAGTATCATAATCATGGGAGGAATAAAGTGGAGAATCAGAAACACCTTTATCGGTCTTTTGATCAAGATGAAGTGGAGAATTAGAGAAAAAGAAAAACTGAGAATAATTCAGAAAAAATTGATGACTTTTGGGATTATATATATATATAACTTATCTACTGGTGGGCACCCTCACATGCAAAGCTACAAATTGATCCTCTACTCATTTTTATAGAGAGGGAAATGCCTCATCATTAAGCTATTAGTGGATTGTCTTATCGTAATATTTTTTTTCGAATAGCCATTACAATTATTTTTAGAATAACACAGTAATAACATATGCCCTCCAACAAAATTAACAATTCGAAACGCTTTCAAAAATTATAAAGAATGAGTTATCTGGCAAGGGACGGACCAAGAATTACAATAGGGAATACAGTTTTGGAAGAACTCTCAATGGGGGCGCGTGGGCTGCAAGAAAGCCCATTTGTATGACATGAACTGTTTAATTCTGTGGTAAGAATAAGATGACAATACCTATCTTGTTTGCTTTCAGTGTGGTGTGAGCATCTCAGAAAAGGTGTCTTGATGTAAGACACCACATCAACTTTCTTTAGAAACTTGACAAACCGTTCCTGACACGTTAGTAGTTCAAAGCAGTTTCAATTGAAATGGTATAAAACTTAAATGTGGTAAAATAAAATCGGAAAATCAATATCACAAGATTCAGCACAGGTTTGGCATCTTCCAAATAATTTCCTAGAAAAGGAGCCATGATCGAAGAGTCGAAGGTTGGCAATATACAGCTGCCAATTTTTGCTCACACTCTTGAATTATTTCCAGGGAGAAGCAATTTTTTTTTCCTGTGGAAATTAACCACCCTCTTGCATGTTTTATCCAACCATGGCTCCATTTCTATAAAATAGCAAGCTGTCCCCTTCACTATGTAAAACCACAAAGAAAATGCCAAGCATGCATAGTAGGTTTCTTTGAGTTATGCATGAACCATGATATTGTCTGTTTGGATGAGAAAACATGGTAAAAATGGTCGGGGCAAACCTTCTGCTGTTCAAAATTTGTACTGCAGACAGTATTCGCTGGTTTTCGCCACCTGCCTGTTTTCTTCACATCCAAATGCCCCAACAGCAATGTTGTGATATCCAGTAATGACATGAAAATGGAAAACTTAATGTAACAATCATAACATAAAGTAAATAATTATGGCCACAATGTAACTTTAACTTAAAAGCCTCAATTGAACAAATCTCTTTAGTTCTTTCACTGCAAGTGTCTAAAAGGAGATGTCCTACTACTGTATAGACTTCAAGAAGCCCCTCACATAACCAACTCAAATGCAACACAATGCTATGATTTCACTGATTAATAAATCCTAAAACAGCATTCAATTTAACACGAAATTTTACATATTTAAGGCTATTTGTACAGAACAACCGTAACATGACGACGTTGTCACAATTTGATAAATATTCTCTGTTCCTCACTTCAGCAGTAGTCCTGATCATGACAACAATCAAATAAAAAGAATACTGCACATATATACTCGACGGGATCCAGCTCCATCAGACTGCGCCTGGAAAATGTGTAAGATGGAACTCCATTAAACTCTGAACACATTAGTTGCGCATCTAAAATGCCGCTCCTGACTCTGTGAGCCCATAACCGCACTATGTTCACTGGGGATCTGATTTTTAGGACTAATGAATATACTCAGAGCCATTCAAGCTGATGAAATGGTCATCCTCAATGCTTTTTAATGATTCACCACTTCCTGAACATAAATACCATGATATAGATCCTGCAAACATGTATCCATACCAACTATAAGCTCGGGATGACAAAACATGAAAATGGTAAAACATGAAGGCCGCATTTTGCTGAGAAAGAAAAGGACAGTAGGTCCTCACAGGTACACACAACCTAAATCAAGGATTACCATCTTTAATTGTAGGTGGAAATTAAGGCCTCCACAATTATAAAAAAAACATTGGGACCTTGTGCACTTTGTAAGGACCATTCATGAGTATCATTATAAAAATTATATTCAAAAAAGGATCATGGATTGGCCATCAAAGTCCAAAGTAAACCAAAATACCAAATCAAATAGCGACAGCTTATCATATTAAGTGTTAGTAGTTTGGATTATCAGGGCTAATCTCTAAGAGAACTTTCCAAAAAAAAAACTGCTAAAACTTTTTTTTATCGGTAAAAACTGCTAAAACTTAGTAGGTTAAGCTTTAGTGCAACTAAAGATTTGCCTCTACATAGGCACGCCTTAATGCAACAGTATTCACAGATTTGTTCAACAACTTCATTCATATATCAAAAACAGGAAGGCCTAAAGCTATGGCCACAAGCATACTTGATGCAGTTCGGCCAATTAAAGCCCCTACCGTGTAAGACCCAAAACAACCCCAGAACAAACTTTCGGCCAATTAAAGCCCCTACCGTATAAGACCCAAAACAACCCCAGAACAAACTTCTACCCTAGGGATGACAATGGGTTGGGTTAAAACAGGTGACTCACGCCATCCTTCTCCTATTAGGCGTGGTTGGGTAGCAAGTCTGTCAGATTTGGAGCGGGTATAGATTCTCAGACTTGGACCCGAGTCAGGTTCGGGTATTGGGTGCGCTTGACCCATTCAACCTCAATTATATACTATATATGTAATTTTGCAAGGTTTTTATACAATGTTGCTGTAGCACAAGAGGTACCGAGAACTTTCTATGACTATCAGTCACATATTAGAGTTAAAATAAAATTTTGACGGTACCAGACCTGACGAAAAAGTGGTCAGGTTTGGTATTGCAAAAAACAAACCCACCACAGGTTCAGGTCAGGGTATGTGAGTCAGGTTCGGGTCGGTCTAAACCTGAACCCCTCCCATCTCGTTCCCATCCCTATTCTGGCCAAGTCCAAGCTCTTGAAGACCAGCCAAGACAAGCCCCAAACTTATTAAAGCCTAAGACTAATGAGCATGTACATTTGACTAAACTAGCATAGCATCATTTTCTTGTTTGTTTGCTTTGCTTTAAGTGAGTCCTACTCATAGTAGTAACCACAAAAATGGTCAGATTAAACCACTGACACTAAAACATAGATGACTGGGATTTATTTACTTATTTATTTTTGTTGAACAAAGGGATTCAGATCTATATCACAGTCGGTTGAATGTAATAGGGATTGAATGTAACAGGGGCATATTCATATGTTATGAACTTATAACTAATGAGTACTAGGAAATATCCTCTTGGAGCTTTTCAGCTTGGATGCTCCTATTCATGCATTATTAGGTATTCGTTTAGACTGCAGTTCTCTGAATATAATAGAAGGATCAGGGCTCTTTTTTTGGTTTTCCTGCACTGCCAAGTTGCAACAGACTGTATCCGAACTGCAATATTCTGCTGCATTATTGGAGATTGCTTCATTTTCTGCACACTAAAAGCATATTTTTAGAGCCAGATCTGTTGGGCTCTCACATAGACTGCAGAGGGCAACCAGAATATCTTTAATTCCTGGATTGTGTCAATACCATCATCTCAAGAGCATCGGCAAAGGGGGCACAGATGCAGGGAAAATGACAAGTTGGATATATCTCACTCATCACATACTTTGTCTAATCAACCATTAATAGATACAGATATTTCTAGCACCTTAGGATTACTTTCTTAAGGATGCACTTCTTAAGCTAAACACTTCCAGGTTAATTCTCAAGATGATAACAAAATAAGAATCTCTAAACCGCGTGGCCTATTTCTAAGTTCGCATAGAATACAATAGTAGAAATCACACATAAACAGATGTCCCATGATTTCAAGGAAGTGCTCAACTGCTCATGCATGCTGATGGTGTTGTAGTTACAAGTAGGGATGCAAAGAGATATCCGAAAATCTGGGGTTTCCCATCCCACCAAAAGGGGATCCTGCTCATGCATGCTGATGGTGTTGTAGTTACAAGTAGGGATGCAAACAGATATCCGATCGCCTAGGGTTTCCCGTCCCCAAAAAAGGGTATCTAGAACCTGATTTAAGTTCCGATTGTTAATTGGATCCGGATCTGGACTCTCTCTCTCTCTCTCTCTCTCTCTCTCTCTCTCTCTCTCTCTCTCTCTCTCAGAAGCCGTCATTCTACAACCCATCTTCATCCCCCCGTCATTCTACAACCCGTCTTCATCCCCACAAGCCAGAGCCCATCCACAGAGAACTCTCTCCACACACAGAAGCCAGCATTCCATGACCCATCTTCATCTTCCTCATCATCATCCCCACAAGCCATAGCCCATCCTCGGCTTCGCTGTAGTCTTTGATCTTCCTTTTCTTCATCATCATTATCCCTAAATTCCACGGCTTCTGTACCCTTCCCCTGCTTAATCATCATCATACTCACAACCGACATAACTCAGAAGAGCCCAGGCAGTCCCAGTGATCATGGCAGAGTCCTTTTACTGTTAAAGTAGAAGTATTCTTGAATTTTTACAACTCATACAAATACAAATAATCAATGTTTCAGCTATATGCTTTGTCAATGCAATGAAGAAACATGAAAAAAGAAAAGAAATTGAAAGTAGAGTTGGAACTGGGTTCGGAACCAGATCCTAGTTCCTCTTGCCAGATCCGGAACCATGTGGCTAGAATTGGATCCAGAACCCAATCCACACTTCAGAAGACACATCCAGTCCAGTTCCTACATGGTTCTGGCCCAGACCAGACCCATTTGCAACCCTAGTTAAAAGCAGCTTCAATAGCAGTGAAGTCAAGGAAACCTTGTAATACATGGTAAGCCATCATCATTTCAAGGCCCTGCAGATTTCTGAGCGCAGAAACCAAAGGTGTATCCGCATCAAGATCTTTACTTCTTTTTTATATTTGGTTTCACCGATCTGACTTCAAAGAATATGTTTTTTTTATTTAAAAAATAGCACTTTCAAAGAGTATTGATCACATAAAGATATCACTTAAAATCCACTACTCTTTATCAGCACCAGTATTTGTCATGTACCTGCAGGTGGATCTGCTTCTTGTTCTCTTGTGGAATGCAATATAATTGTTCCAGAAAGAACAGTGACTAACCCACACAGCTCTGAAGCAATACTACTCACACTTTGGCCAGACCAATCCTGTAGCCATGATATAGGCATTAGAAAGACATCAGATGCAGGGTCATTAATCGCTGTCAAGTGATGAAAGGCACAATACACATTCATAGGAACTTTTTCATTCATATAAAGCAAAAGAAATATTTACCTTAAAAATTATAGCACTTGCAACTATCGTTAGTGTAGTAAACATTACATAGTAAATTGGAGACACAATTGCTGTGTTGAAGGTATCCAATGCCTGCAACAGTAATAAGACAACCCTCAGAGTAACTTCTAAAGAAAGTTGCATGATGAAACTACTAAATAAAGCAATGTGATGCAGGTCCAAAGAGATCTATAACCAGCCCAGCTGAGTCCTATCCAAGCCATACGACGAGACAAACCAAGAATTAGATCCAGGTAAGAACTCAATGAAGCCAAGCCCAGATCCTGACCCAAGCCAAGCTAAACAAGGACAGAACAAGATCCAGGTTCAGGCCCAACACAAACAGGCCCATGGCCAAGACCTAATGTTTGCATATGAAAATTTATCACATATTGATGCTACTCCTAAGTGCTAGGGGTGCTCATGGATTGGGCCAGCCTGAGCCCGACCATTGAGCCTGAGCTTATAGTACTTGGGCTAGGCCTAGATATAAACTTTGGGCCCGTTTAATGTATGGCCCGGGCTTGGATTAAGTGGTAGAAAGCCTGAAGCCTGGCCCGGCCGGAGTGAGAGGCACTGTTTAAGTAAAAAACAATATTGTTTTTTTGTGGAAGGAAGGAATTGAACGCATTCTCTCACACACAAACAAACATCCTAACCAAGTGATCTACAAGTTGGGTCAGTAAATATTTCCTGTTTTCTTTGTAAAATATAAAACGCTCGGACACTCGGGCTCGGGCTTAACTTATTGTAGGTGGGCCGGACTTGGGCCAGGTAATTATGGCCCGAGTCGGGCTTTAAAATCCAGGCCAAGCCTTGATATTGCTCAGCCCAGCCCATGAACACCCATACTAATGGCTCCCAAAAGTAATCATTTCTAATTCTATCTTTCCTAGTTTTACCACACAACCATCTTAATATTCTCATCTCTACTACACTCATTTTGTGCAAGTGTTGCTTCTTGATTGACCAAGATTTTGCTCCATAGGTCATAGATGGTCTAATATTGGCCGTTAAATTCTCTTCAATCATGTCGATGCACCGATCACAAAGCACACCAAAAGCCAGTCCCCACTTCCATCACCCCACTCGTTTCCTATGTTCAACATCTTCCCCAATCTCTCCAGATAGCAATTTTGTACCAGCATCCCAGACTGCATTGTTTGAATTCTGTGTTGCTTCAAAATTTGAATCAAAGGGCTAGATAACTTCTCTACACCCTCTTGATTGTTGATTACCAAACAATAGTCCTCTAGAAGAATTTACATTATTAATTGGAGGTTTCACTGACATTGCACATTACTGCACATAATACGCTAGCAGGCACCTGTAAATAACTTGAATGGATATAAGCTGACAGAATGATAGATAAAGCTAAAAATAATAAAATATTTTGACTCTTAGTGAGTCTAATGTTACCACAATTCATGACCAAAAGTTGTGAAGAAAGCATTGCAGCAGAAAAAAAATTCAAATTTGGCATCAAGGGGATAAAACATATAAAACAAATTTGATCTTAAAGTAAAACAGATGAAAATCCAAAAGGCTCTAAAGCAATTACAAAGCACTATGGCGCACCTATGACAATGTAATTGTTATAAGAACCCTTCAAAGTCAATGTAATAAATATAATTCCAGCTTCTGAGACTGCATAAGATGTGGTCTCTTCTTCTCTTACTACCCTCAGATACAACTGCTGAAGGAAGAATGGAACTTTAAGCTAATGGACCAATCTAAAATAAAATTAAAGCATTTTGATTTCTCAATAGACCATCAATCATAAATAATGATAAGTATTCTTTCAAGAAAATAAATGGCACAATACTGACCTTGTTGAGGTAATTCAATTGAGTGATGACACAGACAACTGCAGCTGTAACAAATATCCATGTCTGAGGATAAGCTACCTGACTTATTCCCTCTATTGTCAACTTTATAGCAATTCCAATGGCTTTTATGCTAACAACCTGCAGGCAACAAGATAAAATATTGTAGAACCTGGAGTAGTAGGCAACTGAACAATAGAAGGTTTTCTGAGCCCCAAAAGAATAACATTACTATTAATTAAGGAAAAATAAATGTTACCGTCAGTGAGCCCATTAAAGAACAGATACCCAAATACACCAATATGTTTGTTTGTCCATAACGAGGTTCAAAGTGCAGAATCAAAGCTAATACAACTGATATGGTAGCTGCCGCATAAAATAGAAATGCTGTAGACAAACACAACATCAGAAAAGAAAAACTATAACCCCTCAATAACTATACATTAAATGACATCATGCATGATAAAATGTAAAAGAACTTTTAAAATTTTGGATCTCTTAGAAAATACCAGGCTGAGTTGCCAGATTCCAAATTTCTTCAACAGAACTTGGAGTTCGCTCCTGAGGTGCGTGGATTACAATTACCACCGAACCCACTATGCAGGACACACACCCCAAAACTCCCATTTTCTGAAGTCGCTCTTTCAGCATGAAATGTGCCAAAACAGCACTGTTTCAGATTCATCAAACATGTCAGTCGGTCAGTCCACCGCTATTAAGCCCCCTCTATATTCAGAAGGCAACAAAAATTCCAAGGAACAAAGCACAAAGCTCAAACCAAAGAACAAAAACCTCTTTTAAAGTACCTGACAATTATACTCAAAGCACCAAGGGGAGTTACCAGAACAGCAGGAGCAAAGACATACGCCACAAAGTTTGCAACTTCTCCAAAAATCACTGTTTACCAAGAAGCTTTGCAACCCATAATTAGTTACTCATATAACTATCACATCAACATTAAGATAAATGTGACATGGTTATGTTTTTTTTTTTTAAAGAAACACGTGCATAGAATGCGAGCTTACTTGTCACCATTCCTGCCCACCAGAGTGGCTCTAACAGGTAATTGTACCCGCCAACTCCTAGAGCATGAAAAAAAACAAAACACAATTATACAGCATAAATTGGTAAGTAAATTATCTGCAAAACAGCTGATTGAAAAACAAGAACAAAGAAAAGCTAGAAGGTCCAGATTTTGAATGGGTTCTAATTACTTTAACTAAATACCACATTAAACCACCATGTCCACAACCTAAGATACCACCACCATCATCATCAGAGAGCATTATACTATCCCAGATACTCCAAAACAGATGACATATCCATGCTGTATCGGATCCAATAATTCATTTTTATGTGCAAACTCGTCATTCATGGAGAGTCCCTTCAGTATCTGAGTATCATAGTCCACAACGGTAGTGGCAAAAACCTAAAGCCACATCAATAACCATAACTGTAAATAAGGTTAATTGCATAGTCGTCAATTCCGTTTCAGTTGCCGTTTCGGTTTGACCCGGTAATGGAACGTTTCAACATTCCGGACAATTCTGATATTCCATTCAGGAAAAGACGCAATTGAAAAATGAAAAAATAAATATAAAAGAAAACCTAATATTGAAAAAATAGTTAAATGCTAAAATAATACTAAATATGCATACTTGCATCACTTAAATTAAACTACACTCTACAATTGACCATTTTCTAGTTTTCACTATATATGAATGGAAGTATGAAACCTTGACCGGAATGGGGCGGGATTAGTCCAGAATTGGAGCCAGAATTGGGACCCGAACGGACTAGAATCGGCACCGGAAACTTTTAGGGGGCCATTCCGTTCCACCCAAAGCTAATTCCAGAACGGAACGGAATTGACAACTATGGGTAATTGTAGATGGCTCAGATGAAACCCTATTTTGAGCTAAGAATTAAGATAGGAAGTGTGGGGATTTGCTTAGTTCTAATTATCTGGATGTTGCAATAAGTTCTGGTCCACAGGATGACTCCACTTGGAGAGTAGAATGTAACAATCCGTCTCCTTTAAGTAGGGGTGACAATGGGTTTTAGCTATGATGCCAAGATACTTCTATATGCCCCATGAATCCATGTCGGACTGATACAACACTCGCATCGATACTTGATACATCACCAGTATTTACTAGGGCACAAGTTTAGCAATTCCTACTTGCCAAGTCCATTATATAACTTAACACCCATAGTAACATTAAGATAACAAACCACGAACCATAATATTAACTAAGTTCGCTCGAGCCTATGTTCATCATCATTACTGCAATTACAATCCTTATTGGATAAATTATGGAATCCAATGGATAAAATGCTTAAAATATCAAACAACTTCCACTTCATCTTCTTACTGAAAAATCTCACGCAACATTGATAATCAATCTCATATTGTTCGCCACCATACTAATACTACTTGTAGGTCCCATTATCCATTTTGTTGAATAAGAATAGGTTTTGGATACCATACTACTACTTGTCCCTGTCCCCGTAAAGTAAAGAGGAAAAATGAATAAAAAAAAAAAAAGATTTCATTTTTATGCTTTTGCTTGAGTTATGGAGCATCTCAATGTGGACCAATCTCGAGCTGGTCTATGCTAGTTTGTACAAATTCCATGTGTGTCCGACTTAACCGATTTGGTGGTGACTCAATCAAGTCAAGCATTTTTTGGAATCCCAGTTCCTACTCATGCCGAATGAAATTTCAAATAGAGGATCCAATTCACTCATACTGCTGGATTGATCGTGTGAAATATAAAGTTCTATATTCCACATTTGAGCCAATCCAATGGCACATAATAACTTCAAATGGAGTGAAGTTTGGTCCAATTCCTAAATAGAGGGTGGTGCGACTTTGATCAAGCAAAGGGAGCCCCACATAGGTAAACTCAAGAGGTTAGCTGCCTTCAGAAAGAGATTATTTCTCTTCTCAATATTCTTCAATTAAACAAAGTTTGCATTGGCTGGAGCATTGCACAACCATCTTATCAGCATGGCCAACAATAGCAAACCTATGCTTTGGCAAAAACAGAGATCCATGAAGATCTGTTGGGGAAAACCATCTGGAGATAGCCCTTGTGATGGACTTCTCAAGACCTAGTAATTCGCTCCTCAAGTTCCAGTGGCTCAGACGGACTGCCATACTACTAGAATCAAGATGGATGGAATTGATCCCTAATACCTCTTCTAATATAGACCTTTAATGCAGATTCAATGGTCCTCATAACACAGAAAATCCTGGTGTTAGCACAATATCATGAAATTTGGTATACTACTGTCTAGAGAAATGCTTTAGCCCATAAATAGAATTATTGAGCTTGAAGACTTTCATGTTATGCCTTTCTCAACATATCTCATTAGTTGTTCAAATAAATTTATGTCTCTAGAGTCTAGATCTCTATCAAGAAATGTAGTCTTAAGTCTTAATATCCATTTGGTGCAACTCCAGGTCCAAGAATATGTCAATTAGCAAAAAACATGCATATTGGTAGAAACATTACTATCAAAAAGAAAGTTTCCTCGTAATCCACACCTTTTTATTGCGGTGACCATTTTTTTGTACCAAATTTTCTAACTGCTAGCAAGAAAGCTTTGAACTTATCGATAGATCCATCAAATTTTCTTTTGATCTTCAAAACCCACTTATTACCAAAGGCTTTCTTTCACCTTCCTTGCCATTCGGCAAATAAGTAGTTCCCGTACCTTGTCTTTTCTTATAGAACTAACCTAATCGCTCATCACGACACTCCATTGGTTCGAATTTGATGATTTCATCGCCTCCTGATGTGAGTTTGGATCATTAACATCCACAACAATATGTGCAAATAATTCCCCTTCGCTATCAGAATGTCCCTAGGGAATGTGTCCATGTAAACTACAACAAGAGCTATTGTGGCAATGTGATTGCTAGTTTTAGCTGCCTAGTTTAAGTGAGGCTATGATTTCTAATCCCATTAGGATGTGAAGAAAAGAAAGTGAGATCTATATGAAGTAGTTTACTCCTCAGATTAATGCATTCTAAGATTAAAGGCACTTAAATTAGATCACGACAACCTAAATAGACATTCGTCATTCGTCTACTGCACCCACATTAAACCCATCCCAATGAGACTTTCAAAAACATTACAAAGACTTGTACCACACTAACAGCAAAATCCTGCAATCTCCCTAAGCATTTGGTACCCCACCAACTAAAAAAAGTACACAAGAAAAATGAAAAAATGCAATATTAATCACAGGTCAAACATAACCTAAAGCCCTGAAGTGGATCATAATCCATTTGAATCCACACCATCTTTCACTCTAAATCACCCAAATCAGCCCAACCCCAATACCCATTACCCTGTCACGGAAACAGGAATCAACCATGAAGATCATTCCCAACATCAATACAGATCAAACGAACACATTAGATCCAACATAAAAGAAACAAAAATGAACATAAACAAACAACAGAAACCCAACAAAAGATAGAGAACAAAATTTTCAATAATTCCTTCAGATCGTGGAATTTCCTTACCAGCACGAGTACCGGCTGCTCCAGCGCGCTTTAGCCCCTTCTTCTTGAGAATGAAGCTGGCGCCGATGAAAGCGCTCGACAGAACTGCGAGGATAAAACCCCTCACGTTATCCGAAACTCCAACCTTCTCCATCCCTTTCGTCTTCGTCACCATCGAAATCTCTTCTTCAGTTCTTCTTCTTCTAAGATATTGATTGGAGAAATTCAAATCTTCGAAGAAAAGAGACAAATCGAATCAGTTCTGAATTCCCGCCAATAAATTCGAGTGGCAATGTCCGATTTCCCTCCCTCCACGCAAGAAACGATTTTATCTTTTTGTGAAAAGAAGAGAGAGCGATTGAGAGAGAGAGAGAGAGAGACAGAGAGAGAAACGAGGAAAAGGAAACCCTAGAAATTCTCGCGAAAACGCGGATTGCTAGTGATTTGCTTGTGTTGCTGGAGCTGTCGGGAGCTGAAAGCTTACGTTTTTCTCCCGGGCGATGAAAACGGCTTGTCGCTTGGGTGGAAAAGGAAAGCGCGTAGTTTCTGTTTTCAAGGCTTCATTTTAGGTTGAAATAACGAAGATGCCACCAACATTAGTGCCCCCGTGGCCCACTTCTAAGATTTATATGGTAAATAAGTGTCCCACCGTCATCTTGCACTTAGATTGATCATATGATTTTCAATTGCTTTTGTTTTCTATTTAATCATGCTTACAGTTGATCAATTTGACAGGAGTTCAACCCGTAAATCTTCTCTGTTTTAGGGCACGTTTGGTAACAAAATCTGCGGGAAAAATATTCTCTCTTTCCACTGTTGTATGCTATATCCAAGTTTGACATCCACAAATCATCGCTGATTTTTTGTGCCTAAAATTTACAATTAATATACTAATTCTGCGTGCAAAAAGGGTGGGTATAAAAGCCAAAATCTCACCCTCACTTCTTACCGTCTCGACCTCCCGTAGACTCACATATTGCTATGGTAGATTGGTTGTATTGTAGAGATAAATGGATCAAATTAAAAAGTGAAAAGATAAGGAGAAAATTCTCAATATTTATTAATATTTAATAATAGGATTCCAGTTTGAAATGATTTTTAGCTACGTAAATGATAAACAACATATTTTATAGCACTTAAAAATTCATAAGTTGAAAAAAATCCAGAAACGAGAAGGCATATGAGTATAGACACTCCGAAAAAAGACATACTGCCGTTATTTTTAAAACATGGATTTATAAAATCCTCGGTGTCTCCATAGTTACAACCAAACGTGAAATACAAGGAATCATTAGCTATGCAAATCCTTAACAAGAATTTTACTTCTCATTTGGAAGAAAGTAATACTAAATCATACAAATTCCTCTCCGGTTACCAAATGTACCCTTAATGTAATAAAGTCTTTTACATTTAATTGATCTTATCTTTTTTCTTTTTTTTTTGTATGATGGTTCCAACCTTTTGGACTGAACTAATTCCTCCGAGCCCAGAAGGAAAGTCATGTAAACTCCCCTATAGCCCCAATGTGCAATCTCGAATCTATAACCTTCGGGTGCAAACCGTGGTCCTAGGCCAACTAAGCTACCCCTGGAATTAATTGATCTTATGTGATAACAAGTTGTGAAATGTGACTACGAGGAGGTAAGGTTTTGATCCATCCAAGATTCAGAGCTGGGCCTTTACAGTTAGGGGTGGGGAAATTTGACTCGACCCATATTTGACTTGCATCGTAGATGGGTTCGTCATGGGTTGAGATAAATTTAACCAGTAATAAAATGGGCCCGTTTAAAACTGACTGTAAGACCAATTTAGATGGGTTGGATTAAAGTTGACCTATAGATATGTACAGATTTAGATAGATAGGTGGTTTTAACAACTTTGTACTTTGAGGTTTCTTTTTAGCTAATACTAGTGGAGCCCTGCACATGCAATGCATGTGCAAGGAACGTACTCTTTCAAGGAACATATTCTTTCAGTATGATAATTTAAAAAAATAAAGTCGTTAAAAAACTCAATATTAACTATCCCAATGGAGAATGACCAGTTTACATATAACTCATTTTTTTTTTGGCAAATTAGGTAATTTACAATCACTCATTATTCTTATGAAATTTAGTAAAAGCTTCATTAGAAAAAAGTAAAAAGAAGATGAGATAACAGGATATATGGAAGGAAACTAATTTTTAAAAAAGTTGAAAACCAATATTTTATGGCCATACATGATTAGGCAAAACACTCACCAATTTTAATATAGATTGATAGTCCGGTCCATTTTCCATTAAAATTTGTCTAAAACCTAGCGCCAAATACATACCAAATTCAATAAAACAAAATATTAACCAACCAAAACAGTACACAACTCATAGCTTTAAACGAATCAACAACAAATCACAAAGATTCCAAGCAAATTGTATCTTTACAGGCATTGGAATTGAAGTTGAAATTTTCTATACATGAAAATTTCAACTGAAATTTCTCATTTGAGTTATTGTAGTGAATAAACAAATTCTTCAAACACAACAATTTTCATGATCATTTGAGCTAAGCATTTCATCGAAATATAATAATACTAAGTGGGCCAACAGATGTGCAGTTCTATTTGATTATATATAAAGGGGGATTTTCAAGTGCATCCATCCCTCACCATTTGTGGTGAGGGACACCCTTTTGGGGAAGTTTCAAGTACAAAAGAGAGATACAAAAGAAAAGTACACCTCTCTTTTGTACTTGAAATTTCCCCAAAATGGGTGTCCCTCACCGCAAATGGTGAGGGATGGATGGACTTGAATATTCTCCATATATAAAATATAATATAATAATACTAAGTGGGGCCCACAGATTTGTAAAGAAAAAACATGCAAGTTCTTCTGCTAAGTAGGTCCCACAAATGTGTATTTCTCTTTTATTTTATATACAATATAAGAATACTAAGTGGGGCCTACAAATGTGTAGATGTAGAGTAAAAGCATGACAAGTTCTTTTACTAAGTGGGGCCCATAGATGTGTAGTTCTCATTTTATCATATATATATCTAATATAATAATCATAAGTTAAGCATACAGATATTATAATAATACTAAGTGGGCCCCACAGATGTGTAGAGAAAAAGCATAATAAGTTCTTCTATTAAGTGGTATAATATAATAATACCAAGTGGGGCCCACAGATGTGTAGTTTTCTTTTATTTTATACATATATAATATAATAATACGAAGTGCGGCCCATAGATGTGTAGTTCTCTTGTATTTTATATATATACAATATAATAATACTAAGTGGGGCCCACAGATGTCTAGATGTAGAGAAAAAGCATGACAAGTTCTTCTACTATGTGGGGCCCACAGACTTGTAGTTCTCTTTTATTTTATATATACATAACAAGCATGACAAGTTCTTCTCTTTTATTGGGGCCCACATATGTGGTGTTCTCTTTTATTATATATATAATATCATAATACTAAGTGTGGCCCACAGTTGTGTAGAGAAAAAGCATGACACTTTTTTCTCTTTTATAATAAGGGCATAGATATTATATGATTATTATTATAATATAATAAGAATATATTATTATATTATCTTATATTATAATATTTGGGGGGGGGGGGCCACAAAGGTGTAGTGAAAAAGTATACAACTTCTCTTCTCTTTTATAATAAGGGTATAGATATAGATTTTATATCATTATTATAATATAATAATAATATATGATTATATTATATTATAATATAATATCTGGGGGTGGGCCCCACAAAGGTGTTGTGAAAAAGTCTGTAATTTCTCATAATAATATATTAGTATATTATATTATACTATTTGGGGGTGGGCTCCACAATGGTGTAGTGAAAAAGTTTGCATTATAATATTTAGGTTGGCCGCACAGAGGTGTCGTGAAAAAGTTTATAATTTCTCATAATAATATATTATTATATTATATTATAATATTTGGGGGTGGGCCCCACAATGGTGTAGTGAAAAATAATTTGCAACTTTCTCTCTTTTATAATAGTAGTAGATAGTAGATATTTGGAGGTGAGCCTCACAATGGTGTAGTGAAAAAGTTTGCATTATAATATTTTGGGGTGGGCCCCACAAAAGTGTAGGGAAAAAGTTTGCAATTTCTCAAAATAATATATTATTATCTTATATTATCATATTTGGGGTGGGCCATACAATGGTGTAGTGAAAAAGTTTGTAATTTCTCATAATAATATATTATTATATTATATTATACTATTTGGGGGATGGGCCCCAGAATGATGTAGTGCAAAAGTTTGCATTATAATATTTGGGGTTGGGCCCACAAAGGTATAGTGAAAAAGTTTGCAATTTTTCATAATAATATATTATTATATTATATTATAATATTTGGGGGTGGGCCACACAATGGTGTAGTGAAAAAAGTTTGCAACTTTCCCTCTTTTATGATGGTATAGTAGTAGATAGCAGATAGTAAATATTTGGGAGTGGGCCCCACGATGGTGTAGTGAAAAATGTTGCATTATAATATTTTGGGGTGGGCCCCACAAAGGTGTAGTGAAAAAGTTTGCAATTTCTCAAAATAATATATTATTATATGATATTATAATATTTGGGAGTGGGCCCCACAATGGTGTAGTTAAAAAGTTTATATGAGATAAATAGATAATAAGGGTATAGATATTATATTATTATTATTATATAATATATTATTATAATTTTTTTGGTGTGCCCCACAGTGGTTGTAATAAAGAAACCATGTAACATTGCCTCTTTTATAGGAGTAGAAGATAGATAGTAGATAGTGAATATTTGGAGGTGGGCCCCACAATGGTGTAGGGAAAAAGTATGCAATTTCTCATAATAATATATTATTATATTATATTATACTTTTTGGGGGATGGGCCCCACAATGGTGTAATGCAAAAGTTTGCATTATAATATTTGGGTTTGGGCCCCACAAAAGTATCGTGAAAAAGTTTGCAATTTCTCATAATAATATGTTATTAAATTATATTATAATATCTGGGGGTTGGCCCCACAATTGTGTAGCTAAAAAAGTTGGCAACTTTCCCTCTTTTATGATGGTATAGTAGTAGATAGCAGATAGTAAATATTTGGGGGTGAGCCCCACAATGGTGTAGTGAAAAATGTTGCATTATAATATTTTGGGGTGGTCCACACAAAGTTATAGTGAAAAAGTTTGCAATTTTTCAAAATAATATATTATTATATGATATTATAATATTTGGGGACGGGCCCCACATTGGTGTAGTGAAAAAGTTTGTATGAGATAGATAGATAATAAGGGTATAGATATTATATTATTATTATTATTATATATATTATTATAAATTTTTTGGTGGGCCGCACAGTGGTTGTACTAAAACAATCATGCAATCTTGCCTCTTTTATAAGGGTACCCTTATATAATATATAATATATAATATATAATATAATTATAATTATAAATTTTTTGATGGGCCCCACGGTGGTTGCACTAAAGCAACCATGCCATCTTCCCTCTTTTATAAGGGTAGATAGATAGACATACTTGAAGACTGAAGTGAAATGGGCTTGTGCAGTAATTCTATACGTTGGGTTGGGTCAGATTAGGTTAAATGGACAACCCACATTGAATGTTTGTAATGCGGGTCAAGTCCAATTGCTCAACATTGAATGCAAATTGAGATTATCTGAACATTTTAGAAACGGGTCAAATGTGGGTCCAGCTTAACAAAAAAAAAAAGAAAAACTTCAACATGTACGCAACAAAGGTCATACCTACTATCGCTAACCCATTCTTCAACCAATTTTTTTTTTATACTAGTGGAGCCATGCACATGCAATGCATGTGCAAGGAACATACTCTTTCAAGGAACATACTCTTTCAGTATGATAATCTGAAAAAATAAAGTCGCTGACAAACTCAATATTAACTATCCCAATGGAGAATGACCAGTTTACATATAACTCATTTTTTTGGCAAATTAAGTAATTTACAATCACTCATTGTTCTTATGAAATTTAATAAAAGCTTCAATAGAAAAAAGTAAAAAGAAGATAGGATAACAAGATATATGGAAGGAAACTAATTTTTAAAAAAAGTTGAAAACCAACCTTTTATGGCCATACATGATTAGGCAAAACACTCACCAATTTCCCGGACCATTTTCCATTAAAATTTGTCTAAAACCTAGCGCCAAATACCTACCAAATTCAATGAAACAAACTACTAACCAACCAAAACAATACATAAGTCATAGCTTTAAACGAATCAACAACAAATCACAAAGATTCCAAGCAAATTGTGTCTTTACAGGCATTGGGATTGAAGTTGAACTTTTTTATACATGACAATCTCAACTAAAATTTCTCATTTGAGTTGTTGTAGTGAATGAACAAATTCTTCAAACACAACCCTTTTCATAATCATTTAAGCTAAGCATATCATCGAAATATAATAATACTAAGTGGGCCCACAGATGTGTAGTTCTCTTTGATTATATATATAATATAATATAATAATACTAAGTGGGGCCTACAGATTTGTAAAGAAAAAGCATGATAAGTTCTTCTGCTAAGTGGGTCTCACAAATGTGTAGTTCTCTTTTATTTTATATATAATATAATAATACTAAGTGGGGCCTACAAATGTATAGATGTAGAGTAAAAGTATGACAAGTTCTTCTACAAAGTGGGGCCCATAGATGTGTAGTTCTCATTTTATATAATAATACTAAGTGGAGCATACAGATATTATAATAATACTAAGTGGGGCCCACAGATGTGTAGAGAAAAAGCATAACAAGTTCTTCTACTAAGTGGTATAATATAATAATACCAAGTGGGGCCTACAGATGTGTAGTTTTCTTTTATTTTATACATATATATATAATATAATCATACGAAGTGGGGCCCATAGATGTGTAGTTCTCTTGTATTTTATATATATACAATATAATAATACTAAGTGGGGCCCACAGACGTCTAGATGTAGAGAAAAAGCATTTCAAATTCTTCTACTAAGTAGGGCCCATAGACATGTACTTCTCTTTTATTTTATATATACATAATATAATATAATAATACTAAGTGAGGCCCACAGATGTGTAGAGAAAAAGCATGACAAGTTCTTCTCTTTTATTGGGGCCCACATATGTGTAGTTCTCTTTTATTATATATATATAATATCATAATACTAAGTGGGGCCCATAGTTGTGTAGAGAAAAAGCATGACACTTTTTTCTCTTTTATAATAGAGGCATAGATATTATATGATTATTATTATAATATAATAAGAATATATTATTATACTATCTTATATTATAATATTTGGGGGGCCCCCACAAAGGTGTAGTTAAAAAGTATACAACTTATCTTCTCTTTTATAATAAGGGTATAGATATAGATTTTATATTATTATTATTATAATATAATAATAATATATGATTATATTATATTATAATATAATAATTGGGGTGGGCCCCACAAAGGTGTTGTGAAAAAGTTTGTAATTTCTCATAATAATATATTAGTATATTATATTATACTATTTGGGAGTGGGCCCCACAATGGTGTAGTGAAAAAGTTTGCATTATAATATTTGGGTTGGCCGCATAAAGGTGTAATGAAAAGTTTATAATTTCTCATAATAATATATTATTATATTATATTATAATATTTGGGGGTGGGCCCCACAATGGTGTAGTGAAAAAAAATTTACAACTTTCTCTCTTTTATAATAGTAGTAGATAGTAGATAGTAGATATTTGGAGGTGGGCCCCACAATGGTGTAGTGAAAAAGTTTGCATTATAATATTTTGGGGTGGGCCCCACAAATGTGTAGTGAAAAAGTTTGCAATTTCTCAAAATAATATATTATTATATTATATTATAATATTTGGGGTGGGCCCTACAATGGTGTAGTGAAAAAGTTTGCAATTTCTCGTAATAATATATTATTATATTATATTATACTATTTGGGGGATGGGCCCCACAATGGTGTAGTGCAAAAGTTTGCATTATGATATTTGGGGTTGGGCGCACAAAGGTATAGTGAAAAAGTTTACAATTTCTCATAATAATATATTATTATATTATATTATAATATTTGGGGGTGAGCCCCACAATGCTGTAGTGAAAAAAGTTCGCAACTTTCCCTCTTTTATGATGGTATAGTAGTAGATAGCAGATAGTAAATATTTGGGGGTGGGCCCCACAATGGTGTAGTGCAAAAGTTTGTATGGGATAAATAAATAATAAGGGTATAGATATTATATTATTATTATTACTATTATATATATTATTATAAAATTTTTAGTGGGCCCCACAGTGGTTGTAATAAAGAAACCATGTAACATTACCTCTTTTATAAGAGTAGAAGATAGATAGTAGATAGTGGATATTTGGAGGTGGGCCCCGCAATAGTGTAGTGAAAAAGTTTGCATTATAATATTTTGAGATGGGCCCCATAAAGGTGTAGTGAAAATATTTGTAATTTCTCAAAATAATATATTATTATATTATATTATAATATTTGGGGTGGGCCCCACAATGGTGTAGTGAAAAAGTTTGCAATTTCTCACAGTAAAATATTATTATATTATATTATACTTTTTGGGGGATGGGCCCCACAAAGGTATCGTGAAAAATTTTGCAATTTCTCATAATAATATATTATTAAATTATATTATAATATTTGGGGGTGGGCCCCACAATGGTGTAGTGAAAAAAATTTGCAACTTTCCCTCTTTTATGATGGTATAGTAGTAGATAGCAGATAGTAAATATTTGGGGGTAGGTCCCACAATGGTGTAGTGAAAAAGTTTACATTATAATAATTTGGGGTGGGCCCCACAAAAGTGTAGTAAAAAAGTTTTCAATTTCTCAAAATAATATATTATTATTTGATATTATAATATTTGGGGGTGGGCCTCACAATGGTGTAGTGAAAAAGTCTGTATGAGATAGATAGATAATAAGGGTATAGATATTATATTATTATATAATATATTTTTATAAATTTTTTGGTGGGCCCCACAGTGGTTGCACTAAAGCAACCTGACAACTATGCCTCTTTTATATAAGGGTATAGATATAGATTGAGGATTCAAACTAATACACCCATGTCGCTTATTAGTTGAGCTACGGACTGGGACTAGGACTATGGTTTGCACCCGGAGGTTGTCGGTTTTTACAAAGAGATTGTTGGTTCGAAACTGTACTACTACACTGGGCTACAAGGGAGTTTATTCGGCTTTTCTCTGGGTCCGGAGGGATTAGTCTAGTCCAAAGGATCGGAAACCTTCCGATGTATAAAAAATATAATAATAATAAAAAAGACGTTGAGTTAGAGACTAAAGACCTATTCTTCGCCCTTTATTAACATAATAGTATTGCAACTAGAAGATTGGGACGAACTTGGGCACAGTGGAAATATTAGGCGACAATTGAGGTCATTTTAGTTGGAGGGAGGATATGTATGACATATGGCAGCAAAGGATGGGCAGTAGCTACTGGGAACCGTATCCCTATTTGGACCAGTCAGGGGGTGTCACATATGGGAGAGATGTCATATCAATGACATCTCATCTCCTCCACTTTAAAAAAAATATATTTTGCTTCACATGTGGCACCCCCTGTTTGGACCAAACAGGGGATCCTCTTCCTAGCTATTGTAGTATATAGCACAATAGCGCACAGGCCGACATTTCCAGCTAGGCAAATACATACGGTAACCGAGGGACGAATGAAGAACAAAATTCACAAAGGGAAACAGCCAGCGCCCATTGTAAAGGAAAGGATGTTTTGAGTTTGTCGGGTTTAGGAACGCGTAGTCTTCTGTTACGGGTCGGGTTAAATCTGACCCTATTGGTCCACAATTTAGGTCAGATTCAATATTATAATTTTTTATTTGAAAATTTATAATATAAAATAAATTATATATTTTGTCTTAGGTTTGGACAAAATCTTACACAAGTTGACAACCTACTTCAACCCTCGTTTTTTATCCAAGCTTCAGTTCAAACCCACAAAAGAAAAAAGAGGGTTTACAAAAAAGGGATAAAACTTTTGGTTCATTTTCAAAAATGTAAATGAAGATTTAAATATTTAAAAAAAGTATAGAAATTTCCAACAATACTTTCAATCAATTCTCTCCATAAGATTTTTTTGAGAAATGACGAAAATACTCATTTGTCATTTCTCATATTTTTCCTTAATGAATCAATTAAAAGAAATTATACCCAAATGTCCTAGTGGGGTCAGCTTCAACTACCTTTATGCATGAATGGTTGAAAAAAGATTCCAAATGACTAAAAAAACTAGCTTCATTGAATGGTTATGATCATCAAAATCAAAACGGTCAGTTTTGGAGAGGAAAGAGTTCAAGAAAAGAAAAAAAAGCACGTATTATAAGGAAAGGGTATTTTGTCATCGCTCAAATAATTTTATGGAAAGGACTTGTTTGGAAATTTTATGTACTTTTTTGAAACATCCAAATTTTCATGTACTCTTGTTTATAAAAAAAAAAATAAGAGAAAGGTTTTATACTCTCTAAAAAACAATTTTTAAGCAATTTTCATGAAATAATTAAGCTTAAAATATGATTAAACGTTTTAATGAAGAAAGATATTGAAATGACGACAGAATTATTCACATATATTTTGATGAAAATACCCAAATTAAGAATATCATCAACTTAGTTGATGACATAATCAAGTTGGTTGAGGACATCGACAACTTCTTACAACTTTTTTTTCTCTTTTCTTCTCCAACGGTCAACCCGTACTTTAATCGACTTCCTATGATTAGTTGTTGTCATCGAATTAGCTTTTTTTTTTTTTTTTTTTTTGCCATTTTATGCAGATTTCGTCTAATTTGTTTGGTACTTCTTTTCCTTTTTTTCTCGAGATAAGGGTATTATTATTATCTATAATATACTGTGTGGTAGAACCTTGTTTGGATATAGATGGCATTTGGATGTTATTTATGGATAATACATACTGATGTTTTTCATAAGAGAATGTGGTTGTCTCTCTCATGATGCTTTTCTAGAGACATTTGGATGAGATTTCAGGAAAACTACATTTAAGGAATTTGAATTAGGTGGGGATAATGAGATAGAGCAAGAACAAGAGTAGGAATAAGATGACGAGGATTACGGACAGGAGAGAAAGAGGAGAATGTGAGAAAGCGTGCAGGAGAAGCAAGAGATTAAATTGCAGCGACAAAAAAGAAGATGAGGATTAGGCGTGCAAGAGAGGCAACGTATGTAAGGTAGCATTTGGTTCGCTAGAATGGTTTTAAGCAGGAATGGAATGAAGAGATGAATGAGTCTGGAATGGAATGAGGCATGAATTGTTATTTTCATTCCCACTTTTGGTTAGACTGAAGAATCAATCCAGTAATGGAATGACCATTTCTGTTCTTGCATTTGGTACGCTGGAATAATGCCCGAAATGGAATAAAATTTATATAAGATGGACCAAAATACCCTCATCCTCCTCCCCCCTCCCAGTCGCTAGCTGGGAAGGAGATGCGACCTCCCTCTGCCCCCCTCTCTCTTCCTCCCTCCGCCCCCACCTTGCGCAGACCACCATCTTCCTCTCCCAGGCGCAGAGCACCCATCTCTCTCCAGATCTCATCCCCAACTCTCCCGCTTGATCAGAGAAATAGAGGAGAAGATTGGGTTTCTTGATCTTGGAGGGCCACACGGACTGGACCTTTGCAAGGAAATCCAAAGCAGAGAGAGGAGATTGGGATTTTGATCTTGACAGGGCCACGGATTAGTTTCCTAGGGAAGGAGCTCGAAGTTGCAGGCAGAAGATACAGAGGATCCGGATAGTCTCATCTTCATCGGAGATGACAACCGGAGATAAGGAAAAGGGATACTGTCCTTTGACAGTTCTACTTGCAGGTTTTGGTTTTGTTGTTTTAACGGAGGGGGTCGATTCATTTTCATTGGAGGAGCAGCCGCTTCCGCTGTTGCCGGTCACCGAAAGAGAGGGATCCTCCCGGGTTCTCATTGCTGTAAGAGCATCCGGGCTGTTTTGTTTTCATTGGAGAAGAAAGGAGGGTTTGGACTTTCGTTCTCGAGATCGTCGGGACTGCTACTGATGTCTAATCATCGCCGGAGTCGGACATTTTGCTTCCCGACGTCTGTTGCCTCCGCCATCGCCTGGGAAGAAAAGACAAAAACGAAGGTGGAGGAAGGAGGAAGAAGGGGGCGAGGGGAGGCTAGTGGGGGCAACTGCCAAGGCCTACCGGCTGGTCGCCTTCCCAACTGGCGACTGGGAGGAGGAAGAGGAGGGTTGAGGGTATTTTGGTATTGTGAGAAATTTGTGAAGGAATGGAGTGGCCATTCCTCTACCTTATCAGAGGAATGACCATTCCTCTACATAAATAAATGGTGATTCCAGAGGTAATTGTCATTCTGCCACTTTTTTGCGAACCAAACGTGGTAATAATCATTCCGCTGGAATAACTATTCCATTCTGACGTTCATTACAGCGAACCAAACGCTATCTAAGTACTTTTGGACATGGAAACTAAGCACCTTTGTATGCAAAAAATTTATGCAATTGGCAAAGACTTTCTAATTTGAAAATCCGCTGATATCACTCGTCTTTCTTGGTGGCCCACCAAATTTATTTTCTTCAAATTTTCGATCTGATCACAATGTGAATTAAAATTCAATTCCTACCTATTGAAGAAATTTATAAAAAAAAAAACTAATGATGCACCCTAAAATGAAGTTAACTTTTTGTGTCAATTTTAGAAAAATGGGCTGAAATTAAACCCTATTTCAAAATTGGGAAAATTATAAATAAGGCCTCAATCTTTTGCCTTATTTCAAAAAAGGATGTATGTGATCAACACTTTTAAAAAATCTAGTCCCTAAGTTCTTCACAAAAGTCTTCAATTAAGAACATCCATCCATCTAAAACTATTTTTCAGCAAAATTTTCCCTCAATTTGAAAAAACACCAAAATCACCCTTCAATGAAATAAAACTCTCCCCTACTTCCTCTATATTTTCCTCATTTTTCATCGATGTCCATATATGGTGATAAAGAACACCCAGCGACCCTATGACAATCGGCTGCATGTAGTGGCTGTCGAAACCATATTATGACTTTTAATAAAAGACAATTTGAATATTTAAAAAAAATAAAGAAAAGATTGTTAAAAAATACCTTTAAATGGCCGGATGTACAGGGAGATTAAAATTTTAATTATAAACTTAGAAACTAACTTAAAAATTTTCGAAACTTGCATCTTTGGGCCAAGTAGATAAAAGAAGCAGTTCCACAGAGACTCAGAGAAGTCCATCTTCTGGCGCTCTTTCTCGAACCCTCAGCTGCCCGTTCGATCTTCCATAAACGAAGGTAATCATCTCTCATCTCTCTGATAATTGCCAATACTCTTAACTGTAACACTATCTGTGATAGGGCAGAAGATGCCCTAACGCTAACCATAACCCTAAATGGTCATGTTTGTGCGCCCCAGTTTTCTTTTCACGTTGATTTCATTTTCTGCATAAGATGAAGCTGAGGATTCCATTCTCTTACCTTTTCCATTTTCTATTGTTTGGTGCGGCAAAAATCTCTCTCGATTGAAATGGGTTTCTACATCTTATATGACAATGATAGAAATGAGTTTCTACTTCCTGGGTCCCTCTATGCTTTCCCCAAAAAATTGAGGAAAATTGATGAAACTTCTTGGGCGGGAGTAGCGGATTAAGTTTTCTACATTTCATGCTCCAAAATGCACAGCAGTGAAGATAAACATTGTTTCTGCTGCAATTTTCAAATTGGATGCTATATTGCTTTACACTTAACCACACCCTATGATCTAATTCCATTGTAGTTGTTAAAAATGTTATTAGCAATATGACTGCATCCCTATATTACATGAGATAATTAAAGTGTGCTGATGCTGATGCATCTGGATGTGTATAGTGTCAGTCCCATATGCTCGTTTGGCTATTGTGATCATTTATTGGTGTATTACAACATGGATGGGGTGTCTCCAAATATTGCCTTGATTGATAGAACCCAACTTTTGACTGAGATCCTTTCAGCAATGGACTTGGAAAAGATGAAAGCCCGCCCATGACCTTCCAATTGATAATGTTATTTGAGATGTCATTTGGACTCTTAGACGCCTCTTCTCCACCCCCGTTTGATCCGATTCATCATCTAATATTCTCTCTCTCTCTCTCTCTCTCTCTCTCTTTAATGGTGTGACGCGATCCCCTTCATGGTGTGAATCCATGGAGTATCTCATGAAGAAGTCGTAAGTATGATTTCAAGGCTGCCTCTGCTTCACCTTAAAGCTTCTTCATTACCCAAACAAATATTGGAATTTTCTTATGATTTTGAAGTCTCCTATGCATCACTTTTAAGGCTCTTCATCATCCAAACAGATAATTGGGTTTTGATTGGCAGAACTTTCACGACTCTTTCATAAATCGACCCAGTTGTTTGCATGCCTCAACTATCTCCTTATTTGGTTATGCTCGATACACCTGACCTCATTAATACGGTTTCTTCTAGACATATGCATATTAGTGTGTATATTAGATTTAAACTTGATTGGTTTGGGGGCTGCATTTGTGGTACACAAATATTTTATGGTATAAATACATAAAAAACTGACATGTTTTGAGCAATGGGATATTTAAGCTGTTGCCTGTCTCTTAGATCCATCCAATTTGAAGTTCAGCTGCATGGATTCCATACTAATGACTTCATCCTGTATGCCTTTCACATCATGTGTTATGTTCCCCCCAGCCTATTTACATTCTGCATGTGATTGAGGTGTAAGGAGACTAAGGCTTGCACTTATCTTTAGTGGGATTTGTTTGTTGTGTTGGTGAATGTTCTGTTTTCCAATTTGGACCAAGGCAGTGGATTCTTGAGCCGAAATAACAATTGCTGAAAAATCACTGCTATGGTCTTGGCAATTCTTTAGCCTTTAGTGTTGTGATGTTTGTACATTTTGTAGTTATTTTGTTCTATTTATGCTATTTCATCAACAAGATTTATGCTATTTCATTAACCTTGGTGATTTCTTTTTTTACTCAATTGTATGTGAGACAGAGAAGGTCTAGTGCCTTTCTTCTTAGAATCTTTTAAGTTGTACTTGCATGGCATAGATCATAGTACTTGAAATGTATTGGATGAACTGAATATATTATATGCTTAATCAGTGATCATTGTTTTCCTTTGGTTCTAGTCAACAAGTGGATAAGCTAGTATTATTTCAGCAAACTTTGGGATTCATTAACACTATAGCCTATATACGTCATAATCTGCTTCCTTAAAATGCTAATGCTGCTACTCAAGACTTCTATTGATGATGTGGTGAAGCATCCTGGTTAGCTGTAAAGAGAGATCTCACATAGACCTAGATGGAGTTAGTGCAACAGCTTAGTGAATGAAAGAGATACATAGTATAGAAATAACAGTTGCAATGATAAATCAAAGTTTTCCACTTTATCCTCGGAGAATGCATGCATAATCATGTGCTTAAGTCGACAAAAGTAATTGCTGTCCTGTATCATGCATCTGTTAGTTATAAATTTTATTATCTCTCATTTCTTTTTTTTTTTTTTGAAAAGTATCTGTTATTAAAAGAGAGTTTCCAAGACCACAAAACATACATGCATTGAGATAAGGCGAAACCTTCCTATTTCTCAAAGAAAATAATAATGCTTTTCTGCAGTCCAGCAATATTATATAAAGAATAAAGATCGCAGTGAAATCTTGTCTATTATGCACTATGGAACCATTATTTGATATAATTAGTCTCAAAAGCCCTAAATGCTCCATTGGACTTTACACAAACTTGCGGAAACATTTATATTTGACAATACCAATTTACGATTTACATGTATACAAAATAATGTTCTTTATACATGAATCCCTTCCATCGTTTACTAGTCAATTAGTGCATATCCAAAACATTCTCTCAAAATGTTCCAACTCCGTTTCGCACTCGGATACCCATATCAGATGGTATCCCAACCGTTCCATTCGTTTAGTCCTTCTGGAGGAACCGGAGCGGTCTCCTCCGCTGCCGCTGGGGGCGCTGCTACACCGGCATGGGCAAACGGGCCTGTAATGCCATGAATGACACTAGTGAACACGACGGTTCAACAATGTATAAACAAATCTTGTAATAGCATGTGTTAACAATAAGCTAAACTCATTCAATCTATCATTGACGATTTGAATTCTAGACCAGTCTAGAAAATTCCTATAACGACAATATGTGAACATAAAAGTCAATCTCATGGACATATATAAGATGGTCACTACCATAGCATTCATTTTCATTTCATTTACTATCTTCCCTCAAAGGAATGATTCATTTTCCAAATGAAAGGAATCAATCAATATCCATAGATATGATCGGAAATTGTGGGACTTACCATTGTCCGGACCAGGGACAACTAGCATCACCACGGAGCTCCGGAACGCCCCCAAATCCATCTACTGCAGTAGGATTAATCATTTGTTTCATTTATTAATTCATTGAACTTATTAGAGTTCTCGTACAATAGCTAGGTAGTGCCAGACTCGAGACTCAAATCGAATCAAATTAATAAACTCTATTCAATTCATTTCTCTATTCAAAACTATTCATAATTCAAAACATTCATTTAGGTGTAACACTTGGTTATCTAGTGCACGTGTCATTTTCGATTAAAATCACATTAGATATAATATGCATTAGAGTCCCCTTAATTATCACCTATGAAGGTTTGTAACAATGAAAGATTAACACACACCACTGAAATAAGGTTCAAACTCATCAATACTCCTTCTATAGTCCATAAACCTCAGTTATACTATAAATAGTCTCTAGACTGATTTATAGACCTATTTACACTTATCAAATGAGTTTTTTTTATTCAATTAGAATCACCTTTGTTTGGACCCAACTTTGAGTTTTCCAATCACTAGGATATGTAGACCATTAGATTCTACGTTCCAAGAGCTTTTCAACGATATATAGAAGTCCAAAATCCAACTTACGGTTCAAAAGTTATGGCATTTTGAAGTTGCCATTGTTGGGCCCAGTGGGTCAGCTCGCTATAGCGAAACCTCTTGCTGTTTGGTTTCCGAAATAGCAGCCTGATGCTACTTTTTGAAGCTATTTTCACCCCAATTCATTCTTAACTTGCACAATAAATGGAACCTCCTATTCCCTTCTAAAATACCATCTCCAAAACAACATCTTCCAATCCATTCAATCAACCCATGCACAAAATTAAATTTACAATAAATAGGGCTGAGTTCACAATTATAACAAAATCAATAGAAAACTATACCAAATAGCATCTAATAACAAGCAATGCTCATACTTGCCTCTCTTGAAGTCAATGAACTCAAAGCTCTTTGCTTAGCTTGCTCTTAAGATGAAACCCCTAACTCTCAAACCCTAAATCCATGAAAACGTTCAAATGAACTTCTATGAGCCATTTATGCTAGAAACCTTCCCTAACCAACCAATGGAACTTGAAAGTTCTACAAAAGCACTCAACTACTTACTTGAGGCTCAAAGGAATGGATCTTGAGGTCTTTCTCAAGCTCTACACTTCAACAATGGAGAAAACAACTTGGGGAAGAAGATGAAGGTGGAGTTGCACTCCTCAAAACCCCTTGAAATCACTTCTAACCTCTCTCTTGACAAAGGGGAATGGAAGAGAAAAGAGGAAAAATGAAGGAGGAGCCTAGGGTTTGGGTGAAAATGCTTGGATGAATGCGTTTCATTCTAATATAAGGCCCTCTTACACTATAACCCTCTCTCATTAAGCATTATTACATTTTGAGTCAAATGAAGCCTCATTTGGTCCATTTGAGGTAAAATGGAATCGCGCCCATTATGAAAGTTAATGTACTATTCGAGATACACACGTTGGCATCAAGAATTTCCGTATTTGACGAAATACGTGAAAACCCGTATCTACGAAAAAGTCCTTAGCCTACCTTGTTTGAGTCTAAATTCATTTTAACCTACTCAAACCCATTCAAGTTCAGTCCATTATGCTTAATGCATCATTTGAGACTAATTTGTCTCTCTTTGGTCTTTAACCTTCATTAACCCAATTATTCGTGATTTATTAGCACTAATCCTAATTAATTAGTCTTAATCATGATTAGTTCGGGTCGGGGTGTAACACTTGGCATCTCATAAATCATAATAGCTTTTTATATGATTACCGGCACACCCTGAAAAGTTTGTTGCTGTTCCCATCAGTGGCTATCAGCTTTCAAATATTAGAGAACAGAATGTAGTTTATAGAAGATCTCAGAAGGCATTTTAAACAAGCGTGGATAACTAAGCTGACACACAAGCATCAAGTTTGGCTCTCAAATCCATGGTTTGAAAAATCGGCCGATAGTGGTGGACCAAATCACTGGCTTGTGATCATTTGTTACTTTCATATTTCTGGTTGCCTTTTGACTTTATTTTGTTTTATTTTGAAAGGTAAAAGAGAAACCAACAAGTACTATTTGGTGAAAGGATAGTACTACTTGCTACTTCCACGTAGACATTCTTAGTTGCTTGTTGGGAGTCTGTCTTAATGTAACACTATCTGTTGACTCCCGACAGTGCTGCAATAGATATTCATGTTCCTAAATACCACTGGATGTGCATTTCATGGTTGATGTTCTTTTTCCTCTAACTGCACTATTTAGAGAGTGAGACCTGAGGAAAAATGAATTGTAATGCCTCTGTCAAGAAAAATATTTGCAATTAGGCAACAAGGATGATTTTAAATGCGTCAAAATGGCGGGACTAAAACACAAATTGCTACCTGTTCCTTTCTGAAATTACTGAGTTGTTGTGCAGTTCGTTGTTACTTTTGAGTTGTGTTTTTTAGTCTTAATTAGGTTGGCAGTTTATAGTTTGTTCAGTTCGACCATCATGGCAACCAAGTACGTACTCGGATCTATGGTGGCCGCTACTGTTGTTGCATTTTCAATGGACTACTTCATTGCTGACAAGAAGATATTTGGAGGTTAGTAAAGACAATTCAGCTTACCCTTTGCCATAGCTTATTTGACTGTTGCTTTACAGCTATCTCACAGTGTATATATTGAATCTCACAGGAACCACCCCAAAAACTGTGGCTTCTAAAGAATGGTTGGAAGAAACCGATAAGAAGTTTCAGGCATGGCCTCGAACTGCTGGACCACCAGTTGTAATGAACCCCATCAGCCGCCAAAATTTCATTGTTAAATCACGCACCGACTCTTGAAGGTGTGCTCTTACTAGTCGGTGACTTTGGATTTGGCGACTTTGATTAGCTTTGGTGTTATGTTTGATCTTTTCTTTTTCTGACTACATGCTGCTGGATGAGAACTTTGTTTCCTTATGAGATCTAAATAAATTGTTGGCTTAAGTTTGAATCAATTCCAGCATGTTCGCTAGTATTTCATTATTTGATAGTGAACAAAAATCCTTACTGATTTCCAAAAACTTGAAAGGAACTTGGAAATTTGTTTTAGTGTTGTGGTGTGGTACAGGCCGGTTTTATGAAGGATTGATTGAACAAAGATTGGAGTTTGGGTCTTCAACCCCTGCCAACTGAATTTCTTAATTAGCATCAAACTTTCCTACATTTATGGTGTATTGAGGTTCCATTTCTCTTATTCAATTTAAAGAAATTTGAGGGTGTGTTATATGATGTGCCATAGTAAGGTGTGGTCTACTTACTGTGTACTTGGACCGAATCATGGCAAGTTGGGATGTGGTATCCATTGTTGTCGAAGTTTTGCTCAAAAACTGATTGTTGATGGATGATGATGGCTATTGAAGTTGGAATCCTCACTTTTCTTCAGTAGTGACTTGGAACCCTTGCCTTTCGCTATCGTTGTCTTTGGATTCAAAGGGTGAAAGCTATGTTGGACAAAATTATTATAGAACCTTAATTATTTCTAAAAAAGAAGAAATATAGTTCACTATAGAAAATTGTGTTTTCTCCACTCCAACGAGGATAAAATTATTTTTTTTCCAATATATTTTAAAAAAGAAGTATTTCCGAGGAGAGAATCATATTCTCTTACCATAAAATGGATATAAACAGAGATGAAGTACTTTCCCTTAGGGAAGTTTCTCACACTTTTATGCAGCTCTAGAAATTGACATTTTTGAGCAATTATTTTTCAACAATCAAAGGGGTTAGTGTGAGTTGATGGGATGGTGCTTAGTGAAGGGATAACATTGATCATAAGTGGACCTAAGTGGGCCTCACAAACTCGACTGGTTTGGCTGTTCTCCAGCTTGGCTCAAGCCTGATATATGATTGTAAATGGGCCCCTAATTCTCCGATTACCTGAAGGTTCCGACCCGTTAGGTTCCAGGTCTGAGTCCTTATTTTGGTCCCGATAAGCAAATGGTTCCGGTTCCGGATCCTTTTTTTTTGAACCGATACCTAAACGGTTCCGGATCCGGATCCACAGTGGCTCAGACTTATGGACCCGGGACCCGACCCATTCTGTTTTCACATACTAAAGTTACCTTATGTTAGTGTAGCCTCCACTTCTGACGACCTGAGCGGTAGTTTAATTCACAAAGTCATTGCTGATCTCATTTATTTATAACTAAAAAATCAATCTATTGGTATTCAACCATAAAATTCATTTGGTCATGATCCACCATTAAATATTCAGGTCTACTGATAACTTTTCATAAAAGAGAAATTGAAAACATAATGCACTACTGAAGAATCAAATAAAAAATGCTGATACAAGTTGAATTAATACATAAATATCACTGTGCTTTTCTCAAAAATACATCATTGTTGACTCAAAATACTTGATTGAATTAATACATCTCTTTGCTTTATTAAAGCATAATTTTTTAAAAAAGAAAAACACAGGTATTAGTCTAGACCCGAAACCATACTCAGAACTGGAACCAGACCTGCCTCACAAATAATTCCTGTTCTAGTTCTAGTTCCCATTAATATTATCGGTTCCGGTTCCGGAACCAGTTTTTTGGTTCCGAACTGGGTCCGGTTCCGGTTCCCCCTCTTAGAAAATGGTTCTGGTTTCGGTTCTGATCCCAACCTAGACCCGGACCGGAACCGATCCATTTACAACCCTAGCCTGACACCTTGCAATATTCTAAAAGCTAGCATTGTTTTGAATAATACTTTTGCCTGGGGAAATGTGAAATATTGATAATGTGGTCAGCATTTGTGACGATGCTCAATGACACTGTCACCTGATGATGGACCTTACTCATGATTTGGAACATTCCTTGAGAATGGCCAGCTATATTGAAAGTGAGTATAAATGTTTTTTTATGTTTTATTTTAGTGTGCACTTGCCTCACTTGCAAACTTTTTTTGGACTCGTCATCTTTGGTGGTGCATTGCAAGCTCTTGCAATTAAATTGTTTTTAATAGAGGTTGCTTAATGTTTGATAATGCCAAATATCTTTAGGCCTCTGCTAGCTTCCAAGTGGACTTGGCATATTTGGAGGGCGTATTATTGTGCTGGTCCATGTTTATTATCTTCCTTGTAACGAAAATTTTATGTCTTTCAAATTCAATGGGGGTAAGCAATAAGCATCCTCCTGGTCTGTAAATGCTAAGGGGTGGAGGGGTGGAGTTTGAGAATCTCAAAGGATAAAAATGACATTTCTGATGGTTGAGATTCAGGATTCTAGCGAAGAAACATGAAAATCATAAATGCCACATAGAAAGTCTGAAATGACCAGATAATAGTTAAAAATATCAAAATATTATTGGAATTTTATATGAAAACATTGATACTCTATTAATATGGTGGCATTTCCTCAGGTAAATCAGGATTTTTATGTGAATTCGGACCATCTCCAAAGGCAAGACCTTCACCGACTCCACCGATCCAACTGAATTGTAGAGCATAGGAGAAGATCATCCGTGCATATATATATATATATATATATATATATATTAATCAATATTTCAACAATACTCTATATGTATATTTTATTTTTATATCTATAGTATTTAAGACTAATGTTTTTCCAATGATTTCCCCAACAACATGTTAATAGAAAGTAGAAACACCAATTAAAAAATGTCTTCACATATTCATCAAAATAGAACCACTAAAAAAATCACAATATTTGAAATATCATAAGAGTGTCATGATATAGTTCAAGATGTCATTAAAATCGAAAATATCCCCAGATAATAGTGATAATATTGAAATAAAAATGAAAAAAAAAGTAAATATGCAAAATATTTTTCTAACAGCAATTTATATTTCTCTACAGTTATCATAACACTTTCCCAATAATATTATGAGAAAAATTAAAACTAGGGGGATTTGGCGAGAGGTCCCTCAAAGTGTGACTTTAATGCAAATAGTCTACAAAAAAAAGTCATGCAGCCAAATGTCCCTCATACACTTTCTCATACCCGAAATGTCCAATTTGCCCTTTCTTTAAATCATAAATCATATCCCATGATTAGTGGGAAATCCCATTAATTGCCTTAGATTAAAGGAATTATATCCTATCACTTAATTGCCCACGATTAAAGGAATCCCATTAATGATATTTTCAAATAAATCCTAAAAAAACACAAGTACATTTCAAAATAACACAAATAAATTAAAAAAAAAAGCAATAATTTCAAAAAAGCAATAAATTTTTAAAAAAGCAATAAATTTTTAAGAATGCAGATAAATTTAAAAATATGCAAATAAGTTTAAAAAGATCAAAATAAATTTTAGAAAATGTAAATAAATTTCAAAAGACTCAAATAAATCTCAAAAGATCCAAAGAAAATTCAAGAAATGCAAGTAAATTTCAAAATACGCAAATGAATTTCAAAAGATGCAAATAAAATTAAAAAACGCAGACACATTTGCCAAAACTAAGATAAATCATTTTTTAAATTTCTGAAAAATTTGCCAAAAACTCAAGTATTTTTGCCAAAACTTAGTTAAATTTATTTCAAAAAACATAAATAAATTTCAAAAAAGAAAATAAAATTAAAAAACGCAAATAGATTTCAAAAAACATAAATAAAATTAAAAAATGCAAATAAATTTAAAAAAACGCAAATACATTTGCCAAAACTAAGATAAACCAATTTTCTAAATTTCAGAACTTAGATAAATTTGTTCAAGAAATCAGATAAATTTGTTCTAGAAATCAGATAAATTAGCCAAAAACCCAGATAGATTTGTCCAGAACTCAGAGAAATTTGTTTCAGAACTCAGATAAATTTGTGCAAAACTCAAATAAATTTGACCAAAAATGAAAAAACTCAAATAATTTTGACATAAACTCATAAAATTTGTTAAAAGCTCAGATAAACTTGACAAAAACTTAGATAAATTTTACAAAAACTCAGATATATCTCATAAAACTCAGATAAATTAAGATTGCTTTCTGCTTCATGGGTTAGGCGAAATTGACCCAAACCCGAAACTGAATCCAATAAACCTGGGTTGTCTTCATCTCCTCTCCATGTTCTGCATTGTCTAGATTCGTAGGGCTTCTCAAGCAGGTCAGGCTTCACCTGACCTGAACTTAAACCCAGAACAAAAACCGACCCAAGAAGGTCGTCTTCTTCCTCCTCTTCTCTTTCTGCAACTGGGAAGACGACTCCCTGCTATCTTCTCCTCCTTCCAAGGCAACATCGCAGCGGCGCTTCTTCTCCGGTGACGCCTAGCAGCGACGGAGACTTCGGCGATGGACGTAGAATCCTGGTGATGTGGGGCCCAGCCGAGAAACAGACTTCCAGCGTTCTTTTCTGGTCTGCAAACAGAGAATACAAAACGGAAACTGCTCCCCTTCCTGCTGTCTTCTTCCACTCCGGTCACGCACGACGCTGATCTTTCGAGATTTTTGCAGTCCGATGAAGAGCAGCGGCGTTGTTTCTTTTCCAGCAATCTTTTGCAACTAGGGACGAGATCGATCAACAAAGATCTGGGCTGTCTTCTGCGAAGAACCAGAAGGCTTTCTCTGCTGGACTACCTATGGCTTCAGTGAGACCAGGTCACCAGATCTTCTTCGGCGACATCCGGGAAACAGTGCCCTGTCACCTCTTCTTCCCCGTTCTGGTTCTTCGATCTGTGTGGCCCACCAAGAGACTGATCTTCTACGATCCTAGATCAGTTCACTGCAACGAACTGATTCCGGAATCATTCTTCTCTGATCTCTCTTTTCTGCAAGGAATAACCATGTGCTAGGATTTCCTAAGCCCAAGGAGGGAGAATACAAGAATTGAAATTTTAAAATTCAAAATTTTATTCCTAAAACAGTTGAAAGGGCAAATTAGTCCTAAAATATGTGATTGTGTGGATTTAGGGACCTCTGGCTGCAAACAGTCTAACTGCTTGGACCACAACCCTTAAAAAGAATTTGCTTGGACTGGAGGCTTGATAGATTCAATTTTAAGGACCTTTCGCTAATTATCTCTTAAAAGTATCCTGCCATTTTTCCATCATGATAATAATTTTCCTAGTTATATATAAATATGGGGATTTGACATATTTGCCCTTCTTAAATAATATTATTTCAAATCCATGACTGAGGATAGGATAATGTCAGTGGAGTTGTTTGACTCTGGTCCTCCTTTTTTTTCTTACGTTTTTGCCCAAGATCCCATGCTATCATGGGATCCAAATGTAAAAAGTCAAAATACCCATACAGAAAAAAAAACCCCAGCGTCTGTATTTCACTTTTCACCTTTCCCTTTCACCCATTTCATTTTTTTCACTTGTAATAGGAGTCTGAAACCCCTGCTTTTGCAAACTAGAACCCAAATGGATCCTTCTTCTCCTGTCAACAGATTTTGCGTCGACCAGAATGGCGGAAGCACTCTGGCTCGTCTTCTTTCCTTCTCCTCCTCTAGCACGAACCAATAGACTCATTTCTCTCTTCGTCTATCAGAGAAAGGAGGCACGAACGATTTGTTAATGTAAAATCTCTGTTTCTTTAAGTGGATTCGTTTTTTTGTGAATGCAAGTATTTTTCGGCGATGTAAATGGATACCTTTTGTATTTGTAGGTGGATATGTGTCAGAACAAGTCAATGTTGTGGTCATGTATCAATTTAACACGTTCTATCGTTATTGATCTATAAATAAAATTCATGTGTACTTACAAGATTTTGACATGTTTGTAATATAGAAATTGAAAAGCCATGATATCATGGGATCCCATGATATCATGGCTTTTCAGTAATGCATTTGGGTAAAATGTTGGTCCAATGACAAAACATTAAAAATGGTGCTCGTGTTGCCTTCACATTTGGCCTCATGTATCAATTCAACACGCTCTGTCATTATTGATCTCTAAATAAAATTCATGTGTACTCAAAAGATTTTGACAGTCCTTTATATAGAAATCTCATGATATCATGGCATTTCTGCAATGTATTTGCTTAAAATGTTGGTCCAACATTAAAACATTAAGAATGATACTCATGTGACCTTCATATTTGTGGTCATGTATCAATCTAACACGCTCTATCATTATTGATCTCTAAATAAAATTCATGTGTACTTACAAGATTTTGACAGTCCTTAATATAGAAACTGAAAAGCCATGATATCATGGGATTATCCCATGATAGCATGGCATTTCTGCAATGTATTTGGGTAAAATGTTGGTCCAACATTAAAACATTAAGAATGATACACACAAGTGACCATGTTTTTGGAAATTCTGAGTTACACACAAGTGACTATGTTTTCTTCTTTTCCGTAATCAATACATGTAATCAAAACAATGGATAAGTAAAGTTACAACTTACAAACCACATGTAACTTGAAAGTAGTGCAACTCTGTTCCAAGGATTCAAACAGGGCATTAGCTTCATTCAACTTCCTTATATCTAATCCTTAAAATGAGTAAGCAACCAAGGAGATGACCTCATCATTTGAAGGTGTTAGAAGCCGAATCATTGTGCAGATAGATCTTAGTGATTGAAGATTGGAGAGGTCTGAGCAACAAAATAGAAACTTATGACAATTCTTGTGCCTCTCCATGATCCAGCGAATGTATTCTTGGGTATCCACACAAAGCTGATCGGCTTGGTATAGAACAATCGCTGCATAAGCATCCACAATGGTATTACCTTAGAGCTCAAATAAGATAGTCGGGTTTGATAGATTGCATCAAAATGAATGACATTTACCTCGGGAATCAGTATGATTGCATTTTGTTTCTTTAGCATGTGTTTCCCCCACCAATGCTGTGATCCCATGTTTCATTCCAGAGAGGGGTCTCGCTATAGCAGGGTCTCGCTATAGCGAGGTCTCACTTGTGTACAAGTGACTCTCGCTAGACGCTCACATGGGTATTTACGTCCTTTTCTACAGGGGTATTTTCGTCCCTATCATTCTCACTATAGGATCCATTTGGGTTCTGGTTTGCAGAAGCATGAGTTTCAGACTCCTATTACAAGTGAAAAAAACGAAATGGGTGAAAGAGAAAGGTGAAAAGTGAAATATAGATGCTGGGATTTTTTTTTTTATATATGGGTATTTTGACTTTTTACATTTGGATCCCATGATAGCATGAGATTTTGAGCAAAAATGTAAGAGAAAAAATGAGGACCAGAGTCAAACGACTCCACTGATATTATCCTACCATCGGTCATGGTTTTGGGATAACATTGTTTCATATGGGCAAATATGTCAAATCCCCTGTAAATATCTCACATGGACTCATCTGCAGGGAACGTAAAAACCCACGTTCCTTTCTTGTAATCACATGCCCAATCCGTTGATTCCTAAGCCAAAAAGATGGGCCCACTTGCACTGATGAATCCAAGGAACCCATGAAAACACACTTGAAAAATCATCCCACACCCTAGCTCCATTTCCATCTCTCTGCAAAATGGAAGAAGATAGGCCCAAACAATCCACTCCCATCATCTCCCGATCTTGCACTTGGACAGGGCCCACCGACAGCAACAGCACCCTCTGTGACTCATACGAAATCAGGGCCATCAATCAGAATCTCGAGCGGGCCATGAATCAGCAGAGTCCATCAGTGGGTCCCACCAAAACCCATCTTCAGATCCAGGCCCGGACCCCGACCCCGACCATGACCATGTTGAGATCGAGTCCTTGGAATGGTGGCAGCAGCACGCTCTACGACTCATACGAGTTGAGAACGGTGACTCAGCAGCTGAGCAAGGCTTTGCATGCGCAGGAACGAGCGTCTCCTTATCTGGGGTACTTGGCGTCGCCTTTGTATGCGTGTCGACGTCGGTGCATGGAGCATTTGTACAAGGAGAGTGGGAAGAGCAAGACGGCACCAAAGAGAGTTGGGTGTGGGAGGGTGGTTGGGAGGGGTGTTGGGAGTAAGGGTAGTGGTGGTGGGGTTGTGCCTAGGCTTTGGAAGAAGATTAAGAGGACCTTTCTATGGAGAACGAAGCAGGGGTGAGAAGAAGAATGCACTTGATCAGTGATGATCACCTCTTTCTATTTTGATGATGTAAAAACGATTTTATGTAGCTTTGAAGGGACTAATCATGCACCTCTCCTCTTTTTATTTGATGATGTAAAAACGTACGATTTTACGTAGGTTTGTACTTAGGGATAATTATTGTCAATTAGGCCTCTCTCTCCCTATGAGTCTACCAATGATAACCCTTATTTGGATTGATCACGTGTTATTTTTTCTATTAAAGTCGTATACATGCATATATATACAATAATAATAATAATAAATTAAAATATTACCACCACGGCGCTCGTTCCTTTGTGATCAATAAAAGATCTCTCTCCGTATAGTGACGGAACCTATATGGATTGGTCTCAATGTTTGATATGAGATCAAGTCTTTTTTTTTAATCATTGTTTTTTTATTTTTTATTTTAAAAAAGACTTGACATTTGCTAGTCAATAGTTGAAATTTAAAAATTCCTACAGTATAATTAATGGCAGGGGTTAAAAAGTTACAAATAAAAGAAAATTTGTGCCATGCCCTATCTATGTCACAGCAGATGTTGGGGTAAAACTTCAACACGGATTTGCTCTCATGGGCTTTTACTTTTATCTCTCCATATCGCATTAGAAAAAAGAAAAAAAAAACTTTTCCTAAACTACTCCACACTTTACCTCTCTCCCCCCCCTCCCCCCCCCCCCCGTTCTCCGGCGAGGAGGGTGGCCGGCCTCCCTATGTCTCTCCCTCATCTGGCAGCAGGGCTGCTGGGGGTGGGGAGGGGAGGGAAAATAGAGGAGAGGAATGGGGAGAGGGAGAGCAAATAGAGGAGGGGGGAGAGAGGAAGAAAGAGGGAGAGGGGGACCAGTCGGTGCTGCCGGCCGGGGCGGGATTGGTTTGGATCATGAAAAGGAGAGGGATGCTGAGTTAGCTATTGAGCTCCTTCAGATCATGAAAAGGAGAGGGATTGCTTTGGATGCTGATGCTTATGCATCTCTCATCAAAAGCTTCGTGAAGAAAGGGGAGCCTGCAAATGCCAAGGCGGCACTGGATGGCATGATCGAGTGTGGGCATTTGCCAAGCCCATCGCTGTTTAGATTGGTGATGGAGGCTCTGTTTGATGATGGCAGAGTTCAGACAGCAAGTCGGGTGATGTATAGTATGATAGAGAAAGGGGTGACAGAGAACTTGGACTTGGCCCACAAGATCTTGGAAGCACTGCTCTTAAGGGGTCATGTTGAAGAAGCCCTTGGGCAGATTTTTCTTCTGATTAGTAACAGTTATGTTCCTGATTTTGACCGGCTTCTAACGGTGTTATGTGACAAAGACAAGACGATTGTTGCCCTCAAGTTGTTAGACTATGGTTTGGAGAGAAATTGCAATATGAGTTTCTCAAACGGTGACCGTATTTTGGATGCTCTTCGCTCTACAGGGAAGACACTCAATGAGTATTCAATTCTGTGTAAGATTATGGAGAAGGGAGGAGTTACTGATAGGAGCAGCATTGAGGATCTGATCAAGAGCCTCAATGCAGAAGGGTACACTAAGCAAGCAGATATTCTCTCAAGGATGTTAAATGGAAATATTTCTTTAGGGAGCAAGAAAGGAAAGAAGGTTGTGGTGAATGCATAATGAAATGCCAATGTTTGTTGTTTTCTTTTTTATTCTCTTCCTGCTTAAGGTGATTTGAAGATTTCAAATCCATCAATATTGCGACGATTCCAATAAACATCATTTTGAGGTAAACATTGTATTACATTTCAAACAAAAGTGAAAAGCAATAGCTGTCGAGGTAGCAGTTTTGTTGGGCATAACAGTCTCTAGGATTTTACGGGAAAAATCCCGAAATATAGCCATATGTCCTGAAGGGTCCTGGCAAAATATGTAGCACTGATTAGGTCCTTCAGTATTAATTTGGTTTTTTTTTTTTCAACTTTGATAGGAGCGACGCTAGCGTCGCTCGTCAGCGCATCTTTTAATGCAGAACTTTTAATGAAGACATCACTATGTGTAGGTAGAACTTTGAATCAATTCCAATCTGGGTTCGACTACCTAACTTGAATTTTTGTTTTAGATCAAACTCTACTCTTAGCAAAATTGCTAGTGTCCTTGGCAACCCAATATGTATGGACCATGCTATAGCTACGGGAACTAGATATGCATTTGCTCGAATTTGTGTTGAAATAGATGTTGATGCTGAATTCCCATCTGAATTGCGTATGAAATACGAAGAGAAAAAAATCATTCAAAAGGTGGAGTATGCTTGGAAACCAAACCCTTGCAAAACATGCAGAACATTCAACCATGGGATAAATCTTGTCCATTAAAGGTTGATACAAATAAACCAAAGAAAGTGTGGATACCTAAAAAAGTTGTTGCAACTCCTATGGATCTAAACCAAGTGACTGAACATCCTCAAGGTCATGAAGAGGAACATAATACGAAGGAAAAGGAGGCAGGATGGAATATAGTCAAAGGGAAAAAAAGCTCAGAAAGGCCAACATCTCCTGCAAAAGCAAATTCATCCAGCCCTAAACAAATTTCACCTTCAGGTACTTCTCTAGTTCAAGCCACCTCCAACAGATTTATGAGCCTCTCAAATCTGGATGGTGACACTAATGCCTCTACGGAAGATATATCTGCCACTACTTCCTTGGTTTTGGGAGACACTGTAGCAAGACTAAGTCATTCAATTTCAAATATGCCAGCATTTCAACATAAACATTTATCTTCCATCCATCAATTAGATAAAAGTTTACTTGCAAGATTACCGAGTAAAAGCATAAAGCAAAAGACAGGGTCTTCTGGGGTCATCATTAAGGAGAGGCCTGCCAATAAAATTCGTTCCTCATGACAATCCTCCTTTGGAATGTGAGAGGTCTGAATAGACCCTCAATGCAATCAGAGATTAGAAATAAAATTCAGAAATTGAAACTTGATCTGGTTATCTTACTAGAGACTAGAGTTAAACAAGCTTCCTACCATATTGTTGCAAGCTCAATTCTTCCAAATGGATGGATGGAGTCATCAAATATGAATGATGGTTTTTCTGCTAGAATATGAGTTCTTTGGAATCCTAGAATGACTCAAGTCATTGTCACTTCTAAAACAGCCCAATGTATGCATTGTGATGTAAAGTATAATGATATGGCCTTTTTTCTATCTGCTTGTTATGGGTTTAACAACTACATCCAACGGAAGGAATTATGGAACACCATTATTCAGAAATCCAAGAGTATAACTACTCCATGGATTGTGGCTGGTGACTTTAACACCATTCGATGGCCTCATGAGAAGTTTGGGGGTGCTACTCCAAGAGCTAATGGCCTTATTAATTTCAATGATTGTATTCAAGAAGCAGGATTGATGGACCTACAGTTAAAAGGGCCTCCCTTTACTTGGTCGAACTGCAGCATTGGAGAATCTAGAATTGAAAGAAAACTTGATAGAGTTCTGGCTAATGCAGAATTTCTTCAATGCAGCCAACTCAAAGGAGATATCATGTTGCCAAGTATCTCAGATCATGCTCCACTTCTGTTATACCCTTATGAGAAGCATCATGTTAAAGCACCATGGTTGACGAGCGACGCTAGACATTGAAAGATGCGCTGACGAGCGACGTTAGTGTCGCCCTCGTCAGACACGAGCAACGCTAGCGTCGCTCTTATCAAAGTTGAAAAAAAAAAACTAAATTAGTACTGAAGGACCTAATCAGTGCTACATATTTTGCCAGGACCCTTCAGGACATATGGCTATATTTCGGGATTTTTCCCATAAAATCGTCTTTTTTATTGTTTGTATTTTTTGATGCCCTTTTATCTTTATTAACAAAAAAAAAAAAAAAACACTCATATTAAGAGAAAAAAACAAAACCATATACCAACTTTAATGTATGCATCACAACATATTTCTTTATATTTCTTCTTGCAGTTTGCTTCATTGATGAGGCTCATCTTCTGCTTATATTAGTTTGGTTAGCACAAACCATGGACTGTGTAAGTGTCTAAAAAATACGGACTTAGTTAGGTGAGTATGAAACTCGTAATGTTGCTGCTAAATTGTTTTGGATGGATTGGATGCCCTGGACTTGAAAGGGGAGGGAGGAGAAAAAGTCAGAGCCCTGGCTGCAGTCAGCCGAAGGCACTCTGATGCCTAAGTTAGTGCAGTCACTGAACAAATAGAGAGTGAGTTGGGAAGAAGAGAGTTCTGGGAGTAAACTCAAGAGATGTGTGTTGCATTGAGCGTGCCTTTCATGGATCTTACCCATGCATATATAGACGAGTGTCCCATCAGAAGCTCCCTGAGTGGAGGTAGGTGAGAGCATAGTCCCATCAGCCCATACACCGGATCCTCAGTAGGAGTAGGTGAGAGTATTGTCCCATCGGATCTTTCCTCAATCCCTCACATAAATGCGGACATGATCGTCGGATAAGGATAACCCCTTATCGATATCCGGCGGCCACCTTAATTGTCAGTACGTTTTGCAACGTAGCTGTCCCATCACATAATTGAGATTCGACGTTCAGTGTTTACCTTGGTCAATAGAGCTGAACTAGAGAAGTCACCGAGGTCATAGGTATGAGTTCGGGCACTGCTGTCGAGATGCACGAGGCCGAATTCAGCGGAGCGAGCTCGGTACTCCTATCGAGGTAGGCTTAAGCTCAGTGCCAACTGGTGCAGTCGCTGAGCCGAACGAGGTCGAGATCAAAGCAAACGCAGTTGGTACTTTTACCCAAAACTAGGAATAATTTCAGTATCATGAAAATACCCCGCACAGACTGAGAATAGATAATCTAATAACCCTGACAACATATGTACTGTCGCAGTTTTCATGTTTCCCTACATTTCTTCTTGCAATTTGCTACATACATGAGGCTTATAAGTACTTGTTGCATGACTTATCTTCTGCTATATTAGTTTGGTTAGCACCAGTTATGAACTGAGTAGATGATCTGATTGGGCACTCTTTTTTTTATTTTAAGTTTACTAGTCTGATTGGGCACTTGAATTACTCTAAACTACAGATTGTTACATTCTCTAATGCTTTGTCATCTGTTTCACTGCATGATTGGGCTGTTGAATTTGGAAAATGCATTGTCATCTGTTCTGCTGGATGTCAAAGTCATGGTTAAACCTGGACTTGGGGTCAACAGTGGAATGTCTTGATAGGGTCAAAGGTGTTGCGAAAGATAAGTGAGAATGTCTTCTGGATTCAATTGCCGAGTAGCATTGAATATGTACCATTAAAAAAAAGTAACATTGAATATGTAGTGAGTTGTGTTGTGTTAACTGTGAATCCATCCAATTTCTACAAGTTTATCAAATTTCTACAAGTGGTATTAAATTTCTACAATTTCTACTAGTAGCATCAAAGTGAGTCCATCCGATTTATACTAGTTGTATCAAAGAGAGTCTCGCCAATTCCTTCAAGTGGTATCAACTTTCTAAAAGTATTGGACAGTGAGTCCATCCAATTTCTGCAAGTGGCATCTAAGTGAGTCCATCCAATTTCTTTAAGTGGTATCAAAGTGCGGCTATGCCTTCTGTCCATTGTGTGCAGCAACTAGAGGATTGTGTCGCTGTGAAGCCAATTGGTTTGTGACCACGCTTTTTGGTGGCAGAGATCAACAAGTGATCTCATTAATCACGATGACAGAACTCGCAAATGTGACGAAAGGGTTCGAAAAGCTCAACAACCACAACTATGACTTTTGATGAAAATGCATGGAGTCGTATCTCCATTGACAAGCAGGATAATCTTACCCAAAGACTCTCTCTCTCTAAGATGATGCATCCATGCTCGTTCTCCAAAAATCAAAGATGAGCATCACTCGTCCAGGAGAACAATGTTGATAGCGAGCGCTGTGCTGTTTTTAGAGTGTCGGCCTCCTGAATGTGCTGCAACATCTTCTTTTGAGCCATCGTCTGTATCCCAAAGATTGCCATTCCGGCTTTGATATGCAAGGCCTTGGCATTCTCTGTGCAAGTGGGACAATTTCGTTGCTGCTAACAACCTCCCATAAATCTTGTCCTTGGAGATGCGACTCCATACATATTCACCAAAGGTCGTATAGTTGTGGTTGTTGCGCTTTTCAAGCCTTTTTGTCGCATTTGCGAGATTCCCTATTGTGCTTATTGAGATTATTTTTTAGTTAGGGTGAGCTGATAGGTGGAAGGCCCATACAGGTATATTAAAACATGACCTATTACTTAGGCGGCCTAACAGATTCCATGAACGGACCTGTCACATGGGCTACACAAGAACGACGTCCACGTGGACTATACAAGAACAACGGGATCGGAATTCGCTCTGATACCATGTAATAAACCATGTACCAACTCAAAAGCTTAAGCCCATACAGGTATTTTAAGACATGATAAGCCTATTACTTAGGCGATGTGGGATGTAGGACTTCCCAACATCCTCTCTCTCCGACACAGGCGTAGCAGCTTAGTATTCCTCACTCCATTTCTCCCTCTCTCTCACACACATACATACAAAAACTGAATTCAGTCCAAGACTCCTAAATCCTAAAACCCAGTTCCCTAAATCCCAAAACCCCAACCACATTCCTCTTAATACCTACATCCCTTGGCAAACCTGAAAAATGTAAAACATATGGAAGCCAAAACATAGTGAAAAAGCCCATGCACTCATTAGAATAAAGCCCACCCCTTGCTCTCTCAAATGACAAAATAATAATGAATTTAATATTCACCACTAACCGAGCTGGTGGTTAAATAATAACAGGAGATCATGTGAATTCTTGGTAACAGTCCCAGCCCACAAGACAAAGTTCACTTTATATCATGGCTGTTTGATGAGGGCAGAGGATTAAACACCAATTACCAGTCAAGAGCTTGAATTAGTACCGGCCAACGTCTTCGCTTAGGCCCCTAAAGGGGTACCCGTACGGCTTTATTTCTGGGCCCCATTGGTATACCCAAAATGCTTTATACTAGGTAAAGAGGAGTCCACACACATAGCTTAGTCTCCGGACACTTACATAAGCAATGTGAGACTTTACCTCCGAAAAAAAATGTACGACCCAAATCCGGATTCAGTCCCTAGTCCCCCGACGAAAATACCGTAGGGTAGTATAAGCTAGCATAACTTTGATAGGATAAAAATCTTTCTATGCAGTTCTCCGACGTTCATGTGCATCTTCATCATCTTGCCAAGTTGGGGGTCGTAAGTTTCTCCTATATTTTGGATGTTTTAATACAGGGGCGTATAGGCAAACAATGAAGAGGTTAAGGTGGGTGAAAAATTGCAATAATCAAACTTGGTCAACCATTTAACCCAACCCGATGCCTAAGTCGATATACTGACCCGTCGAGAACAAAAGAAATTGAAATTTTTTTTTTTTTTTTTTTTTTTTTGTGGGGTGGGAAACTCACCTGTAACCCAAATATGGTAGTCCATCCTTCTAGGCTCAGAGGGAAGCCGGGTAAACTCACCTGTAACCCAAATATGGTAGTGCAGTTTTGAACTTACAACCTCCGGGTCCAAGACATGGTCCTAGGCCAACTGAGCTACCCCTTAGGGTTATATTAGCTCTAGCTAACCCTACTAAGAATTAAATTTTGGTGGCCCATCTTTAATTTGCTCAGTGGCAATGCATGCATCAATGCTCCTTTGAACGCCCAACATGTTATTGCCATCTCCATTGGCATTTAGTTTCTGCACTGTAGCTATTATCTGACATTTTGAATTTATTGCAATAATATTATAACATTGCTTTAAAATATATTATCACAATATTACCACAATAAATTCGTTGTATCGCCAGAAATGAGTTATCATGTCATTATTGGGGTAATTTATTTATGAAAAAGTAATGAAACCCAAGGTGATATATTTTATAAAGGGCAAGAAAATGTAAACTTATTGGTCTCTATTTTTACTCATTATCATATAAAATTATGTAATCTGAACAACTTTTTCCCAATATTATAAGAGTGAAACCAAATATATATTAGCCGATATTATCGGGTTTTTAAATGCCCGATTCTTCATTTCTTCTCCACGAACTTCCATGGCATATGTTTGTCCATAAAAGCTTTTCCATAGAATTCTCATTTTTGCCATCAAATTTTTTTTCCTTGCGAAAGAGCAGATTTACCTCATTGTTTTTGCAAAAAATCGACCATCATTTTTCTTCTTTTTCCGGCGAAAAATAAGATGCACCTCATTGTTTTTGCATAAAAACGTCCACATAAATGTGACTCTAAAGCATTATCATATCACAATTATATTGGGATCGGTTACATGAATTGTATTTCTCCATTTCAATCTAACTTGAAATCTAATTTTACTGTCATGATCATACATATCCTCTTCTACCTAAGCAATGGTGAGCCATCAAACTGGCAAATGACCCCCTAAAGAATATGCTTTTTAAATTACTTTTAACTTTATTCCAAAGTTTGGAAGAATGGAATTTCTTCCGGTGTCGTTGCTTTTAAAAATGGACTGCTTGCCATCTTATGATCTTATCCCTTCCTCCCGATGACCACATATTTAAACATGTCCAAAATTTAGTCTTCCAAAAAGATTTTTAGCCAAATGGATTGGAACTCCTATCTAACCACCTTTATATTTTTTCCTGTTATTTGTGGGGCCCATATAATGATAATTTACGCCCTTTTAATGGTTATATCATTGGCCCCGGCTGAGGATCGGACCCCACAAAGAAAAACACACATGCTGCGTTCCAACTCCAAAAATTTTCTTTAAAAAAACCAAAAAAAAAAAAAAAAAACTAAAAAAAAAAATGAAATACCCCACATGCAAAATCACAAACTCCCAAATACAAACTCTTTTTTTCTTTTCTTAATTAATTACACATATATGTAATGTTTATAAGTTATAACGTATCATCTATATAACAACCATTGCATGCATGCATGCATCCATCTAAATCAAAACCATAGTGACCATTATTCTCCTTTTCTTCCTACCCTTGCTTCATTTTGGATTTTCTACTGCAGCTGACCGCAACCAGAGATGACGACGGGCTTGGACGGAACACCAGACCGCGACCCCACCTTCTCGACCGTCCTCACTACTTCCATCCCCTCCACCACCTTCCCAAACACCACGTGCTTCCCGTCCAGCCACTGCGTCTTCGCCGTGCAGATGAAGAACTGAGACCCGTTCGTGTTCGGCCCGGAGTTCGCCATCGACAGGATTCCGGGGCCCGTGTGCTTCTTCACGAAGTTCTCGTCCTGGAACTTGGCGCCGTAGATCGACTCTCCGCCTGTGCCGTTTCCGGCGGTGAAGTCACCGCCCTGGCACATGAAGCCGGGGATGACTCGGTGGAAGGTGGAGCCCTTGTAGTGGAGCGGCTTGCCGCGGCGGCCCTTCCCCTTCTCGCCCGTGCAAAGGGCCCGGAAGTTCTCGGCCGTGCGAGGCGTCGTGTCGGCGTACAGCTCCATCACGATCCTCCCGGCCGGAGCTCCGCCGATCGTGATGTCGAAGTAGACCTTAGGGTTCGTCGTCATTTTCTTCTACTAGATAGGAGATCTGACGAACCAGAATGAATTAGGTTTGGGTTTGGGCTTGGCCTGGGGGATCTGTTATATAGGAGGGTTGGGTGGATCGTGGCCGTTGATTTGAGTGGATGGATTAACTACGGTTAGGGTTTGGGTTTAGTTGGATTTGACTAGGGTTAGAAATCGTGCGAATGTTGCTTATACCCTTTTTCTTTTCTAGTGATTTATCGCTTTTTGCCATTACACACTTTTCCTTGTATCTCTACGGTGGAGCCCACCTAATGATAATCCAAGCCGTCCGTACTAAATTTAATCCATGTAGACATCCTCAAATCCGAGTTCAGTAGGAGTATGCCCAGCCGTTCAATTGAGCACATGCCCAAAACCATAATTAACTTCATATAAGTAGTGAAACATCAGCGCTAATTGTATTTTAATTCATTTGTTTAATCTTTACTTAAGACCTACTCCTATTAAACTAAAACTTGAGAAAATATCATTGGAGAAGATGACATTCATTTTGGACTGGGCCGATTATCATTATAGAAGTTCGACCTATTATATGGAAAACGTGTAATAGTTGCAATAGAGAATCCGGGATTTGAGACTCCTTTATTTGTTGGTGTGTTGGAATAAATATGGTTCTCAAGAGATTATTAAGATATTTCTAAACTTGAGTCTTTCTTGGAATTTGTTTTAAAAATATCATGAAAACCAAACTAACTTTAATTAATATAAATAAACAAATAATCTCTATAAAGTGATATGATACCCTTTCCAATATTTCGCTCTTTATTCTTGTGTGGGGGCATTTCTCGAACACCGAGATTGGGCCCACTCCGTCAGCAATAAGGGGAATACGCGGTATTTCAGCACCGAACTCGTCTCGGTCTCGGCTTTAGCATTACAGTTCGGCAGAGATCTCATACTTGCCGAACCAGTTCGGTCGACTTGTTTGTATTGCAGACGCACCTCCCTCAGCTCACTCCTACCTCAGTTCGGCCGCATCTAACCTCGGATGTACTCGCCTCAATCTCGGTCGCCTAGACATGGCGCAACGGCCGAGGGACGTGGCTGTATGGTTTATGAGGCGGCGAATGTTAAGGGGAATGAGCAACGTTACGACTATAAATGGGGGATAGGTATTGACTGAGCCGTTATCACCATTTAAGGGGCGTGATCGACTGAAACAGTTACCCCGATTGAGGGACAGTTACCCCGATTAAGGGAATCACGTCGATCGATCTGTGAGTCCCTATCACTATATAAAAGAGGACTCAGTCTCCTCAAAAGGTACGCACTCAGACACTTACAATTGACATTTGAAAATCTCTACCCTACTGTCACGTCCTCGTACTGACTTAGGCATCGGAGAGCCTTGCGCGGCCTTCAGCCAGGGTCTTTGACTGCTCTTTCCATTCTTCTCCTTTCAGGTTCTTTTCTGAGGCATCACACCACATCTCTAATAGGTCCAGAATTCACCATCTCCGGGTCTGTGAATTTTCGTGCACCTACAATTGGCGCCGTCTGTGGGAACTGCAGAGTACAAAAAAAGCTCGGAAGGATAGGCCAAAAATCTGGTTCGGAGAAAAGGACTTGGAAGACGTCCAACTCCCTCATAATGACCCACTCATTATCACCCTGAAGCTGAAGAACTGCAGAGTACAGAGGATTCTCGTTGACCCCGGCAGTTCATCCGAGATCCTCTATTACGACTGCTTCAAAAGAATGGGTCTCAAAGAGGAAGATCTGCTGGAGGCAAGAATTCCCCTTGTGGGGTTCAGCGCCAAACCAGTGTATCCAAAGGGGAAGATCCCCCTGAAAGTCCAAGTCGAAGGAGCCATCATCATGGCAGACTTCATTGTGGTGGACGCGCCGTCTCCTTATAATGCCATCGTAGGGAGAACTTGGCTGCATCAGTTAGAGGCTATACCCTCTTCGTACCACCAAAAACTGAAATTTCCTTTAGAGAATAAGGATGGCAAAATTGAGGTGGTGACGGTAAGGGGCGACCAGCAAATGGCCAGGCAATGCTTGATGGCCGTGGTCCCAGGGGAGGCAGAGCCGCAGCAGGTTAACATGGCCGAACTCGAAGAAGAGTTGGAAAAGGTCGGCCGCGCCCCCGAGCATAAAAGTGTTGAAGATCTAACCTCGGTCAACATCGATCCCAGCGATCCCGAGAAATACTTCTTGCTCGGCAGCGAGCTCGGTGAGCCTGAGAAGTCCGAGCTCTTGAACTTCTTAATTGAAAATAAAGAAGTGTTTGCTTGGAGCCCGAATGAAATGCCCGGCATCGACCCCGAAGTGCTATGCCATCATTTGAATGTGGATCCCAAACAGAAGCCGGTCATCCAGAAGGCCCGAAGGACTGGGATCCCACAGACAGAAGCCGTGGCCGAAGAAGTCGACAGATTGCTGCAAGCCCGGGCGATCAGAGCAGTCCACTATCCAAGGTGGGTAGCTAACACCGTAGTGGTCAAGAAGAAAAACGGCAGCTGGCGTGTCTGTGTAGACTTCACCGACCTCAACAAAGCCTGCCCAAAGGACTGCTTCCCTCTGCCGAAGATCGACCAGATGATCGACGCCACCGCGGGCCATGAGAGAATGAGTTTTCTCGATGCTTATCGGGGATATCACCAAATCCCGATGTACGGCCCCGACGAGGAAAAAACCGCGTTTATAACCCCAAGAGGGATTTACTGTTATAAAGTGATGCCTTTCGGGCTGAAGAATGCGGGGGCGACCTACCAGAGATTGGTCACCACAATGTTTAAGGCCCTTCTTGGCAAAACAGTGGAGGTCTACATTGACGATATGGTCGTCAAAACCAAACAGTCCCAGGATCATCTAGCCGACCTACGCCAGGTGTTTGGCATCTTGAAAATATATCGGCTCAAGCTGAACGCAACAAAATGCGCGTTTGGGGTAGGCTCCGGCAAGTTTCTAGGGAGTCTCGTCACCAGACGAGGCATTGAAGCCAATCCAGATCAAATAACGGCTATCCAAGCAGTACAAGGTCCTACCACTACAAAACAAGTCCAGAGATTGACGGGCATGGCGGCTGCTCTCAACCGCTTTATCAGCCGATCTTCGGATAAGTGCCGACCTTTCTTTCAACTCCTCAAGAAAAATTCCTCGTTCCAGTGGACAGAAGAATGCGACCGAGCTCTGCATGAGCTCAAAATGTATCTCTCCTCACCACCCCTGCTTTCAACCGCGAAACAGGGAGAAGTGCTTTATATATACCTTGCTGTGTCCGATCACGCGGTGAGCTCGGTGCTGGTTAGAGAAGAGGAGGCAAGGCAAGAGCCTATCTACTATACCAGCAAAATCCTCATTGATGCCGAGACCAGGTACTTGCAATTGGAGAAACTCGCGTTAGCCCTTGTCAGTGCTTCCCGCAAGCTCTCCCATTATTTCCAAGCTCATACGATCACCGTCGTAACGGAATATCCTCTCCGACAACTTTTTTACAAAGCAGACTTCTCTGGGAGGGTTTCCAAGTGGGCAGTCGAACTGGGCCAATACGATATCCAATATCGGCCCCGAACGGCGATAAAAGCTCAAGTACTAGCGGACTTCCTAGTAGAGTTCATCTCTCCTAGTTCGGCACCAAGCCAACTCGAAACCGAACTGGGGGACAATAAGAGTGCCAGTGATGTCACCGACACCGACCTTCAAGAAAAAAAATCTTGGAAACAGTTCCTCGATTCAGCTTGGAAGGTTTTTGTCGATGGATCTTCGACTTCTAAAAGGGCTGGCGCTGGCTTGGTCCTCCAATCTCCAGAAGGATTAGTCATCGAGCAGGCCCTGACACTTGATTTCAAAGCTACCAACAATGAAGCCGAGTATGAGGCGTTGATTGCAGGACTTGACAGCGCCAAAACTCTGGGGGCACGACATCTGGTCGTCTTCTGTGATTCACAACTGGTGACGAGCCAGTTGAGCGGAGAATATCAGGCCCGTGATGGTAGAATGGCGGCCTACCTGACTCTTGCAAAGCAGCACCTCTCTAAGTTTGAAAGAGTAGAAGTGAAGCAGGTCGGCAGAGAGTTGAATTCCCATGCAGATGCCTTAGCTAATCTGGCATCCGCCGTTGAGGCTGGAAGAAAAAGAATCATTGAGGTTGAATCATTAGCGAAACCTAGTATTCAGCTTCACCTAGCCCGTCAGATACTTTGTGTGGATCTCGGCCCAAGTTGGATGGACCCAATCATCTCGTACCTCAAAGATAATCAGCTTCCGGAAGACAGAATTGCTGCTCACAAAATGAGGCTGAAGTCTACTAGGTTTTGGCTATCTCCAGAGGGTAAGCTCTACCGGAAATCATTTATAGGCCCCTACCTTCAATGCGTCTACCCAAGCAAAGTCGAGGACTTTCTTTTCGAGATCCATGAAGGGATTTGTGGAAGTCACATCGGAGGTCGGTCACTAGCGTACCGGGCTCTCAGCCAGGGTTACTGGTGGCCATACATGCAAAAAGATTCTCAGGTATATGCTAGGAAATGCGAGAAGTGTCAGAAATTTTCACATTCCCTACATCAACCAACGCAGGATTTGAGCCCGCTCTCCAGCCCTTGGCCTTTCGCCCAGTGGGGTTTGGACATCGTTGGACCTCTCCACCGAGCATTAGGAAATAAGAGGTGGCTAATTGTAGCTACTGATTATTTTACAAAGTGGATAGAAGCAGAACCGCTCTCGTCCATCACTGAAAAAGACACAACAAAGTTTGTATGGAAGAATATCGTCACCAGGTTTGGTATTCCTCGAGTTTTGATCTCGGACAACGGGACACAGTTCGACTCCGCCTTCTTCAAAAAATTTTGCGAAGATCTAGGGGTCCGAAATCATTATTCCACTCCAGCCTACCCGCAGAGCAATGGTCAAGCTGAAATTTCTAATAAGGTCATTCTCGATGGCCTTAAGAAAAGACTCGACCAAGCAAAGGGAAGATGGGTTGAAGAACTCCCGAGTGTCCTGTGGGCTTATCGGACTACTCCAAGGCGCTCCACTTCGGCGACGCCTTTCTCTTTGGCCTATGGTACCGAAGCAGTGATACCCCTAGAGATCGGACTTCCGACATTGAGGTCGGAACTCTTCGAGCTAGGCCAGAACGATGCTAATCTTGGACGAGAGCTTGATTTGGCCGAAGAGCGACGAGAAGCTGCAGCCGTTCGCTTAGCGGCCTACCAGCAGCAATTGGCTAGAGGCTATAATCAAAAAGTCCGGGAAAGAAAGTTCTCCATTGGGGAACTGGTGTTGAAAAAGGCGCTGCCAGCAGACAAAGATCCAAACGAAGGCAAACTTGCGCCAACATGGCTCGGACCGTTCAAAGTGATCTCTGCAGCGGGTCAATCAGCTTACAGATTGGAGGACATGGATGGTAAACAGTTACCACGGCCATGGAATGCCGCTCACCTCAAAAAATTCTATTTCTGATCTGTAGTCGAAATTTCAAGTATCAATAAAGCTATTCTTTCGTTCCTTGACATTTCGATTTTTTACGAGTCACAAAGCTCGGCAAACTCTCCAACAGTTCGGCGCAATAGCCGTCCTTTCAGTGCCACGATTCTGCCGCAGAAGATCTCGGTACGCCTACCAGATCACGCGCAGAATTTCGGACCTCTGCCACAGAAGATCACGGTACATATACCAGATCACTGGCGAGGTAATACCTACACCATTGGTGAAGAACCATTTGGTCATATCAAACAAAATTCTGGCCACAAACGATCTCGGTCTTTATACCAGATCACTGGCAGAGACGGACTATACTGCCGGAATGAACCGGCCAGACATGTCCCACAAAAGAGTCCGAATTCGCGCTTTGAAAAGCAAAAGCAGCGCGGAGTTCGGACAAGATTTCTACCGAATTGCTTCTCTTGGGTTCTTAGTTCATTGGCTAAAATTACTACGTGTGCTAATTCGGTAAAAGTGTACATTTCGGCGAAAATAGTGTCTATAGACATTAAGGTCTAAGAAAGACGCAAAGACAAATTGCCTTAATGTTGGATTTCATTAAAAAGGGTTCTTACATCAGGCGAGTGTGACTCGCAAACCAAAGGGACATATGTTCCCACAAAAACAAACCAAAAGAGAGAATAGAAGAAACTGCCAAATGCATAAAGATACTCAGGGAGCAGGGGCAACAGGTACATCGCTTTCTATCTGGATGACCTCGTTCTCAGCGTGAAGGGGCTCGGCTATTGGTCCCTCGACCGCAACGGGAGGAACCTCGGGAGTAGGAGGCAGGACGTTCGCAGGTACCGAGCTTGGAAACTTGTCGGGATTCAAGAAAGCCGGATGATCGCTTTGGATTCCAGCTTTTTGAAGGGCGGCCTTCCAGCCCATCTCCCATGAATCATCCCTGACTCCGGTCACTTGGGCCGCGTATTCGGCCTCAGCTTCCTGGAATCCTTCAAGATATGCACTGTTGGCGTCGGCCCGGATTCTGGATTCGGTCTCGGCCTTTTCCTGCTCTAGCTCGGCGATTTTCTTTTGGAGCTCAGCCTCCCTCAACTTTCCTTCTTGAATCTCGGTTTTTGCCTTGTCAAGCTCAGATAGAATGGCACGAGACGTTTCTTCATACTCTCTGATTCTTTCTCTGTTGGCCTCCAAAAATTTCTTGTACTCTTCAACCTTGGCCTCAGCGTTGGCCTGGATTTTCCTGGCTCGCTGGACCCTTCGCACAGAGAGATGACATTTTTGCACGATCTGCAGAGAGAATCAACTTTTAGACAACTACTACCGAAGTCAAGCACAGAAGAAAAACGAAAGAGACTAAATTTACGCTCAGAGCAGACTCCATTTGCGTCACCAGCAACATGACGTCGTCCAGCTCATCATGCTTCTCCATGTCTCGGGGCAAAGTACAAGCGTCGCCAAGCGCAGCCGCCACTAAGGGGTGACCGCCAAGTCGGTCCTCCACGGTCAACGGTCTTCCTGGCTGAAGCAGCAAGCTCGGCCTCCAGGGCGCCACGGAAGACCGTTGGCTCGTTGCCCCTGGGTCAACTCTCCTTTGCACAGTTGTTAGGGCAGACTGCCCCTCAGTTCTGACCCTCTTTTGCCGGCGTACCTCTTCCATGGCAGCTTCGTCGGTACCAACCCCCGAGGTTTGGGCAGAAGAAGAAGGAGGAACACCAGTACCAGGCATGGAAGATTGGGGCCTGGAAGAAGAAGGTCCGGAAGAAGGAGCCCTGGAGGATGAAGCAGCAGCACCTTGAGTCGCACCCCCAAAGGCTGCAGACCGAAGATTCTTCACTGGGGGTTTCGGGCGGTTTTTGTCCATTGGCTCGTCTTCCCCGGAGCTACTCGTTGAAGAACTTCCCTCCCCGAGGTCGGAACCTGAAGTGGATGCTTCAGCCCCTGGTGAATCTCGGCCCTCAGTATCGTCTACAGCCCGCTCCCGATCGACCTCCTCGATTTCGGTTCCCTCAACCTCGGCTGCGGCATCTTCGCGGTGTGCGAGGCTCTTCTTGTAAGAGCGGTATTTCGGCTCGTAGTCTAAAAGGGCGAAGGCCGACCTATCTTCGTGGCCTCGATACGTCTCAACGGCCCGAAACCAGGCCGCGTTCTTCACCCAACCGACTCGTTTGGCCTCCTTTCTCCTCTCATGCGCACCTGTAACATAAAAGTACATCAGTTCGTCTCCACAGGGAACAAGATGTAACGAAAATCGACACCGAATTTACAAAAAAGCTATATTTACTTGGTGGTATGCCGAGACGGCGCGGGATCCGGTTGAACCTCTGCGACATCGGCTCGTCATCACCGAACTCCCAGTTACCTGAGACGAGCAGACGGTCGTCCCCGGCATATTTGTTCGAATCCTCTAGGGCACGAACGAATGCCGTTCGGCGCGACTTAACTCGGAGGTAAAAGCTATTTTTTGACTTACACAGCTCATAGGCGTCCTCAATATCATGAACGCCTAAATTGATCTCTAAAATGTCATTGAGCGCGGCAGTGCCCATTATGACTTTGAAGGCGTTGGGCATCAACTGACATGGACAGAGGTGCCAAGCCCGAAGACAATCCCTGAGCAAGGGTTTAAGGGGAAACCGAACCCCGCCCTCTATTATGGCTACTAAAGGGAACGGCATCCAGCCATCGTAGATGCTGCCATCGATATAGGATTTGGGGTCGGGAACCTTGAGGAAGACGTCGTCAGAAATCTGATACCTAATCCTAAGGTCTCTTAATGCTCCCTCGGATTCTAACCAATGACTGTAGACACCCATTTTTCTAAGAGAAAGAGGGGGCAGAGGCGAAGAACAGAGGGAAAATGGAACCCTAGATGCAGAAAAAGAACAAGGCAAAGAAAAGAAGACTTACAAAGACAGAGGCCAAGGATGGGACTCGATTCCTACAGCACTCCTTATCGATCGAAAGCCTTTTCCGTGAGAAAACTCGTCGGAAGAAGCCTTTCTCTTTCACAGCAAAATGCAGAGTAAAGAAGAAGAAAAGATAAAAGGAGTTCCCCTACTTATAGTAAGAAGAAGGTACATCCAATAAAGGCAACCCATCATGTGTCGTTTCGATATACACAGCGCCCTTTTGGAATTCGAAAAAGGCGGTTTCTATTATTGATTAGCCGCCATATGCGCCACTTCGAAAAGACTACGCGTCCCGTGGAGAGTCAACACGTGGTACCGTCAGCTTATTTCCTGCGCCAGACAGGGCGAGGCATTTAATATCGCGGATAGCGAAGCGACATCGGATGGACATGAAGCGACATCGATTTGATCCGAAGTCGATTCCAAAACTTGATATCCAAGGGTATCTCAAGTTCGGCAGATTGCATCTCGGCAGGTTGCAGCTCGGCAGGAGCTACAGTTCGGCAGGGGTTACAGCTCGGCTGGGACCGCAGTTCGGTATAATAGTTCCGCAAAGTTCCCATTTGAGAAAAAATGGTTTTATCTTCATAGGCATACAGAAAAGAGATTGTTGCTACAGGAATAATCAAGCAAAGCAAACACACAGAGAGAGATTGGGCCACAGGAAAAATTTGATTTTTTATTAAGTCATTTTTGTTACATAACATCTAATACAATGGATTACTCGACTTCATAAAAATTACAGATATGATCTTCCTGCTCTTGAAAGGCGTGTTCTTCGTAGAAGAGCAGCTCCACGATACGGGCAGAGTTCAATTCGGAGGCGTTCGAGGTCTCTTGCCCAGAATAAATCCTGCGCCATCTTCTGACATCTTGACATAGATGTCTTATCTCCTATCATCAAAAGATCAATGTCTATCTCAGGAGAGATAGCGCAGTTGGCCAGAAGCCTCAGGAGAGATAGCACAGTCAGAGCACATTAGGGGGCAAGTTCCTCCCATTAAGCTCGAGCCAGCCATTGTAGTTACACCAAATGAAACTTCAGGCTTATAAAAACGGAGGTCTTCCTTCTCGCCGACGAGTGTTAACTCCATAGAGGCCAAGCACCTGTCTTCTCGAATTGAAATACCAAACGTCAAAATTCAAGAGTGATTCAATCAGGAGAAGAAGGACCCTATTTATAGGCTTAGGCTGCTTATCCCCAGCGCAGGAAATACGCGCCCATTTACGAAGCATCGTTCTACGTGCTAAACACGGGAAACGGACCCTTCTATACACGAGCCACCATCTGAGCCATGACACGTGGCATCATCGTCTTGTTTTCCTACTCGATCGTGTCACCGGTGTTTAAATGTCATAAAGATATTTTGGGATGGTGCGAAGACATAGGGAAAAGGCAAGATGATAACAGCACAGCACGATCAAGAGACAAGCCCATAGAAGACGAATCGTTCGAAGTCGGATATCTCTCTATAGCTCCCGACCTCGGGAAGATAGCTCCCAAGGGTCGAAAGCTAGGGGGCAATTGTGTGGGGGCATTTCTCGAACACCGAGATTGGGCCCACTCCGTCAGCAATAAGGGGAATACGCGGTATTTCAGCACCGAACTCGTCTCGGTCTCGGCTTTAGCATCACAGTTCGGCAGAGATCTCATACTTGCCGAACCAGTTCGGTCGACTTGTTTGTATTGCAGACGCACCTCCCTCAGCTCACTCCTACCTCAGTTCGGCCGCATCTAACCTCGGATGTACTCGCCTCAATCTCGGTCGCCTAGACATGGCGCAACGGCCGAGGGACGTGGCTGTATGGTTTATGAGGCGGCGAATGTTAAGGGGAATGAGCAACGTTACGACTATAAATGGGGGATAGGTATTGACTGAGCCGTTATCACCATTTAAGGGGCGTGATCGACTGAAACAGTTACCCCGATTGAGGGACAGTTACCCCGATTAAGGGAATCACGTCGATCGATCTGTGAGTCCCTATCACTATATAAAAGAGGACTCAGTCTCCTCAAAAGGTACGCACTCAGACACTTACAATTGACATTTGAAAATCTCTACCCTACTGTCACGTCCTCGTACTGACTTAGGCATCGGAGAGCCTTGCGCTGCCTTCAGCCAGGGTCTTTGACTGCTCTTTCCATTCTTCTCCTTTCAGGTTCTTTTCTGAGGCATCACACCACATCTCTAATAGGTCCAGAATTCACCATCTCCGGGTCTGTGAATTTTCGTGCACCTACAATTCTAATACTACTGCATTTGATTGTGGTATATTGATAATATTTTTAATGATCTTATTATAAAAACCAACACTTGGCACAAAATGGGTCCCGCAAGATTCTCATCTGCAAAAAGTCTTGCATTCTGATTCCCTATTACTTCTACTAGGAGGAAATTGTGTAACACATGCTTGAAACTTCATCGAGGGCTCAACTTAAAAATAAATTGGACCGATCTAATCCCATCTAGCGATATCTTGCATGTTTTAGTTCAATAAAAGTGGGTTCCATCATGTGATCAATTTTATGGTGGAACCCGCTTCCTTTGAACTAAAGTTAAAGGATAAATCACCAGAGGGATTGACAAGGGATGACATTTATCTTTATTTAACGATCCGGATTATTACTATGTAGAAACCAAAATGGAGTTGAAGGCATGTGTTAGCAGTTGAAGGCATGTGTTAGGAGGTCACGTACAAATTGCAATAGTTGCCACAGAGAACCCCGGACTCAAAAGTCAACCGAGCAACCCCTATCGTCAGAAATTTCAAATGCAAGAGAGCTTCCTTACAAATAATAATAATAATAATAATAATAATAATAATAATAATAATAATTGTAAAAAAAAAAATAAAAGTAAAAAAACATAGAGATATTCATGTCAAATTAGAATAAACTGCAGGGGTTATTTTGAAAGTCGATAGTTATAAGTTACTGCTAAAAACGATATTTTTACTAGTTTTTCCAATTCGATCATGACTTTATTGCATTTTCTTTCATCAATATCAATTCTTACAATATTTTGAAAACATGGTGATATTATCTTTTTAAATATGGTGATACCATCATTTTCAACTCTTCTCCAATTAAGACAGAAAAGGACTTCCTAAAAGGAGGAAAAAAGACAGTAGGGGTCCATTGGCAAGATTCCATTCATTTGGAAATTGAATGAGAGTATTCAATCACTTGAGGATGCTCACGGCTCCACCCAATTAACACCACAGAAAGTGGAAGGCATGGAGGAGCTTGACCACGCAATGCATATAAAAAAATTATTCCAACTATCGACGCTTTACAAAAAGCTAGATGGAATTTCTGCGTATTGGATAAACATGCACCTTCAAGAGAGCAATTGGATTGAGGACAGGACTTGCTCAGTTGATTTACAACCCCGCATTTCATTTAAGTGCTTAGGAATAGATTTTTGGACATGCCACTATTCCCACTTCCGTGGACTTTCTTTCCATACTTATGGGGTCGATCTCCTTTATATCATTCGTGCTTCCTTTTCTCATGTGTTCGGGCTCTCTTGTGTCCCAGCTTAACTCCCTTGGCTGGGATACCAATTCAAAAAATAAAATAAAAAAGTTAGGAGACAATGATTTTGTAGCATCGTATAATATGTCATGGTATTTTATAGGGGGAGTTTCATCCCATGAGTGGGCTGCACAGTGCAGCTAGTGGGGGCCCACCTAGGTGCAAGCCTATCACCTGTGGTAGGGGAACGGAAAGGTCTCTCTTGATCAGGCTATCTTAGCCTTTGATTTAACATTATACTAAGGCCTTGTTTGTTAAGAGAATATCTTAGAATTTTACAAGTTGTCCCATAATTGGATTCATAAATGTTCAACAACCCTAAGCATTTTAGAAGCTGGATATTCAAGAACGTAAAACATTCTATAAGCCTAAAAATGCCAATCCACAAGTGGAATTGTTGAAAGTTCCGGCCCACGAATGGTAGGCCCAAGTGAGCCCCCAAAAAAGCTCGATTGAACTCACAATTGCGCCAGCCCTGGGTTGGCCCAGGCCGAATTCGGGCAATGGTTTTTTGCACTCGGGCTGGGCCTAGATCTAAATTTTGTGCCCATATTTAAATGGGCTGAGCTAGGATTTAGTGACAAAAGCTTGAACTGGCCTGACCTGGCTTGAATAAGTTCGAGCTACTTGTAGATTGGTGACTGATTTTGCCAAAACAAGTGATAGAAAGGCAGGACAAGTAAAAACAAAGCTTGGCCCAGCCCGGTTGACTAAATGGGTGGGACTTGAACCGACATGTTTGAGATGGGCCGAGCTCGGGCCAGGCACTTACGGCTCGTGTCAGCTTGGGCAGAGTACAGGCCTGTTTTCTAAAATCAGACCCAATCCGGCCCAACTTGGGCCATGAAAACTGTCAGGAAGACCTTGCCAAGTTGAGTTGAGTTTTTGAGTTTTATCAAGCTGCGCAATAGCCTTAGTTTTAGACGACATTTCCACAACTATAGACCTTTACCTGTTACTCTCTCAGCAAATATGGCAGCCCATCTTCAAAAGGAATTATGCCTCGAGGCCAGCCAGGAAGAGATTTTTTTTTTATAACGGAGGGTGTCCCAACCCTTTGAGCTGGGAAGAGAATTTGAGTTAAGAGTTGGTTGATTTGATTAGGCCAGGATTTTGGATCTTATAATCTCTTTCAAAGCTTAAAGAAGAATAGATAGCTTTCAAAACCCCTTCAAAAAAATTTAGGTTAAGCAGTGATACTTTAACTTGAAGACCCACATATTGATCCATAGCATGTGTATGAAACTAAGGTGTCAACGTGACTCAACTACGAGTGTCTTGGCCTTCAAAGGGATTTTAGAAGTATTTTCTTTTTATTAGTTTTAAACATTATGGCACAATTTGTATGTAAGCAATTATAAAAGGGTTTGGGTCAGGTCTCCAATCTTTTCAGTGCATACAAGAAATGAAGCCCTCATGGACCAAGTTGGTTCTTGGATGGTTGACATCGCCTATCAATTTCGTCATTGGGATAAAAAAAATGTTTTGGGAGAAGGCATATCCTAAACATTTGATTCCATAATTTGCTTGGATCCAATCAATGGCTGGACCAAATGATTGAACAATTCAGATCTAGCAAGGCGCAACTTAGGCTGGGCTACAGCTGAACCTGAGGACCAAATCTAGCCTGTCAAGGGTTTCAAAGACTAAATAAAGATCTGGATCTGGCACACTGGACAGAAATGCATGTCCAGACCTGCTAAACAAACTTGGATCCGGGGCGGATTCAGGCTTAGGCTTATGGACGGCCTCAGTGATTGGTGGGTAATGGTTTCATATCAAAGGAAAGATTATTTGATGCCCACTTGCTGATATACTCCTTTAATCCTTCACTTCCATTACCATATATATAATTAGACTTCCCTATGCATGGGATATGAAAATGAGACTAAAACTTATATCGTTGTTGTCGTCGTCGTCGTCGTCGTCGGTCGTCAAAGCCTTTTTCTAACTATGTTGGGGACTGAAATTTACATATGTGAAACATATTACCATGAGTGTTCATTTCATTGGTAAATGATATAGGATTTATTTGTTTATGAGTTGTTAGTGTATTTTGTTGGAGATGGGTGCTCGAAAGAATGTGAAAATGATGAAAAATTAAGAAAGCAACATAAATTGGGCAAGGCACAGCAATGAAGATGCTTTCTTAAAGACATTAGTTTCCCATATGCAGGTGGGTTGAATGAAATTTTGTCCCTAGGATACAATGGCCCACTCTATCTTAAGATCTGCACACCAGAGATAGTAATATTGAATTGCCTTAAAAATAAAAAAATATGGGCACAACTTGTTTATCATAAGTATCATCATGTTTCTCCATGCATGCCCCACAATTTGATACCGAGGTGATTTAATCCTCATTCCAATTCTTAATCATTTCCTGTGATGGTATCTCATAGGCCATTTTCTAATTAAAGATTTATTTTTTCAAGTGGATTAATTTAGTGATTTAAAAAAAAATTATATCCTAAAGAATAATCAAATAACAAAGATAATTAAAAAAAAACATAATGCAAAGAGAGAAAAAATTTCCCAATTAGATTAATTATGAGATTAACAAGATAATGTTAACAAAATTATATCCTAAAGGATAAAAAAGATCTTTATAAAAAATGACCATGAGAGAGAGAGAGAGAGAGAGAGAGAGAGAGGTGAGAATTTCCTCAAAATGTTCTATCCGAAGAGATGTCTGTGTTGTGGTTAGGATTTGAGGAATAATAGAGGTGTGATGCTTATCATGAATGGAGAGAAGAAAAGAGGGTTATGACTATAATTGAGGTGTGATAGCCGTGTGAGAGATTTTAGTAACTTCTAGTTTGATGAGAAGCTGTATAAGATTTAATGAGAGAATGTATGATGGGCTCAATTAGGTTCCTCATTCAAGATTAAATTGATCTTAGGAGAGGAAGATAGTAGAGATGAGAATTATAGGTTAAATTGATAAGTTACAAAATTTTAAGACCGGATGATATTAGAGATGAGAGATCATAGAGAGGATGATACGTAGAGAATAATAAATGATGGAAACCTAGATGGAAATTATAGGAACTAAGCGAGATCATTTAGGTAAGAAAAGGGACAGTGTGAGGGTTAGAGAGATTTAAGGGATGGAATGAGATTTAAGGGAGGAAATCACATGTGATGGGGAGAGTTTTTAGAGAGATTTATAAGGGAGGAAACTATGTGTGATGGGGAGAGTTTTTAGAGAGATTTAAGGGATTTCATTAAAATACCCAAATCGCCATCATTTAAATTATTTTTGATGCCATGTATCATTTTATTGGAATGCTGACATGGAACACCGAGAAACAAAAAAAATTGAGTGCTGACGTGGCACCCTCCAGAACAGGGCTAGCTATCTATTGCTTTAATGCATGCGTGCACGGGCGCGCGTGCGCGCGCACACACACACACACACACATATATATATATATATATAATGATATTTCCAATAGGAAAACTACGTTTTCTTTGAAATAAGGAGGCAGGGGCAGACCTATATATGACGCCCCAGGTCAATCTTGAAAATGCTAAAAAAATGAATGGGCCTAGAACTGTCCCACATATTTCTAATAAACATTCACCCCATGTCTAAACCTTGTTATCACCCGACGTCGTAAAACCTTATTGAAAACATTATTCTTCTCTTTGACATCTTCTCACCGAGAGTACCACATCCTTTTTGCGCCGTTCTCTCTCAACATCTTCTTTCTATTGAGAGTCCGAGATCCTCTTCACACCGATCGAGCTTCTCATTGCTGGTCCTCTCGTGGTTAGTCTCTTTTTCTGACCAAATAACCCTAAATAAAACAATCTCCCTCCCACTTTATGTCTAGTATAATCCTAATCCCCCTATACCTAAATTTAAACCCTTAATCTCCAAATCATAATTTCAAATCCGAAATCGCCAAATTCCAATCCAAGCCCTATACCCTAAATTACCAAATCAAAGCATAACTACAAGTCCAAATTAGCCAAAAACTCAACATCGGCCACCTTAGTCCCTAGAATTTGGTATATAGAAGTGCAAGAATACTTTTAAATGATGCCAAATGGGCCCCAAGACCTCAAAGTTTGATTAGCCATTTGGATAGGCGTGTAGATGACTTTTGATTAGAAAGCCCGAAGGGAACGAAAAGAGGCTCAGATGTTCCACCATCAACATAAAAAAAAAGGGCGGTAAGGACTTTACTTTTCTACTCTATGATTAAAATAAAACCCTGGCAATTGAAAATTCTTTACCAAAGATTATACTTTAACTCTTGAAAGATAAACATTGCTAGGTTCCATGAAACTCCATTTCAAGTGAACTTTGACCCAATTTCATTGCAAAAATCCTGAGTCCGACCATACAAAGTGCTCAGATCTCCTATGTGGCCTCTTACGTGTTTTCGATGAGTGAGATGTGTGGAACTCACCATGGCGCCCATATATTGATGATCCGAACTATTAAGATTGAAAGTAATCCCCTCTGCTAGCATACCCTCAAACTATTTGATCCTACCATAAGATAGAACACATGAATGATGACGTTAGTTGCACAATTTTAGGCATCATGAATTCCACGCATTAATTACACTATCAATCAGATGTTCAATTTTACAGTGGGACAAGATCCTATTCAAGTAAAAATCGAGAATATGCTAGGCATTGAATTCAATTTTAATGGATTTTATCAACAGAAAGTGGGCCCCACAATGATCTCCACGACCCGATTTGTATCAAACTAGCCACGTGGAGAATAAACAACGACACGCCATGCGCTCGCCTACGCAAACGGCTAATGGGATCTTGAGATCACAATTAAATGGCCCCACTTTCTACCACATAGGGAAAACAGACGTGTAGAGTGAAAATATGAGGACTTTCCGCCACTAGGAGAAGAGAAAGAGCTGCATATGCTAGTTTCCCGCTGTTGGTAACAGCGGATAAGCTAGTTTTGCTACTTTTCCACTACTGTGAACAGCGGGAATTCCACATTTGAAACTTTTCCACTATTCAAAGCGGCGGAAAAGTCACTATTTTTTACCCCTCTCATGGGCTTAGCTTCGGTTGGCCTTTCTTTTAAATTTTTTTTTTTTTTGGGGGATATAGGGTAGTTACGTATACAACCCTATTTGCAACTGAAAGGGCTAATGGGATCTTGAGATCACATTAAATAGGCCCCATTGTACAGTTAAATAGAAATAGTGTATTGATAGTCATGCATTTTCATATGCATCCAAAAATACACGCGACCTAAAACCAAAGGGAAAAGTTAAAGATAATGCTATGTAGACTTCCGCGCAGCTACATATGCAACTTTTCCACTCTCAGGTCGGTACGTAAGTAATATTCTTCAAAAGGTTGGAATCTTTTTTACAAACAGTCCAAAATGTATTGGGATTTTGCAAATAACCCTTTCTTCTTTGCTTTGTATAAAATGGGAAGGATTCAAAGGGTTATGATTGAGACACCTTTGATGGACCCCACCCATACTACCCAACAAAGACAAAAAAGCTTAGGATTTGTTCCAATATAAATAAAATAAAATTATGATTTGTTCTCCCCCACTCATTTTCATTAATGACAAAAGGCTTACCATTATAGGAACTCTGCGAGATCATTTAGGTAAGAAAAGGGAAAGTGTGAGTGTTAGAGAGATTTAAGGGATATAATGAGATTTAAGGGAGGAAACCGTGTGTGATGAGGAGAGCTTGTAGAGAGATTTAAGGAATTTCATTAAAATACCCAAATCACCATCATTTAAATTATTTTTGATGCCATGTATCATTTTATTGAAATGCTGACATGACACACCGAAAAACCAAAAAAATTGAGAGTGTTGGCACCTTCCAGAGCAGGGCTCTCTATTGCTTTAATACACACGCACGCACATATATATAATGGTATTTCCAACAGGAAAACTACGTTTTCTTTGAAATCAAGGGGTAGGGGTGAACCTACATATGATGCTCCCGGCCAATCTTGAAAATGCTAAAAATTTGAATGGGCCTGGAACTGTCCCACATATTTCTAATAAACATTCGCCCCATGTCTAAACCTTGTTATAGCCCAACGTCGCAAAACCTTATTGAAAACATTCTTCTTCTCTTTTGACATCTTCTCACCGAGAGTACCACATCCTTTTTGCGCCGTTCTCTCTCAACATCTTCTTTCTATTGAGAGTCCGGGATCCTCTTCACACCGATCGAGCTTCTCATTGCTGGTCCTCTCATGATTACTCTCTTTCTCTCACTAAATAACTCTAAATAAAGCAATCTCCCTCCCACCTTAGATCTAGTATAATCCTTATCCCTCTATACCTAAATTTGAACCCTTAATCTCCAAATCATAATTTCAAATCCGGAATCACCAGATCCTAATCCAAGCCCTACGCCCTAAATCACCAAATCAAAGCATATCTCTAGGTTCGAATTAACCAAAAGCTCGACACCGGCCACCTTAGTCCCTAGAATTTGGTATATAGAAGTGCATGAATATTTTTATATGATGGCAAATGGGGCCTAATGTGATTTGGCCCCGAATGTGACATCAAAGTCCAATTAGCCATTTGGATAGGCATGCACATGACTTTTGATCAGGAAGCCTGGAGGGAACGAAAAGAGGCTCAGATGTTCCACCATCAATCGGAAAAAAGGCGGGAAGGACTTTACTTTTCTACTCTATGATTAAAGTAAAACCTTGACAATCGAAAAATTCTTTACAAATGATTATACTTTACCTCTTGAAAGAAAACACTGTTAGGTTCAAGTTAACTTTGACCCAATTTCACTGCAAAAATTCTGAGTCCGCTATACATGGTGCTCAAATCCCCTATGTGGCCTCTTACGTCCTTTTGACGAGTGGCATGTGTGTAGCTCACCTTGGCGCCCATATATTGATGATCCAAGCTATTAAGAACGAAAGTAATCCCCTCTGCTAGCATACCCTCAAGTTACTTCATTAGAATTTGATCCTACCATCAGATAGAACACATGAATGATGACTTTATTTGCACAATCTTATGCATCATGAATTCCATGCATTAATTACACTGTCAATCAGATGTTCAATTTTATAGTGGGACAAGATCCTATTCAAGTAAAAATTGATAATATGCTAGGAATTAAATTCAATTTTAACGAATTTGAACATCAAAAAGTGGGACCCACGATGATCTACACAGCCCGGTTTGTATAAAACCGGCCATGTGGAGAATAAACAGTGACACGCCATGCGCTCGCCTACCCAAACAGCTAATGGGATATTGAGATCACATTAAATGGCCCCACTTAATACCACATAGGGAAAACAGACTTGTTGAGGAAAAAATCAGAAAATATGAAGACTTTCCGCCTCTAGGAGAAGCGGAAGAGCTACATATGCTAGTTTTCCGCTGCTTGTAAAAGTGGAAAAGCTAGTTTTGCTACTTTTCCATTACCGTGAATAGCGGAAATTCCACATTTGCAAACTTTCCACTGTTCAAAGCGGCGAAAAAGTCGCAGTTTACGTGGGCTTAATTTCGGTTGGCTTTTTTTTTTCAACTTTTGGGGGATATAGGGCCGTTACGTATACAATCCTATTTGCTTGGCCTGTTTGTTACTTTACTAGTTTAGTAAAAGTCAAGTAAAACCTCCATTTTCTAGACAAGGGGTCACATCAAAAGTACCATTTTTCAAAACTCCCTCCTTTTCCAAAAAAAAAAAAGAAGAGTAAAAAAGCAATCTCCTTTCTCCACTAAAAGACAAAAAAAGGTCAATTTTCTATACAAAAAGTAAAAAAGATTCCATATCAAACAACTAAAAATAAGATACCATCATAACTTACTTATATTTTATTCTCTATTGATTTAATTCTTTACTTTATCTTTATTTTATAGTAAAATTATCAAACGGGAAGGGCAAATGGGATCTTAAGATCACATTAAATAGGCCCCATTGTACAGTTAAATAGAAATAGTGTATTAATTTAATTGTCATGCATTTTCATATGCACCCTACAATATACACGACCTAGACCTGAAGCGTAAAAGTAAGAAATTATGTAAACTTTCCACGCGGCCAGTAACAACAGAAAAGCTACATATGCAACTTTTCCACTCTCAAGTCCATAGGTAAGTAATAATTCTTCAAAAGGTTGGAATCTTTTTTAAAAACAGTCCAAAATGTATTGGGTTTTTGCAAATAACCCTTTCTTCTTTTACCGGTCTTTGTTTCGTATATAATGGGAAGGATTCAAAGGGTTATGATTGAGACACCTTTGGTGGACCCCACCCATACTACCCAACAAAGACAAAATGCTTAGGATTTGTTTCAATATAAAAAAAATAAAATTATGATTTGGTCTCCCCCAATCATTTTCATTAATGACAAAAGGCTTACCATTTTTGTTTGTTTAGGATTTTCCCCCTCCCCACATCACTGTCGTTAGCGACGTTTTTTTGATGGCCATAAAGTTCTAAAACCTAATCAACTTAACAATAAGATAATTGGCTGACTTTGTGGAGCTCACTACCCTACCAAATATAGAGGGCTTCGGAGTGAATATGTTAATGTAGATGATTTCTCTGTGTTATTACTATTATTATTCTTTTTTTAATAACGTAGGTTCCAGCCCTTTGGACCAGAATAATCACTACGAGTACAGGAAAGAAAGCCGGATAAAATTCCCCTGTAGACCCAGCGTGGTAGGGTAGTTTCGAACCCACAACCTCCGGATGCAAACCGTGGTTCTAAGCCAACTGAGTTACCCCTCAGGGTTAATTTCTATGTTTTATGAAAAAGGCTTTGATTATCCAATGATGTCACGTTTTTTGGAGTTCCATTACAGTGCTTTGATAAAAAGAAAAATTTAAACCGATTTTTCTAAAATTCATCTAAAACCATTTTCTTACGAAACATCATCTAAATCACTTTGCTGCAAAAGCCAAATTTTGGATTTTTCGTAAAGTAGTGATGTATATTGGACTCCTCACTTTCCTAGGATTTGAATTATTAAGGGAGTGGGTGGGTGGGTGGGTGGGTGGGTACTCATTTCCCACTTCCCCCTTTGATTCATTTTCCATTGATGGTGACATAATTTGGTCGTTTTTTAAAATTCACATTTTTTTCTTCAATTTTTACCATTTTAAAAATAGATGCAATCAAATTACTTGAAACAAAGAGGTTCCCATGAGTCTTCCTGTGCTGTGATTTTACTTTCATTTAGAAGGATCACATTGGCTTGGACTACGTTATTTCTCTTGTGAGGTAAAATTGTCTGGAAAAGAAAATTTTCCCACAGATAAACCTGCTGCACCAAACAATCAGATAAAATATGCACAGAAAATTGAGCTCTTAATTCTTATTCCCCTATTTTTTTGTCGTGGATTTGCATGCCCTTACAGAAGTAGAAAATTAACAACTTGAAGTTGGGCCCTAACTTTAAACGGAGTTAAGTTCCAACCAGCACCAATGAAGTTTGGATTTTTGGTGCGTCCCACCTCAAGATCCGCACAAGAAACATTGCTGTTACCGCAGTTGAATACTAGTTTAAGGCCCCAAACCTGTTTGTTAATTCCAGACTCGATTTCAATAAGAGGACCCGGAATCGGTTCCCATTAGAGGACCATGATTTGGTTCCAAATTCGTTCTAACTCCTTTTTTCTTTTTCTTTTTCCTTTTTTTTTTTTTGCTTAAAATAGGGATACCATTTTAACTTATAATAGTGCATCAAGTCTACCACATTTGGGATTAAACATAGAAATGTCTAACCGAAGCTAATTTTAAGTTACAATTTGCAACATTAAAGACCCATATCTTACTTATTTTTTCCTCAATAAGAAATATAAACTCAAGCATGTAGAGATTATCACCACGTCCCTATCCAACTAAGCAGTAGCCAAGGCAATCTATACCCTACATTTGCATGAAAAATGAACAATAGATTACATGCAGATTTTGTATTCTAATTGATAGAGCAATCAAACAAAACATCTGAGATATAAGAAAGAAATAAGCGAATGAGCCCGGTCCCGAGTCTACGGGTTGAAACATGCATGATCCAGAACCCCAACTCGTTTAACACCTAGAGCCTAAATTGGGTTATAAACCCATACCCATTTACGAATCGAAGCTTAAAAAACATATTCCAAATCTGACTATTTTACGGGTCAGAACCTCCGGATAAAGAATAATCCTCTCCGTGGGTTTTTTACGAACTTGCCCTAAATGTGGGCCCCACTAGTTCTAGCCCCCAGATATAGTGCGGGAGTTGAAGTGCTCCCGCGAATCACCTTCAATTTCCTCGTAATATTCAAATGAGAATCAACGCATTTCAGCTTCAGTCTACAGTCTAGTCTACTGTTTGCATCTATCTTCACCTGAACGACAACAACGACTACTACTACCCCGCCAACTGCCAAAGCCGGCTTTCTCTTCTCTCTCTCTCTCTCTCGTTTTCAAAGATTCGACTCTTCAAAACCTCCAAAGCCGGCACTTTTTTTTTTTTAAACTCTCCATTCCCAATCCAATCCAGTCCAAAGAAGGAAAAAAAAAACAAAGGCACATGAGAATTTCTACTTCGCAATCGTAGGCGTATACGATTTCACTCAACAGATCGATCCAATTGCTTCAGATATGTTTCCAATGACGATTTCACTCATCAGATTAATCGATTTGTTTCAGATTTGTCTTGGATTCGTCTTTCTCTTGTTTCATTAGATTCCTTCCTTCCTCTTCTCTCTGAGGAATCTCAGCTTCCTTCTTACATTTCCTCATTTGATTCAAGGAATCCTCGATTTCTCGATTCTGTCGGTGAGTTCTTCTTCTTCTTCTTTACATTCTGTTTGTTGTTGTTGTTGTTTTTTTTTTTTTCTTAATATTGTTTGCTGTCTGGAATTGTCGGATTCTTTGTTTCTTTTGTTCTGAAGAGTCGAAGATGTAATATCTGATGATTTAAGCGTGTTGTATGATGATTAGGCTCAAACAGATGAGATTGTTGACTTTTATCTAGTTTGGCGACTGGAAAGTTTCTAATGTTGTTTCTACTGTTTGTTTTTCGGATTTCATCAGTGGATTTATGTTAAGAATGATGTTTTAAAGTTTGGATCTTTGACCAAATCATCAATTTTAAGGCCTTTTTGAATGTGCTCTGAAACCTAACCCGATCATTCTCCCCAGGGAGCAGTTTGCTTCTACTTTGTATTGAATTTCTACGAATTCATAGTAGTAGGTTCTAGACGAGGGAGGATTAAAAAGGTGAAGAGTGAAGGAAATAAGGTGGAGATATAAGTAGATCGAACCCTCATTTTTCGAGAATTGATTTACTAGGGCAATGGTTGGATAACCATTTCTAGGGTGATGGTTGGGTAACCATTTACCTTTACTCCTTTCGATTTTAGCCCCTTTGATGGAAGTTTGCTTAGAATTCGTAGGATCTCGAATGTGATCAAACAAATGAAACAAGCTCTAAATGTTTAGGGCAGTGGGGACAGCTGAAATTGCATTAGTTGAAATATCATTGATCTGTCCTTTTATGCTTCTCCAAATGTCAATCCATTTCCTTTCATAGCTATTTGTGCAGAAAAGCTACGTGCCACCCCCACTTCTTAAGGCCCTGTTTGGATCCTCATTACTTGGTTGGCATGGTTATAGGAAAAGAACAAAAGAACAGCCACTTACAGGTTAACTCTGGTGATTCAAACACACAAAAGCTGTTTGACAAATAAACTGAGTTACCTGCATTGTACAAAGATCCAAAGCATGTAACCCAAAAAATGACCTGTAATTTTGTGACATGTAACCCAAAAAATGACCTTTAATTTTGTGACATGTAACCCAAAAAATGACCTTTTCTTCTCCCTTTCTAACTATAGGTAATTTGATTCTCTTATCAGGAACCAATTTCTGTCACTAATATCCTATAGGTAATTTGATTCTCTTATCAGGAACCAATTTCTGTCACTAATATCCTACTGAAATTTGAAACCTTATTCATACTAAGTTGGAGAAAAGAGATTGGCAACCAACTGGAAGCATTTCCTTCAGATCCTGTCAAAACAATTTTGAATCAGGATTATCAGAACTTTCATAAACATGGCTGGACACTACAAGCTTGCAATGGATGGTAAGGACATTGTTAGGTTTCTAACCTTAACCATTGGAAGCTTCACCCAAGATCGTTTAATTGACAAAGAACAGAGGATTCAACAGAAGGAACAGTGTGCAGAAAGATTAGCAGCAGAAGATGGGAGCTGCGATAGAAATACGGAAGTCCGGTATTCTGATCAAGCTGTCTTGGCAAATTTGGACTGGGGAATTGATGCCCTTGAAGAAGCCATCAGCACCTCCAACATGGAAACCAAGCTTGCACGCCTGGACTATGCAGAAAAGATGTTACAGGTCTGCGCAATGTTGGACTCCCACCACAAAACAGCAGGGGTCCCCAATTTCTATCTATCTGCTTGGGCGCATCTCAACCTTGCCTTCCTTTGGAAGCTCCGAAACAATGTCCACAACTCTGTTCTTCACGTACTCGAGATGTTTACCATCGATCCGTTTTTCTCCAGGATTGATTTTGCGCCAGAATTATGGGAAGCTCTCTTTCTTCCTCACATGAACTCTATTGTTGGGTGGTATTCAGAGGAAAGACATAAAATTGTAATTGAAGTGATTCCTGATTCTGCTGATCTTTCCTTTACAGCTGATTTTGATCAGTTCTTCAATGAGTCTTTGATTTTTTCCATGAGGCCTGATCAAGCTGAGAGGCTGCAGAAGTTGGAGAAGCTTTATGGGGAATCACTGGATGGGAACACCAGGCTCTATGCTAAGTACTACAAGGACTATATGAACTTTGATTCAACTGTTAGCAAGAAGGGGATGCCAATGATGCCGATTGCAGAGCCGCCCATGACACCTCTACATGAAGTTAGCCGATCAGTACCTGATTATGTTAAGTTTGGTCCAATCTTGCCTAAGAGTGCTGGGTTCAATCCAGTTCTGAAAGATAAAGATGTTGAAAATGAAAACTGCAGGTTTGCTTAGCTCCTTTTGGATATGCACCAAATTGCATTTAGTTAAAATTTATTAGGCACCATGGATGGTAACCGTTTCTTCTATGAATATGGATCATAACAAGAGATACCCTGTTTTACATACTACTCTCAAGTAAATACAGCTATTGTCAGTGATGATGATTTAAAGCAGGAATGGTAGAAGAAAGAAGTTCCCACCTAATGTCATTTCTCATTTCCACACTACAAATGCTCACAAATTGATTCCAATCTGTGACACATCCAAACACTCTCCAATCAATTATTCTTTTGATGAAATTCACTTAGATGTAATTGTTAATGTCGATTATGTAACGAGTCGATTCTATAAGATGATGATGCTCCATAGCTTATTTGTTGGTATCTTGACAAGCAGATCAAGCGTAGCTTCAAATTCCACTCACAAAATGGAAAAATCTTCCAAGATGGTTGCCAACATAATGTTGGAGGTCTGTGAGTATTACCCTCACTCTGTTCTCATAAACCTGGGGAACATTCAAATCATCACTTTTCTTGTTTTCCTTCACTATTTTTTGGCTTTATAGATTGCGAATTGAACCATTTTTCTTGGTTGTTGATGTTAGGAGGTCTTGCTTGAGGAGAATGATTACGACTCTGATTATGATCATGGAAATGTAGATATGGACTCAGATGTCACAAATAAAAAACTTCTAGTTCTAAACAGCATGAAACCAATAGAGGGTGCAGGAAGTGATTCAAAAGTACAGCCACATAGAAAAGCCTGTTCATTTTCTCCAAAGACTCTCTCTCCTTTGGACTCTCCTCACGCCCATTCTCCCAAGGTTTTATCTCCAATACCTGATATCACTAGTAAGAAGGAACCTGAACAAATCCTGCGCCTCTTGTCCCGTCGTCTTGCAAATCCTACTATGCCTATTTCTTTGCCTAATTCTTTGCCAGTATCCCCTCGTCTGTCTAACGACTGCAGCATTAGCTCTGCAGATTCTGATGGTGAAGTATTAGTAAGTCTTCTTTGCCTTCTCAAGATTCACCAAATTTTGGTTAAAGGCTTATTTTTATTTTTCAAACATGAAAAAACTTGGTTTGTGCTAAAAGTAGATTTTCTTCTCTTTTTCCAGGAAGTGCAGAAAAATTGTAGAAAGAACTTCAGTAGCACACGGAGTATGAATTTGGGAGGTTCGATGACCCAAGTCTCAGTGAAACCGTAAGGCTAACATTTTGCTTTAGATGTAGCTCAAGTACATACAGTAGTAAAATTCACCTTGTTAAGATTGTCTTGTGGGCTGACAAAAATTACCAACCATATTGGTGGATGGTTCTTCTAAGAGGTATTATACAATCTTCGGCACATAGTATGGGAACTTTCATTGGGGTCAACCATTCCCGACGGTTCAGGCTTCAAGGCCATTTTTCATTGATCTGGATTCTGATCTCATACAAAAACTCCATTTGCAAGCAATGGAACAAAAGCCTCTTCCAGAATCTTAAGTTCCTCCCTGTTGAATGAAACCTGTTGGCCATATTTTCATTCAACAGTCCATCTGCAAGTCAATTACCAGATGGTAACATTTTTCCACTGGAATTGTTCTTCGTAGTATTACTTAATGATGACAGATCCTGCCAGAAAAATATAAATGATCTAAATCACTCAGATGCACCCCACCTAAATGGAAAGCTTGACTTGGTTGATAACCCATAGCAAAGGCCAAGGATGATAGCAATACCACTTCTATACAGGCCAACAACCTGTACCAGATACTGCATGGACAGAGACCCTTAGACTTCTGTTTTTCAGTTATCATTTTATATAATTCAAGATAATGACAACTTTCATTTTTACTAGTATTTTTTAGTTCCATGTTTCGAGGAAAAAGATGGAATTAATGCAATTGGAAATGGTCCTCAAGTGGAGCCCTTTCCATTTTCTTAGATTCATGCAGAACTTTTTTTTTTTATAGGAAACCCAAATCATGGCTTGACATCTGCAGTTTCCATAGTGAAAGTGAGGAAGAAGTAAGCCAGAGCAGTGTTTCTGTCCCATCATCAGTAAAGTTAACTACTCGAACGCTGCCACCAAAAGATTTTGTGTGTCCAATCACAGGCCAGCTATTCAGTGACCCAGTTACGCTAGAAACAGGCCAAACATATGAACGAAGAGCAATTCAAGAATGGCTAAAAAGAGGAAATACTACATGCCCCATTACACGTCAGCCTCTCTCTGCAACCACTCTACCCAAAACAAACTATGTTTTGAAAAGGCTAATTACCTCTTGGAAGGAACAATATCCTGATCTTGCCAAAGAATTTACGTATGCTGAAACACCAAGAACTCCCCGAAGCCCAACCCCTTCAGGAGAAATTTCATTAGAGTCAGCCCTGTCAAAGACATACACTCTTCCTCTCTCCCATACTACGACCTCCAAAGGCAACAAAACTGGCACAAGATTTATGCGGGCTGCAGTCTCTACATCACCAACCAGTGTTATATCTCAAGCTGCCGTTGAAACCGTTATAAACGGTTTAAAGCCTTACACATCATGTCTTTGTACTTCGGAGGACTTGAAGGAATGTGAAGAGGCTGTTTTGAAAGTGGCAATGATATGGAAGGAATCTAAAGCTGATCCAGCAATTCATGCTTATCTAGCAAAACCCATGATTCTGAATGGGTTAGCTGAAATTTTTACGGCTTCTCTCGACAGAGAGGTTCTCAGAATGTCGATTTATGTTCTTTCGGAGCTTATATTCACAGATGAAAGTGTTGGAGAGACTCTAACCAGTGTTGAATCTGATTATGATTGCCTGGCTGCTCTACTGAAAAATGGTTTGGTGGAGGCTGCTGTTCTTATTCACCAGTTGAAGCCAGCATTCTCTCAGCTTTTGGGTCACGACCTTGTTCCTTCGCTTGTTCAAGTAATTATGAGCAAAACCGAAGAACTGGATGACTTTCAGTTGGTGATAGAGCCCAAAGATGCTGCAATAGCAATGCTTGACCAGATATTATTAGGAGGGGATGAAAACAGCAAGTCAAATAATGCTTTGAATGTTATTACAGAAAATGGTCTTCCTGCTTTAATCAAGTGCTTGGATCGTGTTGAGGGAAGGACATCTGTTGTATCCATACTTCTGAGCTGTATGCGTGCGGATAGGAGTTGCAGAAATTTGATAGCAAACAGAGCTGATTTGACTCCTGTTCTTGAATTATTTCATGCAGGCAATGACAATGAGAGGGGCATATGCATTGATTTTATCTCTGAGCTGGTCCGTTTGAACAGGTACACTTTGCTTTTAACCTATTCCCACACACCAATTCCTACTAAAGCTGGCATTTGGGTGGGATCATCATAGTTCCTAACAGTTTTCTGATTGGGCATGGATAGCCCTGCCTCAGTGGGATCCTTGAGTTCTTGTTTTAGAGGTGTTATTTCAATCGCATTTCAGAAATAAACATGCACGCACGCATACACATTTATACTTTTGTTTCAAATGCATAGGTATGCATGCATGGAAATTCTCTCTCTCTCTCTCTCTCTCTCTCTCTCTCTCTCTCTCTCTCTCCACCCACTGACATTTAATTCATATATTTGTGTCAATTCCTGGTGAAAAATTATTTACTCACATAAGAACCTTTTCTTTTGTTATTTCCTCAGGAGAACATTTTGCAATCAAATTTTGAAGATAGTTAAAGATTATGGGGCATTTAGTACCATGCACACCTTCCTGGTGTACCTTCAGATGGCTCCTATGGAGCAAAAACCTGCTGTGGCTAGTCTTCTCCTTCAGCTTGATCTTCTGGTTTGCTTCAACATTTTGAACCAGCACATTTCAAAAGAACATAACGAACTAAACCAACCATCTACACCCTTTAATTATGAATTTCAGGTTGAACCTCGGAAGATGAGCTTTTACAGGGAAGAAGCTATTGAAGCGCTGATTGAAGGACTTCATAGAAAAGATCTCCCTTTTTGTCAAATCAGAGCTCTAGAGGCATTTGCATCTCTCTCCGGTCGCATGACTACCTCAGGGAAGTCTCTTACTGAAGCCTGGTTACTCAGAACTGCTGGCCTTCATCAGCCTTACAATAATTTAATGAAAGCAGAGAATATGCAAAAAGAGGATGATGAACTCACAGAGACAGTGGTACAGATTGCCTAAGAGCAACTTTGGTTTAGTTTAGATCTTTTTAAATTATCATTTTGGACCTGCCTTTTCTCACTCTATATATCCACTTGCATAGGAAGAAGATAACCTCGCAAGTGCATGGGAGAAACGAGTAGCATTCGTCCTTTGCAACCATGAAAATGGATCGATTTTCAGAGCATTAGAAGAGTGCCTTAAGAGTAACTCCTTGGAGTTGGCAAAGTCATGTCTTGTCGTTGCTACATGGCTTGTGCACATGCTTAGCGACCTTCCTGAAACCGGTGTAAGAAAAATTGCACATCAGTGTTTATTAGACCAATTCATTAATGTCCTTCAATCATCTAAAAATCTTGAGGAGAAGGTTCTTGCAGCTCTTTCTTTGAAAAGCTTCATTAATGATCCAGGTAACGCTAGCTTCTAAAAGCTTATGTTCATGTAATTCAAACCCCCCATCCCCCCACCCCCCCCCCCCCCCCCCCCCCCCGTTCTAGTAGAAACAGTTTACTGAATTATCTTGCAATGAATTCAGATGCACTTAAAGATATTGGAATGTATGCAAAGAGCATATGCAAACCTTTGAGAAAGCTTAAGAAGAGTTCGGCAGTGGTTACAGATACATTAAAAGCGTTAATGAATTTGCCATCTGTCAATGCAGTGAGTGTGCATACTATGGAATTTTTTAAGTGAGAAAGGTATAGATCATTTATGTCCTGATTAATGTGCATATGTTCATCTTTCAGACAGAGCTCTGGTCCTGTACTGAAGTGGTTCAGGTAGATTCAAGTACTAATGGGGAAGTCCTGTCTTTGGCTCATCTAAAAGGCCGGTTGTTTAGCAGCCATTCCGATGGACATATTAAAGTATGTTTCATCTCTCTCTCTCTCTCTCTCTCTCTCTCTCTCTCTCTCTCTCTCTCTCTCTCTCTCTGTGTTGTGTGTGTTAACACACACACATATATAAACGATTGTGCATGTGGGGCCCACCTGAATGCCAATACATTGGAAGAAATTTGAAGGGGATGTCATGAATGTCCTTTATTTGAAATTTTACCATAATCATAGCAATGTGGTTTGGCCGTTTGGGTTTGGGGCATATACTCAGTTTCATTGTTTTAGCCAATTATTCATTTTCATCAAGTGGCTAAGATATCAGTTTGGTGAGATTTTTCACTCTGTTTGAATCTGATACACACTTGTGAACCGTCAGTATAGTCATAAGCCTCACAGGACATGCTGAGATCAGGTGTAGTCTAAGCATACTTTGTCAATACTCTTATCCGTTTGCATGTTAAGTAGTCTTCTATTTTATACCTAGGTGTGTAATTCTCAGAAGGGTATTCAGGTTATCAGTTCAGAAAATTTCTGAGCATATCAATGTATATTTGTACTGCATGTTAAATAGTTTGATTTTTGTATAGGTATGGGATTCTGGAAAGAGAGTTTTAAGATTAATTCAAGAAATCCGCGAGCATACGAAGGCAGTCACATGCATCTTCATCCCATCTTCCGGTGACAAGATGTACACTGGTTCACTAGACAAAACAATTCGAGTAAGCGGTCTTGTCCATCTATTCCAACTCATCCAAAACTATTTCATGATTGGAAATGTTTTGAGATTATTGCTCAACAATCAGGAAGTGGAAATTTCTTCTTTGTTTCTTGGTCTTCCAACTTGTCCAAAACTGTTTGGTTCCCTTTGTTTCTTTGGTTTAATTTCTTTCGTTTCATGGTATGATGCTGTTATACCATTTTGAGCCATCTTGTTTTGGTAGGTCTGTTGCTTTTGTACTCTCTTTTCTCTAATATATTTGGGTTACTGATAAAAATAAAAATAAAAATAAATTAAGGAGTGGCGAATATATGTTCTTGATTTGCCTGTTCTGTACATTTTAGCAATCTGAAATATCAGTACATTGAGATGTAAAAGAAGAAAATAACAATATCAAAATGGGCTAAATTTGATATTTTAAACAACTATAGAGAATGCTTTATGCCCATGGCCTTCTAATTATGATGACAACCAGATATGGTTACAGTTACAGGGATAAACGAATACTTTTATGTGCTTATATTACTAATGTCAACATGTTCATACCAGTACCATGGAAAAGTACAAGTATCTGTGCATTCTCACTCTCAAATTTGGAAAATAAGATATGTGTCATTTACAAACTGGGTAGAAAAAGGTGATTGGAGACCACACAATCTGATAACTTGAACAGGCTTCCTGATGTTAATATAAAGTAATTTCTGCCTACATCAAAGAAACATTGACAGGAAAAATTATTATTGATTTTGATGCGTAGTTGCTCTAGCAATATATTTGGCTCCATTGCCTGCATGATCAGCTCGGTCAAATTTTAACACGTTTGTTTTTGTCCATAAAGATGCATCAATTTGTTGCGGATCTTCGGTTATATATGATAAGATTTTGAATTGAGAAAAGTTTTTCATGTCTCGGTTCTAAGAGGATGTTTGGATGTGGGATGGTGGGGAATATCAAAAGTGATGACACAGTTTAAATTTGAACTGTGTAATTATTTTGAGTCCCTACCTTCTCCTCACACCCAAAGGCCCCTCCAAACAGTATCTGGGCCTGGAGTCGAACCAAGAAACTGTTTAAACTACATATTGTATAGAAAACATATATTCCAAGAAACCAAAAAAGTCAAAATAATCTTGGTTTGACCCTTAATGGTTTGTAATCACAGAATTCAAAAGCAATGATCATGTGCCAACTGACTGTAAGGAATTGTTTCAGAAAATAATCACAAGAACTTCTTCTCAAACTTTTGGGGTAGTAAAAGATTGTTGAACTTCGACTTTGTTGAGGTCAACGTCCACCCTCACTCTTGAGCGGTCATTATCATGGTCGAGCCCCCGCCCTTCACCATAAAACTATTGTTGTGCCGTTTCCTATTACCAATTGGTTTTGGGATAAGTGGTAGCTCAATGGGGTGTAAGATCTTACAAGTAGTATCAAAGCCTGGTAGGTCGGGGGTTCAAGTCACGGGACATGTGTTTTGCAAGTTCGCAGCAGGAGTCGCAGCGGGTGTGCCGTTGAAGGAGGGATTGTTGAGGTCAACGTCCACCCTCACTCCTGAGTGGTCATAATCGTGGTCAAGCCCTCGCCCTCACCATAAAACTACTGTTGTGTCGTTTCCCATCACCAATTGGTTTTGGGATAAGTGGTAGCTCAATGGGGTGTAAGATCCTACAGACTTGCATCAATAATCCAACTTGCATCGATAACCCAAACATGCAGCTGTGACATCCAATAGTTAGACCAAATTTACACTTCACATGCATTATGGTTATCAAGCAAGTGACAACTGAAATTCTTTATTTTTCTTCCCTATAAATAGGTTTGGGCAATTGAACCAGACAAGATTCGCTGTGTCGAGGTTTATGACATGAAAGAGGCAATACACTGCTTAACATCTAATGGTACCCTTGAATGTTTTGCTTCTCAAGGATCTGGTGCTAAGGTCAATTTTTATTTTTTTTTTCTATATCATTTTTGAAACAAGAATGCCTATTATGATCAAGATATCTTTGCTGAACTCTTACTATTGCAGATATGCAATTGGGGCGGGGTTTCAAAGCATATAAACATCAATAAAAATGTTAAATGTCTTGTCATGTCGGACAAATCTCTGTATTGTGGATGCACTGGTTACAGCATCCAGGTGATGTATTCAACACTATTGGTTGATTTGTCTTAATATGCTGAGAGTTATCTTTTTGGTCTTGCACTGTCTTTTCCTTCTTTCCGAATTTACAATACTCTTATCTTTGAAGTTTAACCTTGGTTAATATCAAGGTTCAAAACATGACATGATAGCATTATTATCCCTAAAGTTTTCCATTCTCTAACTATAGCTGTTATATAGATTGATAAATGAAAAAAAAAAAAAAAAAAAACTGTTATGTTGCATGACCCATTAATTTGTTTTCTGCCTTATTCTCTTAATCACCATGGTAATTGTCACTGTCACTGAAGCCCTCTTTTCTAAATGGAGTTGGCTTTGTTCATGTTACTTTCATATGAACCCTATTTAGAGCTACATTCTGTCACTAAATTATCTAACATGTTACTTTGACTCTCCTACTTTCTTAATCTTGTATAGATATGGCAATGGGTTGGTTTGCTATGGACTCGGGTGAATCCACAGTCCACACCCAATCCTACTGAAACTTGTCCTGCCTCACCCTATCACAAGTGTCTGTGGCACCCTCTCCAAGCTATTTGTTTATTTGTATCCATACTTCACACTACGGCACTATGTCAACTTCAAGTTTGAACAAAAAATACTCCCTGCTCTTCGGATCACTAATCTTGCACTCATATCCGTTGTTTGGTCAACAGTCATGTCATTTGACTAAAGATTTTCTTCAAAGTTTTTCACTTATTGTAATGTTTCATTTAGCCAATTAGGACCACATCATATGCAAGCACCATATATCAAGGAGCTTCATCCTAGATTTTTGCCCCCCTATCTTTCCATAACTAACACAAATAATACATATGGGGAGAAATTGAACCCTTGTTACAACCAAAAAACCCAATTGAGGGCTTGTCACTGCTTAGCACTATTGGTACTTGTTGTCACAACTTTAAAATGTCTTCTATATCTGGACTCCTCCTTTGGGTAGGCCGCCACTCTGATGGGCACAAAGGTCTTTCGCAGGTAGAGCAAGGCTTGAACCATGGTGTCCATATGGGAGTCAAATTTCCCTACCACCATGCAATATGTGTGGACTGTGGAGACATCTGGATATCTCCTTTACTCATAGGTGAAGGACCGCAGTGCTCTTCATTCTTCGACCATTCTGTACTTAAATTTGGTGACTACTCTAATTAACCAAACTAGCCCACTCTTGCCCATGAAAATACATAATTCTTTAGGTATACCAGCAATGAATGCTCTTTCTTTCCTCTTTTGCAATTTTGTTATAGAACATGGATCTACTTCCATTGCATACTCTCTATTCTACAGGTTTTATTTTAAGAATATTCTGCAGCTGTTTTTTATCCCATCTTCCTTGACCTTCTGAGATAGTCTTTAGCTTTCCTCTCCCTCATTTTGGCAAGTTTATTATAGATATCCTTCGCCCCTTCAACTTCAATCCATCTTACATTGTCTTAGGAGTTCTACTTAGCTCTACAACTTTTAGCGTCTCCTTTTGCTAACTTATACCTTTCTTGGGCTTTTATACTTCCTATATCTAATCATTGATGAAATGCTTTCATTTACCAATAGGCTTTTGAACCTCTCCATTCCAAAACACCTTCCCTAAAATCCCCAAGCATATCGTTCGCTAACTGTTTAAATGCAATCTATCATAAGAAACAAAGCCATTTTTTTTTTTCAACCATCAATTACCACAGAAAGGTTTTCTTACCAATTGATCAGTCTCCTGCCTATGTTAGCAATGGAAATTCGTAAGTCTTATGTATACTCTAAATCCATGGATATACGCATTGCAGGAGGTGGATCTAAGCAAAGGTACATCAAGTATATTCTTCTCTGGGGCAAGGAAACTGCTAGGTAAGCAAACTATACACACCCTGAGCATTCGCGATGGTCAGCTCTTTGCTGGTGGCTCTTCAGTTGATGGGGTAGCTGGGAAGGTGTGTTGAGATACTCCTTTCCATTATTCCTGGAGAATCTTGAAAGAGTAGAATAATTTTAGAGTTAAAATGCATCTGTTTTGATAATTTCGATCTCATAGACTTCCATTCACTCAAATATGATAAATTTTCATGGAAGGTTTTCTCACTGTCAACAAGAGCAGCAGTGGCATCATTGACGACGGGATTTGACATCCACTGCATTGCTGTCAATAACGATTTTGTTTTCACGGGAACCAAATGTGGGATTATTGAGGTATGGTTAAGAGAAAGATTCACCAGAGTTGCCATGCTTAAAGTGCACGGCGGGGGAAATACGAAGGTTACATCCCTGGCCTCAGATTCTGATGGAGAAATGCTCTTCGCTGGTACATCCGATGGCAAGATTCAGGTCTAACAATAAAATCATGTGACATTCAAACTGTAATTGATGTTTCGTGCTGCCAAGTGCTAACTTCAGTCTCTTAACTATTGGTGCAGGCGTGGGCTTTGGACTGAGAATTTGTACCATAGAGCCAGATGGTGTTTGTTCGTTTCATGAAATGAAAGTAAATATCATATTTTCCATTCCCTTCAGTGGGTTTGTAAGTTATTTTCAATCTGCAAGCAAAGGGGCTGAAGAGAAACAAGAAGACAGGCACCACAAAACAAAAAGGGAAATTGAAAATAATTTTTTTAGTCACAAATTAGCAGTATAAATTAATGATTAACTCGCAATGTTCTTTACACATTGGGTTGATGTAATCCCTTTGCAAATGGAAGTCACTTGTGATCTGGCGTAAGCCCCCACATGAGCGTCCAAGAGCTGCACCTTCCATACAAAAATCTAACCGAGCAAAAACAGTCGCATGACAATCATTGCCTCATTGGAGGTATAGAGGTAGGTAAGGTCTCTCTGTCATCTATTTGTGTGCAGAAAATGAGAACCATCTAATCACAGAAGGTGAGCTGTCCTATCCTTAGCTGCCTGGGGTGTAGCCTTTGATCATAGGAGTCAGGTGGGCCCCCCAGGCTATGACCGTTACTAAGCTAGGAATGAATATTTCCTTGATTAATATTCGAACAAACAGATGGGAGTGGATTGGAGCAGCCAAACCTAAACCCACGCCCAAACTGTCAAAAAACACCACCCCACCCACCCTAACAGGGGCAGGTCTTTTTCAAGCCAACACTTTGGATAACCCCCCCCCCCCCCCCCCCCCCCCCCCCGTGTTAAAGATAGTTCTTTGCCATGACTAATTGCAGGTAAACCAGAGTGAGATACTTAGATTAACTTGTGTGCATTGCAACTGCGTATCTAGGATCAAAACAGGCCCTTTAATATGTGATACCGACCAAATGCAGAACCAGCTACTTTCATGCACGTTCCAAATTCAGTTTGGAATGCAAACTATTATCAGTCCCATTTCACCATTGTAGAACTAGTTCAGGACACGCTGAAAACAATAAAACGTCCAGGAATTGATCCCAGGACCTGACTCCCACCGGGAAGTGCCTATCATTAATGACTGAAGCTCCCCTCACGCCAGGCCGGGATTGGTTCAGGACCAGATTTTGAACTGATTGAACTGGGTCTATTCAGAACTCAGATCATCCAACGATGCCCTGGACACTACAGGCACAGACCATAACATAAATCAGTAAGAAATAAACGTTTGTACTGTACAGTAAAGAAATGCCAGAATAGCATCTTTATTACAATTTCATATAGAATGGCAGGAATCAACTACAAACAACATTTTCATTTTGCATGAGTTCAGATAGAATGGGAACAGCAGTTGCAACAAGAAGATTAACAGACAACATAAAACTGAAATCAGAATGATAAAAGAAGGGAAACCTCCAGATATCCTTGAGAGCAAACCAATAACATTCATTCAGGACTGAATTTAGCCCTCATAGTTCTCTTCAGCTCCTTCGTCATACTCACCCTCCTCATCTTCTTCTACAGTGGCATCCTGATACTGCTGGTACTCTGACACGAGGTCGTTCATGTTGCTCTCTGCTTCTGTGAACTCCATCTCATCCATCCCTTCCCCAGTATACCAATGCAAGAACGCCTTGCGCCGGAACATTGCAGTGAACTGCTCACTCACCCGACGGAACATCTCCTGAATAGAGGTGGAGTTGCCGATAAATGTCGATGCCATCTTAATACCAGTTGGGGGTATGTCACAGACACTCGATTTAACATTGTTGGGGATCCACTCCACAAAGTAGGAAGAGTTCTTGTTCTGGACGTTAATCATCTGCTCATCAACTTCCTTTGTGCTCATCTTGCCCCGGAACATAGCAGAGGCGGTGAGGTACCGGCCATGGCGAGGATCAGCTGCACACATCATGTTCTTGGCATCCCACATTTGTTGGGTAAGCTCTGGGACAGTGAGGGAAATGTATTGCTGTGAGCCACGAGAGGTAAGTGGAGCAAAGCCAACCATGAAGAAGTGGAGGCGAGGGAAGGGGATGAGGTTCACTGCCAGTTTACGGAGGTCTGAGTTCAATTGACCTGGGAACCTCAGGCAGCACGTCACCCCACTCATGGTCGCAGATATCAGGTGGTTCAGGTCCCCAACTGCAAACATAAAACTAGAGCACTTTGGTCCTTGACTCGTTGTAACTCTACCAAAATATTCTACAATATGATAAGATCAAATTTTCTATATAGTAAAATTTTAGAATTCATTTTTATAAGAAAGACCATGATCACATGGAGATGAGCATCAATTGAGGATTTAAGAAGGAAAAAAATAATGAAATAAATCAAAGGACTGCTGATAGGTCCCTTTCCTTCCCTTGGGAAAGGCTTCAAGTTGAACATAGATCCTAATTCCAAAGAGAATTCGGGTTCACCTAACATGGCAGTGTAAACAACATTAAGACGGTTTTCTTTTGGGAGGGGAGTGGTACAGGCTGGTATTGGTGATTCCAATAGGAAAGAGATATGGCAACTAAAAGAGATGAGGGCTCAAGCTGATTTCTTCAAGATTAAAATACTCTTGTGTTAATTGAAGGTAACTACAGTAAATTCTCATAAAGCAACCAAAAACAGAAGAAGATTACCAAACATGGGAAAGCAAGGCCTAGGGTATGCAATAGGTGCACCTATTTTGTTTGACAAAACAAGCACCAAAAATGCAAGAGAAACATCCTTCGATTGACAAAACAGGCACCACAAATGTGAGCTCTTTTCTTATGAAGAAATAAAAGAGTAATTTTACCAACACCACCCCCAAAAACTTTGAGAAGGGTGTTGTACTGTGCCTGACATCCTAAAGTGCACATGCCTGCCATACCTGTGAGGCTATGATGTACTGATGTACAATTTCAGATTTTTTTTTTTTTTTTGTTAGCAAATTTCAGGATTGGCACAGATAGAATTGAAGGGTTTTTTTTTTTTTTAATCAAGTCAGATAGAATTGAAGTTGGAATTGGAAATCAAACTATTTTATCTGCCTCTCTCTGCCATAGAACATTTTAAGTACTGATCACCAATATTGATATGCAGCAGAGAAGTTGAAAAAACAGTGTTAACGTAATGTGGTTTTCTTACCACAAATGCATCATCTCTTTACAGAATCATTGAGACCAATTATCCTCCTTGGTTACATGCTAACAAACCCTCAGAATTGTGAACTAGGAAGATGGGCTATGTTCAATTTGAGAGCTAGCAACTACCCAATAAAGTGGGCAAAATAAAAAAAATTTAAAAAAAATGTAAATCAAAAGTAGTTGGAGCATTTTTTTAATTTATCAATTTCATAAGAAAAAAAACATATATGATCTAACTCAGAATATACCATTCCTGAATTGCCCCCAGACTTTATCCAGAACTGTCGATGATAAGCTTTATGGAACATGAACTGATAGATCTAATTATACTTACAGCTTGGGGTGCTGAGCTTTAGGGTCCTGAAGCAGATGTCATAAAGTGCTTCATTGTCCAGGACCATGCATTCATCTGCATTCTCCACCAGCTGATGCACTGAAAGGGTCGCATTGTAGGGTTCCACAACCGTATCAGACACCTTTGGAGAAGGAAAAACTGAGAATGTAAGCATCATCCTGTCTGGGTACTCCTCCCTTATTTTTGATATCAGAAGGGTTCCCATGCCAGACCCTGTCCCTCCACCAAGTGAATGGCATACTTGAAAACCTAAAAATAACAAGAGAAAAAGGAGAAATCTAGTTAAGTATCAATATAAATATATTCCATTTTCCAAAGTCAAGCCAAGTAACTACATTTGTCACTGTCACTCCAGAGAATATTCTAAAAGGAAGTCCTGGTATGTTTGCAGAGGGCATTTTCAAGGAAAATAAAAAATGGTTATGAAAGAGAATAATACCATTTTCAACAGTCTTACACGAGACACAGAAACACATCCCACTGCAGAAAATGTTTTGCCGGCCCAAACACCAGAAACTGAGAAACCACAATATCCCCAGAAAATAATTGCATGGTGAAAATAAAATGCCGCAGAGCCTGTCATGCCCAAGAGTGCCTTCGGGGCTTGTTGGAACGAGAATAAAAGGCACTGAAAATGGAGGTCAAGGAAACTGTACACAGTGCAAAGTTGAACTGTAGACAGTTTGTTTCCACCCTAGTGGGATAAGCAGGATGCTCTTACATTCCAATCACGTTTACTGATTCACAGTGAAAATGTGGAAGCGCATCATCTACCCAATTCAGTTTTAGGTTTACAAAGGCACAAACAATTTGTATTACAAATGGCCCTATATGGTTTTCCAGAACATACAAATTACAAGTGATCTGCAATGACCAAAAACAAGCCATTAATGACTACCGTCAATGTTCAGAAAACTGGAGCAGAAGGGGAATTGGTGGAGTGGAAGGTTTGGTCCCATCCCATTCGAACATCCAATTTAATCAGATTCAATCCTTATGTAAAAATAAAAAATAAAGTAAAATAATTAATGGTGTCACTAACCAGGTTCAACTGCTGGTTTTGACCAGTATTTAGTGGGTTTGACCCCCTTTTATTGCTGATTCCTCATTTTTATCTAACTGAACCGGTAAAGGTGCCGATTCATGATCAGGCAGCCTGGTCCGGTTTTTAAAACACTGCTACACATGGAGAGGAGTGTCACACAAATACATGCACATACAAATGGTCACATGCACACTACCACACATGGACCTACACATGCATCCATCAGATATGAATAGTTATATTATACATAGTAACATATACAAACAAAATTGCCAACTCATGCATACAATTACAAGCCCAACTTTCTACATGGCTCCAATTAAGTGAGCCCCACTTTATGGCTGAGACAAGGCTCTCCTGTTTTTGTTTTTACTTTTATTTGAACCAGATCAGTGTAAAAGATATCATTGTCTAATAGTTACAAAACAAGTTGCTAGGGAAAGAAGTAGTACTATAACAATATACTGCTGAGCAGTCACTATCAAAATTGCATCAGTATGAGATATTTAGCTTCTAAAGATTTTTTTCAGACCAGACAGTCAGGACTCCACATGTTGTGGGCCTCAACTTTTTCATAAAACCTTCAGGCATTCTGTGCCGTCAGAGTTGACCCCACCAGACAGATTGTAGCATGGAAGGAGGATCCTCAAGAAAAACACCAACAAATATTTGAAGCATGATCAAAACCATAAAGCAAAAAATCGCGTCTACTGTCCCTAAGAATTACACACAAAAAAAAAAAAAAAAATATCCCTCACAATGGATGGGGCAAATATGATGGGAAGGCACTGTTTGGTTACTTTTGAATTCATTTGGAAATCACTGATGGCCGGAAACCATTACATAAAGAAATTAGAATAATCAGTTTGCATCTTTCAGGATTGAACACGGCCAAGATTTTGATGAGTTCATCAACTCAAACAAGGTTTGAAGAAATCCATAATTGAATCTTTTATTTAATGAAAGTTTTCCACGTTTTGAAAAGCAGTATCTAGTGGAAGAAACTCTCATATGCCCCAAAGTCCCAATTAACATAACACGAGAGCTGAGTTTCAAAAAGGAGATTAACACAAAGAACTACCAAAGTCCAGGCCTTTTTTTTCCTGACAATCATTAACACGAACACAGTAGCACCTCTTGTTATGAAGGAAGAACAGTTGAAGAAGTAAGAAATACCTCAAGGTCAGTAATTAAGAACTGTGACCTCTGGAAAATAAATATATGTTTATATTTATTCAATTATAATCACATTAATAAAGTATTTTATGAGAATTCAAGAACTACAAAAGAAGTATGCTTTTGCGGTCAGTTTTCCTAAACTTTCTGCAAGTACATTGTTAGTTGCATACAGAATTCCATTGAATGATTCCAGAATTCTATCCAGGGAGCTGATAATAATATCATGTAGACCCATAGTACATTGTTATGGTTCTCTCTGTTCCTCGTCAGTTACCCTAAATCGAAATAATAGATTGCAAGGAAAGATCAAATTACGGTAAGGGCTCACTAGGATGAGGAGAAATACTATTCTTTGGGCAGTAGTTTCTGCCACTTCGAAAACCTCCAAATGCAAGAAAAATCAGAAACCACAAAAAGAAGCGGCCTTTTCCACAAAATTCTCTAATCCGGTGGAGAAATTTCTACAAAAGTACTTGAAGATTCAGATTAGAATTACAGAGCAGAAAAGAGACTAACTGCAACAGCTTATCAAATATCGATAAAGAGATACAGCAAAATGTAAGCATTCTGGGGTGAGTCAGGGGGCATGCGCGCGCACACACTAAAACACTAAAACAACATACAACATCTCATAATGTCAGTTGAGAACTCATCATTTCATGAAGAATCCAGCAGGTATGCATTAAAATTAAGTTTAGACCTTCGCTTCTGATGATAAATCAGAACTCAGTGTAGATAATGATAGATAATTATGAATCTTTCAATCGAGACCTTATAATTTCACTATAATTCCAGTGCCGATACATCCACTCAAAACAACACTACGAAATCAGGAATCGGATCATTTCAAATCTAATCTCAGATTGCATGACAAATAACAGAACGTTGCATACAATCCTCAAACCAAGATCACTCTCATTTTCGTCCCAATCGCAAAATAGATCTCACATTCTACTAAAAGCATAAACAGAGATCTTGTACTTTTTTTCCCGATCGGTTACTAAAGATCAAAGGCATAGATCAACTCATCTCCACAAATCTAAAAGCCACACAACTTCAAAATTCAGAAGAAAAAATCCCAGATTTCACAAATTCAAGAACAAATTGGAGACCTACATACCTTGCAGGCAATCGCAATTCTCCGCCTCCTTTCGAACGACATCGAGAACCGAATCAATCAGCTCAGCTCCCTCCGTGTAATGGCCCTTGGCCCAGTTGTTTCCAGCACCGGACTGTCCGAAGACGAAATTATCCGGCCGGAAGATCTGACCGTACTGCCCAGATCTGATGCTGTCCATGGTCCCGGGCTCGAGATCCATGAGAACGGCTCTGGGAACGTACCTTCCGCCGGAAGCTTCGTTGTAGTAGACGTTGATCCGCTCGAGCTGGAGATCGGACGGCCCTCCTTTGTAGCGGCCGGTCGGATCGACGCCGTGCTCGTCGCATATCACCTCCCAGAACTTGGCCCCGATCTGGTTGCCGCATTGGCCTCCTTGGACGTGAAGGATCTCTCGCATTCTTCTTCTTCTGCTGCTGCTGCTAGGGTTAGGGCTAGGGTTTCGAAGTGGGAGGAGTAGAGAGGGCGACAAGAGAGGATATATATAGAGGCGGGTGCGGTAAAAATAGAGTGAGGGAGAGTAGAGTAGAGTGAGTGTGTAATGTGTATGGAGAGAGAGAGAGGAAAGAAGCGGGAAGGGGAAGAAGACGCCAAGGACGTTGGGACTTGGGATTTGCGGGGTGGAGGGAATTGTGGGGCACGTTTGGTGGGGTTAGGGACACGTTCCAATGGATCGAAACCGTCGATTTTGAATTGGAGCTATTGCATGGGAGCCCTGTAACTAATTTATGGGGCCTACTAGAGATAATTCGGACCGTTAAAAATTAATCTACAGGCATTCTAGTTCTAGCAATCAGACTGAGCCAGGCTGGAGTGAAATGGTTTTTTTTTTCTTTTTCTTTTTTTTTTTTTTTTTTTCCGTTTAGGGGTTTCTGGCAATTGTTTAGAATTTAGTGTCCGGAACCTCCTCTCGACCTTCTGGATCCTACTCGAAAAATGCGGCAAAACTATTCGCGGAGCGTGGTTCGACCATCCTTAGAGTGCGGTTAGGTCGAATATAGAATGAATCGTGCAGAATTTTTATTTTTTGTGCATTTTCTTTTTCTATAAACTTGATATTTATCTTTTAAATAAATAAACTTCTTTTTAATTATTAATTATTATATATTTTATGTGATCAAATTGCAAAGTTAAATCCTTTTTCCAACATTTGAATATATAGATAAGATATATTTGTGCTCATTAGTTAATTGTTTAAAATCCTAGAAGCACTATGTTGTATAGGCTCTGTGGACATATAATTATTTTCAAATTTTATCCTTTTAAGGCTCCCGCCCCTGCTTTGGGCACTTAGATTTGGACACATTATTATTAAATTAGAACCACTCGTTATTCAGGATAGGAAGGGCTAGGCTTGGGGCTTTTCTATCACGTAATTTAAGCCCATCCCAAATATTTAATGGGTCGATGTTTTATTTCCAGCCCTGCCTCAAAGCAGTTTGTGCTCAATTTGGCTCAAGCTGGTCCAACCCATGAGTATCCTACTTAGAGTTCACGGATGTTTTTACAAAATTCTTAGTCCTGACCTCCAGCTCAAGAGTCTCATTTTGTAAACGGCGGGGATCGAAAAGCCTACACTACCCTTGTGCTGGATTATTACAAGTCAAAATCCTACATTTTTAAAATATGAAGAAATATTGTAATATTGTGAGAAATGATGAACTAATCTAATGAAGAGCAAAGGACAGGCCGGGCCTTTAATCATACATTGGCCCAGGCCTGGGCCATTTAACTATAAGGCCTGCATCAAGCCCATGGACCTTACAAAGATAGCTCGTATCCAGTGCATTTGGGTTGGGCTTGAGGCTTGATGTGGCCCAAGCCATGAGCAGTGGTTTAAACGGTTGGATCAGGGATGGACCCATGGTTGTACCCAAATTCGGATTTGCTTTTACATAGAATCCAGATCCAATATGGAACTAATTATAGAAACCTGATCCAAAATTGACTAAATATGAAGATCAGGTTGCAGATCAGAATTTCTACTTAGATGATCCTAGCCAACCAGGATGGGGACTTTCTATCTATAGAAAGATTTAGTAGCTCAGTAATATGGCCCATCAATCTGAGAAATATTATGAATGGACGGTCAGATGTCATCAACTGCTGCTGGTGAACATTGGATTCCTCACCAACTGTGTCTTTTTTTTTTTTTTTTCAATTTTCCATTTTGTTGTCAGAAAGATGAGGTGGGGGGGATTTTGTGCATAATGCAGATCCATGCCTGGCGGGCACATAAGCCAACTTGTGCATTGTCAAGAACAATGTCCATGTGGTGGTAGGTGTCTCATGACTGTCAAGAATGATCTGATAATTGAGATGGGTTGCCCACTAAAGACAACATAGATGGGCCCAAACCCTACTCACATCCATTGATTAATTGGCTTAATAAAACCAGCACTAATGCTCACAACTTGAAGTTTAATACTTAAATGGAACAACTCAATAACCAAAGGCTAGGTTTCTGAAATGTTGGTTCTGCAATGCTGTAGAAAAATTGGTCTTTCACTCACTGTCAATTTTTTTGTGCTGAATGGGAAGGAAAAAAAATCTGAAGTAATTTTTCTTGATTCTGCACAATTTTTTTTTTTTTTTTTGCAAAGAGGGCTCAAAATCACAGTGACCCAAGAAAATTGGATAACAATTTATGGCTGATTTATGTTTTTTTTTTTTTAACACCAGCCCTTCCAAGTTATTATTATCATCATATTATTATTATGGTGTTCCCCAAGGCAAAATTTCTTTGACCTGATCTTAAAATCTATCACTTTGTAAAACATGGATTATACTTCCTTTGATTATTTATTTTAATCTCATACTTTACATATGAACAATTGCACGATAATCCCAACTTTAATGGCAGTAAAACTTGGCCTAGATTTAATTTAAAAAAAATGACAATTACTATGAACAATTTGGATTTTAGATGTGAGTCTCATCGATGGATTCATTGTATGAACCTTGATGAATTAGTTCATGGAATTCGAACTCCGGACAAACCAAAATGTGAACCACATGGGGCCTACCTCATCCAATTCTCAAATGAGAAAAGTTATAAATTATGAACTCAATGCCAATTGATCAAAACTTAAACCATGTGACTATGTTTGGAAATGAGCAAAAGATGAATTTCTATGTGAAGCAAATTCACATTTCACAAACAAGCCCTAAATCTCCATAGCATGATTGTTAATCCATCAAATGAGCTTGGGTTTAGAACCGACATCATTCAAGAATCATGCATCTTGTCTCCCAATCAGGACACCATGCAACCTGCTAGAAAGTAATGCCTCAATAATTGATAAAGTGAGTTCTCTGAATACTATAGGCACCATGTCTCACAGGTTAGGAAATAATAGTTCAATGCAACCCCTTTGGAAGCCTCCCACATGTGTGATACTAGCCAATCCACAAGCATTTCACATCATGTTATGGGGTCGGTATTACATTTTATTAAGTAGCCATCATGGTTTCTAGTTAGTTGGATTGGGTTAACTTTGAGTTAGGTCAGTGGAATCTTTGCAAGGTGACACACCCTGAACCCTGTATCCGCTTGATTTATCAATGATTTAGAAATAACTGGTCATCAGGTACAGCATATCACCAATCCGAATGGACTGAACTATTGGATCGACTGAATCATTAAAATTGTGAGCCACGGATGAAAGGCTTAAAGTTGATATAATGGCCCTACAATTTTGTAGAGACGTAGGGGTCATAAAGACCTTTCTATCCCCACTTCCCATCCCCAAGTGGCCCTACAACAAGGTGCAGGCAAAGTGCGCAGGGGATGAGCCCTATGTTGACTTGAATCCAACTAGGGGTGCTCGTGGGCCAGGCAGGCCAGCACGGGCCTGACTTGGGGCAACCCCTCTTTGGGACATGGAAAGATATATAATTTGGGCCTGTTTAACTCTGGGATGGATTTAGATTATGTGATAGTAAGCCCAATACCTGACCCGGGCCTAAATAAAGAATGCTTGTAATTTAGTGATTAATTGTCCAAATAAATTACTAGAAAGCTTGAACAAGTGATCAAAATCTCAGCCTAATTTCCTAAATGGGCGGGCTCACTGGCCATGTCGATCTTGGGCTGGATATGGCCCTGTGTTTCTAAAGTCGGGCCATCCTGATATAACTCAACCCAGCCCGACCTGGCCTGTGAACACCCCTAGATTTGACCTCAAAGAAAATGGGTCAACCCAAAGTTTGAGTTACAACCATGAGAAATATTCATATAACATTACAAGACTACAATTATCATTCAGCAATATACACCCAAAAGAAGAAGAAGAAGAACTCCTTGGATGCCTTTAACTAGTTACATTTCTAGAACAATAACATTATTTCACCATGGACTTACCCATAGAATTCATCCAACAACAACAAAATAGAAAGACAATAGATCAAAGTAATCTGAACATATCACCAAGAGTACTTGCATTTAAGGCTTCTGGGGTGCCTCTTTCCCGGGGGAATAAGGTGGGGTGAAAGGGAATGGCTTTTTGTGGATTGGAGGAAACATAGGGATGTGAGGAAAAGGTTTCTTTAACAGGGGAGGACATGGTTTCTTGAATATTGGAACTGGTGGAGTAAGAGGCTTTGGCTCAGGCTCAGGCTCGGGCTTGGGCTCGGGCTTTGGTTCAGGCTTTGGTTCGGGTTTGGGCTCGGGCTTAGGTTTAGGCTCTGTCTTGGGATCCGCCTTCGGTTTGGGCTCGGGCTTGGGCTCGGGTTTGGGCTCAGGTTTGGGCTCGGGCTTCGGTTTAGGCTCTGGCTTGGGCTCGGGCTTAGGTTTAGGCTCCGGCTTAGGCTTGGGCTCGGGCTTCGGTTTAGGCTCCGGCTTGGGTTCCGGCTTGGGTTCGGGTTTAGGCTCAGGTTGGGGTTCTGGCAAGGGATCAGGTTTTGGCTCAGGCTTGGAGATTGGAGGAAAAAAGACCTTTGGTAGGGGCTTTAAGACCTTAGGAGGGAACTTTTTAAGGGGTGGGAGTGGAAGCATGGGAAGGTGCTTATGCCATGGGAGATGTGGGAACTTGTGATGGGGCCAAAAGAAAGCTGAGGGGCAGGTGGATAGTGTAAAAGCTAGTCTTCCATCAGTTCCAAATATGTGTTTTCCTTTGTCTTTTGACTTGAGGACTATCTTGGAGGACTCTAGCCCTTTGTGTGCAGGACATGGATATTGTGTGGAAGTGTGGAGTTGCGCAAAGCATTCTTCCACTAACCCTCCATTGTTCACAATCTGACTAGGGAGGATTACATGAAACTCTCCATCTTTGGTGAGTTTTGCAGCTCCTCTTGTCTTCAACTTCCCATTTGCAAGCTTGCAATCAATGGTTACACCTAGGCCTGTGTAAACAAAAGGCACAAAGATCGTTACATTGGCCAAATTTCTCATCAGAGAGTGCTACATCTTTCTTATAGACTACAAATAAGCACTTTTAATTTGCTCTTTCTAAGCTTAAGAACAATCACATCTATTAATACAAAAATGTAAACCAACCACTTAGATTGGTAGTTAAAGACCATTTATCAATCAGTTGATCAAATCCGATGTATTTTGTTGGTATTTTGTTGAAAAAAGATGAGAACTCCCTCTAATGAATGCACGCGCTTAGGGGTGCTCATGGGTCAGGCTGGCTTGGCCACATTTGGGCCCAGCATGCCTGGGGCCAGGTTTAGGCCTTGCGTTTTAGTACTTAAGCTGAGCCTAGATTTGAGATTTTGGCCCGTTTAATATCTGGGCCTGGTTTAGATTAAGTGATGGAAAGCCTGAAGACTTTCCCGCCGGACATAATTCAGTGTTGCTTGTAGTTTACTAGTTTAGTGACTTATTTACCGGTGCTATGAAGCTCGAACGAGTGATAGAAAGCCCGGTTTGGCCTGAGCGAACTCAATTGACTAAATGGCAGGCTCAGGCCTGACATGATTGGTGTGGGCACAGTTCGGGTCAGAAATTTGCAGGACATCACAGTCTTGAGCCAGATTCAGGCCTGTGTTTCTAAAACTGGGCCGGGCCTAGATATGCCTCAACCAGCCCAGCCCGTCCATTGATATCCCAACCCTTCCCATTGACTTATGGACATTAATTTGGCATAAGGCCCATTTAAGACTCACGAGCGATTGAATGTGCAGTGCAGATCCACGATGGCCCCCACATTTGATCAGTAATCACGCTCACTGCTCCCCCATTATTTGGCACAAGGCCCATTTAAGACTCATCCCACCTTTGCTCTCCATTGAACTGAATCTATTATATAAAAAAAGTGTACTGTTAAGAGTCTATTAAATCAAGGCTTAAAACGTGGATATACCTGAAAATGCATCACTGCTCTTGACATTCTTCTGTGCACAGTCCACACATTCTCCAACACCCACCACGACCACAGACTCATCAGTGGACCAGCACAAGGCCACAAGGAGTAAAGCCCATAAGGCCCAAAAGGCTACTTTCACCTGAAGAGCCCTCATGGAAAGAAACTAAAACAATCTCAAAAGAGAATAAGAAGGAGCTAATCTGCTTGTTTCTGTTTTTTCATGAGATTCATGTCTCCCTCAACCATGTATATATATAGACAGATAAAGAGGAGCTCCAAGGGCCTGCCAGAGAGGTTTATAAGAGACTCACATGGGTCTGGCCCCATTAGCAGATGGAGCATTTCTGATCAAAAGCCTTCTTTTTTTTCCTCCATTGAATGCTCCAAAGCCTCCAACTGCGCATCATTACTCCTTTTTCGTTTCTACTGGCCTTTTCTTCCATGCATACCTACTCCAACCTCCCCTAAAATTTCATGCTCTTGATGTAGCAGAAGCAAATGGTAGTAATATCTGTAGTTGGATGCTTCAAACTGCCAAAGGTCTGCATTAAATTGGAGAGTCTGGATCCATTGATCAGACCCCGAACTAAAATTTTAAGTGCACATTAAATTTCAGATCTGTTCACCTTGCTTGTTTTTCCAGCAAAGATATAATTTCAAATGGTTGATGGATTGAATTGAGATAGATGAAGGTTATGCTAGGCCAAGTCTCATTAAACATGGGGTCCACTGATCAAATGGCGAAAAGATGAATTGCTCATGGGCTTGTGAGGTCAATAGCAATTTGCTGTAACTTCAAATCTTGAGTTTTTATTGGGATACTATAAAGAAGAAATTGTTGGAAATAAAAGTTTTAAAATTTTAAAATTGAAAAATGAAAATTGTAAACCCTTTGAAAAAAAAAAAGTCATGTTTTTTATTCTAGAAAATAGTCCTCTTAAGTCTTATGGTGATAAATTCAAGTTTTATTATATTTTCAACTTGTTATGAGAATACAGGAGACTATCATTTTCAAAATATAGCCAATAGTTGTTTCATTGGATTCCAACAAGGACTAGCCAGATTTTGAATCATTCAATTTAAGGTGATGAAATGGACAAATGATATAATTAAATTTGTAATACCATTGTCATCACCTTATATTAAATGGGTAGAAGTGTTATATGCATATAGGGTAATATTTTTGTGCATATGGTGTGCTTGGTCTTACCATACATACCGGTGGTTAGGGCCCACCTGAGGCCCCACAAATCTTGAGACATGGGGGGATGGAAATATCCAATCATGATGGACCCAAAAATAAAAAATGGGGTCAATCTCATGCATCTATCCCCTTGATGCATGGCCCAAAAGTTTAACAGCTCTATATTTAAAAGAAATTAACCCTTGATCCAATGGTCCAATCCATTTAGTAGCTACAAACGTTGGAGTCCAATGAACTATGTTGGCCTCACCATAAGACAACAAAAAGAGCTCTCACAAGAAGATTGCCTATATACATATTGGTTTTTCACATATACACATGATTTCATGAAAAGGTGGGGATCAAAAGATCTGGATGGGACTTGTGCATGTGCAAAAATTTAACTCGTGAGATTATCCTAACCCCTTGATCATAGCGCACGAGTTCAATGGTTTTAAAAGGCATATATAGGCACTTGGATGCGTATTAGAGTTGGGCGTGCACCAAATCAGGCAGTTGAATTGAGTATTAGAGTTGGGCCTGCGCCAAATCATGGTGGGTAGCGAGCATGAGGAGGTTGGGATGGATTGATCATAGAGGATCCCAATTCCCAAGTGCTCGAGAAAAAGGGGGCTGCCTGATATCTCCCATGAGGATGGATACATCCTTGGTGAGTCTAACCCCTTTATGGGTGAAGTGCATGGATGGTTGACGGACAAAACAGAGTGACATGCATTGTTGGATTGGCCCTTGTACAAAACATAACTACATAATTCACACATGATCAATCCACTCAATTCATATAAACTCCGAATCAAACTGAAAATTGGGGAAATTCTCTAAAGATTGGGAGGAATGAACGTAACATGAGCTAATCATCGAACATCGAAGCAAAAAATTATAAGAAATTCATTTACCAATTCATTTGTTCACACATTGAAGCAAAGTGAGCAACTCAGCTTGACGTTCGGCTTGAACACAAGCTTTGCTTTGAGTCCAAGCTTAGGTACGAGTGGGAACTCTATCTATGTTTCAAATAAGGTGGTGTTTAATAACTGATATGAGGCATGCTTGAGCTGACCTAACTCGGCATTTAGTTCGTGTGAGCAAACTTAAACAAGGAGAGGATCGGCTCAGCAGTAAGCACCACTCGTTTACAGCCCTAAATTCAGATGAAACGTCTAAATGTGAATTTCCTTTCTACACATATCTTCTATTGTTGCTCAATTGGTTGGGTACGGGTACATTGAGAGCTTGTGACATACATGACATGGCAAGTGAAATTGAAGTCAGGATTGAATTCAAATAGATCAGCCTATTCAACCCCAACAAGTCCAACAAAAGCAAGATTTTCTGGGACAGTCTTAGATTGCGTTGGCTGTAGATCAAGAACTGCCACCTAATTAATTAAACGCAACAGCTAAAAGTAAATATTAATTGAACAGGTAATATGAATAAGTATAGAAATTGGAAAAGGGCTAGTCTGCAATATGAATAAACATCCATGGACATACAAATCAGGCATCTTAAGATTCCCACATCCAATTCAAAGCCCTTGCTCAGACGTCTTACTGGGAAGAGAGCAGAAGTAGAAGCAATAGCCCTAGATCCTTTTTTTGCCTAGGATTAACATAAAACACAGCCTTCATCCCTGCTTGTTTCCTGAAGTACCCTGCCTGTCTTCTGAGGTACAAACTTCAGCACTGCAAACAGGACAAACCTGCAAAACAAGCAGAACAACATGTGAGCTTAAATTCCCATCTCCTTTGCAATTTGACATTTTATAATTGAGCTACTATAGAAAAATCAAACTTCATTAACTCTATAAATGGAAAGAAAAACCCAAACTGAACCTCGCCCCTTATGCCATTGTAAAAAAAAAAAAAAAAAAAAATGAGTTTCATGGGAAGCGGATGTCTCTAGCAAATGAGAGTCATTTTGTAGTTAATCATCGTTTACAAAAAGAACCCTTGTGCTCCGTAAATTTTCTCCCTCAAGAAAACCTATGAGCTCCTCTCTTCATACCATATTGCAAGTATGGTGACAAAATTCTTTTTTGTCATTACATTATCGGTTTAGGGAAATCAAATAGTTTAGCCCAGAGGAAAAATGGCCTTCCTTTACACTGGGAAAAAAGACATGGCCCATGATTCACTCATCATCATCTTAGCCATATTCTGAAAATCTGGTGTCGGCTTTAGGAGAGAGAACTGTGATTCTATTTTAAATATTGGCTTATTAAGTAAATCTATTGTTGAACTATTTAATATTGACCTATGATTCTATTTTAAATATTGGCTTATTAAGTGAAACTATTGTAGAACTATTTAATATTGCTTCCAAACACACACACACACACACACACACACACACACACACACACACACAGAGAGAGAGAGAGAGAGTGTGAAGCGATACAACTCATCCTTTCTATCATCAAAGCCTTACCCCATGTATTAACATCTTGCTAGGGTATATTAGTAACATATTATGTATGACAAAGCAAAAAATAATTACCAAATACTAGGATCTAAAAAACCATAACAACATCCTCTACCAAAAAAAGACAATTAATTAAAAAAACAAAACTCATTTTAATAAGAGCAACAATGTGAAATAAATAGGGAATTTCCAAACCCAGCAAAGGCTTGGACACAAGACACAAGAAACCTAGCATTTTAACCATGAGAATGAGAATGTGTGTGTTGAGAGAGAGAGAGAGAGAGAGAGAGAGAGAGATATGATACAATTCTCAGGTTGCTAACCAATACACTAAAAATGCCTAGGCGTTAAAGGTGTGGCAAACTAGCTACTTAACATCCCCCTCATCCCCCTCGGGCGGGACCTTCCGGACTCAAAGCACGCATACAAGATGCGGCATGGAGCCTTTTTGCCATGCGCACATGCTCCCGCACACAAAACGCGGAATGAGGCCTTTTTTGCCCTGCGTGGATTCGAACCCGGGACATATTGTCTCTGATACCATCTCAAGTTGCTAACAAATTACAAAATACACCCAAAATGCCTAGGCGTTAAAGGTGAGGCAAACTAACTACTTAACAACAATAACGTGACACACAAGGCACAACTATATAAACCATTAAGATCATAAGCACTTAGAGAACTTGAAACTCAAACTATCAGATGATAAGGAAAAAACTATAAATAAACTAATAATAATAACTAAAGAGTGGGTGAGGAGACATACCTTGTTTATTTGAAGCCAATTGTTTATGCACTCAGAGTGGTATGCATGCTTGCAGGAAAGCACAATTAATGCATCACCATCCTCATAGTCCAATCGACAAATGACACACCTGCAACAACCCAGCAGTGTATTAATATAAGAACATAAAAGAGGCTGACAACTTTAGAGGCCCATCTACTTACTGATCAACATTCTCATCTGTTGTACTTTGAGCTTTGTAATTAATTGATGGTAAAGATGCGATCATATCTGCAGACAGCCCTCTGCTCTCAGTTCCAACCACTTCACCCAAGGCTAACAACTCCTGATATGATTTAACCATCACCATAAACTAAATTTCAGAACAGAAGCTTCGATACAAAGCATCATGTGTTTCTATGTTGTGGTGTGAGATGTGTGTATTCATGTCAGTGTGTGTCCAGTAAACAAGCTTGCCTGTGTTTATATATGTTACATACCTCATATGACAGTTCATCAGGATCAACCTCCTGCCATGTATCCTGAAGAAATAGGAAAACAAGATGGTAAAGAATGTAACTTTCAGAATCAGAGATCCTACAAAACAAGAGATTAAATCCTAATGCAGGTGTTTGACTCCAGCTGGTAGCAGCATGACTCTTCTGAGCAGCATGCCAATTCAGTAGGTATTATCTGAAACCAGTATGATCAGGCTAGATTGCAACTTTCAGAATCAGAGATCCTACAAAACAAGAGATTAAATCCTAGTAAAGGTGTTTGACTCCAGCTGGTAGCAGCATGACTCTCCTGAGCAGCATGCCAATTCAGTAGGTATTATCTGAAACCAGTATCATTAGGCTAGTCACAAGCGGATCATCTGGAATTCAATCCCCTATCACAGAATCAAGTAACAGTGGAGGAACCCAAATATCAAGACATCCATTCCTTTGTCCACTATGTTGTAAAAACATGAGACGGCATCTACAGAAGACATTCATTCCACTTGATTCTTGACCGCTCACGTTGATAGATTAAAGATGTGATCATTAACTAAGATATATTTTTCATCACTCTAATTCCTAAGTGAAGATATGAAAGGCCTCAGGGCAGATGGCATTCCGATAGAGATTTGTAAATGCTTAGGAGAACTTGGTTGGATCTTGCCCCGAGGCCTTTCTTATCTTCACTCTAATTCCTAGGTGAAGATAAGAAAGGCCTTAGGGCTAGATGGCATTCCGATAGAGGTTAGTAAATGCTTAGGAGAAATTGGCTGGATTTGGAGAACTGGACTCTTCAATTTTACACACACACACCCCTTCATCCGTGGCCCACAAGTTTAATGACTTTGTATTAAAAAAAAGATTCAACCCTCGATCCAATGGTTCAATCCATTCAGATGTGTGCCAATCCTTGGAATCAGTGACTAGCAGGGGGGTCCTATTTGTGCATGGTTTGGATGGGTTGCTAAGTGTGCCCCACCAATAGTTCTCAAGGAAGCATGGCGATAACTAGTTCTCATTTGAATATTTCCGTATATATATATATATATTAAAATGATAGAACTTTTGTTTTAGCTATGCCACATCAGCACTGTGTTAGTGTTTTATTTAAAAAAATACATTGTTGGAGTGCCTTATCACTTGGGCCTCAATTGAAATTTTACTGCCGATTGGAAGCCCCAATAAACGAGGGTTGTGTTCGGTAGGTTGACAGCTAGCGTAAAATTGTCTCAACCCAAACATGAATTATGAGAGAAACATAATTCTTTGTCTTCTTTTAAGATTAGGATTTTGAAATATTCTGTGTATTTTGTGTTGGAAGTTCAGGTGTTTGAGGGTTTAAGTTTTCCAGAAGGAACTAGGGAAGGGTTTTCTTCTTTTCATTTATTTATACAATTGAAGGGTTTTAAATCCTGTTCGAGGGTTTCGGTTACTGCTGCAGATAACCGATAATAAAGTTTTAGACATGCTTCTTGTTTGCTGATGATAAAGTTTTAGGCTTATCTCTTATTTGTTGATAAGATATATAGAGCTAGATTCTAGATTATTGTGTCTGTACTCTGTAGTCATTAGTCATTACTACATTGCAATGGTTTCTGTGTTTTTATAAAGTGGTTCTGATTCGTCATTTTCTTGCTATGTCAGCAGTGATACGAGATTTGGTTTGTCATTTTTTGGTTCTGCCAACAGTGATATAAGATTTGCTTCGTTACCTTCGTAGAAGCTTGAGTTCAAATCCTTGGACCTTCTAAATTATGGATAGGCTGAAATTAGGTGCACTTGAATGCTTGAAGACTGGAGGTGAGCGTCAGAGTAGGAGATGCCGCAAGGCCCGATGCAGGAATTGAAAATGGTCAATGAGGGGTCCAATAACTTGGCAGAGCCGAACTGGGGTCTAAATCTGAGGATCTGTGCTTTGGTTAATGGCAATGACTTGAGCAGGCAAGAGGTTGTGAAGGCAAGAAAGAAGAAAATTGGAAGTCAACAATATGTTGAGTCAGAAATTGAGCCTTGATCTACTGGAGGCTTATGCTATGAATTGTGATAAGGTGTTCTCGTTGATTGCATCTGAAAAGGTTTTGGATGAGATGTTGAGGATGATTGACAGTCCACGAATGCACTCTAACAACAGGTAAAAAACCATGCAACTGATTTGGCCATAGGGCGAGTCTGAACATCTTGGTTATCTACTTGTTTTTCACCAAAATTATACAGTAAGTTCTCTCATGTTTTTCTTCTTTTTTTTCCACCCGCTTTTTACTTTCACTTTGTTGGATTGTGGAGTTCTTGTGTTTTCCCAATGCTACCATTACTGCAGAATTCATGTTGCTAGGTCAATGAATTCAAGATGGTCCACTTAAGCCTTCATTTTGAAAAAGGATAAAATGAGCCATGAAAGAGGTTCACAACAAAGTGTTGTTGCACTGTTGTAGGGAAAGCATCTAGAAACCTGTAAAATCTTTGCGATTATGTTTGGGTACAAGGCGTTGAATAGCAGCAGTAATTAAAATCTTAGATCCTTTGAACCAATCCTTGATCTCCCTAACTGAAAATCGCCAATTTGATACTATTACTTATTCTACAATTTATCATAACAACATCCCCTGATTCCATTAAAAAGTTCACAATTTATCATAATTGGGCCACTTTGATGGCAACCAAGTTAATCAATATTGTGAATTTTAATTGGATTACATAAGAGCATCAAGTGTGGTCTATTGAGTAACTAACGGTTATCATCTCAAATTGAGCTAATGGATCCAAAATATTCAATAGTCAATGGCCCGTGATAATGATCCTTAATTGGGCTTGCCTATATTTCAAAATTGAAAATCCAATTACTTGATATCTATACTAGATCACACCACAATCAATTAGGACTCTATTCACCAGATTAAAAGTCCAAATAACTTAGATTGGGCAAATTAATCTATATCCTAATTTCTAAAATCAAATTTACTACAATTAAGAATCTATTTAATCCATCTGACATATAGATGAATTAGCAGTCATGTACATACTTTAATTAACTCACAACAAGCTGAATACAGTATGATTGAAAGAAATCACAAATCAGAAGAGCACATGAATACCTGGGAGTTACTTTCATGGTCCTCCGGATCCTCCGCTTCCCCTGGAAACACCAAATACATAAGAAAACTTCTACTAACCAACTTTCCACAGCCAAGACTGATCAAAAAATAACAAATTGAAGCGTCTTACAATCGTTTATTCTAGCCAGCGCCATCAAACGAGCAGCCACTTCTCGCTCCTCCGCTTCTTGAAGGGCTCTCGCATACGCCTCGTCGCTGTCAAACGCCGCGGGATCAATGTCAGCGCTCAAGTCATCCTCGCCGGCAGCACGAGCGTGCACATCGAATGCATCATCACCGCTATCGCTTTCTGCATTCTCATCGTGTTCGTCGTCATTCTGATCCACCATTTGATCTTCATAAACATAGCTCCCGCTCTCAGAACTGCCGACTTCACTCGCATCGCCACCGTTCACCATCAGCATCATAAACGCTCGCTCCTATATCACACGCAAAAAAAAAAAAAATTCAAAAACATAAAGAAGGAAAGAGAACAAAGCCCAAATTCAATCGATTCCGGTCCGATTTCGCAAAAACCCTAACCCTAGAAAGAGAATTGAAGGTTTTCACCTGCTCTTGTAAGGTGCGAGCGAGGGCGAGATCCGCATCGATCTGGCTCAGGTTCGTGAACGGAGTCCGTGACGGATTGCGAGAGGGAGGATCGGATTCCGTGACGGTTTCGGCCTCTGTAACGGGAATGGGGTTTTCCTCGACGGGCTTTTCCCCACCGCAGGATTCCTTGGCGTTTTCCATGGCAGAAGAGAAGAAAACCCTAATCGGGAATCCTACTGAGGATGGAGAAAACGGAGAAAGATGGAAAGAGAGCTCTGGATAATTGATTGATTGACTGTAAGAAATCGGAGGAGTAAAGTAAAAGGGAAAGTAGAAATACTGATGATTGGGAGGAGGAAATACGGTGGGTTGTGGAAGATTGGGAGCAGACTCAGCAGAGTACAAAACTAAACGGGAGAGTGATGCATTTATACGTAGAAGAAAAACGTAGGTGCTGTTTGCCTACCAATAATTTCAGGAAAAAAGTTTTCCTGGATACGGGTGGAAAAGGTGCTTTGGAAATTCCACCCTTTTGTACTTTTGTTCTTAGGTACTTTGATTAGGATTTAGATACAGTCCGGATCTTGCTTAAAATAGACTCCGGATTCTTTCTGGATTGGGACTTTAAACAGAGTTTGGGTCCTTGGAGTCTAGGATTCCAGAGAAAATGTCAAGCCCTAGTGTGATTTTACTTTTCATAGCAGTCGGGTCATCCTCTTGAGATCCATGATGAGTGCAATTCAGGTTGAGTTGGGTTGGCTCGGTTGATCGAGTTGGACATACGATTTCTTAGTTTGATTTGCTTTTGCAAGGATATATGCATTTTAAAACACTTGTTTATAGCACAATTTGTATAGTGTGTATCATATGCCTTAATATGTGGTTCATCTAGATGTATGCCAATCACACAGAGGGTAAGGGGGGATGGGTAATTCCACGCAAATTACATATGCTCAACGTAATCAGATCATTAAAAAAGTAACTAGGAGTTTCTATCTACCAATAGCACAGGATGATTGTTAAGTTGGAGTAAGTGTCAATTCATTATGATTTATTTACTGTGATGCTAGATTGATGATTTATTGGGGAGTGATGTTTGACCGATATTGTTAATAACTGCTTTGTTGCAATTATTTTCTGATTAACAATGACAAATATATGTGTGAATTCAATTTCATTTTTCTATCTAAAGTGTTTTACAAAATGACTGTCAAGTTTTCATCAATGATAAAATGTTACTCTTCGAAGAATGAAGTGAATTGTGGCCTTGATTTTCTAGGTTGGATGGTCCGACATGAAGAGTTAGGGTTCAGATAATAATGATTCATGACCCATGAATTGTGTGTAGAGAGGACAAGGAGTGAGCATTCATAGTGCATTATGGAGTGGAAATTTTCAGGAAAGGATCTTTTTTTAGCATAATGGAAGAAAAGGACAGAGTTGCATTGGTATGAATTTCCTTGGATTGCCATCTAAAGGTTGTGTTGCATATGGATAATGCAAAGCTTTTGTCACATTTGAGCAACTGTTTGGAAAAGATGAGTTGATATCTTTGGATGGTGGACCATGTATTTAAACTGTTGAATTTTGGGATGCCAAAATATCTTCCAAATTGGAGAATCAATGCCTGTCAATGTTTGAAATTGTTTTATTACTGCATGCGCAAGTTAGGTGAGTTCTGATCAGTTGAAACATCTAAGGTCTAACCCTGTGCTATATTTACTTTCAAGTTCAAAGGGGATAGCTTTAGTAAATACACTTCTACAAAATAAGGGGTCATTTGTTTGTACTAATTTACACATGTAAACGATGATTCACGAGCTTACCGAACTCATTTGTTTGCAATTATTACTCGTCATCATTTCTAATTGTGCTAAGTCAGGTATCATCACATGTGGAAATCATGCAAAAATAATACCGGTCTCACATCAAATTATTCCCGCTCAAGGTAGTTGTGAAACTCTTTCACGTCTCCCTATTGCAAAAACCGGTGTCATTCCATGCTTTACATGGGGATTGCATTTTGGCTGTACAACACACGCCTTGGAATCAAATCCCATCAACAGCTCATATTCATTTTTCATTCTATAGGCCTATACTTATAATTCAAACTTTTCAATTTGTTTATAGAATTAAGAAATTTCGAGAGCTTTAACTTTATTCTGTTAAATCTTTATGGATTTTGAGTAATCTGTGGTGATTTTTTTAAAATCAACCTTTACTTTATTGAGCACCCTGTTTTTAATCCGAACTGTTCAATATTCTTATATTAATGATATTTGAATTGTTTCTTTCATGTCTTAAATCATTGTATATTTTGATAAATTAGTACAAAACATCTAAACACGTCTAAAATCATTAGATGTACTCATTTACCCATGTGACCTAATGTCTGATACTCATCTAAAAGTATCTGGGGAGATCAAACAAGGGTATTTTCCTCTCTTAGAGGAAGTATATGCACCGGATGGGATGCAAACCATGTCACTTATTGAATAAAATCACACCTTGACTCATAAATGGATAGTGATCTCATTGATGTTACTGTGTATAGGAGAATGATGGTAAGGTACACCAACCAACCAATCACCCCACACCAGACATTGCATATGTTGTGTTAAAAGTGTTGTGAGTTAATTCATGGAGAAGCACTGCCTTATTAGGATCTGGGATCAACTATCTTGACTCTCTAATCTAATAATCCCCATTATGTAAAAAAAAAAGAAGAAGCAATTGCAGCAACTACAAATAGAAATAGAGTATGTCAACAAAGCTGAAAAAGAAAAGAAGAAAAATGGACGACATTTTTGCCGGTTATTGCATAAACATGCACTCTGAAGGGGCATTCAATTTTCATGCATAGAAACTAAGGGCCTGTTTGGATAAATGTAGAGTGGAGTAAAATGAAGCGGATTTTACATGTGGAGTGAAGTGAAGAGAAGTAGGTTGAAGTTAAAGTATAGTACTTCACTTCATTCCATTTGAATGTTTATTTTAAAGTTAAGGTTTGGAGTAGAACCCATTTTTACTCAAAAAATTGAAGTATTTAGTTGAAGTAAAATGGAGAACGTGTGGCTCACAACATTATTTCATTTATCGGGCCAGACTCATCCAAACATGATAGAATTGAAATTTTAGATTGTTAGAGCCCATTTAACTTCACTCTATTCTATTTTTTCGCTTATCAAAACAGGCCCTAAGAGAAACGACCCCTTTATGCACATAAACAAGCAAAATTCAAGGAACAACAATTAAAACATCTTTTTCTTTTTAATTTTTAAACGACGGGACGTGCTATAACAAAACGATATCGAAAATGTCAAATACAAATCATCAAGCACATATTCATTTCATAGGTATAAGAGCAATAGATTTCATATATATTTTATTTCTTATCCTAAAATATAAAAGAATTACAAAGCTTTGCAATATAAAGCCCCAAAAATTTCTTCAAAAGAGGCATTTTAATATAATTTAAAGATCTACATATATATACATACACACACACACACACAAACAAATTATATAAAACAAACCAAGCTCGGCTCTCGAGTTTTTTCTTAAAAATAAAATCCCTCATTTAAAGGCCCTTTTCCCATGCCGGGCTAGGCAGGAGCCCTTATTTGAGGGCCAGATTGATAATTGTGAGTCTACTTAGTATGCACAAGGTTGATTATGTGTGCAAGGTACATTAAAGATAAGGGAAATTCTATATACACCTCGATTTTTGTTGAGTACACCCATCTTTAAAAGAAAAAAAATTACATATGAAGAAGGAATATGGTTGTGCTCAGCAAAAATAAGGATACATATAGAATTTCCCTAAAGATAAAAGATCCGCCAAATATCAATCTGATTTGATAATCCCCAAACTCAATTACAAAGCTTGAAATATACTGATTTTTAAGTGCAATTATTTTTGCAATTAAATCCAACGGTGGTTGATGCTCAAATCATCATGTGTTGGGATTGGCGCTATTCTTGGGGGTAGGGGTCTTGGGGTTCGAGATGAGTGTGAATGATTTGTTCAAGATAGCACTGAATACAAAAAAAAAAAAAAAAAAAAAAAAAAAAAAAAATGGAAAGGGACTTAATTTTACAATAAAACGACTCAATATTAGAAAGCCCTTCAAGCAACCGGGTCGGAGAATTCGGGTACTTAACGTCTAAGCCCAAACCCGTCCCAAATCTCAAGTGGACTTAAAAATTAAGGCCCAACCTCAACCTCAACCTCAACCTCCACCTCCACCGCAATCCAAACCCAAACCAACCTAACCCAAACACTAGTTTGGGTCCAGCCATGACATTCGAGTTCAGGTTTGGCCCAACCCAAGTCACAACCACCCTGCATGCCCACGTTTCTTTAGGGATGTAAATGGATCCCCGATTCTAGGATTACCCGGAGTTTTGATCCATTAAAAATCGGGTTTAGGTCCTTATGTCGGCCTCGATAAGTAAATGGGTTCGGATCTAGCTCTTTTTCTTGACTCATAACTTAAATGAGTCCGGATCCAATTGCACATTGATTTGGAATAGTGGACCTTGGACACCCAAAATTTAAAATTTTTTTCTATAGCATTCTCTATCTAAACGGGGATCCGGACCCATCTCTACTTCCAGTTACGGTTTCATTTTCATTTTCGAAACCAAGAAACTGGTTCAATTCGACCTTTTCTTTAATAGTTTGGGTCTGGCTACACCATGGACCGGACCGAATCCAACTCGTTTACGTCCCTACTTTTCGTGGTGCTCTGCCGTGCAGATGGCACCAACTCTTTCCCTATCTGTCCTTTTCCACGTAAAAGTATTCGAACCTACCAACAGTCGTTCGCACCATACAACCACACTTGATTTCCCTTCTCCCAATCTCTCTCTCCATCCAATCCAGATCAAGCTCGTCTTCTTCTTCATCTTCTTCTGGTATTCGATTGATTTGGGAAGAATCCATACCGGATAAGAAGAAAAATCTCTGCTTCCTTCAATGGCTACCTCGTTTTGCTCACCCACATCTTCCTTATCATCTCAGTTCTCTGGATTGCGCCGCATCTGCTTGAAACTCGACCCTTCTCCTTCTCACCTTCTATTCCAGCGCCAGATCGACTCCCATCTCCACTTTTCCAGCACTCGAAGGCCCTGCAGAGGAGTCGTCTCCATGGCCGGATCCGGAAAGGTACTGTCTTTTCTTCAGATTCGAGAGAGATTGATAGCTTGGATTCGTATTTCGTATCTGCTTCCAAGAATCTCAGATGATGTGGATTGTAAATTTCTCTTGAAGCAACTAAACATACGGAATCTTGTAAAACAAGTAGAAGTTGATCTTAAAAATGCTTTCTTTTTAGTACGAGTTTTACCTTTTTTAGCATTTTATTCCAATGATGTTGCAGTTTTTAGGTTACATTTTCGATTTTGTCAATGTTTAGAAAAGATTGTGATATTTTTTGAAACATTGCTGAAATTTTTGACAGTAATTGGTAATACTAATGCAATGTTATGTTTAGAATGGGGATTTGGGTCAGTTACTTAGGAAGCTAATAGAAAGATTTATGTACTTATTTTTAATCTTCTCGCGAATCGCTTATTTTTAATCTTCTCGCGAATCGCAAAGTGGGTTTTCTTTGTATGTTAGAGTTTCTCTTTTTGAAGGTATGGAGAATGGGCACAATTTTTTTTTATCAGTAACAAATAAAATTAGATTAAAATGAGGAAAGATCCAAACAACAGCAATGAAACACATACCCACCAGGTATAAGAGCATTATATCCAGGAGACAATTACATAATTGAAGGTGCAGATGGGATATTCCTATCTGCCCCTTGTTTAGCTAAAACATCAGGCCTTCTATTGTTTTGACATTTATTTTTGAAGCACATTCTATGATGAAAAGAAGGTTAAACATTATAAAAGTTTTCAAAAACTTGTGCATGTAATATTGTTATATGAAATTTGTTCATGTTGTTGCCCTCTTTATTTATTTGTCATTTTATGTTACATTAATACTGCCTTTGTCTGTCTACACATCATCCTTGGGTTTATGCATACGGAGACAATTGCGTCTTTTTCTAATATGTTTTACGATTTTAAGTCTTATTCATTCTTTTCTTTCCACACTTTCTTGACCCTTCTTTTGGCTTGTGGTTGCAGTTTTTCGTTGGCGGCAACTGGAAGTGTGTAAGTATGCTTTGCTTAGGCGTTATTTTATTATTTTTCTTAATTCATTATCGTGCTTTAATTTTTAGCAATGGTTTCATTGAATGCAATATGTTCTTCTCTTTAGTGTCGTTTTGCCATGTTAATAGAATTTGTAGTCTTATATTTGTAAAGGGGTCGTTTGTTTGTACTCATTTCATATGTTAATGATGCACTTGTGTAATGCTTATGTTATGTATGTGGTGCTTAAATGAGGCGTGAAAATGGTGTGTAAATGAGACCATTTTCAGCCTCTCATTTACGTAACGAGGAGGCGGTAAATGGTTACATATGTAACTGCAGCTAAGTGGTGGTGTAGGTTGTATTGCTCGGAAAATCTGCAGGTTTGAATCTCTTCAACCACAGTTTTTTATTCTTTTTGCACACTTGTGGCCCCAAATTCGTGATCCCACCCATCTATCCTCTTTATTGATCTAATAAACCCCTAGTCATTTAATTTCATACCTTAAAAATCTTCATAGGTTTTGAGAAATTTTTGAAAAACGTCCAAAAAAAAAAACCTACTTATAGATTTAATTTTCTGCACTGTCGCGTGCCCCAAATTGATGATCCTAACAGCATATTTTCATATTAACAATAAGCATCAAGACAGTTAGTTTCATATCTTAAATTGTTGTGAATTTTGAGAAATTTGTGAAATCCGTCAAAAAATCCGAGCACATCTAAAACCGTTGGATGTGCTCATTTACTTGTGAAAATGGTGATTTTGACAAACATGGTAACACGCTTCACATATGTAACATTTGCTTATGTAAACCCATTTTCCTATACCATGCATTAAAAGGCAAACAACCCAAAACAATTTTAGCTTAGCAGTGAAAATTTCTTTTTATCATTTTTTTTTTTCTGAAAGACTATGGTTACTTTAACACATGTAAACTTTACATACATACAACAAACCATCTCCATTAAGCCCCATCCATAGCTAATCAAGCAGCCTCCTAATTAGTGTCATGGACGGTATGAGAGAAGCAAAATTGGCCCTCCTAATTAGCGTCATGGACAATATGAAAGCAACAAAAATTGACCTTCCCTTGATATTGAATGAATTTCCTCAATCTGTTCCACCAATCTCCAAGTGTACGAAGTAGTAGATAAAGCTCATTAGATACAATAAGGATACCCTCCGCAGAAGTCACTAATGCACCCAGCTTCTTAAGTTCCCTGCAGCCTACCATGCTGTAACTCTAGCTTCATTCCATGCTTTCCCTCCCAACGGCCTTGAATAACTTTTTAATTTTGGCTTCCAGTTCTTTCTCAAAGCAAACCTCCATATCCAGCTTAAACTAAATTTCTGGAAATCCAATGAAAGGTGGGAACCAGAATATGCATGGTTTAGAAACATACCTAACCTTGACAAAAACATAAGCCAACAACTCCGTACAATGAACCCCGTGAAACTCCTTATGAATAGCAGCCTAAGAATTGGTCATTCAGATTTAAATCTTCTTTGTTGTTACATGCATGCATCTTCTATTGAACTTCCACTCAGATGGCTGAGAATAATTTTCTATTGAGTATTGATCCTTTTCCCCCCTCTTTTGACATGAATGGCTTACCACATTACATAGTTTTTTGAAGTTTTCTTGATATTTGTATATGTTATGATGGTTTTTAAGGTTGAATTGATTTTGTTTATCACGCTTTCATTTTGTTTACTTTGAAATTTGTTCTTGACTTCTTGTATTGGTGGATAATGTTGTTCTTTCTTTGCTTATCTCTTTTTTTAAAGCAATTTCATCCTTTTTTTCCTTTTATTGTAGAATGGGACTAAAGACTTCATCAGCAAGCTTGTTTCTGACTTGAATAGTGCGAAGGTTGAGGCTGATGTTGGTGAGATAACATCACTCTGTCATGATAGCGTTTCATCCTACTTTTACTATTAATGAGATTTTGTTGTATATTTGAATTTTACAATCCCAGAGAGATGGATGGACTTTTTGTTTTTAAGTGGATCCTAGAAGCTAATGTCTTTTATTTTACCTGACTGTTTAGGAGGTACCTATAGTAATGGTTGTCTTTCCTTTTTCCATTCATTTGTTGGATAGAGATTGCTGTTCGTGACAAAGGGAGTGATCACAAAAAGAACCTTGAGAAAAACACTTTTTCAATATTATTTGCCCTATTTCTTCATTTATTGCTCAGAGTGATGATGAAATGATGAGTATAGCTTCTGGGTCAGTGAGGACATCTCTTCTCTTGCTCAGAGAAGTAACTTGCCGATCGTTTAGCAGGCAGAGTTTTAAGGACTTAGTCATAAATATGCTTCACTGATATGCATTGTATGAGAATTATTTGTACTGCTTATCCATCACCTTGATGGGTCATGGCTGGAGCACCAACCAGTTGTATTTTACACACATTTGAAGGGAATTCCTTTGTAATCTTATTTTCTTTTACTTGAATTGGTGGGATATCTCTCTCTCTCTCTCTCTCTCTCTCTCTCTCTCTCTCTCTTGCTTGTTTTGCAAGACCTCATTGAAAACTCTTTTAAGCTAAGATACAAAACATTTGTGAATGAAAAGTGAGAATTGATTCTCCATGTGCATGATGAAACTCTAACATCTATTCCTTCTCTCTCACATCATGTTAATTTAACACTGTTCATCCATTGTTTAGAGAAAATATGGAGGCAATGAATATGGAAAATATATCCTTTAAGTTTTTCTTGACTTTGCGATTCTTGTTTCTCTAAATAATGAATGGAAGACCATCATGAATGATGTGGGTGCTAGACTTTAAGTATTAAAATGTGTCTTTCTTCTGTTATCTTTTTCTTCAAGCAATCAAGCCCCAAAGTCTACTTCAGCCAAGTTTTTTCTTTTATAATGCATCTAATTTTCAAATTCTATTTTCTTTTCTTCTTTTCTTGGTATTGTAAACTTTCCATGAACTGAATATGCTAGTAACGGATATAAAAATTCTAGGAGTGAGGGTTTCAAGAACACGACTCATGAGAATGCAAAGCTTTGGAGCTTCTTTACTTGAACTCTTGAACAGAGCTGTTTTTTATAGGGCCCAAGTCAAATTTACATACTTGAATGTGTTACTAGTGCTCCCTTGTTTTTGAGGTAATATTTCAGTTTAACGTTCCTCTGACCGAAATGCTCCACTTTCAAAAGGGGGCTCCATGGTGCTCTATCATGCTGGGATTGTTTAGTCGTCTCCCTTACCATGACAACTTTCAATCTCTATGTTCTTTGTGAATGACCCCATGACAACTTATATAAAACTGTGATGGTAATTTAGTTTTATGCTGCTGAAGTGGCTGTGTGATATGCCTTCGTGACTCTTTCCTCTAGGTGAAATTTGTTTCCAATTTTATATTTTTTATCAGAGAGTTCAACTTGTGACCTTCCTTTCTTTTGTACAGAAGGAAAAATATTCACAAAAAAATAAGAAAGGAAATGCTCAACACGAACTTGATTTGGTTTTTATTGATGTTTGCTGGATAAGAAAACCTTACAATTGTTCGGTCTGCTATTCCTGAGCAAGACACTAAGCTCTCGGGCAACCTAGTGGTTGTCGATGCTTTTGGTACAAACCCACAAAAATCTAGTAGGGCTTTGGGATTGAAGGGAGCTCAAAGACTCCTCAAATCCATGATCCTGCAGTTGGATTTCCAAAGGACTGCAGTTTTCAGAAGCTCTAAGTGCACTGGATGAAACCTCGAAGTCTGAGTTAAGTCAGAGCTCTAGGTTCTGCTCCAAAATATTCAGATCTTGAAATGGAAAATGAGGGAGTGCTTATAACTTTGGGGGTGGTTCATGGCATTCAGAGCTAACCCTGCATGGTGTCTGGGACCATTTGTGGGCCCCCATGTTGCCTGGGGGCAATTCCCATCCTTTATGGTGCTTGAGACTGGAATGGCCCTGCATGGTGCCTGGGGCCATTCTTGGCCATCTGTGGAAGGTAAGTCATGCTTTTTTTATTTTACCTTAATTTATTCAATCTCTTCAATTTTTGCTGTATCTTCTCCCCGAGTCTGCTAACTTACTGCTTACCCCTTTCTGTTCTGACTTGGTCTTGGCCCCTTTTGGTGTCTACATTCTTCTCCTCCTTGAATGATAACATGACTTGAACCCTCTTAAAAAGAGAAATTGTAAAATGCAAAGTAAGTGAAAGAAATAGAAAATGCAAATTAAGCAGAAGGTGTTGAAAGTTTGAGGAAGAGAGAAATACAAAATGCAAATTAAGTGGAAGAAATAGAAGATGAAATTTAAGTGGAAGGTGTTGAGAAGTCTGAGGAATGAGACTTTGGAGACACCAACTTTAGAAAGTCATCTAGCCATGTTATTGGACATGATTTTTGTTGTTTTCCTCTCTTCTGTGATTTTTGATGTTTGATTGCCTTTTTTCTGTTTTGGTTTTTAAGCTTTGTATCTTCTTTAAGGTGTTGAGAAGTCTGAAAAATGAGACTTTGGAGACACCAACTTTAGAAAGTCATCTAGCCATGTTATTGGACATGATTTTTGTTGTTTTCCTCTCTTCTGTGATTTTTGATGTTTGATTGCCCTTTTTTATGTTTTGGTTTTTAAGCTTTGTATCTTCTTTTTTGTCTTTTAAGTGCAATAAATTTTTTACTGTTATAAAAAAATGTTATTGGACATGATTGCAACATATGTAAACAAGTATCTAAAATTTGTAAGAGCATCCATAAGAGTGTTTCAATCTTGGAAATGCTTTTTGATGAAGAAGATGGTGTACCAATCATTGAACCCTTGACCTCTTTCTCATGCTTCTCATCATGGAACCATAGAGATCCAGGGAAGTTGGTGGATCTTGGAGATGTTGCTAAAATATTTTCATTTTTATGCTTGATGATGCAGATGTTGTTGTTGCTCCTCCATTTGTGTACATTGATCAGGTGAAGAACTCATTGACGGATCGGATTGAGATATCTGCTCAGAACTCTTGGGTTGGAAAGGGTGGAGCTTTCACTGGAGAGATCAGGTCTTTGTTTTACCTAAAATTTTTAAACAGATGCATTGGATTTTTGAAGTCTTCATATCTCTTTTTCCCTAATTTTCTTCTCGTGAAATTTTGATCACTAATTGAAATTTCATAAATTGTATTCTATATTTGGTTGTTAGCCACAGAGAATTTAATACTGATTTATTAGCCATTTCTGGATTAAAATGGGTATTTGTTATTATCAAATCTGCTTAGGAATATTTGTAAATTCTGGCATCTGTCGACTAATAAAGAAAATGGTCCCAATCACATGTTTTATCTGTTGCCAGGGAGGATTGAAATCAAGAAATTAAGGAGGGAGAAGAAATTCGTACACTTTAAGAGAGAAATGCAATTTATACAAGTTGATTGCAAATTCTGTTGATTTTTTGTTTACTGCCAACAAATGCATTCATCAGCCACTCGCGTCCTTAGTACAAACCAATGCATTGAAACTGATTTTTAGAACATTAAGACGTGATGCAAGGTGTTCCTGTTTCCCAAAGCGTGAAGTGTAACTTTAAGATTCAAAGCATGCCTTTTAGGGTCTTTCCTTTCTTTTTTTCACTACTCACTTCTAAGTAAGATCAAACTCAGACTTCTAGAAAGACACATAACAGACTCTTGAACTTGAAAGTAGTCTACACACTGTCAATAAGTTACAACTCCTTCAAATCATGCCAGAATAACACAAATCTTGGGCTCATTGGATCGGCGATTGGCAACCATCCAAGGTACCTAATTTCACGTCATGATGTGTACACTTTTCCCACCTCTGAAAAATGCGAATTTAGACTCCCACAACTTCTAAAATTATATAAAATAGACGCTTCCTAATGTACTATATATGCTAACATGAGTTATAATTGATGAATTAACTATTATGTCCCAATTAAAATCATTAAAATGTATTCCTAGTTGTTTCTCAGCTGGTTAGGGACATGGAGTGCTGTGGATGGGTGCATGAGTTCGAGTCTCTTGTAAAGGGTAATAAGGAATTAAGTGTAGGCCTTTCTGGTTGGTTAATAAGACTCATCTTTGGGGTCAGGTATGAGGGACCCTAGGTTCTAGGCTGCATCAAGTGTGATTGAATTGCACATCTCAAAAGCAATTTATTCTTCAAGCTTGAGGGCCGGGTCACTTTTGGGATGCCTTGCCCCGAGTTGAGCTTGGAGGTTTGAGCCTAAATGCTTCAGAAAATGTAGAATTTTACTTAGGCCTTTGAAATATAAGCCAGACCTTTCAGTAACTTCCTTGATGTAACGTTTTTTGTTCATAGTAGTTTTTGAATTATCTGAAGCTGCTTAGCAGTTGATAGTGGGATCTGGAAAATGGACTTGAGGAATTACCTGAGCAGACCAACTATAGCAAACCTTTTTTTAATCTTTCACCGAGTTCCCATTGGATAGTCTAGTCTTTGCTTGTACAAAAACTACATGACTCGGAAACAGGAATCTTAGAGATACTTTAGAAGCACAGTCTCCTTCTCAAGTATCTCTCAGGTGAGATATTCGTCTTGATATCATTTATATGTGTTTTGGGATCTTTACCCTTTGTTTACTAGTAATTGTGTCTGAAGAGACTTCTCGATATGTTTGTACTTTACTTGAGTCATGTTTTGATGACCATTTTAATTTAGGCTAACACTAGAACAATTGTCATTGACCTCATTTGCCATAACCGCAACATTTCTGATAACCACCGATCAAGCCACTTTATTCTGCACAAAGTAGCCCATGGCCTTCGTAATTTCCGTGGCTAGAACTTTAGACGAAGCTTTATGGATCTAATTGTAAATGTCCTACATATGGCGCGTCCTACTTGTGTGAAGACCTCACTCTATTCCAATGTAATCCCTCCTTACCAAGAAGCTTCTGTCTTTAACTAGGGACAAGTAATTTTACACTTCTGTCTTTAACTAGGGACAAGTGATTTTACACTTCTGTCTTTAACTAGGGACTAGTGATTTTACACTCTCAGTTAAAGAAGCCCTTGTAGATCACAGTACTTGAAGAGTTGGCTCAAGTGAGGATTCTTTTTTGGTGGATCACGTCCTTTAAACTGACTTGCCATGATCTCTCCTTCCTCACCATGACTGGAAAAGACTGGAAATCTTCTTTCTTGGTGGCCATTTGGTTTATTTGGAAAAAAACACTGTTGCTTTGATGGGAAATCATCTTTCACTGAAGCCTTGATTGAAAACGTCAAATTCCCCTTGGCTTCTTGGGTTTCAATTCTTTCTGCTTTTTGGGGAATCTCCATTGATCTTATGTTACTTAATTGGATGGAGGTTGCTTACTCTTATGTCACTTATGGATGTCCTTTGTTCTCCCTTTTGGGCTGGTTTTGTCTTGTAGCCTTTTGTCCTTGTTCTTGGCTTGTAGGGGTGTTACATTGGCGTTGTTTTTTCTGTGTAACTCCTTTTAGCTGTTTTGGCTTGGCTGTGTTTATGTGCTTGCTTATCAGTTTATACCTTTTGTGCTGCTAAGCTCTTTCTTTTATGAAATTTTCACATTAAAAAATAGGTGGTTTTACAAGGGAATCCACAGAATACTCCAGTGATCTATCACTAATTTTAGTTCCTGCAAGCGTGAATGTCACATTTGTGAGGTCTTCACACAAGTAGGATACCTGCAGGATGATTACGCTAATCAGGCTAATATCAAGAATATTTATGGATGTACTTTCAGATTCATAAAATTGCATTCGAAGTAGTAGCCTCTCTCTTTCTCTCTCTCTCTCTCTCTCTCTCTCAGCCTTGAATGTTTTTGAAGTTGGGCCATAACTATTGACCGAATTTTGTTCATCAGCAGTATGTCCTCTATCGTTGACACTGTGATGCACAGATTCTTTGTGGTTTATTCTTACATGCACATATAACACCATCTTTCATTCTTTGCTCTCAGCATACTGATTACTGCAGTTCCAAATAGCCCAACTTTTTTTTTTTTTTTTTAATTTTATAGATTATTTCCCGCAAGACTTTCCAGTTTCCACCATTTTTGTTTTCTTTTTTTTTTTTTAAATACATTTTGACCAATAATACATGCTGTAAAGGAGTTTAGTTTCACAGTTCAGGTATTGTTTCTATTTTCTCAAGGACTTTACATAGGAATTAAGCACTTTCAAGAAATATAGCATTCCATTTAGTCTTTTTAATATAATATTTTCATGGTATTATCAAGTTGATGCTTCCCATGTCTAGTGTGGAACAACTGAAAGATATCGGCTGCAAGTGGGTTATTCTTGGACATTCTGAACGGAGGCATGTCATTGGTGAAGATGATCAGGTAAATATTCCAAACTAATCCCCATGGATGGTTTTCTGCTATAGTCAGTATATATATATATATATATATATATATATATATATATATATATATATATGGGCAATCCTAAGCTCAAGATTAGGAAGGAGTCCTTGAAACCCCCCCATCCCCATCCCCATGTGGGTCCCCAGGTGGGCCCCACCACATATTTGAGCTTACCTTATCTTAAGCTTGAGCTTAGGAAAGCCTTGCCATATATATATTTATATATATATATATATATATAAATAAATTCCGAGTGGTGATTTCTGCTATAGTCAAGGTCATAATCTTTACCTAAGGCAAATGTTGAAGTGATGCTATATGTTGGGAAATGTTGAAGTGATGCTATATGTTGGGAACTATGTTATTTACCAGCACCTTTTCATTCAAAATTTGACTTGATAGCCTACTGTACTCAGTTTATTGGGAAGAAAGCTGCTTATGCCTTGAGCCAGAATCTTAAAGTAATTGCTTGCATAGGAGAGAAATTAGAAGAAAGAGAAGGAGGGAAAACTTTTGATGTCTGTTTCAAACAGATGAAGGCTTTTGCAGGTTGATTATTCTGTTATTTTGCTGTATTAAAGGTTGGAGTGTATCTATAGTACTTTGTTGAATGATAATTCAGCTTTGGATTTGGTGTTGGCTTGCAGATAATGTGCCTGGTTGGGATGATGTAGTTATTGCGTATGAGCCTGTTTGGGCCATTGGCACAGGTAAGGTTGCCACACCACAACAGGCTCAGGAAGTACATGTTGCCATTCGTGATTGGCTAAAAAAGAATGTCTCAGAAGCGGTTGCATCTAAAACACGTATTATATATGGAGGTAATTCATTTGCAACTTCTGTTCTTGGTAGCCCTAGGCATCAAAGTTTCTAAGAACTTGTAAAGGTGGTCATTTGCACCTAACATCATTGCCATCTACCTTTTGGTTATAAGCAAACATTAGAGAGATTGCTTTCACAGCTGGAGAACAAACATTTTATATTCTATTATCTTTCATTTTCCTCGTGGGCTTGCAGATCCTGGGTTTCAATACTTTTTTGGGAACTTCGTCTTATGGTACAAGGATCTAGGCCTTGCCAGAGAAAAGAATGAAAAAACCAAGGACCTGCATCTCACACCTGGTGCAGTCCCAAAGGCTACCTTTTGACAGTTTTCCATTCTGGTTGAAACTCTATTAGAGTGGGTTTCTTGCATATGGAGGGACCCATATTTGTCCAAAGTCCAAACCCTCTAAATAGGGGTGATGAGGACTCCCAAAAGGAATCAATGACTGTTCTCATGTGCCTAAAAGACTTTCAAGGGATTTTAAGATCTTTTCAAGAAGCTGAGACCTTGAAGTCGAATAATCTGAGGGACTAGAAGGCCGAGAATTGGAAGTCTTAGACTCACTAGAGTTTCTACATAATGCCTTTCATAGGATTGCATGAGGGGTATCAGGACCTATGATCATTTTATTGGGTGCCTACCAAAAGCTTACTTCCAATCTGTGCCCAAATTTAAAAAAATTAATAAAATGTCTTCTTTGGTTCTGCTTTTGTTTTGTTGTCTTTTCTTTCTGCTATTTCTGTTTGTGTACAATGGTTGATGGTCTTACTACCCAAGCAAATAGAGGCATTCACCAGGAGGCTATTGTACTTTTCTGAACTATTGTGATCACTTTTCGTGTAGCCATTCCAGTTTAGTTTTTTTTATTAGGATTTCATATAGGATATGGTAGGATGTAATAACCATCATCTTTGCTCCTACCAATGGAAGTCTATTACACTCTGGTGTTAAGTCATTTTCAATTTTGACTAAGACGTCTCTGCTCTCAAGACCACTAAACTTGCCCCTTCATTCATGTCTTGTAATATATTAATTTATCCAGAAAGGATGCCTATAGCTCAGACCTTCTCGCAGTCTCTTATAGGACCTGTGAGGTCTATAAACCTCATAGAAAATTCCATCTCCTCATGGGATCAGCTCGGCTCGCACTTCACTTACTCCACTCTTTATTGACTCGTGTAGTATACTTCACTCGTTCTCACCAAGTTCTTTCATTCTGTTGTGCATTTGTTTTATTTAATGCATCCTGGCACTTTTCTGGTTAACTGGCCTCTTTGAACTTTTTTGGCAATAAATCCATCTTTTCTATTTTCAGGGTCTGTAAATGGGAGCAACTGTGCTGAACTGGCGAAGCAAAAGGATATTGATGGATTTCTTGTTGGCGGGGCTTCCTTGAAGGTACTTACTTCACAGAAAAATATGTTAATTGTATAAGTGAAAAATACTGCACAATTATTTGTGGGACTTCATTAATTTTGGTTTATAATCATTATCTTCAAAGCCTTGTCTCAGCTATGTTGGGGTTGGCTACATGAATTCTGTTTCTCCATTCCGAGTTTTTGGTTTATTATATTAGAGAAAAAGTTTTATAAATTATAAGCACTTATATTCATGGAAGACACATCAATTTACTTAACTCATGGAAGACACATCAATTTGCTTCATGTTCACACAATACATCCACTAATAATAGACAATTATGGTGTGTCCAGGTTTCTTACACTACACCTGACTGTTATTTTCACCAGTTCCACAAATTGGCTCTAAGAAACTACATGACAGCTACATACAAAAGTATTGTCCATTCAACATTAAAATATTAACTAAAGAATTCTAATGGCCAACACTCTTCCGGTCTTCCCTAGCCGATGTTGTACCTTTACCATCCCAATGAAGTTAAATTACTTGAGTTTGCCAACAAGGTTAAATGATCTGGCTGTGTGAAGAAACATGAGGATGCATAATGCTTTTAAAAGAGTACAATAAGTTATGATGATTAAAACTTAAAACCATCTTTGAATTGCTCAATTCAATTAATAATTGAGTTATTTAAATCATTCTATGATTGATTCCCCATCTCTTTCTAATATCTTCTTTTGTTTTCCTGTCAACTATGATTGTTCTGCTCTGCTATTATCTGGTTTGAGCATTAGCTGTATGAATGAATGGACAGAGAAAACAAACAGGAAGATGTAGAAAGGAAGAAGGAAATTACATCCGCTCTCATACCATAAAAAACTGTCAATAGGCAAGAAAGACAGTAGTCAGCATTTTACTAGTATTGCATGCAGGACGTGCTCGAATATAGTTTGGCCTAATCGGTCTTTGACTGAGCTTAGAGTCAATTTATGCTTTTCTTTTTAATTGGTCACAGATTTTCATTAATGTGGATAAAGTTACATTCAAGCAAAAACCATATACTATGAAAAGTGAAATATTTTGTATCCATGAAAGTACAAAATGCAACCCTAGAAATATGTTAAAAAGAACACATTAAAAGAAAAAAGAAGTGAAAATGAATCTTTCTTGAATCACCTTCTATCATTGATGGACCCAAAAAATGTCTACTAAAAAAGTTAAGAACCTCTTTAATCTCCAAAATCTTAGCTTCGTTTGATTCAATCTCTTCCACGTCCCATGAATTCTGGTAACAGGTTTTTCTTCTATATTTTCTAGTAACATTTTTAGCTTGCCTTCATGAAGCACTCCAGTTATGGTGCTCAAAATATAAACAATGAAGCACACAGGCGCTTCCTAGAGCCGTTTTCCTTTGCCGCCATGTCTGCATTGAAGTCCATAACCCCACTGAGGTGGGGACCATCTCACTACTGATTTATTTCTTCTTTTTTTCCCATCATAACCTCACTCCATTTTTTGTAACCTCTCCTTTTGTTATTCTTCTGTATTCCCTTTTCACCTCTAAGGAGCTCGCCAACCTTGTATTAGGTAGCTCCAGGCCTTCTCCAGCATAACTTTGTCGTTCAAGACCCATTCCTTGTTTCTTTCCTAATGGCCAACAAGTTTGATGTTGGTGCACGTTTCTACATTATCTTGCCTTTTTCTTTTTCTGTTAACTGGAGTTTGATGTTTTTCTCCATCGATTTATCCAAAAAGGGCTTAATGGACATCTTGTGCAGTTAGTTATCTTGACTAGTGAATAATGACTGCTGGTCCTCTGGAGCTGCCAATTTTTTAGTGTTTCGTAACAAAAACAGCCTTTCTCTACGGATACATACACCCAAATCATCCCACACATTTCCACATGTTTGAATGTGCTGATGTCACATGTGCACCATATTTGAGTGATGCATGGGTGAGTCCCTCAAAGTAGATCATTTAGCCTGAAATTCGAACTTGTCCATTTATCAGTTCGCCTCGTATGTGTGCTAAGAGTGGTCTTTTCCCCAAATCTCTTGAAACTGCATACTCGTTTATTATATGGTGGCCTGCTTGATGAGTTGTCTGCCCTGATTGTTGGGCTAGAGCATCTATATGAGGGTCCTTCCTTGTGGATTACTCAAGTGTTGTTTGCCATGTCATGCGTGAGCAACAGAGTCAACTGATTCTTGATTGTCTGTCTTACCAAACCTTTTTAAGCACGTCATGCATAAGCAACTGTTTCAACCGAGTCTCGACTGTCTCGCCTCGCCAAAACTCTTTTTGAAGACAGTTTCTCACGAGTCCTCTGTTTTTCCAAAGAGATGAGTAACTAGACTGAATTCTACCAATCCAGTTAGGATTGAGTCCTTGGTCCTCACCCACTGCATGCTCTTTTTAATTATTTTGGAGACGGCTCACTAATACTTGAATTCCAGATCTCCTACAGGAGAGTGTGTGTCATCAGGCTATTCGTGAATCTGTATTTGTTGGTCTTCTGATATTCAAGAACCCGTATACTTGATATTACTTTCTGTGCTGAAATACTTTGAATTATGGTCTTGCAGGGTCCGGAATTCGCTACAATTGTCAACTCGGTTACTTCCAAGAGAGTGACTGCTTAAGGGTGGTGGTGCCTGGGGAAGGGTGAATAAAGGCCAAAGGGTAGCTCCCCCCTTCGGAGCATTATGTTGTAATCATCGAGCTCTTCTAACTATATTTAATGGGGTTTTTTGTTTTTTTATCCCAATCAGAATATAAAGTTTGGATTTATAGAATACCATGAGATGTCCATCGGATTTAGATTAATAAATCATCTTCATCATGTTTCAGCCTGTATCTGGGAGACATTTCAGTCAGTCATGGAACTCAATACCAATGTTTCAGCCTGTATCTGGGAGACATTTCAGTCAGTCATGGAAGTCAATACACAATTATACAGTAGTAATCTGTTTAGCACCATCTGCACCTAACTTATATGCAGATCTGGCTGTGAGACCCACCATGACTATGGGCCCTCAAATTTTAGTGGCTTCAAAGCCACTAATATGGGTCACAGCAGGTGGGTCAGGTTGATGTGGGTGTCCTCAATATGGATGCTAAAAATTACTTTAAACAGAGAAGTTGTCCAAAGCATGAAATTCTCCAGGGATCGTGATGTTTCAAAAACATTCATCCGATTCTTCATTATTCAGAACAAATAGTTGCTCCATGTTGAATTCCAAACAATTCTAGGACATGCCTTGTTATCAGAGGGGCTAAATATGAAGGGCATAGGCGGAGTCCATCATGTCCTGGCCATAAATAGCCCCTCTTTTCTTAGGAAATTGTTTTCATGTCGTTATCCTAGTAAATCAAATCCTACGCTTATATACTACATTCATCAACTCTATAATATTCCTTAAATACAATCCATGTTTACTATGAATTCCTAGGATTTCAGCACAACCATGGCAAACAGGCCCTTAGTGTACTAAAGGTTGAAGACTTGAAGTGGTTCAGGTCCGATTGTTTTGTTCTAAATCCAATGCAGCCAAGATCTGAAGTGAATACCTGGTTAACGTATGGTGATGGCCACAATTTGAACTAAATTTTGTATTCATCAGGTTGATTGATTTTATCAATATCAGTTTTGAATTTGTTTAAAGAACTTACTGTGATTAATAAATAGTTGATCTATAATGATTCACCTACAAACTTATTTGATATATTTTGTAAGGAGTATTATTAAGGTGAGCACTGAAGAGTCTTAAAGTTGGCATTTAGAACTAGATTGGATCACCACCTTTCTAAGATATCAATTTATTAAGGTGGGTAATCAGTTCCAATGGAGAGATTGTGATGGCCCAAGTCTCTTCCCTTTGTTCTTGTACTTCCTACTCCATTTGATATAAAGGGATTTATGACCCTAGAAATTTAATAATGAAATATAGTTTTTAAATAATATTTAGTTTATATTATATTGAGATGGTAAAAATTACAATCAAGATTAAAATATATAAGAAGGCACGATGTAACAATCTACTTCATATCTCTGACAATCATGGTGTGGGGCCAGATTAGGTAGATCTCACTGTAGATAAAGGGATAGCTTCAAATTTGAAGAAATCAATCCATACCCAAAACTTGTAAAAAATATTCTCCTAATAATTCTTGCATCATCCAAACTCTTTAATCTCCTATCCATAATTGATATTTTAAAATTTTAAATTCACCTAAAGAAGGTTAACAAAAGTGGACTCTCAATGTAAATCTTAATTGGGGTTTCAATTTTACATTTGAAATTGAAATTGGACTCCAATTTTGCAATCGAATAGCAAATCAGACTCTAATTTCAAAATCGATGCCTACGTCTATAATATATAATAATTGAGAACAAATGGATGGAAAGAAATCAGATTAGAATACAAGTGACACTCCTCGAAGTTAAGGTGGTGATTAATCTGATCGATGTAGTGCAATGTTTATGATCATTTACAAGGATGAAATCTCATTATCAATCTTAACCATCTATTCATTAGGCCACATGAGTTCAATGGTGGTATTAAGCTACATTGAATGGACAAACTACAGTAGAGAATCTGCATCTCCTAAAATTAATTGAGCAATTAAGACCATGGATCATGACTGATGTAGTTATTTATATGTACCATCATGAACAACGTCGATATTTTGAATATATCACGATATATCCCTGAAAAGGCGTTACCTGAAAATATCATCATATGCTCATAATATTACTAGGAAAATGAAAATATCAAGATAAAATCATGAGAAACTCAGAATAAAATACTTATCATGACATCTCTTGATAATATTTCAATGGAACCAGTTGAAGATATCCCAGTGTGATAATTTCAAAAGAGAAAAAAAATCACTGAAATGGTCATATGTCCTATTCTTGCAAAAAAGTATTGTCATTTCTCATTCAAAATGTGGGCCATCTATTGTGCCCCATGTCCTTGATAACAGGCATGTGAGTTGAGCTTAACATTTTAATGAACACTTTCTAAAATAAGCAAATAGTAAGGAAACTAAAAGTGACCTTGGTGTTGATCATGGGCTCATTATGTGGCATGTTGATGGAGTTATTTAGCCTATTGATGTGCTCATTATGTATCACGTAGATGAAGTTATTTGGCCTAACATTTAATAAGAGCTTGTGATTGTGGATTGGCCAACTATAATTTAGAAAAGCAAAATAAATCATGGGTCATATGTCATTTCAAGTAATCTAATAAGTTTAAAATAGGACAAGTGGCATTTGGGTAAGGTCTATTAAATAGGAAAGCTTACATGGGCCACTTTGTTTGCATACAATTGAATTACGGGAAATTCATAGTAAAACTAATTACAATAAAGGATCATTAAAGACGTGAGGAGTCAATAACATATATGCTAAGGTGGAGATATAGATGTGATCCTAACTTTCCTAGAATTTGATTGATTGAGTTGATTGCCTGTGTTCATTCTCCATCTCCCTATAGTTCATTTTTTGAAAAGAAAATTATTTGATGGTCATTGATGGATCTTCACCTTGTTACTTTAATTTTAGCCACTTTTAAAAATATATTTCTTAAGATTATTAGGAATTCAACTCCATGCAAACAACAGGTCCTAAATATTTCTATAGTGTTGGTGGGTTCATCATGTGTTACGTAAATGGGGTTATTTAGCTTCATAACTGAACAAATGATTGTAGATTGGCCCCCTATAATTAAGGGTAAAAGGCCTTTTGAGGTCATCTATTAAGTTTAATGTGCAACACCCGGCATTTAGGTGAGGGCCGCTGGTCTCATCACATAAAAGGTAAATCTATGAAAGTTAAAAGTGACTCTTTAGCCTAACATTTCAATAAGGAGCTGAGCATTGACCAGCATTAATTAAGCTTGGAAAATATTATCTTCATTAGAGTTCGGATCCTCTGAGGATTTCCCTCACGGTGACCCTGTGAGTGGACTAATCACAGTTCGTCAAGTCACTGCGGGCAACTTGCCATACATCCGGGCAAGGGCCGTCCTGACATGGCAGACTGTGACTGGTCCACTCATGATCACCGTGTGGAAAATCCTCACATGATCAGATTGCATATAAGGTAATTGTTGACTCTTGCAGCCATCCAATGGAATTTCTTTCACAAGTTATGGGTAAATTTGATTGATTGTGATGACAACTTAGTTTACCTCAATTCATGTCAATCATTAGGTCTAAAAAGGTCTAGTTTTCGACTAGGACTGAGCCCACATGGAACTCATTGAAGCATATTGTTATCATCACCATTAGACTGTATTTCAAATAGGACCCACAACTAATATACAAATCCCCACCTACTCCGGTGATTGGCACTTATAAAGTTGTGGCCAGTTGGTAGCCCATCTTTCCTCTAATGTTTAATAAAACTAACTTTGAAGCAGGCAGCAAATCCACATACTGAGTCTTCAAATTGATGATGCCACCGGATCCTTTTGGCATCTAATCAGTTCGGCACAACTTGCACGAGAACTTTTGGAGAATTAACCATCCACAAAGACAAGTTTGATGGTAACTTGTTAGCGATTGAAGTAACAGCAGAAGGGGCCAGGAAGGATAGAAACTAGGAATAGCCATGGGTTGGCTTTGGCATGGGTGGGACTTTGGAGTGGATAATTAGTAAAATATCCAAAATAGTTATAAATGAAGTGGGGCAGGATGGGACAACGCAAATTCAAGCCCACAACAGGCTTGTTTATACGGATTGTATGCCAAACGTACCCAAATAGGAGTGGCAGGTCCAATTTAACCAGACCAAATAGTGACTTCGTAATTCACATGTCCATGGTGCAGAGGGCCTGTTTGTATGGAAGAATTTATAGTGTTAGTTCTATACGTAGGGAACTTCTTACATTGGTGTTCCCCGAGCATTTATAATTCAACATCCTATATCTAGGACTTGCAAGAATTCTGAGAATTTATGTGTGTAGGTTGAGAGTTCGAAACTGCACTACCACACTGGGGTCACAGGGGACATACCTGGCTACCCTTGGACCCGTCGGGATTATTCCAGCCCAAAGGGCTAGGACACCCTCCATTATAAAAAAAAAAAAAAAAAGCATTTATAAATAGCTTATGAGAGACAACACTTGGGAATTTGTATATCCTCTACAAACATAGATTCTCAGATTTCTTGCAAGCCCTAACTCGAAATCTCACTTCCAACCTAAGACCAACCAGCATTGGGCTGGTTTCCACACTATTCTTCAAGGCCCATGGGCAGCATTTTTACTTTTTTTGGCCCAATTAGCAACTAGGCCAGGCTGATCTGACACATTTAACATTACAACTGTATAAACATAAGAAATGGGCTACACCTCAACCTGAGTTCAGGCCCATGTGCTCGATACAGGCCTCGATAACTAAATGGGCTAGGCTTGAATATGGTTTGTACTACCTGACCCATCTAATGAACACCCCTAATCAAGCACATAAAGATACTTTATACAACTAAATCTAAAATGTACATGCTGGTTACCTAAACAAAAATAGACAGTTGATGATATTAACAGATCAGATGAAGCCAAGGTGGGCCACACTCATGAAGAATCCTCCTTTCTCAATTTTTAAAATAATCCTTTCCATTGAGGATGTAAAACCTAATGTTCCAATCTAATTCCTTGATATTTCAATTCTAATCATACAACATTCTACACAAATACCTGCATCTGAAGTAAAGTTCCTATCTTTCCAGTTTTTCAAAGTCTTCTCTTCAAAATCCCATTTCCCTCACTCTCTTCGATCTCTGTTTCGCCCGATCCGAGGCCAAGAGATCATCTTCTCTTCTCTCTCTGCAATCTCAATTGTTGTCTCTCGAGTTACTGACCAAGAGCCGATTCCTGCAAGTCTGCAACGTCAAAGGTAGTAATCTCTTGTTTATTTTCTTCCACTGTCGTGATTTCAATGTAGTTGTGGATTTCTTGGAGAAACTACTTCTTCTCCTTGTTTTCTAATCTGGGGCACCCTTGTCTTATGATTATGATCAGTGGGGGGTTCTTGATGTGACTGTAGTGATGAATTCTTTTGAAGAATGGAATGTGGAATTTAGTGGGTTGTTTGGGTGAGGAGAAGATGGTAAGTGGGGGAGAAAAATCTGGATTTGGGGAATCCATTTTGGGGTTGTTTGGGTGTGGAGAAAAGTGGGGGGCAGTAGAGCTGTGAACTGTGGATAGTTTTCTTCTCCCCTATTTTCTACACCTCTTACCCTCATCCAAATAGACCCTTTGCAGGATTGACACTCTAGTAGTGGGTTCTTCTTCATTTTCTACTGTGTTTGGATTTGAATGGAGAAGGCTACGGAGGAGAAAATCATTTTTTTTTTTTTATAACAAGAAATAATTATTAAATGGTTAAATGTCCTTTAATAGTAAAAAAGATTCATTTTTGACTAGAGAAAAGAAGGTGTTTCTCCACAACAATGTTTGCTACTTGTTTGTGAAGAGTAGTTAAAGAGGAGAATCACTTCTCTCCTTTGAAGGAGATCCAAACAGGAGAAAGTGGGGTTCTCTAGAGAAAGGTGTTCTCCACCCAACTTTTCTCCTTATCCAAATGGGCCCTTGGGATTTTAGGGAGAGCGAGAGAGAAATGTAGTGACTATTATCGGATGCCCTGCTGCCTGCACTTGTATGATGAGTTTTCCCTGTTGGTTTTTACATTTATTTCGGACTTGATTTATTTTGTTGGGAGTCAGGACATGTAAATTGTAGGGACTGATGAACAAGCTCAGATCTGGTGCACATGCACTTGTTTTATGCAATATGAATCTATGTGCACATTTGGAATTTCTGTGGACTCATCTTATTTCTATCTTTAAGATGGGTGCAATTGTGCAAATGTGTCTAATTGCGTGTGTTTACTTTTTGCTGTAAATCATTTGAATGTATGTGGTAATCGTTACTGTTTGGGTTCCTTGCTAGATGCATGCTCCATTCGGTACGTCATCCCCACCTGCACTTTTTGACAAAGAAAATAGTATAAAAATTGTACCATGTAAATTTAATTCAAGTTTAATAAAGTCAAGGTGTACATGTACATTATAAGTAATTTGTTTATTGTCATTGTAGTACATAAAGGCTAACTGTTTGTATGCTTTCCTGATACCCCAAGTGTGCACACTGCAATCACCTTTCACCACAAGTTTACTGTTACATAGGGTGGAAGTATGCAATGCAACTTGTGAACCGCACTAGCCCGTAAAAGTTGTCTTTTAAAAGAGTTATTTTTTAACTAATCATGATTTTGTTAACAAAATCTTTTTTAAGTAACTGTAATTAAATAGACAAGGTACAAGGTGGCTAATGCATGAATAGCACTTAAACCATCCAAAAAGTAAAGGACAAATTTACAGTTGAAAAGCTCATCTTCGTTTTTTTTTTTTTTTCCTTTTCTGAATGGAAAAGTTAATCTTCTTTGCTCCTTTATCATCATGAAGGGTGCTGTGTTTTATGGAGGCCCTGGATTTCTTCTAGATCAATGTCCAAAATATCATTTTTGGTGGTCATATAAGCAGATAATCAAAATTTGAGTGGTACTGTAGGACGGGTTGCATTTAGATTCTCACACATTTTCCCCAGTTAATGGTCGACAAGGATGAAAGTTCGTTATGGTCATTAGGTGATTTAATAGTGGAAATATGCTTGGTGGTTGTTGGACACAGTAGTGGCCACCCTGGATTTGTGTTGAAAAATTGGGAAACCTGTATGTAACGAGTTGAGCTCAGCATTGGATTGTTTTAGCTCATGAATTCAATTTTCACACTTTTACCTGGGAATAAGTTTTCCATTGAGTGGATTTTTTTTTTTGCTTTCTCCTTGTTACTCATCTCTTTGTCCTATTTCATTGCTAAAAATGAATATATAACTATCATTTTAGAACCTGATGATGACAATTGAGTTTTGATCCCTCTATGATTTTATTATAAAGTGCTTATAGAAAAATGGTAGGTCCGGAACTGGTTCATTCTTTTCTTTGTTGAAGGTTTACTTGTAATGGGAAGTGTCTGAAAGCTTTGTAGTTTTGTTGATACATTGTTTTAGATTTGAGATACTGGTAAACGGAAAAAGATGTCGTTTGCTGACGTGTGACCAGAGTTTCTTGTAGGGGAATGGAAGTGCAAAGATTCATGTGATTAGCTACAAGGATGAAAATGGCACATGCGAGCAAAGCAGACAAGAAGGCTGCACTAGATATCGCATCATGGATGTTCAATGTCGTTACTTCTGTTGGAATCATCATTGTCAACAAAGCATTGATGGCCTCATACGGCTTCAGCTTTGGTAACACATTATAGTTTCTCATCCTTTGTTTACTCTCTCTCTCTCTCTCTCTCTCTCTCTCTCTCTCTCTCATTATATATGCTATATACCTTTGTTTGTCTAATCTCTTATCTTACGTGTCATAATTGGTTTAACTATTGTGATTTTCCCTTGATTGAATACTTTGTCAAATGGGGTAAATGATGGTGCCTGAGATCTTTACTCTCATGTGATCATAATAGACTCCACTGTTACTTAGGCCTTGAGTTGTCTTGAATTGTGTTACCAATCGCTGTCAGTCCAAGGTTAGCACTCCCATCAAAATTCACTTTAAGCTGTCCTTGATGGGGAGCCCAATTACGCACCATGCCAGGTGACCACGTGAATCATCAATGACCTCCTTCAAACAGTGCTTCAAACACAGAGCACACCCTAAAGCCCATGTCACATTCCCATTCCAGACTTTAGCAACCTAGCCCTTTTTCTGGAACAATATGCTTTCACACATCTGTTATTCCTCTCCTTTCATAGGAGCTGACAATAAACAGCAGGAACCAAATCTTCTTTTCTCCCTCTGACCGATGGCCAAACTTCCAGCCCTTGAACAATCGCATAGAGTTTGGTAGCACCCAACATATCCATTTTTTTTTTTAGAAAACAACATATCCAAATTGTTATGAGACAGAATAGGGATTGTCTTGTAAATGCAGAAAAATAGGGACTGCTCTGTAAGTATTATAAATGTTAGTTTTTTATTTTATTTTTTGAAACAAAACAAAATAATATAAGTATACCCGTAAAAGCTAAGGAAAATCGCACATTAAATGGGCACCTGCATGCAGGCCCACTCCTATTGCAATTCCCAGTGCAACTACCTGAAGAAGATGCCGAACCTTTTTTTTTTATAAATTCATGAATGCGTTCTTACTATCCAACTACCAATCAATGGCTTAGTATACCGTGTGGAGTGTGTGTGAGAAATCAATAGCTCAGATCTGTGTGATCATTATTTCCAAAAATGTTGGGCCATAAATCTTGTTTTGTCTTTTGGAATGAATTTGTTGACTGTGCGATATCACACATGCGATACTGCACATCTAGTTGTGGGTGTTAAGATCTCCCAAAGCGAGGTGGGCACGGGATTCTGTTGGCTGAGAGAGCACCATAATAAATGTAGCTGCCCGTCATCTTCCATGTCCATATTATCTTCAACAACATCATCCAAGTCATAGATGGTTGGTGAGGATGGCAACTTGAGGGGGTCTCTCATTAGCTGCAAGCTCATTCCTTCAGCTTAACTTCCTGCACGTGGGGTGCACAATATGGAGAGAAGGTCGAGAGATCACCTTCAACAAAGGGTTTACAACACTGGTTAGAGAAGAGTGGAGGAAAGGGAGAGATAACTAGGGAAAAAGAGAGGGTTCTAGATGCACTTGGGTGGTGTTAGAAATGATGATTAAGATCCAAACTGCTGCGATTTTTTTTTCTGTGACTGTGAGATGTAGCACAAAAGGGTATGTTTGGAATTGTATTTCTTCCTCCTTGGTACGACCACTGGAATGGTAAAAAATTTTGGGTCAACAGCTGCCAATTAAATCAGACTCTTAGGGGTCCTATATGGTCAAAATCCCTTATTTATAATTGGAGAAAGTGTTTAAGGGAGTATTTTTCTTGGTTGGAAAAAGGGGCAGCAATTAAGATGTAGTTTGTGGCAGTTTTTCTGCAATCAGTTGGACAGCGGATATGTTTAGTTTCGTGTGGTTTTTCCTCGTGATTTGAAGACAGTATTGTTGCAGCAGTAGGCACAGTTTTTCAAGTTATTGTTTGATGAAAATTTTGATGTGTTTTCTTAAGTGTGGTGTTTAAGGAAAGACGATCCTTTGGCTGTCGAATGTTTGTGTAAACATCTTAGGAGGCTGATATTGGTTGTTTGGACAAGCATTCTTCCATATTAAAGATTAAAACATCTTAGGGGGAGAGATTGGTTGTTTGGACAAGTATTCTTCCCTGTTAAAGATGATAGAGTAATTAATCTTGTTAAAGGTATTGTTTTTCCATCACAAATGGAACTAAAATTCGTGTGGATTCTTATGTTGCGATCTGGAGAGTGGATTTGAGTGTACACGTAAAGCATTTCCTTACTAGAACACATACTCTAGGCTCATTTGCTAACAATCCAATCCAGTGATAAGTTGGGTCATCATGGCAATCATCCTCATGCCCGCGCAATCATGGAACATAGGGAGTGGGTGTGAAAACAGGATTGCCCAAACTGTGGTCTGTAGGTTGGACTGTGCATCGCAAGTATGAAAGAAAAATGCATGGTTACAATGCAATTGAACTTGGGAGCAATTCATGGTCAGAAGACATTAAATGCAACAACTGGACATTCATTGGATGGTTTGAATTCTGGGTTGTGTGCAATTCTTATTGGGGTCCACAAAGTTGCTGTTTATTTATATGCTAATGTGAGAGTAGTAGATGTGTTCAAGATTACAATCTTCCACCTAACAGTTCCTAGGTCATGACTAGGGCTGTCAAAGGGCCGCGCCCAGCAGGGTCTTCCCCTGGGTTAGCTGGGCAGGGTCTATGATGATGTTTCAAAATATTTTACTTTTTACTATGGAAATGCTTTTGTCACAATAGTCCACTGTTTCGAATCTACAACCATGATGGAATTTTTGGGTATGCTAGATTTGGCAACAATGCTGGCCTGGATTTATGTGATGTATGCCTTGATATATTCCATGCTTTATGATGTAACCAGTAAGACACTGACTAGGGGAAGCATTGTATATTTATAGTGCTTATGATGTGTTTCTGTCGTTTTTTTTTCTTCTGTTGAGTGTCCTTTGAAATATAAGGTTCAATGACCTAATTGTAAAGGTTAGAACGTCTTGGATTCCATGTTAAAGGATCCTTAATTATTTTTTCTCCATCTATTTCTTTCGCTATACAGTGCTTATGATGTGTTTTTGTCATTTTTTTTTTCTTTTGAGTGTCCTTTGAAATATAAGGTTCAGTTACTTAACTGTAAAGTTAGAATGTCTTGGATTCCATTTTGAAGGACCCTTAATGTTTTTTTCCTCCATCTAATTCTTTTGCCAGTTCTTTGTTATTTTGATGAATGTGGTAAACTGCTGTCTTGCTTGGCAATCACATTGCTATCTGCATATGAAAAACAGAGGCATTACATCAGAATTTAAGTTGCTGTGATGATTCTTCATCTGGCAGTTGCTTTTCTTTTGACTGAGTATGTTTGTCTGCATTGAAGTGGTAAGTGCTTATATTGCGTCTAATTATGATAATTTCCTGCAGCCACTACGTTAACTGGGCTGCATTTTGCTACCACAACCTTGATGACTGTCATTCTTAGGTGGCTGGGATATATCCAGGCCTCCCATCTGCCATTATCTGAGCTTCTGAAATTTGTCATCTTTGCAAACTTCTCTATCGTTGGGATGAATGTTAGTTTGATGTGGAATTCTGTGGGATTCTATCAGGTTGGTTCTAGTATTTGTTGCCTTTTGTTTTGTGTTTGAGAATAGATTTCAAAATTGACAGACTTTGTTATTTATGATTGACAGATTGCCAAGCTAAGCATGATCCCTGTGTCCTGTGTTCTGGAAATTGTTTTGGACAAGGTCCGATACTCAAGAGACACAAAACTCAGCATAGTGGTTGTTCTCTTAGGAGTTGCAGTATGCACAGTTACTGATGTGAGTGTCAATGCCAAAGGCTTCATTGCAGCCTTCATAGCAGTTTGGAGTACCTCCATGCAACAATATGTAAGTTGTTATGTGCTGAATTTGGATCTTTTGAGTTCAGTTATCTTCTCGAGCAACTATGAGATTTTAGTTTGTCTTTTGGTTGCTATTAGTACCCAAATTTATTTTATTTTATTTGTTGAAAAATTCTGCTGTGAAAGAATTTTCTTTTCGTTGCTAGAGAGTTTTCAAAATGGAAAAAAAAAAAGAAGAGAGATGACACTAGCATTTGTTACCAGGCTTCCCAACTCCTTATAAGGGAACATTTAGGGCACATTTGTGTAACACCTTGGCTCTGAAAACACTGTGAAAAAGTTTTTGATCTTCTGCAGTTTTTTGCAGCACATTTTCCTTTAGGATGTTGAGAAGCAATTGGGTTTATTTGTAATTTTGTAAGTTTCCTAAGTTAAAACTAGTTTAAATTTGAGTTAATTTAGGCTAGAGTTATGATGTTACTACTTATTAGAGTTTCCTATGTTATGGGATTAGGTTTCCTAGTTTGAGTAGACATCTTTGGTCATACTTTATTATATATAGCCATTGGCTATTCACAATAATAAGAGATCAACCAATTCAGTCAAGATGCAGCCCTAAAATCTCAACTTGGTAACAGAGCAGGTTCTTTAATTTTACATGTAAAATAAAGTGTAGTAAAGTATCAAATTAAGAGAATAAAATATAATGGGGTTATGATGGTGTTTTGTTTTTAGTTGTTTGGTATGGAATCTTTTTTACTTTTTCTATAAAAAAAAAGTGGAGCTTTTTTGTCTTTTAGTGGAGAAAGGAGGTTGCTTTTTTACTTTTTTTGAAAAAGATGGAGGGAATTTTGAATTAAAGTGCTATTGATATGACCACTTCTCTGAAAAATGGAGGCTTTACTTGACTTTTACTAATCTAGTAAAGTGCCAAATGGGCCCTTAGGGTACACTTGGATGTCCTTTGAATTGCATTTAGAGCAATGGATTCTATGACTTCTCTACTTATGGGGGATGAGTGGAATGCTCAAGTCATAACTATCTCTCCTGCCATCATATTGATATAAGTACTTGTCAGTTAGGGCACATCCAAGGATCTCAATCTCCACCATTAAAATGCCGTTACAAATTGCAAGCACCACCAGCATATTTTATTATATTTCTCTATGATTATAGAAACAGCCCTTTATCTCAAGATAAGTTCTGATGAGCTATATATTAGTTTGCCCTAATCTTTATTTTCCATTATATCATTTCATATTGGTTGATATATATTGTTATTATTATTATTGGTGCATATGGGTCAAATATCATTGAACTGTAAATAAAAAAATAGCATTGTGTTCTTTTGTGTCAACTATGATAGCTGAATACTTGCGTACAACATGTAGACATGTGGTGTACTGTACTGGTGGCAGGATCATGCAGGCGATATAATACTGGGGTATGCCATAAGATTTTATCTTTTATCTTATCCTAGGAGATTAGTTTGAATTCTTGTATCAATCTCTAGAGATTTGATAGGCTTTGATAGGATATCTTTCCATAGGTGTAACATCTATTCACCGTATCCTACTCTACAAAAGGGAATAAGGCCGTTCACATTGACCATCCTGATTTTATAAGAAGCCTCTCTTAAACTTACAATTGGAACTTATGGTTTGTAAATGGGTCAGATTTGGTTCGAGTTCATTGTGGAGCTGGATCTGAATTCGAAGTACTTGATCCTAATATGTCATGGATAATTTATAATTCATATCCGGTTCCAGTTATGTTTTGAGGACTTGGATGCAAATCCAAGTCCTTGTCAAGGCTCATTTGTAACATTAATGATATTCATATTGCACAGGAAGAAAAAACATCTAGTTTGTACTATTTAACTGTTTTAGCATTGGGTACGAGGGTAACTGGTATGACTGCAACTGGATATGGACCTGAATCCAGATTTGGTTATTAACATTTATCTGAGTCCTGAGAACAGAGACCTTGAATTTTTGAGTTGAATCCTTGGGTAGTTTGGTAAACAGGGTCATTGCAACCTCTTTCGGTGCTTGTGGTGGATTGTCATGCACGTACCATGCCGGATACTCATTTATCTGCCATTATGTGCTGAGATTTTTGGTTCTAGACAAGTGTTCTCCAATTTCTAAACATTTATTCTTCTGATTTCATGTTTTCAGTATGTCCATTTCCTTCAACGGAAGTATTCTCTTGGATCATTCAACCTCTTAGGCCATACTGCACCAGTCCAGGCTGCAACGTTGCTGGTATTAGGTCCCTTCCTGGATTTCTGGCTGACAAATAAAAGAGTTGACAAATATGATTATAATGTAACTGCTGCGGTAAGTGCTATCTGGGAAACACTAGTACTTATAGCTGGGTTGCATGCTATTTAATATCTTGTACCAGTCTGAAAAAAATTGCTACTTAACATGTGAGATAATAGATGATACTCCATTTGTGTCCATCAATGTATTTGGTCAGCCCATGACTTCTATGTATCAGACACACCGTTTGGTGACCCAAGCCATTCATCTAATGATCTTTCCTATGGATAAACAATGATTCAGAATTCAGAATGCCATTGGATGATCCGAGTTGTATGTTGTAGACAATTGTTGATATTCTTGGTGAGAGCCTATGGATCACTTGGGAAGATATCAGATGGATGATATCTTTGTTGCGTGATCTATTCCTTGCAGGCGCCTTCAAATGAAGAGCCTGCATCACATAATGGTGGACTTGCAGTACAGTTTGTGTCGCTAGCTCACCATTCAGTTTGACGACTTAAGCATTGAAATATATATTTCCTAACAATTTATCTGTTAAATGACCTTATAGATGCACATGTTCTGCAGGTATATGTTTGTCTAGTGCTGTAGCACAATTCCAGTTCAGATGTGCTCCTCACTTATGCTTGGATACTTGTTCTGCAAATTATTTTTATAGATTTATTAATAAATAAATAAAATATATTGCATTTACCAATATTATATATTGGATTTGTACACCTAGCATGTCTGCATGAGATCTTGCTTTATATGCATAAATGAGAGCTTAGGAAAGCATTTTTAATAGATGATCAGTGCATGCTCGGAAGAGACTTTGGGAGATCAAGGATGCATATACTAATGGGGGCTAGTGACTGTGGGCTGGGGCTTCTCATAATTCTTTTCGTAGTGTCTTCATGGCCAAGAGGGACTGAAATGTTATTCACTGATCATCTTACCTTTGGTTCCAAAACAAAATAGTTTTTCATTTCTTGTCAGGAAAATGTATCTTTCTCCATTGTACCGAAACAGAGAGAAATTGCAGATTTGCAGATGAAAGCAATAGTGTTCAGAGGAAAAAAAAAAAAAAAAAAGCATCAGCATTTTTTCTGATATCACGTATTTCTTCTATTACGGTGCCTTTATGACACTCTCTGGCAGTTTTATGCATTACCGTCTTAAAAACCTTAAATTTAACCATTCAAAAAAAAAAAAAATATATATATATATATATCCTAAATTTACAAATTCTTGTTGATGTTAAAAAAAGGTGGTCTTGCGTTCATTTGTTTCTGTGATATTTGTATTCATATTTTTGTAGCTATTCTCTTACTCTATTTACTATTTGGAGAGCTTTTTATATTTATTAATGCAGCATGCCAGTAAGCTATTCTCATTCTCTATGAACTAATTAGACTGCTATTTTATTTTATTTTTATTAGTGCAACATGCCTATGTGTATGCTTGCATATATTTGCTCTTAATGTGATTTTCTTTTGTGCATTCCACAAAGAGATTCATATGCTTATGGTTTAAATTTGTGTAATCATTTGTTCTTGCTGCATGCATTGATGCGAACATCATTGTCAATCTCACTATTGCCCTTACAATCCTTTGATTTCCATTCTGCAGTTCTTCATTGTCTTGTCATGCACCATTGCCGTGGGAACCAATCTAAGTCAATTTATCTGTATTGGAAGATTCACTGCGGTGTCTTTCCAAGTTCTCGGGCACATGAAAACTATCCTTGTGTTAGTCTTGGGGTTCTTCTTCTTTGGAAAAGAGGGTCTCAATCTTCAAGTAGTTTTGGGAATGGTCTTAGCAGTGGTTGGTATGATCTGGTATGGCAATGCCTCATCAAAACCTGGGGGTAAGGAGCGCCGAAGCTATTCAATCCCAATTGACAGATCGCAAAAGCACAGTGGGTTTTCAGAGTCCAGCGAGGTTGATGAGAAGGTCTAGATATGCAGGGCTGTCTTCAAGTACGCTCATGACCTTGGTTCCGAATCCTTCTCAAGGACTCGATGTAGGGGCAGCAGAGGTTAGCCTATTCAAAGAATCTCTTAACATCAAGGGTAGAACTCTTTCTGATTTTTATATCTTTTTTTTCTTCTTCTTAATTTTCTTCGGTTTTGAAATCGTCCCAGGATAATGAAATGTTCGGTGATACCTTCACATATTTATTTTCTTCAGAAATCTCATTTTTTTTGTTCATGTTCATTTGTAGCAATTTATTTCTGCCCAGGTTTCTTATTTATCAAATTGTTTGCAGTGTTTTGAAATACTTTTCCCACTGTTCTTAGTGGTGTGATACGGGGTTGTTCGCCACAATTTACTAAGCAGTATCTGGTATGGATATAGGTAATCTTGACCTTTGAATTTGTGGGGTCCATTGTAGATGGATCATATCCCACAAAAAATGCATGGATTGGAGAGTTATATTTTTTATTCTGGCAGAGTTTATTGGAATGTGGACTAAGCCCAAGAAATCTCAAGCTTAAACCACCCTCCAATCAAAGGAAATGAGAGTGGATATGGAAACACTGAAGGTTCAAAATTATTGCGTATGGTTTCATGGCTTGTTAAATCATATGGGACTGATCTTTTTATAGAAAGATAATCCACTAACCTCTTTTATATGGTGAATCAGTGGAACCACCTGGGTGCTTAAATTACTTGCTGCAGTAACTATGAAGTGATGTTAGCATTCTGTTTTATGAGTATGCTAGTGTGAAGGCAGTACTTCATTACTGTTTTTGTTAATTTTTTTAATGCTTAGTGAAGGCAGTACTTCATTACTGACTGCAGTGGAATACTGGGCTTGGAGCATGGAGGCCTGCCCCAATGGCTGCACTATAAGGTCACGTTTGGCAACCAAATTCTTGGATATTTCTCATCAGTTATCTCCAAGGATTTGAAAACTCCACATTTGAGGATTGTAATCCTCGAAGATTTGGGCTAATGGGTCATATCTGACCTTCCCTTGTAGGATTTGAAAATCCTCAGATTCGCAGATTTACACACCAATAACAATTTTTCTCAACCATATCCACTGATATCTGTGTGAAATCCTCAACTATAAAAATCCTCAGTGAGGACTCCTCAAATCTTTGGCAATAAAGAATTCTCAAATCTACAGATTCGTCACATGCTATCAAACGTGCCCAAAGAAAACCAAACAACACACTGGGCATCTTCTCATTCCTAAAAATGAGACACCTTCTTATTTCCGTCAAAAAGGCAGAGTTCATGCTTAAAATAAAAATAAAAACCTCAAAAAATGCCTTGAAATATTTTCAGCGGGACATACTTACTAAAATATAAACCACTCAAAGTAAACACCCTCATCATAGAAAAAAACAAAAATATCTCCACACATATGGGTTCAGGCAAGATCTCACTCCAAATAGGAGTTGAGCCCATTGTCAAATCAACTATTGTAAATTTCGCTCCATTTCTTTTGTGTTTATTCATTCGTTTTGTATGATCAATCTCACCAGGTCAACTCCCATTATAGGGAAATGTGGCTAAACCCAACAAAAATGTGGGTATCATTCGAAGGGGTTTGTATCATAGTTATTAATTTCTTTTCGTTTCGTTTCGGCCGAAATGTCTGAAATTTTTTGTTTCGATCGAGTGGCCGAAACAAAATTTTGGCACAAACTTTTCGGTTTGAATTTCGGTCAATCTCGGCCGAAATTCAAGATTTCAGCCGAAATTTGGGGTTTCGGCGGATTTCGGCCGAAATGAAATTTTACATAATTAATTTTTTTTACTTTTTTACACATATTTTGTATTTCTTATATTTTTATAAAATATAATTCCAAAAAAATTACTATAATGAATTAAATCTATATTTATTACTTTTTCTAGTTTTTTTACTTATATATGTATATATATTATGTTATATTTTTCCCGAAATATAATTCCGAAAAGTTTCGCCGAAATTCCGAATCGGCCGAAACTTTTCATTTTACAGGCCAGAGTGAAATAAGGTTCGAAACAATATTAACAACTATGGTTTGTATCTAATAATTGGCACCCTGGTTAGCATAAACTAGAGCCGTTTTCAGTGGATTTCTCAAATTGTCCACCCAAAAGACGATCCAGGCTCAACTTTAAGGAGCAATGCAATAAAGGAAAAATGTTAGTGTAACAACGTGAAACTTAAGTACGAACTGCATTGTAGTTGCTACGAAGATGATGGAATAAAAGAATAGGTGCCTGTAATTTGATAGATTGACTATAAAGTTTGGCCTCACTGCAAATGGTTAGCCATCAGTTACTTCCACATGTATTGTCCACTTGTTTCGTGTGATTAGTAACACTTGATGTTAGCAATTTTTTTAGATACCTAATTGTACAAACCCTTTAAGTGATATATGCAGTCCATTTCTACGGCACCCACTTTGGCTCACCTTCGAGCAGTGGCCCTTTTACACTCACTTTCCCCGCGATTAAGCATCAGTACAATTTGACAGTTATGCACCGTTGGATTGAGTCTCAGAATGCAGAGTTAAAAAGATTGTTAAATCTGGAGTACCAATGTGTGAAAGGATTTAATTTATTATGAATGTGCTCAACACATGGAAAAGAAAAAAGGGGTGCCAATAGAAGCAGAAGTGGAGAAATTGGCATGGATAAAAGGTAACTTTGCTAAGTTGAGAATTTTGTACATAGAGGATGACTCTTTTGTGATGCAATAATAATACCAACATGTCACAACCTCAGATTCAAAAGAGGGGAAAAACAGACAGCAGGAAAACAACATATGATTGGTTCAAGGCAACCAGCATCTCTTATGTTCAAGAGAGCAATCTTTATTAATTTTAGTTTTAATTCCTCTCTCTGCAACTCATTCCTTTTTTTTTTTTTTTATCCTTTCACCATTAGCAATTACCATAAAGACTAGATTAATAGATCAATAAAATAAAGAACCCAAGTAAAGATAAAAAGAATAAGAAAATGAGAAGCAAAAGTGGGGAAAAAAAATGTTAGGTCCTCTTCCCTATTAATAACCATGTGAACAAGGTTAGAAAGTAAGAAATTTGTGTTGAACTCAGGATGCTTTCTCCTACGCAATATCTTCAGCCGATAAGTTATTTGATTTAGGGGGAGTATGTTTGGAGGGACTTTTGATGGGAATACAGTAAGACACCAATTTTTTACAGCAATTTCAGTTTGTGTCGCTCTAGCATTTGGAATTTCCAATATAATATGTAAGGTTTCAAAAATTCAACTCCATCAAATGTTACTTTTGGTAAAGTTTCTAGAATTTTTCAACTTTATCTACAAAATGAATTCTCGTGTCATGTAATACAAACATTTCCTTGTTGTCTCCAAAGATGTAATACAGCCTACACTAACAAGGAGATAGCTTCATCGACGTAAGAAAGCCAGTTTAGGGTGTGTTTGTGCATGCGCCACATAAGAGGAAACGGGGCATCAAAGTCCTACCTCCCTACACAAGATTTCCTGATCCTCGCAAGTCTAGAAAAAAAGTGTGATCTGAGCGCGTTTCATCGAAGTTTCTCGCTACACCAAACATATAGCGAGGAAAGTGTAGGAAAATCTGTGGTGCCTTTTCCCTTTCTCTTTATGTGGCACCTCCTTTGCACAAACACACTCTTAAGCTGTTTAAGATTGAACAAATTTATCTATTTTTTTCACATCAATTGATCCAAAAGGTAGTGCTTGAAAATCCAAGTGGTGATCAATTGGATCTAGCTATTAGAGAAATTCCAAAGGAAGGAGCCAAGGGGGTGTAACCAATAAGTTTTGAGCACCATATCACAACCCCTTGTTGCTAATAGATTTAAATCAACATAAAAGCATGGATTTTAAATGGTTACTAGCAAAGCTGTACACAAATCTTGGCTACATAAAAAACATCTTCCCATTAACCACCATCACATTGTAAGTTTTATAATGTTTAAGAAGAAACTGAGTTTTTCAGCTTGAGGAATTGAAAAATTGTGCGTTGCCATGGTGATCAAAATCAGTCACAGGTTGTAGCTTCACCAATCCATGTACTTTAAATATTTGTTGTAAGGGTTAATGATCATCATGTGATTGGAGGAACTAATTTTTTTTAATTCAATCTCACAATTCTCCTTCTCATGTACCAGAGAAGGAGAATTGTGCTATAGTTTTTAAAGGTGGGTTATGCGCTATAATTTTTAAAGGTGGGTACCCCTTTTTACCACATACAAGTGTCATTTCAATAAGGAATCAAATAATTAATAAACATGGAATTAATGGAACTCAGGACGCATAATTCTCATGTAGTAACTCTTGAAACAAGAAATTCAAGAATGACAGGATTCAACCGCAATTCCAATACATCTACCAAACATGAATTTCAAATTTTTTAATAATAACATATTTGTTTGCATTAGATTACATAGAAATTCATCTGGAAAGGATTTTTAAGTGAAGGGCGAAGGATATGAGCTGAGGCCTATGGATGGAAGAAAACAAAATGGAGAAGTTGATAAGACCTGACTTTCCTAGGTATTGAATTACTAGGGTGACGACTGAGTATTCATTTCCCATCTTTCCTTTATTCAATTTTCATTTAAACGGGCACTTATAGATATTCCTATTGGTCTTCATTTTTTAACCAATTTTGGCACGAAGAAGGTCCAAAAGGGAAACAAACAATCTCATTGCACTACAACTAGCCAGTGTCTCTAATGCTTTCTAAATTTCAACTAGTGGAAAACTTCTTATATTAAGGGAAACAAACAATCTCATTGCTCTACAACTAGCCAGTGTCTCTAATGCTTTCTAAATTTCAACTATTGGATTTTGGATTTGGCTTAGATGAAGCACATCATTGAAGGGGAAATTTTAGTAACTAAGTTTTTAATTTTTTTTTCTAACTTGCAATGTGTCTGTTAGGTTTTTGAGTATTGGCTAAATTCGTGGGTTGGACAAAACTCTAGAGGTCTTTTGGGTTGTATATTTTATGTAGAAAAAGGACTCCAAAGATACAAGACTAGAATGACTCAAAAGAAGAAAGTCTGAAAGAATTAGAAGAAGAAAGCTGGAGGAAAAGAGCTGAAATTCAAGATCAACCAGAATGGGGTTCGCTCGAGTGACCACATCATCCGCTTGAGCGGACAGACCGAAAAAGTCGGTATATCCAGATGCTAAAACAGAACCGCATCCGCTCTAGCAGATAGGGGGTCCGCTCGAGTGGACAAGGCGGCAGAGTCCAGGTTTATTTAGAAACTGAATTCTAATCATGCCCAAACTGCTTATTTTAGTCATAATCATCTTAGGTAAGCTTAAGCACGATCTAAGGGCTATTTAAAAGACTCAAGGGATATTCTAAAAGATCTCACCTCTCAAAGTTTTGAGTTAGAGGTTATCATTGAGTGATTATTATCTAGATATTTATTAAGAAGTTGTGCTGACAATTTCTCTTGAGCCAGTTTTTCTGTATCATTTGTAGAAGATTATCTTCTTGTGAGAAGACTTAAGGAGTCAGGCACTGTATTGAATCTATAGCAATTAACGATGTGAAGTCGTTGAAGCGTGAAGCGACATAAGGTAACTTCAATCCTTGGGTAGCGGATATTTGGGGAAGAGATCTGAGTTTCTTGTAATTGCGAAATTCATAGTGTTTGATTTGATCCAGTTCGGATCAGTGATTTTTCACCATTTTAGGGTTTTCCACCTTAAATTTGGTGTCCTTGTTGTGTATGCTTGTTTATTTTATTTCTGCTGCATATTATTTATTTCTGCACACTTTTGGATTGATTGTTTGAGTATACAAATCTAGAGATCACGGACCCTAAAACTTTCAGTGTCCCTCACGATTTGCACCCGAAAGTCGTAGATTCGAAACTGCACTGCTACACTGGGGTTACAGCCGGCTTCCCTCTTGCCCGGAGGGATTAATACAGCCCTTTGATAGAAAAAAAAGAAAAAAAAATTGCAATGTGTCCCTCCTCTTTTGCTAACGGAGGGTTTCCAACCCTTTGGGCTGGACTATTTCTTCCGGGCCCAGAGAGAAGCCGGGTAAAACCCATGTGGCCCCTAGGTGGTAGCACAAGTGAACTCAACCTTCGGTTCCTGAAGAGGGGGAAACCGGGGGTCGATACCAAGACTTCTAATTTCAAAAGAAGGAGGAACCGTGATCCTGACCACTCGGCCAACCCCTTGGGGTTAATGTGTCCCTCCTATTTGAAATTAACAGCAGTAGATAGACTTTTGGCCACTTCATCTAAAAAGAGAAGCCAGGCCAGGCCGGGCCAGTTTTGAAAGAGAGGAAGGAACCCATCCGTATATATCAAAAAGGCAGCACAAGCGCCTTCCTGACAACATAAAAAGAGAAGCCCTAATTCTCGACCGTTTGCAATTATCCAAAACAGTCGACCGTTAAAGTTCAAATTCCAAACTGCAAAAAACCCAGAGCCCTTTTCTTCTTCTTCTTCTCAAGCACTCCAATGCGATGGATGTCAGTAAAAAGAAAGAAAATCTCATCTCCTCTTCCTCTTCCGATCCCCTCCAATGGCAGAAGATCTTCAATGCCCTCGTTCAGATGCTTAAGTCGCAGCAATCCCAACTCCAAACCCTAGCCGACGACCGCAAGCTTCTCGAAGATCGGATCCAAACCCAGCACCAGCGCTGGCTTTTCGACGTTCGCCTACTCGAAGATCAAATCTCTCAGGTACCCCACCAAAAAAAAAAAAAAAAAACAACCAAAAAACCATTAGCAAATGCAAGATCTTTTCTTGGGGTTTTGTGATTTAGGGTTTGTTTAATTTTTCTCAATTTCAGTTGCAAGATAGCTGTAAGGAGGCAGAGTTGGGGCGCCTGCTCGAGGAGGCGAAATCGAATCTTGTGGTTGGGATGAAGCAGAGAGAGGCTTTCTTGTACAAATCCATTTCAGGTCTCTCTTCTTATTTATCTGAATTGGGCTTTTAGGGTTCCTTTTTGGGCTTTCAACCGTTCTTTTGTTATTTGTATTCTGGGCCTTTTTATTTATTTATTGTCTTCTCCTTTTATGCTTGTTGTGGTTGGAAACTATCCGAGAAACCTTCGTCAATCTACTGAAATAAAAGAAAGATTTAGGCCGAACCGAGTTAAGTATAACTTAGCATGTCAAAATGAGACCCGTTGTCCCTGCCTCCATACAAGAGGTGGTTGTGGATTAGTCATCTCTAAGAAGCCAATTTCATCTGGCATTGTTTAGTCACAAGGTTGATTTATAAGCCATTAACTCTTTTTAAATTTGATCGCCAATATTGAAGTCTTGGATCTGATTAGTAAAGAATGTGAAATGATGTTTATTTTGGTAGATATTTAACCCACGTCGTCTCGTATTTTGTGGGTAAACTGGACCAGAATACTGTCAACTATTTCCTAATGTGGTAACTCACAATGTAACTTGCCAAGTTGCATTGGGCCTATGATATAGAGTTCAAGATTGTCTGTAAGATCAGGCCCATCATGTTTGGGGGTGTTCCATAAATATTGCACAATGACAGTTTGCAATAAATTCTGGTCTTCGTGAGGGATTTCAGGGAATTATCTGTTCATGATGGGGATCTTAGTTACCTGCTTTGAAGTCCTACCAATTCTTATTTAAGTTCGAAATTTGTAATTTGAGACTTAACTTGATCCGAAAATCGTATTTGAGTGGGTTCCTATTTGAATTAGATGAAATGTTTTGTCCAAGTCCTGGGCCATGTCTAAAACCCAATGTGCTCAAATTAACTTCCCTTATTAATCACTGGGCCAAATTTTGCTCCACTTAGAGTTGGATGCAGAGATCAATCACATGTAAAACACATAATTAGAACAAAAACCAAGTTAGATCACATAATTAGAACAAAAACCAAGTTAAACCCCATGATCTATTGGTGATCAATCTTAAGGTGAGGGGGAATTATATTGGAGTTTGATATGAACGAGTGTTGATACATAGGGGCCAAATGCTTTGTAACAGCTTGAATTTCTTAGGTGGGCCTAGTTGATGGGCTTACAGGATTCAGCTTAGTGATTTTTATAGTAAGGTTTTGCAAACTGAACTGCAATTTGTTTGAAGTGAATCAATTGGAGTTTGAGGGCTTTATTAGCAAACTAGGTAACTATGGTGGGGCTTATTAGATCAATGTTCTTGATCAGCATGGACTACATGTTTAATATTACGATGTGGCTGTCACTCTACCGAACACTTCACCACAAAAGTTTTACTACATTTTCTTTATGAAATTAAAATGCGGTTTGGTTCCTAAATTGTTGTTAACGTAGTGCATCCTTGCAGTTCATTATCTGGCATCCGATAGTGTATGCTTCTTTTTTTTTATTTGTTTTTTTACCATGGAGATTTATTGATGCTTGGTTTCTAATTTCAGTATTTGTTGTATGTAGTTTAATGATATGTTCTGGTTGATGCTTTTGATTGCCTACATAAAATTTTCCTTGCTCTGCGTGTCGTCATCATCATCAAAGCCTTGTTCCAACTATGTAGGGGTTAGCTACATGAATTCTCTCTCCATTCCAGCCTATCTTGGGCCAAATCCCTAGATAGGTCTCACTTCTTCATATCTGTCCTTATTACTTCCATCTATGTCCTCATCAGCTTACCCCTTTCTCCTTATGAGGCCATCAACCTACATAGAAAAACTTTTCCTCATCGGCATTGTTGTTGGCTTGAGGATGGACATGTCCAAACCATCTCAAATAAGTCTTTCTTAATTTATCACATTTGCTTGTAAATGCTTCCAAATTCACTCATTTTTTATACTATCTTTTCTAGTTTTACCACTCATCTATCTCAATTTTCTTTTATATCCTACACTTGTTTTTTTGCATGTGTTGTTTCTTAATTGGCCAACATTTTGCTCCATAGGTCATAGCTGGTCTAATAACAGTCTTGTAAAATTTTATTTAATAATTTAGTGTGGGGATGAGTTGCACTATTGGATTGGACTCTGGGCTTCCACACAATTTGGCTCTTTTAGTATCCAGTTTGAAGTAATGGCATTATCTAATGTATTTATTCTATGTGTTGGTTATTGTCAATGAATGCACCTCACCATTTCCACTAGTGGGAGCTATGGGGATGAAATTATTTTGGCTGTACATTGGTTTGCTAAACTGGACATCTCATTAGTTTATTCACCAGAATTATTGTCAATCCATTCATTGGACTTGTACCCAAATTGGATTCTTGAATTTTAAATTATTTTGTGTATGTAATATGCTTTTCTTCCCTGAGATGGTTCAAGGATTCTGTACCTAAATCAGTTGTACAACAAATATAGGCCAGGAAATGCCAAAAAAAAAAAAAAACACACTAAAGCCAGCATCATTTGGGTTACTGACATACATGACCAAATGAAGTGGGAAAGTGGACACATACAAGAAAATGTTCCAACCTACACCTTGAATTTTCATTTGCTAATCACATGTTACGTGGAATGTGAAAGAAAGACCCTTACGACGGTGACAATCTACATGTGGTTTCTTTCCATAGATTTTCTGGTTTTAGAGGGTTTTCTCACTAGCTTGACCACCGATCAATACTAGTGAATAGTGATACTATAAACTTGAAGACGCAGGGATCAAAGGGATAAATCCCTGCCCTGGGTATGTGTGTACTAAGGTGCCACGTGCCAAAACGACTCAAACATGAGTATTTAGGGGGTTTTGTTTTATGGAGATAGTGTGGAAATGGAGTTTTGATAGCATGCAATATAAAGCAAATCTGAGACAGAGAACAAAGGAAGTACCTATTTGGTTTGATTTTATGCTAATAATTATTCCTTAGAAGATGCAAACCTTCTAGATGATGAATCATGTTATTTGTATTTTTCAGTGGTTTTTTTTTTTTTTTTCTGTTAAGATTTTAATTCTCATAAGAACTTGCTGTTTCTTGTTTCCTTCATTTAGTATCCTTCATGTATAGCTATTGGTTTCAAATGGTATATATCACATAACTAATGCAATGCCTTTACAAGGCCTGCCTTGGTTGGATTTTTTTTCCCTGATGGGTCAAATGTTCTTGGTTGGATAGTTATGCATGTTATAAAAAAAATAAGAAAAAAGAACAAGAAGAAGAAAAGAAGCGTTTTTCAAGTTGGGGTAGTTTCAGATCTGGTGTTTTGACCTGTGTTCCATTTTATCTATTTTTCTCCTCTGTGCTACATATACCAGAACAATCAGCAAGTGACCTGGAGGACATGAAACAGGTTATCGACTCTCTGAATAGCAACCTTTCAGAGCAGAAGGTAAGAATATTGAATTTTTGAAAGTCCTTTGGAATTTTCATTTGAGAACGACCATTGATTTTTCTAGCCTTAATTGATTTGAAGGACAAACCAGAAGAGAAAACTAGAGGAACTGGCAAAAGTAATGCAAGGACTGCAGTAAACATTAAGGAAGAGGAGAAACGTAGCAAGACCTTGCGAGATGAAATCAGGAGATTAAAGTACTCCAATGAGAAGCTAAGTTCTCAGAGGAATTCTGAAGTTTCTGCACTGGTGGCAGAAAGGAATTTTGTCTGGAACCAGTTTAAGACGATGGAGAGTGACTATACTAGTCTCTTGAAGACTAAGCGTGTGGAAGTGGAACAGGCTAATGAGAACATAGGAAAGCTACAAAGCATTGTGGAGAAATTGCAGTCATCATGCAAAGAAAAAGACAATATCATCGAGAAATTAAATGCTGACATTGCCAAACTTAAGATGGACATGGCAACACGGGATAAAGAGATATCCAGGTTGTCTAAGGAATTTGATTTGCTAAGTAGCTCAGCAAAGGCTTCATTGAAACAAGCAGTGACTCATCCCACATCAAGTAATTGCAGCATCAAAAGTGCAAGCAATGTTGGAAGGGAAAAGCGAACTCCTGTTAGAAAAGAACCATCTGAACCACATGCCTCAGAAGGCGTTTCACGGACCCCAGCAGTGACTCGTCCCATATTAAGTAGTTGCAGCATGAAAAGTACAAGCAATGTTGGAAGGGAAAAGCCTACTGTCAGAAAACAAACATCTGAATCACATGCCTCTAGCCTGTCAATGGTAAGTGGAGAATTGCATAAGTTTGTTTTTTTTTTTTTTTTTTTCAAAGAAAATTTGTGAGTTATCTAAGATTGTTATTTCATTCGTTTCAAATTGCTTGATATTGGTGCTATTTTCTTTCACCCTTTTCTTGATTAATATTGTGCTACATGCATCTAGGTGTTAGTAAGCGATGAGTGAAAGATGAAGGTTTTTATGGATTTTTTTTTCGCAGGCTGTCTCCTTGCTACTTTTGGAGCAGAGAAATTTTTTCTTCTGCTTTCTTTAGGTTTCAACCAGTTGGAAAAACCCCAAAATCCAGTTGAAAATTGCCTCTGCTTCTAAACTAGCAAGGAGCAGAAGACAGCCTGGATCCACCACATTTATCACTATAATTTATTTTATAGATAATCTGCTAATATTAAGTTTGCTATGGAAGCAGATAGGTAATAAAATTAAATATTTGTGTTACTGGAAGTTGGCAATGTTTGAACTTTCTTAATAATTCAATTTTGAACTTGATGTGGCCATTTTTTTGGATTACAACACCGACACCGACACTTGGTGCTGGCCTTGTATCTTCAATAGGTACTAGGGGACAGCTAATCACATTCTGCCCAGTAAGTTTATTGGTTTATGTGGCGGGGGCAGTGATAAAAAAAAATAGAGATGGGAAGACTTTTTTTTTTTGCATGTTCTTGGAGACTGGGAAATATGCATAAAACTTACTGGAATATTTGTGAGGAGTGGTACTGTGAATTAGCAAAAATTTTGACCCAAGTCGATTGATCCAGATCGATCTGAGACTGGTCAGGAACAACCTGATTTGCAAGGCATGAAGTATAAACCCAGTGAACGGTGGCCCACTTGATTAGGGGAGGGAGAACAACCCTTGCTTGATTGAGGGGGGAGGGAGAGGTGCAGTCTGCAGATTCAGATGGGAAACCAAACCATGCAATCAGGAATGCTTTTTTCTTGCAAAAACACCCTGGGGAGATTAGAAACACTAAAACCAATTCTTGTTCACCACTTCGTCATCATGATTTGTTGATTTTTCCTCATTGGAACTTCATGTATGAAGATGCTATAAATTAATCAGGTCATGCTATTAACGTTATCTTCTCAACTTTGGCTAAAAAAGAATTTGTAGTTGTGTCATGTGGTCATTAGGGTAGTACCTCTTGAATAATTAGGAGTGAATTTTGCGTGAACCCTCTGACAATTATGAATTTATATTAATGCTTCTTTCCTGTCCTTGACCTACAAGTAGTATCAGGAATTTAGGACTGACATTACATATGCCTTCCATCAAATGACATATTAGAATTGAAAATGACATTTTTTCCAGGAACTTAGTTTTTCTTGTAATAATTAGTAGTTAGATGTACTAATATGTAAATGTGGACCCTACCTATTGGATTTATGGCACTGCTGTGATGTCTGTAGGGGATTGGACTCAATGGGGATGTGGAAAGTCGAATCAAGACAATAGATATGTATGTATACACACACACGGCGGGTGGTGTGTGTGTTGGGGTGGATGGGGAGGGAGGACAAGGATGAATTCATTTCCATTGGTCAGACGATGGTTCCCCATTTTCATATTTGTCCCTGACTGACGTCGTTTTCTATTACTTGATTGAAGTCTGTTGCGAATTCAAATTGCCCTTATCTGAGTGATTTGTTCTTCTGAAGTCTATTGCTTGATTCAGAATTTAAGCCGTTTATGAGTCATGAGCCGTTTATGAGTCATGAAACCATTCTTTGAGAGAAGCTGTTATTTAAACATCTGGTAATGTGAATTTGAAGTTTTGGGTTTGTAGTTTGGAACTGAATTTCATGTTGGCAATGTGGACATGTGAACTCTTTATGCAGTTTCTGCTTCGTTATGATTGGTTATTTTATGTTTCACACATGAACTAGCTGAAATTCCATTTTGTGTGGATACTAAAGTTTGTCAATTCGTCATCAGGAATGTAAAAGAAGTTCGAAGAAACAAAGAACTGAAGCCCCTTCCAAGTTGGAGACTCCAAGATTGTTCACCTCGGGCTTTAAAGTTCCCAAACTGAAGATCTCTTCACCTTCTGTTTAATCTTTGACGACATCCTCCTCTTTGTCGTAGCGGTCCAAGATGACGTGGCACTTGTATTCTTGTATTTTTCACATGTAATCTAACAGCTAATCAAAATGTGTATCAAAATATTAATTTTTGATATATTTATTGTGATGTTGAAGTCTATAATGTTCATTAGTGGAAATGTTTGTTTTGCTAAGATAACAGAATGGGGGGCTGTTTCGGGCCCTGCCTCTCTCTCTCTCTCTCTCTCTCTCAGAAGGAAAGTGGAGATTAAACTTACTGAAATGGGGACAGATCCTTGTCAGTTTCTCTTTTAGATTAAAACAAGTGGGTCTGGTTTACTTAGTTGCATATCACAAATCTACCCCTTGTGAAGGAGCACTTATCCTCATTTTGACTAGCATGAAAGCCCCAGCGATGTATGGTTATAAATATCATCCAAACACAAATAAAATTATTATTTAATAGTAATATTTAAATTAATTATTAACCCAAGAAAAGGGAAGGAAATCATTCAATTAATATTCAATAAAAATGAGAAAGTTCTGTGCATATACGGTTAAATCCCGCATAAATTAATTTGTAAATTAAAACTAATATCTAAAATAAATAATAATTAATAAAAACATATGTATTGTGTGAATGGTTAAATGATTAATCATCGGACTTTTTGAAGCTTACCCAAATGCATATAAGGGCCCCAGCCCTGTTTATGAGCCATCGAATGATATTGAGCAAATGGTAACTTATATTAATCTTTCAAAATACTCATAGGGACAATAGAAACTTCGAATCGAAATGGATTAACGCATACCATTAGATGTGTTTATCTTCCAAAAGAAGGTGGAGCATATCTTACTTTCTTATACGAAAGTCTCATGGTGGTGGACGACAATCTTGAGTCGTTCAATTATTGAAGGACATGCAAGTGGTCCAGTGGATCAGTTAATAAATGGGTTCTTGTCCACACTTTGAAAAAATAAAATCACAAAGAAGATGATGAACGTGGAATCTGTGAAATCTTAATATGGGTTCAGGAAAATCTTCTCCTCTATGTCGTCCTCCTGTTGTTGTGGTCATCATCTTCACAGTTTGGCACCAAATAACAGTTCCAAATAAGGAAGATGATGAACATAGTGGATCTTCCCTGTTTGGTTTCAAACAGAAAATATAAGGATGGGAATGTGTGAAATCTTAACTTGGGCTCTGGAAGATCTTCTCCTCTATGTCGTCCTCTCATCATCATCTTCAAAGTTTGGGACCAAACAACAGTTCCAAGCAAGGAAGATGATGAACATGGTGGATCTTCCCCGTTTGGTTCCAAACGGAAGATGATGAGGAGGAGGAGAAAGGGCACAAGAAGTGTGTAGCACACAAATGTACCCTATGCCCAAGTATTATTGGTCGGAGGTCCTTCAACTATTCACTTTAATGCAAACAGTTCACAAAAAAAAGTCATGCAGCAAGAGGTCCCTCACACATAATTCCATATCTAAAAAGTCCAATTTGCCCCTTCATTTAATGTCTATTCATTCACATAACGCCGACGAAATCTACAACTGTCCCAATAAAAAAAGTTGCGAATCGTCTCAAAGAAGAAACTATCGAAGAAGAAGGCGACGTTCCAGGCGATGTTTCAGAGTTGCGATTCCATGCTACGAACAACAGCAGATTAGGGCTTCGTTTCAAAAAGAAATATTAAGATTTAACTGTTTCATTGCAACTTCATCGCTCCTTCGAAGATAACATTTCTGAAAACTTGAAGTTCGAGAAGAAGAAATACAAGAAAGAGTGGATTGAAACCCTAGTTGCAGACGACAGTTCTTTAACTGCAGAACCTTTTCCAAAGCCATAAACGATAGTCCGAATTACTAACTTCCATTGTGAGTTTAAACTTTCTTAATCTTCAAGTTTCGGAACCCTATTTTACTGTAAATCGCCGTTTCGAAGGTTTCTATACTTTTCTCTCTGGTTCATCTTCTAATAACGAAAATATATTCAGGAAATGGCGAGGACGAAGTCGTCTTTGATTTCGGAAAGACAGTCAACAAACACAGGGAGAAGAGGGTATCTAAGCAGTTTCTTCATTTTTCCTATACTCTGTGTGATTTCAAGAAAGATTATCTTAGTGATTTTATCTAATTTGTGTACAAAACTAATCAATCTTTCTTGTATCCATGCTAAAATTATCTGAGTTCTGAGTAAACTTGAATCAATGTTTATTGACATTATCTGAGATTAAAGAAAATAAATATGATTTTGGAATGAAAATTAACTTGAAATATAATGTATTTATATGTGCCTGATTTGAATTTATCTGAATTTATATTCAATTTATGTCCATTTGCAACCCAGTTTGTTTGGATTTCACTTAATCGTATTAGATATTAGTTTAATTTCTGAGGGAGTAACACAAATAAAATGTCTCAAACTCAGTTTTTAATGAGTACCTAATATGTTTTTATCAATATCATACAAGCCTTTTGTCTTCATGATGAATTTATCTGAGTTTCTATCAAATGTATCTATTTCTATATGCAAATTATCTGAGTTCTGTAACCAATTTATCTGAATTTATATTCAATTTATCTGTGTTCTGGCTGAACTTAGAACAATATCTACTGACTTTATCTGGCATTAAAGCAAATGCATATGAGTTTGGAATGAAAATTCAGTCAAATTATATTATATTTAAATGTGCCTGATGTGAAATTATATGTTTTAACTAAATTTAGATGAACTAATGTCACTATATAACATAGTTTGTTTTGCTTTGCATTTCCTTTATCTCATCTTATTCAAGTTTGGGAGTTACTAACAGAAGTAAATGACTTTATTTGAGATTATAACCAGTTGCTATTATGTTTTTTTGAGTTGTATATACACTTTATGTACTTCAGTTTAATTTATCTGAAAGGTATCTGTGTGTATACACAAACTATCAGAGTTCTGTATCAACTTTATCTGACTTTATATAAAATTTATCTGTCTTCTGTTGATACTTATCTACATTTTATATTATATAAATCTCATTTATTTTACTCTATGCAGCAAGAAAAAGGAACAAACGAAAGAGAGCACATGATAAACCAACAAAAAGTGCCCAAGAGAGTAAGGAGAAACAGCCTGAGAGGACTACAAATCATGCACAGTTCAGATCTAACTTGGTGTCAACTGTGACACTAATTCAGATTATAAAGCCATCAATAACAGAGCTCCACAGAGTTGAATTGAGGAAGACTCCATTCTGGAGCCTCATAGAGTGTATCTTGGAGTCAAAATTATCAGAACAAATGTGCAGAAAATATGACAAGGATATAATGCTGATCCTTGATACATACAACTCCCAGAGAAGGCAATTCAGATTGGGGAGGTTCTATGTTCCACTCACTGCAAATGACATATCTCACATTTTTGGAATACCAAATGGAATAAGACTACTTGATCTGAAATATTCAAAAAGGAAAACATTTGACTTTGTATCTAGGAGATTCCAGACCAGTTCAAGGGTGTCCGCTCCACAAATAAAAGCATAGCTCCATCAAGCATTGAATGGAAATTCAGAAACTGACATTGCAAATGTTGCTAGGCTATTGTGCCTCTATATCCTTGTGGTAATATTCTTTGCCCCCCTTGGAAACACAATAGGGTGGTCTTATGTGGGCTACGTAGAAAACTACATGGAAATGAAGCACTATGCTTGGCCAGAAGAGATTGCAAAGTTTCTGATGGAGTCGGTGCACAATAGGGACCGTGTGTCTGATAAAGTCATTGGCTGCCTCATTGCATTACCAGTAAGATATACAACTACCAATTTAGACATTTGAATTTGAATCTATAAATAATAATTGGAATACATGTCTTTTGTAATTATGTAACAGTACTGGTTGTGTGAGCACACAACAATTATCAGCCCAAATGATTCACTGCATTTCCCAAGGATACTGAAGTGGAATCTAAGGGCAGTGAGTATGGCACTTAGGAAAAGGCCCCTTCATTCACTACTAGCTACTGAGGTACTTTTCACTGTTTTTACTTTACAATTTTATCTAACTTTTTAATCTTGCATCATCAACGTAACACTCTTACCTAATGCAGGTCCTCGGTGACAATTTAGATAGCACACTGCTTGAAGTGCAGCGATTTCGGACCTTGTTGGACAGTGGCAGTGGTGACAGGGGAAATATAATGGAGATTGAAGATAGGCAAGAAGATAAACAGAATGATAAAGGTGAAGGAGAAGAGACAGTTGATGAATGTGAACTTGGGGATCTAGAAACAGATGAACAGCAACAACATGAATAGTCTATGGCAGTAGATGTAGAAGAAGACAATGACGATGAAGGAGAGAATGAAGATGAAGGAAATGAGGGAAAAAAAATTGAAATACCAGAAGGAGATCATGGAACTGAGAACAAAATCATTGAAGCAACCCAACCAGATACAAACATAATGCCAGACACATTTGCTATATCAGAGTTGGAAGAGCAGAAACAAAATAGTAACAATGAAGAAACAAATTTCACTGTAGTGCAAACAAAGTTTGTATCATTTGGTGAAGAGATGCCTGGTTTTGAAGAGATGTCCCAATAGACAGATCTGATCATTGCAAGCATCTTAGCTGACATAATTGGCAGCACCAGCAACAAAAAAAACAGGAGACATTTGAAGCACACTCTGGGCCAGAACCAGCAGCTGTTGACACCGTGCCTTGCCCTGGCCACCAATCAGAATCCGCTGAAAACAACGAGCTCAAGAATCTTACCGAGGAGCGTGACAGGGCAACTTCATTAGTCATGCAATTAACTAAGGAGAAGGGGGAGTTACAGGCACAGATCCAAAGGATGGCTATTGAACTTGAACGGACATCAACAAAAAACAACATTATCAAGAAGCAAAGGCTTGAAAATGAAATGAGGATCACCAGCTTGCTCAAAGAAAGGGACGAAGCTCTATTGTTAGTTGAGCAGCTGACAAAGGAGAGGACTTCCCTTGAAAGACATCATGTTGATAACAATCAGGCTGTAGAAGACTCCTTTAGACTGGTCAGCTCCCTCAAAGAGCAGTTGAAACATACTATCAGTGTGTCAGATATGCAGTCCTCAAGAGCTGCAAATCCAGAAAAAGAGGTGAAGGCCCTGAAGAGAAAGATTGTAAATCTTGATTCAAACAACATGAAACTGCAGCAGCTCTTGAAGGAGATGACTATTGATTATATAGAAAAGGGACTGCAATGGGCTGGGAAGAAACTGGATGATATCTTCGAGCCTCAAAGACAAAGCAATTCAGAAAAAAGGGATTAGAGTAGAACAGAAAGCATCAGAAGAGGCTGCAGCTCATCAAAAATTTAAAGAAAAAGTGCCAGAGGTAATTCAATTAAACGTGCATGCGTGTTTTGCTAATTATTGTTTGAATGCAATTAATGTTTTACCTGAGTATCTATCAAATTAATATCACTTTCTGTATAAACTTTAAACAATTTTAATTAATTTTACCTGCATTATGTATGAATTTATCTGACTTTCAGAAACCTTATCTGAGTTATGTATCAAATTTATCTGACTTCTATGAGGACTTATAACAGTTGTCATTAAATTTATCTGACGTTTGTGTGATTTTAACTGACTTTCAATAAAGTTATCTGATGTTATATTGAATTTATCTGTCCTTTTATACATTCCAATTTGTTTAATCTATGTGTGTTTATTTGAAATTTTGAACAGATCATGACCTCTGAACCACCATTGAAGCCTACTACGGAGATGAAACAATCATCTATGGTAAAAAGAATTAAAAAAAGAACAGCGTCAAGGAAAACGTACCCAACAGCTGCCCCCTTCACACTCCCAAAAAATAGCATCACTAAGCTTATGAGTGAATCTGATATTGAAAAGCTAAAGCAGATTTATGAAGCTAAAGGGAATGTGTAAGTTACAGACCTATGCAACTAAGCTAAACAGCTACTTAATTAAAAATTACATTAAAGTAAATGTAGAATAATTGAGAACTTTCTGCAATTGCATTTGCAGAGCACTCATTTGGGGAGGTGAGGGGATGCATGTTGTGTCATATGAGGACATAATTGCAGTTCTCAGCAAATCAGAATTGTCAAGCACCGTAAGCATCACAACAGTTAAAGTTTGACAGAGTATTGTTTCATTTTTACAGAAACATAAAATGGTTGTGTTCACACTAGATGCCTAACATTATCAGTTTGGAATTCAACAGATTATCGACAGTTATGGAGAGTTGCTATATAAAGAGCAGGGAGAAATACAATAGCAACTCACAACTGTCGATCAGCTCCATCAAGAAAAAACATACTTCATAACAAGTTTATGCTGGGTAAAAGACAATTATTGTGTTAACTGTGTCACCATTTACTTTATTTTAATATGCAAGAACAGTTACTGAACTAATCTTAATGTAGAAACTTGTTACTTCCAAAACATCGGAAATGAGGGAAAAACTTCTTCACCCACAAATCTCCCCAACCAGAACTGCAAACCATAGATTCGTGCTATTTCCAATGAATTCAAATGGAAAAAGAAAGGATGCTGAGCTATTCCACTGGACACTGTTGGTGCTGGATCAGAAAGAAGGAGATTGGCTACATTACAACTCCTTACGCCCAAGATCAGCTAAAACAGTCGATCATTACTTTGAGGATGCACGAATTCTGGTATGTCTCATTGACTCAGTCGTTACTTATATAATAGCCCCCATAAGAATAAACAAAAAACAACCCAAAATACTGACTTGTTTTTGTTCTACAGAAACAGTATGTGGAGAACTACAATTATGTAACCGTGGAGGAGACACAACCATATGGAGCTCCATTGAATAGCGTGGAAGACGCCCCACAACAGAAAATGGGCTCGTAAGTATCATTTTACGTGTGCAGTTGTGACCTCTGACTTCATATTGACTTCTGTCCAATCAACTAATAATATCATGTCCTGTTTCAGTGTTGTTTGTGGCGTAATCGTTTGTTATCTCATGAAGCAACTTACTTATAAGCAAGCAATTGCTTCAAAGTTGCCACAGTGTATCATTGATGGATTAAGGGCAGAGATAGTAAACAAGTTCCTAAATGACACCCATCGCAGCTGGACTATTGAAAACTTCCACGCCAGGCAACAAGGTGCTGATGATGATTTTGAAATTTGATGACGAATCTACAGCCATGAGAAAAACAAGTTGTTTTGAATCAACTTAATGTCATAGAGAAGATGAAACATTCTTTTGTAAATCTTGGTATAACCAAAGCACCAGTACAACGAACTTGTGAATGTAATTTTTTTCGCTTAAATGAATGTTGGAGAAGAACTTGTCATTGTCATTTTCAAATTTGTAAAGACTGAATGAAATTCATTGTGACACTTGTGAATGAATGTATATGAAAGCTTCTTGTCAATGTATTCGTGACACATTTGCGCTATGCAATGATTTTATCTGAGTTCTGGTTTAATTTTAGCAGACTCCTGATTCAAATTATCTGAGTTCTGCTTCAAATTATCTGAGTTCTGAATCAAATTATATAAGATATGAAGCAAATTATCTAATATCTAAATGAAAATATCTGAGTTCTGGCAAATATTATCTGAGTTCTGTCTCAAATTAACTGAATTCTGGATAAAATTATCTGACTTCTGAATGAAATTATCTAAGTTTTGAACGAAGTTATCTAAGTTCTGATTCAAATTATCTAACTTTTTGGTAATATTATCTGAGTTCTGCTACGTATTTAGCTGCCTCCTGTCATCGAACTGTCTAGCTGTTCATTCAACCTAATCTCAACTCTAATTAAAAATTTTAACACAACTTTGAACACTGACCATATCAATTAGACACATTTGACAAAATTTACATGTAAAAGTAACAACACGTTAAAATGCAGTTAAGAGTAAAAGTAATGTCAACATCACTTATTATACACTGGTGAGATTTCAACATCTAATTAAATGAATTGTCAAATAATAGGCTCCTTGCACGATTTCTTATTGTGACTCCCAATCCGACCACATCGCCCACATTTTATCTGCCCTGTGATCTCCCCTCTTGACAAGATCCCCCTTTTCTTTGGCCTACCAGCTGGGCGTTTAACCACTGGTGGGAGAATAACAGCTTCAACAACTGTTGGCTCTGGCATTTCAACGGTTGGTATTGGGAATATCTGCCCATCGTATGAAGCCCTATATGTATCAGTGCGAAAATAGTGATCCACGAAAAGATTTAAGTCCTTTCCACTCTTTTGAATCGCAGCACACGCATGGGCACACGGAAAACCATTTATCTGCCACTGATAACATGAATATATATAATTAAAGATGTCAATAGTCACAGATGGGTAAGAGTGCACATCATAAACAGTTTCAATCAAACAGCTGACAATCCATGTCCTTCCAACCCGGATAGCAGCATCCAGCCTCTTATCCATATCTGGGCATATGACTGACTTCCATCTGCTGGAAACTTCCTTCCTATTAGCCATTTGCTCCATTATTTGAACCCTTATTGTGTCAACCATCTTTGTAATTGGAAGATGCCGGGCTTCCCTAATCCATGAGTTGAAAGATTCAGCTGCATTCGAACACATCTCACCGTACCGATGACCCTTAAAATATGCATTACTCCACCTTTCATGTGGCAATCCACAAAGAAATCTGTCTACATTAGAACCACCTTCACGCCTCAATGACTGCAGCTTTGCATGGAAAGACGCAATGGTCGGCGCATACGCACATTCACGAAGCATCATTACCATTCTCTCTCTAAATTCATTAGTAAAAACACCAGACAACTTGTCCCTCAGATTTTCCTTCAGGTGTTGAAGGCAATATGCATGATGGGAAAAATGAAATACCCTTGAAACAGCCTCTATCAAACCTGGATTTCTGTCGGAAATAAAAGTAATATTGCGATCCAAAAGAATAACTTTCCTTAAGTTTTGAAGAAACCATGTCCAATTGTCTTCAGTCTCTGAGTCCACCACCGCGAAAGCAAGTGGAAACAAACCTGTGGCAAGCATGAACAAAAGTTTTATATTTCAGATACTATTCAAAATATCATAACATGCTGGTCATTAAGTAAAATAGAATGTGTCAATAATATAAGAAAAAATAGAATCAAAACTTACCCTGATTTCCATTCTTCCCAATTTCTGCCAACAGGTTACCCTTGTATCTCCCCTTCAAAAAAGTACCATCCAGAAATAACAAAGTACGAACATGATTAAAACCAGCAATTGAGGGATAGAACGACACAAAGAGATGCTTGAAACACATAGTTGATTGGTCATAATCTAGAACAAAGAGGCTTCCTGAATTTACCTCCTCCGCAACCTTAATATACCAACGAAGATGGTCAAATGACAGCGACGAATCACCATACAACTTATTTCTAGCCCTTTCCACACCCCACCATGCATGATGATATGTAATGGTAAGTCTATAATTCGCTTTAAAGTGGTGCACGACATCAATAGGTCTAGTTAGTGGCTTCTCACGAATATGATCAATCATTAATTCTGCAACTGTCTCAGAATTCATACGGCTGTTCTTTGATATTCGAACTGCTGCACCACATGTATGCTCATTGTTTAATGTCCTAATACAAAAATGTCCAGTCGACTTTTCAATAGATGCATGAACACGCCATTTGCAGCCCATCGAATGACTGCGAGAGCATTCAACCGTCACCCTCACCTTATCATTTTTCACATATACAAATTCAAACCCAACCTCAATAGAATATCTACACAGCACACTTCTAAACTCAGCAACACCTCCCTCAAACCTCTGCCCCACATCTCTAATACCACTTGCCCAGCCCGAAGACAGCAAATTCTTCTCTTTATGTGTACAAAACTGTGGAAGAAGATCAGTCTCTATATCTGTATCCTCATATCCCACTAATGTCAATTCATCTTCAGCTAAATCATCACTAATTTCCTCTTGATCATCATCCTCTGATTCCTGCGATTCTGATACAAATACATCCACTGTTCCCAATCCCATTGAAGACGCCAACATGGACAAGCTCATTAGATCCGAATCGTTGTCCAGTAAGCACTTTGGGTGGCCAGGCAATGCATAGGTCATGCAGACCATGTTCACTGAAAGATTCTTCCACTTATTACAAACTTGACGCATCAAACCATCATAACCCATACTCTGACTAAAATGAATAACAGCAGTAAACATGCCATACTTACAAAGAAGCAATAGCGGCTGTGACATCTATAAAACTACAAAATTCAAAGAATAAAAAGGGTCATCAACATTGCAGAACATATGCAGAATGCAAAACACTCACATGATGATTTGTACAAATCTATCTGAGTTTGATCAAATTTGTATAAAATTATCTGCATTTTCTCAATTGAATTCAGATAAATTCAATACATTGCTCAGATAAATTCAATTCAGAAGTCAGATAATTTGTACATAACTAAGATAAAGTTGTATAAACTAAAAAAAATCTGTATGACAATCAGATAAATTTCATGGTATGTTCACAGATCTTTGTTTTCATGACTTCTTCCACATTGCAACTCTCAACAATTATTACTGTTAAACGAAAATCCCAAAAACAAACTAACACAGAACAACTTGTATATATATCAGCCTCTAACAAGTCTAAATACATGAACAACTATAACTAAATATTCCAAATATAAAAAGCAAATCTATAACAACTGAACTCTAACAAATCTATTTGTTAATGAATAAAAAAACAAATGAAATCTACCAATAAAATGAAAAAAAAAAACAAAAAAACTGCACATATATATCAAACATCCATAAAATATGAATCCACACATATCAAACTGACCAGTTGAATTCATAGAAATTGAATTGTTCATGGATAACAAAACTAATCTAGTCTAATTTAAAGAAAAAGGAAAAGAAAAACTAAAAAAATGCACATACATATCAGTTCATCCATACAATATAAATCCATATATATCAAACTCACCAGAAGTATCAAATATATATATAGATCTACAAATTTAAATAAGCAATATAGCATACTCTCTGCTGAGAATGGATGAACTCGCTTATATAAAAAAAAATGGAACTCCTTCTTAGGGCTTTGGATCTCAAAATGCACTTCCAGTCGATCAACTACTTCACAAACAGTTCAATCTGCAATCTGTTTCGCAAAAGAACAATCTACCAAGCTATGCGCCACTGAATAGATGTCTCTTCTCCCTCGTAAACTTTCTACATTCAGTTTCAGAGATCTTCATCGATTGCAGTTTCAAATTCAAAAAACAAGATTTGCGCTGATTTAGAGGGACATAACAGTAATAATTGATCGCTTATGCTCTTAAATCAGGGCTAAATAATCGTTGCACATTGGGGACCACTTAATCACGTATTGTGACAGTTACATGGGCAAATTAGTCTTAAAAAATGAGATCGTGTGCATATAGGGACTTCTCGCTGGAAACATCTTGTTTATATGGACCAGAGCCTTTAAAAGGTTTTCTGTTGGACTGGAGGCTTCCTAGGTCCAATTCTGGGGACCTTTCGCTAATTACCTCTAAACTAACTGAAATGGGGACAGATCCTTGTCAGTTTCTCTTTTAGATTAAAACAAGTGGGTCTGGTTTACTTAGTTGCATATCACAAATCTACCCCTTGTGAAGGAGCACTTATCCTCATTTTGACTAGCATGAAAGCCCCAACGATGTATGGTTATAAATATCATCCAAACACAAATAAAATTATTATTTAATAGTAATATTTAAATTAATTATTAACCCAAGAAAAGGGAAGGAAATCATTCAATTAATATTCAATAAAAATGAGAAAGTTCTGTGCATATACGGTTAAATCCCGCATAAATTAATTTGTAAATTAAAACTAATATCTAAAATAAATAATAATTAATAAAAACATATGTATTGTGTGAATGGTTAAATGATTAATCATTCAGACTTTTTGAAGCTTACCCAAGTGCATATAAGGGCCCCAGCCCTGTTTATGAGCCATCGAATGATATTGAGCAAATGGTAACTTATATTAATCTTTCAAAATACTCATAGGGACAATAGAAACTTCGAATCGAAATGGATTAACGCATACCATTAGATGTGTTTATCTTCCAAAAGAAGGTGGAGCATATCTTACTTTCTTATACGAAAGTCTCATGGTGGTGGACGACAATCTTGAGTCGTGCAATTATTGAAGGACATGCAAGTGGTCCAGTGGATCAGTTAATAAATGGGTTCTTGTCCACACTTTGAAAAAATAAAATCACAAAGAAGATGATGAACGTCGAATCTGTGAAATCTTAATATGGGTTCTGGAAAATCTTCTCCTATATTTCGTCCTCCTGTTGTGGTTATCATCTTCACAGTTTGGCACCAAACAACAGTTCCAAACAAGGAAGATGATGAACATAGTGGATCTTCCCTGTTTGGTTTCAAACAGAAAATATAAGGATGGGAGAATGTGTGAAATCTTAACTTGGGCTCTGGAAGATCTTCTCCTCTATGTCGTCCTCTCATCATCATCTTCAAAGTTTGGCACCAAACAACAGTTCCAAGCAAGGAAGATGATGAACATGGTGGATCTTCCCCGTTTGGTTCCAAACGGAAGATGATGAGGAGGAGGAGAAAGGGCACAAGAAGTGTGTAGCACACAGATGTACCCTATGCCCAGTGACGGATCCAGTGTATAATCACTGGGGGCCTGGGCCCCCAGTGAATTTTTGGAAAAAAAAAAAAAAAAAATATATATATATATATATATATATATATATAGACACACACACACTAAGTTAGACCCAATGTAACCAGGCCCCCAATGACATGTAACCAGGACCCCAGTAAAAAATATTAGGCCCATTTTTCAACTATTAGGGCATCAAAGGTAAAGATTGCAGAGTATACTGCTCTCTCCAGCTCTCCTTCACCTCCACCGACTCGCCGACTCAGAACATAAGCTCCTCATCAATCAGTATCGTGCGATTCACCCAAAGAAATATTAGGCCCCCAATGACATGTAACCAGGCCCCAATAAAAAATATTAGACCCATTCTTTGTTTTATTGCTTGAAACTATTACATTATATTCATCCCATATAAATAACCAAAAAAAAAAAAAATCCGGGGGGCAACCTCGACTACTTAATCGTGCCCCCAGTGAATTTGAATCCTAGATCCGCCACTGCCTATGCCCAAGTATTATAGTGTCTATGTGAAGCCTGCAATGGCTGAGTGTTTCCTTTTGTGTTTCTTAATAAAGAGGAAGAAGTGCCAATAAGGAATGCAACCTTTGGTGAGGGTGTTTTTCTTTTGCTGATGTGGCTCAAAGAGAGACAACAACAGGCTATTTTTTTTTAAGGGGCTTGCTATTGGCACACAGAAAAATCCTTTTCCCACACAAGGAATCTAAATAATTTTTAATTACATTTTTACCCCTGTATGAAATGACCAAAATATCCAATCTCCCTCCAAAACTCAAAAACTCTCTTCTTTTCACACACACAGTCGATCTTCTTCTTCCCTCCCTATACTCCCACATAGAAGTCATCTTCTCCACATCTCATTCTCCACTTCTCATTATTCTCCACTTCATTGTTGTTTTGGCATTTCATCTTCCTCCATTTTGTGTTCTTATCCAACTCATTTTCCTCCATCTCCTTCTTCTTGTAGTTAACTTTTTTCATTAGATCTATCTAGTGCAATGAAGAAAGAAAAGAACAATGAAATCGTGCCTCTCAATCAGAGCAGCAGTGGAAAGGTCCGTTTCAATGTGATTTGTTCGTATTTTTTACCATTTTAGGGAAATTTTTCTCAACTGGGAAGTTGCAGACTCCCCGATATGTTCGGACTGTAAGATCCGAACAAACTCAGTTTGTTCGGACTTTTATGTCCGAACAAAATAAGTCTGTTCGGACGTATACATCCGAACAAACTCAGTTTGTTCGGACATATACGTCCGAACAAACTGAGTCTGTTCGGATGTATATGTCCGAACAAAATGAGTTTGTTCGGATCTTACAGTCCGAACATATCGGGGAGTCTGCAACTTCCCAGTTGAGAAAAATTTCCCTAAAATGGTAAAAAATACGAACAAATCACATTGAAACGGACCAAACGTATCAAACGTTTCAAATAGCTTGTAAATTCGGACGTCTCATTATGTGAGACAATAGATTTGGATTGAATGTAACAATTTTGAATGTAACAAGTTTTTTTTGGATATTCGAAGTTTGAATGTAACAATTATGCATTTAACAAAGTTGCATGAATTGCACTTATTTTTTACTGTTGTCATTAACATAAAAATTTAGTTTATCGGTGTGTTCGTACAACTCCATACACATTTGAAACAAAACAGGGTTTGTTCGGATCTGTATGTCTGAACAAATCCTGTTTGTTCGGACCTGTATGTCCGAACAAACCACACTTGTTCGGACATACAGGTCCGAACAAACAGGATTGGTTCGGACCTGTGTATCCGGACACTACATCTGTAACAATTCATTCAATAGTCCAGCAAAGTAATAAAAAGATAACAATTTCCAAAAGTAGAAAAACTTGATTCATTCAAAGTAATTCATTCAAAGTAATTCATCTAAAGTAAATCAATCAAAGTAATTCATTCAAAGTACTTAATCCAAAGTAATTCAATCAAAGTAATTCATTCAATAGAAAAGTTTCCTAAGTACAACCATCGAAAGTACAACAACTTGATTGAAATACAAATTTACAAAATTCTTCAAACTTCTACAAATTTCTTCAGTTGTTCCTTCCCCGTGTTGACCTGCTGCGGCTGTAGCTTTGTGAACTCATATGCGGATGTCGAATGGTTCGTTGAGCATCGGCTATTGACATTCCCCGCAATACATGGGCAACTTGATTCACATGAGTATATAGTCCCCGTGGATCTTCAACCCAATGGTCCTCACCCCTTCCCATCACTTCATCAATAATGAACAGTGCATCCGAATTACGTTGCTCATAGTCCACCATACTACTAGACTGTGCTTCTTCGGGACGGGGAACAAAATTAGAGTGAGAATTTGGGTTTTGTAATATCCTCCATGAGACTCGTTTATACCAATCCATATAACCGGGTACGCAATCTGCAGGACGCCTTACGGGTTGACTACGGTTCAATGTAGACAGTAGGTGATTAGGCCATCCCTCCCAAACTTGATTCATGTATTGATACGCGATATGGTAGTCACGGGCAGTCGGACCTCGCGTAGCTCGAATGGGGGCTAATGGCGGTGCAGGAATAGTTTGTACTCTCCCAAACTGTCTGAGCACCCTATCCGGATGATAAGGCTCAACCACGTCCATGCACTTGATGCATCCACAGTAGTATGAAACCTCATTGAAAGGGTGATAGCGCCTAACATCACGATATGGGTCCCAAGTGACCTGAAAATATTGAATCGAAGCATAAGATATGAAGATACATAATACAGAATAATAACTTCGGGTGATAGAAAATGAGTATGAAAGTATGCGTAATTACCAAGTCAGTGCTCATTGAATCAAGTCTCTCTCGTAGTGCTTGTAAAGGAGCAGACTCCCTACGAGGGACCCATCGATGGACTCGGGGATGTTCTGGCTGATAGTGAATGTTTGGAGTTGGAGCCAAACATTCGAAGTGCTCGTATACCCAAGATTCCAATAGAGTTAGGTAACCGGCCATTTGTTTTACTTCATGCCGAGTTGCTAGCCCCATCTGCCTGTATAAGTATGCCAGTGCAGCAGTACCCCATGCATATGAATGTACGTTGTCCAAATCCACCAGATGTGTAAGAAATATGATAGGCACCCGTGTGCAACTCTTGTCTGTGAACAACGTACATCCCAATAAGTACAGAAGGTAAGCTCTGACTGCACAATCAATCATCTCCTCCCCATCTTCGTCAGACATTCCGCCAAACCTTTCCCGTAACCACTCCAATCTAACAGATTGGCCCCGCACTTGGATCAGCTCATCATGTGCCTCTATGGGCTCTACTCCCAGTGCATCAACAAGGAGTGCTTGAGCTTCCTCATATGCCATTCTATCATTATACGAGACAGTCCGTCCCGTCACTGGGATGCCTAAGATGGATGCAACATCATCTAAAGTGATGGTCATCTCACCAAATGGCATGTGAAAGGTGTTAGTCTCGGGTTGCCACCTCTCCACAAAACCCGATACAATAATCTTATTCACACTGCGGTATGATGCAGTCACTAAGGGAGCTAATCTGGATCTGGACATCCAATGCCTAAACCTATCAGACCCATTCAATTGCCATTGCCACAATGGCACTTTCTGACCATGGCTTAGACATTTCAGTGCTCCTCGATCCTGCATTCAACAATTGATACAATATTGAAGTTATTCCCCAATAAATCAATCAATCAATCTTAATATGAAATAAACGAAACACACCTGTCCACTCCAAATATACCCAGCTATATGTGTATCAAAGCTGGTCAATAAGGACCTGTCTTGTGGCCCCGGACCTGGTTCCACATCCATATCAGGTTGTTCTTCAAGGCCCTCCTCACTAAGAAGAGGTTCTTCTGCAACCTCGTCCACTCGGTGGCGACGCCTTCTGTTTGAAGCTGTGGGTCGCACCCTAGAAGAGCTCGGTCGGTCCATATCTAAAATAAAAATACAGACATTGTAGGAGAATTCATAGTAAGTTCAGCTACAATCAAATTTATTCCCACATGAGTTTATCACATTAATGCACATTAAAGAAATGGGGAAACGAGTCAAATAAAAATAGTCTTTGAAACAAGCATCATGTTCGGACCTTAATCCACACATTAATCCACACACTTTTACCAAAAAAAAAAAAAAACAAAAACTCAGCATCATGTTCGGACCTTGAGGTCCGAACAAACTACTCATGTTCGGACCTTCAGGTCCGAACAAAACACATTTGTTCGGACCTGAAGGTCTGAACAAAACACATTTGTTCGGACCTTTAGGTCCGAACACCTCGTCATTTCTGGGAACACCAAAATGAAGCAGACATTGTATGGGAACCGACCCAATGCATGAAAAAAGTATACCATTCTTTCTAAAATCCTCCATTGAATGAGAATCTATCCCCATAACAAGTTTGCATAAAAAAAAACACATCTAAGATGGATACAATGGTAAAGAATAAATGGTGAAGCAAAATGAAATGAAAATGGTGGAGATAGAGATTAACCTTTGGAAGAGGAGATAGTGTAGATGACTGGGAACGCCGGAGGAATGCCGGAGGAACGCCGGAGGAACAGAGACGCCGGAGAAGGAGGGAGTGTTCGATCGATTTTGTGTGTGGGGAGAAATAGAATGAAATGTGTGTGGGAAGAAGAAAGAGGACGATGGAGAGGGGGCTAAAATGGGGATATTTGGTGTGTGGGGAAAGAAAAAATATAAATTTTAAAATATTGTGATGTGTGTGGAGAGAAATTGTGTGGGAAAAGGATTTTTCTGTGTTCCAATAGCAAGTCCCTTTTTTAATTGAAATCCAACTTTAAAGAAAACAGAATGTTAACAGGGATCCATTAGTTACAGTTGAAGAGGTAAGAAGGTGTTTGTGAAGGAAAGTGCCACTGCCATTCCTGATCCCACACTGTCTTTACTTGTGGAGCCCATGTAGAACAGTTGATGGCTTTAAAGGTTAGAGAATTTCCCTGTGACCTACCTACTTGTGTGCAAAGAGTGGGAACCATATATGATCAAGGGAGAGACTTCTTTGAGCGCCTCGAAGTTGTCTAATTCCTACACATTAGATAAAGTGGAATGTTGGCCTATGCATGATTAAACTGAATTGTCTATACAACATAGATAGGGGTGTTCAGGGGGCCTGGCTGAGCAATATCCAGGCCTGGACCAATTTTTAAATTATTGGCGCAAGCCGGTCCTAGCCCAACTCGGGCCATAGGTGCTCGGCCGAGCCCAGCCCAAGGTGGGCTGGCCCATCCATGAGCAACCCTTAACACAGATGGGTGTCAAATTTTGTGCAAATTCGCGTGTGCGGAGGGTAGGGGTTAAGCTGGTGGTGGTTGAGGCAGTCGAGTTTCATGCGTGACGGGCTTAGATTGATTCTACAGGTTGGCTACGTGGGCTCTCTAGGCTAGGCATTCCTACTTTCTTAACATTTCTTAAGATCATTCGAGCATTGACTCTCAATTACTTACTCTCACAACCTAGGCTTTTAGCCTCAAATGCGATTTATTATTATTATCATGATAAATTCAAAATTGTCGACCCTGATTGCAACATAAGAGCACTCCAATGAGTTTCGCCACAAATAAAATATATAAGGGATACTATCTGTACACAGCTGCCCTTATCCCTTAAATTCACCATTGAGCAGTCAAAGTATAAGGGGTCGTTTGGCAAACATCCTCGCCGCGGATTTCTTCCTTTTTTCCGCGATCCCGTGGAAAATCCACGTTTGGATCGCGTGGAAAAGGGGTTAATGGATGAGAGGATTCTCTCTTTCCAATTATTTTACGAGTCAGACCACCCCCCCCCCCCAATCAAATCCCCAGAATCCACGCAGAAGAGGATTTGCGGAGCTACAGTGTTTGGGGCGTTAATATGGAGCAGACCGGTTTTTTTGCATTTTTTGGTTTCTATGGGACCCACAATCAAGATCTGAACCGATAAAAGTGTTAAGAAGGTTCAAAACGGCTATATCACAAAAATTCAGCCGTTGATTCATCTTAGATCGTTAGATATTTGCAAAACCGTTAGCGACAGTGACAATAAGGTACAGGTAACAGTGAGATAATGTGGCCCTAATAAGTTTTTACTTTGGGAATGTACCTTTTAGATTCCCTAATCAAGATCCAAACCGTTAGTTACCTTTAAAAACTCCAAAACGGCTACCTCACCAAATATAAGCCGTTGAATCATCTTATATCTCGAGATGTGTGCCAAAAGTCATTACTGTTCAAACTAATATTAAAAATAGTCCGTTTTTTCTCTTTTTGGGGTTTATGTGGGGTCCACGATCAAGATCCAAACCGGTCATTAGTTCTGGAGGGTCGAACACGGCAAGGTGACCAAATTTCATCCATTGATTCCTCTTATATCTCGAGATATGTGCCAAAACATTTACTGTTTACACTAATTTTGAAAATGGGAAATAAAAAACAGTCCTTTTTCCAAATCTTCTGGTTCTTGTGGGGTCCAAAATCATGATCGAAACCAGTCATTAGTTCGGGACGGTCAAACACGGTAAGGTGACCAAATTTCAACCGTTGATCCTTACTTTATCTTGAAAATTTTGTAAAAATATCAATTAGATCATATATTCTACTCGTTGTAGGAATCCTCCCTCCATCCAAACATGGAACTTTCATTGGGAATCATACTTGAGGATTATAGACTTCTTTGGAGATGGAGAGAATCCTCTAAATAGAGGATTCTTCGTGGTTTACCAAACGTGCCCTAAGTGTTTTTCACAAAGCTGTTTGTGCAATATCTTAGGCTTATGTAACATCGTACATATCGCTCTCTATTTTACTGTCCGTATGGCACTTTACTAGTTTAGTAAAAGTCAAGTAAAGCCTCCATTTTACAGACAATGGGTCACATCAAAAGTACCATTTTTCCGAACTCCCTCTTTTTCAAAAAAAAAAAGTCAAAAAGCAACATCATTTCTCCACTAAAAGACAAAAATAAAAAAAAAACTCCATTTTTCTTTACAAAAAGTCAAAAAGATTTCATACCAAATAATTAAAAATAAAATATCATCATAACCCACTTATATTTTATTCTCTACTTATTTGATTCTTTACTTTATCTTTATTTTACGGTAAAATTATCAAACACCCCCGTGGGGTGGGGTTGGTTATAAATCTGGTGAAATGGTTATAAATGTGACATACTTACCACCATCCTCACCTATAATTATAAATCTGGTGAAATGGTTATAAATGTGACATACCAACCACCTTCCTCACCTATTATTTTGTGCCAACCTACTCCTAGCTTTCGATATGTGCAACTTAGCTACCGTTTTATGGTATTGGCTTCGTTCATCTATTGTCGGTGGGTGTGGTCATGGAGTGGCGACTTCCAGGTTGGAATCTACCCTGAGATTTCCTTGAAAAGTCTGCTCTTGTGTGATGATGGGGCCCCACCTCTCGTCCTTCTAGATTAGTGTATGTTTCCCATCCCCATCTAGATTAGTGAAACAATATTAGAATAGTAATAATTACAAAAGCCAAATGGAAGAATATCTATTTCATCCAACTGTGAATATTACTAGAGAACGGCTCCGTACTTGAATGATAAGGAGTGGCATTTCTCACCTGTCTATCTATGATTTAAATTGCTTCCTTCCCATTTATGTGGGCTCTCAATTGGATCCTACCCCCCTTGGCCCAAATTGATAGGGATCACAGATGTCGATGGCCAATGGGAATCCAAATATCTAAGACTCTTCCGCTTATTATTTCTGGAAATAAAAGAAGCATGACATGGTAACAGCTTCTGGATTCGGGAAGATTTGGATCCAACTACAGGATTACAGTCTAGTAGAATATTCTAAGAGCTTTTTTTTTTTTTTTTTCAATGTTACTTCCAACCAAACTACAGGGGTAGATTGATTGTTTTCTGCATGAAACAGGCATGCTTGCCATTGATCTATGGATGAATTGATGACTATAGAGAGCTATGATGATAGTGCCTTCTGAGTGTTTACCTGTTTACCTTATCAGTTTGTTTATATGGACAAACTCATGGACAGAATTTGGGACAAACTGTCCACGTGGCGCAACGTGATTGGCATAATGCATTTCAACTTTTGAGAGAGCCCAATCACGTTGCGCTACGTGGATAGTTTGTACAAAATTCTTTCCATAGAGTTTGTCCAAATAGACTTTTTGTTACCTTATAGTTAATCCGTATTGCCATTCTAAGAGCTTCCATTGTGCACTTAAATTTGAAAGTCCCCAAACTTTCAATATGGGCTTTTAGGCATTTGCCTTTTGATTCAAGATGGTCTCACTTGAAACAGTGGTATTGAAAATCTCTCCCTGCCTTCAAACAGTGGAGTTTCTAAGCCGGGGCAAAGGGTCTAGATTTTTTTTACAAAAAGGCTCCTATGTTTTCATATAATCTCAAAACAGCTCGCTTCTTTTTCGCTTTTACTAAAACCCTGCTTAACTAAAATCAAATCATAGTTGAAAATTTCTTCGAGTTGACTCTTAACTCTCTCGAGTCATCTTGTTTTGACAAAGGGCTTAGTCAAATACAGGGACGACTCAACCAAGTCATCTCATTTTAATAAGTTATTTGCATTTTAAACCATGCAATGTGTAATTTAATTTTAAAGAATTAAGGTTTATTTACAAGTAATTATATTCGAGGTTTAGAGTTAACAGTTTAAGAATGATGACTGAAATGTAAGTTGAAACTTATATTTGATCTTTTACATTCAATATTTGAACAAACAAGTTATTTAATATATATGTAATTTTTTTATTTTATTCTTCTTATTGTAGTACATTTCTTGCATATATGAATTTATTAATATGAATTGATTATCATCGGTGCATATAAATAAATGCAAATTCAAAATTAATAAGTACTAGTTTCATTTTTTAATATTTTTAAATTATTTTGAAAAAAAAAAATGACTCTCGAATCTCTGCATTAACTCTATCCGAGTCAGTTTTTTTTTACATCGGATGAGACAAGTCTGAATCATGAGTTTTCCAATCTTGAATCAAACTATGCAAAAAGTAACTACTCTCCATTGTTTTTTGGTTTTCAAAAGATATCCCATTGGAAAAAACTTAAATGGTCATCCATTGTTTAAAAGAAATGACTTTGCCCAAAGATGATCCAAACATAATTAGTGATATTGGATCATCATTTTCAAACAATATGATTAGAATATAGTTTTTTTTTTTTAATAGTTTTTATGGGCCCATATTCTAGATCTTTGTTTATTTGATATGAAATTAATTTGTTAGATGGATCCCACCGAGGATTTAACCATAAAAGGGTGACTTTCGGATTACAACCCAACAAGGCCGGGCACAGTTCATGGACATTTTAAGAGATTGAAGGCCTTTTATTAAAACTTTCAGACCAGTTTAGAGATATGTGGGTGGTTTTGTTGTGCGGGTTAAGTGGGGGCGGAGGCAGAAAGAAAGGGCAGTTTGTGTGGGGCCCACATGGTTGACCTTTTGACAAAATAATTGCCCAAGAAATAATTGACCTTTTGAACTCTATATAAGAACCGGAAAAGTAAGTTTGCCGGTAAAATATGTACTGTTTCTTTGCTGGAATTCCAAGAATTTTATCTAGAAAATTCCTGAATTCTCACACAAAGTGAAATTCCTGGATGCCCTTTTGGGCTTGAGTATCCAGGAATTCCACCAAAATGCATAGGGAGTAGAATTGCTGGATTTCTAAAGGTTAAAAGAGACTTTTCATTTGGCTGGAATCTAGAAATGATAGTAAAGAAATATGAAATTCAGAAATTTTAGGGGACAGATGTCCAAAAATTCCTTGTAGAAATTTCACTAAAAAAACATAGCCTAAGTATGACGTTTGTTTTTGTATGGTAAAGTAATGAACTGCCTTCTAGTAAAGTAAACACTTTACCTAGATTTCACAAGGTAAAGTGTTTTAACGGCCGGTAAATTAATGTAGAAAATTTTGGCAGTCAATAATTAAATGGTGAAATTTTTAATAGCTAAGAACCATACTTTCTCAATCTTTTGCCCAACCAAATATGTGTGATAAAAATCTTAATGGCTAAGATTATTAATTTCTGATGACTAAGAGTCTAAGACTATTTTACTATACATTTTGTTTTACTATACATTTTACTTTATTGAATGAAAAACAAGTGTGACGGGCCTGAGGTTGTTGTGTGATCCGGTAAGGATGGTAGCTAGCGGTTCACGTGTACGAGGAGGTAGCTGCTTCTTCCTTGGCCAGGGCTATTCGGTCGTTCTTGACTTTGATTATCAGTTCTGGTCTACAAGTTTCGGTGCATGGAGATTCCCTTTTCTCCTACTTGAATCAAATGAACTTTAGCCACCCTACCACCATGATGTTGAACGAACTTCCCGCTGCCAGATGGGGTTTGAATCGAACTCGCTCGGAACCTTTGTGGGTTAGGGTGTGAGATAGATGAAATGAATTCGTTGTGTATGGTCTCACTCTGGACTCCTTGAAATTCTAAGCGAGTTCTACAACTTCTTTTCACGTGCAAGCCAACAGTGGACGGCCTGTCACTTGAGTTATACAAGAACAACAACTACGGTGGACTACACAAGAATACGAATTCATTTTGATAGTAAGAAACCATGTACCAACCTAAAAAGACTTGTTTGGGAATTTACTTTTAGAGTAAAAGTAGTGTGGCCTTTATTTCCCAGACTATGGGTCACATCAAAAATAGACATCTTCAAAATTCACTCATTCTTTAAAATAAAATAAAATAAAAACAACCTCCTTCCTTAACTAATTGACCAAAAACCACCCACTTTTTACATAAAAAGTCAAAAGATTCTCGGCCAAGCAATTAAAGACAAAATACAATCATAACTTATTATATTTTATTCTCTCTTGATTTGATGATTTTATTTATCTTTATTTTGGGAGGAAATTACCAAACGGGCCCTAAAAAATGGTACCATATTGTAAATTTTAAAATTAGTAGGCCTCATATTTATAATCACGAAATGTATACCTATGTCATGAATGGGGACGCAGGCACCACGGTCTACCACATCGCTTTCGCGTTGGGGTAAAGCCTCACCAGATGTAGATCTGGACTCCCGTGTTGTAATTCCTGCAAGTGGGTCCTACATTCGCAGTCGCAATAGGTGTGTATATGTTGGGATCAGCAGATAAGATACATATACAAATACTCCAGAAAGCTTCTAGAAGATCTGGATCCCACTCTGAAACATGGGACCCTTGCATAACGGGAAAGAGAGGAGAGGGTAGCTGCAACGAGTGGTTAGCTGCAGCTGCACGTTTCGCTATCCACACCGTATAATAAAACCTCAGTCACTCTCCGTTTCACTCTCACTTCACACAAACCCCATATCATAAATACCTCTGAAAGCCATCTCAAACATACAAGCACAAAAGAAAGAGACGGAGGACCAGCAGCAGCAAATGGCCCCTCCAACTGCAGTGCCATTCCTTCCAACAACAACACAGGAGAAGACGCTTCGCGAGAGCTTCATCAGAGACGAAGACGAGCGTCCCAAGGTCCCCTACAACCACTTCAGCAATGAAATCCCAGTCATCTCTCTAGCAGCCATCGACTCCCCAGACGGGCGGGCCGAGGTGTGCAGGAAGATCGTGGAGGCGTGCGAGGACTGGGGCATTTTTCAGGTCGTCGACCACGGAGTCGATGAAGGACTTGTGTCCGAGATGACTCGTCTGGCGCGTGAGTTCTTCGCGCTTCCTCCAGAAGAGAAGCTGAGATACGACATGTCTGGTGGGAAGAAGGGCGGCTTCATTGTCTCCAGTCATCTTAAGGTCTTCCATATCTCTCTCACACACATGCTTTTAATTTTCAAGTTAGATCTTATCTTGCTCCACGTGGATATCTCAAATTATGGATCCATGAATCTAACTTTGAGTGTCTAAGATTTTGATTAAAGTTTTGAATTTGATTTGAAAAAATTTTGTGAGTTTTTTTTTTTTTTTAGAAAGTATAAATTTAGTGCTCAAAATCAAATTTCACAAAAGAGGGTGTTATTTTTGAAGTGCATGTGAAAGCCTTAAGTGAATTTCTACATAAAAAGGATTTGGCAAAAACCCCTATTTATATATCAAAATGCAATATTTCATCAACTAGGTTTTAAAATCTTAGATTAGAAAACTCAATCTATTAAAAGTATCTATGGAAACAATTATCAAATCAAATCCTACAGTTTGGTAACTCTACTAATATAATCAAGTTAAGTAAAGTTGATTTTGAAGAAAGAATAAAATATAAGTGGATTATGATGGTATTTTATTTTTAGTTGTTTGTTATGGAATCTTTTTTACTTTTTGTATGAAAAAGTGGAGTTTTTTTGTATTTTAGTATATAAAGGTAGTTGCTTTTTGGCTTTTTGGATGAAAAATATGGAGGAAGTTTTGAATAAAGTGCATTTGATGTGATATCTTGTATAGAAAATGGAGACTTTACTTGACTTTAATTGTATTGGTAAAGTGCCAAACAAGCCCTAAGGGTCCTATTTAGCTACATTAAAATATCTAGTAATTGAGATAATTCACGACGTAAGTAGTTAAAAATGTAGATCAAAGTGAATATTCAAAAACACCGATCAAATAACCTCTTTTTTTTTTTTTTTCTTTTATAGACACTGAATCAAGAGAAGATGGAAAATGAATAATAGCAAGCTATCAACCTTTAGTAATTGACCGATACCTAGGAAAGTCATGGCCAAGTCTCATCTATATGTCGAACTTATTTTCTTACCCTATATCCTTTCACCCCTCACCTCTTTTAAAGTCCTTTAAAAAACTCATTTGACCTTCATATGTATTCAATTCCTATATAATCTAATGCAAACAAAGGCCCCGGATGAAAAGAAGCATCCTACGTGAAATAGGTGGCCTCAAAAAGGGCCCACAGCACACATAAAAACAAAACGGATGGTTGCATATCTCTCTCTTTATATTGCACACGAAACTGAATCCGATTAGTTTTTGTTGTTGCAGGGAGAGGCTGTTCAGGACTGGCGCGAGATTGTAACATTCTTCTCCTACCCGATACGGAGCCGGGACTACTCAAGGTGGCCCGACAAGCCGGAAGAATGGAGGACGGTGGCGGAGGCCTACAGTGAGCGGCTGATGGGGCTGGCATGCAAACTGTTGGAAGTGCTGTCGGAGGCAATGGGACTGGACAAGGAGGCTCTAACTAAGGCCTGTGTGGACATGGACCAGAAGATGGTTGTGAATTTCTACCCGAAATGCCCCCAGCCGGACCTTACGCTCGGACTCAAGCGCCACACCGACCCCGGCACCATCACCCTTCTGCTGCAGGACCTGGTGGGGGGGCTGCAAGCTACCAGAGATGGTGGCAAGACATGGATCACTGTTCAACCCATTCAGGGCGCCTTCGTCGTTAACCTTGGTGACCATGGTCATGTGAGTATATAATTCTTCTGTTGTGTCTCAAGTTTTGAGTCTACTTGACGCCCACATGCACTTCAATATTGTGGTAAAAGAGTGTGGATCTTATTAACATATGTCGCATTTTTGTGGGGTTCATTCAACTAACCAAGAAAAGAAGAGTACGTAGATTAGCTATCTACCAAAATTCATTTTTAATTGAAATCATGAAGCTAAACAATCAAAAGTGATCAGATGAATTAAGAAATGATCAAATGAAATGTTGAAATAGAAAGAACTGATCCCTTTTTTTTTATAGGTGACCTTCTGTTTCAAGGCTAATATATGTACCCTCCTCAAATCCCAACCTTGTTGGGAAAAAGGCTATGGTTGATGAAATTATATGAATCAAACTCCGTTTTTCGAAAAGAAAATAATACTAGCATCTTTCTGATTTTCTTTTCTAAAAGAAGGATTATGGGGAGCAATGTAACTGTTTAGCATGGGCATCTGAAAAATTATTTAAAAAAAAAAATCTTTAATGAATTGAACTTATTGAAGATTTTGACCCCACTCAATGCCTAAGTTAATAGGCCATCTATCTACCAAAATAAATAAAAAATTACTGGGCCCAACTTTTGTTTTTTTAAAGAATATTTTATTTTTTAGACATTCTATTATTAACTCTTCATTTACCCTAACTTAACCTTTAAAGACAGTATTCTCCCCATAATTAGGAGGAGAAAATCCTAACATTTAGATTTAGGCATATAGAATCTCAGCCTAGGCAGAGAAAAAAAAAAAAAAGGAAGAAGAAAAATGCACCTAAGGTCTGAAACTCTGAATCTCCAAAAAGAAGAAGAAAAGGACAAAGAATGGTCATTTTTTTACTTTTTCCCTCCTGTACGTCTCCCCCTCTTTCTTTCTATTTTTATAGTAATAGGTGATAGCCTGATACATCTTTCTTTTTGATAATTCAATGTTATCTTTGTCGAATTGTCTGAAATATATTATTTGATAATTTTATATTATATTTGTCGAATTATCCAAAGTAGATGACAAATGTTGATAAAGGGGAAAACAAATTTATTCGATTTGTGGAAAATAAATCTTTTGTTGACCCCACTGACTCGAGTTCTTAGAGCCGCCACTGCTGTTTAGTCTGTTTTTCAATGGTTCTGGTCCTAAAACTACAGGGGCCAAACCCAAGATGCAAAACCATTGATGGTTGGATGAAGAGATCTCGATGGTCCAAATCTGGCAGTGACAGACCTGGTTATCTTAACCTTTTGAGTGACCCATTGAACCCTGCTTTATTTTTTACAATATGGATTGAATTGCATGCCTAATACATTGTGCCTAAGTTGCCATAAGTCGTCAGTGACCCAGGAGGCTCTATAAACTCTCAACTAGAGCTAGTTTTCATGGTCATCATCGATGTCATCATCTTAGCCTCATCCCATCAATTGGGTCAAATTAGGATAATCATTTGATCATTATGGTTGCCTTGTGTTCATGACAGTATCTTAGCAATGGGAGGTTCAAGAATGCAGACCATCAGGCAGTGGTGAACTCCAACTGCAGTCGTTTGTCAATTGCCACCTTCCAAAACCCAGATCCAGAGGCCATTGTCTACCCACTCAAGGTGCGCGAAGGAGAGAAGCCCATTCTTGATGAGCCAATTACATTTGCCGAGATGTACAGGAGAAAAATGAGCAGGGACATTGAGCTCGCCAATCTCAAGAAGCTCGCAAAGGAGAAGGAGCAGGAGGAGCTTGAGAAAGTCTGACGCTGGAACTCAGCCCAAAGCCATGGACAAAATTCTAGCTTAGTGACAGTAGTTGGTATGCTAAAACTATCTTTAATAGAATGAAAGTAGTAGATGGATGCGTTGGAAGTAATATGGCCTTATCCTGATAAAGGCATAAGATGCAAGTTATTGGTCATGAAGAACCAGATCTGGGCCTGCTCAATCTATCAATGGGGACCCTTGTTTCGACCATTTCGAGTGACCTTAGCCATAAGAAATTGGGTGACATCTTTCACATCATTTCCTGTATGTTTGTTTATGCTGTCATAACATTAAGTTTGTTATGGGATTAGATTAATGGCCTAGATATGTGAGGACTTTTGTTTTTTTTTTCTTTGTTCTCTTCAAACAATATGTGAGCAATGAGAAGGTTGTGAGACCTTATTGTTCTGAGTTCTCTTGTTATGCATGATTGAGCTTGGGAAAAATAAAGGAGGAACATTTTTTTTTTTTCAGTCTCTGAGGCTTGTTTAGTTAATCCTTAAACTTCTTACTTCTATTAGCTCAATGTGTTTGGGAAACCATCATCTATCCCTATCAATATTGAGATGCAAGATAATATATATAAAAGGAATTCTGCCATTTTGTCCATCTGACTTGTGATGAATATAGTTTCAGGTCTTATGATGAAAATAGAGGATTTTTCATCAAAAATCCCATGATAACAAATTATGATTTTGATGAGGCTGAATAGAAGGCCAAGTTGATGGCGATTAAGAGACCGTCTATCTGCTATCATTCTACAACCATGATCTATCTTTCTGCAATTTTTCCTATAAGAGATTGATTATAGCATTTATTTTATCTTACATTTTTTATCTGGGTCTGGCTTACCAGAGAGATGGATCATAAAATGATGTTTCTCACAGTTCCAGCATTAGTCATAGAAGTCTTAAGGGCTTGTACAAATCTTCATTAAAAAAAAGTTTAGGTAAATGGTTTTATATGAAAATGAGGGTTCATTTATTTGGATAACCAGCGTAACCTGCAATTGTTTTGTTCTTTGTCACATAGCCAACTACAAGCGAACAGAGTTGCAGGTAATTAGATTTGATAAGTAAACAGAGTAGAGGGAAACCGACTGACATCCAAGGATCCAAGCCTACTTGTAGTAACTTGCAATTGTCTTATGATGGCTTTTTCTCTTACAGACCAGAATATAAATGAATCTCATTTTCACGATTTGTTGACTTAACTCATTGCTCCAAAATCCAGTTTTTCATTCATATTAGTTTGTTTTATTTGCTTTCTCCCAATGTTTGTTGCATACCCAGTGAATTCTATTTATGTTCGCTACATATAATCTGCTCAAACCCATAAGAAGTGAAAATCGCCTGCAATTATTTTGCATTGGGTTTGTTATCTGTGTGTATTTCATCATGGCTAGATTATATCCAATTTCATTTTCAAATGGGGCACTGCCCAAACCCCTTCCTAACACATAGAAGACATGCATTCCACACTTCTCATCAAATCCATCATTAAGACCTTTCTTATGGATAAAAACAAATTCCACACTTCTCAACAAATCCAATATCATTAAGACCTTTCTTATGGATAAAAACAAATAAAAATCACTTATTCACTTCTCATGTTTCCCTCCCAACAAAAATATAATATTTGAGTTTTCAAATTTCTAGGCTCCCAATGCAAGTGTATATGACAGCAGGAGGCCTCATGTTCGTCAAAGCAATTCAGTGACCGCCGATATTAAATACTAAATTCATCTCAAAAGAGTTCCTCTTCCAACATGGGCAGAACACATGATCTTGATTGTACTCTTAAGAAGGCCAACCCTGGGAAAGCTACTATCATGGCCATAGGGAAGGCATTTCCTCCCCAGCCAGTGATGCAGGAGTTCCTTGTAGATGGTTACTTCAAGAAAACCAACTGCAACAACCCCAACCTCAAGCGGAAGCTCGAGCGACTTTGTATTAATGATCTTCAAGTGTATCTGTATTCATTCAGTTGCTTATAATTGTTGTTATATGTAGAATCTTATACCTCATTGAGATACCACTTATCTCAAAACCAATTGGTGATAGTAAAGGGCACAACAAATAGTTTTATGGTGAAGGCGAGGGCTCGACCATGATTATGACCGCTCAGGAGCGAGGGTGGACGTTGACCTCAACGGCACGCCCACCGCGACTCCTGCGGCGAACTTACAAAACACGTGTCCCGTGATTCGAACACTCAACCTATCAGGCTCTAATACCACTTGTAGGATCTTATACCCCATTGAGCTACCACTTATCTCAAAACCAATTGGTGACACGAAACAACACAACAATAGTTTATGGTGAGGGCAAGGGCTCGACCATGATTATGACCGCTTAGGAGTAAGGGTGGACGTTGACCTCAACATTATGTCTGAAGAGATCCTAGCAAACTACCCTGAGTTATCAGCTGAAGGTTTGCCTACGTTAAAGCAGCGCTTTAAGATATCCAACAAGGCGGTCACTGAGGTGGCCATTGAAGCTTGACAGGAAAGTGTCAATAACTAAGGAAGGCCTGTAACTGACATAACTCATGTTACACCCCGACCCGATTTAATCTTGATTAGTACTAATTAATTGTGTTTAGCTAAATGAATTATGTTTAAATGCTAATTATAGTAATTAATGTTTATTAGTCCTTATATACTGAGTTAGTTGAGTTTTGAACCTTGAATAGGTGAATTATAACCGAGTTGACTCGGTTGAGTAGAGTCAAGGGCTTTTTCGTAAATGTAGGCTTTTGCATTTTTACATCAACTTCACTTTATTTTGGCATCATCGCATGTATTTCAACAAGTATATCGATTTTTGTATTAGACTCTTCTTCATTTGATCTACAGTTAAATATTTGGACCCTCATTCGACTTAAAATGAAAATATGCTATATTAGTGGGCCTTTTTGCAAAACTGGCATTCTTTTCCCCTTATATATATATTGCCTTACCCACTTCTTTCATTCCCTTTTCATCTTCTTCCCTCTTCCCTTCTCCTCTTTCTCCTTCAATCACTACAAGAGCCTAGAATGTATGCTTTGGGAGCTAGGAGAAATCTTCATCTTCATCTCCATCCTCAAGTGATTAGCAAGAAATCATTCTCACCATTTCCTACCTTCTCCAAAGTAGAAACATTAGCTAAAGGTAGACTTTAGACCCTTATTAGTTAGATTTTTTAGTTGGAAAAGAGTCAAGGAACTCTTGGATAGACAACATGCATATTCATGCCATTTTCCATGTGTATTTGTGACTTAGGGTTTGGTAAAATTTGGGGCTTTTGGGTTTCCTTGAGCCATAGTGGAGAGAAAAGTTGAAAAGCTCTGAGTTGAGGCAAGTATAAGCATAATTTGGTTTTACATATTTGTTATTTTCATTGATTTCATGAAACTCTTACTCAATGCTTTTAGTTCTTAATGAATGGATGGATTTGGTTTATTATATGATTTATAAACGATGAATTGATTGGAAGAACTATATGATGTGAAGATGGGAGTAAGGAGACTCCATTTATGCAGGTGTTGTAGTGAAAAGAAATTGAGAATGAATGGAAGGAGAAACAGTAGAGAATTTTGAGTTCAGGAATTCTAAACAGTTCGCTCTAGCGAACTGGAGCATTCGCTCAATTTGCTCGAGCAAATTGCCATTTAAGTTTTAGGTAGAGCGAACTGCCATTTAAGTTTAAGGTTGAGCGAACGAAGGGATCGCTCAACTACCCATCCCTTTAGATGGGGTCCGCTCGAGCGATCTCATCCCCTGGAAACCTCGCTCAAGCAAACGAATAGAGTTGTGCGAGCGACCAATTTTTGGATAGGCCCGCTCTAGCGAACTTGGGTCCGCTCGAGCGAACCTGAAGCATGTGAATTGAGCCTTTTCTGACCCAAATTTTAAGGTGATTTATCACCCTTAACCTATCAAAACCCACCTTAATTATCCCTAATAGAGAATTAAGGTCCTTACCCCTACTCCCATAAGAAAATTAGGATTCTCAAGACCTTTATGACCTTAAAATGGAACCAACAACCTTATTAAATAGTCCAATGGGTACTAATCAGTCAAACACTATGCCATGAAAGTTAGTTTGGAAACTTGACGTATTTCTTATAAATAGTGACACCTATTAGGGTAGTAACACGTTGATGCTCCCAAAGTTACTTTGTATTGGACGGTGGAGGACTAAGCACAATAGTCTAGAATTGGTTCGTAAAATACCTTGATTCCTTTAAATTATTGTATTTCATATTGGAGCACGATTTCATTTATCCAGTAGATTAATAGTATTATTAATATTTATCGAGATTCTATTATATTCAGTTAATAATTTCAGTATTGTACATCCGATTTCATATTCGTTGAGTATGTGGGATTGGGTAAGTACTTGTGAAATATGAGATTAATATCATTCGATTTGATTATGGATAAATGAAATATAAAATTACTCAAATCCGATCTTTATTCAATTATTATCTGATTCGTTCGAATCGGCACTACTTAGCTTCGACCTTGTGACACCCGACGAGATTACACTTGGTCTAGTTATTCGAAGACTACTGCAGTAAGTCATCTGGAGGAGCATCGAAACTCCAGACCCAGGTAGCTAGCCTTTGGCCGAGCCGCTGGTGACATCCCAACTAGATTCACTCTTTTTTTTAGAGGATGAGCTTAAGGTAGTAGCCAATTTGTATGATTTCATTTTACCTGATTCACAATGCATAAATTATTTATTTTCGCACAACTCGCCTAGTTGATACTTGTCATTGACATCTGTTAACTTATCCGTCTTAAATTCAATTTGATACGTTATGTATTTCCTTATTATTGCATATACTTGCATAATCATCGTATTGATGATACTACTCTTGATGACACAATCGTAGGTGCAGCCTCTGGCCTTAAAAAGGCCTCGGAGAGAGAAAAGGATACCTTAGAGTTATCTTCAGGGCTAAAGGAGTGGCCAGAGCCTGAGGCCATATAGATCCGCCTTCCTCGAAGTGCGTGATGATGTTTAGGAAGCTCCTTTAGAGTGTGGCTAGCCCCTTTTTGTGTAAGCCACACTTAAATGTATAGTTATTCTTTTGTTATACTCTTGGTATTGTTTGTATAAGGTTCTTTATACATCTTTTTGTAAAATAATGTATATATTTTATGTAATCCTTTTGTATTAAACTTGAAATATTAAATGGACTGAATGAGAATTGATACGTCACACGAATGAATTATAGCTTCCGCTACGTTTAATTGCTTTTAATGTGTTTTAGTGAGTTCTAACTCACGTGTGTGGAAAGTTGTTTTCTCTCCTTCGTGTGTTGTATTTAGCTCGAGACAGGCACAGCACGCGGGAGTACGTGTGACATACCTCGGGGGTTACCCTAGGCCAGGGTGATTCGGGGACTGGGATGTGACAACTCATTTAGTCTATGTTCCTCATCTGAAGCCAGAGCAAGGAGGAGATTTTTATCTTGCTACGAAGTTGGGGCTGAAACCAGAAGTTAGTCTCGTTATGCTCTACTTCCTGTTGCAGGCCTTCATGTTGCCAAGGACATTGCATAGATGAACCCAGGTTGTCGTGTTTTACCAGCGACATCAGGGACCACGATCATCGGATTCAAGCCCCCGAATGCCAACCACCCTTACGACGTTGTTGGAGCTGCGCTCTCTGGAGATGGTACAGGAGCCATGATGATAATAGGCACGGACCCCATTTTAGGTGTTGAGAGGCCTTTCTTTGTGCTGCATTCTGCAATCCAGCATTTTTTGCCCGACACTCAGAATATAATCGATGGGCGTCTAAATGAAGAAGGGCTTCAAACTTGGGAAGGACCTTCCTCAAATCATTGAAGATCAAATAGAAGGATTCAGCAACAAGTTGATGAAAGTCCTTGGACATGATGAGGCACAATAACAAGTTGAGGACATGTTTTGGGCTGTTCATCCTGGTTGGCCAGCTATTTTGAACAGGAAAGAGAAGAGATTCAACTTGTTGCCTCAGAAGCTGAGCGCTAGTAGCAATACTATTGGGTATGTGATGGAGTATATGATTGAAGAGAGTTCGAAAATGAAAGAAAGGAGAGAGAAGGATCCAGATGGGGTCTGATAAGCTTTTGGGCCTGGGATTACCTTTGAGGGGATTCTTTCAAGAAATCTTGTTTAAAAGATTTCCTTTTATTTTCCATGCAACTTTAGTAACTTTTAATCCCCTCTATAAATTGAAACAATTATCTACAGTGAGTTGCGCATTTCTTTTGATTTTACTTTTGGGTCAAAATTTGAACAATGAGAAATCAAGATAACCCCTGATTTTTTTTGTCTACCGGCAGTAGGTAAGAAGAAATATGAACCTCATCCCTCCTAATCCTTCTCCTAGGAGCAATATATACATACTTAGACTTCTTTATTGGCCAGAGAGAGAGAGAGAGAGAGAGAGAGAGTGATATGGTATCTTGGTGATCAGAAAGTCTATTTGTCCCGGATGAAATCCCGGGACAAATCCTCTCCGGTCGCATGTGGAATCGGGATTTGTCCCCGGATTTCATCCGGGACAAATAGACTTTCTGCTTGGTCATTAACAGGTGGTAATTTGAAAGAAAAAAGGAGGAAAACCCATCATTAGATGAGAAACAGACATTGAAATGACTGGAAAAGTTGATTCCTTATAGTGGGCACTGGAAAAGTTGAAATAAAAAAAGACAGAAGAAAAACTACCAAATAGAACTTGTACCATGAAACCGTTTTTATTCCCCCACTAAATGAATTGAGCTTAGGAACCAGTTACAGCAAAAAAAAATTGCCCATTATCGCAACAGCAATACTCATCATCACATAGTTTGATGAGGAATCAAAAGAGAGAAAAATCAGAACTACCATAAAGCAGAGTCATGTATCCATGAATCTCTCAGCTGAAATGAAAAAGAAAAATAAAATCACCGCAAAACAGTAATGAACTCAAGGTCATGGTGTCAAGAAAGACACAGTTTTAAGTCCTCAGAAAGTGTCCTGATGAGTGAAGATTTCTACTTTCTCTTAATCTTCATCCTCCTCAGGAAAGCGCAGATGCTTCCCTTCTGGCATAGGCATACCCTTCAAGCATAAGACACTTGGTGATACAGATGAATCCGCTGTAGCTTCCTCCTCCCCTTCAATCTCATCATCACTGTTGTAGATAAACCGAGTGTGCCTGCCCTTAAACTCTGCCATTCCCCCCTTCTCCTCAACGCATACCTTTTCCATTCCTGCGCACAATTCATCAAGTAGTCCTCCATCTTCTTCTTCTTCTCCCATCTCTTCTTCTTCATAGTCTTCTACCTCCCCCATCACTTCTTCAGGATCTTCTTCTACATCTCCTTGAGAACTTGCATTCACCTGAATAGACCAAACAGAGGCATTGTCATCTACATCAGATTTCTCATTGCAGCAACTTCCTTGGAATGTCAACTCAGAGGACAGGGTGGAGGAATCCGAGATTTCAGATTTTCCAGGGGAGTCGTCAAACAGCAATGCCCGAGTGATCGGGCTCTCCGAGGATTCGAGAGTTCCTTGCAGCAAATCGTGGGTTACCTGAGTAAAATCACCCAAAACAAAAATGACCCAGATCAAGAAACAGAAGCGAATGACAAAATATTCAAGAAAAAAACACACTCCCATTTTAAAATTGGAATGAAATATGTAGAATCGAACCTGGGTAATATTGGGATCTTGTTCTTCAGCGATAGAAATCACAGCCGGCGATCCATTGATTTCCTCAGCCGTGTTTCCATTGGAAAGATTCGACAAAGACGGCGTGTTGGCTGGAGTTGGAGCAAGAAAAGCTGCAGCTGGGGAACTCAAAAGCCCTTGAAACTGGGGAAAAGGGGGTTGATTGAACGAGAGTTTCGGAAGATCTGAATCTTCCTCGATCTTCTGCAAGAGGGTCTTCACCTGCCCGCGTAGAAGAACCTCGCCTGTTCCGGGCGTCTGCTTTGCTCCATCTCTGTTCTTGTCTACAGAAGAGGGGGTTTTCAAGCTGCCCATTGCAAGCCCCACAATCGGCGAATCGTTAGTAATATCAAAAAGCGCCGACCGATCTTGTATCTTGCCGCCTTTCGTTGATCTTGAAATAACCTTTTCGGGTTCTTCTTTCTTCCCTGAAAAAACCATGGTTTATTAGAATGCATCATCAATCATTGGAAAGAAAGATAAAAGAGAACTGAAACTCCCATCCCTTCCAAATAACTGAAAGAGGAAGTTAGTAACTCACTTGACATGGGCATGTTGTTGGATGCAGACAATGTCTGAGATCTTGTAACTCGTCTCATTGATGATGGAGTCTCCATGGAGAAGAAGAAGAAAAATGGGAAGAAAACTGGAAACTGGAGATGAAAACTGCAAAGCTGGAAATGGGTGGCCTGGAAATGGGAGAGAGAGATTCCTTCTTACTTGTAATGGATGGAAAGAAGGAGATTGGAATGCAAGAGCACAGGATGGATGAAATGACAGATATGAAGTGGGTTTTAAAAGATTTGAATTTGGCTGCAACGGTCATATGACCGTTGAAGGTGCGGGATTCCCAAAGGCGTCAAATGCAATGAGAGTCGAGCCGAGCCGAGCCGAGCCGCTGTCTTCCGCAGAAAACTCGGGTCTGTCAAGAGGCCAAACTATACGGATTTAAATGGATCCTGATTCTCCAATAGTCCAAAGGTGTCGATCCGTTAAAAATTGAATTTGGGTCCTTACTCAGGCTCCGATAAGTAAATGGTTTTGGATCCAATTCCACCTTGGTTCGGACCCTGAGACCCAACATATTACCTCAATTTTCAAAAATCTCTCCTAAAAACCATGTTATTTTTAATATCATTTCCTATTTAGACCTGGACCCGTCCCATATATGGTTCTGGTTCCGGTTCCGAAGTCAAGAAACCGGTTCCGAAATAGTTTCAGATCCGGATCCGATTCCACCTTCTCCTTAACAGCTCCGGTTCCGAGTCCACCATGGACCCGGACAGGAACTGACCCGTTTACAACCCTAGGCCAAACCTAAGAAGGGAAATGGGTCTGGGTCTGATTGGGTCTAACCAGGCCCATACACATTTATTTGAGAGCCTTTTAGGGTTGTTAGTATGAAAAATTGAAAATCCATTTGGGCTGATTGGACTCGAATTGAGGATATGGATGTCCATGCTCCGACCAGATCCGTTGGATCCTTTCCAAATTCTACGCCAAAGCATGCAATCAGATGTACACGTTCGTGCATAGCCTATCCCTGCCGCTCAAGGGCCCAACCCCAACAGATGAAGGGACTTGAACTCAACTGTGGAACACAATAGATTGAAAATCCAAACCTTTGGTGGGATGTCCCCAAATTTTTTTACAATTGGAGCTTGGTCCCACCGTAAGATAAGATTGAGCATTTCGTTAATAATGTGATTAATAAATATGATTAATAATGCAAAATAATTCTACAAATAATAACAATGATGATGATGATGATGATGATGATGATAATGCATAAATAGAGAATAAGGGTTTGCAGAGTTGGTTGGGTACTCCGCTACTTATATAAGGAGTTTGATCATTCGGTTCCTCTTCTTGCAAGAGCTAGCTTCTTTCCTCATTGTTGGGGACTCTTTTCTTTTAGTAGGTGGGCCCTACAATGGAGTTCCGGCATATTTGTTTACATAATACATAGGAGTTATCTCATAGAATACATAGGAGTTATCATTAAATGAGCTCGATCTTTAAGATTATTGAAGAAGTGATGGTGAAGGATATAAGGTTGTGGTGTAGATGGAATCTTGACTTTACTAAGATTTTGAATTGCTTAGGTGATGGTTGGATATCATTCTTTCATCTTCCCTTGATTATATTTCTATTGAAAGAAAGGTTGTTAGATATTCATTTTTCATCTTCCCTTGAGGGAAAGGGTTTTTTATGCTTGTTTTAGGATATTAACCTTTCATCTTTATTTTTAAAGACTTAGGGCATGAATTCCTATGTATTCTAGGAAAACAAACCGGCCTTAGAGGATCCCAACCGATAACTGTCATTGCACAACTACTGAAACCATTACATAACTGCCACTACTTTTAAGCTTGGGTTGATGCCAGGCATGAAGATACTGGTTGTACACATACAAAGTCTATGTTGGAACTGGGTAGATGATGCTTAGTACTAGCTTGATCACCCGTGCTTAAAACAGGGATATGTAAATGCATATAATAATTGTCATAGTATTGATGCGGGGGTTTTTTTTTTTTTTTTTTCCAATTTTAGACATATTAATTAATTATATAAATTAGTTATATGAGCATCAATATTAAAAAATTAGAAAGTAATAAAACTATAAAACTCAATAAGAATTAAGAAACTAATATAATTTTTATTGTCAATATAGGCTAAAGAAAAATTTGGCTATGAAAATTGATGGTCCACCGAAGGAAAGGGATAGGCCGAAGAGAAACGTGGATGGAAGTAGTAAAAATAGATATTAAGAAATATGACTTATCTGAAAAATTGGCTCAAAATAGATCGGAATGGAACAACAGAATTCGTGTAACCGACCCTAACACAATTGAGACAAGGCTTTGAAAATGTGATAATTGAATAATATTCATTACACGTCAAGTATTTTGGTTTTTATTTTATTTTATATCAAGTATTTTAAGAATGATTGATCTTATAGATGTGTCTAATTTGAAGTGGAGTGGTATAATTGGATTTATTGGGTATGAGCCTAATAGTAGACCCCATTTACAAATAAGAAAAAAATAAAATGTAAAAGTTAATAATTCTTAAGATCATTTTGGCCAAAACAATATAATTATACAATCATAGAGAGTATACTGATCATGATTTTAAATTGTTATAGACATTGGCTTTTTTAATCAAGAAAGTAGAGTTTTTTTTTTTTTTTCTTTTTTTTTAAGATCCATTTTCATCAACGGGATTTGAAAATAAATAAGATAGTTTTCTTAACCATTTTTAATAAACAATTAGACTGATTATCAATTTAGAATGACTATGAATCACACATTAAGGGATGACAACAAATAATCCTTTATTAACCATGCTTCAACCAAATTCAAGACATTTGCACCGACTGCGGTTACCAAAGATATTCACTGCGCCAATCCTGAATCAATTTATTAACTAATCTACATGATATGGCCATGAAGATAGGTATCAATTCTCTTACAGTTGATATGATCTTGGTTGATCAGAATCTTGGATGAATTTGTAAGAGGAACTTGACACTTCAAATCCATCTCTCATAATTCATGATGCAAAAAAAAAAAAAAAAAAAAAAACCAAGTTACAAGCCTGAAAGAATTCTCAACAAAAATACAAAATTGTAAAATAACCAATCTAGTGAGCTTCCAATCCTAGAAACTGGTGTGCATACTTTGAGTTTGCAGCTGCTAATAGAGCAGCACCAATGCCAGAGCCATCCTTCGAGTGTTCAATGATGACATTCTGTGATATCTCCGACCCAAGTAATTCTGGGACTGCATCTTGGAGATATCTTCTATACTGGGGATAGTTCTCATACAAACCACCGTCCATTGCAACCACAGTCCTCTTCCCAAAAATCAGGCCTTTGGAATCTTGTTCCATCTTTTGAAGAATACCAACAATCCCTGCTCCAGCTAACCTCCCACCCCGCTTCGCAATAGTGTCGCAGACCTCTACGACAGTCTTCCTTGCACTCAGGGAGGAGCATGTCACCTGTTGTTGACAGATTTGAAAAAAAATAAAAAAAAAACTGAGAGCATGACTTGATATCCCAATGAACTGATCACACCATAACACTAGATTGAATTATTAAATTGTATGTAACAAGCATAAATGAATAACCAAATGAGTAAACAACAAAGAATATTGGAAAGCCTTTCATATAGAATAGGAAAAGGGTTTTGCTTTAACAAAAGATATTCTCTTTCCCTGGATCCGCCCTATAAAAATGTTAAAAGCTTCTTGTGTGGTTATAGGATTTTACATAGATATGCGTATTTTGGTAGGCATTATAAAGTGAAATTCCTACTAGTATGCATCCCTCTTGTATGCATCAGAATTTTGATAGTAGTATGTATCCATCTTGTATGCATCAGAATTTTGATAGCAACATGCAACGTAGTTAGAAGGTGCTCATTATTGCAACCAATAAAAAAACACAGAGCACAGATAACAAGGTGTCCCAACAGTTAGAATTTACCCCAACAACTTCACTTAAGATTGTCCCAACAGCTTCAAGATCAGAGGAGTTGTCCTGCTGCATAGCACAGATATCAGGTGTCCTACACATAATTTGGACGCCTCAGTAATCAAAATGTTCACTGCATGGACTGTTTGTATGTTCAAATAATTGGACTGAATGAGAAAAATATGACAATCAGGTTTATGAGACAAAATCTTAACTTCTTTTATAAAACATTTCAAATTCATGGCAAGATATTGCACAGCAATTAATATTCACAAAATAGGGTGTTTGCATATGGCAATGCAAATAGGAAGGAGATTATCCTTGTATTTTTCTGTGTTTATAATGTTCATATACATGCTTAGAGCAGTTCCTTTTTTCACTAAACCTTAGTAGTTCATTTATCATCATCTAAAGTACTTGTTTGTACAGGTTGAGTCGTTGTTCAGCGTTAGAATGGAAGTTTGTAGTGCACCTTGCAGAGCCCAAAATCTTAACTAGGAAACCTGAACCGCCAGGCTACTAAGTTGAAATAACTCGCAGGCACATATGAGTTTTGACTGAGACAAAAAGTCGAGACTCATCCAAAGCCCTATATATTATACACATACACATACACACATACATATACACCTATATACATATATATGGGAAATATTCATGCGCATCCATCCCTCATCATATTACGGTGAGGAACAACATAGTAGGGTTGACTTTATGATACATCTGAACCATCCACACACATGGGACCCCCTTCAGTACACTAGACCCATTGAATTTTCACCTATCCGAATGGATTGGACCGTTAGATGCACATGAATATCCCCCTATATTTATATATATATATCGTTTTTATCTGGAATAACCTAGCCGTTCCAAAAAAAAAAAATGAAAATATCATGATCTGCATCAGCAAACCTTGATGCACTTCAATAATTGGGGAGGGGGTGACAGAAAGTTCTATGCCTGGTCTAGGTGTACGTAAAAAATGGGGACCATGTGATCATTCTAACCCTTGGCTTAGGGCCACAAACTCATACAATTTTAAGTCATTAGATGAAGCAGCTATTATATAATTTTTGCATGATCAATGAAGTATGACAGATCATTTGAAGGGCAATGACCAGCTCTCTATATATGGGCCACCCTCTCATGAGTAGATCAATATAGTCAAAGGGAAACATAATTTCTAACCATTTTCATTTCCATCATGGATGATTGCAAGCAAAAATTCTATATCACAATTGTGCAACAAGATTTGAAACCAGGCCAGGTCGTATAGCCACCCATGCTCTTTTTTTAAAACTATAGCAACTCTTGCTCTTATATATTGTGAGATATTATATTAACTTGCCTTAGTACAAATGGCATGGAAAGCTTGTCAGGTACAAAATCACCAAACAAGGCAGCTTCTTGAGCCATTTTGAGCAACACTCTTCGTACAATTTCACCAAGGTACATCCCAGAGATTGTCTTCTCAAATATCTGTCTCACCGGAACATTGAACATTACATGCCAAGTATGTGGACAGTTAGAGAATAGTAAATATGAAAATAATAGCTATAAAACCAATGTTGAAGATGAGAGTATCAGATAAGGTGTGCATATTTATAGCCAAAAAGACACAGTTCATTGGTTTACAAATTCGAGTGTTACCTGCTCTCCAGGGTTTATGCTTGCAGCATCCATATCTTTATCAAACTCAGTTAAAGGAAGGCCATTTGAGAATGCTCCCCACTCAGTGTTGATAATCTGGACAGCGAACATTTATAAAATCAAGAGATGTAGCCACTCAGAACATTTTATCTTTTTTACTCTCATTTTACTTTGTGAAACTAGTGTAGAAACAAGAATTAAGTCTTACAGCAGTCATCAATCAACTCAATGTTGAGCTTAAAGATGTCATAGAAAGGCTGGTTACAAACCATGTTCCTAGAACTATGTGTCTGTCCCTGCAGTTTTGGGATAGCATCGATTCGTTCTACATAACATGCATTAGTTCCAGTCCCCAGGATTACAGCAACCATCACATCATCGTCCCAATAACGTGCTCCAGCCAGTGTTCCCACAGTATCATTGACCTGTAAGATAATAAAAGTGGATGAAAATCACTTACCAGCTAAAACTAGAAAGGCGTGCATGAATGCTTGGCCGCTTTCCTTCCTTCAGAAAATATCATTTCATGTATAAACAGATCCCTGATCTTGAAAACCAATTTAGCAATTTGTAACACTTACCAGTGCTGATACTCGCATATCTAATCCCCGTCTTTCCATTGCTTCATTCAAACAAGCAACTACATCTCTTCCTGCCTGTTCAGAGTCCACAGTCAAGTTTAGCATCACATTGAAACATATATTAAAGATTTTTTACTGGTATAAATTGGAGTCACTAAAAAAATAAATTAGAGAAAATTGAGGAACTGAGACATATCCCCAGAAAATGCTTAGAACCTCCTAATAGCTCTCCTTCCATCATAGTCAAAAGGGGCATAAGTCGAGAGACAAATAGGAATCATTTGCATCTTTTATAGAAACAAGTAGATCCGAGAATTAGCTATTAAGTTATGGCCACTAATCGCCTTATGTCGGTATTTCCATTCTAGGAAGACTTTAAATAAAAATCAGTTTCTATTAGAATCCATAACTGAAAAGTATTTTGAGAGAAGTTGAAGAGCTGAAACTTATCCCCCCAAAATCTATGTTATCCTGATAGTTTGTACATGTGTATAGCATCCGTGTTGGAGTGTACAAGTATCATATCGATGCTTGATACTGCATGGATACTTCTAAGATACAATTTTTGCATATCGAATTTACCAAGTCCGATAGTTCATATAGTTTTTTTTCTTACTTTTCAACATAAAAAATGTTAGAAAGGAATGTAAGAAATGAAAATTTAAGTAATTCAAAAATGTTTTAAGGAAAATTTAGGACTGTCGTATCCCTGTCCTAGATTTCCAAAAGTGTAGAGTCGTATCCCTAATCCCATGTATGTCTCTGTATTCATATCAATATCTGGGCATCATAGCTTAAAATGCTTAGGACTTCGTTGCTACCTCTCATTCTATCAGTTACAACAAAGCAAAGTATTGAAAAATAATAGTAAATTAATAGTAATAATAATAATAATCATACATGTTATTTGCATCTCCTTAAGCAAGAAGATCGCAGTGTCATGTGCTGTGAAAGTACGAAACCGTGAAGTCACACATCTAATGTTAGTTTTATTGATCCAGAGTTTGATCTTCTTCTCATCATCTTACGCAGGAAGACTCGTTCTTGTATCACAAGAAATCTAATTCAAAGTTTTGTTTTATACCATTCATTGTCAACATGATTTATTGAGGATCACCTTTGTAAGGTTATGCTCTTCTGCTCAATCCTACTCAAGGCCATGTTTCCATAACTCCAGAGTCTAATATTTCTTTCCTCACTACATCATCCAATGTCTTAATTGTCTTCTATCTATTCGATTTCCTTGAATAATCAGCCCTTTGACGCCATACAGGGTTGTTTCAAGTCTTTTGTGCACATGCCTAAATAGTCAACAAATTGCAAGTGAAGTGTTTTAGTATCAACATGCTCCAATGTCTTAATTGTCTTCTATCTATTCGATTTCCTTGAATTATCAGCCCTTTGAAGCCATACAAGGTTGTTTCAAGGCTTTTGTGCACATGCCTAAATAGTCAACAAATTGCAAGTGAAGTGTTTTAGCATCAACATGCTCTGTGGGAAATCCCCTTATCAACTCTTCAGATTTAGCCTCTGAAAGCATACTACTCGAAAAATCCAGGGGGGGAAATAACATAGGGAGTAAGTACATAACAAACCACCACTACATGCTCTTCCCTTTTCTCTGAGAGATGCAAATTTTAATTGAAATGAATTGGGAATATATAGGACAAGGATTCCAACAAGAAAATGAAAGCTTCTGCCACAAGAAGATTAAAAAAAAGAGAATAAAGATCAACTTATCCTCTCTATCCACCCCTGACTTTGCAAGTTTATCCGCAACTTCTTTTTTTTTTTCTTCTTCTTAGTGATATGTTGGATTCTAGCTTGTGTAATTGGTCAGGCATCTAATTTCTTTGTGCAAATAGAGGAACCTCCAAGGCACTGACTTGAGACCTGATGCCCAGCAAAATTAAGCACCCTGTCAGAGTCCTCTTGAGCTTGTTACGAACCATTCGGTCCACTATTGACTAATACCTATTTCAGTGTCACAGTGACTGATGGTGCGCCTATTTCATGTGAAGGCTGGACTGCCTTGTCCTACAGTGGCAAATGTAGTAGTCTTCAGTAGTGAGAAAAGCTGGACATATTTTCTGCACTTAAGGAGATTCAAATCATCCATGTCATACCTGTATCAGACAGATATTATCATTGTGCTGCATTATCAAATTCAAACAGCTACAGCTGCATATCGAACCCAGTCGCATTTTGCCTTGTGAATTCTACATCTCCAACCTATCTTGATTAGAGTTTCAAATTCATCTCCAACCATCTTCACATAACTTGGAATTTCTTAGCAAAGATTTGGGAGAGTTCAAGAATTGATGCCCCTTTATAACGTATCACAGTAAGGAGACCAATCTAAAAGGCAGTTTTGCAGTTCACACATTCAAAGCATTCAATGATGAATTGACGATGACAACACATTTGATAGTTCAATAAAAAAATAAGAGACTCTCTCCAAATCAAATAAAAATCCGATCCTAGATAATGTGTAACTAATAAAGAGAAAAACAAAAAACAAAAACAGCTGAATATGCCATAATACGTGATTTGATCAAGATCTCATATTCAGTGGCTATTCAGTCCACAGATGACTTTATACCATCAATTCAACCCAAGAGTAGTAGTAATGAGCATGAAATTAGAATACTAACCGTCCCAGAGACCGCAAAACCCTTTGTCCATTTCATCAATATGCCAGAGTCAATGGAAATTTGTTTCACAGGAAAAGAGAACGTAAACCCAATCTCCCTTGTCCTTCCCTGTGGCAGGTGAAATCTACCACTTTCCTTCTGGGCAAATTTTTCCAGCCCAGATGCAATAAAATCAAACAATTCCTATCAATGAAAGCAAGGATTTATCAAGCACAACATATTGAAACAGAATGCAAAAGAGAATAAAGCTTGAACGCAAGACAAACAACAGCGACAGGCAAACCTCAGAGGTACCAAACATCAATTCCTGAGGAATCGACACTTGATCAAATTCAGTGTCTTTGACTCGGCCCTCCTTCCCTCCCAATTGCACCCTCAACACCCGGAAGTTCGTCCCCCCAAGATCCAATGCATAAAAGAGACCCTCCTCATTCCTATCAGAACCCAAACAGCACTGTCAGCGCCAAGTCCATCCAAAACTAAAATCCCATTTTTTCTTTGTTCTCTTACAGGCATATTGCACTTTCTGCTCTACAATTTTCCACAGTCGTTTCATTTTCTGCGCTACAATTACACCATACAGACATAATTCTCCCCGTTTCTTTGCATTAAAATACATAGGAATTCAATACATAGGGTGGTTAAAAATGAAGATCTTCAATAAATGAGCTCAATCTTCATTTTTAACCACCCAAAGTATTCAATTCTTATTTATTCGTATTCAAACAAACAAACAGACCAAAGATTATTTATTTCCCCAACTTCTTTTCCTACAATGAATTCCTTTCACATGTAAATCTAAAATCAGACCTCAACCCAAAAACAGAGAAAGAATTACACAAACCAACACTCACTCAAGTGCTGAGAAAATCTTTTACAAACACCAAACAGTAGAAACTGGAAGTCATTTTCACCAAAACATTGAGAGAGGGAAAAAGAGTAGGGACTACAAACCCAGTTGGAAGGGAATTGACGTAGGTGAGGATCATCTTGAGGTCGCTGGCGCCGTCGGCGGCGAGGCCCGACCGCATGTCGGTGGCCATGGCGTCTGCCACGTGGCGAAGGACGGGGAGAGGAGTGTCGCATTTCTTCTGGAGGTGGGTCAGGATCGGGTGGGCCAGGCTGCTCGATCGGACGGTCAGACGTGAGTATCTGCATCTGTGAGATGGTGATCTACGGGCAGATGGTGAGGATCGGGTGGGGGAGAGTGATCCGATGGTTGCTGTTGCGGTCGCCATCGCCATTTGATTGTTTTGGGATGGAATCGATGAGATCTAAGTTTGAAGAAGAAGAAGAAGTAGTTTTGTTTATGGTGGTTGATAGGATGGATTGAAAAAAAGGAGGTAGATGAGCATGTCTCTCTCTCTCTCTCTCTGGTTTTCTCTCTCTACCTCTCTCTCTTTGGTTTTCTCTCTCTACCTATGTTTCTTCTCTCTGTCTCTCTCTCTCTCTGGTTTTCTCTCTCTACCTATGTTTCTTCTACTTCATCTGTAGTTGTTATTCTATTGTAGTTTTTGCTATTCTATTGTAGTTTTTGCTGTTGAAAGGGGGACCAATTGTTTGTGTCCTTTGGCTGCATACTGAATAGGGGCTGTGTTACTCTGGTATGGTATTATACACCTCAAGTCTATCTGAAAATGTGAAGAGTTTTGTGAACAATGTCAGGAATTTATCAAATTCGGTGTCTTTTTTTTTTCTAAATCTTTTATTTGAATCATAAAATAATGTTTTCTCACAAAACTATGTTTTACTCATAATACTTTGTTTAATTTCAATAATTTTTCAAAAGGTTAGAGCATTATTGAGAAAATACTGCTCATGCTAATCTGTAATAGGAAAGAGGTATTTCAAAAATAGGTGATGATCTCTTTACAACATTAGGTCATGGGTTTGATATATGACGCCAACAAAGAAAATGCCTTCTATTGAGAAAATTTTTAGTATCAAAAGCGGAGATGATGCAAATGGGTCTTCAATGGCAAAATTAAAACAATAGGATTTGAATTTAGTGCCCGAAACCTCATTCAAGCCATTTTGATCCGGCTTTGAAAATGCAGATCGGCGTTTTTGGAGCATGATGCAACAATTTTCCGAGCACTGTTCGACCATCTTCGGAGCGTGGTTCAATCGAATATGGAGCGAACCGTATAACATTTTGATGTTTTGTCTTTTTCTTTTACTGTAATCTTGATATTTATCTTTTGAATGATGAAACTTCTTTTGACTTATTAATTAGTGTCTATTTTATATGATCAAGTTACAAAGTTAGTTTCTTTCTCTATTTTTGATATTTGAATATATATGAATAAAATATATTTATGCCAATTAGTTAATTATTTATAAATCCACAAATACTTGTATAAAATTACATTCATATGGTAAACTTGAAAAGCACTTAGTTTTCCTAACGTGAGTGCCCCTATGGTATTTGACCGGACAAGATTAGCTCCTCAATCATACGTTCTAACGTACAACACACATGCATCAAGTAAATTTGGGGCAAATACATGATAAAGTAAGATTTGAAAATACATATTAAAAAAAGCAACATAAAATATTATTCATAAAAAAAAAATCCAAAGTGCACACGCATATTTACACACCCATGACCCATCTATATACACGCGAACAATAGTCCCATTTTCTACAAGTAGCAGCAGCAAGTAGGAGAGAGTCCGAGGGAGAACGAGAACAAGAACAAATATTTGTGACGTTACTATACTCCCGACGTGCATACGTCCATCCCCGCTTCAGTTTTACGCAAAGCTCCAAAAGAAACACGGTCTGGTGTAAGAGCGGGCGGATCTGACGATGTTGAGAGTGTTGTGTGATGACGCAGCAGATGCGCATTTTAGTAGCTCTGATGCTTCGTGCGCACTTCACAGTTCACACCCACACCTCTTTGTCCCTTTATGCCTTGTTGGATTCTCCGACAACAGTGTCATCGTATCTTATCAATTGGAGTCATTGCTACTTCCATTAAAACTTTATGGCGCAATTCGTAAAAATTCTCCAGGCCTTTTCAATGTTGGTACTTTTTTACAATGCCACAAAACCATTTTTTTTCCCCTTAAAATTGACTTGAAATGCACATTCTTAACAAGCCAATGTTTTGCAATATTACATAATTTAATTAAAATTTTATATAATCATAAAAAAAATTACGATATTATAAAAAAGTACTAGCAGAGAATGTTTGGGTAATCTTCTTAACTTACGCCACAAGACGGGGTTAGAAATAAAAACCCTGTTTATAGTCATAGTTTTGAAAATTTTTCATTTACAAGTGCTGCACTTGTAGTCCAGTCTTATTTACGCTGGTTTGGCCCACCTTTGTGGTTCACACTCCTCTAATATGCAATAGCCCTAATTAGATACTCATGTGATTATTACTTATTGGTCGATTAAGTCTAAAAAATATCTATAAGTAAAAGACATTGAAGTTTTAAGGTCATTAAATTAAGTGTTAATTAAGATAGTGTGATGGTTGCTAACTATTTGTATGACCCTTTTCTCATGTAGAACCAAATGTGCAGGGTGACTCAGAAAATTCTCTTCAGAGGGCTTTCTATATAAGCAGTATATTGGAAAAGAGGCAAGAATCTTGAACTTTGGTGGGGGCTTTAGCTTTAGCCCCCTGTACATGTATAGACAACATCCCCATCCCAATTGGAAAACTCTGCATGACTTTAGAAAGTTGGATCTTAAAGCACTTTTAAGCATCACCTCATTTACGATTATATCAAAAGGTAAAACATATATAATTTAATGTCTTTTTTCATGAAACTGAATTCATAAAATTCATGATAGAATGAGTTTGTTAAAAGTCTGTTTATTTGTATAGAAGTGAAATCTTAAGAATCTATGGTATAATGGATTCAAATAAAGGAAAAAGGCTAAAAGATATTGATTGGATATGTAGATACGACCGCGACTTTTCTAGCATTTAATTTACTAGGCTCGTGGCAAAGTAATGATTTTTCTCAAAATTGAAGATTATTAGAATGGGCATGGGTAGATATTTATATTTGTTTCATCAATTTATGCCCTTTGGAAGAAATAGGATTTTGCAAACAAACAGGTCTTCAAAGTCAACAGCTTAATGCAATTGATAACAAACGCTTAGACCTCGAGAAAGGGAAGAAATGGTTGCTCAATCTTCCTCTCGTGGGCAACATTCCAAGTAAAATTCACACTATAAGAGAGAGAAATTTTAAAAAACCGAAGCCCAAGAGGATGACACTAGAAAGTGACATCTTCATCAAAATGTCCGAAATGTTGGAGTTAGATAAGCCACACGTGTATTGAGTTGTGCGGAGATTTTCATGCACATAAGAAGGGTAAATGTCAGTGGCATTGGCACATGCCCTTCCTCATACTGTCCTGTGTCTACCACGTGCTCGTGACATTCAGTGGGCTTCACCCCGGCCCAGTCTCATGTTACATCTATAATTGTGACTATGGCTGTTGACTCCATGATCGTTCGTAATGGCATCAATGGATCCGGTTTGAATTGGATTAGTGCGCCAACCGGATTCCACATGAGGAAGAGTATTAAGGAGTGGGCTCCACCTGAAAAGAAGTATTAAAAAGTATTTATGTTGCCTCTACTAATATCTCAAAGTTTTGATAGAAATGGTTAACCGAGAGAATTTACTAACAATGACGGATCCAGTAGCTAGTGTAGTCCCAATATGAACCCAAGCTGCATATTACCGAGGCTCTAAGTTTAGGGATCAGCAAATCACAATGAGTAATCAATCTGACCACCTACTCAAGAGCGAAAAAGACTCTACGGGTCCCCAAAAATCAGTCAGGTCAGAGTCCAGCTTATATGCTTTGGTGTAAAGAGCCAAATTGTGTTATATTTGGGTTGACTTAGTTTTTAGTTAATTTGTACATGGCGCAATCCAAATCTCACTTGTTTGATCTGTTGGTTTAGAAATGTCAAATCCAAATTCAGCCCTGAAATCACAAAGAGACAGCTTGATGGAATGGGTTTGAATTCTCGACGCGATAAATAAACAGGTTGGGTTTGAGTTGGGCCTACATCTAGTGTTTGAGCCTCTAACCCACTCGGCCAATTTCATTTTGGTAGTACTAAAAATAGTAATAATCATAAAACAGCTGCTCAAATTCAATATAAATAACTAAAACTACCTCAGTGACACAGAGGACTTCTTCACCTTCAAACCCATATTGGAAAACTCTCCTTTCAACCAGACCCTAAAATATCCCAAATCAGACTTGGTTGATCTGTGATGGGACATGTATTAATATACCAACTGCCCTGTTCATGACCCACTGGGTGCCTTGTGTGGGTCAAGGATTGAATTCACCCACCTTCTCAGATTGAGGAAATTGCTTTTAGACGTTCCATACCCCCCAAGTAAAACGTCCATGAATGGAATGTTTTAACAACCTTGTCTATCCCATGTCATCCAGTTCCCTACCCTTCCCTAGACAAAGGATATTGCCATCCCATTTCCCTATCCAGATGACCTACAGCCAGGGAGTTTTATAACCTCTTTTAACGTATTAAGGTTCTGCTCATCCAGGATCAAGGGGCTTTAGGTGGGATTGTCTGCGAAAGTCATGCTCTCCAGATCGTAGCATATGCTGAGGCAGCAGAACTCAATCTCTCCTAACCGGCCTATGGATTGCAAGGACTTGGTTCTAATCTCTATTTCCAGACTGGAGGGTTCTGCTTGGCATCATTCTAAGAAAAAAAAAAAAAAAAAAAAAAAAAAAAAATTGTTTGGCAGGCATTCTGCGGGAGAAAATCTAGAGAGTGAAAGGGGAGGGAGAGAATGTGCCAAACAAGTTTTTCTTCGTTTGTTTTCAAAATGAAACATTCTGAAAATGATGCCAAACAGGCCCTGGTTTCTATCAACATAAGACTAATCAAGTCGCAGATCATCTACCCCATTCAAGGCTTTCCTAGCTTATAATCTTGCTATGAGAGCTTTTAGAAGAAGCTGGGACCTGAACACGATAAAGCTCTTCGGTGAGGCCCACATAAACCGTTTGAATTGGGTCCTGACCAAAGTTCACTCAAATAAGAATTTGGTCCACCGTCAAACTAATTACTCATAAAGCACATTAATAAAATATTATGAAAAGTTGACTGTTTTCACCAAAGTTGGAAGAAACAGCAGATTATTCTCAAGGGCAAAGCCAAAAAAAGGGTCCCAATTCCGATACATTGACCATGAGCCAAATATGGCACCTATGTCTATTGTGCAGTCTGCCCTAAATTCTCAGTAAGAGGTATGCAGTATAAGGCAGTAAGGCATGGTTGCTCAATTGCTGGGATTTCCTATGCACTGGGCTTCGGAGGGGCCTCGTGTCTGATTAAATATGGAGATCTATGAGAAACAACCAAAAAGATCCCTCTTAGTAAGATATGATTTCCTCCCCGTACGTCCGCTGAAACTAAATCCTCAAGAATCATGGCCCCATCTGGATCAGCACTGCAAATCAATCAGCTTCAAAGTAATCAATTTTTACATGATATTCTTTGAGAAGGGAACATTTCCAACGCAAAAGAAAATAAGAGGGAAAAGAAGACACCACATATGTAACATGAATATCCAACATTCCTACTGTACAATGAAACAATAGAAATGATCATATGTACCTATTTTATCCAAAAGCTGCTGCCTATTTTTGCTGTGTAAAGCACATGGTCAAATAGAGGACTACAACAGATTTCTAGGTGACAATCTGGTAGGGAAACCACGTACCAGCTGGTCAGCATCAGAATCAGATTTAGAACAGGTGTTGGAAATTTTATTTTGCTCCGACGACATAGGCTCCTATTTTAGAAAGGTCTGGAATCCAAAATGATAACTCGGAAGATCCTGTTACAAACATAAGGTTTCCAGGAGCCCATTTTATCACTGGAGGTTCAGTTTCAGTACTCAGCCAGCTAGAAACCTGGACAAACACCAAGGAACAGTTGATATTAAGTCGATATCCAGCCACCAGATGTGCACTTCAAAAGATCACAAGATTTGGATGATTTCATTTTGTCATTAATCTAATAACATTTTTCCTTCTTCATTATTCTGTAAATAATTAACCAGGTTTATTGACTCATTTGCCTTCAGTTACTTGGCAGAGTTCACATGCAAGATGCAACTCGACAGTTTGAGGGCCAACTAAAGATGGGCAGGTGAAGTTTCAGAATACTGTTACCACCAAGGTAACCCAGACGATAAAATCATTAGCATTGAATGAAGGTACACAAAATGTAGAATAGAAATGCATTCAAATCTTAAAGAATATTGCTTTACTTCTTTGCCGGTTCTAACACTCCATGCATATACACTGCCATCACCAGAACCTGCCAAGACAGACAAAAGGTTTATCTACCAGTTAGTGGGGCAACCACAGAGGCCTCTCAAATGTCGACCTCAACTGCTATGAAAGCATTCAAAAGGAACAGCATACCATTCAATAATAAAATAAAACATTATATGAGAGGCTGGGTGAAAATCATCCAATACCCGAAACAACAAACATTCCATCAGGACTGAAAGAAGCCTCCAAAGTAGCATTGTTAACAACTGGCTTCACGCTGTAACTGGTGATCTACAATGAACAAACAGAGGGTGAACATGCCATAAATTTATTCACAATGCAAGAATGTTGATTATTACCAATATCAGCTGAAACAACTAGTGTATTCGTATGTATCAATCTGAATGTTTTGGCAAAATAGATTGTACTATTCTGTTGTCTCTGGATCCATAGGGATAATGATACAAATTATCCGTGATACCAAAGTAGTAAAACAGTATCAAAGCCAATGTGATTCCAATTTCCAAGAAGACCCATGAGCATAGTAGTAGATAACCATCTATACAGCTGGATATACCAACAGTCATTAAAATATCTACAGCCGAAAAACAGAAATTAGAAACTCACAGTTGTTCCTCGAAATGAATCAAGAACATGAATGTGACCTTCTGTAGTAGTCAAAAGCATGAGTCTGCCATCATTACTGAATTTCACTACATTGGCTTCTGAGAAATCTCCTCCAGCAGAAAAGATGTCAAAAGGCCCCTGAAGATAATATAATTATCAAAACCCGTGCCCATGAGAAGTATTCAAATGTCAGAACTTAATGCACAAATCACTTACCTTCTCGAACTTGCGAGCATCAAACATTCTTACATATCCTCCAAAGGCAATTGCAAATACCATTCCTTGATCATCATAAGCAACCGCAGGTCTTCCTTGTACTCGCAGGAGGCCCTGCAAGACAGTAAATAGAATTGAATGATCTACCTAAAGAAAGGATTTGCTCACAGAATGACACACAAAACTTTGTTATCATGAATGCTAACTTCACACAAATAGCATGCATCTACAAGCTTAAATTGTTCAACTGCATGGAACCACCAAAAATGGGCCACAATCCAAAAAACTCAATGGCAATTGATTCTTGCTGCTGGGTATGACTATCAAAAATTACAAATCAATGGTTGGGAGAAAGTCCAACCAAAGCCCAGCAATGTAATGAAAATACAAGTGGCAAATAGGATCATTTATTTCTCCCAACCAAAGCCGAGCAATGTAATGAAAAATCCAAGTGGCAAATAGGATCATTTATTCATTTGGCTCGTATCATCTTTATGTTACCATACATCAATAAAATAAATCCCAGTTTCCTTATCTGGCTAAAATCACCAATGAAACAGGTACAACTCGCAGTTACAATTTGGATCATATTGATTCAGTGAATATTGCTATGGGTATGACTGGAACGAGACGTCTTGGTACTGAGCAGGATATATTTCCATGACACCCCAACGGTAAGACCAAGTAACATGTATGTATATAGATGGTATGCTAACTACTTTAGATATATACGTTAATCCCTGATTGCTTCACTCAAAAAATGAGATTAAAATGTCAAAAGGCAGCTACCTGACACTTCTCGGCCCGCTGATCCCATAGTAAAACAGTTCGATCAAAAGAGCCAGAGATAAAGCAGTCCTTTCGAGGGCACAAGGAAAGAGAGACCACCCTGAGGAGAAAAAACAAGGATGTTTGCATATTTTTATTGTACAGTGCACATTCATTAATAATGAGTAAAGCACATGCCCTATAATGATGAGAATATATAAACAAATTACCTCACCTATCATGGTGGCCTTTAAAGTAACGCAAATACTTATTATCATTCAAGGAAAGGAGCCGCAGAGATTCTGAAACAGTTCTCAAAATAAGTACACACGCCTAGACACTTTTTAAAGAAATAAGTAAATAAATAGCATACTGATTGACATACCATCCCAACCATTTTTTGAGGAGTATATCACTGTAGTTGGATGAGAAGTGAAGCAAACCAGATCAACACCATATTTTTTACTATTGATAGTCTTCAAGCACCTGGCAAGGAAAAACTTAATTATATCACTCGAATAAAACATTTTTCAATGTCCTCTCTTTGCCGGCATGTTAGATAAAAGCAAAGAAGCAAAAAAGTACATTTCCAAGAACTTGAACTATTGATCAAAGCTTGGATTTAAGTCCATTTAAAGCATATCAACTCAACTGGTTAAGTGATACAATGAAAATTCTAACGGTGATGATAAAAAAAAAAAAAAAAAAAATTGCTAAAACAGCAGACTGCATGCAAGAACTGCATAAATACAGCACACAGAACAGAAGTATTCAAGCCTCACTTATGCGGAAAAACTACCATAACATTGCAAAGTAAAAACATGTTAAAGTCGATCAAAATAAATGTAACCAACTACATAATAGTCAACCACAGATTCCTCCCACTTATGATTTTTTTCCATCTCGGCTTCAACATTTAATGCTGTTTGGAGAATCCTTCAACTCAACGGCCCATTTCTCATCAATATATACCATTGGTCAAAAGCTCTCTCCAACCCAACTCCACAAACAAATGCAACATGGTGATGGTGCCACCCCAATGGGCCCAATCAAGGGTATAGGTGGGACAAGAAGATCTAAGCATGGAGTAGTGATGGCTCAAGAATCTTCCTTACCAGATTAGGAACTCTGGACTTCAAGATCTGAAATGTCTAATGATGTAAAAGATACAATGATTTAATGTGTGTAACGCATTCTGGTCGGAATCTAAGTGGTATGAGTGTCCCTCATGGACTGACATTCACCATTTTATTTAATCACCCTAGGTTCTCACCATTAGATTCCCCTGCCCTTAAAATCCAATGGCTAGATTGATCTGATCAACATAATTCTTGAAACATTACTAATACAGACTGAGATCTTCTCATTACACCATTTACTTGATTGTGAAGGGATTGCATGGGGTTCATCGACTGATATTCAAGGTCAATCACCCTATCTTTCATGTTAGGTTTTTGCGAATGGTACAATTATTGAACAACATGATTTTCGGCCATAACCAGTCCACACTGATATCCTCCCATCACCCCATTCCCCTGAGCCCATAGAGGTGGAATTCACAAAACAATCCTGCACTATGGTTCTCATTTGAAGATTTTACTATATAATCAATATAATCATCATTTACACTAGTATATAGCCAAGCGAAAGAACACTCATTAATGATCCACATAGATTTGAACCTAATGGCAGCTAAGAAGTATTCAACATGTAACCTGAAGGCTGAAGCATCATTTCTTCATTCTTCTATTGAAATAAGTACACCATAACACAACCAACCTACTGATGGATCAGTAGCAAGGCATATCATTTTCATGGAGGCAACCAGGTATCAATCCATGGTAGTTAGGTTGGAAGCATCACTCCCTTGCCAATGAGGCAACAACAAAAGAAAAGGAAACACACCATACGACAGATGAGAGGATGTAATTCATCTTTCTTATTTTAAATAGGGCTTTATCCCACATGGACTCAAGTCACCAAAATTCACACAAAACGAGGCAGACCTACAATTTCAAATTTAAAACATGGCAGCACACACCTAACTTCCCCAAATAAACTCAAAACCATGTCAGGTAACATGTCTTTCGTTGCTCAAACACATTTTATATAGCCAAGAAAATTTTAATGGGATGAAATAATTGATTTTTTTTTTCTCTGGTAATACTCACGCACCCACATAAACACACCACCCAAGTCCCTCACCAACACAACCAAGGATCTATCCCTGGTTGCTTCTATGGAGAGGAAGATGCTTAACCACTGAGCTATGAGTGGATAGGCGATATGATAATTGATTGTTTTGAATGAAAGCTTTCCTGTTCATATCTTTTGGTGTTAAATGCAGTTCTAACGACATGGAAGTCTGCCCACTTATTAGTTATTAAAAGTAGCGTGTTGGTTAAGGCACCTTCCACTAGGATGATGTCTTGGGAGTGAGTTCATGAGGATGTATAATGATTTCGGTCTTGCTTAAACCAGAAATGTAATGACCTTTAGCAATAACAACAACAACAAAAGGCAACAACTATAATGATCATGGAGTAAAGAGATAGCATCAATATCATTGAAGTTTATAATTAATGAAAATTTGTGAAGTTCAAAATTATTTGTGAAGTTCGTGTGTTATCAAAACATCATTGAAGTGTTTATCTACTCTGTAAAAATAAATTATTACATTATTTGTATTCTAATGTTTATTTTGTTGTATCGGATTATGCGCCTAATACTCATATTGGTTATCATTATGGTATTTTTCATTGATGACGCAGATCTGATGACTTGGGTTTACTTGTTGAAGGGCAGTGAAGAAGTATTTTCAGCTCTGAAAATTTTCCATTAGTAGGTTAAATTCCAATTCCATATAAAGGTACATGTTCTTGAGAGTGATAACCGAAACAGACAAATGGACCATAAGATGCAGAAAAGGATAGATCCATCACATATGTGACTTAAATTTTGTAGATAACACTGAGAAACATGTGCAAAAACAGATATAAAGATTAGAGAAGAGTCATACGTGGCATTTGCAACATCATAAAGGCGAATTGATTCATCATCACTGGCAGTCACCAGATAATTTGATTGTCTATGAAAATCCATTGAACTGATTCTACCATTCTGAAAACTTCAGTTAGCTAGCAAAATAATTTTACAATTTAAAATGAAACAGAAAAAACATATCACTAGCATAATTCTTATGATTCTACCATTCTGAAAACTTCAGTTAGGTAGCAAAATAAATTTACAATTTAAAATGAAACAGAAAAAACATATCACTAGCATAATTCTTAGCTGTCATGTGCAGTTCCACGAAGATAACTAAATAAAACAATAAAGCTAGATGAAGATGAATGAAATCAAGATACTACCCATAGGCATCTAAAATCAGTTCTGGAATTCCACATGAAAACTAGCGCTTAAATGGAGGCAAAAAATAAAAAGAAGAAGAAGATTATAGCAAGTTTGCAAGTTGCAAGTTGTAAGCGATTACAAACACATACAAAATTCAAAGTTATACTCAGTGTTCCACTATGCCAGCACCATTATAGAACACTAGGTAACACTTCACATGAGGCAGTGAGGCACAACACAACATATGAACCTCACCTCCACATAAATGTAGTATGGAAAGATACTGGGGAAAATGTCGAGGAAATTAATTAGCACGTGGGTTGTCCTAGTCTTGGATTGTTAGTGAGTTTGTTTCTGTTTACCTAGTCAATAGGAGTTGGTTTCTAATGTGGGGTAGTGCCTATTTTCATGTTGCTTTCAGTTATTTATTAGTCTATACATAGGCTGTTTGTTTATCAATGAAATTTATGCAACAAAGTTTATCCTCTGCTTTCTCTACATCATTTGCTCTCTCTACTATTATTGTGTAAACGTTTCATCTGGTTTACTGTTTCTAACAGTGGTATCAGAGCTGAGCCATTCTGAAAGTTAAAAGTGAAATTAATGGCTTCCTAAAATTTTGTACAACCAGCAATTCCACGCTTTGATGGTCAATATGACCATTGGAGCATGCTCATGGAGAACTTCTTGAGGTACAAAGAATATTGGATGGTTGTTGTTTCTGGAGTAGCAAAACCAGCAGAAGGTGCTGTGCAGACCGATGCGCAAAGGACAGAGCTTGAAGGGCTGAAGTTGAAGGATCTCAAAGCAAAGAATTATCTCTTCCAAGCTATTGATCGCTCAATCTTGGAAACCATTCTTTGCAAGGACACCGCCAAGCATATTTGGGATTCCATGAAGAAGTACCAAGGTACAACAAGGGCCAAGAGGCAGAAGCTTCAAGCATTTCGTTCGGAGTTCGAAATGCTTCAAATGAAGTCAGGAGAGTCAGTTACAAAATATTTTTCAAGAACGATGGCAATCATTAACAAGATGCGGATCCATGGCGACAAGACAGAGGATGTTCTCATTGTTGAGAAGATTCTTCGATCCTTGACACCAAAATTTGATTTTGTTGTCTATTCTATAGAAGAAGCTAATGATGTTGATTTACTTTCAATTGATGAATTACAAAGCTCCTTGTTGGTTCATGAGCAAAAAATTAACCAGCAGGAGAACGAAGAACAAGCATTGAAGACCTTATCAGAAAATCACTCTACACTCAGTGGAGCTGATAGAGGACGAGGTTGAGGTCGAGGTCGAGGTAGAGGAGGCAGAAACAACAATGATCGTGGGAACCAACAACAAAATCATCAGCAGCAAGAGAGTCAATTTCAAGGAAGAGGCAGAGGACATGGAGGCCACCACTCAAAAACTTATAGATCAAACTTAGCAGACAAGTCCAATGTTGAATGTTACAGATGTCATAGGTATGGCCATTATAAATAAGAATGTCAAACTGATTTGAATAAACAAAGTGGAGATAAAACTAACTTCGCAGAAAAAGAAGAAGAGGTGTCTCTTTTGATGGTGTGTCACATAAAGGAAGCAACTCAACAAAACATGTGGTATTTAGATAATGGCTGCAGCAACCACATGTGTGGAGAGAAGGAGGCATTCTCTGACTTGGATGAATCCTTTCGCAGCTTTGTTAAGTTTGGTGACAACTCCACAGTGTCTGTGGTGGGAAAAGGAAAGGTAACAATCCAAACCAAAGGAGATTCCACTCACACTATTGCTAATGTTTTATTTGTGCCAGATTTAAAGACCAACTTGCTTAGTGTGGGTCAGTTACAAGAAAAGAGATACGAGATTTTTATTAAAGATGGCGTTTGTCATATTCAAGACGCAAAGTTGGGCTTAATTGCTCAAGTTAAGATGACGGCAAATCGTATGTTCCCACTTTATCTCCACAACACCACTCATTCATGCTTCTCAGCAAAATTGAAAGATGAGGCATGGCTATGGCACTTCCGCTATGGGCATCTGAATTTTGGCGGATTAAAAACACTACAACAGAAGAACATGGTGACAGGTCTTCCTCCAATTATAGCTCCTTCTCAAGTTTGTGAAGAATGTATTGTTAGCAAACAACACCGCAATCAATTCCCACAAGGAAAATCTTGGAGAGCGAAGAAGGCATTGGAGCTTGTTCATTCCGACATTTGCGGGCCAATAACACCACATTCTAATGGAGGTAAACGATATATAATTACCTTCATTGATGATTACAATCGTAAAATATGGGTTTATTTTTTGCAAGAAAAATCTGAAGCCTTTGCAGCTTTTAAAAGCTATAAAGCGCTTGTTGAGAAAGAGGTTGGCAACCCAATAAAATTTCTTCGAACAGATCGCAGTGGAGAATATAACTCACATGAATTTGCAAATTTTTGTGAGACCCATGGAATCAAGAAACAAACTCACTAACAATCCTAAAGACTAGGACAACTTACATCAGCTTATACACCCCAATAGAATGGTGTATGCGAAAGGAAGAACCGCACTATTTTGAATATGGTGCGAAGCCTTTCAACAATGAGTGGCATTACAAAAAGTTTTTGGCCTGAAGCAATTAATTGGAGCATTCATATATTGAACAGAAGTCCCACACTTGATGTTCAAAATATGACACCGGAGGAAGCATGGAGCGGAAGGAAACCTGCTGTAGATCATTTCAGGATTTTTGGGTGTATTGCCTATGCCCATATTCCAGATGAGAAGAGGAGGAAGCTAGATAACAAGGGAGAAAAATGCATTTTTCTTGGTGTTAGTGATAAGTCAAAAGCTTATAAGTTATACAATCCTAGCACCATGAAAATTGTTATCAGCCGTGATGTGGTATTTGATGAAAAAGGCACCTGGTCATGGAAGCAAAATGGTGCTAAACAAAATATTCCAGCAAATTTTGAGGATGATGAGAAAGGGCAGCAGCCTATGGAGCATGAGCAAGAACAAGAAGCCACTCAAAATGTTCCAGTTGCTGATCAAAGCCCACTTGCAGCTGAATCAGAAAGGCCTCAACGTGTTCAAAGAAGACCAACATGGGTGTCTGATTATAAGGTAACTGGAGTTGACCAAGGTGATGACCCACTTATACATTTTGCTCTTTTTTCAGATTGTGATCCTACCACTTTCGATGTGGCTGTCAAAGAATCAAAATGGACACAGGCTATAATTGCTGAAATTACAGCCATCGAAAGAAATGATACATGGGAGCTATGTGATCTTCCACAAGGGCAGAAGACAATTGGTGTAAAGTGGGTTTACAAGACAAAGCTGAAGGAGAATGGTGAGGTTGACAAGCACAAGGCACGCTTGGTGGCTAAAGGCTACAAGCAGGAGTTTGGTGTTGCTTATAAAGAAGTCTTTGTTCCAATTGCAAGGCATGACACAATCAGATTGGTGATTGCGATAGCAGCTCAAAACTCATGGCCTATCTTCCAGTTGGACATGAAATCAGCATTCCTCTATGGAGATTTGAAAGAAGAGCTATTTATTAATCAACCTCCTAGTTATGTGAACCTTGGCAATGAGCATAAAGTGTATAAGTTAAAGAAAGCTCTATATGGATTAAAACAAGCTCCACAGGCTTGGTTTAATCGTATAGAAACTTATTGTTTGAAGGAAGGATTTCAAAAATGTCCTTATGAACATACACTTTTTATAAAGACTGAAGATGGAGGGAAAATGCTCATTGTTTGCTTTAATCTATACTGGAAATGATACAACCATGTTTGGAAGTTTTAAGAAATCCATGATGGCTGAATTTGAGATGTCTGATCTTGGCTTGATGCATTACTTTCTTGGCATTGAACTAGTGCAGTCTTCTGCTGGAATTTTTATTTCTTAAAAGAAGTATGTGTGAGAAATCTTGGACAAGTTTCAGATGCAGGATTGTAATCCTGTAAATACTCCATCTGAGTTTGGTGTGAAGCTACATAAAGATAATGGAGGAAAGAAGGTTGACGACACTCTTTACAAACAGATAGTGGGGAGTTTAATGTATTTGACGGCAACAAGACCTGATATAATGCATGCAATAAGTATGATTAGCAGGTACATGGAATGTCCTACAGAGATTCATCTCTTGGCTTCAAAAAGAAGTTTCCGGAACTTGCAAGGTACTAAGGAGTTTGGGCTGTTCTACAAGAGTGGAGAAAAGTCAAATATGTTTGGCTTTACGGATAGTGATTATGCAGGAGATTTAGATGATCGAAAAAGCACATCTGGGTATGTTTTCATGATGGGGTCAGGAGCTGTTTCATGGTCATCAAAGAAACAACCTATTGTCATATTATCATCCACTGAAGCTGAATTTGTTGCTGCAACAGCTTGTGCTTGTCAAGCTATTTGGCTAAAGAAAATCCTTAAAGAGTATTATGATATACAGAAGCATGAAGAGAGACAATGGAGAGAAGAGATTTGGAGGAAAAGTGGATGCCTCAATGGAGGATCGACTCATACTTTTATAATGTAGAGTTTCCTAATTACAGGCTATCAATCACAATAAAAATCAATCTAATTACAATTAGAATCAAAGAATGAAAGAATCCCAATCAATCCTAATCTCTATACATGGAAGTATATCTTTAAGATAGCACTCAATCCCACACGTGGGATTTCCTTCTTGGGCCTAGATGGGCCCAGCCTAGATTAGTGTACATGGGCCTTTTTATTTCTACACTCCCCCTCAAATTGATGTGGTAAGGCAGAAAACATCAATTTGCAAATAAGATCATAATGACGCGTTTTGGGTAGTGCTTTGGTGAATATATTCGCCAACTGGTTAAAAGTAGAGACATGAGGCAAAGATATCTTCTCGGTAACAACATGCTGATGGATGAAGTGACAATCAATCTCAATGTGCTTCGTTCGTTCATGAAAGACCGGATTGTTGGCAATTCGGGTAGCACTGGTGTTGTCTCCATGAAGAGGGGTAGAGCGACTAATACGAACACCGAATTGACAGAGAAGACGGCGTAGCCAGATGATCTCAGCACTAGCGGATGACATTGCCAGATATTCTGCCTCAGCAGAAGACCTCGAAACGGTGGTTTGTTTCTTGCACTTCCATGAAATCAGAGAGTCCCCAAGAAACATACACCAGCCAGTAGTAGAGCGTCGAGAATCTGGACAACCAGCCCAGTCGGCATCAGCATAAGCGGAGAGGCACAGAGAAGTACCAGAAGGGTAGAAGAGACCATGATGAAGAGTGCCTTTAACATAGCGGAGTATGCGTAAAGCAGCAGCAAGGTGAGGTTTGTGTGGAGCGCTAACAAACTGGCTAACCATATGAACTGCGTGAGAAATATCCGGCCGAGTCATAGTTAAGTAGAGCAAACTACCAACTATTCGCCGAAAAACTGAGGGATCTTCCAGGGGAGGGCCATCATCTAAACTGAGTTTGCTGTTTAATTCCATAGGAGTATCAACAGTGTGAGCATCATCAAGCCTGGCTGAAGTGAGCAAATCGGTAGCATATTTGCGCAGATGGACCCTTATGCCAGATTTGTTACGCATAAATTCAAGCCCCAGAAAGTAGGTGAGGGGACCAAGATCCTTCATTCGGAAGTGGCGAGTAAGATGAAGTTTGAGATCCGTAATGCCAGTAACATCATTGCCACTAATAATCATATCATCAACATAAACTAGGAGAAATGTGTAGCCTTTTGGTGTCCATCTAAGGAAGAGGGAACTATCAGAGTGACTTTGGCGAAATCCAGCTTGAAGGATTGCTGTCCAAAATTTATCAAACCAAGCCCTGGGAGTCTGCTTAAGTCCATAAAGAGCTTTTCTCAATTTACAAACATGTTGTGGAGGACAAGCATATCCCGAAGGTGGTTTTAAATACACAGTCTCACGCAAGTCGCCATGTACAAAGGCATTTTTGACATCCATTTGCCATAGGGGCCAATTGCGGGCTGCAGCTACACAAAGAAGAGTGCGAATAGTGGTCATTTTAGCCACTGGTGCGAAGGTCTCTTCATAGTCAATCCCATATTCCTGCTTGTAACCCTGTGCAACCAATCGGGCTTTATAGCGGTCAAGACTCCCATCAGAGTGAACTTTTATGGAATAGATCCATTTACTGCCGATAATAGATGCGCCAACAGGGGCCGGTACCAAATCACATGTTTTGTTTGCTTCAAGAGCAAGCAACTCCTCGGTCATAGCACCCTGCTAGTAAGCAATCTTGGAGGCCTGTGAATAGGAGGTGGGTAGAAGAGCACTATCCAAAGAAGTGAAAAGAGCAGGAAAGCCATAACGGTCAGGAGCAACTAAAGGACGACTAGAGCGTCGCAGAGGTATGATACTATCAGAAGAAGCATTAATACCTGAGGGTGCAGTAGGTGGCACTGAAAGAGGATCGGGAGAAGGAGTCCCCACAGGAGAAACCGTGTTACGCCGGACATAGACATTGGTAATAGGTGGTGGAGAAGTAGTTTCAGGGAAATTTGGCATATAAGACACAGCAACAGGGTAATTATCCAACCGCAAAGAAAAGAAGGGAATGTGTTCCAAGAAAATCACATTACGAGATATTCGCATGCGTTTTTCGGAGTGATCATAATAGAGAAATCCCTTGTGTTCAATACTGTACCCCAGAAAGACACATTTGGCAGCCTGCGGTGACAGTTTACTGCGTTCTGTAGAAGGAAGATGAACAAAGCATAGACAACCAAAAGCTCGTAAGTGAGAATATGAAGGGGCATGACCAAAGAGAGTTTCATAAGGAGTCGTCTTTCCTAGAACGGAGCTAGGATGACGATTGAAGAGATACACAGCTATCTGTGCAGCATCACACCAAAAGGTGGGAGGAACTAAGGATGCAAGGAGGAGAGTACGAACAGTTTCGAGAATATGTCCGTTCTTTCTCTCCGCAATACCATTTTGCTGTGGAGTATGTGGGCAGGATTTTTGGTGAAGAATGCCTTTATCAGAAAAAAATGCAGAGAAATCATGGGACATGTATTCGCCACCAGAGTCAGACCGAAGAATTTTTATTTCTTTCTTAAATTGTGTTTGAACCATTTTGTAAAATTTTTGGAAAAGAGAAAACACTTCAGATTTGAAGCGCATGAAATAAATCCAAGTGAACCGAGAATGATCATCAATAAATGTCACATAATACTTAAACCCTGTCCTACTCAATGTGGGTGCAATTCCCCAAACATCCGTGTGAATAATATCAAAAGATGACAACGCACGAGAGTGATGAATAGGAAAAGGCAAAATATGACTCTTACTCAAGCAACACGTTTCACACTTTGATTGAAGAAAAGATGACATCATTTTATTATCAAAAGTAGGTTCTAAATAACCAAATTTAAACAAAGAAAGTAAATAAGAATTGTTCACATGACCAAGACGACTATGCCACATAGTCCACAATTTATTGAAATTAGGAGAAGAAAATAGGGAATGATGTCCAATGTCCAACAGAAACAGTCGACCATGTTTACTCCCCGTCGCGATCACCTTCCCAGTTTGCCGCCCTTGTATGACTCAACCAGTGGAAGAAAAGTTAATACTATACCCATCATCAATAAGTTGTCCGACAGAAAGCAAATTGGCTGATAATTTAGGAACGAACTAGACATTGGGAAGGGTGAAGGACTGGCCAGAGACACTAGAAAAAGTAATGGAACCAATACCAGAAATGATTAATTAGTCCCAATTAGCAGTGGTGATTTTGTCTCTGCCAAGGTAAGGGTGAGAGTCTGTAAAGCTACTTGCTATAGAGGTCATGTGGTTTGATGCTCCTGAATCGAGAAACCATGTGGATGGGGTGATAGAAGAAGATAGAGGGACTGAAGAATGAAAAGCAGGAAATGCTATATGAGAATGAGTTTGATACTGACCACCATTAAAGCCCATAGATGCGTATGCTGAGGTCACCGTATTCTGAATCAGTTCTTGAATCTGGGAAGGAGTCATGGAGACGGATCCGGAAGAGGTGCTTCTTGTATCGGGGAAAGGTGCTTGAACTTGGAACGCAGCTGGAGCATTATGTTTGGAAGGGTTTTGCTTTTGTTGGGGCCCATTCTTTCGCTGTAAGCTGCGACAGTCATCAATAAGATGACCAGAGCGTTTGCAATATCTGCAAACCAATTTCTTACGACAGTTCTTGGCAATATGACCAAAGCCTTTGCATTCATAGCATTGAGCATGCTTCTGATTGGGGGTTGCCAGAAGAGCAGACTCAGCTAAAGGAGGAGCTAGGAAGGCCTTTGGTTCCTCAATAATAGCACGCTGTGAGTGAAGACGAAGTTCTTCGCGAAGGACTTCTTGGAAGCAAGTATCCAGATTTGCAGAGACTTTTCTATTCATGAGAGCCGATCTAACAGATTCGAATTCGGGTCTTAGATTCATAAGGAACTAGCTGATGTAGGTGTCCTCTTGTAATTTAAGAGCCTCTGACAGAAACCCAGAAGAAACAGTCTGAATAATCATAGCATCCCTCTCAGTCCATAAGGTAAGAAATCCATTGAAGTATTCTTGTACTGTTTTTATTACCTTGACTGAATTTAGCAATTTCACTATCTAATTGAAATTTGTGGGCTTTATTAGTTTGATGATAAACTTTCTTAAGGTGAGCCCACATATCAGCTGCGGCAATATACGCTTGAAGAGCAATGGCAAGATAATGATCAATGGAGTTAAGAATCCAAGTGATCACCTTAGCATTTTCTTTAGTCCAGGTGGATAAGGATTTTGTGTCAGCACTACTTGTAGCAGTAGGTTTAGTTATCGATCCATCAAGATAACCAAACAGTCCTTGCCTTCTACAAAATTCTTTAGATGAAAGGACCAGGCCATATAATTATTCCCATTAAATTTAACCTGAATAACATCATACTTTTCCATTGATATCAGTTGCAGCAAGAAGAAGAAAGAGAACCAGCAGCAGAGTAACAAGCAACACAATGCAGAGAAGAACCAATCACAATGCAGAGAGAGATGGAATCTTTCTATGATTTCATTAACCAAGCATGAAGGATGCTGTTGGAATGGCTAATAGAGGCTTTCAGCAGAAAACACCACACAACAGAGAAAGATGATAATTCTAATTGCACACAGTACACACAGGAGCAAGGAGATGGATGCCAGCAACTACACAGGTGCAATAAGGGTCTTCCAAACAACCACCAGATCCAAGACAACACTTCAGTAATAGTGGATGAGGCTTTCAATTATACACAACACACATAGATACAATGCATAGAAAAAGAAATCCAGAAAACAGCCCAAACGACCTAGAAAACACAGGCTGGATCCCTTCGTGGGGCCCACAAAGAGATCTGATGATGATCAGATGAGATGCACGAATCCAGGATCAAAATCCTTTTCCCTCAGTGAAGGTCGCAGCCAAATCCAATCAGAATCCAGGATTTGGTGCGGCTGTGATGAAAACTATTTCAAAAAATTGAATATTCACACGATGGGTCAAAGCACCTACCTCTGATCGCTGATAAATCCTGAAAAAATCTCTAAAAAGATGAGGAGAGATGGGCGACCAAGACTAGAGAGGGAGTTGAAGATCTTGTGATGATCGCAGGTGGGCCATTATGATCACGATGATGAAACAGTAGGTTTTTCACCTACGTTCTGCTTTCTTATAGCCCAGATCCTTGATCTGAGTTTGATTCGATGTTGTAGATGAGATCTCCAAGATACTATAGCTCTGATGCCATATTATGATATACATAAGCATGAAGAGAGACAATGGAGAGAAGAGATTTGGATGAAAAGTGGATGCCTCAATGGAGGATCGACTCATACTTTTATAATGTAGAGTTTCCTAATTACATGCTATCAATCACAATAAAAATCAATCTAATTACAATTAGAATCAAAGAATGAAAGAATCCCAATCAATCCTAATCTCTATACATGGAAGTATATCTTTAAGATAGCACTCAATCCCACACCTGGGATTTCCTTCTTGGGCCTAGATGGGCCCAGCCCAGATTAGTGTACATGGGCCTTTTTATTTTTACAAAGAGCTGCATTTCAAAGAGGATGGGCCTACTCAAATTTATTGTGACAACAGTTCAGCAATAAAGCTTTCAAAAAATCATGTTTTACATGGTCGAAGCAAATATATAGATGTGAAGTATCATTTCTTGAGAGATCTCACAAATGATGGAGTCATTAATCTTATTTATTGTAGAAGTGAAGACTAGATTGCTGACATTCTAACCAAGCCTCTCAAATTTCCTGCATTTCAGAAGCTCAAAAAGGTACTTGGTGTTTGCACTTCAAATAATTCAAAGCCTCTCAAATTTCCTGCATTTCAAAAGCTCATGAAGCTACTTGGTGTTTGCATTTCAAATGCTTCAATTTGAGGGATGGTGCTTTTAAGTTTAACTCTTATTAAACTAAATGTTATGTCTGGAACATCAGTTTAAGGGAGGGATTCTTGAGGAAATTAATTAGCACGTGGGTTGTCCTAGTCTTTAGGATTGTTAGTGAGTTTGTTTCTGTTTACCTAGTCAATAGGAGTTGGTTTCTAACATGGGGTAGTGCCTATTTTCATGTTGCTTTCAGTTATGTATTAGCCTAAACATAGGTTGTTTGTTTAGCAATGAAATTTATGCAGAAAAATTTATCCTCTGCTTTCTCTACATCATTTGCTCTCTACTATTATTGTGTAAACGTTTCACCTGGTTTACCGTTTCTAACAGAAAATGCAAACATGAATGAATGAAATATATGACTTGGATGCCTTTTCTGCTGTTCCATTTGATTGTGCTGAGAGTTGGCATCAAGCAGGCAGTAGGTCGTAAAAACTTACCAAACCAAATTGGGTCTTCTTCCTTTTTTAAAGGTAGTACTTTACCTAGCCCGCATTGTTGGGAATTGATATAAAAATGATGATATAACATATCTGAATGAAGTATGGTCAAATTTGTCCAAGCTTGACATGGTTCTCATCTGACATTTCATTTCTTACATAATGTTTCAATTTTCTAAAATTCCTACCATTTAGAGGAATGTGCATGGGCATATCATGTCACGACTGGGCTTCTAAGTTTCAAGGTTATGACGATGATACGGTCATAGAGGAAATGAAATTCCCATTACAGATGCATTTAGTGCTTTAGTACAACTTTTAGGAGCTACAGAAAAGTCACACCCACTTTCAACCCACTGCATAGTGGGTAGAATAGCAGAAACAATCATCAGCTACAAATAACTGGTCGTTGAACAAGGAAGTGCGGGAATCACTCAAATTACCCCTATGGTATTATGATAGGAGTGGAAAACTGGAAATAGAGATAGAAGTGATCGGTGGCATAAGTCAGCGTTCACTTTTCAATATAACCAGTGTATCATACTATCATCACCTTAAAAAATGAGACCATTCCTGAGAACTCATGTTTTATGACAAATTGTCTTATGATACCAATCTCCCCAAAAAAAAAAAAAAACCTACGAAATCCCCATCCACATCCTTGCAAAACCGATTTCAACACGAATACAACTGATATAATTGTTTTGGTCAGATATATCTCTAAAGTAGAAGATCTTGAGAAGTTGCTAAAAAAAATCTTCAACTACAGCGCAACGACTATTCATAGGAAAAAAAAATGGATAAGCACCAAATCACAGCAAGGCAAGGCAAGCAATAGCATGCTTCATGATGCAGGATACTTTCCAGAGTTCTCATGCACCTATGTGTAAACCGCTTAGGGCCTGTGTATCTAAGCAATAACATTTCTCTATAAAGTGCAAATGAAACATTAAAGCTCAAGATCCACAAATGATCCCATCTACATCTCCACCTTAGACCCTTCACCTGCCTCACCTCTTTTTAATCCTCCTTCCATAAAACCCCCTTTACTAAGAATTCCTAGGAATTCAATACCAACTAACCAAACAACCCCATACTAAATTGGAACTTTGCAATTGAATCTTGTCATTTATTACACTCCATACCTAAAGAAGGCAAAAGGGGTCAGTTGTCATCTGCTCAAACATACTATTCACAAGCATTTGAACAAGAATTGCATGAAAATTGTTTCCAAAATGCATAAACCACTCTTGGGGTTTTTTCTTGAAGACAAGAAGAGAGAGAGGGGGGTACATAGTCTCTGAAGGCCATGCCAACTTCCATGCTCCTGAGGACCTCGTCCGTCATCTCCATAGAAACCTTATCTTCTCCTCCGTCTGATGATAAAAGAGAAGCAGTCATGGATCGATCCAGACCGTCTGTAATGGAGGAATCCTAGCGGGGAAGAAGGAGAGCAAGAAGAGGAAACGGGATCCTTACCTGGCATCTTTATCTGAAAAAGCTTCAATCTTTTCTCGTTTTGCTCTTTCTGGGGAAGCTTGAAAAGAAAAGGAGGCGGAGCAGAGAGAGAGATCAACTTCGTCTGGTGGCGGGTAGAGAGAAAGATGAAGAGAGGGGGAGCACAAATGTCCAGTCCAACTCCATGGGGAGTTCCACTTGGGCCCACCTTCGATGACTGCAGCCCTTTCGTAATTTTGTCATCTCTAATCTGCCATGTGATCTGATTTTACAGTCATTGAACCTTCACTTTTGTATCTCAAATATACGGTTAAGGTGTTGTTAAAATTTATCATTAGTCAATTAACGGCTATGATAATTTGTTGGGGTTGATTTTTTTTTCTCTCTTCGCGAATAATGAGTCGTCCCTTTTTGTATTGATTGACGTGCATCTAAGTGGGTCCTTTAACTCGGCCTCTCATAAGAGATTTTTTTTTCTTTTTTTTTTGGATGTTGTGTACTTGTGTATGTTTGTCTCTCTTCTCTCTCCTTTTTTTCTTTATCAGTCATGGGCATTTTTTTATGCCATATCTTTGCTAAGGTTTAAGATTAATATCCAAAGTTTTCATTAAATTCATATTATAAATTTGGAACAGGCTTACAATTTAGTGGGAGAAAAACTTTTATATGACAGCATGGGTAAAACATCTCATGTAAATTTGTGCATGGAGCATTGGCCCCACGATTTGTTTTTTTTATTTTTTTTTTGAAAACCACTTAATGTTTTGGAAAAATTATGTTTTCTTTTTCTTACATGTAGCCCCTCCAAGAAAGTTCACGTGGTAAGTGGTAGCCCCTCTTGAAGGAAAGATTTTATGGGTCAGCCTCTGAATCTGTATTTTAATATGCTTAATGTAAATGCCCTTGATAGGGAGAAGGAGAAGCTATCTATTGTATTTTTTAAGAACAACCGTAATTAATAATAATGAGAAACAAAATTTAAAAATAATTAGTTGTTCTAAAAGTTCTTCCTTTTTTTTAATATGTAGGTTTTGTTCTTTTTTTTATACAACAATACTGAGTTGATTTTCCTCACTATTTTGGGCTCAGACTAAAGCAATGAGAATATTGAAATTTTCTTATTCATTAGATGGAAAACGCATGGAAGATTTTTTATATGGAAAATTATTTCCTTTGATATGAGGAAAACCCCTTTCTTCAAATTTTCAAGTCAGCATGTCAAATTGGAGGCTTCATTGCAGTAAAATAGCAAATAATAAATGGTGCTTGGCCTATCCCAATTTCATGTGAAAATTTATTTTTGTTCCAATGATACGTATGAACCATTACCCCTAAATAGGCTAAAGGTACACTATAAGGGAATTTCATTGAGATCGAGATTACATCAAGATTCTTTTTGAACAGCTCTAGTGGTAACCTTGCATGCAAAGCCTATAAAGCCATATGATGAGGACGATTGCATTTCATGCACTAATTGAGAAAGATTTTGGGTGATCATGTGCAGGAGTTCATAAGTTGGAGGTATTCTTTGTGCACTTTTCAAATAAAAGGTTTTATAGGATGATTAGTAGAAAGAGGCATTCATTGTTTTGTGCATTTTCCATGAAAAAAGATTTATTTGATGGTTAGGAGTGAAACTAGGGGAACGGGGCCATACCCCTCCCTCCCAAAGATTGGAAAAAACCCCTACTATAATGGAAATATTTTGAAGTTTTGAACACATGCCCCCCGGAAGATTTTTTTTTCTTTTTTACATAAACGGCCCTTAAACTTGCTAACTCGGTCAGATTTATATAATGAGTAGTTGATACATTTTACTAAAAAAAAAAAAAGATTACAACCTTCTTAGATCAAACCTAATTTGGATTACTGAGGACAGTAAATGATGATCGCCATGTATTTGATAGGTGATTAATTTGTAACAATATAAAATATGTGATGGAATGCCATTTCCCTTAAATAACATAAGCATTGAAAACACAATGGTTTGCATTTTGTACACAATGGTTTGCATTTTGTACACAATGGTTTGCATTTTGTACACAATGGTTTGCATTCTCTAAAGCTCGGACTCATGAGAATTATGAGATCTAAACATCTCAAACTAAATATCGGCCCTTTTGTTTTATACCCTTGCCAAATTTTCCTATAAATGATCAATACAAAGGTAGATCCAGCTCGTATTAAAGTTAAATCTGATTACGTTATCCAACACTATATGGACATATTAAACTTATTCAAAATTACAGAAGCAATTGTTATAAAATTAAAATAATAAAATTGATCATTTGTAAAAATAAAACATATATTTGCTAATATATAATCACCAAAACTAAATTAAGTAAACTACTCGAACAATGCCGGAACTAAAAATCTTTATTGGTGGCATGGGTCATTTGCAAACTTCTCTAAAATAATAAAAGCGGTCATTTGTGAAAATTAAAAAGATAGATGTTTAATTTGCAATTACCAGAAAGTTCATGGTGTTGCTTACAAAAAAGTCCATTGTGAAAATTAAAAAGATATCTGTTTAATTTGCAATTACCAGAAAGTTCATGGTGTTGCTTACAAAAAGTCCAGGGGGTCTAATGCAATTTCAAAAACCTAAAAGTAGTCCGACCTGCCGGATTCGAACCAGCGACCTAAGGATTATCTGCACAACTACAGTCCTCCGCTCTACCAACTGAGCTAAGGTCGGAACTTGTAATAGACCTTTCAAAGTATTTATTTGTTTAGAAAGATATAATAGCCCCCAACATCAAGATTAGTTGTTGATCAATTCCCTGGCCCATATGATGATAAATGACCAGTTATTTAAACTTTCACATAAATAGTTTGTGTATGATCTTAGAGAGTCCTTGATCCGTCATTATCAATTGGTGGACGATGGAGTGGTGGACCCGCCTTTACTATCTCAAGCGCTCATAATTATTGTACCCATGTATATTGCATATGAGTTAAAATTGTTATCCTCACCATCTGATTAGTCAAATGTAAAACATTAGATGTGATTCACCTTGTTGATTTATTCCTGTTTTTCAATCATGTGTTTTAGACATGGCTAATTTGACTAACAGGGCATACTTCATTTAAAATATTCAGAAATTGTGAAATCGAACTCCAATATGGCAATTGATTACTCAATTAAAACTTTATATATAAAAATAAATTAGCAGTTATTAATAGAGGTTGCTAAAAAAACATTTGACTGGACTGTTTAAATGACATTCTGCACTTATATATATGTATGTATTTTACATTGAGAGAGAGAGAGAGAGAGATGAGGAAACTAACCAAGTAAGAATCATCTCACAGCTCAATACCAATCCCAGCAGATCCTATCATAATTGAATGCCTAACTTACACTGTTACCATAATTTAAACTCATCTCTAAATTATTCTAAACAGAGCTCAGTATTTCTAATATATAGAATGCCAACCATAACAGTGTTTCTAGAAAGACAATGGTAAGAGATGCCTCTATGATCATGCTTAGATTTTGACAGTTCTATCCCTGTCCCATATTCTTTTTTTTTTTTTTTTTTTTTAATGATATCTAACTTGAAACTTCTAACACTGTTCATTTCAGGTCATGGGTCTTCTAATGAGGGCAGTCTCTCTCACCTGGATGGTGTTTAGATATTATCATTATCAATCTATACTGAAAACCACTAATCCCAATTATGTAAATGATTATATATTGATCGTACTCATATATGCCTTCTTCTAATGTTTTGGTTTTCCTGGCATCTTTCATTGTATCTAATGGCCCGGAGGATCTTTTCAGGAACAAAGCACTCCTAGGACAACTAGGACAAACTAAGGATTTCGCAAGTAGAAAGCCTAAATGCATAAAAAACTACTGAGACAGTACAATGTTAAATTTGAAAACACCTGAATTCTTTGAAGGATATAATTTCTAAAAACTTTGTGAGGATAGTTGAAATATGAAAATAGTTGACTGGTAATAATAATTTACTCCTTGGTTTAGGATTAAGAATTATATTTTACTCTAATCAAAAACATGTTTCATAAAAAAGAAGGAAGAAGTAGGAACACGTTGGATTGATCACACGAAACAAATCAATTCACAATTAATTGATAAGAATCCACTTATTTGTTAATTGTGACCATTTGATGGGCCACGATGCGTGCAGTAGACATTGATGCTGAATTGTTTGATGGGACTGGCTCTTACACATTCAATATGGGGACATCTCATAAACTCAGAGGGGATTCATTTTGAGCAGCTTGGGTTTTTATAGGTGGATCCCACTATGGGTTTCCACTCTTCAACTCAGGATTTCTCTTATTCATGCATAGGTCACAGAGGATAAAAACTCCTATCGTAGAGTACTTTTTAGGGCCTGTTCGGCAAAAAATAGAGTAGAGGGAAGTTAAATGGGCCTAATAGTCTAAAATTTCAACTCTACGCCGTTTATATGAGTTTGACCTGATAGATGAAGTAATGTTGTGACCAACATGTACTTAATTTTACTTCAATTCTAAATACTTCCATTTTCCTGAGTAAAAGTGGATCATACTCCAAATATTAACTTCAAAATAAGCATCCAAATGGAGTGAAGAATCGATGGTGGGTAAAAAATAAACTCATCAGGGATGTATAATCTTGTTATTATGATCAAGTTATTATAAACTCATCTTTGATATCTCGTATTTTGTAGGGGTTCTCTTGGGTTGCATTAACCCTGATTTGATCTAAGTGATGCAGCTTAGGTCCGACTGGATATAAAAATTGGCTCATGTAATATTTAGGTCACGCTTGAATTAAATGATGGAAAGCTCAAGGAGTGCTTGTAATATAGGTCATGTTTAGCAACCAAATATTTAGGGAGAGATTTTTTGTTTTTCTAAAGTTGTGGTAAATCCATGTTTGGCAATTGTAAATTCCTGAGAATTTAGACGAATGAAAATCTTCATTTGTTAGGATTTTCAGATCCGATCAACCCCCATAAGATTCGAAAATCCTGACTTAAGTAGATTTGCACACCGAACTCTATTTTTATCAACTATATGCAACGATACACATTAATATCAATGTGAAATCCTCAATTATACAAATTCCCAGCGATGAATCCTTATTATAATAGTAGTGAAAAATCATTAGATCTATGGATTCCTTATCTATTACCAAACATGCTCTCTTATAGTGATCCCTTTGTCCAAATAATTGTCAAAAAGTCCAAACAAGTGATAAAAAAGCCCAGCCCGGCTCATCTCAGACCAATTGACTAAATGGGCAAGCTCGGGCCTGCCGCTTAGGATCCGTGCTGGCATGGGCCTGAGTATACGCCTGTAGTTCTAAAGTGGGACCGGCGCAGCCTGCCCAACTGGCCCATGAACACACCTTGTGAATTGCGATCATCTCCGCGTCACACACTGACACACACCCGTGGGAAAATCTAAGATTTTAAAACAATCAATTTAACTGCTACTTAGAGCCAAAAAAACGATTCCAAATACAAGTAGTAAAGTAAAGTAAAGTAAAATCAAAACGGTCTCCTCCTTAAACCCTAAAACCTCCAGCCTTCACAAAACTCCCCTTCGTTTTCGTCATCTTCTCCGCCATCAGTAACAGTTACCATGTCCGAATCCAACCCACAAAACCCTAGAATTACATGGGAAGGTTGCAGCGTTTTGCTCGACATCAACGACGGAGATCGCCTCGTCTTCGCTCGCCTCTCTCCTTCCTCGTAAGCCCATCCATCCATTCATCCATATAAACACTACATGCATTGCATATGTACATATAAGCTCTAGATTGGATGTATTGATTTGGAAGTTCATGAATTGCAGGACTATAAAGATTGGGAATAAGAAGTGCTGTCTGAGTCCTTTGATCGGTTGCCCGTTTGGTTCCTTGTTTCAGGTGGAAACGGGGCCCAAAGGGCCTTATTTATTGCGCCTTTCTGCCACTGCAGCGGCTGAAAGTATGCTTTTTTTTCTTCTTTCTCAAATTGGGATTTTGGGTTGTTTTTGAATGGCATTGATTAACTTAGCTTATTGTGAATTGTGGGGTTGGAGTGGAATTTGAAGGTTTTAGTTTGGATTAGGGGTACGTTCGAAATTGGCAGAGACTGGACTCTGGAGTTTTTTGATGGTTATATAGGTACTTATAGAAGCTGTTGAACTTTGGGGTTTTGATCATCTGATTGTATTGATATCTGGCCCACTTAGGGAAGCTTGTCAATGATAGAATCATGATTGGCGTGCATCAAGGTGGGTCTCATAGTCTGATTTGCAAGTTTGAAACTTATGGCCGGTCTGTAGATGAGTTTTCATTGAGTTTGGATGCACAGTGGGTCCCACATATCCACTGTTGCTTTTTAGGCCATGGCAAAAGTCCCCCAACATTGCCCTTTGAGTGATATCTATGCGTATGATACAGAGGTAGCAATTTGACTCTGTCCCTTAACATACATGCACACATTAAATATATGCCTTTATATATATATATATATATATATATATGGAGATGCTCCTACGAGAGATATCTCTCACCTTGTATGAGAGATAAGGGTGGGGCCTCACATTAAGTTGTTGGCATTGGATATGGATGTGAGGCCCCTACCTTATCTCTCATACAAGGTGAGAGATATCTCTCATATGAGCATCTCCCGTATGTATGTATATATATATATATTTATACACACACACACATACATATCTTTATATAATTTTAGTGGCGTTCTTTCTGTGAAAGGACTGAGAGAAATGGTTTCACGATAAAAAATTGCAATGAAATAAACTGCTGCTTTTCCCACTCTCCTTTGCCTTATTTTTACACAATTCTATTACTGACTTCTGTATGGTGTCCAGGTGATCATTTGAAAGAGAAGGATGATAGCCAACCCAGTGAGGGTACCAAAGACAACAGATCACTGATTGATAATAATAAAGCTCAAAGCCTCTCCGGTGAGGATATAGATGCTATGCGGAGGTTAGAACATTCCTTTTTTATCCTCCCATTTATTGGTTGTGCTTTTCAGTGAGTTACTTTGAATTCACATTTTGCTTTGAATTTGCATTATTTATTACAGAATAAAAATTGTCTTAATAATTTAAGTATATAAGTAGATTTTGTTTTTTTAATGGTTCACAGTAATTTTGTGTGTTGATTTGCATCCTTATTGGCATGGATGGAGTTACTTTAGATATGATATTCAGACTAGGGTTATGTAGCTATTTCAATTTTTGGACAGTTAATGGGCTTGGGGCAAGCCAAGGGCGTCTGGTGATTTAATTATCTTGCTTGTGTATACATTGTGGATTGATATTTGTATTTTAAATCTTGGGAAGCCAAATATTGATGTGGTATTGATGCTGTGCTTCCTGGGACCAATTTTAGTGTTTGCTGAATCTGATTCCTTTGATATCCGTTAGATTTCTAAATTGTCCTTTATTTTGCTAACCATTGAGTTCTTGTTTATCCCCAGTTTGTATATCGTGACAAGCAGGTATTTTGAATGAGAAAAGTTACATTCTATTTATTTTTGCCAGGGATAAACCACTGTGGAGAGCCTCTGTTGAGATAGTTAAGAGCTTATTCAACTTCTAGCTTGGAACCTTCTTCTTCTTTTCTTTTTTTTTTTCCCTTTCCTTTTTTGCCTTTGTGTTTTGACACTTTGTCATAGCCACCATGATACAATAGATGAGATGGTTTCAGCTGCCAACTGGTCCCCCACTTTATGCGAACCTGGTTGTGCGCCCACCTCATTCATGTCTATCAGCAGTGTGGGGTGGGATTGGAACCTCTCTGTATCAGTGGATGGGCCCCATATGGTCATGATCCAGTGATTATAAGTTTATAACCATCTAATTAAGGGCCTCAAAGGTTAATCGGTTGTAACTAAATGTTTAATCACTAAACTTTGGGCCCTTAAATTTGATGTTTACATCTTTAGATTATCCCCATGTGGGCCTTACCTGCTAATCTAGAGAGGGACCTTCCAATCCCACCTTGTTCAAGTGATTGACATGAAATGAGCCAACCTGTTCGCCACGCATAAGATTGGTTTGAAATTCACAATTCTTTTGCCAAGGTATGGGCCATCTTATTGACCTCACGTAAAACATGCCACGGAACATATTGGTGCACAGAAACAATACCTCAGATGTCACCGACCATATTTTCCAAATTCATGGTTCATATACCCAGAAGAATCACATTTTATTGCGGAATGGTTACCTCAATAATATCATTCATCACAACCCTTTGATGGATCTTATAGCAACCTACCAAAATGCGTTTAGCCTCTGGCTTGTTCTCATGTAAATCATTGACAGGCCCCAGAACATTTTGCAATATAACCCTTGTGTATTTCCTTATTGCACTTCCAATCCTAGCTGTCATACTATCCTTGACCAAAATATAGTCAAAATTCAATGTTATTATGCATTTATAGCTAAAACACATCTCATCTTCAACGTTTTGAGACCTATCTACTTTGGGTTTCTTTCTTCCTTTTTTTTTTGGAGTCATGTTCTTACTTTCGACTCTATTGTCATTCTCTCTGTTACTTCACATAATGCTATGTCATTCTCACTGCTTCACCTTAGTTCTTGGATGGCCTCCCTCTTCTCCTAGTACCTTGCACAAGTAACCCTTCAATTGGTCTCCTCGGGCCTATTTGTTTACATAGAATACATAGGAATTCATGGTCAAATGAGCTCCACATGATTATTAAAGAGGTGAGGGGTGAATGACACGAGATGAGGAACGATGGATATAAGGTCGTGATGTAGAGGGGACCTTGACTTTCCTAGGATTTGAATTATTGCCAAAGTGATGGCTGGGTGTTCATTTCCCATCTTCCATTTATTTAATTTTCATTCTTTTGTATACTGATCTTTGATTTTCATTTTTAACCCCTTAACGGTGTGAATTCCTATACACTCTATGCAAACAAACCATGCCAAAACCACCTCAAGCAATATTCCATGATTTTATTTTTCTCAATTGCTGTAATGTAAAGATTTCTTTTGATGTGCTCATTTATAATTCTATCCTTTCTAGTAACACTACAAATCCTTTTTAAGCATGTACATCTTAGCCACGTAAACTTTAGTCTCTCTCACCTTTTTTGTTGCCCAACATTCAGTTCCATACAACATACGCTATCTTATGAAAAAGTCCTCATCTAAGCAGTATGTGTTGACCACATAATAAAACTCTGCGAAGTTGTCTCCATTTAACCCATGTTGTGTTGGTTCTACTAGTTTTATCCGACTTAAACCCAAGTGTTGTTCTAGGATAGCTCCTTAGTAACAAAATCTCACGAATCAAGGGTTGTTTCAGCTTGGAACGTCTCAACTTCTCCGCTCTCTGCTACACTAAACTTCTACTCCATTAGATTTTTTTAATTTTTAATACATTCAACTATATCACCTTTCTCTGAAGTTTCAATTTGTTGTTCAACTGCTTTCTTGTTTGACTAGTCAGTGCCAGATCGTTTACTAATTACTAACAATATACACCATGTAACTCCAAAAGTTGCACTCCATTAAATTTATTAATTTTTAGTTCATTTGACTCGATCACCTTTCTCCAAAGTTTCAATTTATTGTTCACCTTTCTTGTTTGACTAATTAGTGCCGGATCGTTTGCTAACAACACACCATGTAACTCCATCTTGGATATCTGCCATTACGTTGTCTATAATCAAAGAGAGTAATTATGACCTCAAAGTGGACCCTCGGTGCAAACCAACTCCAACAGAAACTTGAATGTGGTCTCACAAATCATTCTCATGGTTTTGACAGATCCCTCATTCGTCTTATATTATTTTGATATATCCCTTAGGTATGTCTTTTTTGCTTCATTGTCGGCCAAATTAATTGCCTTGGCACCCTATTGCACACATTCTCTACATCAACAAAAGCCATATCTAAATCTCGTCATCCTAAAGCTTTTCCTTGAGTTGTCTTAAAAGGAACATGACTTATATAGTGGACCTACTTGGCATAAACCAAGCTAGTTCTCTGAAATTCTAGATTCTTGCCTTGGGCTCTGTTCTAGTATTCTCTGTTATTGTATTGACTCATAAGTTTAATGGCTTTATCCTCTATGCATGGTTGGCATAATTCCTAATTATCTCCTACCTTCAAAATGTTATCATTCAAAAAAAAAAAAAAAAAAAAAAAAAGGAAACCTAAATACCTCCTTTATGCATACTAAAAGCCACCAATACACTCTTTCTGCACTCATTGCGCACTTAATGCATTCTTAACACTGAAAATTGATGCAGTAACTTTTCAATGATCCCCTAGAAGTTATGCAAATATGTACCACAAAACGTCCAAAAATATTCTGTAGTATGTAAATAGAATGTACCATGAAACATAACTGATGGCATTGAGTCTTCATTCCTGTACCCAAACCAATCACCTATGAAAGGCTTAAAATCATCCTTGGACAAAATCTTTTTTTTTTTTCCAAATTGAAAGCCACCACGCGCCCCCCCCCCCCTATGATGCACGGATACTTGTACCGTGTCGTATTGTATCTGATACTTCACTTTTAATGTGTAAAACCCATGTCCTTACCATGTCTGTGGCATGTCCTTGTCCTCTCCATGTCGTATCTGGGTATCATAGACACACACATAGAGATCTATATGTGTGTGCCGTTTAGAGTTTTCTTTTCTGCCGTTTCCATCTTTCAGTAAATGACTGTGTGTGCTTATTTATTTGTGGTTTGTCGTTCTGAATGGCTTTAGTTTTCCAGCATTATTTTGACATGCAGTTGTGAAATGAACATTTTGTTGAGGAAGTCTTTCAGTTGCGTTTTTGACATTTCATTTCAAAAAATTCGGATTATGTAATTTTCTTATTAGGGGTTGCAAACTTGATGCAGAGAGGGTGCAACTGGTGATCAAATAATTGAGGCACTTATAGCTAACAGCTCAACATTTGAAAAGAAGACACTGTTCTCACAAGTAAGATTAGCCTATGGTGGTGAAAATCATAAGTTTTGTTTGTTTGGAACATGTGCTTATTATCAGTCCCCGATGGTGGTGAAAATAATAAGTTTGGTTTGTTTGGAACATGTGCTTATTTTCAGTCCCCGTGCAGGAGAAATACAGGCTCAGGAAACAAAAGAAATATGCACCGAGGGTACTTTTGAGGCGTCCTTTTGCTCGCAGGTGATGTTTGGGTTTCTGTATCTTATTTATTCACATTGCTATGAATCTTCTGTTTTGGTGTTATTACATGCTAGTGAATGTTCCTACCACTATTTGAGATTTTCTCTCATGCCATCAGAGCTTCCAGTTTCTAATGATGCAAGTTTGATTACACAACCGTGAGCATTACCTTAATTTTCTGAACTGGGCAGAAAGTAGCACTTCCGCTTGAGCAATACATTTCGGTTTCATGGTGTTTGGTGCACTATTTTTCTATTCACTGTCTCAGAATGCTGTCATGTTTGGCCATGTATGAACATGCCTTCTTTTGTCTCCTTGGAACAACTAGGTTCCTCTAGTCCTAGTTTAACATTGTTTTGTTGCTGGCAAATATCATTATAAATTTTTTCTTTCTTTTTGAAATTTTTTTTTAAATATTTATTATTTTACTGTTTAAGTAAGATATGAAAATTGTCTTTTATTGGTGTTGTTTTTGAACATTATTTTGTTTAGAAATAGGAATTTATTTTAATTAATTTATATTTTATGTTTGGGTTGTGACAAAAGTTTACGCTAGTTGTCAACCTATCTAACGCAACCCTCCTTCTTTACCCGGGCTTAGGACCGCCAGTAAAAACTGGCAGAGTTCCTATGACTAGCTATGACCTATTGAGCAGAATATTGGCCAGTCAAGAAGCAACATATGCACAAAATGGATATAGCATAGATGAGAATGTCGATGTGGATATCTGGTAAAAATAGGAAGGATAAAATTAGAAATGAGCGATTTTGAGAGCATTTGGGGGTAGCCTCAGTAGGGGATAAAATTAGGAAACCCGTTTGAGATGATTTGGGCATGTCCAACGTAGGCCGGCAACAGCGCCGGTAAGGAAAAGTTTGGTTATCTAGGTTGATGGCCCACCAAGGGAAAATGTTAGGCCGAAGATGACGTGGATGGAAGTAGTAAAAATAGATCTGACAAAGTGCAACTTATCTGAGGATTTGGCTTAAGATAGATTAGAATGGAAAAACAAAATTCATGTAGCCGACCCCAACATAGTTGAGACTAGGGGCGGACCCAGGAATTCTTCCTTGGGGGGGCCACTATGTAGAAACAAAATCTTGGGAGGACCACATATAAAAAACTGCATATATTTTTCAAAATATATAGGGTTTTCTTTTGAAAATTTTTTGGGGGCCGTATGTAAAAAACTATGAAGTTCTCTAAAAATCCAGGGGGGATTCTGACATTTTGGGGGGGCCATGGCCCCTGCTAGTCCACCTGGTTCCGCCAGTGGTTGGGACAAGGCTTTGATGATTATGATGAATTTATATTTCATGTCAAAACCATGATTTTTCTTCCTTTCATCTTTTTTTGATTTGTCAAATTGAAAACCCGGCCAACTTCGAGGTGCATACCATACCCATGCCAACTGATATTTAAGCTTTGAGTAGAAATCACAATGTCCTGCTCAGATGTTGACTTATACCTATATAAGAAGACAGTTGATTTTACAAGTTCCATGATAGCTGAAGGAGTTGTTATGACTTTTTTAAAAAAATACAACTAATTGCAAAAATTAGAGAAAAATATTCGAGGAAAGAAATTGAAATTGGAAGGTATGGTAAGGCATGGAGAATAATTGCATATGGCCCAGTGCATCCCACAATAATTGCCTTTGTTGGTTACCAGAAATAATGGACTTTGGTAATGTAGTCATACCCTTACTTTGATCTTGACTTTATTAGGTTTTAAAAGAAAAGCACACTGATTAGGTGAACTAGTTGCATTTTGTTGGCCATCACTACAGTTGTAAATGTGCTGGGTTTGTGTTACTCCATGTTGTATATTTGTGTGATAGATATGATAGGACATGACTAAGATGGTCTAATGGAGAGTTAGACACACATATTGTTTACCATCTAAGCTTCAAATACTACATCAAACACATGGAAAAAGTTGTGACTCTGCAAATAGCTCTGGCCACAAATCTTGACTTACAGTGATTTGAAGCAGTGGCTTGGGCAAGTATAATATTTTAATTAATTTGTTGAAAATTTACTAAAAATTGTAAAAAAACGTCTAGAAACTGCATTTTTTTGGGTGTGTGTAATAGATATGATAGAACAAGGCTAAGATGGTAAGCTCCGTTATATATATATAAATATATTTATATATAAAAGGCTAAGATGGTTAGCTCTGCCCATCCAAACTGAGCTGTTCTTGGGATATAGGCTGGCTTTTTTAGTTTGTGCATGGGATTGGTTTATGATTTTGGTCCAATGGCTAAATGGGCTAGGGGTGGGCCTTAATATGCCTAATGTGGGGTTTTGAATAATTTACTGAGTAAGTAAAGTAAATATCAAATCAGTGGGAAAAGTAGCGGTTCTGCAATGGAGAAGAATACTTTTCATTAAACTATACTTTTTTGTTTGTTTTCTTGGGGTAAATTAATTTGAGAGAGGAGGGAGACTAAGGACTGGAACGAGAGGAGTGAGATGAGAAGTAAACTAGTAAAGTAGCCACTTTACTTGTGTTTTATGAAGTAAGATTTTTTTGGCGGCTGGGAAAGTAAAATTAGAGTTTTAGATTTCATTTTCCCACCTATTTTGACCGAGTTTTGAGCGACCAAACACAGGTAATATATATAACCAACCGTTGGGATTTCTTTATTTTTTTTATTACCCAGGGTATCTTCCGCCCAGCCCAGCCTAGGAGCCTTTTGTCCCTGAGCTCGAGGGACACTCAATTCTGGACTGCCGAGAACTAATCCCTAGGGGCACATGCAAACCCTCCTATCCACATGCACCGGGTACCGTTGGGATTATTTTTCCATACCTTTCACTTTTTCCTCTTGAAAATGAATATGACCTTAAGGCTCAACTTCATGGCCCAACACAACCAAGAAATTCACCATAAATGGGTGCATTGACCTACTTTTAGGCCCTGAGCTTTATCTCGACTGATATTAGGCCAATATAAAAATGGGCTGGTGGGATTGGACTAACTTTGGGTAGGGCCAGGCTTTGTGCTTGCAACCTAGATTCAGTTGAGTCACATTTTTCTTTTCTTTTTCATTTTAAGGAGTTTGTTTCTTTTTTGACGTGTATCTTAAAAATGAGGAATCTCTAGTTGTCTCAACCTTCATATTAATCTGATAATTTAGATTGATAATTGGGGCTATTTTATTAAAGATTTCAACTTCACAATGTTTTCCTTTTTGTTAGCAGTCAATATCCTTCAAATAATGATTTGGATATTTGACTTGAAAGGAATGTACCATATGAAGGTTGCTTTTGCGTAGGATTTATTATTGTCCATCATGTAAAGGTTCCATTACTATAGTTGAATATTGTACTTAGGCTTAGTAGTATGTTGATTCGTTATTGAATGAATCAGTTACCATGATTGTCACTGGATTCCATAGTTGAAATTAACACACAGATGTCTGTTCATAGATAAACATGGATACTTGTTACCAATATAACTCTCAGAAAAAAAATATTTGTTAGCAATTTATGCATGAGGAGAACATCCTAGTTATTTGGAAGACATTTTTTCCAATCGTGTTTCAATCGTTAATTATGAATCTTTAGAAATCTTCTTTTTGTGATAAATATTCCTAAACATGCTTACCTAAGTTAACTTTAGTTAAGTTGTTTTGTGGTCTTTATGAAGCACAAGTAAAAAAGTTAACAAATATTGGGTTCTTTCTTAAGTTTTACTAAACAGTTTTGCTCTCTCTCTCTCTCTCTCTCTCTCTCTCTCTCTCTCTCTTTTTGCAGCATATGTGAGGCATACTTCAAGAAGCACCCAGCTAGGATAGGGTAATCTTTGATACATTGGATGAATATATGTTTTTTTCAATTTGAATGTATTCGTGTTACTACTTTTGGTGCTAGTATTTTTCAAATGCAACTCCCCCAAGAAGCACCCAGCTAGGATAGGGTAATCTTTGATACATTGGATGAATAGATGTTTTTTTCAATTTGAATGTATTTGTGTTACTACTTTTGGTGCTAGTATTTTTCAAATGCAACTCCCCCATCCATGGACTGTGTGGCCTTGTGAATTGGGCCCATGAAGATCCTTGCCATTTCGAAGTTAAAAATTTTCATGGCTGGGAAAATCTAGGGCTAGTGGATGTGGGTGATTCATACCATTGTCACAAATGCCATTCTCAGAAAAATGTCAGGATCTAAAATAATACAAAAATCTAAAATATTGTTTCAAATCTATTTTTATAAATATCCTGGATTTTTCTTATTTCTAGCTGATATTATCACAATTTTCTTGCATTAGTTTAAATTTTAGTGATATTTTGACAATATTGTGATATTATTGGAGAAATATCATTCCAATTAAATATTGCAATATTTTCAACATATTGCTAACATTTGTGACGGGGATCGACACGCTATCCGATTGGTCCCCTACACAATACACATTGGACCTACCTCGTGAATTGCCACTTCCCTAAGTGGTCCCGGCAGTTGTCAATTTTACCAATCTTGATCCAGTTCGATGGCATTCTTTGGGGCCAACTTGATTGGGTGCCAATTCATGACGATGGGTGGGATGTCTATGATGGGTCACATGAATTGCTGGCACTACATAAGACCTCCTGATTTGACCCCTATTTTAGTTCATATACTTACATGCAAGATGTTTGATCAACACGTCAATGAAGATGCTGGATTTAAGATACAGCAAAAAATGTGGTTTGTGCATTTGCTGTGAGGGAGTTCTCTTGGTCTACATGTGTTAAACTCTATTACTTTTTGTCCTTAAATTGAGAAGAGTGCATATAGGTCTGTGAACAAATGTTAATGATAATAAACGTACAGGACTTTGAGAAGGTGCTAATTTGTTGCAAGTACGGTCCAATTGTACCACACTTTTTGCACAATTGGTTGCTGCTTTAGTTGACCAGAGCGTGTCACATGGCAGTTGCAGTTCTTTTACAGGAAGCTTCTTGGGTTGGATTGACTATTCATTCGTTATATATATATATATATATATATACATATATATATATGAGCAGGGCTCTCCTCAGCTGCATCTTAGTTTATCCTAAGCTGGAATAGTGCTGGTCCCACAAATCAAACTTGATTATATCTGTTTTTTGCATGATGGAATTAAAAAATCCAGTTCTGATTGGATTTATCTTAATTTTGAAAACGATCATAATGCAAAAAACAGCATAATCGACTTTGATTTTGTGGGACCAACCTTATTTCAGCTTAGGATAAGCTAAGCTGCAGCTTTCCCTCACCATATATATATATATAGGGGGATTTTCATGTGCATCTTTCCCTCACCATATGGTGAGGCAATCCATTTGGATAGGTGAAAACTTGATGGGTCTAATGTACTTAAGGAGGTCACATGTATGTAGATGGTTCGGATGTATCATAAAGTTGGCCCTACTATGTTGTCCCTCACCATAATATGGTGAGGGATGGATGCGCAGGAATATTTTCCATATATATATATATATATTCTATTGGAGATTTTCTTTTGGGCTGCTCATGTAAATTACTTTATCCCTTTAAATACCTGTGTTGAGCCTTCCTCTCCCCCACCAACCCCCCCCCCCCCCCCCCCCCCCTCTCTCTCTCCTCCTTTCCCCCCCCTTTTTTTTTTTTTCCATTTTGGGATTAGGTCTTCTTGCTCATCAAAGTATGATGTCATACAAGTTCAAATTTACATTATTGGATTGTGCTTCTCAATTTTTATGGTTTTTACTTTGCATGCTGCTTCACTTTTGTTGATCATTTTTTTTCATGGTTCACAGGTTCATGCGAGTTGATGCTTTATCTCTTCTTCTTTCTCTTGCTAATGTTGGTGCATATTCAGATGTACTTGTAGTGGATATGGTTGGAGGTGTTATCACTGGTGCTGTTGCAGAGCGTTTGGGAGGTATGATTAACAGATTAGTTTTTTTGTAAATGTTAGATTGTAAGATAAAGTACATTACTACGGAGCCCTCTGGAGTGGCATTTGGTTCCTAAGAAATGATTACTATGTGAGCGGATTACATGTAATTTTATGGGGAAGTGAACCAGTTCGTTTGAATGCTACTCCAATGTGAATGGGATCGGCATTATCATTGGGCAGCATTTATTTCACTAGAATTGGGTGCAAAATTGTTTTTCCCATCATTGTTAGCTTAGATGTGCTAGGAGTCTGAAATTCTGGTAAGGCATGAAAATGTACTGGAAGACACTGCCCTTGACGTAGGATGAGGGTCTAGGAGTCGGACTTCAGTCTTCATCTTGCTGTAGATCTCACAGTCACAAAGAAGGTGATGGAGTACACCACACCTGTAGAAGAAAAGTTCTCGACAAAAAAAAAAGGAAAAAAAGAAGACTCAGAGTATTCATTGTATTACTGTTTTGGTCGTGATGAACCTATGGTAACTTGAATGATCTAACTTTGAGTTTTTTAATGCTTAATAGGCACAGGTCATGCATGCAATACTTATTTTGGAGTCACACCGTATCCTATGGATATAGTACGAATATTCAACTTCAATGACCAAATCTGTGGCAGGTAAGTTTCTCTTTAATTGTGGCATATATTAGGCGGCTCCCTTTTCCTTCCATTACTCTTTTCTAAATATATCTCTTATAAAACTATCGTTTTTCCTTAAATTCTTCCTTTCTAAATATCTCTTCTAAAACTAAATAGCATAATGTTTGACCATAAATTACATTTATCAGTATATGATGAGATTTTGATTGAGTCCATCTAGTGTGAGTACAATGTATCTGTGACAACCAGTGACCATGTTAAAATATAGGGCAAGATGTGTTGTGAATTAGGCATCTACCGAAGCCATCCAATCTACAATGATGAAATAGTTAATTGGCTCACAATCACAGACATTGACCAGGCAACTAGCAATATTGTTTCCTTCTTTTTTTTTGCTCCATTTTGTAGACTTGTTTTTCTTTTTGCGAGAAAATCTTCTGTTTCCATTTAAAATGATTTTTTAATTGTTTTTGAAGGATAATTTCTCACATATAACTTGAGGCAGTTTAATTTTTTGTCACCAATTAACCTAATGGTGACTGTCTTGCCAAACTTTGTGCACAACTGTCTTAGGCTGATGATTGTGGATTGATATTATTTACTGGCATTTTTATTAATGCAGGATTGTGCAAACTTCTGTTGCTGATCTTTGCTCTAATCAAGAAAACAAGATTGAACTTTTCATATCACATGAAAATGCTTCATCTTTGGAAACTCAGCCAGATGCTGATGAACGTTCCTTGTCGACTGCATGTATCTTGTCTGATGATGCAATATTAGAAGTGCAATCTAGTCAGGAAGAAATCTCTAATGATTCCTTGATGAAATCAGTAAGCAGTAGTGAGACATTTCTTTCTTCTGGAAATGGCACATTGGATCATATGGAAGTCGATCCCTGTTCTACAAAAAGTTTAGATGTCATAAATGAAGAAAATGCTTCTCCAGTTCTCAAGCCCTGCAAATCGGTGAAACCTGGAAGGCGAGCATCACCAGAAGCCATAAAATTATGGAAAGAGAATGGTTTTACTAGGTACGCTACGTTCGTATGAAATGATATTAAATAATTTCATATAAGCATGAAACTGTCATCCATTGACAATGCATGGCATCTTTGATGTAGCCTAATTATTGCTGCCCCGGATTTGGATACGTGGAAAATAGTTGAAGAACTGCTACCGCTTTTGTCCTATTCTGCACCTTTTGCCATTTACCATCAATACCTTCAGGTGATGTACTCCGAACTCTGATGCTTATCCGTGTATATTGATCTTATTTGTTAGTTAAAATCTTTGATATGAAAATCATGTCTAGTTACATTTAGTTGAGGTGAGTACGTGACTCTGTCATCAGTCTTAGAGCTGCTATAGTGGTCTGAGTTTCTTTTCTTTCATTGTGAAACTGTCATTGTCTTGGCACAAAATTGCAAATAATTTGGTTGGCTCTTGAATCTTGGAATGGTCTCGTACTATTCTGGACTTGGAAGGAATTTCGGAGTTGTGTAGCACATCAACTGTTCAATTTCCTGGACCTCTGTGTCTGTCCATATGAAACCTATTGACACATGATCCTGGTTGTTGTGATGCTATTAATCTCACTGCTGTTGATGTGGACAATATTTGAGATTGAAGGTTTTAACTTTTCTTGGGCAGCTTTCACATGGATCTTTAAAGAGGAGAAATGCAGCATCAACATTTGCAAAGGCTACTGAAATCAAGGGATTATATATTTACATACCTTTTCCTATATAGCAAGACTATTATCATAATTGATGAAAGCAACTTTTAGCCATTAAATATATATATATATATATATGTGGCTATGTTGGGCCACTGGTCCTAGAGTGATACTTTTAACTTGAGTACCCAGGGATTCCCTGGGCATGAGTGTGAAACTAGGGCAGTAGGGTGCCAACACTACTCAACCATATGTGTTGGTGCAATATTAAATTGAATATTCTGGACTGTAAGGATTTTCTGGTATGTACACTTGCAAAATAAATAAATAAAAATCTTATTACTTTTGCTAGTGTTATTTCTTAACACACTTACTTTAGGAAGAAGCCCTATGATCTTCTTGCATGATGCATGTATCCCCCGTTCTTTCTGGTTTCTCATATAACATGTTCCAATCATTCTAATTTTCACCATCCTTGACAGCTTATTTTGTTTTCTGCCTTTTGTTTCTCAACCATACTTCTCAACATATATATATTTTTTATTCCTTTGAGGATACAGTTCAACATTTCTCAGTATTTGAAAAAGAAAAAAAAATTGTGAATCACAATGGTTAATTTTGCAATTTTCTAAATTCCTGCTGGCCATCTTGCATATATCATAAGAGATTATTTTTTAGATATTTAATTATCATGCATCTGCATTTTCTATATCTAATATACTACTAAAAAATAATAAATCTAATATGCTTTTCCCAACCCTCATGATCTGAAGGTCTATTTTTAAATTTTTGGTTGTTACATCTATGCAGCCTCTTGCAACATGCCTGCACAATTTACAGACTGCGAAGATGGCAGTTGGTCTACAAATTTCTGAACCTTGGCTCCGTGAATATCAGGTAAATCTAACCTACTAATCTCTCTTAAAACATTTGGAGCTTAAATATGTGAATGCGCTAGTAACCTGGTTTTCTTGATTGGAAGTTAACAAGCAGAACATACTATATATGAGCAATTCCTATATTTTGTGTGTTATAGGGTGATGATCATATAAGCAGCATGCTTATTTGAGCTAGGTAAGCAGCTGGGCATCGGGCCTGCATCACCCTATAGATATGAGTTCTTTCCCCTATGAGCAATTTGCATATAAGTAGCTAGGCATGGGGCCTGCATCACCCTCTAGATATGAGTTCTTTCCTCTATGAGCAATCTGCATATTTCTTATTGCTGAGCTTGTGGGTCCCATGGATTCATGGAAATCAACGGGGGTCATCAGATGGAAAGGCTGAGTTTAGAGTTGGGCAAGAAATGAGCCCCATCGGGCCTATCCCTCGATTTTAGTTGTCTTTAAGTTTTAACGGTTTCTTGATTATACAGTCTTTTGAGATTCAGTCCTGTTCTTCCATGAGTTTTGCACTTAAACCCTAATTTGATAATGACCCTGATATTATCTAAAGTTAATTTGTATCAATAAAGATACTGCACTCCAAACTTTGATTCCCTGAAATAAGGGCTTTGATCTTCTAATTGGAATGATATTTGGCATATACCTCCTGGGATGATGCTAGTCAAAACACATGCACTGCACACAGACACATATTCACAGATTTGGGTTCCAGTTCACGACTGACTCACCAATCACCATGTTCTTCCCTAAGCCCCGTTATCTAGCTTATGCAATCATATAACCTACAAGACACAATGTCAGAAAAAGCAGAAAATTCAGACTCTAGTTCTTGGCAGACCCAATATGTTTACTTCCATAATTCTGTGCGTGGCTTTTACGTAATTGGAACCTACAAGTTGCAATGTAAGAAAAGCAGAAGACAAGGTATTTTCATTGAAAATAATCTGAAAAGAATATTGTTAATATATTTTTTAAATATAACCTTGTCTTTTGGAATGTTATACTGCATATTTGTTGACACTGTTTGAGAACAAACAACTACAGATGTCAATACTGTGAAGCCTGATATATTGTTTATGATCACTACCCCAAATAAATACTCCTGCATGATCCTTGGTACGTTTCCAGTTGTCTTTACATTGCCTTTTATTTAATTGATTATGCAGGTTCTTCCGTGTAGAACACATCCCTTCATGCAGATGAGTGCATTCGGTGGATACATCTTGAGTGGGGTCCGGATATGCAGCAACAAAACTTCCCACCAAACTTAGTCCAATTATTTAGCCTCTTCTTTTCTGGAAGTAATTTAGGAAAGATTTTTCTATAATTACTGAACAGAATAAGAGGGTCATTTACGGTGCCCAACTCTAATAATCTGGTTCAGCCGACCCTACATAAGTTTTTCTTGTCTGTCACTCTTCCCACCCCGCACCCCAAAGTCCCTGAAAGGTTATGTATGTATGTTTTGTCTGTCTTTATTTATACCGCAGTTTTTTTTGTTAAACTTTTCTAAATAATTAAAATTACTTAATGCAAATCTAATTTTGTGGATGAATAAAGGCTTCCATGCGTCCATCTTTTCCCAAGGATACTAGTAACTGATCTTATCATGGTTGTTATCATCATCATTAATCTTAACCTTATCCCATCAATCTGGGGACATTAATATGTATTTGAATATTCTGCGCTATTGAAATAGTTTAGAAGCTCAGTCAGACAGTGCCAGACTAGGTCAACTTGTCTTAGATTGACCATAAAACCAAGCACTTGGTGACTGAGTTTTTTTTGTATGAAGTCTCAGTTGACTTTGCCATGACTCGATCAGAAAATTCATGACTTGGCCAGGTCTCATAGTTGACTCAGCCTGGCAACTTTCCATGCCAAATGGAGTTTCCAATTTCAAAGAGTGGTTTTTACTTGCACTACTATGTCACCAGTATTTATCAGAAGTGAATCACACCATGCAAAGCGTTTCTTCATCCTCCATTGATCGGACAGACAGGCACCCACTATATTCACTTTTGAGACCATATTTTTTTTTACTTATGTTTTGGCCATACCTTTTTATCTGATTGTCTTTTGAAATCTTTAGTTTTCACCCATTATCCATCAGGTCCAAAAACTTCATTATCTTTTTTAATTTTAAATAGTGAGAGATGCCGCATGCTAAAAATTTCAGATCATTGGATGGCAAGCCATTCCATCTTCATTGAATAGGTTATATTGGATCACAGGTATTAGACGGTTAGCCGATTGTTGTCTAAATGATCTTGCTTGTGTTCTCCTTGGTGGTGGTACCCCATCCTTGACGACCTTGATTATTTTGAATTCTTCAGTGAATAAAAGAAGGAAGAAAAATGACTCTTTTCTTTTCATATCCTGCTGTGGTTTTCTTTTGTGCATTGTGGCACATGTTGCTAGGATCAATTGATTTTTTGTATGGATCTATTTCTGTGGTGTCACATGATTCTATCCCTCAGTTCAATAATGGCATCTTCTAAATTATGCTCATATAGCCATGTTGTGTGCTCAGGATTTCTTATGATGTTTGGATTCCGTGTATAACCATTTTGTTTGAGAAGTTTGGTATATGGGCTATCTGGAACTGGATGGGCTACCTTTGCCCCTTGTGGAAATGTGCATACTTTGGTAAAATCATGAATCTAGGACAGAGGGTTTGGTCTTTAGGCTTGAACTTTGACAGCTTCTGGTGATCTCATTTAAGAGGCCAGCCAATTTCATTCAAGGGGCATGTCTTGCAGTCTCTATCCGTGATGTGCTGAAAGGTCCTCAGGGTCCAAATTGATTATGGAAACATACTTTTCTGACTCAGTGAGTCGACTGAATTGGCTAGTTACTGGGATGAATTGACCTGAAAACCTGGCCGGTCATCCAGGCAGTTCAGTAATTGTGTTATATGTTCTGTCTTTCATGCCAGTAAATTGAATTGTGACTGGTAAATTAAATTGTGACCATCTATTTATATCAATATATTTTTATAATAACAATGAAAAGTATGTAAAAAATCCAAAAATAAGATTTTCTTGTGATAAGATTTCTTTGCCTTATGCCATGAGAGTTGAGACTCCTGTTTTGATGAGGAGAAAAGTGGGGAGAAGAAACAATTTTTGTTGAGTAATCCTTCTCTTGTGTTTGGATTTCTGATAGGAGGAAACTAATTTCCTCTTAGTTACTTTTTGCAAAATGCAGGAGAAATTATTTTCTTCCAAGAGGGTAGAGAAAAGACCTTTTACTTTTAACCATTAAAAGTGATTCTTAACTATTTCACAATTTTTTTGTTTAAAGTTAAAAATAACTACAAATCAGTAAAAGGTTAAAAATAACTCTCCTACTTTGTAACTCTCTCCTTTCCAATCCAAACTACCAGGTGAAAGTGGTCATCTCCTAAAGCAAAGCCTCCACCTTTTTTTTTTTTTATTCTCCTAGTAGGGTGATTCCCTACTCATTTTCTCCTCATCTGTGGAGGACCTTTAATAGTGTTATTTTTTCTACAACATCTTCTTATCACATTGCCCAGAATCTCAGCCAAAAGACAAGGCAAATCTGTCCAGGATTTCAGCCCAAATTTGCTATTTTTTTAATGGAAAAGAAGCCCATGTTCCCACTAGGCCTATTCATATACTGAATAGTCCCTGAAACTATAAAGTTCATACTTTGTAGAATCTAGTTTTAGCTAAACATTTACAATTTATCCATTTACTGCTCCTTTATTAAGACAATAAAAAGAATAAGGTGTTTTGGCCTAGCCTTGGCAAACAAATTTGTGCTTTGATGTATAATCCCAACTATGAGAAGGAGTCGGTGAACATTGAAGAAATGAGGGGTATTTAAATTGAGCAGAACACACAGCTTCCTCTTACTGCCTGGGTATTTTCTTCTATTGGAGACCTTAGACTGTTCATATACAGTCCAGTTTGTGGGACCCAAAGATGCATAAGGCACGAGGGGATGGAAATGTCTTATCATGGATAAAGGTTAAGCAAAAAAAAAAAAAAAAAAATGCCCTATACGATTATCCAAACCCCCGATTTAATACCATCAAAGTTTAATGGGCTTCTATCTGTAGCTGTTTGTGATATTTAACTTAAAAAGTGAGTAAAAGTCAGATGAGTTTTAAATTAGCCCTGGCACAAGAGAGGGCATAGACCCGAGTGGTCCCATAGAGCTGGACCTGCATATTAAAAGTTTCCAGTCTGCCCTTAGGTGAATATTTATGCCAAATACACAGCATGTCATACCTTTTTTTTTTTTTTTAACTAATGAGGGTGTCTGACCTCTTCAAGAACCGGCTATTCTCGGGCACCTCATAGACATGTAATACCATGAAGGTATACTGTTGTTGTTTACCGGAGGTTTTGTTGTTGGAACTGAGGGCAGCAATAGGTTGGGTTGACTCAGGAGGGTAATGAGTAAGGGCCCGACTAAATCGATCCATTTATCTATTGGGTTGTAAATGTCACTTGAAGGGTTGAATTCTCGGGTCCGGACCCTGTTAATATGTTTACTGTTGAAGTACAATAAGCAGGGTTGGGTTAAAGAGCCTCATCAATGGACTCACCCATGCCTAGCCCTTTTCTTAATTGGGTTAAAAAAATACCAACCCAGATCCAATTTACAAGGTTGAATTTGGGAGACAGGCAATTGCAATCCCTAGTTCAATTGCACTGCTCTAATGTTTTAAATACTGGCTGTTACTATACTTGAACCCTTTCTCCAATTGCTAGTAGAATATTGTTCTTGGAACATTATCATCTAGAAAAATGCAGGGATAATCTTAAATTTTGTTCTGTTTTTTTTTTTTTTTTCCGGGGGATATCATCGTAAAAAAAGAAAATCAGATTTTAGACAATTAAATATAATATATAAATACAAAATAATCATTAAATACTGTTACGATTTACTATTATCTTTTTTAGACTTTATAAGATTTTCCATTTTATCGCTATTTTTTTGTAATGTTTTCATTTTCTGATAAATATTAGAATATAATTGGGAAAATACTGTCTCAGGTGTATGTCATGATCTTAAATAATCTCATCATCAGACAAGTTTTGCTGCTGGATTGTATTGGAAGCTGGTCATTTGTAGAGCACCAGCCAGAAAGCTCAGATCTTATGATGTGAAGAGGCTCCAAGTTGCAACCCACCCATGAAGAAGGCCTGCATGATGAATGCTTTCGATCACCCAATGTTCAAAAAAGAGGGGAAATTTTCCTTGAAAGTACTCATAGACTCTGAAATTATCAGACTGTGTCGACTAGTACACATCCCTCAGACAAAACCTAGAGATTTTCTGATGAGAATCTTATGCATTGTCCTTTATCTACATGGGTTAATTATATACAATCATAGTTGGGTTTATAGTCAAATTGGGCTTCAATAAAGACATGAATGCAGTGAGGGGTGAAGGATCTAAAGTGGATGTGCTGATGGATGGGACCTAACTTTTTGAAGACTTGATTTATTGGTAGAGTAATTTTTTTTCCGCCAGAGAAGAGATTATTTGATGGCAATTTGCGGAAATACAATTTTTTAAATACCTAAGAGTTCTAGTTTCATCCAAACAAAGGGCCATAAGTTTTTCCTAGATTTCTCAGTATTTCTTGCAATATGTGGTGAGACTTGATCAAGTAGCTAGCCGTTGAGGCTCTCAAATGGGTCACACTAGATGGACCCACACAACAACATGGGCGTCCATCTTCTCTACTTTATTTGAGTACTATACTGAATGACATGTGAGTAACTAGAGTGAGATAGTGCCAACTCCAACTACATTGAACACAAGCACTTTCTTGAAGAGAAAACCATGCAGTTGGGCATGCATGCCTTCATTTAAAAGGGGCTTAGGAAGGAAGGCACGCTCGTGCTCCTTACGTAGGACTAGGTGTGAAATTGACATGGACATAGCAAGAGAGGAAAAGGAAAGAAAGAAAGGAGAAGAGAGCCATAGCTCTTTTATCCATACATATATATATATCAATATATCATCAGTACAGGCATTGACATTTTTGTAAGAGGAGGATGACATATCTTCTACAATATCTCTTTGTATCTTTTCAGATCTCGAGACAAACATCACTGGATGATTACCCGGAAGAAAAGTGGTGTACTGGTTACTAGGAGCTGCACCCTAGGGATCACCATAACAGGTAAAGTACAGGATAAAGAATAGGCAGCACTGAAAATAGAGTGTTAGGAATTAGGAGGGTGGGCCTGAATCTAGTGCTAGTTATTTGGAGTGCAGTTTAGGTGCTGGAATCGACCCTTTTACCCTCTGTTTGGGAAGAGGGGAAAGAGGGGGAAGGAAAAAAAGGAGGAGAAAGTAGGGGGAAAATCTTTTTGGGGAGTGTTTGGGAAGGGGGGGAGGAAAGGGTGGGAGGGGGAAATTTTTGTCTTCTTGTGGCAAAAATTTTCCCCCCAAAAATGGGGGGAAAATGAGGGAGGGGAAGGAAAATGAGGAAAAAAGTCATTTTTGTCCATTTTTGTCCTTTATTGTCATTTATAAACTTTTATAAAAGTAAGGGCAAAATGGTAATTTTTCATGTACTTCACAAACAAACAAAATCCTACTTTTTCACTTTTCTTCTCCCTACTTTTTTACTTCCCAAACAAGAGGAGGTAAAATTAATTTTCCATCCCCTCCCCTCCCCTTCATTTTCCTTCCCCTCAAATTTTCCCTCCCCTCCTCTCCCCCCTTCCCAAACACAGCATAGGCTCATCGGAAGTATGGCCTTTTTTATTATTATTATTATTTTTTTTTATCTTTACCATTGAATATATATATATATATATATTTGCTAGGGGAGGTTAAGGGTTGGACTAATCCCTCCGGGCCGAAAGGGAAGCCGGGTAAACACCATTGTGGCCCTAAGGTAGTAGCACTAGTGGACTCAACCTTCGATTCCTAAAGAAGGAGGAACTGAGGGTTGATACCAAGATCTCTAGCTTCGAAAGAAGGAGGAACCGTGGTCCTGACTATCGGCTAACCTCTTGGGGCCTTTGCAATTGAATATTGATCATCCAATCTGAGATAGTTTTGGACAATGGCCATTCACAGTGGGCCAATCCAATGTGAGCCATAGAAGATCAACCCGGGTCGACATAACTTTAGTGGTCTCGATTTTTGTTTCTGTGCAATATGGCCTACTTGGGGGTGAAAGTTAACTCATTCATAGTTCAGTTCACAGTTTGCCTTCGCTTGTTGACACTCACTCCATTTTGACACTTATCCAAAACATAAAAAATAACGTGAGTTTTTTTGTCCAATCCTTATCGGCTAATCCATGATAGGACCCTTTTACTTGTGACTAGAGTTCAATTAGCTAGGCCCCCACAATAGAAGTAAGAAACTTAAATCAATCCTAGTTAATACCAGTCTGTCTCCAAGTTTTAAATATATAAAATAAAAATGCCACTCCTTTTGCCATGGGGCAAAGCACCATCAGATGATGGCGATGTCCCTTTTCGGTTTTAGCAAAATATTTTCCCATTAAATAACAAAGGGAGGATTTTTATTTTGAGTGGGTCATGCCGAAGGCTTAACCCAGCGGACCCAGATCCACTCACTTCAGCCAAGAGGTGGCCCACTAATTAATTAAACAATCTAAACTCATTATCAAAACCCAAAAATCATGGCTTGATAGGGTGTCTATTGACCCATTTACTCAAAGGATACTCCCCTATAGCATAGCATCCTCAGCTGAGAGGGGTAAGGGTAGAGTCTTCTACATGATAAGGAAAGGAAGATCTCATGATGGTAGTGTCAAAATCAAGAAAATAAGGAGATCTGAAAAGCTGCTCTTGAAACTGAGATCCTTCTCATAAAGCACATGGCATTTTCACAAATGAATGAGAGAGAGAAAGAGAGAGTTCAAGTCTTCTACAGAGCCTTGCCTCTACCTATCTAGTCTTCAACGTCGCTGTTATGAGTAGAGACAAAGGGGAAAAGGGGCCGAAAAGGAGAATGAGAAGAGTCTCAGGATCAATTAAAGTAGAGACTGGGTTGAATTGTGGAATGCAGTTACTGTGATCTTATATTTGTCTGCAACAGCAAAAGGAAAAAGCAGATTTATTACAAACCTTTTCCTTCTGTGCCTTTGTTGATCAAAAGTAACACTCAAGTACCTTTGTAGATATCAGAGATTTTTATGGATAATCACCTTAATTTTGTGACAATTATCAAAGTCCATTTTTTTCACTATTCTAAACTGGCATACTTGTCACTTAATGGCACCCAAGTATGAAAATCAGTTGGATAGAACAATCCTAATCATCCCTCTAAATTTGATTGGGAAATCAAATGATGAGGATGTGAATTGTTTCTTTAGAGCTTTTTATTTGGTCACTAATTGATTGAGTCTTTTTATACATGTATTCATAGTTCATACAGATTGAGCATGGCTATAACACAATTCCCTTTATTTGATGATCAAAACCATCTCACACCTGGCCTAAAAAACTAAACCAAAACCATTTCATCCAACTATACATCTTGCAATTTGCCCATTTAAGACATCAAACAAAGTTAAAACTGAAGACACATATTATAACACTTTACCATTTATAAGCAGCCATCCATCATGCATTTGGATTAGTGAGGTGGGCCCCACAAGGTGGTTTTGACTGCTATTTTAGTCCAGTTGGTACTTGATCATCTCTCTCCATAGTCCAGAGAACTACAGGTAACATAACTATGTATATAATTTGAAGTAGTAAATGCATCTGGAGAGAAAGTGGTGGTATATGTGTCATGCTACAAGTTTCATACAGCCAGCAAGCTATGTAGAGTGGGCCCCTCCTTCCGATGAATGAAACTGCTTGTCATTTGTTATCTTCTGAGTTTCATGTGTTTTGAAGTACAGAAATAAATGTCATTCCTTTGTTAGTTATATTTAACAAAGATTTCGAGCATATATGATCCCATTTCTGTCTGTACACTCCTCTACAAAAGTAGATAAATCCACCAAACAGATGAGATGGGGCTGGGCCTCCCCAGTCTCTATTGAACAGGCTACCTTGCATTGCAGATTATTAAAACCATAATTACTGATCAAAGATCTAGTAGTGGGCCAGATGCCCATCTGTTATGGGACACCCCTGAAAGGGTGTCACACTGTTCCATTATGAGAAACTATTAGAAAAAAAAGCACCATCCAAAGTGGGTCCACTTGTCATGCTCACACTCGATTAGAAAAAAAAAAAAAAAACCCATCTGAACTGATGATAATGGTGATGAGGTAAGATGGAGCTCCTCTGAAATGTTTGTCCATCCATGAGAAATATATGATTATCCTTATAAAGTGCATTTGTGTGATAATGAGTTGATTTTCTTCCATTGAGAGGACTTTGATTGCTTATGCAAGTGAAATAATCACACACACACTCTCTCTATCACAAATCACAAATGAAAATCAACGGAGAGCAAAATCTTCTTGTACATACAAAAGAGAGTAATCATGGGTGATTTTCTATTTAATTCCTTCTCATTGGAGTGAGATTAATCATGAGTGTTGAGTGAGGGAGATCAAAACAGCAGTGGGAAAGCGCAAAAATGATGAGGTTTTGATCATCTGGTGCGTCCATCGATGCACTGATGCACCCAATTGAATGGGCAGAGATTTCCATGGAGACTGCTCTTTTTGCTATCCATTCCAACTACTCCTACGCTCGCTCATACTTCTGGGCCTCTGGCGCACAACTAGAGGTATATCCCATGGTAGACTGCTAGCTAGTTACTGTATAATGCTACACATCTGTTCCTGTGCATTGAGATGACAACAATGACTGGTGTGGGGGCCACCGTGGAGTATCCATCAAAATAGGTTCTGATTTTTGGTAGGTCCAAAATATATATATATATATATTTATTTATATGGGCAGAACTTATACCTGATCCAAAGCCAAATTACTAACATGGAACTAATTCAAATCACATAATTTATATCTACATCCTAGTTTAAATTAAAGACCCAACAAGGACAAATACCCTAGATCTAGATTTAAATCCGTCCCAAATATATATGTATGTATGTATCTTAACATAATTTAATGGAGTTCTTCTGTTGAGAGTCCCTCTGAAAGCTTGTGTGAGAGGTAGAGTTAAGCCCCTTGAGACCCACTTGGATGCATTTCAATGTGGGATAATATAATGAAAAGGTCTCATTTCGGATATATTGGATAAAAAGAATCATCTCAATATGATCATCACAACCATTAATTCCGGGGCTTTGAAGTTTGACAGCTTTTAAAATTACATCCAATAGCAGGCATAATTCAAATTGGTGTAAATTAGAATGGGAATGAATTCAAGGCGGGTTAGTGAATGTGAATGGGTTGAATTGATGATTGGTGGATCTCATGTAGCTCCAAAGTTATCATCCATTCTCACAAGCTATGAGAAGTACCTTTCATCTAACCAAACTGTAATTTATTACGTATAATATCATATTTTGCTTTAGCGTTGTGCACTTAAGTCCACTGGTATAAATTCCATAGATCCAAATTGGGACCCAAAAGTTGAACCCATATAAAAACTGTCCCATCTAGTCTCTTGAATATCGGAGAATCTGAGGCCCATTTTCATGCCTGTAAATAATCTTGCCTGGGTTTACCTAGAAATCACTACAACCAAGGGGTTCTATTCAATCAGTTCTATTCCACTGGTGAATGCAGAATGTAACTGCAGCACTGTACCTTTTTTCTTGACATTTATTTGCTAGCCTATCAGATCAACCATCTACGTCATCGCCAACTTGTGGGGCCCACCTAAATGGGGCATCAGGAGAGACACCTAAAAGGTACTCAAAGTCACTCTACAAACCCAGTGAAATGATTCAAATGAAAAGAAAGAAAACCATACTCCTTCCCCATTCATTCATTCATTCAGAGCCCTTTCTTTCTCTCTCTGGCATTTATATACATATACACAGTCTTGCATCTTTCTCTCTCTCTCTCCTTAATCATTTCTCCATACCTTTTCACTCAAGCAATTCTCCTGCAACATCCCTTTCTACTCCCTCTTTTGTCTCCTTCCATTTTTTAAGCCACTCTCTGTCAACTTCAGTCCTTCTCTACCAGATATCCATCTGATCTTCCCCTCTCAGCACTCTCTCCATACCCTCCATGTGAACACCCCTTCATATACCCCACCTATCACCCCTCCAGTGATTTCATGCAAAACCCAACACTACTCACCTTTTCTTCTCCTCACTCAGCTTCCTCTTCCTTTTGTTCTCTTCCTGTTGTTTTTTTCTCTCCTCTTTTATGGAACCTCAACATTACCAACAACAACACCACCACCAACAGCAGCAGCAGCAGCAGCAAAATATAAATGAAGATAGCAGCAGCAGTACTAGTAGTAAAAGCAGCTTTCTCTGTAGGCAATCCACTACTAGGTGGATTCCTACTACTGACCAGATAAGGATACTGAAAGACCTGTACTATAACAATGGAGTTAGGTCTCCTAGTGCAGAGCAGATACAGAGGATTTCAGCTAGGTTGAGGCAGTATGGGAAGATAGAGGGGAAGAATGTCTTCTATTGGTTCCAAAACCACAAGGCAAGGGAGAGGCAGAAGAAGAAGTTCACTGCAGATGTGGCTACCATGCAGAGAGGCTGGAAGCCTGAGGAACCCATTCCCAACAAATACACCAACATGGGTACTGGTGGAGTATTGAGATTTAAGAGAATAATACCCTTTTCCATCTTTTTTTCTACATGATGCATATGGGTTTTGTTTCTTGTTATGGAATATGCAACTTTTAGCTCTCTGCTTATGTTTTTCTCTGACTTTTTTGTTTTTGTTCTTTGTTGCTTATTCTCTCTTGTGGGTGGGCTTGGTTTTTGGTGTTTTGCAGGATTTTCTCATTCCTCATCTTCTACTTCTCCTTCTCCTGGTGTACTTGCTGTTGGGCAGATGGGGAGCATTGGGTGTTACAGGGTAAGAGATGTTAAACATGCTCACTATTCTAGTATTGTACTGTCTACCAATATTTATATGTTTGTGTATGGAGGTCACTTGGAAGAGCATCTATACCAATATTCAGAGGAAAATTTTAAGATTAGATAACTGGTAAGGCTGGAGGAATCAACAAGTGTTAACAATAATAAAAATCATTAAACATGAGTTAGTTTAATCAGGGTACTGCTCTGCGTTTAATATAAACTACTCCAATAACATTTTTTGGTCCTCTTAACAAAATTAGCCCGATTTCATTCATTTGGCAAAATTAGGTCTTTACCAGCTGTTAAGTCTAGTTTAGTAAGTTTCTTAGATTCACTGAGATGGGTATCTGTAAAAAAATAAAGAAGTAATAGTAATTTTTAAGTGACCAAACTAAAGGTGGTCACATGTAAAAGAGTTTCAAAATATGGATGCATATTTTCCCTCCCCTCTTCTTCTTTTTTTTCGTTAGTACACCTCAGAGATTCTCTCCTCTTTCTCCTCTAGTGTTGTATATATTTTCTACTCTCTCTTTCATTAGAACACCTCAGAACTCTCTCTCCACATTCTCCTTATATGTGTATGTGTGTCTATGTATAGAGCACTGATCCTTCATATGATTCTCCAAATCACAAATAAGTGATAATTTCTTCAATCAAGTTCTGCAAAATCAGCCTTACATGTCCATTTTTAAAATCTTAACTGTTACATTCTAATAAATGGAAAATACCCATCTTTTCTTCATCAACAAAAAGATTTGGTCACTCACATCCATGTGGATCTCTAAAAGCATTAATGATAATGCATGCACGCCCTTAGCACCCTTTCTTCGTTTGTAGGTACAAAAGGAATACACAAACCTACATCTCCTCTCTAAGGTTCCCTTCACTGCTCCATTGAATATTAATGTTAAAAAGGAAGAGAAAGAAAGCCCATTCCCTTACAAAAGGACTAACACAGAACCAAATGGAGAAAATGAAAGCAAAAATGGAGTTTATAGGTAGTCACCTTCTTATTATTATTACTACAAAGAAGAACATTTACATACCTAGCAATCAGTCAGCTACCTTGATCAAAGAAAATGGCAGGTTTTCAAAACTCGGCCTATTTTGTCATAAAAGGATAAAAATGTTCTCAAAATTAATCTTTAAACCTACGGTACTAACACCCAAAAAAAGTCATTAAACTCGAGTTAAATTAATTATCAACTGGGATGCTCTACCCACATCCTTTTGTCCTTATACAACATGAAAAGCTAGATATCATCAACTTTCCAGAACTTGGCCTTTAACAACTGAAAAAAAAAGTAGTTTACCTAAACTACAGGGCATATTTGGCAAGTCTTATCTCTTTAAAAGAGAGCTGATTGAAATTAACAACTGATAAAGGTAATTCACCCCATAACAATAGGGCCATTTTGGCAAGTCTTATCACTTTGAAACATGACTCATTGAAATAGAGCCGTTTTGAAATACACCTTTTCACAAATACACTGTTGGGTATGTTTTTCTCAATTAAAAAGACAAAATTTTCTAGTAAGATTATATGGGCAAAGTTGTCTTGCACCGGTAATGTAATATACAAACTTGTCGTAAAGTAAAAACAGTGATGGTAAACTTATCATGTTATGAAATTTAAAAATGCAATACTTGCAAATAAAAGATTGAGAGAGAGAGAGAGAGAGAGAGAGAGAGATCAAATTGTGCTGGTTTGCATTCGACATTCATGCCTACATTAGCCATGTTTGGCAGGTCTGATTTATCTAAAAAAGAGATAGATTCAAATAGACCCACAAAATAAACTAGCCCAACTGCCCCTTGGGCGGCCTATTTGGCAAGTATTTCCTTTCTTAAATACAGCTGAATGAAATGGGTCAAGTCAAATCTATATAGTTGAGAAAAGTATACTTACCAAACCTTTTAGAACAATGGGGGCGGCTATTTGTACAAGTACAAGAGATGGCAATTCAAAAATTGACCAAACTACAAAGTAGAAGTCATCTCTCTAATTTACCTAACATCTCTTTCTCTCTTCATGTCATAAAGTCTATACAGGAATGCTCTGTACAAAGAGGTGGGTATGGTGGGAACAACGTGGCATGGGTCGGCATGGAAACATGCTCGTCTCCCTACAGTCTTTTCGAAACGAGAAGGCCTATCGAACCGTTCGATACTGCGGCAGCTGCTACTAACGTGGAGACGCTGCCTCTTTTTCCCATGCGCGGCGACGAACACAGCTGCAGAAACAACGACGACACTGCAAAACCCGAGTATTTCTCGGGCTGGTATTTCGAGGAGGACGAAGAGAAGAAGATGAAGATGGGCTCTACGTCGCTGGAGCTGCGCCTTAATTCCTACTCCGCAGGAGCACCGAATGTCACGTGGCCCCGTCCTTGAGGTCACGTGGAGATCTCTCCCTCCCTCCCTCTCTCTCTATATGCTTTTGGACCGTCGTTGTCTATGAAAAGAAGAAGAAGAAGAAGAAGAAGAAAGGTGGCCAAGGTTTTGTTAAGTTTCTACTTGGTCAACCAAAATGATTTGTATACTTATCGAAGATGGATCTGCGCCGTTCAATTAATGGGTCAATCTCTGGGATTAGATACTGAAATGTCATGCGTCATGACTCTCTCTTAAGCAATTATAGGATGTTAATTACTTAGACAACATGTTACTTTCATTTGGTTTGATGATCAAAATTTTGTTGAATTAAGAGCATGCAAAATGAAAGCTAGCTAGCTAGGATTCTAAGTGTATGTCTGATTTTTTTTTTCTATTTCTCTTTTTCTCTAAAATAGATAGAGGTTCGAAAAAATAGAGTGTTCGTTGCCACCTTTCAGCCTCTACATATTTTAAAGAAGTAGAGGCAATGGCTCTACTTTCCACAGCCCCGTTGATAAGGTAATTGAGAAATAGAGGAAGAAAAGAAGAGGCGGAACTATAGTGTTTATGCATAATCACGCCTAGTCCCCTTTTTTCAAATTTTCTCCAAATCTGAGAGGCCCAATCAAGATCCAAACGTTAAAAATGTTCACAAGGTCAAACATAGCCATGTAATTGAATTTTAGCCGTTGAATCATCGACAATCTCGATATATGTGCCACAAATCGTGAGCCATTGGATATAATTTATTATGATATGTGGGCCCCAAACACAAAATCAAAACCGTTGGATATGTTTGGGAGGCTGCAAACGGCTATGTAGACAATTTTGATCACATAATACCTTGTGAATCTCAAGATATGTGCAAAACAAAAATAACTATTGATGTATTATGCTCAATATTGCATTTGTCCATGAGCATTATATCGATTTAATTTTTTTTATTATTTAGAGGCGTGTAAAATAAAATCTAAACTATTAGTAATGTTCACAATATCAAACACAAAATCCATCACGTTGGATCATCACCAAGTTGAGCCATTAGGTATAATTTTGTGGATTATGTGGGCCCCAAACACAAAATCCAAACCGTAAGATCTCTTCAGAAGGCTAAGCACGTCCATATGGTCAATTTTTATGGCCTAATACATTGTGAATCTCAAGAAATATGTGGAAAAACTCTCAACCAATGATATAAAAATGTCTATTTAGCATAGACTCTTGCATTACCAAACACCTCTTTTTATTTTAGCCTCTTTTTTCTATGGCCCTTATTTGTATCGGTTTGAATGGTTTGTAAGAGATAGACTAGTCGTCCCAAACATGGCCTAACTATTTAATTAACTGTTGTGATTTTAGACCTAGGGATTTTTATAGAATACTATCTCTTTAAATTCACTTTCGCGGGTAGTTTTAAGTTTTTCTTTTTTGTCATTAGCCCATGAAAACATGATTTAAGAGGTAGTAATCTCCGAAAAGTCCCTTCAAAAGCCCTTCTAGCACTGACTGCGCATTTCTTATACAAACAATTTAACATTCTCATAGTGCTAATAATCATATAGATTTGATTTTCATATTAATATATAAAAGATGCAAAAACAACATAGTCCTATAGATTTAAGTACAGTTTGATATTCTTATTAAAGAAATGATAACCTCAAGGCATAAAATTTTTTATCTTAATCTTCATGGGTTTAGAAAAATACAATGTAAAACTAATTCCCTCTTTCTAACTTTCTGAAATTATTTGGGTCCCCCAACTCATGATCCAAAAGATTCAAGATTCTTAGAGATGTGTGAAACACCTCTGTATAAAGATTTATATTCTAGGTCCTCATGGATTATGAGAAATATGTGAAAAATGCAAAAACAATCCAATCCAACTTTTTGATTTTCTTCATTAATATAGGTCCCCGGTTTAGGATCCAAACTATTCACTGTGTTTGTGATCCACTATTTACTCTATAGAAAATTCTGGGTGTATACAGTTTAAGATGGAGAACTTCCCCCCTCTCTTCCCACCCAAAATTTCTTAATCGATATTTTTACATTTACATATCTAGTTAAAACAAAACATGGCAGAATGAATCGCACCTGAAAGATGATAAGAAATGATAGTTGCAACAAAAAAGGAATCTTCAATCTTGTAATATGTTCAATGTTTGGAAGCTTACATATGCAACACAACAATTTGCCAACAAAAATAAGAGTTAAAAAAAAAGCAACTGTTAAGGGCATGAATCATTTTTCCTGCTTTTCCACAGTTTGATATGATACATTTTTCTTGATAAAATATTTTTTCACAATATTGTAGAAAGCCATTTCATATGGGAGGAGGTCAAAATTATATTTTCACTGAAGAGGAAAAGCAAAAGCATGTGAAACCAATTTTTTCAAGACGTAGTCCTAAATAAATTCTCATTTTAGAGATTATTTTGGAAAGAAACTTGCCATGCCTATTTAGAAGGGGGAAACAGAAAACAAATTGGGATGTTGCTAGAAGGAGATTTCTTTGTTGACAAAGGTGTCCGGCCTCTTAGAGAACCAACTATTTCCTTGGACACGTGAAATCCCTACTTCTCCCACGAACTTGGGTAAGTTAGGCTTTTGCCTGGGCAAGTAGCCACAAGGAGAGAGCGAGAGTTTGAAACCACAAACTTTGTTTCAAGAGTCATGGTCTTAGCCAATTGTGCTACCCCTTTGGGTTAGTACGAAAATTTTCTCCTATGAGAGGCCTGCATGATTTGTGTGTAGAATTCTCAGTCTAACACTTTTAATGCGGAGGGTCTTATTTTTGTGGACAGCTGAGATTGATATGTAAGGAAATTACCTTTAAGTCCATTACTTGGACCACAAGTCCTTTCCTTTCCCGAATTGTGGTCATTATAGGAAGTCCGTTTTCATAGGATATATGCTATTAATTACTCAAAAAGGTTTCTTAATGAGATGTATTTCATAATATTCTCTACCTTGATGGATGGTTGAGATTAAGTCTAAGGAAACCCTAATTGGAAATTCGGTCCTCTTTCACCTATAAAACAAACCCTTTCGTCCATCACAAAGGGGTGCACAAAATCAACACATTAGGTTTTATAGGCAAGGGAAGAGAAACTGAAACCATTCACCTAGCCTCTTCCTCGACGGGTCACATCATCAATCAGCAACAGCATCAGACTGCAGGATCAGAAAGCTCTCTGCGTCAGGATGTCTGGAGGCACTCTTTAATTTATTTAAGATTAAATCTTACACGTGATTATCATGCTGTTCACGATCTTAGGGTTCATGTTAATAATAGTTTAACATGTGGTATCAAAGCATGGTTTTAGAACACATAATCGTCCATTAATTAGGATAACTATGCATCGCCATAATCGGCAAATATAGATCCGTTCTGACCCTGTTTTGCAGCAATTTATCGATCCAACTATTATGGCCTGCATGAATGGTTTATATTTATGTTATTCCGCAATTTTTTTTAAATTTGGGCACGACTGTTTGATCGTGATTTATTTAAGTTTTGAATTTTCAATTATGTATAAACTCCTGCATGAGTAAAAATTTAATGTAATAATGGAGGAGATCTGTAACTGGTAGGTCATGATTGAAAATGATGTTGTTTCGAGACTGAAGGTGGCGTTTTAAAGCAGTCGAAGATAAAGACAGATTATCAAAAAGAAGGACAGAAAATAGGCCATATAGTTGGATCATATTTTCATAATCATTCCGTATTATGCTGATTATCATTAGTATGTTTTTTTTTCATAATCGATGATATAATGTCTCAAAAAAAAATTTCGGGGCTACCGCCCCGAACCCCGCCATTATGGTGGGCGCCTTGGAGGGCCAGCCCTCCAAGGCTCGGCCTTCTTTATCAGTACTTTTCATATAACGAATGATCTATCATGAATGCATACAATATATAATGTTTATATTCATATTAAACCATTTTTTATCACCAAAGTTGTATGCTTAGAGTTAGATCTCACCACAGTAACCCTAACAATTTTACATTGAAATTTGGCCCTAAAAGCACCATCATGATGTTTACATTACATATTGTTCAAGAGGGTATGAAGCATTTAGTCGCCCACAGATGGATTATATTCATACGATTGAATAATAATTAAGGAGTGTTTATTCCTATGTAGACCAAAGATATCTTACCTGTGCTAATTCAAAGTAACATCACTCATTTACACCACCTTAAATATGACAACCTTAGATGGTATAATGTGTAGAAATTATGGTGACTACCCACAGGAGCACCTAAATTTTATGTCGTTCATATTCATAAATTATGCATGTGTTGTCTTCTTTTAATTAAAGCCTTATTGTTGTATATCTATTGCAGTTCTTGCAACCACTAATCTGACTTCGCATACTACCTCTGTCACTAAGCTCAATGGAACCAACTTCTCAGAATGGAAAGAGCAAGTTGAGTTCACATTGGGGGTACTTGAACTGGATATGGCTCTTCTTAAAGATAAGCCAGCTTCACTCACTGAAACAAGTACCCATGAGGAAAAGACCCTCTTTAATGCTTGGGAGAGGTCTGACAGACTAAGCACTATGTTTTTGAGAATGACTATTGCCACCAACATAAAAACATCCCTTCCTACACCTGAAAATGCTAAGGACTATATGAAGGCCATTGAAGCTAGGTTTAAGACTGCAGACAAATCCCTTGCTGGGAAACTAATGACAGATCTTACAATTATGA